>OY728151.1:110827444-115827444 GCA_963277665.1 Viscum album
TAGAAACCGAATATGAATTTATTATAAATTAATATTTCTAGATTTTCCAAAGGTTCCCCTCACCCCTGTTATAAAAGGGCACTCATCCTTCTCATTTCCTCACACCTTAAAGGCCTTTTGGTTTAGCCAAACTCTGCCCAAATACTCTCCCAACTTCCCTAAATACAACCTAGAGGCATTATTTTGATCATAAAGCCAACCTATGGAGCCCTTTTGATCAAATCAAATGGAAGAACCCGAAAAAGAGGTAATGTTTTCACCACCCCTTTTCATGTTCCTTTCTTATTCCACTTCTTTATTCATTGTTATTACCATTCTAAAATAATTAATCCAGTATCTTATATATACTATGATGTTATTATAAATATGGTACAACCATATTCAGTATTCTATCCACCCTTTGAATAACATGTCACCGTACGTGTGTACGTACGACTTACTGTCTCCACGTCGTGGTGTAATTGTTATTCAATATATTATTATTTGGATGGATATAATAATGATGTGTAGATCATGTAAATTCCAAATATAACATGTTTATTATTTTTTATATATGATATACCATCCATTTATATATTATTTTAATATCAAAAGAATGATATTGTCGCTCGGGCGTACGTACGGACTACCGTCTCCACGAACGCGATGAGATTCATTCTCCATCTTATCAATTCAAGTATAATTATCATTTTATGATTTAAAAATGATGTTTAAGGACTTGATATCATTCTGGATATGAATAATATACAACCTATCCATTAAAAACATGTCTTACGTAACAAAACATATAAAAGAAAATGAGTAAGTTAACACCTGAAACAACGATAATACTAAGATATTATTAACAAATCAATGTTAAAATATCATATATGATATCATATCAATGTATATGATTACTGTATAATTTAATAAAAATTATTTCACCATTATACAGGAGGTTAACCTACCCCAACCAAGGAAAAGTACAATGTAAGGGTTATTTCACAATCTCTTCATTATCCGAGGTTGTTTATACGTAATTATCTACTGGGATTTCTTTATCATCCACATCCATGTTTCTTCGAAATGTATTTCAATAAGATTTTACTATTTAAAATAATATGGGTTAAAGGCATTTATAACCTTGTTTGACTTTTTATAAGAGGTTTATAAAGGAATCATTTCGTCGTTTTCCAAACAAGGTGCTTTTAACCTTTTCGACAGAATTAAGGTATGAATGTTTTTTAACTTATACGGCGGGTGTGGTTATTTTCCGCCATTATAAAATCATAGAAGCTTCCCTTACAAGATTATAAGAATATTATCAATGAAAATGTTTTGTTTTATAAATATATGACTCTTAAATGATTTCAAAAATAGAATGAGATATTTCTCTAAAAAGAGTTTTGATTTGATCTATGTCAACATCCTTTGATGGATTTTACGCTTATTTGTAGTTGATTTATTATGATACAAAACTTCTATATTGTATTGAAGGTTTTGAGATATGTTTGACTGTGGATGTGCTATTTTTATACCATTCATAGTTTATGGTGAAAGTATTGACATTTCATATACTATTTTTAATATGAATGTTTATGTTATGTTTAAACCTTTTCATATGGGAATGAATTGGACTTACTATGTGACGGGTGGAGCCCGCTATAGCTCCTCGACGCATCAGTAGGTCTCATGAGACAAACTAGTTTCTTGGCACAAGGCATTGGGAAAATCTTATTTGTAGTCTTGGCACGAGGCCTTGTCAATGTGGTTATGATAGTCTGGCATTATGAATTCCATCATTATGAAAGTGGTTATTGATATTGCATGTGATTATTCGATTAGTAGAATATCCATGTGAATAAGTAAATGGAATTATTTAATTTTATTTTCTCCATACTAGGTTTAAGTTCATTTTTAAAAGGCTTTTGTTTTAGTTATACATTGCCTTAAATGTTTATTCTTATTTATGAATGTTTCCGCTATATTGTTATCCTTACTGGGCAATTGAGCTCACCCCTTTTCTATGTTTTATTTTTCCCAGGTTATGAAGAAGTAAATTATGAATGACCTGCAGGGATAGTATGTGGGGATATGAGTGTGGAATATGAAGAAAAGATGTTGTTGTAGTTTTATGTTTTATGATGTAATGTAAGACTTATGAATATATATAGTATTTCCAAGGCTACTAAACCAACCGGTCTTTCGAGATTTGATCCTTCTTGTGATCATGACAATGTTATGTAATAATGCACCGACTCTGGGTAACTGGGGTCGGGGCGTTACAGTTGGTATCAGAGGAAGTTTAGTACAAACCTTGGAAGCTAGATTTAGATAAAATCTGATTAGAGCACATAGACCTAATATGATCTTTGAGGATTAGTATAGAAGAACATCCTAGAATTTTGGTATGGTAGGGATTTTGTGAGTTTTCCGAGCAATACATCCCTATCTGGATATGAGCAGGTAGAGGAGGCTCTGACACAGATGTACCTAGGGGTAAAACTCGAAAACACCGCTTTGAGCTAGACTCGAACAGGAACTGGTGCACGACAACGGGCCTTGCTGCACTCTTGGTTACGACACTCCCGAGGGATATGCTTAGGATAACTCTCATATTCATTAAAAATCATTATGAAGGGTTTATGAGTATATACATCCTCAAAGAAAACATTGTAATTATTATGGATTATATCCATAAATAGTTCAATTTATGTTAAGTGTTGTATAAGCATGGAATTATGTATTTTGATTCATAAACTGATCTAGTTTATGTCATTCCTTAGAAATGGCACCTAGTGGATGAAATGGAAACCGTATCAATGCACGAACTCTATGTAGGGATTTCCCTCCTGCTCAAGATAATTATAGTGGAGCTGGTGATGCAACTGGTGCCGATCAGCTAATAACCATACTGAGACAACTCACTCAGGTTATGAATAATAACCTTACCCATATGGAGCACCCGAATCCACAGCGTGGAGGATCAATGTTAGATCGATTAATGAGGCAACAACCACCAACGTTCAATGGGAGTACAAATCCCTTAGTAGCTGAGCAATGGATATTTTCCCTAGAGAAAATATTTCAGGCTTTGGGGAGTAGTAAAAGGGAAAAAGTTATCATGGCAGTTTACCGCCTCACTGGAGATGCTGATCAATGGTGGTCATTGATTCAAAATATGAAGGAATATGATGAAGTATCAAATATGGAATTGAGGGAGTTCAAAGATCTGTTTTTAGAAAAATACTTTTCTCATGACCACCGAGAAGATATGGAAAGGCAGTTTATGAGTCTGAGACAAAAGGAGGATGAGAATGTCGCAATGTATGAGGATAACATTACAAGGTTAGCAAGGTATGCTAGAGATTATATACATAACCCAAGAAGTAAGATTGATTGTTTCATTGATGGGTTAAAACCATTTCTCCGTCGAGCATTAGTCTAACAATCCTTCTCGTCATATGAAGACATTATCTCATGTGCTATCAAGACAGAGAAATAATTCTCTAATTCTTATGAAATTAAAGCAAAGAAAGAGAAGAAGAGACCTTCTGATCAATCTGGGAATGGAAATAAGGGGAATAAGGGAAGGGTTGAATATCCATCCTGTGGTAAATGTGGTAAGAAACACCCTGGTACTTGCTTGAAGGGAATAGGAGTCTGTTACAAGTGTGGTCAAAAAGGCCACCAAGCTCATGCTTTCAAGGGGAAGAAGGAAGCTACCAATGTTCAGTGCTTCAATTGCAGGGAGATGGGGCATTATGCAAATAAATATCCTAATCATCAGGAGAACTTACATAAGAAAATGCCAAGGGATCAAGGCCAAGCTTATGCTATCATTACTGCTGAGGTGGAAGCTCTGAAAGATGTGGTGGCAGGTAATTTAATGGTTTCCTATAGTTTAGCAAATCCATTATTTGATTCTGGATCATCGCATTGTTTCATATCTTCCCAGTTTGCTATGAAAATTAGATATTTCCAATTTGATTTAACAAGGGAGTTGTCAGTTAAAACTCTTAAGGGAAGAATCATTGCAAAAATGTTTTGTGAATCAGTCCCCATTAGAGCACATAAATTTTCTTTATCTACTGATCTCGCCGTCATACCTATGATTGAGTTTGATATAATCCTCGGTATGGACTGGCTTTCAGACTATGATGCGAATATTTATTGTAAGAATAAAGAGGTTACGATTCTTGATGATAATGATAACGAACACCTTATATTTAGAGAAGAATCGTCACCACCTAATTCTTATTTAGATCCACCCCCATTATCTCAACTAAATTCAATTATTAGGGAGGAAGAGAATGAAATAACTGTGGGTGAGGAAAGGAATGTTCAAATAGAGGATGTACCTGTTGTGAAAGAATTTGTAGATGTATTTCCGGAAGATTTACCTGGACATCCTCCAGAACGAGAAGTTGAGTTTTCCATTGATTTAATTCCTGGATCAAGCCCTATATCAAAGACCCCTTATAGAATGGCCACTGTAGAATTAGTTGAACTAAAGAAACAACTAGAGGAATTGAGTAATAAGGGATTTATTCTCCCTAGTGATTCTCCATGGGGATCCCCTGTTCTTTTTGTTATAAAGAAAGACAGATCTATGAGGTTATGTATCGACTACAGGGAGATCAATGCTATAACAATAAAGAACAAGTATCCCCTACCACACATTGATGATTTATTTGACCAAATGCATGGAGGTAAACCCTTTTCAAAGATTGACCTTCGATCTAGATACCATCGGTTGTGTGTGAAGAAGGAAGACATTCCGAAGACAGCATTTCGAACCAGGTACGGGCATTACGAGTTTACTGTAATGCCTTTTGGATTGACTAATTCACCCTCTGTATTCATGGATATGATGAATAGAGTTTTCAAGGAGTATCGCAATGAATTTGTGGTGGTATTTATTGATGATATCTTGGTATACACCAAAACCTACGAAGATTATGAAAATCACTTGCGCATTATCTTGAAGACTCTGAGAAGGCATGAATTATATGGGATGTTAAGCAAGTGTGAATTATGGCTTCAGGAGATATATTTTCTTGGCCATATTGTCTCTAAAAATGGAATCTCTACTGATCCTTCTAAGACCACATCAATCCAAGAATGGCCAGAATCTACGAGTATAACTGAGGTACATAGTTTTATTGGTTTGGCACGTTATTATCGACGTTTCGTCCATAATTTTTCCCGGTTGGAGACCCCATTAACGAAGCTCACACGTAAAGGGGTTAAATTTGTTTGGACAAAAGAGTGTGAAAAATGTTTCGAAGAACTGAAGTGAAGATTAGTCAATGCTCCTATATTGACTCTACCATCAGGGAATGATGGGTTCATTATTTATAGTGATGCATCAAAGAAAGGACTTAGTTGTGTCCTTATACAGAATGATAGAGTTATTGCCTATGCATCACGATAGTTGAAAATTCATGAACAAAACTATCCTACTCATGATCTCGAGTTAGCATCTGTGATCTTTTCATTGAAGATATGGAGGTATTACCTCTATGGTGAAAAATGTGAGATTTATACTGATCCCAATAGTTTGAAGTATATTTTCTCACAAAAATAACTCAACATGAGGCAAAGGAGATGACTTGAATTACTCAAGGATTTTGATTGCACGATACACTACCACCCGGGGAAAGAAAACAAGTTGGCAGATGCTTTGAGCAGAAAAGACCATAGAGTTTTGAACGTGATGAGAATTGAAAGGGATCCAATTTTGATAAATCTAGTGAAGATGGACATGGGAATAACCAGGGATGGTGAAACATCAATTCTTTTTCAAATGGTTGCCAAACCATCTTTACAAGAAAGAATTAAGAGTTCTCAGACCGATGATGAAGAATTTTAAAAGATGATTAAAGCTGTGAATGATGGGAGATTGAGAGACTTTGTGTATGAAGATGGAATTTTGAAATTTGGGAAGAGACTTTGTGTTCCCGATATATCTGATCTAAAAAGGGAATTGCTGGATGATTTTCATAGTTCCAATTTCTCTATACAGCCCGGGAGCACAAAAATGTATAGAGATTTGAAGGAACGTTTTTGGTGGGACAACATGAAGAGGGAGATTGCTGATTTTATGTCAAGATGAATGATTTTTTAACAAGCGAATGTTGGAAGGAAACAGCCTGGAGGAGTCATACAACCTCTTCCCATACCAGAGTGGAAATGGGACAATATTACGATGGACTTTCTCACGGGGCTACCAAAGAATCCTAGAAGGAACGATTCAATATGGTTCATTGTTGATCGTGTTACCACGTCAACACATTTTATTGCTATAAGATAAGATCTACCACTGTAACGTCTAGTAAGACTATATATTAATGAAGTTGTGAGACTTCATGGAGTACCCTTATTGATTGTTTCTGATCGTGATCCTAGTTTTATTTCAAGATTCTGGAAGAGTCTTCAGAAATCCCTGGATACTGAACTTCATTTGAGCACTGCCTACCACCCTCAGACAGACGGGAAATCAGAATGGACTATTCCAACCTTAGAAGACATGTTGAGATCCTGATCACTTGACTTTCAGGGTATGTGGGATCAGTATTTACCTATGGTAGAATTTTTCTATAATAATAGCATCCATTCGAGTATTCAGATGACCCCATATGAAGCGTTATAAGGAAAGAGATGTCACACACCAACCTGTTGGGATGACGTTGGTGAAAGAAAACTTATAGGTCTAGAACTGGTGGAGGAAACGATGGAAAAGGTGAAGGTAATCCAAAACCATATCAAAGCAGCTCAAAGTAGGCAGAAGAGTTATGTCGACAATCGAAGGAATGATTTGGAATTTCAAGTTGGTGATCATGTTTTCCTAAGGGTATCTCCCTAGAAGGTAGTTATACATTTAGGTGAAAAAGGTATATTGAGTCCCAAGTACATCGGACATTTCGAAATTTAGAACGAATTGGGGCGGTAGCTTACCGATTGGCAATGCCACCAAGTCTCTCCAAAGTTCACGATGTGTTGCATGTATCTCTATTGAGGAAATACACGCCTGACCCAACACATGTACTCACCTATGAGGAATTAGAACTGGAACCCGATCTGTCTTATTGCAAAGAGCCCATCAGAATTCTTGATACGAGAGAACAAGTGCTGAGAAACCGGACGACGCGTCTGGTAAAATTTTTGTGGAGAAACCATAAGATGGAAGAGGCAACGTGGGAACCCGAGGAACTTATGATGAAGAACCAACCGAGTCTTTTCATGCGGTAGTATTCTAGAAATATCGAGGATGAAATTATTTTAAGGAATGGAGAATGTAACACCCCAGGCTTCTACAGTACGTTTCCCTTTGAATAATGTAATATCGTGTGTTGTACGCAACATCGAGTTCTAACACACATCACAACCGATCAAACTAGCTGTTATGAATTGTAATACCTAATTTTTGAAATTATATATATTTTATATTTCAAAATGGACTTCAATTTTGGATTTGGAGTATCGAATTTAGCCTAATGTGAAATTTTGGTACTTTTCGGATAACATTAATATTTTGATGAATAGTGAAAATTACTAAAAATACAAAGAGACATTGTAAAAGTGAAACTAAATAAATAAGAGTTAATACTTAAAGATAAGGTTAATATAATGACCCAAACCTGTCTAAATTCTATTGGTTGAGTGGATTTCGACCTATCTCCACCTTAACATTTAAATAATCCACTTGGGAGCCATTAGAAACCCAATATAAATTTATTATAAAATAATATTTCTAGATTTTCTAAAGGTGCCCCTCACCCCTCTTATAAAAGGGCACTCCTCCTTCTCATTTCTTCACACATTCAAATCATTTTGGTTGGCCAAATACTCTCCCAACTTCCCTCAATACAACCTAGAGGCCTTAGTTTGATCAGAAAGCCATCCTAAGGAGCCCTTTTGATCAAATCAAAAGGAAGAACCCGAAGAAGAGGTAATGTTTTCACCACCCTTTTCAAGTTCCGTTCTTCTTCCACTTCTTCATTCATTGTTATTACCATTCTAAAATAAACACTCCAGTATTTTATATATACTATGATGTTATTATAAATATGGTACAACCATATTAAGTATTCTATCCACCCTTTGAATAACATGTCACCATACTTGCGTACGTACGGCTTACGGTCTCCACGTTGTGGTGTAATTGTTATTCAATATATTATTATTTGGATGGGTATAATAATTATGTGTAACTCATGTAAATAATAAATATAACATGTTAATTATTCTGTATATATGATATACCATCCATTTATATATTATTTTAATATCAAAAGAATGATATTGTCGCTTGTGCGTACGTACGGACTACCGTCTCCACGAACGCGATGAGATTCATTATCCATCGTATCCATTCCAGTATAATTATCATTTGATGATTAAAAAATGATTTTTAAGGACTTGATATCATTCTGGATATGAATAATATACAACCAATCTGTTACAAACATGACTTACATAACAAAACATATAAAAGAAAACGAGTAAGTTAACACCCGAAACAACGATAATACTATGATATTATTAACAAATCAATGTTAAAAGATCATATATGATATTATATTAATGTATATGATTCATGTATAATTTTATAACAATTATTTCATCATTATATAGGAGGTTAACCTACCCCAGCCATGGAAAAGTACAAGGTAAGGGTTATTTCGCAATCTCTTCCTTATGCGAGGTTATTTATACATAATTATCTACTGGGATTTCTTTATCATCCACATCCATGTTTCATCGAAATGTATTTCAAAAAGATTTTACTATTTAAAAAAATATGGGTTAAAGTCATTTATACCCTTGTTTGACTTTTTATAAGAGGTTTATAAAGGAATCTTTCTATCGTTTTCCAAACAAGGGGCTTTTAACCTTTTCGACAGAATTAAGGTAATAATGTTTTTTAACTTATACGGTGGGTGCGGTTATTTTCCGCCATTATAAAATCGTCGAAGCTTCCCTTACAATATTATAAGAATATTATCAAAAAAAGTGTTTTATTTTATAAATATATGACTCTTAAATGATTTCAAAGATAGAAAGAGATATTTCCCTAAAAAGAGTTTTGATTTCATCTATTTCAACATCCTTTGATGGATTTTATGCTTATTTTTAGTTTATTTATTATGATACAAAACTTCTATATTGTATTGAAGGTTTTGTGATATGTTTGATTGTGGATGTGCTATTTTTACACGATTCATATTTTATGGTGAAAGTATTGACATTTCGTTTGCTAGTTTTAATACAAATGTTTATATTATGTTTAAACCTTTTCATATGGGAATGAATTGGACTTAATATGTGACGGGTGGAGACCACTATAGCTCCTTGATGCATCGTTAGGTCTCATGAGACAAACTAGTGTCTTGGAAGAAGGCCTTGGAAAAATCTTATTTGTAATCTTGGCACGAGGCCTTGGATATGTGGTTATGATAGTCTGGAATTATGCATTCCATCATTATGAAAGTGGTTATTGATATTGCATGTGATTATTCGATTAGTATATTATCCATGTGAATAAGTAAATGGCATTATTTCATTTTATTTTTTCCATACTATGTTGAAGTTCATGTTTAAAAGGCTTTTGTTTTAGTTATACATTTTCTTAAATGTTTATTCTTATTTATGAAAGTTTCTGCTATATTGTTATCCTTAATGGGCATTTGAGCTCACCCCTTTTATATGTTTTATTTTTCCCAGGGTATGAAGAAGTAAATTATGAATGACCTGCAAGGATTGTATGTGGGGTTATGAGTGTGGAATATGAAGAAAATATGTTGTTTTAGTTTTCATTTTTATTATGTAATGTAAGACTTATGATTATATCTAGAATTTCCAAGTCTACTAAACCAATCGGTCTTTCGAGATTTGATCCTTCTTGTGATCATGCCAATGTTATGTAATAATGCACCGACTCTGGGTAACTGGGGTCTGGGAATTACACTATTTGTCAGAATAAACATATACTTTAGAATTGGTACATTTAAATTTACTTTGGATAAATTTTTGGTATTTTTCTACCAATGTTCATTTTTTTAATGAATAGTGAAAAATACTGAATTTTACTTCAAAACTGCTTTTTCATCTAATTTAATTCTATGGTTAGATTATATTTTTAATCATTTTAAAGTATAATTAGAATATATTTTTACCATTTAATCTAATGGTGGTCCTTAAAATTAATTTCACTTTGAAAATGGACCTAAACAAGTTCCAATCTTTTGATAGATATTGTTTCTTAATAACATGTTATTTGTTTTGACAACGGGAATTAACAATATAATTTATTAATGAAACTCCTATGTTTTTAATTTCTTAAAATGGGCATCATTTTATTAATTTTTAATATCAAATATAGCTTAGGTTTAATTTTTGGTATTTTTCTGATAATGTTCATTTTTTAATGAATAGTGAAAAATATAGGATTTTAATTCAAAACTATCTTTTCATCCAATTTATTTATAAAGTTAGATTGTAATTTTAATTGTTTTTAAAGTATAATTGAATTATGTGTTTTTATCACTTAATTCAATTTTTTTCATTAGAAGTAATTTCACTTTTCAATTGGACGTAAAACAAGTCAATCGTTTGATAAATTTTACTTCTTAAAAACCCGTCTTTTGTTTTGACAACGGGATTTACTTTTAAATTAATTACTACAATTTCTGTGTTTTGAATTTGGTAAAATATTTTCCACATTTGGAATCAGATGGTCCAAATTATTTTACTAATAATCTTTTGTTTTTGGACATTATGAATAGTAACGACGGTAATTATCTTTAATTATCGTGTTTAATTAGTAATCGGGTAGTTAAGAGTAAGAAAATAATATCATAAAAATATAAAATGACCCCAAAATGTTTACTAATGCTTTTGGTTGTGTAATGGATGACCATGGGATGCACTGTGGCTGCTTTGGGGCCCCATGAAATCACAGTATTATGAAAGTGACTTTTTATCATTTTATTTTTTTAAAGGAAATATAACAAAGGTTTGTATATCCTAAGTAAAACAATTTTAATTTCATTTACATAACATATATCATTGACTATAAATAGTCATTGTAAATATAAAAATATTTCCTAAATTATGGTAATTTTTTTATAATTTTTATACATTAAATAAATAAATTTATTTATGTCACCGTGATGATGTAGTGATTACCACATTAATGAACGATTTAAATAAAATAAAAAGATAAGGTAAAATATAAGACTTACACTTGTCAAAAACATATTGGATGGATTTAATTATAACCCTTATCACTTTATCTTAAAAATATATCATTGTGGGACCATTAAAATCTTAAAATCATTTTATAATAAAGTAACATTTCATGACATTCCAAGAGTGCCCCTACTCCCTCTTATAAAGGCCCCCGCCTATACCCCCTTACCCACACCTCTCAGGCCCTTGTATAATCCATACTCTATTCATATTGTCTCTCCACATCCCTATCTTACTCATAGAATCCTCACATTGAGCCAAATTCTTTCCAAGGAAGCCTTTGGGCTGAAATCAAAAAGAGTTGCCCGATTTAAAGGTAATGTCTTCTCTTATATTCTTTTGTTTTATTTTTCTTCTCCAACCCCTTAAACTCTTTTTGTTACATTAATTTTTAACAACACCAGTATCTTCAATATAATATTATGTTTTTAGGAGATTTATTTGAGCTACACTTATAGACACCTCTATCTAATGTGTGAAGAACATACTGTTTCTGTGGACGGTGAACTACTGCCTCACGAAACAATGATTGTTCAATTATCACCTACAACCTCTCATGGAGGCCATTATGATATCACTGTATTTTATATATGATATATATGGTTTTTATGTTTTCTATATGCTTCTATATATTATATTTAAAACATACCTTTATGCTTTGCATGTTGTGAAAATGCGATAATTTCATATTAGGAAGTGTGGACTACCGCCCCCTCAAGTGATGTGACTCGTTGATACAATACATTGAATGTATAAGGAATGATATTATTGAACATATTTGACCTATATAACATATATATCATACTGGAATAATACTATATATATCTCTCATTTATTTTTAATTCCGTTAATATGACAAAGAAATGAAAGTAGCGTTCATGCGTACGTACGGCCTACTGTCTCCATGAACGGTGCATTTCATTTCTTTTTATCTCCAAATGTTATGGAATAGTATAAAATGAATATTTAATGGATAAATATGATATTTAGATCATTAATACTATACTGGATATGATGTACTTATAACTACATGGGCAATTCTTTTAAAACAAGTTCATTTTTGAATCATGTACCAATCATCGACAAAAACATCTGATATGAACTCACATAACTAACTAATTATTATAAAATTACGATATGTGATGTTAATTAAATAATAAACTTTAAAAGATGTCCTTATGAAATTATAAATTGACAAAAGTTTATTATTCAAGAATATAATGAAATGAACAAGACAAGTCGGACTTGAGGTAAGGGATCCTACCTCTGCCTTTCTTTTTAAGTACTCCCTTTTATGTCATTTCCTTTAATATCCTTTTTATTATGTTGGGGGATGTTATTTTATATTTCTATTACTGTAGATTTTATTTTCATATGATGAGATACTCTATTTGATCTCTCCAATCTATTTTTTTTGGAATTTTTAAGTGGCACAATTAGGCTACCGAGTTTTCGTAATGGATTTTTCATCTCAATTTTATTCCCGTGAGATTCATGCTACATTTTCCACTATTTCCTTTTTTGTGGTGTATGTACTTCCCATGATTGTATTATTTGTGTAATATAATTTAATTTTTGTGTATTTAAATCTTCATTGTATGATCCTTCTTTCATGGGGTGTACACTTCGAAAGTTACCCAAATCGATAAGGGAACCTTTCACCCTCCTGTTTTGTAAAAGACTTCTTTTGGTTTGGTCTTTTAATTTACATATTATTATGTTGGGATATGTTATTATATATACTTATTGTTGTAAATGTTATGACCAAGTGATGAGATACACTTTTTACCTCTCATAAACTCATTTTCTTAATTTTAAAGTGACATCGTTAGGCTGTCAAATTTCTGTAAGGGAACATCTTAACCCAATTTTAATTCTTTGTGTTAAACCTATGTTTCTTGATTATGTCGTACTATGAATACGTGTGGATGAATTATGATTGTTTTACACATAACATCCACTTATATTTAGTGTATTTATATTTGTCACACATAATTATTTAATTGATTTATCCTTAATCTAAGGATACGATCTTTATAAGGGACTTCGTCTCAGTCTCCTTTTATTGAGGCATCCTTTGATTTATACACGACATTCATTTATAAGGTGTATAAAACCCTTTTGACTTTCCATTTCATTCAAATGGAATATTTTCACTACGAATTATTTTACAAAATGACAAAAAGGAATGTATCTTTTTTTACATAAGCTGTGGCAATGACGTTTCCCGCCGCCGCGAGTATTATTTGATCTTTGGATCCCTTAACAAGCCAAAATGTTTTTAAAAGGAAAATAAATACCGTATACTCTTTTTATGTATTTTTCTATTGAAAATGTGTTTTATAATGGATTTATTATTTCAATATCTTAAAATTTTATATTGTTATTTCAATGTGGGAATGTTATATTTCCTTTATGCTAAAGTTATGTGTTGTGTTTATGTTATGTTTCATCGGCATTGTTAATTAAGTCAGGTGGTTCTCTGATAATCTAAGGGAGGGTGAGCCCAAGATAGCTCTCCAATGCATTGGGTAACATGAAGAAGTTAAATGTTAAGGTTTCTCTGAAGAGATTTCGCGAATATATTGTGATGGGTATTCCAAACGTAACCATGAGGATTACTCCCTCTATAAGAATGTTATGAATGACTCAAGTTACCTTTATGTCTTAAGATTTTTATGAGTAATACATAAATATTATGATTTCAGAAGGTATTTTATGATTGAAAGTTATGGTTTAATTGATTTGTATTTTTTGGTGGTTTAATGCTTCTTTTCATTATGTTATAACCCTTAATAAGATTTTTTATGCTCATCCCAAGTTTTTAAAATGTTTTTCACAGTTTATAAGGAAGGGTGAGAGAAAGGAAGTATTCAAGAAGATTTATATCAAGAACAGAACTCTTGTTTCATTTAAGGATTTTTTTATTGTTGTGAAAAATTGTTTATAGTAGTAGTGTCTACTTTTTAATCCGTTGAGATATAATAGTTATGTCCTAATTCTTTAAAACTCTAAACCTGAAAAGATCCCCAATGTGAATTATTCATTTAATTCAATATTAAGTAATGTTTAAAGGCTGGGTCCTTATACTTATAATGTACCCTAACTATTTGGCACCAAAATCATCCACATGTACCTCTCCCATTATGTGCATAGTCCCCTCTCCATTGATACTTTTGGGAAGGAATCCATAAAATCCTCCCTTATACAATACTTTTTGGTGATTGGGGGTATCATAAGTAGTGAAATTGATTAATAGACACCAGATTTTCTCCTTACTGTCTTTGTCGGATGGAATTACTCCATTTTGGAGGTTTTCCATGATGGTAATCTTCCATAACATTTTAGGAACATATGAACTAATGATAGGGATGGCTTCATTTATCTCCTCCTCTATGAATTAAATAAAATGAGACAACATTCTATGACGGGCAATGCTAATAAATTTTTGCTCCCAATTTCGGTATACTAGAGCTGTAACTACATTATACAATGCATATTATAGTGGTTTATGTGATAACAAAATGTTATTCAATGTTAGTTATGAGGGGAAATATTCCATTAACCATCATAAATATTCAAGAACTGGGAGTATCTCTTCTTTTATGATGGCGTAATCCCTATTGATATGTTTTATCACCATCCTTGTGTTATGTTTTACCTCTAGGGGGTCCAACGGTATTTGGAGTTCTAGTTATATGTCTATGATGAGGGAATGAAATTCTATCATATTATTGGTACAAACTCCATACATTAGAAATGAGTACGGTAAAACTTCCTTCACTTGAGAAATGAGCACAATCCCCAACAAAACATTTATTAAGAATGGGTTCTTCCATTATCTTCCATGTTGGGCTCCTAGATGCACCCTCAAAATACATTTCCCACATTTGGGGGATGTCTTGAATAGAAATTAACTATCCATTATTTATTTTAGTATTTAATGATTTTGTTTCTATAGATGGATGTTCTATAAGGAAATATTTAATGGAATGGCCTTTCACTACTTTTTGAGGTACAAACTATATATTGGACTACTACAAGATAACCACCCACCATACTAGAAAACCTGTCAACATAGCATAGTTAGGAATATATTTGAGTGAGTTATTTTGAGATTCCAACTAGACATCATGGTGATATAGTTAGTGCCTTTATTTATAACATGAAAAGTCTAATTCAAGGATTCACTTCTCGATATAATAATTATAAGTCTCGGCATAGAGCATGGTTCAAATGAGATAATAAATGCTTTTTTCATTCCCAGCATCCTTATATTGTGCAAGTAAGGAACTTAGTGATTGGTCTTGGGAATTCACATATAAGATTAGTGGTTTTACTTTAATGGGTGGAATTAATATCAGTGGACTTAAGAGTTATTTCTTAAGGTTTGAAATTTATTCTTGGTGGTCACAAGTTCATTGATATGTGGGCCCTTTTTCATTGGTCTAGTGAATAGAAAAAAAAATTACCAGAAGGATGTCTACGAACCACTAGATATCTACTAGGTTTCCTTGATATCATGTCATCTCATTATTGTTTCTAGGAGGTGACATTCTAAGTATAGATTTTGTTTTCACATAAAATCATTCTACACCATGATGGAAGAAAATGAATCTGAGAAAAAACTTTAAGGTAACACCAAATAAAAATTTTATGGGGATCATCTTGAGGATATATTTTCATGGTTTATTGAATATAGTGTCTTGGTCATCTTGGTGGTAAGAACATTGTTGATAAATAACCACTTTATCATAAAAATAACATTCATAAAACATCTCAGGGAAGGGTTTGAATATGTGATGCATGGCACATTGGTATATGGCACCGACATTCTTCAAACCCAAGGGCATCACATAATAGAAAAGAACTCCCAGGGGAATCTGAAGGCAGTGGATTATTCATCTTCTAAGACCATAAAAATTTGGTTTTACCCTGAATATCTATCCATAAAAGTAATAAATTGATAACCATCTATTGCATTAATTAGATGCTCTATTATTTTAAATTGTGAGTCATCTTTCAAAAAAATGACGATTGATGGTTCTATAGTTGATGAAGACCTTAATTTTCAAAACAAATCTTCCTAGGGACAATGTTTTCTTGCCATTTTAGATATTGTACCTCTTGGATGATGTTATCCTCTATGATTTTTTTTACTTCATTCTCAATTTTTTAGGTTTGAGTCTGATTTTTCCATCTTGCTTTCTTCTTTTATCCTTAATGGTCCTCTTAAAAACCGAAGTGATGGGTGGACACCTTGGGGTTAAGGTTTAGAATATTTTTATAATTATATGAAATTATATCTTGGTGTTTCTTCAAGAAGGAATTTACACCTCCTCTTCTTCATAATTTATGGACACACTGTTCAAATTGGGTTGCTTATATTCTTCTCTACCCATGTTTTCTCCATGATCCCATCAATAGTGGTGGAGACACCTTCTTCAAATATTGGAGGCGCATCCCTGAGGCCCACCTCTTCTTCATCTGGTTGTACATCGGAATTGGGTGATGAATAATGTTTCTTGAAGTTAGGCTATTAGTCAACATTTTGAAATATGAAAGATTAAGCCAATGTTTCGGGATTTATTACTAGTATGAGGTATTTTTAGTTATCTGAAGGGGAGAAGAGGGATTGAGAACAAGACTCTTCATTTTCTTCCATTAAAAAGATAGTTTATTCCCACATAAATGATGGAACATGGATGTGTTTAATCTCATGGGTTAGAACTATGAAATTTTCATACAGGATTTCATTATTGTTAGGAGAGATGACAACTTCTCATGTTCTGTGACGATTCATTACTGTAATTGACATCACAGAAGTTATTGTATGTGTTCTTGAACGTGAACCCAACCTTTTGATCTGATTGATGAAAAACAAAAAACTCTTCATTGAGCTATTTTAAATAGTTTTCTAGAGTGATCATTAGACCATTTGAGGAATTGGTGTGAGTGACATCATCATCCATAGACTATTTCCATTACTTATAGCAGAATCAAGTGTCAATGTACTACGATTCACCAGATTTGAATAGAGAATTATCACTATTCAGTGTCTCAATTTAATCATTGATAAAATATTGGAGGCATTGGTGTTATGATGAGGGGATAGTTGTGTGATGAGGTAGCCAAGTTCTTCCCAATGGAATGTTTAAGGCTATATCCATCCTCACAACCATTAATTTAGAGTAAAACATGAGATCTCTAAACTGATTTTTGAGTTTGATTTGACCAAGAGGGTTCTGATCATTCTTTTCATAACCCTATAACATTAGAGTATATGGGCAAAAGTGTGATCCATTGAATCCTAGTTTATGATGTGTTCATATTGGGATGAGTTTTACCCCCAATTCATTGTTAATTAAGTCTTATCAAATATCACTGTCATTTATCCCTATAGAAATATAAAAGGGTCTAAAGAGCACTTTTATGATGGAATCATCATCATGGTCTATGATAGAGATGATTGTGTGGAATATTGAAGTATTATTATCCACATGACACACTTTCGAATAAGTAACCACAACTTAAAATTTCCATGGTCTAAAAAAAGGCCTCTATGAGTGCCTCTCAGTAAACTTTTGATAGACTCAAAGCATCCATTATTGAAAACATGGATGGAACCAAGGATAATTTCTTCAAAAAAAAATACTTTTGATCTAGTGTCTATGATTTCTAGTATGGGGATGTTCCTTAAAAGGTGATTTAGGAGATATAGTAACATATGTAGATGGGTCATCCCTTGGAATAGGTTTTGAAGGTTATTTTCCTTTTGTGGATTAGGTTTTCTAGGCCTGCCTACATGCTAAGGTTTATTAGGTGATGACATATCCTATAACTGATATACAAATATGATCATGTCATGGAGGATCTTTTCATGCATGGGAGAACTTTATTACTATTTTTTAGTTCACTAGAGATCTCTCACACATGTTTAGGAAGCATAGACAGTTCGAGCTAGATTCTGGTTAAGCTAGTGACTCCCGACATGGCCACATCATCCTCTCTATCCTTCAATATAATGAATGATTCCCCTAGTTCCCCAATCATGTGTAGGGAATTTTGATTCATAGTTGTTATCATCATCTGATAAGGTATCTATTAAGTGAATAACATTAATGGAACTAAAGATCATTTCCTCTTCTGATGGGGATTCTGTATGGCAGTTTGACTATTACTATACTATTTGGTGGGGTGGTTCCCATTATTTTGAGGATATTGGAATGAAGTTGTATAAATCCACATATAACATTTTCTTTGAAATGTACTTCTCTTATATCATTTATTTCTTTCTCTCCCTACCATGTCTATTTTTTGATGACTGGATTTTAGAAGACTGATATTTCGGTGGACCCATCTAGGTTATAGTGGATGTGTCCAGAGTCATAGTCTGCAAATGTGACTATGCTCAAAGGACTAAATGATTTATATTAATCATTTTTATGAACCTCTGATCACAAAATTTCCACATATCATTTTTCTAACATCCTTCTATTCATTATGCTTCTATAGACCGGTGGTAGAGACACATTATACTTAAGAAGATTAATTTCTTAGCTTCCCATTCCAAGAGTCCACTATATTATGAATGATGTATTTAATAATAAAATATTCTAAAATTGTGTTCCCCATAACATGATGGAAGAGGAAATAATTTGGGAGATCATTATCACTATCATTTCATGTATTCCTTGGATTTAGAAACTTGATCAAATTGTTTTCCAAATTTGACATGAAGTAGTTGGGGACCTAGTAATTTTTAAAATAATAGACCTTATTTTTAATCTCCTCAAAATATTTTCACCTACTCACTATTTAATTATCCTGATAAGGAGGTCATTATTTCTGATGCTCAAGTGGTGCAGCTGCATGATATGGTGCATACATTGGAGTAAGAGTGGTTAAAGGGGCGTTCTTAAGTTTAACATTGGCAACATATTCTTTCCCCAATATCATTCTCCTGAGGATTCAGTATGGTAAAAGAGTATGGAATTCCTTTCTATAAAAAAATAAAATGAAAAACCCTTTCATTTTCCTGATTTTTTTAGTTTTAATGGTCTAGGACTATTGTATTATGTAACATCGAGCAAAATTTGATGTGAAACTTCTGACAAAGGTCTTCCCACCCTATAATTGACAGAGTTTGAATATTTTTATAGCATAAAAAGGATGGCCCCTACTGTGATTGAATAAAACCAATGATTTTCACTACCTCCTATTATTCATGGGTCCCCATAATGGGATAACAACATGAGTAATAATTCATTAGATGCTACTTTAGGTCTCCTGATCTATTAAAAATGGGAAATTTTGGGTTCCTGAAGTTCTATGGGGGATGAGACAGATCTACCCATTCAGGGTAAGGCATCTTTTCCACTTGTATTAGCACACGCCATTCCACCATAGCTTCCAATCAATTCATGATTGAATCAATAGAATTCATGAGACCTTGGATAATTTATGGTTGGGTCAGATCTTGAGTAGGTGCAGCGACTGGTAGGGACATAGGTGGTGGAATCGTTAGTATCTGTCGTGGGTATACCATTGCGGGTAGATCTGTAAGGATGGTCATGGACCAATTCTCATTGTCCACCCATTAGATTGAATTTCCAATATGTTATATTAGGATCCATGTATGTTGGTGGTTGGTATACTTAATTGTTTGGGTGTTCCAGATCACCTTCAGTCACTACAAGAAACCCACTTTTCTATGGTACTTCGGTTGGGGGTTAAAGTTGAGGGTCTTATTATAGATTATATCTAGTAATAAGGCTTCCTCAGAGTAGTTATTCATTGTTTCTCCTTAATTATTTCATATCCTTATCCTATTGAGAAAATATTTCTTCTAGTGAAAGGGGCATAACCTCTCCAAGGGGTAGGTGTGGAATAATCCTACCCTTTTGATTTTACCTATTGGATACATTTTTAGGAGGGAATAATAGATTGTTTGATGGAATACTTAGATTAGGGAATATTTTTTCTCTGGGTACACACACCTTTTAACAATTTTTTTTGTGTTGTCCACATTAGGATTCAGAGCTTCCTCCTTCGAATCATCCTTTGAATTTTCCTCATACTATGTAGGGATTCCAAGCGCAGTATTAATGACATTCACTAATGTGTAATGCATAGTAGTAATTATATTAATATATTTGTGAGACTATATTCTCTATGCCCTCCATGAGGCCTTGTCCCCTACTTTTTATGTTATTTATGAGCAATTCGATGAATGGTTATCTGAAAGGACTCCTCAGATAGTTTAATCATTTAGGTTCCTAGAAAGGGTGCAGTGTCCTGGTATGTGACGAATTGGGAGGGTCCATTCTATAATGTTTCCCATAATCAAGATAATAATGATTTCCACTGAGGAGGATGTTGTTCAGGTGAAAAATCCCCCAATCCAAAAGGATGGGGATTGATCTATTCCACTTCCACAAGTCTTCAGTCCTGATTTTCATGGTGAGTTCCATCACGGTGAGGATTACCATGGTAGATTATAGAAAATGTAAAACCCTATTTCTCCTTAATATTCTATCAATGTGGAGGGATTTCATTAATCTCATCATGATACAGGCTATCAATATTGATCATATTGTGGTCATGAAGAAAGCCTTCATAGTGAAGTTTTTAATGAGGTCATTCTGAATTACAACTACTACTCCCACAATTTTGTAATGGAAGAGTATGATCTTTATCTTCCACTTGTAATTGTCTATGGTATTGAATAACATTAGTATTAAGTATATTAGGATCTTATATTGACACTCCATTTTAATTGTATCTCTACTGAGGCCTCATTTTGGATGACTTCTTGCGAGAAAATAGGGTTACTTGTTCGGGGAAGTTGTTTTCATTTGTAGGGATTAATCCTTCCTTGGAGTAGCCATTAGGATAGGCTGATTTCCTATGATTAGTATGGGTGTCTGTTCCAAATATGGATATTCCTATATCCTATGGTTGTTTTCCCCCATGACCCTCTTGAACGAGAGTAGAGGTGTGTTTCTACTCCAAGGTGGAATACTGATGAGCCACCTCATTTATGGGGATAGAGTTTTGTATCCATCACTTTAGCACTACTATTATCACTGTAATGATGTCTCGACAAGTCCATAGGATGTGAGTGTGTATTTTCATCTTCCCTTTCACCATTTTTAGTATATTTTTAGTGACTTCATCGATTGATATGAGGATATATGCCCATTAGGTATCTGGAGTAGGGATAAGAACATACTCCTACCCTCCCTTTACTATCAGTGTATAGAAACAATACTTGTGTGTGGGGGTATAGAGTTGGGTTTAACCCATATTTTTCACCTAAATTCTTATTGGACCTATCTGGGTGTTTCCAGATGAAACTGCATGTAGGCTCGTTGAATTCAAGAATGTGTGTTCATCTGCTTGTGGCTTTCCAAAAAACATGGTTTGTTGGGTTCTTTGTTTGGTTCTAGATGATTCTTATTGTAGGATCAGTTGGTACATGTAGGTGTATGTTCCTTATCATGGTATGATGCTAGATTTGAACAGTGGTCTTCCCTACATTCTACTAGGTGAGTCTGTTGGATAGCTAGATTAGCGTGGGTGAGTGTATGTGTCCGCTTGTAGTTGGACACCAAATTTTATTAGGGGGATTCTTCTGATTAGAGATGGGTTTAGACATATTTAATGTTGATTGATCGTTTTCCTTTGGGGTTTGTCTTGTGTGATTGAGTCTGAATGACCTAGAAAGAAGGTCCAAGGATTATAGAATCATCATGTTGAGGGTTTAATACCGCATGAAATTAGAGGTGGGGATTTCTAGAAGCATACCTTATGAAGGAACTCTGTGTCTTTTGGACATGGTTGTATATGGAATCATGATCCACCTACATATGACAATGTAGGGACTAGTTTTCATTTTCTGAAGATAAGAATCCAAAATGGATTAATATGATAGTCTATGTCATATGCTTCTGAACTACTGGTCATCACCGACTAGATGATTGCTGGGGATTGGTGACATGAAGGTCATTTTGACCATCCTCTATGATTAGGATTTTACCATTCTAGTGGTACTCCCTAGCCAGTGCATTAGAGACCCATTTTTGAAGATACTAGGTTAGAGATGATATCATGTCCTCAGTTGAAGATAATATGTGAATAGTAGCCATAACAAATGTTCAGAGAAGATGTAAAGATGTTTTTGGATTGAAGGGAGTTCTAAAAGAATGTTCATATATGTATGAAAAACAAAAATATCAATACCCAATCAAAGTATCATCTCATTTAAATGAACAAATGCATGATTGATTGTATTGTTCAGACTTATTTCATTATTAGAGTGAAAGTGGACTAGAATATTGGTGCCACATTAATTTCGGTTAAGGATTCACGTAAATTTCACCATTTTTTGTTTCTGATGGAGATTCATGTTTTACAGACAGTTTATTTTAGGGTGTGGTTTGGTTAAATCATTTAGATCAGGTTCACTATTTCAAAATGGTTTCCAATCGGTTTATTTGTGGAACCAGAAACACCAACCAGTTCTATATCCATGAGGGACCTGCTTTCCAAAGGTAAGAGATCATTGGTGAGTTTGTACAATGATGCTTAATAACACACATTGGTCAATTGGATGGGAATTTGGGTTCGTCACACCCTTTTTGGGGGGGAATTATTTCTTACTTCGGGACTCTCCTATAGATTGAAGGCATTTTTTAAAATCCTTCATCAATCCCCTAGTATGATGTGGGTCACCATTGAATTAACAATCAATTAATATTAATTATGAAATTTAGAATCATCTATTTGTATCCAAGGTTATTCAATAATAAAGATATCTATATGTGTCTAATGTTATCCATTGAAAGTGTCCTCTTATGTAATGAATATATATTTAGTCTTTATTAAGAAATTCTATTTTTCTAGCCACACAGTAGGGGGATCTGGAGTGTATCATCAACCATGGAGATGAGAGTTGTTTTGATGTTGGGATCAAACCCATGTTTGTTCTTTTAATGTATCCCTACCAAAATAATCGGCACTTATATAGATCAGTTCCACTTAATGGGACACAACATACATTTTATGGTCATTTTATAAGGATCAGACCAAGCATTTTATCGTCATTTGGAAAAGGACATTTAGCTAAAAGGATCCTTGTTAAATTTTAGTGTTGGACTTATTCTAAAGAGGCCTAGGGAACCTATAAGGTATGTGGATAACTTGGTCGAATAAGACTCAACTAGGAGTGTGGCCTACTGAGAATAGGGTTAATTTGAGGTGTTGGGTTTGAACCTTCGGGAGGATTTCTATATATTGCATTTAGAAAGCAATCAAATCCATGATAGTTCATCTTTGAAGAACCATGCCTAGGGATACCATCTGAAGGTGAGTCTCAAATGGTCGTATGTCCCTTTGAGAGGATTAAGTTGAGGCTTACTCCTATGGAGGATTCCAAAATGAATGAGATTGAGAATATGAGAAATGAATTGACTCATGGAGATTTTGAGGTTTGGTTTAGGGATTATAACTATGGATTATGGCCCATGTTTTGGTTATGAATGGGGATTATTCCTAAAAATGTGGTCCATAGGTTTATATAGGACATACTCTTAGAATGATGCCCAAATGTTTGGGATCCTGTGGGTGTTATGAACATCATCAAACTCTATTCCCATGTGAGTAATACTCAATGTGAGATACAATAAGAAATAGATGATTTGAGAAACCACACCATCCACTTTTCCCTAAGGTGGATACATGGTCTTGAGGACCAACTCCTATGTGGGTAGTCTTAAGGATGGTGAGAGGAGGATCCTGAATAGGGTGTGATTACAACTCAATAGGTCACCACCAATTTGGTACAAATAAAAATCATTACTTATAATGATTGTAGAAGAATTACATATGAATAATAACTGAAATAGAAACGTAAAACAATTTTCACAAGTA
Source organism: Viscum album (assembly GCA_963277665.1). Taxonomy (NCBI): domain Eukaryota; kingdom Viridiplantae; phylum Streptophyta; class Magnoliopsida; order Santalales; family Viscaceae; genus Viscum; species Viscum album. The sequence goes on from OY728151.1 coordinate 110,851,613, forward strand.
ACAAACTTTTTCAGTTTGACACTTGGGAACTTAGCTATTATAATAACCCCTAACCCATAAATCCTAACTCAAAAATACCAGTAGTCAAACTCATCAAACATTGAGGTTAATAATTTAAAATAAAATAGATGACCATTAATCATTTTAGTTATAAAATACCAAGGCTCACTATCCTATGTACCCATACCATGTCAACTGATATTAGTATATTGTTATCATGCTGGCACCCTATAAAATAATAAGGAACGCTATTTCCATCATTTTAAATCATTAATTATAATATTCATGTCTATACATGCTACATAAAAGATAAGGAATTCCATGTCCAACATTCTTACACATGGTTTTGTAGCATCATATCCTCCATTGACAACCTGGAGGCATGGAATATCATGTATATCATTCCCAAAAATTTTATCAATTCAAAATTTCCAAGGAACGACCTATGTAGAGTTTTTAACATGTCACAACATCAATGGTTCACCTCTTCTATTTATCAACTTTAACACTATTTATCTCACTCAAAATCATTAACCTATTTCCGTCCGTAGACCATTTATTTATTTAACCCAACCAATAATGTTTGTTAAACCCATTTGACAACATTACCAAACCCCTTTAACCATTTACCCATTATTCATATTCATATTCATTTTCATACCATCTTTAAATTAAAAATTCATTCCAAACTACCTCTTATGTTATGATACTGTTGAAAATGTCAAACACAACCAGTTCAACCATCTAAACTCTATATTCCAACTTCTACAACCCATCAAATACTTTTCATGTTATTAACACACTTATGGGTTGACTTAAGATCAGAATAATAATATTCATGGGACTCAATGGATTTTATGAAGGGTTTTATACATTAATATAAGTATAAATTTACTTCCATTAGTATTGGGAACAAATTCAAAACATGAATTTGAAATGGAACAAGCACATACACAGTTATAACATAAATACAATGTGATAAAATTTATAGAGCACGTAACGTATTCTCATATATGACTACTTATCCAACATTAATCCTTGATTCAAGATAAATGGAATCAGGTACCAACATGAATAACTCCATATAAATATGTCTAATGATCATTGGAAGATGGGAGACAGCAAATCAAATATTCTCCAGGAAAATAAAAATTATTTACGCTCATAGACATTCTTGGGGATTCAATTCACACTAAAAGGACCCTCAGACACCATATAATTGAAGGATAATGGTCCTTTGAAGAGAGAAGAGGGTTTGTATCACCCACATGAATATTGAGGGGGAAATTATTATGAAAATAGGGTTATATCCGTAAGGTTTGGGATGGGAAAATAGTCAAATAACCAATTTGAATGGTCCACAAGATTATGGAAAATTGTTTTCCTAATCATGTACCAATAATATGATCTCAAACTTCTAAGAGGAAACTAAGGTGAACTATTTGTCTATACCACCCACACATTTTTAAAAGTTGTGTGGTTGTCTCTATCTAATAGGCTTGGGCCACACAGTCTCTAGGGCCACCTCAAACAATTTAAAATATTGTGATCCCTACCATTACCAGTCCTCTTCATATTTAGGAATGGTAAGTGTTTACTATGTGCCAACACTACACCATGAATTGTTTGGCCCTTTCCTCCCTTTTTGAGACCTGAACCCCCATGAAATTCATGGGACTTTACCCCTACTGAATAGTATTCGAAAATCTTTTAAAAATGATTTTAACTAAAATTTAAAACAAAATGTATCTTATCAAATGATAATGGTCTTGAAATTTCACCACCATAAAATATCTCATTCACAAGATGCACTCTGAAGCATCACTTAGAATCCAAGGTAAAAAGGTTAGGCCATTGGGCGCATAGATTTTCTTTCATCTCTAATATTTCTTGCTAAACACAACCATGATTCCAAAAAAAATCTTACCCAAGGAAATTTCATACCCTAAAGAGTCTTCTCACTATTATCAACAAATTGAATCAGATGCTACTCACATGATGTATCACCTTGAAGCACAACATCGATATCAATCACATCATAAGGGTTTCAGTGACACTACCAAATATATGACACCTGAAGAAAATCAAGAAAATCACTATACCTATATGTTAGATTTATCTGATACACTGTCATTTTGATCCTCTCAATAATCTCAAAGGACATGACATACTTGGCAGCCAAGATACCCTTCCTCCAAATTCAATGATAACCTAATATCAGAAACACCCCATGAAATACATGATCACCAATTATGAACATGATAGGTATATGAATTCGATATGTGTATTTATTCTAACTAATATAGGGTGTATCCATATGCCTCTGGTTGAATTGAACATTATTAGATGTATCTTGCACAAGACTCGACCAAATCCAAGTTGATGCTCCCACCTACATCCAACAAAATATTTATCTACATGGATTATAGTAGAGGGAATTGTATGGTACCATAGACATATCCACTTTAGAGCTTTTATTACAAGTGAAATTAAAAATTGATAAGTTCTTATCCCACATACTGACAAAATATTGGATGCATGATCTCAGAATATCCTCTAACACCTAGATAGTAGGTTTTGATTTTTCATTCCGATATGGGTGAAATTTTGTACCTAAAAATATCCAACTACCAAGATCCGTTTGTAATACTTGATTAAATAATTATATATATCCAGAGAACATATAGAAAATAATAGTATATGGAACCCCCATGAAAACATACAATTATCAAACATATATTTCACCCCAAATAATTGATGGTGAAACTCTCCTAAATCATAATGAAATTGGATTCCTTTGTTAATCAATCCAAAACCAATCATATCATGTCATTATTTTGAGGAGTCCTCAAAAGAACCCAAATAATGTTTATAGTAACATCATATGACATCAATTTTGTAATGAGAAACATATGTAACTGACTTCCAGGTCTTTGATACATATCCTTAACCTACTAACAGGTGTAACCTCAAATCAGAATACATGAAATCCCATTTTTAATTCCCAACCACTAATAATATCTATGATGATCAAAATAAATTTTGTTCAAACAAAGGTGCACAACACATTTTAAAGAATAATAATCTGGAATAATATCCTCATGAATACAATAAATCACAATAACAAGGCCATGAACATGGATGATCACATCATCATCAATGGACCAACTAGAAGGTAACTCCTAATAATCAAAATTATCCCTTAATTATAGGAATTCTAGATCCTCATCATAACTCCTATTGATATATCTTACAATATAGGGATCAATAGATAAGGAAATTAGGATCAGATTTTCATTATCCTCATGAACATCTATATTTAATTTAAAACAAGGACATTATATTCCACTCAGAACTAAACTCATGAACTGTCGGATTCTTTGTCTTATGACTCAAAGAATCTGCAACACTATTCTCTTTATCTACTGTGTAATCTAGTTATGAATCAAAATATTTCATATATTCAGCCCACCTACAATTTCATATATTTAAATCTCATTGATAAATTATATAATTCTATCTCTTATGGGCAGTGTACACAGTGAACTTCTCACCAATAAGGTAATGGAAACATCATTTTAGGGTATGTACTAGCTCTAATAACTCGATAACATTTTCAGGATAATTTCATTCATGCGGCCTCAACAATCATGATCCATGCACTATTACTCAATCCACCTACATCGACACATCCCCTAGTCCAGTCCCAGATGGATCACAATATAAGATATACTCATTACCCATTGTGGGTAAAATATCAATTTGTGTTGATGTCAAAAGCCTCATTAATTTTTCAAAAGAATTATCACACACTTTTAACAATTTAAACAAAATAAACTTCTTATTCATGCTCAATAGAGTTAAATACAAGAATGATACATAATTAATTGGCCTTTTATAATAACGCACTAAACCAAAAAAACTTCGAATAACAAAGCCATTTTTTGACTGCTCACAAGACGAAACTACTTGATCTTTCTTAGGATCAAATTCCACATATTATCCATAGATGATGTGACCCATGAAATTTACCTTATCATTATATAAATAACTCTTAGGTATATTTCCATATAGACTAAGTTGTCTCATTGTAACCAGGATGGTGTAAAGATGTTTGGTATGGTCTTCAATAGTCTTTGAGTACACCAATATATCATAAACAAATATAACCACATAAGGATCCATGTAGAGGTGAAAGATTTCGGTCATCAAGGTAATAAATGTAGATTATTTGTTTGTTAATCTGAGTGGAATTATAATAAATTAATACAATTCATACCTACTTATGAAATCATTAAGTTGTATATTAGATGATTTCCCCTCCAATTGATGATACCCTAATCTCAATTCAATATAGTAGAACATGTAAGAACCCTTCAGCATGTAAAAAATATAATTAATTAGTAGAAGATGATACTGATTATTTATAATCATCTAGTTAACCATTGATAATTATGAAAAAAGAATAATGTTCTATCATCCTTATTAGAAAATAATATAACAAATCCCTATGGTGACAAACTCAGATGTATAATCCCATGGTCCCCTTACTCCTCCAACTGAGTCTTAAGATCATGAAGTTCAACTAGTTCCATTATATAAGGTGGAATCGAAATGGATTCAGCCCATATAATAATATCAATCATGAACTCAACCCCTCTCTTAGGTGAAAACCCTAATAACTTCTCAGAAAAAAACTTTTTGTAACAAATCCACAATAGCAGGGAATGCTTCATAACCTACTGATCCATTGTTAAGTAAAAGATTCACAACATGGGCAGTAATCTCACCCAACTATTTAATATGTGATCCTACATGGCTTTCCTAGATACTATATTCTCCTTGAAAAATATAGGTGTTACACTTAGGATATGTGAATGTCAATATACTACGGTAAAAATATATGTGGAATAGATATGATACCAACTAGACTATACCCATTATCAAGTCAAATCCTAAAATTTAATGTATGAAAAATTCCCAAAATAAAAAATACTCACCAACCTTTAGGGAACCCCTTTAGGCAGATATAATCCCTTCGATGAAACCCCAACGAAGTGTCAATCGATATAACCCCAAACATGAAATCCACCATGTGACCAAAACCATTCAAAATTAAACTAGATTTAATTGATTGTGATGCTTATATAACAAATGAAGAACTCAAAAGCATAGAATGTACATAAAAAATAACATATACAGTTGATGGATCATCTTCACCACCCCTATGTGTAGGTTTTTCTACATGCAACTGAACTATCCATATACCATGTTCTCCTATCTAAGTCCCATACACCATAGTACTATACTAATATGGCCACTATTGTCCAAAAACACCTCATCCTCCACCCCTAACCAGTATGGATAGGAGTAGTATAGCCTCTATACTAATACATGGTAGCATATCCCAATCCAGTTCTGTGTAACATCATAGTTACTCTATCGCTAACCATTGGTTGAGGGTTTTATTAGAACATTTTTTGGTTCACAATTCTTCCACAAGATTACTTCTCCACTATAGGTTGTAGACAATATCTATGTATGTGACTAGAAATCCCATGATAATAGAAAACCACCATATCACCTCCTTTAGAGGCTGATCATATTCCTTGGATACTCTTCCTACAAATTCTATATAAGAAACTATTGAAACATAACTTACAAATATTTGATGAAGTACCCCCAAATCACCCAACTAATCATGCCTATCCACCACTAAAATACTCTTTTACATTCCCCTTAGAAATGAGATCATGATTCACTAACTCCAAAACATTTTTAGATAGAAGATACTCATATAAAACTTGATTTCACATCTAATACCTTCTTAAAAACATTTCAGTGTAGTTTCCTCATCCCTTACCAATTGTAGAAAAAAAAATGATGCAAGTTGTTGAAGCAACCAACATAATACATAATTTACATATTTCGTAAGGCTTACTGCATATACTCTGAAACTCTTTCTTACCATAAGGTATGAAGATGAAATTTTTATAGGGAATTCTCTTAGAATACCGTCCAGACCATTTTCTATAATTACTTATTGTGAACCTAAATATACTAATGGTTCTTTTTTGGTCCTCCCAATATGTAATATGGTAAGTTAACTCTTTTCTACAAACGTGTCTCTAGGTAATATAGAATTTTTTCATAGACTCAATCCATAAATTAGTTTCCTCGGTTCCACCCACACTCATGAACATTGGAGGATGATGCAATTAAAACTCACTATTAAAATCAAATACGCTTCGTTTTTCCCACCTATAGACTCTATATAGAAACAACATAAAGAGGGTGAAGTTATTAGGGAACTGTTTCTCTCCCCAATCACTCGATAACAGTGGGGAGTCTATTTCCACTACCATTGGATCATTATGAGAATGTCCTCAGGCCACCCTACTAGAAACTGTCTTCATGGTGGAATCTCACTACAATGTACGACCCATGTCTCATAATTCATCACATATCACATTTGATAATACAAAAAGAGGGGGAGTGGGTTTCACAACATTCCATATCAAGCCACTCCACATACACTATCTACAATTTAATAACCACAACACTCTCATTACCCTCTACCACCCAAATCCTTGGTCGTAGACAACATGTGATAAACCAAACATCCAAGATTACAAGCTTTTCATTTGAAACCATTTAAATAAATTCCATATAAATCATTCAATGAATAAAATTTCAAATTCTATGTTATTAAATATTCTAATTTAAGCATTAAAGAATAGAAAATCAATTTATTTCCAACAATCCAATCATATCCATCTTTTTTGTACATGCCAATAATAATGCATTCCATATAAATACTCAAGTTCCTAAAATTATTCCTAAATGTAAAATCTCTTGCCTTTGGTCCCATGATTAAAATATTATAAATCAATAACATCACATCATATGTGCATCACCGAAATTGAAATAACATTCAACTATAATAAGTGAACATCAGAAAAATAATCTCACATTGGGAACATGGTTTTCCCCCACAAATGGGTCAGATACCCCCCATCAAGTATCTCATTTATAATTCCCATACCAACCTATCATAATTTATAAATTTCCAAAATAGTAAGGCAATATAAAACCAAAAACATCCTCTAATACCACCTTTTAACATCCTGACCAGGGAGCCACTAATTTGGTGCCCTAGGCCAGTCCCCACATGACCTCAGAGAAACCTCCTTGTATATTGGAGGTAATCGACTAGAAGATAGGTTCTAATATGGTATGTGTGGAGACTAAAAAATATTTACAATATTAATACAATAGAAGAAATCAATATAATAAATAAGAAAAGAAATAAAATATCAATAAAAAACAATAATAATAAAAATCAAAACAAAGCCCACTAAACTATGTATATTTCCAAAAATAAATACAATAGACATGTCATGTCATAAAAATGAATTTTATAAAATAAAACCAAAATAATGACAGAGTGACAATATCCAAAATGGGTCTTGACATCATGTATGTTCCCATAATCCATTATTTATCCCAAAAATATCAACTCAAGCATTGATTATAGGGACATTTCCCTTATCATGACCTAAAACCATGAGATCCTATAGGGTACTAAGGGTGGACCAAAAAAGATGTTAGTATAACTCAATATTCAACCACTAATGGTGTCTAGTGAAAAATATAGTCTAATATTATTTTATTTATAAGTACATTTGAATAAAAAATTTAAAAACAAAGTAAACAGGTTTTACAAGTAAAACATTTCTTCAGTGTCCCACTTGAGAAATTAGGTGATATAAGAACCTCTAACCCACCAATCCTACCTCGTCCATGTTGGTCTATGAGATGAAACATAGAGGTTAAACATTTTAAATAAAAGTGACAGCCATTAGTCATTTTAGTAACAAAATATTGAGGTCTAATTCCCCAATTACCAATACCATGTAAATGTTGTTACTACCAGATCATCAGGTTGACACCATATCCAAGAATATGGAATTCCATGTACATACTTTAAAATAAAATATGTAAATAATTTATATACCCATCCTACACCTTAGATAAGGAATTGCATTTTCAACCGCCTTACCCCTAGTTGTGAAGTTTCATGTCCACCATTTATAATCGGGAGGTGTGGGAAATCAGGTCCATTATTCCTAACTATTTCATCAATTTAAAATTAATGGGGTATGACCTAGGAGTAATTTTGTAACATGTCACGTCATCAAGGGTTAACCTATTTGATTTATAAACATTCATATGGTTTATCTCAATCAACATATTTAACCCATTTCTAATCAAAAACCATTTATTCAATTAACAAAACCACTATGTTTTATTAAATTCTTCTCAAAGAAAATTCAATCCCCTTTAACCAGTTACCCATTATTCCTCTTTTTTAAAATAACATCATTAAATTATAATTTAACCCAAACCACCTATTATGTAATTATACTTTCCCAAAAAACATGAATAATCAGTTTAATAATCTAAACACTATATTTCTACATTCACATCCCATATTATCCATTCCAAGGGATTGAAACACATCATGGGTTGCCTTAATCAATTTATAGTAATAATCAACATACATGTTAGTGTGTATGAATAGTTTATACTTAAATTTAAGGATCAATTTAATTTCCTTTTTCAAGGGAAATAATTTACAACATGGAAGTGTAATGTAAAAATCACATTAAAAAATATAACATCTATACTATAGGAGAAATCTTAAAGAACACATACCTTATGACTGTATATAAAAACACGGCAAACATCGATCCATTATTTGAGATAAAATGTCCTCAAACTCCAAAGTGAATAACTTCCTAGAGATATGGTTCATGTCCTTTGTAAGAATATATACAACCAAAAAAATATTATTCTTGATATCATAATGAAGTGGACTTATACACTTACCAGTATCTTTTATTAGAATTAAATAACACATAAAATAAAATATAATAGAAGGATATTTATCCTTGGAAGAGAAGATAGGGTTTCGTTCACACAGAAGCCTTATAGGGGTGAAATTAGAAATAAAAGTAGGTTAGATTGTATAAGGTTTATGAGGGGAAAATAATTAAATCACTAATTTTAAATGTCTGAAATATTATGTTGCATGGTTTCCCAAATCATGCACCAACTGCATGGTCTCCTCTTTCTAAGAGAAAATAGATCCCCATGTATTACCTAGGATACCCACATAGTTTCACAAAATTGTGTTGTAGTAATGTGGTTTCCTCTATCAAAGGGACCTCAGGCCACACGATCTCATACTGCACCTCGCATAGTTTGAAAAACTATGCTTCCTCCAATAACCAGGCCACACAGTCTTGGTACATCGTTAGAACTAACCATGCACCTCCCATTCACCTTTAATAGTATGACCTTTTACCCATTTTTGAGTCATGAACCCTTGGTACATTCCTAGAACCTTCCCCACTCTTGTAAATCATTCCACAAGCCTTTTAAAATTAGTTTAACTAAAATTTAAAATAAAACATACCTCATAAATAGGGTGGGATCCTGAAATCATAGATTGATATCATCTATGTTTACCCTTATGGAGAATTTAAGCTCACCCTTTCTTATGTTTTCCTTCACCAGGATATAGAGAATGGTATTTTGAATGATATGACTAAAAGGGTTTCAAGTGTGAATAATATATGTAAGAGATGTTGAATTTTTTTTAAAATAATTTGTTTATGTGTCAAAATTTTTATAGGATCTTGTGGTCTAGTTTCTTGTGACATGTGATGAACATTAATCTAAAACAATTTAAAATAATTTTATGGTATTATTCTGTCATATCACCACTTAACTAATATAACTAAATTATTATAGGGATATCCATCCAAGGTATAAAACTTATTCTATTTTAACATATTAAGCTCACCATGTATATAAATTTTAAAATATTCATTAACAAAGTAATTATCTTCATTTTGGGTTAAATTTGAGAAAATAATGAAATATACTCACATTAATTCCATAAAGAAATTATATTTTAAAGATATATAAAAACATAAATAATGGTATTATTAGTGGGAATGATCATTTACACCATCTGTATTTTGAGGAAAAATGTTATCCCAAATAGGTTAAATACCCTATGAGTGGTGGGGGTAACTTAGGATATGAAAGATTAAAATAACTATCCATTTGGACCTTGTCTCGTTATTATAAAAAAACTCTATTATCTCTCTATACCATAGCTTAGAATAAATGGAAATATAGAAATTCCTAGGATATAGTAATTTTACTTGGTTAACCCTCACTAGGCTACATCCACAGAGCATACTAAGGAAATTTGTTGTTGTACCAAATATGCCAATGTGAACTGTTGTTACATGGTTTGGAGAAGACTCTCATTCCCATGTAGTTTACAACCATTCACAATTTGAGAGATCACATCACTCTAATTAATCAAACACACTGATCCTCTAGTAGTCCCTTCTAAAAATAAGTTCATAGTTGATTCTCATTTGTGTATGATTTTATTCTCCTTTTCCATAATTTAGATAACAACCACCATTGCACGAGTCTTTCCCTATTGGAGTACAAGACCAAGACCCCTTTATGAGGCCCCTATTCAAGAACCCTCCATGAGACACCTATGTGATACCCCTCTATTATACCCCTACCTAAGGATCATTAACAAGAACTTCTTCTATCACATGAATCACATGAATAAGACATGATACCTCATTCAGGTAATGTGGATTATGTGTTAAAATGGGTCTGCCTATACATTCAAATGGAGAATGAATACTTAACTTCACAAGACTCCTTCAACAAACCCCTTCACAAGAACCTTTCTCAAGACAATTAATTTATTACAAGGATTGTACGAATCTAATGAAATACTTTGTTCTACATAAGAAATATAATTTTTCATCAGATCAAACTACTTAGGAAAGACATTGTTCTTAATAATTATAGTTTAAAGGGTACTTATAGGCATAAATCAACATCCTTAACTCTTAAAATAATGTTTATATATCCATTATCCAACCACCATAATATCCATTAATTTATTTATTTGATCCCATTATGAGATCCAAAGATCATATTTTAATAGTCAGTAGCTTTATGATACAATGATTTGTGTGATCCCATCATGAGATAAAAATACAATCATGCGTTCTTCACATGATCTCATTAAATAATAAAAATAATGTCATTCTTGATTTTTGTGATCCCATTTCTATATCCAAATAAAATCATGTGGCCAGTGACATTGTCTTATCAACACTTCGCATGATCTCTTCAAATGATTCTATGATAATAATTTGGTTTCTTCAACTGCTTAATGTGATCTATTCATGAGATTAATTAAATATCATGCAATATCATAAAGTGTGTCACAGGATAGCTTCATGAGATCTTAAGAAAAAAATTCATTTTTTCTATGTTCTTCACATGATCCCCTCATGAGATCCCCTAAAAATCATTTAGTGTTTTAAATTGGTGTGTGTGATCACTTCTCATGATCAGTTCTGACATCTACGTCAAATTTTCATGCCTCCATTAACAACCATCATCTACCAAAAAGATTAAACCATATAAAAAACACAATAAACAAAAAATCACTATCAATATAGATATTTTCCCAAAATAATTTTCTTTGATTTTGTTGAAATCACTTAAACACATCAATAATCATTGTGTTTCACATGTGAACCCAATTTTCCTTCTACAACCCTAGATAGTAATCAAAGAGTTTCTTAACATGTACTCTAAACCCATATAATTAAATCTCATCATGAGAAACAAGAGTATAATTAAAATTTCATCAATAAATCACTTATCTCTAAATCCTACCCCAATAACCCTTCTTGACACCAAAAGATAAATAGTTATGGCTCATGAGATACCTCCTTAAGACGCACATTTAAATTGGTTTCATCCTGAATTCAAAACTCATATTAATGAACCTTCTTCATTTATAGACCATATTTATCATCACTATGTTAAAATACCCACTGTTTCTCTACTAACCCTAGAGGCAGAGCACAACAAACCTCAAGGAGAGGGGGCCCCACCTCCAAACTATTTAAGTATGGGGAGTTGACTTAATTCTAATACTAGTCGATGCTTCTAAAATTAATCATTGGGTAATTCCTTCATCAGAATGTCTATAACCTGTATTTTAATAAGAACATACTCCATCTTCACAAGGATATACTCCACATTCTCTTTGAAAATTTGATCTTCAATTTCATTATGATTTATCCTTTAGGTATAGAAAAAAAATTTAGAATTTATATCAATTGAATAATAATAATGGATTCTAATTAAATAATTCATTTCAACTCCTATTTGTTCATGTTTCTTCTTCATACATTATATTTTATTATAGGCTAGAGTATAAATAATATATTCAGATTCTACAGTGCTCAATGAGATTCAATATTATTTCTTTCTTAGCTAATAAATACACAATCCACCATGATATAATGCACCGCCTGATGTTAATTTTCTATCATCTACTAAACTAGATAAATTTATATATGTATAACCTAATAAATGTTTCTACGAATTATTATTTTACAAAATATCGAAATTCACTATGCCATTGACATACCAAACTATTATTTTCATTAAAATTAATTAGATTTATTTGGGATTAATATTATAATATGCCACTTGACATGAGGGGAAAAGAATATAAGGTCATGTCAATACTATGTACAACAAAAAATTCATGATCTGTCTATATTGTATTGTATTGACTACTTTTCATTCATAATACCCTAATAATCTAATCCATATATCAATAAAAGATATAAATTATTGGGAATTTTCCATTCAAAATTCTACTTTGAACACCCATGGAATATTTTGATTGTGAAATAAATGTTCCATGTATTCCTTGATTTACCTATAGGAAAAATAATAAACATTATCTCACAAATCATTTTCATTTCAAACTCACCTTTCATAAATTATGCAAAAAAATATTGTAATGTGCTTAATTTAATCAACCCAATATTAGGTCATAAAAATATACAATCACCACCATCATTTTATTACTCTTTTTATTATGATATATTATAATGAAATCGGCCATGCATGAAACTGGTCTTATTCAAATACTGATCAAGATATTAAGATCATGCTCTTGGAGGCTAGTTCAACCTGTATTGTGCCTTTATTAACTAAAAAAATTTGTTCTCATCTTCATGAATGAAAAATATATAGTATTTTCATATAAACTTCTTTTTTCTAAAACCACATTTTGAAATGATGTCTTATCATCAATCTATAAAACATTTAATTTATTTTTCACTATTATATCCAAGAATAATAAAATTTTCTCTAACCATGAATAGGCGTGAATGTTTCATCAACATCGATACCATCTATTTGGGATTACTCCATGCTCACAATACATTCATTATTTCAAATAATTTTTTCATCTTTATTATTATTGTTATAGAAAAACCATTTGTTCCCTTACACATTCTTATCCATTGAACTCAAAAAAATATCTAACGTATAATTATTTTTTACTTGTTCTTGATCATCATTCATTAAATGAACCTAATTATAATATCATTAAGATTCTGTCAAGAACATTGGATCTATCTTTGGTAAGAAATATTCTTATTATAGTCTTAATAATCCTTGTCTATATTGGTGTTATCTTATCTGAGATGATATTTTTCATGTAACATCATCTTAATATTTTCAGTTACTCCTCAACCCTCTTTTTAATCATCATTTGGTTGGGTCTCATTTAGGGGTTCTTCAGGTGAAAATATTTTTTTTTTGAAATTTATGGGTTGTGTACAATCGGCACATCGTTTTCCCAAACTGTCTACCCACCCAAGGTTAAACACGGAATCCCAGGTAGTGGGGGTATGAAATCTTGGTTCATAGTTTAAAATCCGTTCATCCACATAGGGGAAACCATTCACCCAATAGTAGGGGAGCAATGTTAGGGTGTACGATTTGGGAAACTATGAACCCCCATCTGGGAAACTATGCATGTATAAATCTTTAATTCTAAAATTTTATTTAAAATTCAAAAACCCAATTTTAAGTGCACAATGAGCCCATTCAAACCTAATTCAATTTATTCTTCCTCAGATGCTCTATATAGGGTATTTTAGCTCATTAAAAGCCTTTCTATAACAGACTAAAGATTGGAAAATATCATTGGATCTCTCTACTAAAAGATTTATTCCCTCATTCCATCTCATGTATTCTCTTCTTCCCTCCTCATTAGGGATATTAAATATCATTTTTTAGAGATATGAACATATCTATTTTAGAAGTTGAATCTATGTTTTATGCTTCGATCTCCATTTCCTACATTCTTCATTGGATATTCATATTGTGGGTGTTGTTTTATGTGATCCTGTGATCTATGTAAGGTGGTTCGGTTTACGTTTTTTCAATTGAATAACCCATTTTTTGATTGATTTAAATTAAATTACATTCAGTAGTATTGTAAAAATATTATTTGATTTGAATTAGTATTTAAATTAATATAGCATTGATTTTGGGTAAAAACACCAACTATAATGAATTGGGGAGTAATTTTAATTTGATGGAAATTGGTGAATTTAGTTTGTGAAATTAATTTGTAAAGTTGATTTTTTGAGAAATATTCTTATAATGATTTGAAAAGAATATATCTTTGTTTTTGTCTTGAAAAATGAAAAAATATATTAAAAATATTTTTTTTTGTTTTAGAGAGAAATTTCCCTATGTAAATATGAAAATATTTAAATTTTTTTAAATTGTTTTGAGCACATGAAATCCTAGTTTGTTAGTGTGTTATTTAGAAAAAATATGCTACATTTGATGCTTTACAATAGTAAAAAAATATGGTGCGGAAAATCTTATCCTCAATCAGATGTTGGATAGTCCCCCTTATACTAGTGTATGATTGATATATATAATTATATATATATATATATATCTATACTTATTTCCATGATCACCTATATGATCTTCTAAGAATCCCATAAACTGGAACCGTTGTACCTCTTAAAAAATGACCATGTTGATCTTTTGAGATTATTTTGATATATATTCCATTGGTTCTAAAACCAATTTACACATGCCTTGTTATTTATGTAGACTATTTTATATAAAATTTTTATTAAGCCATTTTTTAAATATTTCTATCAATCGGTGTGAAAATAATGCTTTGTCTTAAATATGTGACGGTATCTCCATGACTTGTTTTATTAAAATTTGAGGGCAAAAAATAATTTATTTTTATTTTAATATTATATAGAATATATGGAGATAACCTACTAGGATTTTGGATCATACCGTACCTTTGGTTTCAGGTGTTTGTATATTTCCATCATCTAGGTTTGAGTAAGGAGAAATCCCCACTTGGAGGTGGCATCTATTATTGACTCTCTGGTCATGGAGTGTTGTGTCCATTGGGAATTGTGCTATTTTATCTAGTTATTTTTTTTACTTTGTGGTTTTCATTTTTTTTATATACCTTTTTGAATTTTAGTACAATTCTCTAGGTGGAGTTCTCTTTGGATCATACTAATTTTTTTGTTTCTTCATCTATTTATGTGGTAAAATCATTCCCATTATTATCTTGTATGATGTCAGGTATTAGCCACAAACCCATGGGGATCACGAAATCTCTTCAGGATATGTTATTTCTCTCTCATTTATTAGGGTAGGGAGTGAAAAATCCCCTTTAAGGCCTCTAAGAAGGTCCTCTCTCAAACCACGACGCACTTGGGTTTCCTCAACGGCATTCCAGAGGGGTGGGGATCGTATAATACCTCGGTTTCTCCTCCAACTTCTCATGCCTCTATTTTCAACTTTTTGTAGGTTTTAGGTTCCTTTTTAGGGTTTGGTATGATGTTGTGTGGGGAATATTGTGGCAGTGATGGCATCAGAGTGCCTTGTCCCTTCTCCACAGGCCCCTTCAACTTCACATGGTTTGTTCAGTTAGGAATCCGGTGAGGGAAATTCTATAGTTTAGCTCTGTCCTGCTCCAACCCAGAGAGGCATTTGTAGTTCAGATATACTCAGTTCCTCTCAATGGTGACTCTCCCTCGAGATGTGGTTGGGTTATCTAGTCCTATGGTGACCATGACTCGGCTTCATACTACCTGGTTCATCTTCCTCTATGGTTTTCTGCATTTTGGGTTGGAGGGTGTTCTGTGGATGCAGAGGTGTCTCTAGTTTTAGTATCAGTAGAAGGTTGTAGCCCTCAAAAGAGGTTTGTTTGTTGATTTTTAATATGTTGGTTCCATGAGATTGATCAAATGGGCACAGGAAGTGGAAGAACTTCAGTTGAGGGATGATGTGTGGTTGTGTGCAGTTTTTACCTTTGATTGGAAATGAATGATTATTGAATGTATGTGATTTAAATTATGGTCTTTTTGGGTTTTGTGTGGATCTATAGTTCTGTAGGTCCATTATCTTGAGTAATTTATTGGGTTTATATGGGTTTCTTGATAATTTGTCTTATGATGTGAGTTTGTTTTTGGCCTCGGTGGTGGTCTGTAGCTCAAGGGATTTAGCAACCAATTGTCTACAAGATGTTGTTCTAGATGAGGTGCAGGGCAATGACTTATTACTTTTTCATGGTGATTCAGAATTGTATGTTTAATAGGGTATATATTTTTCCATTGGTACCATTCTAATGATCTTTTTCACGAGACAACTAGATGTTTTTCTTTGAGATAGTAAAATGTGTACATATTGTTGTTGTTGTTGTTGGGTGGAGCTTATTTATTGTAGTGTAGGGTGAGTTTGGACTTGAGACGGTAGCCAATTGGGGATGTTTTTATTGTCTAAGTCAATGACGTCATTATGGGTTTCCCCTCATCCCTTAGAATGGGGTTATTCTCAATAGAAAAATTAATTTTTAGTTATCTGGGTACAATGGTATCTAGGATAGTTCATCAAAATGTGGAATCAATGGTGGTTGAGAATCTTTCCTTCAGGTCAGTATTTTTTTTAAGATCTTGTCATGACTTTGGAGGTAGTTGTGGGTGTGTCTCAAGAAATATCTCATTGTAATGAGCCTTAACTCACCATGGGTGTTTTGGGATGTTTTTTGGAGGATTGGTTTTAGTATTTTCCCTACTTTTTATTTGGGTAGTTGAAATACATATCTTATTTCCTCATCTGATGGGATTAATTTCCCTTTTTTCTCTTGTTTGAGTGTTGGTCTGAGTATTGTTTTTCCATCTTCAATGATTCATTTTGATGATGTGTAGCATCATGTCTCTAAGAATTCATACAAATAGGATCCAATGGAAATATATCGATGAACCATAGTAAGAAAATCCTCTTGTGGATATGAGTCTGGTTGAGACTATTTTTTATATTTTCTGAGATCTACGGAAAGAACCTACATCCATTCATGTTCAAGAACCAATCATGGACCTCAGAGGGTTGAGTCTCAGAAATGTTCTTAGATGTTCCTTCACCCGAGACCACCAGCATTCCAAGGCTCAAATGAACCTCATATGTCTTAGTAAATTTTATAGATAATTGGACCTCTATTTGAGTTGTTGTAGAAACCTGATTCTATCAAGTACAAATGTGGAACATTCAAGTTAGAGGGACCTATGAGAATATGGTTGGACACCAAAGTGATGGAATAGAAGCCTGAGGACTTAGAGTAGAAGGAAAATAAAGATATTTTCATTGAATAGTTATTTCCATAGTCAATGGTTTTAGCTTCATCTATTAGGTTTTTCAAACTCAAGAATGATGACATGATCATAACAAAATATGAAAATCACTTGGTTGAGCGTATTCATTTTTCAGATGAGACATTATTGAATGATAAGATAAAGACATTATGGTTCAATATATGAATTAGATATGATATTTATTATCATTTTTTCTTATTGAATATATCTTCTTATGTTGAGGTCCTAGATAGAGCATTGATGGTTGAGCTCAATATGGGTAGAATTTCAGGTTTGATAGGAGTTCAATTTTCTCGAAGTGTAGGTTCTATGAATTACTTTGGAATAATGATTATGTTTGATGATTCTCAAGGCGGTTCTTCAAAAATTGTTTCTTTTAGACCTCCTGATGTTCTTCGAAGAGGCCCTTTTATTTTCTATCAATGTGACAAGACTAGGCACTCAAAACAGGTTTGAATTGTGGCACCCAAAAAATGAGGTTTAATTTTACACTCAGTTCACTTCCTGAAGTTTTATCTTGTATATTTTTTTCCACATAGTGGAATGGGTTTATCAGTGCCTAAATGTAATAAGGTACAACTAGATTCTTCGTGAACAAATGGGTTCCAACCATGGGAATCTAGTGTGAAGGATCTTCTTGTAGTGGAAGAGCCGACAGAGGAAGTAGATATAGGTGTCGTGAGTGTGAAAGGTACCATCACTATTTCTTTTTATTTAGGGACTTCTGTATATGAAACTGGTTCATCTCATTCATTCATTTAATCCTATATTGTGTTTCTTCGAAATATTTCTTTGTATATTTTATCTGATGTTATTTATCTAACTAAATCCCATGGAATGATAATAGAGTAGGGTCTCTATTGTCCGACTTGTGTCTTATCTTTATCATAGATTGATCTTATTGGTAATTGTATGGTTCATGACATGAAACCTCTAGATATCAAATATATTGGCACATTTATAATAAATCTCTAATTAATTTATATCTTTGGAGGGTATCCTTTAACGCACATGATGACGTGTGTGACATCGTTCAGTGAGAATGGGACCCAATGATGAGTAGAGCTAGAACATATTATCTAGATTTCGGGAAAGTGATATATGTGTTCTCTTTTGATCAAGACCAAGAATCTTTTAGTGATGATCTACCTCCAGTTTTCATCCAGTTTCATGATGATTTTTCTTATAGATTCTCTAATTTTCCACTAATAAGGGAGGTAGAGAATTATGTTGATTTAGTACCTAGTACTCATCCAATATATATTTTCTCTTAAAAGATGGAACCAGCTGAAATGAATGAGTTTCAGACTCAAATAGATTATATTTTATAAAAATGATTTATACGCCCCAGTGTGTCACCATGAGTGGTGGATTTTCTTTTTACTAAGAAATACAATGGGTCACTTCAACTATGTGTCGTTTTTTGAAAAATCAATTGAGTTGTGGTAAAGAATAAGTATTTATTCCCATGTATTAATGATTTTTTTGACCATTTTAAATGGGTGAAGTGGTTATCATGGATTTTTATTTGATCAAGTTATCATTAGTTGAGAAAAAAAGAATCTTACATTTATAAAACTATCTTACAAAGATGGTATGGAAATTATGAGTACCTTTTAATTTCATTTGGTATAACCAAATCTCCTATAGTATTTATGTTCATGATGAAAAAGATCATCCATGTGTATCTTGGTACATTAATTGAGTTATTTTTGGATGACCTTCATGTTTACTCTATTCCCGAGGATGATCATGTGAGTCATCTAAGAGTTTTTATTGAATTGTTGAGAAATAACTGACATTATCCCAAGATATAAAAATGTGATTTCTAGATCCTGGATGATAAGATATTGGGGCATGTGGTGTTGAAACATTGTATCTCATTTGATCCTAAGAAGGTGAACAATGTTAAGACATGGGAGAAATCGTGTAATGTTTTGGATATTAGGATCTTTTTGTGTTTAGTTGGATATGATTACCAATTTGTAAAGGATATCTAAAATATAGCTTATTCTATGACCAATATAACTAAGAATTAATAAATTTTTTCATGGTATGTGAAATGGAAGAGTGATTTTGTTGAGCTGAAATATATTATGGATATTGTGTTGGTGTTGACTCTCCCAAAGGGTGGGTATTGATATGTGGTCTTTTTTGATTCATCGGGATTAGGTTTGGGATGTGTTCCTATGTAGGATGATCATGTGGTATCATAAGGATATCAAGTGGTGTCTTTCCTTTTAAATTTGATGAAACTCTAGTAAAAAACACAATCCATTTTACATATATATTTCAAAACTCCTCAAATTTGGTTGTTTCACGAATGGGTAGTATGTGAACCAATTTAGTCCGCCTATTAATCTCAAACCATATCACATTATTCTTCCTATGAGTACACATAAACCAAGCCACAAATTCCATTGATATCTCATACCACTTCCATGTCCGCACTGGATGTGGTAGAAGAAAAACCGAAGGTATCTGTATTTTAGACTTGACCTGTTTTTGTGTATAACAATGAGTGAAAAAATCAGCAATGTCATGTCTCATACCTGGACACCAAAATTGTCTCCACATGTCATAGAACATCTATGTGGTTCCTGGGCCTATAGAACACTATGAATTATAGTAATCCCACATAATATATTTCCTCATAGGAAAAGGTACAATGTACCAGTTCCGAAAATAAAGGATACCCTCTGAGGAGAAATACCACAAGGAAACAGTCTCCACACCATAAATAGATTCTCTAATTCTATAGAACTCATAATCAAGCTATTATTCCCAAATAAATATTATGAGAAAATTGGGGGTTAACTGAACACTGAAAAAAACATCCTTGAACCCTGATTCTTGAATTTCTATATCCAACTATGAAAATAGATCCATTATATTCCACTATTTTGAAGATTGTTCCACATCATGGGTTGGAAGTTTCATGCTCAACGCATCTAAAATAAAATTTACTTTCAATAGGGTATAAAAGGTTATATATAAATAATATATGGAATCATATATATTATTATCATTCTATAATACATTTATAATGATTTTATAATTATTATACCATATGTTTAACTATTTATGAAGAATGTTGAGACTTGTGGTAAATGATTTTTGTCTCAAATTTCCTTCTTTGAGACAGAAGTTATATTATTCACTTATATTATTCGATGGGTTTTATATACTTCCCATTTTACATGTTTTATCATCAATTTAATTATTTTAATTATAATGAAATTTTAATTTTATTTTATTATATAATAGTCCCTATAATATAAATGGTACAAAAGTGGTAGGGGTTTTATTATACAATCTCATTGTTTATCGAGATTGTTTATGTTTATACTTTTGATGATAGAATATTAAAACAAATATTTTTAGAAACTCATGAATTTTATTCTATTGTGTTTACTTCAAGAGAATACAATTTTCCCTTCATTTTACTCTATTTATACAGTTACGAGTTCAAAAGAATGTTTTTTAAAGAAAATAAAATTTATTTGTATCTTCGGTCAAAAAACCATTCTCTTATATTTTGATGTTTCGTAAAAATGTTTGGAAAAATGTATTAATTTTCATTTATGATGGTTTGAAATCATTTTTGTCATTTTTTTACTTTTTAAAAATCTTTTAAATGGAACATTTTTTTCCAAACAAGGCCCATTTGGATCTTACTAAAAATGTGAAAGGAATATCTATTTTATCATGTACAAAATGAACATAATTTTTTTATCATCATGACCATTATATGATTTGAAATGTACTTTATGTGTTTTTAAATTTATTTTTAAGTATATGTATTTCCAAAATATTTCATCAGATTTTATTTTAAAAAAATTATTTTCATAGAAAATCTACTTTTATTAATAAATGCTCCAAGTGATCATTCAAAATAATTTTCATTAAAAGATGAAATTATTTTATTTTACTTATGATTTAATAGGGATATGATACATGTATTCCATTATTATTCTTTTTATGGATTTATTATGATTATTATGTAGATATTTTTATTAACCCAATCTCTCTTCTATACAATATACCATTATAAAATTCTTTTGAAACCCACTTTCTTCTCCAAGGGTAATTTTCTGATAAAATAATGAAATTATTATGAAACTTTTTTATTTTACATAGGTTATATTTTGATGAAATGTTTATGAAACCCATTTTTTATGGGTTCTTATATGATGAAAGTTTTATGGTCTAATAGAGCACATTTGTATTATTTTCATTCTGTGACGGCTGGGACCTATTTCTCCCTCTAATGTATTGGTTGAAGATTGATATCACATAGGATATATAATACTATAGTGGGGAGTAATCCTAGCTCATTAAGGGGGTCCATCTACTATGATATCTTGCGATGAAACCATGACTACAATAATGGTTTGGGATTTAAACCCATTCTACTACAACAGTCTTGTCAATAAGGCTTAAACTACTAAGGAAATTAGTTTCTATGCTTATTTGTATATAAAAATCTATATCTTATACCAATGTTATGTTCTCCAAGACCATGTTATTTTATTTCATTATGATTCATGTCTAATAAACTGGGATGATTTATTACATGACTAGAGATTATAATCTATTATCTATAGAGTATGATGTTCAACGATTATTATCATGTTCCCAAACTCTTAGGTTCATGATATATTGATATCCCCCTTGTTTACCCATACTATGAATTTGATATCAACCTTTTTTATGTTTCCTTGCCCCATGTTATGATTAATGGTATTATGTGTGATATGTCTAAGAAGGATGTCTGTTATGAAGAACATAGTGGGAGATAATGTATCTCACCTATGAACCAATTGTTCACATGTTCATGTTTCCAAAGGCACTATACCTAAATAATCATGGAATGTATCATTATGTAATGTAATAAATATTCATCTATTAAGACATAATATTTTTGTATAATAATTTTGGGTCTTTAGATGAATAAAAAACTATGTTTGAAGTTATATAAAATATCTAATGGCTTAAGTGTTTATCAGTGTTTTTACTTATGGTTAAAAATTAAAAAGTGAATTCTGAAGATTTTTAAATTTGGATTAAAGCATTAAAATTTTGTCCTTATTTTTAAAATGTGTTGAAAAATGAATCAATTTGAATAACAACTAATAATTTAATTTATAAATACATTCAGTAGCCTTGAAATTTTATTCCTTATCCTGATCATATTTCATTATCAAATTTTTATATTTAATCCCCATGTTATTCACTTATTCTTCATTTTTATCAAATGATTGATATCATCTACATCATCCAAAAAATAATACTCTAAAGACTGAATGGAAATAAAATCACTAACCTCATCCCTAAATAATTTTTTATTTCATGGAGTAATTTCTATAAATCATGATATATTGTAACTATCATCACTATGTCAACCTATTTTAGAAGATTTATCTCCACTCGCAATCAGGGTAGTTATTTTCTTTTAAATATTCTACCATTTATATTTATAAGATCTAAAAAACAATTTTTCCTTCTTCTTTAACCTCAGATAATCTTATTTAATATGTATTCTGCTGTTTTCATTCATAATTAATAACATTAGTAGAATCCTTCTTATCATCTATTCATCTATAGTTTTTATATTTGACTCCTTGATATTTATTATTATTTTTTTGAAAATTATTATTATTAAAAATTCCACCCATTAATTTATCCATTTCAGAATAATACCATTCACTTAGATCTATGTTACCATAATCTGTATATTTTTTTCAAGAATTATTTGAAGTAGTAGACTTAGATGTATTGGCTTTGAAATTAGTTGTATCAAATGAAGCATCATTAATTAGTTTTTATTTTTCTATATCTCTCTTCAAACTATACTAATTTTTTATTAGATTTGTGATAAGATCATACAAATAACCCCACCCCCACCAACTATAATACATTCATAGCAAACTTGTGAAATGGACATTTCCAGGACTAGAAAGCCAGACCTCTATGATGTTGTAAAAAATCTATAAACATAATTGTAAATATAATTAAATTTTTTTATATTGATAATATAATAAATATAATTCTATTTAAACGTATGTTATATTTTTTGGATTATTTTTATATAAAAATAAATATAATTATATTTTTTATATTATAAAATTACGAAATGTAGATATATTTATATAATTGTTATAATACATGTTCATGGGTTAAGAAATATGAGTTTAGGAAAAATAAATCGATGCATCTATTAGTTCGTTCTTGGCGGACCTTCCAGATCTCACCCCATTTAATAATATAGTAGTTTATTTAATAGTCCTTAAAATGATAACAATTTAAATAAAATTTAGATATAATAAAAAATAATTTGACATTATAAATCCATATTATTATATTTTTTGAAATAAACTAGCTATAAAATAGAAAAGTATGATCATATGAAATGTTGGTTCAAATACTGAATCTTGAGTCTAGTCATATTATTAATTAAGATTGGGATAGTTTCAACCAATGGAAATGTTCATTTAAGGACTCTAGTGGATGGAAGACTCACTCCCATGGATCACAATATTGGTGATATGGTTGCTTTCCCATGTTAGTATTGTTGGTAGAAAACAGTTTCTACTTTTGGATGGGCCACTCATTAGATTTGGCATCACGTTGCATTGAGAGTTTTCATCACCTAACTAAAACTATGTCATTACCCATAAAAAAACATTGGACTAGATGATTTTCCAATAAAAAAATTTCTAATAATAAAATATAAGTTTTTTTATAATAAATATAATAAAATTAATAAATATACATATATTAAAATTATATTATATTTATAATTTATATTATTAGATAAAAATATTAAAAAATAAAATTGTATTTTTATTTTTATTTGTTTTAAATATAATTTTACTTATATTCCAATAAATTTCATTAAATTTACAAAAAAAATAATTTTATATTTATAACAAATTCAATCATATTTGTATACTTCATTTTTAATCAAATAATAATTTAATATA
This sequence comes from Viscum album, assembly GCA_963277665.1. Classification (NCBI taxonomy): domain Eukaryota; kingdom Viridiplantae; phylum Streptophyta; class Magnoliopsida; order Santalales; family Viscaceae; genus Viscum; species Viscum album. The sequence continues at coordinate 110,876,235 of OY728151.1, forward strand.
ATATAATACTAAAAATAGTTTTAAATAAAAATATACTTATATTTTTATTTATATAATAAATATTTAATTTTCTCCTAGTTATATAACTTACTACCCAGAAAACTATAATCAAACCATGTTAATAAATATAGTTTATGCTTATTGTTCTAGACAAGAGGTTGTTTATTAGATTTCATTATAATAAAGGTTGATAATCAAGATATTTTATTTCAAATTTATTAAAGTAATTACATAGAGATTCATTATTGTAATCACATGATAAATTTGGAAAAGGAAAAACATTTGGGACTTATCAGGGATAGATAATTAAAGAAGTAAATTTGAGAGTCTTAAAGACTTTGAAAATTTTCTTATATGGCTTTTGATGATTTTTTTGGTCATTTTATGTTTTCTATCAATATAATGATTTTTTGTGTCTTTATAGAATTATTTTTTTATATTCAAGGTGATACATGGAGTATTTAATATAAACTAACCCTATTTTAATAAATTTAGAGTTTCATATAGACTATGATGATTTCTTGCTTACTATGGTGATATATAAGAGTAAATTGTGTATTCAATAGACTATGTAAGAATAAGACATAAAATTAATTTTTAGTAATCGGGGAATGAATATGATTGGTATATAAAATTAACATGAATATTCAATATAAAAATTAATATTAATCATAGTGGTGCATAATATTGACTTGGTAGATCAACTGGTTTTGTAATATTTATGTTGTTAAAATGTGTGAATAACATGCAGTCTCAACTATGTTTTTGGAAAATTATGAAGATCTATAATATTAATTTGGATTTTTATTTTGATATGTGGGAGTAACATGAAAGATAATTTAATGTAAAATGGTAAGCATAAGAATAAATGTGATAGTGCGTAGGATTGATCGCTTTGATAATTTTTGTATAATATCAGTTTATACATGTATTTTTCAGTTCACAAAATGGATAAAAGAGAATGTGACCATGATTTACAATTTAAAGTAGAATATTTTCTAGATTTTTAAATTTGTTTTTTTATCATCGACACCTTAGAATTAATTGGATGTTTAAAACCACATATAATGGTTGGGTTTTAAAATGGATAATTTTCATTGAAATATTTAGAGGACTTTGTAAAGACTCATTTATGGGATATTCATAGGGGTTTGGTTTAGATAAAATCAAGGTATATTTAAATTTATAGAAATTAATGGAAATATTTCTTGATGAAATTTAAGTTAATAATTTTTTGAGAAAATTGTGTAATGGGGAATATTTTGTGTCATATTACTATAATGGAATATTGGACTTTACGTAGATTTAATTATGGTGTAAATTTTTCCATTATGTAGATTCAACATGATGGAAGAGAAAATATAAAATATAGATTCATATTTAATGGATCGAACTTTGACCAAGATTTTTTTGTTTAATATTATAAATATTTATTTTTCTATTAAACCATATTTTGTATAAAATTTCTAATTATATTTTTTTAGAAATATTTTATTTTTTAATAAAAGTAACTATTATGTATGTTTTATAGTGTTGAATAATGATAAAATTAGTGCTAAAACCCATATATAATGATAATATCCTTTTTATAAGGACTATTTAAGGTTAGATACTTTTCTATTAATTGAATATTGATGATGACCTATTACCATGCACTGTGTTAGGGAACCATCATGCAATGTAAAGGTAACCAACGACTTGCATAGGTTACTGGATCTTGTAAGGGTGATGTGTAAGGATTATACAAGACTTATTAATACTATATAGGTGTTTTAATGGCCTTTAATAATGATGTCCCATGATTTAGAGTGGTTTTGTAATGGTAACCTACCACTAGTAAGGGTAAAGGCTATGTTATGTAAGGGTAATTCATGGGTTCTAAAGGATGAGTAAGGGTAAAAGGAGATGTGTAAGTGTAGAAGGGGATTCAATTATAGTATAAGGGTATAACTTCTTACCCTTATGAAAACTCTGTAATCTTTGTATGTTAAAATCATGTTACCCTTACACAGTTCCCTTTTTGGGAAAAATACATTAATAATCATAGTTTTTCCTTCCTCATTAGCCATAATGACTATAAAACCTATTTCAATGGATTTAAATCCCAAAAAGAATGAAACTAAATCCATTTTATTTGTTTTACATTAATAAAAATTAATTATTAATATTTAAATGGTCCCCCTTTATGAAAGATTTGTGAAAAAAAATTAATCACTAATTTAATTTGTGGATTTAATGCTACAACCTTGTACGCATTGTCGATGCTCTATAATAGGAAAACTTGTGTGGCCATTGTTTCTGGTTGGTCCTTTGTGTCTATGAATCTTGAAATTTGATTTACAAATTATCTTTCAAGTCTTTCATTGACCCAATTGGTCCTTTATTATAGTTTCTAGAAATACTTGTTTCTCTCTATCCCTCTTCCACTATTGGTGTTATATTTTAGGTGGGGATTTTTGGTATTTAATTTACGTTCTTTTGAAAATTTATTTCTTCCAATAATCTAAAATTTGATAAATAATTATTGGTATTGTAATAAGAAATAATTTTCAAAGAATAATAAATGGGGATTATCATATGCTTGTTTTTTGGAGAGATATAGCATTATAGCGTGAGGTTTTGTTAATATTCATTGAGGAAAAAATTATTGGAACATGCATTATAATATATTTATAACTCAGAAATTATCTAAGAGAGATACAAATATTTAATGTATAATTTATTTATTTTAAAAGTTATTTTTTTTATTTTTTATAATAATACTTAATGAAAATTGACCAATGATGTGTCAACATAAATGATAATAAGGCCCAAGAGGAGGTGTTTATGGATATAGAGGTTTCCACTCAAGCTTTAGACCAACATAATGTGGTTTATCCATGAATATAACACTTAAATCCTTGAGTTAGTATGTTCCTTGACTTCTTATACCTTGTATGGATGTTAACATTCTTGGAGGTATCGTTATTTGACCTCATAACATTTAGATTGTCAAGGAATGATTATCCCTTAAAGGGGGAGTGTTTTTAACTTGTGTTGATTGTGTTGATAGAACTAGTAATATAGTGGATATATTATGACACTATAGAATGAAATATGGGGGTTGAAATAAATTATAAATCATCAGGCTTCTTGGGGCCTAGTTTATTTGTTAGTAGCATTATGTGTTGAGTATTCACTCGATGCCTAGTTTATTTACGGGCATCATGTTTTACATGAGACCTAGGAAAAAAGTCACTTGTATTCAAAATTACATATGGTTTCAATAAATAGATTCACTACCCTGGTGGGTAGCTTTTTTAATTATAAAATCTTTTCATTAGGCTTTTGACAAGGGGCCAAAGCAGGTACGTTCGGGAGTTACCAGAAGCTCAGTAAGCACACAACCATTATTTTTTTGATTATATATTGTAAATATTTTTAAAATTTTATTATAATGATCCTATAATATTTTTATACTAAAGAACACTTAGTAAAGGATTCATTAGTGTTGTCCTACACAGCCATGTACCCACACCCTACTGATGTTTTTTAGTGCACTTGTGGAATTTACATCATGGGATCCGGTCAAGTGAAAGGGACCTATAGTAGATGTGTTGAGGAGAGTAGAATGATGATGGTAGTGGACGTAAAAAACACTACAGGACCCTACTATTTTATTTATTTTTTTATCTACACTTTGTACATAAATTTTATTTCCACACTAAGAACCATTTATTAAAAGTATAAATTTCATGACCTTTTTATTATTTAGTTTCAATAATATACTCTAATCATTATATTATATATTGTTCTATTAATTTATTTTTTATATGACATGAAACATAGGGTATAGTCTCCCCAAAAAAAATTTAGACCCTCACTACTAGTTTGAATCCTCTTGCATATGAGTAGGCACAAATGAGATCATGTGACCCTATAGACTAGACTTGTTGGAACTTGTCAGGGTTCTGTAAAATGCTACTGTAGAAAGAACCAAGATAGAAGTACAATGGTTGAACATGGGTTAATATATAGAGTCTACAATAAATATTATGTTCTCCAAAGGGGGATAATGTAACACCCCCTGATGTTAAAGGGTGAAAAGGATAAATATTACATCCCATGTCAACAAGGTTCACCTTTATTTTCATGATCCTTATTGATTATAAATCCACCATTAAAGAGGCTTATCCTTGAATTAATATTAGTATGGTAGGCCTTCATGGAAATTTCCCACGGTATGTATGAATGAGGAAAACACATGTGAAAGAACATATTCTTAACTGTTGAGATATTCGTTAGTCTAACAAGATCTTATGGAATTTTTGGTGGGGGCATAGAATGGATAACACATGTTTATGGGGATAATTGGGGGACCAAGGGGCCTTGTTGTTATAATTTGAACAGTTTTTAAAATTCATGGATACTAGTTTGTAAGGAAGTAAAATTTTACTAAGGAGAGAGAATGATTCTTTAATTTTTGAAATGGAATATTTTATATCTTATTATTATGGAATATTTGAATATAAATTTATAGAGATATTAATAGAGAATCCATTGATAAAAATTGTAATATTAAACTGAGATATGTTTTACCATTAAGGAACTATATCTTTATGAAATATATATATCATTATGTTGATGATATATGTAATGATGACTTGGAAAAATCTCATCCCTTAATTCTAATTCTTAATGGAGGAAATTTTTTTTTGTTTTCATTCTATGGAAAGAAAGAAAAAGGGAGGATATATCTGCATTGATATATCTAATTCTTTTAGATAGTTGTTTATTTAAATAATTTCATTGAGATATTTGTATAAGAGGGGAAGGTACTAGGAGATAGAGTTTTACATAAATAATTCCCATAAAAATGAATGGTTGAAATTTAAAATCTTGGTAGAGGAATACAATGGTTGTGAGAAGAACATGTAGAGGGAAATTATTTAACACACTTAATTATAAGTTGATTACATTTATATTGTATAATGAGGATGCATTAAGGTAGATATCAATATTTCATAATACCTGGATATTTTTTATGGGACTATATCAACTTACTCATGCTGATATTAGAGATATAAAATATCGCTAAATTATTCTATTATTATTATTATCAATTCATAGACCAGGAAGAAGTAAAAATGATCATTTCATGAGAATTGTAAAGCCTCTAAACATTTTAAAGGTATCCCACTTTTTAGAGAGTGACCTTGAATAATACATGAATGGTCTACAAATTATTGATTTTAATAGTGAATTTTGGTACATTGGTATATCCCAATGTGTATTCTCCTCATAAGTATCCAATTATGTGTTAAAAAGAAAAATCCTTATGAATTTTTTGGTTCATATTTCTATATATGTGTTTTAAAATTTAGTGATATTAAAATTGAGGGAGAATATTTATTAAGCATGTTTACGCTCATATGAAAATAAGATCAAATGAATGGAAAAATGTTAATTTTTGAATTATCTAATTCAACCCCTCTCAGGTTGCCTCATTTACCAATAAGTGTTATATGAGTTATATGTTATATTTTGGGGTTCTGTAATTAATTGTTTTTAGAATGATTTCACACATGTATTCAATTTTGAGGCCTTATGTTTTTTATAGTAATAATTTTTTGTGGAAGTAAATTTAATATTTGTTGGTATTTATAAAATTATTTTGATGATATAATGGATTATGTAAAATGAGATACTAACTTTCTAATGAACAATGAATTATTTCCTAATGTGGAAGCAAATATGTTTTCTAACAGATTAATCTCTGTTGAGTTACTCAAGAAAACCATCCATTGTATTAGTGAAATTGATATTTTGAAGATTTTAGTGGTAATATATGGAAAATAAGTGGATTCTAAGGATATTTTGGAGTCATATTTAAGAGATGACAATAAATATATTTGTTTTTAGTCATCATTGAACAATGTTATAGAATATTTCTTAATGTCAAGAGGTAATAAGAGGACAAATAATAATAAGAATCTTGATAAGAAGGATGCTACTGTTGCAGTATCTGTTAGTGATTATAAAGATACATAGAAAACTAATTAAATTTTTAAATTATGATATATATATAGACATGGATTTATAATGAAAAAAATTATTCCATTCAAAATATAGAAATGAAATATAGTCACCAATCTATAGAATTTTAACGCACTAATCATGATAGGATAAAATCATTATATGAGAAAGTGTATGATTTAAATTTTATCCATGGAGTATACCATGTGTTATTAGAGGAATTTAATTTTTAAAATATAATATTAGGGAATGAATAGGTGTACATGTAAGGGGAAATTATTACTATTGGTAAAAAAGAAAAATAGTGAAAGCTAGATACACAATGAACATGAAAATGAAGTGGGAGAAAAATGGAAATGGACATTGAGTTGAAATCAAGTATTATCCCAATTAAAATAATAATTAAAGAGGGGAAAATTTAAAAAATAAGGTGGCTCAGGGTTGGAACATATGGTTGCAAAACTAAAGAAGGATAAAAAGAACATGAAGCTCAAAATGAGTTTAAAATTCTCAAATAGAAAGATATTGATCCCTCCCATAGAATCCTTATCAATTAGAATCCAAAAAGGATAAAATGTAGAATCAAATGATAAAATATAAGATTATTTTTAAATTTAGAATTGACTGATCTTGAAGGTAGGTATATATAAACTTTAACTATTTTTGAATCATGGGACACACCATGGATGCATGTCATGGTATCCAAGGGATCAATGGTGGATGAAGAACCGGTATAACAGGTCAATTGAAGAATGATTGCGTGAGGTATAAAATTAATGATTGATATTATATTTTTTCAAACTATGGTCATATAGAATAAAATTTTAACAAGATAAGATATAAAAGTATCCTAATGAAATATTTCATTCATATAAAAAATGAAAAGGTAGTATTCAATGAAAATATAATATTTTATACTAGAAAATTGGATTTCTATATTGGGGGGAAAGTGTTGATAATGGTCAAATAAAGATAAATCATGATCCAATAGATATAATCTAGAAAAAAATCAAGGGTGAATAATAAAAAATATAATAATAAAGAATCTACATTTGGTGTGAGTTAGAAGGTTGAAATCAGGAAAAAGACTCACCAAGGATAAAAAAAAGTATAAGGTGACTCTAGTGGCTATTAAAGAGGACATTTATAAACAAAACTAAATTTATTTCAATAAATATAACACAATTCAAAAATATCAGTTTAATAAATTTTACATCCCTTGGAAAAGAATGTATGGATACTGACAAATTAAAAAAGTTGGGATTCCCAGCGGACCATGAAGACACACCTAAAAGGGGGTGAAATAGGTGTGGAATGATTTTAACAAAAAAATCATTTTTTCTTAAACCCATCTTTATTTTTAATATTTATATAATAATATTATATGAATGAATCATATTTTAATTTACCCTTCCATGAACATATATGTAATTCTAATTCTGAAAGTAAAAAATAACATAGTTAATTTTACAATGTTCGATGCTAGTGTGGGTAACCTGCTCATTATCATGTAACCATCGAGTCATAGAGTCTCACCTATAATTAGAACCCAAATTAAAATTGGTAGTATGGATTATCCTATATCCTTTTTTCATAAAATATTAAAAATGTGTGGTCACCAAATTACATAGGTGAAAATCCTCTACAATATGATGCAAATGAATGTATATTTATAATGATTCTATAATATTTATCACCATGTGTCTCACTTTTTCTTTATTTATTTTGATGTAAACGTGCTCTATATACTAGGTGGATCTTCACCAGTAAAATAAAATATATTTCCTCACCTTAGAGTATTCCACTACCAATATCTATTAATGTTTATCTCATGAAACTTCATCTCTAGATGTCTTCTATGATTACATTTCTACCAAATCTATTCACTATTTTCTCTAACTCATTTCTCAAGAATGCATCCTAGAATATATATTTCCTAGAGTTAACAAATGAATATTCTATTTCATAGTCACATATTCATCTCTATATTTTTTGGAAACTTCTTCTTAATATTATTTGAGGGCTTTTATTCCCTCATCTTATCATGTTCTCATTGATGTAACCACAACACAGTGACTATTTCTTTTCTTATTTATTCTCTTCATGATCTCCTCAATATCAAATTCATAGGTAGAACCATTAAATTTATCCTCAAATTTCAAATAACATTAATTTTATATCGAGATGAAAAAATGATTGTTAGTGAAAAATCATAATAATATAATACCCAATTGAGGTGTCAATGATTTCCTATGGAATTATTTTTCTACTCAGGGAGTATTCCAATAATTCCATTAAAAATGCTCTTTATTTCTTGAACAATTTCCAAATTAAAAAAAACTTATTGGTCAAAATTTGCAGATTCATATTTTATAAATCATCCATAATGTATGTAAAATTTTATTCACATTTTTATGAAAATTTACAACACACGCATCCATAGTATAGTACTCAACTTATATCTTATGACTATATATAAAAACAATATAACCATTAAACTTGTATATAGACATAGTAGCATTGGAAATTCATTATAATTTATTAGTATTAGGTAAATTATAAGAAATCCATCTCAATTCATATTAAATACTCAGATAGGCATGGATTATAATGATATAATATTTAATAAATAATAGATAAATAATTTTTGGTTCCACGTCAATATTATTATAAAAACACAATAAGTTAATTTTTAGCATCATTTAATATATTTTGTGGATCTCTCCCTAAAACATTACTCAAAATAATATCATATCATGGATTATCTACGAATCATGAACTAAATAACTCAAAATCACAATAAAAGCATATTCTAATTTATATTTTCCTTTGATTTAAATAATTTTATAAACTACTCTTTTCTTCATTCATTACTATTCCCTTCATTTATATGAAGACTATCTTATCTTTATTCACATTCTTGGATCACACACGAACCTTTATGATTGAGATATTTATATATTTATTGAACAACACATGCATAATTCCATTTAATTTCGACTTCATTAGATTTTAAATATCAAAATTCTGTTGTTCATATAAGAGAACTTGAATATTTTCTAGTGTTTTGAACTATTTTGGTGGGTTATTAAAAGTCTTATATTTTTTAAAGGATTATTTTCAGAGTCTTACATTTAGTTATATAAGACTTATGATAATCTCTATAAGTCTTATACTCATTACTTTGTAAAATTATGGTAAACATAAAATCTTTATGATGGGAAATGAATCCATGCGTTCTATATTCATAGTCTGAAAAGATTTACAATATGTAGAGTTTTATGAAAGAACTCAATGTATTCTGACCACTTCAATGAGTTATTCTCAACACCAAAATTATTATGTTTGGTAGAAAAGAATTATGTCTACTGTATGAAATTCCTTAATTCATTACATACCCATTAATTAGGAATTGAAAATGTATACTCTTATTGGGGGAGTTTAATAATATTACTATTTCTCCATGGTTTGAACAAACTTCTATATATTATATCATTTCATCTTACAGTTAAATTTGGAATTATAAAATTTATTTTAACTACATTTAATTCATTTTCATGGTGTTGTGGCATATAGAATAATAAAATAAGAGTATTTTAGTAAACTCCTCTATTAGATCAGGTGAACCCTTATTCAATAAATAGCAACCCATATTAAATCATATTTAGCCATCATTCATTACTGTATAAACATTTATTGGAGAAATAAACATAATTTATTCTCTTCAGATGGATTATCCAACCTTAGGATCTAAGGAATATATCCATCTAGTTATTCTAGGGGTTGTGGTCTCTTTATTTTCTATTTATTCTTCACGGAAGAAACTCCTCCTTTATGGTGGGACACTCACCTATTCACCAAAGGCCTCAACATAATTTTAGATCATATTATTGACTTTATATTTGGAAAAAAATATGAAAATCACATCCTCCGACCATAATAATCTCCCATTTTTTGTCAAAACACATACCATATCAATTTCAATAATCCCCTCTCATCATTTTCTAAAAATAATGAAAAGTGTAAGATATTCTCCCAAATTTTAACAAGAATTGTATTATTATCTCACCCTTCTTATATAGTAGGATTATAATTCAATTTATTTTTCCCCATTATTGTCTAATATCACTTGATATTGATAGCGTATAAAATACCAATTGATATAAAAATAGTTATCGATTAAATTATAAGTGGATGTGATTCTTCAAATTATTCTCCATTTTATGATACCATATGGAAGAATTTATATAAGAATCACTACATACTAGTTGGATGTGATTGTTAGAATTAAAAAATGGAAAAGTATAGTCTGAAGTGTACTTGGAAACACATCCTCCTTATAAATGTTCCATGAAAACTTCATCTCTGAATATATGTGGTATAACTCTCTATAAAAAAGAGTGATAAAGTTAGAAAATAAGGTTTTAAAAATTTTAAAATGGATATAAGATTATAATTCTCACATTTAGTGGTAGAACATAAAAAATTTCAATAAATAATAATATATTTTCTATTGAAAAAATATATAAAAATAATTTCAAGTTTTAGGTATTCTTGATTTTTTAAATATCCGCCCCTTGTAGAAATAATTTATATACCTGAAAATATACATGTGAGACTAAAATCATATGTCAACCATAAATATTAAAATAGAATATCAATATTTTCATATTGAATAATAACTTATAACTTCTAGAATCCTCATTCATATATAGATATCCCACTCAAAGGGTGAACTCCACCCTTCATTACCTTCTTCGTCCATAATTTAAATACCTATATGTAGACATGGGGTGATGGTGGATCTTCCAGAAGCACCTAATATTTAGAAATCCGGTTGATACATATTTATAATACTACAATTTTCATTATTTATTTTTCTAAAATGTATAATACTATTCATTAAAGTATCCATTTTTATTTTCCAAAACAATTACTTCTTGGGAAGTATGAAGTTACTTCCATCATCACTTTTTCTCTTCTCTGGAATGGGATTCTCAAAATGAGAAATCAAAGTACCTTATTTTTATTTACATCTATCAATATTTTGATCTAATTCTAACTAATCAGGACATATGTCTAGAAAATATTTAGGCAAATGCTCGGCCTTGTTCTTTGTTATGGATTCCTTCTTTTCAAAATCAGTTTTAGAATTTGAGGTCATGTGTTCTTTCCCTTTTTATTTCATCAGTCCGAGAATAACCATTATACATCTAATAACTACGTTTCTTTCATAGTAACACCTCTCACACACCACTTCACAAGAATTATATTTCCCATTAATGAGAATCTTCTCAAATTATTTAGACATACTGTCAACCACTAGTCCAATATAATTATCTCACTATTTTATATTCTCTCTTATATACTTAAAAATTATTCCTTCACTATTATCACTCAGTTAAATCTTGAAATTTTCCATTGAATGTTATTTATTACCAATATATATGAATTTCATTCTATTTGGTTGAAAATACTTCTTATCTTTCTTCATTTCCTTCTTGGAAGTTTTGATTTTATATATTTTGATCCCTAAGAAAAAAAATTCATTATTAACTAGCTTCTCAGCCATTTTTGGTTATTTATTTTCATTTATAAGTGTGTAATATCAATTGAGAATTTACCCAAATTCATCATAACTATAGCCATTGATCTTGAACAACATAGTCAAATTATTTAGTTATTAAAATCTAGTCCTTATAGGATGATTTTTCCATTTATATGGATTTTGTATTCTCTAAGTAGGTTTCCTTTGACATTCATATTTTCTCACTCTTTTTTAGGCCTAACTTAACTTTTCCACACTATAATATTACTAACAAATTTAACTTCACTCTATAAAAGCATCCATATTCACTAATATCTTCTAATTAATCTAGATTTTCGGCTTGTAAGTGGAGTTTGTAAATATTTTATTACATTCCATTTTTGGGATGAAACCATATCATATTTGTCTCTTTTATTGGATAATTAGTTATTATTAATGATAAAATTCATCCCTAAAGTATTAGTGTATTTCCTATATTTTCCAATATTCTGTTTTTTACATATTTTTTTATTTTTTCTTACACATAAATTCCATATTTAGTATTATATATATTATTTGTATGGTGGGTTACATGATTCCATGGGCATGTAGATAAAACTTTTATATCTAATCTAAATCCATTTGAGTAAACATTGTGAGTCTTATCTATTATAGATCTCACTTAAAATATTTTTGATACTCACCTTTTCTAAAATGATTCATAAGTTCAATATTCTACCACTTGTGGAACACTCAGTCGAAATTTTAGTTCCATAAATTTCATATTGACAATGCTCCTTTCATTTTTTACTGATCTATACCAATCCTCCAAATCACAATTATATATATGAATCTTAAGCTTATGAATTTTTATTATCTCAATTAAAACATTTATATCTCTTTCACTATTTTTGACTTCACTTCTAGGAGTTCATACTTAACATACATGGAGACTAAATGAATCTTATCTAATGCATGGAACTCCTAATTTAAAAAAATTTCAAACACAATTCATTTAACATTAATAACTCTATTATTTTTCATTAATTACAGGAATTTTTTCATTTCTAAGTAGGATACATTTTTATTTGTCCTTTAAAATATTGCAGAGATTGTTGAAAGTACTATTTATTTTTTCAAATGCCACATCCATTACACCAAACTCTTATTCTAGCTATGATTTTTGATTAATTAGTCACTTTATATATAATAGCATATATTAAATAACTTCTTCAGGTAATTTTTTTAATTATACTTTGATATCATTAAAAAATCACTAAGAGAATCATTAAAATCTTCATCCTTACAACTTGAACTTGTTTCACTAAAGGAATAGTCTTCAATAGATTTATCAAATTTTGTTCCACTATAATGATCATTATCAATTTTCTATTCCAAATTATTAATCTACATTTTCCTTTTAGTTATTCCATAATTATCTTTCTTATTTCTCAAGGAATGTTTTGGGACATAAAATTTGATTTTGAGAAGGATAGAATCTAAATTTTTTATCTGATGCACTCCTTTAAAATTTAAAATGTGTACATCATGTATTTAATGAAAACAACTAGAAATTTTTTTTAGTATAATAACAATTACCATGTTGCTCTATTATCAACTAAAATATTTTATTAGATCTAACTATAGTTTCATTATTGTTTGATACCACTTGAGATGCCTAGTGGACCATAAAAACACATAAAGGGGTGAATCATATGTGATTCAATTTAACCAAAAACCAAATTAATCATTATTTATTAAAACCCTTTTAGTTTTTAACCTGTAAAACCTATAAATATGTGGAGTAATTTACGTATATTTTTCCTTTCCAAACCATGATATGCATTTTAGATTATAAAAGTAAAAAATAGAAAATTTATTTTTATAAGGTGCATCTATAGTGGGGAAAACCTACTAATTTTCATGTCAACTCCCATTTATTCATAGATTCTCTACTATGATCTAGTAACCAATTAAAATGGGTGGTTATATATCACCTTTAATCCATCTTCAAAAAAAATTATCATTTGTGGTAACCATATTATGGGGGTGACAATCTTCTTATACATGATACAAGTGAAGGGGTCTTTATATTCCTTATATGGTCTTAAACATCTCTGGTTTATTTTTTTTTCCTTCATTGTTCTAAATTAGACCTACTCTAAGAACTGGTTAGCGCTATGTAATTGAATTCAGATCTACTTCCTCACATCAGAGTCTTCAAATTCCATTATCACTTCAAGATTAGTTCATCAACTTAGTTTATGTAAGTCTTCCAAGTTCATAGTTCCTCTGAATATGTTAAATGTCTTCTTTAAAATCACTTCTCAAGACCACAAACCAAAATATATATTACTTGGTTTTTATAGATGTAATTACTATTTCTCAAACATTTCATCATTGTTATGGGTTGAAGTGGATTCTTATTATTCTTCATTAAGAGATTTAGTTCCCCCAGATTCTCTTATTCTCATAGGAACAACCATAACAAAATTACTATATCATTTTCTATTTATTACCTTATTTATCTCCTTAGTATAATTTCCATAGGTGGAGACATTAAATTCATTCATCCCTTTTCAAATATGATAAATTATATATTTTAAACTAATAAATTACTTTTGGTGAAATGTAAAAATAATATAATATCTAGTTTGGGTTTCAATGATTTAATGTGCACATTTTTTAACTCAAAGAGTATTCTAATAATATCCATAATAAATTGTCAACTTTTTTTGAAACAAAACTGAATAAAATACATTGTATTATTTAGTAAGAATGGATTATCATATTTAAAATCATCAAAAAAAATTTCATAGCTATAAAAAATATACAACCCACACATTTTCAGTGTGGAACTAACATTAAATCCTAATATATTAAATAAAAACATTACAACCTTTAAAAATGGGTTTTTTACACATTAGTATCTATGATTCATTATAATTTTTTAGTCTTATTAAAATTTTCATAGTTCCTTATTAGATCTAGTTAAATTCTTTAACATCCTCCAATAAAATTGATATAGTCTTTGATAAACCACATCTCACTCTTTGATGACTCTTTAGCTACATTGTTCCTGAAAAAAATATAAATACATTTTCATCATCATAAAATATATGAAGTGGAACTCTCCTTTGAGTCTTAATTAAAACATGATAGCATCATGGATTCTCTAATCACCACGATGTCCAAAACTCAAAATCACAACACAAGCATCTTTAAAATTATATTTACCACTAAATTAAATAATTCTAGAAACGAAAATCTCCTCCTTTCCTTGATTTTCCCTTTAAAAAAATGGATATCATATTCTCCTTATTCTCATGATTATGTCACATAGAAAACTAGATTATTATGTTGTTTATACAATGAAGGAACAACCCATGAATCACCCCCACTTTATTTTATCTTCATTAAATTTGAAATTAGAAAACCTATTTCTCAACCAGTAGAACACATAAATTTTCCTACGAGCTAAAGTATTATGTTGGGATTTTGAATGTATTATGTTTGTGAAATATTTCTTTTTATATTATTATTCATAAATTAAAAAAATTTATTTTCATCTCTATAATTAGTATTTTCTTTCCATTATCATTTTTAATAGACTTTAAAGCATTACAGTGGGTAGTTAATCTATATGTTCAAGATTTATTATCAAAAAATACTTATGACTTGAATATTTATATGATTTAACTCAAAGCCTTATGATATCTTCAGTGATTTTGGTCCACACCAAAATTATTACAATTTCTATTAATTTATTGTGATCATATTAGATAAAGCCATAAATTTAGGACTCATAAATTTCTCATTGACTATAAAATGTTGAATTATATAGGAAGATTTGAACATACTTAGACTCGCTCTAAGATATCACTAAAATTATGTAAATAATCTCATAACTTATTGAAATTATTTTTGGAAGTATTAATATATTTGTAAACTCCATAAAAATCATTTAAATGGTGTTTTAAAATAATGAATTCAAAAATAATATATTTCATGAGTGCATAAACACATATTATAGAAACCAACATACATTATACAACATGGATAATATATCCAAATTTATGTTTGATAGAATATTCTCATCTAGTTATTCTATGTACCTATGGTGTCCTTATTTTCCATTTATTCCTCTTGGAAGTAGATCCTATTTTATATCTGGATAATCAATTATTCACTCAAGATCTCATATTCATTTGATCTCATATCATAGATTTGATATATGAAAAAAACAATAAAAATAACCTATGGCTATAAAAAATAATCCATGGATGTGATATTCACTGGTGTAATTATTCTCACAACTAAGTTGAAACACAAATCAATAAAGATATAGAATTATAAAACAACAATCTGGAATGATGTTTGGAAATGTTTATTTGTGAGGATAATCACTAAGATGTCTTGGAAGTGACTTATAGTTAATGGGATGGTTCATAATTAGTGACCAAATTCCTCTAAATAAGGATGTTCATGAAGTACCATTATCCCCATATAATTAATTATTATAACTATTTTTAGAGTTTTCTAGATTTAATGGTGGATATGATATTTTCAGTTGTTATATTAATATGGGGATAAATTATTTCAAATTCTGGATTCATTAACTGTTTAGATATATTTCTAAATATGGAAATAAACTACTTGTATCAGATATATATTAATTTTTTTTTAAAATCAATTAAAAATGATACTAAATGCTACTGAAAGAATACCCCATTGATGAAAATTATCTCGATAATCGGTATTGAGAGATATATTTCCATATTTCAGATGAAGAAAATTTTAGACTTTCATAGAGAAGCACTATAGCTTTAAATTTCTGTAATCATCACATTCTTTTTTAAATATGAAAGTCTTCAGTCATCCATAAAATCCTAATGTTCTTATTTCAAATATAGTGATTGATTTATAAATCTTTTATTACAATTAATAATATCCTCATGAGTGCTCCCACAGAACACATAGACACTAATATTTAGGATATATTTAGTTCTAAACTAAACCTACATAATCCTACAGTAATATCATTAAAAACATATCTTTCATCCCATAAATTATAACTGTTATTTATAATTTAATGAATTCATTAAAGGAATTATTCTTATATTCTCTAGTTGTTACATAAATGTTTTAAAAATTTTGTAAAGGAAATGGTTACGATTTTTCAACCTTAGACATTGAAAGAATCTTATATTCTCCACTGGTGACTCATATGAATTTGGTAATGGAATTTTATGATATTTTAACTATCGTGAAATGACTCCTATAGAATATCCATTACTATGAAATGAATCTTACAAAATCAATAAATGTTTTTTATAGAATATAAGTGACTTTAAAAATAATTTTTTATGACTCTTATGGAATAATAATGATTTGTATATAATTCCATTGGATCCTTACAAAACACAAGATTGATTTTAAAAGGACCTAAATGATTTGTACAGAGCTCCAAATTATTCTTATAAAACAAATTTTTTGATGAAATGATTCTTATAGAGTCTTAAAATGATAATTATAGAAATCTATATAACTCTTTACAATACACTAATAATTGATACATTATTTCCTTTTCCATGAAATGACTCCCATATAGTGTTCTAATAAATCATTAAGATTCACACCATTATCATTTTTCAAACTCTTGATATAAATAACTCTTATGGAATAATATCTCTAACAAAACCTGAAATTTCCTTGAAATTTTTTCCCTCTTCCTAAAAATGATGCATATAAAAATTATACATTAAGGGAGCTTTTTCCTTTATTTTATTTATTTTCCACTACCCTAGTAACATTTATAATTTGGCCTTATAATAATTTCAAAAAACCAGATTGACTAAATGTCCACCAGAATACTTATAATGAACCATTAAAATTCCTGTAATGTGTTACCCATGAATTCATGAAATATTTTGTGAGTTACTTCAACTGTAATATTCTTATCGGAAACATTTATGTACAATATTTTGATAAGTAATTATAGATTTATAATATAATTCATATAAAAATAGATCATTTCTAGACACATCCAACATCACTTTATCATAACTTCTAGTGTCACACAATGTCTTCCATATCATTTTTCAAAATACATGCTTCATTATTTATGAACTAGTAAAAATATTATGTAATTCTCCATAAATTATTCAATAACATCATCATATATTGTCAATAAATTCAATATATAATATATTTTTTTTTCCAATATTCACTCAATAACAATTTTTTGTAAAATAATTTATAAAATAAATATACCATATATAGATGACAACAATATCTTCATTGTTCAATACAATATTCTTAATACACCCATATTTTATGGGCTACCTTTTTCGATATTTTTATTTAAAATGTAGTGGATATTTACATCACCATATTTAACTTTTCATTATCTCCCCCATATCTCTAAACACATAAAGGGATCCATTCCGCTTCTCTCTCCATTCTGATAGTAATTAATGGGGATACATTTTCTTCCTTTCTACCCTGTTTTAAAACATGTTACCTCTGGATTTTCAATTATCTCAACAATGTTGTTAACTTTTTAAATCCAAATTAGGAGAGTTTTTTCTCTCTCTCATATCATGTAACACTATTCCATACCATTTTATATAGGTTTTTCCTAGAATCATTTAAAAATTATATTCACTTTATATCTATCCTAACACATCTCTATAAACAACCTTAACTCATGGAAAATTGGATCAATTCAACATTGGTTAATATGTGGTCCTTTAACAGCCACCTATTGATAGAGTCTTTTCCCTTCCATCAACTATTGATACCACTTGTCAGTTACCATTTCATTAGTATGAATATTTTTATTTCATCTAGTCATTCATCTCACTATCTCTTTTGAAAATATATACACTCTTCATCTCATGAATTTTAGTGTGCGATTTTACCACTGAATATTTTAGTTATTGACACATCCTATAAGCCTACAAAACTAGAGCTCAGTATAAAAAACATGTGTTTTTTTCAATAGTCACAAAACATCCTTGACACTCACCTAATATTATAAATATATATAGCTTTATTTTTTCCCAACATCAACTCATCTTGTAAACATAGTCGTACACATACAAACACCATCAATAGATAATTAATAAAGTAAAAAGTGGGAGATACATACCACTTGTTAGATCCACTAACACCACTTGTTAATAATAAAATAGTGATTTCTCTTGTCACATGTGTTATACCTTTATTCATAGGTCTTAAATTATTCTCTATGAGGTGTATAAACCTTTGAAAGTTCATCACCAACTCTGCATGAATCCCATCACCTTTCTTCAAAACAAATATGAAATAGACTTCATTTCAAGGACACTACTTATTTGGTATTCTTAGTTCTTTTCAAAAGATTTTGGTATCCTATAAATGTAAATAACTAATAATACTTGTTAGTATATTAATAAATAAACATGAAAATCATTCATGTTTTCTATTATTTATTTTAATTTATCTTTATTTATTGGTGGTTTAATATATTTTTCTATATATCCTTATGTCACTTATTGATCATTATATTCAACCATGACATGTTTTTTATAGGCATAATAACAAATAAGGATTGTAACATCTCTAAATCCACCATAATAATTAATTTCCTATCATACCAATCAAATATTATCACTTCGCACATCACCCCATGGAATATATCTACTGATAAACAACATAACAATTTCAATGATAGTTGTAAACATTAAAAATATGATAAAAAGGGAACCTTTAACATCATTAATTAATGGAGTATGATTTGTCTCGATGAAACAACCAATTTATCACCACTTTCTTCCAGGAATCCTTAGTGTTGTTCCTCTATATCATACCACTTTTTAAAAATTCATTTATGATATGAGAATTATCTTATTTCCTTTTATTGGGATTTATTTTCTTTGTGAGATTATTCTCTCCTATATAGGTATCATCCATGGAATATTTATTTTTTCACCCTTCTTTCTTATGTTTCGTTCTCAATGAAAGAAGAAGTCCAGTGGTACTCCTATTATGATTTTTAGTGTTATATATGAGATCACTTTATCAAATAACATATTTCCATTATATAATTTGTGAAATATTATGCTCATACATAATTTTCCTTGATAAATACTTCTTCTTGTAAATATCCATCATCCCCATAGTTGGAACAAATTCTTCATTTCCCTTTATCTTAAAATTTTTGTTTGTTCCTTTAATAAGGGTTGTTGTGTGTTTATCATTATATGTTCTTTGTTCACCCTTTGTTGTGAAACATATTTTTCCTCTAATATGATCAATCTATTTTCTATTTTAATATAATTTATTCCAGTGTAGATCCTCTATTTATATGTAATGGGAATGTGAAGAGTGTCCTTGTCATGAGGACAGTCAAGTTTACATTAATAAAGACCCAAGATATAACATAGTGGCTAACCTTGGGGTCGCTCTCAAGTAGGCAGTGTCGAATGACTAAGTGGTCATTCCGAAAATATTTTTGTATTTTCAAATACTTCGAAAACATAAAAACACACTCCTAAGGTAACAATAATCAGTGATGAAAAGCACAGTGGATGTCACGACCCCTCCCAGTGGGGCCCGAGCTGCAACTCTCTAAGCCTTCCTCCAATAGGCCAGGTGTTTGTGACTAGCACCGAGTAGGCATGCTACTAACATTGGAGGCATTGCCTATAAACCTGTACACACGCACACACATCTCCAAGCCCCCAAAGCTAAAAAGTAAAAAACTACTAAAAGTAAAATATGCTTGCATACACTAAAACCCAACCCATAGAGTACGACAAGAATGTAATGTACCGAAAGTAACACCCTGGTCCAAAAGTACAGTCCCACCAAAAAGAAAGTCTATAACAAAGTCCAACATATAACGAAAGGTACTGGGACTGCAATATATAGTTATAGGAACACACTTCGGCCTACCTGATCTCACTGAGCGCCATCCGGTCCTGGTCTACCTAGAATCCTGTCAAATGATCACTCATCTGTACAGGACACGACATGTGTGGGAAAAGCCCATTCAGGGGTGAGTATAACAATACCCAATAGGACACCCAGAAACCAAAAAGGAAATTACAGCAAGGGAAAATACCACAAAGGGAAGATACAATCATCTCCACATAGTATATGTCTATAGAACATATAACAAGAATATCCAGATAT
Source organism: Viscum album (assembly GCA_963277665.1). Taxonomy (NCBI): domain Eukaryota; kingdom Viridiplantae; phylum Streptophyta; class Magnoliopsida; order Santalales; family Viscaceae; genus Viscum; species Viscum album. The sequence continues at coordinate 110,896,957 of OY728151.1, forward strand.
ATCCATACACAAACTACCATCGTGATACCGCCACTAGGATCCAGCTTGAAGATTCCACTAAGCACGTAATAAGGAGAACACACTCCTAGGTCTGAAAAGAGAGAGATATGAAGTACTTATTTCGGTAGAACACACTCCACAAGCACTTTGTGAATATGATTCTCATATGAGAATCAAAACCGTGTCATGGGGTGATTCCGACAACTTAGTATGAGCTAATCCACTAAGCAGAGGATCAGCGCCTGGGTAAAGTTGGTCACGTCGATACCAAGAACTCTACCTAGGGTTCCATGAATGAATAGAGGATCCGGCTCTAAGTCTCACAAAGGGGACTCCAACAAATCTATTCAAGAAATCCTGCTGAAGGGATCATACTCTTGTATAAAGGAAATGACACCCGAACCATCAGGGAAAAGACCAACGATACAAACCCTAAGGACACTAGTCTAAGTCACAGAAGAAAAGTGGCATAAGCCCTGAAGAATTGGTTACCCGGCGTGTATTATGGTTACACGCTGTGTTCCTTGACCCCGGGTACTGCCCATGTAAACAGCTGATGTCATCCATCCAAGCTATGTAAAACTTAACTACACAACATGTAGAAAAAGTACACGTCGTGTTTCTTGACCCTAGGTACTGCTCGTGTAAACAGCCTGTGTCATTTGGATTGTTGGATATAAAGTAACTACACTGCATGTAGAAGAAACACGCGCCGTGTCCGATCATTTGGGGCTCACTTTGTGTACGTTGGCCATGTTCCCGTACACGATCTATGTCTATGTCCTTGTTGCCTGCCCGTGTACCAGTACACGGGGTATCCCGTGTATCGGTCCGGGTCTGGCCTGGGAAGGGTATACATGCCATGTCCTTGGCCGTGTACCCAACCCGTGTCCGTGTAGTCTTCTCGTGTATCAGTACACAGGGTATCCCTTGTATCTGGCTGGGTCGGGATGGGGAAGGGTATACACACCGTGTCCTTGGCCGTGTACCCAACCCGTGTCCGTGTACTCCCGGAGTACACGCCAGCTGGTTCACTGACGAACACACGTCTTGTAGCCCATACTACATGGCGTGTAGTCAGGAAATCTCTAGAAGTGTCGTCTTCCCCCTTTCCCCTCAGCTGATTCTCCAGATCTTGATCCAACCATCCGATCACCGTAAAACTACGGATTTGGGGTCGTCTCGCCGCTACAAAATCGATTCTGTTGGTTTCGGGCTCCCGATCGGCCTTGATAGCATGTCCTGATCCATCCACATGAAAATGATTGAAGATCAAAAATCCGAACCACATCGATTTCTCTGTCGTCCTCGTCGTCGCACCTCCTCTAGGTCGTCTCGGTGTTGGATCTTGAATTTCATATCATTCCTCCAACAAACGAATGTACAACGATCGATTTCCTCCAAGAACGCGTAGAACGCACTTGAAGAACGCGTAAGAACTGAGAGAGAAAAATAGAAAAATCGATAGGGATGAACCTCAATCGATGTTCGTGTCGATCTTGGTTCATCACCATTTGATGGTTGAACGAAAACCAAAATAATTTCAAGAATTGAATTTCCACAATTCCCACAAATATACCATCCCGTAAGAATGAATGATCTACGGGCTAATATGTTCATGGATTAGTCCGTGTTCATTGTGGAAATAAAAAAACTGGGAAGAAATCATCAAACAAACATCCTACCTGGATCCGTGGCGTTCGTTGGCGATGATCTAGTTGTCGCATCATCGTCGCTGAGGAAAATCGTCAAGAACGTCATCGCCACGTTGGGAGGTCTTCTCCAGAGCTCGCCATAGAAAATCAGAGTTAGCGGAATTGTAACCCTGACCCTCCCTGCAAAATCTCTATTTAAATGAATAAAAGATTTCATTTCAACAAGGATTTAAAAAAAATATTTTAAATAAATATTTTATTACGGTTACATCCAAAAACCAGATTTCCCCACTGACCTGCGCCGGCTGAAGTTTGGCCTCGCCTAAGGTAAAAGCGATGTCTTGAACACAACGGTGCCCTCAGATTTCTGATCCGAGCACCCGTTCATGAGTTATTCAACTTTTTTGGGAAAAACACATGTGCACACAACATAATTATTAAATTAAATTCAAACACTCGTTCCGGGCTCACCGAGCCTCAAAACTACAGGACGTCGTAGAGCCTGGTCTCGAATTAATTCATATATAATATTAAAATAATACATGGAAAACTGTGGGACATTACATCACACCCTCCTTAGGACTTTTACGTCCCATAAAAGACAAAACAAAGGCTACTCAAAATGTTGTGGGTACTGTATGAGAATATGAGCCTCCCGCTCCGACGTTCTCTCCTGGAGATTCCCGCGCTTCCACTAGACACGAACTAAGGGAATAGATCTCCCAGGAAGGATCTTCTCCTGCCGACCCTTGATATCCACTGGGTACTCAGCAAAGGTCACTCCATCATCGATGTCCAGCTCGCCCCAGTCGATGACGTGCGATGGATCATGCACATACCTCCTCAGTTGCGACACATGGAAGAAGTTGTGTATCCGGTCCATCTGAGGAGGTAGATCTTAGCGATACACCACCTCTCCAACTCTACTCAAAATCTAAAAATGGCCAACGAACCTTGGAGATAGCTTTCTGCCTCGGCTAAATCTCCCCAATCCCTATCATGGTGAGACTCAAAGGAACACATGGTCTCAGTCCTCAAACTCCAAGGGCCTCTACCTCCTGTCGGCATAAGACTTTTGCCGACTCTGTGTAGTCTTCATCTAATCTTGGATGACCTGCACCTTTTCTGTAGTAGATCACACCATCTCTGGGCCCATGAGTGCTGACCCTCCCGAGTCAGTCCAACAATGTGTCGACCTGCAAGGTCACCCGTACAGAGCCTTGAATGGTTCCATACCAATAGTGGAATGATAAATGTTGTTATAAGAAAATTCCACTAGTCGTAGGTGATCCTCTCAGCTACGACCGAAGTCTATAATGCAAGCTCGAAGCATATCCTCGAGGACCTGGATGGTGCACTCTACCTGACCATCATTCTGGGGATGAAATGTTGTGCTCAAGAGTAACTGATTCCCAAAAGCTCCCTGAAATCCCTTCCACAACCGGGATGTGAAACGAGCATCACGATCTGAAACGATTGTGGATGGAACTCCATGAAGTCGAACTATCTCCTGCATGTAGAGGCATCCCAAGCTCTCTACTGAACTCTGCTTCCATATGGATATGAAGTGGGCCGACTTGGCGAGTCGATCAACGATCACCCAGATGGTATCATGTTCCTTGGACGTACGTGGTAAACCCATCACGAAGACCCTGGATATCCCGTCCCACTTCCACTATGGCACCTCAAGGGGCTGAGTCAAACTTGTTGGAACCTGGTGCACAGCCTTTACTTGCTGACTAGTAAGGCACTGAGAGACAAACTCGGCCACACCATTCTTCATTATTGGCCACCAGAACTGACGTCGGAGGTCCTGATGCATATTTTCTACACCTGGATGTGCCGCCAATGGGGATGTATGGATCTACCTCAGAACATCCTCCCGCAAAGTCATCGGTACTACCGTGCGCCCTCTGAAAAGAACAATGTGTTCCCCACCTCTTGAATATCCATCAGCAGCATCGCCTGTGGATATCTAAGCACGTAGAGTCTCACAACTTGCACCCCCGTACAATGCTTCCCTGACTCACTGTAAGAGTGGAGGGGTAACAACCATCGACTGAAGGTAAACTCCCTCATCTCTATCCATGAAGGATAACTGTAAGGAGGCCAATGCCTCATCACCTCATCCAGAAACTCCGAACTGTATTTCCTACTAAGAGAATATTCCACCACGTTTTCTTTCCCAGGAGTATAAACGATCTCAAAGTTGTAATCCTAGAGGATGTCAAGCCATCGCCTCTGTCTCAAATTCCGATCCTTCTGAGAAAAGATAAATCTAAGACTATTATGATCAGAGTAGACAGTAAGCCTCTCACCCATTAGGTAGTGTCGCCACATCTTCAACCCAAAGTCTACCACTACCAACTCACGATCATGGGTCATGTAGTTCTGCTCGTGTGGCCTCAACGGATGTGAGCTATAGGCAATCACCGCTTGCCTCTGTATCAGGACACAACCAAGCCCGATTCATGATGTGTCGCAGAACACTACGTACTCGACACCCTCCTATGGTAATATCAATATCGGGGAGCTCGTCAAACTATGTCTCAACTACTAGAAAGTCGGCTGGCATCTCTCAGTCCACACGAAAGGCTGCCCCTTTCGGGTCAATGCTGTCATGGGTGCTGCAATCCTGGAGAAATCAGGGATGAATCTCCGATAGTAGCCTGCCAACCCATGGAAACTCCACACCTCCATCATGCTCCGGGGTTGCTCCCATGCTTGAACTGCCTCCACCATGGATGGGTCCACTGCTAACCCATCTTTCGAGATAACGTGTCCCAGAAAGTGGACCTCATGTAACCAGAACTGAAACTTCGAGAGTTTCTCCTACAACTGGTGCTCTCGGAGTGTGTCCAGAACAATCCTTTAGTGTCTCGTGTGCTCCTCCTCAGATGCATAGTACACAAGGATATCGTCGATGAAGACCACTACAAACCGGTCTAAGTGGGGCTGAAAGATCCAGTTCATGAGTCCCATGAACACTGCCGTGGCATTCATTACACCGAAGGGCATCACCAAGTACTCATAGTGAACATAGCGACATCTGAAATCCGTCTTCGTTATATCCTCATCTCGTACTCACAACTTGTGATACCTTGATCGTAGATCAACCACCGAGAACCATCGTTCCCCTATCAAGTGGTCGAAGAGTACATCGATCCTCGGCAGTGGAAAACGGTTCTTCATAGTCACCTGATTCAAGCACCGGTAATCCACACATAGCCCCAAGCTCTCGTATGCCTTCTTGGAAAACAGCACTGGGGCCGCCCATTGTGAAATGCTGGGTCTCACAAATCCCTTCTTCTTCAAGTCACCTAGCTGCACCCTCAGATCACGAAGCTCTACAGGAGCCTTCGGATATGCTGATGCTAATATCGATGTCGTCCTAGGTTGCAACTCAATGCAGAAATCTATCTCCCGACAGGGAGGTTTCCCAGGGACATCCTCCAGAAAGACGTCCTCGTACTCAGCCACTACTGCTGGAAACTAGAAACCAGAAACATCTGTTGTGCCAATGGCTAGTTTAGCCAACTGATGTGAAATCGGTTGTGCCCTCTTATGCATGAGTTCATCCTGCGCTGCCTAGGTCTCTCTTTCACCGACAAAATAGAACCTCATTCCATCACTGCGGACACACCGCACCCCTCACCTAAAACGGTCGATCTGGGCATGAACTGTGGATAGCCAATCCATACCATGAATGACATCATAAGGCCTCGAAACTACCACCAAGAGGTTCCAACCGAAACTATCACCTCCAAGGGTCAGTTCACACTATCTACAGTGGTGTGTGATCTCTGAATCTTCCCCAGTCGGTGTTTCTATGCGTAAGGGTCAAGTAAATGGCTCAACTGGAATCTCAAGGTCTTGAACAAGATAAGAAGCAAGGAAGGAATGACTATAACCTGTGTCTATCAGTACGGCAGCCAAAGTAGAAAAGAAACAGATAGCACCTCTAATCATTCCGGGAGTACCTGGGTCATAAGCCCCTGGCGCCTGCAGTTTTCCCTGCCTCTGTCCACCAGCTCACTGAGCCTGGGGTGGACCTCCTGGGGGTGGTGGTGGTAAAAGGTCAAAATGGAGACCACCTCCAGCTGCTCTCCCAGCTCCCCTACCACGTACGACACCCCGCGGATCTGTCTGCTCCACACGTTGCCTCTACCTCGGCAGTCCATCCACAGATCCCGTTTCAGTAGTGCAGCGGGTCGGACAATCTCGAGCGAGATGTCCCTTTCCATCACATGAGTAGCATCGCCTCTCTCGAGGATGACTTGATGCACCCTGCAAACCCAGTACGGAAGATCCCTTGTCCTGGGATCTCCTCTGAAAATGTCTCCCATGACTGGGTCCCTGACGTCGGCTCCGTACTGCCGAGGTCTCTGCTCCAGTTCGCCCACTACTTACAACTGCAGGCTGTCTCTGCTCTTCCAAGAATCTCGCGACCACCAATGCCCGCTCGAGCACCCCATCATAAGTAGGAATGTTCATAGAGACGATTCTATCTCGGACATCTCTGCGCAAGCCCCTCTCAAAAGTCCTTGCTCTGAAGTACTGATCTATGACCATATCCACCGAGTACCGCGAGAGGTTGGTAAATCAAGACGAATAGTCAGCCACCGTCATGGTTCCCTGCTGGAGCTGAAGAAGCTCTTGTATGCGTATTGATCTCAGGGTAACTGGTGAAAACTCTTATCTGAAGAGATGCTCATACTCCAACCATGCATGTGTCACCTTATCGTGGGTAAAGATAACCAAACTCCACCATCGTTCTGCCGAGCCCTGTAGAAGGCTTGCTGCATGGATCACCATCTGGTCTGCTGGTGTCCGGACCAAACGGAAGACCCTGGCCACTGCCTCAAGCCAGTCCTCTGCTGCCTGAGGGTCAGGCTCACCTCAAAACCTGAGAGGTATCTATCTATGAAACTCATGGAGTGCGTTCAGCTTGCCCTTATCCTCCAGTGGTATAGTAGGCAATAAACACTACTCCATATGTGGCGGGATAACTGGAACAACACCTGGCCTTAAAACTAGGGGATCTGGTCCCTGTATAGAGGCTTCATCACTGAGGGGGTGATCCTCGTGATTGAGCTGCTCGATCCTAGAGGGTGTGCGTCGCGGAGGCATCCTGTTAATGAAACAAGATGTATCTCAGTCAGTGAGTATATCTGGAGACCTGACTCAAAAATGAAATGGTAACCACAACCCATTCCTTTATGATGCATGTACCATTATTTCCACAAAAACAAGTGTTCTCATGTTCTGAGTCGAAAAGAAAGTTATCAGAGTCCTGGTGTATGGATATGTCGGCCGCCCGCACCAACACTGGGGTCCCTAGCCTGAAAGCCGAACTCGAAACACATAACACTGTTTCCCCAAACAAACTCATAGACTCTCGGTCCTAAGGTGGAACCGACCACCTCTGATACTACTCTATCACGACCCGTCCCAGTGGGGCCCGAGCCGCAACTCCCCAGCCTGCCTCCAATAGGCGAGGGGCTGGTGATTAGCACCGAGTAGGCATGCAACTAACATGGGAGGCATTGCCTATAAACCTGTACAAACACACACACATCTCCAAGCCCACAAAGATGAAAAGTAAAAACTAATAAAAGGAAGATATGCATGCATACACTAAAACCCAACCAACAGAGTACGACATGAATGTAATGTACTGAAAGTAAATCCCTAGGCCAAAAGTACAAGCCCACCAAAAAGAAAGTCTGTAACAAAGTCCAACCTATAAGGAAAGGTACTAGGACTACAATATGTAGTTGTAGGAACACACCTCGGTCCACCTGATATCACTGAGCACCGTCCGGTCGTGGTCTACCAAGAATCATGTCAAAGGCTCGCTCGTTTGCACAAGACACAACACGTGCGGGCAAAGCCCGTGTAGGGGTGAGTATAAAAATACCTATGAGGACACCCTGAAACCACAAATAAAATTACAGTAAGGGAAAATACCACAAAGGGAAGATACAGTCAGCTCCACACAGTATATTTCTACAGAACATATAACAAGAATATCCAGATATACTCATACACAAACGACCATCGCGACACCACCACTAGGATCCAGCTCGAAGATTCCACTAAGCACGTAACAAGGAGAACACACTTCTAGGTATGAAGAGAGAGAGATAAGAAGTACTTGTTTCGGGAGAACACATCCACAAGATCTTTGTGAATATGATGCTCAGATGAGAATCACAACCAAGTCATGGGGTGATTCCGACAACTCAGTATGAGCTAATCTGCTAAGCAGAGGATCGGCGCCTGGGTAATATTGGTCACGTCGATACCAAGAACTCTACCTAGGGTTACAAGAACGAATAGAGGATCCGTCTCTAAGTCTCACAAAGGGGATTCCAACAACTCTATTCAAGAAATCCTGCTGAAGGGATCATACTCCTGTATAAAGGAAATGATACCAGAACCTTCAGGGAAAAGACCAACGTTACGAACCCTAAGGAAACTATTCTAAGTCACAGAAGACAAGTGGCTTAAGGCATGAAGAATTGGTTACACGGAGTGTAGTATGGTTACACGCCGTGTTCCTTGACCCCGGGTACTGCCCATGTAAACAGCTCATGTCATCCATCCAAGCTGTGTAAAACTTAACTTCACGGCGTGTAAAAAAAGTACACACCATGTTCTTTGACCCCAAGTACTTCCCGTGTAAACGGCTCATGTCATTTGTATTGTTGGATAGAAAGTAACTACACTACGTGTAGAAGAAACACACGTCGTGTCCGAGCACCTGGGGCTCGCTTCGTGAACACTGGCCATGTGCCCGTACATGGTCTCTGTCTTTTTCTGTGTCGCCTTCCTGTGTACCAGTACACGGGGTATCCCGTGTATCTGGCCGGGTCTGGCCGGGGAAGGGTATACACGCGGTGTCCTTGGCCGTGTACCCAATCGGTGTCTGTGTAGCCTGCTCATGTACCAGTACATGGAGTATCCCGTGTATCTGGCCGGGTCTGGCCGGGGAAGTGTATACACGCCGTGTCCATGGCCGTGTACCCAACCCATGTCTATGTACTCCCGGAGTACACGCCAGGTGGTTCTCCAACAAACACATACCGTGTAGCCCATACTACATGGAGTGTAGTCAGGAAATCTCTAGAAGTGTCGTCTTCCTCCTCACACCTCGGCTGATTCTCCGGATCATGATCCACCTGTCTGATCATTATGAAACTCTGGATTAAGGGTCGTCTTGCCCCTATGAAATAGATTCTGTCGGTTTCGGGCTCCCGATCGGCCTTGATAGCGTGTCCCGATCCATCTGCACGAAAACGCTCGAAGAACATAAATTCTGAACCACATTGATTTGTCCGCTGTCATCGCCGGCGCACCTCCGCTAGGTCATCTCAGTGTTGGATCATGAATTTCATATCGTTGCGCCAACAAACAATTGTGCAATAATCGATTTCCACCAAGAACGCGTAGAACGCACACATAGAACGCGTAAGAACCGGGAGAGAAAAAGACAACAATCGAGAGGGACGAACCTCAATCAATGTTCGTGTCGATCTTAGTTCATCACTGTTAGAAGGTTGAACGAAAACCAAAATAATTTGAAGAATCGAATCCCCACGATTCGCACAAATATCCCATCCCTTAAGAACGAATGATCCGCAGGCTAATCTATTTCTGGACTAGTCTACGTTCATCATGTAAATCAAAAACGGGCAAGAAATCATCAATCATACATCCTACCTGGATCCGCGACGTTCGTTGGTGATGATCTGGTTGCGGCGTCATCGTCTCCGGCGAAAATCGTCATGAATGTCGTCGCCTCATTGGGAGGACTTCTCCAGAGCTCGCTAGAGAAAATCAGAGTTAGGGGAATTGTAACCCTGACCCTCCCTATGAAATCTCTAATTAAAAGAATAAAATATTTCATTTATACAAGGATTTAAATAAAATATTTTAATTAAATATTTTATTACGTTTACGTCCAAAAACTAGATTTCACCATAGACCTGCACCGGCCGAAGTTAAGCCTCACCTAAGGTAAAAGTGTTGTTCTGAACGCAATGGTGCCCTCATGTTTCTAATATGAGCACCCGTTCAGGAGTTATTACACTTTTTCGGGAAATATACATGCGTGCGCAATTTAATTATTAAATTAAATTCAAACACTCATTCCGGGATCAGCAGGCCTCGGAACTGCACACCGTCGTAGATCCTGGTCTCGAATTTATTCCCAAATAACATTAAAATAATACATGGAAAATCCGGGACATTAAAATGGATGTGGAGAAGTTAAAGAACAGAGGAGAAATAGTGAAAAAATAAAGAGATACATGGAAAAACCAGGACAAACAAATGAGACCAAGACACAGAAGAAGAATGTCAGTGAGAACAAGGCTGGACACAGGTTAATCCACCCTCTACTCCCTATCCTGGATCCCTTAAGTAATTGATTAACAATTCTCGAATTCACTCAGTGCATGACCGGTGTCTCGGATCACATACCAATCTCGCCTGGAAATTGAACACTCAAGCATCAAAGTTCTTCAATATTCAAGCGTTACTCCGAAATGCAAGGTTACTCATCCATCGAAGTCATTCTGGAAATAATTTCTCACAATCCAGAATGATTCCACTTAGATTGTCACATCACACAACCAATCTTGATTCTCAGTTCGAGAATTCAAGACAATAAGGGAGACGAAATTAAACAAGAAAGTGGGAAATTTTCCTATGAAATATCTCGCTCTCACATAATATAACTCGCCGACGCGATCTACCAAGGAGAATAGAAAAAATGTGATCGCATTAATTTGTGGATCTCCAGATCGTGTCAGGTTTCATAAACTGGATCCAACCCCGCAAGCTAGTTCTCTATTTCTGGAGATTCGAGATCACAACAGAAGACAAGAAAGAATAAACAACACAGACAATTAAACATAACTTACATCACAATTCAATTAACTAAACATGCAACATTATGAGTGTATTTACAGACTCAACATAGAAAACAAAAAACAGTGCAGTGGGATGATGTATGAAATGGAGGAGCGGGAACCCATCTCCAGGTCGAAGATGAGTTCTAGTCCGGTAAAAATGGTATGGAATGGTGCGCAAACGGTGGTGGAGTCTCCTCCACCACTGCTGAAAGATGCCCCCCGGGTACACTGCTCTGGCCCTCTGCCCTCTTCCCAGAGAAGAGTTGAGAATCCAATTTTTTTTGAAAAACTGAAAACTAAAACTAATAGGCAGCAGATCCACGTGGCGTGCTTTAATTGCGCTCATCACTAGCTCCTAGTGAACTTCTGGTGAGTGCACCGAATTCCCCTGCAACGAACTCACTAATTTTCTCGTGCCTTCCCTGCTTTCTGCTTCTTCTATTTTTTTAATATCACTGCTTCTATGAGTAGCTCCCCCAGTAGGGGGTATGGTAACGGTGTGGAAGGGGAAAATGGAAATGGTGGGGAGGTCACCGCTAATGAACAGGATCGAGCGAACGCAACACCTACGAACAATAAATAACAAAGGGAATTAAATAAATATAATAATTTAATAAAACTAAAAATAAATCAATTAATACATTAAATTAAATAGAATGGAATTGAAAACTAAAAACAAAAAAGTTAAATAATAAAATTAATTGTGTTTTATTAAGAAGAATGAATTCATTTGTATTCAAAATTATAAAAAAATTAATTTAGGAACAAAGTAAAGTAAACAAAGTCACTTTCTTACATTAATCAACCAATTAATTAAAGAATTAATAAAATTAAAGAATAAAAATATTGATTGAATAAAATTAAATCGTTAAAATTATTTTAATTATTAAAAGACTAAATAACTAAAATGAGTTATTTATTTACAATTTAATGAATAAATAATTTAATAATTTAATTAATCAAATAATAAACTAACTAAAATGAAAAATTATAAAAATAAAATAATAAATGAATAAAAGTCTATTTCGCAAGACTAGGTTAATTTAAGAATTATTTAAAATAAAACTAATGCACAGTAAAATACATGTTTTAAACTAAAATGTGATTATTCTACATAGCAAGTACAAAAACACTACACTTATCAATTATTTAATAAAAAACAACATTTAAATATAAAAAATTCAATAGAAAATACCAAAAGGATGTGGCAAAGAGTGTTAAAACACTACCACATAAAACTCCCCCACACTTAAAGCTTTATTTGTACTCAAACAAATACATGACCTTAGACTTTAAAATAGAACTATGATTTGTGAATTTCAGCTCAAAATGTGGATGATTAAACTTTAATATCCAGAGGAACAGGACCAAACAATGAGTCGGGTTTTTCCAAAAGTTGTTCAACAATGATGTCCTGTCTAGCTTCAAAAACCGACTAGAATTCAAGAGCATCACAAATTCGTACGCTATCAAATATTTCATGCCTCATACTTTTACTCATTAACTATCCTAATTCACCTTCCAATTCAAGTTCAAATTCAAGGATTGTTGACAGGTTAAATGAAGTGGAACTCAAAACACAACCAAGTGCACCTCCCATTCTCACCTTCCCCCAGGTTCCAAAAATTATTTTTCATTAATTTCATCACTTTATTGATTCAACTCAAATAAATATTAACCAAGTCAATTTCTCCATTATTCATCTGGCTTCAAAATCCTCCTCACCTTAATGAGTTTATTTTTGACAAGGGCACTTTATTTTACTTTTTCCCAACCATATTCCATGTGCGGAGCACTGTGCATAGCACTTATTAAGATTGAAATTTGATTTATTTATTCACAGCAATGCACCCAGTGCACCTTGTCTGAGATACTCACCATGGGATCCCATTTTCTCATTTTACTCCAGTTACAAAAGACTAAATAAATAATCATTCGGATTTACTTCATAAAGTGATTGAATATTATAGTATAAATATGTGAGTCCCCTGGGTTCCAGTGAGAATATCAAGTTAGCCTAAGCCATGATCCTTTCTCCACAAAACGTATCATGTCATAATCTCTTCCTCATTTCCTAAACAGACAGATCCATAGAGATAGTGAACAATTGAACTCAGTAATCATTCATGATTAACAGTTTCTGACTAAGTGCCACTCTCAAAAACCATCAAACAATTATCCTCTAAATAGTACATAATTGAAGTACCATTGAACCTCCAATGACCACCATGTGATGAAAGAATTTGATATTTTTTTAAAAATTCTGAAAAAATGGAATTTTTTTTAAACAACCACAAACTCAGGTTCAAACTCAGGTTCAAAAGGGGGGAATTCGATATGACACTAGAATGACCCCTATCCCCACACATAAAACCCAAAATTTTCCCCAATGTTGAATCTCAAGGTGGGAGACAGTTTAAGTACAAAATAGACGGAAATTTCAGTAGAAAAAGGATATGGAGGGGTATCAATGAAGTTAAAAATATGTATTTTCCACACAAAAAGTAAAAGAAAATAAAAACCCAAACAAACAAAAATATAAGAAACTAACCCCACCAACCATCACCAAAAACCAAGAGTATTTCAATTCCTAAAATGTTCATGCCTTGAATCAGTGTGAGTAGACAAAAGATTGTATCAATTTACTTCAAATAGTAGAATGATTAATAGTGATGTGCAGTAGTAGCATAATGAAATTGGATGTAGTGGGTGCAACCATATTGTAAAAATAATCTCAAAATAAATTTTCAACTAAGTAGATATTAGCAGCTAACACACAAGCAAAAAACACAGCCCAAGAGTTTCAAAAATTAGTGGGAACTCCCCCACACATAATTCACAACAGCATGCAATAGAAATGTGAAGAGTAAAACATTGAGACAAAAAACAATATTCCTATGAATGTGCAGCTTCCCAAATTTACAAATGGCTCCCTTTGATTTCCATGTGTATGAACTCCAAATGCTCCAGTTTGACACCTACAAGATGAAACAATTTAACATTAGTGTTCAATATTTAAATCTCAAATAAAAAGAAACCACAGAGTATGAGTTAGGGAGTTTTATCCATTAATCCCGTGATCTTCCCATCTGAGACTTGAATGACAGCCACATGGAATATAATACCTATTTATTGTCTAAAAAAACTCAATTAAAAATAACAGCATACAATAAGAAAGTAAAGTAGGAAATTAAATAGGATAATACTGGGATAACCCCCTAGGGGGTGCAGTAGTTTGACTGTCCACAGCTGGATAGTCCTTGGATCAACCCCATTCGGATGGGGGATTTAACTTCTTGCTTAAGAACCACCAGGTGTGATTCCTTCCAACATCAGTTAGTTTCCATCTTTGTAGTACACCATGTGAAACATCACCCACATTCCCCTACATAGAAGTGAAGTTCTTCATGTTGAATGGTGAAGGGAAAGACAAGATATAGGGGTACTTCTCTACTTATGGTTGAGGTTTAGTGTGTAGAAGTTGTAATGTTGGAAGTGTTAAAAAACCTGGATGTGACTTGTCTTCTGGTTGAATCCAATAAAACATTTCCTCTTGGAAAACAATTATTCTGTCACCATCCACTTCTGTTCTAGTGCACAACTCCAATAATTCATCTTCAAAAATAACTCCCAAACTGGAAGTGTCATCCAGAATTAGAAGTTCCATTAACTCTTCCACATCAGCAACCCCAACTTCCTCACTCTCTAGGAAATCACAAATATGAGATGCATCTTCAATACCTGCACATGGAGAAACACAATTAAAATAAGCTTCAATGCAATCCAAGTTGAATAAAAATACATCTTCTTCCATAAAATTGTCAACTCCCTTTGTTAGTGATGTCTGTTCCTCCTCATGATGGATAGTGATCCTGGGAGTGGTTCTGGGGAAAGAGCGAGGTAGTCAACCTCCTCCAACCTCTCTTTAAAACACACCACCTCAGTTTCTGAATCTTCTAAGGAGAATGATATAATGTCATGTGCTGGCTCCACCTGTTGAAGTATTGAAAAATCATTAAAATTAGTGTTACATGCAAAATCATTAGAATAGAAATTAGGGAAAAAGGATCATTAAATAAATGCCCAGCATCTTGAATCATTGAATGTTCCATATCTTGCTAGCCCTTGAAAACATCCTTAGAAATTGATTCTGTAATTTCTAGCTTTGACTCCAGGAACAAATCCATATCAATATTGGGAAAATCCACCTTTTTCTTTCTTCTATTTTTTTTCTCTTTCCTTATCAATTGTTTTCCAGAATGTTGGGCTTTAATGGGAGGTGGTGGTACTGCACTGTCTTCTTGGTATCCCTTGACCTTATCCAAGGCTTGTTGCATCAAATGCATGATCTCATGAGAATAAGTTGTCTCCTCATCAATAAGGTCTCGATGCTGTCTTTCATGCATCCAACTTTATAATATATCAACAGCCTCTTCAAGCTCTTGAACCGGGTCAAACAATGACATTGTACCAGATTCATTAGATTTCATCACTGTGTCAGTGTTGTTGTTTTTGTTGTTTTTTTCTTTATGTTGTTTTTTTTGTTTTAAAATAAAAGAAAAATTGGAAAAACCACTGAGACAGTCATTGAATCACTGGAAATGGCGCCAAAATTTGACAAGCCTCCTTGTCGCAAGGATGGTCAAGTTTACATTTATAAAGAACCAAGATATAACACAGTGGCAAACCTTGGGGTCTCTCTCAAGGAAGCAGTGTCGAATGAATAAGTTTCCATTCCGAAAATCATTGTGTATTTTTAAATACTTTGAAAACATAAAAACACACTCCTAAGGTAACACTAATCAGTGATGAAAAGAATAGTGGATGTGGAGAAGTGAATGAAAATTGGAGGAAAAGTGCAAAAATAAAGAGACACATGGAAAAACCAGGACAAACAAATGACACCAAGACACAGAAGAAGAAAGTTAGTGAGAACAAGGTCGGACCCAGGTTAACCAACCCTCTACTCACTATCCTGGATCCCTTAAGTAATTGATCAAAACTTATCAAATTCGCTCAGTGCATGATAGGTGTCTCGGATCATATACCAAACTCACATAGAAATTGAACACTCAAGCATCGATGTTCTTCAATACTCAAGCATTCCTCTGAACTGCAAGGTGAATCACCCAGAAAAGTCATTCTGGAAAGAATTTCTCACAATCCAGAATGATTCCACTATGATTGTCACATTGCACAACCAATCTTGATTCTTTGTTCGAGAAATCAAGACAAAAAGGGGAGAAGAAATTAAACAAGAAAGTGGGAAATAATCCTACGCAAGATCTCGTTCTCACTTAATCTTACTCACAGATGCGATCTACCAAGGCGAATAGAATGAATGCGATCTAATTGATGTGAAAATCTCCAGATCATGTCGAGTTTCCTAAACTTAATCCATCCCCACAAGTTAGATCTCCATTTCTGGAGATTCGAGATCACAATGCAAGATGAGAAAGAAGAAATGACACAAAAAATTAAACATAACTAACATCACAATTCAATTAACTAAACATGCAACACAATGAGTGTAATTACAGACTCAACATAGAACACCAAAAACAGAGTAGCTGGAGGATGGATGAAATGGAGGAGCGGGAACCCATATCCAGGTTGAAGATGAGTTCTAGTCCGGTGAAAATGGTATGGAATGGTGGGTGAACAGTGGTGGAGTCTTCTCCACCACTACTAAATGATGCCCCCCCCCTTGGTACTCTGCTCTGGCCCTCGGCCCTCTACCCAGAGAGGAGTTGAGAATCCCTTTTTTTGAAAAACAGAAAACGAAAATAAACAGGCAGCAGATCCACGTGGCGCACTTTAATTTCGCTTATCACCAGCTCCACGTGACCTTCTAGTGAGTGCACCGAATTCCTCTACAATGAACTCGCAAATGTTCCCGTGCCTTCCCTACTAACTGTTTATTCTTTTTTTTAATATCCATGCTTCTATGAGTAGCTCCCCCAGTAGGGGGTATGGTAACGGTGAGGAAGGGGAAATGGAAATAGTGAGGAGGTCACCTCTAATGAACATGAGTGTGTGATCGCAACACCTGCGAACAAAAAATAACAATGAAAATTAAATAAATATAATAATTTAATAAAACTAAAAATAAATCAATTAATAAATTAAATTAAATAAAATGTAATTAAAAACTAAAAACAAAAATGTTAAATAATAAAATTAATTGTGTTTTATTTAAAATAATGAATTCATTTTGTAATCAAAATTATAAACAAATTAAGTTAGGAACAAGATAAAATAAAAAAAGTTACTTGCATACATTAATCATCCAATTAATTAAAGAATTAATAAAATTAAAGAATAAAAATATTAATGGTATAAAATTAAATAGTAAAAAAATTTAAATTACTAAAAGACTAAAAAAACTAAAATGAGTTATTTATTTACAATGTAAAGAATAAATAATTAATTAATTTAATTAATGAATTAATAAACTAACTAATATGAAAAATTATAAAAATAAAAGAATAAATGAATAAAAGTCTAATTCGCAAGATTAAGTTAATTTAAGAATTAATTAAAATGACACTAATGCACATTAAAACCCATGTTTTAAACTAAAAATTGATTATTCTACACAGTAAGTACAAAAACACAACACTTATCAATTACTTAATAAAAAACAAAATTTAAAAATAAAAAAGACAATATAAAATAGAAAAAGGATGTTCCAAAGAGTGTTAAAATACTACCACATCAGAATGAAATAATCAATTATAAATTTTCTTACTCCCTTCCTACTATAATTTATTACTATATTACCACAGTTAGAATATGTAAAACATATCCCATAGAAATCATAACTATCTTGGTATCCTATTAGTTGAGATGTTAATATTGTAGGTATTCTTCTAACATTGATCCCATAATCTTCAATAAACATACTGATTGTGTTCCCAAAACATCCACAAAATATACACTTTATTACTACCTAAATTTGATTTGTTTTATTATATTTATTTTATGAAACTCAATTTTTTTTAACTAATTCTAGATTTAGAATTCTACACACACCACCTCTTGAAAATACATTTGAGGGAATATCTTATTTCTCTTTTCCTATTAAATACATGATATTTTATTGAATATATTTTATCTTATCATTTTTTCCTTAAATGGGGAGAGCCCTCTTTTATTCTTGATCCGACTTTTGTTTATGATTTTCTCTCCTCTTCGATTTAAATCTTGAGAAGAAAAATAATTCTTTTAAATCTTTAATTATAAATATTATGTTTCCAATATCTTGTTAAATCATTTTATGTTTATCAATTTAATCATTTATCTTTTTACACATCTATTTTATATAAAAATTTATGGTAACTTCTATTTTATTTATCTTTATATTTTTCAGGAATAGATATTATATTATGGAATTATCCATTTTTTCATGATTTCCCATTTATCCACTATTTTTTACTGGGATTGAATCATTTATTGATACTATTGAATAAATATTTATATTTTTAACTGGTGATTATTACTATTTCTTCTGAAAAAAAACCATTTTATCCAAATTCCATAGGGAAATATGGAATGATATTTTTTTTGTATCACTAAAATCAATGTTATAATATGATTTAATGATAAAATCAAAATTGGTCACCTTGATTAGAGGGTACTACTTCTTGAAATTATTATTCTTATTATTATTCTTCTTTCCTTTTGTCATAATTTATTCTTATTCATCCTTAGAGGATAACACCCCCCCCCTTCATTTCTATAGACTCTGTATAAAAAAATTTCAAGCTCATCGAAATTCATGGGTAGTATCACAATGAGTAATTTTATTGTGAACTCCATTGGACAATGATCTTTTAAATATGTTTTTAGTCATTTCATATCTATTCAATTAACTCTACTTTTTCAAATTGATATCTTAAAGAATGTAAATCAAAAAAATTTCCACATGACTAAAGGAACATATTAATTTCTTTATACCAACCATCAATGTTTGTTTCAATGAAAATTATAGGATTCATCTTTGATTTTATGATCGCAAAAAATCCAAAAACTAATAATGATGTTGAACAAAAATTAATGACCTTTTAGAATTGATACCACTTGTTGCATCCCATGATACATAGAGAGGGGAGTAATCGTGGTGATTCCTAGATTAAATTTTTTTCCCTTATTTTTTTATTCTTATATTGTTGTCTTTCTCAAGCATTGGAAGAAAATCTATTCAAGTTGTTGCTCAAATATTCTCCCAAAGAACCATAGAAAAGGAAAAATAGATATTCATGTATATAAATAATTTATAGAAACATATTATACATAGTTTTCCACAAGGTATAATCCCCACAGAATACATTGATTATATTTAATTCATACCTAGATTTCCAAAAGCAGTTGTTAGGTGGATAAAAAAATTCATGGTCACTCTATGCTAAGGATCATATCCTTAAAATATTTATGGGTTCATTCACCACCCACCCAAGGTGAACTACCACATCTTATCTTACATTCACTATCCTGTGAAGATAATCTATAGTATTTAGACATGTGGGCTTATAAATGAATAATAGTGGAATCATATCTGTATAGATCATTAAATGTAATTATATGTGAGTTTAATCATCAATTTTCATTACGTCATTCTTCTTTATGTTAGAGTAAAGTTTCTTATAACTGTTAGGGATAAATTTATGTCTTTCTCTAATAAAATTTTGTACATCGCTACCTCTAAATTAGAATAATTCTATAGTGATGTTATCATAAAACACTATTCTTCAATTTCCAGATATACCATTTGTAAAACTCTCATTTCTTCTTTAGGTACTGCACACTTCATGTTCTTATTTTTATTTTACTTCTTAAATTTTTATGTGTTTTATATTTTTATGGTATATTTTTTACGGAAATAATAGTTGGAGGTGTGGTCTTGAATATTATAGTCACACCCCATCCCCGGACTTCCCTGGAGCTGGTGTGGTTTTAAATAAAACATGGTGTGTAATTTTTTTTATAAAACAGAAGCTGAAGAATTACACACCATGTTCCACTAAAGAGGAGATTTTCATTTTAGGTCCTGGAGAACCAGATACAATTATTACATTTCCTTCAAAACTGAAAGGGTATAGAGTCTCCACAACGCTTCCACCAAAAAATGTGACTCAAATATTCTAAACCTGTAAATTTTAATTTAAAACGTAGGGTGAGCATACAAATGCCCAGTAAGGGGTTTTAAAATAAAATAATATTTCTTTTAAAATTATTCATAAAACGTTTTGTAAGGAATTATGCAACACATGAATCATAACATTACATTTTTTCCAAGAATTATTAGTGAACATTTCAAGTAATACTAACAAGGTCACAATGAAACATTTTCCAGTCATTGGCATGCTCATACAAAGTACAGGGTGTGAATCATTTAATGTAAGAGTCATTATAACTTTAATACGTGTGACATGAGAAAGTGAAATTACCAAATTTACAAATGAGAGTAATACATGATTAGAGTTGTGCATAAAAGAATAACAGTAATTCTTTCTGTACTAACTATAAATCATAATATGGAAGATAAATCTATGAATGATAAATAAACATTATGCCATAAGCATTTACTTCTTCTTATACTCATAAGTGCAAGCTATTAATCTTGTGTATTCTACTAGTCGAATATTCACTTGGTTAATTAAATATCATAAACATAACGAGGTAATGAATAATGAGAGACTATTTCAAGGCCTCGTTTCATGACGTAATTTGTCTCATGAGAACTATCAATACATCGTGGGGCTTTCATTAACCAATCCCCAACATGTAGGGCTTTCATTAACCGGTCCCCAGCCCGTAGGGGTTTCCTTAACCAGTCCCCACTCCATTATATATTGAATCCAATACATTGCTCATATGTTAAGTAAGGTCTTATATTCAAAGTATCTCATACCAATTTTAATATTTAATTTCTCATTTCATATTATCAAGGTTTCCCATAACACTTTGAATAATTTAGTTTCTTAATCCATAATTGGTCATAACAGTTTAATTACATTCATTATAATTTTCATATATATAGCGTATCAAGTAATTAAGTGTCAAAACTAAAAACAGCAAGGAAGTTTAATATATTAAAAGTATGGTAGGAAGAATATAGCACATGTGATTATATCTAATGCACAACAACAAATACAGTTTTGTCACATAAAATGATAGCCCTTTAATTCCAAAACCTTATTGCAAAAGTAAACATGTTATATTCAAAACTGCATAATTAAAATTCATCATGGATTGAATACATAACTAATTTAATGGTAAAAAATATATTTCATGTGAGGTATTAAACACATAGTTGACTAAAAATTCACTAATTTCATGTTTATGCATAACATATCACAAGGGTAATCTCAATTATTTACACATAATGTTAAGAATTGAAAATCATGAATTTCAACCATAGAAAATACCATTTAAAAACATATGAAAATAAGTGATTCATACATATGTATATATTCATACACACAAATTTTACATCTAAAAAATATTTGGAAAATCCAAAATTATCTAGGATTGAGTATTGTATAATACATTTATACATAATTGTGTATGTAAAGGATTGTATCATTAAATTGTTCCAAATAATAATTTCATATTTCAAAAATAACATTTGTTATTGATTCTTAACAATCCTTGGAAAATATAAATAATATTGAGGATCAAAGTTTATATATATATATATACGTATAACCGAATATACATAGTACATATAAGGGTCTTAGACCAAAAAATTAATGATACTTACATGTTTTAAACATATTAGGAATATTTTTTAAACAAGGGTTCATTTATTTCAAATAGTGCCACAAAATATAAAATGTTTGTTTATAAAACATATACATATACATATGATTATGTATAATTAAATATATAGAATCATAAAACATCACACATCCTTGTATGATAAAGAATTAAGAACTTCATTTAAGATCTACAATTAACCATCTTAGAAGGGACCAATAGGCCTTATACTCAACCGTATATATTTATATATGTGTATATATATATATAAATATTCGAACCTTATAAAGTCAAGATAATTAAGTCCCTTACCTGGTTCAAAGAAGGATAAGATGTCAGTAGGAGCTTGATGGAGCCGTTGGAGAGAATGAACACCGAAGGGTTCAGGTGAAAAATAAGATATATTTATGAATCATATATAATATATTTTCAAGGCCACTTGTATAGAAAATAGAGGAACCTTTTTTTAAAATAAGACCGAGGGTGTCTGGTCTTGTGGCACATGAGAGAAAGGAGGGGCCACCTGAGGTCACAGGTGTAGAAAAAAGAGAAAAGAAGAGAAGTAAGGATACTGGTGCGGTGCATGCGGGAGGAAGAATAAGAAAAAGGCAACGAGTTAGGTACAAAAAATGTATGAACAACTCAGATCATCTGGGACATGATCAGACGACTGAGAAAGACTCGAAGATTTAAAAATAGATGAACGGTCGTGATTAAAACAGATTTGATCGAACGACTGCGAGTGATGTGGGATTTTTAAAAATAAGTAACGGTTGAGATTTGATCCGCTGAGATTGAACAGTTGATAAAAACGTGCGGGAGAAACCATGGCTACTAGGAATTGAGGACCAAACAAATTGTATGGCTCAGATCTCGTGCAGCGAGATCTGATAGCTTAGATGTGATCCTGCTTTAAAATTTCCAACCAACATCGAAAAGGGACAGGTTTTGCGGCTCCCCTATTATCATGGGGAACCTGGAATTAGTCTAGAAATCCCCCTCCCCCTCCCCGATTTTGTCTCGTACCAGGTCTCTGCGGGTGAGCTTCTACGCCCACCCTTGCTGTTGTGCTGCCTCACATGGTGGTGCACTCGGGTTCCATTGTATACGCACGCCCATGCGCACGCTTAGGTCTTACTATTCACCCATGTGCGCGTGACTTAGCATGCCCCATGTGTGTACATCCCTTGGCTATTTTCCAGCGGATGTGAGTGTGATTCCCACCAAGACCTTGAGTGGCTGCCTACAAGGTTTCCCATGGCTAGGTGGGGTACTCACCTATTTTTTTAGCAATGTAAAAGTTTATTTTTTGTAAAACATAAAAATAGGTTTTCATATACATATATAGGTGTCTTCAAACAAGGAATACAAATTCTTTATTATAACTAAACAAATCCTTAAAACCAATATTTTCATTACTTTAATAACACTTTAGTATTAATACATAATGTTATTAATCAAATTTGATTTCATCATAAATAAAATCTTATACTAGTATTATAAAAATCCAAAAAATATTTTTAGTTAAGACCTTGTTTTTATACATACAAGGATGAAAAATTTTATAAAATATTTTAAAAAAAAGTGAAATATTTAAATACTTTGTTCACTATGTATAGGTAAAATATTAAATACAACAATAGTTATTAATTTCATTTTCCCAAAGTACAATTTCAAACACAAAAGTATGTTTCTTTTACCAAATACATGTTGTATCATGTGAAAACTTCTCTTTGTATTTCTTTAAAAAAATACAAGGGTTATAATTCAAACCCATTATAAATAATTATCCTTATTATAAGGACCCAAACATAAACCATACATAATATTGAATTAAATGAATAATTCACATTGAGGGTCTTTTCTGGTTTAGTGTTTTAGAGAATTAAAACATAACTATTATATCTCAAAAGATTATGAAATAGATACTTCTACCCAGTATCCATATTATTTTACAAAACATGAACTCTTGAAAAAAAGAGTCATGTATAATTCCATATTTATGACAACATGACTTTTCCTTAATCCCATCCTTGAACCTATTACACTTTATGTCCTGTGAAAAACATTTCAAAAACATGGGATGAGCATAAAAAGCTCAGTAAGGGATAAACAAAGAAGTAAAACTGTTAGTTTTTCAAAACAACAAGTAAACCATGAATAATTTAACATAAGTAATACATTATCCTTTATGAAGTAGGAAATAATCATCACTAAATAAAAATCATTACTTTCTCGTTTGTAACCAAAATATTACCATAAAACTCATATAAAGAACACATAACATATGAAGGTAACATGGGACATAAACATACATAAATGGAATAACAATACGGTCGACTTCCACACATATCAGTAAATGGAATAGCCATACGGCCGACTTCCATACCCAATGCATTTGAGGTTATAACGTAACCACCCATCCTGGTATTCACGGCACCGCCTGTCATTTGGTTTATCACGTAACCATCCATCAAATGTCCATGTAACATAATACATAAAAAAATATAAAGGAAAGAAAACATTTCCACATTTCAATCACAATATATTACATAAATGTATTGACGTAACAAATCCATTATCAAAACCATTTTCAATACCAAAATTCATAAAAGAGTATATGGTTTTTATTTTCTTTTAAAAACATTATGTCTTGTTGAGGAAGCCAAATATTGAATAATACTCGAAGTGGCGGAAAAGGTCGTTGTCACCAATTATGTTAAAAGAAACATTCTCTTTTGTCATTTAGTAAAACACTTCGTAGAAAAATATTCGCTTTTAAAAGTCAAGGGTGTTAATACACCGTATAAAAGAAAATTGTGTATTATAAAAAAATATGCCTCAATTAAAGGAGATTGAGATGAAGTCCCTTACAAAGATGGTATCCTTAAATTATGGATCAATAAATCTCATAATTATGTGTGAAAAATATAAATACACAAAATATAAGTAGATATTATGTGTAAATAAATAAGTGTTAATTCACAAATATTCATAGGATGACATATTCAATAAGAACATGTTGAACCCAAATAATCGAAATTGGGTTAAGAAGTTCCCTTGTAAAAATTTGACAGCTTAACAGCATCACTTTAAAATTCAGAAAATGAGTTGATGAGAAAAAATGGGTATCTTATCACTTGGAAATAAAGTTTAAATCAATAAGGATATAGAATAACATATCCCAACATAAAAATATGTAAATTAAAAGACACAACAAAAATAAGTCTTTTAAAAAGAGGAGGGTGAAATGTTCCCTTACCGATTGGGAAACTTACAAAACATATGCCACATGAAAGAAGGATCATAAAATGAAGATGTAAATACTCATAAATGAAATTCTATTACATGAAGAGTATAGTCATGGGTAGTACATACACCAATCAAAAGTAAATGGTGGCAAATATAGCATGAATCTCACGGAAATAAAAAGATAGATGAGAAACTTTTCCACGTTGTAATCAACTGAGTCGTATGAACAAAAGTTAATAACCACCAAATTAATCATATAATACAATGAATATAATGAGAATCGTGAAAATATATATCAAATGGCTGTACACAATACACCACATGAAAAAAATAAGTGGCGAACAATGGAAATCTCACGGAATTAAAAGTGAGATAAGAAAATCCCTTACATTGTGCCCGACATGACCCGTTCATTCTTTAATCTCCTGAATAATAAACTAAAGTTAATTTCTACTGACTTAAGAACCTTTTTTTTATTTTTATTATTCATATTATATCACTTATTACCTGGTTATAAATATTATGTAATCATTTATGTTAGTAACGTCCATTTTGTCGATATTTGCTATTTGAGTAAAAAATGAACACCTTATATTTACATGTTGTCCATGTGTTCAATAGTCCATTATATACATAATTATATTCATCATTTAGATATCATATATATCATATATATCGATTATATACAAATATCTATAATATTACATAACATTTGGAGGTAAGAAATGAAATGCACCGTTCATGGAGACGGTAAGTCGTACGTACGCATGAATGCTACTTTCATTTAAATTTCTTATTTTAATGGAATTAAAACATAATGATACATAGGTATATTATAATTCCAGTATAATTTCACATATAATAACATTAACTCCATCCTTTATAAATCACACATATGTCATTAATGGGTCATATCACTTTGAGGGGGTGGTAGTCCACACTTCCTCTAATGAGATTATCACGTTTACCCATAATGGAAACCATAAAGGAATGATGTAAATGGAAATTACAGAAGCATAAAGAAAACATAAACATAATATATATCATATATAAATACAGTTCCATCATAATGGCCACCATGAGAGGTGGTAGGAAATAATCCAACAATCATCATTTCGTGAGGCGTTAGTTTTCCATCAACAGAAATATTATGTTATTCATCCATTAGATGGAGGTGTGTGTAAGTGTATTTTGAATAATTATCATTAAAACATACTAGTATATTGAGGATAATGGTTTTGTTACAAAATAAAGTAATAAAAAGAGTTTAGGGTTTGGAGAAGTAAAATAAAATAAAATAATTTAAGAGAAACTGTTACCTTTAATTTCGGTAACTTCCTTTGGTTTCAACCAAAAAGACTTCTTGAAGTGCCTTATACCTAAGGTAAGACATATAGAACGAGGAGAGGGATGTAAGGAGCTTAATTGGGCAGAGTTTGGAAGAGACAAAAGGCTTGAGAGGTGTGAATAATATGTTAGAAGTTGTCTCCTTTTATAAGGGAGAGGACGGGCTCATTAGGAATGTGTTAAAATATTATTTTATTATATAATGATATTCAGTTTCTAAAGGTCCAAAAATCATTATAGTCGAAGATAATATGACTCATGGTCGATATAAAATCATCCAATAATAATTGGACAGGTTTTAGATGTTATTTTAATATTAATAATCTTATTTAATTAAATGATTTATTAATGAGGTAAACACTGCATCATTATTGTGTCATAAATAATTTAATTTATTTTTTCTCTAAAAATTATAAAAAAAAACACCATGATGTAGGAAATATTTTTTTATTTACAATTAATGTTTATAGTCGAAAATATAATTTATATAACCTCTTGTAAAAATTAATTTACAAAAAGATATATGTTTTTTGTCATTTTTTCCGTTACTTTATGTTAATTAATCTAAATTGTCATTATCACTTCCAAGTGGCTCAAAGGGGTCTCAAAATCGACCCACAGATGCCCAATGTCGTAAATTACTCAACCAGTAAGGTTTGAATAAGTGTTAAGGTAATTTTGAATTATTATAATATTCATTTTACCTTGAATTACCCTATTTACCTTTAACTGCGGTAAATAAAAGTCAAAATTTACTATTCACCATAAATTATTTTCATCTTATTGAACCACATTTTAATTAGTAATAACAACCATGTATTTCGGATTTTGGAAATTTAATTCAAAGAAGTGGTAAAATTTTATTTAAATGAAAAAGTTAGTTTTTTAACTACTACTACGTGGTTTCACTATTCATTAAAAATTGAAGTTTTTCAGAAAAAATACCAAAAATTAAGCCAAATATTTATTTGATATTATGAATTCAAAAATGAAATCTATTTTTCCAAATTCAAGACATATAAGTTTCATTAATTAATTTTAAAATTAATTCCCGTTGTTATAACAAAATAGCGTGTTTTTAAGAAATAATAACTATAAAAATATTGACACTTGTTTATGTCCAATTTCAAATTGAAATTAATTAAAATGACCAAAATTGGATTAAATGGTAAAAATATATTCTAATTACACTTTGAAACCAATTAAAAAGATAATCTAACCATATAAATAAATTAGATTAAAAGGCACCATTGAATTTAAATACATTATTTTTCAATATTCATTAAAAATGAACTTTATCCGAAAAATACCAAAACAATTACCCAAAGTAAAATTTGATGTCCCAAATATAAATAAGAATTATATTTGGTCAAATATAACATAAAAAATGACCAAAAATAGATTTAAATAGGGTTCTCCATTAAAAGGCGGTAAATCGACCTTTTAATGTATATTATGCTTAAATTAGATTCATTCACATTTTAAGCCCCTAACTTTTTATTGGATAAATGTAAATACATTTAAAAAACATGTATATTAATATTATAGTTATTTTTTTTCATTCTCGCTAATACAATGGCTAGGAGTTAACTAGCATTTAAAATAATAATATTATATTATTAGTGTGCAATGTAACATTTCAAAGAAACTCATTTTTACGGATCAGGTACGCTATCGAACATAGAAACCCCTTTAAAGTAAAGTTAAAATTTAATTAAAAAATATTAAAAAATGTGAAATATGTCTTATTCTTTATTTACTTGGGATGTTACATCCTTCCCCCCTTTTGGGAATTGTGTCCTAAATATATTGTAAAACAGGGCTTAGAAACTTCATTAAAAGTCCCACATCGGAAAAGAGTGAGTAAAACTATCACTTTAAAAGAAAGAAATAAAAGTAAAATGGTCACCCAAGATAACTCATACTAGGATTCCATGTAGGAAAACATTGATATGGAAGAGAAAACAAACGATCATGTTCTAAGGGAGGTGGTTTATATATTTGATTTATATTGGGATCCTTGATAGATTTCTCCTCAAATAGATTAGATGAATTTATTTAAGGAAATAGACCTGTTTTGATAAAATTTTATGGTTTGAATATGGTTTATAAATTTTATGTTTACTTTAATGTGTGTTATGAAAATGGGTTTAAAATAATTAATTTTATGGTTTAAATAATGTAATTCTCTGGGATGATTTTGATGTGCTAACCCATAATGTGATAGAAATTGGGGAAGGGATGCATACGCATGTATAAACTATTTCCCTATAAACTTTTTTCTATATGGTAATGTGGGAATCTATTTCTAATGTTATGGAATTTAGTTAGTCATGGGAGTTTTTTATTACCCCTATGACCAATATTTCTAGAGTAATGTTCATAATAGGTGTCAAAATGATCACTAAAATGTGATGAAGATCCTCATTAACTTGAAATTGTTTTTATAACTTGAATTATTTTCTATATTGGTTATATTTTAAATAAAATAATGTGTGTGTACTCAAATACCTTAGAAAACTATTTATATTCATTTTTTATAAATAGTTAAATATTTGTTTTATTAGTGTTTATTGTTAAAATATTTTTCTTGAATTGTTTTAAATTGTCTGACCATAATAGGTTTTTTTTTATAATATTTTATTATGAAATGATTTGTGGGATACTAATAGGTACTTTTTATCACACACTACATACAACATTGTGTATATTTAGAACTTCTTATATCTAATATAGATAAGGGAAAGACAATATAAAGAGGCAGCGTGTTTATTCATTAGTAAGGTGTGAGAGTTTAGTTGTGGTTTCATCATGTAATATGGATCTTGGTTTTTCACCTCTGAGTACTTGGGTAATTGATGTATATTGGAAATATTTTCCTGATTATATTCCAATATATTTTTTATTTTTTTTTCGTATACAAATATATCATATTT
Source organism: Viscum album (assembly GCA_963277665.1). Classification (NCBI taxonomy): domain Eukaryota; kingdom Viridiplantae; phylum Streptophyta; class Magnoliopsida; order Santalales; family Viscaceae; genus Viscum; species Viscum album. Next base: position 110,925,829 of record OY728151.1, read on the forward strand.
TTTTATTTGTTGGTTTTATAGTCATTGGGGAGGTATTGTTACCAAAGTTAGTTTTTTTCCTATGTGTTATCACTATCTCACGGGAATTTGAAATTCCCTTTGAGCCATGTTAGGACTGGTTCAAATTATCATGGTTTGGGTAATAAGGGTTAGTTCATGATAGCAGTGGTACTTCATCTTCTGTTGATCCTTCTTTCTCCAACTGAACTAGATGTGATTTATGGAATGCCTCATATACCTACTTATTTTCTTTTGAATATAATATTATATACTTCTAATGATATTCTTTCTCTTTCTTCAATTCATATATATTATCATAGAATAACAGATTAATATATTATTCCCTTTTTATCTTATTTATATTTTTATAACATATTAATAGAATAATGACATGGGATATATTTTGAATTTGGAATTCCTCATATCATATTAGTCTAAAGATTTTCCTTATTTAAAATCCAATTATTCTTAGTCCTTCTATTTTTTTAGTGCTTCCTAAGATAGATTTATACATTTCTAATATAGAAACTACATAGAGTTATCAATGATAAAATATACACATTTAACATTACAAAATCATTATACTCTTCCTTAAATATAGAATAATTAGGTCTTCCACCAAATCCATAAGTTTCACATTAAAATAATTTCAAAATTTTGTCAAAAATTTATTATGATTAATAATATTTATATTATTTCGTCCATATAGCATGAAGAAATTGAGTTTTATATTGATTAAATTAATGAAATAAATGTTCTTATTATATTTTAATCTTGAATAGAACATATCCATCATCCCTTAAATTACAATTATGATTCCCAAATGGTCAATGTTACCCAAGGGATCATTCTTAGGTTCCTTGGTTATTTAACAATACTTAACCAATTTCTAATGAGAAATGATTTTGAATATTAAACATTAGTTAGAGAATTATTCTTAATTTTTACACATATAAACATTTTTAAATCTACAAATGAATCTTATGATTCAACTACTTCCTTGAAATGAATCTTAGGTGATAAAATTTATCATGAAATTACCCTTTCAGAGACTACAATGAATATTTATGGAATGTGAATAAATCTTAATATATTATTTTATGACATTACTTAAAGAGAAATAAATCTTACAAAAAACAAGTACAAAAATTATTTAATATGAAACATATATATAATCAGTTATAAAAAACCATCTACATTAATTATCATATATATATATAACATATAAAAAACATAAATTGACAGTATGTTGATATAAATTTTATGTTTTTAGTATTCTACATTATTTATCACTTAATGAACCATAATCTCCTTCAAAACCTCTTACATATGATATTTCTACTTATTCCCCATTGTCACTATCCTCTCCTCTTACCTAACTCAAAACCATCACCACTTCCATCACACACTTGTTTCTCCACCAAATTTTCCTTTATTTCCATCCCTATAAATTGTTTTAACCACTCCAAATATTATATTCTATGGATTTTCTTCTTATTTAAAATTTTCATGAGATGTAAGGTGTTTAAAATTTACTGATAAATTTTTTCATGAAAAATTTATCTTCACGATGATAGAAATCGAGTTGTAATTATTATTAATTTATACAATGAGTATTCGATGATGAGGTGTTTATGGCTAGTTGGTTTTGTGAATTGTGATGAAATTTTTTCATTCTTAAATAGTCGTATAATATTAAATGTTAATTGTATTGTGGATCATGTACTATGTATCATTCATTAATAGGATTGAACATGAAATCATTTTTCATGAAGTGAATCATTACACACAATGATGTCCTTGATGAATACATATTTATATGATCCATTATGTTACAAAACATGGAGTCTAAATTTTATATAATCTTGAATATTTAGAGGAAGAAGATATTTTACAATAAAATATAATTATTCTATAATAATAAACTATTATATTTTCTAAAAATGAATAATTAATTAACACATAAAGTGACTATATTATAGGTTATACATTTATATACCGATTTGATCACTCATTAACATCAAAACAACATTTAGAATCTTATTTATTATTTTAATATTTGATTAAATATCTCAATTAATGTCATAAATTCAAACTTATTTTTCTCACATTGTTATAATTTTGGAAAAAATTAATCTACTTCACTTGACCTAGTTACATTTTATAGAATCATATCCACAGATTGTGGTACTCAGCATTGTATGACATCATTTATGTTTTGATTTTAAAAAAACAAATCCCTATTCAGATCTAATAAATATAGTGTAGGGCATCCTTTTCAAAATAATAAATCCCTATTATCATGATTATTATAATTTGACATTTTTCCATCTATCGTGAATTTTGTAATATCATGTTTTATAACTCTAAAATAAAAGATATTATATATAGATTATTTTTTTACTATATGTATTTATCAATTATAAATGATATTTTATAATTATTTCACTTAGTTCATGGAACAATAACTCTCCTAATTTTCAATTTAATTTATATTATATGAAAAAAAGAAATTTTTAATCAATTTTAATATATTAATTCTAAAACAAGTGTGAATATTCGTATTATAAATATTAAAACTTTAATATAAAACATTATATTAAAAATTATTTTTCTATTTATAATATTTTATTTCTATGTGTATTATGAAAAATAAATATATAAATATATAACTAAAAAATTAAATAATAGAAATATGGAATACTTTTTTTGGTGTTAAACCCTTTAAAATTAATATAATTTTTTATTATATTATATACATTTTTTTAATATTTTTTTTGAAAGGATGATGATTGAATATGCCCAAAATAATACTTCTCTTTATGAAAAAAATTATTTCTTTTATTTTTGAAAAAGTTTCCATTTATTTTTTTATTTATTAAATTAATTTTGAGATTAAATTCAAATATATTGTAAATTATTATTAATATGTGAAAATTTTAATATATGATAATGAGTCATAATTGGATTAATGCAAGGAAACCCAGTGATGTATATGAGGGGTTATTTTTCACTTTGTTTTGGAATTTTCTAAAAAAAATCAAACAGTGGCATATTTTTATATCCATTATTTAAATGTTTAAATATTAAAAATGTTCCAAAAAATAGAAATCAAAAATCATTTATTTTTTTTGTAGTTTTTATCTATTTTATATTCCTTGTATTATTTATAGTAAAATTGAGCAGAATTAATTATCTATTAATGATAAATATTTCCAAGATTATAAGTCTCACAAAATTTAAGATATGATTCATAAAATTCGAATAGAGGAAATTAATGAATCACTAATGATCAAGCACTTATATTAAGATGATAAAACCCCATTTTATCAAGTATGTATGACATTTATAGTTTTAGTAACTGTGCTAAAATTGATTAACATGATGGATTGAAATTAATGGGGTGAGAATAGTTTTATAAATTTTTATACAGTTATTTAAAGTAATACTTCATGAAAATAAAAACCTTCTAGATTAAAATTTTGATATGAAGAAAATATTATTTTTTATGTCTTTTTGGTATTATAGGATACAAGAATTATATAATGATTGCGTGCGATAGATTAAACAATACAAAGGTCAGTAGGAATGTCTTAAATGTAGGACAACATGATATAAAAATGAAGAGCAATCATTGGTTGATTTAACAATTAAAATACACCCACTATTGAAATTTGGAATCTTTATATAATTCACCAATTAATATTTTTATTTTCAAATTTAAATGATTCATAAAAGTCAATACGGAATAAATATGAGTTAATATTTGATGGAAAATTACCTCATCTAACTAATTGGCCATAGTGGAAGATATTTTTTCATTAGATTATTATATTCAAAAATGAATTTTAAAATTTCAAGTTTAGATTTTGAAAAAATGAATGAATCCATATGAGATAATTAGTATAAATAATTTTTTGTGGCCTATTTTATTGATAATTTAGTTCTTATTTCCTATATTTTTCATAAAGTGGATATATCAGGTTAAATTTAATGATTTCTAAACCAAAATAAGATACAAATTATATTTATGTTTTCATGCTTTCAATAACTAATTATTTAAATCCATTATGAGAGAAAATTATCAAAGTGTATGATTTTTATAAAATAGAATATTTTAAATTACATGAAATTATTATGTTCACTATAAATGAAATCCAAGAATATTGAAAACTGTATGGATACAATGTTTATGGTAAAATAATAGGTCAATTTACAAAGATGTATATTTATATTATCAATTACAACATGGTAGAAAAGAAATGTACATTGGTCATAGATTTTTTTTCTATGGATAACTATTAAGGAAGATTTAAACAAAGAGTTCAGTGTTTTAATGGATATTTATATTGGTATAAATCCTTTATCAACTGATATACATTCTGAGAAGATGAAAAAAGTTGATGTTATATTTACAAATTCAAAAAGAATTGGTAATGATAGGAATATATGGATGAAATGATTAGTATTTTTTGAGCTTCCATATTATTGATATCATGAGGTCCAACATAACATTGATTTCTTGTATATTGAGAAAATTATCAAGTACTTTCTGGCAGGGACATAATTAGATATTTAAGGAAAAACTAAGGATGGGTTTAAAGTAATATTATAATTACTATTAATGGGAATATGAATAGAGATAGCTCTCAACCCCAAAGGAATAATAATATACCAACATTTCTCTTGTCATACATTATCCAAAAGGAAAAAAATTATTTATTTTTTCAATGCCTCCATTGTATTGATGTGCTATAGTGTTTTTCTTTCAATGTAATAAAATTTGTATCACTATAATATTTGACGTTAATGGGAATAAAATCTCATGACTATAATTTTATAATGAAACAAGTCATACCATTTATATTACATGGAATACTACAAATTAGTGTAATATTTTTTTTGAAAAATGTGTGTTGTTTTTTAAATTATTTTTGTAACAATGTAAAGTATATAAATTCATTAATGAATTTATATAATGAAGAATTCAATATAATTTTTCAACTACAAATTCACTTCCCAACATTTTTTTGATATCATTGTATATTTAATGGTATATTTTATGGGAGAAATTAATCTTTCTAGTCCCATATTTCTGCCTTGGCTACATAATATTGAAAGGTATATGATTATACTTTAAGGTTATTAAATGAATCTATATCAACTGAAGGCCTCCATTGTGGATAGATATACTTCTAATGAATTGGACTTATTTTTTATAGAATAAATGTCTTTAGTAATCAATGTTGGATTTTTTATATCTCTTGTTGAATAAGTCAGTGTTGGGAGAAATGTATCCATAGGTTGAAAATATAGTTATTGATAAATCAAAATATAAGGCAGGAACATTTATTTATATTAAATAATTTTGATGATGCTAAATTGTGTATAAAATGGAATATTGATGTTTTAAAATAATTTTATTCAAAAAAATAAATAAATGTACAATTTAAGGAACAAAACATAACATTTTTAACTAGTATAAATTGATCATTCATAATAAAGTAGATGTGTTAGAAACATTTATATGGTTAGTGGAAAACCCAAGAATTAATGTTAAAACAATGTATATACATGAAATAAATGGATATTCATTTTATAATAAAGAGTAGAAATATAGAAGTGCAGTTCATAATAGTAGGGTCTTATAATTTTTTGAAGAAATTATTTTTATGAGTGAAAAGGAAAGAAAACCCAATATGTACTTTAAGTCCTTATTTTGTAGTTATTTAATAAATATAAGAGGTTTATTGTCTAAAATTTCATTCCCATATATTCAACTAAAATGTTTTATTCAATAACAATAGTGTTAATTATAATAATATTAAATACTAGTGAATCTATCATAGAAAGTGTTTGATGATGTTTAACTCCATTTTGTTTTAAATATAAATATAGATAGTTTTTTCATAGAATTTGTTTTGGGTTATTCATATATATGCTTATAGGATGAAAGATAATATGAACCTGTTTGTAAAATTTTGGAGCTTCTTAGAGACTATTGATTTCTAACTTTGTATGATGACTTATAAGTGTAATTTTCTAATTCATAAAATTATATAAGAATAAAACATGAATGATTTTTTTAGTAGTATATGAATTCATAAGTTAGTTGAAAAAGATTAAAATGGTGCATAAAAAGAATATGTACATTAATATTCGTGATACATAATATCAACATGAATGTTTAACTAGTTATATAAGATTATTATTGTTAATAAGATAGAAAAAATTAAAAACTCAATTGTTCTTTTAGAAATGATGTCTAATATTAATCCAGAGTGGGAATATAATTTGTGAAAGAAACTTGAAAGTTGTTTTTTTTGGAAATGGGTTATGTAGGATTAAATTTTAAAATTGTAATGATTAAATTGTTTGAGAATTTTTGGTAAAGTGTTTATCCAGATATGAGTGTTTGAATTTTAATAATGGTTAAATGATTATAGGAGTTTATTGTGAAATTGGTAACAATATTTGGTTTCATTCTGAATAGTATAATATATTAATATATTTGGTTGGTTTGAATCATTGTGAGTCACGGGGGAGAGTATAACACCAATGAGAGAGGTGAAAAAGTACTTGATGAAAGCATAAACAATAAAACTATTTTATACTAGTCACTAGTTTATGCAGTTAGACCATGATGATGATGATGAAATATTGTAAGATAGAGAGAGATATATCAAAGATGGACACATGAGTTTTTACATGGTTCACAGACCATTATTATCAGTTGGAAAATCCTTAGTGTGCAACAGGTGTGATCCTTTTACCCAAATTCTAATTTATTATCAATGTATTAAGGAATAATATATATATATATATTCTTTAACTCTCATTACAAGATAAAAAATTATAATCAAAAAAATTTACTACCTTTGCTTAATGTACCTTATTTTCCTTTGGAATTTAGACGTAGTGTGCACCATTATTATTTTTTATAATTCCTTCAAAATCAGCCAAGGAATATAGTTTATTAGTTTCAGGGTTTCCTCTTTTCCTCACAGAAAACTTCTTATAGGATTTTCACAATTTAATTATAGATATATACTTCATTACTATGTAATTTATCCAGTTGGGGTGTGATCCTCAGATCGCAAATATAGCGATAGATAAATCCAATGGATATCAATGTATCTTGTGATATTTTTGAAAGGATTATCAACATGAAAGGTATAATTTGTGATGTAATGTTTGATTTTACATGAACTAACTTTCCATATATGTTCTTTAGTTATATTCATTGTGGTATGGAACAAGTATCATGGTATATAATGCTTTAGATCTCTAAAATCATAAAATAATCAAATATTTTTTACTCAGAATTAAGAAAGATGGTTTATCCTAACTTTCCTTAATCCACATATTTCTAATAATCTTTCATCTCATCCATGACACTTTCTGGCATGTTATTTTCAATCCCCCCAGTCTAGTGAGATATAAAACTCTCATGTTTTATGATTTATGGGGGATCTGTTACATCATGATGTAATATTTTTCATCAAAAAACGATTCCATGTGCCTTCAAGATCCATTTTTTCACTAAATTATCCTAGTATAATATTTACACCATAATTGAATCCTCTTTAATTCATGATATGGTCTATTGATACACAACCAAACAAATTTTAGCCAAAACCTTATCATTTATAATAAACTTATTCTGCATATCAGATTAACCTTACCTTGAAATAATCCTATGTAGGACAAACTCAATACTTCACCATTATCAATATGGCTTTACCATGAAACCATTATAATATCATTCTTGTGTTTGAGTAAAATAATTTATAAAAAAATTAACTCAATAATTCTATGTGGTGGTGGTGTTTTTATCACCAATCATGTCATTTATTTTCTTCAAACAATAATATATTATTTGTTTATAACACAAGAAACAAAATGAAAATATTATGGGCGAACTAAAATATTGGATCTCGAGTGAATAACCCCTAATTATATATGTACAACCATGAGAAAGAGAGTTAAGACTAGAATAATAAATACCTGAATTATCCTGGCAGACTCTTGAAGAAAAAAAATAGTGTCTTGGTTACCTCTACACCAAGTGTGTAATAAGGTAGTACTATGACTAATAAATATTGGCATCATCGAATAAGATATTAAATATTCCAAGTCACAATAATTTACTTCTCCACTCAACTCCAAACATTCTTCATAACATCCATAAAATTATTTCCCATGAATATAACACCAAAATAATCCAAAACTCATGAATTAACTTCCTCATTAAACAATTAATAACATGCCTCCAATATAAAGGTTATATAAACACCCCAACATATGATATATTGGTGATAGATAGATAACTCTATCATTTAATGTATTATTAATTTCATATTTACCATGTATTTATTAGGATCTACCATAATATACCTTTTTCAACTCAATTCATGAAGGATTTTTCTCTAATAGTTATCTCAAGGGTATATTTAATCCCCCCCCCCCTTTTATTTGATCAAAACATAAAAATCAGAACATGCTTCAATTTATGAACATTATTTTCTAATAACTTATACTCCCCATTGATGATAACATGAAAAATAAATAGGAGTATCCTCCCAATTTAGGAATATACCCTATTTCATTCTCCCTCTTTGTTAAAAAATTAAAAATAATAAATAATGGAAAATTAAAAAGGAAACTTATAGGTATTTCGTAAATAATGAACTTACAAAAACACTCATTAGTGATTTAAAACATCCTCTAAAAGATGTTTCATCTATAGATTTGTGACTTTCTATCTGGTAAAAACATATTCTAATGAGAGATCACCAAACTCCACCTTATCTTTGATTATGTGTATTTTATTTTAGTATTCTTTGACACCAAATACATTACTATATTCTTTAACATGTTTATTTAACTTTTATTTTCACACCCTTTCAACTATGAGTATGGAAAATTAACTTTCAAGTATTCATATCGTGACTTTAACCACGTCATTTTTATTGTATATTATGATGTTTCAACATACTCATCATCTTTTGAGCTAAGAGTGATATAATATTTCTACGTAGAATGCCATGAAATAAATCTTTCTATGATAAATAATGCACCTCAATAAGCTGACATTATATTTTAAATATCTCTTACATAGTTCACATCAATATAGACATATTACATAATGATGTATATTTTTCATACCTCACATCATAAACATGAGTTCCTTTTATGCCGTGTAAGGTCCATTTTGCTTCCATAGGATGCAACTGCATTGGATTTATTTAGAATCATGCATAAAAAGTAATTACATGAAAAATATATGATCTTGATGCTATCAAATATATTATGATACGAATTTATCTTTAACAATTTGTTGGATTCATACTCTTACATTCATAATTCAAGTGAATATTAGTTCCATGGGTTATATGAATGGAAAAACATCATGATTCCTCCATTCTAAACATTTTAACAACTTACGAGAAATTTTTTCATATAAGATAGAGATAAAACCAAATATGTTATAGGTTCTATATATTTAGTAAACAAGTTGACCCTAAAAACATGCAAGTGTTCTAACTGAAGATGTTTGGAATGGAGGAATCATGATATTTATGAATTATAGCACATGTATTCATTAATTCATATTTTTAGATTCAGTATATTTATGACATCATCATTCTTGACATGATTATCCATAATATTCTACTCTAAATGTCTAGGTATTTTATTAAAAATCTAGTTTTCCTCTTTTATTCTCATGAAACATGAAATTTTATCATCCAAAATCTAAAACAGGACTCTATTTTTCAATAAACCTTCATAATAATTATTCCACCCTTTACTATTTTTCTAAAGTATTAATTCCAAATAAATATCACCAAATACAATTTTCATGAAGTTAATAATCAATAATAATATTTTTCATTAATATGTATATAAATAAAACATAATTGTATTTCTTCTTACCAATATTGTTATATCAAAATCCTTTCACATTGAATTTTCCATTTTTCAAAAAGTGAAATTAAATCCATCATTCCATTAGGTTTCTATCATGATATATTTTTATCATTGAAATGTTATAAGAAATTACTATTGAGTGTACATGATCTATGTACTTTTTGGATTTATAACTTACATAGACCACATTAAATTCTATAAATTATTCCACCAATTAATAGATATGGAACCTTCCTTTTACCTCTGTTATTAATGTATCATGGTATAAAATTTTTCGGAAGTCTTTCTAGGATGATCACACCTACCACAGTTCATATCAAGATAATAAAAGGAATTTCTCAATTGTACCTTATATTTTAGATGATTTCATAGATGACCACTTGAGACTTATTTTTTAACCCTTCTATATTTGAACCATAATTCTTATTCAAGGAGAGAGATTTTAGAGTAATACATGTATTCTTTGTGTTTATAGACTATAGAACCTCAATATCTTCCTTTAAACAAAAATATCTTTAGATAGAAATAGTTTATTCAATATTTGTCAATTGATATTTCTTTTGATTTTATATCTAAATTATTTTTTTATTCTTCTTATAATAATGAACCTTTTCATTTACATTTACCTTTACCTTATGGTCAGTCTAATTATTCTTCTCCTTCCACACCCAAACAACACACAATTCTAGAAAGTGGCCACAATATCTTATCGTGACCATATTTCCCACACCAGTGGTTTAACATGAATTAATGCTTCAAAGAATATTTGAAGAACCCAAAGGTCATCTTAGACACCATCTAGACACTCATCCACACTTACAACCAAAGAACACTTCCACCTTCGACGAATCATGAAACTTTAGAAACTAAGGTTTCTTTCAACCTTCCACAATAACTTTACCACTACAAGAGGATCCAAAAATCAATGAAATGGTCATGTTCGGTGATGCCTTATGATGTCATGTGCTCGATTGACCATAGAGGTGAATGTCGTGAAATCCTATGAGAGTCCGTATTATGTTGTGAGAATGTCTCCCTTGGAAAAACTTCATAGTGAAGTTTTGGTTCCACTTTTGTATGAAAATGAAGGTTTTACAAAGATAACACTTCTTGTTTAACATGAGGATGCCCAAAAATTGATTTTTTGTTTTAATTGATATTTATTGGGCTTCCTTTACTGTTTTGGTAACTTACAATTGTGAACATCGTGTACAAGTGGGTTTCTTAAGGGGTTTTGTGTGCAAAACTACACGAGATTTTGTGAAATAGATTTATTCAAATTCAAAGAGTTTGTTGTGTGTTTAAAGTGGTAGAAAATGAGATAGCTACTGTATTTGGTGTATGTGACCAGTAGTGGTGTTTTACATTAAAATGTATGTGTGTTAAATCATGAAATTGTTTGAGCACAAAGGGGGAACCCCGGGTACCTAGGTGGGGCGGATTTGTACTGGTACGGCTAGTGGACCGGATGGGTTTTGTCCCTGTTTCACTTAGCATTTGGATAACGACAACTCTAACTAAACTATGTGGATGATGATTGGGGACCACTAGGTTATGGGTATGTTCCCTACTAGTGGCTCGTGCATGAGAAAGGATTTTACTATGGTTACATTACACTGAGGTACGAGGTACATGGGGCCTGAGACTATCTAGTGCCTAGGGGTGTTCCCGATTTTGTTGCTCAGTGGATTTGTGGTTTTTGACCTTGTTTTTTTGGTGTCTTTGGAATTATAATGCAGTATCTAATATTCCTATTTAAATGTGATAACATTCTTAAAGTTTTATCTTGAAAAATGTTTTCAATTTAAAGTTTCATTTCGTGGAATTTGTCACCACTTTTAATTTCATATTAAAACTGCTTGCTTTTTCACCTTGTATTTCATGCACCTTGGAATCATAGGGTGGTATCCTATTGGGCTTAGGCTCACACCCTACTTACACCCCTTGGGTGTAAGTAGACCTTTTTTTGACCCAGGTAAAGGAAAGCCTAAGGGTGATGGCGGTTCAGGGTGTTAGTCCTCATCCTTGGGGCGGAGTAGTAGAGACGACTTGGGGGTGATGACCCCTTGTCATGTGGAGTCCATGGGGCTGTTTTGTTTCTGTTCCATTTTGTCTTTGGACCTTTTGTATTGACTATAAACCTATGTATTCAGTTCTGGTTTTTGTTTAAACATCGTTTGATATAAATTTTTCAGATTCAGTTTATTGATTGTTTTTAATGGTCTATGCCTTCATATTCGGGTAAATCGTTCCCAAACCTAAATAAATGATACCCGGGCACTTGTGCCAGCCCGTGGGGATAGGGAACTCCCTTTGGGTCATGTCACGGGCTGGGTTTGGTGCCGGTTTTGGTGGTGACCAAATTCGGTTCGTGACAAAATGGTATCAAAGGAGGTCCATGTTAACTCGTTGGGTCATGTTATTTCGGGAAGAGTTAGGATATCAGGGAGTTAGGATTGTAGGGACTTTGTATTATAGTTATGGGTAGTGTTCCTGATCACCACACCTCATTACAAGATTCAAGTTTCCTAGGGAAGTCAGGATTTATCTAAGTCCTCTTGTTTTCTTGTTTTAATGATGGTTAGGGGAAATGAAAAGAGAGTTGGGTTAATGGTCTCCGTAAGCTCGCAGGGCCTGGCAAGCCATGTGGAGCTGGGGATATACCCTAGAACACTCTATGTGATAGTGAAGTGATTGAAATATGGTCTCCAACCATATGTCCATGTCACCCACTGAAACTATTTTCCTCTCGCATTGTCTTGTGTTCCTTAGTTTTGAAATCTTGGAACTTTGGTTTTAAACTGACTTGGTTTTAAGAATTTTAAAGTTTTTGTGAAATGAGTTTCAAATAAATATGGAATGTTTTGATTTATGAAATGGTGGAAATGAATTTTCAGAATTGTTTTGAAATGGAAAATAGTATGCTTACACCTCTTTTGAAAGCCGAAACCATATTGATGTTCTAAACGATTATCCATAATATTCTACTCTAAATGTCTAGCTATTTTATTAAAAATATAGTTTTCCTCTTTTATTCTCATGAAACATGAATTTTTATCATCCAAAATCTAAAACAGGACTCTATTTTTCAATAAACCTTCATAATAATTATTCCACCCTTTACTATTTTTCTAAAGTATTAATTCCAAATAAATATCACCAAATACAATTTTCATGAAGTTAATAATCAATAATAATATTTTTCATTAATATGTATATAAATAAAACATAATTGTATTTCATCTTACTAATATTGTTATCTCAAAATCCTTTCACATTTAATTTTCCATTATTTCAAAAAGTGATATTAAATCCATCATTCCATTAGATTTCTATCATGATATATTTTTATCATTGAAATGTTATAGGAAATTACTATTGAGTGTACATGATCTATGTACTTTTTGGATTTATAACCTACATAGACCACATCAAATTCTATAAATTATTCCACCAATTAAGAGATATGGAACCTTCTTTTTACCTCTGTTATTAATGTATCATGGTATAAAATTTTTCGGAAGTCTGTCTAGGATGATCACACCTACCACAGTTCTTATCAAGATAATAAAAAAAATTTCTCATTTGTACCTTATATTTTAGATGTTTTCATAGATGACCACTTGGGACTTATTTTTTAACCCTTCTATATTTGAACCATCATTCTTATTCAAGGAGAGAGATTTTAGACTAATACATGTATTCTTTGTGTTTATAGACTATAAAACCTCAATATCTTCCTTTAAACAAAAATATCATTAGATAGAAATTGTTTATTCAATATTTGTCAATTGATATTTCTTTTGATTTTATATATAAATTATTTTTTTATTCTTCTTATAATAATGAACCTTTTCATTTCCATTTACCTTTACCTTATGGTCAGTCTAATTATTCTTCTCCTTCCACACCTATTTTGTTTCAGAATTATTTGAATCCAAACAAATTTTATCAATGGTTTTGTTCTAGTTTTTAGGTGATTCTATCACCTTTTTTTCATTTTCACTATTTCCCCAGTAAATTTAAAATTCCAAGTTCCCTATTAAATTTTCCTTAGTAACATAAGATAATCATTAAGTTTCCTAGTTTCATTAATAAAATTCTATGCTAAATTTGATATTTACCTAAATTTGTCAAATAAATTTTGGAACTACATTAATTTTAATTTACACAATGAATATTTAGCTCATAATATCTATTCCTTATGTTATTTCACCCCCTCATTTTTTTGGAAATTATGTTAATAGACATAATATCAATCATTTTATCTAATTATTTAATATTATAATTGAGATCTCCCATCTATATTTTAAAATCAATATCTATCTCCAAAATTTCAATATCATTTGACTCATCAAAAGATTTATATAATAGATTATTCATCATATTCTAAGATTTATTTTCTCATTCAAGTTTTCTATTTTATTTTAAGCGCACAGTGCTCTCCACTCTAATATGAAACTCTATTGGAGTTAACTAAATTTAAAAAAATTCTTTTTTATTACCTTATTCTTCTTCACCAGTAGTGGAATATTTAAGATGATTTAACTTTTAAATAAAGTAATTTTTCCCTTCATTCTTAGAATATTATTATTCTATTTCACTTCCCTCAGCAAAATATATAGGATCATGTTATGATAAAAATATTTTTCTTATTTTTTTATTTAATTTTCCTATTTCTTTGAAGAGTCTTCCTCATGTTTGATTTATAGATAACTCTTTATTCCTATATTTTCTTTTCATTTTATCATTATTTTTTTTTCTTCTGTATTTCACAATGGAATTATCAAATTATAAATACATATTTTCCCAAACTACAACATTTAGAAAGGAATTTCATAGGGTAAGTATAGGGTTGAACCGACAGGGAAGAGATGAAAAATCTAGTGACCTAGTTATTTGAACCTAGTATGTGGATTACGTATGTGATTCTCAGAATTTTAGTTTCTATAGATAAAAAGAATATTTTTTACTTCAAAATATAGAGACGACATTGGGGTCAATTTCAGGGTGCTTAGAAAAAATTATTCTTAAATCTATCTTACGATAGTCCTATAGATAAGGAAAAAAATTAGTTCATAATTCACCCATTGGTTTTTTTCAAACCAATTGGATTCACATAGATTGACAATAACTCTTATGTCTATAGATATTCAGAATCCAGTTTCTTAAATCATAGCATCAAAGGTAGAAAGCATCATAGGTTGTTGGTTTTATGCTTTTTAACTCTAACTATATCAGGGACCTTCAATTTCAATTCCCCATATTGGGGTTGCGAAAAAGAACAAGATATACATTATTTTTAAGCTAATTCATTGATAAAAGGAGGCCTAATATTATATTTAATAATTAATTTGGTTTATGATACCCTAATCCTGACCACTAACCATAAGAATGTTATACTCACATGATAATAATGGTATTAAATGAATGAGATATCAGTAGAAATATTGACATGTTCACCAAGAAATTTATAATAGAGCAATTCATTATTAAATAAGTTATAATCAATCAAAACCCATACTTGGAATGAAAAAAATGATAAGCATGCACCAATTTAAAATTAAAAGTAGCAATTTAATTGAATGTAAGAATGTTCTGAACAAGGTATGAGTATTCGACAACATCAAAAAAGGTTGTAGGAACCATTGGAAAAATAAAATTAGAAAGTAATTCAAAAGAAACTAGGTCAAAAGTTTATGGATAAGGAAGAATGAAAGAAAGGAAATGAGATGTATGAGTCATATGTTACATCATTAAAGGTGATGGAATATTTGTAATCCAATTCATCTCATGATGTGTAAATATTTCACATCATTAGTTCGATTTAAATCACTTATTCCTTGAAATAATAATATAATGTAATTTCATTTCATTTCATATAATCAGATATTCAATATCCTCAACTTATTTAAAATTTTATGAACATAATGGATTGAATTTGGAATCTTATCTGCTTCTTAAAATATTTTACATCATATAACTGATTCACATCCTAAATTCCTTCAATGTGAAATTTTCAATACTAGTAATAAATTGAAATCTTGGAAACATCTTGGATGTCTAGTCGACACTAATTTCAAAACATTCATGTCATATAATATTTTCACATCTTAGACATATTTATTCAGGCCATTCATAGATTGTATCAGTTTCATGGATTGGAATTTGGACTATAGGGGGTCCTTTACATAAGGAATACACATCGTGAATATGATTCATGGTATAATTTTTTTGAAATTATTTAATTAACATATGCATCACTTTAAAAGTTTGAATTCCTATTTCTTATAAAAACAACCAAAATAAAATGTATAATATTATAAAACATGAATTAATACTATATAAATGAATCCAGAAATATATATATATATATGTATATATATATATATCCATATTATCAAATTCTTCCACACTTGAGAACTTTCTTATACTCAAAAAAATCATCTCTACATGGATTCCAAATAAAACGAATTTTAACAAGGAATGTACATCACAACCTATAAAATAAAACAAAGTGTTAGTGGAAAAGGATAGTCCTCTTGAATTACGCTTATAAAAAAATTTACTCATCTCTCATAGTCATGTTCTTTATTCAAATACATTTTTATTTAAATTATATTTGTTCAACTCTTCCTTATAATCTATACCAATGTGGTAATTTACCCCACCACGAATTTTCCCTCAGCACTAAAGGTAAAATAAATCATGAGTTATGATCTTACCTTTAATACAAGTACCTAACCATTGGATTTCATTTTTCTAGAATCTCTACTTTTTAAATAAACACACAATTAATCCTCAGGGATTCATCAATAAGGTTTACATGAATCCACGGTTTAGGGTAGCTAGATATATGATAAAAAGTAAATCTCAAAAGGGGGTAAACTCTCATGTACAATGCATGATAATAAAAAGTAGTTAAAATAATGAAAATCCTCTAAAAAGTAGCATCTCTACGCACCCAAAAGCTCACGGGAGGTCCATCAATGTGCCATAAAAGTGTAATAAATGTATCATATTTATTATTATTATTATTATTATAATTATTATTATTAGTTAAAATGGCATGACTAGACCAGATCTCACATCCAAAACCTAAGAAAATATGATATAACATGAAATTCATTGGTTTGGTAATGGTGATTTTTTACCTTCCTAATACACACCGTTTTTTAGAAATACGGTAGTAATTATTTACAGAAAAATTAACTATGGACCACATCATATTGATTCAGATAAAATTTCAACACAAATTATCTTAATAAAAAACATCATATTTCCACTAGTAATGTCATATCCCCATAGTTATTCAAGTAAAAATCATTCAATCATAAAAAGACCAGAGGCTGAAGGAATAAAATGGTCATGTAACATTATTTAATCATAACAAGTTCATTTATATATTCCAAAGGAAAATGATGAAAATAATGAATAGGCTAGTCAAAAAAAAATATCCCAACAAAATGCCTTAATAATTTTGATAATTTATTCATTCAGTCATAACATTGATAAGATTCTAAATCAATCTTTAATAGATTTACATCCCCCATTATCTCTCAAAAATAGCCTTATAAAACAATAGGAAAAATTAGGTCCAGAATCCTCAATAGAGTGGGAATACATATAAAGGGATCAATGATATAGGGAATATAAACTGTTAATAGGATAATCAGAGTAAATTGAAATAATTTAAATTAGAAATAGTTTACTCAACATAACAATATATCTAAAAAATAAACAAGAATAAAAAATGTATTTTATACTTTTCTATCCAAAATGTTTCTTTTATTTACATGAGTTCAATGATATTTTAAGTTAAATCATGATTTTCAAGATAAAAACTCTTAGACTAATGAGAAAATGAAACAATCAATGTGTCAATGAAATAAATATCAATAAATCCCTCCCCCCACATACACACTTAAAATTAAGTAATGACTAAATTGATTTGTTAAGTGACATGGGAGAGATAACAATGTCAACAAAGAAATTTGAAATGGAAATTATGAAAGTATTGAAGGGAATCAAGATTTCCCTATAACAAATGTCCTACCAGGGGGAAAAATCCAGGATTTTGATGCAAAACTATGAACATGAAAAAAACATTTGGAATAGTATATACCTATTATAGATAAACAATTAGTACATAAGATAAATCCAAAATGTAATTAGAAAATTGAGTTGGTGCACACATTAGCTAGAAATGGAAATCAACTCAAATAGGATTTCATAGAGAAGAACACAATATTAGGTCTAAACAAAATATATAAATGGAAAACCTAGAAAAATTATATACAATACCTAATTAACTCAATAAAAAAATTAAAAGATCACTAATATGGTTTTCTTCCAATAAAGCACTAATTGTACATTATCAAAAAAAGGAAAAAATATCATTTGGTATTGTTTAACATATTTAATATCTAATGCCTCTTGGAGAAACTATAAGCAATGTCCCCTAAAGGACCCCGGAACACCCTGAGAGGGGAGGGGTGAATCAGGGTGTCAAATTTTTCTTTTTAAAGTTGTGTATCTTGTTCCCACGTTGGTATTAACTTGTAAAACATGTCAAACAAAAGAAAGTTGTATGTTGACACAGTACATTTACTTGGTTCACCACAAAGGGCTACGTCTTAGGAGCATACGCCGATAGGTTGTCTGTCGTACCAAAATCCACTAAACATCACTATATGTGGATTACAATGTTCG
Organism: Viscum album; assembly: GCA_963277665.1. Classification (NCBI taxonomy): domain Eukaryota; kingdom Viridiplantae; phylum Streptophyta; class Magnoliopsida; order Santalales; family Viscaceae; genus Viscum; species Viscum album. The sequence goes on from OY728151.1 coordinate 110,944,471, forward strand.
GGTACAATTACTCTATCACATGCTCACTGCCTTTACAAAAGTTCAGGGATAGCTCACTGCGTCCCTCTGGTCACTCCCGTTGACTCCCCCTGGATCACTACCTTTGGTGAAGTCTCAGTTAGTTTATAGACGCGAAGGTCTCTTCAATAAATTTTCATTGAAGTCTTTGCATCTACTTAGAACGAGACTCTACTTGCATTGATGTCCGAAAATGATGTAGTTGAATGCACTGAACCACTGAACCATATAATCAGAAACGCACAAACAGGTTAAACTGAAGATTTTTCACAACTACTACCCTTTGCGCGAAATATCTAACATTGTCACGGAGAACTTGATTTTGGCGTGGAAACTGTTTCGCACAACAACTTTTTTTACACGCAGCTTTACGAGCCACACCTTTTTTGCACAACTTTTCCTTTTTCGCATAGTTCAGAGTTTTTCACGCACCCTCACAATTTTCACACAATGTCTGTGTTTTTGCGCAGCTGAACCATTTTCGTGCAGCTCGAGCATTTTCATGAAACACCCATTACACGAAAATTTTACCCGCATCGGACCTCATATCTTCTCTAAGTCTTCAACCGTACTGAATGAGGGAGGTCACCTATTATTTATAGGCGTCTCAGACCCCCGCATGCAATACCCCCTGTGGTGTGAAAAACATCTCATTGGGAGTGTAATATTTCATGCAAGTACCATTTTTCGTGCACATCTTTATGTTTTTCGTGTAGCCCATTCCTTTTCCATTTTCAGATGTTCTGATTCTGAAACACCTCTTGCATGAAAAATATCTCTCCACTATTTTGCAAACCTCTCTATTTTTCGTGAACTCCACTATTTTTCGTGCATCCCGCTATTTTTCATACACGCCTCCTTTATTTCACGCACCACTTCCTTTTTGCACGAACCTCCTCTTGACAACAACCTATGTCTTCATTTTCTGTTTTTTCAAGCCCAAAAATTTGGCAAACACTGGGAAACGGCACCACCTTAAATATTGTTGTCTGCATAAAATGTATGATCACTTTACTGGCAAAAATTCTAAACATCTACTAAGGATTGACAACAAACACAAACCATACTCCAATTCATGAAAGAATAGCCATGGTTCCAACAATCTCCCCCATTGGTTTTGTTGTCAATTACAAGATAAAATCAATAGATCACCAAACACATGTAAACCAAAAACGCAATAATCAACTCATCCAACACTCTAAGTCTACGTGAGAAATACTCAATGTAGAAAACAAGAGGGGAATCATGAATTGGGGTCATGTGTTTTGGAGTTCTCAATGACGCCCATGCAATTCTCTAAAATTTTCCGAGAAGCATTACATGTCTAATGTGTTCCTTCTTATCCTATCACTGAAATCTCATCGTGATAACAAAAATTCCCTGAATTTATTCCTTCTCCCCCATTGGTAATAAACACAAAGATCAGTATTATCTCATTGAAAATCACAATACACCCCCTGTATAGTATCTCCCCCACAAACCTGCATCACTTCCATAAACAGATTAAAATCAATTAGCATAATTTGGGAGATGGGTATTTTGTAACCCCCTTATGCGCTGGGAGGTGTATGAACACCACGGTTCAACAGATGCCCCTAAAACATAGCCGCTGATAGTGGCTTGATAAGGATATCAGCCACTTGCTCATCATTTCCCACATGATCCATTCTAATCACGTCTAGCTCAAATTTTTCTCTGATAATGTGATTCTTGATTTTAGTATGTTTGGTACGAGAATACTGAATATAATTATTCATAAGATCAATTGTGCTCTTGTTATCACAGTAAATTAGCATTGTTTTCTTCACCTTATCACCAATATCTGTTATTTGTTGCTTCATCCATAGCAGTTGAGTGCATTCCATTGTGGCAGTGATATACTCAGCTTCAGAAATACTAAGAGAAGTACTTTCTTGTTTATTTCGCAACCAGCCAACACAATTATTCCTAATATAGAATGCTTCTCCAGTGGGGAACATTCTGTCCACTATATCACCAGCCCAGTCAGCAACAAAAAATGATGATAATTCACTGTCTTTTCCTGCAGCAAAGTATAAGCCACAATTGTGAGTACCTTGAATATACCTCATGATTTTTTTACTGCTTCCATATGTTCCTTCATTGGATTACTCTGAAAGCGGCCCACTAGACATGTTGCAAAGACAATATCTGGATTTGTCGTTGTCCGGTATATTAGGATCCCAATTATATTCATGTACATGGTGGGATCTATAGAGGTCACATCCTCAGGCTTTCCATGTTTGTTTCCAATCGAAATCGGAGCTGAAATCGGTTTGGAGTCATGCATATTAAACTTCTTAAGCAGCTATCTTGCATAATTTTCCTATGAAATGAATGTTTAATCCTTTTTTTGAATCACCTGCAGCCCCAACAAGTCTGTGATCTCCCCAATTATAGAAATTTCAAATTCTGATTTCATGTGATTGGAAAATTCATCCAATAATTTCTGTCTGCCGCCACCAAATATAATGTCATCATCGTAGACTAGAACCATGAACTGATTTTTAGAGAATTCTTCACATATAGATTGTGATCTAATCCTCCTCTTTTGAATTCCTTCGTCTTGAGATAAGATTCCAACCGGGAATACCACGCTTGTGGTGCCTGTTTCAAGACATATAGTGATTTCATTAGTTTTCAAACCTTTGTTTCATCAGTACCAAGAAGAAAACCCACAAGTTGTTCTATGTAGACTTCTTCTTAGAGTACACCATTCAAGAATGTCGTCTTGACATCCATCTGATATACTTTATATCCACTTTGGAGTGCCATGGCCTAGAAACGACTGATTGAATCTAGTATAGCCACTGGTTCAAAGGTTTATTCAACATCAACACCTTCAATCTGTGAATTTCCTTTACATACCAGTAGTAACTTGTTTATAATAACACTTCCATGCTCATCAAACTTGTTCATGATGATCCATTTTGTACCAATCACATTGTGATATTCAGGTCTCTTGACTAGATCCCATGTCTGGTTCCTGTCAATCTGATCTAACTCTTCATTCATGGCTTTTAACCATGATTCAACCTTTGTAGCTTCTTCAAATGAGGATGGCTCTACAGCTGACAGAAATGCATATTGCATGTTATTCCTCATCCTCCTTGTCTGTGTGGGTGCACGCATGTCCCCAATTATGTTAGATGGATCAATATCAACTCTTGAATTTCTCTTGTGAGGTTCAGTTGCATTCTCTCCATCCAAGGATTCCTCTTCAGAATATTCTTTTGAGTCAACATCATGATGTGAATGTTGAGTGTTTCATCCACCTTCCTCTATTCCAGTATTTATATTTACATCATATTAATTTTCTTCCTCACTTTCTATCACATTAACATATACAATCTGTAAAGAATTTGTGGTTTTCTCTTCAATGATCTTCACATCACTTCTTTCTACGATCCTTCATCTTATCTTGTTGAAACACTTGTAGGATTTACTGTTCATTGAGTATCCAAGGAAAATTACATCATCTGCATTGTCACCATTCTTCCCTTGATTTCCTTCTTTTTTCATGATGAAACATTTACTTCCAAAAACATGAAAGTATTTCAAAAAGGGCTTCATTCCATGCCACAATTCATATGGTGTCTTCATCTCACCAATATAAAGTCTTGTTCGATTTTGAATATACACTTCAGCTTGAATATCCTATTTCCAGTAATGTCGTGGAATATGATTCTTGATTAGCATAGTTTGTGCCATGTTTTTCACCTGTCAATTCCAACATTCAACAACCCCATTTTGTTGCGGAGTTATCACTGCAGCTACCTCATGCTGTATCCCATTCTTCTCTAGGTAATTTTCAAATTCAATGGATGTTTATTCCCCTCCATTTTTAGATCACAACACATTGATTGTTTGTCTAGTATCATTCTCGGCGATTCACCGATATGTTTTCATACAGTCAAGAACTTTTCATTTCCTGTGAATGACCATTACACATGTCATTCTACTAAAATCATCTATTGAAAGGAAAATTACCTTTCTCCACGAGTTTCAGCAACATTTATCGGCACGCATAAATATGTATGAATTAGATCAAGAAGATGAGATGCCCTTTTCTTCTTTGGCCAATATGAACTGCAGACTAGCTTCCCACAAATGTATGAATCACAAGACTTTTAATGCTCACATTTCATGTTTGGAATGTCTATGAAAATCCTCAATTTTGATATTTTTTCCATGTCTTGTTGATTGATGTGTCCCAGTCTCCGATTCCAAAAATTGTTTTCTTCTTCAATAGTCATGCAACAAAAAATTTCATTACTATCAACCTAATACAAGTTGCCATTTATTCTACATACCTTCATAAGTGAATTTCCTGTCTTTCCCTTTATTGTACATCCTTTCTGATTAAAAGTAACTATAAGTCCTGAGTCACATAGTTGACTCATGCTATGTAGATTTTGACATAGACCATCTACATAAATAACTTCAGTCTTATTTAGCTCTCCAATAGCTAACATAGTACTTCCACTGCCTTTGATTTTTAGATCTCCATCATTACCAAATCATACTGTACCATAAACCTTTCTTTTGATATCCATTAACAGGACAACATTACCAGTTATATGAGATGAACAACTGCTATCTAGAATCCAGGTACTGTTGCTTTTTGTAGCTTTGAGGGCCACCTCTACAAGGGTGGATTTCTCAATTTTATTCCTTTCTTTCCATGAGACATTGGATTGAGTGTAGAGCACTAATGGAATTTCAATTATCTCATCTGTGTACATTGGTTCTTCATAGTCAAAGTCTTTATCGAGGGGAGAAAACCTGATTGTAAGAGAAACACTATCTTGTTGACGAGATTTTACTGGTCACAAACTCCAGTATGTGGTGTCCATATCCCTTCTCTGCCTACAATTAACTGCCTTTTGAACAAATTTAGAACAATGAAAACAATACCCATTGAAATTTATTCTTCTAAAATAATTAGGATATGAATTTGTTCTCCTCTGTTGAACTTCCATGTCTTCTCCATTCAGATAGCTTCTTGATTCTTCGCAATAAGACATGGTATGTACCAAATATCTTTAGAACTAACACTTAATGAGAGGAAATGTCTTCTCACTTATATTTATCCTCATTCCTTAATCGGTGGGATAAAAGTTTGAGGGCCCCTTTTTTAAGTAAGCTCGAGGATAATCTTCTTTTCTTCTTTTAGATTGAATTGGGGGTTTCTGTTTCAGCACTTCAATTGACTTTTCCACATCACCCACTTTCATCATGCCTTTATTTTGGTTACCTTTATTTCCAGCATATGACGACTCTTCCTTACAACCAATTCAATTATTTCCCATGCAGGCAGGTCTCAAAACATTTAAAATCTTTTCAACTCCATTATAGCCACGTTTTGATCTCTCCAAAAGCTCAGCATCTGAGAACCTTCCAAACTATATTTTCATCCTTGATTCTTTTGAAATTGAATATTCTTCAAATTTACTCATAATGGTAACAACTTCCTCGTCAAGACCCTCAATAGTCTTGGACTTTTCCTCTAGTCTGGAGGTGAGGTCATTTATGACCTTTTCCTGATCATCAATTCATAGCTTCAGATACACAACATCATCATTGCATTCAAGTATTTTAAACTGTACTTTCACCAATTCTTACAGTCTCTCAATTTCATCTTCAAGTTGATCAACATATTTAGTTGATTCTTCTACAATTGATTTCTACTTATTGCAACTCTTACATTTAATCTTAATCATACTAACGTAATCATTAAGTTGAAACTCGGGATTGGAACAAGTTTTCAACTGATTTTATCCACCAGTATCTTCTGATTTTTCAATTGTGGCCATCAGGGAATCATGGTTCCCAGTTTTAAATTCTGGTTCTTCTTCATCACAGAATTCATTAACATCTTCTTCCTCTTGACAGAAAAAACTCTTCATTGGTACTTTATTTCTAGATTTTAAGTATCCCTTTTTGAAAAACCTTTCCTGAGGCTTCTCAATGTCTTCAACATCACTATTGTCATCATAGATCTTTCTTAAGCACCGAAAGGCAGTGTGACTAATAATTCCACAATGAAAGCAAGCTAGAGATAACTTTTCATTGAATTTCCCTTTTCCCTTCTGGAACTTCTTTGCAATGTGAGAAAGAATTTCTTTTTCCTCTTCATATTCACCACTACTATGTTTTTAGATTTTCTGTTTCTCAATGGCTTTGAATTCCAATTCCTTGATCACTCGAGTCATAGCATCTTTTGGTTTGACCCTCATTTCATATTCCACCAGGCTTCTCAAAAGATCATCCAGAGAAAGTTTGGAAAGATCTCTTTCCTCAAGGGCTGACACCTTTTCATTTTATAGGGGTGGAAGTCTTCTCAATATTTTCTTCACAATGTCGACATCATTGATTTCTTCTCCTAGACCCCGAATATATCCAACCACTTCAGTAATTTGAATGAATAATTAGTCTGCATTCTCATCTAGATGCATCTTCAGATCATCAAACCTATTGTGTAGCACTTGTATTTTTTCCTCCTTCACTTTGATATCTTCTTCATAAATATTTTCAAGTTTATCCCATATGGATTTTTCTGAGGTAAACTCATCACCTTTAGATAGATCTGGTTAGAATTTTTCATGGTGAGAGCATTTTGTGCTTCAGCATCTGCATCAAAAAATTTCCTGTATGCGTCAGTCATAGCCAGGCCTATTGGATCAGTGACTTGTATTCCTTAAACAGTAGAAAATGGACTTCCATTCCAAGATATCATAGATGAGATCTCATTATATTCTTCCAGATTAGGAAATTACTTCCATCGAAGAGAGGGACTCCCCGGATATTGGCTGAATTGTCCATAACAGAATATGACAGATCAAACACCAGTTAACCTCACTCTGTTACCACTTGAAGGACCCCGAAACACCCTGAGAGGTGAGGGGTGAATCAGGATGTCAAATTTTTTTTATGTTGTGGCTCTTGTTCCCATGTTGGTAGGAACCTGTAAAACCTGTCAAACAAAAGAATGTAAAAAGTTGGCATAGTACATTTACTTGGTTCACCACAAAGGGCTACGTCCAAGGAGCATACGCCGACAGGTTTTCATTCATACCTAAATCCACTAAACTTCACTATCAGTGGATTACAATGTTATGGTATAGTTACTCATTCCCAGGCTCACTGCCTTTACAAAAGTTCAGGGATAGCTCACTACGTCCCTCTGGTCACTCTTGTTGACTCCTCATGGCTCACTGCCTATGGTGAAGTCCCAGTAAGTTTATAGAATGATGGTCTCTTCAATAGATTTGCATTGAAGTCTTTGCATATACCTAGCACGAGACTATGAATGCATTGATGTCCGGAAATGATTCACTTTAATGCACTGAACCACTGAACTGGATAATCAGAAATGCACAAATAGGTTAAACTGAAGATTTCACGCAACTCCTACCCTTTGCACGAAATATCTACCTTTGGCATGAAATAATTGATTTTGGCGTGGAAAATAATTTGTGAAACAACTCCCTTTATGCGTAGCTTTACGTGCCACACCTTTTTCGTGCAACTTGTCCTTTTTCACACAGTTCTGTGTTTTTCGCGCAACCTCCAATTTTTCATGCAATGTCTGCATTTTTGAGCAGCTGAACCCTTTTCCCAAAACATGAACCTTTTCATGCAGCACCCTTTACATGAAAATTTTATGTGCATCAAACATTAGATCTTCTCTAAGTCTTCAACCGTACGGAATGAGGGAAGCCACCTCTTATTTATAGGCATCTCAGACCCCCGCGCGCAAGACCCCCTGTGGCGTGAAAAAATTCTCATTGGGCGCGTAATATTTCACGCAAGTACAATTTTTTTTGCACATCTCCATGTTTTTCATGCAGTCCATGCATTTTTCATTTTTGGATGTTCTGATTCCAAAACACCTCTTGCGTGAAAAATCACTCTCCACTATTTTGCGCACCTCTCCGTTTTTTGCGCACGCCGCTATTTTTTGCACATCCCGCTGTTTTTCATGCACGCCTCCTTTATTTATTGCCCTACATCCATTTTGTGATCACCTCCTCTTGCCAACAACCTATGTCTTCATTTTATGATTTTCAGGCCCAAAATTTTTGGCAAACACTGGGAAACGCCGCCACCTTCAATACTGTTGTCTGCTTGAACTGTATGATCACTTTACTGGCACACATTATGAACTTCTACTGAGGATTGACAAAAAACACAAACCACACTCTAATTCATGCAAAGAATAGCCATGGTTCCAACAATCTCCCCATTTGGGTTTGTTGGAAATCACAAGATAAATCTAATAGATCACCAACCACATGTAATCCAAAAATGCTAGAATCAACTCAGCCAACACTCTAAGTCTACATGAGCAATTCTTGATGTTGAAATCAAGAGGGGAAGCATGAATTTGGATCCCGTGTTTTAGAGTTCTTAATTATACCCAAGCAATTCTCTTATATTTTCCCAGAAGCATTACATGTCTAATGTGTTCCTTCTTATCCTATCACTGAAATCTCATCGTGATACCAAAAATTTCCTAAATTTATTCCATCTCTCCCATTGGAAATATACCCAAAGATCAGTATTTTCTCATTGAACATCTCAATAAATCCCTTGGATAGTATCTCCCCCACAAAACTGCATCACATTCATGAACAGATTAAAAGCAATTAGCATAACTAGGTAGAGGGGTATTTCATAACTTCCTTATGCGCTGGGAGGTGGATGAACACCGAGGTTCAAGTGATGTCTCTCAAACACAGTTGCTGACAGTGTCTTGGTAGGGATATCAGCCACTTGCTCATCAGTTCCCACATGATTCATTCTAATCACGCCTTGCTCAACTTTTTCTTTGATAAAGTGATACCTGATTTCAATATGTTTGGTACAAGAATGCTGAATAGGATTCTTCATAAGATCAATTGTGCTCTTGTTATCACAGTAAATTACCATTGGTTTGTTCACCTCATCACCAATATCTATTAGTTGTTTCTTCATCCATACTAGTTGAGTGCATGCCTTTGTGGTGGAGATATACTCAGCTTCAGCAGTACCAAGAGAAGTAAATTCTTTTTTCTTCCTCAACCAGCCAACACATTTATTCCCAATATAGAATGCTTCACCACTGGTGGAATTTCTGTCCACTACATCACCAGCCCAGTCGGCATCAGAAAATGTTGGTAATTCACTGTCCCTTCCTACAGCAAAGTATAATCAACAATTGAGAGTACCTTGAATATACCTCATGATTCTTTTTACTTCTTCCATATGATCCTCCTTGGGATTACACTGAAAGCGGGCTGCTAGACATGTTGCAAAGACAATATTTGGTTGTGTCACTGTCAGGTATAGTAGGCTCCCAATAATCCTCCTATACATGGTCGGATCTTGAGAGGTCCCATCCTCATGCTTTCCAAGTTTGGTTCCAACAAAAATCGGAGTTGAATTCGGTTTCGAGGCATGCATATTAAACTTCTTCAGCACCTCTCTTGCATACTTTTCCTGAGAAATGAAAGTGTAATCCTTCTTTTGAATCACCTGTAGCCCCATGAAATATGTGATCTCCCCAATAATAGACACTTCCAATTCTGATTTCAGGTGATTGGAAAATTCATCCACTGATTTATGTCTGCTGCCACCAAATATAATGTCATCAACGTAGACTAGAACCATGAACTAATCTTTTGGAGAATTCTTCACATATAGATTGTGCTATACTCCTCCTCTTTTGAATTCCATCTTCTTGAGATAAGAGTCCAACTAGGAATACCATGCTCGTGGTTCCTATTTCAAGATATAGAGTGCTTTCTTTAGTTTTTGAACCTTTGTTTCATTAGTACCAAGAAGAAAACCCACGGTTTGTTCTATGTAGACTTCTTCTTCAAGTACAGCATTCAATTATTCTGTCTTGACATCCATTTGATATAATTTATATCCTCTTTGGAGTGCCATGGAATGGAAAATCCTGATTGACTCCAGTATATCCACTGGTGCAAAGGTTTCTTCAACATCAACACCTTCAATCTATGAATATCCTTTACATACTAGTCATTCCTTGTTTCTAATAACACTTCCATGATCATCAAACTTGTTCTTGAAGATATATTTTGTACCAATAACATTGTGCTCTTCAGGTCTCTGGACTAGATACCATGTCGTGTTCTTGTCAATCTAATCTAACTCTTCATTCGTGGTTTTCACCCATGATTCATCCTTTGTAGCTTCTTCAAATGAGGTTGGATCTACAGCTGCTAGAAATGTAGATTTCATGTTATTACGCATCCTCCTTGTTTGTGTGGGTGCACTCCTGTACCCAATTATGTTAGATGGATCAATCTCAGCTCTTCAATTTCTCCTATGAGGTTTACTTGCATTCTCTCGAGCCAAGGATTCCTCTTTAGATTCTTCTTTTGAGTCAACATCATGATGTGAATGCTGAGTGTTTTTTCCACCTTCCTCTATTCCATTATTTATATTTACTCCATGTTCATTTTCTTCCTCACTTTCTTTCACATCGGCATATAAGATCCGTGAAACATTTGTGGTTTTCTCTTCAATGATCATAACATCACTGCTTTCCAAGATCCTTCCTATTCTCTTGTTAAAAAACTTGTAGGTTTTTCTATTCATTGAGTATCCAATAAAAATTCCTTCATCTACATTATCACCATACATCCCTTAATTTCCTTCTTTGTTCTTGATGAATTATTTACTTCCAAAAACATGAAATTATTTTAAAGAGGGCTTAATTTCATGCCACAATTAATATGTTGTATTCATATCACCCATATAAATTCTTGTTCTATTTTGAATATACACTACAGCTTGAATAGCCTCTTTCCAGTAAAGTCGTGGAATATGACTCTCAATCAGCATTGTTCATGACATGTTGTTCACCTGTCGATTCCTACGTTCATCAAATCCATTTTGTTGTGGAGTTCTCACAACATCTACCTTATATTTTATACCATGCTTCTCTAGGTAATTTCTAAATTCAATGGATGTGTTTTCCCCTCCTTTGTCAGATCATAACACTTTGATTGTTCGTCCAGTATCATTCTCGGAAATTCGCCGATATGTTTTCATATAGTCAAGCACTTTTCGTTTCCTGTGAATGACCATTACACATGTCATTCTACTGAAATCATATATGAAAAGAAAAAATCACCTTTCTCCATGAGTTTCAGCAACATTAATCATCATGCATACATCTGTATGAATTAGATCAAGAAGATGAGATGCCATTTTCTCCTTTGTTCGATATGAACTATAGACCATCTTCCCACGAATGCAATCGTCACAAGAATTTTCACGCTCATGCTTCAGGTTGGGAATGTCCATGACAATCCTCAATTTGTATATTTTCTCCATGTCATGTTGATTGATGTGTCCCATTCTTCGATTCCATAATTTTTTTTCATCTTCAACAATCATGTAACAAAACTTTTCCTTAATATCAACCTGATACAAGTTGCCTTCTGTCCTATATCCCTTCATAAGTGAATTTCCTATATTTTCCTTGATTGTATATCCTTTATTATTAAAAGTAACAATAAGTCCCGAGTCATAGAGTTGACTCACGCTATGTAGATTATGACGTAGACCATCTACATAAATAACAGCAGTCTTCTTTAGCTCTCCATTAGCTAATTCAGTACTTCCACTGCCTTTGATTTTGAGAGCTCCATCATTACCAAATCTTACTGTAGCATCAACGTTTATTTTGATATCCGTTAACAGTCCATCATTACCTATCATATGAGACGGACAAACGATATCTAGAATACAAGTACTGTTGCTTTTTGTAGCTTTGAGGGACACCTCTGCAAAGATGGATTTCTCTATTTTCTTCATTTATTTCCAACAAACATTGGATTGAGTGTAGAGAACAGATGGCCATTCAATTATCTCATATGTGTACATTGGATCTTCAGAGTCTAAGTCTACATCAAGAGGAGAAAACCTATTTGTAAGAGAAACACTATCTTGTTGACAAGATTTGACTGGTCTCAAACTCTGGTATGAGGTGTCTATGTCCCTTCTCTAACTGCTATTAATAGCCTTATGAACAAAGTTAGAACAACGAATACAATATCCATAGAAATTTCTTCTTCTAAAAGAATTAGGATATGAATTTTTTCTCCTCCGTTGAACTTCCATGTCTTCTCCATTCATATAGCTTCTTTCTTCTTCAAAATATGACATGGTATGGTCCAAATATCCATAGAATTGACACATCATGAGAGGAAATGTCTTATCACTTCTTTTTATCCTCGTTCCTTCTTCGATGGGATAAAATTTTGAGGGAACCTTTTCCACGGAAGCTCGAGGATAATATTTTTTTCTTCTTTCATATTGAATTGGGGGTTTCTGTTTAAGCACATCAAATGACTTTTCCATATCGCCCACTTTCATCTTTACTTTATTTTGGTTACCTTTATTTGCAGCATATGATGATTATACCTCACAACCAATTCCACTATTTCCCATGCAGGTAGGTCTCTGATGATTTAAAATCTTTTCAACTCTATTAGAGCCACGTTTTGATCTCTCCAATAGCTCAGCACTTAAGAACCTTCAAAACTATATTTTCTTCTTTGATTATTTTTAAATTGAATCTTTTTCAAATTTCCTCCTAGTGGTAACAACTTCCTCCTCAAGACGCTCATCAGTCTTGGACTTTTCCTCTAGTTTGGATGTGAGGTCATTGATGTCCTTTTCCTGCTCATCAATTCTTAGCTTCAGATCCACTACATCCTCCTTTCTTTCAAGTATTTTAGACTGTACTTTCACCAATTATTCCAGTCACTCAATTTAAGCTTCAAGTTGATCGACATATTCAGTTGATTAGTCTACAATTGTTATCCACTTATTTCAACTCTTACATTTAATCATAAGCTTACTAACATCATCCTTAAGTTGAATCTCAAGATTGGCACAAGTTGTCAAATGATTTTCTCCACCAGTATCTTCTGATTTTTCAATAGTGGCTTTCATGGAAGCATGGTTCCCAGTTTTAAATTTTGGTTCTTATTAATCACAGAATTCATTATCATCGTCTTCCTCTTCATAGAAAAAACTCTTATTTGGTACTTTCATTCTAGATTTGAAGTCTCCCTTTTTGAAAAACCTATTTTGAGGCTTCTCAGTGTCTTCTCCACCGCTATTCTCATCATCAATCTTTCTTAAGCATTGAGAGGCAATGTGACTAACTTTTCCACAACGAAAGAAAGATAGAGGTAACTTCCCTTTGAATTTCCCTTTTTCCTCTTAGAAATTATTTTCAATGAGAGAAATAATTTATTTTTACTCTTCATATTAACCACTAATATCTTTTGTTATTTTAAATTTCTCAATGGATTTGAATGCCATTTATGTGCTCACTCGAGTTGTAGCATATTCTTGTTTGACTCTCATTTCATATGCCACCAGGCTGCTCAGAAGATCATCCAAAGAATGTTTGGAAAGATCTATTTTCTCAAGGGATGAAACCTTTTCATTGTACAGAGGTGGAATTATTCTCAATATTTTCTTCGCAATGTCTGCGTCTTTGATTTCTTCTTCTAGACCCCAAATAGCTCCAGCCACTTCAATAATTCGATTGAAGAATGAGTCTTCATTCTCATCCAAATGCATCTTCAGATCATCAAACCTATTGTGTAGGACCTGTAGTTTTGCCTCCTTCGCTTTGCTATCTCCTTCATAAATATTTTCAAGTTTATCCCACGTGGATTTTGCTGAGGTGAAACTCATCACCTTTAGATAGATCTGATCAGAAAGAGCCGCGGTGAGTGAATTTTGTGCTTTAGCATCTGCATCAAGAATTTTCATGTCTGCGTCATTCATACCTAGGCATATTGGATCAGTGAATTGTATTCCTTGAAAAGTAGAAAAAAGGAATTCCATTCCAAGAGATCTTAGATGAGATCTCATTATGTTCTTCCAGATCTGTAAATTACTTCTATCGAAGAGATGGACTCCCCAAACATTGGATGAATTGTCCATAAACGAATATGACAGATCAAACACCAGTTCACCTATCTGAAATACCACTTGAAAGAATCTAGAACACCCAAAGAGGTGTGGGGCGTATCAGGGTGTCAACTTTTTCTTTTTCAAGTTGTGGATCCTGTTCCCACGTTTTTAAGAACTTGTAAAACCTGTCAAACAAAATAATGTAAAAATGTTGACACTGTATATTTAATTGGTTCACCACAAAGGGCTACATCCAAGGAGAATATGCCGACAGGTTTTCGGTCGTACCTAAATCGACTAAAATTTACTATCTATGGATTACAATGTTTGGGTATAGTTACTCTATCCCAGGCTCACGGGATTTACAAAAGTTAAGGGATAGCTCACTGCATCCCTTTGGTCACTCCTTTTGACTCCTCCTGGCTCACTGCCTTTGGAGAAGTCCCAGACTATTTATAGATGTGAATGTATCTTCAATATATTTACATTGATGTCTTTGCATCTACTTAGCACGATACTCTTCTTGCATTGATGTCCAGAAATGATGCACTTTAATGCACTTAACCACTAAACCGGATAATCAGAAATGCGCAAACAGGTTAAACTGAAGATTTCGCGAAACTCCTACCCTTTGCATGAAATATATAAAATTGGAACAGAATACATGATTATGGCATGGAAACTATTTTGCACAACAACTTCCTTTACGCCCAGCTTTATACGCCACACCTTTTTCTTGCAGCTTGTACTTTTTCACACAGTTCAGAGTTTTTTGCGCAATGTCAAATTGTTTGCACAATGTCTTCGTTTTTACGCAATAGATCCCTTTTCGCACAACTCGAACTTTTTCACGCAACACCCTTTACGTGAACAGTTTATGCGGATCTGACCTCAGATCTTCTGTAAGTCTTAAATCGTACGGAATGAGGGAGGTCACCTCTTATATATAGGCATCTCAGACCCACGCGCGCAAGACCCCCTGTGGCACGAAATACTTTTCATTGGGCACATAATATTTTGTGCAAGTACCGTTTTTCACGCACATCTCCATGTTTTTTTCACAGCCCATGCCTTTTCCATTTTTGGATTTTCTGATTCTGGAACACCACTTGCGCAAAAAATCTCTCTCCACTATTTCGCGCACCTCTCTATTTTTCATGCACGCCGCTATTTTTCATGCATCTCACTGTTTTTCATGCATGCCTCCGTTATTTCACACACCACTTCCTTTTTTGCACGCACCTCTTCTTTCCAACAACCTATGTCTTTATTTTCTGATTTTTCAGGCCCAAAAATTTGGCAAACACTGGGAAATGATGCCACCTTCAATACTATTGTCTGCTTGAACTCTCTGATCACTTTACTGTCACACATTCTGAACTTCTACTGAGGATTGACAACAAACACAAACCATACTCCAATTCAGGCAAAGAATAACCATGCTTCCAACATCTCAAAGCTCTAATGGTCACTTTCTGGGGTTCACCAATGCTACAATGGGCATGCACAAAATCACATGCAACGACTAAACGATCTGAGCATGTCATATTGGCTCTAAAAAAAGCTCATAGAGCTATCCCTATAAGTTATCTACATGAGGAAATACCTTATGGGGTAGTCCATATGGTATCTTAGGATATTCATTGATAAATATAGGAGAATAATAAGACCAAGTAATATTTAAATGAATGTATGAGTAAAAATAAGAATGTAAGAAATTGGTGTGTTTTTATAAAGAGTATCCCTTCTAAAAGATGATAAAAATGAAAAAACCAATGACAGGTTATAAAGTGAATATAGTAAAAAAAAGTAGAAGAATAAAATGGGGTATGGGTACAATTGGAAATTACTAAGAATATTTGGATGGATCTACACTAACAGAATATATTCTCCCTCCTGAGAAGTGGGTGGATGAATCTACCCCACCATATCTATCGGTGTATGAGAGGAGGATGATAGTTGATCGACTACAATATATGGTGTGTTAGTTCTAGTAGTGGGATCAATCACCACTAGGGTAACTATTATAGAATATGTAGGAGGGTACGTTCTGATTTGAATAGATTTTGTGTGTCTAGTAGTAGGATCTATGAATGAAACCTCATATGTAGAAGGTATTTATGTTCCCCCACCCCAATTAGCCCGAGCTGCTAAAAATTATCTCTAAGAATTTGTATCCTTAATCTCTATAGGGATATTAGTAGAGGGAATAATAGGGCCTAAGGTATATGGTGGGGTAATTGAGCTATAGGAGAGCTCTTTTGTAGCAATGGATAGGTGGGTTGTGGGGTAGTTATCTGTATAAGAAGGATTAATGGTGGTGAACTAGGAAGGATCTACATAGAGAATGATGAAATGATGTTATATCCAGATATGGTTCTCCTACATACACTAGGGAACACTATCATGTTTTTGGATCACCTCCCATATGTCATATGGAAGGGTAGGGAAGCATCAATATGAAAATAGATGTGAATGATGTCAATATAAAGGGTGGTCAGGAAATCAAGGAAAATATCAATGTATATCAACTCATGTACATTGATGATTATGGATAGATGCATTCACCTGATGATATTCATGACTTCCATAGCCATGTGGATCTTCTTGAATACAAAAATATTTAGGGTATTGTTTATTTTAATTGGATTTCACTAAAGACATACCAAGAATACATGATTCTCATAAGGGATAGATCTATGTGGGTTGGGAAGTTCCCTATGACTGGTGGGATTAAAAACTGGAATGGTGGAAATGAGATGATAAAAAAAACAATGTCGAGGGATATGGGGACGGCTATGATGGTGGCATTATAGGATCCCATGATGGGAACTTGTGTGAGGGAGGACTGTCTCACTAGGCCACATAATTAAAAGAAGAAACATTAGTGGTATTCAGGTGGGCCATAGAATAATAGAGGAATGGATATTGTGGGGATTAAGGGTGGGAGATGTGGGAGGTTATTACATAGCTAGAGGAGGATGAGGAGGGGGGGTGACGGTCACGGTGTGTGGGAGAATAGGAACCATCATAGGGGATATTGAGAGTTTTCTATGAGCCCTAGGTTCATGGTTAATAAAGGGGCCCCAAATTTTTTACATTATGTATATCATCCATGATGTAAAAATTACGGGAAAATATTTTTCCTTCCCACACAATAATTAAATTGTGAAAGGTTTAAATGACACGTATTAGTCATTTTTCAAAACTTCTAGTCCATGAATTTTCTTATAACTTCAAATATTACTGAACCATCCTAAACCAAAAAAAAATAATATAACTTGTGGAACATATTCCTGGATTCCTTTCGATCAGTGGTTCATTTAACATTGATAGCTACATAGAATTCAATTAAAATTAATTTTATAGAAAGAAAACACCCTTCATGAAACTATTCTTGAATGATTTTCAATTTCTGACCATTTAACATAAAGGGTAGTCCATAAACACTTTTAATTTTGATTGTTCTATCATGGAAAAACTTATCAATGTCAATAGGCCCTGACCACTAGGATTTTAGTTTATCTAGGAATGGCTTCATATGGGACTTAAATAATAGAACATTTTCTTCTGGTATGAATATCTACCTTGTGATTCATCAGCCATTACACAATTTTTTCCCTTATAAATTTGGTCATTTTCACAAGAATCCCATCAAATTTATTCTCGCTCATTCGTTTGTATCATTATTCATTGCCTATGATTTTGAGGATCCACGTTTATTTCCTTGATTTCCCAGTATGATTGGTGTTCTAATTATACAATAAAGGGATAACATTTCCCATAAACAAGTTGGAAAGTAGTACTGTTGATTAGAATTTTATATGTCATATGATACACCCAAAGTGCATCATCATGTTTTTGGCTCCAATCATTCCTACTTATATTACCCATATTTTCCACACACAAAATGGATCACCAATTTAGATAATTCAAATTTATTCCTAGTATGTGGGTGGTAGGGAGTTCCTGTGTTGTATTGAATCCTATAGTTTTTTAGAATCACTTTGACAGATATATTTTTAATGTGTGTTCCTGGATCAGTAATGACTAATTTGAGAAAACCATATATAGAAAAAAATAAGAATTGAATGACTACATTTTTGTTTCATGGGTTGTGACTTAAACTTCAAGAACCACTGAAATTTACTCAACACTAACCACGATTTGAAACATTAAATAGGAAATGGGAAACATGCCCATAAAATCAATCCCAAAAATGTTAAAGATCTATACTTCCAGGATGGGATTATAGGGAATCTCATTATGTTTCCCAATGGTTTCTATATAGTGTCACTAACCACAACTTTATACAATGTTCCTTACTTCCCAATGGAGTGTGTCGCAAAATAATCATCTTTGTAGGATATTATCTATAGTACATTTAAGAACATTATGTCTTCTTGACAACAATGTGTGAGATAACTCTAGAGTGGTTTTAATTTCATCCTCCATGATGCTGCATTACATTAAACCATTTGCACGGTTCATGAATACTTGTGTCTCATACTAGTAACATCATGAAGAATAAATAAATAAATAACATATTCATATTTTTATATGAGTAATTTTGAAAAAGATATCCTATATAAGGATAGTTTGTGATATCAGCAAACTAATATCTTTCTTGTACATCCATATTGAACAATGTCTCATCTGGGAAGTAATTTTTAATATTTATCTCTTCATAATATTCTATACGATAAATTAAAAGCATGGGAAAATGGTTATGAGTGACATTTGTAGTCCATTTTGGGTCTTTGATGACTATGTAAAATTCCTTTACAAGTAAGATCAACCATATCAATCATGGTTTGAAATCATTTTTACTTTGAATTAACTTCAGTGTTGTATGATATTTGTAAAATATTACTCTGGAGAGCATGAGTTATGACTACAATTTTTTAAAAGTGAATACCACTTCTAGAAGCTCATTCACTATGGTTGTATAAATGATTTCAACCTCAATTAGGTTACGTATAGTATAATGAATGGGGAATAAGGTGTGTCTAGCCCATTAACCAAAAATAGTTCTAATAATGATATCACTAGTATCACATGTCATATTAATGTCCTTATCCCAGTTGAGTGATATGATGATAGGATAATCCACCAGGATAATTTTTAGAGTATTAGATCCCCACCAAAATTATTCATTGAAATAAAATTAAATTTCCATTGACATAATATTTGTGGTGGTCATGGTATTTTAAAAAATTCTTGAATGAAAAGGTGATAGAATCTCACATGGACCAAAAAAATTCTTATAACTCTCACTATTGTAGGTATAGAAAATTATTTTATCACTTTGATTTATTTCAGTTCATCTTCCATGACATGATTTGTAATTTTATATCTGAGTATTGTGCCTCATTGGAACATGAAATGAAATTTTTTTCAATTTATCACTAGGAACAACTCTTCACAGCTTTACAATTGTAGTTCCTGATTTTTTAAACAAACATAAAAGGATCTTCCATACATAGGGAAATTATCGAGGAAGATTTTTAAAAACTCCTCTTTCATATCATGGAGGACATTTTTCATAGACCGTTGGCATGTTGCTGATGCATTCCACATTCCAAAAGAAATTATTGAACTGGAAAAGGTCCCTAATGTACATTTGAACATAGTCTTTGAATTATCAACTGTTTTGAAAGTTTTTACATTGTATATAAACTATCCTACTAGAAAATAATATAATTATTTCATAGTCAAACTCATAGGAATATGATCAATCAATGTAAGAATAAAATGAGTTTTTAGGTTTCATTTTTCATATATATTTTTTTAACATATACATTACATCCTTTAATTGTTAGAGTTTATATTAAATCATATTTATTGTTTTTAATAACCTTTAAAACACTTTCTTTTGGATGACATGCATCAGGCTTACCCATTCATTGTTCCAGATAGAAAATATTATTCAAGAATTGAGAAGTTTCAAAATATCATTCTTAATGACTTATTTCTTTGGAGGAGTGGTTCTCCTTTGAGGATCAGCTTTTTTTATCACTTTCTACCATAAAAATATTGTGGTTACAATTTGTGGGATGATCCCTTTGATATTATCCACACCACAAGCAATTTATTTTTATGTCTTTTCTAGTATTTTATAAAATTTTCTTCTTTATATTTATTTATGTTTGACATTATGATAACTATTAGTGCATCTTCAGTTACTAATAATGAGTACTTTTATGTTCTTTATAAAGGCTATAACTCTAAGGTTGGTGGCTCAATAACTGATTGTATGAACTATGATATAATTTCTCTCCTTATAGGTTCAACATAATTTAGCTCCTCATATTCACTATACTCATCTTCATCAGGAGAAAAAGTATCTCTCTCATCATTAATATCCATGAAATCATCCTCATATTCAGTCATAAAGATAGATTTAGAATTAATGGAATTTATACATTTCTATGGGACATTCACTAAAAAACACAACATGTTCAACACTAACATTGAATATCAGCCTTCCTTGATTTATGTCTATCAACACCATACAAGCTATGAGAAATTGTCTCCCTATAATTATGGGGACACCTCTTTCTTCTTCTACATATTGGATATAGAATTAGGTAGGGAAAATGAATTGTCCAACCTTAACTAAGAAGACCTCAAGAAGTGCCTTTGGAAAAATGATTGATCTGTCAGCCAATTGAAGTTCCACTTTGTTTGGTTACAAATCTTCAAGTCGTAATTTTTGGAATCCACTAATTGGTATGATATTTATATGTACACCAAGAACACATAATTCTTTTCCAAAACATCATGTACCTATAGTGAAGGGAATAAATAAACTTATAGGATACCTAATATTTAGTACTTCATAACATTAGATAATTTCTATTTTAAGGAGGTGACTCATATGTTTTTTTATTTTTATCTTATTATTAAGGATATCCAGCAATAATTTTACGTAATAAGGTATCTGAGAAATGACTTCTATAAAAAATATTTATGGGTAATTTATTTAACATCTCTAAAAATTACTTTTATTTCCCCTCTATTGTCCATTCTCTCCTATTAGATATTTTTTAGTTTTCTTAAATTTTATATTTCTTTCTTTACCATATTTGTGGCTTTACTCATTGATATATTTTCTGGTGATTCATGAATTTGATTCAATTCCATCCAATATATTTTCCCCTCATATGTATGGATTCATAAAATTTAACCATTGTCCAATATGAAGAAATATATTCTTATCCTCCTATCTTTGGTTTGACTTAGTATTATCATGTAGTGTATCGTGTAGTTGGTCGGATAGAGTATTAATGATTTGACCCACCTAGAGCTCAAAATTACAGAGAGTTTCCCATTGATTTTTCTTCTCTGTATATTTATTAGTCATTATTTGGTCAGATTTTTTATAGATGTAGTAATTAGATTTCTAACATTTGACTGGTTAGGTGGGGCTTGTTGTGGCGAACCTGGTGGATCTTGATAAGAGTGTCTCTAATCAGCAGATGGAAACTACTAATCCCTAGTGGGAAAATGTTTTGGAAAGGGATGTTGAGGTCGATGTACTAAACTATGAGGTGGGTAAATAGGTGATAATTTATTTTCTAGTGGTTCTTGACAAATCATTTATTTATAATAACATTGATTTGGTGGTTTATATTCTTGAAAATGTCATTTTTTTAATACTACTATAATTATTGTTGTAGTTATTGAAAATATTAGTTTTATATACTGTAATTTATGTAACTAAAATCCCAATATTGGTTTTCCTCCATTACATATCTACAGTATTAGAACGGGTGTTATCCTCTACACATATCTCATGCTTGTATTACCATAATAAGGTAAGTTATTGGTGATTGTGGTTGAGTAACCAAGAAATATTCCAATTTCTTAGTAATAGATTTAACTTATTTTTCAAGGTGGTTAGTCTTAAAGATTTTTCAAATTTCACATTGGGGATGTCCATGATCACTCTACTAAATATTCGCACTCTGGGATATTTTATTCAGATTTTATTTTCCAAATTATGGTTTCTTTATCATTATTCCATCATTAGTGGAAGTGTGCACTACTATACATTAATCTAGTTACATGTGTTGGTAAAAGTTTTGGATTTATAGCCACAAATAATTTTTGTGTTGTGGGATCTATTGGGTTAGTTCATTAAAGTTATCCCAAGCTCTTAATTATGATTCTCCATCTACTTGAGAATAGTTTTTAATATCATTATACAAGCTCTGTGTTTATATGAGCAGAAATTAATTATATAAAAAATATTTTATATAAATAATCCCATTTCAAAATGGACTCAATACCTTGAATTTCAATCCAATATTTGTCTCTATTTAAAATGGGGAAGAAGAATACCCTTAAACTGATTGCATTAGAATATACACATTGACTTATAAAGGTGTCACAGACTTCTAGGAATCTTGAAATATACTCATATGGATCTTCTCTATAATGTCAACTGAATTTCATCATATTATTGGTCATGCGAATTAGTCCATATTTTATCTTAAAAGTGTGTCCCATGATAAGACAGAGAATGTGTAGGTTCAAGGTCAGTGGAAGTGACTTTGGTGGGAATTAAATTTTAATATATTTTAACATGGAGTAGCCTAAAACCCCAATATACGGTATTTCAAAATTAAATTTACAATTAATTTATTTTGACATGAAAAAATTTATTACCTAATCGTTGGATAGTTACATCATTGATGATGTTGGTCTTCCTATAACCATGTTCAAATTTCCTAAATCGCACTGTGAGGATAAACATGCACTCATTTGATCTCCAAGAAACAAAAATTTATTTTCGTGTTCTCACATGGGGAATAAATTGTCCTCCATCATTTATTTTGATCTCCCTTCCTTAAATCCAAAAATAATCTATCAAACGTTTCACGTTTTTGAGAGGGAGAGAGGAAAATGAATTCGAGAGAGAATTCATTGGGAATAAAAATTTTGTATATCTAAAATTTTGATTAACCTTACAAAATAAATGTAAAAATATATTTATATAATAAGCTTTTATGTTATAGTATTATTTAATTGCATACTGAAACCTAAATAATGTAATAATATTTAATAAATCCAATGAAATAATATAATTATTATTATTATTATTTTATGACATGCACAATAACTTGAAAAATCATAAGTATTATTTTATCGGCCTGTAAATAAATATTTATCATCAATAGTGGTCTTGGTCCATTCTCACACCTCAACTTTTATTCAGTACCTGAGTAATAATTTAATAAAAAAAATTATTAATCAATAAATATTTGTGATCGATAAAACATGAATAAAATCATTTCTTGGTCTTGAGAATAAAATTTCTTCCATTAATCAAATTCAATTAGAATTTAATTGAGATCAATTGAAACACTTATTGTGTGACCCTATAGTTCTCATTCTCATTGGAATTAGCTAAAATTTTCTAGAGTCAAATATTTCTATCTAGTAATGTATTGAGTAACCAAAGAGAATGAACATAAGGATGTAATGATGATAACAACATAAAAATTATCATTGTGTAATATGTTCTCAAGGTCTCAATTTTTCTTCATGAAGGTTGTACATATATGTCATCATCCTATGTACTCGATATGCCTTTAATTGACTATTACAAATTAACGTGTTGTTGCACTGTGGCCATTGAATGTAATGTGATGGTTCTAATAAAAGGATTTGGGTAAAGCTTTTGTAAAGATAGAAGGGATAAATACTTATTCAAATTATCCATTAAAAACCATTCATTCGTGATCCAAACAACATATCCAATATCCAACCAACATTTGTCATGATAGTTTTCATTAGTAAATATAAGTTCATGAGTCATGAAATGTATCAAGGATAATTTAATTTTCTAATGACCATTTCACACGCTCAATGGTCGGAATATATGATGAAACCAAAAAATTGAGGAATTCATATTTGAAGGTCTGTTCTTATAATCTCTCCTCTTGGATATTACAGGGTGTAAAATTCATGAGAAGAAGCCTCGTCCAATTACTAGTACTCACAACTAACATTTATGTTCTATATGTCCCATCATAGAAAATTATCTGATCATATAACTATATTTAAGAATATCTTCAAAGATATTCATGGTTCTCATCATTGTAGAGAAATATTATGACTTTATCAATGATATATATTCTCTATGATGTTATTACATTAATTTCAATCAAAATAATGAAAAATATAAAATAATATTTTATTAATATTAAAATAATTTAATAAACATGTAATAAAAGTATAAAAAGTCGGTCTTAAGAAAACCACACCATTAAACTCCCACTTGGACTACAGATATCAAACTATTAATTTCTATCTTCTATACCTCAAATTATAATCGTGTTTATACTAAGTCATGGATTTAGTCACGGGGTCCAGTAAATTTTCTTCCATGGAAATACTATTCACTATAAAATTGTCACTATGAGAAAAATCCCTCAAGAGATGATACTTCCAAATTATATTCTCCATCCATTAAAGAGACCTTAAATATTTTGAGAGATCCACCACTATATTATTTTCACAGTAGTGTGTGATAGGATCCTTACTTATAGGTATAACGCCAATATCTTAGATGACATTTTGTAATTGTTCATCTTATTTAGATACCTCACAAGACACGATATACTTGTACACTGCTATTAAATATAAAACCATATCCATTTTGATCACTTCCAACTCATAAAACCTATACTAAAATTAAAGATGCATCCCATTTTCAATTCCATATAATCTTGATCAGTTTTGATACTAGCATCTACATATCATCTGCTGACTAGTTCCTCACCTCTACTATAGAGAAAAAACAAAACTATATAACTCCTTTGATGAATAAGGGTTGTTTTGATAGCCATCCAATAGTATTCACCTAGGTTATCAAGATATCTTCCTGCCAAACATAATGTATTGGTGTCATCTATCATAGAATATACCATATCATATGTGAATATACAAATCACCGATTCAGATGAAATTCTTTCCATTCTATTTATTTTTTCTTGTTTCTGAGGACTTATATTCCCAGAAGGATGAATTATATGGGAAACTAGAAATAATCCCCTCTTTTATTATTTCATATAGGACCTATATAGTATATTTTCAATATATGCTCCTTTAATTATACCAATAATCCTCTGGGATCTATCATGATGGATCTTGATCGAAAAAATACATACTGCCCTACCAAATTACTTTAGGGAGAAGTGTTTATTCGACCACACCCAAACAAACTATAAGACTAGTACATCATTTCCAATAAGTAATATTTCATCAACATATACTATTAAGAAAACAACAAAAATTCCACTAAACTGGTAATAGAAACATGGATAAAATTAATTCTTCATGTAACCAAATTATATGTAAGATTCATCAAAACAAATGTGTCATGAACTAGATGCTTTATTTAATATATAAATATATTTTGGAAATTTTATGATCTATTTGGAATCATTTAGAGTCATAAACCCTTCATGTTTTTTAATATAGAAATTTTCTTAAAGGTTGCCATTATGGATTGTTTTTTAAACCAATTTTCAAAATTTCCTATTCATGGAATGTTGTAATGCCATGAAGTATTCTGATGGAATTTATCATCATGAATGGTGAAAAGGTTTCATAATAGTCAATGCTTTAATGTTCTTTAATCCCTTTTTTAACCAGTCATTCATTATTGGTATTGAATTTACAATCCATGTCTATTTTATTCTTGAATACCCATTTACAACCAACAATCATTACATCCTATGTATGATCTACCAAAATCCATAACTAGTTTTGGTATATGTAATCTATTTCATAATTCTTGGATTCTTTTCATTTTTCAACATCAATGCCACTAACTGATTTTTTATAGGTTAAAGGACCCTCATTATAAAATAATAATGAATAAACATCCATGGTGGATATAAAACCATATTGTTCCAGTTATCTATCCCCATTTTTACTCCAACACCGTACATGTTTCTCTAGAATAAATTCTTCTCCCATAGGTCATTGTGGATTTTGTTCCTCTACAAACTATTGTATACCTTGAGACATGAACTCATTAATTTATATATCACTTCCACTAACTTATTTATAGATTTGATACATTTCAAGGAAGATGTTCTGTCATTCCACTATTATATTTTTGTTTAAGGGTCTTATAAGTAATATCCCCTAGTTTCATTAAGGTTTCCTAAAAAGGTAAACATTTTTACATGGGTTTCTAGTTTGAACCCTGGTGAGGCATTATAAAATTCTTCGCTTCCCCACACATGTAAATTTTTTAAACATGGATTTTCTTCCACTCCATAGGTTTTAATGAATAAAATTTATCGATTTAGTTGGGACAACATTAAATATGTACTCTGTTATTTATAATATCTATCCCAAATAGGATAATGGAAGACTTTAATGACTTGTAATTGATCTCACAAGATCTAAAAAGGTGTGGTTCCTCCTTTCACTTTCACTATTACACTAAGGTCTATAAGTGGGAGTGAGTTGAGATATAATCCCAAAAGTTGTTAAGTAATCAATGAATTCATGATTATGATATTCTCTACCAAGGTCTGAGTAGTGTTTCCAAATCTTCTTTCCAAGCTGGTTCTCATCCATCATTCTTGTGTTCACAGAATTTATCAAAATATTCAGACTTATGGCTAAAATAATTAGATATATCAATATCTAATAAAATCATTAGTAAAATTTATAAAGTATGAGTACCCAATCTCTAATTAAATAATAAATTTCCCACACACATTGGTATACACTAATTCAATAATCTCTTTACACCTTTCACTTTTTCCACAAAATGAGGATTTGGTCATTTTTCCTTATAAACATGAATAGTATAAACCAGGTGGTTATAGTTTAAAAGAAGCTAAATATCCACCTTTGTGTAACTTATTCAAACATTTTTCAATTACATGACCTATCTAGTGATTCCAAATATGTTTGATGTATTATTCATGTGAAATAATTTTGTTACCAATTAACATTACTTACTTTTTGTAATCCTACACATAAAGGCCATTATTTAACTGTTCTATTCCATAAAAAATCTTTATGAAAGTAAAATCATTTATTCCCAAATTTAAAAATAAATATATTTGTATCTAGTATATATATATAAATAATGATTATTGTAACAAATGAAACAAATTAAAAATTTCTTAAAAATAAGATCATTCCAATTGGAAATGTGAGTGGGTAGTCACTGATAGCTACATTAGAAATTTTATCTCTATTTGATGCATGTAGATCAACCTACCCTTGGTCAATATTCCTTAATCTACTTAGTTCCTATATTTGTATACATATGTGATCACTACAAGCTATATCTAAAACCCAATTTATACAAATAGTTAAATTTCACTTGATAACCAACTCACCTGAAGCATCCCCTTACTTCTCATGATGGGAATAGTTTTTCTTCCAGTGGCCATTATCACTACATTAGAAACATGAAACATTATATTTTCATGAATATCCCTTGAACATATTCACATTGGAAGGGTGTTATGATGAATCCTTGAACATAGGGATTTTCACTTTCCTATTCCTTTTGTTCACCATAAGGACTAAAGGCTTTTCACACATTATCTCTCTATACACATGATAACGAAGTGTGTGAATATATTTAAGTGACTTATCAATGATGTTTATATTAAAATTAATAATAAAACAAGACAATCTCTAAGGGAATGAGGAAATAATGGTATTTATGACATGTTCTTCAGGATGTTTAAAACCTTGAACCTATAGGATGTCAATATAGCCAACAGGATTTTAAAATTGACGCCTAGCTAGATCACCCTCTCTAAAATTTCTCAAAAAAGTTCATTTGAGATATTAAACTATTCATGTCTACCTCTCCCCTAATATAATACATGGAGATAGTAAATTTTGTTATAATCATCCATGTTTTCGTGATACTTCATGAGTTTAATAGAAATAGTTGATAAGACCAAAAATTAAATGTCTATCATGTCATTGAAATGTTTTTCATATATAAGTAACACTTCATCACTCACCTCCTTAGTAGGAAGATTAGGCATTGGGGATTCTGCCATGTAATATTTCTATTCTTGGTGTAATAAAACCTAAAGGCGTCTAAACCATTTCTAGAAGTTAATTTAAGTGAGGAGATGGTATTTCGATAAATTTATCACAAGGATAGTGTGGATGATGAAAATTCCATTTTGTACAATTATAATAAATCATATATTTATTAATTCTCTAGATTACTAATTATGTGAGAAATAGTAATAGTTAATTTTATTGAATCTCCCACTATTATATCAAGTCCCAATATCAACCTCCATTGATCTAGAAATGTCTATTTTTTAAGGAATTATAGTGGCAAGGATTTATATTCCCCTTCAAATAACCACAATAAGGGTTGGTTGATATATTTTTATGTATTTAAATATGAAGTCCAATTCCAATTGCAGGCTTATAGCTCCTTGACCCATTAAGGGGATTCCCTAATCTAGAAATCATGACATGAAATTCCACAACACATACATCTAAATTACACCAAATCTTACAAGGGATGATCCTATAGATGTAAAATGGATAATTCAACCCAAATCATTCTTAACGACCCCCCTTATAAAAGTAAGTCTCCCACCAAGGTTTGTTCAAATACTTAGTTTTATTGAAATTCGTTTTAATCAAGTAATAGAATTCCAAGTATGGCTTAATATATATTTGATGGATTTAAATTAATTATGATTAACTTATAAATCTTTTATCTTCTACATTCCTTATTAATATTAAGTGGGATTTAATTAATTTTTTCACCATGTTGGATAAAAAATATAATATAATTCATATATTTAAATTCCACATTTTTTACATTAATTCATTTATTTATGTGATCACCATCTTGTATCCATAAAATAAATAATTCCTTGATAGAAATAAATAAATACATACATGACCTTCTCATAATGTTATCTAATGGTTGATTTATTATGTATAAAATAAATCAACCTATGACCTAAGGGAATAAACCTCCATGGAAATATTAGCATGAGATTCCACATTCCACCTATCCACCTTTGTATAACTTGAGTTAGCCTCATTAAGGTTATATCATGAAAAAACTATAGGATACTCCATTAATTACTTGTATTTAGAAATCACACACAGGTGAGGGGGACTGAAGGATTGGTTAATGTGGATTACATAAATAAACATGGACATATAGGTCCTATATAATAAAGGAGGGAATGGAGACACACAGACCATTATATTTATTTTACTATTAAATATATGAAAACCCATGCAGTAAATTAAATTCAAAAATCAAACATATATAAAATTCTTGTTAAAGATCTTAAATGATCATACATGTCAGGTATGCATAAAAGAAAATCAGTTAACATTCATTTCTATTCATCATAAATGAATTCGTGGAATATAAATGGGAGAAATAATAATTACAAATTATTACATTAATTTTATTGGCCAATTAAAATTCTTGAAACGAATTTAAAATATACAAACACATAAAGTTTCAATGAAAATAATAATGTTTTAATACTAAAATTTTCATTTTAATGTAAATTATTTTTATCCTTTTATTAGGAGACTACGTGAAATGTGATATTAAGCTGCACGTTGTGTATATTGTCTTTCATGTAACCAATTTGAACACATATGGATTTGATGTGTATCTCGGATAGACTATAAGGGATGTATATGACAGCTAAATGTTGTTTATTAGGCTTATCATGAATTTTCACAACCTGCTGATGGAATTGGAATATTGTTTGGATGTGAGACTGCACGACATGTACAATCAAGATACACTCCACGTATCACGTCTGTCGTGTGTCCGTATAACTCATTGAGGAACTCATCATGTGTTTTTGACATGGGAAATATTGAACCACGCCATGTGTACAAGAGAGCTACATGTTATGTATATAATTATTGCTCTAGGTTGTCAGTCTCACATGGTTTGACCATATTTATGCACACACATGATGTGAGAATTTTGATGTTTAGCCATTAAGAATATATGGTGTGTATTCCTTATACACTCTGTACAATCTGACATGTCATGTGATAGGTTGTCCCGAACAACACACGGTGAGGAGTAAATTCACCACATGTAATTACTGCTTAGTGTGTCGTGTATCTGATGAAATGTACAAGTGATATGCACTTAGGTTTATAGAGTGTAATCATACTACATGTCGTGTAGTCTCATTATATAGACCCAAAATCCTTGACAATCCATGATAGTATCTTCTTTCATTCTAATATTGTTGTTAATCATTTGATAAAATGAAACATTTAATGATGATAATTAATATCTTAAAAACATGTTAATTAAAATTAGATTAATGAATGAATAATATGAAATAAATGATTCAACCATGACTACAGATATAGATCAGTAATAAAATAAATAATTATAAATTTAATATGTAGCTGATTAGATACCACATGTAGGTTCTTGGCGCAATGGACTCACCTTTGGTAGATGTTATGTTTTATGATCTTTTAACATAAAGTGTCCCAAAACCCCAATTGATATTTATTAATGTTAAATTTATAATTAATTTATATATATTTTAATAAAGTAACTAGATAATATTAAGATACCTTCTTCATTGATGATATTGATCTTTTGAAAAAACCTTCTTGAATTTCCATTGTTGTGTTGTGTAGATCCAATGATAAAATCCCTCTAGTGGTGATGAAAAATTTCTCCTTTGATCTTTTAGAAATGAAAATTGATATCTGTGTTCTAGCATGGTGAGTCAGTTGTCTTGTTTCATTCATGTTGATTTCTCATCCTTTGATCATGAATAATCTCTATTGTATTTCCTATTCTCTAGAGGGAGGGTGGAAAAGGAATTCAAGAGAGAATTCCTCATGTGCCAAAAATATCTCTCTCTCTTGTTTTTATTAACCCTACACAATTGACATAACCATCTCATTATAGAGCTAGGATTTAGGTTAAAATATTATTTATTTTCATACCAAACCATAAATAAAATAAAAATATTTAATTAACCCCATTCCACATTGTAATTATTATTATTAAAATTATAATAATAATAATAATTTTATGGAATACATTCAAACATGCGTGAAATATACTTTTTTGGCTTTTAAATAAATATTTATCACTGGATGTGGTCTTGGAATAATCTAACTCCTCATCATTTATTGAATACCCAATAAAAGTTAATAAAATGTTTCATTTATCAATAAATATATGTGATCAATAAAAAGTGAATAAAATTATAACTTAGTATGAGAATAATATTTATTCAATTAAATAAATTGAAATAAAATTTCATCAATACCAATCAGAACACATTGTTTGTGACCCTATAGGATTGTTTCTCTTTATAATTAGGTGGATTCACCTAATGTCCATGGTTTTTTTCTTGCAACGGTTCAGGGCACCCATGATAAAAACCATATTGTCATAATGACAAGAACCACAGATGAACACTCACTAGAAAGAGTTTTGGACATCGATGTCATCAAAATTTGTGTTCGGTATGTCTCTATTAGACTATCTAAAATAATGAAATTGTTTCACCATGGACATAGAATTCAATGCAATGATTATACCCCAATAAAAATTTTGAGTTATAATCTAATGTAATGATGGAAGGGTAAAATCCTTCCTCAAATTATCTATTAATAACATGTTATTCATGATACATCTAATATACCATACTCCTTGATAACTAATGGAATGATGTTTTTATTAATTAAATCTATGTGCGTAATATGTGATTCAAATAAATGATAATATTAACTTCCAAGGACAACTACACATACTTGTATATTGGAATATCTAATGACACCAAAATACAATGAATTCTTACTGGCACACCTATTCTCAAAATCTCTAGTATTAGAGAGTAATGGGTGTTAACTTCATGAGAAGAATCCTCATGAACTTATGAATACTCACACTTCACCAACAGGTTTATTATTTTCGGTCATAGAACATTATTCAACTATAGAACTATATTAAATAATATCTTCATTTCACTTCAAGTTCCACATCATAAAAAAATAGATATGAACATATCAATGAAAAAATTAACCTAGGAGATTATAACATTAAATTCATGAAAAACATGAACTATATATAATAATATGTTATTGAAATTAAAATAATTGAAAATAAAAGTATTAAAAGAAAAAAATTGGTTCCCCTCTTACACCAACTATAATAGAATGATGTTTGCTGCAACACTACTAATGGATGTAAATTCATATTCTATAATGGTGAACTCCTACAATAGTAGTCAATATCTCTACTAATAATGTGTAATATATTGGAAAAAATCATTAAGAGGTGTGAAATTCCAATGATAGACCATGATGGAATGATGAAATGAAGAAATATATCTCTCAATATTAGGATCAAAAGAAAACCATTCTTGAGTATCCAAGCTCCTTAAAAGAAATGGTGGGCCATGTCACTTCCCGAGGAAAACAACATGGATGCACGGGAAATTACCTGTGAAAAAATAAATTTTAAATAGTAATGAGGGTGTGATGAAATATCAGGTTCACACTAAAGGTCATTGTGCTCGAGAAACAACTATTCCTTGGAAATGATGAAAAAAATTCAGGCTGCGTAGCATGGTTGATTTTTCGTGGCCCTGATTTTATTATAAATTTATATTTTCCCAAACTACACTATATACAAAGGAATAACATAGAGATAGTACATAGTCAGACCCATAAGGAAGAGATAGAAAAGTTGGTGACCTAGAAATTTGAACCTGGTTGGTGGAATCCTCATGTGATTCTTAAATGATAGGTTTCTTTAGTTAATTAGATTGAGTTTTTACTTAATATTAAGAAGGTATTGAGGAACCTTTTAGGGATATTATGAAAAATATAATAAATCATAAATAATGGGATGGTCTAATCACTTATGATGAAAAAGAGGGAGGATGTTTCCAATTATCTATTTACAAACTAAATAGTTCTACCTAGATCCATAACCACACTTTGGTCGCAAGATATTTTGAAACCAACGTGTATAAATATTAACATCAAAGGTATAAAGAATCATAGGATATTGGTCCCAGACTTCTTAAATTTGATTTATTTAGGTTAATTTTATTGTAATTATCTATATCAGGGTTTTTTAATAGAAAAATATTAAAAAGAGTTCTTAACCTAATTCTTAGTTGAAGGGTTACCCAAGTTTAGATTTATGGATTCATTAGGTCTATACTTCCTCTAGTCTAAACCCCTAATTCTAAACTGGTTAGATACACATGGTAATTATGGTATTATTTTAACAAGATAATGACCAAAATAATGTCATTTTTCTAGTGAAATTATTAATAAAGTATTTCATGATTAATGCAATTTGAATCAATCAATCACATTAAATGGAATGAAGAAACAGAAAAAGACTGAATCCATTTTAAATTGAAAGTGTCAATTGGATTTCAAATAAAAAGGTTTGGAACAAGGTTTGAGAAATCAACAACACCATTTAAAGATGTGGGAAGAAATGGTTGATTGATAATAGAAAAAAAAACAGATGAAAATAGGTCGAAAATATAAAGATAATGAAGTTTAAAATAAAGGATATGATAGGTCTGAGATATATGTTCTATCTATAGAGGTGAAAGAATATTTATATGAATTATTGACTCAATACAAGTAAATATTTATTTTAGTGAGTTGCCTTTAAATCATCTCTTCCTAAAAAACATTCATGACATGTAATTTCATTCTATTTTATGTAATTATATCATTAATATATTTGATTTATTTTCAATTCTCCAAACATGATGGCTTAAATTTCATATCTTGAGTGCCTCTTAAAATATTTCACATTGTGTAATGGTTTTATATCCTAAATTACATTATCCAAGAGTTTTCATGACTTCTATTAAATTTAGGGCTTAAAAAATAATGGATTATGTGTCAGCGATGAGGTCGACACTTTCACATCATATACTAATTTCACAGTTTTAACATCTTCATTTGGGCTATTGATGGATTGTATCAAATTCATAGCTTGGCCTCCAGTCTCTATGGATTCCTATAATTGAGGAAGAAACTTCATGAATAGGTTTCATGATGTGAATTTTTTTAAATTTACAAATTAATAGTTTCATCCCTTTAGATGTTTAAACTTATATTACCTAAAAAATCATCCAAAAATCCAAGGCATCATATTATAAAACATGAAGAAAACTTTTATAAATATATCCAATTTAGATATAGGACTTCCAATTATCAATTAATTTTGAAAATAAATAGATGAATTGTTTATAATCCATGGAACCATCTTCAACATTGATTTCTTACCATTATACTTGTTTTAATCAATATGATTTGTGCCTTTAAAATCATTTAATGTGGTCTCCTTCTCTTTTTTTCCTTATATAGTTATAACAATAACTCTTCATAGCTCATAAGTGATAAAAAAATTGTGTTTTTTGGTGGCCAACTCATTGAAGTCCTAATTCTAAATGTTTCATATCTTTATATCAAATTTATATATGTGGATTATCTTTAAAATCATCAATAATGGTAGAATCATAAATAATTTCACTATATATTCTAGTCAATATTAAAAAATTAGTTATATGAATAATAAAATTATCAACTTAATAATATCATCTTATTATAATATCTCCAATCTAATCCTTTATGTTTTTCAACCATGTATATCTCACCTTATTGTATCTTTCATGGATATCATGAAGTATCCTCTATTGTTTTATTTAATTCATTATTCTGATGAAACATGTCAACCATTTCATTGAGAGTGATGACTATGACGCGTTGTTCAAATTTTGATTATCTTTAATAATATTTTTTTCAATATAAGGTAAGGTGACCCTATAGGTTAATTTCATAGTAAAAATGAAATTTGGTGGGAATTAATTTTGAATTTCATTTAATTTATATTTTTTAATACAAACCAATAGATGAAATTTGACATTAGATTTATATTTTATTTATTTAGATATAAAGAAACTAATTTCCGCATCTTAGGAAACATTCTTCATTGATGATGTTTATCATATGAAAAACGTTCTTGGATTTCCTATTTTGTGTGGTGAGGATCCAATGGTATAATTAATCTAATAGTGATCTACATATTATCCTTTGATCACTGAGAAATTGAAAGTGATTTCCATGTGTCAGTGTGGTGAATAAATTATAATGAATTATTTTTGTGTATCATTCATACTTCAATCTTGAAGTAATACTTTTTATGTTTATCATGCCTAAGAGAGAGATAGAAAAATAAATTCAATAGAGAATTTGTTATGTGAAACAAATTTTTATCGTGATTAGCCCTACATAAAAGAAGTAACCATATATATATAGGGAGAGTCAGGGTTTATGTTATAATATTATTTAATTTCATGTAATCCCTTAAATAAAATAATAATATTTATGAAACCTAATTCTAATTAAATAAATAATAGTATTTTTATTTATATAGGGTTCCTACTAACATGAGAAGTAATAAACATTATTTAACAATCTTGTAAATTAATATTTGTTATCAAACATAATCATAGTCTGTTCGGAAATATATAGAATTTATTGAATAAAAAATAAATATATTTAATATGTTATTCATAAATAAATATATTATATTGATAATACATTTATTGAAATTATTTCATATTTTTTAGAATAATATTTATTCCAGTTAATTAAATTCAAATGGGATTTAATCGAGGTCAACTAAAACACATAGTGTGTGAAGCTCTAGGATTCTATCTATTTGGAATTAAAAAAATTAACCAATAGTCCAAGATTAATATATAGAAATGGTTCATGGAACCCATGATAAATAACATAATGTCATAAATCTGTAAACAACATATGAATTCTCATTGTATAAAATAATACCTTTTTCTCAATACTTCATCAAGTAGGTTGCACATCAATTTTATCAACCTATGTGCTCAATATGTCATTACATGACTATCTAAAAAAATATCATCATTACACCATGACCATGAAATTTATGATGATGGTTGTATTCCAATTATAGGGAAGATATGTAAGATTCTAAAAATATAGAACGGATAAATCCTTCCTTGACTTATCCATTAATAATATGTATTTTGTGATGCACCCAACATACCCTATTTCTAGACAACATACGGTGTGAATGTTTTCATATGTAAATATATGTGGTTGAGTCATGATATACATCAATTATAGTCATAAATCTTAACTTCCATTACAAATGCTCACATATAGGAATATATGATAACACTAAAACATAAAAAATTCTTACTGGCAGTTCTATTATCATAATCTCTCATCATTGATATTACCATTTGTGAACATCATGAGAAGAAGCCTCATATGCTTATGAGTACTCCCAACTTATAGTTACATTCTATTTATCCCATCATAGAATGTTATCCAACCGTAGAACTATATTTAATAATATCACCACATCACTTCAAAGTTCTCATCATATAAGGGAACTGTTATGACCTTATCAATGTGACAGACACCCTAGGTCATTATATACAGAAAAATAAAAAATTTGTAATAGTATGTTAATGATATTCAAATAATATAATATACCTGTAGTTAATGTTCAAAAATTATTTCATAGAAAACCACCTCTAACAAACTCCCACTTGGACTAGATCCACCTATCTATGACATTAAATTCACTTGAATTAATGTCATAATAATTTTTTATGCTGAGTAAAGAATTTAATCAAGGTCATGTTTCCATCTATGGAAGTACTACTCTCTATAACCTAATCCCTCTGATGGAATTCCCTCAATTGATGAAATTTTCGAAGTATATGATTTTTCCACTGATGATACCTTGGATCTTCTATGAGATCTAATACTACAGCCTTATCAAATCAGAGTGTGATAGGATATTTACTACTAGGTATCATTTAAATCACTTGATCAATGTTACTTAGCCATAATTCCTCTTTAATTTCCTTAGAGTACATAATATACTCAGACTCTTCTGTAGAATATGTGACCATGGCCTACTTTTAGCGATTCTATCATATAATACCTCCATTAGAAGTAAAGATGTATCCCATTTTCAATTTCATATTGTATGAACTCTAATCTTTATTTTAGGTGTGGATATTTTTTTGCATCGTTTTTTAGGAACAATGATGAAATGGGAATCATTTAAGTACACACCATGTACTTATGAGTAGATGTCGTGTACCCGAGTACCACGTATAGCCACGTACTAGCCGTGTAACGGCCGAGTAAATGGTCGTGTGGTGACATGGAAGACCACTTAAGGTGGGGGATGGTTAAGGCTACTACATGGAATTTACATTTAATGAAAATTCCTTGTAGTTTTCTTTTAATTTAGTATAACGTATCAGGGTTGTGTCTTATGTCCAGAACTTACTTCTTCTACCCGTGGTTCATACAAGAGATCGACGAACGGCTGAAGAACTTCAAACCCCTCCCGATTCTCCATTAAACCTCTGATTGAGACAGTGTTGGGTGTGTTGGAATCCCACCAGTGAGTTCTATTTTTCCCTAGAGCATCTCATTCTGATTCATCCTCTATATTGGGTTATTTATGGTTGAACATTTTTTTACTTTTTGTAGATCTACTTCATTTTATAATGATTTTAGGGCTGTCATTAAAGAGTGTTGATTGTTAAAAATCAAGGTAGGTGATTTATTCAATTCGTTGATTTTATTTAGATTATTTATGCTAAAAGTGTCATATTACCATGTTTGTAGTTTTATGTGTTTGGAATTAGACCCTGTTTATTACCTTTTATGGTTTGGTAGATTGATAAAAGGGTAGTTGCTTATGCATAAGATTATATACCTTGATAATGGGACACCATGTGTGAATTTACCTTCTTAACTGTTTTCTGGCCATTTGGTCTAGAATACCTCTTAGGCTTACTATGTTTTCCATTCCTTTCTTGTTAGGATGGATTCGATGATTATATGAGATGCATGTGATACGCATTGTGAAAGTTAGACAATGGGGAATTTAACTGTGAGAGCTTCCAAAGGTAGGTTCACCTGTGTATGTTTTGTTATTATATTTACCCAAAGGTATTGACTATGAGAGTTGTTAGGTGGTCATAGACCAGAGGATTTAGACTATGTGAGCTACCTAGAGGGTTGTTATTAAATGAATTCATGTTATTTTGGCCAATGGGTATTGACCATGTGAGATGCCCAGGTGGTCGTTTGTATATGATTAGTGTTATGTTAGATCATAGGGTTCATACTGTGAGATCTACCCATAGGTTCATTACTAAATAAGTAGTTTTTATGTTAGGCCATGGGGATTAGACTGTAGGAAATTTCCCAAAAGGGTCGTTATTGAATAAACGAATGATGGTGATGAGTCTTCCAAGCCAAAGCACAATCTTGGACTCAGTTTTACTTGATTGTTTAGATGGAATTCTAAGACCTCTATTTATTATTATTATATAGGGGATATAGAACTTAGGTTGGATCCCAAGGTTTACATGATTCAATAGATGAATAATAAATGTAAATGAATGTAATTGAAAACTTTAGGAATGTATACTTTTAGGAACTTCTTAGTTTATTTCTTCATTTCTACGTATTATCTCATATATATATTCATTGGATGTTAGGCACATATCTTTGGTGGTTTCATACTAGGATTCATCTCATGCCCTATTTGGGTCATGTTTTGGACCAAAACAGATTATATGGTTGCAGGTATAAATAAGGGAAAGCACCCTTCTTCATCAGGCACTTGATTGCTATTGGAGCTGGAGAGCATGGGACCAAGATGAGGTTTTAAATTCTGTTTGAGTTTACCGATTTTCTATAGTTTCGGTTTAGTATTTTATTTATAGCATTATTACTTTTTTGGATTCTTCCCTAGACACATGTGAGATGGATAAATTATATATGCTCTAGTTGTTATATTACTATCAGTCTTCTGTTATTTATTTCTATTCTATGGTATTACAACTTTATTTATTGTTCACTATTTTTCTTATGATGTGTATAATCTACCAATGAAAGAATAGTTTCCCCAATATCACACCTTGGACCTTGCTTCTAGTCGGTAGCCTCAGGCATTTGGGGAAACATTCTTGAGGTTGTGTGACCAAACGGGTTCGGGGCACCTTTGGGTGGTACCTGGATCCGAGACGTTACAAAGCGGTATTAGAGTATTTTTCTTTTCTTATATTCCTTAATATTTTGAGCCTATAGATCGGTATAGGAAGGAATATGTAGTTGGTAAAAAGTTGTGCCCGAGAGTAGCTAACCTGTGTATAGGGAAAAGCCATGTTACCTCGAATATTGTAATTTTCTATTTTTTCAATTGCTACAGTTGATTTGGTTTAACCGTTGGGTGATTCACTTGTTTTGCACTATTATAATTTATATAATTACAGTTCTATTTATATGGAAACCCAATGTGATTAAGGTATTCCATCTCACTCATCATATAAGCTCTTACTGGAGGTCACATTTCATGCATTCTTGTCATGCCATTTAGGGTGCATCACTGATTGCATGATGTTGTGATAGATGTTGGGAAAGATATGAATGTTGTTGTGATAGATACCTTGATATAATACCTGGTATTTTGATAGGGTATTTCTAATTATAAAGTTTAATTTTTATGGACACAAAACTTTGGTCCATGATGTGTTATAGGCCCTCTTGGATCGGAATTTAGTGGATCATGTTTGAACTTTAATCGATTTTTTTTCAAGTTATGATGTGAAAAAGGATTCCAAACATTGATTCTTATGGAGTATGGGCTCCCACGGGTAAGAATTTGTCATTCCTTGGACAAAATTTAAATGTTTATAAGGGTTTTGTAGAATTTTTAAAGGCTTTCTATCCAATAACCCAGACAACACTGTGTGTGATGTTATGAACACATGCCATGTGTTCTCCTGTTCTAGATTAAAAAACTTTTATTAAGTACACGTCGTGTAGTATTTGACCATGTGACTGACTGTGTGGGCAGATACATAGGGTTGATAATTGTTTGGTAGAACGCGTTGTGCTATAGATACCATGTATCTGGCCATGTGACTAATGAGATGGGTGGATGGAACTTGGGTTATACACACTGTGTCTCTATTATACAAGTCGTGTAGTAATCAACTGTGTATTCAGTCATGTGACTAATGACACGAGTGAATGGAACTTAAGTGGTACACGTCGTGTCCAGGGTGAACATGTTGTGTAGTGTTACACTAGCAGAACCATATAGTTATATCTTTGTAGAAGTGCCTGGGTAGGAGGAAAAATTCAAGTACACACCATGTTGTAGGGTGAACACATTGTGTGTATGGGGTGTTACCCGACCAGGTTGGCGGTAGTAAATTCACATGTTAAGGCTTAAAGGTAACACATCATGTAGTGGTATTACATGCAGTGTACCCTTCTTTTTTAAAAATGAATTTTTTTCTTCTCCTATTACTTTCTTCAACTTCTATGTTGCAGTCTTTGATAATTTTGTACAGAGGTGTGTGTTTTACCTTATAGAGTCTTTCCACCAAGACATCCCCCGATTGTATGTTACGTACCACTAGTAGAAATACGTGATTTAACATCGAATTATTAACATTTGTTTTTTGTAAACCGACACTGATGGTTTGTGCGAGAAATTTTTGGTCTCGGTTTTACTAAAAAAATGCCAAAAAATTTAATGAGTCGTTTTTTTGTCGGTTTATAGTAAAACTGATGCAAAAAAACTAGAATGCACTTATTTTTTCATCGGTTTTAATATGAATTGATGCCAAAAAAACATGTGTTGGTTTTAAGGAAAACCAACAACATAGTTGTCATTTTCGGCGTCGGTTTTACAAAAAACTAATGCCAAAATAACAAAGCCAAAATTAAAATATATATATATCTTCCATATTGGTTTTTTCCAAAACCGACATAGATTTTTTAAAAAAATAATTCAGCATCAGTTTTTTGTAAAACTGATGCCGAATGTCTTTTAAAAATTTACGGGATCGGGAAACCATCATCTTCATTGTTCATCGAAATCGAAACTCACAGTGGCTCCTCTCAACTCTTGATAACTTAGATGCCATATTTGTTATTTATAACCACCATTTTTGATGATTTTCTTCCATTTTCATGATCTTCAGTCTGAATTCTTCATTATATGGTCTTCTTTGATCGTTTATGAATTATTTGTTCTGCTTAATGCTATTTTGAGAAAATTTAAATGATGGTTTGATTTAACTTTATTTTTTATCTTTATTTTTCATTGTTACAATCAATTTTGTCCTAGATATTATAGTGCCAAATTTTCCAAAGTTTTATACAGATCAAATTTTGGATTGGTGATCTATTTTCGAGTTAAACTCTAAATTTTTCATGTTTTTTAAAAAAATTGAAAGATAAATTATTGATCATTTAATATTAATTGTGATTTTCTTTAAGTAATAGTTTATAGTTTATTTAAAATATTTTGGAACATAGTTAATAGTAATCCCTAATATTGATTAGTCAATGTCCTTGATATGTATTAGAGTTGTATGATTTTGGGTTATGAATTTTTATCTGACATTATGTTTAAATGTATTTATCAATGTTCGTGAATAAATTATACCAAAAACCAATTGAATTATTTTTATCTAACATTATTTTTATTTGAAATTATCTATAAATGTATTGGTCAATGTTCTTGACCAATTTTATTAGTCAATGTGTTCAATTTGTTTTATCATACATTATTTTTATCTTGACCAATTGACTAAATAATGTTATGACAATATTATTGTGTG
This sequence comes from Viscum album, assembly GCA_963277665.1. Lineage (NCBI taxonomy): Eukaryota > Viridiplantae > Streptophyta > Magnoliopsida > Santalales > Viscaceae > Viscum > Viscum album. The sequence goes on from OY728151.1 coordinate 110,986,218, forward strand.
ATATATTAGTCCTCATATGATTGAGAATATAAACCTGAGAGGGTTCGGGGTTGGGGGGATTGAATCAGTTATACCTAAATTATACCAAAAACCAAATAATCTACATATATACTCATTAGAACATGAAATGGATCCACAACCACTTGGTATTCCTCCCATGATTTTATTGTCCTCTCACCCAAATGTGTTGTAAGATATATCAATTTAGTTATGTATTTAATTTCATCTATCATAATTTTGGTAGTAGTGGGATTGATTTCACTTATAATATGATCATTTAATCTAATTATTATTTCATATTACTCATAATAACTAATTTTTCCCCTTTAAATTAATGTATTATTCAATATTTTTGTTACATGAAACATTGAAATACTGAAACCACTATGTAAAATGAACTAATATATTTTAGAATATTGATATTATAATTTAATTATAATATCATTATAACACATGTATAAAATATGAAAATAAAATTTTTACTATTTGTAAATGTGTTTCATATCTGATGTTTTTTATCTGATTAGAAATAGTTTTTATTAATTGAGTTTCTGTTTACAATTTATCAGTATATATATATATATATGTTTTAATATATTGACCAATTATTTTTTTGATATTAGATATATAATGGATCGTAATTGGATACATTTACGAAGAACCACTAGTGAATATGAAAAAAGAGTTGATAAATTCTTGGAATTTGTTAAATAACATCTTCAAAACTTTGATTTCATTTTTTGTATATGTGTGAAGTGTTTAAATATGAAAAAGTTAAACTCCAGAGAAATCATGAACCATCTCATTTGTTATGTTTTTAGTCATAATTATACACGTTTGATATGGCATGGTGAAAGAACTAAAAATTCAACATCCAATTTTTATGAAAATATTCATAACGAGGAAAAGGATCATATTTAAGAATTAATTAATGATTTAGGTTTTGAAACAATCGAAAAATAGAAATTATTGAATGATTGTATCGAGATTATGAGAAACCATTTTTCAAAAGTTGTAGTAAATATACAGTGTTATCAGTAGTTTTGAGATTAGTTAACTTAAAAGAAAAAAATGGGTGGAGTGATAAAAGTTTCTCCAGCTTACTTGATATTTTAAAAGAGCTACTTCCAAAAGTAAATAGGCCTCAAGATTCCAATTATGAGGCGAAGAAAATATTATGCCAAATGGGATTGGGGTATAAAAAGATACATGCTTTCCCTAATTATTGTGTACTATATAGGAAAAAATGAATTTTTATCAAGTTTTCCTACATGTGGGACATCACGCTATAAGATAGATGGGAAAGTCAACTCAGATTCATTTTTTAGTGATGTCATTTAATTTCATGAAAAATCAATTTTGTACTTTCTAATGATATCATCCAATATTTTTTGCATACAATTCGAATATTTCAATTGTGATTCATTTTTAGGTACCACAATCAAAATGCATGCTAAAGAAATTACATACCTTCCAATAATTCCTCATTTTATGTGTCTATTTGGAAATTCAATTGACATAAAAAGGTTACAATGGCATTCAGATGAGCACATCTATAATGGTGACTTATGTCACCCTGCCGATTCACTACAGTGGAAGAGTTTTGATATAAAAAATTCATGAATTTGGAAGTGAAGTTAGAAATCTCAGAATGGGATTGTGTACTCATGGAATGAATCCATATCGGAGCCTCAGTATCTAACATAGTTCATGGCCTATTTTATTGGTAGTTTACAACTTGTCCCCACATCTATGTATGAAGAAAAAATATGTTATGATGATATTGATGATTTTTGGACAAAAACATCCGAGAAATGATATTTATGTGTATCTTTCACCATTGATTGATGATTTGAAACTACTATGGGATAGAGGTGTTAATGTTTTCGATGCATATAAGAAATAGTTTTTTTTTCATGCTATAATAATGTTCACTATAAATGAATTTCCATCATATGGAAACTTATCTGGATATAGTGTTAAGGGACATAAATAATGTCCTATTTTGAATAATAGACTTCATATTATCAATTGAAGATTGGAAGAAAGAAAATGCACATAAGAAATTGAAGTTTTTTTGTGAATATATCATCCTTATTGTAGATTGAAAAAATCATTTAATAGATTAGAAGAATACAACATTCCCCCTTAACTATTTTCAGCTGAATAATATTATGACATGATGAAATATATTGATTCAACATTTGGAAAGAAAATATGTTTTGGTCTTCAAAGATATATTTGGATGAAGCAGTCTATTTTTTTGAACAACCTTATTAGAAATTTTTAGTGATAAAACATAACATCTATGTGATGCATGTTGAAAAAAACATATGTGACAGTTTGATTGGAACTTTTTTAGACATAAAAAGAAAGACAAAAGATGGATTGTATGCTAAATTGGACTTGATATTAGTGAAAATACGTTTGGAGTTAGCTCCCACTGGGAAAGGAAACAGAACATATTTTCCTTCATCTTGTCACAAATTAAGAAAGATTGAAAAGATAAATATCTATCAGTGTATTCATGGTATTAAAGTACCCTGTGGGTTTTCTTCTAATGTGAATAATTTGGTGTAATTGAAAGATTGTAAATTAATAGGTATGAAATCTCATGATTTCCATGTTTTGATGCAAAAACTTCTACCAGTATCAGTGTGTGGTATATTGTTGACAGCTATCAGAAAGACTATCATCAGGTTATGTAATTTTTTCAAATCCGTTTGTAGCAAGGTCATTGATCCAAATTTGTTAGATGTGTTGGATAATGATTCAAATCATATTCTTTGTCAAGTATAAATGTATTTCCCACCCACATTTTTTTGACATAATGGTTCATCTAATGATTCATTTGGTCCATGAGATAAGAATATGTGGACCTGTTTATTTAAGATGGATGTATCCTTTTGAAAGATATATGAAAATTTTGAAGGGATATATGAAAAATCATTATCAAATAGAGGCCTCTACTGTTCAAAAATATATATCAGAAGAGGTGATTGAGTTTTATACTGATTATTTGTATGAGGTGGAGCATATTGGTCTCCCTATATCGAGACATATGACAGTTGATAGTGAAGGTATTGGTGTTCAAGGCTTAAAAGTAAAGTTCATTCCACATGATGAAGTGATGCAGACACAATTATACATTCTGAACAACACTGATGAGGTACAATCATATATATCCTCACATATTTCTGAATTAAAGTTAAGATATCATAAAAGAAACAAAAATTGGTTGATGATTGAGCATAAGAATACATTTGTTTCATGGTTTAAAGAGAAAGTCACCTCAGATATATCTGCATCAGAAAAAATGAAGTGGTTAGAAGGGGGACCATCTCTTAATGTGATCACATGGTCTGGTTTTGATATCAATGGCTACACGTTTTATACAAAAAACCTAGATGACAAGAGTATTGTTCAAAATAGAGGTGTGATGGTGTTTTCCGAAGCAGTGCATTTTTCAAGTGCCAAAGATAAAAACCCAATTTCTACATCAACACCATATTTTTGAGTTTTATAATACATATGATAAATTGATTATATTAAATTTCGAGTCACCTTTTTTAAGTGTAATTGGGTTGATAGTAATAGTGGTATGAAACATGATGAATATGGGTTTAAACTAGTTGATTTGAAAATATTTAATTACAATGAGGAACCATTTTTCATGGAGACACATGAAAAGTAAGTATTTTATATCATTGATCCATCAAATGATAAGTGGTCAGTTGTTTTATAAGTAAAAAGATACCATTTGGGTGATAAGGATGATGATGAGGATGATAGAAATTTATATAATCCTTATTCATCTATTATGCAATTTTCACATGATTACAATGTGTATAGGACAGACACAGTGCATGCAGTATGTAATGATCATGATGAAGGCAAGTGGGAAAACACTATATTAGTCTTCTAATTTTTTAGTTAAAAATTTATATTTTGTTACTTTTTCTAACACTTACAAATGCATGAATATTTTTTTTAGTTAATAATTTTTTTCAACCTTATTTCTAAATATTTAGTTTTCTAATGAAATGCAGGTACACAAAATTTTATTACACTTTCTAGTAGAAATGTCAGATACATATACAGAGGAGCAGTTATCGATGTATATATTTTTTAAATATTATTAAATATTTAGCAATATAATTATTTAATGAAATAAAACTGTTAATTTATAAAAAAAATTCCAGGACTACTGATGCGTCCTTGTCGGAAGATACTTCTCCTATTACTACTAAAAAATCATGTTCTCAAGTTGGTAAACATGTTATTACCTATTTATCAAAAACTATCACTTGATCGTGATGATGACAGAGTACACATTCATTTTGATGTTGATAATAATGCAATTGGCCCAAATACAGTTCCGTTTGTTAGTTATACAGTGATGCAGAGCCATTTCAAGATTAGTATTTTATATCCTAATTGGAAGTCAGTGGACAGCATGGAAAAGCAACAGCTTTGGGAGGCCGTGACAGTAAAATATCATAATTGATGTCGTTTATCTCATTTTTTTTTAATATTATATATTTTAAATGACATATTTAATTTATTCAATTATAGATGACATTCAATTTTGAGAAATCCAATGAAATTAAGAAAATACATCTCTCTTTAGTGGCGATTTGATAGAGAGATTTTAAAACAAAATTCAAAAAAAATATGTTTTTGGAAAGAGATAGTTTGAAAACCCATTCCTCAAGTATCCATTTATATATAAAGACACATGGAAGCAACTTGTTGACATTCATAATGAAAAAAAATTTCAGGTATGATAATAATTTTATATTGTAAAATTTATTATATATTTTTCTTATTAGATAGTATTTTATTTTTACTAAACAGGCCTCCAAGAGATATCATTAGGATATCTAGTTGAAAAATTTATACCATCATAATTTATAACTTAGAGGATACTCGTATTTGGAGAAGAAAATGATTGTTGAAAAATTTGAAGAATTAAGAGCTCGATCTAGTAGTGGTTCAAAAGAGGTCTGGTTTGTCCTCCATCTCCTCCCACTCGACATGAAAATTGGAAAAGAGAAAGAAAAAGAAAAAATGAGCAGTATCTTACAGAGGAATCTAAGAAAGTAGCTGATAAAAGTTTAAGTAAATATTATTTATTTGTTATCAATTTTACTGTTTTATAAATTATAAACACTAATATAACTTTTTTATTTTTCATTTCAGGATGAACTTCAAGATCAATAGACAGAGGGCTCTTTTATCCCCGAGGGTAGGATGGACATCCTAACCACTACTTTGGGAAATGAAAAATACCTCGGTCATGTTAAGGGATATCAGGAGGGTGTTAGTATTTGGAAGATTTTTAGTAAGTGTAATAAATCAAGAGACCCAGAAATAAAATCCTTAAAAGCAGAGTTGAAAGATATGAAAATGTATATGGGTGATCAAATTCAAGCAATAGTACAAAAGGATTTGTTAGAACACATGGAAATATAGTCACAGTCTGCACCACCTTCCTAGGAATATTATTTATTTGTTATCAATTTTTCTATTATGAAAATTATAAACACTAATATAACATTTTTATTTTTCAGCCTTCTCAGCCTGCTCACCCGGACTACCCTTCCCCATCGGCCTACCATGCCCCATATGAGAAGCCTTCCCATGTATATTATTTATTTGTCATCAATTTTTCTATTTTATAAATTATAGACACTAATAGAACTTTTTCATTTTTCAGCCTTCTCAGCCTGCTCACCCAGACTACCCTTCCCCATCTCCCTACCCCGCCCTGTATGAGCAGCCTTCCCAGGTATATTATTTATTTTTTTTATCAATTTTTCTATTTTATAAATTATAAGAACTAATATAAATTTTTCATTTTTCAGTCTTCCCAACCTACTCACCCAGACTACCCTACCCCATCTGCCTACCCTACCCTGTATGAGCAGCCTTGCCAGTTATATTATTTATTTTTCATCAAGATTTCTATTTTATAAATTATAAACACTAGTATAAATTTTTTATTTTTCAGCCTTCCCAACCTGCTCACCCAGACTACCCTGCCCCATCTGCTTAATTTGATTCTCTACCACCTCACTGGGACCAAAACATTTATTGTCAGTTGTTCTCTAGAGATCCTAACATACATATTATTGCATTAGGTCTCGTGCATTTTTTTGGGGATTCTTTACACCACCAGCCTATGTATATGGGTCAGGTTAGAGTGTTAGTACTCGATATAATAGATCCTAATGCTCTACTACTATTTCTTACCGTAGAGATCACCAGAGCTGGGAATTGTGTTGGTCATTTTTTACCTTGGACAAATGGTTTGCTTCGTTATATTTCATATGATGTATGTGTTTTTTAAATATTAATTTCAAATGATTCAAAATTAATAATAATTTTTTATGACATTTAACTTATATAGGATTATCTAAAAGTAAAATAATCTACAAAAATGAAACAAAATGTTCATGAAAAATAGACTGTAGACACTTCAGATATTTCTTATGGGATACAAAGATTATCTCAGACATCTTCATCATTGAATTTTATCTATGATTTTCGGATGACGAATGATATATGCAGTTGATAATATCTATTGAGATTACTCAAAAAAGATGTCATGCATCTAGTAAATTTGGAAGAGCTCACCTAGAATGTGGTGCAATTGTTTACCATATAAGTAAATTTACATTTGAATTTGTATTTCTTTAATAAAAGATGGTTTTAAATTTACTAACTATATTTTATTTTTCAACAGTTATCTACACACGCTTATTTTACAAAATGAAAGTACATACATTTAAAGTTTTATATATCCAGAATTAATTTCCATAGAAGTGCAATATGTGAAGAATCCTGATACAGTAGCATATATGTGTGATAGATTATCACATACAAATATTCAGTGATGGTTAATACCATTTCTTGATAAGTAATAATAGAAACATAATTATGAAATAATGATCATTATAATGTAATTAATAGTGAACTTTTTGTATTATAGGGGGCATTGGATGTTATACATATTGTGCCCAAGTGAATTCACTATATATTGGTTTTTCTCTTTATTAGGGAATGTTCGTAAAATATTTTCCACCTTATTCGAAAGGTACATTTATTTTGATTTTATAAGATCATTATGTTTAATTCTAATTGTTTAGATATGTTTTTTTAGTTTATATGAATTAAAATGCAGTTCATGGAAAAAATTTAACAAGGAATACAACTTGATAAAGACACCAAATAAAATCAAATATGTGGAAATACAGGTAATTAGATTTTATAATATAATTTGATCTAATTTTTTTTATATATTAATTTTTATTAATAGTTTAATTATTTATGATTGTAGTGTCATCATCAACAAGGAAATGTTTAATGTGGTTATTTTATTCTACATTTCATGTATGAGATAATCACAACTGGGAAAACTACTGACTTTTATAAGGTTAGTTGTAATAATTTTTAAAATATTTTCTTCCATATTATTCTATTTTTTTATCTCATATCATTCAATGTTATTATAGGCATTCAATGATTCACAGTCTTATTCCCAATCTGATAGGACCCATATTCAATCTACTTTTGGGAACTATTTTTAAGTCTGATTAGTATTTGAGGAATATATATTCTAATATTTATAAATAATTTTACATATGGGTTCAAAAAAAACTAACTCTTTTGATATATTAGGTGTTCCAACCTACTAATAATCAAATGAATGCTTCAACAATAACCAACAATGGGAAGGTCATAATTTTCAAGTACATGTATTTTAATTCTACTCTTTTTTGAAAGAGTAATATTCTAAATTTTCTAAAAAAATTGTAACTTTCAGCATAGCTTTTTTTTATGATTGGTATATAAAAGAATAAATAATCAATCAACCATGTTCTGAGATTCTATGTACTATCCAAGCTAACATTAACACATGTCGTACCTACTACAACTCCATGCCAAAAGGATAAAAAAAACATTATAACTAACCAAAAACAATCCAAAATTGGATTAAACATATTATATGGTATCCTTAAGGCATTGAGTATTGATTCAGGCCACAATGATGAACATGATGACAATTTACATAAGACTTTTTAGGGAATCACACATCAAATATGGTCCCATGGGCTACACATTCACATTAGTTACAATATCATAAAACGTCTCTCAAGGCCATACACACAAAAACCATTGTGCATACATCCTAGTATACATCTATTATAAGAAATGTACATACCCTCAGCCATCATGGGATATCAACACACACATAAAAGGGAAAAATCACTAATTAGAAATGAGAAATAAAGATCTTCCACTGAGTATATTCATTAGCCATATCATTCTCACCATACTTTATCTGATTAGCCATTGTAGATCATTTTACCATCAAACCATCCCATTCAACATTATCCACAGATGCTGCATTTCCTACAGCAACAAATTCTTCAAAATTCAACACTAGAATTCATTAAGTTCTCTTAAATTCCTCTGAAATGTCTTTGTCTATTTTTTTATAAGATTTATTGATACATTGATATTTATCTAAAATCCATGTAAATTTTTTAGTGACTCAAATGTATTTGCTACTTTATAAAACAAATCCATACATAATTTTTCGATTAACTAGATAAAAGTATGTATGTCCTATATTTTTATTGAATGATAAATACTGTTTGATTTTTGTGTATATTGTGTTTTTTTCAAGGGCTTCGATTTAATTGGAATGGTAGTTTTTTTGATTTTTCTAAAAAAAATAACTTACGTCGTCGGTTATTTTAAAAAACAATTACAATTTTTAAAAAAAATGGTTTTCCATGTTAGTTTTTTTAAAGGATGTCGTAAACCAGTTTTTGGAATCAGTTTTATAAGAAACCGGCACTAAAAACATGAGCCTATTTGATTTTTGGCGTCAGTTTTACCTAAAATAGATGTCAAAAATCGGTTATCGGTGTAGGTTAATTTAATAAACTGAAGCCGAAACTGTTAAAAAATGATTTTGGTGTCATTTTTTAGAAAATCGATGCCTAAAATACTATTTTTACGTCTCCTTTATAGATTTCGGTTAATAACCGACATCATAAATAAAAAAATAATGTTGAAATGTGTTTTTGTAGTAGTGTTCATAGGGATGATCAGACACTAGAAATTATAGATTAGGGACCACCAACAGATCCTCCTGTCATGCCCGTTTTGTCACCAGCTGTTATACCAGATGCATTTGTTGATGCATAGTTCTGTGAAGGATTTTTGAGAATGATGCATAATTATTAGGGAGCACCGCATCCTACCCTGACTATGGTGGAGTTGACGAGGGTGGTACAACAGCAGCATCCTCCCACTTTTTCAGGTGATGGAGGACCATAGGCTGCAGATTCATGGTTGGATGCCATACTTTCTATCTTGGAGCATCTAGAGATGCCTCCAGATAGGAGGTTGAGGCTCGTGATGTACATGATACATGATTCCTCCAAGAGATGTTGGGATGTCATTTCATAAGTGGGATGCCATCGAGATATGAATTGGGAAGAGTTTTAGAGCACCTTCAATGATTAATTCTAACTCAAGATGTTGAGGGCCAATTTATCCTAAGATTTTATGCATTTAGAGTAGGGTTCACTTTCAATGATGGTTTACTCTTCTCATTTTACAGAGATTCTGTGCTTAGCACCTATTCTATGAGGTGATGAGTTATCCTTGGCTAGGCAATTTGAGGATGGTCTTAGGTATGACATCTGATCACAGGTGAATGTTTTTAGGTTTACATAGATGACTACTACATTAAACTAGGCGCTGATTACAAAGTGAAATTTGAGGGAGTTGGGATCTACCATCCAAGGCGGTTTATCATCCAGGGATAGTACTCCTTTGACAGATAGAAGGAAGCACTACAGGGAGTTTTCATGTTATGTTTATTCAAGTATCTATGTGGTATGCTGCCAGTGTACGAAGAGTGGGAATACAGTACCACATTTCCCGATGGACGTAGTCAAGTTCCAATCTTGTGGAAATATGGGCCATATTCAGCATTTTGCTAAATTTTCTCACTAGCAGCAAGTGATAGGGGTTCTGTTATGACTTCAGTTTTAGGAGTAGGACCACCAATTTCTCATCAATTCGGGAACTGGAGTTGATTAGGTTGTTCTAGATGAAGAGGAGTTCATGGACGTGGTAGTCAGGTTACATATTTCCTATGACAGCGGGGTGGATCAACTCAGAGTAGTTAGGCAAGGTCGTAGAGCTACTGTATAGGTCTGGCTTTTGTAGTGGAGCAGACCCTGTTGGAGCATGGTCCTAGACCCTCTATAGTTAGAGATAAAATTCTAGTTTTTTTGTTTTAGCTTATTCTCATTTTGATATAGTGGATTCCCATAGTTTTATATTTGTTGTCATGGTAGTGATCATTGGACTCTGTATCTTTAATTCTGAGGATATTATGATTCTGGACACTCTGTTGGGGATTAGGATGGCTAGTGTACATAAGTGCAAGTAGTTCCCTCTAGAGGTGGGTGAGTGTCACTTCTTCTGGGAACTCTATGTCTTAGAGATTACAGGCTTCAATTTCATTCATAGAATGGAGTAGTTGATCTCTTTCTAGGACTTGTTGGACTACTATCACTAAAGGGTGAGTTTCACATCACCATAGGGCGGGTCTTTTTTATACAAGGTGGAATTAGATGTCTAGGCAAGAAGAGATAGATATGAGAATCATGGGTTGGGAGGAATTACAACCCATTTATCTATTTTATATCTAGATGACCATGGGGAATTCACAAATGAGCATTCCTTCAGTGGTGGATCATTTCAGATATTTCTTTCTAGACATATTTTTAGGTTCTCCTCCAAAGAGAGGGTTATATTTTTCTATTGAGCTTATTCTAGGAGTGGCACTAGTGTTCTCTCCTCTGTATAGGATGGCTACACCAATGTTATAGGAGCTGATGAAGTAGTTAGAGGAGTTACAGTAAAAGGGTTTCATCTGACCCAATACACCTCCATAGGGTTCTTTTGTCTTTTTTATAAAGAAGGTTGATGGTACCCTCATACTTTGTGTGGATTATTGGACGCTTAACCAGTTGATAGTCCAGAACTGATATCCCTTTCTGAGGATTGATGATCTCTTTGATCAGCTTTGAGGATCTCATGTGTTATCTCATACTGAATAGAGATCCATTTATCATCATTTTCATGTTAGACCATCATATATACCTTTTACAAACTTTCAGAGTAGGTATGTTCTATATGAGTATTTTGTTATGTCATTCGGTCTCACAAACACGATGGCAGTTTTCATGGAACTAATTAAGTAAGTGTTCCATCCTTACTTGGATTATTTTTTTTAGTCCTCATGGATTATATCTTGGTGTACTCTAATGCTCGACATGATCATGCCACCCATTTTTAGATCTTATTGAGTACACTAAGAGAGCATCAGTTATATTCCAATATCTCAAAGTGACACTTTTGGATGGACTAGATTCACTTCTTGGGTCATGTCATATTCGAGAAATTAATATCAATATACCCTTAAAAAGTGAGAGTGGTAGATTCCTAGGAGAATCAGAAGAACATATTTGAGGTATGGAGTTTTTTTGGGCTGGCTGGTTAATATAGGCACTTTATGCAGGACGTCTCACACTTAGCAGTTCCATTGACGGGCCTAACTAAGAAGAAAGAAAAGTACTTGTGGATAGATTCCTACGATTTACCCTTTCAAAATATGAAAGGTAGATTGACTTCAGCACCACTACTGATTTTACTGGATCTGGGAAAGAGTTACACCAATTACTGAGATGCATCATGTATCGGGCTAGTAGCAGTGCTTATGCATGGGGGTGGAGTCGATACGTATGGGTCTCGGAAGTTGTGGCCAAATAAGAGGAATTACCTAACACACGATCTCAAGTAAGCGAAAGTTGTGCATGCTTTATGTTGTTTGTGATATTTTCTTTTGGGAGATAATTTTATAGTATACACTAACCGCAAAAGTCTCAGGTATATCTTTACTCAGCATGATCTGGATTTGAGATAATGAAGGTGGGTTGAGTACCTTTAGTATTTTTACGTTGATCTTTACTACATGTCTGAGAAAGGAAATGCAATGGATGAGAGATTGAGCAGAAGGAATTAGATACAGGCTGTTCATGAGGCCAGCAGTTAGTGGAAGCTTATAGCTCTATTCTCAATATACTTTTAGATGTGCACGAAAAACAAGGGCAGGCGTTTCATTCTTCTATAGTTGTTACTTCTACTATATTAGATCTAATGTGAATGAGGAAACTATCAGATTCTTAAATCCTAGTCCTACTGAAGAGTGTGTCAGGTGAGTACCATTCTATTGGACCGTAGGTGATGACGAGGTGTTGCGTTTTCATGGACGTGTATGGGTGTCAGCAGACATACATGAGGAGATATTGCAATATATTTATTCCTTAGTATGGGAAGCACGTCCTAGTGTCACCAAGATGTATTTAGATCTACCCCATCAGTATTGGTGGCTAGGCATGAAGAGGGATGTATCCAGTTTTGTTATGAGGTGTTCCACCTATTAGCAGGTGAAGGAGGGGCATCAGTGACCGGAAGATCATTTATAGTAGTTACCCATTCCCGAGGGGAATTGGAATTATGTCGTGATGGAATTTTTGATAGGTTTACCTAGTTCACCATCATAGAAATATGATGTTTTTGTTGTTATCGATAGGCTCAGGAAGGTTTCACACTTCCTATCAATTAAGTAAACCTTTAGTGTTTATAATCATGGAAGGTTGTACATCTGAAAGATTATACGTTTACATGGGGTTCCACACTCTATCATTTTAGATAGAGATGACTTGTTTACTTCTCATGTCTATCAGGTACTACTAATGGATTTAAGTACACAGTTACTTCTGAGTATAGGTTATCATCCCCAGACAAATGGCTAGTCCAAGCGCACAATTCAGGTTTTTGGAGGACAAGCTTCAAGCATGCGTCCTAGATTTTGGAGGCTCTTGGGAGAGACACATACCCCTAGTGGAGTTTTCCTACAATAATAGTTTTCAGAAAATGATTCATATAGAACCTTATAAGGCTTTGTACATTATTCCATTCCGATCACCCCTATGTTGGCTGGAGGCACGAGAGGAAGCTGTGTTGGGACCTCATCGTGTCTAGCAGACCACTGAGCAGGTGGAGTTGATTCAGAAGGGGATGGTTGCTACACAGTCTCAGCATAAATCTTATGCTAATCTAAGGAGAAGAACTATAGAGTTTGAGGTCATAGATCATGTATTTTTACATGTCACAACAAGGTTAGGACATAAAAGGATTAGGAGATAGGGGAAACTTTCACTGAGATACGTTGGGCCGTTTGAGGTTTTGGATAGAGTTGGCCTAGTTGCCTATCGGTTGTAGTTACCTCATAGGTATTGGTCTATGCATGAAATATTTCATGTTTATATACTATTGTGTTACCTTTCATACCCATCTCATGTTTTTTAACCCAAGGAGGTTGAGTTGGAGGTGGATTCATCCATCGAATAGCACCATATTCAGATTTTGGATGATAGCACGAAGGTTATCTGTGGTTGGATTTTTCCTCTGGTACGAGTGTTAAGGTATCACAGGCGAGTACAGGATGAGACTTGGTATAGGGTGGCCGACATACGATCATAGTGGTTGGAATTGTTCATAGATTCTTCTTCACCACCACTAGAAGGGTAATTTGGAGACGAATTTATTTAAGGTGGGAAGTTTGTAAGAACCCAGATCTTCATTTTAGGTATGGATCTTTTTTTCAGTTTGTTTTTTAAGAATATTGAAGAAATATGAATTTTCTATGTACATGTTGTGTACCTATGAGTACTTGCTGTGTACCCGGGTACTGCATATAGTCGTGTACTAGCCGTGTAATAGCTGAGTACATGGCGGTGTGTTGACATGGAAGATCGCTTAAGGTGGGGATCGGTTAAGGCTACTACACATCATGTACATTTAATGAACATGTTGTGTAGTTTTCTTTTTATTTGATATAATAGAGTGGGGTTTCATCTTATGTACAAAACTTCTTTCTTCCACCCGTGGTTCATACAGGAGAGAGATTAACAGCTGAAGGACTTCAAACCACTCTTGATTCTCCATCCAACCTTTAATTGAGATGTTGTCAGGTGCATTGGAATACGACAGGTGAGTTCTCTTTTCCCCTATAGTCTCTATTCCTAATTCCTCCTCTCTCGTGGGTTATATAAGGTTGAATTTTTTTCACCTTCTTGTAGATCTATGCCACTTTAGGCCAATTCAAGGGACAATATTCAATATTATTGATCATACAACATCAAGGTAGCTGGTTTATGCCTTTCATTGATTGTCTTTGGATTATTTATACAAAAAGTTCCATATACCCACCTTTGGGGTTTTGCGTGTTTTGAATTAGACCCTATTTATTACTTTTTATGGTCTGGTAGATTGATAAATGGGTAATTGCTTATACCTAAGGTTATATACCATGATTATGGGACACCATGGGTGCATTCCCCTTGTTGATTGTTTTCTGGTTGTTTAGTCTAGGATGCCTATTAGGGTTTCCATGTTTTCCATGCCTTTCTTATTAAGATGGATTCAATGATTATATTATATGCATGTGATGCGCATTGTGAAAGTTTGAACATGGGGAATTTGACTGTGAAATCTTCCCAAGGCAGGGTCACCTATGTATGTTTTGTTGTTATGTTGACCCAAAGGTATTGACTGTGAGAGTTGTTGGGTGGTCATGGGCTAGAGGTGTTATACTGTGAGATCTACCCAAAGGGACATTATTAAATGAATTTATGCTATGTTGTACAAGGGGTATTGACCATATTAGTTGTCGAGGTGGTCATTTGTAAATTATTAGTGCTATGTTAGACCGTAGGGGTTAGACTATGAGATCTACCTAGAGGGTCTTTAGTAAATTAATTGTTGTTATGTTAGACCAGGGGGATTAGACTGTGATAACTATCCCAAAAGGGACATTATTGAGTAATTGAATGACGTTGATGTGTATAGAAATCCAAATCACAAGCTTTGAATCAGTTTTACTTGATTTTTTAGATGGTCTTCTGAGATGTATGTTTGTTACTATTACACAGGGGATGCATAGCTTAGGCTAGATCCTAAGGTTTACATGATTTAATGGATGAATAATAAATGTAAATAAATGTAATTTAAAACATTAGGACTATTTAGTTTTGAGTAATTCCTAGTTTATTGCTTCATTTCTACATATTAATGCTATATATATTCACTGATAGTTAGGCACATATCGTTGGTTTTTGCCTACTGGGATTCATCTCACAACCTATTTGGGTCATTTTTTGGAACCAAGAATCTTATATGGTTGCAGGTATAGATTAGTGAAGGTGTCCTTCTTCATCAGGTACTTGGTTTTTGTTAGATCTAGAGAGCATGAGAACAAACTGAGGCTTGTGATGCTATTGGAGTTTACTGTTTTTCTGTACTTTGGTTTCAGTATTATATTTCTTGCATTGTGACTTGTTTGTCTGGTTTACTAGACACATGTGACGTGAATCATTTATATATTGTCTAGTTGTTATATAACTATCAATATTTCATTTTTTACTTCTGATGTATGGTATTACTGCTTATGTTATTAGTTATTATTTCTCTTCCACAAAGTATACTTCCCAATGGGTGCATAGTTTCCCCAATATCACACATTTCCCCTAACTTCTAGTCATCCACCTCTATTACTTATGAAAATGTGCATGAGGTTATGTGACCAACCAGTTTCGGGGCACCTTTGGGCAGCACCTAGATCTGGGAAGTTTCAAATATCATTTTGATTAGTTTGGAAAGCATCAAATGGATATCCTCTAATTGCAAGCTTTTCATCTCCTCCATTTATCCTATCATGAACCATCCCTTGGGTCCTGTGTCATGACTGTCCCACACCTGCCTCACATAGGCCATGGCCTGTTGACTAGCGCCAAGTAGGCATATACCATAAGTGGGAGGCATTTTCCCAGGTACTTGTATAAACACACATGTCTCCAAGAAAAAGGTGAAACTAAAAACAATAAGTAAACATGGATTCAAATCTCGAAGAAAACCCAATCATAGTAAGGTACAAAACTGAAAGAAAAAGGGGCCATAATACAAGCCCAACTAAAAAAGAAAGTACAAGCTCTTGGATTTCATCCACAAAAGGCCCTACCTAAAGGGTATGAATAGAAATGGTTTTTGGTTATCATTGTAGTGAACCCAATCTGTCATGTCTACCTCTAAGCACCACCTATCCCTAGCCACCAAGGACTTTGTCAAAGCTACCGGTCATCTGCACAAGATACAACACATGCAGGAAAATCCTATACAGGGGTAATTAAATCAATACTCAGTAAGAACACTAAACCATAAAGGAATTACACAATGTAAACCATAAGGAATCATGGGAAGTATACCATAAATAAGAGCACTAAAAATACACAAAGTATACCAAATAAGAACAAAAGGTGTATCCTCTAATAGGTATATTCTGGAGATTCACTATAGTCAGCTCACCCAAAGTATAGGTCTATAGTACATAAACAATATTTTCATAAGCATCCCCAGTACACTCAACTATTAACATGTGAAGCATTGGTAACCCATGGAGTATATGTAACACACAGTGTGTCAGTAGCACACAGAGTGTAGGTAACACAAATAGTGTAGAAAACACACAGAGTGTAGGTGACAAACATTGTGTTGGTAACACACGAAGAGTAGGTGACACATGGAGTGTCATCAATGACTAGAGGACTCACACCCTGGTGGTATATATGAGTACCAAATCAGTATTGGTAAGACAAAAGGTCTATATAAGACACATACTATAGGTAATCACATAGATTTTAGTACGCATTCAAATGCAAGATTCTTTCATTAGAACGCTCATTCCAAGAGAACCTACTCCTCAAGCCAATAGGCAATTCTCTAACTTCTTTGGAAACTATCTTAGAGTATCTCAAAATGACCGCTTCGACACAAGGGTCCCAACTCTTCCATCAACTTTTCAAACGGACACACAGTTTGAGAGTTATTGGATTTCAAGTAAAAAGGGACTAGTTGGGTCTGGGTCTAGTCTGACCCTGTTGGACCAACACGACCCGAGTCCCACCTAACCCAACCCTTTGGGTTCAACCCATCCCGCCATCCCAGCTCACACGAGCATCCCGGTTCATATGCCCAAACATGGTGGATGTCGCGTCCGCTCCCCATCAATGCGGTCCAGTGGAACCATGGCCCCTTGGTCACCTGACGTGGCCTCCTACCACATCTACCAAGGCCCTTCCAGTGACTGCCTACTGGAGGCCTCTTTCTTCCACCCTACAAAAGTCATGCCATGGGTTCCACCTTCTAGGTGGTTGTGCCGTTGTGTGCCATTAGTGGATCCTTCTTATACAGGCCCCCACTGATGTTTTGGGGGTCCATTTTTAAAACTGAAATGTGTTGTGTGATCCTTAGGTCCTAAAAGCGTCTACTATGGGATTCAAAATATCATTTCCTCAGTTAAAGGGTCTGACTATATTCTAACCTCAAATAATTAATGGCACGTCCATGGCGGTCTACCGATGAATATCATATGAACGGGGGAAAATAAAAATCATATGATCACCCATTAGAATGAACAATTTTCTTGTTCGTTGGCCTTGGTCCATTCATGTTAACAGAATCACAAAGTAACAAGTGGAGAATAATCACTAAGATCTATTCCCTTTAATCCTGCAGTTTTATCCATCCCATAATAATGATCAATTCATGGATCGACTTATTCATGGGTTGGTTTGAATTCATCGTTAAACGTAATAAAGTTGAAATAATTCACTTATATAATAAACCCCCTACCAAGTTTTTTGGATCCGTCATTGAAGAAGAATAGAGTTTCACCTCCGTAATACATCGATCCTTGATCCTTGGTTCATGATTCTTCATCGTTCATCAGCATTCGTCATTTTCCAATGGGATGAAATAATCATTATCTCCTCCAAAGTTCATAGGTAATCATCAATAATCCTGATAATGAATCCATGCCTAAGGTTAAAGATGCCTTTCCGCATTACTATTTATTTTTGAAACAACATCTCCATAAACATTCATTTATGAAAGGAAACAACTACTTTTTCGATATGTCACAACATTGTTTCATCATCACAAAATTCTAAAATAAAAATCAAATTATATTTTTAAGTTTATTTTATTCTTATTTAAAATATTCAAAAAATATTTTCTGTAGTCAACCCACGTCGGTCGATGTTAGGTTCTACCTAAGCAAAACTCACTGCTCTGAACACAAAGGTGCCCTAATATTCCAAATATGGGCACTTGTTTAAAAGTTACTAAAACTAAGAACAAGAACTATTTTTAATAAACATAAAAATAGATCAAATATTTATTATCGGCACTCCATGCCTCATAATCATGTGTCGTCTCAGTGCCTGGTCTCAAAATAATCCTATATAATTTTCAAAAAAAAATACATGGAAAAAATAGGATATTACATTCTCTCGACCATTGGGGTTTACATCCCTAAAATCCAAAACAAAGGATAAACAAAAAATGGGGATGTTGAGATTGAATCTGAGCCTACTGCTCCCAAGTTATCTTCTAGATATTCTCATGTATCCACCAAACGTGCACCATAATAATCAACCATCCTTGAAGGACCCTCTTCTATCGATCCTCGATATCCACCAAGTACTCTATGAAAGTTTGCATGCCATCAACATCCAACTCACCCCAATAAATGACATTTGAAGGGTTGTGTATGTATATCCTCTGCCAGGATATGTGAAAGACGTTATGTACCCAATCAAAACACCAGAGATAGATCCAAGCGGTACACCTAACGCATCCACTCTAAACAGTATTCGAAAAGGTATGGTGAGCATTGAAGATAACTTTCCACCCTAGCCAAATATCTATAACCAATATTGATTAGATACCTTAAAGAACACGTGGTATCCATCCTTGAACTCCAAGGGTCTCCATCTCTAGTCATCATAAGACTTAAGATGGATTTTTGCAATCATCATCTTCTCATGGATGACCTGAACCTTTTCTCTAGTAGCATGTACCAAAGCTATGACCATGAGTGCTGACTCTCTCAGGTCAGTCCAGTGTAGTGGTGACCTATAGGGTGACTCGTACAAGGCCTTGAATGGTTTCATACTGATGTTAGAGTGGTAACTGCTTTTTTTTATAACTCCAAAACGGTAGGTGATCCTCCCAACTAAATCCAAAATCTAGGATGTAAGCACATAGCCTGTCCTCTAGGACTTGAATGGTTCAATCCATCTGACCATCTATCTGTGGGTGGATAGTTATGTGCATGCTTTGATGAGTCCTAAACACCTCATGCAATCCATTCTACAACTAATATGTAAAGGGTGCATCTTGATCTGATATTATCATTGATTGGAAATTGTGGAGTCGAAATATCTCATGCACGTAGAGGCATCCCAAATATTTCTATGGGACTCAACTTTTGATTCTCTAGGAAGTGGGCCAACTTGTTGAGTCGATCGATGATCACCCAGATGGTATTGTTACCCCTAAACATATGTGGTAAACCTATAAAGAATTCCAGCAATATTCCATCTAACTTCCACTCCATCACCTCAAGGGGTTTATTCAAACCCCTGGGAACCTGATTCCTAGCCTTCACTTTATGGAAAGTGAGGCATCTCGAAACAAAGTATGCCACTACCTTCTTCATTCTCAGAAACCAGAACTAATGATAGAGGTCCTAGTTCATCTTTTCCACGCTTGGATATACTGCCAAAGGGGATTTATAGAACTCCCTCAACACCTCCTCCCACAATGTCTCTAGTACAAGTGTGCATTTTATAAAGATAATGTCATGCTCCCCACCTTTTGAATATCCATCAGGATCATTCCTTATGGACATATGATCACGTACGAACTCACAGCTAGTATCTCCAAGCTATACCACCCTGAATCGCTATAAGAGTGGAGGGGTGACAACCATCAACTAGAGATTAGCTGCTTCATCTCCATCCATGAATGATATCTGCAATGAGGATAACTATTCTGACACATCATTCAATAGCTATGAACTCAATCTCTTGCTAAGTGCATCTGCCACCACATTCCCCTTCCCAGGAGTATAGTCTATTTTGTAGTCACATCCCTAGAGGAACTAAATGCATTATCTATGTCTCATGTTCAAATCATTCTGAGATAAGATATACTTGAGACTCTTATGGTCAGAGTAGACAATAAAAAATTCACCCATAAGGTAGTGTTACCACATCTTCAATGTGAAGACTACTGATTTCGACTCAAGTTCATGGGTGTCATAGTTCTGATCATGTGGTCTCAACTGCTATGAACCATAGGCAATCACTTCATTCCAATGTATCAGGACACCACCATGTCCAGTTCCTAAGGCATCATAGAACACCACATACATAACACCCTCCTCTAGAAACCTCAGGATAGTTATTCTTGTTAATATCTGTCTCAGCTGTGAAAACTCTAGTGGCACACTTCTATCCACATAAAGGGTTTCTATTTCATCATCAAAGTGGTCATGGGTGCTGCTGCTCTAGAGAATTTGGGTACAAACCTCCAATAACACCCATCCAATCCAAGGAAATTCTACACCTCAGTAATGCTCATGGTTGGATCCCACGTAAGAACCACCTCAATAATTACTATATCAACTACAACACCAGCCTCTAAGATGAAATGTCCTAGAAAGTGGACCTCTTGAATCTAGAACTGACACATTGAGAGATTCATGTAATGTTAGTTCTCCCAGAATAAGTCCAGGACCATCCTGAAGTGTATCATGTTCTACTCCTCAGATGTTGAATACACTATATTGACATTAATGAAGACCACTACAAACTGGTCTTAGTATGGTTGGATGACCCTTTTCATGAGTCCCATGAACACCGATGGGGAGTTCATCATGGAAAGTGGAATCACTAAGTACTCATAATTATGGCACTGACATTTAAAAACTGTCTTCATGATTTCCTCACCCCATACACAAAGCTGGTGATAGCCTGATACGATGTCTATCTTTGAGAACCATCCCGCTCCCTTTAGCTGATCAAAGAGATCATTGATCCTTGGAAGATGATACTTGTTCTTCGCGGTCACCTAGTTTAGGCACTGTAATTCCACACATAACCTCAATCTCCCACCTTCCTTCTTGGAAAACCAAACTAGGGTTACCCATGGTGAAATATTGGGACCCACAAATCCCTTTCTCTACAAGTCCTCCAACTATACCTTTAGCTATCGGAGCTCCATGGAAGACACTTGATACATAGGTGTAGATATTGGTTTCATCCCAAGGTATAGATCATGTATAAATATACCTCCTTGTGAGGAGGTGGTCCTGGTACATCATCAGGGAATACATCCTCATAATCGTCCACCACAGTAGGAAACTGGGGACTTGTCTCCTCCACTACACCGTGGGAAATTTGATCAAAATAACGTGTGATCAGCTCTACCCTCTTACATATGAGTCCATCCTGCACTTCATGTGTTTCCTTTTCACTAGTAATGGAAAACTTGGTCACATATCTAAAGACACACCACACTTTGCACCTAAAATAGTTAATATGATCATGGCCTGTGGATAACCAGTGCATACCCCATATATTGTTGTAAGGACTCGACACCGCTACTAGGAGATCCCAGCCAAAGATCTTACCCCAAAGAGTAAGCTCACACTATTAGCACCAGTTTGTGATCATAAAAACCCATCCTATAAGAGTCTCTAAATGTAAGGATCGAGACAACAACTCCACCAGAATCTTCGAGCTCCAAAAAAGGTATATGGAAAAGAAATATTTACTAGAAGCTTTACCTATAACAAATGCAGCTGGGGTGTATATGACACAGATCGTACCTCTAATAGTCTCTAGATGATCGAGAATATCAGCCTCTATCACCTGAGGCTGGTATAGCCCCTATCCACCCACTCCTAGCCTGTGGTGGACCTCCTACGGGTGGTGGTGGTAGTACCTCAATCCTCCCCCACCGCCTGCTACACGACCTACTCCCATACCATTCCCACTACCCTACGTACCACCATTCTTGATCCACTTCCATTACTGGGGAATTCCCTAAATCGTCTCATGGCCGGTCGTACGACAGGTCCGGTAATCTCTAGCCAGATACCACCAACCGTCGCATGAGTAGCATAGCCTATCATTCATCTGACTCACTCTACGGTGGGAGTCTTGCACTGGTAATTCTGTATCCCAGGGTCCTCCCCTAAAGTACATGACCCGCTTGGATCCTTGCATCATCTATCAGCTGCTCGCTGCTGAAGACTCCGTTATCTGTTTTCTTATGGTTGCTCCCATTGTCGGTGCCTACTCCACAAGAAAGATATCTACCAATAGAGATTGCTACAACACCACAGTATCCATAGGTATTCTAAGGCATATCATCAATACCTTGATCTCCTAGAATAGTCCCTACTCGAAGGTACGTTCCGTGATGAATGGGTCACACACCAAGTCTATAGAGTAGTGAGAAATATCTGTGAATCTCGATAAGTACCCTGCCACAGTCCGGCTACCCTACTACATATACAAGAGCATTTTTATATGCATAGAGAGTAACATAAATGGAAAGAAATACTCCCAGAAGAGATGCTCATAGTCTATCTAATTGAGGGTCGCCTCCTTGTGTGTCTAGATCGTCAAGCTCCACCATCTCCCCATCAATCCCTGTAGAAGACTCATGGCTAGGACTAACATCTAGTCAAGAGGAATCCTCACTAGGTTGTAAAATCACATCAATGAATCCAACGATTCCTCAAATACCTAAGGATCTGTCTCACCTAGGAACTTAAGAGGCCGCTATATCTGTATATCATTCAATGTACTGATCCTGCGTGCATCCTCTACTAGTAACACCGGTTTGAACTTATACTCTCCAGGTGGTGGTATCTCTAGTACATCACCAGGAGGTGCTATCTCTAGAAATAATCCTTGCTCCGATGCATCATCGCTCAGCAAACCATCCTCATGGTCATTCCTTAGAATCATGGATGGATGCCAGTGATGAAGCATATTGAAATTGAAAAAGATGTTCCATGGTCAATAGAGTATATCTGGTTCAATGACTTCGACTCAAAAATGATGTGATAACACACCTAATTATTATATGAAGCATGAACCATTAATTTCCCATGAAACTAGTGTTTTCATGTACTGAGTTAGAAATCATAATTTAAGGTCCCGTTGTATGGATATGTCGGTTTCCACACCAACACCAGGTACCTTGGCCTAAAAGCCACACTTAAAACATGTAACACTATTGCCCCAAAACAAGAGTAAAACTAACCTAATGCTTTGATACCACTCTATCATGACTCGTCCCCTAGGGCCCATGTTGTGACTACCCCAAACCCACCTCCCATAGTCCAGGGGTTGGCGACTAGCATCGAGTAGGCATATTCCACAAGTAGGAATCATTTTCTTAAGTACATTATGCATGCATCTGTCTCTAAGAAAAATTTAAAATAGAAAAAACTAATTAAACATGGATGCAATCAACTATAAAAACCCACTTAGATTAAGGTACAAAACTGAAAGAAAAAGTGTCCAGAATGCAAGCCCAACTGAAAACGGAAGTACATGCTCATGGATTTCATCCAACCAAGGACCTACCTAAAGGGTGGGTATAGAAATGATTATTGGTAGTTGCTAAAGTAAACCTCATCTGTCAGGTCTACCTCCATACACCACCTAGTCCCAGCCCACTTAGGGCTCTCTCAAATCTTTCAATCATCTGCATAAGACACGAAATGTACAGGCGAATCCCATACATGGGTGAGTAAAAAATACTTATTAGGAACCCCAAACCACACAAGAATTACAAAAATTAAACAACAAGGAATCACAGAAAGTATACCACAAAGAATAGCACCAAGAAATACACCAAGTAGACTACCAATGAGGCCCACAAAGTATATCCTCTAAGAGTTACAGTCATGAGAGTCACTAGAATCAGATCACCCCAAGTATAGGTCTATGGTACGTAAATAATATTTTCATAAGAATACACAGTTCACTGAAGTAGTTACATGAAAATATTTGGTAACACGTATAGTTTATGAAACATGCGGAGTGTCAGTAACACACAGAGTGTAGGTAACACATAGACTATGGAAAACACACAAGGTGTTGGTAACACAAAGTCAACGTGACACACAGAGAGTGTCATCAAAGACTAGAGGACCCACACCCTGGTGGGGAAGGGGAGTATCGACTAAGTCTTGATAAGACAAAATGTTTAGAAAAGACACATATTCTAGGTAATCACATTGCTTCTAGGTCGTAGCCAGCCGTAGGATTCCATCCATAGAACGCTCTTTCCAAGAGCACATCCTCTTAGAGCATATAGGCCATGTGCAAACTTCCAAGAAAACTGAATTAGAGTATCTCAAAAGTTCGGCATCAACACAAGGGTCCCAATGTTATATATGTCTCATCAAACAGACAAAAATTTTCAGAGTTATTGGATTTTAAGAAAAAAGGGGTCGGTTGGGTCCCGGTCCAGTCTGACACCCGACCCACCAGGCATGACATGACCCGCCAGGTCTGACTGAACTAGCCGAACTAGCCCGCTTCTGATCCAGCCTTCTAGCTCCATCAATGCCTACTCAAGCAGGCTAGTTCATCTACCTAGATGCAGTTGTTACCACATATTCTGCCCGTCAATATTGGGTGACCACCGCGTTTGATGTCGTGGTCCACCGTGTGACCACCTACAGCCATAACGGCATGGTCCCACCACTGCGGTCCTGCTGGATTGTGGCCACATGGATTCATGATGATACATCATGTTGTGTCCTCAAATTCCTTTAGTCTTCCACCTATCGGTATCCCCAATTCACTAACACGCAACATCCATGTCGTGGGTTCCGACCGTTAGGTGGCGACACCGCCACACGCCACCACTAGTGCCTCCCTGTTTTACAGGTCTCCACTAATTTTTTCGTGGTACGCTCTTCAAACTGAATGTTTCCATTTGATCATAGGTTCATTAAATCTTCTTTTATGGGCTTCAAAATTTCATGTTGTCACTCTGGGGTGCGGCTTCATTTGAAACCAATGATAAAATTAGTGGCACGACTACAGGGGTCCATAGATGAAGAATGTATGAATGAGTGAAATGAAGAAGCATGTGAACACCCCTTCGAATGGACCTTGTCCTTATTCATTTGCATTGTTATGTTCGTGTTAGCAGAATCAAAAAATAATAAGAAAATAATAATCACCAATATCAATTTCTTTTATCCTAAAATGTAAACCATCCTGCAAGAATGATCGAACCACGGATCATCCTGTTCATGGGTTGGCCGACATTTTTAATCAAAATTAAGAACAGAGAAATAATTAACTGAAGAAATAAACACCATACCTGTAATTTTCTGTGATGTCTCAGAACGGGATTCCACTTAATGGGTGCCCTACGCCCGGTGGGCCACTTTGCCTCAAGCGCATCTCCCCAAATGCCAAATGCTGCCGACTAGCAGCGATGGTCTAGGGTGTGTCTGTGGGAACACTATTCCCTCATTAGCAGAGTGTAGCATAGAGAAAGGAATATAAATAGTATTAAACAATGGAAGCAATATAAATAAACAGTATAATCAAACTGATGCAATAGATAAATGAGAATAACAATAACTGTATCAACTAGAAAAATGATGATGTAATGTCATGTCACTAGAAAACTGGAAAACATGGATACAATATAATAGAAATAACATGCTCCACAAAGTAAAATAAAATAAAATATAATCTAGGAATCCCAAGATCCAACTCGGCCCGCTTCTAGCAAGCTCCATCCTAAACAACAAGTAATGAAGTGTTAGAGGTTGTATGCTTCCCTTTTTCAATAACTGCAACCATGTAATCTACTCTGAGTACCAAAAGGCCCCCAGAGAGGGTGTGAGATAAATCTCAATGGTCCACCACCCATGGTGTCTATAACATCTACCCCATGTAATGGAATATAGCAGTGTGTAGGCATGCATATATAAGATAAAGAAAACAGTACAATGTAACTAAATACCTTAGTACCTACTTCAGCCCTCAGCTGGTGTCTTAACATGTAACCACTCCATTAATTAAGTAATCACCATTTAATGTTAACAGGTCACGTGATGCATAGCCAGCATTGACATCACCTCGTGATAGTATAAGTAGTGATGTTCCAAAGACATAATGAGAAAGCTTGAAAATGATATCTAGTGAGGGAGTTCCTGGGTAATAACCAAGGTAACGTAAATCCCACGAAATGCGGACTCAGTAGTATCTGAGTCTAGATAAGGGGTAAGAGTGTACTCCAAGGTTCGTAATCCAAGAAATTAAAAAATAAGGTGCCTACTGATTCTCAAGTGATTGACCAAGGTAAAACGGGGCTAAGAAAAGATAGGGCCCTATGGGCTTTCACCATGGAACCAACTAGTCAATAATAGATCCAAGGAGTGTATCTGAGGTATCTGGTAATAATTTGAAGGACCCTATGGTAGTATACTGGGCATCTGAGGAATATAAAAGTAACAGAGTCTAGGTTGGTATTAACCTAAGAAAACCACATCTTGGAATCGGAATGGGGTTCCCATGTCCCAATGTATTTATTTCTAAGAATCCAAGGTGATATCTAGTAAGTCCATTCTTATTTGATATTATAATCATGTAATCATTCATTAGGTTGAAGCCTTGTCTTCCATTAGTTTGGATAGACCATGTAGCATTGAAACAATTTAATCAAGTATTTATTAACCATTAAGGCATATTCAATTATTGATTTTCACTCCGCTACCTTCCATTAATATTGAAAGGGGTGCTACAGACATGTAAGCATCATTCAATCTCATTTAATAAGACCAATTTATATACATATTATACTTTCCATTTCACATTTTTCATTTAATAATCAATTTGAGGCACTTACCTTAGGCAGGTAAAGTACTGAGTATACGTGGTACATTCCATTATGAAATTATCATTAATAACAAGCCATTTATTATAGAAAATCTCAGATTTAGGAAGGTCAAATAAGGGCACACCCGAATTGTGGCTCAAATGTGCCAAAACACTAAAACCTAATTATGGAATAACCTTCCACATGAAGTTGATTATGTTTTGGGTGTAATATCTACAACTAATCACAAATTTGGAAAGATCATAACTATACGATTATAACAAGTATAATCATGGAATGTAAATTTAAGAAATGGATTCTAACGAAACAAGAGGGCACCACACAAATATTCAAAAAACAAAAAACTTTAGGGATAAGTTATATACAACCCACCTTAGGGTTGTAAAATCTTCATCCTCTGGTATCAGCCCTTGATTTTCCTAAGATTAGAGTATATCTAAGAAAAGGTTAAAAAATATCACATGGCGATACCTAGGTCGAGAGAAATGGAGAAAAATAATGGATAAATAGGACTCAAGTACTTATCGTTGCACGTCCAACATGACAAATATAAGCTCAATAGAATGTAGGATGAAGAAGATCTCTTGATCCCTAGCTTTGGCCATCAAAAAGCTCCAAATGGGTGAAAATTGAGAAAAATATCGTTGGTTCTCAGATTAGGGAGGAAGGGTTGTCTTAATATATCATTAATGGAAAAACTAGAAATTTACCTTGAAAAATATCCAATGCACGGTTTGGATGCATGATTTGATCAAACTATATGAAATCCATGAAAAAGTACCTATAAAAAAATGGGTGCTCGTATGATTTGGTTGGACGTCCATGTGCCAACCATGTGAGGTGGCTCTGTCTAAAGAAACAAAATCCACATGGTTTACTATAAATCATGTGCAGAGTCTGTTTTCTCCAAAAATATGGGTTTCAGGAACCGAACAAGCCCCAGACACCTTTGGAACCTTTACTAACTCATTAGGCAAACATATTAGGTCGAATGTAAAGATTTAGACAAAAATTAAAGGATCAATACCTGAGTGAAAAACTGGGTTCTTACAGTCTTCCCCCCATAAAAGAACTCACCCCCTATGTTCTCCTTCCAAGGGTAATGAAACATTTTTTTAGAAAAACTCTGGCCACTAAGAACATACATCAGTTGCCCTCTCCCATGTCTCATCATGTACTCAGCCATGCTACCATAGAACCAGTACAAGAGGGACATACTTACCTCATATATCCTTTGTGCTTCGGTCAGCGATGCATACTAGATACTCCTCAAGGGTAGAAGAAGAATCTAACTTAACTTCCTTAGGATCAAATGTATGATATGGGTCGGCGTGATATTGGAAAATCTGTGAGACATGAAAGATATCATGCATGGTAGGGTACCTCTGTGTTAGTAGAAACTAATAGGTTATCGTCCCAACACTTTCTAGAATTTTAAATGCCTCAACGTAATTGGGAGACATCTTTCCCTACTTTCCTAACCATCTATGTGCTATCTTGGGCGATACCTGAAGGAAAACATGATCCCCAACCTCTAACTCAAGAGGTTTTCAACGGTGATCGACATAAGATTGTTGTCTAGACTGAGTAGTAGCCATATGCTTTTTGATCAGCTGAACCTATTCTAAAGTCTCATGAATATGATGAGGACCTAGTAGGGCTACCTAACCTTCCACTAGCTAGAACATGAGTGAATGAAATGGTCTTCCATATAAGGCCTCAAAGGGATCCATCTGAATCGTCACCTGAAAACTATTATTATAAGAAAACCCAATGAGAAGGATATGCTTATCTCAAGAACCACTGAAATCAAGGACATGTTCCCAATGCATATTATCATGAACTTGTATTATATATTGTGATTTCCCATCAGTCTGAGCATGAAAATCTGTTCTTAGAAGCTCCTGAGTCTCCATAGATTTATGCAAGCCTTGCCACAATTGTGAAGTAAAATGAGCATCCCTATCTGAAACGATAGTACATGGAACCCTGTGTAATCTTATGATCTCACAGACATACAGTCTTCCCAACTCATCAACTGAGAAAGTATCCCAAATTGGAATGATGTTGGATGATTTTTTTAGTCGTTCAATGACTACAAGATATCATCACTACCTTTCATCACCCTAGGTAAGACATCTATAAAATCCATAGTAACATATTCCCATTTCTATTCTAAGATTAGAAGTGGCTGTAACAACCTTGCAAGTCTCTGGTGCTCCACCTTCACCTGCTGATAGGTGGAACACCTAGTGATGAAGTCTACAATCTGAAGTTTCATTCCAGGCCACCAATATTAGTGTCTCTTATCTCAATACATCGTTGAGATGCCTGGATGAACTACCCATTGAGAAGCATGTAACTATTTCATCAACTCCTATCTCATATCTTCAGGAACCCAAATATGTCCACATAGACACAGGATGTCATCTCTATCCACAGACCAATCTGAAGGTGGGTAATCTCCTGATATACTCTCAAGGAGAACCAAACCTTTAGTATTTTAAAGTTTTGTACTCTTTATCTACTCAAGGAAAAAATAGGTAACTATTAAGGCTATGAGGTAATTGTTTTCATGACTCTCATGAAAATTCAGATGAAGTTCAGAAAATAGGGCCATTATCTTTCATTCATCACTGGATTTCTGAATGGCCTATGTTTGAGTTTTCCAACTCAGTGCATTAGTGACCACATTTCCCTTTCCAGGCATATAGGCAAGATCAAAATCAATGAATTGTAGATATTCGACCCATATTCATTGTCTGAAGTTCAAGTCATGCTGTGAAAAGTTATACATGAGGCAATTGTGATATGTATACACCACAAAACACTCACCGAACAGATAATGTCTCCAACAACATAAGGCATGGACAACTGATGCTAGCTCGAGGTCATGCATTGGGTAATTTCCCTCAAGAGTCATCAACTGTTGATATCCTTACACAATGACTTTGTCTTCCTACATCAAAATTTCTCCTAGTCCAATTCCTGATGCATCGCAGAAGATGAATAACCATTACCGTGTTCTAGAATAATAAGAATAGGTGTCGATAAAATCCTCCCTTTCAGCTTCTAAAAGGATTTCTCACATTCTTCTGACCATGTAAAATTGACACCCTTCTTTGTAAGACCTGAAAGAGGTGAATGAAGACAAGAAAGTCTTGTATGAAATGATTTTAATATCCATAAATCCCTAAAAAACTCTTCATATCAAACACATTCTTGGGATTCTCCTAGGAAACTACAACACTATCCTTTTTAGGGTTAATAGAAACTTTTAATTTTGAGATAATATGGCCCAATAAGTGGACCTTGTCGATCCAAAAGTCGTATTTATCAATCTTGGAATAAAGATGATCTTCTCTAAGTGTACTCAGACTGATCACAAGAATTTTGGAATGGTCGTTACGAGTACAAGGATACAACGAGATTCATCCACAAATACCATGACAAAAGAGTGAAAATAGGGGTGGAAAACTCTATTCATTAATTCCAGGAGAATGAAAAGCACGTTTGTAAGATTGAACGACATAATAAGACACTCATACAGACCATACCTACTATGGAATGTTGTAAGAGGTATGTATGATGGTATAACTCACACCTAATGACAAATTGAACCTAAATCGATCTTAGAGAACACCTTTTCTCCTCAGATCTATTCAAAGAGATCATCTATTCAAGTAAGTGGATATTGATTCTTGATTGTAAGCTGGTTCAACCTTTTGTAATCTACACATATATTAAGAGTTCAATCTTCCTTATTAGAAAAAATCATGGTTGAACCCCAAGAGGATATTTTGGGATGTATAAATACTTTGGCCTATAATTCCACTATCTGCCACTTGAGTTCCTGAATCTTAGTAGGTGATATCATGTACTAAAGAATGGACACTAAAGCTTCTCCTGGAACAATCTAAATTGTAAAATCTACCTATCTCTTAGGAGGTAAGTCAGAAAATTCATTAGGAAATACTTCCTTAAAATGGTAAAATATTGGAGGGAATCAGTTTGAAGCAATACCTAAACCTCAATGAAATTTTTTTCAATCTAGGCGGTAACTCCACCAAGCCCATGATGCTTCGGTCTAGCTCTCTGAACTAGGACATCCCACTCACCTTTGAAAAGAAATTGTTTTCCTTCTGGTGATGTTAAAGAGACCTTATGGTGATAATAGTCTACCAAGAAGTGATAGTGGACTAACCAGTCCATCCTGAGAATGAAATCAAAGCTCATAATCTCAAGAACAAAGAGATTCCATAAGAAAGGGTAACTGCCAATCCCAAGGGGAAAGTCCCTTCACTAGCATATGCCCTCTGTTTGTATTCCTAATGGTGTATCGATTGTCATTACACCATATTGAAACTGTATCTCTAGTCTGAGACTTTCCATGATTGATATAGAAATGAAAGAGTTTTAACCACCTCTATAAAAAAAATAAGAGACAATAGTGGATGCTACTAGAATAGTAACTCGTACTATAGATGGTCCCACAGCCTGATCCTTAGATATTAGTTGTAAAGAATGCATCAAACATGATCCACAACCTAGTGCAATAGATGAACTACCATGATCATAAATGATCTTCTGGTGCTATTGGAGATTGGGTGTTGAACTACCATGGCCACAACCTCCTCCTTGGTCAGACCTTCTAGTGTTATTCCAACTCCTCGCCTGACGCTACGCAAAAGAACTAAATCCGGTAGGTGGAGAAATTGCTGATCCTTTTCCACTCGAAGTTGGTGAAGAGGTCCGGAAAAAGAACTGAATATGACCCATAGGACCACAAGACCGAAACTCCATAGGGTCTATGTAACATTGGGGCTTCTTATGCCCTGATATTCCACATTGATGACACACCATAGAGCTTTTAAACTAGATACTATGGTTACCATTTCCCTGACGAGAAACCTCAAATGAACATTTCTGACCCCATAAGAACTGCTAGCCTAATGCCAAACTAATCCTCTAAACTCGGTACATCTTCCATCCCTTAGGTTACGTTTAGTGGTTAGTTCTTGATCAACTATTGAAAAAAGGTTATGATGGTGAAAGGCATTCACTTGAGTTCTGATGGCATACTAGATCCCATCCTCAAAATGTCTATCACACACAATCTCATCACTGGCTAGAAGCAGTGCAAAGAATTGTAAATATGTGAAACTTGTTGAATATTCCATAACAGAAATAGAACTCTTCTCAAGATTCATGAACTCTCTAGATCTGTAAGCTCTCAGTTCTTGAGGAAAGAACTGATCATAGAAGGCAGTCTGGAAGTCAGCCCATAAAGTTACCTAATGATGACCGGCCTGGGGTACAACATCCGACCAACTCATGGATGAATATCATAGAATTTATGTATAAATCTTGACTCTCTTCTTTGGTGGTGTTTCCAGATGCTCAAAGATAGACAGAATGGCTTCTATCCAAGACTCAGTATCTTGAGAACCGCCATCCTGTAAAAAATTAGGAGGATGGTGCTACTGGATCATGCGTGTCAGATCATCCATTGTTGGTGCAACCCATGGAGCACCTTGCATGGACTACATTAGATGTAGGAAACTAACATGTACATGAGAATCAGTGATCAGATCAAGAACAATATGCAGTTCCTCAAGTGTCACTCTTGAAGGTAAGAATGGTAGCTTAGGGCCCACCATGTCTGGAGCATGATCGTCACCAGATTCCGGACGAATGATATGAGGACTTCGTGGTGGTATTTATCTACAAATTCCAAACACACCCCTCAAAAAATCATAGAAGAAAGGAGATATCATGAATAATGAAAGTTGAACATAAGAAAGCTCACTACCCAAGAAATATTACCAAAACTACCTGCATAGATTGTCAGGTATCGGTAAGTGCTCAAGTATAATTTTCATGTAACCGTGCATTTAATTACCAAGTTCACTCCTTTACCTTTCATAAACATGGCAGGGTGGGATATGGATTTGAAACCAACTCATTTTAGATTTTAGTATTCAATTAACAATGGATAGTCATTTCTGATGAATTAGTTCCCATACACCCCACACCAGAAATGACACCCATTTATTTATAGTATAATTGCTTGGCTCGGTAAATTAATCATCATATCCCATGAGGGCCCATACACCTCATGAATTGAGATATGAAATAACTCAATTGGAACAAATAGTAATGAAACTACAATCTAACTATCACAACATCACTCAACAATCACACGAATATAATGCAATGCAATGCAGTGAAATGCACCTATATGGCATGGAAATATGAATGACATGTGAATTATTGGTGCCAATAATTATTCATTTAGAAATGGTCCTTTCCCTCATATCATCAGGATAAGGATGAAATAAATTATCAAACAGAGTAATAATCAATAACACCACAAAACATGTGTATCACCCAATAGTGAAATAATATCAACTGTAATAGGAAAAAATAGAATAACAATTATAATTTCAGAAACTTTTTTTACCCTAAAAATGGGTTCGCGACACCCAATCATGACTTATAGCCAAGTACCAAGAATTCCTATTCTCTAATGTATTGTCTCCAAATAGTAAAGCATGAAAATAAACCACCAATGGTACCAATTTGTGATGTGATGGACCCGAATGCCACTTAATGGGTTCCCTGAGCTTGGTGGGCCCCATGGCCTCAAGCTCATCTCCCCAAACGCCAGAGGCTGATGACTAACAGCAAGGGCCTAGGGTGTGTGTGTGGAAATACTATTCCCTCATTAGATAAGTGTAGCATATTGTAAGGAATATAAAAAGTAGTAAATAGTGGAAGAAATATAAATAAATAACGGAAGAAAACTGATGCAATAGAAAAACAAGAATAATAATAACTGTATCAACTGGAACAATGATGATTCAATGTCCTGTCACTAGAATACTAGAAAACATGGATACAAGAAAATATTCATAAAATTATCCATAAATTAAAAGAAAAAAAGGCTACTCCATGAATAATGAGATACAACTTCATCCTCTGCTATCAAGATCCATCCTAAACAGTAAGCAATCATGTATTTGAAGTCGTATGCTTACCATTGTCAACACCTGCAACCATGTAATCTACTCTGGGTACCAAACAGCACCTGTAGAGGGTGTGGGATACATCTAAGTGGGCCACCAACAATGGTGTCTATAACATATGGCCCATGTAATGGAATATAGTAGTGTGCATGCATGCATATATAAGGTAATGAAAACAGTAAAATGTAACTAAATACCCAAGTACCTACTTCATCCCTTGGCTTGTGTCTGAACATGTAACCAGTTTATTAATTAAGTAATCACCATTTAATGTTAATAGGTTATGTGAGGCATAACTATCACTGACATTACCTCGTGATAGTATAAGTAATGATGGTCCCAAGACGTAATGAGGTAACCTGACAAAGATATCTAGTGAGGGGGTCCCAGGATAATAACTAAGGTAACGTAAATCTCATGGAATGCTAACTCAGTAGTATTTGAGCCTAGATAAGGGGTAAGAGTGTAATGCAATGAGCATAATCCAAGGCATTCCATAATAAGTCACTTATCGAGTCCAAGGTGATCGACCAAGGTAAAAAAGGCTAAGGAATGATAGGGCCCTGTGGACTTTCACCATGGCACCTACTAGTCAATAATGGATCCTAGGAGTCTATTTGAGGTATCCTATAATAATTTAAAGGACCCTATGGAAGTATACTAGGTATCAAAGGATTAGAAAAGAACTATATTCTTGGTGGGTATTAACCTAAGAAAATCACATCCTTGAATCAGAATGGGGTTCCCAAGTCCCAAGTTATTCTCCTCTCAAAATCCTTGGTGAGTTTGAGTCAGTCTGTTCCTTTTTCATATTTTAATCATGTAATCATTCATTATGTTCAAGCCTTGTATTCCATTTGTTTGGATAGGCAAAGTTGTTTTTCAACTGTTTAATAAAGCCTTTATAAACCATTAATTCATATTCAATTATAGAGGTTCACTCCGCTACCTTCTATAAATATTTAAAGGGGTTCTACAGTCATTTAACCTTTATTCAATCTCATTTAATATGGCCAAGCTATATACTTAGTATACTTTCCAGTTCACATTTTTCATTTAATAATCAATTTTAAGAACTTACCTTAGGCGGGTCAAGTGGTGAGAATACATGGAACATTTCATTATAAATTCTCTTTAATAATAATCCATTTATTATAGAAGATCTCACCTTTAGGATTTTCAAGCAAGCGCACACATGAACGGTGGATCAAACGTGCCGAAACATTAAAACCCAATTATAGCATAACCTTTGACATGAGGCAGATTGAGTTGTGGGTGTAACCGTTAACAATTAATAACATATTTAGAAAGCGCGTAACTATATAATTATAAAAAGTATAATTATGGAATGTAAATTTAAGAAACATCTTCCAACGGAACCAGTGGGCCCCTCACGAATATTTCAATAACACCAAAATTTAGGGATAAGTTATAGACCACCCACCATATGGTTGTATGATCCTTATCCTCTAGGATTGGCCCATGATTTCCCTCAAATCGAAATAGATCTAAGAAAAGATGAAAAATGCTCAGAGGGAGATAACTAGTTAGAGAGCAAGAGATAAGAATAATGACTAAATAAGACTCAATTACTTACTATTTCACATCCAACATGATGAACAGAAGTTCGATCGGATGTCGGAAAAAGGAGATATATTAATCCCTATCTTTTCCCTTCAAAAATATCCAAATAGGTGAAAATGGCGGAGAATCCTGCTAGTTCTGGGATTAGGGAGGAAGGGTTGGCTTAATAGATCATTATTGGAAAAACTAGAAATTTACCCAGAAAATTAGCATGTGCGTGGTTTTTCCACCCAGTTTGTCAAACCATGCGCAAATCATGTGTGATGGCTCTGCCTGAACAGTTTGGTCACTCGGTATGATCAAAATGTGTGCAAGCCATGCATGGGTATATAGGGAAAAGGTGGAACTCGCATGGTTAGGTTGCACAACCATGATCCACCCATGCGAGGTGGATCTGTCTGAAAAAACAAAATCTATAAGATTTTCCAAACCATGGTAAATTCTGCATGGTTTACTATAAATTGTGTGCAGAGTCTGTTTTCTCCAAAATAAGATGGGTTCTGAGGTCCGAACAATCCTCTAACACCCTCATAGCCTTTACTAACTCATTAGGCATCCATATTAGATCCAATGTAAATATTTATAATGAAAATTAAAGGATCCATAACTTAGTGAAAAATAGGGTTCTTACAGTTTGGATCTATCTTTGGAGAAGAACATATTTTCACCACTATTGTTCCTCGATCCTCAGTCCTCAGTTTTTAATCCACGATCAGTCATCATTCGTCAGTTTTCATCATTTTCCAACATGATGAAGTCATCATGCTCTCCTCCAATGTTCATAGGGAAGGATCAATAATCCTAATATTGAATCCCTTCCAAAGGCTAATGATGTGTTTTAGTGTTACTGTTTTTCTTTGAAACAACATCACTATACTTTTTCATTTATGAAAGGAATCATATGCTTTGTCATTGCAATGTAGCACTTCTATGTCATCATGAAATTCTAAAAGAAAAATAAAATAAAATATTATTTTTATTCTCCTTTAAAATGTCGGAAAATTATTTTCCACAGTCAACCCGCCCCGTTTGATGTAAGGTCCTACCTATGAAAAACCCGCTACTCTGAACACAACGATGCCTTAGGATTTCAAATCTGAGAACTTGTTTAAAAGTTACTAAAAACAAGAATGAACACAATTTTTAATAAACATAAAAATAGTTCAAACATTTATTTTGGGCAGCCAGGGCCTCAGAATCACATCCCATCTTAGCGGCTGGTCTTGAAATAATCCCATATAATTTTCAAAATATTTATATGGAAAATCCAAAAAATTACATACCCTGAACATGTCCTTAGTATGAATAATGTGGTTAAGTATAGTCTTAACTATCGTCTTATAGTGGTTACCTATATTAGCTTCATATCTTCCGACCACACATAATAGGTATGTGATTTCTATAATAACACCTAGAAAAACATAAATGATTGATCCAATCAATGATGTGTATATGATCCTTAACATTCTATTTCTTTAATCACTTGTCTAGGGACACATCTTATTGGAAATATGAATGTCGTGTGACACTAGAAACAGTCCCCTCATAAATTTTTCCATATTGAATCTCTTCAATATCTTTCCAATATAATTCCATAGCATAGTCTAGGAAGCCTCTTGTATCTATAATTATTGATCTTTATCCAAAGAATATATGCTTCCTCACTTAATTCTTTTATTTTGAAGAATTTATTCAAGAATGCCTTAAAATACTATTTGATTGGTATTTCATTTACAATAAGTATTATTTCATCGATATATACTATAATGATAATGACCAAACTCCAACTAAACCATTTATAGAAACATGGATCACATTCATTATTTATGAAACCAAATTGAATTATGGATTCAACAAAATGAATTTCATATAAACTATATTATTAATTTAATCCATTAATGGATATTTTTTAATTTTATATTTTTTTGTATCATTTGGAGTCACAAACCCTTCATGTTGTGCCATATATTAATATACCTGAAGAATAAAATTAATGAAGGATTTTTTTACATATAATTTCCAAATATCATATTAATGGAAATATTCAATTGAAATTATATTACTGATGAATTATAGAAATTTACTAGATGAAATCTTTTTGTCGTAGTCAATTCCTAGACATTTGTTAAACCTTTTTGTAACCAGTTACACTTTATAGGTACTTACTTGTCCTTAATTTTCAAGATTCTTATTGAATATCCATTTATAACCAATATGATTTACATATATAATATGATCAATTATAAAACAAATTTTTATTGAATATTTTATTGATAATAAATGATATAATTTCCTCACATTTTGGTAAATGTGTTCATTTATAAAATATTTGGGATTAGATCATTCATTTGAAAATTTGATGAAAATTCTAGTTTTACCCTTTAAAATTCCCTATAAAATTTCGAACATAAATATTTAAATATGTATTATTTTATCTAAAACATTTATAAATATATTCCTGACTTAGTGTTATACAAGCTTCATTCCAAAAATTGGAGCTAAATCTTTCATTTGATAGTTTTAAAAGGTCCATGAAGTCAAAGATGTGATGAACCTGCTAGTTTGGACATCAGTTCTGTATTTGGGTGATATCATCTTCCTAAAATCTTGTATTTGGCCCAAATTTTGAGAGGCTCTCAAGGATTCAATTCGTCACATTTAATCCTCTATAAGGATAGATGAATCCCGCATTTTGGAGGTCAAACGAGATGTTTAAGTTGGATTGAAATATTTGGACGAATTTCCCCATTCACAATTGAAACTACTTATAACCTAGCCTCCCGTACACTCTATAAATATGTATTATTCTAATTTTTATGGGTTGGGACGTTAATTATTAAGTTTATGGGATAGAAGAAATGGATCCACTTCAATTATCCAACCATTTCAACAAGGGAATATCCTGAAGTAAGGATCCCTCTGACGAAGCCTTCTTCTTCTTCGTGTTGTAATAATTTTGTTTTATTAATAAACTCATTAGTTATTCTTTAATTTCTTATATATACCTCTGTTTTGTTTACTTATCTTCCTCATTAATATTCCTCTTTGGTATAGAATTAAATAGTGGAAACAACATTGGGTTATACCCTTTCTAAACTCCTGCGGAAGCAAAACATTTCTACGATAAATACACCACCCTTGGAAGAGTAGTTTTCTTAGTAATCGATCTACCTCTGACCTTGGTCATTAACTTATTTTTAATCAATGAGATAACTTAATTAAATTAATATAATCCATGAATTGAGTTTTTAAATTATAAGGAACTATGTAATCAATTTAACAATTAACACAAAAACATACGAGGTCGAGAATTTGTGTAAATTGTTAGAGCGCAAACTTAATCGGTAAAACAATACCATAAAGATAAATTTTTAGAGTTCAAATAAAATACCTAAGCACAATTATTCCTCATTTCTAGAGTGAGTATGTTCCCTAATTCACCACTGACCATAATCTATTCTTAGAATGACAATCAAAATTGATTGTTGCGATTTCATATTCCAAAGCTAGCCTTGGGTTTAACTCTTTCATATTTTTGGTAATGTTAACTCTCATAGGGTTATAAGGTTAGAAAATTATAGGATCATAATTAAGAATAGATTGATTAAAATTATAATGATAAATAAATAAATAAATATTTATAGTTATATTGACTACGCCTTGTAAAATATTTTCTAAAAAAACATCTTCTTGTTGTGTATTTTTAATTGAACTTCATTTCAAAAATAAAAACAAAAACAAATTTATTATTCTTATAGAATAATTATTCTAGTTTCTTAAAACATAAAAAACCCCAAATAATTTCAAATAGTGTGTTTAAGCTATTCTATTTTATTTTCAAAATACCGTTAATATCTTGTCTTAAATTACTTCGTCCTTTGAGAGACGACTTTGGTCAGCCACTATATTGCACCTACATAACCCAAAAATGAACATCATTTGAAAGCACCCATGACATTTCCTGTCAAATTGGCATCATTAATTGGGAAATTCCTCAAAATATAAAGAAATATCAAGTCCAAAAATTAAAGAGTGCATGGAGATTTTATGTGCGGGATGATCCCTACCTATGGTGCATGTGTAGTGACCAAGTTATTAGAAGGTGTGTTCCTAGTCATGAGTCTGAGTCTATTTTTCATTTTTGTCCTATAATTTCTTATGTTGGACATATTAGACCCCAACAGACAGCTATGAAATTTTTACTCTAGATTATATTGGCATATATTATTCCATGATTCTCATGTGTTTGGTAAGTCATGCTCATGTTTCCAACACATGGGAAACATTTCTTAGGGACATGAGATGCCTCAACAACCCAAATTATTCTGTGATACTTTTCATGTTTGGGGAATTGATTTTATGTGTACTTTTACATGTTCTTTTGGTTTCCTATACATTTTGGTCATTGTTGATTATGTGAAAAATGGTTGGAGGCTAAGGCTACCAGGACTGATGATTCTCATGTTGTAGTGGAATTTGTCAAAGCACATATTTTTTTTAGGTTTGGAGTACTGAAATCCATCATCAATAACCAATAAAAAAACATTTGAAATAGGAATTTGGATTCCCTCCTTCAAAATTATGGGCTGACACACAAAACATCAACACCATACGACCCCCAAAGAAATGTTCAGATTGAGGTTTCAAATAGGGAGTTGAAACAAATTTAGGAAAAAACTGTGCAGCCAAATAAGAAGGATTGGAGAAAGAGATTGGATTATGTGTAATGGGATTATTATACATCATACAAGACACCTATTGGTATGTCCCCATTTTGGATTGTTTTTTAAAAATCCTATCATCTCCTTGTGGAAGTCGAGCATCAGGATTATTGGGGTATAAAGAAATGCAACATGGATTTCTCCCAAGCTAGAATTCAAATGAAGCTGTAAATTCAAGGGCTTGATGAGATTCTATTTTAATCATATGAGAACTCAAGGCTCTACAAGGAATGATAAAAGTCATCTCATGATATAATGATCTAATAAAGGGAGTTTCGTGATTGAGATAAAGTCCTTCTCTATAGTTCATGACTGAAGCTGATGCCTAGTAAGTTACATTCCCTATGGTTATGTCCTTATTTGGTATCTAATTTTCTTCTTTATGATATAGTAGAGATCATACAAGAAAACAAAAGAAGGATATTCAAAGTCAACGGGAAAAATTTGAAGAAATACCTTGAGGGAATTCCTATTGATGCGGTGGATTTCATCACACTGTATGACCCCATCATCACTTGAGCATATCAGGATATTCCTAACCCTTTAACTTTTATATTCTTTTCCCTATTTAAAATTATAAATTTCATGTTCATATATCTTCTCATAGGTTCACATTGTGGAAAATGAAATATTTTAAGTGTTAGAGAGGGGACAACATTTTAGGGAGATATTTAGGATTTTTGTTTTTGTGTATTTTCTATTATTTTTATAATTAAATTTTTTAAAAAACAACCAAAAACAAAAACAACAAACCAATAAATAAAAAATAACAAAAATAACAAATAATGTATCATGCTCATTTAGATATAAAATATGTGGAATATTCTTTCTTTCAAAATTCATTAGTGTCATGATAAGAATGAGAAAGATTTAACCATCAAGGGTCGATAATAAGAATGAGAAATATTTCATCATTTGTGATGTTTGTTCATGGTAAATTATGTCATTAATTTCTACACACAAATTTTCACTCAACCATGACGTGTGAAATTTTTCCTAGTCAATTAAATGTATAGTCAAGTTAGGTAAATAAACATTGGGTGATATATACATTTTTTACCTTCTTATTAGTTTCATTACTCTAACTAATTCACCTATGCATGTGTACCTATTATCCAACCATTGTACACCCTCAATAAAATGTTGTGTCTTGGATAGGTCAGAAAACACACCTCCTCGACCTTTAATCTTGTTATAACTATTAAAATCAGTGTCTTGAGAAGATCAAACATGGGTTGAGTGATGAGTGTGAAATTGTTTCCAAGTGCAACTTAAAAAACACAAAAAATAATAAATGAGGGGAGTGAGAGAATGTATAACACGTGGGGATATCTAGGTCGGGAGCTTAATGGTTTGACTTTCAGGAATTCTTAAGTGAGTGGGTCTTGAAATATGATTGAAAAGGAATGTATAACAAGTTATATCAATTAAAATATGTAATAATAATTGTTTTACTTGACCTGAATATACTAAATAAGTATTGGATTTATGATCTTGGAATGGTTGGCACAGACACGTGGAGAATTAGTGGCATGGTAGACCCATGACTTGTTTCTCTATGATTAGTGTAATGAATCTCACTAGATTTTATTTTGATACAATTAATGAGATAATGAAATTAAAATTTATTTATATTGAATTTTTATGTGATTCTTACTTTTCCTATATTTACACTGTGTATTGATGAGTATGAACATGCATATCTTGTCACAATTTTTTTGAATAATGATATGAGGTTTTCTCAAGGAGTGAAAAAGGGTAACTATGGGTGAGTTGATAAAGCAAATTTTTATTTAATATTTTATTTATAATAAATGATATAATTTCTTCACATTATGGTAAATGTGTTCATTTATGAAATATTTGGGATTAGATCCTTCATTTGAACATATGGTGAAAATTACAGTTTTACCCATTAATTTTCACTTTAGCATTTCAGACATAAATATTTTAAGATGTATTATTTGAACTTAAAATTTTGAAAATATATTCCAGAATTAATATGTTAAGACTTTTATTCAGGACATTGGAGCTAAATCGTGCATTCGATGGGTGTAAAAGGCCATGAAGTCAAAGATGGGTTGGGCCCACTATTTTAGATATTAGTTTTGTATTTGGGCCATATCTTCTTCATAAAAGCTCGAATTTAGTCCAAATATTGATAGGAGATTGTGGACCCAATTACCCACATTTCATCCTTCTAGAAGGATAGCTCAATCATGCGTTTTAGAGGTCAAACAGGCATTAAAAGTTGTATTAAAATATTTGGATGAATTTATCCATTCAAACTTGAAACCACTTGTAACCTAGACTCCCCTCCACTCTATAAATATGTATTCTTATAATTTGGAGGGGTTTGGATGTTAATTATTAATTTTAGGGAGGATTATAATAGGATAAACTCTAATTATCCAACCATTTCAACAAGGGTATCTCTTGAAGCAAGGATCCCTCCGACGAAGTCGTCTTCTTCTTGTTCGTGTTATAATACTATTATTTGTGTAATAAAATCCTTATTTTTTCATTAATTTCTTCTAATTTTAGCTGTTTTGTTCACTTAACTTCCTCATTAATCTTCCTTATTGGTTTGTAATTCAATATTAGAAACAATATTAGGTTATACCATTTCTAAACTCTTGTGAAAAAAAAATATTTCTACAATGACTATGTCGCCCATGGAAGAGTACTTTTCTTAGTAATCAATCTACCTCTTGCTTTCATAATTTACTTATTTTAAATAAAGGAGATACGGTAATTAAATTAATATGATACATTAATTTAGATTTTAAATTATAAGAAACTATGTAAGCAATTTCACAATTAACAATAAAACACGCGAGGTCGAGAATTTTTGTAAATTGTGAGAGCGAAAACATAATCAATAAAACAAGACCATACAGGATAAATTTTTAGAGTTAAAATATAATCCATAAACTTAATTAATCCTCATTTCCATATTGATTATGTTCCCTAATTCACCACTAACCAAAATCAATCCTTAGAATGACAATCAAATCAGGGTGTTGCAATTGCATGTCCCAAAGCTAGCCTAGGGTTTAACTCTTTTAATTTTTGTTGTTATGTTAACTCTAATAGGTTTTGAGGGTTATAAAATTATTGGATCACAATTAAGTGGATATTAATTAAAATAATAATTATTAATAAATTAATTAAGATGTATTGTTTGATCGATTACACCTTTTTATTTATTTTCTGAAAAAACATCTTCTTGTTGTGACTTTTTTATCAATCATCATTTCAAAAATAAAAAAAATGAAATCTTCTTTTTTGCATACTTATTCTAGTTTTATAAACATTAAAAAACCCATCTTTAATGTATTATGTTTTTGTTATTTTATTTTATTTTCAAAATACCTTTAATATGTCGTCTTAAATTACTTCCTCCATTGAGAGATGACTTTGGTCTGCCACTTTACTGCACCTAAATAACCCAAAACAGAACATCATTCGAAAGCTCCCACGACAGCACCTTTCAAATTGTCTACATTTCTAGGGAAATTCTTAAAAATTTAAAGA
Organism: Viscum album; assembly: GCA_963277665.1. NCBI lineage: Eukaryota > Viridiplantae > Streptophyta > Magnoliopsida > Santalales > Viscaceae > Viscum > Viscum album. The sequence goes on from OY728151.1 coordinate 111,030,040, forward strand.
AACTTCAAATCCAAAAATTAAAGAGATATTCTAGATTCTATGTGTGGGATGATCTCTACCTATGGCGCATGTGTAGTGACTAAGTTATTAGGAGGTATGTTCCTGATCATGAGTTTGAATCTATTTTACATTTTTATCATACACTTTTTTTTGGTGGAAACTTTGGACCCCGAAAGATAGTTAGTAAATTCTTAGACTCTAAATTATGTTTTCCTAGCTTATTCCATGATGCTCATGTGTTTTGTAAGTCATTCTCACGTTTCCAACACATGATAAAAATTTCTTGGAGACATGTGATGCCTCAACAACCCATATTATTTTTTGAGATTTTTTATGTGTGGGGAATTAATTTTATAGGTCCTTTTCCATGTTATTTTATTTTTTTGTACACTTCTTTCACTGTTGATTATGTGAGCAAATGGGTGGTGGCTAAGACCACTAGGACAGATGATTCTCATGTTGTAGTGGAATTTTTCAAAGCACAGATTTTTTGTAGGTTTGGAGTACCAAATTCCATAATCAGTTACCAAGGGATACAATATCCCAATTTTAATTTAGCTTCCCTTCTTCAGAATTATGGGATGACACACAAAAATTCAACACCATACCACCCCCAAACAAATTTCTAGGCCAAGGTTTCAAATAGGGAGTTGATATTTTTTTTTGGAAAAAATTATGCAGCCAAATTGGAAGTATTAGGGAAAATGCTTGGATGATGTGATATGGGATTATAGAATAGCATAAAAGTCACCAATAGATAAGTCCCTATTTTGGAACATTATTGGAAAATCCTACCATCTCCTCGTGTAAGTCGAGCGTCTAGCTTATTGGGATATAAAGATATGCAACATTGATTTGGCCCAAGATATAATTCAAAGGAAGGTGAAAATTCAAGAGATTGATGAGAATTGGTTGTCGTCATATGAGAACTCAAGGCTCTACAAAGAAAGATCAAAAGAATCTCATGAAAAAATGATCCAACAAAGGGATTTTCAAGTTGGAGAGAAATTCATTCTCTATAGTTGACAACTGAATCTAGTTCCTGATAAGTTGCGTTCAAGATGGTTAGGTCCTTATATTGTATCTAATGTTCTTTCTTATGGTGTAATGGAGATCATAATAAAGGACACTGGAAGGACCTCTACATTCAATGAGAAACATTTACATAAATACATTGAGGTACTTCTTACTAATGGAGTAGATTTTATCACACTAGACGACCCCATCACAACTTGAGCATATCAGGATGTTTCTAATCCTTTCACTTTTATATTCTTTTTCGTATTTAAAATTATAAATTTCATGTGCATATATCATCTCATAGATTCAATTTAAGGACAATGCAATATATTAAGTGTGGGGGAGGGGACAATATTTTGGGGTAGATATTTATGTTTTTTATTTATGTGTTTTGTGTTTATTCTCAATTAAGTTTTTGGTTAAAATTTTTATTAAAAAAAACATATCATGTAACATGATCTTTTTTATACGGAATATATGTAAAATTAATGTTTTCAAAATTCATTAGTGTCATGATAGGAATGATAAATATTTCATCATCAAGGTTTGATGATAATAATGAGAAATATTTCATTATTTGTGATATTTATTCATATTAAATTGTGTCATTGATTTCTATACACAAATTTTCACTCAACCATGACATGTGAAAATTTTCCTAATCAATTGAATGTATAGTCATGTTAGGTAAAAAAATCATTGGTTGATCTATAAGTTCATTTCTCTTATGATTGGTTTCATTACTATACCAAATTGACCTATGAGTGTGTACCTGTTATCTGACCATTGTATGCCCTCAAAAAAATGGTGTGTCTTGGACAGGTCAAAAACAACTCTTCCTCAACCATTGATATTTTTATAAATATTAAAATTAGTGTCGTGAGGATATCAAACATAGGCTCATAGATCAGTGTGATATTTTTTACAAGTGAAACTTAAAAAAAACAAAAAATAATAATAAAGGAGGGGAGTGATGAAATGTAACACAAATGGGGATATCTAGGTAGGGAGCTTAAGGTTTGAATTTAGAGAATGATTATGTGAGTGAGTCTTGAAATATGATTACAAAGGAATGTAGAAAAGTGGGGGTGAATTAAACTAGGTAATAAGAATGGTTTTACCTGACCTGAATATACTGAATAAAGGGTGGATTTATGATCTTAGAATGATTGACACACACACACAGGGAGAATTAGTGGCATGGTAGACCCATGACTTTTTTTGCAGTGATTAGTGTTATGAATCTCACTGGATTTTTTTTACCCAACTTATGAGACAATGAAATTAAAATTTATTGATATTTAATTTTGATGGGATTCTTACATTTCCTATATTTCCAATGTGGAATCAAGAGTATGAACATGCATATCTTGTCATCGTTTTTTGAAATACATGATATGAGGTTTTACCCAACAGCGAAAAAAAGTAAGTGTGGGGGAGTTTATTAAACACATTTTTATTGAATATTTTATTTATTATAAATGAAATAATATTCTCACTTGTGGTAAATTTGTGCATTTATTACATGTTTTGTATTAGATCATTCATTTAAAAATTTGATGAAAAATCAGGGTTTTCCCTTTAAAATTCACGGTAGTATTTCATAAATAAATATTTTAATATATATTATTTGAACTTAAAATTTTGTAAATATATTCCTAACTTAGTGGGATATAACTTTTATTCAGGAAATTAAAGAAAAATCATGCATTTGATGGGTGTAAAAGGTCTATGAACTCAAAGATGGGCTGGACCCGCTAGTTTGGACATTAATTCTATATTTGGGCCACATCTTCTACATACAAGATTGTATTTGGTCAAAATTTTGGTAGGTTCTTAGGGGCCCAATTCCTCACATTTAATCCTAATGGAATTATATCTTAATAAGACGTTTTTTGAGGTCAAACATGCGGTTCAAGTTGGATTAAAATATTTGGATGAATTTCCCCATTCACACTTGATACCTCTTGTAACCTAGCCTCCCCTCCATTCTATAAATATGAATTTTTATCATTTGGAGGAGATGAGACATGAATTAGGAATTTGAGGGAATAGGATAAGTGGATCCACTCCAATTATCCCACCATTTCAACAAGGGTATCTCTTGAAGCAAGGATCCCTTTAACGAAACGTTCTTCTTCTTCATATTTTAATACTTTTGTTTGCATAATAAAATCCTTAGTTTTTCATTAATTTATTCTATTTTCCTTTGTATTTTTCATTTATATTCCTCATTAATCTTCCCTTTTGGGATGGAATTCAAGAGTATACAAAATATTTGGTTATATCCTTTCTAAACTCTTGGGAAAGAAAAATGTTTCAACGATGACTACGCCGGCCATGGAAGAGTAGTTTTCTTAGTAGTCGATCTACCTATTACCTTCATCATTAACTTATTTTGAATAAATGAGCTACTGTAATTAAATTAATATGATCCATGAATTATGTTTTTAAATTAGAAGAAACTAAGTAAGCAATTAAACAATAAACAAAAAAACACATGAGGTCGAGAATTTGTGTAAATTGTGAGAGTGAAAACATAATCGGTAAAACAAGACCATGAAAGATAAATTTGTTGAGTCCAAATCAAATACCTATGATAAATTCATACTAATTTACCTATTGGTTATGTTATCCAATTAACCACTGACCATAAGCTATCCTTAGAATGACAATCAAAGTAGGGTGCTGCGATTTCATGTTCCAAAGCTAGCCTAGGGTTTAACTCTTTTCATCTTTGTGGTTATGTTAACTCTCATGGGGTTTGAGGGTTAACAAATTAGGGGATAATAATTAAGTATATACTGATTAAAATGATAATAATAAATAAGAAAATTGATATGTATAGTTAGATCAATTATTCCTTTTAAAATATTTTCTAAAAAAACATATTCATATTCTGTCTTTTTAATCAAACTTCATTTCAAAAATAAAAACAAAAGAAAATGAAATTTTTTCTAGCATACTTTTTCAAGTTTTATAAATGATAAAGAAACTGCCATCCTTTTATGTAGTGTGTTTAAGATGTTTTATTTTTTTTCAAAACACCTTTAATATGTTATCTTAAATTTCTCTCCCCTTTGAGAGAAGACTTTAGTCAGCCACATTGATGCACCTAAATAACCCGAAGTCGAAAATCATTTGAAAGGACCCATGACAACACCTTTAAAACTGGCTCCATTTGTAATGAAATTCCTAAAATTTAAAGAAACATTACATTCAAATATTAATGGGTGAGTCTAGATTCTATGTGTGTGATGATCCCAACCTATGGCACATGTGTAGTGACCAAGTTATTATGAGGTATGTTCTTGATCATGAGTTTGAATCTATTTTACATTTTTTTCATACACTTTCTTATGGTGGACACTTTGGACCCCAATGGAAAACTAGGAACGTTTTATGATTTTAGATTATATTGGCCTAGCTTATTCCATGATGCTCATATGTTTTTATGTCATGCTCATGTTGCCAATACATGGAAAACATTTCTAGGAGACATTGGATGCCTCAAAAACCCATATTATTCTGTGATATTTTTTATGTGTGTGGAATTAATTTTATGGGTCATTTTCCAAGTTATTTTATTTTCATGTACATTTTGGTCACTATTATTATGAGAGCAAATGGGTGGAGGCTAAGGCCACCATGACTGATGATTTTCATGTTGTAGTGGACTTTGACAAAGCACAAATGTTTTGTAGGTTTGGAGTACCAAAGGCCAGCATCAGTGACCAAGGGACACACTTTTGAAATTATAATTTGGCTTCCCTCCTTTAGAAGTTTTGGCTGATATACAAAACATCAACACCATATCATCCCCAAACAAATGGCCAGGCTGAGGATTCAAATAGTGAGTTGAAACAAAATTTTAGAAAAAATCATGCAACTGAATAGGAAGGATTGGAGAAAATAATTGGATGATGTGCTATGGGATTATAGGGAAGCATAAAAGAAACCCATTGATATATCCCCATTTTGGATTGTTTTGGGAAATCCTATCATCTCTACATGGACGTCGAGCATCAATATTGTTGGGATATAATGAAATTCAACATGGATATAGCCCATGATGAAATTCAAATGAAGCTAAAACATCATGAGATTGAGGAGATTTTATTATCATCATTTGAGAACTCAGCGATCTAAAAAAATATAAAAATCATCTCATGATAGAATGATCTGACAAAAGGAGTTTCATGTTAGAGAGAAATTCCTTCTCTATAGTTCACGACTCAAGCTGATGCCTGGTAAGTTTTGTTCTAGATTGTTAGGTCCTTATATTATATCTAATGTTATTCCTTATGGTTTAGTGAAGATCATTCAAGAAGAAACTAGAATGAGAATCATAGTCAACGGGAAATGTTTGAAGAAATAAATTGAGGGAATTCCTACTAATGCAGTGGATTTCATCATACTACATGACCCCATCATCATTTGAGCATAACAAGACGTTCCTAACCCTTTCACATTTATAATAAATTTCCTATATAAAATTATACATTTCATGTGCATATATCATCTCATAGGTTCACATTGAAGAAAATGAAATATTTTAAGTGTGGAGGAGGGGAGAAAATTTTGGGGTATATATTTAGGTTTTTTATTTCTGTGTTTTGTGTGTATTTTCTATAAATTTATCAGTTATAATTTTTAAAAAAACAAAAACTATAAAAAAAACATATCATTTAACATGATAATTTAGATAATTGTAACATCCTGGACTTAATTAGTTACATATTATTTTTACTTTATTGTAGTCTAATTAATTAAGCGACCCAAGAAATGTGCCTGCACACCTCGCTGTGGGTCTCGGGTAGCTTTTTATTTAATTTAAATAATTGCAAACATTTCATGAAAAATGTCACGTCGCATTTTGGCATGGTGTTCGGGTTTTAAATAATTATTAAGGATTGGAAAATAGTAATAATATCATTAAAGAAGATTTAAATGAAATCAATAAAGGATAAACAGAAATTTTGAAATAAAATAAATAGGGGGTTACGGGAAAAATGAAAATAATTAAAATGGGGGATTCCCAATTTTTATTATTTTTATTTTTTTATTTCCATTCTTTTGTTTTATTTTATCTTTTTCTTTTATTTCATTTTTTCCTTATCTTTTATTTTTCTCTTATTTTTCTTTTCTTTTCTTTTTCTTTCTTTCCCCCTTTTTTTTCTCCCCTCTCTCCCTCTCCCACTCATCACGTCGCACCCCTCGATCTCATCACACTAACTAGCAGCCCCTTTATAAGGCCACAACTCCTTCGTCCGATGTCCGATTCCTTTTCGGTCAAGTGCGTAGTAAACCTTTTGGAAAGGATAACATCGCGCAAGTAGAATCTTTTGATTCTGTTGTGTATTCTACGCGCAGTTCGTCGTAAAAGATTCTTACCCTATTTCGTGTTTTTTTCTAAAATCCTTCGTTTTCATCTGTTTTAGGTCAAATAAACGTATACTACATATCTTAGAGTCATCTATGACTACAAGGAATGGTTCATACATGATTTTCCTCTATTTTGTTGTGATTTATAAATAAACTCACAGTTGTGCCGTTAGTCGGTGCATATTGGCTTTGTGTAATTTTACCCATTTTAATTACTTTAATGGTTCTTTTTAATTGTTTTAGATTTAATAATATTAAATTAATTTTGATTAATAGGTTAAATAATACCAGACACCCCTTTGGGTGTGCTGACATAGTCGGCTTATTTTTCCGTTAGCCGGGTTTTTAATTTATATACCTGCGGGTATTGCGCAATCCCTTTTTATTATTTTTAAATTAAATGAATACTTGTTTGAATTATTTCAACAAATATGGACACCCCATTGGGTGTTCTGACATGATTGTTGTATTTTTTAATTATCCATGTTTATTGTTTGATTAATTGCATGTGTTGTGAAGAAACTTTTTATTGTAATTAAATTAAATAATTAGTTGCTTGAACATGAACATCAATTATTGGATCATTGGAACTTGTTTTTCTGAACTGTTTATTATTTAAATATTCATTATCCACTGATTTTGATATGATATGTATATTTTGTTTCATGTTTTCCTGTTGAACTGTTAAATTTATGCCTTGTGATGCACATGTGTATCTGGTTAGTTTTCATGAAGCGACTTTACATGCTGATTATGTCATATCTACTGCTGTGAAAACTTTAATTAAATTCAGGGTGGAGAAAGGAGGCAAGTCCTGTATTAAGGGCCATGCTTAGATCCTCCCTTCCTGATGGGTTACCTCTATGTGTTGGGGGCAGTGTTATTTTATTATATTTTTATACTCAAAAAACTGTTTTATTTGATAACACGAGTATAATTAAAATGAGACTGTTGGGTTTTGACTGTTATATGACCATTGGTTAATATGACCGTTGTAAAATAAAGGTTTCGATTATTGTCTCTAAATACAAGTAATCTTGGTTAATTATTATAGAAAGAAGATTCGATGGCCTCACCCAGTAGTCTTGGACCGATCGAAGCCCATCTAACAGAACTTGGGAAGGAGGTAGCACCCCTGGGCTTTTCTCTGGACCAAACCCAAGCTGAACGTCATCATGTGAAGCTAGAACGGAATCGCCTTTGCGAGATGTTCAAAATGATAGAAATTACTACTCGTGCGATGTTGGCTGAGCCTCCCTCAGATTCTCTCACCTTAGCACACCTTACACTTAGGTCCAATGCTGGTGTGATAAGGGGCTATGTAAGGAGACCGTAACTGCCTTGTGTAATCATTTGTTTTAAATAAAAATTGGGATTTCTTCTTATGATGAAGTTTATGAATTTTCAAATGACCGGATAAATATAGTATGCATATTTTTGATGAATTTTAGAAAATGTATATTTTAAAAATGTTTTTGTAAACCTTAAATAATTAGAAATGTGTCATGATTTGAAAAAAAATGGTCTTCTACAATTATGTTCAGTACGAAATTTAGAGTCTAATAAGATCAACTTGATTTTTGATGAATAGAAAATTATGAATAGTGATTTTACGCTTAAGATTAGTAATGTGACCAAATGGATTAGTAATTTAACTCAAAGAAAGTTTTAATATAATTTAGACACCTTGATTATGTAATGAGATTCAATAAAATGGGTAAATAACGGTTTCATAAATTATTAGTCAAGTATTAGTTTTTTTGGGTGAATAGTGTTTTTTAATTAACAATTTAATTAAAAATAATTAGAAAATTATTTTTATAAAATGGACATTATTTTTGAACTCAGAGCATCGATATTATGTTATTGTAATTTTTCGGGATTTTTCTGAAAAAAATGAATTTTCTGTGAATAGTGTATTTATTTAAAAATAAAATTAAAAATATTTAGAAAATTATTTTTATAAAATGGAGGTCATTTTTGAAATCAGAGCATTGATATTTGATTAAGGTGAAATTTTGGGATCTTTCTGAGAAAGTTGAATTTTCAGTGAATAGTAAAAATACAGTTTTAGGGTTTCAGTATGTTTAATGACATCATAACTATGTCATGATGATGTCATGAGATATTTTAAGGGTTGGCCGGCCAAGGGTGATGAAATATTGTTTTGGGGGCCCCATGTGGCCTAACTCCATGTTAAATGCCAAGGGAGAGCACATGGTTTTGGGAAAAGCACTTTTGAGGTGTCCCTTGGCCATTAATGCCTTGTCCCCTCACTTTCCCTATAAATACCAAGCCATCCTCTCATCCATTTCGACTCCCCACTCTCCCCAACGAATTTCTGGTCTCATTACCTCCCAATGAGTCCTCCCAAGGTGCCCCTATTCCCTCAAGGCCTAAACCATGGAGTTTTAAGAGTTACGTTTTAAGGTAAGGGATCCGACCTCTCTCTTTCTTTTCAAGTAATCTCTTTTATGTCTTTCCTTTTATTCTCCATGTTCTTATGTTGGAGGATGTTCTTATATATTCATTACACTTTCCTTTTTATGTTCATATGATGATAGTCCCCCTCTTACTCTCATCATTTCATTTTATGAATGTTTAAGTGGCGCCGTTATGCTGCCGAAATTTTTGTAACAGATTCTTTCACCCTTCTCATTTTCAAGATCTATTTTCAGGTCAAGTCTTTCAAGTTCTTTTTTATTATGTTGGGGTATGATCTCTATATCTATCATACTAAACCCTTATGTTCATATTATTAGAGACCCTATTTTTATCTTGTCAATTCATTTTTGGTTGAAGTTTAAGTGACGCCGTTAGGCTACCGAATTTTTAAGGGATTCGTTCGCCTTTCTAATTTTTCAAAGATCTACTTTCATGTAAAGTATTTCATGTTCCTTTTGTATTGTGTTGGGGTATGATATCTATATCTATAATACTGATATTTTATGTTCATAGGATGAGATACCCTATTTGATCTCATCAATTCAATTTTGTCAAAGTTTAAGTGACGTCGTTGGGCTACCAAATTTTCACAAGAGAAATCTTATTTTTGTCTTCCTTTCATGTTCTTCATTTCATATGGTATATTTTCAAATATCATTACCATGTTCTTAAATCCCTTATATTTTGTCCCTATACTGTTTGATGGGTCATTTATGAATGTTTGACCCATATCCCCTCTCTTCTCAATGTTTTCTAAAACCCCAAAACATAGCCATTATGCTGCAGAATTTTCGTCTCAAAGTGCCTCTCTCTCTTTTCTCAAAATTATTTTATGTTATAAAGTGAATACTCAAATATCTTATTTCTACAGGTGTATTCCCATATATATCAACATGTTCTATTTTAAATTCTGGGATTTACATACATGAAACCCGCTTTCTCTTTTCTGTGGGTTTAAAGTGACATAAAGATCATGTCTTTAAAGCAGTTTTCAAAACGTTATGATTATGAAATGAAACCCATTTCATTTATGCTATATGGGTTGTTTATGAAATGATTGATGGTGATATATGTGGCTCACATGATAATAAATACATGTCAAGGGTGCGCCCAGATAGCGCTCCAATGCATTGGGTAAAGACTTAATCTCTAGAGATGACCATTTTTAACGATGCCTTGGTGAATAACCTTGGTAATTTTTAACGACACCTTGGGGATGGACCTTGGTGAAACGAAATGATTGTCAATATTAAATGTTGTATCCAAATATTCATGTTATGAAAAAATGTTATTTTTATTAAGATATGCCTCATTATTTCATTTTCATGCCTTAATGAGTTTTTCATGACTTTATTGATGTATCTCAAGTTCACATGTTAAATGTTTCCCTTGTTTCCCTTACTGGGCCTTCTGCTCACCCTTTCTTTTGATGTATGTCCCCAGGTTATGAGATGCAGTAATGAACCTAGGGTGAACTTGTGGAGAATCCTTTCAAGTGTTCAAGAAGAATTTTTTTCTGTTTTCATGTTTTATGTTCCTGGTTTCCAAGACACTAAACCTTAACGATCCTCGGTTTTGTAAAATGTAATGAAAGTTTATGTGATAAAAAGGCGGGATTCTATAGTTGGTATCAAAGGATGGTTAAGTTATTTGTGGAAATTAGGATATGAAAACTTTAGGAAGAATCCTATATAAAAGTTTATATATAGGAAATCTTCCTGGTATTTTGGTGAGTATTGAGTAATGGGTTGCCAAGAAAATACATCCATGTCTGGATACGAGCAGGTAGAGGTGGCTCTGGCACAGATGTACATAGGGGTAAAACCCGAAAACACCGCTTTGAGCTAGACTCGAATGGGAACCGGTACACGACAATGGGCCTTGCTGCACTCTTGGTTACGACACTCTCGGGGGATATGCTTTGGTAAATTCATAAGCTTAGTATGAACCATTGTTAAAGGAACAAAGATAAAATAAAATAAAGGTTCACATAAGAATATATGATCATGGATAACCTATATGGGAACCTAGGGGATCACAAGATAGGGTATACTTTTCTTCTACAAGTTATCCTTATATGCGTTAAATTCCTTGTCATGATTATTGGCTAAGTATTAAAGCCCCTAATTGTACTTTGTTTTCGTAGTTAATGGCGGGAAATGGAAGAACATGTCCCAACAACAAATGCGATAAGAAATGTGACGATTTCCATATTAATATGAAAGAGGTGATTAGGGGATTAAAATATGATTATTATTTTGGAATACGTTCACTATTTTAAGGACCCTATATGATCATGGTAAATTGATTAGTGCGGTATTTTCATTGCGGAGTAAGGTTGACTTATATTTTGAAGAATCAATGAATTTAAGGTGGACTTATAGTAATTTAGGTTACTTATGGAAATGATTAACCTATCTTGGGTAAAATATGTTTAGGTTAGCTACTTTTGTTATAATATGTTAGGTGGAGATGAACAATGAAGATTATTTTGGAAGACTTTGTTATCAAATCACTATTGTATTTGGGTTTCAATCTTAGTTTGGTTTATTTTGAGGAATTTTAAGGACCGTTATTTATGGGATGGTCTATGATGAACTTTGGGTAGTACCATGGAACTTTGAAGATTTAAAAAAAAGTTTCCCTTCCGATGGGATTATTTCTTTTTAAAGAGTTGTTTTACCTTACCCTTTCTATTCTTGGGATAATGTTTAATGATATAAGAAATAGATAGTTAATCTTTTGTGGATTATGTGATTCTCTAGAAGATGATTCTTGTTTTTTGATGAGACCAAGTAGTTTTGAATGCTCATAATTTGGAGAAAAGATTAGTTTTGGTAGAAACTTATTAAAGGATGAAACTCTACATGAAGGTAGGTATATTTTCTAATGTTTTTGTTCTATTTAGTAAATGAGTTCCTCAATATTATGAAAAGGAACGTAAAACAAAAATGTTGTTGGTTTACGTTTCCTACTAGGTAATCAAAGACCGTTTACACACATCATAAGTTTGGGATTTTCTTATTTTTAACTTTCTCCTAATCATGTTTTCTATCACTCTCCCTCAGAACATGACCCTTTGTTTTCTCCTCCATGTCCATGTTTCCTACATGGAATCCTAGTGTTGGTTAACTCGGGTGACCTTTGTACTTCCCTTTCTTCTTTTTAAAGTAATAGTTTTACTGACTCCTTTTCCGATGTGGGACTTTCAATGAAATTTCAAAACCCAATTTTAAAAATTCCGAGGACGCAATTTCTTAAGGGGGGAAGATTGTAACGACCCGAAATTTTGAATAAATCTTGTTTCCTAATTTTAGGTGTTATTTTATTTTATTTTTATACTCAAAAAATGTTTTATTTGATAACATGAGTATAATTAAAATGAGACCGTTGGGTTTTGACTGTTATATGACCATTGGTCAATATGACCGTTGTAAACTAAAGGTTTCGATTATTGTCTCTAAATACAAGTAATCTTGGTTAATTATTATAGAAAGAAGATTCGATGGCCTGACCCTGTAGTCTTGGACCGATCGAAGCCCATCTAACAGAACTTGGGAAGGAGGTAGCACCCCTGGGCTTTTCTCTGAAAAAAACCCAAGATGAACTTCATCGTGTGAAGCTAGAACGGAATCGCCTTTGCGAGAAGTTCAAACTGATAGAAATTACTACTCGTGCGATGTTGGCTGAGCCTCCCTCAGATTCTCCCACCTTAGCACACCTTACACTTAGGTCCTATGCTGGTTTGATAAGGGGTTATGTAAGGAGACTGTAACTGCCTTGTGTAATCCTTTGTTTTAAAAAAAAATTGGTATTTCTTCTTATGATGATGTTTATGAATTTTCAAATGACCGGATAAATATAGTATGCATATTTTTGATGAATTTTAGAAAATGTATATTTTAAAAATGTTTTTGTAAACCTTAAATAATTAAAAATGTGTCATGATTTGAAAAAAATGGTCTTCTACAATTATGTTCAGTACGAAATTTAGAGTCTAATAAGATCAACTTGATTTTTGATGAATAGTAAATTATAAATAGTGATTTTACGCTTAAGATTAGTAATGTGACCAAATGGATTAGTAATTTAACTCAAAGAAAGTTTTAATATAATTTAGACACCTTGATTAAGTAATGAGATTCAATAAAATGGGTAAATAACGGTTTCATAAATTATTAGTCAAGTATTAGTTTTTTCGGGTGAATAGTGTTTTTTAATTAAAAATTTAATTAAAAATAATTAGAAAATTATTTTTATAAAATGGACTTTATTTTTGAACTCAGAGCATCGATATTATGTTATGGTAATTTTTGGGGATTTTTCTGAAAAAAATGAATTTTCTGTGAATAGTGTATTTATTTAAAAATAAAATTAAAAATATTTAGAAAATTATTTTTATAAAATGGAGTTCATTTTTGAAATCAGAGCATTGATATTTTATTAAGGTGAAATTTTGGGATCTTTCTGAGAAAGTTGAATTTTCAGTGAATAGTAAAAATACAGTTTTAGGGTTTCGGTATGTTTAATGACATCATAACTGTGTCATGATGATGTCATGAGATATTTTAAGGGTTGGCCGGCCAAGGGTAATGAATTATTGTTTTGGGGGCCCCATATGGCCTAACTCCATGTTAAATGCCAAGGGAGAGCACATGGTTTTGAGAAAAGCACTTTTGAGGTGTCCCTTGGCCATTAATGCCTTGTCCCCTCACATTCCCTATAAATACCAAGCCATCCTCTCATCCATTTCGACTCCCCACTCTCCCCCAACGAATTTCTGGTCTCATTACCTCCCAATGAGTCCTCCCGAGGTTCCCCCAAGCCCTTAAGGCCCAAGCCTTTGAGTTTTAAGAGTTGCGTTTTAAGGTATGGGATCCGACCTCTCTCTTTCTTTTCAAGTAATCTCTTTTATGTCATTCCTTTTATGCTCCATGTTCTTATGTTGGAGGATGTTCTTATATATTCATTATACATTCCTTTTTATGTTCATATGATGATATTCCCCCTCTTACTCTCATCATTTCATTTTATGAATGTTTAAGTGGCGCCGTTATGCTGCCGAAATTTTTGTAACAGATTCTTTCTCCCTTCTCATTTTCAAGATCTATTTTCATGTCAAGTCTTTCAAGTTCCTTTTTTTTATGTTGGGGTATGATCTCTATATCTATAATACTGAACCCTTATGTTCATATTATGAGAGACCCTATTTTTATCTTGTCAATTCATTTTTTGTTGAAGTTTAAGTGACGCCGTTAGGCTGCCGAATTTTTAAGGGATTCGTTCGCCTTTCTAATTTTTCAAAGATCTACTTTCATGTAAAGTATTTCATGTTCCATTTTTATTGTGTTGGGGTATGATCTCTATATCTATCATAATTATATTTTATTTTCATAGGATGAGATACCCTATTTGATCTCGTCAATTAAATTTTGTCAAAGTTTAATTGACGTCGTTGGGCTACCAAATTTTCACAAGAGAAATCTTATTTCTGTCTTCCTTTCATGTTCTTCATTTCATATGGTATATTTTCAAATATCATTACCATGTTCTTAAATCCCTTATATTTTGTCCCTATACTGTTTGATGGGTCATTTATGAATGTTTGACCCATGTCCCCTCTCTTCTCAATGTTTTCTAAAACCCCAAAACATAGCCGTTATGCTGCAGAATTTTCGTCTCAAAGTGCCTCTCTCTCTTTTCTCAAAATTATTTTATGATATAAAGTGAATAATCAAATCTCTTATTTCTACAGGGGTATTCCCATATATATCAACATGTTCTATTTTAAATTCTGGGATTTACATACATGAAACCCGCTTTCCCTTTTCTGTGGGTTTAAAGTGACATAAAGATCATGTCTTTAAAGCAGTTTTCAAAACGTTATGATTATGAAATGAAACCCATTTCTTTTATGCTATATGAGTTGTTTATGAAATGATTGATGATGATATATGTGGCTCACATGATAATAAATACATGTCAAGGGTGCGCCCAGATAGCGCTCCAATGCATTGGGTGAAGACTTAATCTCTAGAGATGACCATTTTTAATGATGCCTTGGTGAATAAACTTGGTAATTTTTAATGACACCTTGGGGATGGACCTTGGTGAAACGAAATGATTGTCAATATTAAATGTTGTAGCCACATATTCATGTTATGATAAAATGTTATTTTTATTAAGATATTCCTCATGATTTCATTTTCATGCCTTAAAGAGTTTTTCATGACTTTATTGATGTATCTCAAGTTCACATGTTAAATGTTTCCCTTGTTTCCCTTACTGGGCCTTCTGCTCACCCTTTCTTTTGATGTATGTCCCCAGGTTATGAGATTCAGTAATGAACCTAGGGTGAACTTGTGGAGAATCCTTTCAAGTGTTTAAGAAGAATGTTTTTCTGTTTTCATGTTTTATGTTCCTGGTTTCCAAGACACTAAACCTTAAAGATCCTCGGTTTTGTAAAATGTAATGAATGTTTATGTGATAAAAAGGCGGGATGCTATAGCTATGCTAGCCTCGGATGACACTCAACCCCATTTTGCAGGATTGGGACGGAATCAGGGTAAAGCCATGCCTCGGGTGATACTTGGTCTTTTGAAATATTTTATTGGATGGGCTTGGTGGAATTGGATAAATTGACGGATGTTTCGTAGCGATACCTTCCATATGGTCTCAGACTCTAACTCTCAAATTGAACATTAAATAATGATGCACTTAAGGTTTATGTTATTGATAATTGAGTCTATTAAGAATTGAGATATTTCCCTTGATATGTGGAAGTGTGCTTGGTTGACACTGGACCTGAACCCCAAGTTAAAGCACAAGCTTGGGTTATACATTTGTCCAGTTTTACCTTGCTTTATGGATTTTATATATGTGTGTGTGTGTGTATGTTCATGCATTTCTGCTGACAGTTACCCTTTTAGACTAATAACTTAGGCTGAAGTAGGTAACCAGGCACGTGTGCTGTTTGGGACTCACACCGTCTTATTTATTTCATTACAGTACAATTAATTTATTTGAAATGGTTATGTAATGGCACACTGCATTTTTATTTTTGCACGAAATGGAAAGGTTTATACATCATGGGTGCCGGCCTACTATGATTTTATCTCATACCCTGCTCGGGCATCATCGACACCTGATTATATTACATGCTCGCAGGTATTGAAAAGGAGAAGTGTGTTCCTTATGATACTTGATTGTTCATTATTGCTTAGGGATGGAGACTGGGGCAGAGGACCAGGTTGTGCTCATGATGCAGTTGCTTCTTGTGTCTTTTATTTTAGTTGATTGTGTGTTTGAGTTCTGTTTTTTGTACTTTCAGTTTAGACTCATATCATGGCATGACACTCTTTTGTCAGTTTCTGTAGTTGGTTTTTATTACTCATTTGGATTATTTACATTGCTTCTTCTACATTAATTTATTCGCATGCTTCTACTACTTCTTATTTGTTGTTTTTTACTTCCACTGTGATATTATCGGTTACCTATGAGGGAATAGTCTCCCCACGGACAAAAAAAAGGCCCACGCAGCTAGTCAACAGCCTCTGGTGTTTGGGGAGATGCGATTGAGGTTATGTGACACACCGGTTTGGCCACCATCTTAGAGGTGAGTTGGGTCAAAATGTTACAATAATGAATATATAGAAAATTCATGTTTTCAAAATTCATTATTGGCATGATAATAATGAGAAATATTTTATGATTAAGATTTGATGATTTTAATGAGAAGGATTTAATTATTTGTGATATTTGTTCAAAGTAATTTGGGTAAATGATTTCTAGAAAAAAAAAATTCACTCAACCATGACTTGTAAAAAAATTTCTACTCAATTGAAGGTATAGTCATGTGAAGTAAAAAAAATTCTTTGGTTGATCCATATGTTTGTTTCTCTTCTGATCGGTTTCATTACTCTACTGAATTGACCTAAGCGTGTGTACCTATTATCCGACCGTTGTATGCCTTTATAAAAATGTTGTGTCTTGTACATGTCAAAAACCACTCTTCCTCAACCTTTGATCATGTATAAACTATTACAATTAGTGTTTAAGAGATCAAACACAGGTTGTGAGATGAGTGTGAGATTTTTTCCAAGTGAAACTTTAAAAAACTAAAAATAATAATAAATGAGGGGAGTGATGAAATGTACCACACATGAGGATATCTACTTCGGGATCTTAAAGTTTGACATTCAGAAATGCTTAAGTGAGTGGGTCTTGAAATCTGATTGCAAAGGAATGTAGAAAAGGTTCAGTGAAATAAACGTGGAAAGAAGAATTTTTTTTCTTGACCAGAATCTACTCAATAAATGGTGGATTTATGAGCTTGGATTGGTTGGCCCACACACATGTGGAGAATTAATGGCATGGTAGACCCATGACTTATTTCCTTGTGATTAGTGTTATGAATCTAACTGAATTTTGTTTTGATATAATTTATGAGACAATGAATTTAAAATTTATTGATATTGACTTTTTATGGGAATTTATGTTTTCCTATATTTCCAATGTGGATTGAGGAGTATGAACATCCATATCTAGTCATAATTTTTTTTGAATACATGATATGAGGTTTTTCAAAGGAGTGCAAAAGATTAATTGTTGGGGATTTGATAAAACAAATTTTTATTGAATATTTTACAGATAATAAATGATATAATTTTTCTCACATTGTGGTGACTTATTTCATTTATGAAATATTTGGTATTAGATCATTCATTTGAAAATTTTATGAGAATTCATGTTTTACCATTTAAAATTCGTTGTATCATTTCTGACATAAATATTTTAATATGTATTATTTAATTTTAAAATCATGTAAATATATTCCTGAATTAATGGGATACAACTTTTATTCAAGACATTGGAGCTAAATCGTGTATTTGGTGGGTGTAAAATGGACATGAAGTCAAAGATGGGTTGGACCGGATAGTTTGCACATTAGTTATATATTTGGTCCATATAATCTTCATAAAATCTTGTATTTGACCAAAATTTTGAGAGGCGATAAGGAAATAAATTACTCACATTTCATCCTGTTGGAATAATATCTTAATCACATGTTTTAGAGGTAAAATAGTCAACTTAAGTTGGCTTAAAATATCTGGACTAATTTCCCCATTCACACTTGAAACCAATTGTAACATAGCCTCCCCTCAACCCAATAAATATGTATTATTCTCTTTTTGAAAGGTTTGGATTAGAATTATAAATTTTATGGAAGATGATAAGTATATAAACTCTAATTATACAATCATTTAAACAAGGGTATCTCTTGAAGTAAGGATCCCTTCGACGAAGCCTTCTTCTTCTTCTTCAGGTTGTAATACTTTTGTTTGTGTAATAAATTCCTTAGTTTTTCTTTAATTTCTTCTAATTTAATATATTTTGTTCAATTATATTCCACATTAATCTTTCTCTTTATGATTTAATTCATGATTAGAAACAATATTGGGTTATATCTAATCTAAACTCTTGCGAAAGAAAAACGTTTCTACAATGACTACACCGCCCATGGAAGAGTGGTTTTCTTACTAATCAATATACCTCTTACCTTCTTCATTCACATATTTTGAATCGATAAAATAGTATAATTTAATTAATATGACCCATGAATTGAGTTTTTAAATTATAATAAACTAAGTATGAAATTGAACAATTAACACAAAACCACGTTAGGTCAATAATTTGTGTAAATTATGAGAGTGTAAACATAATCGGTAAAACAAGACCACACCGAGAAAATTTTTAGAGTTAAAATAAATTCCCTAATCTCAATTAATCCTGATTTATATAGTGGGTATGTTCAATAATTCACCACTTACCAGAATATATCCTTAGAACGACAATCAAAGTAGGGTGTTGCGATTGCATGTTCCAAAGCTAGCTTAGGGTTTAACTCTTTTCATCTTTGTGGTTATGTTAACTCTCATAGGGTTTGAGGGTTAGAAAATTAAGGGATCATAATTAAGTGGAGATTGATTAAAATTATAATGATAAGTAAATAAATTAAGTGGTATGGTCAGATTGATTACGCCTTTTAAAATATTTTATAAAAACACATCTTCTTGTTGTGTATTTTTAATCGAATTTCATTTCAAAAATAAAAACAAAAAAAATGAAATATTCTTCCAACATACTTATTATAGTTTTATAAATAGTAAACAACCCCTCATCCTTTCAAGTAGTGTGTTTACGTTATTTTTTTCAAAATACTTTTAATATGTTTTCTTAAATTACTTCCTCCTTTGAGAGATGATTTTGGTCCATAATTATATTGCACCTAAATAACATGAAACAGAAAATCATTTCAAAGAACTGATGATAGTGCCTTTCAAATTGGTGCTTTTTTAGGGAAATTACAATAATTTTAAAGAAATATCAAGTCCAAAAATTAAATAATGAGTCTAGATTCAATGGGTGGGATAATCCATACCTATTTTGTATGTGTAGTGACCAAGTTATTAGGAGGTATGTTCCTAATCATAAGTTTGAGTCTATTTTATATTTGTTTCATATACTTTCATGTGGGGGACACTTTGGACCCTAACGGAAATAGAGTAATGTTTTAGACTCTGGATTATATTAGCTAATCTTATTTCATGATTATCTTGTGTTTTTTAAGTCATGCTCACATTGCCAACACATGGGAAACATTACTAGAAGACATGAGATTCCCCAACAACCCATATTATTATATGAGATTTTTGATGTGTGGGAAATTAATTTTATGGGTACTTTTACAAGTTCTTTTGGTTTCTATACATTTTTTTCTTTATTTATTATATGAGAAAATGGGTGGAGGCTAAGGCCACTAGGACTGATGATTCTCATGCTATAGTGGACTTTGTCAAATGAAATATTTTTTGTAGGTTTGTAGTATCGAAGGTCATCATCTGTGACCAAGAGACACACTTTTGTAATCAGAATTTGTCTTCCCACTTTTGGAATTATGGGTTGACACACAAAACATCAACACTATACCACCCCCTAAACAAATGGCCAAGATAAGGATTCAAATAGGAAGTTGAAACAAATTTTGGAAAAAACTATGCAGCCAAATAGGAAGGATTGGAAGAAATGCATGGATGATGTATTATGGGATTATAGGATAGCATACAAGACACCCATCGGTATGTCCCCATTTATGATATTTTTTTGAAAGCCTTTCATCACCCCATGGAAGTCAAGTTTCAGGCTTATTGGGCTATAAAGAAATGTAACATGGATTTGGCCCAAGCGGGAATCCAAAGGAAGCTCCAAATTCAAGAGAATGAGGAGATTAAATTTTCATCATATGATAAATCAATGTTATACAAAGAAACATCAAAAGAATCTCATGATATAATGATCTAACAAAGGGTGTTTCATGTTTGAAGAATGTCTTTCTCTATAGTTTGCAACTAAATTTGATTCCTGGTAAGTTTCATTCCAGATGGTTAGTTATTTATATTATATCTAATGATATTTCTTATAGTGGAGTGGAGATCATACAAGAGGACATAAGAAGTAGGTTCACAATCAATGGGAAACATTAGAGTAAATACAATGAGGAACTTCCTACTAATGCAGTGGATTTCATCACACTGTATGACCCCATCATCACTAGAGTTTATCAGGCTATTCCTAACCCTTTCACTTAAATATATTGTGTCCTATTTAAAATTTTACATTTCATGTGAATATATCATCTAAAAGGATTACATTGAGGACAATGAAATATTTTAAGTGTGGGGAAGGGCAAAACATTTTTGGGTAGATAATTAGGATTTTTATTTGTGTGTTTTCTGTGTATTTTCTTTTAAGTTTTTGGTTAAAATTTTCCAAAAAATCCAAAAAAATAAAAACACAAATAAAAAACAAAAAAACATTTCATGTAACATACCCATTTAGATATGGAATATATGGACAATACATGTTTTAAAAATTCATTATTTTCCTGATAAGAATAAGAAATATTTCATCACCAAGGTTCGATGATAAGAATGAGAAATATTTCTTTATTTGTGATATTTGTTCATTTTAAATTGTGCCATTGATTTATACACATAAAATTTTCACTCAACCATGATTGTGAAATTTTTCCTACTTAATGGAAGGTAATGTCATGTTAGGTGAAAAATTAATTAGTTTATCCATGCATTCATTTCTATTCCGGTCGGTTTCATTACTATATAGAATTGACCTATGTGTGTGTACCTGTTATCCGATCGTTGTGCGCCATCAAGAAAACTGTTGTGTATTGGACTTGTCAAAAACCACTCTTCCTCAACCTTTGATATCATTATAACTATTATAATTAGTATTGTGAGAATATAAAACATGGGTTGAGAGATGAGTGTGATATTTGTTCAAAAAGAAACTTAAAAAAACAAAAAATAAATAAATGAGGGGAGTGATGAAATGTACAACACATAGAAATATCTAGGTCGGGAGTTTAATGTTTGACTTTCGGGAATGCTAAAGTGAGTGGGTCTTGAAATATGATTGAAATGGAATGTAGAATAGGTTCGACTAATTAATCTAAGTAAGAAGAATTGTTTTACATGACCTGAATATAATGAATAATGGGTGGATTTATGAGCTTGGAATGGTTGTCACACACACACACGTGAAGAATTAGTGGCATGGTAGACCCATGACTTGTTTCATTGTTACTAGTGTTACGAATCTCACTGGATTTTATTTTGACACAATTTATGAGAAAATGAATTTAAATTTTATTGATATTAACTTTTTATGGGATTTTTTACTTTTTATATATTTCCACTGTGGATTAAGGAGTACTAACATTTATATCTTGCCATAATTTATTGGAATAAATGATTTAAGGTTTTTCCATGTAGTGCAAAAGGGTAAGTGTAGGGGAGTTGATAAAACACATTTTTATAGAATATTTTATTTATAATAAATGATTTAATTTCCTCAAATTGTGGTAACTGTGTTCATTTATAAAATATTTTTGATTAGATCATTCATTTGAAAATTTGATGAAAACTATAATTTTACCCTTTAAAATTAATTGTAGAATTTCAGACATGAATATTTTAATATGTATTATTTGATCTTACAATTTTGTAAATATATTCTTGACTTAATGGGATAAAACTTTCATTCAATACATTAGAGTTAGATCGTGCATTTGATGGGTGTAAAAGGTCTATGAAATCGAAGATGGGATGGACCCGCTAGTTTGGACATTAGTTCTGTATTTGGGCCATATATTCTTCAAAAAATCTTGGATTTGGCCCAAATTTTGAGTGGAGATCGGAGAATCAGTTATTCAAATTTAATCCTAATAGAAGGAAAGTTTAATAATGTATTCTATATGTCAAACATGCGGTGAAACCTGGCTTAAAATATTTGGATGAATTTTCCCATTCACACTTGAAACAACTTGTAACCTTGACCCCCCCCCCCCCCCCTCCAATCTATAAATATTTAATTTTGTCATTTACAGGGGATGGGTCATGAATTTTTAATTTTAGGGCATAGGATAAGTAGATCCACCCCTATTTTATCACCATTTCAATAAGGGTAGCTCTTGAAGAAAGGATCCCTTCAACGGAGCCTTTTTCTTCTACTTCGTGTTGTAATACTTTTGTTTTCCTAATAAACTCCTTAGTTTATCTTTAATATATCCTATTATACAATATTGTTTTCACTTATTTTCCTCATTAATCTTCCTCTTGGGGCTGGAATTCACGACTAGGAATAGGATTGGGTTATACCTTTTCTAAACTCTTGCGAAAGAAAAATGTTTCTACGATGACTACGCCACCCATGGAAAAGTAGTTTTCTTAGTAATCGATCTACCTCTTACCTTCTTCATTAAATTATTTTGAATCAATGACATATTGTAACTAAATAATGATGATCCATGAAATGAGTTTTTAAATTATAAGAAACTAAGTAAGAAATTAAACAATTAACACAAAAACATGGAAGGTCGAGAATTTGTGTAAATTATGAGAGCGCAAACATAATTAGTAAAACAATGCCATACAGGATAAATTTTTAAAGTTAAAATAAAATCCATAAGATCAATTAATCTAAATTTCAAGAGTGGTTATGTGCCTGAATTCACCACTATCCATAATCTATCTTTAGAACAATCAAATCAGGGTGCTGTTATTGCATGTTCCAAAGCTAGCCTAGAGTTTAACTCTTTCCATCTTTGCAGTTATGTTAACTCTCATAGGGTTTGAGGGTTTGAAAATTAAAGAATCATAATTAAGATAATATTGATTAAAATTATAATGATAAATAAATAAATTAAGAGGTATAGTTAGAGAGATTACTCATTTTAAAATATTTTCAAAAAAAAACATTTTATTGTTGTGTCTTTTTAATCGAACTTCATTTTAAAAATAGAAACAAAAAAATTCAATCTTCGTAAAATATACTTATTCAATTTTTATAAATGATAAAAAAACCCCATACTTTAAAGTAGTGTGTTTAAGTTATATTATTTTATTTTAAAAATACCTTTAATATGTTTTCTTAAATTACTTCCTCCTTTGAGAGATGACTTTGGTCAGCCACTATGCGCACCTAAATAACCTGAAACCGAACATCATTCAAAATCACCCATGACAGCACCTATCAAATTGGCTCCATTCCCTGGGAAATTCCTAAAAATTTAAAGAAACATCAAGTTCAAAAAATAACGAGTGGGTCTAGATTTTATTTGTGGGATGATCCCTACCTATGGTGCATGTGTAGTGACTAAGTTATTAAGAGGTATGTTCTGGATGATGATTTTGAATATATTTTATATTCTTGTCATACACATTATTGTGGTAGAAACATTGGACCCCAGTGGTTAGCTAGGAATGTTTTAGACTATAGATTTTATTTCCATAGCTTATTCCATGATGCTCAGGTGTTTTGTATGTTGTGCTCACGTTTCCAACACATGGGAAACATTTTTATAAGACATGAGATGCCTCAAAAACCCATATTATTCTCTGATATTTTTGATGTGTAGGCCATTGATTTTATGGGAAATTTTCTATGTTCTTTTGGTTTCTTATAAATTTTGGTCTCTCTTGATTATATGAGAAAATGGGTGGAGGATAAGGCCATTAGCACTAATGATTCTCATCTTGTAGTAGAATTTTTTAAAGAACAGATTTATTGTAGGTTTGGAGTACCTAAATCTATCATCAGTGACCAAGGTACAAACTTTTTCTATCGAAATTTTGCTTATCTCCTTCATAAGTATGGGCTGACACACAAAACATCAACACCATACCACCCCCAAACAAATGGCTAGGATGAGGTTTCAAATACTGAGTTGTAACAGATTTTGTAAAAAATCATGCAACGAAATAGGAAGGATTGTAGAAAATGATTAGATGATGTGCTATGGGAATATAAGAGAGCATTCAGGAAACCCATCAGTATGTCCCCAATTCATAATATTTTTGGTAAAGCCTTTCATCACTCGGTGTAAGTCAAGCATCTAGCTTATTGGGCTATAGAGAAATGCAACATGGATTTGGCCAGAGTTGGAATTCAAATCAAGCTGTAAATTCAAGAGCTTGAGGAGATTAGGTTGTCATCATATGATAACTAAAGGCTCTAAAATAGATCAAAAGAAGCTCATGATAGAATGATCTAAAAAATTTAGTTTCGTGTTATAGAGAAAGTCCTTCTCTATAGTTCATGACTGAATTTGATTTCCGGTAAGTTACATTTTAGATGGTTAGGTCCTTATATTGTATCTAATGTTCTTCCTTATGGTGCAGTGGAGATCATACAAGACAAAAATGGAAGGAGCATCAGACTCAATGGAAATTTTTTTCATAAATACATTGAGGGACTTTCTACTGATGTAGTGGATTTCATCACACTACATGACCCTATAATCACTTGAGAATATCAGGTTGTTCTTAACCCTTTCACTTTTATATACCTTTTCTTATTTAAAATTATAAATTTCATGTGGATATATCATCTCATAGGTTCACATTTAGAAAAATGCAATATTTTAAGTGCTAGGGAGGGGACAAAATTTTGGGTAGATATTTAGGATTTTTATTTGTGTGTTTTCTATGTATTTTCAATTAAGTTTTTAGTTAAAATTTTCTAAAAAAACCAAAAAATAAAAAAAACAAAAAAACAAAAAAAAAATATCATGTAACATGACCATTTAAATATGTAATATAATTAAAATGAATGTTTTAAAAATTCCTCAGTGTCATGATAATAATGATAATGATTTCATCATCATGGTTTGATGATAAGAATGAGAAAATTTTCATTATTTGTGATATTTGTTCATGGTAAATTGTGTCATTGATTTCTACACACAAATTTTCACTCAAACATGACATGCGAAATTTTTCCTAATTAATTGCATGTACAGTAAAGTTAGGTAAAAAATAATTGGTTGATCCATATGTTATTTTATCTTCCAATTGGTTTCATTAATTTACTGAATTTCCCTATGCATTTGTACCTGTTATCCGACCGTTGTACACCCTCAAAAAAATGTTGCATCTTAGATAGGTCAAAAACCACTCTTCTTAAACCATTTATCTTGTTATAACTATTATAATTAGTGTTTTTAGGAGATCAAATGCAGGTTGAGAGATGAGTGTGAGATTTTTCCAAGTACAACATCAAAAAACAAAAAATAAATAAATGAGGGGAGTGATGAAATGTACAACACGTGGGGATATCTTGGTCAGGAGACTAAGGTTTGACTTTTTGGAATGCTTAAGTGAGTGGGTCTTGGAATATGATTTCAAAGGAATGTAGAACATGATTAGTGAATTAAACTCGGTTAGAAGAATTGTTTTACTTGACCTGAATATACAGAATAAAGGGTGGATTTATGAGTTTGGAATGGTTGGCACACACACACCTGGGGAATTAGTGGCATGGTAGACCCATGCCTTGTTTTACTGTGACTAGTGTTATGAATCTCAGTAGATTTTTTTTTGAAAAAAATTATGATACAATGAATTTAAAATTTATTGATATTGACTATTGATGGGATTCTTACTTTTCCTATATTTCCACAGTGTATTGAGGAGTAAGAACATGCATATCCTGTCATAATTTTTTGAAATACATGATATGAGGTTTTTCCCAGAAATGAAAAAGGGTAAGTGTGGGGGATTTGATAAAACACAATTTTATTGAATATTTTATTGATAATAAATGATATAATTTCCTCACATTGTGGTAAATTTGTTCGTTTATGAAATATTTGGTATTAGAGCATTCATTTGAAAATTTGATGAAAATTTCAGTTTTACCCTTTTAAATACAATGTAGAATTTCATAAATAAACATTTTAATATGTAATATTTGAAATAAATATGTAGTAAATATATTCCTGAATTAATGGGATACAAATTTAATTTAGTAAATTGGAGCTAAATCTTGCATTTGATGGGTGTAAAAGGACCATGAAGTGAAAGATGGGTTGGACCTGCTAGTTTAGACATTAGTTATGTATTTGGGCCATATCTTCTTCATTCAAGCTTGGATTTTTCCCAACCATTGAGAGGAGCTCGGAGACCCAATTCCTCACATTTAAATATTCTGTAAGGACTGCTGAATCACACATTTTAGAGGCCAAATAGGTGGTGAAATTTTTCATAAAATATTTGGGTGAATTTCTTCATTCACACATGAATCCACATGTAACCTAGCCTTCACTCCACTCTATAAATTTTTATTTTTCTCTTTTAGAGGGGTTGGAATAAGAATTAAGAAGTATAGGGCATAAGATATGTATATCCCCTCTAATTTTCAAACCATTTAGACAAGGGTATCTCTTGAAGCAAGGATCCTTCGACGAACCCTTCTTCTTCTTCTTCATGTTGTAATAAATTTTTAGCATAATAAACTCCATAGTTTTCATTTAATGTCTTCTAGTTTTATCTATTTTGTTCACTTATATTCCTCATTGATCTTATTCTTTGGTCTATAATTCAATAGTAGAAACTATACTAGGTTATAACCTTTCTAAACTGTTGCGAAAGAAAAATGTTTCTACGATGACTACGCTGCCCATAGAAGAATCATTTTCTTAGTAATCGATCTACCTATTTCCTTCTTCATTCACTAATTTTGAATCAATGAGATACTATAATTTTATTAATATGATCTATTAATTGAATTTTTAAATTATAAGAAACTAATTAAGCAATTTAACAATTAACACAAAAATATGCGAGTTCCAGAATTTGGTAAACTGTGATAGTGCAAACATAATTGGTAAAACAATACCATACAAGATAAATTAATAGAGATTAAATAAGATATATAATCTCAATTCATCCTCATTTCTAGAGTGGTTATGTTCCCTAATTCACCACTGACCAAAATCTATCCTTATAATGAAAATCAAATCAAGGTGCTGCGATTTCATGTTCCAAAGATAGCCTAGGGTTTAACTCTTTTCATATTTGTGGGTATGTTAAATGTCATAGGGTTTGAGGATTATCAAATTATGGTATCATAATTAATAAGATATTGATTAAAATTATAATGATATATAAATAAATGAAGAGATATAGTTAGATCGATTATGAATTTTAAAATATTTTCTAAAAAACATCTTCTTATCATGTCTTTTTAATCAAACTTCATTTAAAAAATGAAATCTTCTTCAAGAATACTTATTCTAGTTTTATAAATGATAAAAAACCACCATATTTTCAAGAAATTTGTTTAATTTATTTTATTTTATTTTAAAAATACCATTAATATGTTTTCTTAAATTACTTCCTCCTTTGAGAGATGACTTTGGTCAGCCACTCTACTGCACCTAAATAACTCGAAACTGAACATCATTTGAAAGCGCCCATGACAGCGCCTTTCAAATTGGCGCCACTATCGTTAAAATTCCTATAATATTAAAGAAACTTCAAGTCCAAAATTTGAATAGTGCATCTAGATGATATGTGTTAGATGATCCCTACCTATGGCGCATGTGTACTGGCCATGTTATCAAGAGGTATCTTCCTGATCCCGAGTTTGAGTCTATTTTACATTTTATTCGTACAGTTTCATAGGGTGGACAGTTTGAACCCAAATGGATAGGTAGGAAAGTTCTAGACATTGGATTATATTATCCAATCTTATTCCATGATTCTCATGTGTTTTGTAAGTCTTTCTCGCATTTCCAACACA
This sequence comes from Viscum album, assembly GCA_963277665.1. Lineage (NCBI taxonomy): Eukaryota > Viridiplantae > Streptophyta > Magnoliopsida > Santalales > Viscaceae > Viscum > Viscum album. The sequence continues at coordinate 111,058,051 of OY728151.1, forward strand.
TGAGAAACATTTCTAAGAGACCTAATATGGGTCAAAAACCCATATTAATCTGTGATATTTTTTATCTCTGGGGAATTAATATTATAGGTCCATTTCCATGTTCTTTTGGGGGCCTGTATATTTTGGTCATTTTGGATTATGTGAAAAAATGGGTGGAGGCTAAGGCCACTATGACTGATGATTCTCATGTTGTAGTGGACTTTGTCAAAGAACATATATTTTTTAGGTTTGAAGTACCAAAGGCCATCATCAGTGACCAAGAGAAACACTATTGAAATTGGAAATTGGCTTCCCCCCTTTAGAATTATGGGATGTCACACAAAACATCAACACCATACCACCCTCAAACAAATGGATAGACTGAGGTTTCAAATAGAGAGTTGAAACAAATTTTCGAAAAAATCATGTAGCCAAATGGGATGGATTGGAATAAATGCTTAGATGATGCCTTATGGGATTATAAGACAACATACAAGGCACCAATCAGTATTTCCCCATTTCAGATTGTTTTTGGGAAATCATGTCATTTTCCTGTGGAATTCAAGCATCGGTCTTATTGGGATATAAATAAATTCAACAAGGATTTGGACCAAGATGGAATCCAAAGGAATATACAAATTCAAGATCTTTAAGAGATTTGATTGGAGTCATATGAGAACTCAAGGATCTACAAAGAAAGATAAAAAATAACTCATGATAGAATGATCTAACAAAGAAATTTTCATGTTGATGCGAATGTCCTTCTCTATTGTTTACAACTGAAGTCGATCCCTGGTAAGTTTCATTCCAGATGGTTTGCTCCTTATATTTTATCTATTATTATTCCTAATGGTGCAGTAGAGATTTTAAAATAGGACATTGGAATAAGAATCATAGTTAACAGGAAATTTTTGAATAAATACATTGAGGGAATTCATACTGATGTGGTGGATTTCATCACACTGTATAACACCATCATCACTTGAGAATATCGGGTTGTTCTTAACCCTTTCACTTTTATATTCTTTGTCCTATTTAAAATTATACATTTCTTGTGCATATATCATCTTATAGGTTCACATTGAGGAAAATGAAATATTTTAAGTGTGTGGGAGGGAACAATATTTTGGGGTAGATAATTGAGATTTTTATTTGTGTATTTTGTGTGTATTTTCTGTTAACTTTTTGGTTAAAATTTTCAAAAAAACCCAAAAAATATAACAAAAAAATATATATTATGTAACATGATCATTTAGATATGAAATATGTGGAAAATTAATGTTTTCAAAATTCATAATCAACATGATAATAATAATAAAGATTTATTCATCAAGGTTCGATGATAAGAATGGTAAAGATTTCATTATTTGTGATATTTGTTCATGGTAAATTGTGTCATTGATTTCTACACACAAATTTTCACTCAACCATGACTTTTGAAATTTTTCCTACTCAATTGAAGGTATAGTAATGTTAGGTAAAAAATCATTGGTGGATCCATACATTTTTTTATATTCCAATCTGTTTCATTACTCTATAGAATTGACCTATGCATATGTACCTGTTATTCGACTGTTTTACACCCTCAAAAAAATGTTGTCTCTTGGGAATGTCAAAAACCACTCTACGTCGACCTTTGATATTGTCATAACTCTTATAATTAGTGTCATGAAGAGATAAAACCTAGGTTGAGAGATGAGTGTGATATTTTTTTCAAGTGAAAATTAAAAAAGTGAGGGGAGTGATGAAATATACAACACTTGGGGTTATCTTTTTCATGAGCCTAAGTGTTGACATTCAGGAATTCTTAAAAGAGTGGGTATTGTAATCTAATTACAATGGAATGTAGAACAAGTTTGGTGAATTAAACTAGGTAATAAATTTTTTTCTTGACTTGAATATACTGAATAAATGGTGGATTTATGAGCTTGTAATGGTTGGCCCAGACACACATGGAGAATTAATGGCATGGTAGACCCATGACTTGTTTCGCAATGATTAGTTTTATGAATCTCACTAGATTTTCTTTTGAAACAATTAATGAGACAATGAATTTAAAATTTATTTATTTTTAATTCTCAAGGGATTATTACTTTTCCTATATTTCCACTGTGGATTGAGGAGTATGAACATACATATCTTGTTGCAATTTTTTTGGAATACATGATTTGAGGTTTTTCCCATGAGTGAAAAAGGGTAAGTGTGGGGGAGTTGATAAAACAAATTTTTATTTAATATTTTATTGATAATAAATTATATAATTTCTTCACATTGTGGTAAATATGTTTATTTATCAAATATTTGGGATCAGATCATTCATTTGAAAATTTGACGAAAATTCTAGTTTTACCCTCTAAAATTCACTGTAGAAATTCGGACATAATTATTTTAATATATATCATTTGAAATTAAAATTTGGTAAATATATTCCTGTATTAATTGGATACAACTTTAATTCAGTACATTAGAGCTAAATCATGAATTTGATGGTTGTAAAAGGGACATGAAGTCAAAGATGGCTGGACCTGCTAGTTCGGGCATTACTTCAGTATTTGGACCATATCTTCTTCATACAAGCTTGGATTTTGACCAAAATTTGAGAAGATATCGGGGACCAAATTACACACATTTCAACCTCATAGAAAGTAAGTTTAATCATGCTTTTTAGAAGTGAAATAGACGGTGAAATATTTCATAAAATATTTGAACAAATTTCCCCATTCACACTTGAAACCACTTGTATCATAGAATCCTATCCACTCTATAAATATGTAATTTTATTATTTAGATGAATTGGGATGTTCATTATAATGTTTATGGAAGAGAAGATGTTGATCCACTCGAATTCTCCAACCATTTCAATAAGGTATCTCTTTAATAAATGATCCCTTCGACAAATCCTTCTTCTTCTTCTTCATGTTGTAATACTTTTGTTTGCGTAATAAACTACTTAGATTTCTTTAATTTCTTCTATTTTCCTATTTTCTGTTCACATATATTCCTCATTAATATTCATATTTGGTCTGGAATTCAAGAGTAGAAATAAGATTGATTTATACCCTTTCTATACTCTTGCGAAAGAAAAACATTTCTACTGTGACTACGCCACACATGGAAGAGTAGTTTTTTTAGTAATTGATCCACCACTTACCTTATTCATTAAATTATTTCGAATCAATGAGATAATTAAATTAAATTAATATGATCCATGAATTTATTTTTTAAATTATGAGAAACTAAGTAAGCAATTAAACAACTAACACAAAAAAACATGAGGTCGAGAATTTGTGTAAATTGTGAGAGTGCAAACATAATTGGTAAAACAATACCATACAGGGTAAATTTTAGAGTTAAAATACAACCTATAAGATCAATTCATCCTCATTTCCAGAGTGGTTATGTGTCCTAATTCAACACTGACAATAAGTTATACTTAGAATGACAATCAAATCAGAGTTTTGTGATTTCATGTTCTAAATATTGCCTAGGGTTTAACTCATTTCATCTTTGTGGTTAAGTTAACACTCATAGGGTTTGAGGGTTACCAAATTAGGGGATCCTAATTAATTAGAGATTTATTAATATGATAATGATAAATAAATCAATGAATATGTATAGTTAGATAGATTACTCCTTTTAAAATATTTTCTAAAAAAACACTTTCTTATTGTGTCATTTTAATCAAAAATTGTTTCAAAAAATAAAATAAAAAATGCAGTCTTCTTCTAGAATACTTATTCTAGTTTTATAAACAATAAAAAACCCTATTCTTTCAAGTAGATTGTTTATGTTATTTTATTTTATTTTAAAAATACCTTTAATATGTTGTCTTAAATTACATTATCCCTTGAGAGATGACTTTGGTCAGCCACTTTGATGCACCTAAATAACCCAAAACCAAACATCATTTGAAAGATCCAATGAGATTGCCGTTCAAATTGGAACCATTTCAATAAGGCCCCAATATTAAACCTTACTTAATCATGAGTTTTTAGAAGATTAAACATTGAGGATATTTTTGGGTTTAGAGTTTTAGGGAATTAGATCATAAAACATGCATTACATTCCACATATAAACAAAGTGATTACATAAAGATAGTATTCTACATTCCCATCAATGGAAACCTATTTAAAATAAAACATGGATTATTTATTGACACTTCCTTGACACTATCATCATATCATGTACCTTTCCCTTGACCTGTGAAAAATCTTTCAAAACAAAAATTGGGATGAGCATAAAAAGCTCAGTAAGGGATATAAAAATATGGAAAGGAAACATGGGTACATATATACATAAGAATGAGATCATACATTACCCATAAAACATAAGCATTTTAACATACCTCGTCAAATCATGAATAAATCATAGAAATCATAAGACATAAAGGTAACTTGAGGAATTCATAACATTCTTACGTAGGGAGTAACCCTCTTGGTTACGTTTGGAATACCCATCACAGTATATTCCCTAAATCTCTTCGTAGAAACCTTAATGTTACACTCCTTCGCATTACCCAATGCATTGGAGAGCTATATCGGGCTCTCCCGCATTTAGTTTATCACGAAACCACCCATCTTGAAAATAATGCCCAAGAACCTCAACATAATCGTATCACATAAAACATGCATAAAGGAAACATAACATTTCAACCTTCCAATCACAAGATATCAATACAACACATTGATATAAAAACATTATGAAATACATTTTCAATAACAAAATAAAAGAAAAGTAAAACATGGTATTTATTTTTCTTTTAAAAAAAGGTATGGCTTGTAGAGGAAGCTGAAACTCAAATAAAGGTCACGACGGCGGAGAAGTCGTTGTCGCCGCATACGTATGACAAAAACATTCCCTTTTTGTCCTTTAGTAAAATGGTTCGTATAATAAAGATTCCTTTTGGATAAAGGTAAAAGTCAAAGGGGTTTATACACCGTATAAAAGAAGGTTGTGTATAAAAAAAATATGCCTCAATGAAAGGAGATTGAGACGACGTCCCATACCTCGGGTCCGACTTGACTCGGCTGTTTTTTAATCTCCTGAATAATAAACTTGAGTTAATTTATACTTGTTTAAGAACCTTTTTCAGGTTCATTATTCCTTTTATATAACTTATTTCCACGTCATGAACACTATGTAATTATTTAAGTTAATAACGGTCGTTTTAACGATCATTGGTACTTGAGTAAAAAATAATCCATTTATAATTACAAGTTGTTCATGTATCCATTATATCCAGAATGGTATTCATGATGTAGATATAATATATGTCATATATATCCAATACATGCATGCATTTATAATATTAGATAATCATTTAGAGGTAAGAAATGAAATGCACCGTTCATGGAGACGGTAAGCCGTACGTACGCATGAACGCTACTTTCATTTCTATTTCATATTTTATTGAATGGAATCATAATGATATAAAGTTATATTGTTATTCCAGTATAATATCATATATAATATCATAGTTCCATCCTTTATACGTCCCACATATGGTATTTAATGAATCAAATCACTTTGAGGGGGCGGTAGTCCGCACTTCCTTAAATGAAGATATCGTGTTTACCCATAATGGAAACCATAAAGGTATGGCCAAAATGAAAAATAAAGAAGCTTAAGTAAAACATAAACATATTATATATCATATATAAATATAGTTACATCTTAATGGCCACCTTTGAAAGTGTTAAAGTAATGTTGAACAATCATCGTTTTGGGAGGCATAAATTCACCACCCACGGAAACAGTATGTCCTTTAACCATTAGATGTAGGTGTGTGTAAGTGTAGCTAGAATACCTCTTATAAAAACTTCCTAGTATATTGAAGATACTGGAGTTGTTACAAAAGAAATTAATAAAAAGAGTTTAGGGGGTTGGAAAAGCAAAAAAAATCAAAAGGACTCAAGTGAAGACATTACCTTAAAATAGGGTAACTACCTTTGGTTTGAGATCAAAGGCTTCCTTGGGAAGACTTCTGCCCAAATTGAGACTTAAAGAAGTAATAGAGGGATGTGGAGAGACAAAATGGGCAGGGGTTGGCCGAGCCAAAGGCATTGGGTGTGTGGGTAAGGAGGTAGAGGCGGGGGCCTTTTATAAGAGGAGAGGAGGGGCACTCTTGGAATGTAAAGATAGGTTACTTTATTTTAAAATGAGTTTCGGATTAAAAAGGTCCCACATTGATATAATTCGAGGCTAAGGTGATAAGGGTTCGAAATCCACTCATACAATTGGTTTTGGCCATGTGTAGGTTTTATATTTTACATTAACTTTCCATTTTATTTAAATCGTTAAATAATGAGGTCATCGCTGCATCATCATGATGTCATAAATAATTTAATTTATTTAATTTCTCAAAATTCTAAAACAAATACTATGATGTAGTAAATCTTTTTATATTTCTAATTAATATTCATAGTCAAAAATCTGACTTTTATAACTCCATATAAAAATTGTTTTAGTAACATAACTCATGTTTCTTTCATTTTTACTTTAACATTAAATAAAAAGTTATTTATGTAATTTCCCAACCAAAGTGGCCCCATGGGGTCCCCAAGTTGACCCATGGCTTTTCTTGGTCGTCCATGACAAATCCAATTAGGGTAGGACATGTTTCAAGCTCATATCATACTATTAAAACATTATTTTTACCTTAAACTACACTAATTACCACTAATCGCGATTAAGAACTTAATAAGTTACAATTCCCCAAAAAATTATTTTAATCCCATTGAACCACATTTTACTTCTTAATGACAACCATGTATGTCAGATTTTTGAATTTCAAAACACAATGATGGCAAAATTTCATTTAAATAGAAAAATCAGTTTTTATAAGTACCACTTAGTAGTTTCACTATTCATCAAAAATTGAACTTTTTCAGAAAATTACAAAAAATTCACCCTAAGCTATATTTGATATTCAGAATTCAAAAATGATGTCTAATTTAAAAAATTCAAATCATATAAGTTACATTAATTAATTTAATAATTAATTCCCATTGTCATGACAAATAACGGTTTTTTTTGAAACAATATCTATGAAAAGTTTGGCATTAGTTTATGACCAATTCCAAAGTGAAATTAATCCTAATGACCACCATTGGATTAAATGGTAAAATTATATTCAGATTACACTTTAAGACAAATTAAAAATATAATCTAACCATATAATTAAATTAAATGAAGAAGCAGTTTTGATGTAAAATGCAGTATTTTCCACTATTCATTAAAAAATGAACATTGTCAGAAAAATACCAAAAATTTATCCAATGTAAATTTCAATGTCCCAATAATAATAAATATGTTTATTTTTGACAAATATAGATTATAAAATTGTCAAAAGTTTTATTTAAAAAGGGTTTGTCATCAAAAGGAAATAAAACAATCTTTTAAGAATATTAGTGTATTCCATGCTTAAGATTGTATTTATTTTCATTTTAATCCTCTAAAACATTATCTTAATCATTAATAGACATAGATAAAAATATCTATTATTCATTACTTACTTGTGATGTTATATCCTTCCCCCCTTTAGAAAATTGTGTCCCCACAATTTATTTACTTATCAAATAAATGGGGGTACTTATCCTTCATTGCATTTTCAGATTCCCATGTTGCCTCTTCAATCATGTGGTTTTTCCACAAAACCATTACTTGATGAATCACCTTATTCCGTAACACTTGATCCCTATGGTCAATAATCTGGACCGGTTGTTCCTCATAAGATAGGCTCTCTTCCAGCTGAACTACCTCTGGACTCAAAACATGAGATGGATCTGGCATATAATTTCTAAACCTCAAAACGTGAAAAACATTGTGTACCTGAGATAATCTCGGAGGTAAAGTCACCTGGTATGCAACTGATCCAGCTCTCTCCAGAATTTCATATGGTCTAATAAACCTTGGACTCATCTTTCCCTTCTTACTAAATCTCATCACACTTTTCCAAGGAGAAACCTTGAGAAAAACATGATCACCTACCTCGAAAGATAGATCCTTCCTCTGGTTATCCGCATAACTCTTCTGCCTGCTCTGAGCTGTTCACATGTACTTCTGAATCAGCTGAAAGTTTTCTGCCATCTCTTCTAACAATTCTTGTCCCATCAACTTCTGTTCACCCACTTCATCCCAGAAAGCTGGAGTTCGACACCTCTTCCCATATAATGCCTAAAATGGTGCCATCTGTATACTGGAATGATGACTGTTATTATATGAAAATTTAACCAAATAAAGATGTTGGTCCCAAATTCCCTAATAATCGATAGAGCAAGAACATAGAATATCCTCCAATGTCTAAATTGTTCGTTCTGACTGCCCATCTGATTGAGGATGAAAAGCTATACTAAAATTTAATTCAGTACTCAACGACTTCTAAAGGCCTTTCCAAAAGTTAGAAGTGAACCTGGGATCACAGTCAGATACAATGGAGATAGGAACTCCATGTAAACTGACTATCTCTTTAAGATACAAATGGGAAATTTGATCTTGGGAAAAAGTATCTCGTATAGCAAGGAAATGAGCAGATTTAGTCAAGCGATCAACAATAACCTAGATTGCATTATTACCTCGAGATGTCTTCGGTAATCCCACAAAAAAATCCATGGATATATTTTCCTATTTCCAATCTGTCACTGGTAAAGGCTGAATCATCCCTTTCGGTAACTTCTGCTCTACTTTAACCTGTTGACATGTCAAACACTTCAAAGTAAAATCAGCAATATCTCTTTTCATTCCATCCCACCAGTAATACTCCCGCAGATCTCTGTACATCTTTGTACTTCCAGGATGAACTGAAAATGGAGAACTATGAGCTTCACATAACAACTCTCTCTTCAGCTGCGAATCACAAGGCACACACAATCTCTTCCCAGATGTCAAAACGAAATCATTATCAATGTTGAATTCAGGCAACTTACCTTTCTGAACCAGCTCTACCTTTTTCTGCAACTCATTGTCTTGCTTCTGTGCTTGCTTGATTCTATCTGATAGAGATGATCTCACTGATACCTGAAACAAAATAGAAAGACATCCTGCACCAAAAACATCTATGCCAAAGTTCATCAAATCCTTATCCAAAGGATCACGTTCCAAACGCAACATTGTTAATGAAGCATTACTTTTTCCACTCAAAGCATCAGCCACTTTATTTGCTTTTCCCGGATGGAAATGAATTGTACAATCATAATCCTTGATTAATTCCAGCCATCTCCTCTGTCTCATGTTTAAATCTTTCTGAGTGAATATATACATTAAACTTTTGTGATCAGTATATATTTCACACTTTACTCCATACAAATTATGTATCCAAATTTTTAAAGTGAAAACAAGAGCAGCTAAGTCCAAATCATGTGTAGCGTAATTTACCTCATGAGTTTTCAACTGTCGTGAAGCATAAGCAATTACCAAATCATTCTACATTAGGACGCAACCAAGTCCTTTCAATGAAGTATCACTATAGATAACAAACTCACCATTCCTGGAAGGTAGTGCCAAAACTGGAGCTTTCACCAATCTTCCTTTCAATTCCTGAAAACAATCATCACATTCTTTTGTCCAGATAAACTTAATACCCTTACGAGTTAGCTTAGTCATTGGACTAGATAACCTTGAAAAATTTCTAACAAACCTTCAGTAATAGCCTGCCAAACCAAGGAATCTACGAATCTCAGTTACATTTGTGGGTCTTGGCCAGTCTTCCACAACTTTTGTTTTTGCAGGATTGACAGTTATCCCATCATTAGAAACAATGTGACCAAGGAATGAAATTTTTTGCAACCAAAACTCACACTTGCTGAATTTTCCATACAATTTCATTACTTTTATGGTTTGCAAGATAAAACTTAAATGCCTTTCATGCTCCTCTTTACTTTTAGAAAACACAAAAATATCATCAATGAAAACCACCACAATATTATCCAAGAACTCATGGAAAATTCTATTAATTAATTCCATGAATATAGCAGGTGCATTGGTTAGCCCAAAAGGCATTACTACAAATTCATAATGGCCATATATTGTACGGAACCCGGTCTTTGGAACATCTGCTTCCTTTACCTTCAGCTGATGGTACCCTGATCTCAAGTCAATCTTTGAAAAATACTGAGCTCCCTGGAGCTGATCCAACAAATCATCGATATGAGGCAAACGATATTTGTTCTTATCAGTTATGTTATTGAAGGCTCTATAATCAATGCAAAGTCTCATTGAACCATCTTTTTTTTAACAAATAAAACAGGAGCACCGCATGGTGATGTGCTAGGTCGAATGAAACCTTTCTCTAATAAATCTTGCAATTTCTCCTTCAACTCTAAAAGTTCAATTTGAGACATTCGATAAGGGGGTTTTGAAATTGGCTTAGCATCAGAAACTAAGTCAACAGAAAATTCAACTTCCTGATCTGTTATTATTCCAGGCAACTCATCAGGAAAAACATCAGGATACTCATTTACCACTGGCACATCATTAATATGAACATTTCCTTTATTTTCAACGATGTGTGCAAGGTAACATTCATTTCCATCTTTTACAAGTTTCTCGGCCTCTTGATAAGTTAAAAACAGTAAGGGTTCATTATTGTACACAAATTGAAAGTCTTTCTGAAAAGAAACTTCTTTATCTCTACAGTCAATCTTAGCATGGTAAATATAGAGCCAATCCATACACAGGATAACATCAAACTCTACTAGAGGTAGAACGATAAGGTTTTCAAGTAGGTTCGTTCCACAGATAAGGATAACAAGATTCTTATAAATTCTTTTTGCCTCAACATTTCCCCCAGGTGATTTCACCAAAAGTTCAGGAGTCATTTCTTGAGATGGTATTCCCATTTTACTAGAAAAGTTTTCAGAGATGAAAGAATGTGTAGACCCTGAATCAAACAACACACTAGAGTAATATGAAAAAACAAACAAAGTACCTGATACAACTTCATTTGATGGACCCACATCTGCTGAAGTAGTTGCAAAGGATTTCACCACCCCTTTATGCTTGTAGTCTAACTACTTCCCACCACTCAAGCTCTTTGTCGGACACTCGTTTGCATAGTGACCCATCTCATTGCACTTATAACATTTCACTAACTATAAATCAAATTTGGTCTTACCTTCACCTTGATCCTTTTCAGTGCAATCACGAGCCTTATGTCCCATCTTACCACATCGGTAGCACTTTCCAGAATTCAGAAGACATTCCCCAGCATTCCTTTTTCCACATTTATCACAAACTGGAAACATAGTTTTCTTACCGTCATACATTTTTGAAAAATTCAGTCCTTTCTCCTGCCACCTTGGTCTCTTCTTCTGTTGGTTGTTATAGAACACTTGATCATCAGAAAACTCCATTTCCACCTTCTCAGCACATCGAACAAGCTTTTCATAACTTTTAAACTCACGAGAAGCTAATGCCTTTCCATATTTTGGCTTTAATCCTGAGTAAAAACCATTGATTTTACTATCAAGGTATCAGATAAAATTTAGAGCATACCATGCCAATCGAGTAAACCTTTCTTCATAGGTAGCCACTGAGTCTTCCTCTTGCCTCAATTCCAAGAATTTATTTTCCATCCTAAGTCGAACAGCCTTAGGAAAATACTTCTCAAGAAACATACCTTTGAATTCATCCCAGTCAAGAGCATCAATCTCAACGGCGTCCCTGATATTTTTAACCATAGACCACCACTGATCTGCCTCACCCTCCAAACGGTAAATAGTAAGACTAACCTTTTGATTGTCTGAACACCCGATGACATCGAAAATCTTCTCAAGTGCTTTAATCCACCCTTCAGCTAACACATGGTCAGATGATCCTCTGAATGATGGGGGATGTTGCCTCATGAAATGTTCCACCACTAACATGTTCCTCTGTGGTTGATCTGGCTGATCTCGTGCATGGTACCACCACTATTTATTGCTTGAGTCAACTGCACCATTACCGCAACAAACTGTTCAGTTCCAATTCCGACCATCTCAGGATGCTGATTCGGAAGGTTATTTCCTTCTATATGCCTTTCTAGCACTACTTCCATGTTTCCTCTGCGGAAAACCATTCTGAACAAACATGTCTTAGATGACATAACATGGTATTCTTTAAATACTATATCACTTCAATTTTACAATAAAAAAAATATTTTTGGATAATAATTTAATTGAATTATAACTCCTAAAGTTATCTATACAGTCCTTTGATACCAACTATAAGGCCCCAGCCTTAAACCTTACTTAATCTTGTGTTATTACAAGATTACACATTGAAGATCTTTTAGGGTTTAGAGTTTTAGAGAATTAGATCATAAAACTTGCATTACATTCCACATATAAACAAAGTGGTAACATAAAGATAGTATTCTTCATTCCCATCAATGGAAACATATTTAAAATAAAACATGGATTATTTCTTGACACTTCCTTGACACTATCATCATATCATGTACCTTTCCCTTGACCTGTGAAAAACATTTAAAAAAAACATGGGATGATCATAAAAAGCTCAGTAAGGGATATAAAAATATGGAAAGGAAACATGGGTACATATATACATAAGAATGAGATCATACTTTACCCATAAAACATATGAATTTTAACATACCTCATAAAATCATGAATAAATCATAGAAATCATAAGACATAAAGGTAACTTGAGAAATTCATAACATTCTTACGTAGGGAGTAACCCTCTTGGTTATGTTTGGAATACCCATCAAAGTATATTCCCTAAATCTCTTCGAAGAAACCTTAAGTTTAGACTCCTTCACATTACCCAATGCATTGGAGAGATATATCAGGCTCACCCGCCCTTAGTTTATCATAGAACCACCCGTCTTCATAATAATGACCAAGAACCTCAACATAATCGTATCACATAAAACATACATAAAGGAAACATAACATTTCCACCCTCCAATCACAAGATATCAATACAACACATTGATATAAAAACATTATGAAAACCATTTTCAATAACAAAATATAAGAAAAGTAAAACATGGTATTTATTTTTCTTTTAAAAAAGGTATGGCTTGTAGAGGAAGCTGAAACTCAAATAAAGGTCACGGCGGGGAGAAGTCGTTGTCGCCGCATACGTATGAAAAAAAATTCCCTTTTTGTCGTTTAGTAAAATTGTTTGTATAAAAAAGATTCCTTTTGGATAAACGTAAAAGTAAAATTGGTTTATACACCGTATAAAAGAAGGTTGTGTATAAAACAAAATATGCCTCAATGAAAGGAGATTGAGACGAAGTCCCATACCTCGGGTCCGACTTGACTCGGTCGTTCTTTAATATCCTGAATAATAAACTTTAGTTAATTTCTACTTGTTGAAGAACCTTTTCAGGTTCATTATTCCTTTGATATCACTTATTGCCACGTCATGAACACTATGTAATTATTTAAGTTAATAACGGTCGTTTTAACGATCATTGGCACTTGAGTCAAAAATAATCCCTTTATAATTACAAGTTGTTCATGTATCCATTATATCAAGAATGGTATTAATGATGTAGATATCATGTATGTCATATATATCCAGTACATGCATGCATTTATAATATTACATAATCATTTAGAGGTAAGAAATGAATTGCACCTTTCATGGAGATGGTAAGCCGTACGTACGCATGAACGCTACTTTCATTTCTATTTTGTATTTTATAGAATGGAATCATAATGATATAAAAATATATTATTATTCAAGTATAATATCAAATATAATATCATAGTCCCATCCTTTATACGTCCCATATATGGTATTTAACGAATTAAATCATTTTGAGGGGGTGGTAGTCCGCACTTCCTTAAATGAAGATATCGTGTTTACCCATAATGGAAACCATAAAGGTATGCCCAAAATTAAAAATACAGAAGCTTAAGTAAAACATAAACATATTATATATCATATATAAATATAGTGACATCTTAATGTCTACCTTTGAAGGTGTTAAAAGAATGTTGAACAATCATCGTTTCGGGAGGCATAAATTCACCATCCACAGAAACAGTATGTCCATTAACCATTAGATGTAGGTGTGTGTAAGTGTAGCTCGAATACCTCTTATAAAAACATCCTAGTATATTGAATATACTGGATTTGTTACAAAAGAAATTAATAAAAAGAGTTTAGGGGGTTGGAAGAGCAAAATAAAACAAAAGGACTCAAGTGAAGACATTACCTTAAAATCGAGTAACTCCCTTTGGTTTGAGATCAAAGGCTTCCTTGGGAAGACTTCTTCCCAAATTTAGGCTTCAAGGAGTAAGAGAGGGATGTGGATAGACAAAATGGGCAGGGGTTGGCCGATCCAAAAGCTTTGGGAGAGTGGGTAAGGAGGTAGAGGTGGGGGCCTTTTATAAGAGGAGAGGAGGGGCACTCTTGGAAAGTAAAGATAAGTTACTTTATTTTAAAATGAGTTTCGGATTCAAAAGTTCCCACATTGATATAATTCGAGGATAAGGTGATAAGGGTTCTAAATCCTCTCATCCAATTGCTTTTGGCCATGTTTAGGGTTTAGATTTTACATTAACATTCCATTTTATTTACATCGTTAAATAATGAGGTCATCGCTGCATCATCATGATGTTATAAATAATTTTATTTATTTAATGTCTAAAAATTATAAAATAAATACTATGATGTAACAAATATTTTTATCTTTCTAATGAATATTTATAGTCAAAAATATGACTTTTATACCCCCATATAAAAAATTTTTTAGTAACATAACTCATGTTTGTGTCATTTTTACTTTAACATTAAATAAAAAGTTATTTATGTCATTTCCCAACCAAAGTGGATCCCTGGGGTCCCCAAGTTGACCCATGGCTTGTCTGGGTCGGACATGACACATTAAATGAGGGTAGGACATATGTCAAGCTCATATCATACTATTAAAACATTATTTTTACCTTAAACTACACTAATTACCACTAATCGCGATTAAGAACTTAATAAGTTACTATTCACCAAAAAAATATTTTTATCCCATTTAAACACATTTTACTTCTTAATGAAAACCATGTATGTCGTATTTTTGAAATTCAAAACACAATGATGGCAAAATTTCATTTAAACAGAAAAATCAGTTTTTATAAGTACCACTTAGTGGTTTCCCTAATCATCAAAAATTGAATTTTTTCAGAAAATTACCAAATATTCACCCTGAGCTATATTTGATATTTGGAATTCAAAAATGATGTCTATTTTATAAAATTCATATCATATAAGTTATATTAATTAATTTAATAATTAATTTCCGCTGTCATGACAAATAGCGGGTTTTTTTGAAACAATATCTATGAAAAGTTTGGCATTAGTTTATGACCAATTCCAAAGTGAAATTAATCCTAATGACCACCATTGGATTAAATGATAAAATTATATTCAGATTAAACTTTAAGACCAATTAAAAATATAATCTAACCATATAATTAAATTAAATGAAGAAGCTGTTTTGATGTAAAATGCAGTATTTTCAACTATTCATTAAAAAATGAACATTGTCAGAAAAATACCAAAAATTTATCCAATGTAAATTTCAATGTCCCAATCATAATAAATATGTTTATTTTGACAAATATAGATTATAAAATTTTCAAAAGTTTGATTAAAAAAGGTTTGTCATCAAAAGGCAATAAAACAATCTTTTAAGAATATTAGTGTATTCCATGCTTAAGATTGTATTTATTTTCATTTTAAGCCTCTAAAACATTATCTTAATCATTAATAGACATAGATAAAAATATCTATTATTCATTATTTACATGGTATGTTACAATTTCTAGGGAAATTCCTAAAAATTTAAAGAAACGTTAAGTCCAAAAATTAAAAGTGAGTATATATTCTATGTCTGGGACGATCCCTACCTATGAAGCATGTTTAGTAACCATGTTATTAGGAGGTATCTTCCTAATAACGAGTTTGAGTCTATTTTACGTTTTTGTCATACACTTTCTTATGTAAGATTCTTTGGACCCCAACAGATAGCTAAGATATTTTTAGACTCTGGAATATATTTTATTAGCGTATTCCATGATGCTCATGTGTTTTGTATGTCATGCTCACATTTCCAACACATGGTAAACATTTCTAGGAGACATGAGATGCCTCAAAACCCCATATTATTCTCTGAGATTTTTGATGTGTGGGGAATTGATTTATGGTGTCATTTTACATGTTCTTTTGGTTTCCTATATATTTTGGTATCTATTGATTATGTGATAAAATGGGTGGAGGATAAGGGCACAAGGACTGATGATTCTCATGTTGTGTTGGAATTTATAAAAGCATATATTTTTTGTAGGTTTGGAGTACCTACGACCATCATCAGTGACCAAGGGACATAGTTTTTCAATCAATATTTGGCTTCTCTCCTTCATATATAGGGGCTTACACAAAAAACATCAACACCATACCACCCCCAAACAAATGTCCAGGCTAAGGTTTCAAATAGGGAGTTGAAATAAATTTTGAAAAAAATCTTGCAACCAAATAGGAAGGATTGGAAAAAATTATTGGATGATGCACTATGGGATTATAGGACAGCATACAAGACACCCATTAGTATGGCCCCATTTCATATTGTTTTTGGGAAAGCCTATCATCACCCCATAGAAGTTGAGTGTCAGGCTTATTGGGTAATAACGAAATGAACATGAATTTGTATTAAGCTCAAATTCAAATGAACTACAAATTCAAGAGCTTGATGAGATTCTATTATCATTATATGAGAACTCATGGATCTATAAATAAAGATAAAAAAATCTCATGATATAATGATGCATCAAAGGGAGTTTCACATTGTAGAGAAATTCTTTCTCTATAGTTCACGACTGAAGCTTATGCCTGGTAAATTGTGTTCCAGATGGTTAGGTCCTTATATTGTATCAGATGTTCTTCATTATGGTGTAGTGGAGATCGTACAAGAGGACACTGGAAGGAGCTTCAGACTCAATGAGAAACGTTTGAAAAAATACATTGAGGGACTTCCTACTAATGCAGTTGACTTTATCACACCGCATGACCCCATCATCACTTGAGCATATCAGGCTATTCTTAACCCTTTAACTTTTATATTCTTTATCCTATTTAAAATTATACATTTCATGTGCATATATCATCTCATAGTTTAACATTGAGGACAATTCAGTATTTTATGTTTGGGGGGGGGAGACAACATTTTGGGGTAGATATTTTGGATTTTATTTATGTGTTTTGTGTGTATTTGATATTATTTTTTTGGTTAATATTTTCAAAACAAAAACAAAAAGAAACAAAAAAAACATATCATGTAACATGTTCCTTTATACAAGGAATATATGGAAAATGCATGTTTCCAAAATTTATTAGTGGTATGATAAAAATTAGAAAGATTTCATCATGAAGGTTCCACGATAAGAATGAGAAATATTTCATTATTTGGGATATTTGTTCATGGTAAATTGTGTCATTGATTTCCGCCCACTAATTTTCATTCAACCATGAATTGTTAAAATTTTCACACATAATTGAATGTACAGTCATGTTAGGTAAAAAAATTGTTGGTTGATCCATACCTTCATTTCTATTACGATCAGTTTTATTATTGTACTAAATTGACTTATGTGTGTGTACCTATTATCCTACCGTTGTACACCCTCAAAAAAATGTTGTGTCTTGGATAGGTAAAAAATCACTCTTCCTCGACCTTTGATCTTGTTATAACTATTAAAATTAGAGTCGTGAGGATGTAAAACATGGTTTCAAAGATGAGTAAGAGATTTGTTCCATGTAAAACTTAAAAAAAACAAATAATAATAATAATAAATGAGGGGAGTTATGAAATGTACAACACATGGTGATGTCTAGGTTGGATGATTAAGGTTTGGCTTTCAGGAATACTTATGTGAGTGGGTCTTGAAATATTATTGCAAAGGAATATAGAATAGGTTTGTTGAATTAAACAAGGTAAGAAGGATTGTTTTACTTGACCTGAATATATTGAATAACACGTTTTAGAGTTCAAATAGGAAGTTCAAGTTGGCTTAAAATATTTTTATGAATTTCCCCATTTACACTTGAAACAACTTGTAACCTAGCCTCCCCACCACTCAATAAATTTGTTTTTTTCTAATTTAGAGGTGTTGGGATATGCATTAGGATGATTAAGAATGAGAAGAAGTGGATCCACTCTAATTATCCAACCATTTTAACAAGGGTAACTCTTGATGTAAGGATCCCTTCGATGAATCCTTCTTCTTCTTCTTCATGTTGTAATACATTTTTGTGTGTAATAAAAACCTTAGTTTTATTTAATTTATTCTATGTTCCACTGTTTTTTGCACTTACATTACTCAATAATCATTCTATTTGGGCTGGAATTCAATATTAGAGACATGATTGGTTTATACCCTTTCTAAACACTTGTGAAATCAAAACATTTCTACAATGACTACGCCACCAATGGATGTGTAGTTTTCTTTGCAATCTATTTACCTCTTACCTTTTTCATGGACTTATTTTTAATCAATGAGATACTATAATTCAATTAATATTATCCATTAATTTGTTTTTTAAATTAGAATAAACTAATTAAGCAATTGAAAAATTAACACACAAACACGCAAGGTTGATAATTTATGTAAATTGTGAGAGCGCAAACCTAATCGGTAAAACAAGACCATACGAGATAAATTTTTAAAGTTAAAATAAAATCCCTAATCTCAATTCATCCTTATTTCTAGATTGGGTATGTTCCCTAATTCACCACTGACCAAAATATATCCTTATAATGACAAATAATGCAGGGTGTTGTGATTACATATTCCAAAGCTAGCCTAGGGTTTAACTATTTTCAGCATTGTGGTTATGTTAACTCTTATAGGGTTAGAGGGTTAGAAAATTAAGGGATCATAATTAAGTGGATATTGATTAAAATGATAATGATAAATAAATAAATGAAGAGTTATAGTTAGATAGATTATTCCTTTTAAAATATTTTTAAAAAACATCTTCTTGTTGTGTATTTTAATCGAACTTCATTTCGAAAATAAAAACAAAAAAATGAAATGTTCTTATAGAAAAATTATTCTATTTTTAGAAATGATAAAAAACCCATCCTTTCAAGTAGTGTGTTTAGGTTATTTTATGTTATTTTCAAAATACCTCTAATGTGTTGTCTTAAATTACTTCCTCCTTTGAGAGATGACTTTAGTCGGAAAATATGCTACACCTAAATAACCCGAAATCGAACATCATTTGAAAGTGCCCACGATAGCACCTTTCAGTCCACCAAAATCCAAAAATTCTTTTTGTATGTGGAATTAATTTTATAATTTATATTTTCTTTCCACATGGAAAAATATATACCACAAATAGCTTCCACGTATGTTAAAGGATATTCATTATCAACTAATAATGAGTAATCACCCTTGATTACATTAAAACCGTACTATTATGGTTTCATAAACTCTCATGTAATCCTAAAAAGTACTTGTATATCTTGAATATATTATTATTCTATTTGGATTTATGGAATATGATCCTATACCAAATCTTGTGTACCTTGATCCTAAACTCCACCGATGTCTATATATCTCTCACAATATCATTTAAAGATGTTATCCCTCACAATAAATATGTTGTCTATTTAAACTATTATCTTTTTTAATGAGAGGTTCTATAGGTAATAACACCTTGTTTCCTTAGGGTATATGATAAAGGTACACTTTGTACCTTAGGGTGAATTATTGTTACCGAAAAAGGATTCAAAAAAACTTATATACCCAACACATGTAAAATAAAACAACATGGGTTTTATTCCACATAAAATTTCATAAGGAATACCATTTATCAATTTCGTTGGTACATGGATGAGTATGTGTGTAGATATTTATTATGAAAATCCCTGAAAGTATAATGGTAAACTCATATGATCAATGAATTCTTGATTAATATATTCTCCACCATAGTTTGTGTAGTGTTTCTTAATCTTCTTACCATGATGGTTCTCAACTTAATTCTTGTATTCCTTGATTTTTTTAATGGAATATGATTAATACCTCAATATATATAAATATACATATCTACTAAATTCATTATAAAATTATGAATTATGAGTACTCATCCTTGTTTCAGTAGGAAATGTTTCACAAACATTGATATGAACTAATTCAAGAAGCTCCTTCTCCCTTTCACATTTTCCACTAATTGCGTATTTTGTCATTTTTCCTTATAATCATGCATGACATACACCAAGTGTTTTTAGCTCAACAAAATATAAATATATATCTTTGTTTTATTTAGTCAAATTATTTTTTTCCTGAATAAATTATTAATTCCATAATTGGGTTCGACATGAGTTATGTGAAGAAGTTTCGTTATCGATTTCCATTACTTTGCTTGTGTATTCTAATACATAAATACAACTATTCAAATTAGCCTTTACATAAAAATTATATCTTTATAAAAGTATAAAAATTAATTCCTAAATTAGAAAATAAACCCATATAAACCTAGTTTGGATACAAAAAAATAATTTTTTTGGTAACAAATAAAACACAATAACAAAATTTCAAAACCAAGATCATGTTTTTGCCAATGTATGGTGGTAGTCACTGATATCCACACCAACAAAATTATCTATATCTAATGGTCATGTATCAAACTCTCCTCAATAAATCTTTATGAATATAAATTGTTTTTATTTTTTAATACATATTTGTGAACCAAAATCAAAATCTAATAAAAAATTTGATAAAATAGATTATTTTCACTCTATAAAAAGTGAAAATGAATATTACCCTTACTTCTTTGATTGAGTTATATTTTTTTCTCATAGACCTTCTTTTCACTTGTGAAAAAAATTGCATCATGTTCCCTTTATTGTCCATTGATCTTCCTTTCCTTGGAAGGGCATTTGAATGAATCTTTGTCCTTTTGGATTTTCACTTGGCCTTTCCATTTTTCCATAATACGGACTGATGGATTTTCATACTTCATCCCCCTATGAAATTGGAGAATAAGAGTGTGCAGTTATATAAAATACTTATCAATTTTGTTCATATTAAAATTTAAAACAAATATGGAGATGCTTTGAGGGATTCATGTGTGAATGAGATCGATGCTCAGTTCATAGAGGATTTTAAAACATATAACCTATAGACACTGATTATATCCAATGATCATGAATACCTTAGGTCCAAATAGAGCACACTCTACAATATTTATCTGAAAAAGATCCATGGTTGTATCAATCTATTCATATCTAGCTTTTTTCTGATATAGGTCAGAGAGATGCTCGAGTGTTCTATAAGAATCCATGTTTTCATGAGACATAATGAGTTAAATTTAAGTAGATGATAGAATCAAGATTTGAAAATTTACCAATTCATTAAAAAATTTCTTTATAGATATGAAATTATTTATCACTTTCCTCCTTTGCAGGTAGATTATACATTGGGGATTCTATCATGAAAGATTTTGTTTATAGAACATCACAAACTAAAGGAATCTAACCCAATTCTAGAAGTTATTTTAATTTAGGAGATGGTATTTATCCAATATAGATTGTAGGGATAGTGTAGATGATGAAATTATAATTTTCTACAATTATAAAAAATCTTATTATTAGTACTTTCCTTGTTTAAGAATCATTTCATACCTAATAATTATTATTTTTTATTAAATCTCCCACTATTGAGCTTAGAGTGTCTAGTTTCTAGGGTAGTATAGTTGTAAGAATCCATATTTCTATTCATATAACCCCCAACAAGGGTTGTTTAAGATACATGAAGGTTTTAGGTAGGAAATAATATTCTAACTACGTGCTTTCAGCTCCTTAATCCATTGTGTTGATTACCAAATCTAGAAATCATGACTTGTATTTCTTCAAAACTTACCTCTAAATTGTAACATGTCTAGAAAGGGATACTCATATTGATGTAAAAGGGTTATTCCAACCCAAAACCTTAATAAGAAATCCCCTTATAAGAGTATGTTTCTCAACAAGGTTTGTTCAAACACATAGTTCTTTTGAGTTTCATTCCTAATAATATAATGGAAGGACAAGTCTAAAATAATATTTAACTAAGAGATTTTATATTATTGTGAATGAAATTTATCTTATTTCAACCATAAAATAACTTGTTTATATTATGTGGGTTTTAATTAATTAACTAAAAATTTTGTATAAAACATTTACACACAATCCCTTTATTTTAATTATGAATTTTAACATTAACTTATATATTTATCTGATAGAAATATCGAATATATTAAATAAATAATTCATAATAAAGATATAAATAAATAAATAAATGACCCGATCATGATATTATGTAATGGTTGATTAGATTAGAGGAAAATAAGTCAACCTTTGACCTAGGGGTTAACTCTTTTTGTTGGTCATTACATGATTTTCATCATCCCACAAATCCACCAATGTATCACTAGAGTTGGAATCATTATAGTTCCATCTTTAACTGCCTCTACATTCCTCAAGATACTCTACTAATTACAAGTACTTATCACTCACACAAAACGGGGGGGATCCAAAGGTTTGGTAATATGTGATTACTTTAATCACCTTGGAAATACATGTCCTACATAATAATAGAGGGAGGGATGACTCACAAGCCATTAATTTAAGTTAATATTTAATAATTTTAAACCCAATAAATAAATAAATTAAATAAATTCCTACACATACATAGGTATTGGTCATGATCATGATCAGTAAAATGTGAAAGAAATATGCAAAATTTACTAACTAACATTCATTTAATATTCATTATTCATTATTAAGACAAACATGCTAACATTAATTAATTAATTAATTGATTATTTTATTTTATTTCATATTTAAAACCATAAAAATTAATTTGGAGATACCCATCATTAATTTAATTCATTAAAAATAAATCGAAGAAACAAAAAATATAGATTTACCACAATAAATTAATTGAGAATTTAAAACTATTAATAAACATTATTACATTGTTAAACATAATGGGTTTTGATAGATAAAATAAGGTTTTAATGTTGTAATTATCAATTAAATGTTATTTAATTCTAGAATTATTTAAGAGACTACATGAAATGTATTGTCTAGCTACACATCGTATATCTCAATTTCCGTGAATCCAGAGTGCACTCTTTGTGATCTTGTGTATACCTTGGATGGGATACACTATGCATAAAAAATATCTACACACCATGTATTCCACTTTCTATGTGATTGGGATACATTCTTGGATCTCCTTCTTGCATCTTGGTGGATTAAATAGCGTGTATAGGCCAGTTGTACACCATTTGTTATGAATATTGTGTGCTCGTGAAACCCACTGAAAAACTCGTCTTTCACTTATATAGAAGACTAACCTATGTGTATATTATAGATATATGTTTTATCTCTCTTATATTTTTTTCCTCGTGTCTCTCTAAATAGCTCAGTGTGTATTTTGGATTTTGAAAATAAATAATTAAACACTATGTACACTACATTTACATCGTAAATCTCATTAATGTTCAGGCCTATTAGTCTCATGTTGGTAACTATGTATAATTACTACACATATATAATGAATTTACCCTATAACTTTTATAGACTAAACAACATGTATTCCAGCAACACACTATGTCATCCAACATGTTTTCTATCAAGATTGCATGGTATACACATAATGTCAAATAAAAGCACCACGTGTAATTACTGCTCGGGGCGTCATGTATCTTGTGACATAACTTGGTGTAGTGAACATGTGTACATAGTGTGTACTCTAGCTACATGTTGCCGTATCACATGGTCTCTACCCAGATTCCTTAGTACTTCCCAATGGATTCCCCAGTCATTCTTCATCTTTTCTTAGACCGTTGAGAAAATGAAACACTAAACTAACATGATTAATATGTGAAAAACATGTTAAATCAGATCAGATTAAAGAATGAATAATATGAAAATCTAACCACTATTTTTCATAGATCAATAATCAAATTAGTAATTAAAATTTTAAAAAAGTGTCTACTCTGATACCACTTGAAGGTTCTGAGTATAGTGGAATCACCTCTAGTGGGAATTAATATCTAATTTTATTTAATTTAGAGTTTTATAAAACCCAATATAGGATATTTCATTTTAAGTTTATAAATAATTTATTTATATATGAGGAAATAAATTAACTCATATTAGGATACATTATTCATTAACAATTTTGATCTTTTGAAAAACACTTATCAGATTTACTTTGATGTGATATGAGGATCTATAGGTAAAATCCCTCTATCAGTGATCCAAACATGCTACATTGATCTCTAAGGAATTTCAATTTATTTTTGAGTACAATAATGTTGAATAAATCATCTTGCATCATTCATGTTTATCACTCAACCTTAAATCATGAAGTAATCTCTATTTTGTTTCTAGTTCATGAAAGGGAGAGAGTAAAAGGAAATAGAGAGAGGGTTTGTTATGCACAACAATTCTCAATAATAATATTTATTATTTTATGGAATGTGTGAACTAACTTGCATAATAACAAATACAATTTAACCCAATTTCAAATTAATATTTTTATCGGACATGGTCTTGTTCCATTTGAACTCCTATAGAATTTATTGAAATCCCAAATAAATATATTAAAAAATTTATTCATCAATACATATTCATGATGGATAATATGTGAATAAAAATTATACATCAATATTTTGAATAATAAATATTTTATTAATGAAATTAAAATAGAATTTAATCATGTTCAATGAAATAAATTAGAGTGTTAACCTCTAGGATTATTTCTTGTTGGAATTAAGTGACTTTTCCAAATATACAAGATTATGGTCTAGAAATGCGTCAAGGAACCCAAGAGAAAGAACATAATGTATCAATGATGACAACCATATATGAGTGTTCACTATGCAACATAATCTCATTGTCTCAATGGATCATTAAGAAGGTTTCACATCCATGTCATCAACCAATGTGCTCAATATGTATTTCTATAAATATAAAAAATAAACACCTCATTTGAAAATGGACATGGAATTTAATGCGATGGTTCTATTCTAATCAAAGGGTCCATATATAAGCTTCCATAAATATGGAAGGGACAAACCCTTGCTCAACTTATCCATTAATAGCATGTCATTCATGATGCGCCCAATATACCAAACTTCCCACAAACATATTGTGTGATGGTTTTCATCGGTAAATCTATTTGTAAAAGTAATGAAATGCATCAAGGATAATATTATTGCCTAAGGACCATTAAACATGATCATTGATTGGAATTTCCAATGACACCAAAACATGTAGAATTTCTACTAGTGGGTATGTTCTCATAATCTTTCATACTGAATATTACCAAGAATAAATTTTATGAGAATCATCCTCATATGATTATAAGTAACCAAACCTGATAGTTTTGTTCTATGTGTCCCAACATAGAAAGTTTTTCAAGAAAATAACTATATTTAAGAATATTATCTTAGCACTTCAAGGTTCTCATTATAGAGGGGGACCGATATGACCTTATCAATGAAACTTATAACCTAATACATTATTATATTAAAGTCATGTAGAGCAACAATAAATATATAACAATTTGTAAATAATATTAAAATTGTTGAATATATATGTAATAAAAGTATAAATAGTTTTTCCTAGGTCACCAACTCCAATACCTCAACTTCACGAAAAGGAAAATTATTCTTGGTGATGTCATAAACTTTTATTACAAGTGGTGGAAGACATTGAAAATTCCTCTCTCTCTCTCTCCAAGATATAATTTATTTCCATCAAACATGTAGAATTATTTATTATTTATTTATTAATTAATCCTATAGATATCATTGATAAGATATATCATAAATTAATGGAATGCTAATGTATATGGGAATCATACCTAGAACCATTTTATGAATGATTAGATATCATATATGTGTATTGGGAGAGTGTATACTACCACTGAGGGGGTTGGGGAGGGATAATAGTTAATAAAATCACTAGCTCTCATACGACATGATTCCAATAATCAGTTAGTGATAATATATCTCAATAATGATTATATGATAATGAGATATATAGTGATAAAGAATACATGTAGGCAAAAATAATTTTATAAGGTTCACCAACCCTTATTTTCGAGTTCATTATCCCCTATGTGTAGTTGTTATGATCCCACTACCCATGTTCTAATTTATTATCGAATGATTAAGGAATAGAGAGAGTGGATTATACAAAACTATGATTATAAGTAGAAAAATGAATTTCATCAATTTACTATATCTTCACTTTTATACCTTAGGTGCCTATGTAATTTAGACTTGGTGTATGGATTTTTAATATCCTAAATAGCCTACTAAATACTCCATGTAATTTTGGAAATTTATCTAAGAGTCGCCCCTTTTTGACAACACTTTTTCTTGGTGGGACATTATTTATTTATAGACATATTCTTCATCTCATTTTGATTCCTCTTAATGGTGTTTTATCCTCATATTTGAATTATATAAAGAGATAAATCTCAAAGATATATAATTATCTCATAATATCATTTACTGTATCATTGAAATGAATAGTTAATTGTGTCATACAATATTTTATTTTTTTGAAAAAAAATTATACCAATATTTTATAGTTATGATGACTATTATTTGGAACTAGTATTGTAGTGTGGCATACCTCAAAACCTTAAAACAAGAAAATCCTATAAACTATATCACCTAGCATAAAACTACATTTCTTCTCCCATTACACCATGATTACCATACTTATTTAGATATTCTGTAAAATACACAATACTTATGGAGACCCAGGCTATTATGAATTAATATCACATATTTTAGATAAATATTATGTAAATTTCATAAACACACTCCTAAAAACCATATTTGTTTTGGGTATTTTTAGACTAGACACACTATATTCTTATTTCATGAGATATATTTAACATATCCCACAAATATCTTATCACATATTATTCCTCTCAGGCATACCACACCTAAACTTTTTCTTCATATCTGTTGGAAAGAAACATAACAAAGGGTGAGATAAGGTGCTCAGTAAGGGTAAACATGAGATATATAAATCTATGATAATATGAAGTCATAATATTAGATTAAGGGTATTTTAACATGAAAAAAACTTAATAATTTCATACCCAAACATTCATATATCAAAAACAAGTTTCATGGAATTAAACATTATCCTTTCTAAAAACATGGACCATAAAGTGAAAAATATTTATAAACCAGTCATTAATATTAATCATATTTAATTAAAGTGTTGCACCAACATATATATAACTATTTCATATGTAAAGGTTAACTAATAAGACAAAAAATAGTATAACAAGACTAATCGCCAATTTCCCGTTATAAATTAGGATACACCTATTTCACATAGTGGACTCGGATGCACCTGTTTCCCATAGTAGATCAAGATTCATCTATTTCCCATAACAGATCATTCCCATAAACATTTTTCCCATTGTTAATTCATGATATATAAATCTTATCCAAATATAATGGAAACCACCTATTCTAATGAAATTCTTCTCAAATGTTGAGTATATTAAGAGATGAAAATGAATGGAAACCATGTGTTCACATAAAAAACCATTGGAGAAGTAATTTCAATATTTTCATGATAGATGTATCATTATATTTCATTATCATAGGCATAAAAAATATAAAACTTCAATAAAAATGAGATTTTATTAAAAAAACACTTAAGATTATCCCCCATTCAAGGCTTGGTGACACCATAAAATCCGTTTAACTCATTTTTTGAGTGTCGATAGGATTTTTCTTGGTTTCACATGATGTGGTTCAATTAGAGGTTTTGGGAGGGCTTGTAAGACCCGATGTATTCACATGGTCTACCCTGTGTTGTTCCTCCTATGAGGTGGAGTATTTTTTGAGGTCAGTTGTGGATAAAGTCACCTTCCGCAAGTGAATTCTAGGGAGGAGTACACAAACCTAATAATTGATGTATTTATTTCCCTTAGGATAAAAGTAATATGGATCTAAATGTTTTTCCTTAGGTCAAGTAATCACAAGATCTAGGTTCGAGTGGAGTTATTATTGGGTGCATTGTTATAAATTTTGGCACATTGGATGTCATAGTTGTGTTGTGATAATTATGGAACAAATCTCTATCTCCTTCTATATTGGTTCCCAATGGACCCAGGGAAGGATTTTAGAAGGTTCTTGAAATTATGTCCTCTAGGTGCTATTGGAGAACGTGATGATGGAGTGGATAAATTCTTGAAGTTGACCATTGATGATAGGGTTAGTGTGTGTTTTTCTCTAGTTAGAGTTTCACTCTATGAGGTATCACATGACTAGATGTCCAAGAGACATGATTTTGATGGACTTTCCAAATTTGGAGAGTATATCAACCTTCTGAGGATTGACAATGACACTATCCATGATGTGGATTGAGGTACTGAGGAGGTTCTTTTACTTAAGTGGTTCACCTAAGAGAGCGGTGGTTGTGCCAGATAAGAGAACTATTTTGGTTTTGGAAAATGTGATTCATGTTTTCATATTGTCATAGTTCTTAGAATGGGTCTGAAAGTATGAGACCATTCATTTGTGGGGGAGGTATTTTGGGGATCGTTAGAGATTGTTGTATGCCAGTGATAATGGCACTTTGGGTTTGATAATTTGATATCATATTCATTGAGATTTCAACTTTTCAATGGTTATGGTGAGTTCTCTAGAGTGAAATTCTATTTTTGAGGTTATTGAACTCATTTTCTTTTTTTTCTATGTGGGTTATAGTGTTTTCATTCCACTAAACCCTTTATAAATAGTTACATCGAGTGATTTATGTTTTTATACCAGACGCACCTAATGGGAATTGTGCATGAATCATTTCATAATGATAGATTGTTTGATATGGGAGTTAAATTTGGAGTTGTTTTTTCATCATGGTACCTGGTGGTATTTATGAGACATCAAAGTAATACCCTTTATGGTTTTGTCGTTACCTGTGGTGCACTTTTTTTTATAGCATGAGAACCTTTTAGAGAGATTTCTAGTGTGAGAGACCAAGTTGAGAGCTCGGTTTCCTTTCATATGCCTATGCATTTTCATTCTGAGATGAAATTCGTTAAAGGTTCGGAGAGTATAGTGACAGGTTTTTCCATTTAAGGAATTTAAATATTTCTATGAATATTTCTCTGGTCATGTACTAATTTGAAATGATATTCCAGGGACCATAGACCCTCACTAAGGTGATATGAGAAATATTAAATATATTTTTTCACACATGAAAAATTCTGAAGTAAAATGAAATAGTACTAGAGTGGAGAATAATATCGAAAACCTAATTTTACAATTCAGTTCAGAACATGGTTTTTTCTCTAATAATGATATAATTTTTTTCATTTTCAGGTACCTAGTTATAGGATACCGTTTGTGGGTTGTTGAGTGGAGGTTAATAATTTTTTAAAAAATTAATAAATCCCATTCCCCAATGTGATTCTTACATAGAAAAATGGAGTGGAGGTTTCCCTCCCATGGAGATGGATGTTCTGCATTTAAAATAATGAAAAATGGCACAACTAATCTTTATTTATGATGTCTATCATCATCATATCATTAATCAGCACATTCCAATTATCCTTTTGGACCTGAATATTTGGTGATTCACTCTAAGGTAGGTGGATATACAGTCTTTATGTTCCAACCCCCGTTTAATTCATTTTTTTATGTTTTAGAGCCCTGATATGACAACTAGGGACCCTATGGGGGTCGATCTATGATTTTTAGGGGAAATTTGGGGGTTTAAGGAGGCTTGAATGAAATTTATGTTCAGAATTTCCGATCACCCGGTGTGTAGTTCAATGAAACATTTCGTGTGTTCTTCATGTTCCTGGAATATTATATTTTGGGAATACACACCATATACTAAGATTATACTCTATGTATTGAGACTAGGACATGTGGATGAGGGTCATGGTTGGTATTATCATGTTATAATACATGGTAAAGTGATAGTACATGACTAAGTACACAGAAATGATTTTAATTGCACGGGCACGACCAAAGGAGATGATCTTGGGTCCCAAAAAGGATAACATGTCGTGTACAAAGGGTGCACTTCATTTTTTGTTACATGGTTTTCCCTATATGTATGGGAATGGACACACCCATAGATTTGGTAAATAACACATGATATGTGTCATAGGGTACACACCATGTATTTCTTTTTTTACACTCCATGTACCATCATGGGACATGGATTAGGGTCTATGTTGAGAGATATTACATGTACTATTAGCACACATTGTGTAGTCCCATTGGAGTCTTTTCTCCCTCATGCATCTCCATATTCTAGACTCAATAGGAGGCCCACATGTAGAATATCCTAAGTTGTTTTCCATAGATTATGTGATGGTGGACACATTTTTGGGATTTTGATATGCATTGCATGGTGACATTGTGGGTCACTTCAGTTAGTGATGAATAGACCAACAGTAGTTGAGTGAGTTCCCTTTTTCTTTTAAAAGCATGGAATGGTGTGACATCAGGTCTCGATCATAGGATCATGGCCCCTCTATATATTTCCTGAGCTTTTGAATCTTGGGTGTGTTCCTATATCCTAAAGTAAGTTATCTCAATCTAATTCAAATATTGACTCAGCAGCATGGAGAATATATACTTATGAGTGGGCTGAAGCTATCCTCACATTCTTTTGTGTTTCCCTTGGTAGGGGTTGTGGTATCAGCATGACCAATATTTACATGGGTGTCATTCCCCTACCATGGAGGATGTTCCCAGTAGGGGAAATTCTCTAATTAGCCCTGGGATTTGAACAATATAAATTTATCAAGAACTGATCTTTCTGATGGGGAATTAGTTTGATGGACTTTGTATCTCCGATGAGTCCTCTCAATTTCATTTGGTGTTTAATTGTTGTGGTAACCCTGGGGAGGTTTTGAAGAATTTATGTGACTAAACCTACATGGGAAAAAACCTCTTCTTAGAAAGTTGTTCTAGATTAATGTTATGATGAAACACCCCTTTGTATGTTCTTTTATCTAGATAGGGATTCTAGTATCCACTAGTGGTTCTGGTAGTGATCCCTCATATGTGTTTGGAGATATAATGGTTCACTGGGTGACTTCCACTATGGTGAAATTGGATGATCATTCCTTCATGGATTGATTACACCAGATATTGAAGGGTTATTCTATTAGTTTAGTGATACCCAATGAGTGATTAGATGAGCACAATTTGGGATGGAAGAGGTGTACCCAATTGAATGAGATCTCTCAGGTGCATTCCATCTGGGATAGATACGCTTGTGGTGCGAGTACTTCTGGACGAGTGATGCATTGGAACCTCATGTTGGTTTCTATGGATGGATTTATGGTCCATACCATGAGTCCTTGAGTTTATTTCGAGTATATCTAGGATATTATAGGAGGCAATGTGTAATTTTTCATCTCACATGACATACCAGGGGGTGTTGATCTAACTTGTTTTTCATAGATGATGAATTATGGGGCGGTTTTATCCATCCTTCTTGGGTTTCCTCCTCCAGATCTTGTTCTAGTTAAATAATTCATATCAGTTACCACATTTTATTTTGGGTTTTTAGGGCACATACTGGTTATTTCAACAGTCATCCATACATGGGATCTTCTAGTACACGATGTGTCTTATGCAGACTAAATGTATTTTGTCATTGTCTCGAGGGGACCAGGGGTAGGTGGAGCATAGTTATACTCTATAGAGATAGAGGAGTGTACTAGTATTTCATTTTTCATTAGTACGCTCCTTGTGAATAGGTAAGTATCTTCTATAATTTTTCTTTTACTGGGATTTTATTTTTCCTTTTTATTGTTTTCCAGTAATTTTTTCACACCAGAATGTGGGATATAGATATGCATTAATTTTTGTAATAGTTTAATTATTATATATACATTGTATCATGGAGATGGATGTGGGTTCTTGAAAACTAGTATCAATAGGTTAAGGCCTCCCACATGTGTGATATGCCAACTTAGCACTAGTCACCATCCCCTGGCCTATTTGAGTCAGTCTTGGGGTAGTTATGGCTTGGCCATCCGTTGGCCAGGTGATCCTTAGTGGGTCAGATCATTACAACCCTAGAGGAGGATAAATCACCTCAATTGATATGAAATTTCTATGAACACGCCATATAATAAATGTTGATAATAAGATAAATGAGTTTGGGGATCCCCCGTTTCATGCACCTCAACTGGGGGTGAAAGGGTGTGGAATGGCTAAAAATCCCAAGGGGGTATTTTAGTCATTTCATAATTTTAATAAAATATGGAGAAGTCTCATGGTTTGGATTCATGGTTATCCAATCTATGTGATAATTATGTGCCCCTACTATCTAACCCCATACCCCACATGGTTAGGCCACATGGTTTGGAAAAGTATGCTCAAACCATGCAGTCACCACTACCTCCCCTCTATAGGAAGACACCTAATTTTTCTAAAACCATATGCATGTTGTGTACCATGTCATATAACCTCCCTTGCATCACACATTTTTCTGTATTTTATCACACATTTTACCCCAAATAGTGGTCAAACCATGCAACCATACCATGCTCAATTCAAAATTAACTGAAAACATATGAGCATTAAGGAATTGCATGATTTTTCCACCTCAAACTGGGTATTCTCCCATTATAGGAATATGATCCTTCTTTTGATATGAAAACATCAATGAATTATATCACCTATTTCTAGTATAAAATCATGTTCTTGAATTCATTCCATTGGCACCCATAAATCCTCTTGGATATTTCCACTATAGTGGGATTTACCATAAAATTTGATTAAGATAACTAGATTTCTATGAATGGGAATTTAACTTGAAATGTTTTTATGTAGACTATAAGAACACCCTTGTTGATATTGTATTCATTGTTACTGAAGATCTTAGGCTCAATCTTTTTTTTACTATAAAAATTTCCAAATTTATATGATAAATGCAATTTTACTGTGCACTCCTTTAATAATTATAAAAGGAACCATTGATGATTTAATTGATATAATTATATCGACCTGATTAAAAAATATGTATTTAAGATACATATGGGAAATCTAGTTTGAAAATTCATGAAATCCCCCATTTCTGTAGATATTAAATCGATAATAAATAAGGAGAAGAACTATATTGATGTGGCTGGTAGAAATCCACATTCAATTGTGAAGGATGAATTTTTTAAATCTATATTATTTTAGGGAAAATGAAGTGTTGAATGTTTTTTGAATAAGGTAAAAATTTCCTTCATAGACATTGTCCAAGATTATTTACATATGGTGTCACATGGAAAGAGGTAACCACCTCTTCTGTAGGTGAATTTAAAAAATCAAGGTGGAATAAAGGTACCCCTTTCGGGGGAACTAATATTGTAAAGGAACAGAATATGACCATGGTTGTTGTGTCTCAAGGTAATCCTACCTTACTGGTGCATGAATTTAATTACTTAGATGAAACTAAAATATAAACTACTAACTTGGGATGTCATTCTGGTAGTGGAAATCTCTAATGTATAGATATGTTTAGAGGTAGTGTTCATTATTTTATTTCTGGAAATCACTCTGATATAAGGGTTTATTCTTTTTATTGTGATTTTTTACTGGTTATATTGACTTACACGATGATTTTTATATGAAATCAAGTTCTCTAAAGGGGAGAGGGTCTATTTTTCTATGTTATTCCCAACTACAAGGAAAGAAGGACACACTAGTGAAGAATCAACGATCATCTCACAATCTTGTGGAATCAGTAAAGGGTGTCAAGTATGGAAATGAACCAATGTAAGACCAGATTCCAAAACATGCCTCTTTTTTTTCATAGCCATCAAATGTTGTGATTTTAGACATTGTACTGAAGTAATATTTGTGTCATAAAGTCCACTCGAAACCTATTGGTTATAGTGATAAACCCATTGGTCAGGATTAGAACCTGATGACACAAACTATAATTTACAATGTTTTAGGGGTATCCAATAACAATATGACACATAAAAGTCACAATGGGAATATGGTGGATGTTTCCTCCATCAATTGTTTCTATATTCTCAATTCTACAAACAGTTTAGTGTATAATATAAATTTTCTTGATGGCGTTTGGAATGATGGTTTCAGAAATAAGAAGAGGTTGTCTCCCCTAGTATCGAACTCTAGAATAATTGTTCCCTAGAAATTTCTTGACTCTCAATCACCGAATAAAGGAGTATGGAATGTAATAAATTCACAACATAGGATGAACCTCATGTTTTTCCTTCATATTGTTCAGATCCTCCATCCTCAACATTGGATGGGAATTAATCAATGCAGGAAATCCCTGGTCATCATGCCTCTGTTGGTGATGATAAAAAACAATAAGTGGAATATATTGTGTTTCCAAGTTTGGAGGATGAGTTAGTTGAGGATAAACCTATATCAAGGATGTCTCATACAAATAGGAGAGGGAGACACCTGACCCACCAAGGTGTACATTGATGTAGGGGAAATCGACAAAAAATGATGAATATATTCTTGCAGAGCATGGAATGGATGTGTTTATGTCTATTGTCGTTTGGTGTCATTATTTGTGCCATAATTTTCTTCTTGCATCTTCATGTACTTTTGTGGGAGTGTTTTCTTTTTAAATGAATTTCAATAGGACCATAGGTATAGGGATACCAAATCCATGGTTTTAGTGGTATTAATATATAGCTAATATTTATAAATTCTTATTTTAATACTTTTTTATTTAAATCATTTTACAATTTTTATTCATTCATTTTAAATACTAATTTAATGGGAATCTTTTGTATTGAAATGTATTTTTTAATACTTATTTATTTTTATTTTGATATTTATTCATTCAATGTGTTTTGGAAACTTGTATAATTATTATTATTTATTATTTTTTGTAAATTAGTTATAATTTATTGAATTTTAATTATTAAATTTTATGTAGTTTTAACATTTATTCATTTCATATTATTTATTCATTTGTAATATTTATTCATTTTTAAATTATTTTAAAATTTATTCATTTTAAAAAAAATTAATGAAATTTTCTTTTATAGTTATGTATACATTTTAAATATTAATATTCAATTTTTTTTTAATATTTTGGTAATTTATATAATTATTATTTATTCATTTTTATTTTAACAGAGATGAATTTAAATCATTATATAATAATGATATTTTAATTATTAATAAGTCCATTATTATAAATCGTATGTTTTAAATTCTATTTTTAATATCTTAATTTCTATTTTTACATTTATTCTTTTCTAATATTTCATAATTTATTTAATTAAAATTATTAACTGATTTTTTTACATTTTTGAAATTTATCAATTTTTAATAATTAAATTTTATTCATTCTTAAAATTTATTCATTTATTATTATCTATTAATTTTAAATCAAAAAAGACATGATACCTATAATTTGTTATCAAAATCCATGGCCTCGAAAATTTATTAAATAAAAACATACACACACAAAACATGGAGTTGTAAGTGAATGTGTAGCATATGTATCGTGAAAATACCAAAAAGTAATGAAACAAGATGAATTCCAAAATTTAAGAAACAATATTTTCTCACGAATGTGGTTTAAAGAACGATTCTTCCCATGAAGAGGAAACCTTGGGTGACCATCTTCATTTTTATCAGATTCCCATACTCTGAGATCCTCCCCGATTTATAGGAAGTTGACCTCTCCACCAATTAGGTGTTTACCATAGATTAGTTTGTTCATCTGATGAAACTTCCTTATAACAATTATCCACTCTATATTCTTCATGTACATCCGTAGGCGGGACCCCATAGATTGAACATGATTTATCTCCAACGATTTCTTACTTTGGAATTGCATTCATAAACGTGGCATGTTCTCAATCAGAAGCAATAATGCATTAATACTTTGTAATATCAATTATTATTACATTCCAATCCACTACCTTGGGTGTAATGGTAGGAGAATATTTATGTTTAGCCTCAGGGTCATCCTTTATTGGGACCGTAAATGATTGGCACGCCATTACAGCGATAATCATGAGATAAAATAAAGTGCAAAATGTGGAAATAAAAGGGATAGCATTTGTAATGTGGAAAACCCCAAAAATGAAAGGGGTAAAAAACTAAGGGCAAATAAAAGGATCACTATGTGTTAAAAGAGGGTACACACACCCGCACTTATTACAAGGAGAAAACCCTCATAATATTCTCTCTTGAATATGGTGGGGAAACCACCTCACAAATACCGCTAATAAATGAAACTGTCGGTGATGATAATTTGAAGACAATGAGAAAAACCACTGGGAGAGAGCCTAATTTACGGGCTTCTTATCCCCATGCCTCCTCTTACTCCACTGATGAGTTTGGTAGGGTTTGGCCACCCACTACCTACCACTGCCATCCCCCTTTGACAAATCAAGGGGGCGATGTCATCCGTAGAAGAAAATATTCCGACACATATCCTACATAAAGATTTGATTGAAATTCAATCACATCTCCACACATACTTTCTATCTACTAAACCATGTTGTTCATGTATTTTTAAGGCCACTTGAGGATCTTCCCCATTAGAACTTATCAGAGTTAATTGTCTTCGTTAGGAAATCTGCCAGATTTTTTTTAGTGTGAGTCTTATGCTTGTCCACACTTCCTTCCTCCACCACATCTTAGACAAAGTGATATTGTACCCCAATATGATTCATCCTAGAATGAGAAGATGGATTCCATGCAATTTTCAAGATGCTCTGACTTTCACAAAACAGTGGAATCTTCTCTTATCTATGCCCAAGATCCTCTCTCAACTTTCTCATCCAAATTGTCTCTTTGTAATCATGTGTAGCTTCCATGTACTCCACCTCTGCCATGGATAAATCCATAACATACTGTAACATTGAAATCTAGCTCATATCTCCCCTTTCAAATGTAAACACATAACCAGTAGTGGATTTCATCTAGTCAGAATCACTTGAAAAATTTGAATCAATGTATCCTCTGATAGTAAAATATGATCCTCTATAACATAATGTGGCATTTGAGGTCTCCTTAATATATCTTAGGATCCTCTTCACTATGTTCAAATTCTCCTGTCCTAGATACTCCATGTACCAACTAACTGATCCCACTGTATGTGCAATTTATGGTCTAGTAAAAACTATAGTGAACATTAGACTTCCCACTACTGATGCATACAGTACTCGAGACATTTTCATCCTCTATTCTTCACTGCTAAGACACATTTTGGAGGATAACTTGAAATTAATGGGAAGAGGGGTAGATATTGGAATATATTATTTCATGTTGAATCATTTCAAGAATCTCTATATGTAACTCTTCTATGATAGACAAATCTTCTCATTATCTCTATCTTAATAAATATGCATCCCATGAATCTTGTTTGTTGGTCCAATGTATTTTATATCAAACTCCCTATACAATTTTGTCTTAATCTCCTATTTCTAGTTATCCTTGGAGCCTAAAACCAACATGGAATCCACATACAATATAACAATTATGAAATCATTACCATATGAACCCTTGAAATATGCACAAGTATCTGAATGAAGTCTTTCATATCCAAGGCTCATGATATAGGAATCAAATCTCTTGTACCAACACCTCAGCACCTATTTTAGACCGTACAAAGATTTGTTCAACCCATAAACCAAGTTCTCTTTGACTTATTCTAAAAAACCTTCTGGTTGGAGCAAATAGATCTCTTCATCAAGATCACCATGGATAAAAGCAGTCTTCACCTCTAGATTCTATAGATGTAATTTATATGTAGCACACATCACTAGAACTAACTAAATAGTTGGCAGTCTAACAACATGAGAAAATATTTCATTGAAATGAATACCTTTCTTATGAACAAATCATTTGACCACTAGTCGTACATGATGTCTTTACACATAGTCCTTTCAATACCACTTGATCTTAAAGACCCATTTCTTTATATTATCCTTCCTTCCACAAGGTAATGGAATAAGAACCCATGTCTTGTTCTGGTGGAGGGCGTCAAGTTCCTCCTACATCACTGCCATCCATGAGGATACAACTAGACTCTGGGTTGCGCCCACAAAAGAAGACGGATCTCCATCCACCGTCAACAAGATATATTAAATATTTCTCTCAGTGATAGTATGAGTTACATACTGGTGCTCTCTTCCCCTGATTTAATCATCGTGGTCCAAACTCAACTGGTACTTGATCATCGTGCTTTGGTAATGCTTTAGAGGAAACTGATTGTTACATAGAATTTCCCTCTACTTATATTGTTGTAGTTTCTGTACATTCCGTCTCCATGTATTGATCAGTTGTCATTTGAACCTTATCTTCTTCTAAAATGACATATATACTAATGATAAATTTTTGGGCAGTGGTATCCCACAAATGATACCCCTTCACACCATCAGCATACCCCAAGAAGATACATTTCCTGGAACTTGAATCCAACATCGATCTTTCCCTGTCATTAAACATTTCATATACAGGACTTCCAAAAGTATGTAACTAAAAATAGTCAGTGGGTTTACCAATCCACATATCCATCGGTGTCTTCAGCTCAATCACCATTGAAGGAGATTAGTTGATCACATAATAAGAAATATTCATTGCTTCTACCCAAAATGTTTTGGCAATTCCTATAGTCTTTAACATCACCCTTGTTCTATCCAACAGGGTTCTACTCATCATCTTAGCCACTCCATTCTACTGACGAGTGTACACCACTATAAACTGTCTCTTGATTCTTTCCTGTTGACAAAAAGTATCAAAATCCTCACATGTATATTCTCCACCATTTTCTGTCATCAAATACTTGATCTTCATTCCAGAGTCATGCTTCTTCTGCGCTTTTAATGTTTTGAATACTTCAAAACAATCCTCCTTCCTCTTGATTTGGTACACCCAAAATCTCCTAGAATAATAATTAATAAAGGATAAAAAGTACCTTGATCCTCCTAGGGATATAACTGGTGCTTTTCAAACATAGAAATGGATCAACTTCAAGATCTCCTTACTTATTGATGCGGCCATCTTGAACATTAACCTGTGTTTCTTGCTCAAAAAACAATGCTCAAAAAATGGTAAGGATACCTTTGTCATCCTAGTAAACAACTTCTGATCCATAAGAATATCCAGGCCTCATTCTTACATATGGCCATGCTTCTGATTCCATAACATCGTCAATGCTTTCGTCGAGGTAGTTGATGCAATAAATATCTCTGCCTCCTTGTACGTTTCACCCATAACCATGTAGATGTTCTTTGAGATCTTATCCACCTTCATTACCATAAGTTCACCTTTCACAATTATCATCACTCCATTCTCTGTGTGAGTCTTGCATTCGATGTCATCAAATTTCCCCAAGGACAATATGTTCTTCTTAAGGCCCTTCACGTTACGTAATCCATGGACAGTCTGTACTATGTCATCATGCATCTTCTGTTTGATGGTACCAACTCCAACAATCATTAGGGTGTGATCATTACCCATGTACATAAGTCCTTCTGGGATAGTTTCATACTAGTCAAACCATTCTCATCGAGACTTCATGTTCCATGTTTTTCCTGAGTCGATAATCCATGCATTGTCGAGATGTTGCCTACTTCCAGCCGTCGTCGCTGCTTCACTTACTAGAATATCACCTTATTCCAGAAGTACTCGTCAAATTCTCATAAGAGTTCTTTTAAAAACTATTCTAATTCAAAAAACCCTTCTTGACATGCCCCTTCTTGCCAGAATTGAAACATATGACACTCTTCTTCTTACTCCATGATTTGGACCTGCCATGATTTTG
The DNA here is from genome assembly GCA_963277665.1 of Viscum album. Taxonomy (NCBI): domain Eukaryota; kingdom Viridiplantae; phylum Streptophyta; class Magnoliopsida; order Santalales; family Viscaceae; genus Viscum; species Viscum album. The sequence continues at coordinate 111,097,815 of OY728151.1, forward strand.
GCTCCCCCTGGAACCACGCACCATCATCCCTCCACTCTCCATTGATAGAGCCTTTTCTTGGTGTGAAGTCTTAAGTCTATCCTCCTTGTTATTCCACCAACTTTCTTCTTCAATAAATATGGATGCAACATCATTATAGGCCAGCATATCAATCAAGATATTATTGGTGAGTTTGATGACGAGTTGGTCATATTAATCTGGAAAACTCTAGAGTAGAATCTCCACACGTTCAGTATCCACAATTTTATAGCCCAACAGAATGAGTTGAGTGAACAAGGTATTGAGGTTGTTGATTTTTTCGGTCACCAGTGATGACTCTTCCATCCAAAAAGTGTACAATTTTATCTTCAGGAAATTTTTGTTCTACAATGACTTGGCCTCATATAGCTTTGACAGAGTATCCCATATTTCCTTTGCCGTCTTTTTCTCCTCAATTCTCAATAGGACCCCATATACTAAAGCCAAAATGGATGTTGGAAATATCATTCTCATCCATATCATTCCATTTTTCCTCTATCACACCCTTCATATTTTATCCAATTTCGAGTAGGCAATTATCCTTCTACAGCACTACCTGTATCTTCATTTCTCCACAATGAAAAATTTTTCCCATTGAATTTTTCGATCTCGAATGTCACCTCCATATAGACATTCCATCAGTCCAAAACCTCATAAATTTCACAATAGTTTATTTAATAATCTCAATAAATCTTTTCTGAAGTTACAGATCATCCGTAGTTGCAATCACAGAGCATACTCAAATTTATGAGAATTTTTAATACCCGAAAATGTGGAAAACAGCAGGCTAGAACCTTGACTCTGATAACACTTGTTGGGAACATAAATGATTATCCCACCAGTGTAGCGACAATCTCAAGATAAAATAAAGTGATAAATGCTAAAATTAATGGGACACTATATGTAACGCTGAAAATCCCCCAAAATGAAAGGGGTAAAAATCCACAGGTAAATAGAAGGACTACTATGGAGTAAATATGGGTACACACTCCCTCACTTATTACAAGGAGAAAACCCTAATAATATTATCTCTTTAATATAGTGGGGAAACTTCACCACAAATACTGCTAATAAATGAAACTATCGGTGATGATAATTTGAATATTATAAGAAAAACAATTGAGGGAGATCCTAATTTATAGGTTTCCTCTCACCCTACCTCCGATTCCACCATTGATGAGTTTAGTAGGGTTTGGACACCCACCACCTACCACATCTAGGACCCTTTGAAAAATAAAGTGGGGGTTGTGCCTTCCAGAGAAAAAAATCTGCTGACAGTCTTTATCATTTCTTTATCGATGCAACCTTTTTTCTGTAAGTTTGGATCACCCGGTGCACCTGGAGTCATGTTGTAACCACCTCCCAAAAGTAACAAAGGGGTGATGTCATCTTATTTATATCTACAACCCTCACACATATCTCTAGGTAAATACTATCAAAGTCGATGAAATTAATCAAATCATGCATACATAATAACTTGTCAGATGAATCACCCTTAGTCTTTTTAGATAGTCTAGGAACCATCTTTCCAGAATCATCCCTAGAGACAACATTGAAAATAAGTTGAGTTTTATCCCTAGGAGATACCATTATAGGATAAATAGAGTCCCTTAATGTGTAGCACAATCATGATTAACCGGTTCATTCAAACTGATTGATAAAACATGCACTGAAATATTTTCCACCACATGTTTGTAGGATTGCTCATCAGCAACTATGATTGCAAGCCCCTGAATAGAGACCTATTGTGTATCTATAAATATGGAACGATTCTACTCACACTTTCCTTCTGTAGAGACTGTATTTCTAGAGAAAACTTGATCAATAATTGGTTCATAATTTTTTAATTTAGCCCCCTTTTTAGGGACACCTAGTTTTGGGCTAATAGGGGCCTCCTTAGTTGTAAACTTATTGGATGATTTCACTATTAGACCATGACTGCTATCTATATAAGATTTAAACAAGCTTATATTATTTGTAATAACATCCTACATGTAACCATAAAGTGAAAACCTATGTTCATCAACATTTATAGCCTCCCATAACATCAGAGAACCCATATTGGACTTCCCATGTGTTATCTTGGATAATCGTGCATCATTTTCGTAACTACCTGAAATTTTGAAGGAATTTTTGTTTCCTAATTTTGCGTGTGATTTTAGTTTATACTAAACAAAAATATTTTATTTAATTAATGATGTGAGTATAATTAAAATGTGAACATTGGGTTTCGACTGTTATATGACTGTTGGTCAATATGAACGTTGGAAACTAAATGTTGAGATTATTGTCACTAAATACAAGTGGTCTTGGTTAATTATTACAGAAAGAAGATTTGATGGCCTCATCCAGTAGTCTCGGGCCGATCGAATCCCATCTGACAAAACTTGGGAAGGAGGTAGCACCACTGGGCTATTCTCTGGACCAAACCCAATCCGAACTTCATCGTGTAAAGCTGGAGCATAATCGCCTTAAGGAGAAGTTCAAGCTTATAGAAATCACTACTCGGGAAATGTTGGGTGAGCCACCCTCGTATTTGTTCACCTTAGCACAGCTTACACTTAGGTCCAATGCTGGGGTTATAAGGGGCTATGTAACGATACTGTATCTACTTTTTGTAATCCTTGAGATAAATAGAATTGTGATTTCTTCATATGGTGAAGGTTTTGTTTTTTTCAGATCTTCGAATAAATATAGGATGTATATTGATGAATTTTCGAAAAAGGAGATATTTTAAAATATTTATGTAAACCTTAAATAATTAATGATGTGTAATGATTTTCAAAATTGTCTTCTAGAAATGTGTTCAGTAAGAAATTTTGAATCTAATAAGATCAACTTAATTTTTTATGAATAGCAAATTATGAATAGTGATTTATGCTTAGGATTAGTAATGTGACCAAAGGGATTAGTAATCTAACTTAAATAAAGTATTAATATAATTTAGGCACCTTGATTAAATAATGTGATTCAATAAAATAGTAAAATGACTGTTTGAGAAATTATTAGTCAAGTATTTGTTTGTTTGGGTGAATAGTGTTTTTTACTTAAAAATTAAATTAAAAATATTTAGAAAACTATTTTAATAAAATGGAGTTCATTTTTTAATTTAGAGAATTGATATTTGGTTAAGGTGATTTTTGGGGATTTTTATGAAAAAAAAAAGAATTTTCAATGAATAGGGAAAATACAGTTTTTAGTTTCGGGTGTTTAATGACCTCATTAAGGATGTAATAATTATGTAATAATTCTGGTCGACTTATGAATAGTAAGATAAGGTATGAGGTGTCCCAAGTGGCCTATACCTTGGGCAAGACCATGGTTTTTCCAATACCACCAATGAGGTGTCCCTTGGCAATTAATGCTTAGTCCCCTGACTTCTCATATAAATACCAAGACTTTCCCTCTTCCTTTTCATTTCCAAATCCTCCGCAATGAATTTCTAGTCTCCTTACCTCCCAAGAAGTCCTCATAATGTTCCCTCAAGCCTCCCAAGGTCCCTAACTTCAATCTTTCAAGTTACTCTTCAAGGTAAGGGATTCTTTCACCCTCCTCTTTTAAGTCATGACTTCCTTTATGTTGTGTCTTATATTTTCCATCTATTTATATTGAGGTAATGTTCTTATATTTTCTTATTACTGTCCATTTAATTTTCAAATTATGATAGACCCTTTCTTCTCTCTTCAATTTGTTTTTTGAATTTTTATGTGACGCTGTTAGGCTGCCGAATTTCTCGTAAAAGAAATTGCATCTTCTCTTTTCTTTCATGTTTTCTTTTCATGTGGTATGTTATTAAAATATCCATACCCATATCTTATTCATTACCCATACTATATTATTAATTATTTATGAGTGGGTTACCCTTGTCCCCTCTCTTTTCAATGTTTTCTAAAACCATGTTATATAGTCGTTAGGCTGCAGATATTTCGTCTCAAAATTTTTATCCCTTTCTCTCAAGAAATTCCATTATTTATTTATGTGAATACCCAGACCTATTTTGTTTCTATGGGTTTTCATAAATATATAAATATGATATATTTGATTCTGGAATTGACATACATATAACCCTCACTCCATTTCCATGGGTTATAAATGATATAATGATGTTTTTTAAGAACTTTTAAAACATCACGATCTTGAAATGAAACCCATTTCTTTTATTTTCCATGGATTATTTATGAAATGCTTGATTATGATCTATGTGGATCACATGAATGTAAATACCTATTAATGGTTAACTCTGATAGTGCTCCAATGAATTGGGTAAATATTTAATCTCTAGATATGACAAGTTTCACGATACCTTGGTGAATAACCATGTTAATTTTTATGACACCTTGGGGATGTACCTTAGTGATATGTTCATGAATGTATAAATTAATTGTTGTAGCCACATATTCAATTTATGATTCATGTTATTTTCATTATGATATGGCTATTCTTTCATTTCTCATATATTTATTTTGTTATTCAAGTTCTTATTGATATCACAAGTACACTGATTCCCTTGTTTACCCTTACTGGGCATTATGCTCACCCTTTCCTTTGATGTATGACTTTGTACTTTTGGATGATCTTATGATCAAGCCTTACAAGTGGATTAATAGAATGTTGTATGTTGTATTCAAGTTTTTTTGTTCCTGATTTCCAAGACACTAGACTTTAAAGATCATGTGTATGTAAAATCTAATGAAATGTTATGTATTAAAAAGGTGGGATGCCACAATTTTCCTTCAACCAATATTGATTGGGAGCACTAAACATCAGGATGAGTTTTTTTGGCCTAGATCCACCAGAGTTTCAATAATATATTCCATCCTTTTCATTGTGTGTAATAATTTACATATATGAGGTCACATCTCTGGATACAAATGTGTAATCTCTTCCCTATAATTGGAAATACCCAGCAATTTAATGTTTCTTTTTCCCTTTTCAATAATTTTAAGACATGTAATACTCTTCTTGTATGACTACATAATAAACCTCAATTTCAAGGTCAGAATATCTCAAATCATTAGTCCCAATAGTTATAAAATGTTTAGTATGGGAAGTACAAGTAATTTCAACATATCCACTTGTATCCCACGAAGATAAATTCTCAGTAAGACTAGATTTAGTACCTTGAACAACCCCATGCTTTGTTTTATAATAGATCTTATTCTATATAGAATCTGAACCTGACCTACAATTTTTTCCTATATTATCTCCACAAAGGAAAGGCTGCCCAGATGATTGATCATTAGAGACATGATTATAGGATTTTATAGGACCTACACTCTACATCATACCTATGATTTCAATTCAGATCTTGAATTTATAGTTCTCAAGAGAATGTACAGGTTTTTTTATAATTGACACGAAACAACACATTATTTCATTTTCTGTAGCATTACCAATATTACTACAATTAGAATATTAGTCTATTATATTTTCATATTCAATGTTCAATTCAAATCTATGATTAGTATCAACCAAAATAATAGTCTCTATAAGAGTTGAAATTAAATAAATATTAATGAAGACCCTATCAATGTTTCCAAACAATTCTCATTAAGTTTACATGTCAAATTTGATCTGTATTACAATAGTTGAAGTGATATACCATAGGATTTGAGGGTTTTATAAGAACCAATTAATTCCATGCATCCAAATCTGGGCTTGGGCGGTTGAGTTCTGCACTACCATTGAATTAAAATTTGGACCAAAATCCATGATTCTCAGGATTTTGGGTTGAAGAGGGATAAATCACATTCCCTATAGTTTAACATTCAAATCATTCATTGGAAAAAAAATGTTGTAGATGCTCTTACCGAGTGATTTGAACCTCCATCCATCAAATCCCTAGAAATAGAGATATTGGATCCACAAATAATCATTCTCCCAAGGGTTATCATTTTTATGGGGCACTAGGTGATCCATAATCCCATGGTTATACTCTGTGATGGTTTGAGAAACAATCGAATTATATTCCTCCAAAAACGATAAAAAATAAATGTTCATAATTTTCCGTGAGAAATTTTACCCAAATCGTAACTCATTAAAGAACATAATGTCTAATAATCTATGATAAACATGAGAAATAAAATTATTCTTATCTAACAATTCATCATATTTCAAAATTCCCTAATCCTAAAGCACCAGGTTGACGTTCAAAGTCACATAAGCCTTCAAGGCCTCAGTGCACCACCACCCATGATCACACACCACGTATGAATAATTAGAATCCTTATTTTACTTTTGATTAACAAAAAAGGTTTCTTACTGATAAAGAAACACCCAAGATCATGTTCCTCCCATGGATTTGTAGAGAGGTAGGGGCTCCAAAACTTGTAACTCCATCGATTATTATTTTTTTAGTGATTTTTCATTTTTAATATTTTTGTGTTATGAAATATTGGATTTGAATTTTATAAATATGTTAACACCCATTACCAAAAAACCCCTTCATGTGCCCAAATTTCAATATCCCAAATTTTGGTTCTCTCTTCACACTATAAATACATGGAAAAGCTAATGAAAGGATGATGGGTTTTTGGGTTATTGGTTGCATTTTTTCTCTACTTATTTAATTTATTTTATATTTCTATTTCTATTTTTCATTTCCACTGACATACGCAAATTGGATGTCTGCTTCATAAAAAACATGAATTTTTTATGATCAGTCTTACATTTCCTATTTCAAAATTTTTCTTAGTTTCAATTGACATTCTATTGATTTCACAACACATTATTAGTATGATCTTCTTCTACACATTGTGTATCATGATGACATTTTCATCATCCCTACCATTGATATAAGACAAATTTCATGGGAAAAAGATATGTCACATGTTTTCATAAGCATTCTTCTTTTGAAACTCTTTTTACATGTTCATCAACTCCCCTCATTATAAGAGATACATAAAAAGGTGTGTCTTATTTTCTATGTATGATATTATTACATTTATTTTTCCTCTTTTTATATATTTGAAAATAATAAATGATTTTAATACTTTTTTTGCGGTAAAAATAATGAGCTCTGAAAAATATGTAATGGCTCACAGATGAAAAATTTCACTCTATTCCCTGAAGAGAATGTGTTTGATTATGCCACTAGAAGTGGTAAAATGATGAACATGGCATACATGTCATATATAAATCTGATGTTTGGTAATCAGAGATGAATATTTCATACCCATCGTATGTTAAGATGGAGATCATTAATTATGAAATTAACCATGAAATTAAATATATCTTATTCCTTTGTTCACCATGGAGGTGGATATTTTTATTACTATGTATAATGGCTCATAATAGAGATGATATTTACATTGAGTTTTTGTAGATATCATTTTTTATTTCATTTCGCTTCTATTTTATTTCCTATAAAATTCTTGAGATAAATTAAATGTTCAAGATTAACAACTGTAAATATATTTTAAATATATCTATTCCCTGAAATTGAAGAAATTCATTAAATTGTTGAATGGAATATTCACACTATTTTCTTGAAGATACCATAAAACTCAAAAAATAATTTTATTCCACTCCCAAGAGTGAATGAGAATATTTATTGGAAATGATTTATTTCATTCCGCAAAGAGAATGCAGATATACATGATTTTATTTTAAATCATGTTTGAAGTGAATAATATATTTTTTCAATGATCAATTTTTTTATTTTTTTATAAAAAATAAAAATAATATTACCGCGAGATGTGGTTTGATGGATGTGAATATTTATAGTGCATAATGAAGTTATTAATAAAATAATGCATCCCTGTAAGATGATATAAAAATAATTCCCTTTTTTATTATATTTAATAATATATCCCTTTATTAATTATTTTACCTACAAGGAGAAATTATTATTCATGTGCTTATGAACTACAAATATCAACTCAAGTAATTAATTAAATTTTATCCCTATAAGTTTATGTTGTTATTCTTATAGTTTATAAATGAGATGATTGAATATAATGGTTTTGATAATATTATGTATTTTATGAAAAAGATTTTACCACCTAAATTGTTTAAAATAATGGTCATCATAATCAATAAATTTTAAATTTTATTATAGATGGCCATTATTGATAAAAAATAAATTATTATTATTGAAACATAAAATACAATTAATGAATTCATTCAAGTATGTGAATGAAGTTTTAATTACACTATCTTATTTCTTGTAGATAATGAAATTATTCATGAAAATTTATATATGATTTTTTCTATCATTGATATTTGATAGTTGATAAATTTTGATTGAATGATTTCTAATTTATTTGGTAAAGTTAATGTATTTAATAAATGAATTGTAATTTTTTTATGGCTATGAGTTATGTGTTCTGAATTAAGAAGATTTTTCCACATTGGTTCTTAGTACTACATTCTCCTGCTTCAAAATATGTGGGATCTCCAATCCCAAGTAGATGTATTTTAAATTAATATTGGTGCAATAAATACAAAAATATAAAATAATCCACTTGGTGATGGGCCTAACCCATTATGATTATATAATGAATTTATAGACCACTATAAGTGTAAATTATAATGTAAAATATTATTATACACAATGAAAGATCCTTGAGATCTTATATACGTCGATCTTGAAGAACAATCATAATAAATATTATTTTGATTAAATGAATCAAATGAACTCATATATGAGCTATGAATTGTTATATCTAAATTCTCAATGAGATATATTAGTGGTATTATTGAAAATGAATATCATATGGTGACATTAGATAATAGAGGTACCTTGATATGTAACAAGAATTCATAAATTGATTATAGACAATTTTTTATATACAATTGAATCAATAATGGTAAACCATATGTTTATTGATACTAGAAAATTAAATATATGAATTTATGGTTTAGTACACCCTAGATAAAATATAATGATATATATATAATCAATTATATATTTGCATTTTTTTTGATAACATAGAATACATCCATCAGGGGGAGAATTGTGAATTTATTTAATTGATGCATGTCCACTAAATTATGAATAAATTCATTCTCATTCAGTTACTATGAATTCCCCCTCTATAATAAATTACCATAAGGTACCCATTTGGATGTTAAATTATTTATGTCATTACAAGCTATTTTAGAAATAAATTTATCATATACATATGAAGAAGTATATATAGTCGCATCCACCAACCATGTGATCCATTTTAATATTCTATAAATGATGTATCCACTAACTGATCGTTCGTGTTATTTTTTTCTGGTGAGTATACATTGCATGATTTCATGTCAATTAAAATAAATATTGGGTATCACATACTATGTGGTGCTGTAGAACCATTGATAAGATGCTCAAAACACTTAGATGAATATAAAGTGTTGGAAATAAATGTTTGATTATACACACCTGAAGTGTAGATGACCTAATTGTAAACCAATCATTGTTCATCATGATTAAAAGTAATAAATATATTTTCCCATAAAGGGGAAAATGAATATATTGACAACATTATATATTTTTCTATATTGTACCTAAAGTGTCACCAGTACCAGAAAAATTATGAGATCTCTATCAAATGTTGTTGATGATATATCGTTTTTGACTATTTTTAAAACTCTTCGATGAAAAAGGATTTTGATAGATGTCTACATCCCAATAATTGACCTAAATTATTTTAGGAACTTCTGAAATGTTCAATATATATTTCTTTTCATTGATTATCCAAAAAACCATGAATATTGAATACTGATGATCTTATGATAGTAAATATTATTCCTTGTATATTTGGATATTTATATATGAATCCAATAAGGGTTCAAAATGACTGAAACATTTTAAAGATTATGAACATTTCAACCAACCTGATAACTTATGAGGTGAACTGAAAAATATGTATTTCATGTATCTATATTATGTTAATGTAGAATATAAATTGAATTTATAATCCAATGGTTTATATGAATCGTTTTATTCAACATTTTATTCATAATTATTTTTAAAAATATTACTCTTGTAGTTTTTTTAAATAAATTAATTGCATTTAATATCCTGGTATTTTGAATTAATCATCATGAAGATGAAATATTAAATTTTGTAATGGGTATACACTTAATGAAAAATTAAATCTCTTTCTTACAAGAGTGATATATTTCATAAATTATGTGTTGATGAAGAACATTAATATTCCTTAATGAATAAATATAAATGAACATTTTTTTTATCCCAAATTATATGGATGTACATGTGATTATATACCATGAAATAACAATAAATAATATTTTGATTCAAGGAAATGTTCTTCCTTATTCATTAAAATCTAAAGGGTATAAATTTTTATTATTGAAAAAATCAAAACTAAATGTTTGGGTTATGAATTAATCATGGGCATATAATGTGTTATATGATGTAGTGATGATCATTATGAGTGGGAGATGTAACCATTGTAATATTTTTCCCATAGTCAAGTTTTTTCCCAATGGGTATTCTTGAAATGCTTTTTAAGGAGGAAACACTTTGGGGATATGATGTTATTCTAGTATTTTCCTAAATCAAGGGTTTTACCCTAAATGGGTTCTCCTTTATGAGGTTTTTAAGGATCCAATCATACATTAGAACATATATCCAATGTAATATTATAAATTATTATGGATATCTATAATTAATGGACATTTTTGGAATTCCATATGAGTTATATGTTTCAATGAGACCATTCATTATTAACTATGGTCTTCCTCCCATGTAACAAAGACATAATTAAATAATAATATTAATTGATGTCTTGAAGACATAACTAAATGATATAACTAGGTAGATTTGGGAACACTACACTCTTTTTCCCTTCATCATATTTTTTCCACTGGGTTTTACTGGTATGGTTTTCAATGAGCCAGAATGACAAGGAATTCATTTACTTTTCCTTCACTTGTTTTTTCTATAGGGTTTTATTAATTTTAGATTATATATTATTCCATGAAATTATGACATTCAAGGGGGAGTGTTATGAAATATTAAATTTTTATTTCATAATTATGGTAACACTTATTCCTAATTAAACCCTTCATGTACCCCACTTTCCGTATGATAACATTTAGTATTCCATGTACAGTATAAATACATGGAAATGTTAATGAAAGGATTATGTGTTTTCGTGACATATATTGGGTTCATTCTCTAATTCATATATTTCTTTTATATTTTAATTTCTCTTTGTCATCACCATTTTAATAAGAAAACTAAACTCTTCTTTTGTAAATGATGTACTTCGTCTATGATTGGTCTTACGTTTTTGGTTTTGAAATTATTTGTTGTTTCAATAGGTGTTCGATTGATTTCACAAAATTTTATGATTTATTCATTTTTAAAATTTATTCCATTAAGGTTTTCATAATTTACTCATTTCTAAAATTTATTTTTACTATTTTATTTACTATTATTTAATATATTTAATATATTTTTAATATAAAAAATTATTATTTATTCATTTTTTTGTATTTTTATATTTAAATCTCATACAATTATATTTTTTCATTTCTATTTAGTAATTTAGTATAACTATTTTTAAGTAATTTAATTTTTTAGACTAATTATTTTTATTATAATATTTATTAATTTATATTATTTTTATAATATATATAATATATTCATTTTTAACATTTTTAATTTTTTTAAAATTAATAATTTTTATTATTTATTATTATTATTTACAATTTATTAATTTTTAATACATATAATTTTTTATTATAAAGTACATTTTTAATTTTTATTATTCATGCTTATAAAATTATTAATTTATTTTAATGTTTATTTTTAATTTTTAATTTTTATAATTTAATATTTATCAGTACTAAATTTACACTTTATGAGCGCTAAACCTAGTGTTGATAAAGAGAAGCCTGCCCTCATGTAAAGGTAACCTATCCTTGCATTAGGGTAGTCTCCTACTCGTGTAAAGGTCATTAGAGATTACCCTTACTTAGAAAACTCCTCTCACATGCAAGTAATAATTTTTTGGTATTTATCAATGCTAAATTTTTCATTGATAAAAAAGTGATTATTATTTTAGTGCTTATAGAGGTATATTTTAATAGTGATATTTTTCTAGAGTTGATGAAACCCTTTTTTATTTTAAAATAAATATAATAAAGATTGCTGCTACTCATTCTATTCAAGCTCTTGTGAATGTTAAACCTTGCATCCTTTTTATTTGAATTTATTAGCTGAATCAAACCTTGAAAGAAGGTATGTTTTCCGATCATTACTTGTATTTAATTGATTTTGTGTAGTTTTTTTGGGTGTTATACCCTTCTAATTGAATCCCACTCATAGTTTAGTGTTTATATCCTTTGTATCATAGTGTTGCATTGTGAGGTTGTCTCTTAGTGTCAAGTGCGCGAATTTTTCCAATTCAACCTCTAAATCTACCAAAAACATTTCTCCATACTTTGTATTTGGTTTTATGAAATAGTACTTTGGGTGGATTGGTTCTGTGATGGTAGAGCAGCTAGAAGTATATCCTAATTAGATTCTATTTTGTCTGTTTTGGGTTTATTTCTGTCTATTTTTATTTATGGCATATATGGATATAACCATACCTCAAAGTGTCAATAACATATTGTATTGTTGCATTGTGAGGTTTTCCCTTAGTGTAAAGTGCCACAATTTTTCCAATTCATCCTCTAAATCTACCAAAAACATTTCACCATACTCTATATTTGGATTTATGAAATAGTATTTTGGGTGGCCTGGTTCTGTGATGGTCAAGTTTCTAGAAGTAGATCCTAATTAGATTCATTTTTGTATATTTTGGGTTTCTTTGTGGCTATTTTATTGGAATATATAGATATAAACATACCCCAAAGTGTCAATAAAATATTGTATTCTGAAATTAATGAACTTCAGACATCATCTTCGATTTACTGTGAATCCATTTATTTTAAGACACATATTCCTTGTATGTTTCTTGATAAATATTTTTCATCATTTGCAAAATGTTTTTATAAGAAATATTTCATCTTACCTTTTATCTTTTCACTTTTAATGGTTAAAAGAATAATCGTTTTTTTTTCAACATCTTAAATTTGGTGTGATTTTCTATTTACATTCCATACTGTGTTTTTTGACTATTTAATTAAAAAAAATATGCATATAATAATTTTATTTACTTAAACATTACCAATTTAAATATATTAGAATTATATGTTTCATCACCACCGCTATGCGGTTCTAAAAAAACTTATATAAAATATTTCCAATCTACGTAAATAAATCCTTCATCACAATGAAAATAATTATATTATTTTCTCATAATCAAATCTCATTTATTTTTTCATTTTTTTAGAAATTAAAATTTAGATAATGAAATATTTTACCAAAAATTTTCTCAGAATATGAAATATATGAATTATATAATCCAACATATTTATTTTAAATAGAAATAATTTATGAAATATAACTAAATCTAAAAACATAAAAAAATTAATATTTTGAATTCCTCCAAAATATTAGATGAAATAAATGTTCACTCATCTAGATATTGAGTTTAAAAGTTGATTTTATGAATTAGATCTTTGGGGATGATAGTTTTTGGATGAAATATGATATATTTCATACATTTAAAAACAGAATAACCATAATCAATGTGATTACTTTTTCTTGAAAAATATATAAACATTAATAAAAATAAATATTTTGTTTTTTATTTTTTGATGGAGAAATGTTATTATATATACTGTTATACTTATCCAAGTATATAAATCCAAAGGTTATTTTTGAACATTAATTATGATAGGGAGTGAATTATATCCCTCATTGAATCAATAGGGGTTGGTTCCCTAAACCAACTAATTTGTACATTATATTTCCACTATATTCATAGACTTGAATATTAAAAAATTTATTATCAGATAATTATTATTCATTTGTGTAACATTAATGTGAGGTTATCTTAAAGTATCACTTCCATTAAAAATGTCATAAGAAATTTTTCTTTTTGGGTTTCCTAACAAATTACTAGAAAATAATATTTCACTATAGAGAGGCCTAATAAATGTCACTGAGAAAGAGGCCTAGATGCTAACACACTATGTGTATCCTTTGATCATAGTTAAATTATATTTTAATTTAACGGTGGGAATAAATGTTATTCTCCAAACCATATAATATTATTTATTCAGGATAATTTATTTGATCATGTATATCAAATAAATATTTACTCATGGGGTTATTTTTAATAATATAGGTATATAAATATTTATTTAAATCATGCAAGGTATTAAATATTTATTTAGTAAATAAATAGTTTATCATGAAAATATTACAAAATATATTTATTATCAATTTAATTTTTAATTTCACAGTTGTATTAATATTTAATAATCACTTTTCATTCACAATATAATAAATATTTATTTATTATATAATGAATTTATTATATGAATGTTAAAATAAATATTTATTCACCAAGTTGTGAATATAATATTTATTTACTTAATGAATGATTAATATTTGTTAAAACATTTATTCTAATATTCAATAAATATTTAGGTGGGTGAACAAATCGAGTTTTAGGTCACGTGATAAATATTTATTTAACATACCATAAAATAAAATTTATCATTGTGTGAGTTAGAAATTTTTATGTTGTCAAATAGTAATAATATAATTCTACATGATATGATATTGGTCCAGTTAGCATGTGAGATGTCATCCCTTTCAATCACATATCATAATTGGAGGCATATTCCCATCAGTTGAAAGATGGATATTATTGATAAAAAACTAAAAATAAATGAACATAAATATGTACAAGTTTTTACATTAAACACTCTTATGAAATGTAAGTATAATTTTTAGGTATTCTATTTTAGGTCATGACTGGGAGTGTCCTTATGAACATATTCTCCTTGGTATGAAAAAAAACATTACTAAACCCATTAGATTGTTTTTAATATGATTATATTATTATGATTATTTTTTAAAATAGATTTCTTATGAACTATCTAATTAAAACTAATTTAAAAATATTAAATTTCATGTATATAGTAGATGCACCAACATTTAGTAGCTTCTTGAAATATTAGGAGTGTAGGTCATCAAGGGGAAACCATCTAAACGTAGGGGAGATGAGTTTATGTTGGATTTAACTTTTCATGTCGTGTTTTTTGTAATGAAACCATAAATAAGTAGTATTTTCAATATCATACGTAAAAAATAGTCTTTATAATTAAAAAATATTGGGTAATAATTTATGTAAATAATATCTTTCTTATGTTTGGTTTTATTACCTATTGAAATTATTTAATTCTATATATTATGAATATATCTGTATTTTATATTATAGGTGGTATAAATTCCATATTTTTAATGTAAAATACTTTTTTGTAATAAGTGGTGGTTTAAAACATAAATAATTAAACAATCCACTACCATATAATTAGAGGTAGTTTTAACCACTTACCCTTACTAAAAATGAACCACTATATTATATGATACTAAACCACTATTAATATATTTTGAGGTGGTAATAACCACTGCCAGTTTAGAAAAATAAATTATGCCATGAGAAAATTATGGAAGTGGTTGTAACTACCACTATATTATAGAAAATTATTCAAAAACATAAACCACTGTATTTTTTGTAGCTACTGTTTTAGAACAACTACTAACCACAGATCGAAAACAATTTTTAGGGAATGCCACTAATAAAATAATGAAACTAATTTAACTTATACTAAAAAACAATATGGTTCATAAAACCACGAATGATTTATTCCCAACAATTAAAAACACTATGGATTTATTTGTTCTATTTTTAACCATCTCATATTTGAAAAAAAACATCGTTACATATTTTTTCCATTATTAAGCTCATTTCCAGACCAATACATGGAGTTTTCACCCTAGGGACAAAAGATGATTTGTTTCCAATCAATAATTCAACCATTATACAAGATCATGATCTAGTCAATTGTTTAGTTTATTTCAACCTTATGCATGATTTATTTTTATTGATTCTAGACTAGGATAAAATAAATAACTAGACTAACTTGTAATGACATAATTAAAATTAAAGGATTGTTGATAAATGTTTTATCATGCATGGTTAATCACTTAGTTAAAAGAAACTTAACATTAACAAGGCATGTAAAAGGATAAAATATGATAATTTATGCATAAAAAATCCTTTAACATAATATTAAGTCAAAATAAGACATTCATTATTTGATTCATGAGGGACCGTTAGTTATAACATCAGTTTAGGCCATTGTTAGGGTCATTTTAAATTATTGGAAAGTATAAACAAATATGGGGGGTCAACTTAACCAAAAATATATTGGATTTTACAACCATTGTTTGTTCAATAAAAATTTGGATGTATGAGATGAGGAAATTCATGTATGGATTTCAAGATTGGGGAGTCCACTCAATAGATCAAGGATTTGGAATCTAGTAGTTAAAAAACCATCTACCCAAATGCCTTTTTATAATTTACATGGACATTGTTTGGGTGATAAAAATGGATATATAAATCCATTCCAGTAAAATTTTAGCATGATAAGATATTTTAAATCCAATTACTAGGGTTTTTAGGACTTGAGAAAATATTTATAGATTGATACTATAATTATTATTATTATGAATCACACAATTTCCATTCCAATAATATAATAATAATCCACTGTTATGTTGTTATAGTAGAATGGAAATTTCATCAACCATGTTATCCCTATGATTAATTATAGAGAAAGGCCATCTCATAACTGGTTATATCTTATAGGAATGGTTCATAATTTTATAGGTTGTGTTATACTATGAACAGAAGTCTTACATGCCAGAAACCCCAATTCTTGATCTGCTTACTGAGGAGACAAGTGATTATGAGTTCACTGCCAACAAAAAACCTTTAATGATGAACTATATTTTTAGTGTTTGATGTTTTCAACCATATCCAGTGAAATCATGAAGTCACATGAGAACATATACAATTATATCATGCTTAATAATATTCATGATCTTTATCAGGAAAGAGCTAATCATGAATGGTTTGAGATATACATGGCACTCTTCCTGACAAATCTTGGAATGGGATACTAGAAATGACTCATGTAGTCAATATCATTGGTTACATTGAGTGTTTATAGGTTCTATACATTATTATAATAGAAGAACTACACACTGATCTCATTCTTGCATCAGTCCATCAGAGCACATTCATCTGTATTGAAAATTTCAATATGGATAATATTGAGACATCTCTTCCAAATATCCTCTCTCTACTACTCCAAGATGACAAGGATAAGAAATAAGAAAATAATTATGTTATTTTTGTGAAAAATAGTAAAATAAAAGAGAAATACCATAATACTAATTCTATGTCTATAGAATATACACCATACCCAACCAAGATAAGTGTCACGACTCTTCTCACAGGGCTCGTGTCATGACTACCCCAAACCCACCTTCCATAGGACAGGGGCTAGCGATTAGCACCGAAGGTGTATTGCCTAAAACTGGGAAGGCAGTGCCTTTATAACCTGTAAGAACATGTAACCAAGCACACAACAAGATAATAACACAAGTAAACAGAACTGTAAAAAGAGTGAGTGTATTAAGTAAAAGGGGACATAATACAAGCCCAAATAGAAAGTACAAGTACAACTATGATACAATAAAATTGAAGAAAATGGAAAGTCAGTTGTTGGGTCATCCTCTGAGGTTCCTACCTGAAGGGTAGGTATAGATCGCCTCCTCAGCACTCCACGTCCACCTGTCTCCTCTGCATACAGACATGTCGTATGGTCCACCTCTAGGTACTGTCTAGTCCCGGTACTCTCAACCTTAGTCAGCACAATCCGTCATCTACGTCCAACACAACAAGGTGCAGGCGTAGCCCATGAAGGGGTGAGTATAACGATACTCACTAGGGACCCCAAGACCCTTTTGGTCCCACAAAATCCATCATGGATAAATCACAAGGTATGAAATCAATAGATAACCTTACATAGGTATACACATATACATATATCTATGTTATCAAGTAATCCATCTCAATCATGAGGAAAACACAGAGGTACTAACTCAGCTCACACCAGGATTTATTCTAGGGGTAGTATCAAGTAACATTCCCAATCAAAATGTTGAACACCTCAGCTGCTGGAGAACTCTTTCTCAATCGAGTACATTGGGCCTGCTAAGTCACATAGAGGCACATCCCACTAACTTGGACTGTTGAGGTACTCCTTCTATCAAGTATTGTGGGTCTACCGCGTCACTAGGACGCTCCACACCGTGGTTCTGCCGCGTCACCAAGGCACTCCCCCTCATGGCCTGCTGAGGTACACCTACTGTCGAGTATCGTGTGTTTGTCATGTCAACAAGGTGCTCCCAACTGTGGGACTTCTGCGTCACCAAGGCGCTCCCCATTAGGCACTTCAAGTCACTCCGAGTCGAAACGGTCAGCATTCATCAAGTCTCATCCAGTAACTGGGTTCCCGCACTACGCTCGCTCCTCTCCGAGAGGATATGCTCCACAAGCTACTAGTCGATAATCCAACTGCCATGAAGTCCCAAAAAAAGTATCTCAAAGTTCTTCCGCTTCATAGGGGTCTCATCGTAATAGATAGCGCGTTCATTGGATGCCTGGTCTATGAATTATTAGCCTTTTAGTCCTCAGGGCTCGGTTGGATTCGTGCTCAGTCCAACCTGACTGTTCCACATCTGAATCCAAAACACAATGGGGTATCACACAAAGATACTGAATCGCTCCAAGGTTTCCAAATCCACTAACAGTTCATCTAACGGACATCTGGTGCCAATGTTATGGGCAATAGAATATAAATGGGTTATAGTGGGCCTGCAGGGCAACCTGCCTCACTGGGCGGCCCGACCTGCTGGTTACGACCCGGAAGGCCATGAGGGGTCATAGAGGGTGCCTAGAGGGCCCAACATTGGCCATTTGGCGGCGTTCCGGCCGCGAGGTGGCGGTCTGACCGCAAAGCGGTATGGAGTTGCGGACAACGGTGGTTGTCGCGGTCGGCGCGGAGGCCACGGTGTGGCGTCGTTGCGCCATCACCTTCATCGCGGCTGGCGATGGTGTCGGCCGCCATTCTCGTGCCCCAACCATGTATGGTTGTCATCATCCTCCATCACGAAAAACCCCACAAGAATTGTGGAAGGGTTGGTCCATGTTTTTTTAGCCCGTACCCTCCACGTTAGGGTGGTAGCAAGCGGCTCATCATAAAATAATTCAATGTGAGAGGAAAAAGACATTCATCAATTTATAAACACACCCCTACCTTGGATGGTTCGTTGACGTCAACAAGGTTGGAAGAAGGTGAAGTTGTCCCTGTTTGTCTCGTCCGCCACACACCTCCAATCCTGGGATCGTGCGTCGGTTCATCAAAGTTGAAGATGTTCCTCCTTGAAGGGTGTCCTGTGGAAGAAGTTGAAATTGGCATTCTTCATTGGAGAGCTTTCTCCGTAGTTCCTGCTCTCCCAAATTCCACCAAAATCAATTCATAGCCCATAATAATAGATTATGTATTCTATTCTGTTTGTTGGCATAAATTCAAATAGTTTAATTAATTAATTGATGTGTTGGCCCAATTAATTAAGGTGAGGGTTGGAACAAATAATGTAGAAGAATTCAATAGGCTCCTCCACATTAAGGAGGGAGTTGAGAGGTTTCCTCCCCCCATTATGAGGAAGTTCAAATGGGTTCAAGAGGTTTTAAACCTCGGGTGGTCCCCACCACCATAACCTCTCATGGGAGGTTAGGCTCGGTGGTCCCCACCTCCATAACCTCTCATGGGAGGTTTAAGTTTGGTGGTCCTCACTTCTCAACATCCACATGTGGGAGGTTTTAACAAGTAAAATAAAAATAAAATCTACACAACTTTATTTTTATTTTATTCATTCACGAAAAATCCAAAAACTAACTTCCACCCTCGACTAACTGTCTTTTAGGTGAAAGTATCTATTAGTGAATACCGGCGTTGTGATTTCAACGGTGCCCTCATATTTCAATTCTGAGGATCGGTTCAAAAGTTAGAAAAACTCACTCGCACGTTTATTGAACATACCCAAACAAAAGTTTATAAATTCATTCTGGGCAGTCTGGGCCTCAGAATCACGTGCCGCCAATTTTTTCAGACTCGTAAAATTTTCATTTATTTAAAAAAAATTACATTGATATTTCAGGTCCTTATATTCTCCCCGCCTCAGGGCTCTACGTCCCTATAAGCCACAACTCAAACTAAGTAAACAAGTGGGGGTACTGAGCACGCATCTGAGCCTCCCGCTCCCATGTGCCCTCATGGTGGTTCCTGTGCAGCCAGTGAACACGCACCAGAGGTATCAAACGTCCATGAAGTACCCGATCATGTTGATCCTCAATCTCTACTGGAACCTCTGTAAAAGTCTCCCCATCATTGACGTCTAGATTTCCATGGTCGATGATGTGAGAAGGGTTGTGCACGTGTCTCCTCAGCTGGGACATGTGGAAGACGTCATGCACCCAGTGCAACTAAGGTGGAAGAGCTAAGCGGTATTCCACCTCGCCAACTCTATTGAGGACCTAAAAAGGTCCGATGAATCTCGGAGATAACTTGCCACCTCGGCCAAATATCCGAAGACCTCATCGGGGTGAGACCCATAGAAAGACATGGTCGCCATCCTTGAACTCTAGAGGTCTCTGTATCCTGTCGGCATACGACTTCTGTCTGCTCTGTGTAGTCTTCATGTACTTGTGGATGATCTGAACCATCTCTGTGGTAGCCCATACCATCTATGGTCCCACTAGTGTTGATTCCCCTGTGTTAGTCCATCACAAAGGTAATCTGCAAGGTTTATCGTACAACGCCTCAAAAGGTGTCATAACAATGGTGGAGTGATAGCTGTTGTTGTACAAAAACTCCACCAAAGGTAAGTGATCCTCCAAGATATGACCGAAGTAGAGGACATAAGCACACATCATGTCCTTGAGGGTATGAATGGTCCGCTCAGTCTGACCATCCGTCTGAGGAAGGAAGGCGGTGCTCAAATGAAGATGTGTCCTGAAAGCCTCCTGCAACCCCTTCTATAGCCAGGAAGTAAAACGTGCATCACTATTGGAGAAAATCATCGATGGTAATCCATGTAACCGCACAATCTCCTACACATTAAGGCATCACATGCTCTCTACTGAACCCTGCTCTCTGATTGGTAGGAAGTGGGCTGACTTGGTGAGTCGGTTGATGATCACCCAAATCGAGTCATGACCCCTGGATGTACGTGGAAGTCATGTCACGAAGTCCAAGGATATCTCATCCCACATATACTCTGGGACCTCTAAAGGTTAATCCAAGCCAGATGGTACCTGATGCTCCACCTTCACTTTCAGACATGTGAGGCACTGAGAGTCGAACTCTACTACTGCTTTCTTCATTTCCGGCCACCAGTGCTATCGTCAGAGATCCTGGTACATCTTCACCACTCTTGGATGTAATGTGATAGGGGATGTGTGGAACACTCTCAACACTTCCTTCTGAAGTGCCACTGGTACCATGGTACATCCTCTGAAGAGGATGACGTGCTCCCCACCTTCAGAAAATCCATCAGGTGCATGTCCTATAGATATCTGAGCATGTCGTGCCTCGCAGTCAGTGTCCCCACACTGCGCCTCCCTGACTCACCGAAGAAGAAGGGGGTGACTGTAAGAGACTGAAGAAAATATGTTCCATCTCCATCCACAAAGGATATCTATAAAGCAGTCAACTGCTCTATCACCTCACCTATCAGTTGTTTACCATACCTACAGCTGAGTGAATCTGCAACAACATTCCCCTTCCTAAAAGTATAGACTATCTCGAAGTCATAGTCTTGGAGGAACTCAATCCAACGCCGATGTCTCAGGTTCGAGTCCTTTTGAGAGAAGATATAACTGGGACTATTGTGATCATAGTACATGGTAAAACGCCCACCCATCAGATAGTGTCACCACATCTTCAAGGCGAAGACCACTGATGCTAACTCCAGGCCATGGGTTGTGTAGTTCATCTCATGTTGTATCAACAGTCAAGAACCATATGAGATCACTGCTTGCTCCTACATCAGGACACATCTGAGTTTGGTCCCTGATGCATCGCAGTAAACTATGTACCCTACACCCTCCTCTGGTAGACTCAAGATGGGGGCACTAGTCAGCCTCTGCCTCAGCTCCTAAAAAATCTATTGGAATCTCTCCGACCAAACGAAGGGTCACCCCTTCTTCGTCAAGGCTGATAGTGGTGCTGTAATTCTTCAGAAATCTGGCACAAACCTCCGATAATATCTGGCCAAACCCAGTAAACTATGTTCCTCTATCACACTACTGGGTGGCTCCCAAGCAAGTACTACCTCAATATTCACTGGATCTTTTGCAACTCCAGCCTCCAATATGACATGTACCAGAAAGTGAACCTCTTGGATCCAAAACTGGCACTTTGAGAGTTTACCATAAAGCTGGTGCTCTTAGAGTGTTTCCAGTACTACCTGCAAATGATATGCATGATCCTCCTCAATAGCCGAGCAGATCAAAATGTCGTCGATTAAGACTACTAAAAAGCAATCAAGGTATGGCTGAAAGATGATTTTTAGGAGTCCCATTAACACTAATGGAGCATTGATCAGGCTGAATGGCATAACCAAGAACTCATAATGGTTGTACTAACACCTGATGTTCGTCTTATGCACATCCTTGCCTCATACTCTGAGCTAGTGATAGCCTGATTAGAGGTGTATCTTCGAGAACCACTGTGCTCCCTTCCGCTGATCAAAGAGGTCTTCAATACTTGGGAGTGGGTAATTGTTCTTCACTATCACCTGGTTCAGGTGTCGATTGTAAAAAAATCCTCAAGATCCCATCCGCCTTCTTAGTGAACAGAATCGTGGCTGCTCAAGGAGAAACACTGGTCCGGATTAATCCCTTCCCCTGGAAGTCCTCTAACAGTACCCACAACTCATGATGCTCCGCAGGGGCCATCTGATATGCTGGGGTAGATATCAGTGTCATCCTGGGGTACAAGTCAATGTAAAATTCCACCTCTCTATAAGGAGGTAGACCCAGAACATTATCAGGGAAAACATCCGCACACTGTTCCACCACTACAGGATATCTTGGTCTCTCCACATCAACATATCCAAGGGTAAGGCTATCCAACTGATGAGTGATTGGCTTCACTCTCCTACAGGTAAGTCTATCCTGCGCTATAAAGGCTCCCTTCTTGCCGGTGAAGGTAAACCTGGTCCCATCCATGCAGACACACTGCACCTTGTGCCTAATACAGTCAATCTGAGAATGGACTGTAGATAAAAATTCCATACCCAAGATGACATCGTAAGGCCTAGACGCTACTACTAAGAGATCTCAGACGAAGTTCTCACCTCCAAGAGTAAGATCACACAACCGACACCAGTGATTAATCGTCGAATCCACTCCCATAAGAGTCTCTAGATGTAAGGATCGAGCCAACAGCTCTATAAAAATATTTGAGCTCTGAACTAGGGCAATGGAATTAATAGAATGACTGGCCCCTTTGTCTATATATACTGTAGCTACGGTGGAGTAGACCCATATCGTACCTCGTATCATCTCTGAAGCACTATGATAATAGGCCTCAAATTCATGGAGCTGAGCTCTCCCCTGTCCACCCACTCCCTGTGGTCGGGGTGGACCTCCTGGTGGTGGTGCCAGTAACATCTCATATCGTTACCCACAGCCAGCTGCACGACCAGCTCCCCTGCCACGTCCGCCTTCTCCCTGCGAACCTCCTTAGTCAAAACTCTGTATCTTCCTGGGCTGTCCTTCGAACATCTTCTAATCATCCGTACGATGGTTTGGACAGTCACGAGCCATGTGACCATGTCCACCACATGTGAAACACTGCCCGGTCCTGGTATAAATAGCTCTGCCTCGGGTGCCCCGCACAACCAATCCTGAGTCATGCAGTTGTCCACCTATAGGTCTTGTCCTCTTGGACCTCTGTGATGTATTTCTGCTTCCATTTACAGAAGACTCTGCTACGTCATGACTAGTAGTGGGTCTCACTATTAGTGACTACTCATCAAGAAAACTCTCCACCAAGAGGGCTCTCTCTAAAACCCTCGCCTACGTCAGGATGCTGTGTGAGATCATCAAAGCCCTAATCTCTCACTTGCGCCCCTTCTCAAAGGTACGAGACCTGAAGAAAGGGTCCCACACCATATCGGTGGAGTAGCGTGAGAGGTATGTGAACCTCACTGAGTACTGAGCCACAATCATGCTGCCTTGCAGCAGATAAAGTAGCTCCTAAATGCGCACTATGCAAAGAGTCGCTGGAACAAACTCTGCCTAAAACAGGCTCTCAAATTCTACCTAGAGAAGCGTCACATCTTCATGAACCTAGAGAATCAATCTCCACCATCTACATGTTGTTTCCTATAGAATGATGGCGTCAAGGATCACCATGAGATCGGCTGGTGTCCCTATGAGTCGGAAGACTCTCAAAACAGCCTTCGTCCAATCCACAGCCACCTGTGGGTCCGTCTCTCCCCTGAAACTGGGTTGCCTCTAGTGCAGGAACTCATGCAATGCGCTCAAGTGTCGTGCACCGTCTGATGCTGGGGCTGGTGGAATCAGTGGCCCAAAGTGGAGTGGTACCACTGGTACCTACACTGTTGCCTCTTTTGAAAAAAGGCCCTGCACCGAGGCCTCATTGCTCGGTGGGATATCAGTGCATACAACTATCGGAACCCTAGCCGGCTGTCTGCGTGGAGGCATCCTGAAAAGAAACAGGTGTGACACGGTTAATAAGTTATACCTGGTGAGCTGACTCAAGAGATAACAAAGAAAACTCTTGAAGATACACACACAATCAGTGTTTTTGTGCACTGAGTCGGAAATCAGAAGTCAGGGTCCTGGTGTATGGATACGTCGTCCGCCGCACCAACACTGGTTTTCCTAAACCGATAACCACACTCACTACACTGAACACTATTCCTGTTAAAAAGAATGTTTATAGTCCTAAGTTCTGTAGTATAACTAACTCCTATGATACCAATTTTTCACGACTCATCCCTCGGGGCCCGTGCTGTGACTACCCCAGGCCTGCCATGCATAGGCCAGGGACTGGTAACTAGCACCGAAGGCGTATTCTCTAAAACATGGAAGGAATTGACTTTATAACCTGTAAGCACACGTAACCAAGCACACAACAATATAGGAACATAAGTAAACTGAACTGTAAATAGAGTGAGTACAGTAAGTAAAAAGGGCTATAATACAAGCCCAATTGGAAAGTACAAGTACAACAGTGATACAACACAACTGAAGAAAATGTAAAGTCAGCTCCTAGGTCATCCTTCAAGGTTCCAACCTGAAGGGTTGGTACAGATCGCCTCCTCAGCACTCCACATCCACCCGTTTCCTCTGCGTACCAACAAGCGGTATGGTCCACCTCCTGGTACCGTCTAGTCCTGGTACTCTCAGCCTCAGTCAGCATTGTCCGTCATCTGCATCCAACACAATAAGCACTACCATAAAAACAGTTTTTCCCAGTGCCAACCTTTATCAGTGCTAACGAAAAAGCACTGATAAAGGGACCCCCTTTATCATCGTTTTTTTTAGTAGCGCTCATAAATGGGAGACTTTATCAACTCTTTTTTTAAAAGCACAAATAAAGGGTCGACTTCATAAAAAATTAATAAAAAATAATATATAAATATATAAATATATAAATATAGTTATATTGATATAAATATCATATATAATTTTGAAATATATTTTAGATAAGTATAAATATACATTTACACTTAATATACTTAATATATAAAATATTTTGTGAAAATGGCTTATAATAAAATTTAAAAAATATTTTTAATTAATAATTTGATAATTATTATGGAGTAATAGTCATTTAATAAAAATTTGAAGACTACAAAACTTTAAAAAAATTTAAAAAATGATCCAATATATGTTGAAAACGCAACTTGAACATCAAACGGCCGTAACTTTTGATTCAAGTGTCCGTTTTGAGCTCTACCGCATATCAAATCGAATCCTGCAATGATCTCTACACCTTTGTGACTTGCGGGGACCTTGGTCAAGTTTTTTTTGAGGCCAAAATTGGCCCAGAAGGCCTTCGAAACTGAGTTTTTAGTTGGGGTACCCGGATTTTTTAACATTTTTTGGATTTTCAGCCTCGTTTAAGGGGGTATTATTGGCTTTTGTCGGTGGGTACTGAATTTATTCAACGGAATTACATTCATATTGATATTATGTATTTGAAATTTTATCATTTTTTATAATGCACTACTATTTATAATCAAATATATAACTATATGTATATTTTTTATATATTCACACCTAAAAATTTCTTTTTTTAAATAAATAATTAAACATATTTACATATAAAATATATTAGCTTTATCTAAATAATAACTAAAATCAATTTTATTTAAATTACCAATATATGAATATTTATATAACTATATATTAATATAACTATATATATATATATTAATATAACTATATATATATTAATATAACTATATATATTAATATAACTATATATATTAATATAACTATATATATATTAATATAACTATAAATATATATATTTACAAATACATGGTACTATTATATTCAATGAGTAGTATAGGATTGGTTCCCCTTACTCGATAGAGGGTCATCAGGTTTCACGAATCATGGTGCATCGAAGACACCAATTTTTTTAATTTTCCTCCAACTCCCAATATACCATAACTATGTCGTGATGGATTAAATGAAATTGTTGTTTCCAATATATTAGATTTATCTAAATAATAACTAATATCCATTTTATTTAAAATACCAATATATGAATATTTATATTAGTATATATTATTATAACTATATATATATTAATATATCTATAAATATATATATATTAATATAACTATAAATATATATATATTAGTATAACTATATATATATTATAATAACTATATATATTAATATATATATACATTAATATATGAATAAATATTACTAAATATATATATATATAAATAAATAGATATATCATAAATAAGAGAACAAATAAATATAGGGGAGTGGCAAAGGCATCAGGCGCGCAGGGGGGAGATCTCGAAATCAAATCTGGGTGGAGGTAGGGGCGCGTGCGCAAGGGTGAATTTAAGGGTCTAGTGCTGATAAAGGTGGTGTATAGCGCAGATAAAGGGGGGGGGGCTCAAGCGCTGTAAAAATCCCCCCCGAGTTTGGCAAGATTTTTTTAGTTTTATCAGCGCAAAAAAAAAAGCTGATAAAAGGGGTCTTTTATCAGCGCTGATAAAGGACCCTTTTATCAGTGCTTTTTTAGCCCTGATAAAAGACCCCTTTTATCAACGCTTTTTGGAGCGCTGATAAAGGGGACTCCCCCTTTATCTTCACCAGCTTTAACAGTGCTTTTCTAGCGCTGTTAAAGGCCATTTTTTGTGCTGATAAAAAGGGTATTTGTAGTAGTGAAGGTGCAGGCATAGCCCGTCCAGGGGTGAGTATAACAATACTCAGTATGGACCCCAAGACCCTCTAGGTCTCACAAAATCAATCAAGAATAAATCAAAAAGTATGAAGTCAACAGATAACCTTGCATAGGTTATTCCCATACATATACCTAAGTTATCAAGTAATCCATCTCAATCATGAGGAAAACACAGAGGTACTAACTCAGCTCACACTAGAATTTATTCTTGGGGTAGTATCAGGTAACATTCCCAGTCACAAAGTTGAACACCTCGACTACTGGAGACCTCCTCCTCAATCGAGTACAGTGGATCTTCCACGTCACACAGAGGCGCTTCATATAAACTTGGACTACTGAGGTACTCCTCATGTCGAGTACCGTGGGTCTTCCGCGTCACCAAGGCGCTCCCCACCATGGGTCTACCGCGTCACCAAGAAGCTCCCCCTCGTGGCCTGCTAAGGTACTCATCCTTCCGAGTATCGTGGGTCTGTCGTGTCACCAAGGCGCTCCCCACCATGGGTCTGCCACGTCTCCATGGTGCTCCCCACTGGGCCTGTCAAGTCACTCCGAGTCGAAATGGTCACCAGTCGTCATGTCTCAGCCAACCACTGGGTTCCCACACTATGCTCTCTAGACGCTAAGAGGATCTACTCCACAAGCTACTGGTCGATACTCCAACTACCATGATGACCCACAAAGAAGTATCTCAAAGGTCCTCTACGTCAAAGGGGTCTCAACGTAACAGACAGCGCGTCAATCGGACGCTCGGTCTATGAGTTTTTAGTCTTTTAGTCCTGGGGGCCCGGTTGGATTTGTGCTCCATCCAACCTAACTGTTCCCCATATTAATCCAAAACACAGTGGGGTATCACTCAAAGGGATCGACTCACTCCAATTTTCCCAACATCCCTGACAGTTCGTCTAACAGACGTCTGGTGCCGATGTTATGGACAAAAGAAAGTAAATGAGTTGTAGTGGGCTCGGGTCCGGTCGGACCGAACCCGGCCAACCCGGTTCGGGTCGACCCGGCCTGACCCATAGGGCGGCCTGCCCTGTGGGGTCCGGACCGGAAGGCTGCGAGGGGCTTCCGAGGGTGCCACGAGGGTGTGAGGTTGTGGGGCGTTAGTTCAGCTGCGGGGCGGTGCCTCGGCCACAGGGTGGTGCCTCAGTCGCGGGGTGGTGCATAGCCATGGATGGCGGCAGTGGTCACAGTCAATGCGGAGGCCGCGGGGCAGCGGTGGGTGCCATGGGGTGGCACCATTGCATTGGCACCTTCGTCGTGTTCGTCGGTGGTGTCGTTCTCCATTCTCATGCCCCAACCATGGATGGTTGTTATCCTTATCCATTGCGAAGAACACAACAAGATTTGCAGAAGGGTCGGGCCATGTTTGTTTGGACCGTACCCTCCACGTTAGGGTGGTAGCAATCGGTTCATCATAAAATGATTCAATGCTAGAGGAAAAATACATTGATCTATTTTTAAACACACCCATACATTGGATGGTTCGTTAATGTAAACGAAGAGGGAAGAAGGTGAAGTGGTCGACGTTCGTCTCGTCTGCCATACACCTCCAATCCCGGGGTCGTGCGTCTGTTCGTCGAAGTCGAAGATGTTCCACCTTGAAGGTTGTCTTGTGGAAGAAGTCTAAGTCGGCGTTCTTCATTGGAGAGATTTCTCCCAAGTTCCTCCTCTCCTCAATTCCGCCAAAATGAATTTGTAGCCCAAAATAGTAGATTCTGTGTTCTATTATGTTTGTTGGCATAAATTCAAATAGTTTAATTAATTAATTGATGTGATGGCCAAATTAATTAAAGGGGAGGGTTGGCATAATTAATGTGGAGGATGTCAAGAGGCTCCTCCACACTAAGGAGGGTGTTTAGAGGTTTCATCCCCCCATTATGAGGATATTCAACGGGGTTCAAGAGGATTTAAACCTCGGGTGGTACCCACCACTATAACCTCTCATGGGAGGTTAGGCTCGGTGGTTCCCAACTCCATAACCTCCATGGGAGGATTATGTCTGGTGGTCCCCACTTCTCAACATCCACATGTAAGAGGTTTTAACAAATAAAATAATAATAAAATCTTCACAACTTTATTTTAATTTTATTCATTCATGAAAAATCGAAAAACTAACTTCCACCATCAACCAACTACCGTCGCAGTGAAAGTATCTTTAAGTGAATACTGGAACTGAAAATTCAACGGTGCCCTCAGATTTCAATTATCTGCATTGGTTCAAAAGTTAGAAAAAAATTCTCGCACGTATACTGAACGTACCTGAACAAAAGTTCATAAATTCATTCATGACACTATGGGCCTCGGAATCACGTGCTGTCAATTTTAGTGGACTCCTAAAATTCCGATTTATTTAAAAAAATTACATAGAAATTTTGGGTCTTTACAAGAAGGGGTATCAATGGGGAAGGAAAAGGAACAAGATGGTATTTACTTCTCATGTGGAGAGAAAGGTCATTGTAAGAGAAACAATACTAAAATAAAGTATAATTTTACACTTCAAGTATATTCATCAATTTTGATCTTCTATCTTACTTCATGGATATTAAATACAATGTGTTCTAAAAATACTGAACATAATATTATGGAAATGTAATTAGATTTCTAGAAAAATTAATCTTAGTTAATAATTTTATATCTTGAAGAGTGTTCTAGTCTCTTTTGGGCTAAGGAAATAGGTATACCAAAAAATTTACTATTATGTTTCTGGGAAAGAAACCTTTAGAAATAATGGTATTACATAAAATTACTAGATTTCGTACAACGAAACAAATTGAACCATTCCAATGGTGTATCTATGAGGAATGTTTACATACTTCATGATATTTCATAAATACATTATTGGAATGTTTTGTGAATAAATGAAGTCACCTTATAACTATTGTAGGATCCTACGTACTAGCTTGTCAGAGTGTATCATAATCATGTATTTATCAATCATTAATATATGGAGTGAATATGATTATATAGTTACATTACCATATGTATTAATTTTTGGATGTTAGTAAAATAAAATCAATGAATTATCTTATATATATTGTAATTCTTCTATAATTTGTTTCGAGGCATGTTCTGAAAATAATAAAATTGTCAATAATTGTGTGTCAACAAAAATAACTATTGGATATAATATTAATTGTATTATGATATCCAATCCATTAGTTATGGTTACTATTGTTTAATGGGATTTGTTTATTAAAATCTAACTCTAGATACAAATGAATATCAATGAAACACTAAGTGTACCTCTATTATTTATCATATATCCACCAAGGATATTCCTTCATTAGTCCATAATAAATATATGTCTAAAAGAGGGAAGTAAATATCAACAGAGTTGGTGAAGGAAAGCTAGAATTTAATGAAATCCGAGATCAAGATGAACATGAGTTAGCATTGGAACAAAAAAATTACTATGATTTGTGGGAGGGGTGGTTCCAAAGACACACTGTGTAAGAATTTAAAACCAAATGAGTATTTTATATGAACCAAAATTGATTATATATAAACATTATTCGTCAGGACCGGCCCGTACAATCTTGTTGCCCGAGATGAAATATAAAAATGTTTCCATTTAAATATGGATTGTTAAAGGATTAGACAAGAACAAACTAGATCAAATCTCACACATTTCATATTCAAAATTATAAATCTATTTAAACCCACATTACATGCAATATTCAAAAAATAATTTCAGTAGTACCATTTTATTTTTGACCTGCATAATATTAAAATGTAGAAAATAATACTAAAATATATGTTTAAAACTAAATCTGTATTGGTTGATAAACTACTAAAAAAGAATGTCAAACAAGGATTTAAATAATATAAAAACTTTGATCTTCTATATATATAAATAATGCAAAACAACCCTATTTTATTAATGAAAAAAAACTGTACACTTCTTAACCATTTACACTACTTCAAAACTGATCAAAAAAGACGTTAAAGTATGTAAAAACTAGCCTATTAAGCCTTTGAAAAAAAGAATGAATCATTAGAATCTTCATCTTCACCACTCACTTCTTCTTCTTCTTCTAAACCAATAAAAATTTGAACCTACAAATTTAAAATAACATAATATATGTATTCAAAATCTCACTTCTAAATATTTAATAACATTACCAGTTGGTGTAAAACCATGAAAACAACTTCATATAAAAATCATGATTGGTTTTTTTTTTGGAAAAAAATAACACCAATATTTGATCAACCCATGTCCTCTAATGCTAAAATTTGATTCAGATGCTACAATTATGATAGATATTATTAAACAAACATGTCAAATAACCCAATTCAAAGAAAATAAAAAATTACAAAGAAATAGAGCATGACATACCAGAGCATGTTGCAGCACGTCACGAACCCGATTATGGTAGTATATATTCCAATTCAAAAGAAAAACTATTTTTCCTGAATTTGTTGATGAAAATTCTTCAATCAACTCATCATAATTCATAATATCTAAAAATTCAGTTTGAATTGAAATCATTTCCAATGCTCATAATCTCTCTTGTGACATAGTAGTCTGAAGATAAGTTTTAATCAACTTTATCTTAGAAAAACTTCTCTCTGCTGATGAAACTGTAACAGGTATAGTAAAAAAATTAGATATGCCACCCATGTCATTTGAAACCATCCAACCTTCCAACAAGGCTTGATAAAATCAATGATATCAATTGATTTTATCAGTTCACTTGGATATATTGACTTCAAATGTTTGAGCTCTTGAAATAATTCATCCCCACAAATATCATCATGTTCATCATGTTTCAAAAAATATTGAAATTGAGTGCAGTGTTCCTTAAATTGTTCTTCAAAAATATTTCTAAAACTTTCTTTCAACAAAAATCCAAATATTTCATCAATGTGTTCAAACTGTATAAAACGTTCTCTTAATGACATAAGGGCTTGATCAAAAATTCGAAAGAAATAATCTGTTCTAAATTTTTCCTCCATAATCAAATTTCTAATAGAATCATCTTCCACATCATCATCAAATTGTTTCTTCCTACAAACAACTCTTTTTTCGTCAAATATTGGATCAATACCAACTTCTATTGCAAGTTCTTTTGCTTCATTCATTAAACCTTCAAACCCCTCTGCTCGAAGTTCTCCAAAGAAAAAAATCAACTCTTTTATTTGTTTACTTTAATATTCGATATCCATCTATTCTCTTTGAAGGATTTTATTGATATGATTAAATTTATCTTATATTTTGTACCAAATTCATAAGCTAATGATGAATTCAAAATTCTCTAATGCATTGGAACAAAATCCTTTAGCATCATCCATCACAACATCATCATGTTTAGAATGATTGGAAATTTCAACCAATGCATTTCTTAACTCGGGTGTCTGTCTTCTAATAAATCTGATACACTCGATGTGACTTTCCCAATGAATTATTGATCAGGGTTTTGGTGTCAAACCCTTCACATAAGTAGTTAAAACATTCCATCGATGTGGTGAACCTAAAAACAATGTATAAATCTTTTGCACATATGCAATAAAATTTCTAGATTTCACACTAGATTTTTCCATTTCACATATAACAAGATTCAGGCTATGACATCCACATGGAGTGTAAAATGCTCTAGGATTTACATCAAGAAGCCTTTTTTGGACGCCTTGATTTTTACCTTCCATGTTTGATCCATTATCATAACTTTGTCCTCTTATGTCATCAATGTTGAGTTTAAGGTCAACCAAAGCATCTTCAACTGACTTGAAAAGCCCACGACCGGATGTGTCATTCACATTTATGAAGCCAAGAAAAAATTCATCCGCCTTAACTTTAAATTATTCCTTGACATCCACACATCTTATGATAATTGACATCTATTCTTTATGACTTAGATCCGGAGTGCAATCAAGGATAATCAAAAAATACTTTTCTCTCATGATCTTCTTTAATATTTTTTCTCTAATCGCATTCCCCAACAAAATTATCAATTCATTCTGAATTTTATGAATAAGATAATACTTTTGAATTTCATTATTAACAACATAATAAACATGATATTTCACAACTGGGTCAAATTCAGCAACAAATTCAATATGTTTGCAAAAAAGACCATTATCCTTCTCATAAATCTTCTCATTTGTTCCACGAAATGGTATGTTATTTTGTGCATGTACCTTCACAACTCTAATGATTCTAGTAAGTACCATCTTCCAATGAACTCTTTCCTTCTCAATGAGACATTCATTATTTTTATCAATTGTTTGTTTATTTTCAATTCCTCTGTGCAAGTCCACCCACTTCATAACATTAGAAATGTGTTCAAAATTTCTTTGATGCTCCCTAAGTCTTGTTGGAAGGTTGTATCAATGATTAGATCCTCCTTCATTCAAAGCACTTTTTATCGATTTTGACTTAAATAATTTACAAAAAAACAAAATACCTTGTCCAACTCAATAGAATACACTAGCCACTTCCTCTCATGATTTTCACCATTGGGAAGTAGACAAAAATAATGATTAGAAGTAAAGTGTCTCCCACGACTGAATTCCTTAGGAAATGCATCATTTTATTTTAATATTTTAATCGAGCCACATCGAACCAAAAAAATTCTCTTAACACCATTGATATTACCCCATAATCCTGGATCATAATTCACATCCACATCTTTCCCAAGATCATGCACGCTTTGATCTCCATGATCATGAATCATATGAATAGTATTTTTATTTCCATACTTCTTATAATCCACATCCACACTTTCATTTATCATATCAACACTTTGAGTCATAGGTTCCTCTACATCATTTCCTTCAGAAACATTTTCTCCCAGATATTGCTCATTAAATTGAACAGATGAACTTTCATTTTCACTTCTTGCACCAAATAATTTAGAAATCGAACCCACTAGTGTTTTTTAAATTTCATTCTTTCTTTGCATGATTTTTCTCTTTTGGGATCCAGAATTTTGATTTCTCTTCATTGTAGTACCTACAAGTTATAAATTATAATTCATTTAGAGTTATAACATAGTAAATAGTCATCATTCAAAAATAAAATCATATATTCCAACTAATTTATTTTTTATTTAATAATCAACAAAACAATTAATAAAAATAAATAAATAGAAAATTGAAATTAAAAAATGATTATAAAAACATTATTTACCTTGGATAAATCACAAACTGCAATTGAGATAGTAAAATTACAATTGAGTCGGGCAAGACACCAATGAATCCGCAATTTAGATAATTTCTGAATATTAAACAAAAAAATTAATTAAAAAAATGATATTCAAAAATGATTATAAAAAATACAAATTACCGAGAGACAAAATAAAAATTGAAATTGAATAGCCAAATTGAAATTGAGACAGAAATCCAATGATACATTTGCAATTCAGACAATTTCTGAAAAGCAAACAAAATAATTATTATAAATAAAAAATAAAAAAATAATAACTAAAAATTGATGATAAAAAAACTCTAATTACATGCGTATGAAGACAATAAATATCAAATCACAATTGAGATGGACAAATCACCATTAAGACTAACAATATACCGGTAATCGGTAAATTTGCAATTCATTAGCCTAATTACTCTGAAATTTAAACAAAACAATCAATCAATTAATAAAGACAAAAACAAAAAATGATCAACCAATTTAAAAAAATCATGGGGGGGGGGGAAGGGGTGAGATGGGAGGGGTCGGGCACAGCCGCGCAGGGGCGAGAGGTGGCGTGCCGTGTGCGCGTGCGGTGCGATGCGGTGCGGGGGGGGGGGGGGGGGGGGTGCGAGAGAGGCCGTGCAGCGGGTCTTGGGCGAGGGCGTGCATGGGAGTGAAACATCGCAACTCCAGGAGTCTCGGACCAGGACGAGGGGGAGTGCAGTGGGGGGCACAGCGGGGGGGCACAACGGTGGGGGTCGCACAGGCAACACATGATCGTAGTGCAGGGGCGAGGGGAGGGGGGCGTAGCCCCGCTGGTGCAACATAGGGGAAAGCGCGAGGGACCGTGTGCGGGGGGGGGGGGGGGGATGCCGACGGGGGAGGAATGATTGCGGGAGAGGTGCTAACTCACCGAGGCCGTAGCAGGGAGGTGCGGGGGCGGTGGGGAGAGAGGGGGGAGGTGAGGTGGGGCAAAATAGAACAGATATACAGAGAGGGTAGAAGAGGAGATATGTTAGGGGAGAGAGGGGAGAAACGGCTCGGGACTCGGTGGGAGGCTACCGAGAATTGAAAGGGCTGATTTTGGTTGCCCCTATGCGAGCCGTTGCCTTAGCCCAAGGGCTCGCGGGGCTCACCCATGGGTCGTCCCTGTTATTTGTTGTGAATAAGGAATCATACAATAAATAAAAACTGAAAACATTCTAATATTGATAAGGGGTATGGATAAGCTAATGGGAAATAACGCGCTCAACGCACCGCTGGGTTTTCAAATTTTTCTAAGCCCTCGTTTGGCAGTGCAGAATTGGGAGGAAACGAAGTGATTAAGGTGGATTGAAGCTGAAATCCGCAGTTTGGTGAGCCTGGTAAGATGGAGAGAAATACGAAGGTGGAAAAGAGGAGAAAACAATTTCTTCCCCCACCGCAGATTTCCACCATTTCAAATAGTCCCAAAATTGGGACGCTTCTGACAGAAATGGAGCGCTTCATTCAACTATTTTTTATATTTACCATATTACCCTTTTTTGTCTATATATATAGAACGTGGTTAATATCTTTTATTTTCATCCTTCATTCTCCTCCAACCTATAGTCCTATGCTCTGCTGATATTATTTCAAGTTGTGATGTCATTTCACTTCATAATTTTCATCAAAATTTATAAAGAATGATAACAATCAAATATAAATAATTTATAAATAATAATACTAATGAGATATAAATAATTTATGATATTTCCTTTCAAAATAATAAAACCAATAAAATATAAATACTTTATAAATAATAATAATAACAACAACAATTAGATATAAATAAATTATAAATAATAATAACAATCAGATATAAGTAATAAGTTCAACATGATTTATAAATAATAATAACAATCAGATATAAATAATTTTGATAATTTTTATATAAATAATTTTGATTAAAATAATTAAGTGTATATAAATAATCATAGATGATTTATAAATACTTTTGACTATAGATAATTTTGATTACAAATAACTATGATTATCTTGAATTAATAATTATTTTGACTTAATATTTTTTGATTACCTTGAATTAATAATTTTGTATTAATAAAGAATATAAATAATTAATAAATAATCTTGATTATCTTTATTTAATTTTTTAAAAAATTTGAAAATTTGTATTAGTATATGTTAGTTGTTTAATGTTCACATAATTTTGGTGATATGAAAGATAATGATAGATTGAAAACAAAATTATTATTTTTTGATTTGTTATAAAAATTGTAATAAAAATACAGTTTTAAAAAAATGTTACTTGTGCCATTTGACATAAATTGTTGATGTTGGACAGACATGGTGGTATGTGTGGTATCTATAGGGATCTAATATATGGGTTTTTTATCTTGGGAAAATATGTCTTTTAATCGCATGTGTATGTGTTATTTTTTAACAAAGGTTATTTGTGTCATTTGTACCAAAACAGTTTCTTTTCTTTTATTTTAAAAATTGTCACCAAATAAGATGGAGAGAAATGATAATCATTTATTTTCTTTTACTATGTTATTAATCTAAACACAAATAGAGAAATCAAAATCATTTCTGGTCCTTTTTTTCTTTTACAGACTATCAAATCATTTCTATTCCTTTACTAAAATATCACCAAACACATGGTAAATGTTACCATGCCTCCGACCGCCGACAATCTGGGGACATCCGGGGTGAATGCGGCGAAACCGTCTGCTTCTCCGGTGGACTCAACTGTGCTTCCTTCTTCTGAGGTCTCTCTTCTCGATGTGTTGGGTGCGTAATTGATTCTCTTTGCCATCCGCCGCCCGTCAATGAATCCAGGGGGGGTCCCTATTGCAGTTGTGCCCCAGGGGTCTTCCTCCTCTATAGAAGGTGGTTTCCTAGTGATCTCCATTTCGGAGGATTCATTCTCTCAAGCTTCTTCTCGCCTCAATTGGACCCTGGTTTCTAGATTTGGGAAGGACAAGCCTCTGCTAAAGTGGTCCAAGGGATTCGTGGATTCTTCAGTTATTTCTTCCCCGACCACAGTCTCGACGCTGAACCAGAGGTCTTTCTGTATTGTCCTTGGTTCCTAGGAGGATTTCGTCAAATCATGGTGTCTAAGCCCTAGTTTTTTTAGTCGCCAGAGGTTTTAACTTTTTGGCTAGTCGATGTCCATCAAACATGGTCAGGACACCTCGAGGGCGGCAGTTTGGATGTCTCTCCAAGGAAATCCTCTTCCATTCCTGAACCTTAGGTGTCTACAGGAGTTCGGAAACTCTATTGGGATCATGCTTTGTATCGATGATCACTTTTCTACTATGGTTTGTCCCCGGGCCCAAGCCAAACGTTTTTAGGGTAGCCCTTCAGATAGGATTAAAGGCTCATCCATGCATGGGGCCAAAACTAGGCTCCCCGGGTTCCAAAGATTTCTCTATTTCTATGGAATGCAAGAGGTTTGGGGTCATGGGTGAAGATAGATTTTATCCATTCTGAACTCTGGTTGTGTTCATTCATGAGCCCAAATAAAGTGTCTCTAAGATTCCATACTTTTCATGGAAGACCGGACTTCGTAATTTTCTTCATGGAAACCTCTCAACCAATATATCTCTGTGTTATACAGGGATGAATGTTTTGTGGTCTTGTTGGGTGATTCGAACATGTAGTTGTCTTTGAGGATTTCAGATGGAAGTGAAGACTGTATCTTCTCATGTCTTTATGCTGAATACAAAGCGAAGGATTGAGAGATGCTGTGGCAGGATCTTCACAACCTTAATCCTGGTGGCTCGGTGTGGTTTTTAGGGGGCCATTGTAATTTTATCCTGGACTCATCATAGTGGAAGGTAGGTGGCCTTGTTCCAGGAAGGGATCGACATGCTTTTATGGACTGTGTTGCATGTAATGGGCTGCTCACAAGTATACTTGGTGCAATAATCAGAAAGGAAGTCATCAGCACCCGGAGTTGGGTAGATCGATGATTTTCCAATCTTCAAGCGATGTCTTCTTTTCTAAATATGAAGGGCAAACAAAAATCACATGCTATTTCAGACCATGTGCCTTTTCTTGTTTGTCTTGAGCAGGGTTCAGGGGAAAATAAGAGCTTTCACTATTCAAATAACTGGGGGTCGGATAACAGCTTCATTAGAGTGGTTTGGGAATCATGGATGAAGCCCATGCAAGAGGTTAGATGGGTGGGGGTGCACAACAGAATTAGAAGACTAAAGTTAGTGCTTCACTCTTGGTATGGTGACAGATCACACTACAAGGCAGACATAGAAGGGATTAGGGATGAGATAGTTCACATAGAGGTGAGTCTGGAGTTGGGCTGGAGGGATGAAACATTTGGCACCTTGGTGGAGAAAAGAAACCAGTTATTTGAGTTAATTTTGGAGTAGGAGATGTTTGTTCATGATAGATCCATGGAGACGTGGCTACGTGAGGGGGCTAAGGACACTACATTTTTTTATGGAATTCATTAATGAAAGAATGAGGATCAGCGTTCTGAATATACGGCTGGAGGATGGGTCTTTTATGCATGACGCCAAGATTGTGGTTGGTATGGATACCGACTATTTTATAGCTTTGTTTTCCGAGATTAATCCTCTTATTTAGGGGATATCATTCTGAGAATACCGATCTATTTGATGTCATTCAAACAGTTGGTTCTTACAATATCAACAACATCTTTGAAAGAACACCTGATGAGGCTGGAATTTGGGAGGTAGTTCCATCCCTCAATGTAGAGAGTGCCCTGGGGCCCAATGGGTTCCTAGGCTCTTTTTATATTTCATTCTAGGGGTTGGT
Organism: Viscum album; assembly: GCA_963277665.1. NCBI lineage: Eukaryota > Viridiplantae > Streptophyta > Magnoliopsida > Santalales > Viscaceae > Viscum > Viscum album. The sequence continues at coordinate 111,137,224 of OY728151.1, forward strand.
GAAAGGAGACCTGGTGGAGGCCATCCAATATTTCTTTAGAGGTGAGAATTTTCCTCGGGTTTCTTGTGCTTTAACCTTGATCCTCATTCAAAAAGTGAAAGATCCATCCTCTCTCAGCCACCATCAATTAATTAGCATGTGTAACTTTCCATATAAAGTATTGAAAAATGTCATCAATAGAAGGATCATTGCCTACCTACCTCTTTGGGTCTTAGATAATCATTAGGGATTTATCAAGGGGAGGTCAAACCAATCAGTGATTTCCATGGTTCAAGAAATGGTGGGGGACATTAAAAAAGTACTCATGGCTCTAATGTGATGATCATAGAAGATTTGTACCAAGCCTATGACAAGATCGAGAAGAGCTTCATCGATAAGGTGTTGAGTTCCATGGGCTTCTCAGGAGCAGCGATTGACAACTTTTTTAGGGCTATTAGCTCTCCTTGGTTGGCAATTTTTTTATGGGGTCAAGGTGTGGTTTCTTTAGGACTATCCGAGGACTTAGGAAAGGGGATCTGATCTCTGCTAGACTTTTTTTGTTTTTGTACAAGACACCCTTGGAAAATTTGTAGAGAGGAGGTTGAAAAATGGCACCTTGCGGCCCTTCCATGGTAGATCAAATCCGAGTGTTATCTCTCACATATTTTTTTCTAATGACATGGTATTTTTCCTTAACGATAACAAAAAAACATATGAGAGTTCAACAAAATCATGGACACGTACTTCATGTGGAATGGGAAGTCCACTAATCGGTACAATAGTAGCCTGTTCATCTCCAGATGGTTCGTAGAGAGGTATGTAAAGAAAATTTATGAAGGCCTGAGTTTGAAAAAAATGATCTTTCCCCATTGGCTACCTGGGTGCACTGGTGACTTTGAGGAGGATTTAGATTCACCATTTCCATGATGTGGTACAAAGGATTACTGCTCACATCAAAAATTAGAAGAACCGGTTTCTTCCTGTTGGAGGTCTTATCACATTGGTCAACTATGTTCTATCATCCATTCCCATGCACGTGTTGTCGGTTCTCAACATGCCAAAGATGATATTGAAAACATCGAAAAAATCTTGACCAGATTTATTTGGGACTTCCATGCATAAGGAATGTACTATTGGGTCTCTTGGTAATGATGGCTAGGAAGGTTGTTGAGTGGGGTATCAAACTTAGGAATGTCAGAGAGGTTATGTCGAGCATGCATTCTAAGAATGAATGGGACTTCCTGGAGGGGAAATATCTCTAGGTCAAGTTTATGACTAGAATATATTGTTCTCAGCGTTACCATTCTCACTGGTGTAATTTCTCATCTTTGGATGGAGATTTCTACCCACTTTTCGGTCCTGAGGAGTCATTCCAAGTGGATTGTGGGATGTGGGAAGATCATCTTCTAGAATGACAATTGGGTGGGGATGGTGATTGTCTTCCTAGGTTGCCCAACCCTGTACATCTCTTTTTTCCAGACAAGCAGTTATGAGAGCTTCATCCATGCCATTCTCAACCGTCATCAGAGGGATATCATTAATGATATTAGCATAAGTGAGGAAGATGACAATCTCATTTTTATTAGTTCATCTTCGGGTGCATTCTCGGCTAGGATTATAGAGCTGTGACTCAACTGGCAGAAGAGAAGGATGCATGTAATGATTACAGTTGGTGCAATGATATTCCCGAGAATTTTAAATTTTTGGTATGGATGATTCATAACCAGGCCTTTTCCATAGATGAGTTGGTTCAGAAAAAGGGCATCTCGATTATGTCTAAATTCTTTTGTTGCATGAACCCCAAGGAAGAATCGGTGGTTCACCAATTCTTTTCTAGTGGGTGGGCTGAGACTGTTTGGGAGACACTTGGAGAGTGCATTGGGCTGGAAAACCGGAAATACTCTATAGAGTCCTTCTGGTAGTCTTGGTTTTCAGGGTCAGAGGACCGGGAGTAGGAGAGGTAGGTGGGGGAGCTCCTAGTTGCTATGGGTTTCGGGATTATTTGGAAGGTGAGGAATCAATGTTGGAACACTGGCTCCACTAGTTCTCACTTGGGATAGGTGATCAAAGCATGAAGCATCGTCATGGACATGGTCCCTCTTTTCAAGCATTGAGACGGGTCAGCCTCACTAAAAAAGATCATGGACGGGAGGTACTCTTGGTCGATTCCCTGGAACCCAACCAAACAAGGAAGAAGAGTACGGTGGAATCCACTATTCAGTTGTTTCAAGCATAATGTGGATGGATCTTATATCTCAGGTGTTATGCAGGGGAGGCGTGGTTTGAGACTCTAATGGGGTGGTTATTCTGGATATTTGTAGTGGATTTGGTATTGGGGACTCCCTCATGGCAGAGGCCAAGGCTATGTGGAAGGGTATCGAACATTGTTAGGATTGTAACATCTCACTAGAATCGATGGAGACAGACTTGATGGTGTTACATGGACTGTTACAAGAGAGGATTTAGTGTCCATGGTCTATCATTTTACTTGCTTGAAAATGAAAAAACCACCATATTCTGTAGGTGGGCATCTCTCATACCTGGAATGAGGGGAATAGAGTGGCCTACTTTCTGGATTCTTCAGTGACTAATGAGGATCAATGTTTAATTTTTTCTTGAATTGGTTCTCTTTATTCTTTTTCTAATAGTATTGTTAGGGATGACACACTCAGTCTTCCCTACATTGGACCTCCTTGAACTTGTTCTTTTAGTGAACTGCTCAAAATAGAATAAAATGGTTACATTGTAGTATCTAATATTGATACGTATATATGAGTTTAGTAATGGAATCCATGAACATAAATTTAGGAGCATCACATTTTGGATGTTTATAGACTTGGTACTTCTATTTAGTATTCAATAGAAACTACATGTTAATGGTACAAGTCGGTACCCATATTGTATGGTTGACTATGAAAAGGATATATAAGACATAGTTTTTGAAAAAACCTTTCCTCCAATCATGTATCTAAACTCCATTTAAATTCAAGTTGTTATATTATTATTCTATGATTTTTGTATTGGGTGGTTGGATTTCAGGGATATGTTTCCTAATATAAACCCAATGGATAATGTATATTTGACATATCCAAAAGGTCTGGTGAGACTAATGAATTCTGTTAAGATATGTGAAATGCACATATCCAGTTATGGATAGAATAAATCATATTTATCATAGAATATCCACTTTGAATGAGTGAGTACCATGTGTCTATAAAGGTTTAGTGTAAGCATTACATTTTTCTTGGAAAGATATGATTATAACATGTGGAAATACATAGCTAGTCTTCCCAATATACTAAGACTAAAAATTATTCTCTAATAATGACTTCATATAGTAACCTAGTTTTATTGAATGATATCTACAATGGTAGATCAATGGGGTTACTTAATCTAGACATTGTTTTTACCTTGAAATGATGGAGAAATTCAAGAATTAACTATTTTCCATGGAAAATAATCTCTCCATAACAATGTTTATAGTAACATGAGGATATTATGAATAAAAATTTCGAAATATTATGTGTTTGTAATTTTTATAATATATCGTGATATTCTATGATATTTGAAATATAAGTTACATGGTGAGGAAATATAAACAAAAGTCTATTGGAACTACATAGTGTTATGATAGAACTATGTAGTAACCCCGAGCCCAGTAGCCAAGAGCTTGTGCCTTATTTATTACATTGGCATAAGATATAAGGGTTCACATCCTAAAGGAATGAATAGTTTCATAGTGTAGGAAAAGAAGATACATAAATGAATCTTTCATTACATTTGAATACAAAAATTACAACATAATATTCATTGATAATAATCGAGTTCCATCAAGAAAATCCAGGCATATAAGTCATAAAAACGTCATGGAATATTGGGGAAAGGAAAAAATAAGGGTGAAATTAAATTCTTAGTATGGGTTAAGTACATCAGAATCAATAATTAATCAATGAGAAAATTCAGCATGACAAAGTAAATAACTAAACACACATTCTATTTATATAATTTACTAAAAAGATAAATATCATAAGGTAAATAACTGAGCACATATGCCATTTAATCAATAAATGAGAATAAAATTCATCCAATGATAATATCATTGTGAAAATATCTAGGAAAATAATAATAACTGAAATGAAGGTAATGCTTAATTATTTTATTTCATGTTTTCTAGAAACACAATACATTTACTGTCATGATCTATCCTCAAGACAGTTTAAATCATATTGAGTGTAAACCCATTTAGATGATTTTCTCCAACTAATTCATCCCATGGGACAATTGATGATTCTATGAGATTACATTTATCGATCTCCAACCTATTTATTTCATGACAAAATCATTCCTCGTATATCAAATACTTTATTTAACTCCTAAACATGGTTCCTTATCACAGCGTATCTGATGGAATAAATGATACATATTTATCAATATATCCCCATATATAAAATAAATTTCAATGCAGTGCATAATATATATAAATGATATATGTTTTAATCAGTAAACATATCCTTGATAAATAATATGTATAATTAGGGTAAATTTAATTTCCAATGATCATAGGAAAATGAACATTAAAAGGGAAATCTATTGATTAAAAAAACGAATCACGTGAGTGAATGCCAATACATCTCTGAGTCAAAATGATCATAAACCATCCAAAGGAAGAATAAAGATGGTATCAATACAACATAATTCCAATGGACTATATGTAAAAAATATGTTTTTTCATTTATGAATGGAAATACCATAAAAATATAATTAAATACATTATTGAGTAAAATATCCTTTTCATTTTGAAAAACATTTTGAAAATATCCTATCTTTGAAAATAACTTTTAAAAATATTTTATTTGAAAATATATTCATAAACATGTAATGGAAGCTTCAAAGAAATGACGGTGGGTAATTTCATACATTTTATACAAGGTAAAATTATCATTCCTTTTGTATTGTAAATAGGATGGAAAATTACCTTGTTCAGAAGAGACAAGAATATTCCTTTGATTATTTTTTTTAAAAAGAAAAAATTGTAAAAATTTCTTTTCATAAATCATTTTGAAAATGCTAAAGATTTTATTTGAAAATTTTGTTTAGAAAAAAATGGTTTTGTAAGAAAACAGATTTTCAACTGAAAAGAGAAATTAAGTCGGATTTTATTAAAACATTTTCCCAGTAATTATATATACCAAGTAGTGAAAAATGGTACTATTATATGAAAATATCATGAATAACTATTGGGTAATAAAATTAAATGTTTTATGAAATAATGATCCTATAATTCCCTTAAATGTAAATTCAAGAATAAACAATCTTGGTTAGGATGAGATTGTTAACCAACGCTAAAAATGATCATAACATTGAAGTGATAAATAATGAATAAATCTATTATGTGTATCAACTATAAATCCATATAAAACAAGTGTAAATATACTAATAGATAGTGCAAATTAATTATACATATAATCCTATAATATCAATTACTGTGAAGAAGTAATATAACCCAATGAAAAGAAATTGATTAATGAAATTTCTTTTCCACTTTGTAACTATAAACTCAAATACCCTTAGATAGAATGATTCATATATAAAATTAATATAAAATAATTAGGGAAGTATTCAAGATATTAAATTTCAAAGGGGGATTATATACACCATATAAATGGGACTAGGTGCATAACATTACAATATGCCTTAATGAAATGAAATTGACACAAAATCTCTTACCTTATGATTCCTTTTAGTTGAACGTGGTATAACCTACTGTATAAAAGTTTTATAAATACAATTATGTTATTTATGAACCATATTGATATTAATTATATCATATATGATTCATTTATAACATATTATTACCCATTTGTTAATAAATTTTCATTATTTTCATAAAAATGAGTAATAACTACATTGTTTTTTGGGTATGTTTTGACTTGTTTTTTTATTCCTCTTACTTATATCATGATTTAATCATCTTAATACTATAAAACATGATAACAATATAATATATATATTCAATATACATTTATTTATTGTAAACCATATATTTTGGCGATATGAAATGAAATAAACTGTTCATGGAGATGGTGGGCCATACGTATGCATTGAACACCGTTTCAATTTTCATATCATATTTAAATAATGAAAGATAAATAATCTATATTTATATATATTATCATTATATTATTATTTTCATGTAATATATATAAATTATTTTTGGTAAACCCTTCCTTAAAACAATCCATGGAAATCAGGGATGAATAACATTGCTTCATGAGGTAGTAGTCCGTCGTACACACGAGGGACGATATCATATTCAAAAAAATAGAAATTATGAAGGTATGTGTGATATAATAATTATAAAATAATAATTAAATTTTAAATATAATAAATATAATTTATAAAATATAAATCCATTATTATTCTAAACCTTGAAAGGTGGTAATGAAAAAAACGTCATCGGTTCAAGATGCCATAGTCCGGCGTACACATGAACGATGATTTTGTAACGCATTTGATGGAAGTGTGTGAATTTTTAGTTCATAAAATTAACATAACAACATATAATTATATTTAATATGCTGAGTTTATTATATAATCATGGTATAATTGTAATTTAATAATGTGGAGAAGGAAATAAAATGAAAACGCTTTTAGAAGAACAATACCTAATATCTGGGCACCTTCCTTAGGTTTTCACTAATGCCTTATTAAGTTGGATTTATTCCCAAGATAATACTTATAGGATTATTGGAGGAAAATTTTTATCTTATTTGGTCATGTCTTGGCTGAACCAATGTGGTTTGAATGTGTTAAGTGAAGAGGATAGGGGATGGACTTTTATATGTGCGGTGAGTGGTAAAAAGGTATTTTTTTAAAAGTGTGAATTCCACCGAAATTTTATCTATGTCACCAGGCCCCAATAATTATCCATTATAGATCCTATATGGTATAAGGTCCAAATATTGCTATACAATGGGGTTTTGGAAATTTTTGGGTCATTTTTACACCTTATTCTCTATGTTTAACCACAAGAAAACTCATTTTTACCATAATCATTGTAATTAATTTTAACTATTTTCACTAATCATTATGGTCAAAATTTATTTTTAACTTATTATATAATATAAATTATTTTTATTTAAAATATTTAATTCATTTTTCCAAATTCAATCCACGTAAGTGGAAAAAATTAATTTAAAATTAATCTCACATACGTAGTAGGAAAGTGAGTTTTTAAAGTGAGAATGTTCAAAAGTTCACAACGTTTTACATAATAATTCAATAAGAAAATGATCCTAATGACCTAAATTTTATTATAGATGAATAATTTATCTCATTATACTTTAAATTCAATTGAAAATATAATTTAATAATATAAATTATTTTAATGAAAATGCATTTTTCAATTAAAATCCAATATTTTTCTCTACTCATGAAAAAATTAAACTTCTCAGAAAATATCTAAAAAGTCACCCTAAGCTAATTATGTTATTAAAATTTCAAAAAATTATTTTTCCGTATAAATTTTATAATAGTGTTAAAAATTTATTTTAAAATAAGTACAAAAAGCATGGATAAACCGTCTTTTAGAAAAAATAGCTTTTATGAAAACACTTCTTTTTTTATTTTAAATGAACCTTATTATTATTTATAATCATTATATAACCAATAAATGTGTGTGAAATATATATTTTAATAAGTTATTTAATTATATTAAAACATTTTATTCCAATGGATTGGCGTTAACTATCATATTAAATAAAAATATTGATAGTATATTGTTGTTTGGTAAAACACAATGTTCTATGTAACACAAGTTATCGAAATAACTCGTTGTTTTATGGATTAAGAAGTAAAAAATTTATTAAATTCATTTAAAATAGTAAATATAGTCTAATGTATCATGATTTTATATTCCTTTTTATACTCTATGTTGTGTGTCATACACGCTATTGAATATGATGTTCATATTTAAAAATTTGGAGGTGTTATAAACAATTCGATAGTACCTCATAAAGTAAAATGGGACTAGTTCATCATAAAAAGAGAAATAGGAATACTAGTTTTTAAGGTGATATAAATCTATTTTTATTTTAGATCATTTTAATATAAGATTGTAGTAGGTATAAGGTAATATGCAATACAAAATATGTATAGCTTGCAGTTTTTATATCTAAAATAAATAAGTATATTACCACTTTTGATGCATCCTAGGAAGTGGTTTAGTAATAATTTGGTCAATTTTAGTTTATAATAAAATAGTAAGAGTATTATAATTACTATGATAAACTCAAATTATTGTATTATCTAAAATTTCATATTAATGAAAAGGGAACAAAAAGTGGATACATGGGTATATTACAACTTGAGGGATTTTTTCTTGAATATAATGGCATAATAATAAGATTTTATATACATACATTTGGATACACCAACCCTATCCACAAAAACATGATAGTAATAAAAACCTATACTTATACTCAAAAAGTATGTTTTATATGTGATATCTAACCAGTTAGTTAGAATATTGATCTAAGAGTCTATTAGAGTTGGTTTCCTATAACACACTATTTTATACATTAGATTTCCTATATATTCAATGACTTGAATATTAATAAATACAATATAACATAATGATTGTTATTTTTGATAACATTATTTTGAGGATGTAACAGAGTATCTATTTCATTGATAATGTTATATGTAATTTATTTATATTATGATAAGCTTGATATAAATGGATATATTCTTAAAAAAGTCCTACAGTTGTATGATGTTCTCTAATGGGACACAAATGATGCATATAGTTAGGTGAAAGTACTTGTAGGTATATGAAACTTCATCTCATGAACTTAACACGTAGTAACCTCCAATATGGTAGATTTTAAATACATAACCACCTTTAAGAATTCCACATGTTTCTGTAACATTGAATATTCTTATCTACGATCATGTGTAATTATCCTTAGTAAATAAGATTATAATTAATGAATATTAAGAGTTGTGTACTTAGATGTATTTCCCCAATCCACGATGCTACTTTTTCACTATGAAGTTGGGTATGTTGGGTGTGTCATGAGTGATATTGTAATACAGAGTAAATCAAGGAAGTATTTTCCCTTCCATTTTAGTGGAATTTGATATATTGACCCTTTTATTATAATAAATTTTTAACTAAATTCTATGCCTATGGTGTATAGATGGGTTCACATCTAAAAGTTAAATAAATATATATCAAGAATATAGTTCGATGACATGGGTATGAAACTTGCTTGATGGGATATCTGGAAAAGGGGATTATATCACATAGTGAATGTTTATAAGGGGTTTTTATTATAACAAAATTATCTTAATTCATTACAGGTGTCTTGACTAGTTTCTAGAAAATAATGTTTGATTTTAGGAAATCCTTCATAATACCATAGATAAGTAATCCTATAGGGTCACATGCTACATGTATCATTTGATATTAGTTAAATTATATCTGAACATAAAAATTGGAAAATATATTATTCAGTACACCGAGGAAAATTATGTATTCAAAATAATTTATTTGACCACAAATATCAAATAAATATTTATTCACAATTTCAATTGTAATTAAACATATATACACATACAATTTGTAATATTTTTTTATTCCAAAGGTAAAAAATAGTTATTTTTTAATTATATAATTTATTACATGAATATTAAAATAAATATTTATTCATAAGGTAATTTATAATTACTTGGATACATATATATTTATTTATCTCTTGTTATTTGCAAGGTAAAAAATATTTTTTTTATCAAATGAATATTTCATTTACAAAATTTTAATATAGCTATTTATCTACTAGACTATGCATAAAATATTCATTCATTTTTTAATGAAGAATATTTATTCAATAAGTAAATAAATTTCAAGGGGGATGAACATAACTTGTTTCATATCTGGTGATACACATTTATTTCTTAGACCATATAATAATATTTATAATCACATGGTTTAGAACACATCGTGAGATAAATTAATAATATCATTATTTCACATGAAATTAGTTTATTTATGTGTTTAATATTATATTAAATGTTTATAATAAATTAATAAATATTTTATCCTAACCTTGGGTTTATAAATAGACTAAAATTCTATTTTGAAGAAGTTCATCATCAAGAAAAATAATTTCTACATAATGAATTCTATCCCAAAAAATAATTTCTATATGGGTTTTAATAAAAATCAAGAGAACCTATTCCTTATCTTCTTTTCCTCTTAATATCTTCAAGAACCATAGATATTCATTCGATCATAAATGAATATTATGTGATCAATGTGAGATATGAAATATGGTTAATCAGTTGTGCTAACACTCTTCATTTCATTAGAATTATAAAGAGATCAATAAATTATATGTGGATCACAACTAAAAGGGAAATAGTCTGAGTCCTCATGATTCAATTATGATACCACAAATTGGGTTCAAATAATTAACACATTTGATGAATAAATAACCCAAGACTGAGGTAATCTTTCTTTATGTGTTTTAAATTAATTATAAATTTAAAGTGAAAAGATACCCTCTTGGTTCTGATTTTATCCTAATAATCATTGAAAACATTCATTGGTCATGAAATTAAACATCATTCACATCATGAATTATCCATTCAATGAAAAAAACCTAAGTTCATAATATTATAATAGCCACTTTTTCTGCGTCCAGAACCTACAAAATTTCTATAAAAAATAGAATAAATTATCATGACTATATGTGTTTATATATAATGAATAACTTTTTAATAATATAGATTATAATTTATTTTTATTTATATATTTTTATTTAATATTGATATTATTGAATCAATTAGGATAGATATTAATAAAAAATGTATGGACAAAAATCATATAAAATATATAATGATTGGGTTGAATAGTTCATTACATTTGCAAAAGCGTATGCATATGACCCTTATCAAATCCTTTTTCTATCTTTATATTATTTTTATTCAAATAAAATTAGTCCAATGGAGTTATAATAACATAAAATCAATCATGGAATAGATCAAAATTTTAAATGTTGGACTAATCATGGGAATGGACTGAATGTAGCCAGTCTATGGGATAACACTACAGTTTATGGATCATATGATGTAATAAAAAATGTGAATGATAAAGAAGATCATATTAGAGATATGATTACATGTTTGAATTAATATTATTATCATAGTAAGTAGATGATAATGTCTATTTAATATAAATTTCATGATGGTCCAAATTTGTTTGATAAGTTGAAGAATTGTGAAAATATTTAAGTGTATATTTATTATACTAAAAATAAAACATTTACAGTTATACTAAAGCATTGTAATTTGAATATTAGAATAAAATTGAGTTACAGAAGCCATGCTAAACTACATTCTCTCTTGAATGATATAATAATATAATATATTGAGATTTATTTCCAAATATATGATGCTAAATGAATTCTATGTTCAATGGGTGTGATATCTGAAAGAAATCATGTGTCTCCAAATAACTACATATAATTTTTATAAGACCACTTATAAATAAAAAAACACCATTTGTGTGGTGTGTCTTGACATAATAATGATGAATAATGTCCTCTAGAATTTTTATGGTATTTATAATCATTCCAAGGATTAGGAACATATTTGAATGTGTGGATACTGTAAAGAAATTGATGTGGCATGTGAATACATGAATTCAATCTGAGAGACATCTTCACCCAATAGTCCATCCTTAATGGAATAAAATTGGCAATGAGTATCCTATGATTGGAAATGATTTTATAAACCTTTTTCTTTCAATATCTATAGGTGGAATAAATCCTTTTGGTGTACAATATGGAACTAATAATACATGGAAAGTTATCATGGTAAATTATAACATGCTACCGTAGTTTTTCATGATGAATAATACATTATATTTCCACTTCTTATATCAAGGCTAAGAAATCGGGTAATGATATTAATGTGTATATAGATCCACCGATCTATGATATGAAATTAATATAGGAATTAGGTGTTATGTTGTATGATTATTATAGATATGATGATATATTGTTGGGATTCGTGATGTACGAGATGATAAATGAATTCCTTAATTTTGGAAATTTATCAGGATATAGACTTAAATAAATTATAAAATGTACAAATTATATAGAATGTAAAAACTATGAATGGTTGAAATAATCATATAATTCTATATTTCTTTAACATCAAATTTTTTTATCCCAATGACATAAATATTGATCTTTGATGATATTGTTTGATGGGAATTTAGAATAAGGTACATAACCATCTCCACTAATATGTGATCAAAAATCTGACAATGTAAAGGATATAGAAATAATCTTTTGAATTTTTTTTTTAAAAAACCTTATGAAAACCATTTGAAGAAATAGATCATTATTTTAATTACCATAAATGAAATATTTGGTACATAATAAATTTTATTAATGACATTCATGTATAAAAAATAGATGTGATAGTGTCAATGGAACATTACTAAATGCACTTAGAAAAAAATGATGGAAATAAGTTTAGGTTGGGCATGGTTTCCTTCCAGATAAGGGATCAATTACCATTAGTGAAGGTCTAATGGTATATTTTCCCCCATAATCTTATATTCCTTCCTGAGAAGAGTGATATTAGTTTTACAACATCATAAATTATATAATGGTTTTAGAGGTTTATTCATAAAATACCATGAATATCATATCATTGAATAATTTGAGGTTAAAGTGGATAAAATCACATAACTATCATGTATTGAAGTAATATTTAATTCCTGTAGCATTATGTTTCATTCTACCTAAAAAAATCCAAACACGCATTAACCAAGATTTTATTCTTTTTCAAAGTTATATGTGGTAAATTTATAGAACTAAAAACATTTCTATCTATGGAAAATGAAATTAATATCATATAGAGTGAATTATAAATATTCATATCATCATGATTATTTTATATGACAATTCACTTGATGGTTAACTTTGTTAAAGAGATTAAACTATGTTTTTATGTACATTTTAGATAGATGTACCCCATTAAATAGTATATAAATATTTTTATAGGGTACATAATAAATTAAAGTTAGTAAAAAAGATGAATTACAGGGAGATATATTTTTGTGTAATCCAAAAAATTCTATATTGACTACATTCCCAATGTTGATAGTATTGGTCTCCCAAAATTTCATCACAGTGGGTACTAGGTTGGTGATGTAATTTTTAGAACAGTTGTTGTAATAATCATTATTATATAGTAAGAGGTAGATACCATTTACATATTATATAATTCTTTAAATGTTGTTCCATATATTGAAACCCATAATGTAATTATTATTATTATGAATCCGTAAAGGGGTTTAAGATAAATATCAAATATATATAATTGATAATTTATAGGGTGGATTCCATACTATATTTTAAATTTTTCATCTCTAAATATTAGTTTGATTTCAAAATGAAATTAATGGATTAAAAGGTGGCCAAGTGTTCATATATTATCTTATAATAGTTATATAAATAATGGGTATATGTTCCATACAATGTAAAAGAAGAAACACAATACAATGAAAAATAATACTGTTAAAATTGTGCAACAAGTTATTCATTTTTTCTGGTACAAAGGAAAAAATACAATTTACATGAATATTTAATTATTTGGAATAATTGAAAAAACATGGGAGTATGATTATAAAACATTCAAAGTTTTTTTACACACATGTATTAATAATAGGAGTGTAGTTAAAAACAATGAATTGGGATTCATTAAAGTGATTTTTAGTAAGGATTGATACTAGGAAGAACTATTCATAATAGTATCATTGGAAATACAATTATTTTATGTAACAAAATGAACTCTAGAACGAAGAGATGGTGTTAACTTTATTATATTTTTATAAGATACAATAAATTTCATCCCAAATAATAAAAGAGTATATTAGTATTGGGATACTATATTCGTACATGATTTTTATTTTATATTAAAAACATAAAGAATAACCTATAAAATTCAATAAAAAATTATCATTCTTTTTATGACCATTTATATATATATATATATTAAATTCTTGATACCCAAGGGAAATGAAATCATTTTAATGGTTGAGATCATATGACTTGATAAGTAATGTGTACAACAAAATCTATAATGAACGCATAATAAAAAATCAATATGACAAGTAAATAATCAATAAATGTTTCATATAATTAATTACGTGAGCATGAAATATATTCATGGATAAAAAAATCACATATAAAATAATAATTTATTTCATAATGATGGAATTCATAATTAAAAACATTTTTATTCTAGATCTAAGATATCATGATCATAACATCGAGGCCTCATGTTAATACATCATGATATTACTGTCAAGGCCACGTATCATAAATATATGGTCGGTCATACACCAAGTGATACCCATTATTGTTTATCTCCTGGTAAGTAATGATGCATCAAGAGGATATATAACATTTTTCCAAACCCATAACCACTATGTCAAACACATTCCTCATATATGTTGGGACCACTTTTGTGTATGAGTTGTATTTTTTGTCAGTAGTTTTAAACACTGAACAAAATAAAGTTGTAGCTCCAAATTTAATGGAGGTTTGATGAAGTGTTGATGCATGGAGAATTTTTAGGGATTCATAGCATTGGATGCCATACTTGGTAAATTCTTTATGCTGTATAAATCAGACAATTTTTATATTGGACCTAAGTTCAAAATATATGTATCAAAAGTGATACACTGTTTAAAACATTGAATATGGTAATTTAAAGATGATCATGAAAAAAGAAAATATCAACGTGATTTTCATGAAATAGAGAATATTTATTAATTTTGGTTGACAATGAAGAGAATTGTGGAAGGTCCTGGAGTTCCAAAGTGGATAGGCATGAACATGGAGTAAAAAGTGTTATGGTGAACGGTATCCATGCGTTTTAATGCATAGTTGGTTATCAAATAAGTATTTTTTTATGGGGTATATTAAAAAGAGGGACAAATCACTAAGCCGACTAGACAACTTTAACCTCATGCACTTTCGAAACCCAGGGTCAACCGTGTCTGAGGGAGGCTAGCCATGCGAGACCGCAAGTGGTAGGGCCATGTGTAGGCTGACAGATGCACATGATACATGGCCCGTGCATAGCTACAACCAAAGGCCCACAAATAGGGTGGGTGTAGAGCGTGCTTGTAGAATCTGGTATGGGGAGTTATCAGGGTGGGGGAAGGAGTAATCTAGGCATGTGGCAGAGCAAACATATTGTTATACTATGCCTATGCCACATTTGCGTTTTGATGTGGGACACATTTTTTAACACCTCGAGTGATCTCAGTCGTCAGAAAGATCTCATGAAAAATCCAGGCTTCTCATCTAATCCCAAGTCTGATTATTTTATCAGGCCAATCCATATCATCTTTCACCCCATATATTTTAAGCCAATTCATCGGATGCACCCACAACTTATGAACCGGCCGCATCATCATCTCCCTCCCATCACTGCTCAACGTTACCACTACTCAACGTCGTTGAAGACTTATTAGAGATGAAGACCAAACATTTATGATTGAGATTATAGACACCATTGATGATCCACTCCACTACATTATGTCCATATGAAAGTCACAAGATCTTTCATGCAATTTCATTTGCATGCATGTAACGAAATAATGATGACCGAATGTGGCCGAAGAAAATGGAGTTGTGAGGACACATCATGAAGCTCGAGCAATCAAGAAAACGGATTGCATGATATTACTATTTCATGAACATTATAGTATAAGACTCATTCTGAAAGGAAACATCCCACAATTTATACCATATCTTATATATGGGTTTGAAGATTTCAAAATGCTGAAGATCTCAGGAATTCCAAGCTTCGATCTAAATGACATATCTTTCGGGGATTTAAACGTGGGGAAGGATGTGATCTTTTCATAAAAAAAATTAAAGTCCACAAGCTAAGAGAGGTATCTACCTCCTACTACCTGAGAGATCTCATTTAAAAAATAGAGCCTCTCTAAGATCCTGTTTCAAGAATCGAAAGCAGAGATCTGCGAGCCTTTAAGGCTTCATGAAGAGGGGAGTCCCACATGCCTTCAAAAAGGGGAATACACTCTTGAATGTTCTTCAAATATAACCCATATCCACAAATCTAAGGGATAACACAATGTGTCTCCCATTTTTTCGCGATTATATGTGATCTGTGAAGCCTCCCTAGTTCATGAAGATCTTCAAGGATACATGAGCCAGTTCATGATCCTTTTACTCCCACCGCGCTTCACGAAGAACCTCACTTAATGTACATAGAAGACCCATACACCTCTTGTACAAAGAAGAGATGTGAACCCTTTGGTTTCATGAAGACAATAAGAACATGCTCCTCTTTGCATGAGAAGATGCTTCACTATTTTCAGTAGGGTTTGTTTTCGGTGAAGAAGGATATTTGACAAAGGTAGGAGCTTGTGTAAACATGTGTGAAACACATGCACCAATGTTCATGATTTAAAGAAACCCTAACCAAGTGAAAGTCAAAGAAGATATAGAGAAGAAAATAAGAAGAAGTGTGTGTGTTCAAATAATTTTTTACCCATTAGGGTGTGCACAAGTGATAGAGGAGAACATATGCACGATGCACATACATTAATATTCATGAGTTGAGACAAAAAAGTGTGTTTGCATACAAAGAGAGACAGAGAAATAAAATTGTAGTACATAGTTGAATCCACCAATTATTTGAACATACCCAAGGTAGTATGTGTGTGAACTTGTGAAGAATGAAGAATTAAAATTGAAGAATATATTCATGTGTACATGCATATGTGAAAAAGTGATTCATTTGAGATATCTGAAAACTCACTTAAAGATCATGTATAAGTGAAAAAATTTGGGACATTGATGCAAGAAGAGTCTCACGCTGAATAGAGACAAAGATTTACATGCCAAACTATTGAAGATACCATTATGTTAATAAACTAAGTAATAATTATACAAAGGTAGTGAGCTAGGGGGAGTCGACGAATGTTACCTGAGGGACACAATGATCTATCCCTAATAATTTATAAAGGTAGTGTTCCTGAAATGGAGTGAATGTGGATAAACTTTTGTAATAAAAAACTTTTGAAGATTAGTGGACTTTTGTATGATCAAAAACATGTCAGTGTATTCTCTTTGGACGTAACCCTAAGTGGTGAAACATGTAGAATTGTTGTGTTCTCCTTCTATGCATGAATGTTATAATTACTACACATATCCATCATATAGGTTTAATGAGTTCCTACCAATGTGGAAAAAATTTCCATCATTTTGTGAGAAAACATTGACACTCGGATTCACCCCCTATCAGGGTATTTTGAGGTCTTATAAGTGGTATTAAAGGGGAAGTTTCACATATATTGGATACTCTAAAGAAAAGATTCTCTTTTGAAGATTTGTATTTCGCTCCAAAACCAATAACAAAGTGAAATTTTGATAATTATTTAGTTCTCTATGAGTAGAAGTATATATCTAGTAAGACCATGTTCAACAGAAAAAATAATGAGAAGAAGCCGTTGAAGAAGTCCCTCTTATCGAGAGAAGTGGTTTTCACTAGAGTAATGGATGACACTTATACATAATTTTCAAGTTATCAAGAGAAATTGAGATCCTATCAGTATGATATTTCTGATGAAATAGATGATACTATTTGAAGAATATTTCAATGTATGTAGGTTGAGACCACCCAATTAGAAAGAGAAGATGATAATATAGAAAAGGACATGGAAGTAAAAGTTATTGAATGTTTAAAGCTCAACAGACTAATTGAATCCTTTGAAGATACTAAGAGGGATAATGAAATTAGTTCCATTAAAAACCTTAAATAAGTTAAATAAAAAGGGTAATTTAAGAAGCATATTAAGGTAAAGGTCCATGAGATTGAATAGAAATTGAAAAATATCAAATATTTCATGGGTTTATATTTAGAATAAATATATATGAAGATCAAGGAACACGACTCTTTGATGCAGAAGACTGTTCAGCACCATGGAGTAGAAGTTGTTAGAATGAAGAAGGATTATAAAGAGAATATGATTATGATTGAAGATCGAAAGATGATTGCCAATATGAAATGTCTTGAATAGGAAGCTCAGTTGGGCAATATTGAGAAGACCTGTATTAAGACTTCAGAAAAGAACGAAACAACTATTGTTGCTACTTAATTCTCAATAGAGGATTCTATGACTGAAAGAACTCAAACTTGTGATAAAAATATCATTACATCATTTGATGATCTATCTCTAGAATTTGGGAAGAAACAGGTACTATCCATACCATCTTGTACTCATTTTCCTAAATATGTTTCCACAATCAGTGCATGTTGAAAGATAGATACAAAACAAGTATGTATGAAGAAATGTGAGGAGATTCCCATCACCATGACTAGGGTGGACAATAAGAATAATGTGGAAGATTCTTCTCCATATAAATCATAACACATATTGAAGAAGACCTATCAATCTCATACAAAATATATCAATAAATAATTATTAGTGGGTCAATGCTGGTGTTGCAACAAATTTGGGCATTGTGACTTAAATTGTTGGTATAATCCTCAAAATATAAAATCACAAAGGAGGCCTATCTCAAGGGTGAGAAATCCAGGGAAGAAGAAGAAACATCCATTGTTCTAGAAGCATCTGTATACTATAAACTGATTTTGAATTCTTGATAATATCTGTGATGTATGCAATGAGAGTGGTCACAAGATTGGTGCATAATAATCTCTACATGTATCCAAAGTAGATAAAAAAAGAAGATCCCAAATTCTAGCTATGAATGAAGAAGTATCCTTGTAATGTAATAAGAAGAATATTTTAAAAACAAATTCTTCAATGAAAAATATAGGATGGAAAAATTAGAAGGCCTTGGAATCTAAATCCAAGAAGTTGAAGGTATGTGAATCCAACAAAACATCTAAAAGGGATGAAAATCATATGATTCCATATGGAAAATCCGAAATTTAGACTATAGTTCCTAATGAAATATTGGTTATCTGGCCATGAGATTTGGAAGCAATGAGAAAAATTGAAGATGCACAAGGCAAGGAAAGAGATAAAGAAAAAAAAAATATTTCACGTGAAGATAATGACTTGTGTGTGATGTGAAACAAGGATGGTCACATTGTTAGAAATTGTATTTCATTTATTCCATCTCAAGAGAAATTCATTAAAAATATTAATGTTTCACTAAGAGATACATGTGATTTAAAATATATTGAAGAAATAAGGTTCACACACAAGGAAATGGAATAATTAATGAGATCCACACATCCACAGTCATAATTGAAGATCAAATGTGAAAGTGCGAGGAGTGGAGAAAATGGAGAAACTTGTTTGAGAAAACCATATCAAACTTTCTATTCATGTTGATTAAGAAAAGAGGATCCAACTTATTCCCTAAAATTTTTGAGTATTATATTTTTCTTGATAACACAGGGAATTGAAGGTGAAGCAACATCTCCAGGAGAGAACCTGAGAAACAGTAATGAGAAGTGTTCCCCTTGAGGTGGAGACATATCAATAATTTTCCATAATTATTATTTCATTTTACATTAAATTTAATTATTATGTAAATTTATTTAAGATCATGTAATTGGAAAATGTATGCCATTTTCTATCCACACCCACTTGGTTACTCAAAATAAAGAGAATTTTATAGAGGTGGAGTAACTAAATTAATCAGTGACATAAGAATAATGGATGTTCCCCAAGGTCACTAATTCTGACTATTTCACATGAATGTTTTTAATCCATTTGTTGAAGTGAGTTTAGGGATTTTAGTTTGAATATTCTTAAAATGATCTCATGTCATATTCAATATCATTAGCCTGTAATGAATGTGGAAATACCCTTGAAGACAAGTACATGAGTTCTTATCTCATATGGTATCCTGATTAGTGGGTAATGGAAAACTTTGTTGTCTACATAAAATACACTTATTTTATTCACTGAGCACAAATCAAGTAGACTTAGTGTGAAATGATTGATGAAACATTACTTAAGAATGGATTGATACCCTTTCCCCATGAACTTTGTATTTATTATCAATAATGGGGAGAGAAAGTTAAATGAAAGTTTGAAAAGTGAAAGGGGAGATAGAATATTAACATTTTGATATTGAGAGAGTATTTACATTTTGATGTTGACACATTCAGTAGAGATAAATTTGATGTATTGAAAATAAATACAAAGGAGGATATTGTTGGGACCACTTTTGTGTATGAGTTTTTTTTTTTTTGAATAGATGTCAACAATGATCAAAATGAAGAAGTAGCTCCAAAGATAATGGAGGTTGTATGAAGTGATGAAGCCTAGAGAATTGTTATGAATTCATATCATTGGATGTCACTCTTGGGAAATTCTTCATGTTGTATAAATAAGAAAATTGTTGCACTCGTTCTATGTTTAAAAGACATGTATCAAAGGTGATACATTGATTACAACATTTAATATGGTAATTTAAATATGATCATGAAAAAATAAAATATTAATTTGATTTTCATGAAATGGAGAAAATTTGTGAATGACAGTTGACAATGAAGAGAATTATGGAAGGGCTTGGAGTTCCAAAGTGGCCAGGCATGAAGATAGAGTAAAAAGTGTTTAGGTGAAAGGTGTATATGAATTTCAAGGAATACATGGTTCTCAAATAAGTATTTTTTTTCTGGTTTATTTTAAAATAGTTCTAGATCACTAAGTCGACCGGCCAACTTCACCCTCAGGAACATGCAGGACACATGGTCAACCGCACTTGAGGGAGGACAAACATGCAAGCTTGCAACCGGTAGGGCCCTATGTATAATGATAGGAGAACACATGGGATAGGCCATGAATAGCTTTGGTAAAAGGCCTATAGATAGGGTGGGAGTAGAGCATGACCACAGAATCTGGTACGGGGTGGTACCTGGGAGGGGGAAGGAGTAATCTGGGCACGTGGCAGAGTAGATTGATTGTTATACCACACCTCATCTGCATCTCTATTTTGATTCAGGATTAATTTTTTAACACTTGGAGTGATCTCAACCATCCAAAAGATCACACACAATATCTAATCCACTCATATAATTCTAAATTCTTCTTATTTGATCGTATCCCTCCATCTCATCTCGTGGCCTACCTATTTGAACCAGAGTCATCTGATTCCCCCTGTGGATTCTGAACCAGCCGCATCATTTTCCTCCTCTTGTTGCTTCTCAATGTCGCCACTGCCTTGGCTGATATGATTAATGAACCTCTATGATTGAGATTCTGTCCACCATTGATGACCCACTCCCCTACATTATGGCTGTATGAAACTCACAAGATCATGTATGCAATTTTATTTGCATTCTTGCAATAAAATAATAAAGATAAAATATGGACAAAGAAAACAGAGTTGTGAGGCCACATCATAGAGCTTGAGAATTTGTGAAAATGATTTTCATGCTATTAATATCACATGAACGTGATAGGATAAGACTCATTCTAAAAATAAACATCCCATTATTTATGGTGTATCTCATACATGGGTTTGAAGATTTTAAAATGTCAAAGATCTTGGGAATTCAATGCTTCGATCTAAATTCAATATCTTGTGGGTATTTAAACACAATTAAGACATTGATATTATCCTATAAAAATAAAATCCCCATGATGATATAGGTATATTTCACCCACTACCTTAGATATCTCATTCAAACAATATTGCCTCTTTGAGCCCCTTTTCCATAAAGGGAAACCAGAGATCTATGATCCTTTAAGGATTTGCGAATAGGGAGTCACGCAGGCCATCAACAAGTAAAATTCACTCTCGAATGTGGTTTATAAAGAACCAAGATCCGCAATGCTACGAGATAGCGCAATGCGTCTCCCTTTATTTTGCTATGATTTTAAATCTGTGAAGTCTCCCTGGTTTGTGAAGATCTCTATAGATCAATGAGCCAATGCTTTATCCTTGCACTTCCATTTTTCATTGTAAATAACTACACTTCCTATGCATAGAATACCCCTGCACGACTTGTATGAAGAAGAGATGTGGACCCTTTGGTTTCGAAAATAGAATAAGAACATGCTCATATTTTCATGATAAGAAGATTCACTATTTGAAGGAGGGTTAGTTTTTAGTAATGAAAGATATTTCACGAAGGTATAATATTGTATGCACATGCATGAAACACATGAACTAAAGTGAATTATTTAAATAAACTTGACCAAAGTGAATATAAAAGAAGAGATATAGAATAAAAGAAGTGGCAGTGTGTGTAGAAATATTTGTTCATCCATTTGGGTGTGAAAATTTGATAGAGTAGAACATACAAATGATGCACATACATTCGTATGTATGTGTTGAGACAACTGTGTGTGTGTTCATGAAAAGAGAGAGAGAGTGAGTGAAAAAAATAAAGGGGAGTACATACATGCATGAACTTATTATTTGAACATACCCAAGGTAGCATGTCTTTAAACTTGTAAAAAGAAAGAATTAAAAGTGAAGAGTATATGAATGTGTGCATTCATATGTAAAAAGTGATTCAACTGAGATATCTGTAAACTGTCTTGTAGATTAAATATAAGTGCTTCAATTATAGTCTTCAATTCAAGAAGAGTATCATGTAGAATAGAGCCAAAGTCTTCCATGACAATAAATTGGAGAGACCTTCATGTCAATAAATTGAGTTAGACTTATCCAAAGGGAGTGAGCTAGGTAGAGATGATAGAAGTGATCTGAGGGATGCAGTGAGCTATCCCAGAACTTTTGTAAAGGTAGTGTGCCTAGAACTGAGTGACTATGTATGAACTTCTGTAATCCACAACTTGATAAGATTAGTGGACTTTAGTATGACCTATAACTATCAGAATATGATCCATAGACTTAGTCCTTAGTGTTGAACCAAGTAAAAGTGATGTGTTTTCCTTTTGTGCATGAATGTTTTAAATACTTAACATATCCAGCATACAGATTTAACGAGTTCCTAACAACATGGGAACAAGGTCTATCATTTTCTGAGAAAAAGTTTACACCCCAAGTCACCCCCTCTTAGGGTGTTCTGGTGTCCTATAATATGTTTAATTATCAATATCATACATAATCAATATACCTTAATAATCAATAAATATATATTTTGATTCATCTATATGAAATGAAAATATATTCAAGTCAATAGAATAAATTTCATTGTATGTTTCCATTAAGTAATAACATATGTACCCATCTTATATTATTATGAAAAATATTTAAATGATTAATATATCTATGATACAAAATAATATAGATATAATCTCAAAAGAACAATGAAAATTACTAGATAACATAAATTCTAGGAAGTAAAAAAACAAAGAATAATAATTATACATGAGTTAAGGTAAAAACCATAAATTACTAAAGGATGAATGAATAAAATCAACTCATCATAAATTATTTATTTCTATAAAGTAAACTCTTCTGAAAATTAGATAAGATAATTGAAGTAATACTTTAAAAATAACATTACTATTTTTTTAACTTTGTTTGAAAAAAGAAGATAAAATTCATTTATAAAAAAATTTTCCTGAGATTTCATAGATAATATTAAAACCTTAATAGTAAAATATTTTAAAAAAATTTAGTGTTGAAGGAAACCGTTCTTATGTAATAAAATATGGAGTGGAGGATATAAACATACATTAGTGGAATGAATTTTTTTAAAACGTTTAAGAAGATAATATCTTTTTATTTTGAAAAATGACAATAATAATGGGAATTGATACTACTTTTCAATACCATAAAATAATATAATGTAAAATATATAATAAATAAAGGTGATTATGGTATAAAAATTATTCACTTATAAAACATTAAGTAGATATCATTTTCATACTTTTATAAAGATAATTAAAAATGACTTGTACAGAAAATTTTTAAAATACTCCTTTAAACATTTGAATAAAATGTAAAATTTTATATAATTTTAACTTATTAAATATTTTAAATATATGAAAAACAATTCTTGTAAATAAATAATGAATATAGAAATATAGGAAAAATATCCCCAACCCAAAATGATAAATAAACCTAGATTTTCTTATATACTTTCTTTCAGTGGGTTTGAGTACCAATGAGAGGTAAAATTGAAAGAATACATTGAAGACATATAAATATCCTATGGGATAAGAAAATATATTTGGGTTAATAGTGAAATGTCATATTGTTTTCCCCAAAGTTGATTCAAGTATAAACAATTCCAATTAAAAATGAAATTGAAACCTAAACGCTTACCGTTCATTCCCTCATGGTCAGAGACGTTCCAACATCTTGTATATCAAAATTAATTTTATTATTAATATATATTAAATACATATTTATATATATACTTATTTATATATATAATTCATTAATAAATTATATTTACTCAATCACTAATAAATATTTATTATTTTTAATTATTTAGGTGTCAATTATTCTGTTTCTCATGCATGTCTTGATTCTGTGGTTATAATTCTTACACCATGGTCATGGATTCATCACCTACATAATTTTAATCATTTAATATATAATATATATATATATATATATAATAAAATTTCATAACAAATCGTGTAGGAAGGCTATGTGAAATGAAATATGTCATTCATGGAGGCGGTGGTATGCACGTACACATGTGTGGTAGTTTAATTTTTCAACAAATGGAATGAAGGGAAGATATATAATTATTTATATATATTGAACCTTAATTATGTAATAAATATAACATTTTTAATTCCATTAATTTAAATATCCATGTGATAAAATAATGGAATATGATATACATCACTTCACAAAGGTGGTAGTACGCATGCACACATGAGCGATGCTTCTATTTTCTATTGGATAGATAAGAGGTAGAAAATGGTAATACGATTGATACAATAAAATTTCAATAAAATAATGATACTGATTTCATTATGTTAATATAGTTGTATAATATTTATAGGAGGTTTAATACGAAATAAACATGAAAGAGTTGGCAAAGATCATATTCCTCTTATTTAGAAAATATTCTTTTTTAAAAAATAGTATAAGGCTTCTTATATTGGTATTTTGGGATGAAAAGAACATATAGGTTAAGGATAAGGGTTTTGGAAAGGTATTTCGACATATAGTAGTTAATATTTTGTGATCAAGTGGTGTGGAGAAGTGAGAATATGATGTTCCCTTTTATAAGTGAGGGAAGTGGCACCCTTGTAAATACCATTAACTTTAAAATAATATAATGTCATATTTATGGTAAAGAAGAATTAAATTTAATTTTTTTTTGAAGAAAGGATAATTTAATGTTAAAATAAAATAATCCAATCATATTTAAACATGTTTTATTGACATTTTAAGACTTATATCTTATTTTTACCCCCTTATTAACCATTTTAACAAGTACCACAAAAATATTTTCACCATGCTAAAAGTTCATTAAAACTAAAAATGAAATGATAATTATTACATAGTTTGAATATTATGATTCCAAATATGGATTTAATTTTACAAGATTCATTTTTTAAAACCCATGAAAATTTGAAAATAAATAATTTTACTTTCATAATATTATTCATGAATTATATCTTATAGAGTGATATTAATTATAAGAAAATTATGTAATTCATCACTCAAATGGAAAAATAATTATTTTTAACAAAATTAGGTTTCCATAAATTATATAGGTTAATATAAAATATTTATATTCAAATTATATAACTTTATTTTTAATAAATGAAGTTAAATTTTTAATACATCTTGTCAAAATTATTCATGGATGTTTCTTTTTGAATTTTTTTGAAAGGTTTTATGTTTCAATGAATAGTATAAAATACTGATTTTCAATGAAAATTGTCATTTTATTTCAATAATTTACAAAGTTATGTTTTATTATAAATTTATTAAAGGAAATAATACTTTATTTATATTATTAATAATACAATTATTTTCTTTGGAATTAATTATTTTGTTGATATATTTTTAAAAACATTTTTATATTTAAAAGATATTTTTTTGAAAAACTATTTTTGTCAAATTTCTAGTTTTAATTTAAAATTAAATTCTTCCACTTAATTAAATTTAATTTAATGATATTTATTCCATATTTGTAATCATAATAATTAATACTAGGTACTAAGGTAACCATATTTTCTATTCATAATGAATAATGAAAACAAAATTTGTTACCATGGTTATGGTTAAAGAAGGTCTACCGATTGATTAAACGAAAGAGATAATTGTATTAATAACCTAAATTTTTTTATAAATCATATTTTCTTTAAATAGTTTGACTATATAGCATCTAATATTTTTAAATGCTCCATTTTCAGCCATTTGGGTTGATTAGGAAATTAATATATTTTTTATTCTTTTTAAATACTCCATGAATATACTCTCACCCCCACTTATAAAAGGATACCACAAATACACTTCTATCCAGACATAAAACAATATTTATTCTGGTAGTTTCAAACCAATTACCTTCTTTATATATATCCCTACATGTTAAAGGAACTGATTTGATTATAAAACCATTATAGAATGGTTTTAGATATAAAACTAAAGGGGTCACCTGGAGAAGAGGTATCATTCTTAATCGAGAGTTTTAGTTTTACATATTATTTCAACTATCTAAAATAGTATTAAAACAAGATAAAAAATAAAAATAGTGTAATGTATATATTTATATGTTTTTATTTTTATTTCATAACCTATATTTATACCCTTCTTCCATAAAATGGGTAACAGAACCATCATTTGTGAATCTGAAGGACCACCACCTCATGAACTGATATAATTTGTTTTCCATCACCACCGATCAAGGTTGTTTATAATGTTAGGTTTAATGTATATATATGTTATTCACAAAAAAAAATTAAAAATATATATAATATATTATCTAATTTTTTACCCTCCCATTCATTAAAAATGATAATGTTATTCATGCATATGTGTAGAGTACCACCTCCACAAAGCGATGGGATATTTTTTTTCATCAACACATCACATGGATGATATATATAAGTTTATTTAAATATTTAATATTATATTTATGAAATAATAATAGTTTTGGAATGATAAAATAATACTTAACTTCTTTCCCTCATGACCATTAAAAAATGGAAATGTTACTCATGCGTATGTTCATCTTACCATCTAAATGATTGTTACAGATTTCATTTTCCACGACCATATATCATATAGGGTTTTAAAATTATAATTGATGTATAAAAATAAGAATTATTTAATGATTATTATTTTGGATATTATGGAATGTTGAACACTTTGACCATATTCATGCTACTGATGTCATTATGGACATATGAGCCAAATATCATCAAAACACATGATGTGAAATTAATGCTTAAGAAATTGAATATGACAAGGAAATAAATAAAATAAAATGAATAATGATCATGAATTTTTTTATTAAGAATTTAAATAACATACTATTATTATTAAGTATGATATATAATTTATGTGATGATATGGACTAAAGGTAAGGGACATTGTACATTAAAAAAATCATTTTAGAAATTTTAATAATTTTTTTCTAAATATTTTATTCATCCATGTCCATATTCATAAAATTATTTCATGAATTTATTTATATGGACCAAGAATAATTATAAAGGAAGTATTATGTATCATTTTTTACTTTATTTCAAAGGTTTTGAAAAGGATTTATTTTGAATATTAAAAACGGAACATTTTATATTCTTTACAAATGGAAAAAAGGAATGTTTTGTTTTAACATATAAAGCATCATTTAATTTTTACAATGACACTCATTTTACCAAATATTTTGATTAATTTACAAGATATCAATTTTTATTGAAAGAAAATACTTCATTCCTTTTTTATGGGAATTTTATTTTTGAAAATGGTTTTTAAAAGGAAAGGATATTTTGATATTAAAAAAAACATATGGGTTCAAATGATTTTATATAGTTTTTTTATGATGAAAAGGTGATAGATTAAAGGTTTTATTCATGATATGAAAACTAATCATTATATATGAGTATGGGTGATCTTGATATAACTTATACAATGGGTGTTCCTGATATTTCTTATACGATAGGTGATACCTATACAACATATATAATGGTTGAGCCCGATAAAACTTATACAAATGGCCGGGCATGATACAGCTCTCCAATTCTTTGAGTAATGTTCCTTGCCTTTATATTAAATAAGTAGTTACTAAACCATGATGTATTATCCTATTTATTTAAATGGACTCTATTAATTTCTTACGTGATTTTAGCATGAGTTATCAATATAGTATGCAAAGTTTCTTAAAAGGGGTTCTATTTTATTAATATGTGTTTTAATGAATTTTTGAGAAATATTGTTTTTAAAGGTTATAATACATTTTATATTCTCAAGAAATTGTTTGATTAATTTAATTAATTTATGGTTATTTTTTTCAATGAGCTAACCAATTCATTCATTTTTTCCCCTTACCGATCCTTTTATACTCATCCTATGTTTTTTAAATTTTCTCAAAATGTTTAAAGATGTATAAAAAGAATGAAAAAGTAAAGTTGAAAGTTATTAAATTTGTTCATGAAATTAAAAAATGTAATTTTTGTTATATTTTTAGAAAAAATGGATACTGATTTGAAGTGTTATATTTTTAATATATGGGATTTTCATGTAATATTTAGGAAATAATTGTATAAACCAATAAAGAACAAATATATTTGGGAATTAATGAAAATGAATTCTATTGCAAGGGTGCTAGATTTTGTAATTCTAAAGGATTGGTCCTTATACTTTCCATTATAGAAAAGGATTATATAATTTTAGAGGATAGTATAATAAATTGAAATGACCTTAATAGATTATAATTTATGGTTATCATGATATATAATTTAAATATTGTGATGATTATTAATATAAACTATGTCTATTCAAAATAAATTTCATATAGGGGACATAAAGAATGTAATGTTGTAAATGTAACATCCTAGGTAAATAAAGAATATAAAATTTTAATATTTTTTATATTTTTGAATTAAATAACATTTTTACTTTAAAGGGGATTCTAGGTTCGATGGAGTACCAGATACGCAACAATATGTTTCATTGAAAACATACGTTGCACACAATGATGAGTTATACTAAAAATTATTAATATAATATTATTATTTTAAATGGTAGTTAACGCATAACCATTTTATTGATGGGAATGAACAAAACTAACCATATTATGATCAAATATTTTTCTTAAATGTTTTTTAAATTTAACCAATAAATGTTAGATGCTTAAAATGAGAATGAATCCAATATTAAGCATGAAATACTCTAATATTTTTTAAAAAGTCGTTTTACTGCCTTTTGATGGTGAACCGTTTTTAAATATAGTTTTTATTTTCACTTTTATATGTTATATTTGAGAAAAAAATTTCTTCTTTAGAATCAGGACATCAAAATTTACTTTGGATGAAATTTTGGTATTTTTCAGATAATGTTTATTTTTTATTGAATATTGAATAATAATGTATTTTAATTCAAAACTAATTTTTAATATAATTTATTTATATGGTTATATTATCTTATTAATTGGTTTTAAAGTTTAATTAGATTATATTTTTATCAATTAATCCAATTTTGGTCATTGGAAGTAATTTCACTTTGAAATTGAACATAAACAAGTGTTAATCATTTGATAGTTATTATTACTTAAATACACACTTTTTCTTGTGACAATGGGAATTAATTTTAAATTAATTTCTTCCACTTATGTTTTTTTAATTTGGAAAAATGGATTCCATATTTGAAATCAGGATTCCCCAATTGTGTAAATAGGTAAAATTTATTTTTATACAATATAAATATTTACTTTAGTAAATATTTTATTTACCATGGTTAATGGGTAAATATGGTAAATAAGGGTAAACACATATTAATATTATATTATTAAATTACCCTAAAATGTGTCCTAATACTATTTTTTAATACATTTCCGACCATGGGAATATTTGGGTCAATTTTGGAACCCCATGGAGCTACTTGGGAGTGATAATGACATTTTATATTAATTGATTTAAAGTGAAGGAAAAAAATGACATAAACATATATCTTTTAGTAAATCAATTTTTAAATTTGTTTATGTAGGTTATCTATTAGACTATAAATTTTAATTTGAAATCTAAAACTATTTACAACATCATGATATTTTATTTATAATTTTGAGACATCTAATAAATAAAATTATTTATGATACACTGATGATGCAATGATTATCTTATTAATGAATGATTAAAATAAATGTGATTGTAAAATTTAAAAAACTATCAAAAACCTGTCCAATTATTATTTTATGATTTTATTTCTGAAAATATTTATCTTATATTAGAACATAATGAGTTTTGGAACTTTTCAGACTGATGATAAGTTTATAATAAAATAATCTTTTTAAACATTCCTAAAGAGCCCCTCCCCCTTATAAAAATCCATCACCTCTAACCCATTACTCACACCTATAATGCCCATTTTACTGTCTAAAATCTGAACAATTAATCTCCCTACATCCCTATATTTCTCTTTGAAGCCTTACCTTAGGCATAAGGCACTTCAAGAAAGCCTTATTGTTCAAACCAAAGGGTGTTACCCGATTTAAAGGTAATGTCTTCCCTCAAGTTCTCTTCTTTTAATTTACTTATCCAACCCCCTAATCTCTATTCTTCATTTATTTTATGAAAAAATAGTATCCTCAATATAATAGGATGTTTTTATGAGAAGGAATAAAACTAAACTTCTACACACCTCCATATAATGGGTACGAACATACTATTTCTGTGGACGACAAACTACTGCCTCACGAAAAAATGATTGTTCAAATATATTCTACCGCCTCTCATGGTGCCCATTATGTTGACACTGTATTTATATTAGATATATATTATTTTTTTTCTATTCTTCTATAATTTTTATTTACAAACACACCTTTATGCTTTCCAATATGTGTAAACACGATAATTTCATTTGAGGAAGTATATACTACTGCCCCCTCAAGGTGATATGATTCGTTCATGACATACATGGAATGTATAAAGGATGTATATAATGAAATTATGTAACATATATATAATATTATATTATAATTTAATTAAAATATACCTATGTATCATTCAGTTTCCATTCCTTTTAAAAATGGAATAAATGAAAGTAGCGTTCAATCATACGTACAACTTACTATCTCCATGAATGGTGCATTTCATTCCATACCTATAAATGTTATGTAATATTATAAATACATATATATACTGGATATATATGATATATATGATATTTAAATCATGAATATTATTTTTTAGATGCTATATTTTTGACCCCATGAAAAATTTGTTATTATAAAATGTTCATTTCTCGATCAAGTTCCGAACATCGACCAAATGTCTGATATGAACTAAAATAAATAACTAATTTTATTATCAAGGTAATAATTGATATAAAATGAATATTAAATTTGAAAAAGGTTCATAATAAATTTGAAATTAACTTATGTTTATTATTCAGGAATAACAAGGAACGTACAAGACGTGTTGGACTTGAGGTAAGAGGTTTCTTATCTCACTTTTAATTCCGTGAGATTGACATTGTTCACCATGTATTTAAAGAATGTGGTGTATTGTTTACTGAAATTTGATATATATTATAACGATTCTCTTTATATTAATGGTATTCTATGATTAATTTGGTCGTTATTAACTTTTGGTCATACGACTCGATTGATTACAATAAGGTGAGGGGTTTTCATCTCACTATTTATTCCCGTTAGATTCATTATATATTTTCTACCATTTCCTTTTGTTTAATTTATTTACTTCCCCTGATTGTATTATTTGTGTAATATAATTTAGTTTATGGGTATTTACATCTTCATTTTATGATCCTTCTTTCATGTGGTGTATGTTTTATAAGTTACCAAATCGGTAAGGGAACCTTTCACCCTCCTCTTTTAGTCAAAGACTTCTTTTATGTTAAGTCTTTAAATTTCAATTATTATGTTGGGATATGTTCTTATATATCCTCATTATTGTAAATTTTATTTCCATGTGATGATAGACCAATTTTCTCTCTCATCAACTCATTTTCTGAGTTTTCAAGTGATGCTGTTAGGCTGTCGAATTTCTATAAGAGAACTCCTTAACCCAATTTCAATACCTTAGGTTAAACTTATACTTATTGATTAAGTCATGATATGAATATGTGTGAATGTCCTACGATTGATTTACACTTAATATCCACTTATATTTGGTGTATTCTTATTTTTCACACATTATTATGTCATTGATTTTTCCTTAATCTAAGGATATGATCTTTACAAGGGTCATTGTCTCAATTTATATTCCATTGAGAATTATTTGTTGTTATACACAAATTAAATTTTATATGGTGTATATACTACCCTTTTACATATTATATAATGAATCTTCATATTCACATGATCTTATAAGCTTTGATTAATTTTATTCTTCAATTATTTGTATTCAAGCATCTATCATTTGGTTTGGAACTCTTTAACTAAAATATCATTTCAAATGTTTTAAAGATTTATTCTTCTAAATATTTCTCATTAATGCCTATGTTTTAAAAATGGTTTTAAGGATAAATTTATATAGACATGAATGTTTTGAAATTAAAATTTATTTCAAAAACATCAAAGTGGTATGAGACACTTTGATTCAAAAATTTCATTATTAAATGTTTTAAATGGTTTTGAAAATGGTTTGATAAAGCATTGATTATGTCAATATGTTGAAATGATATATTGTGATTGCGATGTGGAAATGTTATCTTTCCTTTATGAATGTTTTATGTGTTATGAATATTTTATGGTTATTGGTCATTGTTTACATATACGGGTGGTTCCATGATAAACCTAGGGTGGGTGAGCTCGATATCTCTCTCCAATTCATTGGGTAACGTGACAAAGGTAAAAATTATTGTTTGTCCTAATAGATTTAGGGAATATACTGTGATGGGTATTCCAAGTGTAACCCCCTATGCAGCTGTGGAAGCTACAACGTAAGTATGTTATGTATTCCATATGTTGCCTTTATGATTTATGATTTCTGTGTGTTATTCATAAATATTATGATTTCACGAGGCATGTTATGATTGAGAAGTATTGTTTCATTGATTTGTATTTATTTATGGATTAATGTTTCTTTTCATTATTTTATAACCCTTACTGAGCTTTTTTATGATCATCCCAAGTTTTTAAATATTTATTATAGGACTTAAAGATGAATTGGGTCAAGGGTGGGATCAAGGAAAAGTCATGGAGTCTAAAACATGGAACTAGACATGTTTCTTTTTAAGAGTTTTTATTTAATGAAAAAATGGATACTGAGTAGAAGTATCTACCTGGAATATTCAAGTTGTTACCAAATGTTATGACCTAAGTCTTTAAAGATTTAAACCTGAAAGATAACATAATTTAATATAATGAAATGTTTAAGGCCAGGTCCTTATAGTTGGTATCAATGGTCGGTTTAGATAACTTTAGAGGTTATGGTGATATTTAAGAATAAGTGACATAACCATAATGGTTAGTATATTATAAAGTATCATATTCGTTTTAGATAAATATAATTATTTTAAGATAACATGAAGATGTCTATTTTAGTATTTACCCTCCTCATAAGATATTATATGATGATTTTACTGATATACACACACTGACTTTTTTGGTTTTAGTAAATGGCTGGTTCTATTAGGCACTAAAGTAATATTGTATATGAAGAAAACTGTGATAGTTTTATGAATGATAAATGGAATGAAATGGGAGTTTCAATGAGAACTCTTGTGGTTACTCTCAACCAACTATCTAGAGTCATGATTGACCACCAAAAACTTAATGATTTTTATATGGCATCGTATATGCGAGAAACAATTCCCTATAGAAGTTTAGGTAATAATCATAAAGGTAAGTATGTTAAAAAAACCTATGTGTCATGTATGTGGAATGAAACACCTTGGAAAATGATTCAAGGGGATGAGAAGTTATTATAGATGTGGAAATGAAAGTCATAAAGCAAGAACCTGCCATGGAAAAAAGAAGCATCCATTTGACTCTAGGAAAGGGAAAGAAATTATTTCTGAGGGATCAATTGAATGTTTTAAATGTGATGTGCATGGTCATTATACAAACAGATGTCCTACAAAGAAGGTTATGGAATGTGATCACTAGGATGGTACAAATATATGCTTACCAATACATAATTCCATTCCAATTTTGGATGAAGAAACTGACAATAACCAATGAAATGTATGGATTATTTCTTAACTAATGTTTTGACATTATTGAAACTTAGGATAAGATTCATGATTTTTTTTTGGAAAGAAGTATTTTAGAATAAGTTGGAAAATAATGGTTAATGGATCATGAAGAACCTTTAATGAGTAAGATGT
This sequence comes from Viscum album, assembly GCA_963277665.1. Classification (NCBI taxonomy): domain Eukaryota; kingdom Viridiplantae; phylum Streptophyta; class Magnoliopsida; order Santalales; family Viscaceae; genus Viscum; species Viscum album. The sequence continues at coordinate 111,171,651 of OY728151.1, forward strand.
TAACATATAAGTGATTCAAGAGTTATGGTAGATTTCATGATGATAAAATTGTTAAAAGTACTAAGGCTCTTTTGATGATGGAATTACATTGGAAGACTTTTTATAGTATGTGTAACCATGAAGTTTGACATAAGAAAATGTTATTCAAGGAATAAGTATCTTTTCTTTTGTGGATATAGTTATAAAGATACATTTGGGTTTATATGATCCTTAAATTTGAGGAAATTATAGGTTATTTCTTTTGGGATAAAATGCTAGGTATGAGATAACAATTGTGGTAAAAATATTTTATGGTTATTTTTGAGGTATTTATCTCATTTTTGAGAATGATATAAAATTATAAAATTTTTGAAAAAAAGGACATCACGCAGACCATGTGAAAACCTTTCATGTCAGAAAAAGCTGTAGGAATTGAACCCACAACCAAAGTGTGATTGGTATTTATCTCCTACAACTAGCCTACATGATGTCCCTAGTTAGTATGACTAATTATTTTTAATTAAATGATTTTTTGGATCAAGAATACATCGATTTTGGGAAATTATGTTTTATCAAATGGATATCCTTAATATATGAAAATGATTTGGTGATTATGTGCTAAAGGTAATTGTGGAAGATGTTTTCTCTTTTAGAACATTATATGCTTAAGGGAAATAGAATACTATGAGATCTAATTTGTGGAGTAATGGTTAAAATTTAATTTTGGGATAATCTATGTTTTTATTAAGGACATATTGTGATTTGGGTTATTTATGTAATTGATTAACCTATCTTAAAGAATATTTGATGAGGTTAATTACACTTCGGTATGAGATTTTATGTGTAGTAGATGTTATTTGGAGATAAATATTAAGATTTACTGTGGAAGAATATGTGATTAAATTCTTCTGATTTTTGGGTTTCAAACATAGTTTGGATTATTTTGAATAATTTTAAGGACAATTGTGTTTTAAATAGTATTTTTTGAACCTTGGGTAATTTGTTTTGAATTTTGGGGATTAAGAGTAGTATTTATTTTAATAAAGGATTATCTTTTTTGGGGTTTATCTAATCTAGTACTAACCATTTTGGTTTTGGTTGATGTCTAAAGATATGGGAAATATATAGTTTATCATTTTTGGATTATGTGATACTATAGAAGTTGATTCTAGTTCTTTAAATGTGAAAAAGTTAGTTTGAATACTCATCATTTGGAGAAAAGATGAGTTTGTGGTAGAAATTTAGTAAAGGATGAAAGTCTACATGACAAGTAAGTATGTTTCCTTATGTTTTTAGTTAATCTCATAAATAAATTACTCAACTTTATGAAAAGTAACTTAAAACAAAAACATTGTCCGTTTACTTTTCTTACTAGGGAATCAAAGACTGTTTAAAGCATCACAATTTTGTGATTTTTTGGTGGTCAACATTCTCCTAATCATGTTTTCTACAACTCTCCATCAAATCTTGATGGTTTGTTTCTCTTCCATATCCATGTTTTCTTACACGGAATCCTAGTATGGGGTATCTCGGGTGACCTTTGTATTTTTATTTATTTCTTTTAAAGTGATATTTTTATTGACTCTTTTTCTGATGTGGGACTTTCAATGATGCTTCGAAGGGAAATTTTAAAATTTTGAGGACACAATTCCCAACTGTGGGGAAGGATGCAACATCCCAGGTAAATAAGGAATATAAAATTTTAATATTTATTAATTTTTTTGAATTAAATATTAATTTTACTTTAAAGGGGATGCAATGTTCTATGGAATACCTGATATGAAACAAAATGTTTCATTGAAAACTTACGTGTTACACAATGATGAGTTATACTAAAAAATATTAATATAATATTATTATTTTAAATGGAAGTTAACTCATAGCCATTTTATTCGCGGGAATGAAAAAAACTAACCATACTATGAATAAATATGTTTCTTAAATGTTTTAAAATTTACCCAATAAATTTTAGATGCTTAAAATGATAATGAATCCAATATTAATCATGAAATACTCTAATATTTTTTTTAAAGGCCGTTTTACCGCCTTTTGATGGAAAACCAATTTTAGATAAACTTTTTTTCACTTTTATATATCCTATTTGACAAAATAAAATTCTTCTTTATAATCGGGACATCAAAATTTACTTTGGATGAAATTTAGGTAATTTTTTTATAATGTTCATTTTTTATTGAATAGTGAAAAATACTGTATTTTAATTCAAAACTAAATTTTAATCTAATTTATTTATAAGCATAGATTATCTTTTTAATTGGTTTTAAATTATAATTAGATAATATTTTTAACAATTAATCCAATTTTGGTCATCTAAAGTAATTTCAATTTGAAATATGACATAAACAAGTGTCAATCATTTGATTGTTATTATTATGTAAAAACACACTTTTTCTTTTGACAAGAAAAATTAATTTTAAATTAATTTCTACCACTTATGTTTTTTGAATTTTGAAAAATGGATTCAATATTTGGAATCAGGTGACCCAAATGGTGTAAATAGGTAACTTTATTTTTAGTCATTATGAATATTTACTATAGTAAATATTTTATTTACCATGGTTAAAGGGTAAATCCGGTAAATAAGGGTAAAAAAATATTATTATAATAATATTAAATTACTCTACATGTGTCCCATTCAGATTGGTTGATACATTTTCAACCATGGGTATCCTTGGGTCTATTTTGGGACCCCATAGAGCCACATGGGAGTGACAATGACAATTTATATTAATTGATTTAAAGTAAATACAAAAATGACATAAACATATATCTTTTAGTAAATAAATTTTTACATGGGGTTATATAATTTATCTATTCAACTATAAATATTAATTTGAAATTTACAAATATTTTCTACATCATGATATTTTGTTTATAATTTTTAGAGATCAAATAAATAATATCATTTATGACAAAATGATGATGCATTGATTACCTTACTAATGAATGATTTAAATAAATGAGATTATAAAATTTAATCAACTATCCAAAAACTATCCAATTATTATTTTATTATTTTATTTAGAAAGGGAGTTATATTTTATTAGAATTTAATGAGTTTTGGACCATTTTAAACCAAATATTAGTTTATAATAATGTAATCTTTTCAAATATTCCTAAAGAGCCCATCATCCCCCTAATAAAAATCCACCACCTATAACCCATTATGCACACCTATAAATCCCCTTTTATAGTCAATACTCTACCCAATTAATCTCCATAAATCCCTATATTCCTCATAGAAGAATAATCATATGCATAAGGAACTTCAAGAAATCCTTTTTGTTCAAACAAAAAGGAGTTACCCAATTTAAAGGTAATGTCTTCCCTAAAGTTCTTTTCTTTTGTTTTACTACTCCAACCCCCTAAACTCTATTTTTTCAATTATTTAATGACAAAATCTGTTTCATAAATATAGTATGACGGTGTTAGGAGAATTATTAGAACTGAACTTTCACACACCTTAATATAATGGATATGAAAATACTATTTCTGTGGATGGAGAACTACTGCCTCACGAAACGATGATTGTTCAAATATCTCCTACCACCTCTCATGGTTTCCATTATGATGACACTATATTTATATATGATATATATTTTGTTTATTTTCTCTCTTTGATTATTTAAACTTTATTTAAAAAATACCTCTATGTTTTCTGATATGTGTAAACATGATAATTTCATTTGAGGAAGTGCAGACTACCGCCCCTCAAGGTGATATGATTCATTCATGACATACATAGAATGTATAAAGGATAGAGTTAAATAAATTATGTAACATATATAACATATTATATTATACTGTAATTATAATATACTTATGTATCATTAATTTCCCATTCCTTTTAAAAATGGAAAAAATGAATGTAGCGTTCATTCATACGTACGGCTCACCGTCTCCATGAATGGTGAATTTCAATACTTACTTCCAAATGTCGTGTAATATTATAAATAAATATATATACTGGATAAATATGATAAATATGATATTTAAATCACGAATATTATTATGAAGATAATATATTTTTGACCACAAGCAATATTTTCAATTATAACAAGTTCATTTTTGACTCATGTTCCGAACATCGGAAAAATGATTGATATGAAATCAAATAATTAAATAATTGTTATAGAAAGTTAATAAGTGATATAAAAAGAATAGAAAAATTTAAAAATTTTCTTATTCAATTAGAAATTAACTTAACTCTATTATTCAGGAATAACAAGTAACGTACAAGACAAGTCAGACTTGAGGTAAGGGATTTCTTATCTCACTTTTAATTACCTGAGTGTTACATTGTTCAACACTTATTTCTTCAATGTGGTGTATTTTTTACTGAAATATGATATATATTTTCATTATTCTTCTTATATTCATGGTATTCTATGATTCATTTGTTGGTTATTAACTTTTGGTCATACGACTTGATTGATTACAATGAGGTAAGGGGTTTACATCTCACTTTTTATTCCTGTGAGATTCATGCTATATTTTTCCACTATTTCATTTTTTTGTGGTTTATATACTGAACATTATTGTATTATTTGTGTAATATAATTTATTTTATGGGTATTTAAATCATAATTTTGTGCTACTTCTTTCATGTGGTGTATGTTCCATAAGTTACCAAAATGGTAAGGGAACTTTTCACCCTCCTCTTTTTGTCAAATATTTCTTTTATGTTAAGACTTTAAATTTAAATTATTATATTGGGATATGTTATTCTATATCCTAATTGCTATAAATTTTATGTACATGTGATGAGAGACCCATTTTATCTCTCATCAACTCATTTTCTATGTTTTTAAGTGATGTTGTTAGGCTGTCGATTTTCTATATGAGAACTCCTTAACCCAATTTCAATTCTTTGGTTAAACTTATACTTCTTGATTATGTCATGATATGAATATGTGTGAATGAATTCATATTGTATTATACTTAATATCCACTTATATTAGATGTATTTTTATTTTTCACACATAATTATGTCATTGATTTTTCCTTAATATAAGGATATGAACTTTGCAAGGTACATTGTCTAAATTTCCATTCCATTGTGACTTATTTGTTTTTATACCACAATTGACTTTTATATTGACTATATGATGACCTTTGATATATTATATCATAAATCTTCTTATTCTCATGATATTATAGGCTTTTATTAATGTTATTCCTCAATTATTTGTATTCAAGCGTCTCTCATTTGGTTAGGAACTCTTTAACTAAAATTTCATTTTCAATGTTTTAAGGATTTATTCTTTTAAATATTTTTAATTAATGTCCATGTTTTAAAAATGAGTTTAAGGATTTATTTATATGAGCATGAATGTTTTGAAATTAAAATTTATTTTAAATGCTTCAAATTGGTAAGGGACACTTTGATTCAAAAGTATTTTTATTAAATATTTTAAATGGTTTTGAAAATGGTTTGATAAAACATTGATTATGTCAATATGTTGAAATTATATATTGTTATTGCGATTAGGAAATGTTATATTTACTTTATTTATGTTTTATGTGTTCTGAATACGTTATGGTTATTGGGCATTGTTTATGTATACGGGTTGTTCCATGATAAACCTAGGGCGGGTGTGCCCGATATAGCTCTCTAATGTATTGGGTAATGTGACAAAGGTAAACGTTAATGTTTCTCCTAAGAGATTTATGGAATATACTATGGTTGGTATTCCAAGTGCAATTAGCTACGTAGATATGAAATCTACAATATAAGTATGTTATGTATGCAATATATTACCTTTATGATTTATTATTATTGTATATTATTCATATAGCTTATGATTTCATGAGGTATGTTATGATTGAGAAGTATGTTTTCATTGATTTGTATTTATTAATGAGTTAATATTTTATTTATTTATTTTATAACCCTTAATAATCTTTTTATGCTCATCCCAAGTTTTGAAATGTTTTTCACAGGACTTAATGAGAAATTGGGTCAAGGATGGGATCACGGAAAAGTCTTTCTGTTTAAAACATGGAAGTAGACATGTTTCTTTTTTAAGAGTTTTTATTTTACGAAAAATATGGATACTGAGTAGAAGTGTTTACATGGAACATTCAAGTTGGTTTCTAACTGTCATGACCTAATTATCTAAAGATCTAAACCTAGAAAGATACCCACTATTAATTCTTAACAGAATTCAATATAATGTAATGTTTAAGGTTTGGTCCTTATAGTAAAGCACCATGAGGAAAATATACATACAAATTAGAAACATGGAGTTGTTGGAATATGAAATGGGATTTTTTTATAGTGATGGAACATTTGATAGAGGCTATAAATGGTTGTCATATTCATGTTATAGAGAAACAGGATTTACCATAATAGAAACTGTATTTTGTTGAAAATTTCAAACAATAACAGCCACTATCATTAGATGGGACTTCAGATCTAGAGGATACTATAATATAAATAAACGTTATGGAAGATATTTTGGAGTAATGGAATGTTTAGAATAAAAAAAGCAAACTCCTTCCATTTACCATTTTCAAGGTGAAGCCATATGATTATGATGATTTACTAAGAATACTAGAGAGAGATAGAGATAAGTGTTTTATTTCATGGAATGTTTTAAATTTAATAAAAAATTCATGGAGAAATATTTCTCTATAATTGTTTGACTCAGGATGGAGAAATAATACTTTGAATTAAAGAAAAACAGATAATTATTTAATAGCTCTGTAGGGAGAAAAATTGACAAGACTATCCAAGCATATACTGAATTTTAATCAGGACCATGAAAGTAAAATTAAAATAATTTACTCAAGATTAAAATTATATTTATGAATAACATAGATATCATGAGAATTTAGGATTTATTAGAAATTTTTTCTTTGTAATGATAATGTTTAGATGAATTTTATTGAAACTTATGTGTCTCATGATGATAGAAGTAAGAATAAATCAAGGTGGATAATAATAGAGAAGTAGTCAAATAATAAATCATTAGGTAAGCCCCCAAAATCTCCCAAGTTTATTAAAAAAACATTTAAAGGAATGTTTTAATAGATTTTTAATGTGATACAGGTGTGTTAAATTTAGTCATAGGGATGATTACTACAAATATAAGAGTCCTAAATAATCTAATTATTGGGTAACATATATATAGAAAATAGAGAGATGACTTAATTTCAATTATTTTTGGTATCATGATAACATGTTTCAAAATGTAGTTAATATGGGTGAAAATCATCAAGTCCAGAAGCAAAAAGAAATGAAAAAAAATCATATTCTTATTCTACGATTAATGTTGGGCATTAAATGAATTGCTGATAAGTATGTCACCGATTTATTAAAATTATACCAATACCATATTTAAATTTGGATAATTGAATTTTATAATTTTTAAAAAAATTTCATGTAAAATAAGAACATCACCTCATTAAAATAAGATAAAAATATTTGTAAAAACTCAATGTGGAAGTTTTTACTCAACCAAGATTTGTACGAAATTTCATATTGTTATATATAGGACAATATTTCCTAAAAATCATTTTGAACTTCACATAGTGGAGTTTAATGTTATCAATGGTATAGTATGGATTGTATTTTTTTACCACTATAAGATAGATTTATGAGATAATATAGTTATATTCAATGATTTCATAGAATTGATAAAATATCATGAGGCTATGAAATTGATTAGTGATGGAAATAAATGTTACCTAGATCACATGGTATAAAGAAATAAATTTTTAAAATTAGTAATGTTATATTAGTGAATTAATATATATAGTTTTTATAGTGAATTGACTAGTGTTATTGCTAATTTAGAGGATGAGTTTACTGTTGAACAAGTTATTGATGGAAATAAAATTTTATAACCCCCTTATTAAATGAATCACAAGGAAATTTGGGAATTGGAAAAGAATTTTCATGAGTTACTAGATGAAGGCTTCATCTATCCCAGAACATCTTCATGGGGTTCTCCTAGTTTCTTTGTTAAAAATAATGATGGTTCAGTGATGCTTTAAATTAATTATATATCCATGAATAATAACATTGTTAAGAATACATATAAATTTCCTTATATCAATGAACTATTTAATCAGCTTTAGGGAGCACAATATTTTTCAAATATTGATCTCTGGACTGGATACCATCATTTTGATGATGAAGGATGAAGATATTATGAAGGAAGTGTTTCAGAATAGATATGGGAATCATGAGTTTGTGGTTATTCACTTTGGGCTGTCTAATACACCATATGTATTAACAAATCTTCTAAATTGAGTTTTTCATGACTATTTAGATAAATTTTTGGTTGTGTCTATTAATGATATATTGGTTTATTATAAAAATCCCTAGTAAGATTAAATCACCTATGTATTTTTTAATACATTAACAGAAAATATGTTGTATGGAAATTTAGTAAGTATGAATTTTGGTAGCAACAACCTCCTTTAATTAGTATATTGTCTCTCAATATTGAATGAATAATGTTCCTACTAAATATAAAGTTTTTTAATAATGGAAAAGACCCAAAAGTTTACATATATTTTATTAGTTGGTTAGTACCAATGGTTCATTGAAAACATTTATCGGTTATATAACCCACTGACTATAAGTCAACCAGAAAAGGAGTTCAACCCATTTGGACAAAAAGAGTGTGATGATTTATTATAGGAATAAAAAAATGATGGGATAAAACTCAAATATCTGACCTTATCTGTAGAAATGATTATTTTTTCATCTAAATTGATACTTTTTTAAATAGACTTGACTATGTTTTGAGGAAGAATGATCAATTGTCCATAAAATAATCTCTTCTAGAAAGAATTATGAAATATTAGAAGGAAGATCATATATAACAGAAAAAGGTAGAATATGTTTTAAGTGTATGTTGTTGGAAATTAATGTTAATGAAGAACATATTATCAGATTTAAAAAGAAATTATGTATTCCTTTTGATTCCTAGTTGAATAGGGAATTGTTGAGTCAAACTCATATTTCACCATTTTATATTCATTTGAGAAGAACTATGATATATAGAGACCTTTGGATATATTAATGGTGGGATTGAATCAAAAGTGATTTTGGTAAAATCATGATGATATTTCTAACATTAATTTTTTTAATGTAGAACAATGATTACAAGAGAGTATTCTTTATAATTTTCTAGTTCCTTAATATAAATCATTAAATATATCATTGGATTTCATGGTGGTATTACCAAACACATCGTAAGGTAATAAATCAATTTGGGTTATTATCGATCGATTAACTAAATATGCACATTAATATCCTCTTCAAGAAAATATGAATCTATATCATATATATCAACTACACCTCAAGAAGATAGTCAGGTTACATGGAGTCCTTATTCCCATATCTGATTATGATCTATGATTCACCTCTAATTTATAGAAATGGCTTCTGAAATTTTTGGATACTGAATTAAATATCAGTACAAATCTTCACACTCAATATAATGGATAGTTCAAGAGAAGCAATAAGAACATATAATTCATTATTGATATGCGTTCAATTGATTACGAGGGAATTTAGGATCTCTATATTTCAATAGATTAGTTTTCCTTTAATAAATAATTTATTCTAGTATAAAGATAGCACATTTTAAGGGATTATATAGAAGATAGTATCAAAAATTTTCTTATTGATATAAAGTTAATGAAAAGAAGTTAATGGGACTATATTTGGTAGAATAAATTATTGAGAAGGATAATTTGATTTAGTATCACATGTGGATGAATCAGAACAATTATAAAATTTATATAGATAATTAAAGGAAAGATCCTTCTTTTTATGTAGGAGATCATGTTTTTCTTAATTTATATTCATGGAAAATATTTATCTATTTTGGTAAAAAAGAAAAAATAAGTCCAAGATTCATTAAAAAATTTGAATTCAAGGAGAAAATTGGATCAAATTCCAATATATTGACCTTTGCTCTTAGTTTATCTCAGTTACATGATATAATTCATGTTTCATTATTAAGAATATATGAGCTTGATGAATCTCATATTTTGAGCCCTAAAGTAGTTCAGTTGAAGGAAATACATTAATATGTTGAACTAATAATACTGATTCATGACTATAGAGAGAATTTTTCATGGAATATTTTTAATCACCAAGTAATGTTTTTGTTTTAAAACTCTATGGTTGAGGAATCAACATGGGAATCAGAAAATTATATGATGAAAAAACTTTCTCTGTTGTTTAAAAAATGAATTAAATTGCAAGGAAAAAATTTCTAAATGGTGGGAGAGAGAATTTAACCCACAAAGATAAGTTAATGGTAAATCAATTTCATACCATAAACATATTCACTACTTATATATTATAATGATAATATATTATAATAATATTAGGTAATTTTTAGTTAAAAGGGGACAATTTATTTCTAAACAAATTACTTTTTAATTCATTATATGGTTTTACTTAAAATATAGATTTTAAAATTATAGAATTTTAATTTTAAAAAATAAATTTAATTTTATAATTCTTCAAGTTAAAATTATCTTAGTATTATTTTTTGGGAATTTTCATAAAATTTTATTTTTAAATGAAGAAGAAAAAGTACATATTTTTATTTAAAATTATCATTTAGTTTCAAGAATTTAAAATGATTTCATAGAAAAATTAGTTTAATTACATTATTAATAATCTTATTATTTCATTTGGGATTAATTTTTTCATGAATTTGATTTAAATACATTTTTTACATTAAAATAATTTTTTTTATGAAAAATCATTTACCTCACGTTTTTCATGTATAATTATAAATTAAATTATGTCACTTTTATGAAATGAATTTTAAAAAATTTAAATAATATTTATAATATGAATATTTAAAATTATTTATTAAATTAAACATAATTTTTGTTCATAATGATGTGTAAAAACCATAAAAATCCATTACCACAGTTAAGGTTAAAATAGGTATACCAAGGGGTTAAACTAAATAGATAAGGGTTAAAATGATATAAAAATTTCTATAATATATATTTAATGGAACTATTTAGACCATATATAATATAATATTAATAAAATTTTTATTTTGGTTCCATTTGGTAAGAGTACGTCATTAATAGTTTCTATTATTTTTAAAAGTTCCATATGGGTCCTCTCCCCCGCTTATAAATGGATACCCCATCTCCTATCCTATCCACACATAAAAAGCATTTGTGGCCATCCCTTACCTAACCATATACAATCATTAAATCTATAAAAAAAATTTATAGATCCCTTTTTTATCATAAATACAACATAGGAAGGTTTTAGGTAGAAATTTAAAGGGATCATCAGAAGAATATATATCATTCTTAACTGAGAATTTATTTTTTATTTATTATTATAGTTCCTTACAATTTTATTTAAAAATGATAAAATAATAACCTCAATACCTTAGATGTAAATATATATTTCTTATGTTAGTGTAATAACCTATATCTATATACTTCTTCCATCAAATTTGAAACAGAATCACCATCATGGGTATGGCGGATTACCTCATTGCAAACTAATATAATTAATTTCCCATAACCTCCTATAAAATATAGTTATAATAATTAATTTAATGTATAATATATATAATTTATATTCAAGATATAATTAAATTATTTAAGGATAATATATCATCAACATTCTTACATTTCCCTTCATTAAAAATGATAATGTCGTTCATGCTTACATGTAGACTACCACCTCCACAGAGCGATATGATTTGATTTTCATCACTAAATCACATTGATGAAATATATAATATTATTTAATGATATAATATAATATGTATGAAAAGTTAATATAATACTTACCTTCATTCCATCACGATCGTTGAAAAATGAAACCAATACTCATGCGTCTGTATGACAACCGTCTCTATGATTTTACCGCATTTCATTTTTTATAACCATCATTATTTTTTTTAAATTATATATGTTGTATAAAAATGATAATTATAACATGATAATTATTCTAGAGATTATGGAATAATGACCCCATTTTCCATAGTTATCCTATCAAAGTCATTTTGGACATATGACCCAAATATTATAAAAACAACCCTTGTGAACCTTATTGATTATGTAATTGAATATAATATTGAAATTAATAAAATAAAAGGAATATTAAACATGAAATTTTTATTAATTAATTAAATATAATAATTTAGTTATTCAAGAATATAAATAATGTATGTGACGATTTTGACTCAAGGGATGGGACATTTTTTCTTAAAAATTCCATTTTAAATGTTTTAAAGATTTATTTTATAAATATTTTTATTTAATGTACATATTCATAAAATTATTTTAGGGAATTATTTATATAGACATAAATAATTTTTAAATGAAATTTTATTTAACATTTTAATTTCTTTAAATGTTTATGAAATGGAATCTTTTTACATATTTTATAAAGAATGTTTTTTGAATTCTCTACAAAGGGTAAAACCAGTGTTCTATTTTAATGTTTAGAACATCAATGTATTTCTAAACCACCAAAAATGTTTTGGGTTTTTTTGAATCATTTACAATATTTAATTTTTTATTCAATGAAAACCTATATTTACCTTTGATCTTGGAATATTAGTTTTAAAAATGGGGTTTTAAACGGAAAGGGTAATTCGTTATGTGAAAATGGTTTTCATATAGATTCAAAAGCATGTTTCAAGTGTATTGCATTAAAAAGGTTTAAGACAAAAATGTATTATGAATTATATTATAATTTAGAGTAATATATAATGATGGGATATCCTGAAACAACTTAAACTATGGGTGATCTTGATACATCTTATACGACTAGTGAGCTCAATATGGCTTATATGACAGTTGAGCCTGATACAACTTATTTAAATGGGTGATCCCAATATAGATCTCAAGTGTGATGGGTAATGTTTCATTAATTCAATGGAATGATTTAAGGATTTATGTAGTAATGTTTATACTATAAATTTAACTATTTTCAAGTTATTTTGGACATGATTTTAATAGGTGTTATAATTGTATTCCTAAAAGGTTTTCTATCTTACTGTTATAGGTTTTATTGATTTTATCAATGAAAAAAGTGTTTCTTTCATGAGGTTATGATTAAATTAATATGATAAAATAATATTTTGATAATGTTAATTATTTTATGGGTTTTCATGTTTTTCACTAGACAAAGATATTTATCAATTTTATTTCATTTGTTGATATTTTTGTGATCATCCCATGTTTTTAAATATTTTTTATAGGTTTTAAGAATGGGAAATCACGTAGGGTAATTCAAGTTTAATTTTATTAATTTTTTTCATTAAACAAAAACATTTTTATTTTTAAAAGTTTTATATTATGGGAAAATGGATACTAAATAAAAATGTCCCATTATAATATATGGTTTTGTTATATAAGAGTTATGATCGAATATTATAAAACTCTAATATGAAAATATTATTGGAAATAGAAGAAAGTGGATTCTAGTACAAGGGAAAAATATTATATAATGTTTAAGGTAGTTTCCTTATACAATTCCTGGTGGCGGTTACAATTAATTTTAATTTAAGTATGTAAAATACAATGAAAAATAGTTTTTTTAGAAAAATGTTTTCTTAATCATAAAAATGAATTTATATAGTGACCTTGTACAAAAATTATTATCACGAAATTTATTAGATTATAAATAAAAACAATTTTTTTTTAATTTAAAACTAATTCAAAAACAATAGTAACTTTGTAATTACATAATTAAGGAAAATGATAAAAAATTATCATTTTAAAAGAATAAAACACCACTTCAGTTTTAATATGTCAGATATAGGTTTTAAATTTCAACATAATAATTTTAATTGATTTATTTTACTTATTAAATATATACTTGTTAAATCAGAAATGTTTTATAAATTTTCACAGTATTATTATACTATAATGATTCCATTAAAGTGAAAGTATTTATAAAATTTTTATTTTAACTATTCACATAAAAATCATCATTTCAATAAAAATACTAAAAAGTAAACTTAATATAATATTAATTTGATGTATCCAAAAAGTAAATTTATTTTACCATTTTAAAAGTATAAATTATTTAAATTTGTCATTTAAATAAAAATAAAAAATATAAAGGAAAAAATGATTTTATAGGGAAAAGAACCTTTTAAAGACTATGTTTTTAAAAAAATTTCTCAAAAAATTTAGTGTTAACAATTTTCTTATAAAATGAAATATTATATATTTCCTTTTTTCAAATGTGATAAATTTATTTTATTAAAATAAAAAACACATAAAATAGTTATTTTATAGAAATATAACTTTTTAACACTGAATAATCATGTCATATTAAATATGTACTTTCTAATCAAAAAATATATTCAATAAAAACCAAAATAATCTAATGTATGTTTCATAATTGATTAATATATTTTTTTAAATAAAGGTTTATTTTGCCTCTAATTGTAATATGCCACAATTTTTTTGTTCAATGTTGTGTGTGTTATAGATTATTCAACATAATATTTATTTAAAAAGGAAAATACATTAAAAAAATATTTAGGTGTTATATTTTATATCCTAAATCCTAATATTTTTTGTTAAACTGTTGTGTTCTCAACTAAATCCGTTACTGGGTCATAAAAAATTCCATTGAGAATAACCCCTTATTTGGGATTCCATAACCATTTTGCGGTGGTCTAAACATATTCGATGTATTTCATATCAGAAGGGACTACAATGATGAGATTTGGATACTAGATATAGGGACCAAATTACATCATATTTTAATGAAAAAAATAGATTCCACTATTTAGGTGTATGTTTTTTTAATATACATTGTGTTATGTTATAATATTATGTGTTCACTACAACATTTACATAATCAAAACTTAATTTTCAACTACTTGTACAGATATTGAATTATCAACATGCTAAATCTACAAATCCTAAGGAAAAAGAGTTTCTTCTATGTGGTATTTCTACTAATATCAAGGAAAATAAAATTGAAAATATTGAAATGGAGGAAATGGTATAAGCTGGAAAACTTATGCTTGAGAAAAAACAAGAGCATCATAATGAGAAAATAATACCAAAAATTATTAAGTCATGGAAAAAAGGAATTAAATTAGATTTTTGTTGGAATTCACTTGTTAATAATATTAACCCTAACAAATAAAATTTAATTTGTTACATTTATGGCACAAATCAAATGAATGTGCTAACTGATATAGATTCATGGAATAATATTGTAGTAGTGATGAAGTGACTAATTTGACTAGAAATTTATGTAGCATTACCATACACATTCCTTATTTTAAAAAATATAAAGTAATGAAATAATGATTTAATATTAATTATCCCTTACATAGAAAATTTATATTAGATGACTTTAAAATTTAATTTTTATTAATAATCCCTGGAGAGGAGCATAGAGACTTTAAAACAATTATTTCAAAGAATAATCTCAAGGATTCTTAAAGTAAAGTAATCCCACAAAACAAAACATATATTCACACATGATAAAAAAAGAAAAATTCAATGATTTCATTATTATTTATTAGGATTCATCATTTTAGGTACATTATAATTGGTTATATTTTACATGAAATTACATGTATTATTCACTTTTAATTAATAGTTGTTAATTTATGAAATTATAGATGAATATTTAAAATATTAAATATAAATCAAAACCAGTATACCCATACCTTAAATCAAGGATGGGGTATACTTCACTAGAAAAATTGGTATGAATTTTAAATCTACAGTTTTAATTTTATACAATATGAAAAAAACATTATTAAATTCCTTTATTGATATAGATATTGATGAATCAAAATAAAAAGACTCTTCAATCCTATTACATGTGTTATGAAAGGATGGTTTTGTAAATAAATAGGGAAAACTAGTAGATGGAATAATTTTATGGGAATAATGTGTAAGAATGAAAAATTAATTTTTTTCTTCTTTAAATATATTGCTCCCTGAGATTTTAATAGATGAACACTATTTCTGATAGTATACAATACATTAAAAATTATCTTCAAAGAAACATGATATATTTTTATTTAAATATGTATGTTATAACCTGGTCATTGAATTCAACGGTATGAATAAGTGTTTCCCTCGGATTTTGGGGATGACCTCCTTTAATGGGAGGTTCAAACATTCTGATCGGTTTCTAACGGGTTTGTTCGTAGAGTTGGAAACATCCAATGATTCCACATCCATTCGGACCTACATTCCAAAGGTAGGTGCTCATTAGTTTATGGACTGATGAGGCTTAGGAATTTGCATTGGTCGAGAGGATGGGACGTCGGACTCCTCACACCTTTTGGGGGGAATTATTGTCTACTCCGGGACTCTCTTTATAGATTTATGTTATGTTCGTGAATCCTTATTACATTACCAAATATAAAATGAGTTTTCCTTTAGATCTGACAATCAATGTTCAATACATAGGAAATTTAGATAATATTTTATATGTATTCGAGGTTCTTCACTGATAAAGAATCATCTGTATTTGCTAGAGATTCTTAATCAATGGTATCCTTTGATACGTAAATGTATCTTGGTCCTTATGATGACCATACAATTTTTAAATTCACTCAGTGGGGCACTTGAAGTTTATTGTCATTCAGAAGGACATGAATTATTTCAGAGTTGGGATCGAACCCACAGATGGGCTACCTATGTATCCTTTGTTTATAAAAGGAATCAGAACCCGCGTAGTTCAAGTAGACAATTGTGCCATGAAATATGCAATCATAAGAAATAATGTGGGGCTTCTGTATGTATGACTGCCCAGATAAATGAAGGTTTGGATTTATTTTAGGGAAGAAATCCAAGAATATGGTCCATAAAAGTATACGTGCTTCATAGAGATTTTGAATACTCTAACTTGGGGATTACACCTGAAAATGAGTCCAAACTTAGGAGAGGTATTATGATTGGGTTTTACTCTTGAAAAGGAATCCCAGATCAAAGGTAAATTAGGACTGGTTAAGAGAAAATAAGATTGTGGCTTACTCTGAAAAAGGAGGCCCAGATTAAGAGATTTGAAAAATTAAGGGACTTGGGCCTTAATCCTAAAGAGGATTCCCATATTTGAGATTGAGGATTACTCCTGAAAAGGAGGCCCATGTTAAGGGGTTCTCTCATCTTAAAGGATGAGGTTAAATGAATGAAATCTCAATTTTTTTAGTGACATAATGATGTGTAAATCACTAGGTTTTGAGAGATATTCCACATAGTTCCTTTCAGATAAGGAATCCAAATCAAGAAATAATTCCATAAATGGATTTGAAGAGTGTCTTGGAGATTTAATCTTTAATAGGAGAGATGGAATGTCTTAAGAGGGGTGAAATGGGCAAGAAGAGCACCCAAAAAGCCAGGGGCGTGCATGTCCTAGCAGGCGCGTAGGTACTGCGTGGGCGCACAAGTCCTGGTCGCGCAGGTATACATGCGTGACACATGGGTACTTGCGCGACGATTAACCAGCAGAGTAATACTTGACCGACTCTTGGTTAAAGCCTTTAGAATCCTCTTGAGGTTCTTCCAGAAGATGGGCGTGCACGTTCTATTGAAGGAGTAAGGCAGTGCGCAAGTGTGGCCTTTTCCCTTAAGGGCTGGCCACTCAAGTGCGCAAGTGTTGATGAGTTTCAACACTTAGTCCTTACTCCCCCTCTTTAGATCTTCCGTTCTAGGTAAGAAATTACCCTACAAGTGTTTTGGAAGCTTTGAGAAGATAATAGGGCACCAGGAACTCAAATCTGAGTTTCTAGAAAAAATCCTCCTTAAATGGGGGGCCCACAGGTTCTATTTATAGGCAAGAGAATACCTCAAGCGGTTATCACTTAGGTCGCACAAGCCACTTGCGTGACCACTAGGCGGCGCACAAGTATACCTGTGTGACCATTGTCGAACTTGCACGAACCTTGTGCAACATTCTTCTTATTCATTCCTCTGTCAATTTTTAATATTTTTCCAAAGGTTGAATCACTTTGTGCTCAGATATTCCCCTTTTCCAATCTTTAGATTCTGTGAAGAAAGGAGCGTCAACAAAAGGCCCCCCTCAGAGTTGGATCCGGAGAGAATAGAGGATTTGACTCTGAGGAAATCGACAATCAAAAGGAATTTGGGGCGTGCAAGGTAGGGCGCGCAAATGAGCTTTGGGAGCACAAGGCCTGACATGCAGGGATACGTCCCTTGATCACGCAGGGTCCCGGCCGCGTCTATAAATAGAGGGCCTCACTTCTGTACAAAGCATCCAGATTTCCGGATTTCAAGCCTTCGAGCTCTCGCCGCGCATGTCACCTTAGCCACGCAGGTTGCTATGTTTTCCGATGTTTCTTTGCTATCATGCTGCTGTATAAGTATTTGTACTTGCACGGTTTATACTTGGGCGTCAAAAACTAGCGCGGCACATGAACACTTGTGATCCAAGTTTAAAGTTGCATGCCTTAATGCCTTAGCCATTTTTTTCGAATTCTTTCACTATTTTTATGAAAAATAAACCCATTTAAGAGTTAGTTTATTCATCTTTTGTGCAGATTCAATGGCTCCCAAGGGAATTAAAACGGCTGATGATTTGGATAGAAAGTGGATTGATGACATGATGAACATCATTATCCATGATTACTATGATATCTCCGACAACACTCTCCCAGATTTGGCTAAGTACTTGAAGAAATATAATCTTAATTTCCCACAGAGCATCTACCCGCCTCTATATGGTCATGGTCATCTGCAAGGAGTCAATGTTCCAGATGCAACGAACTATACGCCTGAAATGCAGCTGCACTGCAACTCCTCTATTTCGATTATGTTGTGCATTAAGAGCAACCACAATGGTGTGAACTTTCAAATTCTTCCTCCATGTCATTTCCTTGCAGATATGAAAATGACAAACCCATGGGCTGAAATGTTTTCCACTGCTGATTGGTGGAGAGAAGACAAACATGGAATTAGAGAAATATCTGAAAAGAGAACTCTCTCCAAATGGATCTTTACTTCAATGCATCATTCTTAAATCCATGTATCCATCTTCCAAGTCTCTTGGACAGAAATAGAGTCAATGTTTGATCAGCAGAAATTTTTTTCTCAAACCGCACTCAAGAACATCCTTTTACAATTGTTCCAAGAAGAGCTAGTATCACTGCATCTCTTATTGTATCCAGTTGAATGAATGAATTCCATGTGGTTGATGATGAAGCTCGGGATTTCGTAAATCAAATGAAGATTTATGTTGAAATCCTCTTGTAATTATTGAAAAATAGAAGAGACTCCAGTCTATGGATGTCCTTCTATCTCCTATGTATCAATCAAAAACAATTTCATCATCAATCATTTGTACCTGCATTCTTTTACTATATGCTTTAGATTTTACCAAATCCAATGGTCCTCGAAAGAATAGTTTGATTTTTACTAGGATTAATGTAAATAACCCTACAAACTTGAACCCTTTAATTGCTCAATATTACCTAAATCATACATAATGTATATTTAGTGAGCTGGGAACATGACTTTTATTCAGAGTTCCTTTGTCTTTTGTGGGATGTTTAAAGTCATGCACGTCGGACATAAAGAGGCTAATGTTTTAAGTTCGAAATAGATTTGACTGAATGAATTACAATTGACTCAATTCCTTGAAAATACATCTGAAAACATAGTACCATACTCAAGTATGAGGAAAAAATGTAAGATATGACTTAAGAATATTTGAATCTGAGGAATGCCATGAAAAATAGCTAAAATGCATTAGAATAAGTAGTTCCCAAGATTGATGTTACCATTATTTAACAAACCCGTTAGGGGGTTGAATTATGCAGGGCCACCTAAGGGCATTGGCTGCATGGTTAAATAAAATAGTATCTTTTGGCTAACAAGTCTGTTTTTTAGACTGTTTATCCAAGGCTGCCTATGGGCACGTTCTGCATAGTCATTCATAAAAACTCTCAGAAATTTACTTTCCTAGTGCTAAAAGCTAGTGAATGTTTATGGGGATTCAAATCTTCCAATGTATAGAGTTTTCTATATGGAAAGAGGTTCTTGAATATGGAGAAGATATTTCCAAACAAGATTATCGAAGAACTTGATGAATATCACTCATATAAAGGTCTGACCCAAACGTAGGGAAGAAGAATATAAACCATTGACTTGAATAATTTCAGATCATGAAAAAGGGTATGGGACAAATATGTTACGGGTGGCTGTTCTTACGGATCCTTACATACTGTCATTTAAGACAAATAAGGACAAAAGAGGCATTCGTCCCAATAATGAAGTTACCACTATCCAAATAACCTGTTAGGGGGTTGAATTATGCAGGGTCACCTAAGAGCATTGGCTGCATAGTCAGATAATAGTATCTTTTGGCTAACAAGTCTGTTATGTAGACTGTTTATGCAAGGCCGCCTATGGGCACGTGCTGCATAGTCAGGCAAAACAATTCTCATAAGTTTGACATTTTTGTGACCTAGAAGTCATGAAAAGGGTTTAAGAAGATCTGAAAATATTTAATGTTAGGATTATGACACATAATGATGGGTATTGTTCAATGTATATAGAGATACACAGATCAATGCTAACTATAATCATGTTGTGGCTGGGTCTTGAATTGAAATGTTAGACTTAACTATGTATCCCATAAGGATAGGAATCAGGTTCATACGTAGTTCTTAAATTACAGTTTAACGTCATGTGGGACAAAAGGATTAGAGATCTTAGTTTAGGGTCATAGACCTTGGACCATTGTAAGAAATACACAGTGTGTGTTTCAAGGGGACATTTCAGCCAAGGGACTGAAAGTGGAATTTGGGGTTAGGCCTAATGACTTGGGGATGGATTCGAGGGACACTCGAACATTCCTACATATCCCATAAGGATGTAAATCAAGCCCACGTAGTTCTAGAAATACCCTTTGTACAAATTTGGTTCGTACATGTGAAGGGTGAAAGGGGACTTTAGTTCAATGATGGTTTAACCCAAGATAAAAGGTTTGGGTGTTGCCATATATGCACGTAGTCTTTGAAATGAAACATTATTGAAAAATAAATTTAAATAATGGTTCCCTCCCAGGTGAGGTTATCAAAGAATATTGTAGATTATTGTTATACTGGACAAAAGTGTTTTATAGATTAACGTCGAATAGAAAGGATGAAAGTGAACCAATGTAAAGATATTGATTCTAAGGGTGGTTTGACGAATTAACATCGTATGAGATAGAGATGAACTTACGTGAAGAGAATGGTTTTGGGATTGAACCTTGGGAGGTTGCCTACATAGCCAGCCTAGAAGTCAAGGATCAAAGTCCTTATAGTTCAATTAATGAATGAATTAATGATCATGTTGTTCTTGGGGAAAATGACCTAAAAAATGATGTTGTTGGGACTTACACATGGTTAGCGGCCCAAAGAGAGTGTTATGGTAGAGGTTTGCTCTAAGCTCACGTGATTCATACTCTGTGTGAGAAAAAAGAGGTAACAACAACCTTAACAATGTATTGTTTAATGTCATGTAGGACATATAAAGGGACTATGTAGTTTAAAGTCTTGTAGTTAGGACTATTGGTGCTGTACAGTTTAGTGTCATGTAGCGGGGACAAAGTATAGTTTAAGGTCATGTAGGACGTATCACGGGCTTTCTGTACAGTTTAGCATCATATAGTTAGGACGATGGGTACAATATAGTTTAACGCCATGTTGGACGGAAGGGGGACTATGCAGTTTAATGTCAGGCAGTGAAGACAAAATAGTACACTATTTAACGTCATGTTCGATGCATTGGGGATTTTTTCCACAGTTTAGAATCATATTGGACAAAAGTGCGAATAGTTTAAGGTCATATGCATGGACCGTGGATGGTGCAGTTTAATTTCATTTTGGAAAAAAGTGTAGATTAAGGTCATACAGGACCTTTGATGATTATGTAGTTTAACGTCATTCTGTACGTAAGGGACTTCTATACAGTTTAGTGTCATGTAGTTAGGACATCACATTTTAACGTCTTTCTGGACGTAAGGGACTCACAAATAGTTTAGGGTTATATGCATGGACCGTTGATGATGTAGTTTAAGGTCATAATAGACCATTGATGTAGTTTAAGTTCATAGAGGACCTAGTTGCAGTTTAAGGTCTTACTGGACCATTTAGGGAACTTTTTCACAGTTTAACGTCGTGTGGGACGAAATTAATACAAATAGTTTAAGGTCATATGTATAGACCGTTGCTGTATAGTTTAATGTCATATATCAAGGATGAAAGAGGTTTTGTTTTTATACAAAAATATTTCTTCAAAAATCTGGCATTGGTTGGAGTAGTGATGAGTTCTCCATCCATCGAGATTAATGAATAATCTCCATTGGAGTAGAACCTATGTATTGAATTAGGTCCTTCCCATTTTGGCTCAAGCTTGGGAGATTTATTTCATGGTATCATTGGAGTTCTGAGAACTAATACCAATTCTCCATGAGTGAATGAATGAAGACGATTTTTTTGCTAAAAGCTCGTGCTATTCAATTCTGATAGACTTCCAAGTGATGAAAAGTGCACAATCTTTTCTCATCTAATCATTACAATTAATTCAATCACTTTTGAGAATGTTCATCTGTAGATGATTGATCACAAATGGAAACTCTGAGAGAGGGTAGTTGAACTTCAATGGGCAAGACAGCTTCCGTTCCATATACCAATGAATATGGAGTTGTCCGAGTTTTAGTGTAGGTGGTAGTCTGATAAGCCCATCAAGCATGAAAGAGTTTATTAGGACATGACCTCTTATCATTATCCACAATCTTTTGAAGTATATTTGAAAGAGTCCTGTTAAAGGCTCCTATCTGGTCGTTGGCCGCTGCATGATATCGAGATGAATGATTGGATTTGATGTTGTATTTTTTATACAACTTCTTCACCTCGGATGAACAGAAGTTGGTGCCATTTTCCGTTAATATGGTAGGAGGGACACCAAATCTGGTAATGGTGTTAGACTTGATGAAGCTAACAACGCATTTAGAACTGACTTACTTGAGAGGTATTGCCTCTGCGCATTTGGAAAAGAAGTCAGTAGCAGTAAGGATGTACTTAAACTGCTTGGCTGTAGCTGAAGGGTAAGGTCCTACCACATCCATTCCCCATGTGGAAAATGGACATGAGTATTTAGCTGTATGAAGAAACTCTGGAGGATAAAGAATGAAGTTGGCATGTACTTGACATGAATGACACTTCTTTGTGAAATCGACACAATCTCGTATCATTGAAGGCCAAAAGTATCCAAGCCTTCGAATCTGATTAGACAGTCTATGTCCAGACTGGTGGGCACCACAGACTCCTGCATGCACTTCTTTCATGACATCCATTGTCTCTTCACCATCAATGCATATGAAGAGAACTCCATCAAAACCACATTTGTAGAGAATTATCTCTTGGTGATCTGGGCTATCATAAAGATTAAAATTGATCACACATCGCCAAATTTGTTCTTTCTCAGCTCTATCAGGTGGAAGTGTTCCATTTTGAAGTTATCCCCCGATAGGTGAAATCCATCCTATAGTATGACCATACGGTTCATGAATGGGACAAATTTCATTAATTTCCTCTATTCTGATTCGAACATAGTGTGAAATTGCACGATGGTGGGCAATACTATTGGTTGTATCGTCCCGATTTGGATCTGCCAGAGCTGTGGCTATAATAGCCAGTGCATCAGCTTGATCATTTTGTGATCTTGGGACATAAGAAAATGTTGGTTCCAAAGGGAATTCCGCCATTAACTCTCTGACGTAATCATACAAAGGGATTAGTTCTTCTTTTCTGATGGCACAATCCCCATTGACTTGTTTGATTACTAGGTCTGAATCACCTTTCACCTTTATGTGATTCACTTGTTCTTGAAGTGCTAATTCCAATCCTACAATGAGAGCTTGGTATTCTGGTTCATTATTAGTACCACCTTCCCACAATAAGAAGGAATAAGGTAACACTTCCTTTTCTGGATAAATGAGCACAATTCCTAATCCAACTTTGTTGAATTTGGGATTTTCCATTTTCCTCCCTGTTGGACTTCTAGAAGAACCATCAAAATACATTTCCCATGCCTTAGGACTTTCTTGAATAGAGAATAATTCCTCATTAGGGAGTTCAATATATGAAGATGTGTCTTCCACTGAAGGGCGTTCATCCAGGAAATTAGCCGGAGCTTGGCACTTTATTTTCTTTTGAGACACATACTGAATGTTGAATTGCTGCAAAATAACTGTCCACCTTTCTAGACACCTTGTAAGTGTTGGATGACTAAGGATAAATTTGAGTGGGTTATTGAGAGATAGAAATTGGTCCTCGTGATGTTGTAGGTAGTGTCTCAACTTCTGAACTGCAAATATTAATTCCAGGAAGCACTTCTCAATACTTGAATACCGGGTTTCTACTTCAAGCATGGTTTGACTGAGATAGTAGAGGTTGTTTTCATTCCCAGCATCATTCTTTTGAGCAAGAAAGGCACCCAATGATCGCTCTAGAGCTATCACATAGAGGATAAGTGGTCTTCCTTCAATAGGTGGCATGAGTACCGGTGGACTCAAGAGGTATTTCATGAGAATATCGAATGTTACTTGACATTCTTCAGTCCATTGGTAAGTGACTCCCTTCATCATCAATTGGGTGAAGGGTAAACTTTTTCCTGCAAAATTGGCGATGAAACGCCGAATATAGGCTATGTGTACTTGAAGTCCTCTTAATTATTTCAAATTTTGAGGATGTGACATACTAAGGATAGACTTGGTCTTCTCAAGATCGACTTCAATACCACGATGGCATACAACAAAGCCGAGAAATTTTCCCGAGGTTACCCCAAAAGAACATTTTAAGGTGTTCATCTTCAAATTATGTTGTCGAAGCTTGTGGAATATGACTTCCAAATCAGCCAAGTGATTAGAACATTGTTTGGATTTAAATACCAATTCATCTATATAGCATTCAACAATCTTTCCTAAGAAGGGTTTGAAGATACGATTCATTGCACGCTGATAAGTTGCACATGCATTCTTTAAGCCAAAGGGCATTACCCGGTAGAAAAACACACCCTGAGGGGCTCTAAAGGCAAGATATTCCTCGTCTTCTAGGGCCATTCGGATATGATTATATCCGGAATATCCATCCATGAAGGAAAGTGTTTCATAGCTAGCTGTTGCATCAATTAAAAGTTCTGTAATCGGAACTGGCAAATCATCCTTAGGACAATGCCGATTAAGATCTCTGAAATTGATGAAAACTCAAATTTTTCGTTCTTCTTCTTTACAAGAACAATATTAGCCAACCATTTGGGATATTGAAATTCTATGATGAAGTTTTCTTTGATAAGATTATCCACTTCTACTTCAATTTTGAAAGCATAAGTTGGGTGTGTTCTTCTTGTGGCTTGCTTAAATCCTCAATGTTCTTCTGGTAAACCCAAATGATGAGTAGAAACATCAAGATCAATCCCGGGCATTTCTGTATAGTTCCAGGAAAATATATCTATATTTTTCTTTAGAAAATAAATATACATCTCTTTCTCTTCAAGAGTCATGGTTGTACTGATTAAATTGGGGCGTGGATCTTCTTTTGTACCCAGATTTATTTCTCTGAGTTCATCCACAGTCATAGAGATACCCTCTCCAAATGCTGGAGGAGCATCTCTGAGATTTTCCTCTACTTATTCATCATGTATTATTTCTTCCATTTCTACTTGCATAGTAGATGGTAATGTAGAATTTTCAGGATCTGAAGAGATGTCAAAATTTTTATATCTTGAAGAAGAAGCTTCCATTTCCGACCCGATTGATGATGAAGGGTATTCTTTGGGTAATAAAGAGGAGATGATGGATTGGGAATCGACATATTTGTTCACCTCCGATGTTTCTATAACTTATTCTGGCCTATTTGGCGAATCATAGACTTGTTGAATTTCAGCAGATGAAATGAAGACATCACCATTTGTGCTTTCATCACTGCTTGGTAGATTACCAATTTCTACCATGTTGTTAGGCTCGATTGCCGTAATTGACATTATGGATCTTTCCATAAGAGTATTTTTATTTGGGACTATCTTGTCAATTTGACTAAGAAGCAACACATAATATGTACTCACATGTGTAAATGGATTTACTGGAATTTTCTCTGAACCACATAGAGCATTAACATTGATAATCTCCTTTGTTGTGGATTTCTCCCTTCCCTTCATGTGATATAATTCCACATAAATTTATTGAGACTCACATGTCTTGAACGGGGCCTTATCACTATACAATGTCCCAACTTGACCATAGAAACAATATTTGAGACATTGATGGTATGATGAAGTGATAGTCGCATGTTGATGTAGCCAGGGTCTTCCAAGCAAGATGTTGAAGGATGAGTCTTGATCAACAACCATGAAATCTGAATTGGATACAAGATCTCCAAACGGAGTTCTGAGTGTAACTTCGCCCAGTGGTTCTTGATCATTTTTATCATATCCATGTACCATCATGGTACAAGGAGATAAATCAGATTCTCTGGGGCCCAATTGACGAAGTGTACGAATGGGCATGAGGTTGACTCCTGAACCATTGGCAATGAATATTCTTCGGAAGTCTACGCCATTGACCTTTCCAGAAAAGTACAATGGTCTAATATTTCCATGCACAACCTCATCTTCATCTTCATCAGTAAAAGATATTATTGCATGGAATTCTGCAGGATTATTCTCTATGTGATATACATCAGCTGCAACAATTTCAGTTTCGAACTCTTGAGGACTTGACGAAGCCTCGATGAGTGCTTCCCGAAGATCATTTGATAGATTCAGAGCATCCAGAATTGATAACTTGGCTGGTACTTGGGCCAATTGTTTCAATATATCATAATTTTGACCTAGAGGTCTGCGTTTCCCAATAGGAATATGTGGTTTAGAAGGTACCTTGGAAGAAGATGCTTTATAAGTTGATGCATCTTTTATCGGGATAGGATTTTACAATATTCATTCTTTTAGAAGATTAGACCGATTAGATCCATTTACTTGCTGAGAGGAAGAAGAAGGAACCTTCAACCGGTCATCCAAAATAACTGTGCCAGGACTGAATTTTCTATTGGTAGAAGAGCTTTCTTGTTCTTTATGAGCTCTCTGAAGGGCTCTACCAAAAGTTTCTGCTGCGTACACAGTTCTAGAAGGGGTAGAATTGGAATAGTGTCTTCTGAAAGATCCACATCTTTCCCTGTATCCTGAGCCCATGGAACTTCCTCTGATTCCCCTTTTTGATACAGGGAATTCAGTCTCATTGAAATTGAAACCGTGACTGGAATATGGATCTGTTAATTGAATCATATTAACAGAACCAATGATTAACTCTTCGTCTGATGAAGACTCTGGATGATTAGCTTGTTCAAGCTGTGCCGTTTGGTGGGGCGGTGCCCGTGGCTTTGAAGTAGATGGCATGAATTCCCCCAAAGTAAAAGACAACTTAGGCTTTGACACATACTCATCTTCTTCTGATTCTTTTTCTTTCTTTGAATCATGTCGTTTCTTTGAGGACTTTACCTCTGACAAAGAGGGTTTTTCCGCAACATTCATGGAAGAAGACACAATTGGTTTCTTTAATTTTGTTCGCAAAATAGCATGAGTTCGATTGATTTCCTTTCTGACCATCCAATCATTATACTTCTGTGCATTTTTTCTTTTTAATTCTTTCTATTCGCCTTTATCCTATGGAAGTGTAGCAGTAACACATGCTACCTGAGCTGAAGAACCTTTCAGTTTGACTTTTCCCGAGTCGACCATCTTTTGAAGGAGGTCTTTGAAGAAAAAACACTCCTAGATGGGATACCCCAACATTTGATGAAAAGGGAAATAATTGGGACGGTCTTCATCTCCTTTCTTGTTTGGCCTCTTGGGCATTAGAAATTGAACCAAATAGTTTTCTTGAGCCGAAATGAAATAACAAGGAACTTTTTCATTTCGGAAAGAGTGTGTTATTCTTTTCAGATCCTCAAATTGTTTTCGTCTATGATCTATTTGATCATCTAGATGAAACAACCTTTGTTGTTGGCACTCAGAAGGTGGATCCCTTCGAGAAGATGAAGGTTTTGAGGTAGAAACAGGTATAGGTTCTTGTTTAAGCATAAATATAGAAGTTTCTGCTTTACCCATTCTCCTTCCTAGAGCTGATTGAATTACACGAGATTTAGTATTAGCCTGTATAAGGGATTCACAAATATGCTGAGTGATTGAAGTAAGGTCTCGAAACCCTCCTGTGTATTTCACAGGGATTAATGGCGTGCGTAGTTCGTCACACAGATTTTCCACACAGATTGGCAACAATTCTTCTTGAGGGAGTGCTAAACTGAAGGAATATGTTAATCCCTTCCATCGAGCAATGAAGTCAGAGACCCTTTCATTCTCCCTTTGCTTGCAGTTTGTAAGATCGAAAACTATTGTGTTTAGCAAAGTTGAGTTGAACTGAAGGAGAAATTTTTGGTGAAGATCCTCACATCCAGTAATTAATTGGAATTGCAAGTTTGTATACCAAACAAAAGTTGGTCCTTTCAAGGTTCGCACAAAGCATCTGAGTTTTACTGCTTCTTTATACTCTAGAGTTCCCATCATAGGATCGCAACAAGACACATAATGCGTCAAATGCTGTTCAAGATCTCCTGATCCATTGAAAATAGGGAATATATGGTTCCCAAAACTGGATGGAGGAGATATTGAATCTACCCATTCAGGTTAAACATTCTTTTCGGGTTGAACTTGCGCACCTCTCCCTTACATAGTTTCTAACCGAGCTGTTAATGAATCAATAGCAGTTATTAACTTTTGAGAAACATCCGGTTGAACTTGGACATGGGTAGGTGCAATGACTGGAGCTTGGACAAATGTGGTAATTTGTGCTGCAACTGATGGTAGCACATCCAACTGTTGTTTCACTTGACCCGTAGGATTAGACCTGTGAGGGTGTACTGATAGAGGAGGATATTCTTGATCCATCTTAGTAGATGCAATAAATTACTTTGGCAGACTGAATCCAGCATGCTTAAGAAGACGACTACTCTGGAGTAGTTCTACATTCAACATTCATAATTCCATTATTTATTCCTCCTATTGTGCAAACCATTGCTCCAGTGAGAGCGATTGACCTTCTCCAGAGGAAGGATATGTAACCTGGTTCTTTCCCTTACATTTGTTAGACCCTTTTCTGAGTGGGGGAAGTGGGTTACTCGAAGGATTACCTAGGTTCTGAGTAATCCTTTGACATCGTGTATGCACACCTTCTTCATTTTTGTTGGTGCATACATCTTCTTGAGCAGTAACCTCTTCATCTGAGTCCCATGAGTGAGCCTCATCAGGTGGATCAACAACAATGACATTGATGACATTGATTGATGCATAACTCATCGCATCCCTTCTATTAGCATTTCTGTGATATTGTCTTCTTACATGTCTTTTATGAGACATTGCCTTTTGTTGATTCGATCCATCAGTAACTTATTGAAAAACTATAATTTGGAGGGAATCTTCTGATAATTTGTCTCTTCGTTCCTCTTGAGGCTTCTTCCCCAATCGAGAAAAAAATCGAATTTCTCTGAGGAGGGGATTGATGATTTGAAAAAGTCCCCAGTCCAGTGGACTGGGGCTGTTCCTTCTCGACTTCTCGAATCTTATTTGTTGATTCGGAGGGTTGGATTAAAAGAGTCCCCAGTCTGGCGAGTCAGGGTGGCTCTTGACATGCTATGTCTGAGACTTTCTTAAAAGCTCTCCTGATCTTGCGAACCATAGTCTGGAAATTTGCTGGATGCATTAATCTGTATCCACCTTTATCACCCGGTTCAAAAGACCGTTGGATGATTTTTGACACTTCTGTCACTTGGTGATGTGCTTTCTCCAAAAGAGAGGCATGTTCAATATTATCATTTTCTTGATGCAAGAGTAATTCAACAACTTGTTCTCTGTATTCTTGATATTGAGAGGAACTAGTTGAAGCCTATTCTTGGGCAAGCTTTTCATTACAAACAAATCTCATTGACTGTGGCCGGCCATGGGAAATAACATTGCATGATAACATTTTCCACTGGCTTTGCTGATTGGAGAGCACCGTGAAATGCAGTGCTCCATGAACACCCCATCCTCTGACACAAATACCAGATGGGGAATTGGCAATTAACTGACGCAATATTCTTAATGCACCAAATCATGAATGTTGATGGGCTCTCTGTTGATTTTCAGCCTTCAGATATCGAGAGACTGATAGAGACGCCAAATCAATCTGACGTTGTAACCCTTCTATTATTTAAGATGATTTTCATATTCATCATAAGATAATACTTTATTTTTCAACTGATAAAGAGTTTTCCATATGTTGAGACGAATATCATGAATTTCATCTTCCGTCAACATTTCTGGAATGTCATACTGAGAGTCATCCAGAGGCCAAAACATGATTGGCACTTCACCTTTCGCCAGTTGTTTTCTCATGTTCATCATTTTCTCTTTATCATTTGATGAAGACTCTTCTACCTGATTTGCCCAGAGTTGGTGTTTCCTTGTTGCTTCATTGGATTCAACATGATTGGTAGATAAATCATTGATCAAACTAGAAGATGCATGACTTAGGGGTGGTTTGGAGAATGACCTACACCCTGTGCTATCTTCTGATTGAGAAAGTATTTCACCTGCAAGCGATAAAGCTTCAGACATGACTAGTTTTGCATTTGCATGTGCCTCAAGATAAGAGGGCTTTCTCGGCACTACATTGTCCACTAGATCATTTTCCAGGAAATGTGCATCACTATTGTAGAGAGGACTTTTGCAGCGAAATTCATCATCATGGGGAGGACCACCATAATGGGTTACAACAAAAGATGAGATCTCTTACTTCTTGGTCTTCTGACCACATAGAGGGTTCCTGTGGCTTTCATTTGAAGATGAAACTTCTTGATCGACCAAATTGTCACGAAGAAAGCCTTCATGAAGAAGTGTATGTTGAAGACCGTCAGAATTAATGTTCCCACTATTTGGAAATGAGGGAGTAGAATCTTGACTTTTAACAGATAATTGTCTGTGGGATTCAAGATCTCCAGCATTGAGAAAGGCCTTGTTACAGATTGGCTCTTGATATCCTAACTGTGCTGGGTAGGTCTTTTTCTTAGACGCCTTCTTACTCGCCTTGGAAACCACTTGTTGACGAAAGTGGCTGCTCTGAGTAGGTGTATATGACTGATCAGGAAATATGGCAAGGTTAGGCTGACGATCTCCACTCAAATCAGGTATATGTGCCTGACTTGGTTGTCCGTATGATGTGGGGGAGTATTCCCCACAACCCTCTTGAACTGGAACATATGTGTGTGTCTGTTCCGGGGTGAATTGTTGAGGTGTCACTCCACTGGTAGGGATAGATTTATGTGTCTTTCCCTGAGATGATGCTGAAGTTGTTATAATATTCTGACATGCATCTAGAATATGAGCAGGGATTTTCTTCCTCTCTTTCAACATTGATAGAATATGCTTGGTGACTTCAGCTGCCAGAATGGTAATATATGTCCATTCCGGGCTTGGAGTAGGTGTATGTGCCTCCTCTTGTCATTCTTTTCCTGTCAGTGAATCCGGATAGTACTCAAGTGTGGGGGAAGAGAGTTGAGTCTGCCTCCTTTTTGTTGTTGGGGATTTCCAACTAACTTCTCCGAATGCTACCAAGTGAGGTTGTTCGTAGGCTTGATTAGTACTAGCAGGTGTATGTGCCTGCTGATTACACTTCGCCGAACATAGTTGATGAGATCCATCATATGTAGTCAAACGAGCCTGCTGACTAGATTATGATGTATAAACAGGTGGATGTTCCTGCCTATAGTACTTCGCTAGAATTGCCTGGCGGGATTGGCATGATGCTAACAGACGAGGCAGCTGGACACCAGAATTAAAACAGGCAGGTGTGTGTGCCTGCTCGTTGCTTGCCACCAAGTTAGGTTGGTGGACTTCTTCAGAGATGGAAGAGATGATAACCTACTCACTGTTAACCAGACTTCACCACTGGCGATTCATCTTGCCTGCTCGGGTTCGAGGAACCTGATCCAAACGCCTGGAGTCGGTACCCTCCTCATGTTGAGGGCGCACTGCCGCACGAGTCTGGCGGGGATTGTTGGTGGGAGCCCTCAAGAAAGAATCCTATCAGTTTGAATTAAGGCCCGGAGGGACCTGCTCATTCACCTCCCTATAATAAGGGAGCGAATGGTGATTGTGTTCCAGGGATAACGACCCGAAACGGTTGGAGAAGGTAGTCAGCACCTCCTGCTTCTTGATCACTGGTCGTCATTGTTCGGACGACCGATGTGAGTTGTTTACTTGGAGGGCTTGTCGAGAAGCCTCCAGAGTTGGGATGGTACTGTGTTGATGGTACCTCTTAACCATCGCGTTTGATACCCAGCGTTGAAGACACTGAGTAGGTGATATCGTCCAGAGAGCGGACGATGATCCAGTAGGAGTAGCAGAAGTGGCATTTGCAGCAGCAGTATTCACAGGTGTGAGCTTGAGAATAACCATTCTAGAAATACATAAGATCTTGGAAAAGAGTTATTTTTTGATATAACAGACGTAATCAAGATAAATCCATCCACTACATCTTTTGTATGTAAACATTTTTCAATGATTGTTTTTGTTGTCCCTCTTATTGAGTTTTAAATAGGGTCCTAACAAATAGGTAAAACACCATTTTAACTTGGTTATGGATTCACATCGGGTTCACCATTTTTGTTTCCCTCGGATTTCGGGGATGACCTCCTTTGATGGGGGGTTCAAACATTCTGATCAGTTTCTAATGCGTTTGTTCGTAGAACCGGAAACATCCAATGATTCCACATCCATTCGGACCTACTTTCCAAAGGTAGGTGCTCATTAGTTTATGGACTAATGAGGCTTAGTAATTTTCATTGGTCGAGAGGATGGGAGGTCGGACTCATCACACCTTTTTGAGGGGAATTATTGTCTACTCTGGGACTCTGTTTATAGATTTATGTTGTGTTCGTGAATCCTTATTACATTACCAAATATAAAATGAGTTTTCCTTTAGATCTGACAATAAATGATTGATATGTAGGAAATTTAGAGAATCTTATATATGTATTCGAGGTTCTTCACTGATAAAGAATCATCTATATTTGTTAGATATTCTTAGTCAATGGTATCCTTTGATACGTAAAAGTCTCTTGGTCCTTATGATTATCATACTGGTTTTAAATCCACTCAGTGGGGCACATTAATTTTATTGTCATTCAGAAGGACATGAATTATTTTAGAGTTGGGATCGAACCCGCAGATGGGAAACATACGTATCATTTGTTTATAAAATGAATCAGAACCCACATAGTTCTAGTATTCAATTATTCCATGAAAGATGAAATCATAAGAAATAATGTGGGGCTTATTTATGTATGACTGCCCAGGTAAATGAAGGTTATGATTCAATTTAGGGAAGAAATCTAGGAATAGGGTCCATAAAGGTATATGTGCTTCATGGAGATTTTGAATACTCCAACATGGGGCTTACTCCTGATAAGGAGGCCCAAATTAAGAGAGGACTTATGATTGGGTTTTACTCCTGAAAAGGAATCCCAGATCAGAGGTAAATTAGGACTTGTTAAGAGAAATTAAGACTGGGCCTTACTCCTAAAAAGGAGGCCCAGGTGAAGAGATTTGAAAAATTAAGGGACTTGGGGCCTACTCCTGAAGATGATACCCATATTTGAGACTAGGGCTTACTCCTGAAAAGGAGGCCCAGGTTAAGGGGTTATCTCATCTTCAAGGATGAGGTTGAATGAATGAAATCTCAATTTTTTAGTGACGTAAAGATGTGTAAATCAGTAGGTTTTGAGAGATATTCCACAGAGTTCCTTTCAGATAAGGAATCCAAATCAAGAAATCATGCCATAAATGTATTTGAAGAGTGTCTTGAAGATTGAATCTTGAATAGGAGATGTGGAATGGCTTAAGAGGGGTGAAATGGTAAAGAAGGGCACCCAAAAAGGTAGGGGCGTGTATGTCCTGGCAGGTACATAGGTACTGCGTGGGGGCGCAAGTCCTGGTCGTGCAGGTTTACCTGCGCGATACATGGGTACTTGCGTGACAGTTAACCAGTAGAGTAATACTTGAGTAACTCTTGGTTAAAACCTTTAGAATCCTCTTGAGGTTCTTCCAGAAGAGGGGCGCGTAAGTTCTATTGAAGGAGTTAGGCGGCGCGCAATTGTGGTCTTTTCCCTTAAGGGCTGGCCACTCAGGCGCGCAAGTGTTGATGAGTTTCAACACTCAGTCCTTCCTCCCCCTCTTTAGATCTTCTGTTCTAGGTAAAAAATTACCCTAGAAGTGCTTCGGAAGCTTTGAGAAGAGACTAGGGAACCGGGAGCTCAAATCTGAGTTTCTGGAAAAAATACTCCTTAAATGGGGGGGGGGCCCATAGGGTCTATTTATAGGCAGGAGAAGACCTCGGGCGGTTATCACTTAGGTCGCTCATGTCACTTGCGTGACCACTTGGCGGTGCGCAAGTATACCTATGTGAGCATTGTCGAACATGTGCGACCCTTGTGCAACATTCTTCTTATTCCTTCCTTCATCAATTTTTGATATTTGTCCAAAGGTTGAATCACTTTGAGCTCAGATATTACCCTTTTCCAATCATTAGA
Source organism: Viscum album (assembly GCA_963277665.1). NCBI lineage: Eukaryota > Viridiplantae > Streptophyta > Magnoliopsida > Santalales > Viscaceae > Viscum > Viscum album. Next base: position 111,206,279 of record OY728151.1, read on the forward strand.
TTCTATGATGAAAGGAGCGTCAACAATAAGAATAACCAAATTATGAAATAAATTTGAAAAGATCCCAATCAATACAAATTTAATGATTAATTCTTTGTAATTAAGCATTCAACTTTTAGTAAAGACATTTTTTTTTTCAGAAATTCATTTTCTATAAAAAATGGTTAAAATTTTTATGGGAAAAAATTGTAATTAATTCATTCCAATTTTAGAGAATTTATATCCGATTTTTTTTATTTTTGAATGAAACGTACCAAAATTATATTACAGATAGATTTTGATAGTTTTATAATATGTTTTATTTTTTGATGAAAATCGAAAATACTGATTTTTATTGAAAAACATCTTTTTATTACAAGAATTTACAAAGTTATATTTTTCATTAGAATAGTTTGAATGTTCAATTGATTCAATAAATCATGAAAAATATAATTATGGTCATTGAAATCAATTTTATGCTTTATTTTTGTATAAAATACTTTTATACATAAATATATATATTTTTTGGAAAATATTATCTCACTATCTTTTAGAGGTTTAATTTTAAATTAAGTTTTGAATATTCTATTGATTGAATTTGAAAAAATTTATTATATATTTTTGAATTAGTATAATTATTATTAGTTAATATGTTTAACTTAATTTATGGTAATAATTAATAGTCACTATAATAAATCATTGTAACTATAGTAAAGGGTGAAGCATGTTAATTACGGTTAAAAATAATGTGAAAGGGATTTAAAATATGATTAATAATTACCATTAATGTATTATATTATTGTTGTTCATAAATATTCTTCTAAATTTATAATTTATGATCACATAGATATTTTTGTTTGATAATGACCAAAATTTTTTTTTTAGTAATGAAAAACATAAAATGTCACTCTCTTGATTTTAAATATCTATTATATGATAATATAGAATAAAAATAAGATTTTAATGAATATTAATTGTTCTTTTGATCATTATTAAATTAATTTTACAATGGAAATTTATTTAATATTTTTAGTGATTATATAATTACCTTAAAAGCTTATACGATGCCGAAAAAGTGCTTCTACAAGTAGTAGAGAAATTAATGTAAATGATTTTATGGCTTCAAAATGAATTTATTGTTAATAATAACTTATAATTGATGTTTTAATAGTTTATATTAAAATTAGAATCCTATAATGATTTTTTAATGTCAAATTATACAAGTTGTTATTAAAATTACTTTAATGATATTTTATGTTATATAATGTTTTATTAAATGATTTAAAAATCATTAAAATATTACAAGAGGAAAATTGTAATTTAAAATGGTTTAAATTTTCATCCATGGACCAATTATGAACCAATTTTAATATTTGGAGTAAATTTATATCCCATAATGATTGAAAAATATGTTACCATGATTAAGGATAAAAAGAGGTAACATGATGTTTAATAAAGAGATATGGGTTAAAATAAACTAAATACATGTATAAATACAATTTTCTGAGTATATTTAGATATTATATAATATTTAATCTTAAATTAATCCAATTTGGAAACAATTCTCTATGAATGTGACTTCATTTTATTTTATAGTTTTGAAAATTTACAATAGTTCCCATCCCCGACTTATAAAAGGGAATCTCCTATCCTCTCTCCCTTAATTGTTTTTGAGAAATATTGCTTTGAAAATACAAAAAAATATACCTTTTTAAAATATATCACAATTTACTAAATTCCTTATAAGGGTAATAATTGATACTTTAGTTGGATTGAGTTGTGAAGCAATGTAGGTTTTCTGAAGTAGAGGTACAAATTTTTACTAAATGTTTTAATTTTATTTCTTCTTCCAAATCCTTCAAAATTATTTGAAAATTGGTGATATAATTATATCAATATGTAAAATATACTAACATGTTATTATTTTAAGGTTTTAAAATTTATCTATCACCTTATTCCATTAAATGGGAAATGAAACCATCATTTGTGTGTATGGTGGGCTACCACCTAATGAAGTGAAGTGATTATTTTTTTCATAACTACATCACATGGATTGTATATATAAGTGAATTAAAATATATAATATTATATTTATGATATAATAATAATAATTGGTTTAATATAAAATAATACTTATCTTATTTCCAACATTTTTGTTGAAAAATAGTCATGTATATGTATAACCAATCATCCCCATGATAGTAACGTAATTATTTTCACAAAAATATCACATGGTTTGTTATAAAATTATAATTAATTTATAAAAATAAAAATTATTTCATTATTATTATTCCACATATGTTGGAATAATTAAATCTTTGACCATGTTCATCATGCCAAAGTTGTTTTGCGATTAAGAGACAAACATCCTAAAAACATCTAACAAAAGCATAACTGACGAAGGAAACGAATAAAGCATGGTGATATATGATATAAAATTCATAATGAAAATTTAATGAATTTTAAATTTTTTATCAATAAATAAATAACATATATAATTTTATTATTACAGAATTTGAGAATGTACAACACTAGAAGATTTTGAAGCTTCAAGATTTGTATTCTCAATTCACTTTCCTTAAGATTTAATATATATTCACCACATTTTGTCTTTTGACTAGTGTATAATTTTTAATTATAGATTTATTGATATAAATATTTAAAATACATTCAATTATTTAGTTTGTAAATGTATTATTACTTAAAAAAATATCATTTCTCAAGGGACACCTTTTCTAAAAAAACATCTTTTTTAACATTTTGATGATTTATTTTATAAATATTTCTCATTAATGTACATATTATTAAAATTAATTTATTGTTATATTTTTATTAACATAAATGAATTATAAATGAAATTTTATATCTATTTTTTCATTATTTCAATGTTTTATCAAAAGGAATGCTTTTATATATTATACAAGGAATGTTTTGACTTTATTTACAAAAGGAAAAAGGATTATTCATCAATAAATTTCCCTACTTCCATAATCATTATTTGATATTGGGATTAATTTTTAAGATTATAATTATTCTTCAAATATAAAAACTTCTTCTATTTTTTTTGGTATTTCTGATTAGAAAATTTGGTTTTAGTGGATATAGATATAATAATGATAAAAAATGTTTTCGTTATCACTTCAAAAATATATTTTTATGAGTTTAATGATGTAAATTCAATATTTTATGTATTTAATGAATTTTATTGTTATTTGGAATTGTTTATAATTGAATAATCTTATTATATATCTCTAATTCATTAAGTAATTTTTATATTCACCATAGCATTATATTGGATGTTGACCGTATGGGCTATTCCATATATTTAGGTTTTTATAATCATATTTTAAAGATAGAAACCTAAGGAACCTATAAGAAATTTCTATTCTTGATAATGATTCATATTGGAAGTTATTTGATGTAATATTGTAATATAATGATATTCTGTTTTAATGAAATGTTAATTCTACTTTCATATTAAAATGTATGTTTTGAAGAATTTCATTCATGGGTTTTCATATTTTCTAAAAAAACCTTCATGATTATGATTTTTCATTTTTCATTTCTTATAAACTATTTTATTAAAGGATTTCATTAGTTAAGTTGAATTCATGTGTAAATAAATTACACTATATGATAAATGTTTACTATGTCAAAGGAAAACTCCCTTTTATGATCCTATGGTTTTGTAATGGACAAATGGATTACTTTTATTCTATATATCATAGATTAATGTGTTTATCCCATATTTTCAAATGTTTTTTATAGGGTTTAATAATTATTTGGAATGATGATGAAGACTTAATATGGAAAAATAAAATCATGGTATAGGTAAGAAAAGGATCACATAAATACATGGGTATTTTAATGTAAGTGTTTGTACTAAATCACTAAAACTGTAAAACTAAATAGTCCATTGGTATATATGTGACCCATTTCTTCCATTTTATGTTTTATGTTTTTTTACGATTTAAACTGGGCCACATTTATTGGTATAAAATCTAAAAATGAAAAGATTATGTTTTAACCGCCGCATTCATAGAGTTTGGATTTAAGGTTTCTATATATGGTATCATAATATGGTTTAGATAGATTTAGAGATTAGTATTCTTTAATATGAGGTAACATAAGAGTTATGGACACTATCATGGGGTAACATGTTTATGGTTGATCACACTTTAAATGGATAAAATTCTTTTTTTAAAGTCATAAGTGATTATATATTGAGGTGATTTGATAATTTTAATCGGTTTTAAGAAGAATAATATATTAATTATTAAATAACCCTCTGGGTTATTATATGATTTTAAGTTAAGTTAAATTTTGTCTTTTGGAAAAGAATATATATATAATTTTAATGGTTGAAAAATTATTCATTGACAAGGTGATATTTTTAGAGATATTTTTTATCAATCTAAGGATTACTATTTAGGTTAGTATTAAAATTTTGTTCATTAAATTTTGGTAAATTTCATGCATTATAATATTTTATAGTGATTTATTATGGTGATTAATGATATTTTTGGAGGTGTTTAATTGGGGTTAGGTATATGTAACCCTTTTTTTGGATATGTCATTTAATAGGAATGATTATTTAGGAAGAATGTAATAAATATTTTAGGGATGCGAGTTGAAGTGTATTAGATCCCCATTATGATTAAAACATTCTTTAATATTTATTTTTTAGGGATAATTTACATGTAGGGATATTTATTTATTGAATTATCTAGGTTGAACCTTTGGATTCATAATGAAAATTTTAAATTTAAATGTATTATTTCTTTATATGAAGGTTAATACATTTTTCAATATTGTATTCCCTTATGCTAAATAATTCATATTTAGTTATTATATAAATACATGAGGAATATATAATTTTCATTTTTTGGATTATATTATCAATTAGAAGTTGATTTTAGTGATCCAAGCACGAAACATTCATCTTGAATGCTCATTGTTTCAAGAAATAGATGAGATTGTGGTGGAAATTGATTGAGTAATGAAATTATACTTTCCATGTAATTATATTTTCTAATGTTCTTCATATGGATAGAAAATGAATTACTCAACTCAAAGAAAATAGTCATGAAATAAAAATTTTATACGATTAAATTCGTTTTTGATGAATTTATGGAATTTTTAATACCTTCTTGGATTATAGTTTTGTGGCCATTAACATTACCATGATAATTAAATCTTATGTAACCATTGTTCTTTCTCATTACGTATCATAATTTGAATCTTAAATGTCTCCCCAAATAAACATTTTTTACTTCCCATAAATTTTCTCTTATTTTGAAGCCTATTAAATTTAATTAGGGGAGGAGATGGAGCCTCACTCTCTAAAGCCGCTCTCAAACTCAGGATTCGCCATCCTCCTCATCCTAGGGTTTCCTCTCTCCCTGGTGATGTTGGATATTTATCTATGTTTTCCCTAGTTATCTATTATCTACTTAAATTTTTATACTCTTTAATTTTTCTAGATCCTATTCTCTCTCTCTTACTGGACATATGTATCCAATTCTTATTTCACCTCCCCTATCTCAGTGAAGGCCTTTCTCCAGCCATCTTACTACGCATTGGCTTCAAGATCCCATGCTCTTCTCCACATTGGATCTGGAGTGATGGGCACACAAAAAATTTGGGATAGTGGTTTAGTGGTTTAGGGTCCTCTTGAAATATATTTTCTAATTTATTTAGGGTTTCATCCGACGATATATTTCTAGGGTTTCATCCCCTCACAGTGGGTTGTCTTCTATTAGGCATTTTCAAAGTTGTTCTATTCTTCTCTTTTGTTTCTAGTTCGATGATGGAGTTGTATATATATGTGGTGAAGACATTGGGAAATGTCTGTAATGTGATGAGTATGATAGCAGTGAAGGTGAAGTGATGACAAGATGATTTCTGGACATGTTCTTACTTGATCTGGCTTATTCGACAACTCTAGGTTTTGTGGAACATGTTCTTCTGAGAGGTGTTTTGGGAGTATCTTCTCACGAGGTTGGAGGGTTTTGGTGGATTTTTATGGAAGTTCACCATCATTTTTGTGGATTGGGGCTGTTTATGATAGTCACATGAGCTTAGATACTCAAGGAGGTAGATTCCAATGTTTTATTTGTTCATATTTATGTATTCTGGTTATCGTCCATCCCTGGTTCATGGTCTCCCTGTTAAGAGATGCTATAGGTTTTTCTATGATAATGAAAAAGGAATTAATGATCAGTCTGGAGATGGTGGTAGGTGTGATTGAATATGATTTTTGGGCACATAATGGGTTGTTATGTGGCCTGATATTGATAATGATTCCCATTTTTAATTATACATTTGAAACCATTTGGTTCTAGCTCGGTTTGGGAATTCTAAAGTGTGGGTTGTGTGGGTTTTCTTTTGTGGGGAGTTTTTTATAGCGGACTTTCTGTTAGGGTTCACACATACCCATTCGAATTGTCATTAGAAAATAAAAAAATATATATTGGTATTTTGAAGCTTATTTATTTGTTATTCCATATGACCTTTATATTTCCCTTTCCCTTTTTGAAAAGAATGTTGTGTTAAGCCTTTCTAGGATACTCATTTTCAACAAAATTATTTTCAAATATTAAACTCTTTATTAATAAGGTCAAGATTAAAATTCATGGATTTAATATACTAATGGGGTGCGTGGTGAGAATGTATCACCACTATATTTTAAAATATGAACACTATGTTCATTAGAATATAAGACATGAAGCACTGAGATTAAATTAATCATGAAATACTAAATTTTAAATATGATTGTTATAACCTAGCCTTTAGAATTGAAGTGTATGAATTAGGATAAACAAATTTTGAAATATGTATTTTTATATTTTAAAATCCAACTCGACATAAATTTTTTAATTAATTATTAAGGAATAAGAATCCAATTTTTAGTAAAGCAATTTTATGCTTTAGAAATACAATTTTTCTAAAAAATTGTTTGCCTTATTTTTGTGATGAAGTAATATAATAAATTTATGACAATTTTATAAAATGAATTTTTCTAAAATCAATTTCATTTTTAAAACACCATTTAAAAATTATCTTAGATCTATTTTTTGAAAATTTTATAAGAAGTTTGTTTTTTTGATAAATAGTGAAAATATTGATTTTTATTGAAATCTTCATAAATGCTTTAAGAATGTGCAAAAATCCATTATTTTAAAATGTTTTCAAAGTCATTTTTTTATTTTAAAAAATTAAAATAATTATATTGGATTCAATTTTATTGTAGATTTTTGTATAAAAATATTTTTTACCTATGAATACAATTTTATAGAAAATAGATTTGCATCACATTTTTCATGTTTAATTTAAAATTTAATTCTAAAAATATTTTAAATTGAATTTAAAAAAATGGAATCCATATATGGAATAATAATAATTAACATTAGTTAATATGGATAATTTAATTTTTGGTTATATTAAATAATAACTATGGTTAATAGTTATAACCATAATGAAGGCTAAAACATGTTAATTAATTTTATCAACAATGTGGGTTGGCTCTAAAATCTATATAATACATGAAAATAATATATTATAAGAGTTTAGTTCATCCATAATAAAACAATTTTTTTATATATGATCAGTTGTATCCTTTTTCCTTGATAATGACCATATAATATTGCAAGTAAAAAAAAATTCAAAATGCCACTTTCTTGGTTTTAAATATCTTTTATATGTTCATATAAAGATAAAAATAATTTTTTAATGAATATTAAATTTAATATAGATGAAAATGAAATTATATTTATGTTGTTTATTTATTTATAATTTTTAGTAATTTTATTATTACCATAAAAGCTTATACAATGCTGACATAGTGCTTGTGCAAGAAAGAAAAAATTAAAATAAAAGATTTTAAAAATTTGAAAATTAATTTTTTTGGAATTATTATTATTAAAAATAAATTTTATGGTAAATAATAATGTAAAATATATTTTAAAATAATTTATATTCAGGTTCCATGTAATTTTCTATTTTATTAAAGAAAAAATATGTGAATAGTTATTAAAATGATAGTAATGATATTTTATGTTATATAATATTTTATTAAATTATTTGAAATCATTAAAATCAGGAAAAATGATTTTTGTAATGGAAAATGGTATAAATTTCATCCATGGACCATTTATAAACTAATTTTCAACTTATAAGTATATTTGTAACCATTAATGATTGAAAAATTTGTTATAGTGATTAAAGATAAAATATGTTACTAGAGGTTAAACTAAAGAGGTAAGGGTTAAAATGATCTAAAAACTTATCTAAATCAAATTTTATTACTTTATATATATATCTTCTTAAATTTTAAATTCATCCAATTTTTAAATACATTTTAAATAATTCAACTTTATAATATTTTAATGTTATGAAATTTTTTACAGTGCCCCTCCCCTCCCATATAAAAGGGAACCTCTTCTTCTCTCTTCCTTACACATTTTGAGCAGTTAAAATGGGATGAAACCTACCCAAATAACATTATAAAACCAATAAAAACATTTTATAGTCTTATATTTTTATAGAATACTAACCTTAGAGGATTTAAAGAGTAAATCAAAGGAGGTGGTTCAAAAAATAGGTATAACTTTTAACCAGATGTTTTTGTTTTATTTATTCTTATCCCTCCTTAAAAACCCATATAACCATTGTGATATAATAAAATTAGTTTTTATTATATACTAATATGTTATTATTTTAATTCATTATCCTTAATCTATATCCATTTTCTTTCTAATGGGAAATGAAACCATCATTTTTGTGTATGGAAGACTATCATCTTACGAATCGATATACTTTGTTTTCCATCACAAAATCTTATATTTGGTTATAATAATTTATTTAATGAAATTATATTATATTAATTAAATAAATTTTATTCTGTATAGATAATATAAAAAACCTTTTAGTACCTTTATATTCATTGAAAAATCATAATGTCATTCGTGGGTATGTGTGGATTACCTCTTGCAAGAAATGATGTTATTCGTTTTTTATGTCCTCATTACATGGATGGTATATATAAGTGTATTTAAGGAGATTATATTATATTTATGACATAATAATAATTATATAAGTATTAAATAATCCTTACTTTATTTCACTCATGTTTTTTGAAAAATGGAAATGTTACTCATGCGTATCTAAAAGGAATGTTTTTAAGAAAATGTTTTTTCATGGGTTTAAATATTTTATAAAATAAACTCTCATGATTATTATTTTTCTATTATTTTTTCATATAAGGTGTTTCCTACATAAATTTTTTCATTTAATCTTATTTTATGTGTAATAAAATGATTAATTTAGATCAATGATTATTATGTTAATGAAAAAATCACTTTTATAATCTCATGGTTTTGAAATGGAGAAACATGTGTCTTTACTTCTATGTCCCTTACTAAAATTTCTGTGATCATCCAAAATTTTCAAATTTTTTCACAAGATTTAATGATGATTTGGGAGAATAATGAAGATTTAATATGTAAATAACAAAATTTGGGTATACTGGGGAATAAATACTCACATAAAGACATGAGTATTCTTTTGTAAGAGTTTATCTTAATTATATAAAACTATAAAAATAATTGATCCTTGGGTATATAAGTCATCCATTTTTTTCAATCTATGTTTTATGTTTTAGATTTTTTGAATTTGGTAATATTTATTGGTATAAAAGATAGAAATATAAATACATTACTTTATGAACTAGATTTTGTGAGTGCTGGTTTGGGGTTATTATATAATCATCATTACATAACAATAACTACTCATTTTCCTATATTTTTTATCTGGTTTAGACATAAGAATAATCATAGTTTTTGTCTTAAGAATAACTAATTTTATTATCCTTGAAGAAGGAACACTATTATGTTCATGTCATAGGTACAGGTTTTGGAGTGCCATCTTCTGTATATTATGAGAAATCAAAGACACATGGGGATATTGATAAGAAAATAGATGATATAAATTAAAAAACAGTTTCTCTAAAAGAAAATGTTAATCTCTAGTATGATCTATAAGGAAAGTTTATGTGAAGAGATCAATGATAATAAACCAAATATTAGAAACAACTATGTAACATTCCTTCTTCACAGCTTTGAGGCTGTCCATTACCCTCAATGGCTTGCCATACTTGAAGAAATAAATTTTTTCATAACTATTTTTAATTTTTTTGAAACAAAATGATACTGGTACCTTTGGTATATAAAAATACTATATTTTTAAATTAATTATGAGTTATATCTATTTTCACCCACCCATCACCATAATATGAGGGTTACAATAGACAATGTACAAGTAGATATTATACACAATAAACAACTTACAAAATATCATGTGAGAGTGGGGATTCACATAGATAATGAGCCAAGTGCCAAGATAATTGTTCCCCCTGATGATCTAAATTTTCACATGGTCAAACGTGTGATTGTATAATTCATAGCATGGATGTTTGATCTTGTATAAATACATGAGTATAATGAGTTATTTTATTTCCAATTTATTTTTTATACGAAACGATTAATAATTAATGAAAAAATATCTAAATTGAGGTATGCTATTACAGGTAAATAAAATGATTATAAATGGATTTTTGAAGTAAAAAATCAAATGGATCAACCATTAAAACTAGAATACTTCCAAACCCTACATTTAACATGCAAATTCAACTACCACATTTACTAATATTACAAATTAAATTCATATAATTTTAAAAGATAATAATATGATTTACATTGAATTCAAAGAATAATTATACAGAGTGGAAATTTGTGACATGACTGGTATTGAGAGTGTAAATTAAATTCTCAATCTTGGATGCCTAGCATCCACAGTTGTGAATACAAACATGAGTAAATTTTTCGTAATATATTTTTCCAATTATTTATTTACTATATCAATTAACTTTATATACTATTCATTTTTTATAGGCATAAATTTTAGTACCATCAGATAGAAACCCTACATACATAAATTTGGACTCATTTTTCTTCAAATCACTTATTTAGAAAATGTTTATTCGATTTTTTTAATAATAGTGTATTGAATAGATAGAATATTTGAAATGATATTTACTAATGAAAAACACTTATCAATACCCATGATTCATGGGTACAACTATTTAATCAATCATATAAAATATATTCTCATTTCATTCATTACTTATTAATTTATTACAAAGAAAAAATTTTACATTTAAATTAAAATACACACTCCTAAGAAACTTTTATTAGATTCAAAGCATGTGTATCCAATATATTTACTGCACATGATGAAATTTATTCATTTATAGAAGACTAAATTCAATATTTAACAATTAAACATCAAATTATTTATTTATTTAATTTTTTTTAATAGGATGGTGTTTCAATAACATCAAAATCATGGTATGAGGATGTTCCATGAGCATAAGAAACCTATACATTTATAATATTAGAAATCTATTCGGATATATAAAATAATATTTCACTATTAAAACATATACCAAAATAGATTACTAATTTTACTCAATTTTTTTTTTCTGTTTCTAAAATAAAACAATGATAATGATAATTGTTATTATGTTCAAAAATTTATAAAAGATATCATATTATATCAAAAAACCAGAAACCCTAATGATTTATTTCCAATGAAATTTTCAATTTCATTTAACAAATATATTATTATTTTCTATTTTTATTTTCTAGTATTATCCGGGAAGTTGATTGACCACATATTCCAAGGTGGAATTTTTAATATTTTGAAATGATTTGGAATAGTACATACTATTATAATGTTTGAAAACATCACAAATGGTGATTTTTTATCCCATTTATAATTTTTATTTCATTAAGATCAAGTATCATTGGTTTATCTACTGCATATCTAGTTAATTTTATAATCATTTTATCTACTTATTATATATTTAAAATTATTATCATTTTTATTTATTGATTAATTTTTTAAATTTTTTTAGATATAACAAAGAGGTGATACACACTTAATTTTCTCAGACTTTTGTTCCAATAAAGAGTTAAAATGGAATACATACGGATTTTATGGTCCACATTGAATTATAAAATTAGTTCTATAGAGAAGAACTATAATGTATAAATGAGAAATAATTATTTGACATAAAGCTGTTTTTTAAAGGGGAAATGACATTTTCCTTCAAGAAGGATCTTGAAATCCATATGAATACCTTTTGAGCACGTTAAAGGCAAAAAATTCGTGGAAAAAATACTTTCTCAATGAAGGTTTCAACAGGGATGATGTAATGTTGTACAATTTAATGTTTTATCAATTTATATATTTATTCATTATTTAAATTTCTTCATGTTTAGCAGTGATGTAGTGAATTACATTTTGATTTCAAGACCTTTTAATAACTTTTAGATGAGACAAAATTTTGATTTACTGATATAAAATCAAGCCATTAAATTTATTAAACTAGGTGGATTTGGAATGAAACTATAACTTAGATAAATTTCCTATACTCTATGTGGTACATGAATTCATTTCTTCATAGTACTTTAATTATCTTTAAAATATGTTTGATTCTAGACATTAAACTCAGAGTAACATTTTTTATGAAAAAACATGTGTCAAAGTAACAACTATAACAATATTCATGGATTATAATGATAGTCTTAAATGAATTTCCATAGATCATAAGTTTTATATAAGAACAAATTTCACATCAATATGACCCATGATGTTCCTAGTATGGATCAATGTGAATTTTATTAGTTAAAAAGTGTAATTTTATTTTTAAATATATATCACTCAATAATAGAATAGTAAAAAAATTTACATCTTGAAAAGAACAGATTTTTTTACATATATGAATCAACCACACATAAATTAGTTATATGGTGTGGATGATATGACTCAAAGTGTGCGTTTTAAATTTATAATTAATTTTTTTATGTCAAAAAAATAACTAGTCATAGAAAATTGGGAAAAATATTCATATTTGTTGATACATTATGAAAATGATCCATATGTTATTTTTGATGTGCAGTATTCATTTGAATAATGTGGCTAGTATAACAAAAATTGTGTGTTTATATTTAAAATTTAATTTTTAGTTTAAAACAAAATTCACATAAAATATATAGATAAAATATTCATAAATTTTATTGATAATTTAGGAAGATTATTCTAAATAATATTTTAAAAATATGTAGTCAATCACACATCAATCTGACATATGGTGTTTCCTGTATGACTTAAACTGCATGTATTCAGGTTAAAAGTGAAATTTTAGTTGAAAATATGTGACACTCAATAGAAATAAATCCAAATAACATGTGATAAATATATAATTTATAAAAATGAATAATAGTTGATTTTTGAATTTAAGGATTAAAAAATACATCAATCTGACATACAGTGTGCCCGGTATGACTCAAAGTGTGTGTTCTCAGTTTAAAAGTGACATTTTTGAACAAATTTCAAATATTAAAAACCAATATAATTCACTCATATTTTCTTGATAATTTTTCATAATGATCGATAAATAATTTTTATATGTAAAAATTAAATACACAATAATCCAACACATGGTTTTCCTTATAGGACTCAAATTAGATGTTTTTTAGTTTAAAAGTGATGTTAGAGATTGAAACATTTTTCTATCACTGGAAACTAATAAAAACCAATATTATATATAATAATTATGAAAATGATCCATATTTCACTTATTATGTGTTATAATCAATATTATATTAGTCTAATATATGGTGTTCCATATATGACTGAAAGTGTATGTTTCTTTTTTAAAAGTGAAATTTTAATTAAATACATGAATCACTCAATAAAACCAAGACAATATGTGAGTATTGTCTATATTATTTTATAAGTGATCTATAATATATTTTTTATGTTTATGAATAAACCATAAATAATTAAAACACATAGTGTGCCCAATGTTACTAAAAGTGCATGCTTTTTATTTTAAATTGTCATTTTAGTTCAGAACATTCATCACATACTCAAAATCCAAAAAATGAACTCACAATAGTGATAATTTAATAAAATAATCTATAAATATTTTTTATGCATAGGAATCAACAACATATCAATCCAAAACATTTTGTGATTAGTGTGAATAAAAGTACACGTTTTTAGTTGAAAAGTGACATTTTAGTTCAAATTGTTCATTAGTCATTGAAAACTAAAAAAACCCAGCCATTTTTTTTCATAATAACTAAAATAATCAAAAATCCATTTGTGACTTATAAGAATAAAATCCAAATAAATAAAACACAAATATTTTATATAATAACTCAAAGTGTGAGTGTTTATTTTATAATATACATCTTAAATAAAAACATGCATCACTCATTGAAAATAGAGAAACTAGATTAAGATTGTGTTTATCCATTAGAAAAATTATTCAAACATCATTGTTAATAAATATAGATAATTTTAATATAAATTAAAATTATAGTGTGGCTAGTATGATTTAAAGATCATGTTTTTATTTAAAATTTACATTTTAGATCAAAACATGCATCACATTATCAAAATCAGGAAAAGACAACCATATTGTCAGTATACATTTTGAAAATGAATAAAAAAATGATTTTGTATTTGTATAAATCACCTCCATGTTAACAAAATATATGGTGTTCCTGATATAACTCTAAGTACATGTTTTTAGTTTAAAAGTGGCATTTGTTTTCAAAGCACACATCGCTCATTCAAAATAATGAAAAATAACTCTAAATGGCATGATAATTTATAAAAATAATCCATAATTAATTTTTTTATTTTTAAAAATCAATTTCACATAAATCTAAAACATGGTGTGTATAGTATGACTTAAATTGTGTGTTTTTAGTTTAAAATTGATATTTCTGTCTAAAATGTGCACCATAATGTCAAAAACTAAAAAAATTTATCTTATAATATCATGATAGTATAGTAAACCTATCCATAAATCATTTTTACATGCATTAATTAACCACATGTCAATACAATTCATGGTGTCTCTAGTACGACTCAACATACATGTTTTTAGTTTAAAAGTGATATTTTAATTCAAAACATGCACCAATCAACGGAAACCACGAAAACTCTTTCATATTGTCATCATATGTTTGTAAAAGGATCCATGTGTCGTTTTTGGAATATAGGATTCAACCAAACATCAATCCAATAGATATTCAACCCAATATGACCCAAAGTGACCTTTTTTAGTTTAAATATGACATTTTAGTTCAAAAAAAATTTCTCTCACAGAAACCAACTAAAAATATTCATATTTTGTTGATAATTTTTTAAAATGATCAAAAAGTCCTTTGTAAAATATTGGAATGAAGTAAACATCAATCCAATAAATGATGTTCCTGAAATAACTATAATTATATGTTATTTAAATTGGTATTTAAAATTCAAAACACAAAAAATATGGTCAAAATATTAAAATTCCAATTAATATATCTTTATACATGATGGGATTACACCTATTAATTGATTACAAGTTTTCATTGATTAGATTAAAATTTACATATCCCAAGCTAAACTCAGCTACTATGGTATATCATAGTGGAAGTATGGGGTCAAATCCATAGAGACACCTTTTAGTAAAGAAACCTAGCTCTAAAACCCTTTTTGGTATGATTCCACCTGATCAATCTTTGGCATGGGGTTATCTAATAAATATGTATATTGGGATTCAATCATATGAAAAAATGTATAAAGCTCAATTTTTGGGGTTTATATAAAAGTTAATCCAAAATTTTGGTTGGGATAGACCCATGGATTAGGCTGCAAAGAGGTGCCAATGTCACCAATTGTTCTTGGTGAAACTAATTAGATCTACCTAATCTAGGAAATAATCCTTGGTCTATAGATTTTTAGAAACCTGTGATCATGAATTTTTCTTCTAGATATAAATAATCATAAGTTATTGGTCCTAGCATACTCACCTCCAATTAAGTATTGGATCCTTCGTTTTTCACCAATGATTGTCAGGGTAGTTGCAAAAGAATAAGAATAAAAATTAAATTTATCTTAATTACTAGACATAGGGTTACCATGTTTTGATTCATAGATTCATTATGTTTAAATACACCACATGCTCAACCCTTAACCCTAAAGAGATTAACCACGTATGGTAGTTTTAAATGAATGTATTGAAATTGGAAACATTCTATAAATAATGATGAAATGGAATAAATCAAAGAAATATTAAGTTAGAATAAAAAAAATTAAATACCTACTTGAATATAGAATCAATAAAAAACTCTGTTACAATTGAAGTTTCAATACAATGATATAAGTTTCAAACATCATAAAAACACCCCAATAATAAACTATTCTTATAATAGAATGAAGTAACAAAGGAATACTTGAAACAATAAAATAAATCAATAGAAACAAATTGGAAAAATTGGGAATCAAATGAATAATTAAGGGTAAAAGGTGTTTTGGGTGTCCGACCTCTCATTGGAATATTTAGGTTACAAGATATTAATAGGCCATGAGTAGTTCATAATGTGTAAATTATTCATGTCATGAATGTGATTTAAATTATTTATTCCTCAAGGCTTTCACAGCATATAACTGGGTTTCACACCTTTTACATCAAGTCCACAAATTCCATCGAAGATCTCAGATCTTTAGATTTCACAGTATGTATCTTCGATGGCAATTAGGTTTTGAAAATTTCACATTGTGTACTATTATTACAACATATATCTCATAAAATTTGAATTTCTAGTATTTCATGATATGAGATTTAGATTCACATTGTGTACTTCGTTGACACCATGCATTTGGGATTCATTCATAGTATTTGTCATGGAAGGTGGTCTTCTTGAGTAGTATGCATCATTTAATTTAAATTCACAATGTGTAATGTTTATTTTTATTTCCCCTTAGCATCTCCTCATTTATGTCTTCAGTTCAAAATTCTTAAAAAACATATCAAAACATAGTGTATTATCAAACAAATCATGATTAACATTAATGAAATGAATCCAATAGATTTAAATTAATTCATCTTATCAAATTCACCCAAACATAAAGAATTGTTTGTCCTCAAGAAAAATAATCTCAATAGGTATTCCAAATGAAACCATTTTTAAATAGGAAACATGAATTAAATCCAAAAAAATAAAGCTAAGTGCATGTGGAAAAATTTAGTCCTCTAGAATCAATCCTATAGAAAAAATAAATCATTCCTCATATTCATTTTCTTTATTCTGATTATTTATTCTTTTAAATACATTTTCATAACCGTTCCTCTGAATCTTTACCCAATTTTCAATTTACCTCACAATAAATTTTCTCTCATCACTAAAGGTAAAATAAAACTAGAGATATGCATATACCCTAAATACATGTTCGTAACCATTTTCCTACATTGCTTCTAATAACTATACTTCATAAAGAAAAATACAAAATTAATCATGAGGGATTAAGTAAGAAGGTTCAAATGTTTTTAAGGCTGAGTTTAGGTGGGTAGATGATAAAAATCATGCTAAAAAAGTAGAGTAAGATCTATAGTATAATTCATGATAACTGTGACCAACACAATGAAGTAACTCCTCACAAAAGAAATGATTCCATGCTCTCAACAAATCAAAGTTGGTCTATGAATATTTTAAGATAGTATAAATAATGTTCCATGTTCCCTTCATTTAATTTATTTTTCAAAAATAGTGTCTAATAATAATCTCACATTCATCACCTAACTACATATAATCCATCATAAGATTCATCGGTCTGGTAATGGTGATTTTTTAATTTCCTAATACATAACCCATTTTTATTTCTTTTTTCAACAGAATAGGTTATTAATAGAAGATTCAAATTGTAATCATGAACCATGTCTTATCAATCTAGTTAAAATGACACAATACATATCCTAAGAAATTAAAATCCCATATATGGAAGAGATAAATAAACCCCATCACTTGTTCAAAAGAAAATCATCCACAATACCGAGAGTAGGGAATGAAGGGATAATAGGCTTGAAGTGGCTCCATCCTAACAAGGTTATTCATGGATACTATAAGCTAAAGAAGAAATGATGTACATGTGGGTCTCAATATAGCTATCTCAAAAAATATTGAGCAAATTATTTTAACATTGTATGTTCAATCATATCCCTAATAAGAATCCAATGCAAGTTCATATAGGTTTACAAGCACCTAGTTTATATGAATAAATATAAATAAAAAATAATGTGACAATTTAGGTTTATAATCCTCTCAATAATAATAATATTAAAATAAATGAAAATCACTCAGTTCATAGTATCTACTAACAAGTTAATAAAAATAAATTTCATGAATATAGGATTATAATTAATTTACTCCACTAAGTAATAATTTAGAAAATAAAAACGAGAATAAAAATAAAATAAATTTTACCAAATAAGAATTGCCTTTTTTTAAATGGGTGAAATGATATTTTAAGTTAAATCACGATTTCATTGAAAAATATCTCTTAGACTAATGAAAATAACAAAAAATAAAATTGTATTGAGAATAAATCTTGATGAAGAGTCCAACACACTTAAAATGATACAGTTTCCACACATTTCTAGAGTTTTAAAATGCGAGATATAGAAATATAATAATATAAATATTTAAATAATATTATAAAATTTAAATTAGAGAATTTAGGGATCCCTATAATGAAATTCATGTTGTGGAGAAACATGTTGGGTGGTGATTGGAAATTATTATAAATAAAATAATTGTTTTTAAAAAATACCTGAATTATAGAAACCATTATTATATAGTGGTTAGTCAACATTGAAGAAGAAAAATGGGAAGGTTTAGAGAGTAAATAATAGAATAAAACATCTCATATGAATGAAATAAGTGGATACAAATAATCTTTAGATGACTGATGAACATGATGTTATAGAAATGAAAATCAATGGTACTAACTACATGATGAAAATAAAGAAAGAAATATGGGTTTCCTATAATAAAGAGTTGACAATTATGTCATTATATAGAATCATGGACAAAAAAATCAATCATTTCCTTCCATTAGCTCATATCTCTTATGCATCCTATAAGAACTGGTGGAGGTATCATCAAGATCACAGGGGAACATTACAGAATTAACTACCTCAGAAATGGGGATCCCTAAACTCTCATGTAAAGGTAGTAAACTCCATGAAAATCCTAGTGGAAGAACCTAATAATTATGGATTTGGAGATGAATCCCCCAAATATGTCTCTATATCTTAGCCAAATGCTGATACATGACAAATAAAAGGCTAGAGAGTGGCCTGATATACTTGTCAATGACCACAGAGAATGTTGAAAATATATGAATGGATAAAAAAATGAATAAGTAAAATGAAAATAAGAATTCCATAAAGTGACATAAAATGTGTATCCCATCCATATATATACGAAATGATATATCAGTGAATATGAGATATAATGGAGATACAAAAAACAGAAAATGAGATAGTGTACAATAGGGGGGAGGTACATTGAGACGACAAAATAGTATAGACAATTTCTCCACTATACACCTCAATATTATCCTCTTGAATATTCCTTGATCATAATTGAACTATATATTAAAACAATGGTGGAAGATGTAGGGTCATCAACCTTTAAAGGAGGTGCCACAATGATTTCAATAGGATCAGTCATGAAAGGTGGAAAGGAGGGAATATATGATGATGGGGGGCATATAGTAGTAGGTGGGGTTGGGTTGGAATATGTAGAGGTTTGTGGTGGGTGGTGGTAAGGATTTAGGATGGATCGATGAAATAGATGCTAAGGTGATAAAGAACTTATATCTGGTTTTCCATAAAACATTAGATAACCAACTAGATATTGGATAGAAATGTTGGGACAAGTGTAGTGGTGATAGGTGGTGGAAGGAGGTAAAGTGGTTATGGCATAGGATGGTGTATCTATAGTATCATAGGAAAGTGGGGAATATGTGGAAGTAGGGTTTTATGGATTTCTAGGGGTAGGTGGATCATGATTAGGGTTAGGGGTTGGGGTAGTTTGAGTGGGATCGATAATAAGATCATTTAATTACTCAATTTATTGATGGTAGATCCCCTTGATCTTCTTCAAGAGCCCTATCATTTGGATTACGAGGAGGTGAATGGGATCTATCATTCCAAGTGAAGAAATTGGCCATGTTTCATATTTTTATCTCAGCAAGATGATTAGGAAACTCCTCATGCATGTGGATATGCTTGAGAATGTTTAGGTCTAGAGACTTTTCTTATCCTCATCGGCTTGTCCGGAAGATGGATGAAGTGTACTTAATGATCTAGGGAATAAAAGTGGAGGCATGGGTGTAGTTAAGAGTGTGGGGATACACCCTAGTATGAGTTGTGAAGGTTCTTGTCATAGTGTAAGTAACATACAGGTCATTTCAAACTGTTATTTTTTTCATGATTGATGATAAATCCATGATTCACATGATCATATATTCCATGATCATCAGAAATGAATAAAATAATACAAACAATTCATAAAATTCTCATACCAAACCGCATGATACTCACATTTTATTTATAACTAATTTAAGAAAAAAAATTACCTTGTGAGAAACTATTTATTCATTAATGGATTTTATAATGTTTTTTATTTGTACCATTATTTCATTATATATAAAAAATATTAGATTACCTCTAGTGGTGATCCATAATGTTCCAAAAATCTATGACCATCATCGTAAGAATCACCTTGTGCTAGCATGACAGACCCAACTGCTTGAATTTTTCACCATTGATCACCTTGAGAATTAGCTTCAAAGGATTATCTATGATCTCTATTAACTCGTGAGTGGAAGTTGTAATAAGATAACTCTTTGTTCATTGGATAATTCTTTGATATGGGAGCTCTCTTGGGCTTGAGAGGATTCTCAGGATTTTATTATGCACTACAAAAGTAATGAATTGGCTCTTTATAGAAATAATATAATTGCCTTTATCTACCACAAGAGTTAGAAATAAATAATTAAAGAAGTTCTATTTAATACTCTTTTAATCCCTAAGTAACCTCATGTATATAATAATAATAGTATTAATATTTATTGACATGTGCTTAACTCATAAATTAAATTAAATATTATTTAATAAAAAAATATTTATACATATTATTTCTCACTCGACTATTAAAATTTGAATGCCATTCCTCCAAAATATTGATCATTCTCCAAACAATAACTATTTATTTAGTATATAATTTTCACTACATTATTCGATAATAAATAAAAAAATATTATATACTCTAAATAGTAAATAAATAGTTATTAAATATTCTACTCATATAATATTCACTTGAATATCTAGTGATAGAATATATGTGATCAAGAAAAAATGATTAATTATTATACCATGCGGATGAATAATATGTTTTAAAATAGTTAAATAATAAATAATAATATATTATTTATCTAAATTATGGGTATACTGAGTGTGTGACCCAATATTCCACTTTCTTAGTGGCATTAGGAGAAGTAACCTAAAGTCCATGGTTAGTGTCTAGAAACACTCTGAAGAACCCATAGAGAAATTATTTAATTCCAAAATTACTTAATACCTCATTAAGATGGACATTGTGTATTATAATCCCTCTATCGCGATATCACTAATCAAGAAGGGTGAATGATGGTGTCATCAACCTATGTTCTTGATTTATCATTATTTGACTTTGTTGAAATCGAACTTTCTTATAGAACTACAAGGCCATGGATTTATTTTGGATAAATAACTTCTATCAATCAGAATGAGATATAAACATAATCTAAAAAATAGAAGGAAAAAATCATTCCCAACATTATTCATTAATAAAATATTACCCATGACACTTCCAACATATCCTACTTCTCCCCGAAAATTTTTCATCACGATTTTCATCAATACATTAAATTGCATGACTTATAAAAATAATTAATTTTAATTTTAATTTATATTGATAAATACACATGTTTTATAAATACGAACCATAAAATGACACATAAAAATATGCATTTACTTCTGGCAGGTCTTGTACACATAATATCTAACACTGGATATTACTATGGGTGTACACCATGAGAAGGTGACTCAATGTCCTATGAGTCTCCACCTCTAATAGTCTAAATAATTTGTGTCCCTCAAGTGATTTCATCTAGCTATATAACATATATATTATAGAATAATGTCTTGGAAATTTTGTGTTCTTATCATAGTAGGGAACTTCAATGACTTTTCAGTGCGATAGATACTCTTAAGACATTATGACATACTATGTTACAAAAAATAACAATCATGATGTGGTATTAAGTTATGAATATTCAATACTATGAATACTGGATATCATAATGTACATTGAATTCATCTCTAGGTCACCAAATCCAATAGACTCCCACTTTCTCTAGAGCCAATTACAAACAACCATTAGTCTGCTAGATGTAAAATGATATTCATTCTTCTATTGAGATATTATTTTTGTCAAGGGTACTACCACATTTTATTATGTGGTAAATTTTTTATAAAACTTCATCCCTCTAATAATAATCCCTCAAGAGGTGATACTTCTGGAGTATGTTCTTTTTCTGTTGGTGTGACATTGTCTCTTTTACAGGAGCCACTATTACAGTTTAATCATGATACAATGTGATTGGTTCTTTACATATAGCTACCACATCAAGATCCAGTATACAATTTCATATCCAAATAGATTCCTTAGCTACATTATATTCTTCTATATACTCAGTATCCACTATAGAATCAGCAAAAACTGGCTTCTTTGAACTCTTCCATCTCATAACTCCTCCATTGAAAAAAACATATCATATTTGTGATTTTAGATCCTTCGGATTTGTATGAAAACTAGCATCAATATAACCCCTGATGACCAGCTCATAGCCTCTTATATACGCAAGGAACATATCTTTAGTTTTTCTCATATATTTCAGGATAACCTTAATAAAAGACCAATGTTTTTCTCATATATTTATATTATATATTTCTTCCATGCTCAATGTAGAGGCAATATCATGTCTACTATATAACATGAAATACACATTTAATCATAGCGTTTAATAATTTAACATCTTACTCATTCTCTGTTTCTCATATAGTTTTGGAGGACACATTTTCTTAGAAAGATGTATACCATGTGGCACTATAACTAATCCCCTTTTGGATTGTTCCATACTAAATATATTTAGTATTTACTTAGTGTATGTAGTTTTACTTAGTCGAAGTATTATCATGGATATATCATGAGTTATATTGATCCCTAGAAAATAGGCTGCTTCAACATTATACTTTACAGAGAAACAAAACATTTAACTAGTCTTTAGTAAACTATAAGACTAGTATTTTTTCCAATAAGTAACATGTTATCAACATATAATATTAAGATAATTACTGCATTACCACTAGTCCTCTTGTAAACACATGGCACACATTAATTCTTAATGGAACCAATTTATTTTATCACTTCATTGAAACAAATGTTTCATGACCAAGATACTTTAATCAATCCATAAAAAGATATCTTCAACATGTAATTTTTGTGGCATTACCTAGAGTCACAAACCCTTTTGGTTGTGTCATGTATACATCATCCTGAAGGTTCCAATTAATGAAATCAGTTTAGACATTCATTTGAAAAATTTCATATTCATGGTAAGACAATATAGAAAATAGAATTCTAATGGATCTAAAAATAGAATCTAGTGTAAAGGATTTATAATAGTCAATTCCATGACAATTTTTAAACCATTTAGACAGTAGACTTGATTTTTTGGTATTCACCTTACATTCCATGTTTTGTTCTCTCTTACATACCAATTTTAACCCTATGGGATTTACATCAACTAGCACATCCACCAAAACCCAAAATTGGTGTTCATACATGAAATCAATTTCATAATTCATGTATTATTTCCATATTTCATCTTTTGAGCTCTAAACTGCCTCTTTATAAGTGAAAGGTTCATCATTTTCAACTAATAAGGAGTCACCATCTTCGATGAGTATATAACCATATATTTCTAGTGTTTTTACCTCTCTAGTTCTCATATGTAGTACTTGTGTTTATGGTACTACTTCTTCCATATGTACATATGGAATCTATTTATATACTAACTATTGTGTATCATGAGCATCAGTTTTATTAAATTAAATCATTCTCCCACTATCCTTTTAGATGATTTTCCCCCTCTCTATAATGATAAATTATCTAGCGATGGGTAATTAATTATCTAAGGGGTTTTATAGGTATTATCTCTTTTTTCTTTTGGATAACAAATAAAGATACACCTTATACCCGACGGTGCTAGTTTCATTCATGAGAAGGCTTTAAAAAATCCTTGCAACTCCATACATCTGTATTTGATAAAACAAGTTTCTTTCCACTCCATAACTCGAAGGGAATTCTAATCTCCATTTTAGTGGATACACATTTTACTGTGTATGTCATAGTTTTTAATGAATACCCCCGAAAGGATAATGGAGGATTTTAATGACTCATCATCGACCTTACCATGTATTACATGGTATGATTCCTTCTTTCACTAACACCATTCCGCCGTGGTGTGTAAGGTGATGTGAGTTGAAAAGAAATCCCAAAATACCATAAAAAATCAATAAAATTTTGGTTAATATATTATCCACCTAGATCTAAAAAAAATATTATTTATCTTCTTTGAAAGTTGATTCTTGACATCATTCTGGAATTTTTTGAATTTCTTAAAGGACTCAGGCTTATGCATCATCAAGTAGAAATATCCATATCTACTAAAGTCATCATTAAAAGTTATGATGTATGGATACACAACATTATATTATAATATAAATGGCCCACAAAAATCTATGTGTAGTAATCCAAGAATATCTTTGTCCCTTTCACAATGTCCACTGAATGGAAGTTTGGTATTTGTCCTTATAAACAGGCCTGATATCTTTTAAGTTTCTTTATCTACGAAGTGTCTAAAGAACTATATTGACAAATATTTATCAAATTCTTATCTTTTATATGACCAAGATAGTGATGCCATAGCTGGGTGTTATATAAGTCGCGTGAGAATGATTCTTTATCTATTTCAAATACATGGATTTCATAATTTAATAAAAAAGGCCATCATTTAAATCCACCATTCCATAACATATGACTTCTTTATAACATAATGAACTGTTATTCCCAAAATTGAGAATATTAACATTTTCATATCGGCATGATGAAAAATTTATTTTCTTGGTAATATTTGGAACATAATATAAATCTCTTAAAACTAAGATCATTCCCATTGGAAATGAAAGGTGGTAGTGACTAATGGATGGAGAATACATCCTCACACTGTTGGAAGCCCATAAATCCTTGACTCTAATAGCAATAATTAAAAATATAATTAGTTTCTGCATTTGGATATAGATGTGTGCACCACAAGATATATCTAATAACCAATTTGTTAATATTGAAATATTACACTCGACATCAAACACAAATTTATGTTACCCTTTATTCTAGGTGTAGTTCATCTTCCAATGGACTTTCTAGCCACATGAAAAACATGCTGCCTCCTTTTATATGTCTTCACTCTAAATCGTTCTCTTCTTAAAAGAAAATTTCTCAAAATCATTATACATGTAAGGTGACTTGGGCCCCTTCTAATTTTTCATAATTTTCTTATTCCCTATAACTACCATGGGTTTGGCATAACCCATTTCCTTATCCAATTGGTGAATCAAGGTAAGAATTTGTAAAAAACTATTCTCATTATTTCCCATGTTATAATTAATAACCAAACTAGAGGAGGTCTTGGGTAGTGAGTAATATTTGAGATACGTGCACAAATCATTTGGGAATTTCATCCCAAAGATTTGTAAGTGTTAAATATCACTAATAATCTTGACTAGATGAGGCCTAGGTGGAGCCAAATCTCTAGGATTAGTTTTAAATAGAGAATTGGATATATCATATCTCACATGTCTCACCTTCCCATGATATATATATTTTTGATGAGATATCATTCTATACACATCCTTGTACTTATGGCCCATCAAAATATCCATGGTCATGTATGATATCGTGAAACATTGAATATTTGTTTCATTTTTATAATGTTTCATTTCTATAATGTTTCTCATAGAAATATAATTCTTCCCCACTAGACTTATTACATAGTGCATAAAAAATAAGTACTTCTATTATATATAATTTCCTTTCATAGAATAGGATAATGCACATGCTCCCTTTCCACTCTTGGAAAGTTGTGTCAGTGAGAAAGTTATCCTAATAATGTATGGATCACATTGATATGTTTGATGTCATTTTATTACTGTTTCTAAAAATAATACAATAAAACATTTATTACATTATATGATAAAATTTAGATATATAAATAAATATTAATATATTAATGTCCCAGTATTTTATAGAAACCCAACATCCCTTACCAGTTGCTTCTGAATATATTATTTCTTAGTTATTCTAGTGTAAATAATCCATATTCTCATTGTAATTACCCAAAATTTTGTTGGTCATGTAATTTTAAGGGTTTTAGGTAGGCATTCCAATTGAAAACTACATCAACTCATTGTTCCTTAATCTATTGAGTGGAATCCCCAATCTAGAAATCCAAAAGTTAGATTTCATTAAACATTTCTTCTCAGTTACACCCAGTCCTACTTAGGCAGTTAACCATTGATGTAAACTAATTTAATTAAACCTCATGTTTGAATTCCCTGATAATTGAAAGCACGCAAAATTTGGTCGGTTAAGAACTCTAAACTATGGATTTATGTTAGCTTATGTAGTGGAAGGATATTATGACTTTATATATATAATTGATGGATTTTATCTTTATGTGTAAATTACCATTATTATCTTTATAACATGATGGTCATTATTTAGTGGAATTAATTAAGTGATTAACCATTTCTTAGATAATATTTATGCATAATCTAATTTATTTTTGTTCTATCTGAAAAGTTTTTAATTAATTAATTCATGTGATTGAAACAAAAAATCCATAATCAAATAACTAAGAAACCTGATATAAATGAACTAATAAAGTTTCATAATTATAATAATTTTTTAATTTTAGTTTATCTAGTAGATAATAAGATAACCATTGACTTAGGGGAAAAACACCTTGAATAATTTTATGGTTTGTGTTGCAGATTTCCACTTATCCGTAGATGTTTCTCTATCGGGTTGGTTTCCCCTTGACTCAATACATGAACCACATCCACTAGATTGGTAAATCCATCCATTACATATTATTTTCCTAACACACATGTAAGGGGAGTGGTTTAAAAATTATTAACCATTGGCACGTAGCCCCATACATAATAAGTGGTGAGATAAAACACATGACCACAATTTAATTTAAGAATAAATTAATAGAAACCAATCACATATACAGGTTTAGTATAATCTCATGATCGTCCATATGCATTCAAATAATTACGTATTTAATGAAATTAGAATTTAATTCTTAATTTTTCATATTTATGATAAATCCTACCCAAATTAATTAATTATATTTTCAAATTAATAAATTATTTTGTCTTATTTCTCATATAAATTTCCATGATATTATCATCAATAATAATTTTAAACAAATTAAACAAATTTATTTAAAATTAATTGTGTACAACCAACAAATGTACCTTGTAGGCAACATAGTGAGTACCCGTTTGAACAAGACAATGTGTATTATAGCCATATACTATTTACTCTTGAGACATAAGGCATACATGGCTTATCACGTAATATCATGACGTGTATTATCAACATAATGTTCAAATGATTTGTACGATTATTTTTTTTACAGTATTGTGTAATTATTCAATGTGTAAATTAATAAATGTATTATGAATTATACATGATATGCAGATCTGAATATTATGCAGAAATTAATTAGGTATATTTATATTTATAAAACCATCACATGGTGTTTTATATCAACTGAATGACCACATGCAATCCCATGGTGTTAAGGATTACGTAGTAGAATAAATTAATTTTAATTTAATTTAATTTGGTATAAGTATAAGGAATATACAAGCCAGTTACATGGCATGCACTTTTCTCACAATCTATCTGAGGTAAAATCCTAGGGACTCAGCATATAACTACGCCACAAAAAATATTAGAGTACATAATGTGTGATCCCTGAGTTACATGGTCACAAATCATTTTGTCCATGTAAGAATATACATGACCAATATGTGTCTTAACGACTACAGGCTATGTACATAAATTACACAGTGTTTACTCTAGATATCTATTTGCTTGGATGGTCCAGTCAACACAAGGTGTAAAATAAAATTCACCTCATATAATAAATAAAAAATCCTTGAATTAATTCCAAATTAATTATTGGTGAATTAAACACTATTACATGGTGTGTACCTCCATGTTAAAGAGCCTATAATCTTGTGTTATCCGACCTGATTCCTCAGAACCTCCAAATGAGGTGTTTAATTTTTTTCCTTCATAAAAATAATCAACAAGAATATATTTACATGAATAAAATAAGAATAAGTAGATCTCATAATTTTTATTAAAATATTATTAAACTAGAGTTTAAAATTTTATAAATTTGAGTAAATCAATCAATGATCATTAAATAATTATAAATAATTATGTGACCCACATTGATACGATTTGAATGTTATAGGAATAAAGGTAGTGTCAGATGAATTCTTCCCATATTTTATTTTTATCATGGTTGATGATAAATATGAGATTTACATGATGATAAATAACATGATCAATAGAATTGAATCTAATAATATACATAGTGGATAAAATTTTATAACCAAACCACAAGACCGTCATATATTATTTATAATTTTTTAGAAATAATGATTGACCTTATGAGAAATTAATTCTTCGTTAATGGATCTAAAAATGGATCTATGTCATATAATTATTATGATATAGAAAATTAGATTAAATTCCCACTATCAGTGATCCACATGTGTTTAAATAATCTCTAAGCATCACCATAGGAATCTTCAGGTGCTAACATAGTAGATCCCAATCCTTGCATAATTTTCCTTTAATCGCCCCAATAATCACATCCAAATGATTCCCTTTAATCTCCCTTAACTTGAGAATGAAAGGTAGATGAAATTAAATCACTATTCTTAGAGCTTTCTTAGAGAAAGGTTCTCTTTAGCTCTTCGACAGGATTTTCAAAATTTTATTTTACAAAACAAAAGAAATTAATTTTCTCTGTTGAAAAATAATATACTTGGGTTTATATACCACTATAGTTAGAAATAAATAATTTCACAAGTTCCCATTAATATTTATTTAATCCATACAAAATCCTATGTATATAACAATAATAATAAAATTATTATTATTTATTGACATATTCTAAACTCACAAATTAATACCAATGTTATTTAATCAGATAATATTTAATATATATTATTTATCACTAGACCATTATACTTAGTCCTCTATTACTCAAAATTATTTATTGGGCCTTGAATAATGACATTTTATTTCATAAATAAATATCACTACATTAGTCACTAATAAATAAATTTTATATCCACTAAAAAATAAACATTTATTAAATATTCTGTTCACATAATATTCTCTTGAATAAATATCGACAAAATATATTCGATCAAGAAAACATGAATAATTACTAAACCATTTTAAGGAACAATACTTAATCAACTTATTAAATAATAAATAATAATATATTATTTAACTTAGATTCTATATACACTTAATGTGTGACCATCAGAGCTTAGTGCCATTAGGTGATGTAACCTAATGTCCAAGGTTAGCATCAAAAAAAAAAGAAAACACCAATAGAGAAAGAAGTTAATGTTACATTGACATAATACATCATATGAACTATCACTATTTAATATAATCCACTTATGTCGAGATCTATAATCAATTAGGTTACATGAGGGTGTCATCAACCTATGTACACATTCTCCCATTCTTTTATTTTCAGAAATCACGCTTACATATAAAAAACCATGGATATGGATTTATTTATGCTATATCTCTTCTATCAAAGGACCCGAGATATAAAATTTCATTAAAAATCATAAGAGAAAAATACTTTCACACTTCATTCACTAATGAAATATTAATCGTGACATACCCAATGTATCCTACCTCACTGAGAAAATATGTCATCACTGTTTTCATTAATACATAAATGTACTAGAATTTTAATACACATTAATAATAATCATAAAATTATAGTGTTCAATAAACATATTTTCAAAAAGAAACATCCAATGAAATATATACATGTGGAATTCCTACTGGTGGGTCTCATTTTCAAAATATCCTACACTGGATATTACCAAGGGCATACACCATGAGAAGGTGCCTCAAGTTTCAACGAGTCTACACAACTGATAGAATACATAATTTATCTCCCTTAAAATATTTAATCAGGATATATAAAATATATATGCATAATAATACTATCATGGAACTTCTTGTTTCTCATCCTAGTAGGGAAATCCTATGACATTTTCATGAGACAACTACTCTTTGGACAGTATCACATACTATGTTACACAAAATAACAACCATTATGTGATAAGAATTTTGTTAATATTAAAAACATAAATATGAGTTACCATAAAGTACATAGATTTTATATATACCGAACCAAATAAAATAAGATTAAATTGGATCATGACTCATCGGAGGCTGATTGAATATCCGAACCAGATGTAGATGGTGAAGGGGTCGGATTTACAAGTGGCGAAGGAGGTAATATGTCGATCGCTTGGATGTTGGAGGATCATCTCCCTATTGGGACACATTACCAATGATTTTTGTTAAGGAATGAAATAGGGATGTGAAAAATGGGGGAGAGGGATCAGTGACCGATGGTAGAGGAATGGAGGGGAGGAGGGATTAATGGTGATAGAGAGGGGAATAGAAAGCGTCATTCAAGGGGTGTCATATAGAGTGGATGAATGGGTTGGGTGTGTCGTTAACCTAGGGTTCCCTAATTTTAAAGCTATACTAGTTAATTTACATTATATATTTATTATACGATGTGTAATTCTTGAGATTTTTAATTTTATAAACTTGAAACTCTCACAACATGTATATTCAATACATGATGTGAATTTGATTGATATTTTTTAGATTTTTAAATTTTAAATTTTTATTTTTTAGAAATACACGTTTAAACCTTTTAAAGTGTAATTAAAATTTCTTAAAATTCCAATATATTCTATTAAATCTCTTGGTTACATCATAGTGATCACTTTGATTATTGTCTAGAGATATACATGATTCCATTTGGATGATTTTAAGTAAGGAAACACCCCTCATGGAATTGTTTTTGAAAAAATAGTGTTTAAAAGGTGTGATGTCATTCCTCGTCATTGGTGTAGTTTAATTCACATAATTGTGACCATTTTATCCATTTTTATCATGAGGTAGGGTCTTTTTATCATCCTTGTTGGTTATATAGTTATCTTACTTATTAATAAGAGAGAAGGATTGACAATCAAACGACTCACTAGTTTTCTTAGAGGATTTTACTAAATTGAAAAAAAAATCTCTTCACCGACTCAAAAAAATAATCCTTGATTTAAATCAATTAATTTTTCATAGTGACAAAAAATGATCCCCTTAAAATTATGGGGACATATCATTGTTCCTCCATATTAAGGATCTGATAAACTATGGAAAAGATGAACTTAAAAACTTTTACTAGGTTGTTTTGATAAGTCCTTGAGGTTGCATGAATGAGTGGTAAATAAGTTGGAGTGAAACTCTTGTTGATTTCATTTCTCTAAACCCCATATTTTTAAGACACTCAGAGACATCAGATTGATACTTGTTCCAAGATCGCACAAGTCTATTTCAAAATTGCATGTACCTATAATTCATAAAATTGACATATTTATGGGGTCTGTCATTTTAGGTGGGAAATTTCTATGAACAATTGTATAGAATTATTCATTTAATGAGATAAATCCATGATCTTCCATTTTCTTCTTACTTTTGAGAAAGTGTTTTGGAATCTTGAAAAATGGGGATATTTTTGCAATCACTATTGTAAAGGGGAATATGATATGTAATCATTTAAATGTCTCTAAAAGGATTTAATACTATCCCTCCTTTTGGATTGTCTCATATTCTATGGAAATGGGAGAAGTGGATGGAATGGTGGTGGTTATACATAAACATCATCTTTTTTAGGATGATCTTGTGTGAGATATTTTTTAGTTAGATCTTCTTATATATCTATTCCATGACCAATTTTATGGGTTCTTTCATTTCTATCATTTCTTATGATTATTACATGTTTTTTGATTCATTTAATTTTCCTCAACTACGTATGTATTTTGAAAGTACAACATCCTTCCTCTCCTAATAACTATAGATTTAACCTCCTATATTACATGAGGCTTATCATTATTGGGAAATATACCAAAAAATTGATCTGATATGGTCATAATTTTTTTACCACTCGATGCTCAAGGTTCTAGAGGGCCAGCCTTTGATTCTAAATTTCAGTTTATTGATATTTAATCTTTTGATATGTTTTTTCACAAAGGTGATGAGAAGGTCTTAATGGTAATCCTAAAGATGATGATATTTTTGTGGTGGTCATAATAGAGATTGTTGAAATTGTTATTGGGATTAAGGGGGAAATGTTTTCTTAGAAAATTGTTATTATGGTAAGGGTGATCAGATTTGTAGTGGGGAGCTAGGTGTTCCATGATTTTGTGGTGGAACATGACCACTCCTTAATTAAATGTAACCTTGATGTATTTTTTTTTCATTTTATGAGATGAACTTTTCTGATAATACTACTACTAGTATGGATGGGGTTTCTGAAATTACTGATTTAATTTACTATAATTCATGTAATTACAATCTTGACATGAGGGATCCTATACTATTTACCTGAAATCCTGATATGGGTTCATGCCTCCACACATGTCACTAGATTGTAACTCAATAATAATGGAAAGTGGTGGTGATAGTTGTAATGGTAACATAAACAACTCTAGTTTCTCATTAGGGGATTAAACATATTACATTAAGTGGGTAATTTCTTTTACCTAATGGATTCTGCACTGGGGATATCCTTTTTCACTTTTCTATAAGCTAGTAGTATAGGAAATTTCATCCATCAACTCTCTTCCAAATTCATGCGTCTTGGTCATGGTACTAACTTTAACAGTGACATCCAAAATAGTGTGTTCAGCCGGTTGGAGTCCCTGGTAGAAAGTTTGGGGTTGAATCCCCACACTAAGTCCATTATTTAGAAAATATTGGGTTAGTTTATTGAAATTTTACTAGGATTATTAGGCCTAATCTCCATCCACAAGTTTGAAAATTTGGATTTCATTTCTTGGATTCTAGGTTTTGATTGGTGGGAAGTGTTTACGTATAATTTGCATTGACTAATAGTCACAATTAGTGATGGAATCATAATATTGATTTTAAATCTAATAATTTCCTCTTTCATGAATGGATAACAGTAAGACTCAAAGTCTAATGGCATCAGATGAAACACCCTGGTTAAGATAGGTTCCAAAACCACTATGAAATTTGAAATGTTCTAATGAGTATCATCACTTTTTATTTTAGAATTTTCTCTATTCCTTGGATAATACAAATAAATATAGATTTGATCTCAAATGAGTTCTCCTAAATATGATGGTTCAAAATTCCTGGCATGACACCAATTATGGATGGAAATCCATAATCCATGATGGTATACTCATGAAGCATTAGTTTCTCTTACTGATGTTCAAGTGGTATATATTTTAGGTATTGTGGATCAAGATTATTTTGTTCATTCAGGATATAAGGAAAACATGTAAAGACGTATATTTATATTTCAGGTTCAAAAGAATCCAATTATGGTGAATTGAGGATCCTAGAATAAGATAGTGGACCCTGGTGAATTCACTATGATGAGGAAAACCATATTCATGTTCTAGTCTATGCATGCACATTTTAAAAACTAAAAGGGAAATGAAATATATTGGGGGGTGAGAGGTATTATTAAGTTCATATCAAAGTTCACTGTTCCTAAACAAAATTGTCACCATAAATGGTTCCAAAATATGACTCGCCCATATGTGATAATTATTTATGCATGTGTGTTAGACATATCAAAATTTCCCCAAAATACACATATTTATTATAGAGTAACATAGTGGTAGTTCGAGGTCAAACCCATAGATATAAATTGTATGCATGAAACCTAATGATAAGAACCTATTTTTTAGGATTATTCTTGATCCCTATTTGGTTGGGGGTTTTCTAAGAAGTATTCTACATGGGATTTAATCAAATTAAAAGAAGGGATAAAATCGAATTTTAGGGATTATAAAAAAGTTGATGGTAATTTTAACATGGGATAAACCATGAACTAGGATTGAATGCATTGTAATGGTCACCAATTGATCTTGGGTCAACCAATTGGATAATCCTAAGCTATAAACTACTTCTCAGTAGAGAGATAGTATAAAACCTATGATCAAGAAGCATATATTCTAGGAATAAAGAGTCATAGTCTATTATTCTTAGCCTTATAAACTCTAATTAGGTCAAATATCCTTCATTTTTGACCATAATATTACAGATAGTTGGAATATAATGAGATTTACAATTACTTTTAACCTAGTTACTATCCATAGGGTCACCAATTTTTGATTCATAAATTCTTAATGTTTAAATCCACTGATAATATTGAACCTTAACCCTAAGCATATTAGCCACACATGATGGTATTATATGAAAGCTGTAAAATGGAAAAAATGCATGAAATATTTAATAAATGGTTTAAATCAAATAAATACACAACTAAAATCCTATGAATGAAATTAAATGCTAAATTTAACGTAGAAAAAAACAACATAATGAAAATTTAATTTTCACGATAGTTAGATTGGATTCAGATATCGAAACAAAAAAAACAACAATGAAATGATTCTCAGAATGGAAAGTCTTAATAAAGGATTAATTAAAAAATAAAATAAATTAATATAAATAAATATAAAATAAAATTGGAATGAAACCAAGATGAAAAGTCAAAACGTGTTCTGGGAATCAGACTTATCTTTTGTGCAACTAGGCCGTTGGATATTTATAGACATAAAACGTTTCAAGATGCATAACTGATTCACATCATGAACATGATTTAAATGATATTTTTCATCAATACATTAATAGAATGTAATTATTTGTCATACAATGTAATTCAAATTATAAAATCCCTTTGAATATCTTCTATTTTCAAATTTAACATCTTGTATATTTGGTGACAATTAAGTTTTTTATGTTTTCATGTTGTGTACTAATATTAAATTGTATATCATATAATATTTAAAATTTGAGTATTTTATGATGTGTAATATAGATTCATATTGGTGTAATTGGTCCACACCTTGTATTTGGGATGGAAGGTGGTTTTCTTGATGAGTATAATTCATGTACTTCAAAATCTTAATGTGTAATATTGATTTTTCTATTTTTCCAGCATCTCCTCCTTTGAGTCTTGAGTTCTTATTTCCTAAAAAACACTAAAGAACTAGTGTATTATAAAATAAATCATGAATAATCATTAATGAAATGTATCCAAATGTTTTATATGAATTTTATTTATCAATACTTTAGGAACATAAACATAAATCATTTACGATGTATTTGAATCAATCATCTGTCAATTCGCCACACAATGTTCCTGGTATGAATTAGTGCATGTGTTTTTAGTTTAAAAGGATCATTTTAGTTCAAAATATTGACCAATATCTGGAAGCAAAGAAAATTCTCTCAGAATTTTTTTTACCTTAAAAAAAATCCCACAAGTCATTTATGATGTGTAGGAATCAACCCCATATCAATTAGATACACTATGTGGATGATAAGGTGTATATTTAATTTTTTAGTTTACATATGAAATTTTAGTTCAAAACCCACATCAATCATTGAAAACTAAAGAAACACACTTGGATTGTGTTTATAGTTTATGAAATTGATCCATAAGTAATCTGGGACATGTAAGAATAAGGTACACATGAATCCATCAAACAGGGTTTCCGGTATGACTTAAAGTGCATGTTTTTATTTTAAAGTTACCTTTTAGTTTAGAACACATGTCTCTAATAAAAACAAAGAAGCAATATACAATCTTAGTAATTGATTTATATTATCCATAAACCGTTTTCAATCTGTAGGAATCAAAACCACATCAATCTGATACATGGTATGCTTGATATAATTCAATGTTATTTTTTAGTTTTAAAGTGACATTTTATCAATGAATTACTGTATAATATTTATCTTTCATCAATTTTTTATAGTGTAAAAATAGTTATATATTTTTTATAATAGAAACAATCTTCTTTTGTTCAAGATAGGGTGGTGCATCTAGAAACTAGTATCATAATTTGGTTCATTTGAATGGGAGGCCCAAAGACAAGGAAATATAGGGACCCCAATGTTTTTTCTATTTTTTTAAAATGAAATGTTTATAAGAAATTGTACATATTATTGAAATAGAAATTTTTAAAATATGTAATTATTTTAAATTAAATTATTTATTTTTATAAAAATGTTTTTAAACCTTTTAAATTTTTTGTAAAATTTTTCAGAAGTGTCTATTAAATATAGCAACACCCTGATGCAATTAGTGATGTTATCAGTGATAGAAGTAGAACTGATAAAATATACTTAATCAGTTCTAGAAAGAGTTATAATAAAATAACACTTTATGCATGCTAAAACATGTCTTGAATATGGCCCCACATTATTAGTGATTTTGTGAGTGATGATAAAAGGTGTATTTATCATCTCTAGTAAAAGAAACATGTTTTAAAGTATCTTATAATGTACATTATTTTTGTCACTGATAGTAAAAATTTCTATCATTGATAATTTCTTATCCAGTAGTTATGTTAGAAAAATATCACTTGTTTGAAATTCTCCTTGATGATGTGATATGTAATCTTGATGTTATTTTTCCTTGCATCATGGATAATTTTTTGTCTCTGATTGAAATCCCTCATATTATCACACTAGATTGTAAAATGAGATCTCACATGAACACTAACACCCTCGTGATCTTGATTAATCTTTATGAATTTAGTACATTATTTATTAGTCATAGTATATTAATATTCCACATCATTCAATGAAATGAAATATTTCTACTTATATATACATGAAATATACAAACATACAAGATTGAATCCACTTCACAATATAGGATAGTGATCATCCACAGAAATATCCCACTATTCATATATAAATCCCACTTTCTCTTGTTGTGAACTAACATTATAAAATAATAAAAAATACACCATGCCTATGACACACTATAGTATTAGTTTAAATTCATTCATGTGGATTTGTTTGGGTCTTTTTAAAAACCTTGTGACTTGAAAATTGGAAAACAAATTATCATTTCATATAGATTTTATGTACTTTATTATTATATTGATTTTCATATATTCCACCTAATCAACTAATTTTCCAACATCTTCCCTTGAAAATGTATTCTTGGTTGAAATTAGTTATGTAAGTGCCTTAGAAATTCCCTTTTATAATATTTATAATTCATCCATTTAGAAATTATATTGTGAGATAAAGGTTTTATTCATTCCACATGTCACATAAACACCAAGGGAAAATGAAAACACACAACTCATTGACATTTGAACTCGCAACTCATAAATTCTTGAATATTCATCAATTATGACTCATTAGATATTTTAAATTAAATGTAATCAATACAAATAATAACAAACAATATTTGAATAATTTTTTTTGATATAATTATTTTGATAACCAATCATCATTTAAAATAATCTATTTGAAGTGTTAATCAAGTTTAGAAAATCAAGACTGTGGTTCTTTATCTTCCCTTATAAAAACATATTTATGAAAAAAAATATTTTGAATATTTATTAATCTGTAATCCAACTAGTTACTCAACATATAACTCTTCCATAAAATAAAAATTAAAGAATACTAAATTTTCATCCATTTAGAACACATTGATTTTCATTTTCACTGAAATGACCATGAAATGTTAAATAAAATCAAATTATTAAATAGAAGAAAATGTCTCAATTACCTAAATTATTTAAATTTATGAATACCCATAATACACTATTCATGACATGTTCTCTGATAAACTTTTATATTCATAGATATTTTTGTAGAAAATAGTCATGGTTCTGATGAAATTTTGTCTTTTGGCCATTAAAAATTTTCACTAGATTGATTGTTCTCAAATTGGTGCAGCTCTTTATAAATCTCCTTAAAATATTATTATTATTTTTAATACTAGAAAATATTCTTATCTACATGAGATATGAATGATTTTTTGTTGTAGAGTATTTTTCCCTATTGTTTTTACTGGATTTTTCCTATCATAAATGATGTTCCCTTCATTGATCTTAGTCTTGTTTCTCGACATCTTTATTGAAATTTATGATGTTTTATAAACCTCATCATCCTTTTATTCATCAAAATAATCCTATGTTTTTTATTTCCCATTGTATATTCTTACTTCAAAACCAAATTCAATCAAATTTTTCATCAACAGTTTAGTGATTCTTCTCATTTCCATAAGAATTGAATCTTGGATTTCAATTATTTTCTACTAATTTTGTTAAATTATTTGAATAACTTGATCATGGATGAATATAAGATATATATAAATTTATTTTAATGATATTATAACTTCAAATGATTATATTTATATAGAATAAAACACATACTCCAAAAAACATGAACATATTTTAACATCAGATTATTCCAATACAACATCACATAAGATGCATTCTCTTTACATAGACACAAAAACATTCTATTAATAATGTAGAACAATTAAAATATTTCTTACAAAAAATAATACTTTATAAGTTCCTTTTTAATGAGTACCACCCAATACAAGTTATTAGTGACATGTTACCCCTATTAAGGTCATCATTTTGTGGAGGCATCCCCACTATCGTGACTTGGTTCTATATAACATGATTCTTGAGATAATAATCTAATTGATTTTTTGAAAAATTACATTACATTTGCAGTTAAAAACTTATTACATATCAGAAAAAGAATATTTTCTGT
Source organism: Viscum album (assembly GCA_963277665.1). Lineage (NCBI taxonomy): Eukaryota > Viridiplantae > Streptophyta > Magnoliopsida > Santalales > Viscaceae > Viscum > Viscum album. Next base: position 111,245,326 of record OY728151.1, read on the forward strand.
AAATATTTGATAACATTTAATATATCTTGATACATTAAAATTTCATGAAATCACCATCCACCATGCTATTATATTGTAGACATCAATGAATAAAATATAGTAAATTTTTCTTCAATATTTTGATTTAGTAATTAATATTACACACATATTAACTAGCACCAACTCAATAATTGTTTTTTAATTATTATCATTTGTATTGTAACACAACAAAACAATATATACCTCTTTAAAATTATCACGTCTAATAATGACTGGGTGAAGGTTTAGGGATATCACAAGACACTTTGCTCTTCACTAAGTCATCCATGGACTTTCCACTCAATTGTATAATACTTTTATATCCCATGTTTTCTTCATCTTATTTATTTATAAAATATATTTCATATTATCCAATAATATAGTTGATATTCCCCTTTATTCACTGTCCTTGCATTAAAATTTTACCATATCTTACTTTGAAAATAAATATATATTATATGAAATTTATCTCATTTACCGACTCAGATATTTTTTTTAAAGAAATAAAATTCGTTCCAAAGAGAATGAATACTAATACATTGTTTTTACTAATTTATTGTCCTAATATTTTCAATTTCACAGGACCAATAATTCTCAAATAATAAATATTTATTAATCCAACAAAACATAACTTAACTTACTCAATTCCTATGATATAATATTTATTTATTATCGTATGGAAAGTTTTTCCACTACCCAAGACACATATTTCACCCTAATCAGTTTTTATCAGTTCAATAAATGAAACATGCACCTTTCCAATTATTCCTCTCATTATATATTTATTCTTCATATACTCAATGAGTGGTGAATATTTTCATTCCTTCTCTAAATATGATGGATAAAATTTATCCTTTAATTCTAGTAATTAGTTCTCTATTTTTATAGAAATTGATGATTCTTTTATGTCTCTATAAGGGAAAAACTTATCATTAATGATGATAAATTCATGGTTTTTACATATCATTTACAAAAAAACAATATATGTGATAAACAAACATAGTGTTAGAATTTAATCATGTCTAATTTTATTTCTACATGGCCCTGAAGTATAAATTTTCTATGGGAAATAGTTATTATGTATGTTACATCATTCCAAAAAAAAAATTAATATATTTTGGTATATTTTTTTAATTATCCAACATCTATTTAGGGATTTTTAGTCATACATGTTAATGTTCCTCTAAGGTATGTGTGTATGAGGATTTACATCAATAATCCCAAATTTTTTATAATGATCAAGCCCCATAATAATTTTTAATAGTATTTTATAAAATTTTACATTTGATAAAATCTAAAACATCTTAGTTGCATAACCATGATTATCTTCTACCATACCCATACACCACATATTACAATTTCATTATTTCATAAATGGGAGTGAATAACCATTGATGATAATCAATATTATTATATAAATTTAAATTTTTTGATTTATGTTCATCAATCTATTTAAATATAATAATTTCTATATTATTAAATATTTCATTTTTTCCCACTATATAAATTTTAGTTTTTTACTCGTCATACTTCCCTAATTTTTTTTCATTCAAGATTTACTTATTTAATCTATTCAAAATCACTATTAACTCAGACTTCTCCTCTTATTTCTAATGTATAGAATAAAAAACAACCCCATTGGCCTTTATTAATGTGGCCCACCAAATATTATTATATTAAAAAATAGCTTCGATTTCTATAATAATTTATACACTTCCCTATAGTATATAATATTCTCCACAACTATCATCCATTTATGGTTTGTTTATAATAGCCACAAGGTCATCTCCATTGTGGTCTACGTAGCCTTCAATTTCTTCCACCTTCACTTCTTATGAGCAATAATACTCTTGAAAATAAAAATTTCACTTCTAGAAAAATTTATTATTTGATCCAATATTTAATCATAAAATAATAATCATCTTAAAGAATTAATATACAATTTTTTAAATAAAATTAATTTTTCTATGTTACATGAATTTATTTTTTACTTATCTATACTATTTGAATTTTATCATTTCATGAGTGTAATTAATGATCCTTTTTATTTATATATATTTCATAACATGGTTTCCACAATATGTACCCTTAAATTAAAAAACTATATTTTATTAGTTATATAGTGTTGTATAGTTATTTTTTCTTTAGTGTTGCACGTGAAGGATGTTATTGAACAGATTAGGTTTTAAAGGGAATTTTTTGTAGTAAAATATTGGGGTATTACAGTCACACCCTTAAATAAAGTGTATACCATAATTTTTAATTATAATATACTAAGGAAAATATCTAAGGTTTTAGAAAATGTAGTTGTGAATCAGGTGATAGTTATATGAGAGATATCAACATTGCAAACATATGAAGAATACATTTTCCCCCTATATAGGCTTATCTTTAACATTCATTTATTTATCTAACCATTTGAGCTAAGAGTAAATAATTATTCACTATTAAGTCCCACATTATATATATTTATTTTAAATGGTGTTCATAATAAACCTTTCATTGATAGAGTATAATGGGTCCATCAGATTTCCTTATTTCTAGAAATTTTCCCTCGATATTGAGATAAAAAATAAATTATTAAATTATTCTAAAATATGGATAATAAGGGTTAATATATGCACATTCCCATAAGCATAAACTTAGGAAACAGTAAATAATGAAATTTTATTTAATAATAAAATCATTATGGAGGTGATTTAATTTCATTTTAAAACACCTCAGATATACCAGGGTCCTATAATCAAAAACCAATAAGAAATATACAATTATTTACTGTAGCATAATTGATAATTAATTATCATTTTCTATACTAGAGGTAGTAAACTCATTGGTTGATCCTTGTTAATTTTCTATCTGAGGTCTCTCTTTTCTATTATTCTAATTATGCTTTTGGTTAGGGAATCAACTATCATATTGCCTTTTCTCCATACATTTGAATCATTTGAATTTTCTTTCAACATTTAATTTTCTAGCCACTTCACCCTTACTCGAAAATACTAACGATGATGTATACACATTCCATACATGAAACATTTTCTAGTTCCTTTAAACTAATTTAATCTATAAATCCTACAACATTTTTTCATATAGGGGATTGTAATTTTATATCTGCATGAGTTTTTCCAATTATGTCTTCATAAAATTCCATAATACTTTTCTTAAATTTAGAATAATTAGATTCCTAAGCTACAATTTTTACATTAAGTACACATAAAACAACCTCTTAATAGATATCAATGTCTCTTATTTACAATACCTTTTAAGGAATTAGTTTTAGGTCACTAAATAATGTTATAATTTTACACTTGAGGTTGATAATAAAATAGAAGGCATACCCTGAGAGCTCCATGAAGTATTATTTATAGGTACTAATTGATTTACCCTCCCTTTATTTTAATTATTGGAATTATATCATCATTTTTTAAAGAGTTTTGGGAAAAGATTTAGTAAAAAATACTTCATCGAAATCCTTCTATTTGATAGATTCAACTAGTTTATTCTTTTCTGAATTCACAGTGATTCCACCATTGGCCATCCTCACATTCTTGATGACATATAGTTTAAATTCATTTCTAATTTATTGGGAATTTGAGGGAATAAAATAACATATCTCTTTCATTGATTCATTTTTTTGGTAATTAATGTGTTGAGTGTTCCACTAAAATAGGGTAGGAGGTGTTGTATAAAATACAATATGGTTATTTGTTACTTCCATGGTGTATCTGGAACCTCCAAAAAGGTTCATTTTATTACACATAAATTTGGTTAACATTGTCATAAAATTTTTCACTTTATTTTCCATCCCATTAGTTTTCATTTTGGGACAATAATTGCATTTTACATTATATGAACTATTTACATAGTTCTTCATTACACCAATAATTATATAAATACATTAATTTTGACTGATTTTAAAAATAAAAAAAGGATAAAAATGAAACACTAAACATATAAAATGTAACTCATAAATTATTTTCATATCATAACACATGAATCCCTTGGAATTAATCTAGCTTATACATTGTTAGTTTTCTAACTGAACTAGTTATATATTAAAATTCATCATAATGGTTTATAAAAATAATTTAAATCAAGAGAACCATATCACTTGGGAGTTTCATAAAAATTATGCAGTTAGGCCTCTCGGTCATGCACTGGGTGACGACTGAGTTAATACCCAATATACCCTATTTAGTGTTATCACCCCTACATACATTTTTATAAGATCAGATATCTAGTTTTAGTATCCATAAAAATATGTAATTTCTATTATTACTATATAATCTCAACTACACTAAAACATATATATATTATCTTATACTTATAAAAATTTATTTAACATATCCCTAAGATGTTCACTAATGCTATCTTATTATATTTCCTAAAAATAACAATAATAATTCTCAAAAATAAATAACACTTATATGATATCACCATGAATAAACCTAAGATAAACCCATATTTAATTTACATTTCATATATAAGAATATAATTACATTAAAAAAAATAACTTCATACTACCAAAAAAATATGGTCTAGTTTTATTAAGTACTAGTTACATATTTTAAAAATATTGTGATCATTTTTTCATAATCAATAAATAATGGGCTCTCTTCTAGAATTCAAATAAGATATACTCATATTTAAAACCCAATTAAGGTAAAATAATAGAGGGGTTAGATCGAATATAATGTAAGTTAATTCCAATTAAAATTTCATAATGCGTTATATCAAAAGAATATGAGAAAATATGAGTATGGGTAGATATCATATAAAAAATAATATGTAATAACAAGTGTTATCCAAAATTCCTCATGGTAGGGCATGTAATATTAAAAGAAAAATATTTACCAAGGTAAAGTAGTGTGGAAACATGATATAGTAAACATCTTCAATGGATAAAAACATAAGCATGTAATATATAATTATAAAATATATATAAGTATATTTGTTCATAACATTTTGAAACTCGACAACTCAACCAAGTTCATTCTCATTATTTATAATTTAACTAATCTTAATCATAGCCACACTCAATCTTGTTAATGTAGCTATTTTTTACTATTCTCATGCTTAATATTATGAATGAAGACAATCTATATCATCTTCATCCTTGATCTTATGAGAATAGATAATACACATCACATTCATGCTCAATATATTTTTCTTATAATCTATAAATCATTAACAAATGCATTAGAGGGTGATATAGGACCACACCCATTATCAACCATGAAAATTTATTTCATAATATATCAATAATTAAAAAAATTATGAAAACTAATGGGAAATAAACTATTTTTCATTCATCTCATCATAAAGAACCTAGGGAGGTAAAAATTGGTTTCACAATACTTGAAGATAGTATCACAAAAATTGACATCGATCATGTAAAAGGATGATACCATAATCTTAATCACCTAAGAAAAAGATTTCATAAGATCCTTTGTAGGAATATTCATGAAAAATAAATTCTATGTAAATTAATCCTTTATAGATAAATAGGGAAACATATAGGTGATAACTAAAATAAATTTTAAATTATTATCTTAACAATGGAATAAGTTATGAAGTTACATGTTAGTTTGAAAAAAATAATTTTTAAAACACTCTCTTTTATGAAATTAAAATAATTGAAATTTATAAAATAATAATTTGGGAGATATCTCAATAATTAATCCTTTATAAGATATAATGGTTCAAAAATTTTGATGTTAAAAGTTTTTTTTATAAAAAATTTATTTTAAAAATAATCAGTAATAAAGATCCTTGGAAAAGGTTTAAAGGATTAAAAAGGTTATTTGAAATCATTGAGAAACTTTTAATTTTAAAAATAATATTAAATAATAGATCAATGATAATAAATAATGGTTTCATAATAATTGGAGAGTGAAATATAAAACATTTGATTTTTTATAGATAGAAAACCTTTTCAATATTTTGAAAATACTATGTAAAAAAACCGACATCATAAAAAGGGAAACCAAGAAATAATTTTCTAAATATAGGGAGGAAAAAATAAATGTAACCTGAGATAAAAGATCAGGGTTTAAATTATGTATGTGAACATTTTTAGGAAGAAAAATCATGTACTACGAGGGAAAAATCATCAAAAAAGATGATAATTATTCCCAACAATAATATTCTTTTTATAAAGAAATTAGATCATGGTAAAATAAGTGAATAAAAAAGGTCATATTCTACTAGAGTGAATGCTAAAGTACTGTGAAATAAAATATTAGGGTGTGTGAAATTAATATTGAAAGAAATATGTTTAAGAAGATGTAGTTTAACATAAGGAATGGGGTAGAGTAAAAAAACCTTCTTGGTAATTATATCATAATAATCAAAGGAAAATGGGGGGAAGATCATGGAATAGGAATTTAAAACTAATGAAATGGAACATATAATCATATGTGAATGTAATAGGGTTATAAATCAACCATATAAATTAAACTATTGTCCAAAATTTTAAACATTTCCTATGGAGTTGATAATGAGACAAAAAACCCGTACAATTGTTTTTGACTTCTACTAAAGCTCTTACATCTCATTTATAATTTCGGTATTCCAATAAAGAATAATTTTTGAATTATAGAATTGAGAAACATGTTTCTTTATAGAGTCTCGTAAATTTTTATAAGTTATCTAGAAGAAGTATATTTGGTAATGGTTCATGGGAATATTGAACTACAAGTGTGTCTTGATGTGGTTTGATGTGAGATCCATTTCATATTGAAAAAGAGAAACAAATCAATAGAAAATAATGTTAGGTAACAGATATTAAAATATTATCATTATACATTAGTGATTTTGGTGAGTAAGTATTGTTCAAACATGTATTTATGAATTTCAAGCCCACAAAAGGTACTATACAAGGTCTTAGTGTAAAATATATTTAGAAAAATTAGAGGCACATAATATTACACATTTTAACAACACCGGTAATTACTTTTTCACCAAAAATATATGTTGAGAATTCTTAAAAAATTTCTTCAAGATGAATCTAAATATAAATCCTTTTATTCAATTTCAATTTCTTAATATGGGAAAATTAGCTAATATATTAAATCATATAATGTGTCGAAATTTTTTTCATAAAAAACATTCTAATAATTATGTTTTCTTAATATTGTTTAACATTACTTTACAATTTAATGAGTATTAGTTTATTTAAATATCTTTATTAAAAATTATGTTATGGTATTTATGTTTCAAGTGTATCAATTTAATTTTAAATCATAACATTTAAAAAATTATTATTACATTAAAAATGACTATTTTATCATTGAGACTAATATTTATCTTCATAACATAATTTTATGAATAGAAATTTAATTGATTCCATTATATAATTTATAAATTATTATTAATAATATTCAAATCATTTTATGAAATTAAATTTCTAAAAGTGATATACGAATAATTTCATATAAGACCATGTAACTCATAAAAATAATTTAAAAAAATATCTATTAAAAATTAAAAAATATTAATTACATAGTAATAACTATTTGAGGGATGTTAACCTATTTTATATTATATACTACAAATTATATAAATTTAAAATTTTATTTAATTATGATATAATACATTTCATAGTTTTAGAAAAAGTTTTTTTTTTGCATATATATTTGAATTTATAAATTGTTTTATTTTTTTAATTAGATATACCAAATGAATTTTATAGTGAATTTAAATTAATAATGGACTATATTATTATTTATAAATATATATTTTATAATTTGGAAACATTTGTATTTATTCACCAATTTAATCAATATAGTTTAATAGTTATATAATGTCACGTGGCCTATTTTTGTTTGGAATTTCATGTTAGGTAAGGTATAAAAAACATTGAATTTTAAAGGGAAAAATTATTTAGTATAATATTAGGATGCTAAATAATCCCTCCTTGAATAAATATTTCCAAAATTTATTTATTTTTATCATATAATGAAAATATATATGGGTATCTAAAATGTATACATGACTCAACTTGTAATTTCTAGATTAATTTCAACCTTGAATATGTTGAAAAAATAAATTTTCCCCATAATAGTCTTATCCCTACCATTGAGTTTTTTCTCCAACAATTAGGGCCAAGTGTATATCATTATTCAGTATTGATTCCCACATTATATAATTTACCTCAACATCGGTTCAATAATTATCCATGCAATGACACACTACAATGAGTTTATGTGATTTCCACATTTCATAAATTTTTTTCCACTCTACGTAAAGAGAAAAAATATATTATTAAATTAATCTAAAGGAAGGGAAATAAGGTTTTCACTTGGAACATTCATAGAATATTTAAATTAAGATGAAATAAAATAAGTATTTTTCATTAATAATCAAATCATTAGTGTAAAAGCTATATATTTTATGATATATTTCTTTAAATTTAATCTCTTTGATAGATTTTGGTATATGCAACCCCAAGTGTAAATGAATTTTATTATATTATATCATAATAACCCAGCTGTTAAATCACTTGAAATAAATAGAAGTAAATAAATTATGAAACTTTTATGGTTTACACATTTAGAAAATAAATTCATCGGTCAAAAATTGAAGAAAAATAAAAATCATTTGAATGTAAAATAAATATTTTTATACATGTAGGTTTTTTTATAATAATAAATTAAATTGATCATTAATGATGAATTATTTTAATGAAATTTAAATATAATATATTCAACTAAATATTTTATCATTCATCTAATACTTTTTCAAAGAAAGGGGTAATATAGCATGATTTTAATGGAATGACTATGTCCAATAACATACAAAATACACAATAATAATTGTAATCAAAATGCGAGATATTATTTCATTACCTTAATAACATTGATGTTAAATTTGAAGATATAAGTAGGATTAAATAGTTATTAAATATATATACATAAAGATTCTAATAAATAAAAAACTAATTTATTAATACTTAGGAAATAAGAAAATATTTTGTAGTAGTTATTTTTATTCTTCAAAAATATGTATCTTCAAAAATATTTTTTATTGTTATTTAAGATTTAATAATATAATAATTTTTGGGAACCTTAAATATTTTTTTTTAATTTTTTTTAAATTATATAATAAAAGTTTTATTTTTGAAAATTTTTAGTGTTTTTCTGAAAATATAGATTTTTTATTGAATAGTTCAAAATATAGATTTTTTTATTTAAAAATAGATTTTATTTTAAAGTATTTAAAAAGTAAAAATATATTTTTTATTAGTTTTAAAATTCAATAAATTAATTTTTATTTAATTTAATACAATTAGGGATTTTAAAATTAATTTTATACTTGAATTTAGTACAAAAAAATTTTAAATTTTAAAATATTTTTTTTTAAAAAATATTTTTCATCATGCTTCTCTAGAATAATTTAAAATGAAATTCAGAAATTTCAATGTTTTTATTTTTTAAAAATAGAAGCAATATAAGTAATTAATGGGCCTAAATTTAGAAAATAGGTCTATTTAATTTTTAATCAATATTAATTATAACTTTAATAATTTTTGTTACCACGGTAATTGGTAAATAAAGTAATTAATGTTAAAAATAAAATGATAAGGATTTTAAAATAACCCTAACACTTTCCTAAATTATATCGGCTGAGTAAATTTCATCGATAATCATACAAGATTCAGTAATATGTCATTTTTTCATTTTGGATGTGATCATATCCTTTATATTATTTTTTAAAATAAAAGTAAGAAATTCCACACTATTTATTTTAAAAACATTAATATTTTTAATGTGGGGATAACCAGAGTATTATTTTAGTTATAAATATTATTTTTAAAATAATTTTTTTATCACCATCATGATAACTGTTTTGTAATTTTTAGTACAGAAATAAGTAACTTAAATTCTTCCACAATAATGACCCATTAATTATTAAATTAATGGAAAAATAAAATAAATGATACTAAAAAAATTAAAAGAAATATAATTTATGATAATTAACACAATACATAATCTTTAATAATTAAAATGAAATGATAGAGATATAATTAAATATTATTTATCATTTCACTTAATGAGTTTATGTTATTAGAGTCAATGTAATGAATAGTTCTAAAAATAGTCAGTAATGTTATTTTATAATAAGTAATATTTTATTAAATGATATACAATTCTTAAAAATATTATATTTAGAAAATTTATTAGGATGCTCCTTATAATATCATCTATGGTCCATTTATGAGCTCTTTTTTCATTTTAGTAAATATCTCTATCATCAAAAAGTACAAACACGTTATTTTTTAGGTAAGTTGGAAAAGGGTCAAAAAGGGTTAACAAATTGTTTAATTATTATTGGAGAAAGGGAATTAGATCCTTACAACCTAAAGCTCTAAATTGAGTTTCTTAATAGACACTTATCCCTTATAATGATTTTATATTTTTTAACTCAAACAGAGTTTCCAAAGTCACTCCCATTTTTCTTAATATATTTGATGGTTCCATATTATGAACATAACTAGTTATGAATGAATATAAGTTTCTATTTTTATATATATAAAATTATATTCTTGATATGAATTTATTTATTATTTTTGGTAATTATATAATTACCATAATTGTTTCTGCAAAACCAATTCAATGTTTCTTTAATTAATAAAAAATATAATAAATTATTATAAAAATATTCAATGAAATTTAATTATAGTTATTCAATTTGTGACCTGAATTTCATAGTTTAATATAAAATGATAGTGTTTAATCAAATGAATATTCAAATTTAATGTATATCTATCTGTCTTTTAGGTCAACTTAACCGAATAGTTTCAAAATTGAAAATAATTGAATTTTATGAGAATAAAATTTTATTAAATTCCATAAAAATCATTAAAATATTAAAAAAGAATAGGGAGATATTATATGGTTGAAAATTTCATCCCTTTTCCATTTATAGTCCGTTTTGAACCTCTTTTTGAAAATATTTTATTATAATTTAATCTTTAGTAAAATTCCTAAAGTTTCCCTCCATCCAATCATAAAAGGAAACCTAACCCCTCACATCATTAAAACACTTTGTGAATTATAGATCAACCAATATCATCCAATTTTCATTCAAATATTCGCTATACACATCCTAGATGTGTTTTTTTCTTTAAAAAAACATTATAACCCATTATAGGAGATATAAGAGAACCGTTTCAAAGAACAAGAGGTTAGAGAGAATTTGAGGTAAGGTTAACAAGAGGAAAGGTATTTTTTTACAATTTCCACTCCACTAAGATATATTTAGTATTATGATATTAGTAATATTCTAATAACTTTTTATATATTCCCTTTTCTGATTTTATATGAAATGTGCATAATTTGTGTGAAATATTAATGTTTTAATACTAAATATAATTTTTGAGCATTTTTAGAAGTTTTCCAATTGAGTCAGTTTACTATTTTATTTATAATTATCACCCTACTGATTAAAATTGTGTGATTATTGTTTTTTAGGATTCCTAATTCAGTATAAAACATTTATTAGAATTAAGATTGGGCCAATTCTTTCATTTGAAGGGCCATATAGACCACACATGAAGGTCCATAGAATCTATGAAGAAACTGGACCGTCCATTAAGATTGAATTACTAGCCTCAATAAAGAAATGAAAATTAAATCACCCTCCTCAAATATTTTGGGGAAAATATAAGGAGTCTTGGATAAAACTTTCAAGGCCCAAATCCAAGTATAAAAGGCCTAACTGATTCATTTAAACTCAACCCACCATTTTGGACGGGAATTAACATCAGTACCGTATTCATGACATATATCATGATGTATTCCTCAAATATAGTTGATATTTTTCAGTGTTAAAGAGGAGATATAGGAAGCCGACTTTGTTGAATAAAGTGTTCTGATTTCATGTCATATTCCTATTGATGAAATCATTAAAATTTTGGTCTTCTAAAAAGCATGGATTGAAATGGACAGTTTAATTTCGTTTACTCAAATTGACATAAATTTGGATCCGTAAGTCCAAATGTGTCAAAATATTTAGAGAATTTGGCGAACAGTATTATCTACAATTTTAAAGAAGAGGCCATCTCGAGATTTGACTATATGAATAGCCAAATTGGTGTTGCAAGTGGATGGATAGATTGGGAATGCAAATAGTCCAATTTCTTGGGCTATAAATACATCCCCCTCCTCTCCTTCAAAGAGGTAGGAATTTTAGAAGAGAGGAGAAACAATTGGCACAATCAAAGCCTTTCCAAAGGCTTGGGAGGACCTACCATACCAAAGTTTTCACTTGATAGACCCTTCCTCCTCTATTTGATTTCATTTTCTTTTGTTATTTTCTTCATTTGTAATCTTGTATGTCCTTGTTTTGTAATTTTTTTTAATGATAGTATCTTCTTCATATTATATTTTAATCATCCACCCTCTATTATTAAATATTAATTCTCTTAAAATATTTTAAATTAAGATTAAAACCCTTCCATTCTTTTGCTCCCTCATTCATTCAAAATTCTATTTTTAATCATTATCATTGTTTGTGGGTTTGTGTTCGGAACACAACTCTTTTATTATACCATTATTTTTCGTCTCTTATGAACTCATCATCATAAAAATAATAAACAAAATTTATAATCATCTTAATGACTGAGTAAATCTACAATTGGGGTGAGTCAAAATTTAGGGATGTTAAGCGATTGAGGGTATTTGATCGATGAGTATTCTTTAATTTAACATTGTGTATTTTGGAATTAACATGTCATGGATTAATGAAATATTTTGTTTAATGTGTGTTTTTATGGATTATTGGAACCATAAATACACTACCATCAATAATATCTGATTGATATTAGAACCCTAAGATAAGTTAAGGTTTGGATTAAAGCCTTAACACTTAAGAATTCCAATCAATGTTATATTGTGAAGTGGATGTTAATTTAAATTCAATTTAAAACAAATCTCAAGGACATTACAAGCATAACTACCTAATAATGAACTCACACCAATGTTAATTAGTTTGTTAAATCAAACATCATCCATAAATTATTTCATAATCTATGCAAACAAGCCCCCAAATTAGAATACAATCAACTAAAAACAATCGACTATTAAAAAGTATCATTGCTGAGGATTCGAACTGAGTGCTTATATACACATTACAAGAGCATCAGAACCTTGACCGATTGATAGAAGATAATAATACATGCTTTAAAATGGCGATGATTCTAGGGATGGTGGATTAAGTAGAAATTTTATTTGGTTATTGTAAAAAAATTACAAAAAAACTAAATTAAAAACAAATTGAAAAAAACATAAAGAAAAACCCATATTAGAATTTCTTCCAAAATATGTTTAAAATCCATATAGCCTCCCAAAAAATCCCTCTATTTTTTTGACACTGAAATCGAGTGAACTCTTCTCCAACATAGGAGGAACATTAGGGATAATCAAATAATTTACGAAACAGTCCTTGTCCAACCAGTTGAATTAGAAATGGCGAATCCTAGGGAATGAACACTAAAAGAACTCTCTACCCCTGATATGAATTACCAACCTGTTGGTATTCAATATCTAAACGTAGAGGCTGAATTAAAACTCAAATCATTTTTGATTCATATTCTCCCTCATTTCCACGGGTTATCCTGTGAGGATCCACATCTCTACCTTAAAGATTTCAAACTAGTATGCTCTACCATGAATCCTCAATGGGTTTTTAGGAACAAATAAAACTCTGAGAATTCCCTTTATCCCTAGATAACAACTCCATTTCATGGCTCTTCTACCTCCATCATGGTTCCATAACCACATCGAATGACATGAAGTGACTCTTTTTAGAGAAATTCATTCCATCTTCTCATACTGCTTCTATCCAAAAGGAAATAAGTTGTATTCATCAACACCCCAGTGAATCACTCCATGAGTATTGGGGGAGGTTCAAAAATATTGTTGCAACCTACCCACACCACCAAATCCCTGATCAAATCATGATCTAATACTTCTACGATGGGTTATTATCTATAGAAAGAACCCTCATTGTTGCCGCAAGTGGTGGTGCTCTAGTTGATAAAACTAATGCAGCTACAAGAGATATCATAAGCAACATGACTGCAAACAAAAAACAATTCCATACTCGAGAACATTATCAAGTCAAAAAAGTCCAATAGAATCAATCCATTGAGCCAAACAAGATGAATTAGTGGATTAGTGAACTTACAGGTCTTGTGTAACAACTATATGTGGCTTCCAAATCCCCAACCTTATCTTCTATACAATCAATGTTTCCTAGACATTTCAAAAACTATGGAATCTGCAACTCACTAGCTCATCCAATTGACACATGGACATAACTTCAAGATAATCCATCTGATTCATCTAGACCAATGTATCTCAAAACAGCCTATGTTGTAACACCCCAATATTTCAAAGTGTGTTATTTCTTCAAAATAATTCAATAACTTTCACTACACGCAACACCCAGTTCAAGCACACCATGACTTACCAAACAAGTCGTTCAAAAGAGTTTATGAATAGTATTAACTAAATTTTTAACTTTATATAATCCTTATAATTTTAGTATCCATATTAAGAGTTTCTTATATATAATTTAAGAACAAATTCATTTTTTTCAGATAAAAGAAATATTTTTCAAAAAATGAACTTTTACAAACTTTTAATAGTGAAACCCTTTTTTTAATCCAATATTTTAAAAATTTATATATTCAATTTGACTAAATTAATTTATTATTTATAAAGGGGGCATCAAAAATTTACAAGGTAACACCCCAATATTCCACGGTACACTTCTCTTTGAATAATATAGTAGCGTGTGTTGTACACATTTCGAGTTCTAACACACACTACAACCAATCAAAATAGCTGTTATGATTAGTAATACCTACTTTTTGAAAATTTATAAATTTTATCTCTCAAAATGGACATCATTTTTGGATTTGTAATATCTAATTTAGCCTAGGGTGAAATTTTGGGACTTTTCGTTAAACATTTTTATTTTGATTAATAGTGAAAATTACTAAATTTTAATTAAAAACATATTTTTTAATAGAAATAATTTATATTGATAAATTATGAATCTGAGTGGTTTTAAAGTATATTTGGAATATATTTTTACCATTTAATACAATGTTGGTCATTTTACATAATTTCACAATTAAACCGGACATAAACAAGTGTCAATCTTTTGATAGTTATTATCTTTTAAAAACCCGCTTTTTGTTTTAACAACGAGAATTAATTTTAAATTAATTCATTCCACTTATGTGTTTTCAATTTGGAAAAATGGATTCCATATTTGAAATCAGGATGTACAAATTGTGAAAATAGGTATCTTTTATTTTTAGACATTTTGAATAATTACTTCAGTAAATATTTTATTTACCGTGGTTAAAATGTAAATCCGGTAAATAAGGGTTATGAATAATATAATAATAATAATAAATTACCCTAAAACGTGTCCTAACCTTATTGGTGGATACATTTCCGACCATGGGCATCTTTGGGTCGATTTTTGGGACCCCATGGAGCCACTTGTAGGTGATAGGGACACTATATTTTAATTAAGTTAAAATAATTACAAAAATGACATAAGCATATATCTTTTAGAAAAACAATTTTTACATAGGGTTATATATGTTGGATTTTAGACTATAAATATTAATTAGTAATCTAAAAAATATTTCCTACATAATTATATTTTATTTATAATTTTTGGACATTAAATAATTTAATTTAGTTATGACACAATGGTGATGTAGTAATTACCTAATTAATGAAATATTTAAAAAATTAATATTATAAATACACAAATAAATTTAATTTGAGACTTTTTATAAATACCAATACGTTTATAGGATAATATAACATGTTAGTATTGATTTAATTAACTTTTTTAGAAGTAATCATTCTCTTATGATTTTTAAAAAAATCAATTATTGAATAGTGTCAAAATTGACATAAAAGAGTTTTTAAAACAAATATTATATTATTAATTGATATTAAATTTCTAAAAATCTAAGGTTCGGCCAAGAGATTTATATCATGATATGTGTATCATTATTGGACCACTTGGGGGTCGCTTGGATGTATATAGTAAGTTTATTAACCATATAATATAAAAATATAAAGAGACATTGTAAAAGTGAAACTAATTAACTAAGAGTTAATACTTAAAGATAAGGTTAATATAGTGACCCAAACCTATATAAATCCTACTGGTTGAGTGTTTTTCGACCCATCACCACCTTAACCTTTAAATAATTTACTTTGGAGCCATTATAAACCGAATATTAATTTATTATAAAATAATATTTCTAGCTTTTCCAAATGTGTCCCTCACCCCTCTTATAAAAGGTAACTCCCCCTTCTCATTAATTCACACCTTCAAAGCATTCTGGTTTGGCCAAAACCAGCCCAAATACTCTCTCAACTTCCCTCACTTCATCCTATAGTCCTTCCTTTAGTCAGAAAGCCAACCTATGGAGCCCTTTTGATCAAATCAAAAGGAAGAACCCGAAGAACAGGTAATGTTTTCACCACCCTCTTTCAAGTTCCTTTCTTCTTCAACTTCTTCTTTCTTTGTTATTCGCAATCAAAAATAATAACTCCAGTATCTTATATATACTGTGATTTTATTATAAATATTTTACAACCATATTCAGTATTCTATCCGTCCTTTGAATGACATGTCACCATACATGCGTACGTACGACTTACTTCCTCCACATTGTGGTGTAATTGTTATTCAATAAATTATGTTTTGGATTGTTATAATAATGATGTGTAACTCATGTAAATAATAATTATAACATGATAATTATTATGTATATATGATTTACCATCCTATTATATATTATTTTAATATAAAAAGAATGATATTGTCGCTCGTGCGTATGTACGGACTACCATCTCCACGAACGCAATGAGATTCATTCTCCATCTTATCCATTCAATTATAATTATAATTTGATGATTTAAAAATAATTTTTATGGACTTGATATAATTCTGGATATGAATAATATACATCCTATCCATGACAACCAGGGATTACGTAACAAAACATATAAAATAAAATGAGTAAGTTAACACCCGAAACGATGACAATACTAAGATATTATTAACAAAGCAATGTTAAAAGATCATATATTATATCATATTAATGTATATGATTATTTCATAATTTAATAACAATTATTTAAGCATTATAAAGGAGGTTAACCTACCCCCATACAGGGAAATGTACAAGGAAAGATGTTTTCATCTCACTCCTTATTCCCGGGAGATTCATGCCATATTGCCACTATTACCTTTTGTGTGGTGTATGTACTTCCCATAATTGTATTATTTGTGTAATAAAATTTAATTTATGTGTATTTACATATTCATTGTATGATACCTCTTTCATGGGGTGTATGTTTCGTAAGTTACCAAATTGGTAAGGGTTAATTTCACAATATCTTTATTAACCGAGGTTGTTTATACGTAATTATCTACTAGGATCTCTTTATCATCCACATCCATGTTTCTTAAAAATGTATTTAAAAACTTTTTTACTATTTACTAGACAATGGGTTAAATTCATTTAGACCCTTTTGTGTTTTGAAAGGAATCTTTCCCTCATTTTCCAAACAAGTTACTTTTTAACCATTTCGAGAAATTTAAGGTAAG
The DNA here is from genome assembly GCA_963277665.1 of Viscum album. Taxonomy (NCBI): domain Eukaryota; kingdom Viridiplantae; phylum Streptophyta; class Magnoliopsida; order Santalales; family Viscaceae; genus Viscum; species Viscum album. Next base: position 111,263,002 of record OY728151.1, read on the forward strand.
AATGTATTTTTAAACTTATACGGTGGGATCAGTTATTTTCCGCCGTTATAAAATCGCTGAAGATCCCCTTACAATCTTATAAGAATATTTTCAAAGTGAATATTTTATTTTCTAATTATGTGACTATTAAATGATTTCAAAATGAATATTTTAAGAATTTGTGAATGGTACTCTTTATCAAGATCATAATTTTAAATGTTTTAAAGATTTATCTTTCTAAATATTTTTAATTAATGTCCATGTTTTCAAAATTATTTTAAGTATTTATTTATATGGACATAAATTTTTTGAAGTTACATTTCTTTTCATTATTTTTAAAGTGGTATGGGAAACATTGATTCAAAAATCTCCTTTAAATTACTTCCTTTATAAATGTGTGACTTTTCAAGGATTTCGAGAAAAGATATATTTCTCTCAAATAGTTTTGATTTCATCTATGTCAACATCCTTTGATGGATTTTCAGCTTATTTGAAGTTGATTAATTATGATACAAAACTTTTGTATTGTATTGAAGGTATTGTGATATGTTTTACTGTGGATGTGTTATTATACAGTTCGTGGTTTATGGAGAAAGTATTGAAATTTCGTATGCTAGTTTTAATAGGAATGTTTATGTTATGTTTAAACCTTTTCATATATAAATGAATTGGACTTAGTAAGTGACGGGTGGAGCCCACTATAGCTCCTTGATGCATTGGTAGGTCTCATGAGACAAACTAGTGTATTGGCACAAGGCCTTGCCAAATCTTATTTGTAGTCTTGGAACGAGGCCTTGTCTATGTGGTTATGATAGTCTGGAATTATGCATTTCATCATTATGAATCTGGTTATTAATAATGCATGTGATTATTCTATTAGTAGAATATCCATGTGAATAAGTAAATGGTATTATTTAATTTAATTGTTTCTATACTATGTTTAAGTTTAAGTTTAAAAGGTTTTTTTAGTTATACATTGCCTTAAATGTTTATTCTTATTTATGAAATTTTTTTCTTTATTGTTATATTTACTGGGCATTTGAGCTCACCCCTTTTCTATGTTTTATTTTTCCGAGGATTTGAAGAAGTAATTTATGAATGACCTGCAGGGATAGTATGATTGGATAAGAGTGTGGGCTATGGAGAATATATTGTTTTAATTTTTATTTTATGATGTAATGTAAGACTTATGAATATTTCTAGTGTTTCCCAGACTACTAAACTAATCGGTCATTCGAGACTTGATCTTTTGTGATCATGCCAATGTTATTTAATAATGCACCGAATTTGGGTAACTGGGGTCGGGGCGTTACAGTTGGTATGAGAGGAAGTTTAGTACAATCCTTGGAAGCTAGATTTAGATATACTCTGATTAGAGAGCATAGATTTAAGATGGACATTCAGGATTAGTATAGAAGAACTTCCTAGAATTTTGGTATTGTAGATATTTTGTGAGTTTTCCGAGCAATAAATCCCTGTCTGGATACGAGCAGGTAGAGACATATCTGGCATAGATGTACCTAGGGGTAAAACCTGATAACACCACATTGATCTAGACTTGAATGGGAACTGGTGCACGACAACGGGCCTTGAAGCACTCTTTGTTATGACACTCCCGGGGGATATGCTTATGATAATTCTCATTTTCTTTAAAAACCATTATGAAGGGTTTATGAGTATATACTTCTTCAAAGAAAACATTTTTATGATTATGGATTATATCCATAAATAGTTCAATTTATGATAAGTGTTTTACAAGTATGAAATTATGTATTTTGATTCCTAAACTGATCTAGTTTTTGACATTGTTTAGAAATCGCACCCAATAGAAGGAATGGGAACTCCAACAATATGCATGATCCAAACAGTAAGGAGGATCATATATTTCATGGTCTTAATCCAGAATTTAGAAGGGAAATAGTCTCCCATGTATTATCATCATATGATGAAATAGTATCATGTGTCGATAAGATAATTAAGGAATTCTCGGAGTCATATGGCTTTGAAGAGAAGCCAGAGAAGGAAAGGATGGTAGAGAGAAGGACAGATAAAAGGAAGAAGGTAAAAAAAGATTTTCCCATATGTGATAACTGTGGAAAGAATCACCTTGGAAAATGATTGAAGCGAATGTGAGTATGTTATAAGTGAGGAGAAAAAGGACACAAAGTACGTGACTACAAGGGTAATAAAATGGTTTCAAATGTACAATTCTTCATTTGCAAGGAGTTTGGACACTACATGAACCTATGTCCCAATCATCGGACTATGCCAAAAATGATGTTATTGGATAATAATCAAGTTATGATACTACCACATATGAAGAGGAATGATTAGAGTTCTTATGTTGATTATTTCATTTGAGTGTTGTATCAACAAAGTACTTGTTATAATAATCATGGAGTATATGAGGATTGTTCTACTGTACTATTTCATTAAGGACTTGAGATTGTGTTGAACAAAAAAAATTTACTCTATAGCAGGTTAAATTTTTGGAAAATATATGGTTGAGATAATGATAAACCATAATATGGTTCTGATATCGAGGTAGTGATTTTAGAATAATACATGATTGATTTGGATAAATTATATTGGATATTCATGACTACCTTTAAACTGATTAATGATTTGTATATTCCATCATTTTTGGGGTTTACAACATTTTTGGATTGAAGAAGTATATCCATTATTATTTAAGGAATAAGGTATCATGAATGTAATCAATAAGGTTTTAAGGTAATTCAAGTTGTTTTAGTGTTTTAAAAGAATACATGATGAAGGTTTTCACATGTTATTACACGGAAAAGAGGATCTTCATTTTGTTTACCTTCCTTATAAATTTTTGACTAAAGTATTTTGGATAGTTCTATTTTGGATTATCTTTGGATTTCCATAAAAGGACAACCCGGAGGTCGGGTGGCAACCCGTCGCGTCCGGTAAGGCCGCAAGACTTGAACCCACAACCGAAGGGTGACAAAGGTGTATCACCTACCACTGGCCCACGTGATGTCTTGGATTAAATAATGTAGTCTTTTTTAAAAGATCTGGTAGATGAATTATAAATTCATTTTTTTTGATCCCTATACGAATAGGATAAATAGAATATATTTTTTACATTCTATTATATTTTAGAGTGAAAGATGAGTTTGTGGTAGAAATTAGTTAAAGGATGGAACTCTACTTGTCAAGAATATATTTTTATTCTTCTCTTATTTTATGAAGAAATTAATTCTTATACATTATTTAAGGAATCCTAAAAACAAAAATGTGTTATCCTAATACCATATGTTTTGTTGAACCGATGGTATTTCAAATCATCATAGATTGATGAATTTAAGGACCTCAATTATACACTTGTTTTTGATTGATGACCTCAATCACTACCTATAAATATTTACAATTCTCCACCAATTATATGCCTCTAATTTCCACCTATGTTATCTGAATAGAGATCATTATTTCATGGTGACCCTTTCATTTCTCTTTTCCTCTTATTAAGATTAAATTTTATTAACCCAATTTCCGATATGGGTTTTCCCACAAATATATTTTCTATATTCAACCTTTTATTTTCGAAGAACAATTTTGAAGTGTGAGGATGCAATTTATTGAAGGAGGGGAGAATGTAATACCCCAAGATTTCATAGTGTGTTATTTCTTCAAAACAATTCAATAACTTGCACTACACGCAACACCGAGTTCAAGCACGCCATGACTTACCAAACAAGTTGTTCAAAAGAGTTTATGAATAGTATTAACTATATTTTAAACTTTATATAATCCATATAATTTGAGAATCCATATTAGGAGTTTCTTAGACATAATGTATGAACAAATTCATTTTTTTCAGATAAAACAATTATTTTTTCAAAAAATGCACTTTTTCCAACTTTTAATAGCGAAACCCTTTTTTTTAAATCCAATATTTTAAACTTTAATATATTCAATTTGACTAAATGAATTTATTCTTTAGAATGGGAACATCAGAAATTTACATGGTAACACCCCAATCTTCCACGATACGCTTCTCTTTGAATAATACTGTAGCGTGTGTCGTACACAACTTCGAGTTCTAACACACACTAGGACCAATCATAATAGTCGTTATGAATAGTAATACCTACTTTATGAAATTTTATAAATTTTATCTCTCAAAATGGACTTCATTTTTGGATTCGGAATATCGAATTTATCTTAGGGTGAAATTTTTGAACTTTTCGAATAACATTTATATTTTGATGAATAGTGAAAATTACTAAATTTTAATTAAAAACAACTTTTTTTAATTGAAATAATTTATATTGATAAATTATGAATTTGAGTGGTTTTAAAGTATATTTGGAATATATTTTTACCATTTAATACAATGTTGGTCATTGTACATAATTTCACAATTAAACCGGACATAAACAACTGTCAATATTTTGGTAGTTATTATCTCTTAAAAACCCAATTTTTGTTTTAACAACGGGAATTAATTTTAAATTAATTCATGCCAATTATATGTTTTGAATTTGGAAAAATGGATTCCATATTTGGAATAAGTATTTCCAATTTGTGAAAATAGGTAACTTTTATTTTTAAACATTTTGAATAATTATTTCTGTAAATATTTTATTTATCGTGGTTAATGGGTAAATCCGGTAAATAAGAGTTAAACAATAATATTATAATAATAATAAATTACCCTAAAACGTGCCCTAGCCTTATTTTTGGATACATGTCTAACCATGGTCATATTTGGGTCGATTTTTGGGACCCCATGGAGTCACTTGTAGGTGATAGGGACACTTTATTTTAATTAAGTTAAAATAAATACAAAAATGACATATGCATATATCTTTTAGAAAAAAAAAATTTACATAGGGTTATATATGTTGGATTTTCGACTATTAATATTCATTATAAATCTAAAAATATTTCCTACATAATAGTTTTTTATTTATAATTTTTAGATATTCAATAAATTAATTTATTTATGACACAATGGTTATACAGTAATTACATAATTAATGAAAAATTAGAAAAATTAATATTATAAATACCCAAATAAATGTAATTTGAGACTTTTTATAAATAACAATAATTTTATAGGTTAATATGACATTTTAGGATTTATTTAATTAACTTTGTTCGAAGTAATCATTCTTTTGTGATTTTTACAAAAATCAATTATTGAATAGTGTCAAAATTGACATAAAATAGTTTTTAAAACAAATATTATATTATTAATTGATATTAAATTCCTAAAAATCTGAGGTTCGTCCAAGAGACTTATATCATTATATGTGTATCATTATTGGACCACTTGGGGTTCTCAAGGATGTATATAGTGAGTTTATTAACCATATAATATAAAAATATAAAGAGACATTGTAAAAGTGAAACTAATTAACTAAGAGTTAATACTTAATGATAAGGTTAATATAGTGACACAAACCTATCTAAATCCTATTGGTTGAGTTGTTTTCGACCCATTCCCACCTTAACCTTTAATAATACAGTTTGGAGCCATCATAAACCGAATATTAATTTATTATAAAATAATATTTCAAGCTTTTCCAAAGGTGCCCCTCACCCCTCTTATAAAAGGGCACTCCCCCTTCTCATTAATTCACATATTCAAAGAATTTTGGTTCATCCAAACACTGAATAATTACTCTCTCAACTTACCTAAATTAATCCTAGATTCCTTCCTTTAGTCATAAAGCCATCCTAAGGAGCCATTTTGATCAAATCAAAAGGAAGAACCCGAAGAAGAGGTAATGTTTTCACCATCCTTTCTCAAGTTCCTTTCTTCTTCAACTTCTTCTTTCTTTGTTATTTCCAATCTAAAATAATAACTCCAGTATATTATATATACTGTGATGTTATTATAAATATGGTACAACTATATTCAGTATTCTATCCATCCTTTGAATGACACGTCACCATACATGCGTACGTACAGCTTACCGTCTCCATGTCGTGTTGTAATTGTTATTCAATAAATTATTATTTGGATGTGTATAATAATGAGGTGTAATTCATGTAAATAATAAATTTAACATTATAATTATTCTTTATATACAAAATACCATCCAATTATATATTTATTTAATATCAAAAAAATGATATTTTCGCTCGTGCGTACGTACGGACTACCGTCTCCACGAATGCGATGAGATTCATTCTCCATCGTATCCATTCAAGTATAATTATCATTTGATGATTTAAAAATAATGTTTAAGGACTTGATATAATTCTGTATATGAATAAGATACACCCTATCCATGACAACCAGGGCTTACGTAACAAAACATACAAAATTAAAGGAGTAAGTCAACACCCGAAACGACGATAATACTAAGATATTATAAACAAATCAATGTTAAAAGATCATATATGATATCATATTAATTTATTTGATTCTTGTATAATTTAATAACAATAATTTCACCATTATATAGGTGGTTAACCTGCCACCAACAAAGGAAAAGTACAAGGTAAGAGGTTTTCATCTCACTCCTTATTCCCGTGAGATTCATGCCATATTGCCACTATTACATTTTGTGTTGTGTATGTACTGCCCATAATTATATTCTTTGTGTAATAAACATTAATTTATGTGTATTTACATATTCATTGTATAATACCTCTTTCATGGGGTGTATTTTTCCTACGTTACCAAATTGGTAAGGGTTAATTTCAAAATCTCTTTTTTATCCGAGGATGTTTATACGTAATTATCTACTGGGATCTCTTTATCATCCACATCCATGATCCTTAAAAATGTATTTAAAAACATTTTTAATATTTACTAGACAATGGGTTAAAGTAATTTATACCCTTATGTGTTTTGAAAGGAATCTTTCCGTTTTTTCCAAACAAGGTACTTTTTAACCTTTTTGACAAATTTAAGGTAAGAATGTATTTTTAAACTTATACGGTGGGTGTGGTTATTTTCCGCCATTATAAAATCTTTGAAGCTTCCCTTACAATCTTATTAGTTTATTTTCAATGTAAATGTTTTATTTTATAATTATGTGACATTTAAATGATTTGAAAATGAATTTTTTAATAATTTGTGAAAGGTACTCTTTATCAAGATCATAATTTTAAATGTTTTAAAGATTTATCTTTCTAATCTTTTTAATTAATGTCCATGTTTTCAAGATTAATTTAAGGATTTATTTATATGGACAAGAATTTTTCGAAATGATATTTCTTTTCAAAACATTCAAAGTGCTATGGGACACTTTGATTCAAAAATATCTTTTAAATCACTTCCTTTTTAAATGTGTGACTATTGAATGATTTCGAGAAAAGAGATATTTCTCTCAAATAGTTTTGATTTCATCTATGTCAACATCCTTTGATGGATTTTAAGCTTATTTGAAGTTGATTTGTTATGATACAATTCTTTTGTATTGTATTAAAGGTTGTGTGATATGTTTTACTGTGGATGTGTTATTATACCATTCATGGTTTATGGAGAAATTATTGACATTTCATATGCTAGTTTTAATACGAATGGTTATGTTATGTTTAAACCTTTTCATATGGGAATGCATTGGACTTAGTATGTGACAGGTGGAGCCTGTTATAGCTCCTCGATGCATCGGTTGGTCTCATGAGACAAACTAGTGTCTTGGCACAAGGCCTTGACAAAATCTTATTTTTAGTCTTGGCATGAGTCCATGGCTATGTGGGTATGATAGTATGGAATTATGCATTACATCATTATTAAAGTGGTTATTGATATTGTATGTGATTATTAGATTAGTATAATATCCATTTGAGTAAGTAAATGGCATTATTTAATATTATTTTTTCCATACTATGTTGAAGTTTATGTTTAAAAGGCTTTTGTTTTAGTTATACATTGCCTTAAATGTTTATTCTTATTTATGAAATTTTCCGCTATATTGTTATCCTTTCTGGGAATTTGTGCTCACCCCTTTTCTATGTTTTATTTTTCCAAGGATGTGAAGAAGTAATTTATGAATGACCTGCAGGGATAGTATGAGAGGATACGAGTGTGGACAATGGAGACTATATTGTTGTAATTTTCATTTTATGATGTAATGTAAGACTTATGAATATTTCTAGTGTTTCCAAGACTACTAAACTAATCGGTCTTTCGAGACATGATCCTTTGTGATCATGCCAATGTTATGTAATAATGCACATACTCTGGGTAACTTGGTTTGGGGCATTACATATGCTCAGCAGAACACCAACCCTCAACTATCTGTAATTTTGTTAAAAACTTCAACCAACCTCACTCTGAGCCCTTATCTTCTTCCTATAACCAAGGCCTAAGGCATGGTAATCCCATCTCTCATACCCCTCAATTCCATCCTAAAAATCAAACCAAATTCAATATGTTCAAGGTGTTGGTTACTTCCAAAAACCATATCCTTTTGTTCCTCAAAAAAAAAATGAGAAATCCTCCTCCAACTCTTCCAGGATTCCACTATCCTAGTGATACTTTTTAATTCCCAAACCAATAAAATCGCTTTCCCATGAACCAAAATCAATGAAATCCCAAATCTGGAACAAGTCTCTTCTTCTATGAAACCATGGGAAAGTGCAGTTAAAGATCTTTCCTCTTTCACTTGTTCCATCCTTAAAAGCATTGAAACTCAAATAGGTCAACTTGCATCCCACCATATTCAACAACAACCATCCAATTATTACCAACTCCCTGCTCAACCATTACCCCACTCCAAGGGTAATGTAAGTAAAACATCACTTAGATTAGGAAAGAAAATTTATATTCCCCATGATAAGTCCTCCAACTCCCATTGAATGTTGAATTAGAAAATGAAAAGAAAAATAATCTTGAAAGGGAACCTGAAGCCATTCCCACACCTCCTTACATTCAATTTAGGAATCCAATTCCTTTTCCTCAAGATATTTCTAAGCCAAAGAAGTCCTTTGAACCCAATCCTGAAATGATCGACATGTTTAGATGTTTTGAAGTCAACATTCCCCTCTTAGATTACACAAAAAATCCCTATGTATGCCATGTTTTTAAGGAATAGTGAACCCACAAGAGGCAATTTAGGACCTTTGAAAATTTTTCCACCCAGTATTTTATTCCCATAAGGTGAAAATATCCAGGGAACATTATGATTCCATGCCAAATTGGAAGTTCCAAATTTGATGATGCACTCATAGACCTAGGATCCTCAATTAATATAATTCAAAAATCCATCTTCTCCAACCTTATTCTAGGTCCCCTACATCCAACGGGTGTTGTCATTCAGTTATCCAATCAAATCACAACTAGTCCAGAGGGTATAATCGAGGATGTCCTTGTTTGTGTTAATGATATTATCTTCCCAGCTGACTTTTATGTCCTTGACATGGAAGGTGAGACAACTTGTTGCCAATCTCTTCTAATTTTAGGAATACCTTTACTTATGACATATAAAACCAAAATTGATGTCCATGCTGGCATCTAATCCATGGAATTTGGGGACCAACTGGTCAAGTTCAGTATTTTTCAATCCAGGAGATACCCATTAGAGAATCAATATGTATTCTTTATCCATGATTCTGAAAGTTTCTCTGAGAGTGTGTTGAATCCCAATCCATCATGTTCTTCCTGTTATACTGATAACGGATCTTGTGAAATATGCACCATGATTAACCAATTCATAAATGGAGAAGTTGATGTTGACATTACAAATGAAAACTCCATTGATATAAAGGATCTTGAAAACTCTTTAGAATCCCATCTCACCTATGGCCTCTACTGCTCCAACTTGGATGGTAATGGGGAAAAAGAACAAGCATGTTTATTTTTTTATTCAAATATGATTATCCAACATTCATCATTTCCAATCCATGATTCTAAAAATTCTATTATTTGTGAGGTGAACCCTAAACTACAATGATTATATTGTCTCAATGGTAGCGATGTTTGTGATATTTGTTCCATAATTAATAAAGTGATCACTGGTGAGGTTGAAATTGACCATTATTTGGAAAACAACATTGATATAAAGGATATTGACAAATTTATTCAGTCTTATGACTCCACTGATCCTCATTATTCAACATTAGTAAGTGATGAAATAAACGAGTCAAACCCAATTGGGATCTCATATTCTGGTTTTGTGTTTTTTGTTCCTTACATAAATGAACCATTAGAATTGAGACATCTTCATGAATTTTCAAGCATAGAAAACCAACACTTAGTGGATAACATCATTCCCCAAGTTGAAGACAAAATAGAGGGTATAAATATTCTCTTTCCACCCCCATTTAATTGCAAACACATCAATATGGAGGGGATGAAATTATCCAATGAAAAATCAGGCATCCCAAAATAGAATTTTTTCTGGAATGACACTGGAGTTGAGAAAATATGGTGGCCACCATCAGACTATGGGTAGTCTAAGGAAAATTTCCATATGTAGACAAAATAAATGCAGCACTTCTTGGGAGGCAACCAATGTTTTCTTTTAGTTTTATAAAATTTTAATTTTTTTGTTTTTCGTTAAATAAATAATGATTTTTTATTTTCTTTCTATTTTAGGTAATGGTCATTTTCTAAAATCATCACCATGAGAGGATGCACAATCATGGAACCACATAGACTTCTATAGAATCCACAAATTATACAGTTTACCCACCACTATAAGCATATGGAAACCCACCAAATCCAAACTAGGGGGCACCTCATTCCCTTTAGCTTCTCTATATCTCTCTTTCTTCCTCTCTCATTTTCATTTTCTTACAACTTTCCTCGTCACACATTTTTATTTACTCTTTCTATTTTGTGTGGTTGTGTCTTTATAAGAAACTAATAAAAACAAAAAACAAAAACAAACAAAAAAATCATTTAAAAAAATATATAAAAAATAATGAGTCAAATTTACTCAACTTCCAATTTTCAAATTTTATCCAACCATTTTGGGGAGTCAAAAGACATGGTTTCATCTCAAAAATTTTGTGGTTCACTCATAAATTTGGATAAAAAATATTGTATCAAAACCAGAAAATATTGAATGCTCAATTTTTTATTTGGAAAATAATTTTTCCCAACCGTTATAACCAATATTAGCTTTCATACCAAGGGAACCTATGGCCATCTATTAAAAATTTGTGTTTTCACCCCCATTTGTGAGTCTTCAGATTGTGGACCTTCGAGTTGAATTTCCCTCTTTCATGTGCATTAATATGATAAAGGCATTTTTTTAACCCCATGAGATTTATAATAGTCAAATAACCTCCCATTAACCATACATTAATCCTCCTTTTAAATGCTCCTTCAAGCCTACTAAAACCATTTCTTTTTTATCCACATTATATGACCAATACCTTTTCCCACCAAATATCAACATGGATTTTTATAGCATATTTTTTTTTAAAATTTAAGTGTTGAGGGGGGATGGATTTAATTTTTTGGGTGCCCTTTTATAGATTTTCAATGAGTTATCATAAGCTAGAGGGTAAGCATATGTTTTAGTGTGTGGGAGAGGTAGTCATTCAGTGAGTTTTATGGAATGTAATGTACTTTCATTTATGTAATTTTTTAAATCTTACTGACATGTTTTCAAAAAAAAGATAAATCATATAAAAAAATTCCAAAATAAAAGAAAATAATGGGTTGTGTCTTGGGTGGGTCAAAAATCACTCTTCCTAAACCTTTGATCTTATTATAAATAATATAATTAGTGTCATGAGGAGATCAATCATGGGTTTGGATATGAGTGTGATATCTTTTTCATGTTCATCTTTCGAAAAAAAGAAGAAAAGAAAAGATAAACAAGAACACTTATGTCATTGGGAGAAGTTTTGTGTTTTGAAAAATTTTCATCTTTTGATACCCTTAAACATTTCTTCCTATCAAGATTCTTTATTCACATAATCATTCCCTTCTAAATATTTTTCTTCATTTTCTTCCATGTTTCATTTCAAAAAAAATTATGCATTGTTTTTTCCATGTTGGTGTTTTACCCACATTTTCCTAGAATTTAGATATCATCTTCCTACCATCCCATAGCCATAGAAAAACCCCTAAAATGAATTCTTGACTTTTGAGAACTTTAGGATAGGGAGTGGAAGCTGAGATCTATTACAAACTCTATGATTTTCAATTTTGGTTGGTTAATGAGTGAAGCTCCATAAATTAATTTTATCATCTTGAGAGGAGTATGTTTTGTATGACACCATTTTCCATTTCTAAATTTGAGCACGAAAAATGAATTGTTTTTGAAACATTATTTTTGTAACAAATTGTGGTGGAATCAACTGTGGATGAGTGAAATTATATAAATTTTACTTGATTGGGGAATACAAAATTTTAATATTTGTTGGTGAGTGAAAATTATTTTGTTATGTTTTTTTATATTTGTTGTACATGAGGACATGCACAAGACTAAGTGTATGATATTTGATATTATTAAAATTTTCCTTAATTTTAATATACTCCATTTACTGATTTTATAGGAAATGTGCATAATTTTTGTGAAACAGTAATGTTTTAATACTAAATTTAAATTTTTAGCATTTTTAGAAGTAGTCCAATTGAGTCACTTTACAATTTTATTTATAATTATCACCCTACTGATCCAAATTGTTCAATTATTATTTTGGGGATTCCTAATTTAATATAAAACATTTCATTAGAATGAATATTGGGCCAATTCTAGCATTTTAAGGGCCATATGGACCACACAAGAAGGCCCACATAATCTCTGAAGAAACTGGACCATCTATGAAGATTGAACTACTGGGATCAATAAAGAAGTAAAAAATTAATTATTTCTCCTAAAATGTTCCGGGGAAAATATAAGGAGTTTGGGATAAAAATTTCAAGGTCTAACTCTAAATACAAGGGGCCCAACTGATTCATTTAAACTCATCCGACCATTCAGGTCATGAATTACAATCATTATATTATTCATGACATATCTCATGGTGTAATCATGAAATAAAGCTAATATTTTTCAATGTGATAAAATAGATTTAGGTGGTCGACTTTTTTGAAGAAAGTTTTTGGACTTGAATCCATATTCTTATTGATATACCCATTCACATTTTGGCCTTCTAAGAAGTATTGATTGAAATGGACAGTCTAATATTGTTTAATCAAACTGCCATAACTTTGAATCCATAATTTCAAATGACTCCATCTTTTGAGATAAGTCGGAAAACATTATTATATACAACTTTGAATAAAATAGTATCTCGATATTTGACTATCTGAATAGCCAAATTGGCGAAGAAATTGACAGGAAAGATTGGGAATGCAAGCAGTCCACTTCCTTGGGCTATAATTACACCCCTTCCCTCCTTCAATGAGTTTGGGATTTCGGAAGAGAGGTGATTCAATTGGCACAACCAAATAATTTAATAATTATTGGGAGGACCTTCCATACTCATGTTTTTACTTGAGATACCCTTCCTCCTCTCTTTGATTCCATTTACTCTTTGTGATTTTCTTCATTTGTAATCTGGTAAGTCATTGTTTTGTAATTCTGTTTTAATGCATGTTTCTTCTTCATATTATGTTTTAATAATCCACCCTTTGTTCTTAAATTTTAATGATCCTAAAATATTTTAAATTAATATGAAAACACATCCCTTCTTCTGCGTCCCTATTCAATCAAAATTCTATTTTTAATTCTCATCGTCGTTTTTGTGTTTGTGTTCAGAGCACAACTCTTTTCTTATCCCATTATTTTTATTCTCTTATTAACTCATCATCATAAATATAAGAAACAAAATTTATAATCATATTAATGGATGAGTAAATCTACCATTTGGGTGAGTCAAAATTTAGGGTTGTTAAGTGATTGAGAGTATTTTCTCGATGAGTATTATTTAATTTAACATTGTGTATGCTGGACTTAACATGTCATGGATTATTGACATATTTTGTTTAATGGGTGGTTTCCAGGGATTATTGGAACCATAAATACACTACCATCAAAACGATATAATTGATATTAGAACCCTAAGATAAGTTAAGGCTTGGATTAAAGCCTTAACACTAAAGAATTCCAATCAATGTTATCTTGTGAAGTGGTTGTTAATCTAAATGCAATATAAAGCAAATATCAAGGATATCAAAAGAATAACTCCCAAATAATGAACTCACCACAATATTTATAAATTTGTTAAATAAAAAATCATCCATAAATTATTTTTTATGCTTTGCAAATAACCTCCCCAATCAGAATACAATCAACCGAAAACAATCAACTATTAAAACGTATCATAGTCGAGGATTCGACCTGAGTGCTGCTATACACATAAGCAGAGCACCAAAACCTTGACCTGTCGAAAGGTGAAAATTGGTTATGCTTTCATAATATTAACCTAATGATTTTTATATGGTCTATATACATCTCATTTTAGGTAATTAATATGAGTATCTACTTATTCATGATTACTAATGTTCACTTCATAATTACTCTCTTAAATAATTTCAACATTTTTATCCAAAAATTCCTATCCTTGTAACTTGAATCAAGAAAATAATATTTCAAAATAAAAAATGATCTTATTTAGGTTTTGATCGAATATATATTTTTCTTTCATGTCTATATTTTCTCTATTCTTTTCAAAAATTATTTTACTCTTATATAATTATTTATCAAGATTCATTTTTACTCATTATTGAATTTATTAAAAATGGTTATAAAGAATATTATTATTGATTATTAAACGTGGAACATTTTAAAATTTTATAATGATGAGATGGTTATATAGAGTGAATGGATTTATAAACATTCATTACTAAACTTTTCATTGAATCTCCCTTTACATTTTTATAATGGTATTTTCAAATAAAATTTTATCCTTTATAATTGTATTTTTTTAAATAAGTGATTTAAAGGTGTAAAATGTAATTTATATAAGAAATGTTATAAGTGATCTTTCAAAAAAATATTTCATATATGATGACATCATTTGATGTTACTTAAGCTTTACTCGGGATATTATCCAATGATACTATATTTTTTGTTTCTTTGGATGGTTTTTGAATAAAATGAAACAATGTTTATGAAACCCATTTTTTAATGGTTTCTAATATAGTTAATATTTTATGATCTTGTGGAACCCACATGTACAAGTTTTATTATATGATGGGTGGGAACTAGAGATCCTTCCAATTAATTGGGAAATGATTAATGTTCTTTTACCTCAATGGGTACATGTGAGGTTATTCCATCACTTAACTAGGTCACACATGACATTATCACAAGCTTTAAGTAGGTATAAGGTTGGGTAGTCCAAGGCTAATATGTTATGAATTTCTTAGAAGGTTTCATTGATATAAGAACTTATATGATTATGTGTATCCCAAAATTAAATGTTTTATTCCAATTTAATACTCTCATGGATCATGTTCCTTTATTACATTATGATTCATAAAACATATAGATGTTTTTATGAAATATCCTCTTTAGATAATTTTAATTATTAAATATATTTCATTGCATACAATCATGATTTTAAATGAAATGAATGATTCCCTTAGTATGAAATGACCATAATAACCTACTTGCTATGTTAGAGGAAATAAATATAACTAACTTATGAAGATATATGCTGAATTCATTAGCTACAAATTATTTATAGAAAATCTAAACCAATTAAATATAAGGGAAACATTTGTGTTTATCATTAATAAATTAAGATAATTACAATTATTATGATAAATAAATTAAATATATATGTTATAGGTTTAATAAAATATTTGTGATATTTGTCAAATAGATATTTTAGTCATAAGGTATGAATAAACCATATTTTATGTATACAAACATATTTTTTTCAAAAGGGTAATTTTAACACCTCTTAATAGAGAACACTTTTTAAATTAAAATTTTGACACATTAATTGTTTTTATATTAAAACCTAAAACTTAAATTTTGAATCGGTATATAAAAATTTACTTGTGATGAAATTTTTATATTTTGCTATCAACGTTCATGTTTTGATGAATAGTACAAATTTAAAAAAAATTAAGTGAAAACAAATTTTTTCCATTGGAATAATTTATATGGTTTAATTATATTATTAATTGGTATTAAAATTAAATAGATTTTATTTATATCAGTTAATAAAATTTAGGTCATTAAAATTAATTTTACATTGAAACTAAATGTAAAAACATTTCAATCTTTTGCAATGTTTTAACTTTTAAAACCCATTTTCTCATTTTGATAACAAGATTAGTTTTAAATTAATTAATTTAATTTCAATGTTTTTAATTTGGTAAAATTTATTCCATATTCTTAATCAGTATATCCAAAATATATAACTATCCTTCTTTTATTTTTGGGATTTATGAATAGTAACTTTGGTTATATTTATTAATATGGTAAAAGGGTAAATGAGGTAATTAAGGGTATATATATTATTATAAATTTATCCTAACACTTTTTATAAAATAATTTTAAGATTTTTTTCTTCCTAAATCATCCTTGGTTAGAGATGTTATCCTTTGGTATCCACTTGGATAGGATTATGATATAAAATTGATTTTATTTAATGAAAAGTTAAATATGTTGTACTCAGATCTTTATGACTATATTATTTTTAATTTAATGTAATGAAAAGATAATTTCGACTAAAAATAATCATTTTAAAGGTAAAATGATTTTACTTATCATGGTAATTTATTTTTAATTTTTAGGAAATAAATATTTACATTAGATTCTTATACACTGATGATGGTGAAATTATTTAATTGGTGGAAAATCAATAAAATAATTTTATTTAAATGTTAATAACTATTATAAGGATAAGAAAATATGAAAAAATCTTATTGGTAGAGTATATCTCTACCAAAATCATTCAAGGGTAGAGTTATTGACCATTTGGTGCCATATTGAAATGATTATTACACATATAATATTTAATTTAAAGTGATGTTAAATATGCCACATTCATTTTTAAATACATATAACATTTTTAATGTAAGGTTTTACAGAAGATATTTTTTACTATAATTATTATTATTAAGTATAGAGGATTTATCATTGTCATAGTTTTTTATTTTTATTTTTCAGTCAAAAAATTAGTATATTAAATAATTAATGAAAAATTATGTAGTAATCATTTTGTTAATGGAGATAATAAATAAAGGTGATTAAAAGTAATAAAAAAATATAATTTATGGTAATTAATATATGAAATAAGTTTTATAGATGACCTTGAACTCTTAATAATATAATACACTATTTTTTTATTTTAAAATTTTGTCATTATGTTTTTAATAATCAATGAATTGTATAGTGTCGAAATTGACACTATTGTTTGTTTATAAAAATAATGTATTCTTGAATTATTTAAAAATCATAAATCATTTTAAAAATTACATAATAAAAATTATATAGTCTAAATATTTTAAAATTTTCATTTTTTGTCTAATTAAAATCAAATATAAAACTATTTCTCCCTTTTATTATTGAAATATCTGTTACCTTAGTTAAAAATTAAATAGAATAACTAAGTGTTAATTAAAATAGTAAGGTTTTAATTGATAGAAAAACTATTCTAGAATTTTTTTGATGATATTAAAACCTTATGTCATCTAATATTCTAAAATATGACATTTTTTAGGTTTTTAGAAGTGGTTTTATTTTATTATAAATTAATATTTTTAAAGATTCCAAAATTTCCACTCACCAAAATTAGAAAAGGGCAGATCCTCCTTCACTTATTCTCTTCTATTTGTCCTTTAAATATTATCCTACCCCTTACCATTTCCATTTTAAACTCCCCTAATCATATTATAGAGGTTATGTTCCTATTCAAAGGCCAAATATTTTTCATTAAGAGAAGATTTAGAGGGAGCACACCGAAGAATATGTAATCTCCTTTAATGATGCTTTGAAACCTATTTCTTCTTCTACTTCTTCTTTATGAGTTGTTTACAATATAATGTAAAAAATCCAGAATTAATTACATACTGATATGTTATAATGATTATGTATAAACCATATTCCATCTTTTATCCATCCTAATAAAAACAAATTAACCACACGTTCGTGTGTATGACTTACAGTCTCCACATTGTCGTGTGATCTATTTTTCAACACCACCTTACATGGATGAGTATAATTATGGAGATAATAAATATATATGACTATTATAACATGATATTTATTCTAGGAAAAAATATATACCATACACTTCCATACCATTTCACAAATATGGGAGTGATATTTTTATTTGTGCGTGTGTACGACCAACCATCTCCATAATGCGATGTGATTCGTTCAATATGAAAAACATTAAAGAATGATTATATAATGTATAAAATGAATAAATATGATACATATTATATTAAGATCATTTTTGAAATGATAAAACTATATCTTAATAAGAATACCCATAACTTATTAGACAAATCATGAATAAGAAAATGAAGCCGTCAATAAACAAATAAGGACTAATAATGAAATATTATTAACAAATGGATGATAATATGATCATATGTGATATCATAAAAATTATTATGATATTTTAAAAATTATTTTAAATTATTTAAATAATTATATATGAGGATCAGATACATATGAAAGATATCGGGCCTTAGGTAATGGATAATTTCACAATCTCATTAATATCAGAGATTGTTTATAAGAAAATATTTACTAGGGTATATTTATAAGCATTTCCATGTTTCCTAAATATTTATTATAAAATAGTATTTCTATTCATCTATAATTTTTTAATTTAAATTTTACCCATTAGTGATTTTTTACTAAATGGTATGAAAGAAATCATTTGTCGTTTTCGATAGGAGGTACTTTTTGACTTTTCTAGAAAAGTACGGGATGAATGTTTTTATGTTATTCAGCATGAATAGATTTTTTATGTTTTCATAAATCATTATTTTCATGAATAGTAATTTAAATGATTTCAAGGATATTTTCAAATAAAATATTTTATTTACAAATTTTGTTGAATTTTGAGAAAATAAACCATTTTTTACGAATAAATGTTATTTTCCTCCAGAATTAATTTTGAGTTTTCTATCAAAATTATTTTCACTCTATGTCAGAATTATTTAATATGGTTATAATATCCATATTATTCCTATGGTTTTATTATGTTTATGATGGAATTCTATTTATGAATTCCATTTTTTTGCATGAATTATGTTATGATGGAATGTTGTGTAAGAAACCTGTTTAATTGATTGTGTTATGCTATGATGAATGATTTATGCTTTTGTGGCACACATAATAAAGATTTTATTATGAGATGTGTGAGAGCTATATCTCCCAATAATTAATTTAGTAAATATTTGTATCTAATGAGATAGATATGTCTCGTATGAGAAATGATCTCGATTCAGTAACAGAGAGCAGGAATGAGGAATGAACTATGTTCAGTAATGGACTTTGTCAACTATAATGGTATTGAAAATGATCCTTCACTAATATGAAATGATTATCTATGCTTATGTGTATACCACAAAATCCATGTCATATTTTATGTCTTTTTGTAATATTTTAATTGATTCTTTAGGAAATTTTAAGATTTATCCCATGACATGATATCATGATCTTTCATATGTCGGATTATATTTTCAAATGTCATGTTCTTATTTTTTATGAATATGATATGATTGATATCTCCCTTATTTACCCATACTAATCGTTTGAGCTCACCCTATATTAAGTTTATTTTCCCTAGGTAGTGAAGAAGGGTATTAAGTAAGATATGTCCAAAAGGGTTATAGTTATGAAGGAATAAGCTAACGAAAATGATGATATCTTATGAACCAATTGTTTAAATTTACTAAATTCAAAAGAACCTAAAACTATATAGTCCTGGAGTGGATAAGTACTTTTTTTACTGAATATTAATTAATTTTGAAGTAATTTTTATTTATATAATGTTAACTAAAGTCTTATAAACTACCAAGATTTATCATATGAATTAAATTATAATAATTGATATACAGAGTATGGTTTCCAAACTTTAAGATTATATTCATACACCATTATGCTCATGTTGTGCTAATTTTATCTTTGATATCTCCGATATTAACCCTTACCGAGCTTATGAACTCCCCCATGTCCTATGTTTTTTCCCTTACTATGATGAATGATGATAAATGATTTATTTTAAGAAGGGACTCATAAGTATGGAATTTTATAGGATATGTTGAGGGCATAACATGGAATATGAAATGATGGGTATAGTGAGAGATGTTGTTGATATTTATGTACTAGTTGTTTAAGAAACTAATTTCTTAATAGTTTTTCATAATTATATAAAACTCTTAACCTAAGAGTTTCTTCAATATATAATTGAACCAATATTTCCTTTCAATGTTGTATATTTTGGTTGGAAATAAATAGGGTCACATTTATCATTATCACAACTAGAAATTTAATTTTAATGTTTTTACCATTGGATCTGAGAGTGTGGGTAATATGATGTTATAGTAGGAATCAAATATAGGATCAGATTAATTTAGAGATTATGGTGTTTCTAGGTGTGTTTATATTAATAGTTACATATACCATCATGGGATTATAAATATAAGGCTGATCATATGTTGAAAGTCATAGTCACCCTTTTTGTGATGGAATTTTAAGGTGACTACTGATATTTTGGGATACATTCAATTTTTTGATATATATATATACTTTAATCAAAACATGTAAAAAAAGTTATTTGATGATTAATGTTTTTTTAATTTGGTTGAAAAAAGTTTAAAGGCATGGATAACCTTTAGCATTTATATAATCTTCGATTTTGAAAAAAAATTGGTTATTAAATTTTGCGGAATGAAAAAAGTATGTTATGATAAAATAGTTGAAGTTAAAAAAATTATTTTATGTTTAAATAATTTTTGATGTTGTTTATAAAATTCAGGATAATTTTATATGTATTATATTAATATAGTTTTAGAAAAAGGTCTATTGGTAGGTTGGATGAAAACATGTTTCATCCAACAGGTTCATGAGGCTTGAACCATAACTGAAGTCTGATATTGTTGAATCACAGACACTTTCCTACATGATATATGGGTTAGTTTGATTATGTTTTTATTTATTAAAAATATCTAACATATAAATGTTATGTTCATTTGGGGATCATTGGTTTTATTTTATCGATAAACATGATATTCAAAGTGATTTGGTGATTATGTGATTAGTGTTCTTTTAGAAAATGTTTACTATTGTTGGAACATAATATTATCAATATTAACAAAATAATATAGAATTTTTTTTGAGGAATAAAGGTTTAATTTTATTTGAGAAGAATAATTTATTTTAGTTTTTAATTATAGTTATTTAGGTTATTTATTTAAATGTTTATCATATCATGGATATTTTGATATAAGTGGAATTACATTTTTGGAAAGAGGCATTGAGCGTTATTGATGTCATTTAAAGATAAATTTTAAATAAATCATGGAATTATACGTGATAAATTTCATCTAATTTTGGGTTTTAAATATTAGTATATAATATTTTCATTAATTTTAAGTACAATTATTTATTGAATGATATATGTTGAACTTTTAGAATAACTATTTAATTTTAGAAATTAAAGTATATTTTCATTGTATGAATGTTTATTCATTTTGTTAATTATCTTATCTTGTCCTAAACATTTTGTTTTTGGTTAATTTATAAATACCAGAGGAATATTTCATTAAATTTTTTGGATTATCTGATTCATTATAAGTTTATTATAGTGATTTAGGAATATAAAATCAACTTCAGTACTAATTATTTAGAGAAAAAATATGTGACTGTGGTGGAAATTGATTAAAATAGTAAACCCTTATTGAAAAGTCATTACATTTAATTATTCATTCAGTATATATGAAAAAATGAATTCCTCAACTCCTTGAAAATTACCTCAAAATGAAATTATTAACTAATTTTACTTATTATGGAATCAATGTCATTTAAACCATCACAGATTTATGGTTTTATGATGGGTAAAATTTTCATGAACATATTCTATATATCTCTATATATATCTGTTAAGGTTCTATTTTTCTTCCATGTTATTTTCTTTAGTTCCCACCAATGATTTTCTACCTATAAACTTAGTTATGTGTTATTTTAGATAATCTTTGTACTTATATTTCTCTTTATTCAAGTGAAATTTTTATGAACTCTTTTTATGATGTGGGATTTCTAAAACGGTGTTTTGAAAAGTATAACCTAGATTAACAAGAATAATTTCAAAATTTGAGGATCTAATTTATTATTAGTGGGTGATGCAATATCCCATGATTATAAAATTTTGACTATGTTTGGCATCATACAAAATACATAATAATAATCATAATCAAACCATAAAATATTATTATATGACCGTTATAACCCAACAATTAAATTAGATGGTATGAATAAGATTAAATACATATTGAATATCATATGAATAATTTTTAATAAAAACAATCGTATTGTTTAATACATAAGAAATTAGTGCTATTTTTTTTTGTAAAGTCATTTTATTCTACAAAAATATATTTTCTTCAAAAATGGATTTTTCTGATATTGTCAATTGAATATAATAATTTATTATTGGAATTTTAATAAATTTTATTATATGAAAGAAGAATGATTTATAAATCATCATATCTATATGATCTTTTGGTGAATTTTTGGTATTTTTTGAAATGATTTATTTTTCATTTATAGTGAAAAATAACATTTTTTTGAAAACAGTATTTTATTTTGTTGTATTTACAATGTAAAATTTATTTTAGATTAGTTTTAAAATTTAAATAGATATCTTTTATTATAAAAAATCCAATTATGGATTTTCAAATTATTTTTATTCTTGAATTTTTTATAGAAACATTTTTTATTTAAAAGGGAAATATTTATGAAGCCCAGTTTTCATCTCATTTTTTCGGTTTGATTTTAAATTAAATTGTAATTTTTTTTTTTGAATTTTGAAATATTTATTCAGTATTTTGAATTATTATTTCAAAATATTTTTAAAAAGTGTATTTTATTTATAGTCAATATGAAATGTGACTATAGTCCTTTTTGTTTTCAGGGTAAATAGTGAATTAGGGAATTTAATTTAAACATAAAATGATAAGGATTATTAAATTACCCTAAAACTTGAATTAAATTTATTGGATGAATAAATTTCATCCATAATCATACATGATTCATTTATATGGTATTTTTATTTCATTTGGATGTGATCATAACCTTTATAATATTTTATGCAATGAAGAATAAAAATGTCTAATTCTTGTATCTAATAACTATAATAATTTTAACATGGGGAGATCTAAAGGATATGATCGGTTATAAATAGTATTTTTAATAGTAAAACGTTTATATTCATCAAGGTGTTTTATTTATAATTTTTATTTGTAAAATAATTACATTAAATTCTTACAAAAAGATGAAACAGTAAATATTTGATTAATGGAAAAATAAATGAAATGATATTAAATAGGAAAATAAATATAATCTTAGACAATTAATGTGATAACAAAATTTCCTAGATAAACATGCGGTATTCGAGATATACTAAAGTAGTTGGTCTAAATTTTACTTTTTTTCTTCATGTAGTTAGAGTAAAATTTATGAATTGATCTACAAATAGACATTAATGTTATTTTATAATAAATAATATATTTCTAAATGATATAAAATTCCTAAATATCATTGATTCATTTAATTAAATAATATATGGATTATAATATAATATATTGTCCATTTATGGGATCGTTATCCACTTATAGTATCTATATTGACCATTAACGAGCAAAACAATATTGGTGTTATAGTAAGTTTGGAAAGGGTTTATAAAGGGTTTAAACCAAAAAATTAGGGAAAAACATAATCAAAACTTGTCTTATTTTTATTAAACAAAATGAATTCAACACTTTTTACATAGTGTATAAGTTTAT
The DNA here is from genome assembly GCA_963277665.1 of Viscum album. NCBI lineage: Eukaryota > Viridiplantae > Streptophyta > Magnoliopsida > Santalales > Viscaceae > Viscum > Viscum album. Next base: position 111,286,856 of record OY728151.1, read on the forward strand.
TTGTTTAATAGAAATTTGTCAATGAAAATGAATTATTTATTACTTAATTCAGTTATAAAAATTATTTTCATGATAGAAATTTATTTCTAAATTTTCTTAATTATGTAAAAAACATAACTACTTATGAATCCCTGATGCAGTATTATATCAATTGATACGTAATAAAAAAATTATTTTACAAATATTAAAAGGCATATAATTTTATTGAGTCAATGTGTGATGTTGATTATATAGGTTAATTTATCATATTTGTATTATGTTCAAGGATTATATTTTAATTAAATTTTTTTTTGAATTTTTAATCAAATAAATTGAATAGTTTATAAATTAAAAATAAAGATATTTTTTGAGAATAATATACTATTAAATTCCTTAAAAAATAAAAAATCATAAAAATAAAAAATGGGATATAATATGGTCTAATATTTCATCCATTTCCCATTTATAGGCAATCTGGATCAATTTTTATTGATAATAAATTTATTATAATTTAATATTTTGAGAAATTCTAAAAGTTCACCTCACCTGAAAAAGTGAACCTCCTATCTCACTTATTTATACCAAATTTATCCTTATATCTCATTCAATATATTCTAATTTCTATTATCAAATTTTCTATCTACATTATAAAGGTTTTTTAATTCCTAAAAGACTATCCCTATATCCCTGTTGAGGATATCTGAAGGTTTAATTTTGATGAAGAATATGTTAGAGTACTTTCAAGCAAGGCTATCTTCAGGGAAGGGATTTTTTCTGAATTTCCTCTCCATTAAGACATATTAGGTAATATAAACCTTATTTTTTTAAGTGGTGTATATATAACCCCTTTTGAATTAATTATCTTGAATATATATTTATTGATGATGATAAAAGTACAATTCAGTTTTACTCTATTAAATAATTTCCATTTTTTCTGCTATCCTTTCATCTCTTTGGAACCATAATTAAGAATTGAAATGTTTAAAATAAAATAGATCTTATTTCTCATTTGATTGGAAATATTTCTATTACATATCTATATCTTATTTAAAAAGTTTTGAAAAATGTTTTTACAGATCAGTAATGTTATTTCAAAAGAGATATTAAACATGTCTTACATTATAAAAAATGGTTTAAAATGAATCTTCATTATATTTTCCAAACCAGATAACTTTTAACATTTTTTCTGTAACATACCAGGTTTTTGAACATTTCATTTTCTCCGAACATTTTAAATTTTTATGTATAGTGGTAAGACTAAACATTATCTTGATCTTTGAAACACATTTCTAAGAGTGTTTATCACCCATGGGATTTTTTAGATGGTTCTTGAGGCATAGAAAGTGACTCAAGGTTTTGGCTGAGTTTCAGGTGTGTCAGACCACAAAAACACCATTTTAAGAAATCCAAGATAGGGGTTTACAATTAGATTAAATAGTGAAAACTCTAAGAAGAAACCATGGGGCCCAACTAAAACACCAATCAAGGTTTTTAATACCACACAGTTAGTGGCACACTATCATGATCCGAATTATCAAGGTCCAACCCATGACTTCCCCAAGCCTACCTCCAATAGGGTAGGGTCTGGTGACCAGCTATGAGTAGAAAAATCCCATAAATGGATGGCATTATCCTATATTACGTTCACACACACACATCCCCAAGCCCAAAAAATAATAAAATTTACAACAAATAAAATAATGCAGGAAAACATATAAGATCAAATGACATAATATAATAGAAAAAGTAATTAAGGAGGAAAAAGGGGCAAAATACAAGCCCAAAAAATCGTAAAATTATAACCCACTCCATGGGATATGACTAAGTAAAAAAAATTATTTTGGTAAATAATCTAGGTCTGAGAAGATCTAGATATTTCCTTCCCACATCATGTCCTCCCAATACACTGTTAAAAGGGTCGTTTTCTTCATAAGACACGACGAACATTGGTAAATCCCATTCAAGTGTGATTATAAAAATACTCAGTATGACACCCTAAAAAATAAACATGATGTAACATGTATATACAGATTGATACAAGATGTAATAATAAATGTATAATAAAAACTCCTAGATGTACATAGGAAATTCACCAAACCACCAACCTGTCATAACCAACTTCCAACTACAAGATTATGATAAAATAAATTCTTGTTATAGGAGAGTCCACTCTAAAATACATGCTATCATCAGAGACATTTGATAAGATGGTCTAGATAAATGGGCACCACCCAATACTAATCTACGAAGATTTTCATATGCAGATAGGGGGTCATGTCCAAAACCTCTAGGGGACACCATGAACCCAATTTGGGTTAACACGTTACATAGGGGATTGTATGTGAATGATTCCACAAACCCTATTGATAATACCTAATAGATAGAGGATAAATGCCCTACTCAGGTATGTTTTGTTGATTCCACAGACTCCAACTAGACAACAAAGGTGATATATGATCACACACCATTCTCATGGAGAGACACCACAACTCTATATGAGAGTTGACCTCTAGAGGGGAAGAAAATCCAGTAATATGGATGTAATGTCACATTGTACCCTCAAGGAAAAGACCAATGAGATGTACTCAACCAACACTAGTTCAAACAAATAAAATGAAGATCCACTAGCACTCTTAAAGGGGTACACTGTGTGTACCTGGGGATACATGACATGTCCATCTATCCCCATGTCTTCCCATGTGGAAAAGACTCACATGACATGCATTCTCTAAATTCATGGTGTGTAAAAGGAGTACACGGAATATAGATACACATGGTACCCTACCCATGTTTCCTGGCCATTTCCTTGTCTAGTTGGTCTTGTACATGTATTAGTACACAACGTGCGGATAATAGTGTACTATACCCATGTACCGCTACATGGGTAATCCCGTGTACACCTTTCCAAGCCATGACCAAGTGGGAGTACATGACGTTCTTGTTCCCGAGTAATCCATCCCATGCTAAAACCCCATCGAGGTATATACAAAGTCAACTAGAGAGCGCCACATGCCATGTGACAGGGGCCACATGTTGTGTGATCCTTAATTCTGGTCGAAGCCCTAACACCACTATAATAACCCTAACATTTATGAGTAAATTTCCATTTCTTTTAATGTCTTATAGATAAAGAAAACGCATGAACTATTTTTTATAATTTTTGGGTTTAAATTACTACAAAGTATCATTACTATTGATAATATAGCCATTGAATACTGATCACACAACTGATATAAATATAATGTTTAAAAAAATACTTTCAACACAGACAAAGGAGAGGATAGCCTCATCCAATAGACTCGGGCCATACGAAGCACTTTTTTCGGATCTTGGGAAGGAGGTACTGTCACTGAGCTTCTCTCTTAACCAAGACCAGGCTAAGATTCAACATGTTAAGCTTTAATGGAATCACCTATATGAGAAGTTAAAGTTAAAAGAGATTACCACCCAGGAAATGTTATCTAAGCTACCCCAGGAGCCTATCACCATCGCAAACATTATCCTTAGGTGTTATGAAAGTGTTATAAGGGGTTGTGTAAAAATATATTAGATACTTATTTTTTAATTTGTTTTTATAAATAAAAGTGTTATTACACCAATTCCTTTATGAGAATAGTCTTTCTTAAAAGAATGATATATTTGATAAATTGAGTTTTCAGGTAAAAATGGTAATTTTGGAAAATATATACATTAATATATTAAAATAAGGTTTTTTATTATTAATATTATAAAAAAAATACTTATAAATGATGATTATATCAATTCATTTATCTGTAGATGATTTGGTAATTAGTTTGATAAGAGTTACATTTTTTGTAATTTAAAACAGAGAGTGTATTTTTTAATGAATTTATTTTAATGAATTAATAATTTTTTTAAATAATTAATATTTTAATAAAATATTATCATCAAGTTACTTTTATTAATAATAAATTATTATATAATTTTGATAAAGTCAAATGTAATTTTTATTAAAATTTGAAATTTTTTTTTGTCAAAACCCGTGAATTTTCAATAAATGTAAGTGTTCATTTAAAAAATGAAAATGAAAATATTTAGAAAATTATTTAGAAAAAATTAATATTATTTTTCGGATCAAGATGTAGAAATTATTGAATGGTGAATTTTTCATTATTTTCTGAGGCAGTCAAATTTTTGGGTAAAAATTAAACAATATATAAATATAGAGTACGTTTTATAACATCATAATGAACCCAAAATGATGTAATAAATATAATAATTGGTATAATTGGGACATTATATGAATTACCATTAAAATAATGGGATTTTATATATTTTTTAACTTATTTTATAAGGCCTTACTGAATCCTTCAAAATGTATAATATATTTTATGATTTTAAATTCATTTCATTAATAATGTGACTCACCTCCACATAAGAAAAGATAATATTTTAATATTTTCGGCCATTTTAATTTGAAAATAATGTTTTCCAATACTTTTTTTAAAACCCATTGGAAAAAACCATAATAAGGTCTGTGGTTTTGAGTATTTAATTATACAGGTTCCAAAACCTATGTTTGTGAAATATTAAAGAATTCCCCTCTCATTTTCTATATAAACCAACCAAATATCCCACTTATATTCAGTAAAAATCCTTGGATCACGTATCTACTATTTTCTACCCTCTATATAATCCCATAAGTCACCAAAATCTCACAGGAATACCCAATTCAATCTTTTGAGGTCACACATCCAAGTAAGGGATTCCTTCATTTCTCATTTCATTCAAAGGTATTTTATGTTCTTATACCCTTTTATTTTGAATTAAAAATATTGGGGTATGATTTATCACATCCTACAAACTTAAATCCTTGTTATTTAATTATTATATACCTTTTTATCTCATATTAATACCTCCTATGTACACCTGTTACCATGAAAAAATTTTGTAAGAGTTATTCTAGTTCTCCTCTTTCTTTAAGCTTATTTATTATGATACACCATCTATTTCCATCATACATGTGTTTTTAAATGTATATATATGACCCAAATACTTTAAATTTTGTGTACATATGATGATAGACCAATTTCTCTATCATCAACTATTTTTATGAATTTTTATGTCACGCTGTTAGGCTGCCAAAATTACATCGTGATTTTACATGCCAAAATCATCATGTAGTGAATACCTTGCCAATTTCTTTACCAAGGGTATTAAACTTGATGAACATATCATTATTGATTATATAATTTCTTGTAATTATTCCACATTCATTTATCATGGAATAAATTATGATGTTGAATGAATCTATGTAATATGATCTATGTGGCACACTTAAGCATGATATTGAAATGATTATGACGGGTGAGCCCTGATAGCGCTCCAATACATTAGGTAATGTTTAGTATCAGGATATGTCATGTTGGGATAGGGTTTTACCTGATTGCTTTTAGTAAATTTTCCACAATGTTGGGACATGGGTTTACCTGATTCCTTTATGTTAATGATGTAATGTTTCAAGTTTTTTCAACATTTACATGTTATAATAATCATTATATATCATGCATTTATGTTCATGTTTCTCTTGCACAACATTATTATACCTTTTGACAAAAATGTATTATATTCTTCCTTTTATGCCTTTTTTGCTCCCTTACATGGCTTTATAGATCTTCCTTTTCTTGTGTATTTCCCCAGGTTATCCCATGCAATGCTAAGTACTAAAGAATATTGTTGTCATACAAAAGAAGTTTTCAATAAAGATGTTGTATTTTATGTCATAAGTTTTCATGTGATGTTCCTAAGAAAAAAATACATTAAACCTCTCAATATTCTTGGTGGTATTAAGTGCATGTTTATGTAATGAAGCATGTTTAAATGTGTAAAAAAGAGTTGGGTTGTTATAGTTGGTATCAGAGGACATGTTTAGTTATTTTTGGGACTATGGTTCTAAAACTCTAGCGAAATACATGAGGATAAGACTGAGTATATGAAAATAATACCTAAATTTTTTTGATTATTGAGTAAGTGTTTTATCATGAAAATAAATCCCTGTCAGTATACAAACATGTAGAGAAATCTCAGACATAGATGTATCTAACGATAAAACCCAAAACCATTGCCTTGCACTAGAATAGAACAACAACTGGTGAATGACAATGGGCCTTGATGCACTCTTTGTTCGACACTCCAAGGGAATATTATTTGGTAAATTCATAAGATTTGTAAGAATCATTATTAAGGGAGAAAAAACACTATTATAATTTACATTATGAAATAGGTCATGAATAACATAGATTGAAGCCTATAAATTCATAAGTTATGTTGATAAATGTAATTGATTTGTTATCCATTTTTTCCATTGGATTACCCTTTATGTATTTAATCATTTAAAATACTTACCCTTAATTTTCCATTTATTCTATCCAATGGCCAATAATAGGAGGACTCAGGCTAACAAACGATGTGAAGATCAATGTGATGACTGTTCTAGTGAGATTCCCAATCCAATGGGAGTGGGAATCACAAATTTTTTCATGATACTCTCTTAGTTAACTAATGTTTTGAATATAACCATGGGTCAAGAGGAAATCCTAATCCCCCCCCCATAAATAACAAGTCTCAATCAAGTGATTCATGATATAAAGGGATCCTAATTTCGATGGATCATTCCATCCCTCAATCGCTGATCAATGGATCAAATCCATTGAGAATATATTCTCTATCCATCAATGTTCAGAACAAGAGAAGGTTATTATAGCTTCTTATTGTATGGAGGGTGAAACTGATCTATGGTGGACATTGATAAAAAATAAAAGCCTGAGGAAAAGATCGAGGCATTGGAATGGAAGGATTTTAGGAAAAAGTTTTTTGATAAATATTTTCTCTGCACCCTCTATCTTAAAATAGAAATAAATTATATTTAACTCAATAAAACGGATGGCGAATCTATTGGATATTACGAGGAAACCATTACTATATTTTCCCGACATGCCTCAAGTATTTTATTTACCCCCGAAATCATGGTTTACTGCTTCTTTGGTGGGATAAAAACTAGCCTTTATAAAGCCTTGGTGATCTGCAAATTTGAAATCTATGAGGAGATTGTTCGATGTTACCTCAAAGTCAAGATGGAGATCAATGAATCTCAAGGGTATTATGCGGATAAATAGTGGAATGTGGACATTAATTTTGGTCATCTGAAGGACAAAATCAATGGTGATAAGAACTTACATAATCCAACTTTCCAAAGGGGTGGGAAGAAGCACCCTAGAAATTGGATAAAGGGGACGAGGAAATGCTTTAGGTGTGGAAGAGAAGGGAACCTAGATAACGATTGCCGACAGGAAAAACCCACTAGTTTGGCAGAGGAAAGGAATGCTCTTTTCAACCCATAGTGCATTTTTAATTCCTACAACTACAAGGAACTAGCGAACTTTGTGAACCAGTTCCCTAAGCCAAGGGTAATTGGAGGAAACCAAAAACCTCCAAGGTAGTAAGGGTGAGCTTTTTCCATTACTACCACTAAAATGAATCACGACAATGAAGTGGTGATAGGTACTCTATTTATTCATTCATGAATAGTGAATATAATTTTTGATTTTGGTTCTACACTTTATTTTATATCACCAAATTTTAGTAGAAAAATCCAAACACCACCACAAATCATAGAATTAGAGATGTCAATGAGAATGAAAATTTGGGAAATTATTGTATCCCATGAATATAACTCCCCCACTACCACAATTTGTGGATTTAACTTCTATTAGAACCTCATAAATCTTCTTATGGTGGAATTTAATGCAATTCTTGTCATGGATTGAATTTCCATATATAGAGCCAACATAAATTTCTGTGAGAGGGAAATCACTCTCCATATGGTGAATTGACCCCCAATTCTATACAAGTGTAAGGAGGAGGATTAATATCTTTTATCACCATCATCTCAAGCATAGATATTACTTCACAATGAGAATGAATTTCTTTATTAGATGATTGAGTCTAAGGAAGGAACCATCCTCAATGGAATGAGTACTGTATGAGATTTCACCGATGTGTTTCCTGAGTAATTTCATGGACATCCTCTTAGAAGTGATGTTAAACAATCGATTGATATTATACCTGGGGCATTTCCAATATCCAAGAATCCTTATATAATAGCTCTTTTGGAGCTTCAGGAGCTAAAGAAACAACTAAATGTTAATATGGATAAAGGGTTTATGTTCCCAAGTTCTTCACCATTGGGTGAACTGGTCCTATTCATCAAGAAGAAGGATGGGTCAACGTGCCTCTTCATTGATTATCAGGAGATAAAAAATCATGATAAATAAAAAGTATAATTTTCCATGAATTGATGACTTGTTTGATCAGTTACATAGAGAAAAATACTTCTCCAAGGTGGATCAGTGGTCAGGATATTATCAAGTAAGGATGAAGAAGGAGGATACCCCAAAGAATGCTTTTGTAGAATGTAGAAACACTATGAATTCATAGTAATGACTTTCAGACTCACTAATGCTCCATAAATATTCATAAACATGATGAATATAGTATTTATGGGTTACCTCAACAAATGTTTTGTTGTATTTATTGACAATATTCTTATATACTCTAAAACCAAGGAAAAGCATGAGTAACATCTAGGTATTATACTAGAGACCATGAAAAAAGATAAGCGTTATGAAATGTACGACAAGTGTGAGTTTTGGTTAAAGGAAGTATCATTCTTAGGGAATATCATGACAAGTAAAGGGATATCGGTGGATCCTTCTTAATAAAAGGAAATTAGGGGATAAATGAGGCTGACATCTATGATAGATATCTATAGCTTCCTGGGGTTAGTTGTATATTATCAATGATTTGTGAAAAATTTCTCATGATTTTCAAACCATATTACCAAGATGTCTCAGAAGGGAGTTTAGTTTTCTTGGAATGATGAATGTGAAGAAAGATTCACAGAGTTTAAGAATATGACAATCACATCCCTTGTGCTCACACTACCTGCAAGTGAGGATATTTTTGTAATCTTTAGTGATGCATCAAATAAGGGAATGCACTGTTTGTTGATGCATAATGACAAAGTCATCACCTATTCCTCAAGACAATTGAAAATTAATTAGCAAAACATTACCACACATAATCTAGAGTTGGTAGCTATGATATTTTCATTGAATATATAGTGACATTATCTCTTTGGGGAAAAGTGTGAAATATATATGGATCAAAAAAGTATCCAATATATATTCACCTAGAAAGATATGACCATGCACCAATGAATATAGTTAGAGCTCATCAAGGATTATGACAGCTCAATTAATTACCACCCTAAGAATGAAAACAATGTGGCAGATGATCTAAGTATAAAAAACCATCAATTTTATCACTGATGATAATTGAAAAGGACCCAAGCTTCTTAGATTTGATGAAGATTAAAATAGGAATCATAAAGAATGAAACATCATCAATCCTTTCACAAATTATTTCTCATCCATACCTTTTGGAAAAGTTAAAGGATGATCAAAAAGATGATGTGGGAATTTAAAAGAAAGTAAAAACAATTAGAAAAGGGAAATTTTCAGAGATCAATGTTTGTGAAAAAGGAATTATGAGATTTGGGTCAAGAAGATATGTTCCATCAAATCTGGAGTTAAGGAAATAACTTTTAGATGATTCACATAATTCAAATTTCCCCACCCAACAAGGAAACACAAAGATTTATTAGGATCTCAGAGTGCATTACTGGTGGGATAAAATGAAGAAGGAGATCTCCGAATATATGTCAATGTGCCTGGTATTCCAGCTAGTGAAGGATGAGAGGAAGAAGTCTAAGGGTATGATGCAACCATTACCCATACCAATATGGAAATGGGAGGACATCACCATGGACTTTTTCATCGGACTCTTGAAGACATCCAAAAGAATCAATACTATCTGGGTTGTTGTGGATCATCATACAATGACTACACACTTCATTTAAATTAGAGAGGATTTCTCATTGGATCAACTGGCACAGATATACATTTGAGATGTGATAAGGATTCATGGTGTACCAATATTGATTGTATCTTATAGATATCCAAGATTCACCACTATGTTCTGGAAGAGTCTCTGACACACTCAAAATACTAATATAAACATCAGTACAACTTATCATCTTCAAACTAATGGATAATCAGAGTGGACTATCCTAAAACTTGAGGACATTTTGAGAGCATGCTCAATAGACTTCAATGGAATATGGGATCAAAATCTTCCTCAGATTGAGTTATATTATAACAACAGTTTCCACTCAATCATCCAAATGGCTCCTTAGGAATCCCTTTATGGAAAGAGGTGTAGAACACTGACATGTGTGGATGTTGTTGGGGGGAGGGGTGAAAACGTCTATGTCTAGAAATGGTCAAAGAAATGGTGGTGAATCTTAAGAACATCTAGTATCACATCAAAGTTATTTAGAGTTGACAAAATAGATATGAAGAAAACCATCAATGAGACCTAGATTTTGATGTGGGAGATATTTTTTTCTCTACATCTCTCCATGGAATGGAGTGATGAGATTTTGGAAGAAGGGAATGCTTAGTCCAAGGTACATCAACTCTTTAGAGATCATTGATCGCTTTGGATTAGTGGCCTATCTACTAGAACTCATACCGAACCTATCTCAAGTACATGATGTATTCCATATATCACTTTTGAGGAAGTACATACCTGACCCATCATATGTACTCAATACAGATGTGGCACCATTGAAGAATGTCCTTTCCTATGAAGAGAATCTGGTGAAAATCATAGATCATGGGGAAAAAATTCTACGAAATAACACAACGCCCATCATCATAGTGTTGTGAACAAATCACAAGTTTGAAGAAGAAACATGGGAACTAGAGGAAGTGATGAGGTAGAGTTACCCAAATCTATTTTAGTGTTGGATGAAAAATTTTGAGGGACAAATTTTTTAAGGTGGGAATGTTGTAACGACCCAAAAATTTAGGAATATAACTCCCTTTGTTTTAATGTCTTATGGATATAGAAAACACATGCACTATTTTTTTAATTTTTGAGTTTAAATTACCATTAAATATCTTTATTTTTGATAATATATCAGTTGAATAGTGATCAAACAACTAATATAAATATATGGTTTAAAAAAATACTTTCAACACAGAAAAAGGAGAGGATGGACTCAACCAGTAAAATTGGTCTGTTCGGAGCTTGGGAAAGAGGTAGCATCACCGGGCTTACCTCTTTAACAATCCCAAGACAAGCTTAAAAATGTTAAGATTGAATGGAATTTCCTATGGGATAAGTTCAAGATAATAGAGATTACCACCCTGGTGATGTTATCCAAACCACACCAAGAGTCTGTCACCATATCACACCTTACCCTTAGGTCTTATGAGGGTATTATAAGGTGTTATGTAATAAATTATTAGTTACTTAATGAGTAATCAATTTTTATAAATAAATGTCTTATTAGATCAATTCATTTATGATAATATTCTTTCTTTAGATAATTATAAATTTGATAAATTGGTTTTTCGAGTAAAAACGGTAGTTTTGAGGAATATATACATTATTATATTAAACTAAAGTTTTTTTTAATAATATGATAAAAAAATATTATAAATGATGATTATATTAGTTCTTTATCATTAAATGATTTGGTAATTATTTTGATAAGAGTTATATTTTTTATACGATAAAATAGAAAGTGTATTTTTTACAGAATTTATTTTAAGGAATTAATGAATTTTTGAATTAATTAATATTTTAATAAAATATCATCATCAAATTAATTTATGAATAACAAATGAATATAGATTTTTCTTAAGTCAAATATAATTTTTATTAAAGTTTGAAAACTGTTTTTGTCAAAACCAATGAATTTTCAACAAATATCAGTTTTATTTTTAAAAGTACAAATTCAAATATTTAAAAAATTATTTAGATAAAATGAATATTATTTTTTGAATTAGTATGTTTAAATTATCAAATAGCCATTTTTTCATAATTTTTTGAGACAATTGAATTTTGGGTAAAAATCAAATAATATATAAATATATCGTATGTGTTATGACATCATAATGACCCAAAATGATGTAATAAATACTATAATGGGTATTATCGGCCCAATATTTTTTTGCCACTAAAATAATTCGATTTTATATATTTTTTTAATTATTTTATAAATCTTTAGGGAATGCTCCAAAATGTATAATATATTTTATGATTTTATATTCATTTCTTTAATAATGCGACCCACATCCACATAATCAAGGCTAGTATTTTAATATATTAATAAATTGGACATATAAAATAAATTTTTCCCCTCATATTTGGAAGAAACCATGGGCCAAAACCAATGTAAGGTATTTGTTTTGAGTATTTAATTATATAGGTTCCAAACTTAAGTTTGTGAAATAGTAAACAATTCCCCTCCCATTTCTTATATAAACCAACTAAATCTCCCACTTATCTTCACTCAAAATCATATGTACACGTCCTTAATTTGTCATCATCTCTCTATAATCCTTTTATGGTTCCCTAAGCTCTCAAAAATCCCCTCTTCAAGATGTTTAAGTCACACATCCATGTAAGGGATTCATTCCTTTCTCAATTTTCTCCAAGGATTTTTATGTTGTTATACCCTTTTATTTACAATTAAAAATACTAGAGTATGATTTTTCACCCCCCCTATAATTTCCTCCTTATGTTTTAAATATGAGATACCTATTTCTCTCTCATTAACCCCTCCCATGTACACCCATTAGCATGCTGAAATTTTGTAAGAGTTATTTCATTTCTCCTCTTTCATAACATTTGTTTGTTATATTACGCATTCTATTTCCAAATTCCTTATGTTGGTACATGTGTCTATATAAAAACATTACTGTCCAATTCATGTATATATTATGAGATACATCTTTCTCTCCCATCAACCATTTTTATTAATTTTTATGTCACGCCGTTAGGCTACCGAAATTGCACTGCGGTTTTCCACGCCAAAATCATCTTGTAGCGAATACCATACCGATTTCACTATCAAGGGTATTAACCTTTATGAAAATATAATTATTTATTATATAATTTCATTTATATAATCCCCATTCCTTTATCATTTAAAAAAAATTTATGTTGAATGAATCCATGTTATATGTTCTATGTGGCACACTTAAGTATGAGATTGAAATGATTTTGAAGGGTGCACCCTGATAGTGCTCCAATGCATTGGGCAATGTTTAGTATCATGATACACCATTTTGGAATATGGTTTTTATATAATTACTTTTTGGACATTTTCCCCCCATATTGTGATAGGGTTTTACCTGATTCCTTTATGTTAATGATGCAATGTTTTAAGTTGTTTTCACATTTCCAATTTATGATAATCATGATATATCCTGACTTTATGATCATGTTTCTCTTGCACTCCATTTTTTGCCTATTTCCTAAAATGTATTGTATTATTCATGTTATGCATTGTTTACTCTTTTAATAGGATTTATATGTTAACCTTTTTATCATTATGTCCTCAGTTTATCCCATGCAATGCTATGTATGAAGGAATGTTGTGGTCATGTAAGCGAAGATTTCAAAAAACATGTTGTATTTTATGTATTTAGTTGTCATGAAATGTTCTTAAGAAACAAAGACAATAGAACTATCAGTATTCTAGATTTTATTAAGTTCAAGTTTATATAATGAATCATGTTTAAATATTTAATAAAGATATGGGTTGTTATAGCCACAACTAGGGGCCCAAAGGTGTGTAATATCTGATTACACACCTTATTTCTCATGATACCTCACATTCACTTTTTGTAATACTGCGCCTCTCTGGACACCTTTACCTAGCCAGAACCTAGATATCATGGTTCATACGAAACATGCAAACACTGATATCTAAAAATACATGCTTGAATCCACTAGGAAAATGAATATATATATATATTTCATTATTCATTTCACACTGAAGAACTCTGAAGAATGAAAAATCAGGTATCCAAATCTATTTGATTCTCCCCCACTTCAATAATTTCACCACCATAATGTCATGTCGATCATAGATCTACAATATTGGATTGTTTAATGAACAAATGGGCACACAACGATCGATTTTCTCAAGATATTGTCGAACCTCAGGAATACAAAAATAATTCCCAAGGTAAATTCTCCCAAAATCACCCCATAATAAACCCATCCCGCAATTACGAACTATCAACAGATCAATACATTGGTTGATTGATACATGTTCATCATGGAAATATATAGTGGGGAAAAATTTAAAAAACAAATTACATACCTAGAGTATGTATTGATTGCTGATGAATAACAATTGTGTTTTGTTCATTGATGTGATCCTTAAACTCTATTGACACAACTATCTATGATCCAATCCTGATCTGTCATCGTTCCCATAGAATGCACTCCTATAATGGCTCCTAGGTCTCTAGGGTTTATCAACCAATAGTGGGGAAATTGTAATAGCCATAAAATTTGAGAGGGGTTAGGTCACTATGATGAAGAAAATAATAAATGTTTATGTTAATTTATTTTATTTATTTCACGATAATGTATTTTTTTCAAAAATGGCCTGTATAGACCATGGATAGGTCAGACATAGGGTAAAACCCCCATTTGAACACAACTATACCCTCAAAATTATTATCCAAGCCTCAGATCAGGAGTTATAAATTTTTTTATAAATACTCTAAACATGTTCTATTTAATATAGTAAATAGATTTCAACTGTTTTTTCTAGGAACTCCTGGCCTTGGAATCATATTCCATCTCAGTGCTAGGACTTTAAAATAATCTATATAATTACAAAACCAATAATAGAATGTATATGATGGGACATTATCCCCACCTAAGGGATCTATGCTTCATAAATCCAAAAAAAATACCACAAAAAATTATATGGGTACTGATCATAAATATTACCCTCTCAATCCCATGTGATATCCCGACGATTCTTGTGCTGCCACTAGACCCACAAAATAATAATCGATCACCCATGAAGGATCCTCTCCAGCCAATATTCGATGTCCACTGGGTACTCTATCAACGTATCTCCATCCATGATGTCTAGATTTCTCCCATATAGAATCTGTGACTGTTTATGCATGTATCTCCATAACTATGAAATGTGGAAGTAATCCTTCACATATTCCAAAAACAGTGGTAAAGCTATGTAGTACACCACCTTGATATCTATATGAAAAATTTGGAAGGGACCAATGAATCTCGGAGATAACTTATCACCATAGACAATAATCATCAATCCATATCGAGGAAATACCCTTAGGGACACATGATATACTTACTCAAACTACATAGGTCTTCATCATCAGTCTGCATAATACTTATGACAACTCTATGTAGTACTCATCCACTCCCAGATGATCTGCACCTTCTCCGTAGTAGAGAACACCAACTCTGAGCCCATGAGTGATGAATTGCATGGATTAGTCCAACAACGTGTTGACTAGTAGGGTCACCCATAAAAAGCCTCAAACGATGCCATATAGATGGTGGAATGGTAGATATTATTTTAGGAAAACTAAACCAAATGTAGGTGATCCTTCCAACTATGACAAATGTACAATATGAATGTTTGCAACATGTCCTCCAAGACATGGATGGTCCAATCATTTTAGACATTAGTCTGGGGATGAAACACTATGCTCAAGGACAATTGGGTCTTAAATAATTCTTATAATCCTCTTGATAACTAATATGTGAAGCGATCATCACGGTCAGAGTTGATCTTCAAGTTAAATTCATGGAGATGAACTATCTCTTGCATATATAGGCATCTGATTCTCTCTTCTATATTCTTCTCTTGAATAGCTAGGTAGTGGAACGACTTATTTAGTTGGTTTATGATCACCTTGATAGAATCATGTCCCATGGATGTACATGGTACGCCTATCACCATGTCCATGGAAATCCCACCCCTATTCCTCTCTCGCACCTCAAGGTGTTAGGCTAAACATGCTAGGACTTGGTGCTCAACCATCACTCGCTGAAAAGTAAGGCATCGAGAGGCATACTATGGAACCCAATTTTTCATACCTAGAAACCAAAACTGATGTCATATGTATTGTTACATATTTTACACACATGGATGTTCAACCAAATGGGATGTTTGAAACTCCTAAAACACCTCCTCCTATAAGTAAAATAGAACAATAACCCTTTTTTGGGAAGGATTACATGCTTCCCACCTTCATAATATCCATCATGAGAATGGAAAGTAGATATATGAGTACTTAAGGTCTCACAGTCAGTATCACCGCACTTATAATTCCAACACACTGTAAAATTGGTGGAGAAACAACCATTAACTGAACATAAAAAGAATTATCCTTGTCCATGAAGGAAAAATAAAATGAGGATAACTTCTCCAAAACATTGGTAGAGAATTGAGAAAAATATCTATTATTAAGCGAGCCCGCCACCACATCCCCCTTTACAAGATTATATACAACCAATATGTAATAGTCCTAGATGAACTCTATCCATTGCCTCTATCTCATGTTATGATCCTTCTGGGAGAATATGTACTTAAGACACATATGGTCAATGTAAACGATAAAACTATCACCCATGAGGTAGTGTTTCCAAATCGTCAAAAATAATATTGCTTCTACTAACTCAAGATCACGTGTTTAATAGTTTTGATTATGTGGTATCAACTGGGGTGAACCATAAGCAATAAATTCATGAATATTCATCTTCACAAAACCATGTCCAGTCCCTTAAACATAGAATAAAACTATGTTTTTGATACCATCCTTTGGAAATATCAATATGGGAGCACTTTTCAACCTCTTTCTCAGCTCCTGAAAGCCCTGCTGGAACCTTCCCATGCACACAAAAGGGTTTCCCTTCTGAGTGATGGATTTAAAGGGTGATGGAACTTTGTAGAAGATGGGTATAAAACTCTAATAGTACCCTTCCAACCCAAGTAATATCCTCACCTAGGTAACACTCTTGTGTGGATCCTTAGAAAGAACTGCATCAACCCATGAAATATCCACTACTACTCCATCCTCTAAGAGGATGTGTCCCATAAAGTGGACCCATAAAATCCAAAACTGACAATTGAAGATATTCCTATAAATTTAGTGCTCTAAGAGTGTATCTAGGACCATCCTCATGTGTCTCGCATGATCCTCCTTGAATTCTGAACACACTAAGATGTAATTAATGAATACCACCATGTATCAATCTAATAAAGGATAAAAGGTCTAGTTTATGAGTTCCATGGACACTTCTAGGGAGTTAGTCACACCGAATGGAATCACCATGTACCTATAGTGACTATAATGACATATTAATGTCGTATTCAGTATATCCTCATCCCACACTCATAGCTGGTGGTAGCATGATCTGAGGTCAATCATCAAGTACCATCACACCCCTATCAACTGATAAATGAGGACATTGATCCTTGTTATTGGATACTTATTTTTCATGATCATCTAGTTTAAGTGATGGTAATTCGCGCATATCCTCAACAATATTTCTACCATCCTAGAGAAGAACACTAGGGAATCCCAGGAGGAAACTCTAGGTCTCAAAAAACCCTTTCCCAATAAATCGTTGAACTACACCCTCATCTCTTCACTCTATACATGAGCCATCTAATATGCTATCACACATATAGGTACCATCACGGGACAAATTTTGACATAGAAGTACATCTCTTGGTGGGTAGGTAAACATGGTATGTCTTTAGTAAATGAATCTTCATACTCCACAACCATCATAGGAAAATGATAGCTAAATATGTATACTAATACAAGATTAATTCAAGATAACTGGTGAGTAATAGACTATACACTATTATGTCTGACCTCATCCAAATCCACTAAGGTTTCCTTCTTACCCACAATGGAAAACCTTGTCGCTTCACTGAGAACATGCCACATCCTCTGCCTAAAATAGTTGACCTGGGCATGAACTGTGGATAGTTAATCCATACCTAAGATTAAATCTTATGTTCTAATTTCTGAAATGAAGATATCCCATACAAAGCTATCATCTCAAAGTGTCAGATCACACTATCATTGCAAGTGTGAAATCACTAAGCCACCACCTGCAGGAGTCTCCAAACACAGGGGTCGACCCAATAGCTCAACTGAAATTTCTATGAATCGAACTAGAGATGTGGAAGGGAAGGAATGAATAAAATTTATGTCTATAAATACTATAGCTAACATAGGAAAGAATTAGATTGTATCTCATATCATTCAAGGATCATTGGGGTTTAAGGCCCCTATATCCTATAGTTGGCCTCACCCCTACCCAATAGCTCCTTCAATCTGGCATGAACCACCTAGGGGTGGTGGTGGTAATAGGTAAAACATCCAACTATCTCATACTTCTCAACTTTACCCTATGCCCCATCCTTCACCCGATGGACCACACTTGCCTCTGTCTATGCAGCAGCGGTCCTTAGACCGTCCGATGATCAGTTGAATGATATGTCAGACAATCTCGAGCCATATTTCATCAATCATCATAGGGGAAACAACACATGCCCATATTATGATTTGAGACAGCTTGAGATGCCAAAATCACTGGACCTATATCCTGGGATCACCAACTGATGCATCTAACATGCTTGGATCCTTGTGACTGTCGTTAACTACCTACTTCTAAGGTCTCACATATCAGGTGACCAATGATGGCTCCCACTACAATTATCTACTATACCAGAAATCCCTCCACCAACAAGGATCGCTCAAGTATTCAGGTGTAAATTCAATGATATTCTACCAATTCCATGATATAATGATGCAGTCTTGATGAAAAGGTTTAAGTTCTCAAGAAGAGGTCCCACACCATATCTAAGGAGTAATATAAGAGATCATTAAACCTCACTGAATACTCCTCCATGGCCATGCAGCCCTGCTTCAAAAGTAGAATCTTCTATATGCATACTGATCACAACGTGGTGGGATATAACTCATACATGATGAGATGATCAAATCATATTCAGGAGAGAGATGTCTCATCGTTTGACTGAGTCACTAAGCTTCACCATCCCCCAACAAAGACCTGAACAATACTCACCACAATGATAGCCATCTGATCATTCAGCTTCCTCACAGGGTGTAAAATGTGAGTGACTAACTATAGCTAGTATTTAGCCACATGGGGGTCTGACTAACCCTAGAAGTTGAGAGGTTGTTTCCTACAAAACTTATCCAATGCACTCAACTATTTTTCATCCTTAGATAGTACTTATAGATCTAGCTGCTGCTCAAATGGTGGTTATATAGCTGGGAAATTACATAGAGGTGATGACTCTTATACAAACTGTTATATCGATTCCTCATCACTAGGTGGATCATCATCGTGACCAACTATAGAATCCTGGCTGGCTGTTTGTGTGGAGTCATCCTAAAATTAAAAAAAATTTACCATAGTAAAAAGCATATACCTAGGGAGCTAACTCAAGAAGGAAATGGAAAACACAACCATTCCTATATGATACATGTGAAAAAAAATTCCCCCTTAAACAAGTGTTTACATGTACCGAGTCTAAATGCAGGTAATCTGAGTCTTGGTGTATGGATATGTCGGCCGCCACACCAACACTTGAGTCCCAAGCCTGAAAGCCGAAATCAAAAAAACTAAACAATATTTTCCCAAATGCAAATCACTGAATCTATTCCTAAGGTTGAACCACACTCTGATACCACCCTTTCATGACCCGACCTACCAAGGTCTAACCTTTGGCTTACCCAAGCCTAAATCCTATAGGCCAATGGCTGGTGACCATCAAAGAGTAGTAATATCCTAAATTTTTTGGCTTTAAACAAAAGTACGTAAAAACAAACACACACATATCCAAGCCCATAAAATACTGAAATCTAAAAAAACTGAAACAAATTATGAAATAAAATAAAACCCACATTCTATGCTCATACCTTATTAATTTCACATCCATGAAATCTATTTTCACAATCAATCCATTCCGACCATGGTTAAACCGAGAATATGGTAAAACCTACATTCTGAACACAATGAATCCCTTGGATTTCTGATTCGGGACACTGTTTGGTATTTATTAGACTTCTTTCTAAAAAAATTCCATTCGTACTATTTTATATATTTAATATATTTTAAACCATTATTTAAGGAACAAAATGACTTGAAATTGAACACTATCTTAGCACCTGGACTTGAAAATAATTTGTTTAATTTCAAAAAATAATACCAAGAAAGACAAGATGTTACATGCACAACAATGAAACACCTCTATAGATTTTGACAGAGGGATCACACATGTTCTACGTGCAGTTTTTCAAATAGTTCATCTATCTATGAGTAGTGTGGGTTTAAGGATGAGGTATTCTCACGGTCCATGCATAGTGAGCCAAACTATGTGTCTATACCATATGAGTCACTGAAAATTTGAAATTCCAATTCCTCCCCATCCCCCTATTTCATTATTTTTTTCATCCATTTCTCCTTTAGTTCATGTGTACTAAAGGCTACTCCCAGCTTCTTTTTCTACTCTTGGATTTGAGCCTCCTACTCCGACCAAACTCCCTTTCTATAATCATCAGTCTATTTGGAAGCACATCATTTGGATCTTTAATCTTCTATATTCTCTTATTCACTTATCTCTCTCTCTATAAATAATGAATAATATGTGCAATCACTCCTACCTTATTTTTAGGGACTTCATATAATATGACAATTTCTCTCATTTTGGCTTCATTTAGAGGCTGATATCAGTTTATAATGTTCCTTCCAGCATAAAGTATGTGGTTCCTAGTCTTCTTCTATATTTTGTAGATGTTTTGTTTTTGTTTCAAAAAAGGCCCATGTGGGTTGTCTGAGTTAGACTAGAATTAAAAGAATTCCTATTTTTAAAAGTTTCAATTAATGATAAGATATTCCTATGGTAATGTTAGGGATTCATTATTATATTTAATCTTGGTAAGGGGATTGAAAAAACCTAGGTAAGATCGATAGGGTGTATGTTTTAATTTAATTTAATTAGCATATGATATTTTTAGTTCCCTAGGAGCGTGATATGATATGTCTATGGATTGAGGTGATGATGATCACCTGGATTGAGGAGACATGGTTTGTTAGGTGTGGAATGACTAATATTCATTGAATGACGGTGATCACTAGGTTGAGGTGACACGTTAATCAGATTCATGTGAAGAGGTCATCAGGATGAGTGTATGACCATTGTTATTTGAGTTAGAATTGACCATTTGGACATAGCGATATGGTCACAGGGGAATGGGGTACTAGATAATTATTCATAGGTTGTTTGGTGATTCCTATACACCTTTGATACATAACACACCATTAGAGTCATGTGCACAGATATAGGACTTAGTCGAGGAGGTGTTGACCTCTATATGCGGGTGGAGGCCCCTATATATTATGTGGATTAGGGGATGGCGTTGACCATCATATTATTGGGGGTGATCATCGTAGAAACCCATGTGGATTTTAATGGATAATTCATTGATGGTGTTGAGAAAATTGGTTGGAGGATGAGTCTCACCATTACATTTGAGGCTAGTGGGTTCAGATACTAGGAGGACATATATCACCATGCCTCAGGATGTCGACTATTGAGCCGACAGTGATTATTTATTAGAGAAAAAATATCACCATGACTTAGGAAATTAGGTTGTTAAATTGAAGGGGACATAGGTGTGGTGTTTCATGGGATTATTTACTTATTTTGGGTGTCCAATATGGATATAAGATGATCGATGGCATGAGGTGCCAATATAATTTTACAGTTGGAACACAAGGATTCACCTAGTATGATATTCATCTATGGATTCCTTGGGTGCTATAAAATGGATCTATAAAATTGTATCTATATATATAAAAACATGTAATTTATTATATATATAATTGAGGGAACATGTTCAAACATACACCAGTGTTGACCGATGAAAATAAAGAGATCACTTTTAAATCATTAACACAAGTGGAGTGGGCAAAATATTTAACTTGTTTGTGATTTATCATTTTATTTATATTATCCTACACATGAATAATTAAATATGTAATATATTAACACATTGGTGGTTTGCTACTAATTTTATTCTGATACCCAACAAAATACCTTCAGGATGCATGTATACTTATGTCATTACAATCAGGTATGATATTGAGCATAGGAGTTGGTCCCTGATGGATTTATATTTCTAAATATTTAATTGATAGCATTGGACCACATGGATTCCATTATATATGATATAGTTTCCTTTCGATTTATTAATGCTTTATATATGTATGTACTAGCATGGTTGTCCATGGGAGGCCCTAACTATTGATTTGTATGACCTGCTATGATATATTTTTGTCAAAATATGGTATTGTTTTATTGATGCTATCTATATATGCTTCCACTATGATTTTTATTTCTTCCACTGTGTTTATGTTCCTTATTCCATTTCTATTTTTTATATATGTACCATTAATATAATAACCACCTGAGGATATTATCTCCCCACTATCACCTAATCAGACACTTTCTACTAGTAGGTAGCCTTTATCATATATGGAGGTGTGCCTAAGGACCAATGGAAAACCAAAAAAGATCACTATTAAAGTTGTAATGAATTCAAAGAAATAAAAATTCCCTCAAAGAAGGTTCATTGTCAGTATTTCCTTGAAACATCACAAGACCTGGTTATTGAAAAGGTATCTATGGTTGGCTGGTTATAGATGACATCAAATTCTTTCTGTTACTTTTTTTACTATTTAGGTTATAGTATACTACAGACTAGGATCTTGTCAGAACTGTGTAAGTGCTTATATTTCGGAACCTGTATCCCCCAGAATATATGATAAAACATGTTTCTAGATGTTGTAATTTTATTTTATTCTTTTTTCTTTTACAGTTGATTTGATATCCCCTTTAATTGGAACACTTGGATATGATGTTATTGGATTATATGGTTTGGACCCTTGGATAGGTATGAAAATAGAGGATTATTTATTCATCATGATTTGAACCTAAACTAATATAATGTATTTTTTTCTTTGGACTATCATTGGGAATATAAAATGTGCTAAAATGGGTTGGCTTATATAAAGTGTGAAGAAAGGAAGCTAAATAATGTATTCCGTCTTAGACTCTTTTGGTGGAATTATACTCATCCATCCTAGGAATGTTATTGCAATGAAATATATGTGTGATTTTATATACTTTTAATATATGTTCCTGACCTTGATGAGAGTAGGTAGGGGTGTTGACTGAGGATGATTTTTTTAATGTGTGAATTAATATGATAAAAAATGTTTTCCTATATAGCCTCTTTGGTGGAATTCTAATCTACTGCCCTAAATTGATATGTGATATATAATTATTCACTCTACTATGGGTAGGAAAGGATCAATGAGGCTGAATTATATGAGATGCATGACTCTAATGTGATTAGGAATGGGGCCTTAAGATTGGATTATACTTGATACCTAACCTTGATATGGGTAGGTAAGGAGTATTGTGGAAGGATTTCTAATGAAATGGTGTAGTAGGAGAGTGTATGGGTGGTGAGATGAATTAAATGTTATGGAATTACCTTTCTGTGATATATATATTATTATGGATTTATAACCATCATGATTAGTATTCAGTGGGATGACACATATATAGGCTCTGGTGGAGCGTCATGTGGGAGGTGATATGGTGCAGCATGAGTGTGCATGGGATAATGCCCATGAGGGTTGGGATAATCATGAGCCGTAGGTATAGGCTCCGGTATTGATAGGACAACAATATAATATGGTATACATTGAGATATGGCTTAATGAGCATCTTAGGGTGAGCTTGGTTTGTAACACCTGAGATTTTATGAGAAATATTTTGTTTTTATGTATTATTTTATATGAATCACCAAAGGAATCTTTCACTACACACAACACTATCTTGGCTTGCATAATACACATGAGCAACCATTCTCAATAGCTTCCGTTGTACGCAATATCGAGTTTCACTATACAATGACATGTTATTAAAATATTATATAAACTAGCCATTATGAATAGTAATACCCACTTTTTGAAAATTTATAAATTTTATCTTTCAAAATGGACTTCATTTTTGGATTCTCAATATTGAAATTAGACTATGGTGAATTTTTGGTATTTTTCTGAAAACTTTCAATTTTTGATGAATAATGAAAACACTGAGTTATTGGTTAAAACTGAGTTTTTATATAAATAATCATTTATTTTATTTAAATTTATTTTAGGTAAAAATAGATACATTATACCTATATAAGTTCAATGTAATTAATTGGAGTCATTTTATAATAATATAGATACATAAAACTTTTATTGAACTTTTTACCGTCTTTTACCCACCTCCTAGGAGCATTTGCAATTGTACAGAAAACTTAATTTTACTGCTTCTGTGAGTTGAATTTTGAAAATCCGAGAGACACGATTAATATCAAGGAGTAAAATGTAGTTCAATAAGATTAAAATAATTTTTGGTGAATAGTAACTTTTTTCTTTTATTTACCACGATTAAAAGTAAATAGGGTAATTAAGGGTAAAAATGATATTATTATTAGCCTAAAACATGTCCTAATTTTATTTGATAAGTGTCATTCGACCATAAATAACCTTAGTAATAACATATTACCCTTTAGGTCCACTTGTATTAGATTAGGACACTAATTATTAGTTTATTCAAATAAGAGTTAAAAGAATTAAAATCAATGTTTAATAAGTAAAACCTTTTTAATATAGGGTTATACATAAGATAAATTCGACTATAAATATTCATTAGAAAGATAAAAATATTTCCTACATAATTTTATTTTAATTATAATATTTAGACATTAAATAATTTAACTTATTTATGACACAATGATGATGCAGTAATTACATTATTAATGAAATATTAACATAATTGATATTATAAATACCCAAATAAATGTAATTTGATATTTTTTATGAATTAAAATAATTTTATAGGTTAATATGACATTTTAGTATTTATTTAATTAATTGTTTTTTTGAAATAATCATTCTTTTATGATTTTCAAAAAAAAATCAATTACAAAATAGTATCAAAATTGACATAAAATATTTTTTAAAACATATATTATATAATTAATTGTTATATTATTACTAAAAATATAAGGTTTGGACATATCATTTAGATAATGTTATATATATTAATAATGAACCACTTGGGGTTAGTTTGGATTTTTATAGTTATTTTATTAACCATATAGTGTAATAAAACAAGAAGACACGGTAAAAGTTAAATTATTTAACTTCGAGTTAAATCTAATAGATAAGGTTTAAATAGTAACCTAAACTTCTCTAAAACATATTGGTTGAGAGGATTTCGACCCATACCCACTTTAGATTCGAAATAAACCAATTTGGAGCTATTATAAACCGAATATGACATTATTATAAATAATATTTTAAGATCTTCCTAAGGTGCCCCTCTCCTCCCTTATAAAAGGGAACCTCCTCCCTCTCCTCTTTACACAATTTTGAGCCTTAAACCTCGGCCAACCCCTGAACATTTCCCTTATCAACATCCCTAGAAACATAATAAAGGTCTGGTCTTCTTCAAAGACCAAATTTAGTGCCCTGAGTGGAGGTTTAGAAGAGGTGCGTCAAAGAAGAGGTAATATCCTTTACCAATACTTCCAAATTCATTTCTTTTCTACTTCTTCTTATTTTGTTGTTTCATAATAAATTAATAACATAAGTATCACTCATATACTGATATGTTATTATAAATATGAAACAACCCTATTTCACCTTTTATCCATCCTACGAAAAACAAAATCACCACGCATGCGTACGTACGGAATACTGTCTCCACGCTGTGGTGTAATCTGTTTTTCCAAAAGCACCTTACATGGATGGATATAATGGTGTAAATAATAACTATATATGGTTATTATAACATGATACTAATTCTTATACATTCCATCATCCACTCCAATACAATTAAATAATTATGTGAACAATACCATCACTCGTACGTACGTACGACCTACCGTCTCCACGATTTGGTGTGACTCGTTCTACATGATCTTCTTTGAATAATTATTATATAAACAAATTTAATGAATAAATATGATATATATTATAGTAATAATTTTTTTAAATTATGTATCTACAACCAACAAATAATAATAAGAATTTATTCGACAAAACACGCATAAGAACATAAAGCAATAAACACCCGAATAACAAGTAGCAATGAAATATTACAAATAAAAAGATAAGAATATGACCATTTATGATATAATAACAATGAATATGATTCATTAATAATTCAATGACATTATTTAAATAATTATATAGACATTTTGGTTACGTACGAATCATATTAGACCTAAGGTAAAGGAAAATCTCGCAATCTCATTTTTATCCGAGATTGTTTATACTTCAGAACTTACTGGGGAATATTTATCTTCCACATCCATTTTTACTCAATATGTAATATTATTTATATCCTTATACAATTGTTTAAATCCAATTTTACCCATTGGTGAGTTTTTTAGTAAAAGATATGAAAGGAATCTTTTGTCATTTTTAGTACAAGGTACGTTTTGACATTTCCGGCCAAAGTACGAGAAGAGTGTTTTTAACTTATAAGACATGAATGGATTTTTATGATTTAATATAACATTATTTCCATGATTCTTCCTTTAAACGTTTTCAAGTTTTTTTTAATCATCTTCTTTTAGTTTAAAATTTAATGACATCTTAAGAAAGGAAAAATGTTTTTGAAGTAGAAAGGATATTTTCCTCAAGAATGAAGTTCAAGTGTTTTATCAAAATTAATTTCCATCAAAAATAATATAGGGTTATGTTTCTATCCCTATTTTTACATTGATTTGATTATGTTATGATGGAATTATTTTTATGATGTCCTTTTATCTTATATGGATTATGTTATAATGGCATGATGTTTAAGAATCCCATTTTATTACATTGGTTATGCTATGATTTATGCTTTTGTGGAACACATAAGAATGGTTTCATTATGAGATGGGTGGGACTTATCTCTCCATCCAACTCATTGGGTAAAGATTTATATCTCATGGGATAGACATGGCTGGAACTGCAGGTTAATACGGCTCAGTGATACAGGAATGAAACGAGGAGTGATATCAGTTCCCAAATGGACATTGTCTTCTAGGATAGTCTTGGAAATCAATATTGAATAGTAAGAAATGATTTTCTATGATTATGTGTGTATGCCACAATGTTTTATGTTTTATGTTATGAATATTGGGATTACATTTCACTACCATGATTTATCCCATGTTATGATATTATGATCTCTTTTGCAGGTTAAGATTTTCAAAATGTTATGTTCTTATGAATATGATATGATTTATATTTATTTTTTTTACCCTTACTGAGCATTTAATCTCACCCTTTTGTATGTTTTCTTTTCCCCAGGACAGGAAGAAGGTTATTTAGTAAGATATTCCAGATGGACTCTAGTTATGATGAAATAAACGGGAGACAATGTAGATGCTTTATAAACTAATTATTTATGTTTCCCAGTTTCTAAAGACACTATACCTATATGGTACTTTCATGGTTTTGTTATATGTTGTAATAAGTGTGCTTAAATTTTAATGTAATAAAAATGTATGTAATTTATGGGTCATTATATAGTTTGATTCATACATAGTATTTAACATGGATCTTAGGGAGCTGAGACATATATGTAATACATAACTAGTGAGATTGAGTCTCAACACCCACTACTATTTTAGGGTGAGGGTAGACAATTGGTACCAGATAACTAGATCGGGTTGGCCAACATTATCTTCAACTAGATCAAGAAAAACCGAGGTTGGAGGGAGATTCTAAGTCCCTATATTCTTAGAGGACTAGAAAATTTCATGTAGGATATTTATGTATAGATAGGTAGACATGAGGGATGAACTGGAAGTATTTTGTGGTTAGGTTCTTCAAGAACTTTTTTATGGAGATGACAAGGGATGATCAAGACCACAAGTTCATGAATATCTAGCAGGGGGAAACTTCTATCATGGATTACCTGGAAAACATCATAGATGATTCTCAATTTTAACCTAGTATGATGGACAATGTAATCTCTATGGTATAGAATTTAGAGGATGAAGAGTGACATGCCATTAGAGTATAGGTGAATATCTTCTAGATCACATATTTTTCAGAGGTAGTTAATCAAGAACTGATAGGAAAGGGTAACCTGACAGACCAATATTATTTGAGTAGGGTGATCAAATTAGGTGATATTAGTGGTTATGCTTCGGGTATCTAGAAGTGTGACCATGGGGTGTTTCAATAGGGAAGTTGGTCCAGAGTCTCGAAAAATCACTGTAAAGTGGATTTTTAGGAGTATCCTTGCAGTGTAGGTAGCCAATAAATTTTTAGACCCAGTGTGATTAGGATTCAAAGGATTTTATAGTTTGTGGCTGGATGGAAAGTCTTTAGAGGTTTTATAGGAATCCTTCTTAGAGATTTGGGAAATATTGACCAAGTTAGAATAAAAAATATAAGGTAGGATCTGGAGTAGTACTAGGATCTAGTAGCCATGATTCATCTATAGATAGAGGTTTTGGAAAGGAAAGAGAGACCATGTAGTGGGGTTAGTGGTTATTAGATGGTGCATGTCCAACGGGTGGCAAGGCCTTGGGTATTCAGACATTAGTCAAGGTGTACATAATTGATATACTCGGTGCAAATCAGGTTTGGGAGCTGATGAAAGTGCAGGGTACATTGTGCGAATTATCAGGTTTATTTTATGTTTTGGGATTTGTCCAGTTTTGGTGCATGAGGTTCAGATGTATTTTTTTGATTGACCAGGTGTTGGTTAATAGTATAACATCAGTTATGATGTGGGATATACACATATAAGGTGCAAAGAAATCAGGTCATTTATGTGATGTAGATTTTTGTATGAGGTGCATTGGAAACAATACTTCTTGTGGGAATTGATGTGATGTGGTTTTTATAAGAGGTGTATAGGAATTGGGATTATAAACAGAATGCATATAATTTTATACATGATGCCTTATTATCTGTGAGCATCTATTGAGATCCAAGATTTATGGGCATGTGATGAGATGTGGGTCTTTTATGAGTGTCATGTATGAAACATGAATAAAATGGGGATCAGATGAGAAGTATGACTTTATGGGTTTCAAATGTTATATAAGAACTATTTCAGAACCTAATTATGTGCATGAATGGGGATAATCATGGGAGGAATTTTGAGTCTACGAATGGTTGATGGACCATCAGATATTTGAATTATGGGGTGGTAAGTGACTAGGTAGGTAACTTCTAAGTTGGTGAGGACTTTGAGGGGACTAAACCTATGAATTAATATCAAGGTAGTTTGGGTTGACATAAATGATATGGGTATGCTTGGTTACATCTTTGTGTAATTTTTGATATCTCTCGGATGTTAAGGTGGGAAGATTGTAACGTCCAATGTTTTTGATCAGGTCATTTTTCCTCAGCCTTTTTGATTTTTTGTGTTTGGTGGTTAGATCGACCTTTATATTGTTATTAGAGATAAAATTATGATACTTTGGTCATAAAAGGCCTTTTCTTAGATGGATTTTAATTCCATAAAAGTGCCTCATGGTTTTGGATGAGTTTCAGGTGTGTCGGAAGTCTGATAATACATTTTAAGAAAGCCTAGACAGGGGAGCACAGTTAGATTAAGCATTGCATCCTCCCTATAGATACATTACTTCACAACTAAAATACTAAGAATAGTGTGTCAAACTGTGTAGGTTGGGATGTACCACCATGAAAATATTATATAGTTTTTGACATAGGGCTCACACACGATTGGCGCACGATTATCCATTCGGTGTGGGTAACTTTAAAGGGGAAATTTACAATTAATCCCCTACGTCATTTTTCATTATTTCTCTCTCCATTTATGAATAATTTAACATGAATTAGGGGGATACTCCAAACTTCTTCTCCTACTCTAGTCATTGATCCTTATCATCTATTCAAAATCCAATTCGATCACTACCATTCTTGTTGGAAGTGCATCTGTAAGGCATTCAATCTGCTAACATCAATTTTTATGTCACCATACAGAATGCTAATACCATATGATCTATTTGACAATATTTTTGGGGGTTCTCTATAAAAATCCTTATTTCTATCATTTCATCTTTATTTAGATGCTGATATCATAAGATATAGTTCCTATAAAACAATGTTAGGTGGTTTCTATATTTATCCTTGATTTTTATAATGTTTTGGAGGGTGTGTCTAAATACTCTCATGATGGTTGTATGAGTGAGACAATAATTATATAAACGATTGTTTTTAAAATTTTCAATTGATGATATGATATTAACTAGGGAATTATCTTCATTAACTGCAATGGTTACGTTAGTTAAGGGTATTTTACCAACATGGGAACAATATTCAAGGTTAGTGTTTTAACTTAACTAAATTTTTGTATGATATGATTGGTTCCATGGTAATATGGTTGGATATGAATGACGATTTAGGTGATGTTTACCACCATGATTGAGGTGATGTGATTCATTGGGTTGTGTATGACTAAGATACATAGAGTGATGATGATCTCCATGTTTAGGTGACATAGTCATCGGGTCCAGATGACAAGGTTATTAGGATAAGGAGATGGACAAAGAGATTTGAGATGGTATTAAAATTCAGAAGAAATCAGCATTTTTATAGTGTAATGATGTTATAGATGATGTGGATTTTTCTTTTTGGTGTTTTCTAATCACCATTTTTGGCTGATGAATCATTTGAGTCATGTACACACAGATAGGACTTATTCGAGCTAGTGTTAACCACTCATTGTGGGTGGATTCCCCAGTAGATCATGCATCTTAGGGGATGGTGTTGACTATTAGATTCATCAAGGGGTATCAATATATAATTCCAAATTGATAGTTATGGAACATTTGTTGAAATTGTTGAGACCATCAATTGGGGACTTAAGCTTGATGATACATTTGGGGTTAGCAAGTCTGGATATTGGGTGCATGAATATTGTTGTGCCTCAGGACACAACTATTAAGTTGATAGGGATTATTATTAGAGGACCTGTATCACTGTGCATCAGGATGTTCGAAAATTGAGCAAACATGGACTTCTATGTGGAGGTTTGATGGACAGGGTACTTATTGTTTGGGCATGTTGTTTGGATTTTAGACGATTGATGGCATGAGGTTGTGATGAAATTTTACATGTGGAACATGAGGGTTCACCTAGTATGATATTCCTCAGGGGATTCCATGGGTTATAATCCATTGATCATAACCACTATAGTTATATATATAATACATGTACTATAATAAATATATATAATTGGGGGAACATATTTATACATATATCAGCATTGGATAAAGCAGGTAGAGTGCTCAATCTTGGCCATTGATCACAAATGCAGTAGGTAAAATATAAAATGAGTTTTAACTTTAACATTCTTTTTATATTACAATCAAACTAAAAAATTATAGATCTAATACTAGAAGAAGATGTAGGTGTCGTACTGAGTTCATTATCACTCAATCATGTGCCCTATGGTATGCAAGTAGACTTTATGTCTCTATGACTAGGTAAGGGATCGTGCTCAAAAGCTAGTACTATATGACATAGATATAT
The DNA here is from genome assembly GCA_963277665.1 of Viscum album. Taxonomy (NCBI): domain Eukaryota; kingdom Viridiplantae; phylum Streptophyta; class Magnoliopsida; order Santalales; family Viscaceae; genus Viscum; species Viscum album. The sequence goes on from OY728151.1 coordinate 111,318,464, forward strand.
TGTTCAGTATGGGATGGATAACATTGGACCATGGGGGTTCCTCTATGTCATATAGAGTCTCCTTTTGAGGTTTTTATGATTTATATATGTATTTAATGGTATGGTCACCCACGGGTTACCCTAACTATTATCTTGTATGATCTTTTATGACCTATTTTGTCTAAAAATGATAATGTTTCACTACTACTGTTTATAGACGCTTCCACAGAGTTTGTTAATGCCTCTATTATGTTTATGGTCATTAATACTCTATGTATTATTATATATGGACCATTAAAATTGTCACCACGTGAGGCTATAGTACTCTCACTATCCGATAATCATACCCTCGCTACTATTCAACATCCTTTGTTTTATAGGGAAGCATACTTAAGGTTTAGTATCAATCCAACCCTTATCATTGCTTTAGTAGAAATCAAGAAGGGGCGCTTTATTTATAATGGAGTTAAAGTAAATATTTTTTAAGAAGTATTTCATGAACACATTTTCTCTCCATCCTGAGAAATAGTTTCTTGGAAGATTCCTTTATAAGTTTATAAAGGCTATTTTCAAAGAAAATGTTTTCCTGTGCAATATTTATATTTTTTTTAAAAATAAGTGAGTTAAAAAGGGAATTATTATTTTCACCAATAATGTTCTAGGTGACCATTAAAAATAATTTTCAATATTATATGACATCCATTCATATTATTTATGATTTACTAGGGATATTATCCAATAATATCACATTTATTATTTTGTTGGATGGTTTATGAAGGTGATGGCACAATGTTTATGAGGCCCATTTATTTTCCATGAGATCTAACACAATAACTATTTAATGATCTTATGGTATACATATATGTGAATTTAACTATTTTATGGGCTTAAACTATATCTCCATCCAATGAATTGTGTAACGATTTTTGTTCTATATGCTAATGGTTTACACGAGAGGTTATCCAATCCCTTCAAAGGATACATGAGAGGTTTTCCTAATCCCTAATTAGGTATACCAGTGGTTAGAACAATAATAACTTGTTATGAATGTCTTATTAGGTATCATTTTCATAAGGTCTTATATTCGTATGTTTATTAAAAAATTCCAAGTTTTATGACAATGTTATACTCTTATAGATTATGTTCTTTTATTTTTTTATGATTATTATCTTATAATGTACCTTGATTTATTCCATGAAATAAGATTATGATCATTAATATCAAGTTTATGGTCTTCAAACATTAAGATCATGATATTTTAAAAATATTATAATGTACTTATTATGTGATCATTGATACCTTATTTGTTTACCCTTACTAAGCATTTTAAATCACAATTTTCTTATGTTTCCTTTCCCTAGGATTGGAAGAAATATGCTAAATGATTTGTCTTTATAAAGGTTTCACATGTAATTAACTTTATTGGGTATGTTGAAGACATATAATTAAATATGAAAATCCATGTATAATTGGTGATGATACTGATTTTTATGAACTAGTTGTCTCTAAAACCATGTTGTTAATAGATTGTCCAAATTTTATAAAACTCTAATTTTAAGAGGTCCTTGGGTATGTATGTGATCCAATATTTCCTTTTTGATTTTTTAAGATTTGGATGGAAATAAATGGGGAAACTTTATTGGTATAAAATACAGAAATACAATGTTTATGTATTTGGAACATGATTTAGGAGTGTGGCTCACATGATGTTACACATGAGATAAGAAGAAATACAATTTTATGGTTAAAAATTGTATTTTTATAAAAAGATATTTCATCATGTATTTAAAAATTATTTTAAAATTTATTTTTTCCACATATAGACAAAATATTTGAAAAAATATCTTTATTTTTGAAATAAACATATCAAATGTATCTTTGCGTAAATTTTTTATACTTTTTTGAAAACATAATTTTTTTATATTAATAGAAAAAAAAATTAATTTTTAATGAAACATATATTTTCATATTACAAATTTAAAAAGTTATTATTATGTTTTAAAATTGTGTTAAAATTAAAATAATCTTAATTATTTTATTATTATTCCAATTTAATTTATTTTAATCTATTTTATATTGATTTGTGTTATAAAAAAAATTTATAATCAGGGAAACAATTTTTTAAACATTTCGACACAGTTTGGGGTTTAATATTAAATTAAATTATTAAAATTATATAAATTAAATTTATTATAATAGATAAAATATTATTAAACGTAATAATTAATATTATGATATAAGTTAAAATTAATTTTTTGTCATAATGAACAGTAAAAACTATAAATATTTATTACCATGGTTATGGTTAAAAAAGGTTTAATGTGAGGTTGAATGACATGATAAGGGTTTTTTTCTATTAAACTTTTCTAAATATTTTTTATGGAATTAATTTTACCTTATCCAATTCTAAATTTTAATATATTTCCATTTTTATTCATTTTTATTGAGAATAAATTAATAATTGTTTATTCTTTTAGGAAATCTCTAAGTGTGTTCCCTCCCCAACTTATAAAAGGACATATCCTCTCCTCTAGACACATCAAAGGAATTTTGGTTCATTACACAATTCCTAAAATATCTTCCTTTGATACCTCCCCATAAATTATAGGTACTTTTTTATCATAATACCATCTTAGTAAGGAATTAGGTATAACCCTATATAGGTTCTCTGAAGAAGAGGTTCAATTTAAAACCATTCATTTCCAATTTATTTATTTATCTATCAACATAAAATACTCTTAAATTATGATGAAATAAAAACCATATCATTTAAAATTTAGATGTTATTATGTTAATGTAATAACATATATTCATTTCATTTTCGATCAAAATTGAAACAGAACCTTTGATCCTGTGTTTGTAAAACTACCGCCTCGCGAACCGAAGTAATTCCTTCTCCACCACAACCTCCCATGGATGGATATAATGATTTATTTAATGAATACATATATATATGTGATAGTTATATTGTAAATATAAATCTATAATTAAAATATCACATCCACCCTCTTACTTTCCAATCCATCAGAGAATGATAATGTTGCTCAGGTGTACATGTGTGCTACCGCGCCCATGTCGCGATGTGAAAATTTTTAATTATGCTTTAACATGGATTGTAATAATAATATATTTAGTGAATATAAATTATATAAATTATATATAACTATTTATGAAATGTGGATTATTATTTACCTTACTTTTGATCCATCCTTTGAAAAATGAAAATATTGTTCAGGCATATGTATGACCAACAGTCTCTATGAATGGTGTAACTCAATGTTTTCAGTCCATATCTTTTATGGATGACTGTAAATACATATATAATGAATATATATTATATTTATACCATTAATAAAATTATTTACATGATTTATCCATGATCAATGTATATATAACTAAACTATTAAACCAATACATACATGAAAAATTAACTAGTTATTACCAAAAATGGTGATTTTAACAAAGAATTGTAATGAGATGGGTGGTAAAGGTATATATGCTAATAACATATGGTATTATAAATAGTATTATGGTCATATAATTTATGTATAAGAGATATATATTTATTATATAGGAGGTTCATAAAACATATTAAGATATTCAATCCTCAAGTAAGGCTTTATTTCAAAATCTCATCATCATTTGGGGTTATCAATATTTATGTATCCACTAGGGAAATTAATTCATATTTTTATATTACACATAATCTATATTATAATTATAATATTATTTTTATAAATTACATGACTTTATATATATTTCCGCACTTAATAAACTCAATACTAAAAATAATATTTTAAGGAAAATAGAACGTGTATTTCTACTTAGTCAAGAATCTTTTAGTTCAATGTCCATATTTTACAAAAAATATATATTTTTCTACATTATAAAATTATTTATTAATGTAATTTTTACACATTATTGATTCTTTACAACAAGTTTCAAAAAGAATCCTTATTTTTTATTTTTTAAATAAGGTACTTTTTACCTTTTTACAAAAGTTTGAATGGAATGTTTGTTTAACTTATAAAGCATGAAATTAATTCCTTGATGTCATGAACACTCATATAAATGAATATTTTCTTATAAAATTTCAAGGTTATTTTGAAAGATTTTTTTCCTAAATATATGGGAAAATTTTAGATTTTGAATAAGTTGTGTCATAATGAAGAGGGTATTTTCATCAAGAAATCATCCAATGATCATTTTTATGCATTTTCATATATATAAATATTATTTGGTGAATTATATTCACTAATAGAGATGTAATACTTGGATTCCATTATCCATATAAATATATATAGATAAATATTATTTTTATTTTTTATGGAAATTATTAACATTTTGTTTTCTAGTTTTTTAGTATGAATCATTACATTGACTAGGTTTCACCCTTTTCATATGAAGAATTCATTGATCTTTATATGGGATTAGTAAGGCCCTAGATATCCCCTATATGCATCAGTAATTATCATGATAAAAATTTTCTTGGGTATTTATCAGAGGCCCTACCCAATTATGATGACATTGTACAAGGCCTTGACAATAATTTTATGATCTATTACATTATTAATTCCTTCATTATGTGATTAGTTATTGAGGTCCATGTGATTAGGTGATAAGTTATGATATCCATGGACATGTTTTCAGATCATGTTATTATTTATATTGAATTATTTGATTATCATTTATTCCTATCATATTATTTTTTGTGTTTATGTTATTGATTAAATGACATGTGTTTCTAAATATTTATCTTACAATATTTATTATGCTGGATTTATTCATGATTGCATCCATTGTACACATACCCTTACTAAAACTATTGTCAAATTGTTTTTCCACGTTGGTTTTTTATAATTTGATGTCATTTTTGAACAAATGTTTATAAAGGTGATGGTAAAAATATATGTTTCAATGTCGATTCTAACAATCCAATGAGAAAAACTAACCATCATAATGTTTCAGTAATAGTTTATCTTATAAAAAATGTCGAAACAAAGTATACAACATCAATTTATATAAAAACTGATGATGTATAATTAGTATTTGGCAATATTTAGTATCACTTTTAGTATAACCTGACACCAAAATTCTTCATTATTCATTATTTGGTGTTAATTTAGAAAAAAGCGACGTTGAATATCTCAGTTTTTGGTATTCAACATTGATTTTAATCTAATATGAAGTAGAATATAGGCATGTATATGTTTTCATCATGTTATTATATAAAAAACTGATGATGAATACCGTATTCAATTATTTCATGTTGGGTTTTAAAAAACCTGACATTGAATGTTTTATATTTTTTAAAAAAATCATACAAATAAATTTCCCAGAATTTGTATACTTGTGAACAAAATATACATAGTATATACATTTTAAGAAATATAACTAAACCACTAACAATAATTTATAATTTAAAATAATATTCTTGAATCATCCATATTCTATCCTCTCCCACATCATGGTATCTTTACCTACTACACAAACAAACAACTAATAACCATCTATAAGAAAATTTAATTCTATGGTGAAATATACAAATAAATAAAAACAATAATTCTATTGAAATATTCCTTTTTAATACACATTAACTATTTTTAATATTTATTTAGATAAATCATATTCCACATACTTAAATGAGAGGTGATGAATGTCGAAACGAGACTTAAATAGTCTCCTCTCTATCAAGTCTATCTCATATATTGACATGATTTGGATTAGAAATTTAGGAGTCCTTGACTTGATCCACAAGAGAATATGTGAAGTATATGTGATATAGGTGAATTCCACTATAGTTTTCTAATATATACAATTAAAATTTTTTTATAAGTGATATCAACCTATACTCATCCGTTTCATCCACCACTATTTTACATTGAACCATCATAATAGAACTAGGAAGAATGTTTCCATTACCATGATAATATTATAAATCAAAATAAAAAATAGTAGATATTCAAGACTATGGAGTTTCCTAACATTATAATCTTTTTATGAAATGATATATTGAAAAATCTAGTAGTTCATACCATAACCAATTTAAAATTTTACTACAACATTTTCATTAATGAATTAAAAAAATAACCAACTATAATTAATTGGCATGGTAGTTACATTCATGAAGATGATTTAATGTGAACTATCTAAAAGTACTCAAGGATCCTGTATAAGAATAAATAGATATAAAACTATTGGTTTATCAAAATACACCACAATACACTCAACTGAATGTGGTAGAATAAGTATAGGGGCTATGATCAACAAATTCATTAGCCCTACCATATATACCTTGGAATGTAATTTTGTGAAATCATGCCAGGAAAGGGGTGAGTGGGCCTTACATTGGACATTCACTAGGGTATTTATATTTAGAGAATTAACCATGAATTTTATTATGATTATAAATGTATTTAATATAAATTTAATGATATATCTTTTAAATTTTTTTATTTTCAAAAGTGGGGATGCATAATCCACTTAAATATAATTGATAGTGTTATCTCATCCCCCTTGGGGAATTTTGGGTGTATTGAACACTTTAATAATGTTAGGGTATCTCAATCATTATAAATATCTCTTATGGTCCACCATTCATCATAATCCCAATGATCTAGTGGTACCTCATCAATATTGGATTAACGTGTTGGTGTTATATCATCTACATTTATCTTCATGTTACTTGATATTTTTTTACCAGTTAGAGGAATCCTTGTTTTACCTTCACATAGTGTTACCTCATCAAAATTCAATGTTAGTTTTATTTTTATGTTTTTTATGAACTAGAGAAATTTGAACCTCCACAAAAAAGGTAAAGAAATTATGAAAATATAAAATTAATGATTAAATGGACATATTTCCCTATGAAAAGAGATAAAGCCTATATATAATAATGAGAACATGAATATGAATGTTACTCACACTCTAATTTAGTTTAGAAAAATAACATTTTGTGATGATTAGGAAAAAAATAAAGTGGACACAAATACAAATTGGTATGAAAAAGGAGGTTGATCCATAGAAAAACTAAACTACATCTCCCACACAAAACATAAAAACAAACTGATGTTGAGATGGATTAAAAAATGTCCCATCTTAAAGAAAACTCAATTTTTGTAAAAACCACACGTATAAAATCATCAAATATTTTTTCTTTTAGGTGTTGGTTTAATTCAAATATATTTAATGATATAGACATCATTATCAATGTGAAAAAATCAATATATACACCTGAAAATAAATCATATACCAAGATAGGTTTAGAAGAGTAACGTCATTAAAAGAGACATACCTAATAATTTAAATTAAAATCATACTTAAGAAATACTTTTGAAACAAACTACGAATATGGGTAAGTTCTTCCTTTATATACGTCTCGATAACAATGAATGTTATCAGATTAGAAAAAATTATTTTCATATTATAAAAAAATTAATATAACTAACATTATCAAGTTTAGTTGTAATACCATCTATAATTATCTCATACCTGAATCATAATATGTAATAACCACATTTCAAACATCCTTTTATGATGAAAAAGGTGTTGAAAAATATTAAATTGAAAAAAACCAATATTAATATATATATAATAAAAACCAAAATTTATCTACTAATAATAATAATTTACCTTCACTTGAAATTAATTAATTGGATTTTGTTGCTTTATCAACAACTTCTCTTTGTATTAAATTTTCCATGACTTAAAATTTCATATATATAACCTAACAAAATATGTATAAATAATAATAATTAAAAAATTAACTTATAAAAAATAATAAAACTTACTTTTTTGGTTAGGGGATAAATTTTTATCAAACGAGACATTATAAAGAGAAAAACCGATATAACGTACTTTACATTAGGAAGAATATGCTAGAAATCCAATGAACAATACAATATAAAAAGATCAAAATTGATGAAAATTTAATAAATATTAGTTTATTATTATCTTAGTGTTATTACACATCATGGAATGAAAAAAACTCTCACCTAATCCTTGTATTTGATAATATCTCACATATATATATACATAAAACTCTAGAAGTATTAGTCACATATTTCACATCCTTTGAAATTAGTTATATATATTTAAACACATATAGACTAGTGGTCTCATTTTGAATAATAAGTTATTATAGATACCTAATTAAATAAAGTAACATAGACAATTAATTAAAATAGTCATTATTTAAAGAAAATATGAATCATAATTTACTTAAATGGAAAACAAGGGAAACATAGGAACTTTCTCATCAAAATTAATAAGACTTTTGATATATTTTTAATATTTTCAATGGATAGTCTCTCTCAAAAATATCATATATCCCATGCAACTCATAAATATTATCCAGTAAATAAGAAACATTAGTTAATCTTTGTAATCCATGAGAAAAATCAGAAGTAACTGAAGTTTTTTATTCCTGGAGTGCTATTTGTTTCTTTTGTACCAATTATTTTGATTTTCAATATTCTTCTATAAAATAAATGTCAAAAAATTTATAAAATATTTTCAATAAACTATATATAATTTTTACAAAATAAATTCATTTCCCATATGTCAGATTACTCAAAATGCTAGGTGACCAAAGTAAAAAAAATGACTATACAATCTCCAACTATGGTAACCTCCTTGGTATGTAGTGGAATTAGACTATTTGGATCAGTAATAACATTTATTGATATTCTTACATGACCCAACTATATAGGCTAGTGATGCACCAAATATCCCAAAATATGTACAACTCTGTATGATACAATACGTACATGAGTATCTATAGCATAAAACTCATAGTATACAGTTGGGTCTAAACGAGGAGGTGGAGTCTCTCTGTAGGAAATCTGGTTAGGCTGGGCCAACTGGGAAGGTTGGGAAAGCTAGGTTAGTAGGGAAGGATGGGAATGCTAGGAAGCTAGGAATGTTGTAATGGCTGGACTAGCTGGGTGGGCTGGGTCAGCTAGGAAGATCGTCAATATGAATAAGTTGTGACTGTCTCGTCAGTTACTTAATTAGAGCCTACATAGTGGATTGAATTTGATTTCTCATGGACTATTTCATATCTTTCAACTTAGTTTTTAAAGAATATATTTCTGGACCTCTTGTTTTCTTAATTTGATGTCTAGAAACATTCCTAATACTGACACATTCCTTAAATCCTCTTATGCGATGGGGTTGTTCCATAATTATTAAATATGTTGATAGGATATCATACCTACCCTCAGGGGTAAAAGTTTCATATGCCTCTTTCTCCAGAATTTCATCATTAAATGAAAAATTTAAATTATATATTAGTGTTGATAATTTAAAAAATACTATATATTCATGGGAAATAAAAATGAATTTCTTATAATTCTTTCAGCTACTTCCTCAGATTGATTTGTATGATATTGTTTAATTTTATTTCTTCTCACTGTTTTATATTTTTCATGTTTAGTGGGAGGAGATGGAGGACCAAACAAGACCTCTTCCAAACCACTACTATATTAGGCTATTAATGCATCAACCATTTCTGTAATGATTCTCTCGTCCAATAGATGATAACCTCCATGTGATAGAGTATGAGGGTGTACATTTAGTAGCTGGATCTCTTGATGATATTTCCTAGAAGTCTGTTACACAATATTATACTAATATGTAATAAAGTAATATATAATAAATTTTAAAATATAAACTAATTATCATTCCATAAAATTTTCATCATGTCAACTGGAGAAAAATTTCATCCTTTTATCAGCATGTAAAAACTCATACTTGAGACATGAGTTTTCATTCTATAACCAATGAAAAACATATTTTTTTGTCATTTTTTAAATCTCTCTATTGAATAATTCCCAAATATAAGAATATTTTATTAATGTCTTTATTTTATTCAATAATTAATTCCATCTACAATGAAATAAATTAAATATTAATCATGTAAATTATGTAATATTTGGAAAATGAGATAAAAAATTAACTTATTTATTTTACCATTACAGAATCTCATAGCTTCTAGATGAAAATCATATCGATAAACTTCTAAATAGGATATATAATGCTAATCCTACAATGACTCTTCATGTAAATATAAATAATTTAATGCATTTCATGTAGACTAGTTGGATTATTATTATCATAAAAACTAATATGTAATATTTGGTCTTCATGTGAAAGTAATAGTTTTGGAAAATGTGTAATCCCATTTTTACCAAATATGTAAATTTATTTATTGGTAACATGAAAAGACTCTTCTATAGGAGGTGCATCAATAGTCATGCAATTATTATTTTTTTAAATTATAAGTTTTATTTCATGAAATAAATATATTATTAAATATTTAATAATAATAAAACAATATACCGTGAAAATTGTTCCACTTATTCTATGTTTTTCATTGAAATAGATAAATGAATTGAATTGAAAAAATGATAAATTTAAATATCCAATTTAGAAAAAAAATTATTTTTTTTGCATAAATATAACCAAAACATAGTGATGTAAGTCAGGGTTTTCAATAAAAAAAAATATATTTCCATAACTATTGGATATAATATTAAACATAAGAAACTTTTAATTAATCATATATATATAATGATCTATAAAATTATTATTAAAAAAAGTGTTTTTACAAATGTTAATTTCAGAAAATAAATTAAAAAATAATACTTACCCTAATAATTAGAAGATTAATTTTTTATTTTTCTATATCCCTTTTCCATGACCATTTAATGTATAATTGACCATGTCTACATTATAGTAGTTTTTATCATCCAGAACTAGAACAATAGATGAATAATCCTCACATAAATCTATAACGTCATCGTCATTCTCATCACCCCAATAAATTCGTTTCCCTCAAAAAATGATGGACCATAGATTATTCGATGGATAAATGACATAAAATATATGCATTGAATGTGTCTCCATGATAAATAGTCCTTATGTGCTACTAAATATCTTCAAATCAACCAGTGTAAACCCATAATCATCATGGTTCACACTATTATTACTATTAACCAATTTTCACAAAATCACTATGTCTCGTAATTTAGTATAATAAATTTACCATATATCTTCAAGAACTCCAAAGAATATTTCATTGATATAGAAATTGGGTTTTTATAGTTTTCAAACAAAACATGAACTTCTTCTATCATGATCATTACCACACTATTTTGAATGGCACTCATGTCATCCCAATTTTTTTTCTAAAATGTGCATCCATTAATATCAAAACCATAACATGTGATTAAATTAAGATACACTCCCCATTAAAACCATTTCAGTGCTTTTGATTCAGGTATATATGTGATGGATTTCTTTTAAAACCATGAAATAATAGTATTTTTATGCTCAATCATCAACCAATTTTCATTTCTTTTCAAATATTGTACATTGAATCCAGAAATATGTGATGATATATATGGTTAAACCTCATAGGTTTTGTTAAAAATGTATAAATGTGCCTACATCACATCATAACATGTAATGAAATTTACTTTTTAACCTTGAATCCCTCTACCTTCACTATCAAATATCATATGTTAAGATATAGGGATACCAACATGCTCCACTTTATATAAATAATCTATAAAGAAATCAATCACATGTTTTGATGCATACTTTTGATTACCACAAGAATCCGATTGATCATTATTTTTAATACATCTATTTTGTATTTTCAAATATCTTTCAAAAGTATACATCACACATAAATAAATAGTTTCACATATTCTTATCTCATGATTAGATGAGTCACTAAATAGACTATTGTATAAAAATATGTCGGTGGGAAATACATTTCTAGTTAAGAAAGAATAAGAGAAACTTCATTCTCAAAAACATAAAAAAAAATTTGATCAACGACTTTGAAACAAATGGATTTGAAAAAATTACAAAAATTGGTGATATTCATTCTGACAGGTGTCAATAATATACCACTCAGTGAAACTCTTAGTAGATTTTTTATCAATACATTATAGTCATGAGTTTTCAGACCAATTTATTTAAAATCCTTCTATGATACCAAAATATTCACATTAGATGAATATCCACTCAATACATTAATAGCATTAAAACACTAAGAAAAATTCATCTTCTCACTCTTGCATAACATCTGACATGGTGGGGGTAAATATGTTATATTTCATTTTATAGTGGGATCTAACTCCAAATGTATTTCTATTGATATCAAGTCCAATCTATCATTAAATCCATATTTTTTTCTTTCCTTTTATGTCTAGAAATGTACAAATCAGACCGCCACATATGTTTTTCTAAACTTCCATAATATCAATATTATGTTTAATCTATTAAAATATCAAATAAGGTAGTTTGAAAAAGATAGACTGTTTCTTCATGATATATTTTTGATGGCCAAAACATCCTGTCTACCCAAATGTGATATCAATATTTTCACCATGTCATAGTATTCATCAATGTAAAATGGTTGTGGGGGAATATTATATTCTTTCAAACCATTAAATGCTTTTTTCAATCTATAATAGAATGATAAATTCACCAAAATCATTTATATCCCATGTATACTATCCTTTGATCATTCTTGAACTGATAATATGAAGTCTCTTATCCATAAATTGGACATCCTATATGTCCATTAACACTATATATAGATTGGTTTTCTTATGTAGGAATATTTTTTTTATAGTGAACATTGTAATAGCAAGAAAAAGAAAATAATATTTCTTGTATTCATCAAGAATGTTAACTCCTCTCTCCCATTGAAGTTTAAAATCAGCAATCAGTGGTGAAATAAACAAATGAATATTATTTTATATCTTTTTTGGTCTAGAAATCACCAAGATCAATATAACATATTTTTTCTTCTTACATATATGCGGTGAGAAGTTTTACATGACCAAAAAAGTAGGCAATGAACTATGTTGTCTACATCAGATACAATACAGATTCATTCAATTTGGGCATAGTCCCATTCTAAGAAATTTAGCTTCAGTTACAAAATTAATAAATTTTTCATCAAATATATTGAACTACGGTGAATTTGTAGAGTGATGTAAGTTTTATCAAATATATTCTTCTCTTTATGTCCTCTTATCCTTTTTTCATTATTATAATTTTCAAATAGATGCTTTAAATGAGGAATTAATGGATGGTACAAAATTTATTTAGTGGAATGTTTGATTTCGACACCAGATAATGAATTAGTGTTAAATTATTGTAATTATTGGAAGGAATTATTAGAAGATATAGAATTTATTTAGTGGGACGTTAGATGTTAGTACCTGAGAATAAATTAAAGTTGAATTTTTCATTCGTCTTATTACGTGATTTCCAACTTTGATGAATTTTGCATAAAAATTACTATTCCTTCATATAAAACACACAATCATTTAGAAAATCATATATCTTTTTATATCCCAACCCCAATGGATATAAGATTTTATTTGCCTCATAATTGAAATCTTGAAGCACATTCCCCTATGGAAGTAGGTCGTTTAAAATTTCAAGCAAGTTAGAGAAAATTTTATCACTCCACAGATTTCTTTCATTCAAGTTAACGAATCTTAGAACCACTGATAAGAATGTATATTTAGTGAAACCTAAAAATAATGGTTTTTCAAAATCACAATTCAATCGTTCAATTTTTTTTTCTAATGGTTTCAACACCTACATTTGAATTTAATTCTTCTATATGATCATCTATCTCATTCTGAATATTTTCATCACTATTAGATGTTGAATTTTTCGTTCATTGACCATACCAGATCCAACATGTATAATTATGTATAACACAATAGAAAATGATACGAACCTTGATTTATTTGAAATTTAACATTCTATAATCCAACACTTCATGGATGGAAAAAAATAAAATCTATGTTTTGAATATTTTTTAGTAAATTTCAAGAAATCATAAACACCTTCTTCATATTCAATAGGGGTTATTCGTAACATTATCCAATTATGATCTTTTAAAGATATAAGATCATAATATAAAATGTTAATATATTAAAATGTATAAACATAGAAAATTATACATAATCATATAAATTTAAAACATAATAACATATAATCAAAATGATTAGTGATTATGTGATATATATTAATGATTATTAGGAATGAAATAAAATATAAATTACTCTAGGTATTTATTTTATTTAAATAAATAATTATAAATAATTCTTCATGACAATATTGAAAGAATAAAGATATTTTTTTCATGTTTTGATACATTTTTTAGATCACTATCAGAAAACACCACTTCCATTTTAACTAGATCCTTCAAAATAGACATCAACAAAACTCTTTATCTAACATAGAATAAATAACATTGAATAAAAATCCTTATGTATATATTCATAAAACAATTAATTTATAATTACAACTTATTTTGTTATTTTAATTTAAAATTTATGAAAATTGCACTAGTTATTATATGATGGGCATTAGAATAGTTTTTATGAAGAATTTTTGATGAATGATCTCATCCTTGTTATGGAAGGCTTCAATTCTTTGATGCCTTCACCCGATATTCCATTGAACATTATTTAATTATATAATTAATATGTGATTAGCATCAACCAAAAATGACTAGATTTCATTTTTCATAACATTTATATTGTTGTAAATATTTTTTTAGAAATAGGATATAGGTCTAGGATGTAGAGTTGACTTATATTGGAGATGTACGAAATAATGATACAATGAAGAATGGTGTTATAATGACACCAAGGTTCCTATGATGAGTTTTTAAGGGTTATTCTGATTGATATATTTATTCATTCTGATGATTACTTGATCATTAAAGGACTATATGTGAATTTTATGATTTGGTTCCATATATTTGATGAAATTTGACTCTATGAAACTATTACATAATTTTTTGGTTGCACTGAATGAGTACCAAAATTATGTTTATTAAATTTGAAATGACAATGGAATTATTAATAAAATGTTTTTCTTCATGGTGATTATAAATTTTGAGGACATACTTGAGAATAAAGGTAAGAGAAATTATAGTGCAAATGTCACTTGGTAAGATGGATTAATATATTGTTTAATGAAAAATTGGAATACTATTTAACAAATTTTAATTAATTTTTTGATTAAGGTAAAAATTTGATACATGTGTTCTTTAATAATAACAATAACATAGTTTTGGAAGTTGGGGGTCCCATGTGAAATTATTTGTTGATGGATCTATATCTATGTAGTTTCCCTCAGTGAGTTTCTGAGTTATATGACTAATGGATGTGCTTTCTCCTTACACATTTCATCACCACTTATTCTCTATATATCATTATATTTGAATTTATTTCATATTGTACATATTCAAATATGCACTTATTTTCCATTATGTATTACCAGTTTCTAGTTATATAGAAAATATGTGTGACATGACTATTGAATGCAAAATATTATCTATTAGAAAAAACCATTTTATAATTCCATGAAATAAATAAATTATATAATTAAAAAAATTAACAAAAAATTATAATTAACAATCAAATGAAGACAAATGAATGAATGGATGAAATTTTTAACTAACAGCTAACAAATTTATCATAAATCATTAAAAAAACAAATTCAAATTTTAGATTTATATAATGAAATATTGATCATGAATATAGATTATGTCCTTTTAATTGATTGGTAGGAATAATACTAGAACAAAAAATATAAACATTTTAAAAATAAAAACAAGAAATAAGAACAACAAAAAACCTCAAATCATGGTGTCGCTCGATCGTAATAGTGTTACCGAAGACGAAATATAAACATGGAACGTGATACAAGGAAGAATGTTGAATGATTGATAGTAATATATTGTGAGAATAAGATTCAAATACAAAAATATAAATTACATTAGCCATCCAAGACAGTATATAGCCATCATAATTGTCATAGGTCAAGAGGAGAAATGGGAATCGAAAAACAAAATGATGGTTTTTTGGTTGTTTTTTTTAAAAGAGTTTTAATGTTGGTTTTTCATAATACTAACATTAAAAAAGTTTTAAAAATATAATTTATGCATCATGTATTTAAGAACTGATTGAGTAGATATTTAATATCATGCATTTTGCCACCATTTTTTCTATAAACCATGTCCAAAAATTTATAACAAGTTATTTTTGACATTAGTTTTTCTATAAACCGATTCCAAAAATCTAAGACTGGTTATTTTTGGGGTCGGTTTCAGTAAAAACGGATGCCAAAAATGATATCAAATTTTTTTATCATTGGTTATTGTAACACCCTGAGATTTTATAAAAAATATTCTTTTTAATTTCATTGATGTGTTGTGTTGTACGCTACACAAAAAGGAGCTTGCAATACATGAATCCTTGATTTGGCTTGCATTACACGCAATCACGACCTTCCATGATAGCGTGTGTTGTACGCAATACCGAGTTTCTCTAAACAATGATATGTTATATAAACTAGCCGTTATGAATAGCAATACCAACTTTTTGAAATTTGATAAATTTCATCATTCGAAATGGACTTCATTTTTGGATTCAGAATATTGAAATTAGCCTAGGGTGATTTGTTGTTATTTTTCTGAAAACTTTTAATTTTTTATGAATAGTGAAAACACTGGGTTAGTATTTAAAAACCGAATTTTTACTTAAAAATTTATTTATTTTATTTAAATTTATTTTAGGTCAAAATTGATACATAATAACTATATATGATCAATGTAATTCATTGGAGTCATTTAATAATAATTTGAGATACATAAAAAGTTTATTGAACTGTTCACCGTCTTTTACCCACCTCCTAGGAGAATTTGAAAATTTACGTAAAACTTAATTTTACAGCTTATGTGAGGGGAATTTTGAAAATCCAAGAGACACAGTTAATATCAAGGAGTAAAATGTGGTTCAATGAGATAAAAATAATTTTTGGTGAATAGTAACTTTTTACTTTTATTTTCCATTGTTAAAAGTAAATAGGGTAATTAAGGGTAAAAATGATATTAATATTACCCTAACACATGTCTTAATTCTATTGGACAAGTGTATCTCAACCAAAAACAAACTTAGGAATAAAATATTATCATTTAGGTCCAC
The DNA here is from genome assembly GCA_963277665.1 of Viscum album. Lineage (NCBI taxonomy): Eukaryota > Viridiplantae > Streptophyta > Magnoliopsida > Santalales > Viscaceae > Viscum > Viscum album. Next base: position 111,335,479 of record OY728151.1, read on the forward strand.
TTGGATTAGATTAGGACATTTATTATTATTTTATTTTAAAAATAGTTAAAATAGTTAAAATCAAAGTTTAATAACTAAAACATTTTTAATATAAGGTTATACATAAGATAAATTAGACTATAAATATTAATTAGAAAGATAAAATTATTTCCTACGTAATGGTATTATATATATATATTTTAGACATTAAATAAGTTAATTTATTTATGACACAATGATGATGCATAAATTACCTTATTAATGAAATATTAACATAATTGATGATATAAATACCCGAATAAATGTAATTTGAGACTTTTTATAAATTAAACTAATTTTATAGGTTCATATGACATGTTAGTATTTATTTAATTAACTTTTTTTGAACTAATTATTCTCTTATAATTTATACAAAAATAAATTTCCAAATAGTGTCAAAATTGACATAAAATAGTTTTTTAACCAAATATTATATTATTAATTGGTATTCTATTCATAAAAATATAAGGATTGGAAAAATGACATAGATAAGGTTAGATATATTAATAATGAACCTCTTGGGGTTCTTTTTTCTTGTTATAGTAAGTTTATTAGCCATATAGTGTATGAAAACAAGAAGACACAGTAAAAGTTAAATTATTAATCTTAGAGTTAAATCTAAATGATAAGTTTAAAATAGTAACCTAAACATTTATAAAACCTATTGGTTGTGAGATTTTCGACCAATACACAATTTATCTTCTAAATAAATCAATTTGGAGCTATTATAAACCGAATATGACTTTATTATAAAATAATATTATAAGTTTTTCCAAAGGTACCCCTCTCATCCCTTATAAAAAGGGACCCCTTCCCTCTTCTCTTCAAATCCTTTTGAGCCTTGAAGCTCGGAAACCCCTGCCAATTTCTCTTCTCAACCTTTGTATTTATATCAGAGTGGATCTGGTATTCTCAAAATACCAACTCTAGTGCACTAAGAAGAAGTTTAAAGGAGTTGCGTCGAGGAAGAGGTAATCTCTTCTACCAATTATTTGAAGTTTATTTCTTCTTCTACTTCCTCATATTTAGTTGTTTCATTATAAAGTAATAAAATCAGTATTAATTATATACTAATATTTTATTATAAATATGAAACAACCCTATTTCACTTTCTATCCATCCTACAGAAAATGAAATCACCGCGCGTACGTACGTACGAAATACCGTCTCCACGCCATGGTGTAATCAGTTTTTCCACCACCACCTTACTTGGATGTGAGTAATGGTGTAAATAATAACAATATATGATTATTGTAATGTGATATTGATTCTGAAATAGTATAAATACACTTAAATACAATTACATGATCATGGGAACGATATCATCGCTCATGCATTCGCACGGCCTACCATTTCCATGATGTTATGTGACTTGTTCTACATGATCTTCAATGAATAATGATTATATAAATGAATTTAATGAATAAATATGATATATATTACAATAATACCATTCTAACTATGAGGTATCTATAACCAAAAAATAAGAATAATGATTTATTCGACAAAACACTCATAAGAACAAAAAATCAATAAACACCCGAATAACAAGTAGCAATGAAATATTACTAATATAAAGATAATAATATGACCATATATGATATCATAACAATGATTAAGATTATAGAAGAAGTCAATAACATTATTTAAATCATTATACAGGAGGTTCGGACACGTATGAAGGAAATCAGACCAACGGTAATGGAAAATCTCGCAATCTCATTTTTATCCGAGATTTTTTATACTTCAAAATTTACTGGGGAATATTTATCATCCACATATATGTTTCCTATATATGTAATATTTTTTCTATTCTACTACAATCATTTAAATCCAATTTTAACCCCTCGTGAGTTTTTAGTAAAAGATATGAATGGAATCTATTTTCGTTTTTAGTACGAGGTATTTTTTGACATTTTCGGCCAAAGTACGAGAAGAATGTTTTTCTTTAACTTATACGACATGAATGTGTTTTTAGAACATTATTTACATAAATATTCCTTTAAATGTTTTCAAGTTAATTTTTAATCAACTTATTTTAGTTTAAAATTGTATGACAATTTAAGAAAGGAACAAATGATTTTGAAGTAGAAAGGATATTTTCCTCAAGAATGAAGTTCAAGTGTTTTATCAAAATAATCTTCCATCTAAGATAATATAGGATTCTGTTTCTATCTTTATTGTTACATTGTTTTTATTATTTTATGATGGAATTATTTTTATGATGTCCTTTTATCTTATATGGATTATGTTATGATGGCATGATGTTTAAGAATCCCATTTTTATTACATGGGTTTTGCTATGATGTATGATTTATGATCTTGTGGTACACATAAGAATGGTAACATTATGATATGGGTGGGACCTCTATCTCCCTCCAATGCATTGGGTAAAGATTTATATCTCATGATATTGACATGGCTGGAATAGCAGGTTAATCCGGTTCAGTGATACATGACTGAAATGATGAGTGAACTCGGTTCAGAAATGGACTTTGTCCGCTAAGATAGTCTTGGCAATGAGTCTTGACCACTAATAAATGATTCTATATGATTATGTGTGTATTCCACAAACATTCATGTTATGATTATTGGGATTACATTTTATTACTATTATTTATCAAATGTTATGAAATTATGATCTCTTTTGCAGGTTAAGATTTCCAAAATGATATGTTCTTATGAATATGATGTGATTGAAATCTCTTTTGTTTACCCTTATTGAGAATTTGAGCTCACCATTTTGTATGTTTTCTTTTCCCCAGGACATAAAGAATGTTTTAGGTAAAAAAGGGAAGATCATTATGGGAGATATTGAAGATCTTTCACAAAGATTAGAAGATTATGTTCCAAGTCTCAAAAGACACTAAACTATTGCAGTCCTTTGGTGTCTGTCTTTGTTATGTATTAGATATTCCACAAAATTAATGTAATGTCCACGTACGGAATGCTTCAGGTCTCTATAGTTGGTATCAGAGTAATGTATTAGTTAATCTTTGTAAACTAGGATGCGAAAAAATTATTGAAATCCCTAGAGATTTTTCTAAGGTATGACTAGGGATATCCCTAATGATAAGTATACGTATAAGTTATAGTCCTAGAATTATGGTAATGATATTAGAATATATCCTAAGATGTTTTATATTGAAGCTAATCCCCCTTTATTATGATTTCTTTCGCTCACACTATTCTTTTTGGGTTTTATAAAATGGCTGGAAACAGGAAGATTCACGATAATGGAGGATATGATGGAATGTGGAATGATATACTTCATGAGCAACCAAATGAAATGGGATTCAGAAGTCCAAACATCATTATTATTCCTAATCAGTAATCTCATAATATGATCAATAATCTCAACTTTGGTAAGTTTCCTGACTCAGCTAATAAGCGAAAGATGGAGTTTCATGATGATCATAGAGGAAAGAAAGTTAAATTTCTCTCATGTAAATCATGTGGGAAGAGGAATCAAGGAGAATGTTTCAAATGAACTGGAATATGTTTTGGGTGCGGAAAAGGACACAACTCCATTAAGTGCAAAGGAAAAGGTTCAGTTAACACCATAGAGAAGGATAGTGGTTCTGATATGACATCAACAATGATTAGATGTTTTAAATGTGGAATGTATGAAAATTATGCAAACCAATGCCCTAAGGGAAAATCTCATGAAGAGAATCAGCATGGTCATATGGGTAGTATTTATGTGGATGATGATGGGGAGACTACAAATTATATATGAGAAAAAGAAGTGTTGAAGCTTGGTCAATGGTTTAATAAGGTAGTGGAATGATTGTATCAAGAGTTATGTTGTATAAGTAATTTAATGGTACTATGGAATAAAGAAACATATAAGGATCGATACACTATTTTTTTCATAAAGTATTTGAATGTATATGTTGAATGGTACTGGTAACCATGAATTTTTATTCAGATAGTTTTGGAAAAAATATGATTTGCACATAATGAAGGGATAAAGAGAAATTTAAATTTTGATAGTATTTATGAGCTCATGACTAATATAAGGAAAAAGTGATATCATGGATTGAGTATATAGAAATTTTGGGATTTTGGTATGTGGAATTAGTTAACTTTTGACAGCATTCATGTTTTCGCTAAGGTTATATAGTAATTAATGTTTCAAAAGAATACATGATTAAGGTATTGACATGATTGTAATATGACCAACAAGATATATCTTATGATATATGGGAGATAAATGATGGTATTCACAAACTTGGTATATGACCTCTCTAGTAATCATTTTCTTTATACTATGAGATTGGAAAGATGTATGTTGGATAATCCTATAGATTGGAATGGATTATGTTGGACATAAGATAGTATTATTTAAGGAGAGAACTTGTTTTTCGAAATTATTTATGGAATGTTATAGTAGTATAGTTTTAGAAAAATGGAAACCCATAGGATGAGCGACATCCCATCGTGTCAGAAAAGGCTGTGGGAATCGAACCCACAACTGAAGTACAACAGGCCTTTATCGCATACCACTGGCCTATAGGAAGTCCCTGTTTAGTAGAAACTAGTTTTATTTTATTAAGCACTATGATAGATGAAGTATAAGTCTATTTTAGCAACCATATATGATTAATCTCAAGATATATGGACTAATGTATACTTAATAAATTGTGCTAAAATTTTTGTGCTATAAACAAATGGAATGACCTATCATTCTATCGCATGATCTACTAACACTTCACAAAAGACAAATTCAACTTCATTTCTTTAAGAGATGAAATGGAAATTGTTAAAGGCATGAACAAAGGTGATATTTTACCAAAATCAAGTAGGTATTTCTTTTAATTCAACAATTATTCAACTTTAGGGAAATGAATCTTGAAAACAAAAAAATGTTGTCCTAGTGTCCTTATATCCAATGAATCATATTGTACCTTAGATCATCACAAATTTATTCCTTTGTTATTGTTTGATTTTTTCATATCCATGTTCTCTACCACTCTCCATCAGAACTTGATGGTTATATTTATCTTCCATATCTATATTTTCACCTATGTTCTCCAATGTGGAAACCCAAGGATATGTTTATTTGGGTAAACGTTACGTTTTATAATTTAGATTTTAAAGTTAGTTTTTGGTATTCCTTTTCATGATGTGGGTTTCTATTAAAAAACAAAAACTTTCAAGTAGTAAACCATTTATAACCCGGACGAATTTCGAGGGTGAAATTCATTTTAAGGGGGGTAGAATGTAAAACCCCGAGATTTTTTGAAAAATATTCTTTTTAATTTCATTGATGTGTTGTGTTTTACGCTACACCAAAAGGAGAATTTACTACACACATCCCTGACTTGGATTGCATTACACGCAATCACGACCTTCCACAATAGCGTGTGTTGTACGCAATACCGAGTTTCACTAAACAACAATATGTTATATAAACTAGCCGTTATGAATAGAAATACCGTCTTTTGAAATTTTATAATTTTCATCTTTCGAAATGGAATACATTTTTGGATTCGGAATATCGAAATTAGCCTTGGCTGAATTTTTGGTATTTTTCTAAAAACTTTCATTTTTTGATGAATAGTGAAAACACTAGGTTGCTATTTAAAAACAGATTTTTTTAAAATAATTATATAATTTATTTAAATTTTTTTTATGTCAAAATTGATACATAATACCTATATAATTTAAATTTAATTCATTGGATTCATTTTATAATAATTTTAGATATATAAAAATTTTATTAAACTTTTCACCGTCTTTTACCCACCTCCTAGGAGAATTTGAAAATTTACATAAAACATAATTTTACCGCTTCCGTGAGTGAAATTTTGAAAATAAAAGTGACATGGTTAATACAAAGGAGTAAAATGTGGTTCAATGAGATGAAAATAATTTTTGGTGAATGGTATCTTTTTACTATTATTTACCACGGTTAAACGTAAATAGGGTAATTAAGGGTAAAAATGATATTAATACTACACTATCACGTGTCATAAATATATTGGACAAGTGTATCTCGACCAAAATCAACCTTAGGAATAAAATATTATCATTTAGGTCCACTTGGATTAGATTAGGACATTTATTATTATTTTATTTAAAAAGAGTTAAAATATTTAAAATCAATGTTTAATAACTAAAACATTTTTAATACATGGTTATACATAATATAAATTACACTATAAATATTAATTATAAAGATAAAAATATTTCATACATAATGGTATTTTATTTAATTTTTTTAGACATTAAATAAGTTAATTTATTTGTGACACAATGATGATGTAGTAATTACCTTATTAATGAAATATTAATATAATTGATGTTATAAATACCCAAATAAATGTAATTTGAGACTTTTTATGAATTAAAATAATTTTATAGGTTCATATGACATCTTAGTATTGATTTAATTAATTTTTTTTGAACTAATTATTCCCTTATGATTTTCACAAAAATCAATTACAAAATATTGTCAACATTGACATAAAATAGTTTTTAAAACAAATTTTATATTATTACTTGATATTCTATTCATAAAAATCTAAGGATTGGAAAAATGACTTAGATAAGGTTATATATATTAATAATGACCCACTTGGGGTTCGTTTGCCTTTTTATAGTATGTTTATTAACCATATAGTGTAAGAATACAAGATGACACGGTAAAAGTTAAATTATTTAACATAGAGTTAAATCTAAATGATATGGTTAAAATAGTAACCTAAACTTGTATAAAACCTATTGGTTGAATGTATTTCGACCCGTACCCACTTTAGATTTGAATTAAATCAATTTGGAGCTATTATAAACTGAATATTACTTTATTATAAAATAATATTTTATGTTTTTCCAAAGGTTCCCCTCTACTCCCTTATAAAAAGGGCACCCCTTCCCTCTTCTCTTCACACCCTTTTGAGACTTGATGCTACGAAAAACCCTGAAAATTCCCTTTCTCAACCTATCTAGTTATATAATAGAGGTTATGGTCCTCTCAAAAGACCAAATCTACTGCCCTAAGAATAAGTTTAAAGGAGGTGCGTTGAGGAAGAGGTGTTCACTTCTACCAATTCATTCAAGTTTCTTCCATCTTATAATTCCTCTAATTTAGTTGTTTCATTATAAAGTAATAAAATCAGTACTAATTATATACTTATATGTTATTATAAATATGATACAACCCTATATCACATTCTATCCATCCTACAGAAAATGAAATCACCGCGCATGCGTACGTACGTAATACCATCTCCACGTCGTGGTGTAATCTGTTTTTCCACCACCTCCTTACTTGGAAGGGTATAATGGTCTAAATAATAACTATATATGATTATTTGAAACTGATATTGATTCTGAAATAGTATATATACACTTCAATAAAATTCCACGATCATGGGAATGATATCATCGCTTGTGCGTACGTACGGCCTACCGTCTCCATGATGTGATGCGACTCGTTCTACATGATCTTCAATGAATAATGATTATATAAATAATTTGAATGAATAAATATGATATATATTACACTAATACCATTCTGGAAATGCAGTATCTATAACCTAAAATGAAGAAGAATAATTTATTCGACAAAACACGCAGAACAACAAAAAAGCAATAAACACCCGAATAACAAGTATCAATGGAATATTACTAATACGAAGATAATAATATGACCATATATGATATCATAACAATGAGTTCGATTATGAAATAAGTCAATAACATTATTTAAATCATTATACAGGAGGTTCAGACACGTACGAAGCAAATCAGTCCTAAGGTAAGGGAAAATCTCACAATCTCATTTTTATCCGAGATTGTTTATACTTCAAAATTTACTGGGGAATATTTATCATCCAAATCAATGTTTCATAAATATGAAATATTATTTCTATCCTCCTAAAATTGTTTAAATCCAATTTTACCCTTCTGTGATGTTTTAGTAAAAGATATGAAAAGAATCTTTTGTCGTTTTTAGTACGAGGTTTTTTTTACTTTTCTGGCCAAAGTATGAGAAGAATGTTTTTCTTTTACTCATACGGCATGAATGGATTTTTATAACTTTATTTACATGAAGATTCCTTTACAAGTTTTCAAGTTTATTTTTAATCAACTTCTTTTAGTGTAAAATTTTATGACATGTTAAGAACGGAAAAAATGTTTTTCAAGTAGAAAGGATATTTTCCACAAGAATGAAGTTCAAGTGTTTTATCAAAATTATCATCCATCTAAAAAAATATAGGGTTCTATTTCTATACCTATTGTTACATTTATTTTATTATGTTATGATGTAATTCTTTTTATGATGTCCTTTTATCTTATATGGATTATGTTATGATGGCATGATGTTTAAGAATCCCATTTTTATTAAATGGGTTATGCTATGATGTATGATTTATGATATTATGGAACACATAAGAATGGTATCATGATCAGATGGGTGGGACCTATATCTCACTGCAATGCATTGGGTAAAGATTTATATCTCATGAGATAGACATGGCTGGAACGGTAGGTTAATCCGGTTCCGTGATACAAGACTGAAAGGAGGAGTGAACTTGGTTCAGAAATTGACTTGTTCGCTAAGATAGTCTTGGAAATGAGTATTGACTACTAAGAAATGATTCTCTATGATTATGTGTGTATGCCAAAAAGATTCATGTTATGATTATTGGGATTACATTTCACTAATATGATTTATCCCATGTTATGAAATTATGATCTCTTTTGCAGGTTAAGATTTACAAAATGATATGTTATTATGAAAATGATGTGATTGATATTTATTTTGTTTACCCTTACTAAGCATTTTAGCTCACCATTTTTTATGTTTTATTTTCCCCAGGATATAAAGAATTTTTTTAGGTAAAAAAATGAAGATCTTTATGGGAGATGTTGAAGATCTTCACCAAGATTAGAATATTATGATCCAAGATTCCAAAGACACTAAACTATTATAGTCCTTTGGTGTCTATTTTTGTTATGTATTAGATATTCTGCAAAAGTAATGTAATGTCCATGTAATTCAAGCTTCGGGTCTCTACAGTTATTATAATAAATGATGCAAAAATATTTTTATTACAATTATAACATTAGTGTATTTAGAACCAATGTTCTAATTACGACGTTAAAACAAATTTTCCTACTAGTGTGAGCATCATATATTACCCATTTATTATGTTTCATTTATCCAAGACAACCAAGAAGGGTAATATGATTTTAATGAATCTATGTACTGAAGGGAATATTGTAGTTATCAAGGAAAATACTATGATGTATATTATGTTTTAAAATGTAATGTGAGATTTATGTATGTATCTAGTTTTTCAAGACTACTAAACTATTCAATCATTGGGATGCGATCACTAATATATAGTACAAATGTAATAAATTAACCAATAACTATTACATACTATGGTTGGTGTCTCTATAGTTGGTATTATAAAAATTTTAGTATATTCATTGGTAAAAAGATTTTAGAGTATATAGATTATTTAATATAACCCTACGACTATATTTGGGGATAAGGCTAACTATATGAAAACATCCTAATGATTTTTTGAGGTAGAAATTGTGTGATTTTATTAGTAATAAATCATTATATGGAAACTATAAGTGGACATTTTTATGTAAAATATGCATATATCGGTAACAACTCTGAAAATAGTTGGTTTGAGTACATCTTTGCCATAATTCTGGTCGTTGAAGAGTGTTCCCTTACCATGAACCAGATTTGACACTCATAGGGAATAATCATGAGTTAATTACTGTTTTAAATTTATATATTTTTAATGGATCTGATTTTTTTTGATTTGAGAATATTTTCAAAGAATTCAGGCTTTCAATTATGAGATTTGATATCTATTTTTTTAATTTCTGTTCTGTTCATCTCTAGTATTGAAATCTTTCATTAAGATTCATAATGTTATGATATAATCTAGTTAATTTAATTGAATAAAAATATTTTCTAGTAAATTTTTTTAGAAACCATACCAATGGACGTAATCCATATCGATACTTCCCTCCTATGAATGATAATGATTTTAGATCGGGACCTACAGTATGATAAAATAAATTATAAAGATACCGAGGATTTTGAATCTGGTTAGGACTAATATACAATTCTATATATATAATCCTACTAATCCATAATTTGGTGAAACATCGTTATACTAAGTCATGAATCGGAACACTCCATCATTTAATAGGACTACAAATCCATTTTTTACTAAGAAATTATTATGTTCTTTAGTGACGATGTTTCTTGTGTTGGGAGGTAATGAAATTGGGAGGGTTTCCTTCTATTTTTTTCATCTTGTAGGGGAATAAGATAAATGGTGGTAATTTATTCAAAACAATATGTGTGAGGATAAAATAACATTCTTGGAATGGATTGATGTTAAGGGTATTTTCTTGGAAAAAAATTTTCTTCATGAACAAGTAGTATATAAAGATGGAAAATATTCATTCCAATACAAATGAAAAAGGAAAGTGTTATTAAGTATTAAAAAAATTGAATGTTATAAAGTCATACTATGTACTACATTCAAAATCCAAGGAGTATGATTGACTATTTATTTGATGCTATTAATAAAATGCTTCAAAGTGATCTAGCCTCCTGGTAATTCTCATCATATACAGATTTAGCATCTTATGCTATCAATAAAGGGAAATAATTCTTAATGTATTATGGATTAATATAAAATAAAGGTAAAATATGTATGTATGAACAATATGGAAAAGAAAATATAGAATATGGGAAGAAGGAAAGGGTGGAATTTCTATCTTGTAATAAATGTTGAAAAGAGAATTGTGGAATATCATTGTTAGATATGGTAATTTTCATTAAGTATCCAAAGAAAGGACAATAGGATTTTTATTTTAAGGGAAGGAAATAAGATTTCATTATTGAATTATTTAATTATTAGGATATGGATCACTATGAAAATGATTTGTAGCAGGTGTTATGGGGATTTTCCTTAGAAAATTAAAAGTGATGAAAGAAAATATTATGTGATCACAAAAACTATGGCCGATGTTCCTAAAGATATTTAGGTAGGTTATTTTATCATAACATCAAATTAAGATAAGGTTTTAATTTATTTTATGTATTTAAACTATTATCGGTCAATAATTTTGTTTAATAAAATTAGATATCTCCCTCTAACTTTAAGAATTAATTTATCTGTCAAGAATCCTAGTAAGAGTCTCGCCATAAAGAGCTTGTGTTAGTCAGTTCCAACTAAGAAACATAAAAGTTTCTTATTTTTTGAAATAATTGTTATATATGAGGATTATTATGATATAATCCTTGGTATCTTTTTACATTCAAAATATGATCCAAAAAATTATTAACAATAGGGAGAAATTATTGTTTGTGATGAAGATATGAAATTTCTATTCTTCTGAGGAGAAACATCCTCATTTATGTCATGTATATATCCACCCTCAATATCACTATTGAATGAAATCCTTGGGGAGGAATAGTATAAAAAAATAAAAAGGGAAAGGTAATAAAAAAAGTGAGGATAAACCCATTTTATAAGAATAGAATGATGTATTTCTTGAGGAATTACCTGGAAAACACTAGAAAATAATGTTGAATTTCCACTGATTTAATCCCTTATAAACAACCTATATCAAAGACTCTATATAAAATAAAGACTATAGAATTGGTTGAATAAAATAAAAAATAGAGGTGTTGTGTAATAAGGTATTTATACCCCCCTGTGGTTCACCTTGGGGAGACCATATTCTTTATTATATGAACAAAGATTGATCTATGTAGATGGGAATTTATTATATTGAAATTGATTTAATTACGAAAATTAACATATAATGTCTACCTCAAATTAATGGATTATTTGATCAACATCAAAGATCTCAATATTTCTCAATGGTTGGCCATCATTCTCAGTATAATCAATTATGAAGAACAAAAAAAGATATTCCAAAGACAATATTTTGAAGGAGGTATGTACATTGTTAGTTTAAATTAATTCCATTTATATTCAATAATACACTCTCTATTTTTTTCGATACGATGAATTGAGTATTAAAGGAATATATTGATTAATTTTGTGGCATTTATTAATTATATATTTTTTACAAAGACATATATATGTACTATGTTAATCACTTGAATATTATTCTCGTGACTCATATAAAAAAAGAGTGGTATAAGGAATTTAGAAAATATAAATTTTAGCATAAAAATTTTCCTTTATTTTTCATATAGAATCTATATATGGAATCTTAGTTGATCATATGAAGATAATGTAAGTCCAGGAATGGCTTACTCCAACAAATATAAATGAGGTATTTAGTTGCAATGGTTTGGTTGGTTACTGACGATGATATGAAGAAATATTTTTATGATTAACCAAGAATAAATGTAAAAGGGTTATGATTATATGGAAAAAGGAATATGAAGAATTCATTGAGAAATTGAAAAGGATATTGGTGAATTATCCAATTTTGGCTCATCCATTAGGAAGTCATATATTTTTTATATATATTGACACATTTAATAAGGTACATGGTTTCATCATTTTGAAAAGAGATAAGGTTATATCTTAAGAATCATAGTACATAATGATTCATGAAAAAAACTATCCAACCAATGATATTGAGTTAGAATTTATAATTATTTCATTGAATATATGTAGAAATTATCTGAAAGGTAAAAAAAATGTGACATATATATATATCTCATGAGATAGAAATGGATGGAATGATAGGTTAATTCAGTTCAGTGATACAGAACTGAAACGAGGAGTGAACTCGGTTCAGAAATGGACTTTGCCTGCTAGGACAGTCTTTGAAATGAGTCTTGACTACTGAGAAATGATTATATATGATTATGTGTTTATTCAACAAAGTTTTATTTTTTATGTTCTGAGTATTGAGATTACATTTCACTACCATGATTTATCCCATGTTATGATATTATGATCTTTTTTGCATGTTGAGATTTTCAAAATGATATGTTTTTATGAATATGATACGATTGATAATTCTATTTTTACCCTTACAATGCATTTGAGATCACCTTTTATCTGGTTTCTTTTCCCCTATTTATAAATAATGGTTTTAGGTAAGAAAAAAGGGAATATTTTTATGGGATATGTTGAGGATCTTTCACCAATTTTAGAAGATTATGTTTCATGTTTCCAAAGAAACTAAACTATTATGGTCTATTGGGGTGTGTTTTTGTTATGTATTATGTATTCTGCAAAAGTAATGTAATGTATATGTATGTCATGATTTGGGTCTCTACAGGAAGAAGGGTATTAAGTAGGCTATTCCAAAATGGACTCTAGATATGATGAAATAAAATAGAGACAATGTTGATGCTTTATAAACCAGTTGTTTAGGTTTTCCAGTTTCTAAAGAAACTATACCTATACAATCCTTTCATGGTTTTGTTATATTTTTTAATAAGTGTGCTTAAATTTTGAATTAATAACAATTTATATAATGTATGGGTCGTTATAGTTGGTATTAGATATAGGTTTAGTTGACCTTTGGAAACTTGGATCCAAATAACTTTAGTGAGATCCCTAGAGATATTTCTAAGGTATGTCTAGGGATGTCCCTAAGGTTAAGTATAAGTATTGGTTATATCTCTAGAATTATGATAACTATATTATAATTAAACCTAAGATGTTAGATATTGAAGGTACTCCCCCTTTATTATGATTTTTCCCTCTCACAATATCCTTTTTGGGTTTTAGAAAATGGCTGGAAATAGGAAGATTTACCATAATGGATGATATGATGGACACTGAAATGATATTATTCATAAGAAATGAAATAAAATTTGATCTGGAAGTAAACATATAATTATTATTCCTAATTATAAATCTCATAATATGATCAATAATCTCAACTTAGGTAAGTATCCCGACTCAGCTAATAAGAGAAATATGGAGTATCATGATGATCATAGAGGAAAGAAACTTCAATTTTCTCATGTAAATCATGTGGGAAGAGGCATCAGAGAGAATGTTTCAATGGAACTGGAAGATGCTTTGGATGTGGAAAATAAGAACACAAAGCTAGTAATTTTAAAGGAGATATTTTAGTTAACACCATGGACAAGGATAATATTATTTCTAAGAAATCAAAAATGGTTAAATGTTTTAAATGTGGAATGTATGGGCATTATGCAAACCAATTCCCTGAGGGAAAATCTCATGAAGAGAATCATCATGGTCATATGGGAAGTATTTATATGGATGGTGATGAAGAGACTACAAATTATATATGATATGAATGAAATGATGAAGCTCAGTTAGTGGTCTAAGAAGGTAGTGGAATGATTGTATGTTTATCAAGAATAATGTATGATACTATGGAATAAAGATAAATCTAAGGATTGTTACACTGTTGTATTTCCTTTAGTTTTTGAAAGTATATGATGAATGGTACTGGTAACCATGAAAGGTTATTCAAATATTTTTGGAAGGTAGATGACTTGTGCATAATGAAAGGATAAGGAGATAATGAGATGTTGGATTGGATTAATGATCTCATGACTGGTATAAGGACAAAGTGATATCATGGTTTGAGTATATATAATTTTGGGATTTTGGTATGTAGAAAGAGTTAAATTTTGACAGCATTCATGTTTTCACTAAGGTTCAATGGGTAATAATGTTTCAAGAGAATACATGATAAAGGAATTCACATGTTTGGAATGTGACCAACAAGATATATATAACTTATGATATACATGTGATAAATGATTGTATTCAACGCTTGGTAGATGACCTTTCTAGTAATCGTTTTATTTATACTATGAGATTGGAAAGAAGTATCTTGGATAAACATAAATATTGGAATAGATTAAGTTAGACATCAGATAGTATTTTTTTTAAGGATATAACATTTTGTTTTTTTATAATAGTACAGTTTTAGAAAAAGTACAACCCGTAGGATGGGCGACAACTCGTCGTGTCAGACAAGGATGCAGGAATCGAACCCATAACCGAAGTGCAACATGATTTTATCGCCTACCACTGGCCTATAGGAAGTCATTGGTTAGTAGAAATTTGTTTTAATTTATTAAGTGGCATGATATATAGGAACCATATATGATTAATCTCACTATAGATGGACTTATGTATATTTAATAACATTTGCTAACCTTTAGTTTGAGACAGATGGAATGGCCTATCATTCTATAACATGATTTGCTAACACTTCACGAATGACAAATTCAACTTTAATTCTTTAAGAGATGAAGTGGAGATTGTTCAAGGGATGAACAATGGTGAGATTGTACCAAAATCAAGTAAGTATTTCTTTTAATTAAACAATTCTTAAACATTAGGGAAATGATCTTGAGAACTAAATACATTGTCCCAGTACCCTCACACCCGATGAATTAGATGGTACCTTAAATCATCACAAATTTATGTCTTTGTTATTGATGGTTTTTTCATAGCCATGTTCTCTACCACTCTCCATCAGAAATTGATGGTTATATTTCTCTTCTATATACATATTTTCACCTATGTTGTCCTATGTGGAAACCTAGTGGTGATTTACTTTGGATGACCGTTAAGATTCTAACATTCCTTTTTAAAATAAAGTTTTAGTATTCCTTTTTACAATGTGGGTTTCTATGAATGAAACTTTAATGTAGTAAACCATTTATAACCCTGACGAATTTTGAGGGCGAAATTCATTTTATGGGGGGTAGAATGTAACACCTGAGATTTTAGGAGAAATATTTTGTTTTTATGTATTATGTTTTATGAATCACCAAAGGAATATTTAACTACACACACCACTGTCTAGGCTTGCGTTACACGCTAGAGCAACCTTTCTCGATAGATTTCATTGCAAGCAATACCGAGTTTCACTAAACAATGATATGTTATTAAAATATTATATAAACTAGCCGTTATGAATAGTAATACCCAATTTTTAAAATTTTATAAATTTTATCTTTCAAAATGAAATTCATTTTTGGATTTTCAATATCGAAATTAGCTTATGGTGAATTTTTGGTATTTTTATGAAAACTTTCAATTTTGGAAGAATAGTGAAAACACTGAGTTATTAGTTAAATCCGACATTTTATATAAATAATAATTTATTTTATTTAAATTTATTTTAGGTCGAAATAGATACATAATACCTATATATTTTCAATTTAATTCATTGGAGTCATTTTATAATAATATAGATTCATAAAAATTTTATTGAACTTTTTAACGTCTTTTACCCACCTCTTAGGAGCAATTGCAATTGTACATAAAACATAATTTTACCGCTTCTGTGAGTTGAATTTATAAAATCCTAGAGACATGGTTAATATTAAGGGGTAATATGTAGTTGAATAAGATAAAAATAATTTTTGGCGAATAGTAACTTTTTTTTTACCACAGTTAAAAGTAAATAGGGTAATTTAGGGTAAAAATGGTAATATTATTACCCTAACACATGTCCTAATTCCATTGGATAAGTGTAATTCGACCAAAAACACCCTTATAAATAAAATACTACCCTTTAGGTCCACTTGGATAAGAGTAGGACACTTATTATTATTTTATTCAAAGAAGAGATAAAAGAATTAAAATCAATGTTTAATAAGTAAAACATTTATAATATAGGGTTATACATAAAATAAATTCAACTATAAATATTAATTAGAAATATAAAACGATTTCCAACATAATGGTATTTTATTTATAATTTTTAAACATTAAATAATTTAATTTATTTATGACATAATGATGATGTAGTAATTACCTTATTAATAAAATATTAACATAATTGATATTATAAATACCCAAATTAATGTAATTTGATATTTTTTATGAATTAAAATACTTTTATAGGTTAGTATGACATTTTATTATTGATTTAATTAAGTTTTTTCTAACTAATCGTGCTGTTATGATTTTCAAAAAAATCAATTACAAAATAGTATCAAAATTGACATAAAAATAGTTTTTAAATCAAATATTATATTATTAATTGTTATTTTATTCCTAAAAATATAAGGTTTTTGAAAATGATTTACATAATGTTATATATATTAATAAATAACCACTTGGGGTTATTTTGTATTTTTATAGTATGTTGATTAACCATATAGTTTAATAAAACAAGAAGACACAGTAAAAGTTAAATTATTTAACTTTGAGTTAAGTCTAATTTATAAGTTTAAAATATTAACCTAAACTTGTCTAAAACATATTGGTCGAGAGTATTTAGACCCATACCCACTTTATATTCTAAATAAATCAATTTGGAGCCATTATAAACCGAATATGACTTTATTATAAAATAATATTTTAAGTTTTTCCTAAGGTGCCACTCTCCTCCCTTATAAAAGGGAACCTCCTACCTCTCCTCTTTACACAATTTTGAGATTTAAAGCTCGACCAAAACCTGACCATTTATCTTCTCAACATCCCTAGAAACATAATAGATGTTCTGGTCTTCTTAAAAGACCAAATTTGGTGCCCTAAGAGGAGGTTTAGAAGAGGCACGTCAAAGAAGAGGTAATATCCTTTACCAATAATTTCAAATTCATTTCTTATTCTACTTCTTATTATTTTGACGTTTCATAATAAAGTAATAACATCAGTATCACTCATATACTGATATGTTATTATAAATATTAAACAACCCTATTTCACATTTTATCTATCCTACGAAAAACAAAATCACCGCGCATGCGTACGTACGAAATACCGTCTCCACGCTGTGGTGTAATCCGTTTTTCCAACACCACCTTACATGGATGGGTATAATGGTGTAAAAAATAACTATATATGGTTATTATAACATGATACTAATTATCATACATTCAATCATCCACTCCAATACGATTCAATAATTATGTGAACGATATCATCACTCGTACGTACGTACGACCTACCGTCTCCACGATGTGGTGCGACTTGTTCTACACGATCTTCTTTGGATAATGATTATATAAACAAATTTAATGAATAAATATGATATATATTATAGTAATACAATTTTTTAAATGATGTATCTATAACAAAAAAATAATAATAAGAATTTATTTTACAAAACACGCATAAGAACATAAAGCAATAAACACCCGAATAACAAGTAGCAATGAAATATTACTAATAAGAAGATATGAATATGACCATATATGATATAATAATAATGAATAGGATTATGTAATAATTCAATGAAATTATTTAAATCATTATACAGATGTTTTGGATACGTACGAAGCATATCAGACCTAAGGTAAGGGAAAATCTCGCAATCTCATTTTTATCCGAGATTGTTTATAATTCATAACTTACTGGGAAATATTTATCATCCACATACATGTTTACTCAATATGTAATATTATTTATATCCTTCTAAATTTTTTTAAATCCAATTTTACCCATTAGTGAGTTTTTTAGTAAAAGATATGAAAGGAATCTTTTGTCATTATTAGTAAGAGGTACTTTTTGACATTTTTGGACAAAGTATGATAAGAATATTTTTTTAACTTATACGGCATGAATGGATTTTTATGATTTCATATAAAATTATTTCCATGAATCTTCCTTTAAAAGTTTTCAAGTTTATTTTTAATCAACTTCTTTTAATTTAAAATTGTATGACATGTTAATAAAGGAAAAAAATTTGAAGTAGAAAGGATATTTTCCCCAAGAATGAAGTTCAGGTGTTTTATCAAAATTATTTTCCATCAAAGATAATATATGGTAATGTTTCTATCCATATTTATACATTTATTTGATTATTTTATGATGGAATTATTTTTATGATGTCCTTTTATCTTATATGGATTTTGTTATAATGGCATGGTGTTTATGAATCCCATTTTCATTACATGGGTTATGCTATGATTTATGATTTTGTGGCACACATAAGAATGGTTTCATTATGAGATGGGTGGGACATATATCTCCCTCTAATTGATTGGGTAATTATTTATATCTCATGATATAGACAAGGTTGGAACTACAGGTTAATCCGGTTCAGTGATACATGACTAAAACGAGGAGTGAGCTCGGTTCTGAAATGGACATTGTCTTCTAGGATAATCTTGGAAATGAGTCTGGAATACTAAGAAATGATTATCTATGATAATGTGTGTATGCAAAAAAATTTATGTTTTATGTTATGAATATTGGGATTACATTTCACTACGATGATTTATCCCTGTTATGATATTATGATCTCTTTTACTGGTTAAGATTTTCAAAATGTTATGTTCTTATGAATATGATATGATTGATATTTCTTTTTTTACCCTTAGTGAGCATTTAAGATCACCCTTTTGTATGGTTTTGTTTTCCCCAGGCCCGGAAGAAGGGTATTTAGTAGGATATTCCAAAAGGACTCTAGATATGATGAAATAAACGGGAGACAATGTAGATGCTTTATAAACCAGTTGTTTATGTTTCCCAGTTTCTAAAGACACTATACATATACGGTCCTTTCATTGTTTTGTTATATGTTGCAATATGTGTGCTTCAATTTTAATGTAATAACAATGTATTTAATGTATGGGTCGTTATATGGTTTGATTCATACATGGTATTTACCAGGGATCTTAGGGAGCTGAGACATATATGTAATACCCAACTAGTGAGATTGAGTCTCAGAACCCACCACTATTTTAGGGTGAGGGTAGACCATTGGTACCAGATAACTAGATCAGGTTGGGCTACATTATCTTCAACTAGATCAAGAAAAACCTAGGTTTTATGGTGATTCTAAGTCCCTATATTCTTAGAGGACTATAAAATCCCTAGTTGGATGTCTATGTACAGACAAGTAGACACGAGGGATGAACTGGAAGTATTTTTAGTTTAGGTTCTTCAAGAACTTCTTTATGGAGATGATAAGGGATGGTCAAGACCACACGTTCATGAATATATAGTAGGGGGACACTTCTATCATGGATTACATGGAAACATCATATATGATTATCAATTTTAACCTAGTTTGATGGACAATGTAATCTCTATGGTATAGAATTTAGAGGATGGATTGTAACATGCCATTAGAGTATAGGTGAATATCTTCTAGATCTCATATTTTTCAGAGGTAGTTAATCAAGAACTGATAGGCAAGGGAAACCTGACAGAACAATATTATTTTAGTAGGGTGATTAAATTAGGTGATATTAGTGGTGATGCTTCAGGTAGCTAGAAGTGTGACTATGGGGAGTTTCAATAGGGAAGTTGGTCCAGAGTCTCGAAAAATCACTGTAGAGTGGATTTTTAGGAGTATCCTTTTAGTGTAGGTAGCCAAGACATTTTTAGACCCAGTGTGATTAGGATTCAAAAGATTTTCTTGTTTTTGTATGGATGGTAAGGCATGAGAGGTTTTATAGGAAGCCTTCTTAGAGAGTTGGGAAATATGGACCAACTTAGAATAAAAAATATAAGGTATGACCTGGAGTAGTACTAGGATCTAGTAGCCATGATTCATCTATACATGGAGGTTTTGGAAAGGAAAGAGAGACCAAGCAGTGTGGTTAGTGGTTATTAGATGGTTCATTTCCAAAGGTAGGCTAGGCGTTGGGTATTCAAACTTTAGTCAAGGTGTATATAATTGACATACTAGGTGCAAATCAGGTTTGAGAGCTGATGAAAGAGCAAGGTACATTGTGCGAATCATCGTGTTTATTTTATGTTTTGGGATTTGTCCAGTTTTGGTGCATGAGGTTCAGAGGTATTTTTTTTTGATTGACCAGGTCTTGTTTAATAGTTTAACATTAGTTATGATGTGTGACATACATATCTAAGGTGCATAGAAATATGGTCATTTATGTGATGCAGATTTTTGTATGAGGTGCATTGGAAACATGACTTCTTGTGGGAATTGATGTGATGTGGGTTTTATATGAGGTGTATAGGAATTGGGATTATAAATAGAATGCATATGATTTTATAGATGATTCAGTATTATCTGTGAGCATGTGTTGAGATTCAAGATATATGGGCATGTGATGAGATGTGGGTCTTTTATGAGTGTCATGTATGAATCTTGAATGAAATGGGGATCAAATGAGAAGTAGGACATTATGGGTTTTAGATGTTATATAAGAAGTATTTCAAAACCTAATTAGGTCCATGAATGGGGATAAATCATGGGAGGAATTTTGAGTCTACAAATGGTTGGTGGACCATCAGATATTTGAATTATGGGGTGGTAAGTGACTGGGAAGGTAACTTTTAAGTTGGTGAGGACCTTGAGGGGACTAAACATATGAATTAATATCAAGGTAGTTTTGGTTTACATAAATTAGATGGGTATGATTGGTTACATCTTTGGGTAATTTTTGATATCTCTGGGATGAGATATTTTAAGGTGGGAAGATTGTAACATCCAATGTTTTTTATCAGGTCCTTTTTCCTCAGCCGTTTTAATTTTTTGTGTTTGGTGGTTAGATCAACCTTTATATTGTTATTAGAGATAAAATAATGATACATTGGTCATAAAAAGGATTTTTCTTATATGGAGTTTAATTCTGTAAAAGTGCCTCAGGGTTTTGGATGAGTTTTAGGTGTGTCGGAAGTCTGAAAAAACATTTTAAGAAAGCCTAGACATGGGAGCACAATTAGATTAAACATTGCATCCTCCCTATAAATACATTACTTCACAACTAAAATACTGAGAATAGTGTGTCAAACCATGTAGGTGGGGAAGAACCACCATAAAAATCTCAATATAGTTTTTGACATAGGGCTCACACACGATTGGCACATGATTATCCAATCGGTGCGGGTCACTTTAAAGGGGAAATTTATAATTAAACCCCTACCTCCTTTTTCATTATTTCTGTATCCATTTATCAATAATTTATCCTGAATTATGGGGATCCTCCAAAATTCTTCTCCTACTCTACTATTTGATCCTTATCATCTATTCATACTCCAATTTGATCACTACCATTCTTGTTGGAAGTGCATCTGTAAGACATTCAATCTGCTAACTTCATTTTTTTATCTCTCCATATATAATGCTAAAAACATATGATCCATTTGACAATATTTTTAGGGGTTCTCTATAAAATTCCTATTTCTATCATTTAATCTTTTTTTAGATGCTGATATCATAAGAGAGTGTTCCTATAAAACAATGTTAGGTGGTTCCTATATTAATCCTTGATTTTTATAATGTTTTGGGGGTGTGTCTAAATACTCCCATGATGGTTGTATGAGTGAGACAATAATTAAAAAAACGATTGTTTTTAAAATATTAAATTGATGATATGATATTAACTAGGGAATTATCTTGATTAACTGCAATGGTTAAGTTAGTTAAGGGAATTTTACCAACATGGGAACAATATTCCAGGTTAGTGTTTTAACTTAACTAAATTTTTGTATGATATGATTGGTTCTAGGGTAATATGGTTGGATATGAATGAGGATTTAGTTGATTTTTACCACCTTTATTGAGGTGATGTCATTCATTGGGAAGGGTGTGACTAAGATACATAGAGTGATGATGATCTCCATGTTTAGGTGACATAGTCATCGGGTCCAGATGAGAAGGTTATTAGGATATGGAGATGGCCAAAGAGATTTGATATGGTATTGAAAATCAGACGAAATCAACATTTTTATAGTGTAATGATGTTCTAGATGATGTGGAATTTTTTTGGTGTTTTCTAATCACCATTTTTGGATGATGAATCATTTGAGTCATGTGCACACAGATAGGACTTAGCCGAGCTGGTGTTAACAACTCATTGTGGGTGGATTCTCTAGTAGATCATGCATCTCAGGGGATGGTGTTGACTATTAGATTTATTGAGGGGTCTCAATATATAAATCCACATGATAGTTATGGAACATTGGTTGATATTGTTGAGACCATAAATTGGGGACATAAGCTTGATGATACATTTGAGGATAGGAAGTCTGGATATTGGGTGCATGAATATAGTTGTGCCTCAGGACACAACTATTAAGTTGATATGGATTATTATTAGAGGACCTGTATCACTGTGCATCGGGAATTTGGGAAATTGAGCCAACATGGACTTCTATGTGGACGTTTTATGGACAAGTTACTTATTGTTTGGGCATGTTGTTTGGATTTTAGATGATTGAGGGCATGAGGTTGTGATGACATTTTACATGTGGAACATGAGGGTTCACCTAGTATGATATTCTTCTAGGAATTCCATGGGTTATAAACCATTGATCATAACCACTATAGTTATATATATAATACGTTTACTATAATAAATATTTATAATTGGGGGAACATATTTATACTTATATCACCATTGGTTAAAGCAGGTAGAGTGCTCAATTATGGCCATTGATCACAAATGCAGTAGGTAAAATATAAAATGAGTTTTCACTTTATCATTTTATTTATATTAGTATAAAACTAAAAAATTATAGATCTAATACTAGAAGAATATGGAGGTGTCCTACTGAGTTCATTATCACTCCATCATGGGCCATATGGTATGCAAGTAGATTTTATGTCTCTATGACTAGATAAGGGATCATGCTCAAAAGCTAGTCCTATATGACATAGATATATTGTTCAGTATGTGATGGATTACATTGGACCATGGGGGATCCTCTATGTCATATAAAGTCTCATTTTGAGTTTTTTATGATTTATATATGTATTTAATGGTATGGTCACCAACGGGTTACCCTAACTGTTATCTTGCATGATCTTTTAAGACATATTTTGTCTACAAATGGTAATTTTTTACTACTACTATTTATATACGCTTCCACAGAGGTTGTTATTGCTTACAATATGTTTATGGTCCTTAACACACTATGTATTATTATATATGGACCATTAAAATTATCACCACATGAGGCTATAGTACTCTCACTATCAGATAATCATACCCTCACTACTATTCAACATCCTTTGATTTACAGGGATGCATACTTAAGGGGTAGTATCGATCTAACCCTTATCATTGCTTTAGTAGAAATCAGGATGGGGATCTTTATTTAAAATTGAGTTAAAGTAAATATTTTTTAACCAATATTTTATGAACACATTTTCTCTCCATCCTAACAAATATTTTCTTGGAAGATTCCTTTATTAGTTTATAAAGAATATTTTCAAAGAAAATGTTTTCCTGTGTAATATTCATATTTTTTTTAAAATAAGTGATTTAAAAATGGAATTTTTATTTTCTCCAATAATGTTCTAGGTGACCATTCAAAATAATTTTCAATATTATATGACATCTATTAATATTATTTATGATTTACTAGGGATATTATCCAATAATATCACATTTATTGTTTTGTTGGATGGTTTATGAAGGTGATGACACAATGTTTATGAGCCCCATTTATTTTTCATGAGATCTAACACAATAACTATTTTATTATCTTATGGTAGATATATGTATGAATTTAACTATTTTATGGGCTTAAACGATATCTCCCCCCCAATTAATTGGGTAACTATTTTTGTTCTATATGCTAAAGGTTTACACGAGAGGTTATCCAAGCCCTACACATGATACATCAAAGGTTTTCCTAATCCATAATTAGGTATAGCAGTGGTTAGCACAATAATAACTTGTTATGAATGTCATATTAGGTATCATTTTCATAAAGTCGTATATTCTTATGTTTATTATAAAATTCCATGTTTTATGACAATGTTATACTCATATGGATTATGTTATTTTATTTTCTTATGATTATTATCTTATAAAGTTCCTTGATTTGTGCCATGACATAAGATTATGATCATTAATATCATGTTTATGGTCTTCAAACATTAAAATCCTGATATTTTAAAAATATTATAATGTACTTATTATGTGATCATTGATACCTTATTTGTTTACCCTTACTGAGCATTTTAAATCACAATTTTCTTATGTTTTTTTCCCTAGGTTTGGAAGAAATATGCTAAATGATTTGGGTTTATAAAGGTTTCACATGTAATTATATTTATTCGATATTTTGAAGACATATAATTAAATATGAAAATCCATGTATACTTGGAGATGATACTGATTTTTATGAACTAGTTGTCTATAAACCCAAGTTATTAATAGATTGTCCAACTTTTTTAAAACTCTAATCTTAAGAGGTCCTTGGGTATGTATGTGATCCAATATTTCCATTTTGATTTTGTAAGATTTGGATGGAAAAATGGGACAAATTTATTGGTCTAAAATACATAAATGCAATGTTTATGTATTTGGAACATGATCTAAGAGTGTGGCTCACAGGCTTTTACACATGAGATAAGAAGAAATACAATTTTATGGTTAAAAACTATATTTTCATAAAAAGATATTTAATCATGTATTTAACAAAAATTTAAATTGATTTTTTCCACATATAGAAAAATTATTTGAAAAATTATCATTATTTTTGAAATAAACATATCAAATGTATATTTGTGTGAATTTGTTATATTTTTTTGAAAAGATAATTTTTTATATTAATAGGAAAAAAATAAATTTTTAATGAAACATTTATTTTCATATAACACATTTAAAATTTGTTTATTATTTTTTAAAATTGTGTTAAAATTAAAATAAGCTTAATTATTTTATTATTATTCTAATTTAGATTATTTTAATCTATTTTATATTAAGTTTTGTTATAAAAACATTTTATAATCAGGGAAATAATGTTTTAGACTTTTCGACACAGTTTGGGGTTTAATATTAAATTAGATTATTAAAATTATATAAATTGAATTTATTATAATAGATTAATTTTTTTTAAACATAATAATTAATATTATGATATATGTTAAAATTAATATTTGGTAATAATGAACAGTAATAACTATAAATATTTATTACCTTGGTTATGGTTAAAAATGATTACAGTGAGGTTGAGTGACATGATAAGGGTATGTTTTTCTATTAAACTTTTCTAAATATTTTTTATGGAATTATTTTTACCTTATACTATTATAAATTTGAATATATTTCCATTTGTATACATTTTTCTTGAGAATAAATTAATAATTGTATATTCTTTTAGGAAATCTCTAAGTGTGTTCCCTCCCCAACTTATAAAAGGACATATCCTCTCTTCTAGACACCTCAAAGGAATTTTGGTTCATTACACACTTCCCAAAATATCTTCTTTCATACCTCCCCATAAATTAGATGTACTTTTTTATCATAATACCATCTTAGTAAGGAATTATGTATAAACCAATATAGGTTCTTTAAAGAAGAGGTACAATTTAAAACCATTCATTTCCAATTTATTTATTTATCTATCAACATAAAATCCTATTAAATTATGATAAAATAAAAACCATATCATTTATAATATATATGTGTTTATGTTAATGTAATAACATATATTCATATCTTTTTCGATCAAAATCGAAACATATCCTTTGATCGTGTGTTTGTAGGACTACCACCTTGTGAACCGATGTAATTCCTTCTCCACCACAACCTCCCATGGATGGATATAATGATTTATTTAATGAATATATATATATATGTGATATTTATATCATAAATATAAATCTATAATTAAAATATCACATATACCCTCTTACATTCCAATCCATCAGAAAATGATAATGTTGCTCAGGTGTACATGTGTACTACCGCCCCCATGTCGCGATGTGATAAATTTTTAATTATTATTTAACATGGGTTGTAATAATAATATATTTAATGAATATAAATTATATAAATTATATAAAAATATTTATAAAATGTGGATTATTATTTACCTTACTTTCATTCCATCCATTGAAAAATGAAAATATCATTCAGGAATACGTACGACCAACAGTCTCTATGAATGGTGTAACTCATTTTTTTCAGTCTATAACTTTTATGGATGACTATAAATACATATATAATGAATATATATTATATTTATACCATTAATAAAATTATGTATATGATTTAACCATGATCAATGTATAGAGAACAAAACTATTAAACCAAGACATACATGAAAAATTAAATAGTTATTACCAAAAATGGTAATTTTATCAATGAATTGTACAGAAATGGTTGGTAAAGGTATATATGTTAATAATATATGGTATTATAAATATTATTATTGTTATCTAATTTATTTATAAGAGATATTTATTTATTATACAGGAGGTTCATAAAACATATTAAGATATTCAAACCTCAAGTAAGGTTTTATTTCACAATCTCATCATCATTTGGGGTTGTCAATATTTATGTATCCACTAGGGAAATTATTTCATATTTCTATATTAAACAGAATCTATATTACAATAATATTATTATTTTTATAAATTACATTACTTTATTTATATTTCCTCACTTAATGAACTCAATACTAAAAATAATATTTGAAGGAAAATAGCACTTGTATTTCTACTTGGTCAAGAATCTTTTAGTTCTATGTCCATATTTTACAAAAAAAAGTTATTTTTTCTACAATATAAAATTATTTATTAATGTAATTTTTACACATTATTGAATCTTTAGAACATGGTTCAAAAATAATCTTATTTTTATTTTTTTGAATAAGGTACCTTTTACCTTTTTATAGAAGTGTGAATGGAATGTTTCTTTAACTTATAAAGCATGAAATTAATTCCCTGATGTCATGAACACTCATATAATTGAATATTCTCTTATAAAATTGCAAGGTTATTTTGAAATATTTTTTTTACTAAATATATGGGAAAATTATAGATTTTGAATAAGTTGTGTCAAAATGAAGAGGTTATTTTCATCAAGAAATCATCAAATGGTCATTTTTATGCATTTACATATATATAAATATTGTTGGGTGAATTATATTCAATAATAGAGATGTAATATTTGGATTCCATTATCTATATTACTATATATAGATAAATATTTTTGTTTATTTTTTATTGAAATTATTAACATTTTGTTTTCTAATTTTTTAGTATGAATCATTACATTGACTATGTTTCACCCTTTTCATATGAGTAATTCATTGGACTTCATATGGGATGAGTGAGGCCCTATATGGCCCCTATATGCATTACTAATTATCATGATATAAATTTTCATGGGTATTTGTAAGAGGCCCTACCCAATTATGATGACATTGTACAAGGCATTGAAAATAATTTTATGATCTATTACATTATTCATTCCTTCATTATGTGATTAGTTATTGAGGTCCATGTGATTATTTGATAAGTTATGATATCAGTGGATATGTTTTCAGATCATGTTATTATTTATATTGAATTATTTGATCATCATTTTTTCCAATCATATTATTGTTTGTGATTATGTTATTGATTAAATGACACGTGTTTTTCTATAAATTTATCTTACCATATTGACTATGCTGGATTTATTCCTGATTGCATCCATTGTACACATATTCTTACTAAAACTAGTGTCAAAAAGTTTTTCCACGTTGGTTTTTTATAATTTGATGTCATTTTTGAACAAATTTTTATAAAGGTGATGGTAAACATATATGTTTCAATGTCGAATCTAACAAACCAATGAGGAAAACTAACCATTGTAATGTTTTAGTATTCGTTTATCAAATAAAAAATGTCGAAACAAAGTATACAACATCAATTTATATAAAAACTGATGATGAATAATAAGTATTTGGCAATATTTAGTATATATTTTAGTATAACCTGACACAAAAATTCTTCATTCTTCATTATTTGGGGTTAATTTAGAAAAACGTGACGTCGAATATCTCCGTTTTTGGTATTCGACATCGATTTTGATCTAATATGATGTATAATACCGGCATGTATATGTTTTCAGCGTATTATTATATAAAAAACTGATGATGAATACCATTTTCAATTATTTCATTTTGGGTTTAAAAAACCTGACATTGAATGTATTATATTTTTAAAAAAAAATCATAGAAATAAATTTCCCATAATTTTTATACTTGTGAAAAAAATATACATAGCATATACATTAGAAGAAATATAACTAAAACACTAACAATAATTTAGAATTTAAAATAATATTCATGAATCATCTGTATTCAATCCTCTCTCACACTATGGTAGCTTTACCAACAACATAAACAAAGAGCTAATAACCATCTATATGAAAAATTTTAATTCACTTCTGAAATATACAAATAAATAAAAACAATAATTCAATTGAAATATGCCTTTTTAATACACATTAACTATTGTTAGTATTTTTTTAGATAAATAATATTCCACATACTTAAATGAGAGATGATGAATGTTGAAACTAGACTTAAATGGTCTCCTCTATATCAAGTCTATCTTAGAAAATGACATGATCTGGATTAGAAATTTAGGAGTCCTTGACTTTATCCACAAGAAAATATGTGAGGTATATGTGATATAGGTGAATTCCACTATAGTTTTCTACTATATCCTAGTAAATTTTATCCATAAGTGATATCAACCTATACCCATCCTTTTAATCCACAACTATTTTATATTGAACTATCAAAATATAACTAGGAATAATTTTTCCATTACCAAGATAATATTGTAAATCAAAACAAAATAATATTAGATATTCAAGACTATGGAGTATCCTAACATTATAATCTTTTTATGAAATGATATATTGAAAAATATTGTAGTTTATACCATAGCCAATTTAAAAATGTACTACAACCATTATATTAATGAATGAAAAAAATAACCAACTCTAATTAATTGGCATGGTAGTAACATTCATGAAGATGATTTAATGTGTACTATCAAAAAGTACTCAAGGATCCTGTATAAGAATAAATAGATATAAAACTAATGATTTATCATAATAAACCTCAATACACCTCAATAAACTCAACTGGATGTGGTAGAATAAGTATAGGGTCTATGATCAACTAATTCTTTATCCCTACAGTATATCCCTTGGAAAGTAATTTTGTGAGATCATGCTAGGAAAGGGGTGAGTGGGCCTCACATCGGACTTTCACTAGGGTATTTAGATTTATATAATTAACCTTGAATTTTTTTATGATTATAAATGTATTTAATATAATTTTAATGATATATCTTTTATATTGTATTAATTTCATATGTAGGGATGCCTAATCTACTTAAAGCTTATTGATAGTGTTATCTCTCCCCCTTGGGAAATTTTGGGTGTATTGAACACTTTAAGAATGTTAGGGTATCTCAATCCTTATAAATATCTCTTATGGTCCACCATTCATCAAGATCCCAATGATATAGTGGTACCTCATCAATATTGGATTAACGTGCTGGTGTTATATCCTCTACATTTAGCATCATGTTACTTGAGATTTTTTGACCAGTTAGAGTCATCCGAGTTTTAGCTTTACATAGTGTTACCTCATCAAAATTCATTGTTAGCTTGATTTGTATGTTTTTTATGAACTCGAAAAATTTCAACCTCCACAAAAAAGGTAAGGAAATTAGGAAAATATAAAATTAATGATTAAATGGATATATTTCACTATGACAAGAGATAATGCCTATATATAATAATGAGAACATGAATATACATGTTACTCACCCTTTATTTTAGATTAGAAAAAATAACATTATGTGATGATTAGGAAAAAAATCATGTGGACACAAATACAAATTGATATGAAAAAGGAGGTTGAGCCATAGAAAAACTAAACTACATCTCCCACACACAACTTAAAAACAAACTGATGTTGAGATGGATTAAAAAATGTCCCATCATAAAAAAAATTATGTAGATACCAGACATAGAAAATCATCAAATATTTTTCCTTTAGGTGATGGGTTAATTCAAATATATTTAATGATATAGACATCATTATCAATGTGAAAAAATCAATATATACACTTGAAAATAAATCATATACCTAGATAGGTTTAGAAGTGTAATTTCATTAAAAGAGACATACCTAATAATTTAAATTAAAATCATACTAAAGAAATACTTTTCAAAAAAACTACGAAGATGGGTAAGTTCGTCATTATATACGACTCGATAACAATGAATGTTATCAGATTAGAAAAAATTATTTTCATATCAAAAAATAATTTATATAACTAACATTATCAATTTTAGTTGTTTCCCCAGCTATTATTATCTCATACCTGAATCATAAAACATAATAACCACATTTCACAATTCCTTTTTATGATGAACCAGGTGTTGAAAAATATTAAATTGAAAAAATTCAATATCTATATATATATAACAAAAACTAAAATTTATCTACTAATAATAATAATTTACCTTCACTTGAACGTAATTAATTGGATTTGGTTTCTTTATCGATCAATTCTCTTTGTATTAAATTTTCCATGACTTCAAATTTCATATATATAACCTAAAAAGATATGTATAAATAATAATAATTAAAATCAAATAACTTATAAAAAATAATAAAACTTACTTTTCTGATAATGGGATAATTTTTTATCAAACAAGACATTACAATGAAAAAAACCAATATAATGTACATTACATTAGGAAGAATATGCCAGACATCCAATGAACAATACAATATAAAAAAAACAAAATTAATATAAATTTAATAAATATTAGTTTATTATTATCTTAGTGTTATCACCCATCATGGAATGAAAAAAATAGCACCTAATCCTTGAATTTGATAATATCTCACATAGATATAAATAAAACTCTAGCAGTAGTAGTCACATATTTCACATCATTTGAAATTAGTTATATATATTTAAACACATATAGACTAGTGGTCTCATTTTGAATAATAAGTGATTGTATATACCTAATTAAATAAAGTAATATAGTTAGTTAATTAAAATAATCATTATTTAAAGAAAATATGAAACATAAATTTAGTTAAATTGAAAACAAGTGAAACATAGGGACTTTGTCATCAAAATTAATAATATTTTTTATATTTTTTTAATATTTTCAATGGATTGTCTCTTCCAAAAATATCATATGTCCCATGAAACTCAAAATTATTATCAAATAAATAAGAAACATTAGTTAATCTTTGTAATCCCTTAGAAACATCAGAAGTAACTGAAGTTTTTAATTCCTGGAGGGCTATTTGTTTTTTTTCTAACAATTATTTTGATTTTCGATATTCTTTTATAAAAAAAATGTCAAAAAAAAATATTTTCAATAAACTATATATAATTTTAACAAAAAAAATCATTTCCCATATGTCAGATTATTTAAAATTCTAGGTGTCCAATGTAAAAAAAATGACTATAAAATCACCAAATATGGTAACCTCCTTGGTAGGTAGTGGAATTTGACTATTTGGATCAACAATAACATTTATTGATATTCTTACTTAGCCCAACTATATAGGCTAGTGATTCACAAAATATCCCAAAATATGTACAACTCTGTATGATACAATATGTACATGAGTATCTTAGGCATAAAGCTCATAGTATACAGTTGGGTCTAAATGAGGAGGTGGAGTATCTTTGTAGGAAAGCTGGGTAGGCTGCGCCAATTGGGAAGTTTGGGAAGGGTGGGTCAGTAGGGAAGGCTGGGAATGCTAGGAAGCTGGGAAGGTTGTGAGGGATGGGCTGGCTGGGAGGGCTGGGTCAGCATGGAAACATCGTCAATCTGAATAAGTTGTGACTGTCTCATCAATTACTTAATTAAAGCCTACATAGCATATTGAATTTGATTTCTCATGGATTATTTCATATCTTTTAACTCAGTTTTTAAAGAATATATTTCTGGATCTCTTGTTTTCATAATTTGATGTCTAAAAACATTCCTAATACTGACACATTCCTCAAATCCACTTATGCGATGGGGTTGTTCAATAATTCCTAAAGATATTGCTAGGATATCATACCAACCCTCAGGGATAAAAGTTTCCTACGTCTCATTCTCCTAAATTTCATCATTAAATAAAAAATTAAAATTATATATTAGTGTTGTTAATTTAAAAATTACTAAATATTCATGGGAAATAAAAATTAATTTCTTATAATTCTTTCAGCTACTTCCTCAGATTGATTTGTATGATATTGTTTAATTTTATTTCTTCTCAATCTTTTCTATTTTTAATGTTTAGTGGGAGGAGATAGAGGATAAAAGAAGACCTCTTCCAAACCACTACTATATTAGGCTATTAATGCATCAACCATTTCTGTAATCATTCTCTCCTCCAATAAATGATACCCTCCAAGTGATAGAGTATGAGGGTGTACATTTGGTAGCTGGATCTCTTGATGATATTTCCTGGAAGTCTGTTACATAATATTATACTAATAAGTAATAATGTAATATATAATAAATATTAAAATATAAACTAATTATCTATCCATAAATTTTTCATCATGTCAACTGGAGAAAAATTTCATCCTTTTATCAGCATGTAAAACCTCATACTTGAGACACGATTTTTCATTCTATAACCAACCAAAAACATAATTTTTTTGTCATTTTTTTAAATCTCTCCATTGAATCACTGCCAAAGATAAGAATATTTTATTAATTTCTTTATTTTCTTCAAAAATGAATTCCATCTACAATGAAATAAATTAAATATTAATCATGTAAATTATGTAATATTTGAAAAATGAGATAAAAAAATTAACTTATATGTTTTACCATTACAGAATCCCATAGCTTTTACATGAAAATCATATAGATAGACTTTCAATTAGGATATAAAATGATAATCCTACAATGACTCTTCATGTAAATATAAATAATGAAATTCATTTCATGTAGACAAGTTGGATTATTATTATCATAAAAAATAATATGTAATATTTGGTCTTCATGTGGAAGTAATAGTCTTGTAAAATGTGTAATCCCATGTTTACTAAATATAGAAATTTAATTATTGGTAGCATGAAAAGACTCTTCTATAGGAGGCGCATCAGTAGGCATGCAATTTTTTTTAATTTATAAGTTTTATTTCGTGAAATAAATATATTACTAAATATTTAATAATAATAAAAATATACCTTGAAAATTGTTCCTCTTCCTCTATGTTTTTCATTGAAATTTATAAATGCATTGAATTGAAAAAATGATAAATTTAAATATCTAATTTAGAAAAAAATTGTTTTTTACATAAATATAACCAAAACATATTGTTGTAAGTCAGGGTTTTCAATAAAAAAAATATACTACCATAACTATTGGATATAATATTAAACATAATAAACTTTTAATTAATAAAATATATATAATTATCAATACAATTATTAATAAAAAAGTGTTTTTACAAATGTAAATTTCAAAAAATAAATTAAAAAGCAAAATTTACCCTAATAATTAGGAGATTGATTTTTTATTTTTCTATATCCTTTTTCCACGACCATTTAATGTATAATTGACCATGTCTACATTATAGTAGTATTTATCATCCAGAAATAGAACAATAGATGAAGAATCCTCACATAAATCTATAACGTCATCATCATTATCATCACCCCAATAATTTCTTTTCCCTCAAACAATGATGGACCACAGTTCGTTCGATGGATAAATGACATAAAATATATGCATTGAATGTGTCTCAATGATAAATAGTCCCTATGTGCTACTAAATCTCTTCAAATCAACCAGTGTAAACCCATAATCATCATGTTTCACACTGTTATTACTATGAACCCATTTTCACTAAATCACTATGTCTCGTAATTTAGTATATTCAATTTACCATATATCTTCAAGAACTCCAAAAATATTTCATTGATATAGAAATTGGGTTTTTATAGATTGCACACAAAAAATGTACTTCTTCAATCGTGGGCATTACCTCACTATTTTGAATGGTACACATGTCATCCCAATTTTTTTTGTAAAATGTGCATCCAATAATATCAAAACCGTAACATGTGATTAAATTAAGATACTATCCCCATTAAAACCATTCCAATGATTTTGATTCAGGTATATATTTGATGGATTTATTTTAAAACCATGAAACAATAGTATTTTTATGCTCAATCATGAACCAATTTTCATTTCTTTTCAAATATTGTACATTGAATCCAGAAATATGTGATGATATATATTGTTGTACCTCATAGGTTTTGTTCTAAATGAATAAATGTGCCTACATCACATCATAACAGGTAATGAAATTTACTTTTTAACCTTGAATCCCTCTACCTTCACTATCAGCTATCATATATTGAGATATAGGGATACCAACATGCTACACTTTATATAAATAATCTATAAAGAACCCAATCACATATTTTGATTCATACTTTTGAATAATACAAGAATCTGATTGATCATTATTTTTAATCTGATTGATCATTATTTTTAATAAATAGCTCCACATATTCTTATCTCATGATTAAATGAGTCACTAAATATACTATTGTATAAAAATAGGTTGGTGGGAAATACATTTCTAGTTGAGAATGAATAAGAGAAACTTCATTCTCAAAAACATGTAAAAAATTTTGATCAACGACTTTGAAACAAATGGATTTGAAAAAATTACAGAACTTGGTGATATTCATTCTGACAGGTGTCAATAATATACCACGCAGTGAAACTAGTAATAGATTTTTCATCAATACATGATAGTCATGAGATTTTAGACCAATTTATTTAAAATCCTTCAATGATACCAAATTATTCACATTAGATGAATATCCACCCAATACATTAATACCATGAAAACACTAACAAAAATTCTTCTTATCACTCTTGCATAACATCTAATAAGGTGGGGGTAAATATGTTATATTTCTTTTTATAGTGGGATCTAACTCCAAATGTATTCTTATTGATATCAATTCCAATTTAGCATTAAATCCATCTTTTTTTATATCCTTTTATGTCTGGAAATGTTCTAATCAGACCGCCACATATGTTTTTCTCAACTTCTATAATATCAATATTATGTTTAATCTATTAAAATATCTAATAAGTTAGTTTGAAAAAGATAGACTGTTTCTTGATGATATTTTTTTGACGACCAAAACATCCTATCTATCCAAATGTGATATCAATATTTTCACCCTATCATAGTATTAATCAATGTAAAATGGTTGTGGGGGAATATAATATTCTTGCAAACCTTTAAATTTTTTTTAAATCTATCATAGGATGATCAATTCACAAAAATCTTTGATATCCCATTTATACAATCCTTTGATCATTATTGAACTGATAATAGGAAGTCTCTTATCCATAAATTGGACATCCTATATGTCCATTAACACTATATATAGATAGGTTTTCTTATGTAGGAATATTTTTTTATAGTGAACATTGTAATAGAAAGGAAAACAAAATAACATTTCTTGTATTCATCAAGAATGTTAACTCCTATCTCCTATTGATGTTTACAATCATCAATCAGTGGTGAAATAAACAAATAAATATTATTTTATACCTTTTTTTCTAGAAATCATCAAGATCAACATAACATACTTTTTATTCTTACATATATGTGGTGAGAAGTTGTACATGACCAAAAAAGTAGGCCATGAACTATGTTGTCTACTTCAGATCCAATACAGAATCATTCAATTTGGGCATAGTCCCATTCTAATAATTTTAGCTTCACTTACCAAATTAAGAAATATTTTATCAAATATATTTAACTACCATGAATTTTTAGAGTGATGTAAGTTTCGTCAAAGATTTTATTCTCTTTATGTCACCTTATCCTTTTTTCATTATTATAATTTTCAAATAGATGCTTTAAATGAGGAATTAATGGATGGTACAATATTTCTTTAGTGGAATGTTTGATTTTGACACCTTATAATGAATTAGTGTTAAATTATTGTAATTATTTGAAGGAATTATTAGAAGATATAAAATTTATTTAGTGGGAGGTTAGATGTTAGTACCTGAGAATGAATTAAAGTTGAA
This sequence comes from Viscum album, assembly GCA_963277665.1. NCBI lineage: Eukaryota > Viridiplantae > Streptophyta > Magnoliopsida > Santalales > Viscaceae > Viscum > Viscum album. The sequence goes on from OY728151.1 coordinate 111,372,215, forward strand.
TTTTTCATTCGTCTTATTACGTGATTTCCCACATTGATCAATTTTGCATAAAAATTACTATTCCTTCCTATAAAACACAGAATCATTTAGTAAATAATATATCTTTTTATACCCCAACCCCAATGGATATAATATTTTCTTTTCCTAATAATTGTAATCTTGAGGCACATTTCCCCATGGAAGTACGTCGTTTAAAATATCAAGCAAGTTAGAGAAAATTTTTTCACTCCACCAATTTCTTTCATTCAAGTTAATGAATATTAGAACTACAGAAAAGAATGTATATTTACAGAAACATAAAAATAATGGTTTTTCAAAATCACAATTCAATCATTCAAAAAAAAATTCTGATGGTTTCTACACCTACATTAGAATTTAATTCTTCTATATGATCATCTATCACATTTTGAATATTTTCATCACTATTAGATGATGAATTTTTTGGTTCATTCACCATACCAGATCCAACATGTATAATTATGGATAACATAATAGAAAATGATATAATACTTGATTTATTTGAAATTTAACTTTCTATATTCCAACCCTTCATGGATAGAAAAAAAATAAAGCCTATGTTTTGATGATTTTTTAGTAAATTTCAAGAAATCATAAACACCTTCGTCATATTCATTAGTGGTTATTCATAACATTTTCCAATTATGATCTATTAAATATCTAAGATCATAATATAAAATGTTAATATATTAAAACGTATAAACATAGAAAAATATACATAATCATATAAATTTTAAACATAATAACATATAATGAAAATGATTTGTGATTATTTGAGATATATTAATGATTATTAGGAATGAAATAAAAAATAAATTACTCTAGGTATTTATTTTATTTAAATAAATAATTATAAATAATGCTTCATGAGCATATTGAAAGAATAAAGATATTTTATCAGGTTTTCATAGAATTTTTAGATGACTATCAGAAAACACAACTTCCATTTTAACTAGATCCTTCAAAATAGACAGCAACACAACTCTTCATCTGACATAGAATAAATAACATTGAACAAAAATTCTTTATGTATATATTCATAAAACTATTAATTTATAATTACAACTTATTTTATTCTTTTAATTTCAAATTTATGTAAATTACACTAGTTATTCTATGATGGGAATTATAATAGTTTTTATGAAGAATTTGTGATGAATAATCTCATCCTTAATATAGAAGGCTTCAATTCATCGATGCCTTCACCCAATATTCCATTGAACATTATTTAATTATATAATTAATATGTGATTATAATCAACAAAAAATTACTAGATTTCATTTTTCATATCATTTATATGGTTGTAAATAATTTTTTAGAAATAGGATGGAGGTCTATGATGTAGAGATGGTTTATATTGGAGATGTAAGAAATAATGATACTATGAAGAATGGTGTGATAATGACTCCAAGGTTCCTATAATGATTTTTTATGGGTTTTTCTGATTGATATATTTATTCTTTCCGATGATTACATGATCCTTAGATGACAAGATATGAATTTTATGATTTGGTTCCATATATTTGATGAAATTTGACTCTATGAAACTCTTACATAATTTTTTGGTTGCATTGAATGAGTACCAAAATTATATTTATTAAATGTGAAATGACAATGGAATTTTTAATAAAATGTTTTTGTTCATGGTGATTATAGATTTGGAGGACATACTTGAGAATAAAGGTAAGAGAAATTATAGTGTAAAAGTCACATGGTAAGAAGGATTAATATATTTTTCAATGAAAAAATGGAATACTATTTAACAAATTTAAATTAATTGTTTGATTATGGTGAAAATTTGATACATGTATTCTTTAATAATAACAAGAACATAGTTCTAGAAGTTGGGGGTCCCATGTGAAAATATTTGTTAATGAATCTATATCTATGTAGTTTCTCTCAGTGAGTTTTTGAGTTATATGACTAATGGATGTGATTTCTCCTTACACATTTCATCACCACTTATTCTCTATATGACTTTATATTTGTATTTATTTTATATTTTACATATTCAAATATGCACTTACTTTCTATTATGTATTACCAGTTTCTAGTTATATAGAAAATACGTGTGACATGACTATTGAATGAAAACCATTATATATTAGAAAAAAACATTTTATAATTCAATGAAATTATTAAATTATATAATTAAACAAAATTTAACAAAAATTTATAATTAACAATCAAATGAATATAAATGAATGAATGAATCATATTTTTAACTAACAGCTAATAAATTTATCATAAATCATTAAAGAAACAAATTCAAATTTTAGAGTTATATAATGAAATATTGATCATGAATACAGATTATGTCCTTTTAATTGATTGGTATGAATAATACTGAAATAAAAAATATAAACATTTTAAAAAACACAAACAAGAAATAAGAACAACAAAAAACCTCAAATCACGTTGTTGCTCGATCGTAATAGTGTCACTGAAGATGAAATATAAACATGGAACGTGATACAAGGAAGAATGTTGAATGATTGATAGTAACATATTGTGAGAATAAGATTCAAATACAACAATATCAACTACAATAGCCATCCAAGACAGTCTATAGCCATCATAATTGTCCTAGGTCAAGAGGAGAAATGGGAATCGAAAAACAAAATGATGGGTTTTTTGTTGTTTTTTTAAAATATATTTAATGTTGGGTTTTCATAAAACCAACATTAAATTTTTTTAAAAAATATAATTTATGCATCTTGTATTTAAAAACTGATTGAGTAGATATTTAATATCATGCTTTTAGTCATCGTTTTTTCTATAAACCATGTTCAAAAATTTATGACAAGTTATTTTTTGCATCGGGTTTTCTAAAAACCGATGAAAAAAATCTAAGACAGGTTATTTTTGGGGTCTGTTTCAGTAAAAACGGATGCCAAAAATGATATCATATTTTTATCATTGGTTATTGTTACACCATGAGATTTCATTGAAAATATTCATTTTAATTTCAACGGTCTTGTGTTGTACGCTACACTAAAAGGATCTTGCACTACCCGCATCCCTGACTTGGCTTTTATTATACGTAATCACGACCTTCCACGATAGCGTGTGTTGTACGCAATACCGAGTTTCACTAAAGAACAATATGTTATATAAAATAGACATTGCGAATAGTAATGCCCACTTTTTGAAATTTTATAAATTTTATCTTTCGTAATGGACTTCATTTTTGGATTCAGAATATTGAAATTAGCCTAGGGTGAAGATTTGGAATTTTTCTGAAAACATTCAATTTTTTTATGAATAGTGAAAACACTAGGTTACTATTTAAAAACCGACTTTTGATTTAAATAATTATTTATTTTATTTAAATTTATTTTAGGTCAAAATTGATACATAATACCTATATATGTTCAAAGTAATTCATTGGAGTCATTTAATAATGACTTGAGATACATAAAAATCTTATTGATCTTTTCCCCGTCTTTTACCCACCTCCTAGGTGAATTTGAAAATTTACATTGAAATTAATTTTACCGCTTCTGTGAGTGTAATTTTGAAAATCCGAGAGACACAGTTTATATCAAGGAGTAAGATGTGGTTCAATGAGTTGAAAATAATTTTTTGTGAATAATAACTTTTTTACTTTTATTTACCATGGTTAAAAGTAAATAGGGTAATTAAGGGTAAACATGATATTAATATTACCCTAACACATGTCCTAATTCTATTGGACAAGTTTATCTCGACCAAAAAAAACTTTGGAATAAAATATTATCATTTAGGTCCACTTGGAATAGATTAGGACATTTATTATTATTTTATTTAAAAAAGAGTTAAAATAATTAAAATCAATGTTTAATAACTAAAACATTTTTAATATAAGGTTATGAATAAGATAAATTAGACTATAAATATTCATTTGAAAGATAAAGATATTTCCTACATAATGGTATTGTATTTATATTTTTTATACATTAAATAAGTTAATCTATTTATGAAACAATGATGATGCAGTAATGACCTTATTAATGAAATATTAACATCATTGATGATATAAATACCCAAATAAATGTAATTTAGACTTTTTATAAATTACACTAATTTTATAGGTTTATATCACATGTTAGTATTGATTTAATTTTCTTTTTTTGAACTAATTATTCTCTTCTAATTTTCACAAAAATCAATTATCAAATAGTGTCAAAATTGAAATAAAATAGGTTTTAAACCAAATATTATATTATTAATTTATATTCTCTTCTTAAAAATCCAATGATCGTAAAAATGATTTATATAATTTTATATATATTAATAATGAACCAGTTGGGGTTCGTTTGTCTTGTTATTGTAAGTTTATTAACCATATAGTGTAAGAAAACAAGAAGACACAGTAAAAGTTAAATTATTAAACTTAGAGTTTAATCGAAATGGTATGGTTAAAATAGTAACCTAAACATGTATAAAACCTATTGGCTGAGAGGGTTTCAACCCATACCCTCTTTAGACTCAAAATAAATCAATTTGGAGCTATTATAATCCGAATATGACTTTATTATAAAATAATATTTTAAGTTTTTCCAAAGGTTCCCCTCTCCTCCCTTATAAAAAGGGCACCCCTTCCCTCTTCTCTTCAAACCCTTTTGAGCCTTGAAGCTCAGACAACCCCTGCCAATTCCTCTTCTAAACCTCTATAGTTATATCATAGAGGTTCTGGTATTCTCAAAAGACCAACTTTAGTGCCCTAAGAAGAAGTTTAAAGGAGGTGCGTCGAGGAAGAGGTAATCTCTTCTACCGATTCGTTCAAGTTTTTTTCTTCTTCTACTTCCTCTTATTTAGTTGTTTCATTATAAAGTAATAAAATCAGTATTAATTATATACTGATATGTTATTATAAATATGAAACAACCCTGTTTCTCATTCTATCCATCCTACGGAAAACGAAATCACCGCGTGTGCGTATGTACGGAATACCGTCTCCACGCCGTGGTGTACTTCGTTTTTCCACCACCACCATACTTGGATCTGAATAATGGTGTAAATAATAACTCTATATGATTATTATAAAGTGATATTGATTCTGAAATATTATACATACACTTCAATACAATTCAAGGATCATGGGAATGATATCATCGCTCGTGCGTACGCTCGGCCTACCGTCTCAACGATGTGAAGTGACTCGTTCTACATGATCTTCAATGCATAGTGATTATGTAAATAAATTGAATGAATAAATATGATATATATTATAGTAATACCATTCTAGAAATGAGGTATCTATAACCTAAAAATAAGAATAATAATTTATTTGAAAAAACATGCATAAGAACAAAAAAGCAATAAACACCCGAATAACAAGTAGCAATGAAATATTACTAATACAAAGCTATGAATATGACCATATATGATATCATAACAATGATTAAGATTATGGAATAATTTAATATCATTATTTAAATCATTATACAATAGGTTCAGATACGTACGAAGCAAATCAGACCTATCGGAAGGGAAAATCTCGCAATCTCATTTGTATCCGAGATTTTTTATACTTCAAAATTTACATGGTAATATTTATCATCCACATCTATGTTTCTAGAATATGTAATATTATTTCTATCCACCTACAATTGTTTAAATCCAATATTACCCTTCGGTGAGTATTTAGTAAATGATATGAAAGGAATCTTTTGTCGTTTTTAGTACGAGGTACTTTTTTGACTTTTCCGTCCAAAGTATGAGAAGAATGTTTTTCTTTAACTTATATAGAATGAATAGATTTCTAGAACAATATTTCCATGAAGCTTCCTTTACAAGTTTTCGAGTTTATTTTTAATCAACTTCTTTTAGTTTAAAATTGAATGACATGTTAAGAAAGGAAAAAATGTTTTTGAAGTAGAAAGGATATTTTCCTCAAGAATGAAGTTCATGTGTTTTATCAAAATTATTTTCCATCTAAGAAAATATAGGGATCTGTTTCTATCACTGTTGTTACATTGATTTGATTATGTTATGATGGAATTATTTTTATGATGTCCTTTTATCTTATATATATTATGTTATGATGGCATGATGTTTAAGAATCCCATTTTTATTACATGTATTTTGCTATGATGTATGATTTATGATCTTGTGGCACAAATAAGAATAGTATCATTATGAGATGGGTGAGACCTATATCTCCCTCCAATGTATTGGGTAATGATTTATATCTCATAAGATAGACATGGATGGAACATCAGGTTAATCCGGTTCAGTGATACATGAGTAAAATGATGAGTGAACTCAGTTCAAAAATGGACTTTGTCCGCTAAGACAGTCTTGGTAATGAGTCTTGACTACTAATAAACGATTCTATATGATTATGTGTGTATGACAAAATGTTTCATGTTATGATTATTGGGATTTAATTTCACTACAATTATTTATACCATGTTATGAAATTATGATCTCTTTTGCAGGTTAAGATTTCAAAAATGTTATGTTCTTATGAATATGATGTGATTGATATTTCATTCGTTTACCCTTACAGAGAATTTGAGCTCACCCTTTTGAATGTTTTCTTTTCCCCAGTACATAAAGAATGTTTTTAGGTAAAAAAAGGTAATATCATTATGGGTGATGTTGAAGATCTTTCACCAAGATTAGAAGATCATGTTCTAAGTCTCCAAAGACACTAAACTATTATAGTCCTTTGGTGTCTATTTTTGTTATGTATTAGATATTCTGCAAAAGTAATGTAATTTCCATGTATGACACGCTTTGGGTCTCTATAGTTGGTATCAGAGGAAAGGTTTAGTTAACCGTTGGAAACTAGGATGCGAAAAATTTAGTGAAATCCCTAGAGATATTTCTATGGTATGACTTGGGATGTCCCTAAGGATAAGTATATGTAAAGGTTATAGTCCTAGAATTACGGTAATGATCATAGAATATAACCTAAGATGCTTGATATTGAAGTTACTCTTCCTTGATTATGATTTCTTCCGCTGAAACTATTCTTTTTGGGTTTTAGAAAATGGCTGGAAATTGGAAGATTCACGATAATGGAGGATATGATAGACAATGGATTGATATTCTTAATGAGCAACAAAATGAAATGGGATTTCGAAGTCCAATAAAAATTATTATTCCTAATCAGAAATCTCATAATATGATCAATAATTTCACCTTTGGTTAGTTTCCGGACTTAGCTAATAAGAGAAATATGGAGTTTCATGATGATCATAGAGGAAAGAATGTTCAATTTCTCTCATGTAAATCACGTGGGAAGAGGCATCAAGGAGAATGTTTCAAAGGAACTGGAAGATGCTTTGGGTGAGGAAAAGGACACAAATCTAGTAAGTGAAAAGGAAAAGGTTCAGTTAACACCATGGAGAAGGATAATGGTATTTCTACGACATCAACAATGATTAGATTTTTTAATTGTGGAATGTATGGGCATTATGCAAACCATTTCCCTAAGGGAAAATCTCATGAAGAGAATCAACATGGTCATATGGGTAGTATTTATGTGGATGATGATGAGGAGACTAGAAATTATAAATGAGATAAAAGAAGTGTTGAAGCTTGGTCAATGGTTTAAGAAGGCAGTGGAATGATTGTATAAAGAGTTATGTTGTATAGGTAATTTAATGGTACTATGGAATAAAGAAACATCTAAGGATTGTTACACTATTTTTTTTATAAAGTATTTGAAAGTATATGTTGAATGGTACTGGTAACCATGAAATGTTATTCAGTTATTTTTGGAAAGAAGATGATTTTAACATAATGAGAGTATAAAGAGAAAATTAAATTTTGATAGTATTCATGAGTTCATGACTAATATAAGGACAATGTGATATCATAGTTTGAGTATATAGAAATTTTGTGATTTTTGGTATGTGGAATGAGTTAACTTTTGACCGAATTCATGTTTTCACTAAGGTTATATAGTAATTCATCTTTCAAAAGAATACATGATTAAGGTATTGTCATATTTTTAATGTGACCAGCAAGATATATCTTATGATATATGGGAGATAAGTGATGGTATTCACATGCTTGGTATATGACCTCTCTAGTAATCATTTTCTTTATACTATGAGATTGGACAGATGTATTTTGGATAATCCTATAGATTGGAATGGATTATGTTGGACATAAGATAGTATTATTTAAGGATAAAACTTGTTTTTCGATATTATTTCTAGAATATTATAATAGTATAGTTTTAAAAAAAGGACAACCCATAGGACGAGTGACAACCCATCGTGTCAGACACGGCTGTGGGAATCGAACCCACAACTGAAGTAGGAAATGCCTTTATCACATACCACTAGCCTATAAGAAGTCTCTAGTTAGTAGAAACTAGTTTTATTTTATTAAGAACTATGATAGATGAAGTATATGTCTATTTTAGCAACCATATATGAATAATCTCAAGATAGACAGACTTATGTATATTTAATAAATTGTGCTAAAATTTTTGTGATAGAATCTAATGGAATAACCTATCATTCTATCGCATGATCTGCTAACACTTTACGAATGAAAAATTCAACTTTATTTCTTTAAGAGATGAATTGGAAATTTTTTAAGGCACGAACAGTGGTGAGATTTTACCAAAATCAAGTAAGTATTTCTTTTAATTCAATAATTCTTCAACTTTAGGGAAATGATATTGAAAACAAAAAAAAATGGTGTCCTAGTGTCCTTATATCCGATGAATCATATGGTACCTTAGATCATAACAAATTTATTGATTTTTAACTGTTGGATTTTTTCATATACATGTTCTCTACCACTCTCCATCAGAACTTGACGGTTAGATTTCTCTTCCATATCCATATTATCACCTAGGTTCTTCTATGTGGAAACCCAAGGATATGTTAATTTGGGTAACCGTTACGTTTTATAATTTAGTTTTTAAAGTTAAGTTTTGGTATTCCTTTTCATGATGTGGGTTTCTATTAAAAAAAACTTTCAACTAGTAAACCATTTAAAACCCTGAAGAATTTGGAGAGTGAAATTCATTTTAAGGGGGGTAGAATGTAACACCCCGAGATTTTATGAAAAATATTCTTCTGAATTTCATTGATGTCTTCTGTTGTACACTACACCAAAAGGATCTTTCACTACACACATCCCTGACTTGGCTTGCATTCCATGCAATTACGACCTTCCACGATAACGTGTATTATACGCAATACCGAGTTTCACTAAACAAAGATATGTTATATAAACTAGCCGTTATGAATAGAAATACCCACTTTTTTAAATTTTATAAATTTTATCTTTCGAAATGGAATTCATTTTTGGATTCGGAATATCCAAATTAGCTTATGGTGAATTCTTGGTATTTTTCTAAAAACATTCAATTTTTGATGAATAGTGAAAACACTAGGTTACTATTTAAAAACCGATTTTTTTAAAATAAATATTTATTTTATTTAAATTTATTTTAGGTAAAAATTGATACATAATACCTATATAATTTTAATTTAATTCATTGGAGTCATTTAATAATAATTTTAGATACATAAAAATTTTATTGAACTTTTCACCGTCTTTTACCCACCTCCTATGAGAATTTGAAAATTTACATAAAACATAATTTTACCATTTCTTTGAGTGGAATTTTGAAAATATGAGACACACGGTTAATATAAAGGAGTAAAATTTGGTTCAATGAGATGAAAATAATTTTTGGTGAATTGTAACTTTTTAGTTTTACTTACCACAGTTAAAAATAAATAGGGTAATTAAGGGTAAAATGATATTAATATTACCCTATCACATGTCCTAATTCTATTGGACAAGTGTATCTCGACCAAAAACAACCTTAGAAATAAAATATAATCATTTAGGTCCACTTGGATTAGATTAGGACATTTATTATTATTATATTTAAAAAAGAGTTAAAATAGTTAAAAACAATGTTTAATAACTAAAACATTTTTAATATAGAGTTATAAATAAGATAAATTCGACTATAAATATTAATTATAAAGATAAAATGATTTCATACATAATGGTATTTTATTTATATTTTTTATACATTAAATTAGTTAATTTATTTATGACACAATGATGATGCAGTAATTACCTTATTAATGAAATATTAATATAATTGATGTTATAAATACGCAAATAAATGTAATTTGAGAGTTTTTATGAATTACAATAATTTTTATAGGTTCATATGATATCTTAGTATTGATTTAATTAACTATTTTAAAACTAATTATTCTCTTATGATTTTCACAAAAATCAATTACCAAATAGTGTCAACATAGACATAAAATAGTTTTTAAAACAAATATTATATTCTTAATTGATATTATATTCCTAAAAATATAAGTATCAGAACAATGACATAGATAAGGTTATATATATTAATAATAAACCACTTGTGGTTCTTTTGGCTTGTTTTAGTACGTTTATTAACAATATAGTTTAAGAAAACATGGAGACACAGTAAAAGTTAAATTATTTAACTTAGAGTTAAATCTAAATGATATGGTTAAAATAGTAACCTAAACTTGAATAAAACCTATTGGTTTAGAGGTATTCGACCCATACCCACTTTAGCTTCGAAATAAATCAATTTGGAGCTATTATAAACCGAATATTACTTTATTATAAAATAATATTTTATGTTTTTTCAAAGGTGCCCCTCTCATCCCTTATAAAAAAGGCACCCCTTACCTCTTCTCTTCACACAATTTCGAGCCTTGAAGCACAGAAAAAACCTGAAAATTAATCTTCTAAACCTCTCTAGTTATATCATATAGGTTCTGGTCTTCTCAAAATACCAAATCTAGTGCCCTAAGAAGAAGTTTAAAGATGGTGCGTTGAGGAAGAGGTAATCTCTTCTACCGATTCTTTCAAGTTTCTTTCTTCTTATACTTACTATTCTTTAGTTGTTTCATTATAAAGTAATAACATCATTATTAATTATATAATGATATGTTATTATAAATATGAAAAAACCCTATTTCACATTCTATCAGTCCTACGGAAAACAAAATCACCGCGCGTGCGTACGTACGGAATACTGTCTCCATGTCGTGGTGTAATCAGTTTTCCACCACCAATTTACTTGGATGTGTATAATGGCCTAAATAAAAACTATATAGGATTTTTGTAAAGTGATATTGATTCTGAAATAGTATACATAAACATCAATAAAATTCCATGATCATGGGAATGATATCATCGCTCGTGCGTACGTACGGCCTACCGTCTCCACGATGTGATGCGACTCGTTCTACATGATCATCAATGCATAATGATTATATAAATGAATTTAATGAATAAATATGATATATATTACACTAATACTATTCTGTAAATGATATATCTATAACCTAAAAAAAGAATAATAATTTATTCGACAAAACACGCATATGAACAAAAAAGCAATAAACACCCGAATAACAAGTAGCAATGAAATATTACTAATATGAAGCTAAGAATATGACCATATATGATATAATAACAACGAGTATGATTATGTAATAAGTCAATATCATTATTTAAATCATTATACAAGAGTTTCAGACATGTACAAAGCAAATCAGACCTAAGGTAAGGGAAAATCTCACAATCTCATTTTTATCCGAGGTTGTTTATACTTCAAAATTTACTGGGGAATATTTATCATCCACATCCATGTGTTAGCAATATGTAATATTATTTCTATCCTCATACAATTTTTTAAATCCAATTTTACCCTTTTGTGAGTTTTTAGTAAAATATATGAAAGGAATCTTTTGTCGTTTTTAGTACGAGGTAGTTTTTTGACTTTTCCAGCCAAAGTTTGAGAAGAATGTTTTTCTTTTACTTATAAGAAATGAATGGATTTTTAGAACATTATTTACATGAAGATTCTTTTACATGTTTTGAAGATTATTTTTAATCAACTTATTTTAGTGTAAAATTGTATGACATGTTAAGAAAGGAAAAAATGTTTTTGAAGTGGAATGGATATTTTACTCAAGAATGAAGTTAAAGTGTTTTATCAAAATTATCTTCCATCTAAGATAATATAGGGTTCTATTTCTATCCCTGTTGTTACATTTATTTGATTATGTTACGATGAATTTTTTTTTTATGATTTCCTTTTATCTTATATGGATTATGTTATGATGGAATGATGTTTAAGATTCCCATTTTTATTACATGGGTTATGCTATGATGTATGATTTATGATCTTGTGGAACACATAAGAATGGTATCATTATGAGATAGGTGGGACCTATATCTCTCTCCAATGAATTGGGTAAAGATTTATATCTCATGAGATAGACATGGCAGGAACAGTAGGTTAATCTGGTTCAATGATACAAGACTGAAACAGGGAGTGAACTTGGTTCAGAAAAGGACTTTGTCCGCTAAGATAGTTTTCGCAACGAGTTTTGACTATTAAGAAATTATTATCTATGATTATGTGTGTATGCCACAAAGTTTCATGTTATTATTATTTGGATTACGTTTCACTAATATGATTTATCCCATGTTATGAAATTATTATCTCTTTTGTAGGTTAAGATTTACAAAATGTTATGTTCTTATGAATATGATGTGATTGATATTTCTTTTGTTTACCCTTACTGAGAATTTGAGCTCACCCTTTTGTATGTTTTCTTTTCCACAAGACATATAGAATGTTTTTAGGTAAAAAAAGGAAGATATTTATGGGATATGTTGAAGACCATTCACCATGATTAGAAGATTATGTTCCAAGTTTCAAAGACACTAAAATATTATGGTCCTTTGGTGTCTGTTTTTGTTATGTATTAGATATTCCGAAAAAGTAATGTAATGTCCTCGTAAGTCAAGCTTTGGGTATCTATAGTTATTATAATAAATGATGCAAAAATATTTTGATTACAAATATAACATCAGTGTATTTAGAACCAAAGTTCTAATTATGACGTTAAAAAAATTCTACTATTGTGAGCATCATATATTACCCATTTATTATGTTTCTTTTAACCATGAAAACCAATAAGTGTAATATGATTTTAATGAATCGATTTACTTAAGGGAATAATGTGTTTATAAAGGAAAATACTATGATGTATATTATATTTTAAAATGTAATGTGAGATTTATGTATGTATCTAGTTTTTCAATACTACTAAAATATTCAATCATTGGGACACGATCACTTATATATAGTACCAATGTAATAAATTAACCAATAACTATTAGATACTATGGTTGGGGTCTCTATATTTGGTGTTATAAAAAATTTAGTAGATTCATTGGTAAAAAGATTTTAGAGTACATAGATTATTGAATATAACCCAATGACTATATTTGGGGATAAGGCTAACTATATGAAAACATTCTAAAGATTTTTTGAGGTAGAAATTGTGTGATTTTATTAGTAATAAATCCCTATATAGAAACTATAAGTGGACATCGTTTTGTAAAATATGCATATATGGGTAAAGACTCTGAAAATAGTTGGATTGAGTAAATCTTTGCCATAATTCTGGTCGTTGATGAGTGTACCCTTACCATGAACAAGATATGACACTCCTATGGAATAATAATGAGTTAATTACCATTTTAAATTTAAAAAATTTTAAAGGATCTGAATTTTTTTTGATTTCAGAATATTTTCAAAGAAATCATGCTTTCAGTTATGAGATTTGATATGTATATTTTTTAATTTATGTAAATTTGGTGTCTAGTTTTGAAATCATACATTAAGATTCATAATGTTATTATATAATCTAGTATATTTAATTGTTTGAAACTAGTTTCTAGTAATTTTTTTAGAAACCATACCAATGGACGTAATCCTTATTGATACTTCCGTCTTATGAATGATAATGACGTTATAACGAGAGCTGCATTATGATAAAATAAATTATAAATATACTGAGGATTTTGAATCTGGTTAGGAACAATATACCATTCTATATATAGAATCCTACTAATCCATAATTCAGTGAAGCATCATTATACTGAGTCTTGAATCATAACCCTCCATCATTTAATATGACTATAAATCAATTTTTTACTGAGAAATTATTATGTTTTTTAGAGATGATATTTCTTGCGTTGGGAGGTAATGAATTGGGAAGGGTTTCCTTCTCTGTTTGTTATCTCTTAGGGTAATAAGATAAATTGTGGTCATTTATTTAAAACACTAAGTGTGAGGATAAAATAACACGCTTGGAATGGAGTTATGTTAAGGGTATTTTCTTGGAAAAATATTTTCATCATGAACAAGTAGTCTATAAACAGTGAAAATATTCATTCCAATAAAAATGAAAAAGGAAAGTGTTATTAAGTATTAAAAAAATTTAATGTTATAAATTCATACTATGTACTACATTCAAAATCCAAGGAGGATGATTGAATGTTTCTTATATGGTATTAATAAAATCCCTCAAAGTGATCTTGCCTCCTGGTAATTCTCATCATATACAGATTTAGCATCTTATGCTATCAATAAAGAGAAATAATTCCTCATGTATTATGGATTCATATGAAATAAAGGTAAAAAAATGTATGTATGTACAATTTGGGAAAGGAAATATAGAATATGGGAAGAAGAAAAGGGTGGAATTTATATATTTTAATAAATTTTGAATAGAGAATTGTGGAATATCATTGTTAGATATGGTAATTTTCTTTAAGTATCGAAAGAAAAGACAATAGGTTTTTTATTTTAAGGGAAGGAAATAAGATTTCATTATTCAATTATTTAATTATTAGGATATGGATCACTATGAAAATGATTTGTACCAGGTGTTAAGTGGATTTTCCCTAGAAAATTAAAAGTGATGACAAAAAATATTATGTGATCACAAAAACTATGGTCGATGTTCCTAAAGATATTTAGTTAGGTTATTTTATCATAACATCAAATTTAGATAATGTTAAATTTTATTTTATCTATTTCAACTATTTTATGTCATCAATTTTGTTTAATAAAATTAGATATCTCCCTAGAAATTTATGAATTAATTTATCTGTAAAGAATCCTAGTAGGAGTATCACCATAAAGAGATTGTGTTACTCAGTTCCAACTATGAAACATAAAATTTTATTATTATTTGAAATCATTTTTATATATGAATATTATTCTGATATAACCCTTGGTATCAATTTACATTCAAAATATGATTCAAAAATTTATTAACAATAGGGAGAAATTATGATTTGTGATGAAGATATGAAATTTCTATTCTTCTGAGGAGAAAATTCCTCATTTAAGTCATGTATATATCCACCCTCAATATCTCTAATGAATGTAATCCTTGGGGAGGAATAGTAGACAAAAAATTAAAAAGGGAAAGGTAATAAAAAAAGTGAGGATGAACCCATATTATAGGAATACAATGTTGTATTTCTTAAGGAATTACCTAGACAACACTAGAAAATAATTTTGATTTTCCACTGATTTATTCCCTTATAAATGACCAATATCAAAGACTCTATATAAAATAAAGACTATAGAATTGTTTGAATAAAATAAAAACTAGAGGAGTTTTGTAATAAGGTATTTATACACCCCTGTGTTTCACCATGGGGAGACCCTATTATTTTTTATATGAACAAAGATTGATCTATGTGGATGAGAATTTATTATATTGAAATTGATTTAATTATGATAATGAACATATATCATCTACCTAAAATTAATGGATTATTTTATCAACATCAAAGATCTCAATATTTCTCAATGGTTGACCATCATTCTCAGTATCATCAATTATGAAGAACAATAAAAGATATTCCAAAGACAATATTTTGAAGGAGGTATGTACATTGATAGTTTAAATTAATTCCATTTATATGGAATAATAAACTCTATATTTTTTCGATATGATGAATTGAATATTAAAGGAATATATTGATTATTATTTGTGGTATTTATTAATGATATATTTATTTACTAAGACATATATAAGTACTATGATAATCACTTGAATATCATTCTTGAGACTCATATAAAAAAAGGGTATAAGAAATTTAGAAAATATAAATTTTAGCATAAAAAATTTCCTTTATTGTTCATATAGAATCTATATATGGAATCTTAGTTGATCAAATGAAGATAATGTAAGTCCAAGAATGGCCTACTCCAAATAATATAAATGAGGTACTTAGTTGCAATGGTTTGGTTGGTTACTGATTGTGATATGAAGAAATATTTTTCTGTTTAACCAAGAATAAATGTAAAAGGTTTATGTTTATATGGACTAAGGAATATGAAGAATTCATTGATAATTGAAGAGGATATTGGTGAATTCTCCAATATTGGCTCAATAATTAGGAAATCATATATTTTTTATATATATTGAAACATTGAATAAGGTGCATGGTTTCATCCTTTTGAAAATAAATAAGGTTATATCTTAAGAATCATGGTACATAATGATTCGTGAACAAAACTATCGAACCAGTGATATTGAGTTAGAATTTATAATTATCTCATTGAATATATGTAGAAATTATCTCAATGGTAAAAAATTGTGACATATATATATATCAAAATATTCTGAAATAAAAACAATAATATTAAGTACAAAAAATGGGGTATGTATGATGGATTTACCAACTCAAAGATTATGTTAACTCAATATATTACCACACTAGGAAAGAAAATAAGGCCAGAGATGCATTGAGTAGGAAATATCATGAATTTAAAAATAAAATGATGATATAGAGGGATCCCCTATTCATGGATCTAGTAAATATGGATACATGCATTTTTAAGGAAGGTAAACATCACAAATTGTTCAAATGATTACAAAACAATATTTATTGTAAGACATAAAATGTCTTCAACCTAATGATGACAATTTTCACAAGACAATTATATCCATGAATGATGAAAAATTGACAGACTTCATTTTTGAAGAAGGTGTTCTAAAACATGGAAAGATACTATATGTTCCATACATACTTGAGAAGAAGAGGTAATTATTGGTTGATGATAATATATCAAATTCTCCTATAAACCATGTTAGTACCAATATGTAGTGATTTTTGAAGGAACATTTTTTGAGGTAACTATGATTCGAGAAATTTTTAATTATTATTTATTTCATTGTTTTTTCAACAAGTGAATTTTAATATATACCATATTAGAAGAGTAATAAAACCTATATCTATTACTATATATAAATAATATGACTTTAATATAGAAATTTTAATATCATTATCAAATAATCATAGAAATAATTATGCAATGTGGTTAATTGTTGATCCCCTCACCAAATCTGCATATTTTCCTCTCTATAAAAGAAAGGATACCTCTTGATTTCCTTCCAAAAATATATATTAATTATTTTTATGACATAATGGAATAAATATTTAATTTTTATTGATAAGGGTACACAATTTACATTAACATTATATAATTCCTTCAAAATGCTCATGATACCGATAATCATTTGAGCACAACTTATCAACCACAAAAAAATGGACATTATGAAAGGACTATCCAAACAATAAAACACATGTTATGGTTATGGTCTCTTGAATTTCAATGTTTGTGGGATTATTATTTAAATTTGGTATAGCTTTCCTATAACTATAGATTCAATTCAAGTATTCAAATGTCATCGTGTGAAAAATTATATGGAAAGAGCATTTGTACACCAAAATTTTTGGATAAAGTTAGTTAATGAAATATTTTTGGCCATAAACGTGTTGAGTATATAACAAAATTGGTCATGTTATTTAAAACCCATATTAAAGAAACTCAATAATAGAAAATGATATATGTAGATAACCAAATGATATATTTTGAACAGCATGTGGGAGATCGAGTTTTCTTGAAATTATCTCCATGAAATGGTGTTACAAGCTTTGATGATAATGGGAAACCGAGCCTCAGGTACATCATACCTTTTGAAATCCTATAAAGAATTGATGTTGCAGATTAATATTTGGAAATGAATCCAAGTACATTGAAAGAACATGATGTGTTCTATATATCATTATTGAAGAAGTATATTAAATAAACCATTAATGTTCCCACCTATGCTAAAATAAAATTTGAACTAAAACCATTTTTCTATAAATAGACCATCAAGATTCAAGACACTAGAGAAAAAGTGTTTAGGAATATTATTACTTACATGATGTAGGTAATTTAGAGAAATCTTACGAAATGGAGGAAAAATAGGAACCAAAAGAAATTATGATGAAAAAATATACAAATATTTTCAAGAGGTGACATTCTGGTAATATTGAGGAGAAATTTTTTTCAATGAGGGTTTTGTTAAGTAAAAAGTTCTCTTTTGAATTTTATATTTTGTTTTGGAAATAACAAATATCTTTTTAATCATATCGTACTGACTCTGTTAATCGTATCGTACTGACTCTGTCAATCATATCGTACTGACTCTGTCAATCGTATCGTACTGACTCTGTCAAACGTATCATACTGATTCTATCAATCGTATCGTTCTGACTCTGTCAAATGTATCGTACTAACTCTACTATTCATTCTTTCATTAATTGTTTTGGTACTTAGTCAAAAAAAACTTGTTTCATATTAATCGTACTATTGTTTATCATCTACATATATGTTTTTTTAACCAATACGATTCTGTTGAGTTAGTTACAAACTAATCAAAACAATGTCGTGCTTTCTGTTTCAATATGACTGTTATAATGCCAGGTGTCCAAGTCCCTCCGAGTTTTTTGGAGAAATATGACCGTTGGAGGAAGAATGACCGTTGGAACCCGAGGCCTATAAATAGGAGGTCATTTGAAGTAGAACGAGAGATTTTTTTTGGAACAACTATGATAGTCTACTTCTATCAAGTTCTAGAGAGAGACATTGTGACTTCCCTCGTCTTCTTTGTGCATCTGATCATCATATCGAGGGATTTCAAGTGATTGAAAGACACATGTCTCAATTACCTACAAAATCGAGGGCTTCCAGGGATAGGTAGACGGACGGACCGATCATCTTATCGAGGGCTGCCAAGGATATGCAGACAGACGTTCCGATCGTCGTATAGAGGGCTGGTAGGGATAGGCAGACGGACAGTCCGATCATCGTATCGAGGGCTTACCAAGGTGTTGGTGAGACATAGCTTTTATCCTACGTGAAAGGATAACCCTTCTCTTTTGGTCAAAATAATTGTAATACTTTTACTTTTCCGCTGCTTCTTATATTAGAAAGGAATTTGTATTGTTTCCTTTCTTATTTACATACTCAATTGTAATTGTTTCAATTACAATCATTCTATTACATACTGTATTGATGGATTCTATATGATTTAAGGAAGAATCATTCATCTTTATATTACTCCGATTATTGTGTTCATCTTGAGTACAATTGTTTTACATTTCATTAGTATTACAATACATCATACCTTTTATAGTCAATACAATTGTGGGTGTTTGTATTTGTATTAGTATAAGACCTTTTAAACTAATCTCTTAAGTGTTTAAATACAATGTTTTTAAACCTATAATTCACCCCCTCTTGTATTGTTCCATCTAATATACATATACATCTACATATTCTATCCAATAGGTTTGATGTAACACATTGAGATTTTATGATATATTTCATTAAATTTAATCTCTTTGATAACATGGGATACACAAAAAACCAAGTCTAAAACAACCATAATATAATATACTATTATATCCTAACCATTTAAAAAATAGTTATGAATATGAGTAACTAAATAGTGAAATTTATATTTTATACACTTGTATATAATATATTCATTGGTCAAAAATTGAACAAAATTAAAAATCATTTGAAAATAAAAAATATATTTTTAATGCGTCAAATGTGTTTTTATCTTAATAAATTAAATTAATAAGTAATGGTTAATTATTTTAATAAAATTTAAATATTATATATTCAATTAAATGATTCATCATTCATCTATTTTTTTCAATAATTAGATAAGAATAAATCATTTTTATGCTTAGAAATAGTATTTTGTAAAAAAAGGTTCCATCATGTTTTGTAAACAGATTTTAAAATTAATTTGTTCATCATTAAAAAAATTAATTGGAAAATATAAACATAATTTTTGAAATCAACTTTCCAGAACTATCTGAGAGTTAATTGTCACTAATTTCCAAAAAAATTATCATTTTGATGAATAGTGAACAATATGTATTATTATTGAAAACTGAATTTTCATTTACATAATTTGGAAAGATTCATTTTTTAAAGTTATTTTTAATATAAAATTAGATATATAATATAACTATTCATCCAATTTAGGTTATTGAAATCAAATTTAGGTTTATTTTTTATATAAAATCTTTTTATATTTTAGAAATATTTTTCTTTGGAATCCAATTTTTCGACGCCTTTATGAGTTTAATATTAAATTAAATTCTAGAATTGATATGAAATTATTTTTCAAAAATTAATTTCATGATTTGAATTATCAAAATTAATATTTGGTCACGTGGTTAACTTACCTTTTTTCATAATGAATCATAAAAATAGTAAAAAAGTATTTATCATGGTTATGGTTAATAATGGTTTATATGAGGGTTAAACCAAAAGATAATGATATTTTTCCTAATAAAAAATTTCAACATAATATTTTATAGACATATTTAGTCATCAAAATATCGTATATTTAAATATTTTTCCATTTGGAATCATTTTTCTTGATAATGAATTTATCATTTAGTAATCATTGAGGATATTTCCAAGTAGGTTCCCTCCTCCACTTATAGAATAAAATCTCATCTTCAATACCCACAGTGGAAGAAACTTTGTTAATACAATCCTTTCCAAAATCCCCTACTCAAATCCTTCAACATTACCTCAATTATAGGTTTGACCAGACTCCCATTATATGATGGATTTAGGTATAATCCTAACGAGTAATGTCGATGAGGTGGTATAGTTTCAATTATTTAGTTTTCATTTTATTTATTCTTATAACCCATTTCAATATTATTCAATTATGATGAAAAAATTAAATTTATTGTTATGGAATTATAATATTTAATGTAATTTCTTACCTTCTAGTTTTTTGGAGAACGATAATGTTTCTCATGCATATGTGTGAACTACCACCACTATGAAGCGATGAGATACATTATTCAATTTAGTTAGAAATTTATGGTAACTAGGATATACTTAATGAATATATATGATATAGAAATTATTTATAAAGGTGAATTATTATTTACATTTCATTCTTTCCTCCCATCATAAAATAAAAACTCTATTCATACGTACGTACGACCTACCGACTCCATGATTGGTTTAACTCTTTTTTTAATCTTTACCATTTATAGATGAATCTAATTACATATATAATGAATATATATAATATTAATATCATGAATAAAATTCATTACATTATAAAACCATGAACAAAATATGTGGACCAAAAATACCAATCCAAGACATTCATGAAAAATGAAGAAGATATTAGCTGAAATAGTGATTTTAATAAAGAATTTTTATGAAACTAGTGGTAATTGATTATATGTAAATAATAAAAAATAATATATATATATATATATATATAATTTTGGTAATTAAAATATATTTATAATAACTATATATTTATTTTATAGGATTCTTGGAAACATATGAAAGGATTTTAACCTGTGGTAGGGGTTTATTTCACTATCTCATCATTATTTAAGACTGTTTATGTTCATGTATACACTTGGGAAATTATTTTATATTTCTATATTAAACAAAATTTATATTCATATCCTCTATTTATTTCAATAAATTACATGTTTTCCTTTCAATTTCCTCTCTTTATGTACTCATGATACTGAAATAATATTATTATTGAAAACCAACTTTTAATTTCTATAAAGTCAAGAACATTTCCATTCAATGTCAATATTTTACTTAATAATTTTAAAATAATTTTTTAAAATTATATAATGATTTATTAAATAAATATTTACCCATGTATGAATTTTTATAAAATTTTATAAACGTAATATTCCTGTCTTTTTTTAAACAAGGTTATTTTTTTATTTTTTATAAAAGTATAAAAGGAGTTTCTCAAACTTATATAGAATAAATGAAATTTTCATAAATTATAACCAATAAATTATTTTAAGCTTAATTTAAAATTTTATAAGGTTATTTTAGATGAAAATAGTTTCCTTAATATTTAGGAAATTTATATATTTTGAATAAGTTGTTTCAAAATCAAAAGGGTGTTTTACTCAAAAATTATTCCATTAATAATTTTTATATATATTCACCTACGTCATAATTCATTAGGGAATATTTTTATTTAATTATGATGTAGTATTTTGATACCATTTTTCAAATTACTATGCACAAATTTTTAAGTTTTATTTATTATTAAATTATTAAAATTTCAAAGGATTGTTTTTCAAATAAATGTTTGAATTGATTAATTTTCACCCCATTCATATGAATAATGAATTAAAATTACTATATGAAATGGAGGGACCACTATATACCCATGATGAATTAATAGTTCTCATCGGAGAAAATAGATTTAGTATTTTAATGATTCATAACAGATTTATGTAAGTATTCTTATCATGAAAACGTGATGATATTTTTATAATGTACTACATTAAAAAATCCATCAATATGATATTAGTTATTATGTCAATTTAAATATTTTTTAGTTATGATATCCATGGATAAGTATCCTGACCATGTGATTATTTATATCTAATAATTTGATAATCCTTTATTACAACCATATTATTCAATGTTGTCATGTTATTAATTAAACGGGATGAGTTTTCAGATACTTACCTTTCCATATTGATTATCCCTTATTTAATTATGATATTATTCATTATATGAATACCCTTACCAAGTATTTGAACTCACACATTTCTTATTTTTAACTTTCTTCTTGGATACCATGATGTTTTTTTGATTGATATACCAGGATATTATAGAAGTAATAATAACATACTGTAAGAAGACACTGTGTTTTATTTTATGTTTTTAAATTTGATATTAGATTAAAGAATTATTCTAGTTTTCTAATATTACAAAACTTTTTGATACTTGGGGATGTAATTGTTATATATAGTTTCAATATAATATTTTGACCACCTACACCTGGCTACTAGGGTTGGTGTCTCTCTAATAAGGTTGGTAATATAATTATATTAGAAAACAACCTAGTTATCCTTTTGTACTTATAATCTAATACAATCAAGAAATCAATAATTTTGTAGTAGAGGATGGTTATTAAACAATTATAATGATATTATTCAGTAATAGTCATTGCACAAGTTCTTACTTATTCCTTTAATTATTGTATCCACTCTTATATTTTATACACATTTTTCATTAGGTTGAGGAATATATTTGAAAATTCCCTATATTTATAAATTTGAATCATTATTCATTGTTTTCCTCTATTTAATTTTCCCCTCTTTTCCCCTTATCAAAAATATTGAGAATGACGGGATCCCATTCCATAGTTGAAACTATTGTTTGTTCTTTTAGATCATTTTTTGGGTGATTCCTCCCATATTATTGGCATGTATTATATTTTTATTTTATTCATCCATAAGATTTTCCATTTGAGATTTATTCAATTAATATATCCATTTTTTCATATATTAAATATTTATATTCCACAACATTCATTTCCTCCATCCATGCAAATAAAAACACCTCGTCCTAGATACCAATTTATCATATATCTAATTCCCTTGGAGTATTTTATTCTAGGACACCAATGAATAATTTGATATTATAGTTAGGGTCAAAAATAAATCTAGAATCATACCATGCATTTCATATGATTTTTTCATCATAAGTAGACAGTAATTCATCTTATGTTTGTTTAAACTCTTGGAATTCTCTTTACATTTTGTGTAAAGAGTTTAGGGGAATGAAATATTAAAAAAAATTAATTTCTTTAAATCCTTGAAATCCATAGAGTCATGTTGTTCTTTCATTATTTTATTCTTGATAAATTTCTAACATTGGATAACCTCACCTCCTTGATGATATAAAATTAAAATATCATTCCTATTACTTGAGAATTGGATGAAAGAAAATACATTCTCTATTGTTTTGATCCATTGCTTGAAAATTAGTGGTTAAATGATCTATTAAAAGAGTCAATATTTTATCTCATGAAATACTCTATAGTAATTTGTTCCTTCTATAGTTCATTCAATACCTTAACAAGGTTCAAACATTTACTCAAAAAACTAGGATAACAATATAATAAAGGCCTAAATTCAGTATTATTTCCCATTTGGTTTATCATTAAGATAATAATTAATTTTTTATGAAAAAAATTATTAAAATCATTTATCCTTTATTCATCCATTACATAAATAATGTTATATTATGATAAAATTAATAAATTCAAAAAAAATTAAATTGTAAACATAAAATATGTAACTCATGAATAATGTAAATATCTTAACATTTTAATATATAAAATTCTTTATAGGTTATCCAATTATAGTTTTCAACGTTAATTAGTTACATATATTCAAATCCTTTTTAATGTTTCATAAAGATAATGTGAATTAACGGAAGAATATCGATCGAGAATGTCAAAATAGTTGTGTAGTTTGGCCTCATTTTTATGGACTAGGTTTCAATTTATCTAACACCAAACCCAAAATTTATATATTTTTTATCTCTATGTTCATATATAACAGATCCTCTATCCACATGTAATATAATGTTAAATATTTAATTTCTATAAGATTCATATAATCTTTAATTTTCCAAAACAATGGAATATTATCTTATACATAGACTTACCCCTTGGATATATCCAAAGTTTTTCACTAAACTTTTGTTATACTATTCCCCAAAAATAACTAATATAATCTTAAAAAATAACATAACCATGAATTGATACCTACTGAAGAAAACCTAGTTAAAAAATATTTATTTTACATCACTTCCATAATATAAACCTTATATATAACAAAATAATTTAACAATCCCAAGAAGGGATGTTTAATTTTACATGAGGACCTATTACATTGGAAACTTATTTTAGAAAACTTGTGAAAATTCATCTATAATGGAAACAAAATATACTCCCATTTAGGCATCTCAAAAGATATACTTGTCTTCATACACTTTTTAAGGGAATCATAAGAATGGTACAAGATTAAAAACTCAGTGGGGGAAAATATATTAAAATTTCATCAAGGTTAATATTATAAGAGAATATGTAAACATGATATACAGATAAATATAATATTAAAATTAATATATAAAAAAGGGTTATAAAAATATCATTATTGAAGTCAATGTAATCTCAAAACAATAACAAATACCATATTGAAAGATTGGGGAAATGTGATATAATAAATAGGCTGCATGGAAAAAAAATAAGAAAAATATTGAAATATAGAATATACATAGGAATAGGTATTCAAAAAAAATGGGAATATAACTAAAAATCGACTTCACAACCATTCTTGTGAATGTAGATAATCCACATTTTATTCATTTTCTATATTTTGAATTTATAATATCCTTATCATTACCATGATTAATATTATGAACATATATACACTAAGCCATGTTCATTTTTAATCTTTTGAATGCAACTAATCTTCATCATTTTCATGCTCAACATATTTACCACATGAGGTATAAATCCACAACCATTAAATATGAAGGTTATATAAGACTCCAACGATAATAATCCATACATATATATGCTATAATAAATTAATCATTAAACATATCATCAGAAATAATGTAAAAGAAAATGGAATTAATTTTTAACATCATAATTAAAACCTGTTATAAAAAATGGGCTTTAAAACACTTCAAGATGGTATCAACAAAATTGAACTCAATCATATAAGTGATTGATTTAAAAATCACAATAAACCAAAAAATATATTTCATTTGAACATTTTAAGGTTGATTTATAAAAAAAATCCATGTAATTTAAACATTTATATATTAAGAATAATATAGTACCGAAAGTATGAATATGTTTTTAGATATATCTTAACACTTAAGTGATTAAGTTTTGTGTCACTTTGAAATAATTCATTTTCAGGATGGTTAAATTTTTGAAATTAAAAAATTTTAATTTTTTAAAAATATATTTGGTGATATAACTCAATAATAAATACAAAACAATATATCTAGTTATCAAATTGATGATGTGATTTTTTTAAAAAGTTATTGAATAACACATAGAGACCAGAAAAACTAGGCCCCTATAAATATTTTAATTAAAAGAAAATCCATTAAAAAATAATTTGGAAAGGTGGCTGTGAATAACACCCATTCTAACTAACTCCATACATGATGTATAAGATGAATACATCACAAAGTACCACTTTATGAAAATATCTCTTTTTTATTTGATAGTGCATATGGTACCTTGATTTCCTGCTAATATATGTGAGATATATGCAGTTGAAAAGCATAAAGGCTGCAAGAAAAAATTCAAATCCATAAGAAGTCTCCACGGGGTATCTATTGATATATATCAATTCATCCAAAATAATAATTTAGTTTTATTAGATCCTACAATGTTTCAAAAAAATGAAAATAATATTTGATAAAATAAATCATACCCTATATGTAAACTTCATAAGATCTAAGGATTCATATATACCTTTAGAGATAACCACTATATAATTCTCTATGCATTTGGAACACACCACTATATCCTGATGGACCCAACACTTTTTCCTTAGGAAAAGAAAATCCCAATGGTTCATTATCCAAAAGGACATTCATTGCAAAGAAAACTCATTAGTGATTTTGAACATGATGATTAAGAACTAAATTTGGTGGGGAGGATGAGATTTTGGGCTCATCACACCCTTTTTAGGGGAATTATTTCCTAATGCAAGACTATCTTTCTGATTTAATACATGTTCATGAATCATTAATTAATTCCCAAGAATGAAATGTATTTCCCTTTATTTGGAAATCAATAATTAGTATATAAAGAAATAAGAATAATATGAATCTATATGATGTTATTCATCAATGGAGATATCTGTATATATATAAGGATATCCATTGATGGTATCCTCTTATATATTACATAGATATTCTTTGGTTGTTTTTATGACAATGCTGTTTTTCAAGACACATAGTGGGGATATCTAGAATTTATTCTCATCCAACTAGACATAGATCACTCTGAAATTTATTCTCATCCATGGATATGGGATTTTTTGTATATTGGGATTGAACCCTTAAATGGGATTCCTATGTATCATCATCAATGGAATCAGAACCCTTGTAGTTTATTTAATATTAAGAAGGCACATCATACCTTTAAATTCATGCGATATGGACCTATCTATATAGTTTAACATCTTGTGGAAAGGAAATCTAGTTGAAATGTTCCTAGTCAAAGTTTGGTGTGTAACTTATAACTAAGAGGCCTAAGGAACCCAAGAGAGATATAGATTCTCAGGTTTAATTAGACCCTACTTTAAATTTTACCTAGAGAGAACATTATTGATTTGAGTATTCTAAGTTTGAACCATAAGGAGGATTCCTAAATATCCCATTTGGATGGAAATAAAATCCCATGTAGTTCGATCAGTCTCATTGGGGGGTATTTCCTTTTGAAAGGATATGTTAGGGATTAAAAAATGAGAAGGAAACCCCCTATTAAAAATGGTACCATGACAGATGTTTTAAATCGTGGTAGTTTGGGGGATTTACTCAAGGCTTACTCCAAAGGAGGATTCCTAGATTAAGGGAATTAGGATTCGGGATTACTATTGAGGAGAATGCCTAGTGAGATCTGTCCCTAATTGTGCTTCCTACATATCCTGATCAGCAAGAATGATAGTTCTTATATTTTAATCTATCACATGGATCATATAGATTTCATGATTATCATTAACCTATAAGCACAGATTATTTATGACTAGTGGGAAAAATAAGAGGAAGTGAAAGATCGATCAAACCACAAAATATGATATTTTCGATGTTAGACATGAAGACAAATCAAAGAGGGAGAGGAATGAGGTATTTAGTTCACTCTTATATTTTTTCCTTGGGACAACGCTGTAAGATGCTAAGTGTACAACACTTATCTCTCTTCAATTAACCCTAGAATGAGTAATGGGTATGGAGAGGGAAGAAGGATTCTCAATGGTGGTTCAGAGGAGTAGGGATGCAGCCTCATATATGGATGGCTAGGCTCTTACTAGGGAATGGATTCCCTAAAATTGGTTCCACAATGGGATTTAGATCTAATTGCATGTTAAAATGGAAAAGAATGTGTGATACTAGCCCTTAATGCTGAGAAATAGAGGCATTGAGTCTTATAGATGAGAAGGGTATGAGATGTCTGAACCCTAATCCTCTAGAATGGGAACTCCTCAACATTGTCCCCAGGGTAAGGGTCCACATCATGATGGATATATGTATCCAAAGACTCCCCAAGGATCCTGACCCTTTGGTAGGAAAATCATGGGAATCCTCTAACCATATATATAAAAATCCAAATGGGAGACACACTGATGTGTCTTTTCCCAATGTTTTGCAGTTCAGAAGTTATAGGTGGATGTTTCAACATGGTCCCTTTTAGAAAAGGTATCCAAATAAAGTGAGTCCCTTATATGGGTGGATTTATGTGAGGCCACATCAATGGCTCGTGCAGGCTAGAGGTTTGGGTGAACTAAGGATGCTCTGTAAGTGGTGCTCCATGAATGTAGGAATACGTTAATGGGGAGAATCCTTGTTGACAGTCCCCCTGGGAAACTAAACTTGGGTGAGACCTTGCTCAATCCTTTGAGGGTCTCCACTGGTGTTCTTGGAGGTATGTCGTGTAAGTCCCTAACCAAGGAAGGGGGCATCGTGCTAGTCTTCATTAACCATGTGTGGGAAGAATGCCTCTTACATGTGTTGTTTATGTAAAACACTGAGAATACTTAAGTTCCACTATCCCCCTTTAATTACTTTTTTGTTAAGTGTTAGAGAACTACCTACAAAGTATTTGAGGACTTGAGAAAATTACTATGGTGATCAGAGAAACAATCGACATTTGGGAAAATTCATTCATTTAATGAATACCCTAGGGTTCTATTTATAAGAAAATATAGTAACTTAGGTGAAGGTTTCATCTCGGGCAGGTGTCACACGAAGTTTGGTCGTGTAGAGTTCCACAAAAGTAAATTGTGAACTGATGATTCTTGGGGTATTTGTGTTTCTCACTATGGAAAGCCCATTGTTCTATACTACAGGGGTTGCATCCTTGCATCCCTTATTGAGATCCGTGATGGTATGCAGTCTTGTACCTTTGGCCCAGTCCCTTCCCTACTATCATTAATCCCCAATGAAAAATAGAAATTTGCAATGTGAACTTTTCAAGCCTATATAAGGATTATTTGGGCTATGATGCACAAAAATAATTTCTTCTCATTCTTTCGAAAGAAGATGTATTTATACTCAAAGTCAACATTTTTGTCTATGGGATATTTACATCTTCAATTTTATGTAAAATTCCATGTAACACATTTCACAGTGTAATAAAAATCCCCCCATTATAATTATATTCATTTGGAATGAAAATAATATTGTTCTAAGATAACTATAGGTCACATTGACACATTCCAACATCATCATGTGGGTTTTGCAGCTACGTCAAGTATTGAGGGATGCTCTAATTTTTTCCAATGACATGGGGTCTAGCGTAAATAATTAAAATGTTACTAGGGTCATATGTAAAACCTTATAAACTGTCACGACCTATCCTCGGGGCCCGTGTCGTGACTAACCAAAGCCTGACTTCGATAGGCCAAGGGCTGATGACTAGCACCAAAGGTGAATCCCTCATAAACACGGAATGTATTTCCTTTAAACCTGTAACACACGAAGTCTGAAAACATGTTGTAGAAACAAAAAGTACTAGTATAAGTAAAAAAGGTGTGCTAAAAGTAAGTGGGCCAGTATACAAACCCAACTGAACAACAAGTACAAGTACAAGTAAAAAGGGGAAATAACTCCGGGATTATCCACCGGGGAATCCTCCCTGAAGGGTAGGTACAGATATTGAACAACTCGTCCCTAGGGTACATCCCATATATTCTAGCTCTGAGCAGCCTCCCATCCATCACCCTCAGCCTCAATCACTGTTGTTTGTCATCTGCACAGAACAAAATATGGTGTGAGCGAAGCCTGTGCAGGGGTGAGTATAAAAATACTCAGTAGGGGACCCTGAGAACCCCGAAGGTCTCCCAGAATCCACTAAGGATAAACCACAGTAGTAAGATACAATCATGAAGTATCAACCATCCCTACTTAGGTATATTACCATACATATACATAAGATACCAATAATAGTCCGACTCCAACACTCGAGCACAAGAACAACCCATTCCACAAAGGAAGTAAAGTCAATCATCTTGATGATAAAAACTGAAAGTCAAGACTCAACTCCCAAAGGTATAAAACTTGTGAAGAGGAGTAGAGATGATTATATTTAGCCACTAAATCATCTCCTATGTCTAATACTCGCAGGATCATGGAACAGTATCAGTGATGTCGAACCCAGATAGGATCCCAGTATAAGAGTCCTCACTGTCGAACCTACAGAGGATCCCGGTCCAGTACCGTCGCTGTAGAACCCAAAGTGGATCCTGGTACAGTATCTTAGTGATCGAACCCATAGAGGATCCTGGTATAGTAGTAGGTCCTTGTAGGATCCTATCATCTCAGTCACAGCCAACCATAGGGTTCTTGCACAGAGCACGCTATATTTCGGGAGGGTCCACTCCTCGAGCCAAATGTCGATACATCAACTACCACTAAGTCTCGAGTTGTGTATCCCATACTTCCGTCTCATCATAAGGAACCAAACGCGACAGACGGTGCGTCAATCAGACGCCCAGTCTGTGAGTTATTGGTATTTCTGTTCTATGGGCCCTGTTGGTTTTTAGGTTCAAACAAACCTGGTTGTACCCCAACTACATCCAAACCTCAAGTGAAGTAAGCCAAAATAACCTTCTTTCTCTATGATTTCCATCGCCACATACGGTTCATCGATCGGACACCCATAGCACAAGATACGGAAAAAATGTTATTTCGGGTTAAATGGGTCCAGATAGGGGTCTGACTCGGTCCGTGGTTCCGACCCGATCCGCAAGTCCGACCCGACCAGATGGGGTAGTCCGACTCGAGGGGGGGGGGGGTACCGGTGGCGGCCCGACCCGCATGGGCGGCCCGACCTGGCTGCCTGGCCCGCGTGGCCTGGCCTGCGGGGATAGTCTGGCCATGGTGGGGGGGGGGGCTGTCGTGCCCCCCGGCTTCCGTCAGAACCGGCGGTAGGCACCATTTTGGTGAATTGCGGGACACGAAGGGTCCCGCCTTGTGGAGCACCTGCCGGAGGCCGGCTCAGCCAGCCGCCCTATTCTATCTGCCGTAGCCTTTGGTTGTGGTTCCTCTCTTGCGCGGCGCGATGGTGCCACACTTATCCCGTCCGACCGCCACTGCCTTCGTGGCTGTGACTTCTTCATCAGGCATGGTGTGACGACACTGCACCCCTCCGGCTCCACCGCTTCCCAATCCTCCACGCGGCATGACGGTGCCACACTCTTCTGACGACTCGGCGACCTTTGTGTCGCCGGTTCCTCTCAGGCCAGCTCGTTTCCAGTCTCCACACGTATCGCTGTGGCCCATCAGCCGAGGCTCGTTCCTCCGACGGTTCTGTTGCACCGCCATCGTCGCCATAAAGAGAAGATAAATGAAGGGGGAGTTAGGCCTTGTTCGTGCGGCCTGCACCCTCCGCGTTATGATGATAATCAAAAGGAAAATCTCATTCCTCAAGTTGAACTATGAAGGACATAGAGTAAAACTCAAACCCCTACCTCATTTTGATGAACGTTGATGAAGGCGCGGGAAAAGACAGGAATCGATTCATCATTCTTCGCATTCATCACACACTCCCAATACTCAATCTCGTGTGTTGGAATGTATTTGATGGTTATGTAGTCGAAGATGATGTTCTGTACATTCTTCATCAGAGAGGATGATGTTCTACAATGTTTCTCCAACGCGCCACCTAAAAAGAATGTGCCAACAAAAATAATGGGTTATGCTAACCCATTATTTATTTGTTTGCGAAAAGAATTCAAAATAATTAATTAAATGAGAGAGAGTTCAATTAATTAATTAAGTGTGTTGGCACATTTAAATAGTGTGGGAAGTTCATGGGTTTCCCCCACATTATGGAGAGTTACAAGGGGGTTAAAGCTCGTTTGGGCCACACCTAATAATATCCTCCTAAGGGAGGATATGTGTGGGTTGGCCCCACCTCCATCCTCCACTTGGTGGTTTTAACCACCAACAAATAAAAATAAGCACAACTTATTTTTATTTAATTTTATTTAAAAACCCCAAAACTATCTTCCATCCTCGACAGAACGCAACTACAGTGAATGTCTCACTATGCAATCACTAAGATTGTGAATTCAACAGTGCCCTCAGATTTCAATTCTGGGCACCGGTTCATTAGTTATAAAATCCTGTATATACTTTTACTGAACGTACCTGAACAAACTTCAGAAATTGATTCCAGGCACACTGGGCCTCAGAATCAAGCGCTGTTAGAAACTGTAGACTCCTAAAATTCCCTTGTATTTATGAAAAAAAATTACATGGAATTTCAGGGTCTTTAAATTCTCCCCACATCACGGCTTTACATCCCCGTAAGCTATAACTCACACTAAGGGAAAAAAATGGGGGTACTGATCACGCATTTGAGCCTCCTTCTCCCATGTGCTCTCGTGGAGGTTCCTGTGCTACCAGCGAACGTGCACCAGAGGTATCGATCGTCCATGAAGGACCCACTCTTATCGATCCTCAATCTCCACTGGAACCTCCATGAATGTCTCCCCATCATTGATGTCTAGATCTCTATGGTCGATGATGTGAGAAATGTCATGTACATATCTCCTCAGTTGAGATATATGGAAGATGTTGTGCACCTGGTGCAACTGAGGTGGATGAGCTAAGAGATAATCCTCCTCGCCTACTCTGCTAAGGACCTGGAAAGGTCTGGTGAATTGTGGAGATAACATTCCACCTCGACCAAATCTCCGTAGACCTCATCAAGGTTAGACCCATAGAAAGATGTGGTCGCCATCCTCGAACTCCAGTGGTCTCTGACTTCTATCAGCAAAGGACTTCTGCCTGCTTTGTGTAGTCTTAATCCAGTCCTGGATGATCTGCACCTTCTCTTTCATAGCCTGAACCATCTCTTGTCCCATAAGTGCAATCTATCCTGGGTCAATCCAGTATAGAGGTGATCTGCAAGGTTGGCCATATAGTTCCTCGAAAGGTTCCATCCCGATGGTGGAGTGGTAGCTGTTGTTATACACAAACTCTACCAAGGGTAAGTGATCCTCCTAGCTGCGACCTAAGTTGAGGACGCATGCATGGAGCAAGTCCTTGAGATTTTGAATGGTCTTCTTAGTCTAGCCATCTGACTGAGGATGGAAGGTGGTGCTCAAGCGATGCTACATCCCAAAAGCCTCCTACAACTCCTTCCATAGTCGGGAAGTAAACTGTGTGTCACGATCAGAGACAATAGAAGAAGGTACTCCATGAAAACGCACAATCTCATGCACATAGAGGCGTCCCAAGCTCTCTACTGAGCCCTGCTATCTAATCGGTAGGCAGTGGTCCAACTTGGTGATTCGGTCACTAATCACCCATATAGAGTCATTTCCTCTGTATGTACATGGAAGTCCTATCCCAAAATCCATTGATATCCCATCCCACATCCACTATGGGACCTCTAATGGCTGAACTAAACGTATTGGAATCTTGTGCCCCACCTTCACTTGCTGACAAGTGAGGCATTGTGAGACAAACTCTGCTACTGCCTTCTTCATACCTAGCCACTAGTGTTGTCATCGGAGGTCCTGGTACATCTTCGCCACTCCTGGATGTAATTCTAAAGGGGAAGTTTGGAACTCCCTCAAAACATCATCCTGAAGTGCTACTGGTACAATGGTACGTCCTCTGAAGGGGATGACGTGCTTCCTACTTTCAGAAAATCTATCATGTGCATGCCCTATGGATATCTAAGCACGTCGAGCCTCGCTATCAACATCTCAACGCTACACCTCCCTGACTAATTGAAGAAGTATATGTGGGACTATAAGAGACTATAGAAAGGCTGCTCCATCTATATCCATGAAGGATATATGAAACACGACTAGCTGCACGGTCACCTCTCATAGCAGCTAAATGCCTGGTCTCTTGCTAAGAGAATCTCCTACAACGTTCCCCTTCCCAGGAGTATAGACTATCTCGAAGTCATATTCATGGAGGAACTCAAGCCAATGCCGCTCTCTCAAGTTCAGGTCCTTCTGAGAAAAGATTTACCTATGACTCTGGTGGTCAGAGTAAACCATAAAACACTCGCCGATCAGATAGTGTCGCCACATCTTCAAGGCGAAAACCACTACTGCTAATTCCAGGTCAAGGGTGGCGTAGTTCTACTCATGTTGTCTCAACTGACGAGAACCATAAGAGATCACTACTCGCTCCTACATCAAGACACACCCAAGTCCAGTCCCTGATGCATCACAATAAAAAATGTACCCTATGATCTCTTCAAAAAGCATCAAGATGGGGGCACTAGTCAGTCTCTTCCTTAGCTCATAAAAGATCTACTGACATCTCTCTGACCACACGAAGGGTTTCCCCTTCTTCGTCAAAACTAAAAGTGGTGATACAACTCTGGAGAATTCTGGCACAAATCTCTGATAGTACACAGCTAGTCCCAGAAAACATCGAACCTTTGTCACGCTACTAGGTGGCTCCCAAGAAAATACTGCCTCGATCTTCACTGGATCTACTACAACTCCATCCTCTGAGATGACATGTCCTAGAAAGTGTACCTCTTGGATCCTGAACTGGCAATTCGAGAGCTTACCATAATGTTGGTGCTCTCAGAGTGTGTCTAGTACTACCCAAAAATTGTAGGCATGCTCCTCCTCAGTAGCTGAGTATATCAAAATGTCATCGATGAAGACTACCACAAAGCGATCAAGGTATGGATGAAAGATCCAATTCACGAGTCTTAAGAAAAATGCTGGTGCATTGGTTATACTGAATAGAATAACTAAGAACTCGTAGTGGCTATACCGACATCTGAAGGCTGCCTTTTTCACATCAGCAACCCGTACTTTGAGCTGGTGATAACCTGATCAATGATCTATCTTTGAGAACCAACGCACTCCATTCAGCTAATCAAAGAGGACATCAATCCTCGGGAGTGGGTACTTGTTCTTCACGGTCACCTGGTTCAGGTGCCAATAATCAACACACAGAAGCAATCTCCCATCTAGCTTCTTGGCAAACAAAATCGGGGATGCCCAGGGTGAAACACTGGGCTGGATAAATCCCTTCCCCTGCAAGTTCTCTAGCTTTACCCGCATCTCACGAATCTCCATGGGATCCATCTGATATGCTTGAGTTGATATCGGTGTCATCCTAAGGTAAATGTCAATGTAAAGGTCTACCTCTATGTGAAGAGGTAGTCTGAGAATGTCATCAGGGAAGATATCCGCGTACTGATCCACCACAATAGGAAAACTCGGACACCGCA
Source organism: Viscum album (assembly GCA_963277665.1). Classification (NCBI taxonomy): domain Eukaryota; kingdom Viridiplantae; phylum Streptophyta; class Magnoliopsida; order Santalales; family Viscaceae; genus Viscum; species Viscum album. Next base: position 111,407,729 of record OY728151.1, read on the forward strand.
CATCAACTGCTCTGAGAATGAGGCTAGCCAACTGATGTGTGATCGGCTGCCCCCTCCACCAGGTAAATACATCTTGTACTGCAAAGGTTCCCTTATCGCCTGTGAATGAAAACCTCATCCCATCCTTGCGGACACACCATACTTCCCGCCTAATGCAGTCAATCTAAGCATGAACTGTTGATAACCAGTCCATACCCAAGATGACATTGTAAGGACTCGACGCCACTATGAGAAGATCCCAGCCGAATCTCTTGCCTCCAAGAGTAAGATCACACTGCCGGCATCCGTGCGTAATCGTTGAGTCTTCTCTATTAGGAGTCTCTAGCCATAACGATTGAGCCAACGGCTCCGCTGGAATCTCTGAGATCTGCACAAGGGAAACAGAAATAAAATAATGACTCGCACCTATGTCTATAAGTACTACAACAAGGGTGGAGTAGACACAGATAGTTCCTCGAATCATCTTAGGTTCACCGTGGTCGTAGGCCTCGACTTCTTGGAGCAGATCCCACCCCTATCCGCCAAATCCCGGTGGTCAGGGTGGCCCTCCTGGTGGTGGTGGTGGTAGGACCTCGAAATGCCGTCCACCACCTGCTGCTCGGCCAACTCCTCTGCCATGTCTTCCTACTCCTATAGGACCACCACGGTCAAACCTATGACTCTTCCTAGGAGGTCCCTCTACCATCTGCTGCTCATCTCCATGGTGGTTCGGGCAGTCACATGACATGTGACCCTGCCTGCCGCATACATAGCACTGCCTGCTCCTCGTATGGTTGGCTCTGGCTCGTGTGCCCCGCACAACCAAACCTGTATCCTGAAGTCACACACCCGATGTCCTGGTCCACTTGGTCCTCTACGACATCTGTCTACTACCGGCTGTAGAGGACTCCGCTACGCGTCGCCATGTGGGGGGTCTCATTGCTGGGGTTTTCTCAGAAAGAAAACACTCCATAATAAGGGGTCTCTCTAGCACCCCCTTCTGCACCGGAATGCCGAGGGAGATTACTGAAGCCCTAATCTCATGCCCGAGTCCCTGATCAAAGTTTTGAACCCTAAATAATGGGTCATGTACCATATCCGTGGAGTAGGGTGATGGGTCGGTGAACCTCACTGAGTACTGTGCCACCATCATGATGTCCTGCTGCAGATGAAGGAGCTCCAGAATCCGAACTACATGAACGGTGGCTGGAACAAACTCTGACTGGAAGAGACTCTCGAAGTCTACCCAGAGTAGTGATGCCTCATCATGCACCTGGAGTATGAGGATCTGCCATCTGCTTGTTGATGTATACTGGAGACTCACATCAATGATCACCATGAGGTCGACTAGTGTCCCCACCAATCTGAAAATTCTCACAACAACCTCCAGCCAATCCTCAGATGCCTGTGGGTCCATCTCACCCCGAAACCAGGGTGGCCTCTGGTGCTGGAACTAGTGCAATGCACTCAGATGGAGTGTAGTCCCTTCTATTGGAGTTGGTTGTATCGATGGCCCAACGGGTAGTGGTACAGCAGGTACCTACGATGTGATGGGGCCCTACACCGAGGCCTTGTCGCTCGGTGGGCTACCATCTCGTACAAAACTCAGAACCCTGGATGGCTGCCTACATGGGGCCATCCTAAAAAGAAATAGCTGCACCATAGTCAAAACTGTATACATGGTGAGCTGACACAAAGTAATCATAATGAAAACTTTTCAAACAAGACACACACGCAATCAGTGTTTTCGTGCACTGATTCGGAAGTCAGAAGTCAGAGTCCTAGTGTATGGATACGTCGGCCACCACACCAACACCGGTTTACCCTAAACTAATAACCACACCCAAAGCACTTAACACTATTTATGTTAAAAGAACCAGTGTCCATGTTATACAGTAGAACTGACTCCTCTGATACCAATTTTTCATGACCCGTCCTCGGGGCCCGTTCCATGACTAACCCAAGCCCGCCATCCATAGTCCAGGGGCTGGTGACTAGCACCAAAGGTATATCCATAATAAAAAGAGAAGGCATTGCCTTTAAAACAATAAGATGCATAGTATGAACACAAGAAGAATAAGAAATAAGTACTAGTACAAGTAAAAAGGTGTGCTGAAAGTAATTGGTCTAGTTTACAAACCCAACTGAACAACAAGTACAAGTACAAGTAAAAAGGGAAAACAACTCCTAGATCATCCATCATGGAATCCTACCTGAAGGGTATGTATAGATCTCGAACAAATCATCCCTGAGGTACGTCCTGTCTAGTCTAGCTCCGAGCAGCCTCTCTTCTGTCACCCTCAACCTCGATTACTGTTGTCTGTCATCTGCACAGAAAACAAAAACGTGTGGGTGAAGCCCGTGCCGGGGTGAGTATAAAAATACTCAATAGAGGACCCTGATACCCCCGAAGGTCTCCCAGAATCCACTAAAGATAAACCACAGTAGTAATATTAAATCACAATGTATTATCCATCCCTACTTAGGTATATGCTCGTACATATACCTTTGTTACCAATCACAGTCCGACTCCAACACTCGAGGCCAAGCACAACCCATTCCACAATGGAAGTAAAGTAAATAATCTCGATGATAACAACTGAAAGTCAAGACATAGCTCACATAGGTATAAAAATCGTGAAGAGGGGTAAAGATGATTAGATGTAGCCACTGAATCATCTCCTCTGTCGAACCCACATAGGATCCTGGAACAGTATTATCGCTGTCGAGCCCACAGAGGATCCCGGTACAGAAGTCATCACTATCGAACCAATGGAGGATCCCAGTCCAGTACCGTCAATATCAATCCCACAGAGGATCCTGATAAAGTATCATTGCTATCAAACCTATGGAAGATCCTTGTATGGTAGTAGGTCCATGTAGGACCCTATCATCTCAGTTGCAACAAGCCATAGGTTTCCTGCACAAAGCACGCTCGATTATGGGAGGGTCTGCTCCTTGAGCCAATTTTCAATACATAAACTGCAACTAAGTCTTGATTTTATGTATCCTATAGTTCCGTCTCATCATTAGGAACCAAACTCTATAGACGGCGCGTCAATCGGACGCCCAGTCTATGTGTTATTGGCATTTCTGTTATAGGGGCCCTGTTTGTTTTTAGGTTCAAAACAACCTGGACATACTCCAACTACATTCAAATATCATGTGGAGTAATCCAAAAGAACATTATATCTATAAGATTTCTTTCACCACTGACGGTTCGTCGATCGGACACCCATAGCCCAAGATACAGACGAAAATATGATTTCGGGTTAAAGGGGTCCGGACAGGGGTCTGACCCGTTCCGTGGGTCCAACCCAACCCGATGGGGCATCTCGGATCGATGGCAGCCTGACCCAAGGGGGGCGGCCCAGCCCTTTGGCGGCCCGGCCCGCAAGGGCAGCCCGGCCCGGTGGCGGACCGACCCACATGGGCAACCTGTTCCGGGGGGCAGGCCTACGTGCCCTGGCTGGCCGACCCACGTGGCCAGGCTAGCCACGGTTGGGGGGGGGGGGGGGGGGGTTCTGTCCCCCTGGTTTCTGAAGGAACCAGTTCTAGGAGCCAGTTTTGTGAACCGTGACACCCAAAGGGTCTCACCTTGTGGAGAATCCGCTGGTGGCCGGCTCAGCTGGCTGCCCTCTTCCGTCGGCCGCTGCGTTTGGCCACGGTTCCTCTCCGGTGCGGCACGACGGCGCCACACCCATCTCGTCTGACCATTGTGGCCTTCATAGCTGTGAATTCTTTCTCTGGGGCGGTGTGATAGCACCGCATACTTGCATCTCCATAGCGGCTCACCTGGCTGCGACCCATTCCTCAGCATGGCACGACTGCAACACACTCATTTAGTGACCTAGTAGCCCTTGCGTCGTCAGTTTTTCTTGCGACTAGATCATTTCCAGTCGCAACACATATCGCCGCGGCCCATCGGCCGTGGCCCATTCCTCCAATGGTGTCGTTGTGCCACCACTGTTTCCATGAAGAGAAGATAAATGTATGGGGGGTCAGGCTGTGTTCATGCAGCCCTCACCCTCCGCGTTATGATGATAATCGAAAAGAAATTCTCATTCCATAACTTGAACAATGAAGGATGGAGAGTAAACCACAAACCCCTACCTCGTTTCGATTAACATTAACGAAGGAACGAGAAAAGGTGGCCATCAATTCGTCATTCGACATGTTTGTCACGCACTCCCAATACTCAAGCTCGTGTGTTGGAAGGTGTTCTGAGGTGATGAAGTTGAAGATGACGTTCTTTGCGTTCTTCATCAGAGAGGATGAAGTTCTCCAAAGTTTCTCCAATGCTCCACCCAAAAACAATGTTCCCACAAAATAATGAGTTAAGCTAACCCATTATTTTATTGTTGGAAAAAAGAATTCAAAATAATTAAACATAATTAATTAAATGGGAGAGAGTTTAATTAATTAATTAAGTGGGTTGGCACATTTAATTAGTTAGGGAAGTTCAAGGGTTTCCCCCACTTTATGGAGAGTTACAAGGGTGTTATATCTCAAGTGGGTCCCAGCTAATAATATCCTCCAAAGGGAGGTTATGTGCGGGTGGACCCCACCTCCAACCTCCACTTCTTGGTTTTAACCACCAACAAATATAAATAATCACACCTTATTTTTATTTAATTTTATTTAAAAACCCCAAAAACTATATTACATCCTCGATAGAACGCAACTACGGTGAAGCTCTCACTAAGTAATCACCGAAGCAGTGAATTCAACGGTGCCTTCAAATTTCAATTCCTAGCACCGGTTCAAAATTTATAAAATCTCGTACGTACGCTTACTGAACGTACCCGAAAAAATGTTCAGAAATTGATTTCGGGCACACCGGGCCTTAGAAACAAGCGCTGTCAGAAACTACAGGCTCGTAAAATTCCCATGTATTTAAGAAACAAATTTACATGGAATTTCCAGGTCATTATATAAACACTGTCTTTTTTATTCCATTTCCCTAATTTTTTCCTAAGCTAAATATGAATGTGACTTAGTCGATGACACTTGACTTTTGTTTAGACCGTCCCTTTTTTAGTTTTCGTACTAAATAATTTTGTGCCTATTTCTTTTCATTGCTAGATTTTTTCCAAAACCAATTATAGAATAGAATTATCATGTAGATATTCAAATTCTTTCAAGAATTCCCTTTGTGGGTTTTTAATCTCGTGAGTGTTATATTTTTGTTTGGTTAGTTTAAAGTTGTACATACTTGACTGATGAGAAAGGGGTTTTTGGTCAAATATCTTTGATTGTAAATTTTAAAATGATACAAAAGTAAGGCTTGATGGTTATGGATGTTATGACATGATTTAGATACTCACAAGGGGAATCATGAGACATAGTTTTGTGGTTTTTAAATAAAAAGAATGATATTTAGGAATAGAGGAGGTCTCTCATGGGGGTGAAGCTACCATCGGTTTACAAACCCATTATGAGTGATTTTTTATGTAAGGCCAACTAGGGTAAATACTATAGTGTCAAACAATGGAATCTTTTGGCTGAAAGATCTATTATGTGGGAGTTTTATGCAAGGACAACAAGGTCACATAGTTTAGAATCATGCAATGGAGTCCTCACAAATTTTGTCAATATATTGTGGGTGATCGAAGGATGTTTATGAATATATGGATTTATCAAGACCACATGGGTGGTTATTCCAAGGGAAAATGTCTGATAATTAAGGGAATGTATTTAATGGAATTACCCATGAATGGGAAATCTCTCCAACATGAATATATTTAGTGGAGGAGGGTACATTTTGCGGGATGGTAGATGATAAGGGAGAAGGCCCCTTTCAAAAAATTTTTAATTTATCATTCCATTATAATGCCATGCATTAATGACATTATGTTGTGTAATTTAAATTTGTGAAGTAAGGAAGTCAATTGTGTAGTTTAACTTCTTACATAATGGAAATTTTTCTATGTAGTTTAATTTCATGCAATAAGAATGTTGTGATATTAAGTTTAAAGTAATGTAATAAGGACATTTAATGTGTAGTTTAACATCATATAGTGTGGATGTTCTGCTATAAAATTTAAAATCATGTAGTAAATATGTTGTGCTATTCAGTTTAAAGTTGGGAAACAAGGATTCTGAAGGGGATAAAAGTTTTGGTCTTTAGCCTTAACTGAAAATTTTAATGATTCTACCATTCATGGTAATTTTCTAGGAAATATGCTAATATATTTAGGTGTTAGAAGAGGAAATTGTAAGCTATATCCAAGGGATCTATAGATCTAAATGATGATATGGGAAAGGGGATTATAATTTTAGATGAGGTCTCTCTTGGTGATGGAGTTACCACTAGTTAACAACCCCATTTTTTGAGATGTTTTATGCAAGGCCATCTAGGGAACATTCTGCATTGTCAATAATGGCATCCTTTGGTTGAAAAATCCATTATGAGGGTGGTGTTATGAAAGGTTAGATATGTAACATACTACATAGTGAATCAAAAAGTCTTTTAGAATTAAAACATTTTATCATTAAAATACAATTGATGTTTTTAGATATTCATATTTCCTTGAGTATAGAGTTTAGTTTCTGGAAGGAGAATGTACTTGAACATGGAAGGGGAATTTCATGCCATGATTTTCGAAGAATGGGCTGAAATTGGTTTCATACGTATTTCTGATCCAAGAATACGAAATAATTGGCATATGTAGTTTTAGATCATATGACTAGGAACATTATACAATGCAAACAACATGTGATATGTGGCCTCATCGGACCATGTTCATTCCTGTATACATAAGACATGAGGTAGGAAATTCTACACCATGATCCAGGATATTTATAGACCAGGAGAGAAGAAATGAGACAAATATGAAAGGGATGACCACTGATTTTGAATTTCAGGTTCCAACATACCATCATCAATGTTTAAAGGGTAATAAGTTTCTTCTCTCATGGAAGAAATTACCTCTATATGAAAACCCCATTTTGTGGGAATTTTTCTGAAAGGACAACTGGGGAACATACTTCATAGTAAAATAATATAATCCATCAGCTGTAAAACTTGTTATGGGGGTGGTTTTTTTCAAGGCCAACTTGGGAACATACTACATAGTTATGGAATGGAGCTCTCAGTTACTAGACATTATGATACAGGAAATTGAGGAATTATTATGAATATTTTCATGTATTAAGGATTAGAATTGATACATATGAAAGGGGGATTGTTTAATGAAAAAAGTAAGCTTTTAGATTGTCATTGGCCAAGATTTTGGAGTCCCTTGAATAAATTTGACTCATATGTATAAAGGGGACACCTCTTATTTCCTTGTTGGTCTCTTTAATGATAGGGAAAAAAATAAAATCTCTTACATGTATTTTTTTTCGGAATGTAGGAGAGGGGTAATTTCTCATTACCTTGTGGTAGAGACTATAATCAAAGGATTAGTCATCACTACATATCTCAATTTGTTTAAAATCAAGTCATACATAGTTCTTTGGCTACCATTTGGTTTAAAGTCATACGGTATGGACATTTTCCTTCTAGTTTAGTGTCATGAGGTAAGGACATTAGCCATGCAGTTTAAAGTCATGTGGTAAATACAAAGGTGTATTAATGTGGAAAAGAATATCATCGTTGGACCAGAGTGTATGACCCAGTCGCCACTATGTATCTTTCTAGGGAAAGAATCAAGCCACTAATATTTCAAAATAAAGTCCCCACCCTCATTGAATTCATAAGCGGGGGATATTGGGGGGGGGGGATTATTACTGGCTCATACATAGTATGAGAAATCATAATAAACCTCCTCATATAGATCAAACACATAAATGGTAGAATAGAATAATTAGTTATATCGCGTTGTGGATGGGTTCAAGATTTAAATTCTTGACGTCACTAAGTTTCTCACAAGGTTGAGAATTAAGTCACACATTGTTCTTGATGAACCATACAGATTATCATCATGTGGTGAAGAAATGGGTTCTTTTATTGTGAAAAATAATATTGCGTCTGGACCAGGGTGTAAGACCCAAGTGTCACAATATAACTTATTGGAGCATGATTCAATCAATATGTAGTTATTAACAAGATCATGAAATTTATTTTCATGCAATGAGGACATCTGGTGTGACTTTTAAGTCCATACAACTCGGAACATTGATAGATACATTGGGATTTGAGGCACCTTATTTATGCAGAGAGATCCTTTACCAAAATTCTAAACCCACGTGATCTTTTCTCAGTGTGGGAAGCAAGGAGTGGTAAACAATTTTTTATATAGAATAAAGGAAAAATTACTGAATGATATGGTCATTTCAATTAGGTGGTGGCTTGGCCATGATATAGAAACTAAGAATCTGTACATATATCAGAGGGATGAGAATCAAGCCGTATGTATTTCCCGAACTCCCATGAAATTTAATTTCATTTGGTATGAGTGAAGATTAACCATTGTGGAAGGATATAAATATTGTAGTTGTGATAGTGTGTGAGACCTAAGAGTCAATACATATATAACTAGGGTAAGAATCAAGCAACATGTAGTTCATTAAAATATTCCCTTTAAAGGTTTGGTTCATACACATAGGGAATTGAGAGGATTTTTTTGTGTGGTCACGGCAGAACTCAAGATCAAAAACCTAGGCATCACTATGTATCTCATTGGAATGAAAATCAAGCCGCATTTAGTCCATGAATGTGGTTCCCCACACCAAATGGGTTTTGATATAGGGAATGGGATTTAATATTTTCCATAATGATGGTTGGGCCTAAGACATCATATGGAATGGGGATCAAGCCATATGTTTTGGAAGAATTTACTGTAAATATTTAGTTTATACACAAGGAAAGATGGGGATTTATTTTTGTGGTTGTGGTCAAGGATGGGCCCAAGATTGGATATCCAGTTGTCACGATGTATATCATTGATATGAGAATCAATCCCCCGATAGTTATTTAAATAATTTTAACTTAACATCATATGATAAAGACAAAAGGATTAGTTTAATGTCATGCAGTACAAATGTGGATTTCTATTTTTAAGGTCATGCAGAAAGGACCATAAATACTATTCATTCTAATTTCATGCAAGATAATAATGATCTTCGTTTTATGTTATAGTCCTCAGACCATGGGGGTGTAACGTCCTGTAGTACATTGGATATTGTGAGGTCCATGCAGTTTAATGTCATGCGGTAAGGATGAATGGGGTTTTTCAGTTTAATGTAATGTGACTAAGACATCATGTCATGTAGTTTATCCTCATGTGATGAGGTTGGTGATACTATGTAGTTTAACGTCACACAGAATGGACATATTTAGAGCTATTCATTTTAACATCCTTTAGCTAAGATGAACTCATTACAATTATAAAAAGAACTTATTCAATAATATTTCATTGGTGGGAATCATAATGAGATATACTTCCATTGATATCAACGAATAAGCTCTGTTGTATGGAAACTTGTGTATGGAGTAAGGACCCCCCACATTGGCTTAAGATTTGGTGGATTATTTACTAGCATCCTCAAATTATTATGGACCAATACCAATTATACTTGGATTAACAAATAGAAGTGGAATTTATTTTTAGAAGATTATGGTATCCTATTTTAATAGAACTCCATATAATTCAAGGTATTCAATATCTTTTCATCCAGTCACTTTAAATAATCCAATCACTTCTGAGACTATTCATCTTTGGATAGCTGATTAGAGATGGAAACTCGGAGTGATGGAAATTGAACCTCAATGGACAAGACTACTTTTGTTTCATATAATAGTGAATACAGATTCACTCACATAGCTATATGGGTCTTATTTTTCTAATTCCATAAGGCATGCAAGATATATTCAGGACAAGACATTGTATCTTCACCCACCATCATTTGGAGTATGTTTTAAAAGGACTTTTTGAAAGCCTCTATCTATGTATTGGACATTTCATGATAGTGGGATGAGTGGTTTAATTTGATATTATATCCCTGATATAGCTTATCTACCATCCTAGAATATAATATGGTGCAATTTTCCATCTAAATGGAATTAAGGACACTAAATATGTTAATGATTTTGGACATTAGAATTCCAACAATGATTTTGGCCCATATTTCCTTGAGAGTTATTACCTCATCCCATTTAGAGAAAAATTCGATAACAATAAGGATGTACTTGAAATACTTCGACATAGCTAGAGGATAAATTCCCCACTATATCCATTCCCTATATGAAAATTGTCTTAGATTATCTAGTTATATGTAGTAACTTTGGGTGTTTATGGATGATGTTGACATGCAATTTCTAGGGACAACACTTTTTAGTGAAATTTGTATTGTGCTACGTCATCGAAGATAAAAAGTATAAAAGATATCAAATTTGATATAAAATCTTATACCGTAACTGGTGGGCACTATAAGAACCTACATGTAGTTATTCATTGACATATTTATTCTATTATACATTGATGCATCTGAAGAGTATTCGATCAAAGCCTCTCTTTTAGAGGTTCCATTGGTGATTTGGGTTGTCATAAAGGGTAAAATTTACTACTTATCACCCGATTTTCTCTCATACAACTCTATTTAGTAGATGTACTCAATCTTGGAGGTATTCCATGATGGGTATCATCCATCCTATGGTAGGAACACCTGGTTCATAAATGGGACTGATTTTATTTATCTCTTCTATTCTATTTCAAACAAAAGGTGAGACCTTGTGATGATGCGTAATTCTGATGATTGTTTTGTCTCAATTTGTGACTACCATGGATGTCTATGTATTTTACAATGTATTGTCCTAGGTATTTTTCAATCCTAGGATATAAGAAAATTTTTGATCAAAGGGAAATTTTTCCATTAACCCTCAGTCATAATCACATAGGTGGATGAACTCATCTTTTCTGATGGCGTGATCTCTGTTGATCTTCTTTATTACCAAAAAACAATGTAACCATTCACCTCAAGGTGGTTCACCAGTACATGGACTGCCAATTCTTGATCTAAAACTAGATCCTGATATTCTTCTTCTCTATTGGTACCAACTTTTGATAATATAAATGATTACATAAACACTTCCGTCTCTTGGGAGATGATCAAAATCCCAAACCCATATTTTTTGAGATATGGGTCTTCCATTAATTTTTCTATTAGACTGTTGGATAAACTATTTAAATACATATACCAAATTTTGGGGATGTATAGAATAGATAATAAATATTCATCAGGTAATTTTTTATCCAATGACGCCCCATCTACATAGGGATTCTCAATGAAGAAATCTTCCAAGGCATGGACTATCACTAGATTCAGGGGAAAAAACCTTAAAACTAAATATTTAGGAATAAATTACCAAAATTCTAGATGTCTAGTTAGTATAAGATGAATGAAGATAAATTTGAATGGGTTATGTTGAGAAACCAAGGCGGCCTCATGAGGCAGAATATAGTGCCTTAACTTATGAACATCAAATATTAATGCCAAAAATCTCTTCTTGATATCAAAATAATGATTCTCAATGTCAATCATGGTTTGACTAAAATAATAAAGGTTTATTTCATTACTAACATCATTCTTCTATGAAAGAAAGGTTCCTAGTGATCATTATAGGGATAACACATACAAAATGAGTAGGTTTTATTTTACAGGTGTAATTAACACTATTTGGCTCAAGATATATTTCTTAAGGATATAAAACTCTTATTGGTATTTATTGGTACATTGATACGTGACCCCCTTCTTCATCAATTTGGTGAAGGTTAAACACTTGCATTCCAAACATTCAATAAATCTCTTTATTTATTCCTAGTGTCCAAAATTTCCCCTTAACTTATTCATGTTTGGAGGAGGTGACATTATATGGATCATCTTTGATGTCTTTATAGAATTAAACTAAGTTGATAAATTTTCTAGAGTTTATGCTAAAATCATATTTCACTGTGTTCATCTTCAAATTGTATTATTGAATCTTTCTAAATATGGATTCTAGGCCAGTAAATTTGTCAAAACATTACTAGGACTTGACCAAGAGATCATCAATGTAGCATTCATCAAACTCTCCCAGGAAGGGTTTGAATTTTTGATGCATGGAACGTTGGTATGTGGCCCCAGCATTCATCAATACAAAGGGAATTACCAGATATAAAAATACTCACAAAGGGGATCTGAAAACTTTGCTTCCTCATCTTAAGGGGCCATATGAATATAGTTATACATGTAATATCCATCAATGATGGTCATTTCTTGATAACCAGACGTTGCATCAATCACGAGTTCTTTGAATGGGACCGGGAAGTCAGCTTTTGGAAAATGCTGGTTGAGATCTCTAAATCCAATGGAAACTCTAATTTTCCCATTCATATTCTTCATAAGTACAATGTTTGATAGCCATTTTGGGTATTTTATCTCTCATGTAAAATCATACATGATGTGTTCTTCAACTTTAATCTCAATTTTGGAGGTGTGAGTCGAGTGCACACTCCCGAATTCATGATTATATCCTCGATGATCTTCTAGAAAACCCAACTGATCGGTGTCCACATCAGGGATAAGGCCTGTAATATCTATTTTGTTCTAGACAAACCAATCCCAATGATTATTTAAGAAGGAGTTTTATATCTTTTGTTCTTCATGATTCATGGATGCACAAATTTGAGTGGGGAGTAGAACTTCTTTTGTACCCAGATTTATCTCTATGAGTTTATCCACAGTGGTAGATACACCTTCCTCAATTATAGGAGGAACATCCCTATGATATTTTTCTTCTTCCTCATGCCCATGCTCCACTACTTGCGCTTCTTCTTGGGGAGGATATGATAAAAATGTTTCACAGAGGGAAGAGGGGAGATGCCATTTAGACATCCAGAAGATGAAGCAATCATTTCTAGATTACATACTATCATAAATCCTTCTTGAAATACTGAAAGGGAATCAAGAGAATAATAATGATTCCCTTCACTTTATCTTATCATCACAACATCTAATTCTAGTCCAACTAACAGAACTAGGATTTTTTGGATATTAGGGGATGGAGTGAGAACATTTTCATTCAGTCACTCCATACCACATAGAGAGTTGATAATTTATCCAGTTCCATCAGGATCAACATTAATGATTGAAATCATAGAATTTTCTGAATAAATTCTTGAATTAAAACCCACCCCTTCAATTTTATGAATAGGTATCATGTAATCTACACTGAGATTCTTTAAAAGTTTAGTTGAGACAATATAAAATCCAATATAGGTAAATGATTCGAGTAAAATCATCATCCATGGAATATTTTCCACCCCTATGATATAATATGACAACAATTTATAATGTCTCATAGGATTTGAAAGGGTCCTTGTCACAATCCACTATCCCATTCTGTCAATTAACATAATATTTGAGACAATGGTGGTATGATGAAGAAACTGTTGAATGATGATGTAGCCAAGGTCTTCCTAGAAAAAAATTGAATGTTTTATCCTTCCAGAAAACCATGAATTTTTAGTTGTTCATGGGATCCATGAATTGAGTTATGAGTGTAATCTTTCCAAGAGGCTCATGCTCATTGTTTTCATAAGAATTTTACACCATTTTGCAGGAAGGTAGGTGGGATTTATTAAAAACCAATTGGTGAAGTTTTGAGATCATAATGAGGTTGAATATTAATCCATTTCCAATGAAGGATTGTTAGATATCAATGTCACTGATTCTGTGAGATATACACAAGGTCCTTACATGTCATTTCTTGACAACGTGTTTATCTTGGTCTATGAAAGAATTAATCACATGGAATTCTACAGGGTCATTATCTGTATGAGATACCTCAGCAGTAGAAACCTAGACTTCATACTTCTGAGGTATTGACAAGGCCTTGATGAGTGCCTCCTAGAGGTATTTTGATATACTCAGAGCATCCAGGATTGATAACATAGCCAACACATGGGATAAATGATTCAAAACTTCATAATTATGATCCAAAGCCCTATTTTTTCAAGAATGATGGTGTGATTTCACATGAGCTTTATGGGACTATGTTCCTAATGTAAATGGACCATCCCTCAGTGTAGGTGTTGGTATTGCTTATTCTCTAGGATGGTTATTTCTGCTAGGCCTGCCCACACATCTGGGTGGATCGGGATATGACATAACTCCCATTCTATCTATGTGGATGATTGTGTGAGGGTGAGCCCTATCTGGCATGTGAAGATTTCCCTATATCTGCTAAGCACATTGGAGAGATCTTCCACAAGTTTTGGATGTGCAGATAATTCAAAAGGGGATGTGGTCTGAGTAATGACTTCTAGAATGACCACTTCATCCACTGTAACCATGACCGTGATAGAATATTCCCATAGTTCCCCAATAAAGCATTGGGAATTCAAGTTCATAATCATAGTCATCATCTATGAAAGGATTCATTATGTGAATATTATTAAGGGACCTAAAGTTCAGATCCTCACCTGATGAAGATGTCGTCTTATGTGTCGACTCTTGTTGAACCATTTTTTGGGGTGGTTCTCAAGAGACTGTTGGCATAAAGTCGTCAAATGTCAAGGAAAAAATTGTATTTTACACACGCTCATATTCTTATGTTTGATTCTTACCCTTCTAGCCATGTCGCTTCTAGGAGGATTGGATTTCATCGGATTGGGTTTTTCATGAAGTTGGATGTGCTACATCAGAAGTGGTTGGGGGGAAAAGTTGGATATTTCAACTACTTTAGGATAATATCATGTTTTATGATGATTGATTTACAAAACATATAATTTTAAAACATTTATGGATTATTACTTTTAACTTATTTCCATTCACCATTATCATCTGGATTGGTAGAGGAAATACATGCTACCTGGGCTGGAGAATTTTTCAGTTTCACTTGACCATTGTCCACCATCATTTATAGGAGGTCTTTGAAAATAAATAAAAAAATTTGGATGGGATTCCCTGACCTTTGATGGTAGGAGAAATATTTCAAGAGTTCATCACCATGTTCTTTGATAGGATTCTTGGTATTTAAAAATTATTCTAAGCTGTTTTCCGATTCTCAAATGAATTAACCAGGGAATTGGTAGTTTCGAAAAGAATATACCTTTTTCAACTCCTCAAACTATATCTAGTTATGATAAAATTGATGAGGTTGAAAAATAGGCCATTATTTCCAACACTTGGGAGGTAGAGCCCTACTGTATTATGAGAGCATTAAAGTAGGAGCAGGTACAAGATCATCTTTATGTGTATCTGTAGAGACCTCTACTATTACTGTTCTCCTTCTTTTAATTGATGGAATTATATGAGACTTGAATTTAGTCTCTGCGATCTAATTTTCCACCTATTGAGAAATTGAGGCTAAATCCCAAAACCCTCCTATATATTTTACAGGGATCAATAGTGTGTGCAACTCATCACAAAGATTTCAAACATAGATATGAAAAAACACTTATTAAGGGAGTGGTAGGTTTAAGGGGTATATCCATTCTTTCAACCAAGAAATGAAATATAAGACCCTTTCATTCTATCATTATTTTTAGTTCATAAGATCAAAGACTATTATCTTCTACATTAATAATCTAAACTAGAAGTGGAATTTATGAAAGAGATATTCCCATCAAATAAAAAACTGAGACTACAAACTCATGTTCCATACAAATTCTGGTCCATGTAGTGATTGTTTAAAGCACTGACATTTCATCACCCCCTGTCGTTCAGGGGTAACCTTCACAGGATCACAACGAGAGATGAAATGAGTCAATTGTGACACTATATATCTCGATCCATTGATGTTTGGAAATGTGGGATAGCCAATGTATAGTGGGGTTGATTTGGATCTACCCATTCATGGTAAGCCTTATTTTCTGACTGTACTAGGGTACACCATTCTCCCATAGCTTCCAATTGAGCATTTAATGACTCAATGGTGTTTATATGCATTTTAAGACCATCTGAATGAGCAAGAACATAAATAGGTGTGGAAAATATAGCCTTAATGGGTTTGGTGACTAGTAAGACCATTGGAGGCGGAACTACACGTATATTTCATGGGTAACCCATAAATATAGTCCTATAAGTATGTGCTTGACCCTATTCTAGTTGTGCACCAAATCGGTGGAATTCTCGATATGATACTATGGGATCCCACTGTATTGGTAGTTGGTCTGCTGCATTGAGTGAATGTTCCAGATCTTCCTCTTTTTCTATAGAAAACCTTCATTATTGTGGTGTGTTAGTTAGAGGTTCATTTTGAGGATCTTCTTTCTGAACCCATCTAGCAGGAATGTCACCTTAGAGTAATTATGCATTGAGTCTCTTAATTCATGCATCTTTTCCTATTGGTAAGTAAACATTTTCTATAGAGACAGATACTTACATTCACCACAATGGAGGTGTGGTAAAATTGAGTTCTTACATTTTTCCTTCTTTGAAAGAGGTAATGATGTATTGTTTGAGGAAGCACATATATTCAGGGAAAGCCTCTAGTTTCTAGTGTACACACGTCCTTCAAATGTTTTGGTGTGGACCACATCATGAACCATAACCTCATCCTCTAACTCTTCCTCTGAATCAGCCTATAGTTATATAGAATCAATGGGGGGTAACATTGGTGACATTCACCAAAGTGAAATGAATTTTTGGAATTATATCATTTCCTTTACAATATTTATTTCTTCAACGCCCTCCATGATGCCTTATCCTCTCCTTTCCGAGAATTTGGTATATTTTTGGTGGGTCGTAATATAAAAATAATCCTCAGATAACTCATTCTTGTGTGATCCAAGTTATGACATCGGATAATGGGATGAGATAAACTAAGAGGATCACATATACAACATTTTTCATAAATGGGTGAATACTGATTCTCCCCAAGGAGGTTATTTTGGTAAAATGGCCCCCATACCTGAGAGATGGGGATATTTTTGTGATATATTTAAACACTTTTGGGTCTAATTTATTAATTCCATGTGTTGGGATAAAACCCCCCATACCCGTGGACTGAAATTTCTTCCGAACTATCGTGTTTGATATTACCTTATACACTCTTCTAATTTTACGAATTTTGGTATGAACATTGGATGGGTGAATCATTCAAATATACACTTTTATCAACCTCTTTTGAATATCATTTCATTATTTATTTAATTTTTGCAATATGATGGCTGACATAATCTAAACAAGATTCTTTCCTGATATTCTCAGAAAGCTTGATGGAAAAGTCTATCAATGGTATGCTTTATTTTGACTTGATGTCAGTGTGAGTCAGTCGGGATCTATTCTTGTTGAGAACATATTTGGTTCATAATGGATTTTGTTTGATGTAGCTATTCTAGGGAAATCAAATTTCATGATACCGCCTTTGGTGGGATTTTACAGTTAGGTAGTGCAGTGAAATTCAATGCTCAATGTGCACCCCATCATCTGATACAAACCCCAGATCGCGAATCTGTGATCAACCGTCACAACCTCATTAATGCATTGATGCATGAACATTGAAGGTATTTTTTTCTTAATCATTAGATGTTGGGAATATAGGTGAGATTCTAAGTCAATTTGTCATTTCAACCCTCTAACTACCTTTAAATTAATTTTATTCTCATCATAGGGTAATACCTTTTCTTTTAGGAGAGGATGAGTTTTGTATATGTTTAGGTGGATTTCATGCACACAATATTTCACCAAAACCTCTGGAATGTTTTAATGAGGGATGAATAAAGCTATAACATAACTTTTATGTTATATTTAGCAAACTATTTCCTCAGGTTTACCAGATCTTCTTCGTCTTTCACAAGAGGATCCTCAAACTAGTCCGACCAGAGTGAACAATTACTGATTATTTTACTATAAGAAATGGGATTGGTTAGGATATTTTATGCTATGTTGTAAGGAGAATGACCCACGTGTGGTTCAAAAAATAATTATTTCCTTAAGCTATCTTCTTGTTGAGAAAGAATTTCACCTGTTAATTACAAGGCATCTGACATGACTAGCCTCATGCTTGAAAGTTCCACATGATAAGAAGAATTTCTCATTACTATATTTTCAATTGGATAATTCTTTTGAAAATTCACATAAATAATATATAGAGAACATTCTTGGTGAACTAAATCATGGGGAAGACCACAATAGTGGATTACAGTAAGTGGAAGACCGTCTTTCTCCATGGTCTTCTAGTGACATGGAGGGTTGTCGTGTCTCTCATCCGAAGATAGGATCATGAGATTGACCAAATTTTAGCCATGAATCAATACTTAATGGTGAAGTGTCCAATGAGGACCATCAGAATTACTATTAATACTCCCATAATTTGGTAATAGTAGGGTATGATCTTGAGCTGTGATAGATAAATGTATGAGGGATTCGTGTATTATATAAATAAACGAACCCTGATCATAGATAGGATCATGTTATTCAATTTGGGGTTAAAAAGGATTTTTATTATATGCCTTCATATAAGAAATTGGGTCCACCTATTGGGAGAACTGGTTGTCATGGGAAGGTGTTTGTGCCTCCATTGGAGTAGAAACTAGAATAAGAAGATTACCTTTGATAGGAGTGGATGTATGTTCATGATCCATATATATGTATATTATGGAGGAGTTTTCCCCATAACCATATTAGATTAGAGTAGAGATTTTTGTCTACTCTGAGGTGTTATGCTGATGATATACCCCATTTGTGGGGATAAAGTTATGTGTTTTTCCCTAAGGTGCTACTTTCATCATGATGTCCTAGAAATATTGTAGGATGTGGTTGGTGAATAGAATATACCCTTTCACCATTTCCAATATGTGGTTAGTGAATTCAGTGAATGGAATAAGGATATACACCAATTCCATATTTGGAGTAGGTTTATATGTCTACTTCTTTCCTACCTTTTCTATCAGTGGATACTAACAGTACTCATGTGTGGGGTTAGAGAGTTGAGTCTGCCTTCTACTTTTTATTGGGACTTCCTAACTGACTTCTCTAGATTCTACTAAAAAAGGATTATAGTTGGCTTGGTTGGTGCATGAAGGTATATATTCCTACTCTAGAGTTCGCATTGTATCTGAATAGAGGTATTCCTTGAATTCTTCTATACTAGTCTAGTGGATATAAGAATGAAAGATGATGAGTGTATGTTCCCTCTCACTGTCTGCTACTAAACTGGGTCGGTGGGATTCTATATAGGGGGAAAAGGTGTGAACCTAATATTTTTTAGTTGGTTTTTGTCCCTGGTAGGCCATCTTGTGTGCCCATGTATAATGGACCTGGTTCAGTCTACTAAGAGAAACACCCTTATCATGTTGAGGGTTATCTTCTCGTGACATTCTTGGTTTAAATTTCATGAAGGATCCCTTGAGAAGGACCATTATTTCCCATTAATGGGGACTTAAGTGGAATCATGATCCAAATACCTGAAATATTAGATGGAATAGTTGTTGAGTAATGGGGATAACCTCCCAAAATGGTTGAAGACGACAATTTTCATTTTCTGCTTCAGGACCACTTTCCATTATTGACCAGAAGGTCGATGGTGATTCACGGACTAGAGGGATTTTAAGGTGGTCTCCATGGTCTAGATCATAGAGTTTTGACAATATTCTCAAACCAGTGAGTTTGAGACCCATCATTGTATATAATCGTTTGATAATGGTGTCTTTTACATAGATGAGGATCCATCCTAAGTAGCGGCCAAGGAATTTGATAGTGAAAACATGAAAAAGGTCATTGGATCTAAGGGAGTTATAAGGAAGAGTTCCTATATATATGATAGAAATATGAACAAGAAAAACCTGTTAATGGAGAATATTTTTGGGTGAAACAAATGAATGATTTATTTCCATGCCTAGAACCCTTTTATAATGTGAAAGGGGTCTGACAGATGGGCGAAACTATCAACTTTGTTAATGATTCACATCAGGTGCACCACTGTTTTTGTTTCCTTAGGATAACAAACACCAATGGATCTCTATTCAAAATGACATGTATTCTAAAGGCAGTTTCTTGTTAGGGATTTTGACCTATGATGCATAAGAATTCACATTGGTTGAGAGGATATGATTTCCATCTCATTACACCGTTTTGATGTGAATTATTTCCGACTCTGGGAAACTCTTAAAGACTTAAGATATTTTCATGAATACTTTTTTAATTCAATAATATAAAATTCATTTCCCTTTACTTGGAAACAAATATTTAATATGTATGGAAATTTGACTCATCTATATGTATTTATGTTTCCTCATCAATGAAGATATCTGTATGTATCCAAGTATCTCCACTGATGGTATCCTCTTATATTATATTTTGATAATCTTTGGTTTTTATTATAATAACTATGGTTTTGTGGCTATAAAGTGGAGAACTATTTAATTTATTTTCATCCAATTTTATGATGATCGCTCTAGAATTTATCATCATCTAGGGATATGGGAGTTTTTTTTGATGTTGGGATCGAACAATTTAATGGTCTCTTTACATATCATCTTGAAAGGAATCAGAACCCAGGTATTTCAGTGCTGCTTAATGGGGAAACTCATAAATTTTAATGTCTTGTGATAAGGACATAACCATATAGTTTAACTTCATTTTGAAATGATGTCTAAGAGAAAGGTGGTAAGTCAATGTTTGGTGTAAGACATATACTGAAGAGGACAAAGTAGATTGAGAAAGATATGGATTTTCTGGTCGAATTAGAATGTATTGGGAATGTGACCTAGAGAGAATAGGTTTGATATTTTTATTCTAGTTTTGAACCTCATTGAGACTACCTATATTTACCATTTAGATGGGAATCAAATCCCACATATTTTGATCAGTCACAAAGGGGGTATTTCCCTTTTAGGGGATTGGTTCGAGCTTACTCTTGAAAAGGTCCTCACCTTTTTAAAAAAGTGACTAGGAGAGATTTTTAAACTCCAGGTAATTTGGGGGGATTCACTCAGGGATTACTAATAAGTAGGATACTCATATTAAGGAAATTATGATTGAGAATTGCTCTTAAAGAGGATTCCTAGTGAGATCTTTTCCAAAGTTGGATTCCTACATATCCACATTAGCATGAATTAGAGTTCTCATAGTTCAATCATCCACATATTTCATATAGACATCATGATTATAATTAACCTCTATACCCACATGAGTCATTCTATCTATGGGAAATAATAGGGAAAAAATATCAAAAAAACCACATAATTTAATTCTGTCCACAAGTGGACATGATGAAAAATCCACGAGGGAGAGATTCAAGGTGTTGTGTGAACACATATCCTTTTCCTCAAGACTACATAGGTAGAGGCTGAGGGTACGATAATTCTCTGAATTAAATTAACCCAGATTGATTCTAGTGTTTAGAAAATGAAGAAAGACCCTCAGTGGTGGTAGAGAGGAGCAAGACTACATCCTCTTACATGAATGTTTAGGGGCTTACTATGGGAGGGATTCCTCAAAATTGGTTCTGCAGTAGGATGAGGAACTAATTCCTTGTTGAATGAAAAATAAAGTGTGATCCTCACCCCCTCTTATTTGAATTAGAGGATATATGTCTTCGATATGATAATGGTAAGAAATGTTCCAAACCCTAATACACATTCTTGGGAACTCCTCAACACTTTCCTCAGGGTACATGACCTCATGATCCGGGATATACATATCCACAAACACTACAAGGATAATAATGCATTTGTAGGACAAGAATGGTACAACTCTTACCATAGATATAAACTTCCAAATTGGATACACATTGATGTATATTTTCACATGTTTTTGTTGATCAGTAGGTTTATATAGAGATTTAATCTTGATCACTTCCATAAAAGAGAGACAAATAAGAAGAGGCCCTGCCCTGGGTGTATTTGAGGGAGGCCTCCTGAATGGATCACGTAGGCTGGAGGTTAGGGTGAACCAAAAAGGCCAGTGCAAGGGGTGATCCATGCAGGTAGCCCTGGGAGAATGAGGAGAAGCTTGAGTGATGGACCTCCTGGGAAACTACATTTGTTAGGACCATTATCAAGCCTTCATGGGTCTCCATAGGTGTTCATATAGTTATGTTTCATAAGTCTCTAATTACGGAATGTGACATCGTGCTAGTATTCATTAACAAGGGCTTAGAAGAATGCCTCACACAAGTGTTGTTTACTTGAAACACTATGAGGACTTATGTTCCATATATTCCATTAATTCTTTCTTATTTATGTTTTAGAGAACCACCTATAAGGTTTTTGATGAGGATAGCGAAGTACTAGACCAATCAATGTAGCAATTAGCCATGGGGAAATTATTTATTCCAAATGAAGACCCTAGGGTCCTATTTATACGAAAATATAGGACCCTGGGAGAAGGTTTCATGTCACGTAGGTTTCATGGATAGATCGGTCATACATGGATCCACATAGGTAACTTGGGCGCTGACGATTCTTAGGGAACTGGCACAACTCACTTGGGAGAACCCGTCATTCCATATCGTAGGGGTTGTGCCCCCGCTCCCCTAATCAAGATCAGCACTAGCGTATGTCCCTAGACCTTCGACCTGGTAACTTCATAACCACCATTGACCCCCATGAAAAATGTAGAGTCTCATATTGAACTTTTTGAGCTTGGTCGGGAATGATTTGTTCCATGATAAAAAAAATTCTGCCTATTCTTCTAGTAGAAATACATATTTTAACTCAAACTCAAAATTTACAATCTTATTTATGTGTACAACATAAATTATTTGAAAAAGTGAATGGAACACATTTAATAGTGTCAAAAAACTCCCACAAGTAATAACCATACAAATTTATCATGGTTTAGTTTGCGATATGTGGTGTCCATCTGAATAATTTCTTCCCCAGTGTTTTCTTGTATCTTCCAAATAAATAAATTAATATGAAGTATACTATGGGGAAAAAATAACAATTCACAGTGCCTTTTTTAATATTTTATTCATCCTAAACGTCCTTATGAATCACGGTGACACACATATATAATGAATCATTATGAATGTTTAAAATAGTCACATTCATGGTATCCCAAGTGAATGACAAGGCCACTAATATTTCCATAATAAAAAAATTATAAATATTATCAAAGAGAACACCAAAATTGATAGAAACTATAATCTCACTAAATTCATTTACGTAATATAACTAAAAACTATAAATGTCATTATCATTTTTCCATATTTTCTTTATAAAAGAGAAATTGATGAAAATGTGGAATTGGTTTTCAGATTCCCTGGAAAAGATTGAGTAGAATGAAGGAAAGAGAAACTTTATATTTTTTTATGTTCATCCAAGGGTAGCCTATTTTTCCACAAATTCTAGTGGATAATAAATTTTTAAGGGGAAATGAAAGTCATCCTAAACATATTAATCCACATTAGGTTTTTTGAATCATTATTACATTTATTCTAGTAACGGATCTTGGAAATAAAATAATTAGAAAGATATAGAATCTATATTAAAATCTAATTGATGATGTGCCTGTAGTTATGAACCTATAAAACAGTTCTCCATGTGATGATTCCAATGCAGTTTCTTCAGTTTTTATTGAGACCTAATATTTTTAGGGATTTCAGATTCTTCAGTACAACAATCATATAATGAATAAGTTATTTAATCCAAGGTGTTTTCCAATGGTTGAGATCTAAATCCATGGAGACTAGCTACCTCGAATAAGAAATAAAATCTTGATAATATAATTATAAGTAATAATGGGTATTTCAGAAAAAATAACGAGTAATTATTTATTTTATCCTAGAAATAAATAAATATTTCTAGAAATAATGAACTTCTTCGTGAAGTGTAATCATGTTCTAATTAATTTTTTTTTATTAGGGATTCATAACATTTTTTAAATATATTTTATCCCAAGACAACTCATATCCATATGTTAAGTTATTTATAAAAAATAATATCTAATTTCTTCTCTTGGAAACGTCCGGTCTATATAAAATTCCTGATTAGGACTTGAATAATTTTTATATGGCTGGAATTCCACTGATAGATAGAAAATGTAAAAAACATATTGAAAACATTTGAAAAAATTTACATCTAATAAGAAACATAAAATTATATCCATGAAAAGACATTAATGTTATCAAATGAAAAATAGAGTGCAATATAAAACATTATATATTAAAATGATGGAAAACCTTTTTAATATTTTGAAATATCCTTGTTGAAAACCCTCATAATAAAAAGATTAACTGAATCATAATTTAAACAACATATTAGAGAAATATAAAGGTAACATGAGATGATACATAATTTTTCTTCCTATTATAAAGGAAAACATTTAAGGGAAAGAAAATTATGGTAAAGTGTGAGAAACAGACATTAAAGAGGATGGAAATTTTTCACAATAATGATATAATTTTTAGAAATAAATTTAATAATGGAAAATGATTTTAATTGAAATGAATTATTCCACCTTCTTGAAAGACAATTTTACATTAAATAAAATCATAGGTTAGAAGAATTAAATCTTTTAAGAGAATAATATGATAAATATTTTAAATCAATAAAGGGAGTTGAGTTGATAAAAAGCCTAATGAAAATGCTAATAAAATAATTAATGAAAAATTAGGGAATGATCATGAAATTAAAAATTAAAAAAATGAAATAGAAGATATTTTCATATATTAAAAAAATATGGAATTTATTACTCTATATGATAGAAATGATGATACACAATATCAACCAATTTCTAAGGAGTTTAAAACGATAGAAAGAAACCATGACCTAAATTCCTGAATTTCATTAAAGTCCTTAAATCTCATTGAGAATTTTGATCTTCTCTTACTATATCCTTTGTAAATGAGGGTCTTAAAAAATATTTTTGGATAAAGTATACAAAAAGTTCATAGAGTTTCTCAGATAAGTAAATTGCGATGTGTTTTATAGGAATTTATATTTGGAGTTTTCTCTTGTGTTGTGTTGGAGTGATCTCATTTTATAGGGGAAGAAGTGGGATACATATTTTTAAAAGAATATTTGGATATGAATAATAATGTAGTTTAATTAAAGTTAGGAGGTTATTTTAAGGAAATATTGGCGATACATGTAGGTATATCATTCTAACCTACAAAACGTATTCCATAATGTTTAAGTGTCAAATTTATTTAGTAAAACATTATCCACATTTGATTACCCATTTTAACACATATTAATTTTAATTAAAATTTAAAAAAGGTAGTTATTTTATCAAAAATTATATAATTATATCCTTCGTACCATATATAAATGTATTGAATATTTATTTTTACTCCATTTAATATAATAAAATTTATAAATATGAGAAAATTATCTTTTAAATTAATACAAATATAGTGCTGAAAAAATATTTTTGTAGAAGAATGTAATTTTAATCATTAAGTAGTATTTATCGTATCTAACAACAATTACTAAATAAACTAGTGTTGAAATATAGATATTACTATATAAACCTAAACATAGGGTCTTTATTTTAATAAATAGAGAAATTTAATTTTAAATCATAATATTTTAAATGTATCATTCTATAAAAAGATATTTTCCCATGTTAAGTAATATTTAACTTGACTACTTAATTTTATGTCTAAAAATATATATTATAAAATTACCAAATTGAAAAATTAAAATTATAAATATTTAAATAATTTTATTCAAAAAAATATATAAAATTTATAAAAATAATCTCCAATACAAGCATGTATAACATCTATTTTTTTTTAAAACATGTATCCACTAAGAATAAAATAAATTTAATACTTACCAATTAATAAATATTTGATGGATTTCAATTTATTTTATTGTTTATATTATCCATAATTAATTTTTAAACCATTCATTAATTATAATATAATAATCTTCATAACTCATGAAAAAGTAAAACTTTTAGTAAAATATATTTTTACATGTAAATAAATTTGTTTGTTACATAGCTATACTATGGGAATTTTATTAATTAATTTGTACTAATAAGGGCCTTTATTTTTTTTAATAAATATAAATATATATTTAATAATTTCGTTACCCCTATATTTATCCATCATCTCAATGAACTCATTTTATCAATTATATTATTTTATGTGGTTCATATTAGTTTGGTGTTGTGTATTAAGAATGACGTTGAAAACATTAGGTTTTGAAGGAACACAAATTATTTATTAAAATCATGGGGAAATAAAAAATAGTATTCTCTTAATCACATAGAAATATAATTTTCACACAAGTGATTGTGTATAGAACATATCCTACTTCATCCACATGGTGATACACCATGATTATCAACTCAGATAGTATATTGGAACTTGCATACCTTTCTTTTTTTCCTTCAAGAAAATATTTTTTATTCCTCCTCATTTTTTAACCATTATTCTCCTAAACCTTTTAAAGGGTATGCCAATTTATTTCTGAATGAATCTATATTGTTATTATTTAATTTATCTTTAAAATTTTATTATTTGGTTGAGGAAAGTCATCCATTATAGATTCTAAATTTCTAATCAACTATCTATAATTTTATATTCATAAAATATGAACAAGATATATTCACTGAATTCTTAAAATTATATTTTTTTAAACCTTTTTATTGCATGATCATCATCATAGAATCATTATTACTTAATTTAAATGAAAAAATAATATGGGGATTCTATAAATTTAGGCATCCTCACGAAGTGATTACCTTTTATAAGGTGAAAACACCTCCCCCTACATGTCTTCATTGCTCATACACTAACATTGGGCATGTGGTGAATAAATAATAAAAAATAATTTATTAACAATATATGATCAAAGTCACTCTTCAAAACACAGAATCCATCTTATAGGAAGATAGTATGATATTAGATTCTTCTACATCATAGTGTAACATTGTCCTAAAGAGCATTTTCCCCTTCTTGATCCAGTTAGTGTAATGCCAATTTTCCATGGTAACTCTATTATATTTATACTAAAATATAAATGTGAATAAATTAAATTTATGTTCATATAACTTTCATTGTTATTTCATAATTTTTAATATATTTTTAACGGATTTAATTACATCCATAATGAATGGATTAAAAAAATATTATTCTTTGAATGAATTTAATGAATAATTCCAATGATAGTAAATGTATATTGATATGTTGAATATGGTCACATTATTTCAATAAATGAAATAAATAAAGTTTGGATATATAGAGGAATTTTATCCCTAATATTGTGAAAAAAAATAATATACATGTCTCCTAGTTACCTCTTCCTCCCAAAATGAAATTGATCACTAATTGATGGAACCATGACCATTATGCATTTTCAGGATCCTAAAGAATCATTCTTGGATCCTTTTCGTGGTGTAATCCCTTAGAGTTATGAAGCTATAAATTTATTATATTATGATCCTCATCAAACATGTGTTTAATAATAATTAATTTTATCATAACTTTAGGTACTAATTTTATATTCTTTACTTATATTATACACTTTGATTCTATTGAGGATAGATTGCATAAATTTGAGTTTACTTCTGCTTCCATGTTCATATGAAGAACCCCTAAAACACATCAGTGGTTCAAATCCAACTACCTTAAGAAATGAAAATGTTTCATACACTACTTAATAAAGATCATTTTTTTTTGAAATCATATCATTTTTTTCACATTTTATCATTTTGATATATGTAAACGTAGTATGAAGTTCTGTATTCATCTACAACATTGTGTTGTGATATAACATCATGTCAAGTGGCCATTCAAAATTAATGTCCAATAAATTTCATATTCTGTTAATTTTAATTAGAATTTAAAAATATCATAGAATTTATATTCTTTTTTATAAATGATAAATTTCATACATTGATTTACTGGGAACTTCATGTCTAAAATAAATATAAAATTTTTAATATATATTTATGATTATTTTTTCAAATAAATACATTGTTTATTTTTAATTTAAATTCAATAAAAATGTAATTTGATTATCTATAAATTGTTTAAGAATAATATAATGCATAATTATCAATATTTATAAAATGATTAAAATTTATTTATAAATCAACTGTAAAATTTTTATGTCTAGTTAAAAAAATGTTTTTGAAAACTTTTATTATAAATATTCTATAAATATTAAATTTTATTTATTGAAAACATATTTTTAATATTAATATGGATTATAAAAGTTAATAAATCACTATAAAATTTGTTATAGTAATAATTAACATTATAAATAGTTTATAAATTAATTAACTATAAATATTTTATAATTACTTTTATAAATATTTTTGAACAATTTATTTATAAAATATTCCAAATATTAAATTTTAGTAATCAAAATACTATTTACTAAATTATATGGAATTTCTTATGGTCATGAAATTAAATTTTAATTTATAGAAAATAATATTAATTTATTAATTCTATAATTTAAATAAATAATGTTAAGATATAAAATAATTTATATTTATAATTATATTTTATTCCAAATAAAATTTTCCTATTTAAGATATATTTTAGACCATGAAATGTTTATTTTTATAATTTAATTGTTAAAAGGATTAAATAATGTAAATTATATGATATTTATATTTTGTAAAGTTTTTACACAGTAGAAGTTGAATTGTAATTTTTTTATAATTCATAAAATATAATTTAAATGCTATATAATGTATAACATGAAAGTGTTTATTTTTTAATGTGGTTATAATGCATTAATATTTATTCATATTGAATTTCTATTAGATTATCTAAAATATACATAATTAATTATTATCCTTTATGTATAAATTGTTGATAAATCGGTATCTCATGTTTAAATATTTGAAATATAAAATTATTTAGAAGTCATGCTTTCATTTATTAATATATATAAATTATTTATATATTTTGAATAATGTGTATGATTAATTAATGTGATAAATTAAATCTAGGTAACATGGCCATATATTATACGTTTTGTGTGAATTCATAGAGACTATTTTTAATGCACCCTGACACCAATTTTTTTATTAGTTGTGAGTATATAAATAGTTTTTAAATATAATTTATTTCATATTAAGATTTAGTGTTTTTGAGAAATATATTTTCTTTTCCATAAATAATCCATAGGGAGAGGGACTTGTAATTGGACTACCCACTGGTCTATATGATTATTCCATATTCTAGAAAGTTGAGAGGTATAATATATGTCGATATGAGATTTCCTATCTGGAGCTTATCAATCTCAAATAGTTCTAAAATATTAAATGAAGAGTCCATTGAGCTTATTCTTGTTATTGTATTAAATATATATGTATAATTTTATCGTATATTTCTGGGATACTAACTTTAACTATGGGATATGTGAATTATTACTCCTTAATGTGGTCTGAACACATAAATTTGGTGGATGGAATAGGGACAGATTAACTAAAACATTAGAAGCATGCATACATAATGGGGATAAAATGAGAAGCTAATAATTTCATAAAATATAATATTTATGAATTTAATAATATAATTGTTGAGATTAAGAAAACCCATCAAAGGCCATCTGTGTGATTCCCTCCAAAGAGATATTTTTGAAGACCTCGATTATCCAACTAGGTAGTTTCTTCAAAAATATAACACCTCTAGATTATCTTGTGTATGGAAATAAAGTAGTGGGTGACATTGTATCATCATTTTGTAGGTTCTTAGAAGGTATATTTCCCTTGGAATTTCTATTTTTATATTATTCTTACCATTTTCATTTGGTGAAACATATCTAAAAACCCATAGGAAGTATACTTCCGAAAAAATGTTGATAAGATTTATATGAGGGATCTAGGTAAATATTTATCCAATTGAATATAAAAAAATTATAATGATTATGATTTGGTTGAACCTTTACCTAAATAAATATGTGGTGAGAGGAATTCCAATGCAGAAATATTTCATGGTCAAATATAGATCTTGGATCCTAAAATGGGTATGATGTTTGTGGTAATTAATTTTATTTGTAGCACTATAATTTAAGTTTCATTTTGAAAATATATAAAAAAATTATACTCACAAACTATTATATCCATATTGTAGAATTTTTAATTATTTATAGAAATTATATTGATATTAATAATTTTTATAACCTATAAAATAGTTATAAATTGATATGTATGGTTGATAAGTGTTCAGAAATTAAATCATTCAGAACCTTGAGTGTGAATGTTGTTGAGATCAATTTCCTAATCTTTGAATCATGAGTATTAGAAACAGAATGTGTGTTACATAGTTCTTATATGTAATAGAGACGTAGATGTTAGAGGAAATTGAGAAATGGTGAAGTAGTTCTTCACATATATAACGGAGGAATAGATTCAATGTTATGATATAACACATATAATCTTACTTTTTCAAGTTTCATAGTTCTAGAATTGTATACATAGTATATTATGACAACCACAAATTGTAATTTTCTTTCTCAATCTTATATGGATCTGATGCTATTTTAATTAAAAATTATGACAAATACTTGTTGTATATATAATGATGGTTCTTTATGGAATTGGGAAAACAGAAAATGGTTTATAAATTATTGATATGTATATTCCTATTTATAATATTTGGAATACAAATGTTAGGGTTGAATCAAATCCCAAATATATTTGGAATTTCCATATTGAACATCTAAATGAGAAACATATTCAAAGACTGTATAATGATGGATTGTTGGACTCCTTTTATTATTAATTTATTTTGAATTGAAATATTTTTAAATGGAAAAAATAAGAAGAAATCAATTTAAATGATAAAATGAAATGGATATTGGATTCATATATATTTCATGTAGTGATGTATATAGACCAATCAGCATAGAAGAATCATGTGGTTTTATGTACTTTGTTATATTTACTAATGAATTTACTCAGTATAGTTATTTGTTAATAATGAAACAAACATATGAAATATTTGAAAAGTTCATAATGTTTCATATTAATTTATAGATTCAACTAAAAAATAGTATTTAGATACCTATATCATATTGGTAAGGGGGTATAATTGAGCCATGAATTCATTTTCTTCTACAAAATTGAGGAATTGTTTCAAAAACCACCAATCCTAGAACACTATAATGGAATGGTGTACTTGAATGAATGAATATTACCTTTTGAGACATGGTTCAATCGATAATGAGTTTACAAGGTTTTTTTATTACATTTAATGTTATGCTATAGAGAATGTTACATAATACTAAAATACACTCTCTCAAAAAAATCATAAATATACTATATGTGATATGGATAATGAAATGTTCCTTTATGTATTTTCTATGAATTTTGGGTTTTTAAGTATATGAATAATGTTTGGACTTTGATAATACTATAACTATATAAAAAATATTATTTTTTTAGGTTATATTAATGGATGTAAATGATACTATTTCTATAGGCCTACTAAGAAAAAACATGTATTGATTAATTTAAAACAATAATTGAGAAGAAATTTATCAATCATGGAATCAATGGGAGTAATTATGAACGTAGAGAATATACTCATCATGTAGAAGGAAATTTTTCTAAGAGGATGATTTAATCGATAATATAATGTGTTCTAGAAGATGTTTTGAATAAAGATATAAAACACCCTAAATTTTCTAGAAGGATTCATCAGGAATGGGAAGGATATTATTTTATAACATAAAAAAGGATGAATTAATGTTTATAAGTTATAAAACTGCTTTCTACCATGGGGAAATTTATAAATATTAGTTCAAGAAATTTTTAAAATACATGGATGTTTAAATGGACTCTATGAATGTCCCAAAAATGTCGGGGTACCATGGTAACCCGATAACTGAGATGGCCCTAACATAGCCCAAAGGGGGTTCCCGGTCTCCATGGGTTAACGACTACCACCAGGCATCATTCAACATTCAAGTGGGAATGATTTATCCACTAACAATGTGGAAGTAAAACAAGCAAGAAAATATGCATATCAAAAGAAAATTCCATTCGGAATAATGTACCATTATAAAATAAGGCATAAACAAGCCAAAATTACTACAACCCAAGTACTAAAATAGGAAAACACAACCTAGGCCCCTAAGGACATAGCTCACCAAGACCAAAGATCAGTAGTTGGATCTACCTTCAAGTGATCCTTTCCCTTTACATGAACCGAGAAGAAGATTAGCTACAAACACCTGAAGGCATAAGAAGGGTGTGAGTTAAAATTATGAGTAGGGTCTCACCACATATTTCATAATAGATGCCAAGAATTGATTATCCAAAGGAAGTGATTTAATTTTAAAGAACAAATTTTTGGAATTTTAAAGAATAATTAAATAAATCATTCATTATAGTTGAAATGATGGTAAAATACATCAATAAAAGGCTTTACAAATGAAGGAATATTTCTAAAATAATGGCTTAAATAAAAAAATATTATGTAAATTCATAAGTCATGTAAAGCAGTTCAAAATAATTGGAATACAGTTATATCAAATATATAAATAAACAAGTGAGAAACTTGTTCATCTTCCAAATTGGTACGATATTATTTTGGCTATAGGAATCCACACACTCTAAGTGATCACAAAAATATGTGTACAAATACATACTCTAGACACTGGTCAAAGAGGAATCATCACTATCACCTAAGGGATGTGACCGACTGCATGTATGTTTCATAATGTTGTAGTGATTGCAGAGTGTGTCCAAATTACTCACAATCTACCTAATGCATGCATCTGTTCTTACACAATAAATGATTGGAAATTTATTTTAAAACTGCATAAAATACAATTAAATCCCAATTACCCATTTTAAATATTAATTTTATATTTTAATCCAAAATAAGTTTTAATAAAAAAACATGAGTCTTTAACAAGATAAAACCACTGGGTTTCTATATAAACATGTTACGGTATTTTTACAATTTAAAATACATTAAAAAGAAATTAAATCAATTTCACAATTCATTTACATAATTTAATTAAAAAATTTAATTTAAATCATTTTCCTCAATCATCAATTTAAATTAAATAATTTAAATTAATCTATTTCTGTAACTATATTCCAATTCAATGGAATTGGGGGTTTTCCATCATTCATTCTAAAACCATCTCCAAATCTCCCAATTCATTGGAATTGGGTTTTATTAAATGAATTTAAAGAAATTATGAGAAATTTAATTTAAATTAAAAATTGAAATAAATCAAGAAATACAAGGATAATAAATTTGGCCAATTGGGATGGAACCACCTACCACAAGGTCATCGATGTTAGTGACATGATAAACCACTATGTGTGGTTCAATAAAAATCCCCACAACCATTATTATCGTAAGCATCAACACATCAATGGTTGACTTTCATAAAGGTTTCCTAGAAACAAAACAACTATTTTATTTCACAAGGAAATAAAATATTACATGTGATTATGTTTTCTCTCTCCTAGATAATCTCATGATTATCGTTTTATATTAACCCATGAAATCAAAAGAAATATCCACAAGAATAATTATAAACCTCATTTGATAATTATATATGTAAAATAATTTTAGAATAGTGGTGGTTTTCCTCTTAATTAATATATATATATGTATATATATATATCCAAATATCTTTTGATAATGTAATTATCATTTAATAAAACTTTTCATTTATTTAGTGATTATTTCTTCAACAATTATACTTTTGTAATTTTATAAAAATTATCAACTGATAATTTTTTTAAAGATTACCCATAATATTTTAATGTTTTATCCACTAATAAATATGATAAATTATCCTTCGATAAATAATTGTGATAATAATTTAATAATTATACAAAAGTTTCTTTGATAAAACACGTAATTATCCTATTAAAATTGTACAATTATTATCTAATAATTTCTTTTACAACTTATCCATTTAAAATTAATAATTTATCCTTTGATAATTTATTTTCGAAGTTCCATTAAAATTTTAAAAATAGGATCATGTAATACCTTGTTTCCTTAGAAACAAAAATATTATTTTTCTTCTACTTGTCGATAGGAATTCAACGGTACTAGCTCCTCAGAATTCCGATCAATAACGTATAAGATATTGAATTTAGAAGATTGGATAAGTAATAAAAAATAAATAAAAAATAAAAGGAAAACTAAATAATAACACATCCTCTTTCGTTAGGCTTGGTGCACGATGGAAAAGAAGGAACTTCTGCCCACCTGGACCAACGAAATTAGAATGCACTGATGGTTTATTGATCATGCATAGAGTGTTTAGGGACTATTCAGGTTCAACTAGATCAATCCATCATGAAGGAAAGAAGTCCTGACTATTTCAAGCACCCTTAATTTAATTTCCACCAATCCAAACTAAATCCCCACATTAATCATCGATTTTATCTGGGTTTTAATGAAATATTCATTAATTTTACCCCATTAATACATTACCAAGTTAAACGGTAAAAAACACGTCAAAATAAAAGGGTTTTTAAACATCCAGGTGGTTTATTGAAGGTTTTACCACTCTTTTGGAGAAGATAATGAATAGTGGTGTTTTTTATTAATTAAAATTAATTATTTGGCATAAAAATTAAATAACATCAATTGCCAATTTCACGTGAATATTATATCCTAGATAGGGTAAAACCCATATTCTGGATCCAACAATGGTCTTGTATTTCTCAAATTACAAACTGTTTGAGAGATATTAATGATTTATTATTTAAAAATTGTAATAAAAAAAATATTTATCATGATTGAGCCATCCAAACGTTCAACACATACAAATGTTATACCTTTTCTAGGGTAAACACCACATTCTGGACCTAGCCGTGGTCTCATATTTCCCATATGATGCAAAATTTGGATATATTTGTTTTTTTCATTACATAATATATTAAATATTATTTAATAAATTTATCTCTCAAGTGAGGTATCCAAACATATGGAGCATTCGAATGTTATACTCCTCCTAGAGTAAACACCATGTTTCAGACATAACAAATGTCTCAAATATGTCACACAACACACCATTTTGGGGTTATTTAATTATTTTGAATATATTTCTCACTCTTAATATAATATAATTAATATTTTTATTTATTATTCAGAAAGGCTTCTCAATCCTCATAATCTTACATTAACTTGATTTCAAACTCTAAAAATATTCAATTGAATATTTCATGTTGTTAACTGGCATTTATGGCCTTTAACAAATTTTTCAAAATTTCATTGATAAATATTTTTTCCCACATAAGATATTAATAATTTAACATAATCAGGTTTAGGAATACCTAAAACATTAACGGTATGATACAACCTCTCCACCATAGATTCTTTTTAATCCCCACAAATCCTATGAAGAAGCCTCCATGTCAAAAATATGAAGACACTACTCTCTCATCAATGTATCCCTCTCCAACATCTAATTAGAATAAGAACCATGCTTCCATAGAAAATATACCAGAGGTATGATACTCTTAAGAAGTACCTTCGTCTCAAAATCAAAAACCCTGATTGACTGTTTAGTCCCAGACAAATGATGTTCAATCTTAATATCACCCTATCTCAAAACATGAGTTGTATTGGAGAGATACTTTCACAGTTGTGATACATAGAATATGTCATGTATCGACATCAGCTGTGGTGGTTTACATAAATGTTAAGAAACTTTCACCACATGATAAACAACTACAGAAGGTCCCAAAAAATGAGGAGAAAGCTTCCCTTAACTCACAATCCAGTGATGACCTAATCAGTCTGAAAACATTAAGAATACCTGGTCACCAACAAAAAAATACAAAGTCCTAAAATGATGATCAACATAATATTTATACTGTATTTTTTCTATCTTCATTATCTGATGAAACAACTGAATCTTAGTTGTCGTTTCTGAGACTATACATGGTCCAACCAATAAAGTTTCACCAATATTAGACCAACAAGACCGAGATTCACAAGGAAAATAATACAAGGCCTCAAAAAGATCCATTATGATCACATACTGGTAACTGTTATTATAAGAATACTCAATTAGAACCAAATGATCATCCCAAACCCTAAAAAAGTAGAGAACACAAGCCCCAAGCATATACTCAAGGATCTGTATAGCTCTCTCTGTCTAGACATCTAAATGAGCATGGTGGGTCATGCTCAAATGGACCTAAGATTGCAGTGCCTCCAAAATAACTCTACAAAATTGAGAAGTAATTCAAGGATCCCTATCAGAGATTATAGCAGATGAGACTTTGTGCAAATGAATAATTTCTTTCACATATATATTTACTATCTCCTCAACATTGGATGTATCTTTAATGGGTATAAAGTGAGATGAGTTGGTCAGCATGTCGATCACAACCCATATCACATTCTTATTCCTCTAGATACGAGACAACCCAACCAAAAAGTAAACAAATAATTCATCCCACTTCCATTTAGGAACTAGAAGTGGTTGAAGAAAACTCGATGGTTTTTGGTGCCCAACATTCACATGTTGGCTCATATAGCACTGATAAACAAACTCAACAATTCCCTATCTCATTCCTAGACACCAGAACTGTTACCTCATGTAGCAGAACATCTTAGTGGTTTATGGTTACACAAGCCACTGAGATTTATAGAAACCCACCATTATATAATTCATTTCCCCTAACAACACAATGTAATTGTTTCAGTAACATAGAACGCCCTCCAAGGAGAAGGACCACTGTGTTTCGGTCTCCCCACCATAAAGAGAGTTTATAATTTTACAGAATTCATCATCATGATTTTGTTCCTGAAGAATCATCTCGAGAAGAGAAGATGTCAAATGAACACTAGCTAATGAAACTTCATCCCCTTTCTTCTGAACTCCAAGAAATCTTGACATCTGATAGAGAGAAGACACATGCAGGGCTATAGAGACCCTACTCTCTCTTCATACCAAGCGGTGTAGTAATATCCATCGCAGAAGATAAAATATCTATATTAAGTTTAATCATATTAACAATAAGAGTTGAAATAAAATGGGTGCGATGCACCAATATCAAATAGATTCGTCACTAGATACAAGGATATCTAATAGTTTTTAGACCCATATCTGCTTACTCTAGAGACTATTCTACTATGTGAAGATGCTTTGTTCCGGATGCCTTTTTCTAGAATCTTTTGTGCATGAATTATATGATTTCCTTCTAGTTTTTGGAGGTTTTGATGATATTGTGCCACTACACAGAGTATAAAAGATGTGGTAGAACTTATGTAAGTTCCATAAACATCTGCAAGTGACACAATTATTGGGGGCCTCATTTATTACAATCTTTGATTGACTTGGGTGACCACACTTATAGAATATCAAATGAATTATTTTAGGAAAAGTAAGAGGTCTAGAATTACCCACTTTTTTTGAACCACTAGGAGAGTCATTACACATCCACTATCTGTTAAAATAACTCACACTATCATTGGGAGAATGAGGAACTCCCATTAACCCTGACATTCCAAACAGATCCATCTCAACCATCATCTCCCTATCTAGTACATAAAAATTAGTGGTAACCTTTTGCATGAAAACGTGATAATAAATATCTGATAGAAGCCCCAAATCCAACATCAGATCTTCCATCCTCTCATTAGATACAATCTCAGGTACATATATCACCAACTCAGCAGAGTAATTTGAATAATCGATCATTGTTCTGTCAGCCCTCCAAATCCTGAAAAACTCCATAGCCTAGTCCAACACTATTTAATATGGATAGAACTAGATGGTGAAAAGAACCTTGAATTCCTTCCACTCTAATACATCACGTGTCTTTTCAATCACTATTGTGTCCCACCATCTCTTGCTTGGTCCCTCCCACACGAAGATGGCACCCATCACCTTAATCTCATCTAGTATCTCCATAAACTAAAGTAAATGTTATATCCTTCCCAACCATTGGTTAGCATGTTGAGGATCAGTAGAGCCTCTAAAAATGGGTGGTTTTTAGTGAAAGAACTCTTAATAATTAATTCAATGGATGTAACATCCCGACCTAAAACCACTAAACCGGTGCTCCGAGACGGTACACCATATGTCCTCAAGCGCACCTCCATGTACGCCAAAGGCTGCTGAATAACAGCGAGGGACTAGGGTGTGATAGTGGGGAGACTATGACCTCATACCAGAGTATGCAAGAAATAAATAAGTATCATACACATTAGAAAGTAAATAGAGTGCAGAGGCAATAAACAACTGAAATGGAACAAGAAGTAATAGTGAAATGCTGTAAAATCCTGAACAACTATGCAATACAATACAACATTGGTCCCCCACCAGGCCGACCATACAGATACAAGTACAAAATAAACAGAAAGTAAAAGTATAGGGCTCTGTTACTAACTCTGAGACAATCAACATACCCAATCTCCAAACACTATCGAACTGCAGCAGCCCGATTAGTGGAACCACTCGAGCAGCTCCGCTCGATCATGCAACACTGGGCCTCAACCCTATCCACCTTGCAACTCGTGCTCGACCTGAAAAGTAGACATAAGTTCTACATGTACGTCGAGGTGCACATATAGGGATGAGAAATAATATTAGTAGGGAACCCCAAACAGAAACCTATAACTTTGCTGCTAAAAGTGTATACAACAACAATGTGCTCAACCTAGCTGGAAGACAATAAATGGAAGTAAACCAAACATGCAACCACAGTTGAACTCAGGTTATGTAACCCCTATCAACTGGTCAAGTGCCACCATGGATGTCCATATCTATATACATACACATGTATAGTCCCATACCTATACACATATACATAAATATCAATATTATTGATTTAGTGATTCAAATAAAAAGAAAAACATCAGCAATCGATCATTGGGACCTTAAGCCTAATCTCCTGGACATCCTATTCAAGGCCATTGATCTGGATGTCGTTCCACTCAAGCCGTGTATCAAATAAGTCGATCTCTAGGTCCATAATTCCATTAAAATGTACCTTCTTTAGCTAATGATGGAGATATGCATCTCAACAAGATAAACAAAACAACAAACCCTATAGTTCAACAAATAAAAAAAGCAAGCAGATAACACAACAGGTAACCCTCTAGGAAGTACTCACAGCCATCCCCTCTGGTCCTACCTAACAAGTTGCAGTAACCCTCTAGGCAATACACTCAACCTAACCCCTCTAGTTTGGTCATAAGAATTAATAAAGACTCTTTGAGGAATAACTCACAGTCAATTCCCCTTATAGTCTAAGGTAGTCAAGGAATCTCTGAGGAAGCACATAAGGTCAATTAACCTTATAGCCCCAAGGTCACGAAACTCTCTGAGGAAGCTCACCTAGTCAATTCCTTTTATAGCCCCAGGTCGTTCACCGACTATATGAGGAAGCTCACCCAATCAATTCCCCCTATAGCTTGGAGTGGTTCATGGTAATTCAAAGTAAAAAAACAAGACACTCTAAGGAGGCTCACCCGGTCTATAACCGTATAGTCTATAATGCCCAAAGACTCTCTGGGGAAGCTCACTCGGTCTATCCCCATATAGTCTATAATGCCCAAAGACTCTCTGAGGAAGCTCACTCAGTCTATCCCCTAATAGTCTATAATTCCCAAAGAATCTCAGAAGAAGCTCACTCAGTCTATCGCCTTATAGTCCACTACACCAGGTTCTCACTACCCTGTGCAAGTCAACGAATAATAATGTTATATTTCCAAAGTAAACCTATAGAAGTAATTGGAAAATCATTATACAACATATCAGGAATTTCAGATAAACCACTCCATCCTAACAATACTAGGCACCGAAACAAGGCAGCCTAACAGGCAAGCTAGGCCAAACAGTCAAAATCAACTAACATGGGGAAACACATCCACAATAGGGTAAATAACCCCATTTAAAATCAAAACACCTCTACTCAAGAACACAAGCAATAATAGGCATCCCAAAAAACAAGAATGACACCTCACGTCAGGCACAACAGCCAGTAACTAGGATGCACCTCTGGTAAACACTACAACATTAGCATAACCAAGTAAAATATAAACACACAGTGAGGGTGGCCAGAATGCCCAACCCAAAAATACATCCAAATCCCAAATGATTTATCAGTTTGGAATGGGTTCTAGGTGACACCCGATCACCATCTCTACCCAAACCCGACAAAACTACTCAGGGTCCATCAAACAACGGGCACCCACTAGGTCTCTCAGGTCAAACACTGAGGAGGCATCATACTCGGGACCCTCCAATTAAACACGAGCGCAGGATCCTACACAGGATCCTTAGAAACGAGTAAGGGAGTAATCATAAACAGAATACTCAAAGGGAGAAAATCATAGGAATTCCATAACATGGGTCTTATCAAAGGAATAACAAGAGACAGATCCTACAAGGGACTCCCTAGGTCAGCACACAAGTAAAGGCACCCCTCAGGGGATCCTTGGAAGTATCCGACCTCACAGACTCATAGGCTATAAGGGAATGTCTCACAAGGGAAAATATTCATAAATAATATGTTATGGGAGATAGCTAATAGACTATCTCCTATTAAAGGTCTCAACTAAGTTGGTCCAAACACCCAACCTATCATCCATGCCAAGTCTCACTCTCAGGTGACAAAAGAACTCGGTAACTGGAGGAAGAACCCCTCAATTTATATAAAACCCACCAGAACATAATTTATTTGACATATAAATTTCAAAATTATTATTACATTGCGATCTATGTGGAAGAATGCTCAAAATCGACTACTCAGATGCCCAATTCTGACTTATAGAGCATAAGATATCCCCAAATTAGTAAGTTGAAGTAGTACATGGCCAGAACACATGGCCAGACCCCTGGGGTCTGCCTGTGTAATAGTACACAACATGTAATTTACTGTACATGTCATTTAATGTTCACAAAAAGTTACTCCATGTGATTTTTCACTAAAACACATGCCCAAGTACCACTACACAATGTGTACTTTACTGTACACGACATGTACTCTAAAAAACCACTATTTTGTGTTCTACTACACATGGCCATCCACAGAGCCACCAAATAAATGGAGTGTACTCAAAGTACATGGTGTGTAATTAAGAGAACATCGTCTTCACCAAATGGGAATAACACACGACGTGTACCCCTGGAATACACGCTTTGTATTCTGGGTTTTCTGATGCAAATCCCTAAAAACACCTGAAACGCACGTTTTCGCCCCCGAAACATTAGATCCGACATTAAGAGTCCAAAAGAAAGAAATATAAGGATTTAATGACTTAAAACAGCATTCTTAAAGAGGATCTATGAAGAATATACAAAGGGCCCGACCTTTGGGCGGAAACCGCCGATGCTTCGGTTGATTTCACAACTCTCGGTTGCCGCATGCTGACTCAGAGCATCGAGAGCTTCGAATAGGTATCCCTCTTTGCTTTCAACTCTCCTTATTTATCAAACTCCA
Source organism: Viscum album (assembly GCA_963277665.1). Classification (NCBI taxonomy): domain Eukaryota; kingdom Viridiplantae; phylum Streptophyta; class Magnoliopsida; order Santalales; family Viscaceae; genus Viscum; species Viscum album. The sequence continues at coordinate 111,448,943 of OY728151.1, forward strand.
TTTATCCCATTGGTCATGAACAAATGGGAGCTGTAGGATATGTGCACAAAGAGGAGGAAATAAGTGAAGGAACAAAAGAAATGAAAAGGAATAGAAGAAAAAGGGGTTCGGGTGGGCCCCAACACCCTACTTGAGTTTATACCTTCCCTAGGCTAAACTCTCCATTACAGACTCAATGGATCAGATGGAATCTCAATATTATTCTCCATTTAAAAGTTATTTCCAAACGAACCTATGAGAATAATTTAATATTTAATTTAATAATATCAAATATTGAATATTCTGCCAAAATTCGAACAGCTCGGATTTCCTCCAAACTCCTGTCCTAGGGTAAAATCCCTATTCCAGAACCAAAGGTTCTATCAAAGAAATTTTCTGAGATAAGATGGTAGGAGAAAATGTACATTTTACCTGTCATGAGCATCCAACAAAAAAAATTCAAATTTCTACTCAAAATTGCAGTTCAGAAAAACACGGGTTCTTACAAACTACCCAAAATAAACCTTCTTCTCCCCGAGAAGCCCAGTAAAAGGACCTACAACTGTGCTCCCAACCAGAGCATCTGAACAACCAAGCTACATGGACAATCCAACGACCTGCCATATAGTTTTAATAACCACCTTCTTCATAGAATATATTTAACTACGACCAAAATGGTACTGCCCACCATAGGAATACCCTTGTCGTATTTTTAAAAGTAAACTCTGAGATCAAAAGCACCTATCAAACATCGATGTTTAACCTAAACAAGTAAAACCACCCTCAAAGGGCCAATAGTGCACTCCCCACCATATGGATTTCCTTACACCACTCCGAGAGCACAAATAGAACAGGTTCCATCCTCAACAGGGATGAACATTAAGACATAAATAGGAGCTCGATGTAGGGTTGAAGCTCTCTCATCATACTCAAGAATAATCAAGATATCACATGATCGTCTCTTACAAGAGTACACTATGATTTCAACAAAGGCATGTACAGCTCACTCCGAGCCACTCTAACATCCTTCCAAAACCTGACCAGGATTCAAGCACAAGTCAACCATTTTCACACAGGTTTCTCTAGAACAGATTAGACATCGACCTACAAAGGTTCAAGTCAAAACCAAGGGTTTCTAGGTCTTCCACATAGCATTACAGAAAAATACTCAAAACTGGGTAACAAGGTCTAACCACCTAGCCCAAATGATCCACAACGTCTCATAAGATGGTAAACATCACAACAAATAAAAAAGGTCAAAACTGAAACATAGCCTACAAGGGCCCTGCTCCTCTTCAAGCATCCTTAAATGGAATAACTCCCTAGGAAGTCACAAAAAAAATAGAAGAGAAAAGCTAAACTAACCCTTATTGGGTATGTGTATACATCAATACCACAATGTGGTCTAGTTCACAAGAAATTCCTTGATATCTATCGACATAATTTTCAATGATCTGACTAGATAACCACAGACCTTAGAAACAACACCCAATAAGGGATGAACAGAAAGGCATCACGTTCCACATAGACCAACTAGGGTCGCTGCCCCACCTGTGCACAAGGACTGAGACTTCAGACTCAAAAAAAATGCCTCAACATAGATCCACGTAACCTTCCATCAGAGTAAAATGTATGTGTAAGAAGACGATAAGGTCTCAGTCATCAGTAAAACACACACTAGCATGCCTATATGATTCATGAGACGCCTCTTGACTTTGCCGTCCAAGATTCAAAATCTATCTCTGGCCTCTTACCCATGGCCAAGATCCAGAGATCCAGAGTAAATCTAAACACCACACAACATGTGCATCACTCGAGGAGAAAATCATATAATACTGTAACATCGCAAAATTAGAACAACAATCCCAAACCGTGGCAACCAGGACTTCTTACCGGAACAAGTGTTCTCAACGCACCAACATGATATCCATCACAGGTTCTGAAAAATTCCTAATACTATTGTCTACAATATCCCAAATAGTAAAGACCAGGAAAGAAAACTCCTCTGATACCACATTGTAATGTCCCGACCCGGAGCCAATAAACCAGTGCTTCGAGCCGGTTCGCCACAAGGCCTCAAGCGCACCTCCTCGTACGCCAGAGGATGATGAATACCAATGAGGGCTAGGGTGTGATAGTGGGGAGACTATACCCTCATACAAGTGTAAGAAAACAGCAAAAATAAATTTGTATCATACACAATGAAAAGTAAACAGAGTGCAGAGGCAATAAATAACTAAAATAAAACAAGCAGTAATAGTGAAATGTTGTAAAAGCCCGAACTGCTATGCAATAAATTACAAAACTAGTCACCCACCGGGCCAACAAAACATATACAAGTTCAAAAGAAACTGAAAGTAAATGTACAGGGATCTGCTACTAACTTCGATCCAATCCACGTACCCAATCTCCAAGCACTGTCGAACTGTATCAGCCCGATTAGTATAACCACTCGAGCAGCTCTGCTCGATCATGCAACACTGGGCATCATTCCTATCCACCATGCAACTCATGCTCGACCTGAAAAGCAGACATAAGGTCTACACGTACACTGAGGTGCACATTCAGGGGTGAGAAATAATCTTAGTAGGGCACCCCGACAAGAAACCTATAACTATTCTGCCAAAAGTGTATGAAACAAAAATGTTCTCAGCCAAGCTGGAACACAAAAAAATGAAGTAAACCAAATGTGCAGTCACAGTTGAACTAAGGGTATGTAACCACTATCAAATGGGAATGTTACACCATGGATGTCCATATCTATATACTTACACATGTATAGTACCATACCCATAGACAAATATATAGATATGAATATTCATGATTAAGTGATTAAAATAACATAAACAACAATAGAAGTTGATCCTTGGGACCTTAAGACCGATCTCCTAGACGTCCTATTCAAGGGAATTGAGTTGGACGTCATGCCACACAAGCCATGTATCAAATAAGTCTATCTCTGGGTCCATAATCCCATTGACATGTACCTGATTTTTCCAACGCTAGAGATAGGCCTCTGAACTTGCTAAACAAAACAGGCAACCCTCTAGTTCAACAAATCAAACACAAGTATGTAGATAACACAAAAGGTAACCCTCTGGGAAGTACTCACAGCCATCCCCTATGGTCCTACCTAACAAGTACCAGCAACCCTCTAGTAAGTACACTAAGAATAACCCCTATGGTTTGGTCATAAGAATTCATAAATGCTCTCAAAGGAATCACTCACAGTCAATTCCCCTTATAGTCTAAGGTAGTCAAGGACTCTCTAAGGAAGCACAGAAGGCCAATTCCCCTTATAGCCCCATGGTCACAAGACTCTATAAGGTAGCTAACCTAGTCAATTCCTCTTATAGACCTACGTCATTGACATACTCTCTCAGAATGCTCACCTAGTCAATTCCCCCTATATCATGGAGTGGATCATGGGAATTCAAACTAAAACAAAGACTCTATGAGGAAGCTCACTCACTCTATCCTCGTATAGTCTATAATGCCCAATGTCTCTCTGAGGAAGCTAACTCTGTCTATCCCCGTATAGTTTATAATTCCCAAAGACTATTTGAGGAAGCTCACTCGGTCTATCCCGTTATAGTCTATAATGCCCAAAGACACTCTGAGAAATTTCACTCAGTCTATCCCCTTATAGTCCACTACACCAAGTTCTCACAGCCCCATGTAAGTCAACACATTGTAATGCTATATGGAAAAATTAAACCTACAGAACTACTTGGCTAATCAGTCAACAACATATAAGCATTTCAGGTAAAACGACTCCATCCTAACAATAGTAGGCATGGAAACAAGGGAGCCTAACAAGAAAGCTTGACCAATTGGTCAAAATCAAGTATCATGGGAAAACACATCCATAGTAAGGTAAATAACTGCAATTAAAATAAACTAACCTCTACTAAAGCACACAAGGAATAATAGGCATCCCAACAAACAAGAAAGATGCCTCATGTCAGGCTCAACAGCCACCAACCAGGAAGCACCTCTGGTAAACATTACTGTATCAGCAAAACCAAGTCAGATATAAAAAAACAGCAAGGGTGGCCCGAACACCCAACCCAATAGTACATCCAAAGCCCAAAGGGATTACCCGTTTGGAATGGGTTCTAGGTGACACCCGATCACCATCTCTACCCAAACCTGACATAACAATTCAGGGTCGGTCAAACAACTGGCACCCAATGGGCCTCTCAGGTCAACCACTGAGGAGGCATCCCACTCGGGATCCTCCAGGTAAACACGAGCGAAGGCATCGTACATGTGATCCTTAGAAAAGAGTAATGGTGGAATAATAAATAGAATCTTCAATGTAAGGAAAACATAGGCATTCCATAACATGGGTCCTATCAAAGGAATACCAAGAGAGAGATCCTACAGGAGACTCCCTCAGTAAGCACATAAGTAAAGGCATCCCTCAGGGAATCCTTGGAAGTATCTGGTCTCATGGACTCATAAGATAGAAGGGAGAGTCTCACAAGGGGAACTTCCTATAAATAATTGGATGTGGTAGATATCTCATAGCTCATCTCCTATTTATGGTCTCAACTAAGTTAGTCCGAACACCCAATCTATCATCCATGCCAAGTCTCACTCTCAGGTGACAAAAGAACTCGATAAAATGAGGAAGAACACCTAAATTTATATAAAATCCCCAAAACATTTTTTATATGAACTATAAATGTCAAAAGGATCCCACCATTGTGATATACATGGAAAAAATCTCATAATCGACTACTCACATGCCCAATTCTGACATCCAGAGCATAAGATATCCCCAAATTACTAAGTTGAAGTAGTACATGGCCAGAACACATGGCCATACCGCTAGGGTCTGCCTATGTAATAGTACACAGAATGTAAATTACTATACATGGTGTGTACTATTCACAAAAAGTTAAACCATGTGTATTTTAACAAAAACACCTGCCCAAGTACCACTACACGGTGTGTACTTTACTGTACACGGCGTGTACTCCAAAAAAACCACTATTCTGTGTTCTACTCAACACAGCCAGCCACACAGCCACCCACTACATGACATGTACTCAATGTACCCAGAGTTTTCATAATAAAACATCCACTTCCCCAAACAGAAATAACACACAGCGTGTACCCATGGAATACACGCTGTGTTTTCTTGGTTTTCCGATGGGAAATCCCTGAAAACACCCAAAACACCCGTTTTCGCCCCCAAATCATTAGATCCAGCCATAAGAGGCCACAAGAATGTAATATAAGGATTTAAATACTTAAAAAACATTCATAAAGAGGATCTATGGTGAAAAAAATGAACCTACCATTAGGCGGAAATCGTCGAAGCTTCGGTTGATTTCACGGCTCCCGATTGTCGCACGCCGACTCAGCGTGTTGAGCGCTTCGAATCGGTACCCCTATTGGCTTCAAACTCTCCCTCTTTCACAAAATCCATTTATTACATAGGTCACGACCAAAGGGGTGGTGTAGGAGACATTCACAAGGAGGAGGAGGAAAGAAGAGATGGATGAAAAGAAAAGAAAAGGAAAAGAAGAAAAAGGGGCATGGGTCGGCCCCGATGCCTGACATGAGTTTATACCTTCTCTAGGATAATCTCTCTATTCTGGAGTCAATGGAATAGAATGAATCTCCATACAACTCTCCGTTTAAATTTTATTTCCATATGAACCTATGTGAATAATTTAATATTTAATTTAATAATATTAAATATTAAATATTCTACCAAAATTGGAACTGCTCATATTTCCTCCAAACATTTGTCCTAGGGTAAACTCCATATTCCAGAACCAAAGGAGCTATCAAAAACATTATCTGACATCATATGGTAGAAGAAAATAACTGTTTTACCCCTCATGAGCATCCAAAAACAAAAATTCAAATTTCTGCTCAAAATGTCAGTCTAGAAAAACACGGTTCTTACAAAGGACACCCCCTAACGATCCGCAAATGGAGCCTGAACGGGGACTGGGTGTGGTTTTTGGACCAAATCTTGGATTGTATGCACAACCACATCAACTGTATTTGAATCCACAACTGCATTCTCTCTCTGAGGATCAGTAGATGCCTTTTCCAAGACCCAACTCACATGTATTCTCAGAAGCATGATGTTACACGACATCAGTATACTACATTGAATACTTTAGGTAGTGATCAAACATAGTAACGAGGGAAATTTATCCAAAAATAAAGAAAAAAATATTTGGATTTCACTTTATCCAAATCGAAATAGAGAAAAGACTATAATTGTTCCATAAGATGCATTTCCCTAACCACCCCTGGAGACTTAAGGTTCATTGAAGTGAGAGCTGTCTAGGCACTCAATCCCAAATACCTCATAAGTCCTAACAATATTTTTCAAATGTATACTAACATTAAGACAAACGTTCAACCCAGTACTCTGATACAATTTTGTCACAAATTGGCCTGGGTACCCTGGTAACTCAATAATCAATCTGGTCCTAACATATCTCGTAGGGCATTATCGATCCCCATGGTTTGGTGACTAGAACCTGGAATCATACAACATTCAAGTAGGAATGATTTTTACACTAACAATGATGAAATAAAATAAGCAAGACAATATGAATATCAAAAGAAAACTCCACTGGGAGTAAAGTTCCAAAATACAATAAGGCACAAACAATCCAAAATTACTATAACCCTTGTCTTAAAATAAGAAAACCCAACCCATGTCCTTAAGGACACGACTCACCAAGGCCACAATTCGGCTTCTAGATCTTCCTCAAAGTGACCCTTTCCCTTTGCTCGAACCTAGAATATGATAAGCTATTCACAAGTAGAGTGTGAGCTAAAAAACCTAGTAGGGTCTCACCATAGATTCCATAGCAGATGATAAAAACTAATTAACCAAAGAAACTAATTTTATTTAAAATTAAACAGGTTTGTAATTTTATAGAATAAATCAAAAAATCATCTTATACAGTTCAAATGATAAAAAATCATTTATGAAAATTATTTCAAAATGATGGAATATTTTTAAAAAAACGGCTTAAAAAAAGTTTATGTAAATTTAGTAGGCATGTAAAGAAGTTTAAAAGTATTGGAATAAAATTTATACCTTATACATAAATAAACAAATGAGCAACATGGTCCTCTATCAAATAGTTATGATAGTATTCCTACTATAGGAATCCACACTCACTAAGTGATCATGACAACATGGGTACACATACGACCTCTGGACACTAGTCAGAGAGGACTCATCACCATCGCCTAAGGGATGTGACCTGTTACATTCATGCTTTATAATGTTGTAGTAATCATAGAGTGTGAATAAATAACTCAAAATCTATATAATGATTGCATGTTCTCTGACACAATCAATGATGGAGAATTTATTTAAATACTACTTAAAATACAATTAAATATCATTACCCTATTTTAAATGTCAATTTTCTATTTAAAACCAAAACATGTTTTAATAAAAAACATGCCTCTTTTACAAGATAAAACCACTAGGTTTATCTCAAAACATTTTAAGCCATTTTCACATGTTTCAAATCCATTCACAACTAATTCCATTAATTTCACAATTATTTTCCAAAATTTAATTCAAAAATTTAATTCAAATAGTTTCCATCAATCCACAATTTAAATTAAACAACATAAATTAATCAATTTATATAATTACAACCCAATTCAATAGAATTGGTGGTTTCCCCATTTTTCATGACAAAACCATTTCCAAATCTCCCAATTCTCTGGAATTGGGTTTTATCAAATCAATTGAAAGAATCTTTTAGTAATTGAATTTAAATAAAAAATTGAAATAAATCAAGCAATACAAGGATACAAAATTTGTCTAATCAGGAAAAAACCGCATAACACATGGTCATCAATTTCAATGGAAAGATAATAAACTATTTGTGGTTCAATACACCTCCTCACAGCTTTATTGTTGTAAGCATCACCACATCAATGGTCCACATTTGTTAAGGGTTCCTAGAATCAAAACATTTATTTTATTTCCTAAAGAAATAAAATATTTCATGTGATTTCATTTTCTCACTCATAGATAATCTTTGGATTGTCTTTTTATGTTAATGTATAGAACTATAAGCAATATCCTCAAAAATAATTATAAATCTCATTTGATAATTATATCCCTAAAATAATTTTAGAACAGAGGTGGTATTCCTCATAATTATTCTTTTTTAATATATATATATATATATATATTTATGTATATATATATATATATTTCAAAATATCAATTTATAAAGTAATTATCATTTACTATAACTTTACATATATTTAGTGATTATTTATTCAATAAACGAATTGTTGTAATTTTAAAAAAATAATCGAATGATAATTTTTTTTATATATTACTGAAAATAATTCAATTCTTTATACATTAATAAATCTGATAAATTATCCTTTGATAAGTAATTTAAATTATCATTTATTAATTATACTCATTAACCATAGATTAAACACTAAATTATCCAATGAAAATTTTATAATTATTATCTAATAATTTATTTTAAAATTATACATTTATAATTAAAATTTATCCATTGATAATTTATTTTCAAAGATCCATTAAAATTAGAAAAATTGGATTGAGGAATACCTTTTTTCCTTCGAAAAACAATTATTTTTCTTCTTCCTGTTGAGATGAATTCAATTATTCTGATAGCATATAATTTTGATCAATAATGTAGAAGATATTGAATTTAGAATATTGAATAAATACTAAAAAATAAATAAAAAATAAAAGAAAAATAAAATAAAAACACCTCTTTTGTTAGGCTTGGCACGCCATGGAAAAGAAGAATTGTATTTCCGGCTAGACCAATGTAAATGGAATGCATCGATGGGTTATCGGTCACACATAGATAGTTTAGGGACTATTCAGGTTCAGTTGGATCGATCAATCTTGATGGTAAAAATTCATGACTACTTTAAGAACCTGAAATTTCATTTCCACCGTTCAACACTAAAACTCAACCGTAATGATCTATTTGATATATTTTTTAATGATATAATCATTAGGTTTTTTAAATTAATTCATTACCAAGTTAAATGGTCAACAATAGGTTAAAATCATAGGTTTTTCAAAATTCCAGTTGGTTTAATAGAGGTTCGTCCATTCTTTTGGGAAGATAATGAATATTACCATTTTTTTATTAAAATTAATTATTTAACATAAAAATTAAATAACATAAAATGCCTATTTCACGTGAATGTTATGACCTGGATAAGGTAAACCCCCAATTAAATAACCAACGATGGTCTCAAACTTTTCAAACGATGAACTACTTGATATATATTAATGATTTAATATTTAAAAATAGGAATAAATAAAAAATAAAAAATAAAATGGTTTTAATTGCGAGGGAAACATCTAAACGTTAGAATCTTACAAATGTTATATCTCTTCTAGGGTAAAAACCACATTCTAGATCTATCTATTGTTTCATATTTCCCATATGACACACAATTTTGTAGATACTTAATTATTGTTAATGAAATAATATATAAATATTATTTAATAAATTCATCTCACGAGCGAGGAATCCAAACGTCCAGATCCATCAAATGTTATTACCATCCCAGGGAAAATACCTTGTTTCAGACATTATGGAGGTATCAAATTTCTCATGAGACACACTATTTGGGAGTTTTTTATTTTTTTTTAATAAATTATGTGCATTTAATATAATATAAATAATATTTTTTTCAGTCTTCACTGATGCATTGTGGGTCTCAGAATCTCACACTAACTAGTTTTCAAACTCTTAAAATAATTAATTGAGTATTTAATATGTTAAATAGCATTTAAGTACATTAACACATTTATCAAAATTTCACTTATAAATATTTTTTCCCACTTATGATATTAATAATTTAACACAAGAGTGTTGATGAAAATTTAAAATAGTAATGAGATGTTACAATGAACACTAACTTGGTTTGGAATTTGGTGGATGCATATGAAGGGGTGAGACCCATTGTGTGAAAGTTTATTCATAATAAAAATGACATTGATGGTTGAATGTCTAACTATAATGAATTTATTATTGTGAACAGATACCAAAATGTTCATAGTACTGAATATGAAGACTCCTTTTTATATATTAGAATGATAAAGTCCTTTTGGATTTCTCTTTCCATAAAATCTAATTATGATTATGAGATATATCAAATGGTTTTAAGAACTTTTTTCTTTAGTATTAATGTATTCTAGGACATATATATGACATAACATATGGGTTTTGAATTTTCGAATGAGACTATAATGGTATGAATGTTATAAATGATCAATTTATGAATTGAGGCATGGTTTTAATAGTTGGAATATCCAGTATGGTGATATAATCATAGTGTTTGGTTAAGAAAATAATGATTCTTAAGTATTTAAGAGGATTAGTTGGATCATAGTGGTGTTTTTAATTTTTAATTTTGATTAAATACTTATTATCAGAAATGAAAACCCAACTCTTCACTCTAGGAAGATGAGGCCTGATGAATTATTCTCAATGAAATACATATGAGTATACATAATGTTTATGAGGATCTATATAGATATATATATAAGTTTTATTGGGCATAGTAAATACAAACACATTTGTAATGCGCTATAATGGTTTAACATGGAGATCCCCATGTAGTACACTTTACTTGTATTACATGGAATAAATATTTATAATATTTAATATTTTTATAAAAAGTTATAAAGTATAGATAGAATTAATTATACATACTCTATAGGCTCAATCATGTATTGTATGTTATGTAACCAACCTAATTTATACTATTCCCTCAACATTACTAGTAGATATGAATAAAATATTAGTTAGTGTAATCAGATTAATAGTAAGACCAGATAAAACTACTTGGGAAGAACTAAGGAAGTGTTCTTAGAATTTATAGGGGAATATTAAATATGTATAAATGGATAGATGGATGATATTTTCATATCAGAAAAAGATTATATGAGATATATTTTTCTTGATTTTTCAAAAATGGTAGAACTACAACTTAAGAATAATTCCAAACAATCCAAGACAGTAGACTTGAAAATAGAGGTGGATTATATCATAGAATAAAATGCTGCAAATGAATCTATCTTGATCAAGAAGTCAATATCTGAACATGAGGTGGTTATTATGATTCCTTCAAAGATTGAAATGTACTTTAAAAATAATGGAGCTTTCACTTAGGAAAAGGAAAAATAGACTGGAAAAATGAATAAACATATCCATCTCAAATACAATCTTATATGAGATATCATTGAGAGGGGGTATATATAAATCAATTGTCTTGATATATAGAACAATATAGTATTTTTATTGATAAATCAATCAATACCACAACAAAATGAGGTTTATGTTTGGTCACTACGTATTCAATATATAAGAGATTGATATAATGGAAATATGGTGTGTCATGACTGTATAATAAATTGACCCATAATTTATTATTCATTAATTTATGATGAATTTTATTTTACATGACTGGTCGAATGATAACATCACATACAGTATAAATCTTGATTTATCTCTAATTATTGGTCATTGTAGAGTATTATGATTTTAGATGATATGATAATATTAAAATGAATATATTATTATAATAGTTTCAAAATCTTGTAAAAATGTTTTAAAGAGTAGATTCATCAGGTAATAAAATGATTTTTAATAATTATACTGACTTAAGAAAGTATATCCGAAGAAATATCATACAATCTTTAATTTACCTAGGGGATTTATGCTCATTGTTATTCCTTTTTTACATATGGTTAGAGATATAGATAGTAATAGAACCCTCATACTTTTAATCCTTTCATATCCAATGTGATAGAGACATATCTAATCAATAGGTGTTTGGGTATTGTTACGATCATTTCATTTAATAGATCACTTCCAAGATGGTATTTTCCTACATGTATAATGTGTAGAAACATCAAGTTGATGAATAAATTAGATAAATAAATTTATGGCTATGCTTAGTTTAGTCACATGTGATTTTATTAGATACTTATATGGGATACATGTGATTTACACATTTGTTAAATGAATGAAATGTTATTTATTTATTTAAATAGTCTATCTATTTCATAGAATCAACAAAAATGATTTTTGATACAATATATTTACTTATTCATTTTACAGTGGTCACTGAAATCATAGAAATTTGATTATATAGGTATACATATGATTTATATGATACATCATGTTGTGTACATTGTTGTATATAGATTTGAATATGTTTGATGGATGTCACACCATAATCAGTAGATTAAGAAGAATTAATTCTTTTTTGGAGGCCACTCATTACATATATTAATGAAATATGGTTTTTATATTTGTTATCAACACTACTAAGGCATGTTGGGTCACACATTTAGTCCGCTTTATAAGGATTTTGTTTTTAAAGTAGTCATTATTCCAAAATGAAAAGATTATGATAAAAATTAATCCTAAAGCTAAATTGGATGGATTCACAAAGAGACATTTTTTCCATAAATTCCATAATGGATTTTAGTGTAAGGGAAAGATTATTATATGTACCCTAAAATACGAGTGTGAATGAATTATATATAGGATTATATTGTTATCATTTAATTTTATAGGTACTAATCCATTAAAATGGATTAGATGACATCAATTGTTAGTGTATTATCTATATTGCATTCATTAAAGTAATAAAATAAAGAATTTTAATAGTAATAAACATATGTTGATGTGTTTCATTATTTAAAATAATTATAGGATATATATATATATATATATATTTATTTATAAAGTGAAGAGATCACTATTTTCAGTTATGATTGATTGTATACATGTCTCTCAATTTTTTCTTCCTCTTGAAATAAATCTTATTACAATATAATGGTGGTAGAACCCTTTTGTGATTTTGGGATCCTCAATAAACATTTATCAATCCATTGGCTTGTGTAATACAATAGATTTCAGAATATATCATGTTTTGCTTTTGTGATGTTAATCAATTGAGTTTCAAATAATGAAAATTCATTCATCACTTTTGGTACACATGTTATATTTTTTAAATAAATTATTTATGTTGTTTTTTTAGAAAAAAAAATGTAATATGGATTTTATTCTACTTCTGTGTTATTAATATAAACCCCTAACACTCATCAGACTCCATTGTGGCATGAACATTTCCCACAACAATCGCTTTAAGAAAATAAAATATTGCATATCACTAGCGGGGAATGAAAAATAGAGTTCTAATGTTATTTATTATCATCTAATATTCTAAAAAATGATTTATTCTTATGTAGAATTGAATTATTATTATGCATATATGGTTTATTTTCACACATTTATGTTTTAGTGGAGCCTCAAAATACATGGTGTAATCATTCACCCAACCAGAAAACATTACTTACACATGAAATATATATTTTTATGACACAAAATGTAGATATTTCGTATCTTTACTGCATACATAACATTCAATTCATTTTTAAATTAACTCAAATCTCTATAGAATCAATTCTTAATGTATTTTTGAACCCATTTTAAAGATTAATAATCATTTTATTGAATATGAAAACCAAAAAAAATACTTATATAGTATTTTTATATCATCCTTATAGAATAATTTCCCTATTTTTTGGATATTTTATTCTAATAATATATGGAAAGTCCTCTCAACATATAATTTATTGAGAACACACCTCTAGAGTTGATGCATTTTTCGTTAACTTCATCATTTTCTAGTTTTATTCTTTTCTAGAGAATGGGTTCCTTTAACCTTGTACACTAGTATATTCAACATGGACGATAGGTAGGATCTATCCAAGACATAGTCTATTCCGAGAGAAACCCAACTATTGAGAACATATATCATAATGTCATTTGGGAATTAGGGTCCACTATATCATTAAAAACCGTAACAGGTATGAAAACAATGGGTGCTTTTATATATAAGATATATTCACACCTATGGATCATGATCACTATAGGAATTTTAAATATAATTTTATTAAGTATATTTTATAATCATCCTGAATAGTTTGCCCATAAAACTTTAATAGGAGCACACATTCTTAGAAAAAATAGTTTTATGATCAGTCATTCTAACTATAGAAAACATTATTTTTTAAAACGTCAATATGCACATTTTAATTTTTAGTGATTGAAAAATTATAATGATTTCCAATTTTTATCCTTGTTATAGTTATAGGATAAACTCCATCAATACTATAATAACATGATCATAATCATTACTCAATTTATGTCCTTTTTTTAAATCTGAATATGTTACGATGAACTATGACAAAACATTAGTTGGTTTTAAATAACATTATGATGAAATATGGGGACTTACGATGGTATATATAGATGTGATCAATATGTATTAGAAAAAAATATTAAAAAATTTTAAGATCTGTTCCTTATGCTAACTAAACCATATTAATATATATAATAAGTTGGATCTCATTTTGAAAATAATTCATAAAAAATAGATAGAATCTTAGTCATATGACTATTAAAATATCCAAATTTTATTAATACACTCTATTAATGATGCACTACCATAAATTTTCATATCATTCATTATCAAGGAAAGGCTAGTTGTGGTACAAAATACCTTAGGAGTGATGAAATACACACCCGAATATTACTTTTAAATTGTATATAGTCAATATAAATTTAGTATTATGTATACCTATGTGGGAATTAGTATATTGATACATATATGTTGAACCTTATTTATATTATCTCATTGTTTTTTCAGCAATATCTATGTTGAAATATAGATAAATTATTATTATCCAAGGAAACTACATGGAAAATTAATTCATTATATATATACCCTAGGAAGGGAATATTTTTGATTTATTTACATTTCGTAGGCCTATTCAAACCCCTATATATAGAATATGGGATATGATTATATGAAGGCTCCAAAAACTCTATATATAAAATACAATGTTACCATTATAACAGAGGTATATCGAGAGTGCCACAGAACATCATAAGCTACATCACCATTCATGTGGACCATATACTTTTCAAAACACTATCAGACAAATTAACCCATGTATAGTTTTTTGAAAAACTTTCTCAACATCATTGATACCAAGTAGTCATATTACCATAGCCTTGATTAAAAATTTATATGTGAAAAATTATTGAGTCATTTTGTAAATTTATTTATACAACACAATTTTTTCCAAATTAAACGGTATGTGTAATAAAATTAATGATACATAATATTTTTTTTATTATTAATGTAAATGTTAAACATGTAAATTATTATTTTATAAAATAAACATGAATTTGTTAGGTTGTTACTATGTAGTAGAATTATTGTGTTTTATAGTATCTTAATTTTATATATAATCAACAACTCATATAGAGGGTACCTTAAAAGAAAATATAGAAAAATAATTTTTTTGAGTTTGTATATAGATTCTAAATAATGAATTTGAAATTTATTTATTTAATTTTTAATTAACTACCATTATTAGATATAAATGTTGATCATGTTATGAAAAATAAGAAGTATAGTCCATTTTTCAACGAAAGAAAAAAATAGAAATTGGAGAACATGAATTAAATTTCTTATAATATTCAATGATTTTAAAAATTTATAATTGATTGTTTTATAAAAACCCTTAATGAATTATAATATTTATTAAGGATGATACAATATTTCATGATTCAAGAAGCGTCCAGGTGAAATAACTCTTTACTAAGCCTTATATAGGATACATATTGAATGTAGTAATTATCTATAGTCAAGATTTAAAAAAATGATAAAACATAATCTTGTGGATTTTTTATCTATAAATCTACCATATATGATAGTCATCCACAATTTATAGCTTTATATGTAACCTTTCAGTAACCAAGATTGTAAAAAAGGAAAAGGATATACCAAATTAGATCTTGTTTCTTTTTAATATAATATGTTTTTAATTTGAACATATTTAATTCCTTGTTGGGGAATTTGTATGCTCCCAAAAGGTCTCAATCACATTAGAAAAAAGGCTAAGAAAATGTTTAAATAATTTTATCTTTTAAGAAAATATCATTCCAATTCCCAAGATTTTTTAACTAAAAATTTTAATTATAAAAATGAATATACAACATATAATAACTATCATAACTATCCGAATATTGTAATATAATCCCATTTGAAATATAAAGATCTTTATTAAGGAAGGGAGAATCCAAGACATTGAAAATTGAGACATAAAATAAGAATAAACATGAAATTTGAGATCTCATTTGTTAATTTTCTATTATAACCAATGATGATAAATTTGAAAATAATTCTTATAAATGTTATGGAATTATGAAATTATCTTGAGAATACTTATTGAATGTCTGAATATTTTGAACTATATAAAAGTTAATTAGATGGAATATTTTCCTGAAAAAAATTTATGAAATATATCCTTGAAAACCCCCATCATGTTAGGGTTGTATCACTAATTTCATTATAATCATCATAGAGGAATCTAAAATCATACAAGTCATAATGGTTTTTTAAAATAAACCATTTAGTATAAAAATATTTGTTTAAATTTATTTTATATAATCAAAAATATGTTGTAATATAGAATGTCGTACTATAATGGTATTTACTATTAGAAAACCAATTTTCCCTATAAGATACTACCTACATATCTGATAGACTCGTTTAAAATTATTTTCTACATTTATCAAATTCTCATTAAAAAATTCCCACACCTTCACAATGTTCATCTAATTGAGACAACATGTTAGGATGATATTGTTTATTTCATAGAAAAAGTCATATTTATATGATTTCAATCCAAATATTGAATTTATATTCTACAATACACTAAATTTTATTGAATCCTGTATTACCACATAAGGTAATAATTCAAGGTATGCTCTGATTTCCCAAAAAAAATCTAAATGGATCACATATTAAATGTGAGAGTGACTCTCTTATTTCATGGACTCAAACAATAGGTTTCATTTCTTAATGACTAGTGTTATTCCATTATATAATTAATATAAAAATCATTGTACACCCACCATCTTCATAAACAGAAATAAAACTACATAGCCCATGTTTTTTCCCACATGAAATAAAACATTAACTTATGACTTTATATATTTCCCTAATCTAAAAGTTTCTGTTGTCAATTGATTTCTTTCTCATATTTTAAGTATTATGACTATAAGGCACAAAAAACATTTAATAATGTTTTTAAACTGTATTATACGCTCTACTTATATGGATTTATATTTTAATGTTCCTTATTCAGGATAAGTGTGATACACTTCTCATATTGTTTTAAATTATAGGTTATTACATTCTTGTATGTCATAAAACTACAAGAATAATTTATAAGTGAATTGTATTATTCCCCTATTGAGAAGAGCCTACCATAACATAGTACATACTATTTTTATGAATTTAAACCATTAAAACATATATTAAATTACACCTAAAAGACTATTAGTTTTCCATTAATTAGATATTTTAAACATGGACATATTATTTTATAACCTAAAGTAAATTTATTCATTTATTTCAATAGAAATTAATTCATTATAGCCATATCAGTCATATTAATCATCCTTATTACCCCAGTAATTGAAACATAAGAAAATACTGATATTAGATTCTCAATACTGGTAAAACATAAGTTATGTAAATTGAATGAATATAGATGATCATAATAAAGATTATAAAAGGATTGTTTATAAAATGAACTTTTATTTCATATACGTAGTCATAACAGTATAACCATAAAAGTAATAAAATAATAAAAATCATTGAATAAAGCTTTATCATGACGTATGATTATTAAATCAAAATGTGGTATAACATAGGATTGTGTCACATGTTTTCATACAGAAAATCATATCTTATATTGTGCCACACTACCAATACCTCCAATTCATATTATAAAAAAATTTATCATAACATAAAAAATAAGTAAAATATCCCAAACTCATTAATATAATATTTAATGAGATATAAATATTTACTCAATACATTGATCGACATTATAATTTTTTTCATGCATCATAGAATTATATTCCACACTTATCTATACAACATGAACAAGAAAATACACATAGATTTACCAAAACATAATTTACCCATTGGAGAGAAATAAGAATCATAACCATAATATAAATTTACATAAATATATCATCCAAAGGAATAAATTAGATGCATAAATTAAATTATATGATCAGTTAATCATTAAAAAAATTTAATAATATTTATATATAAGAAAAAGAATTTAGAGTAAAATTAATAAATTTGTAAAAATAAAAATAAACATCAATTTAAATTTTATAGAATTTATAAATAAATACTGAATAATTAATTGGTCTTAAAAATAATGAACAGGTAAATAATAATTTCATTGATGGATACTAAAAACATGAAAGGGAATATTTGTACGGAAAACCAAACAAAGTTATGATAAAATAGAAGAGCATAAAACATAATTTAAGAGAGAAATAAAATGTTTATATGAAATTTTTTTGAGTAAGACATTTCCAAAAGACACTAACCATAAGAAATCATTATATTAGAGAGAATTAAATTCTTAGAAAAAATAAATAATATGGTCATAGATGAAAAAAATTATAATTGAAAATAACAGGTAAAATATTTCATATTATAATTGTCAATTTCAGTGAATTATATATATAAATGTAGGGAGAATCTAAAAATTAATATATTTCCCAAACATGACAATATGAGATGGAAAATGGGATTTAAATGAATAGTATATACATATAATTACCATGACCAAATTAGCTAAATAAAACTAGGTCATGTGAAGATGTTATATCCAATAGACATCACAATCTCCAGAGGTTGATCTAAGAACAAGGGATTAAATTATTTATAAAAGGTAAATGATTTCCCCCAATAAAGATCATTATTGAAAATATTACTTAAACACATATAATTTCATTATCAATCTAATCCCAGTAGATTCCATATGTGTCACCAGTTAACAATAATTGTATACGAGGTAAGAAAATTGTAAACAATGCATTAAATAATAAGAACATGTAATAACATACATAAAAGTGTCTAAAAACATATAAAAATCATATAAAATATGTAATCTAGGGAATAATAAAATTGATTTTCATAAATTGATCCAAACACACACTAAGGAGTAACATTTGGAGATTTTTGAGTAGAAAACTTTTATGTGTACATCAGAATACACCCCCAATAATTCTATAACAATAATATGAAAAAATAAAAAATATTACACATGATATTATAAATCTTTATCAAACTATCTCATTAACATGAGTTTTCTTTTCAAATCCTTGGACCATAAAACCAAAAATATACAAGCTTCTTATAGGGGACTTAGTAGGGTGTGATCATTACAAACATAGTACATGTTCACCATTAACCCCCTACTATCTTCCATAAACCAAGGTGCATGAACCAATAATACCATGCTAGATAGAGAAAAAAGTAGATGAAAAATAGACACTATAATGACTTAAAATATGGAAATTTATAGTTAAATCAAGTAAATACCTATTTTTGGAGGGTTTATACCAATATATAGCAGCTTTGGGACAAGCTCGATATAAATGGAATGGTTTTAAGTAGAGAAATATTATATCAATTCTAATCCAAAGATATATTTATATTCTATAGTCAGTGATTAAATCCATTCTTATGGAAAATGAGAGTGGGTTTATTTGAGTCATGGAAGTAATTTTTTCGGTTCCATGGGAATGGGGAAAGGGGTATACAAAGTCCTTGAATTTTAATCCCAACCCATAACATTTTTTCCTCAAAAATGTGTGTTACTAATAATCCCTCAATAAAGTATTAAATTTTCCTTTATAATAAAATTACATAATACAATATCAAACATAATTTCATCTACAAAACACAGAATCACACTACCATAACCTAATTAAAAAGCTAATATATAACTTTTTAAAATTATGGATAGTAGATAAAAAATGATTAGTAAAAATATAAATGTGACACTCAACATGGATATTATTTTTGAATTGATAAATAAGAAAATAAATATAGGTATAACAAATATTACATTTCTAAATAGATTAAAAATCATAGATAGAAGAAATAAGTTATTAAAAATCCAAAATTTTATATATCTTTCAATATCAATAATGTATTAATAATAATAACGTAAATAACCAATAAAATATATTACATTTAACTAATAATAATACATGAAAAAATAGTAGATATTGGACATTAGATTAAAATAGTTCAATTATTTCCAAAAATAGATTATAAATATTTATGTTAATGAAAAATACCATTTAAATTTAATTTTCTCGAACCAAAAAAGATACTATGTTAACCCTTTTAGAGTTTAAAAAAATAAGGGGTTCACCAAAATATACCATTTTTAAATTAATACTCAAGGTCTATAGGAATAGAACATGATATAATATATGGGATGGAACTAACCAAACATATGATATTTTTTGAATATAGTTTACACTATAAAATAAAAAGTAAAATAAAAATAAAAATGAGGCACTCACATATGATTTTCTTAGACTAAAACCAAATAATTAATACAAAAAGATAATTTTGAAGGAATTTATGTATTTTCAATTAACAAGATTAGTGGAAATAGGGTTCAAACATATATATAATAAAAAAAATTAAAATATTATTTTTATATCAGAGTAGAATCTTTCAAAATATGAGCTCCTATATCCTAAAGGAAATTATTTTGAAGATTATTGAAATATATTTCATTTTATAGGGAAATTCATGAAAGAGGGATATTTTAAAAGAGGATAGAGTGAGTAATTGAAGAAAAAATCATGATGTTTGAGTTGTAGAGGTTCAAATTTATAGATTTAATATACAAGAATTCAATTTTAAAGAGAATTATACCGATGAGTCTACCCAGTACTCAGTCGGTGCCTACTATATACTTAGTGGTTTAAACTAAACCACCTAAATCAACAAATATCAATTGAGTACCAGTTACAAAACCATAAGGTACATGGTTCTTCTATTGTACCTCACCCATTTTCCTTCTTCTTTTAAATTCCTTAAAAACCCTATAACTATAATCTACTATAATTCATAAAATTTATAGGTTTAAAGTGATAAATTAAAGGTGTTACATTGAACCAAAAATAATTGTTTTCACAATATTACGATCTATTTTATTATTATGCTCAAGAATCATTACAATACATTGATGTTGATCAAGGACATAAATTGATAACTCTATTTCCAAGAATAATGTGGTAAAAACTTTAATTCAGGAATAAAGATAATGACTCCCCACCATTATAAATTATATGATATAGATTTTAAACTAAAACAATCCTATATAAAATGTAATTTACCAAATAGACATGTTATTTGGATATTCACCATCTAGGTTACCTAAAACAGCAGCATAAAACTTCCATGTCATTAAACGAACATAAAAAATGCTAAGATAAGAATTTTTAAAACACATTTATTAATTATGTAACCGCATAACCCATCCATCACATTAATTTTGATTAAAAATTTTAAAAAATAGTTAATTTTTTTCTGATGATTTCTGATCCATACATCAAATATATTGGAATGAAGGTATAGCCCTATAAGAACATATTTAATCAGTGGATGAAAAATATTTTTCATTTGAGTCCCAAGAAATAATAAAATGAACCAATAACTATATAAAAATAGTTTTTCTATAATATAAAATAAATAATTGTATTCACATCACCATCCACAATTAAATATCAAGATCATTTTGACTACATAAAAATATTTTCTGATAAACTATGAACTAAATTATTTTTAATTAATATATATATATAATCATCTGGTTTCAAAATGTGTCTGGTGTTTTAAAAAAATTCAAACAATGTTAATGCAACTAAAAAATCATAAGTTTTACCCTATATATAGATATTTTGATATAAATATTCAACCACAATTTAAATAGAAAATATAATATAAAATGATTTAATTACCAAAAAATATACTCCAAAACATTTTTATTACACCTAAAGAAGAAAATAATGATTGAGAAAATATTACAGTTACCTTTTATATTTTTATTATAAATAAAAAATAGGTTAGTTAAATTCCTATGAATGGTTGAAATAGTGATTTCAAAAGAATAAATGAGAACTATGAACCCATGTATATGATATCATTTAAAACATTTTTAGGATAAAAATTAAATGGGTAGAATAAAACATTTTACTAATTCATTCAAAAGTTTAAAGTACCTTGAATAAAGTCATTACCCATAAAAAATACTTTGATCAAGGTGAAATGATAATTAGACAAAATTATAAAAATTTTATATGGTTGATATGTAATTCACATGTGTTTTAAGAACACTACTTGATGAAAGGTTTAAAATATATTTAATATGGAAAACATGTTTTTTAAAATGAATTGATTTAATATAATTAAATCACCAAGGCAATAGTTTCAAAAAAAATTAAAATTTAAAATACTCAAGAAAATAGATTTCTATTAAAGATATCATTTTATAATTTACTATTTAATCATAATGAGGATATAATTATAGGAATTTTTTTAGTAAAACAATTACTTAATGATGGTTTATTAAACAAAAACGACCTAAATTTCATTTAACCATTGAAGAATAAATTATTCCCAAAAATTAATGGTATATTCATCCTATATTGGTGACATATAAATCACATTTCCAAGGTAACTATTAATGTGAAAAGATAAATAAATAAATAGTAATAGAATATAGAGGAGTGAAATCATCACTTTAGCTTTAGTGATTAATAATTTTTCATTGAGATCTAATTGAATTGAAAATAATAAGAGAAAAATAATTATGGAAGAAGGATATATTTCTATTAATTAATAGATGAAAAAGGATATGTTTTTTGGATAAAACCAATGATGTGTTCAAGGTTTAATGTACCATTATAACCTTATATTTAAATAAAAAAAGTTAGAGGAAGCCTATTTGGAATTACCCCACTGACATATTTAATGATTACATAATAACAGGACACTGAGTACCTTGTGGATATCTACTTAGACCACCCAAAAATTCTAACAACATAAGATATTAAATAAAAAATTATTTCCTTCTTCATGTCTTATATTTACTAGATATACAACATATGATAGAAAAACAGAAATATAACTATTATTTTCTAACATAATTGAGTTATGAATCTTTTTGAATGATATTTATAATGTTCGAAATTTTTAATGATGAAAAACTATTGAACCCACCTGATTTAATTCACTTAAAAACAATGTTATTTTCTAATAAAAATAATATTTTAAAAGTGAAAATTTCTAAAAAATTAATACACTATATATTTTCACATAAAAACTAGTTTTAACAAAACATACTTATTAGATGATGTCTTCGTTTATTAGTTTATTTTTTTTAAAAAAATAATTCTAACTAATTTATAATTATTTTAATTAATATAAGATGAATAAATTATGATTAAAAATGAAATGAATGAACTAAATAATTGTATTGAAACTCTAACCATTGTAAAATTATAAAATCATGTATATCGTATCGAAATACAATAAATTAAAAAACATAATTTATTTAGTCTAACTATTAATGAATTTATGATAGAAAAACCATCCATTATAATGTATCAACCCACCAGGGACCACCTAGCTAGTAGTATGTTGAGAGTGACACCCCAAGACATCAATCAATAGGAAAGGGTCAAGAGACTAGCTCTGAGTAGGCATGACACTGAAATAGGAGGCCTTAGTCGAAAGTACCTATACATGTGAAAAAATATCCAAACACAAGTATAATAAGAAAAATATAAATAAATAAAACTATACATTATTTCATAACATGTAAAACTAAAAAATAGTATTGAAAAGGGTAAAAAGGTAAAAATAAGTACACTAAAACAACATAAAAATATCACATTGTTTGAATGGAGGGCTACTACCAAACTGAATCACTGAGATCCATCCAAGGAATCTCTATCCTAATTATACTCTACCTTATCCTTAAGCACATAAAACCAAATCAAAAGGAATATTTAATTTATATGACACAACCCATGAAAACATATCCCACACTGAGGTGTGTATCTACATACCATGTACGAATCCATGAAATCAATAAACTAAAATAGAAAGAGAGAGTTAGATCTATATCACAAATAAGGAGAAAAGTAAATAATATAACCTTGACATCCTCAAAATAATACTTCAATATAGAAAGGAATTTAATTTCAAACTTCATATCCAGTTAAAAATGATGGGTATACATGCATCTCCAATGTTCCCATCCCTGATTCCAATCAACTTGAATAACTTTATAATAATCAAAATAGAGAAATAAGTCTTCACTACTTAACTATATAATTGAGGGAGTGCTATGTCTAGTGGAGGAAACGTTTCCCACTAGATCTTGATTATCAGGGAATAACAATCTATAGACATAATATGTGTCCCCTCCATAATGTGTTGGAGTAGAAACACTATCTTTATATAGGATATGGGGGATTTGTGCGTTAGTGCTCTATTAAAGTATTGACCCAAACATTATTCTATTGATCAAAACCAATCACTTACATTGGATAAGAATTATTATTATAATAATAAAACTAATATAACCATTTTTCATGTCATTATTTCCAAAAAGTACCTCTATCACATCTAATATGGAATTATTCACAAGAATGGGATACTCAATTGTGAAAAAGTAATTCTTAAATATAGAGATATGAAAGGTATGTGATTCAAGGGAACTACTTGAAATATCCCACTATGGTACATGGTGTTCCTAACAATGTTTTGTTTCATCCCACGTTCTTCCATATCACATATAATATTTCTCATGATAAATTACATGTTCTTATTATACATGGAATTCATAGATCGGTATGGAAGTCGACGGTGTGCCATCAACCATTTCTTATTCACTTTCTAAAGCACATAGGGTATTTCTCGACAAATATTACATGTGTGGTCATGTGTCCCCTCAGATGTGTACGTCATGTTCATGCTGATATAGCCAACTAAGGGTCATATGGCATGGGGATCCCACACCCACCATGTGATATT
Source organism: Viscum album (assembly GCA_963277665.1). NCBI lineage: Eukaryota > Viridiplantae > Streptophyta > Magnoliopsida > Santalales > Viscaceae > Viscum > Viscum album. Next base: position 111,473,975 of record OY728151.1, read on the forward strand.
TAACTATCCATGTAAACTCTAGAGATAACATAGTGGGGTCCACCCGACACATTTTCTTCTAATAAACATTCTATATAGGTTGAAATATATCAAACCATAATTTTTTAACGTAGATAATACATCCTATCAGATGAATATTATTTACATAACAAAATAATAATTCTAGAATCATAAAGGTCTAGTAATATTTGAAACGCGGACACATACTCAACTTGTTCATAAGACATTAACATCATCTACCACACAGTTATTTATAATTAGAACCCTTCTTAAACATATCAAACTTATAAATTTTCATCATAACATGTAGAATTTAAATATAAGAATGGGAGAACTCGGATTCTCTGTAAAGTTAAACGATTTTGATATTGGTGATCACTTAAAGATAACACGAGCTTAATGGTATCACACCATTAGAAGAACTTTGGAACACAATACTCTTTATATCATATATCATACTCTTGTGTCATGGAACACTTCATATTAGTTCATATGACACGCATCATAAATGAATTAATGAACATGGTTCATAATAGCATAATATTATAATAAGAAATAATTTTGTTCCATACACATTAGAATTGTAAATAATTTTCTAAAAATTATAGTATCAATAACAAGATTATTGGGGTGGATTGTATCACTCCCCAAACTATCCTAGTACTCATTTTCCATTAATTTGATAATCATAGTGGATAGAGCATCTTACTCAACTAGTTTTATTCTCTATTCCATTCTCATTTATCTCACTAGATTTATATGTTTTACCAATTAATTATAAGTTTATATTTTTATGGTCCCACTACACACATAATGAATACAAAATATATTTCTTCCAAAATATCATAAAATAATTAAAATATCATAACCCATAAGAATGAAATAGGTTTTTTGAATATTTCATCATAGAATAACATATGAAAAAGAAATAGGTTTCATAAAAATATTTCCATAATAATCATTAAAAATATTGGGAAATAACAAGGATAATATCATTGGATAGTTTCCCTAGTATATATTAATAAACATTATAGATTTCCATTTTAGATAAAAAAGGGTTTTAAAAGAAAGCTTGTAAAATTTCATGACGAAAATACAGTTATCACTTTGAAATAAATTAGTTAAAATATATAAATACCACAAAAATTATAGAAATAATTTTGATTTAGTGAAGCTTAGAAATATGTAAATATAGAATCAAATAATTGAGTGTTAATAATTTTAGAAAATTTTATTAATTTCATATACATTAGAATAGTGATTCCATTAACAATATTAGTAAAAATTCAAAAGATCCTCATTCAAATAATGACATGAAGATTAATTTTAAACTATTTGGAAAACGTTAAAATATGTTTAAAATTTAATTTAAAAAAAATGGATAACACTAAAAGTATTATTTTAAACACATTTATGAAACATGGACATAGAAGAGAATAGATTTTGTGATTGAAGAGAGAAAAAATATCAATTCTTATTAAAAAAAATTCCTTTGGACACTTAAGTACATAAATATAATAAAATAAAATATAAAAACTGTTATTTTTATATGTAACAAGAGTATAATATAATCCAACACATTCATGAGAGATATACCATAATACTTCATCAATAGAACATGACCATAAACAATCTCAATAAACAATGAGATTGTAATATAAAACCTTTATATCAAAAACATATTCCTTTATACATGTTAGAAAATACTATATAATAAATATTTATCTACTATTAATCAATTCCATAATCTTAATAATATATATCACACCATATGTGATTTACTTAAAATCTATTATAACATTTTTATTACTTATTGTTTATTATAATCACTCTTTCAGCTAATAAGTGATTTATTTTCCATGTGTGTGTTTATTTGGTAATTTTGGTCCTTTTACATTGATCATGGTCATATATTATATATAATTTCAATAATAATTTAAATTTCATATATATTTTATATATAAATATTTACATTTATCCCTAAAAGTAGATATAGAAATATGAATTACACCATTCATAGAGACAGGTGGTTGTGTGTATGCATGAATGTTGTTTTTACTTATCGACAAATGAATTGAAAGAAAAGTGAATAATAATTCTCTATTATAAAATCACTATTATATCACATATATCATAAATATTTATCAAATCTATCCTTATTACCATCCATATAAATTGTAAATGAACAAAATTTCAAATCACTTCAAAGAGTTGGAAGTCGACCCATATATATTAGCAACATAATCATTTTAAAACTGATTAGAAGGTAGAAATGTAGATATGATATTTTCATTAAATAAAAATAATAATTTCATAAATATAAAATTTAAACATTAATCCCATCCTAATTCCATTCCATAAAATTTGGCGATGAAAAATGATTTGTATCACTATGTGGAGATGGTAAACCATAAAATGAACGAGTGATAATTCCACTTCCCATTTGGTGGGAATGATAGAAGATAATAGCAGTTTAATAATTATAATAAAATTATAATATATTTATTATTAATAAATTATTATTTCATGATAAATAAAATTTATTTAGAGGAGGTGAAATAAGAAGTGAAATTATAGTGATCAGTTAAGGAAATTACCTCTACATTGAATATCTCTTCTATATCTCCACTTAAGGACCATAGGGATGATATTTTTTTGGATATTATAACCTATATAAATTAATATGGAATTTTATGAAGCATTTTGGGAGATTTTTGTAGGGATGTAAGGCTTAAAGTTGTGTAAATAAGTGAAAGGAGGGGTTTCCTTTTATTAGGGAGGTGGTGACACACATGGTATTTTCAAAAAGATTAAAATATAATTATATCATTCTTAATCCACATAAAATTAAACCTACCACATTATCCTATAGTTTTTTGTAACATTATTTCATTGGTGCTAGATACAAGAGATGAGATCCTAATGGAAAAATAATTTTTTAATATTAGAAAACTAGACACGTACATGAATTTGTGATTACATTTTAAAATATAAAATACAAAATAGTGTTTTCTTTTAGAACACCATTATTACCTTTATCATATCACTACATATAAATCATTATAAATATCTTAGAATCATTATAAAAGGAAATAGAAGAAATTAGTGAGATGATATTCACTGTAAGGGTATTCTTACTGTGGAATTTATCATGAATACATAAGGACAAATCAATATGGAAAGTTAAATAAATTAAATCCCATTCCATTTAATAGATAACTTGATTATAATGTTTAATATGATAGGAATAAATTCTGATCAAAAAAATCCATATAACTAATCACACAATGAAGAAATTTATCCATGGATATATTATATAATCAAATAATCACATGGAAATCGATAACTAATCTCATAATTAGTGATTTCATAATGACATACATCAAGAACATAAAATAAAGTCCTTGTTCCAAGACATATTACATTAATTCTTAAGGTATTCTCCAAGTACCCAAGCTGATTTCTCTCATGGTACCAACCAATGCATCTAGAGGCTATAGGAGGCATCACCTGTCACTTATTAAGTCCAACTCATTCCTCATATGAAATGGTTGAAACCTATTCAAATTAAAAATTCATATTTAAAACTGGAATATGAAATGTTAATACTTCCCCAATCTGTAAACATAATCATAAAAAATTAAGATTAATATGAATAATTGTATTAAAATAGTATATCCCCATTAATACATATCATAAACCATTAAGAGTTATACGAAATATGGTATCAATAATTCATATCCAAGTGGAGAAAAATATATATAATAGTTTTTAAATTTATGAATTAAAATTCTATAAAATTTCATTAAAAATCCATGAGTAGAAATCTATTTTCACATTGAATTTAACTTGTAAATTACTAAAAAAATTTAAAAAAAATTAATAAAAACATTTTATTTTAAAAGGATCCTATAAAATTATAAAGAAATATTTAAACGATTGAGTAGTTATAATAGTTTATAATACCATTATATACTAATATGTTCAAATAAAAAAAATCCTGTTAACATTTTTAAATAAAGACAAATAGTACCCTATTCAGAGAAAGATAGAAAGATTCATTTTACATAATTTTGTAAAAATTCTATCCTGGTTAAAAATTATTTTAATAATTAATAGCATAATATTAAAAACATTCTTGAAAACCCTTTTAGAAAACATTGGTATGTATGAAAAATATTCTTGACTAAATAGAAAAAAATGTCAATTTTTATTAAAAACAATTTTCTAGTCATTTGCGTATATAAACGAGTAAAATATTTATAAATTATATTAGTTTAAATAATAAAAATAATTGAATAAAATATATTAGGTTCTATACTAAAAGGCTATATAATTCCCCCAGTGGAGACTTAAATATAAACAACCTTGAGTAATGATGAGATTATAAAATAGACCATTACCACTTTGGTAACTATTTAATAGTATACACCATGAAAGTAAGAAATATATATGGATATTTATATCCCATTATTTTCATTAGATGAATCATAAAAGACATAAAAGGGTATCATATACACCAATCAAAAAATAGTGGTGAATATGACATATATCTCACTGAAGTAAAACTGAGATGAGAAACCCTTGCTACATTGGTAACTTTTGAATATTAACCCCCATTAAATAAATTAAAATATATGGATATTTATACATTATAATTTTCATGATAAGAATCATAAAAGAAATTAATGGGTTGTATATATTCCACAATAAATAAATAAATAGTGAATATGACATATGTCTCAAGGATGTAATAGTTTGATGAGAAACCATAATCTGAGAGCCCAAATCCATTGTATGTGTACCAAACTAATTTATAATTACTATAGATTTATTATAAATATATTTGAAAACCAAATTCATAGAAAAAATACCTTATATAATTTTCTTATAATCTTGTATCATTTGTTTATAAATAATTCTTTGTAAAACTCACTATTCAATGTAATAACTTCTTCATTTTTCTAGTATGTATTATTTTGATAGTTTTGATCCATACACACTGATCATGTTTCTATAATTTACATTATTTTAAATATATATTAATTTTATATATATTCATTATATTAATATTGGTTATATTTTAAAATTTTTGGTGATAGAATAATGAGTTACACTGTTCATGGAGACGGTGGGCCATATGTACGCATTAATGCACTTTTAATTTTTAAAGGATGGAAATAAAAATAGATAATAAAAAAATTAACAAGAATAGAATCATTTTAATGTAAAATAAATAATATATTTTAGTCATGTTTGTCAATATTACCATCCATTTAATGATAAAATTAAAAACGAATCACATCGCTTCATGGAGGTGGTAGTCCACATATACAGATGAGTGGAGTTATCATTTTCCAATACATTAGATGGTAAATAGGAATATTTGATATTCTAAATACATAAGTATAATTATTTATTTAATATTTTATATATATGTTAAATATAACACTATTTCTAGCCATGAGAGGTAGTAATGGGAAACGAAATACATTGGTTCGTGTCGTTATTGTCCTTCATATCCCTGATCGACTATTTCATTACCAATTTGATTATAGAGGAGTTGGATATAAGTTATAAAATAAAAATATAAGCTTATAAATGTATGATATATACTATCTTTATTATATTTTAACTATTAATAAATGATTAGTGAATTTAAGAGAAGAAGAAAAAATAAACTACTTAGTGAAGATAATTACATTATCTTAGTAAAATCACAATTAGATATTTTATTACGAACCATTGGATTGGAATTTTGGGAATAATAAAATCTCTAGATCATCTAAAAGAAATATAGGGAGTGATAAAAGTAGTTTTTATTAAGTTAAATCTCTTAAGAGTTTTTAATATGTGAGGGTAGGAGGTTCCCTTTTACAACTACAGAGTGGTTTCATTTTTATAAATACCCACAAATATTCAAAAATTGGAAGTAAATTTCAACCCAAGTGAATAAAAAATTATAAGTAATATATTTTAGGGTCGGTAAGGTAAATCAACACATATATCACAAAAAAACATTTTTTAAACATGTTATTTCATTATTCTCTAACATTACTTACTATTACCATTTATGTTTTCTCCACATTATCGATTATTTTTATTTACCAAGGTAATTTATCCTATGAGAAAAAAAATAAATGATCCTTATTAGATAATTTGTAACCATGGAATATATCTAAGAAATAAAATTTTTCAAATAAATTTAATAGGTGTATGAGAAATTAATTTTAACACTGGGTCATTTAACATACAAAACCTTGTTTTAATCGTAACTATAATAATTAATTTTACTATATTAACTACTAATTATAAATAAGAATATGTCAAGATTTTTAAATAATATTTATTATTATAATTAAAAATACAGAATCCATTTTTTCCAAATTCAATTTATAGATGTTTCTTAATTGAATTTAAATTTAAACCTGCAAGCATAATGAAAATACGGGCTTCGAAAGAAATGATTTCTTAAGTAAAAAAGAGTTTTTTATAAAAAATTTAAAAATATTGTCTTTCTCATTGACTAATTTGTATTAATAATATAATTAATGATAAAAATTTTAACTTTAAAATAATTTTAAAATTTAATAGATCTTTGTAAATGATTTAAACAAAAAGAAGCTTTTTAAAAAAAATCATCTTTTTTAACTACTCATAAAAAAATAATATTTCAAAAATGATACAAACAAGTACCAGTATGACAATGTTGACATTATGATTTAATAAATTATTATCATATTTCAAAATAAATTTTCTAATATTTTTATGAATTAATGTTTTACTAAGTTCACAAGTAGGAAATTGCATTTTTTGGATAACTAGTACTCTCTTGTGCATTTTCATGGTGATATAAAATAATTCTATATAAAATGAATCACTAATCAGTTAAGAAAATGATCAAATATTGAAATAAAATCCATGTTCCAATGGACAAAAAAACATATACTGGTCAAATTTAGAAGCTCATCCACTGCTCAAACTGAATACATCATCTAGTTTTAAAGAAAATGTATCACAAGTGATATGTAATAGAAATATAAGAAACTAATAACTAAGAGAAGAGAAAATGATCAACTGTTCATGCAACCACCCTTTTCTTCTATGTTTCATGATGTTGTGTATATACAAAATCAAGTTATAGTAAACCATGTCACATTTTATGCATGAAAGAAACCTTTTATTTATATTGACTATATTGAAAGGAACTCCCGTAATAAAAGTAAAATATTATTGCTAATGGAAGGAGGAAAATGTATTGGAGGAGACATGTGTCATGAATTTCAAGAAAGTTTTCTCTAAATTAGCATTAGAAAATGTATTGGAGGAGATGGGGATGATGATCAACAATCCTAAAGTCGATGACCAAATTAGAAAGAGATATTCAAAGCTGATAAGGGAGTGAGGGAAGTCGCATAACCTTTCTTATTTTCTCCCATGCTCTTGCACTGTATTTTTTGAAAGTAAATTATTAAATTACTAAAAAATAATTAACTTTAAATAAATGAAAAACAAAATAGTGAAAATATATCCATATATATCATATCAAATAAATTTGAAAGTTACCATATTAATTTAATGATTAGTTTCTTTATAGTTTTTGGTTATTAAATGTTTCCTTACTGTCCATGTAAATGATGATTTCCAACTAGATAAGATATGTTGTTAGATCAATGTTGTCATTAGGATTATATGTTCTAACTAGGAAGATATTTATCCTCCAGAGAGATGAGATTTTATTTTTACGGAATAAATGTTTGGATGTTGTTGTGTGTCTGTAGTATCATTCAAGCATTTGGTGTGGGATTCATTATTGAGTGATGATATATCAAGGGGGACCAATAGTCTGTAACATGAATGAAGATATATATTCCAACTAGAAAAAAGTCAATAGTAACTACCATTCTAGTATGTTGTTTGGTGTTAAAACTGATAGGTTATTCATATAATTACTAAAGATTTGTTATTAAAAATTTAAGAGGCACATAAAAAATAAATAAATTGTAGTCATTATGTAATCATCCCAGAAATAGAACAACCTAGTGGTCAGGATATGAAAACATTCCAATGTTTTAAATATCTAGTGGACCGAAAAAAATATATCCAAGGAAGGATTATAAAGTATAAAAAATTGTGGACATGAAATCACTAAATATCAAAAAAATCATAGAATGAGTTAGTTATAAATCCACAATGTAGCCGAAATTGTCGGAATTCAACCCCTTATATGATTAAAATTCATTACAGTTATCAAGATAAGTTATTTTTTCTAGTACATAATGTAATGTTATTCTTTATTAAATGTAATACTTTAGTTGTTAGAGGGAAGATTCTTGCTCATAGAGTTTAGGCACTCACTGGTTTTTCCCAAGGGTGGATACTCATAATTAGTGACTAAAATATTGATAACATTAGTGTTTGTTGGTAATAATTCATAGCACATACCATTGATCAGAGATGGATGTGAATAAGAACCTATATTTACTTATGACATGCCATAGTTGAGCACTCTACCATAGGATCTAGACATTAAATACCTAAGAACAAATGGGGTTTCTATGGATCACACAATTCAAGATCCATCAACAAATTTGGTGGAGGTGGGTCAACATTATAGGCCTTGGATGATGAATGTTTCGAAATGCCACACCCAACACTAAAAATGATAATTCCCTTCCCATGGAATATTTATTGGAGTCAACATTTTAGAAGCCAATGCATCCTCTTGAAGGGTACACTATAATTAAAAGTAGCATAAGAACTGCGGAAAAGAAAGAATAAATTTTGTTGACCGCATACACCCTATAGTTGCTATCAAGGATATTAAATTTAGAGAAGAAATAGAACCATGGATGAATAGGTGATGAGCATGGCCGAGTAGTAAAAGAACATGACGAAACATCATCATCATAATATATATGACCTGAACAGTGAAGAGGGGATGATTTTCATAGCTCTGAATGTTTATGATGAGTTGCAGCTAGGGATTTCCATATTTGAGGGATGATCAGTTGTGGATGAATAGCCTAAGAAGAGATATGATTCTGTATTATGGTCTCCATAATCAGAGGCACAACCAAAGGATGGGATCCCTAATCTTAATGAATATAATCCAGATGTTGGTTGTGAAGAAAAAAATTATATCTTCACTTCATAGTTCAATTTTGGACCAATAAAGATCTTGGGTGACTGAATACATTGTTTCTGAACATAGTTTACATTATGATTATGTTCCAACTTCTAAAAAATATCAATTTTTATAAAATATTTAAGAAAATAACTCTAATTATTAAATTTTAAGGCAATTTAAAAATTAAACCCCAATAGATATTTTTAATGTATCAAAAACATTCATAAATATGCATCTATATACTAAAACTAAATTTTCACGACCCGTCCTCGGGGCCCGTGTCGTGACTACCCCAAGCCCGCCTTCAATAGGCCAGGGGCTGGCGACTAGCACCAATGGAATAAAATCCCGATAACTGGGAAGGCATTGCCTTTAAAAAAAAGAAAACAAGCACCATAGAGTACAAGCGGAAGCAAAACACTAAGTACAAAAGAAATGTTGAAAAGTAAATGGGCCAGAATACAAACCCAAAAGAAAGTACGACTACAACTGAACAAGTTACACTAGCAAAAAGAGAAACAGTTAGAAGTAGGAAGCAGCTCGTGGGTCCTCCTCCTCGGATCCTACCTGAAGGGTAGGTACAGATAGCCTCCTCCACGCTCTCTTCCGTCAACCTCCTCTATGAGTCGTCACGTCGTGTAGTCCACCTCCGGGTACTGACTCGTCGTGTAGTCTACCTCTGGGTACTGACTCGTCATGTAGTCCACCTCCGGGTACTGACTCGTCGTGTAGTCTACCTCCGGGTACCGTCCAGTCCTCGAACACTCGGTCTCCGTCAGCACTGTCCGTCATCTGCAACCAACACAACAAGGTGCGGGCATAGCCCGTGTAAGGGTGAGTATAACGATACTCAGTAGGGACCCCGAGACCCTTAAGGTCTCACTAAACCAATAAGGATAACCACAAGAAGATCTCAACAGATAACCTCTACTTAGATATATTCCCATACATATACCTAAGTTATCAAGTAACCCATCTCAATCATGAGGAAACACAAGGATTGGGAAAGCAACAGATAACCACTACCCAGGTATATGCCCATACATATACCTAAGATATCAAGTGACCCATCTCAATCATGAGGTAAACACAAAGGTCAAAAGTCTCAGCTCAAACCAGGATTTTCATTATCGAAACCGTAACTGCTGAAGAGCTCCGTCTCTCGAGTGTACAGTGGTCCTGTCACGACTCTGAGGTACTGCTCACTAACCTAAGACTACTGAAGTACTCTTCCTGTCGAGTACCGTGGGTCTGCGGCCAACTACTGGGCGCTCCGTCCACTGAGGGTCTGTCGCCAAATACCGGGCGCTCCCCCAATAGACTACAGAGGTACTCCTCCTGTTGAGTACTGCGGGTCTGCGGCCAACTACCGGGCGCTCCGTCCGCCGTGGGTCTGTCGCCAAATACCGGGCGCTCCGTCCACTGGGTTAGTCGACTCACTCCAAGTCGAGTCGGTCAAGCAGTCGTCAGGTCTTAGCCGGCAACACGGTCTCCGTACTCCGCACGCTCGTCTCTGGGAGGGTCCTCTCCACGAGCTACTGGTCGATACTCCAAGTATCAAAAAGTCCCGCAAAGAAGTATCTCAAAGGACCACCTCGTCATAGGGGTCTCAACGCAATAGACAGCGCGTCAATCGGACGCCCGGTCTGTGAGTTATTAGCCTTTTCATCCCAGGGGCCCGGTTGGTTTCGTGTGTGAACCAATCCGACCGTAACTCAACTATACCCCGAACAATCATAGGGTATACTCATAGGGACCGTTTCTCAACGATATCACCAACGCCGCTGACGGTTCGTCAAACGGACGTTCTGTCAGAAAGGTATCAGCTTTTCCGTTCCAGGGGTCCTGTTGGATTTTGGTGCGATCCAACCCGGCCACTATCCAACTGCATCCAAAACTCAGGCGGAGGATGCCAAAAGTTTCGTATCGCCAACAGGAACGCAACGCAATAGACGTCGCGTCAATCAGACGCCCGGTCTGGAAGTTATTGGCTTTTTTGTCCCGGGGGCCCGGTTGGTTTTTAAGTTAAAACCAACCTGACCGTACTGAAACTGCGTCCAAACCTCGAGCGGAGTAAGCCAAAAGATCCGTCTCACTTAGAGTAATTCAACAAAGCTGACGACACGTCAATCGGTCGTCCGTAGCTCAAGATATGAGCATTTCCGCTCCGAGGGCCCGGTTGGTTTCCTGTATGAACCAACCCTGCCGAACCCAAAGTATTTCGAAACCTTGAGTGTGATATACCGAAACGACTGTCTCGATCCAAGGATCGTGTTTCTGCTGACGGCGAGTCGTCTCGAGTCCCGTAGCTCAAGTTACGGGCATTTGACCGAAAATGGTCCGAAGACGGGGGTCTGGGCCTGGGCCGAGTCGGCCCGACCCCCCCTGCGTCCGCCGAACCGGGGCGACCCGGTCCGACCCGGTCGACCCGGTCCGACCCGGTCGGACCCCGTCCGGCTCGACCGGAGCGCGGCCCGGCCGGTCGGACCGGCCTGCCTCGGCCAGCCCGGCTCGGCTTGGTCGAGCGACGCGGGGGGGGGGGGGGGGGGGCGGGGGGGAGCCGCCGCCCCCACGTGACAACCCTGCGGCACCCACGGGGTGTCGCTAGGACAACCGGGCGTGGCTGAAGCCGCGTCCCGCGCGCGCCGGACCCGCGCGGCCGCGGGTCCGCGAGCGCCACCGCTCCTGGCTGCCGGCGCCGCTGCGCCGGCGACCCGCGCCGCTGGTGGCTTCCGCAGACCCCCGGAGTCGCTCCGGTGGTCCGATTCTGTTCCCGTCGCGGCGCTGCTCCTCCCGGGACTCGCTCTTCCCTGCGACACCATCACACTTCCGTTGCGGCATGTTCCGTCGTCGCCTATCAAATCCGCACAATAACGAAGAACGGCGGAGGGTTGTCGGGCTGTGTTCGTTTGGCCTGCACCCTCCGTGTTAGTGATAAACAACGGGAGGAACAATATTCAATATATGAATACAGAACCGAAAACAATTTTTAATGAAATAAAAATTGTTTATGAATCGGGTTCTTCATTCTTGAACGGAAACATCACGGGAAAAGGGAAAAGTTCACAACAACCCATACCTTGGGTATAAGCCGATCGGAAGGAGGCGTCGTCGTTCAAGGTTCGTTGTGGTATGGCGTCGCGAGGTTGACGACGTCGAAGGGGGACGTCGGCGTTCGTCTGAATCGAGGGAAGGTGAAGCCGTCGTCGCTTGCTACCCGATTCCGCTTCCGAGCTTGTTCGTCGATACGTTGACGATGACGGGGAAGAAGAAGATCCGTTGAAGAGTCTCGCTGCGGAAGGGGAGAAATTCCGTGGAACGAAAAGAAGCGTTCTTCATCAGAGATGGCATGTTCTTCGCGTTCTTCGTCGAAGAACGAAGAATTCTCCCTCTGCTCTCCCAAATGTTTTGCACAACAAAAAACCCTCAACAAAAAAATAAAATAAGTCCTCAACTTATTTTATTATCAACTTAAGATTTGAAAAACAAAAGATAAGAAACGAACAATTAATTCGAAGAATTAATTTTAAAACTTAACTGCCCAATTAAATTGGGGCATTTCTTAACCAGAAAAACGCACGGTTGACTTCTTTTAATAGGGGGGGGGTGTGGGTGCGTTACCTAAGAAGAAAAGAAATGGTGGGGCTCGTGCGGGCCCCACCTCACAAATATCCTACCAAGTGGGTAGGATATTTTGAATTGCACCCTATCTGCTACAACTCCACTTAAGCTGCTTTAAGTGGCTTCAAGTGGCTTCCAAGCGACTTAAGTGAAAATAAAATAAAGTTTGTCGCACAATTAATTTATTTCTTAACTTTATGTCCGAAAATTAAAAACCACACCCGAGCAAACGCAACTTTGGAAGATGAGTTTCTAAGCAATTACTGGCACTACGATTCCATCGGTGCCCTCAGAATTCGATTCCGAGCACCGGTTCAAAAGTTAGAAAAACCCGCTCCTCCGTTCACTGAACTTACCTGAGCCAAACTTCGGAAATTGATTCCGGGCACACCGGGCCTCGGAATCAGGCGCCGTCAGAAACTGCGTTCTTGCAAAATTCCAAAGAAATATAAGAAAAAAATTTCCTTGGAATTTACGGGTCTTTATATAAATAATTTTAGTTAAACATGAATCCAGATTCCACTATATTGGGTTTTCCTTTTGTATTTGGAGTCTACCTAAAATTTCAAAACCACATCAAGATAGAGCAATACAGAATTATAGAAAGGATAGATAATAACCACAAACAACATATAAAATATCTAAATCATTCAATCAACTTCATATATTCAAAGAACATTCACATCACATACCAATTAGTTCACGATGAATGCTATCCTTATGGAGCTTCAAATAATGCAAAAGGAAACCATTTCCACTCTTTTTCTTTAGCTTATTTTTATCTAAGAAACTCTCTATTTTAGTGTCTTGGTCATTTTTAGAGTCATGTAAATGGGCATATATAGAGAAAACTTGGGAAAAAACACCTGAAATAAAATTCACAAACATATCACAAGATGTCATACATAATTTTATATATATACAAAGTATCCACCAAAAATATACCATGTTATTTATTTTCAAGGATTGGTCATGTTTTATGCTCAAAAAATAAAAAAAATTATACCTTCAGGCATTCCATGATTCCTAGAATCTCAAAACTTCATCCCATCTAGTTCTGAGTTTTGAAGCTTTTTTTACATTAGAGTGATGATTTTTTCAAGTTATTTGGTTAAGTAAAATTTTTCAATGAAAAAAATGATAATATTTAACACTAGAATATCGCATAAACATGAATACACCATAGTGGATGATGGATACATCACCTTGTTATAGTTCAGATTATTTGGCATATTTTTTCCAACAAGAGTGATATAATCAAAAGCATTGCATTCATGATCAGTTAGAAAATAAACATGGGATAATATGATTAATCGAACCTCAAATTGTAATCCAGGCATTACTAAATGAAATAGTATATATTACATTATTTTGAATCATAGAAGACCTAGAAAGTCTGAAAAAAAATTCATGTATGAAGAAAGATACATATGCTCCAAAGAAATGTAATACCCTAATATAAAGCATGTTCCAATGATTTTAAAAAACATCCACTGGTAAAATTAAAAACCTCATCCACTTCCCAAACATTGTACATGATATAATTTTCAAAAACATATATCACAAGGGATATATAGTACAACAACAAGTCAGTAATAAAGAGTCAAAAGAAAATGCGCCACTTCTCATGCATTCACCTACTACTTTTCTATTCTAGGATGTTGTATTTCTCAAAAATCCAGGTATATCAAACCCTGTAACATTATATGTTGGAAATAAACCCTACATTAATATATAATATATTGAAGATATTGAAAATATAAATTTCTGATATAGACTATAGAAAAACAAGTGTTCTAACAAAATGAAAACAATTAATATTGAACATGAAAAATTGGTACAAGGAAATTGATAATTGACCACATCCTACATCTAGAAACATATATTAATATGGATAGATATATTAATATGTAAACAGATAATAATATATGTACATAGATATTAATATTGAATGTCAAGAATGTAGAGAGATATTAATATTTACACCGATATTATGTACACATTCTGGAATACAATTTAATATCTGTATATATACTTTCAATAATATCTATACACATATATTTTTATGTACATATTCTGGATTGTCAATAAAGTCTCTTAAAATTAATATTAAAATTTATTAATAAACACCCGTCAGAATTGAAATATGAATGTCCAAATGGTTGCATTCATTAAGGTTGAATATTTATGTCTCTTGGAGTGTATCAAATATCTTGGCATTCTGCATAATATGTATTTTTAGATTTGACAACATCATATGGTCATGATACACAAATTAAAATCAAATGTTCTATTAAAGGCATGGTTCAGAATAGAAGAATTCATTAATAGTGCATTGAAATGTTATATTTTACTGAGAAACACTGATATTATCTACCAGATTAGTTAATTTATATTTAAACTACATAGACTAATACACTTTTGATTTGAATATTTAATGAATAAAAATTAAATGAAAACAAATTATATTATCAAATTGTACTATTACCTTCCATTTTTGGTAGAAAATTTTAGCCATTATATTCAATTTAGTCATTTAACTATTTCTTTTTTTTGAGTGTCCAGACATGTTGCAAGGCTTGTTCTACCAACATTATCTGGAGATAATTGAAAATTATAATTCATGAATTCCTCACTTAAAAAATCATTCAATTTTCTTTTCATTATAGATAATGTTGTTAAAATATTTCGTAGGAACTATAGCTACAATTGAAATAACTGATTAAAAATTAATAGTGTTAAAAATACCTATTTATAAAAATGTAAAAAACTGTATCTCTTAGATATTTAAAATTTAAAACATGTGAAAAATGTAGATTCATGTTTCAATAGTATTATAATATAAAAAACATCTATGGAAGATAATAGTTATGTACTTAAGTTATTGAACATTCTGTAGATGATTTTACTAATCCTGTGTCAATGTTTGAACTGAGTCGAAAAGATCCTGCACATTGATCATCCTATAATGGAAGGTATAATTCATAATTTCCATAAGGTGATATTTACTTGCTATGAAACATAATTGATGTAATTGAAAACACATGTACCATATTTTATTCAATTCTTCTATTTACTCATGAACAACCAATAATATGATGATCCTTTATGAAATGTATAATAAGTATAATGATTTTCAGTTTATCCAATTAAAGAAAATTAAGAATATCTAAAATCTAGTATCTAATTTCTTCCAAATCCATCATTACAAATCTTTATGTAATTTTAATTTTCAATAATGAAATGTACCTTGTATTTTTTTCAGCTGATCGGTGATGATTTTGAATATTTAAAGATGATTCATCAATTAACAACAAAACGTTTTTTGATTTGAAAATTTTTAATATATAGGACAACCATACACATCATCATCCTAATTTCAAAATAAAAATCAATGTAAATTTAAAGAATCTTATGATTTACATTAATTATATAATCAAATTTATAGTTATACCTATGTCAAATAGTCTCTCAATTCTACTATTGTGTTAATGAAGAAATGCATGACTTGCTTGTCAAATAGATCTACTGAAAAGGACTTACTACTTTAAATTACAAGCAGCTACACTCTATACCTATTCCATATTCAAATTAGAATACTAAGTGATATATATAAATTAATATATTATAATAATATAAAAATATAAATAATAATATATAAAGAAATATAACAGATTAGAACATGGGAGTAGTGGTATTAGGAGAAATTTTTCAATTGTGGAACCAAATGTTTACATCAATACTGCACACTTTCTTCATATAAGAGTTTCATGATTCATAAAACCAGTTGTGTATGCTTTTATTTTTTTTTATCATGGATGAAATTAAGCACCATGATGGCTATAGAATATTGACAATATAATAATTTTTAGAATAGACTATTAGAGGTTTGAGTATTCAATAAGAGTGCATACAGAAATTTTTTATTTAACAATATATTACATACCATATGACATTTTTTGACATTAGAAATGTTTTTTTACTATTCTAATAAATCATTGATGTAGAATAACAAATGGGAACTGTTTTTGTTGGACTAAGAAACTCTAATGCCATTATTTTCCCAAACCTGATTATTAAAAGTGGAAAGTTTATATAAAGTCATGTTTACATAACTAAAGACATTATTACAAAACGAATGTTTACAAAAGGAAATTTCAATACATTATGAAATTATTTTCCCAGACCTGAGTAGTATTTTCCAATACCACATGAAATTAATACAAAAGGCAAGTTTAAATACCTGATGACATTTTTTAGAGTGATTAGTGTTTAAAATTTGTTATAAAATTAAAGAGAAATAGAATGGTGAAAATGGAACTACCATATTATAATAAATACTTTACAATTTCTTAACTCAAATAAGCTGTAATATTAAAATATTATATGAAACGTTATTTAAGTTCAAGTATCAGGACATTAGATTTTCATAGTCACCCCATAAACTGCAGTTAAGTTGTAACCCTCTATAGGAAAATAAAATTCATGGTACTATTTACCATTATTTTATGGAGATATAATGTAAAAAGATTTAATTATTAACCTTTCATCTTCTAAGACAATATACATATTGATGGTTGAATTAACCATATATTGAAGGGGATGAAAGTAATGTAAATGTCCAATTTTTACTAAAACAAAGAATTATGAACAAAATGTTTTATAATTAAAGTTAAAATCACATTGAAGACATTTCCATTCCTAAGTTAATAAATTGTTGTAGATATGATTGTAACTATGTTCTATATCCATTGAATCAATACTTTGTTTTAGAGAGATTGGTTGTCATGTTGTTGTAAATAACACTTCCAAATACAATAAAGAATAATAACCTAAATTGAAAAAAAAAATTACCTATTAAACATTCCTCTAGAACCATTATTTGACTAATGTATTCAAAATAACTAAGATCAAAATAAAAATGAGGCAGTTTTTCATCACAATGTCAAACATGCATTACTAACATGAACAACATTCGACAAACATGCCTTGTTTCAATGTAGCTTCCTTTATTTGATGCTATATGGAAATTTTGTATAAAGTATAAAAATCCTTCATGCATCAAATTTTTATATTTAGATATAATCTTACTTATAGTAATACTTCATTAAATCTTTGTGCTATACATAATAATTTTTTAAAATTGATTAAAATATAAAAAACACATATGAATCTAGAAAATGTTACTATATAATTCATTAAAATATATAGACATGGAAGGATTGGAATTGAAAAAAATTTATTAAATTATTATTTTTAACTCAAATTTTCATCTCCAAGAATCAGATTAATAACGATGACTTCATTAGAGTAGCTGGATGATGAAATGCACTACATAATGAAAATACTAACTTGTATCTTTAGTGTTTCATCGGCCTCTAATGTAATTTCATTCAGTGGGGTAATTGATTGGGAGATTTTGAAAGTATGTAATGTTTCAATTTGTATAGGAAGAAAACATATTAAGAATAAATGAAAATCAGGAAATTACACATATTTAAATTGGTAATCTACATAGAAATGTAAAAAATATATTTTAAAAGATACTGAATACAATTTATCAAATATTTCCTTATAAACAATATTTTGCATGGAATCAAAAACCATGCTATTTTTATCATCAAGTACTATTTTCATACCTTTTGGTAATGTGACCCTAGATATAACAACATAAATTTGACCATGAAGGAAGACATTATTTTAAATATATAACCCATCAAAAGACAATTATTGGCCTTTATTTTTTTTAATAGTCATAACATACGAATCAATCAAAGGATATTGAATTCTTTGTAATTTGAAATGGCATCGACTATACGACCGTGTCATATTTAATCATGGAATGAATGCAAGATACCCACAATTACAACCACTTGAAATCTGAGCTCGAATGACATTGTCTAGTACCCTCTTTTTGAGTTATGTAGCAATTTTTTATGAATTTTGTATGTGTTTAATGTACTTGGTATGAGTTGAGAAGAGGTTCGGAGAGTTTGGAATGGTTTTGAATAAGTTAGAAGGAATTTATAAGGCCTCATAGTTCGAGAAAGATTAGGACACCATAGAGGTTCTCTAGGAAACCTTGAAGGGGGAGACAATGGGAATCACATAGCCTGTGAATGGTTTTCCATACTAAGCGAGGCAACCATGCATACCCTTTCTCTCGAGGCAGTGGCATGCGTACAGTTAGCACACGATTTGCCACACTGTGTAAACTAACCGTGCGACCACTTAAAAATGGTGTTTTTAAATTTGGGATCCGTAGGGGGTGCCTTTTTCACTCCAAATCTTCTCCCACTCGAGCCTCAGATGGTATTTTTGTTTCTTTAGAGTTGGAGGGGCTCTTCCACTCATTTTGGAAGCGGTTTGAAGGAGTTTCAAGGTGGTTTCTCCCAGGTAAGTCTCTCCTCTGGGTCTCTCTTTATTTTTCTCTAGGTCTTATCTTCCCTCTCACTGGTTTTTATAGATCTACATTTTTCATGTATATCTAGTGCTTGGGTTTCCTTGGTTTTTGATTTTAAGGGTTTTGGATGATTGGAAAGGGGATATGGAGTGGTTTTGGTGGTGCATTCGCTGGATTTGGCGTGCAGTTGCTTGTGGGTTGATTTCATCAGAACCCTAAAGGTAAGAGGCTTCACTCCCAACTCCTCTTACTATAATTGACTGTATTAGTTTAAATTTTTTTTATTGTAATGGAATTGATTGGAGAAGTATGGAATAAAACTTCTTTAGTGATGATTTATGGTTTTAGTGAAATTATGAAATCTTGGTGATTTGTTGTGCAAAGTGATTTAGCTTCTTGAATTTAAAATGATGATTTTAAATTATTGATTTGATGGATTTGTTAAATGGTTTGATGAAAAAATGTATTTTCAATAAAAAGGGTCTGTAATTGAGATGGTTTTTATTGAAATGACTATGATGGAATTGGATTTCAATAAAAAGAGAGATTTATTGAAAGGGATGACATGTTGGTTTTTGACATTGGTGTAATGGAATAATGGTTGTGTACATTCATATTGAATTTGGGATAGATAAGGGTTAGGGGTCTCCCCCATTAGTGTTGAGATGGATAAGGGATAGGGATCACCCCCATCAAACATTCATATTGCATTCAGGACGGATAAGGGTTAGGGGTCTCCCACATCAGTGCTGGGATGTATAAGGGATAGGGATCTCCCCCATCAAACATTCATATTGTATTCGGGACGGATAAGGGTTAGGGGTATCCCCCATCATTGTTGGGATGGATAAGGGATAGGGATCTCCCCCATCAAACATTCATGTGCATTTGGGTCAGATAACGGTAATAATTCTCCCCCATCATTGTTGGAATGGATAAGGGTTAGGGCTTTCCCATTCTTCCAGGTAGCATGAATGGTTGGTTGCATGGGTTTGTAGAATGTATGTGTATGACAAGAAGGGGATATTTTGAAATGGTTTTAACGCTTTGATTAGTTATTTTTCTAGAATTATAACTTAATGGAAATTGGATTCATTTGGTTTTTCTTTCACTTGGTTGCAAACAGTTTTTTAAACTTGTTTATATTTGGTTATAAACTATTTTGGTAAATTGTTTTATATAAAAGTGTTTATATAAATGAGGATAAATTTTCTATCATAGTGGATTAAGTAGGGAATTCATTGGGGGAAAACCTACTGAGTTTTATACTCACCCCTGCTTTGGCACTTTGGTGATTTTGCAGATGCTATCTTCCGGGACAGGGGCAAAGGTAATGTTTGCCATGTTTTTAGCACTACTTAGTGATGTTTGGGCTGTTTGGAGATTGTGGAGCTTGAATCTTGTGGAGCATGGAGTCCTATGATCTTTTGAGAGTCTTGTGTTGTTTATCCACTGTGTACTTTGATACTTGGTTGTTCTTCTGTTGATGCATACTTTGATGTGGTATTGAGAAACTTGATGTTGTTGGGTTGTCTTTCAACTTGGACATACATTATATAGTGATTGTTTGGTTGGTTGGATTAATGGTTTATTTATTATAGGATAAATTGTCCCCCAATTGTATTTGAAACCCTTCAGCATTTATTGCCAGCCTTTAGAATCTTGGGGATGTCTCTTAAGGCCTAGTAATGACTCATTGTGCTCTAAATACAACGAGAATTAGCGGGTCATTAAAAATGGTATCAGCTTTTTCGGTCCTTGCCTAACAAGTAATCATCGATGTTCCTAGTTTTGGAGATAAAATCCCTTCTTTTCTATTCCTTGGTGGTACAGATTGTTTTCAGTGTTCTTGGCCTTGGAGTTGGAATTCTTTTTTTTCTATTTCTTGGGATGGAATCTTAGACATGAGTTGGATTGTCGAAACATGAAATGTATAGAAGAAAAGGACGTAGCTAACCCATTTATTCAAAACATCATGTTACCAGGCTGTTGGGTATATAAGTGTTTTGGATATACTTATAGAATGTTGAAAATCTCATTGTCATGGGTTTATCCAATGAGATATTTATGACAAGAATTGTGGAGGAATGAAATCCCACTAGGATTTCATATCACATTGCAGGGAATGATTTATGATTATGTGAAAGGTGCGAATTTTCAAAAAATGCAGAAATTGTTTTGAAGTTAATGATTTTGAAAATAAAATATTTGATGTATTTTAAAAATGGGTTGTTTTTCAAAAATCATGTTGAATGTTTTAAAAAATGTTTGAACATGGAAAAATGATGTTTTGGAAAAAAAATGTTGTGATAGATAATGTGATATAATTTGAAATGCAAAGCCAGCAGTTGCTAGAGAGTGAGATTGAAGAAGTTTGTTTTTTGTTTAGACTTAGAACCTGGTGAGCATTGTAGAAACAAGTTGAAAGATTCCAGTGAAAATGTGGTTACAGTTGAGCCATAGGTGAACCAACAATTGGTCCAAAGCATCGCCCATGCTTTTCAAACTGTTGAGTTGTGGCTACAACCAGATACCCTGTTTACGATATCTATCACTACTAAAAATATGAGTGGTGGAAGTAAGGTTGTCTTCACTAGAGGAGCTAATAACCCTATCGCTAAGATGAAGAGGAAGTGGGACACCTATTCTCAAAGAGATAGAACACATCATAATTAGACTACAAGATTGTTAAAACTTCTTTCTAGACCCAAGTGTAAGCATGGATGTTTCCAGTGTCTCTCTACAAGCCACATCAAGAGGCATTGTAAGGTACAACCTCGAGAATGTCATAAATGCAAGAAGATGTGGCATCTTCCATGGTATTTGTGTAATTCTATAAGGTTAGGTGTTCGTGAAACTCCTCAGAAAGGGAAGTGTCCACAGGATAATAAAGAGAAGAGCATGGAAAGCATGCATATGCTTGGAGCTGAGCTAGTCACATTGGATGATCAGTCAGGACCATCCAGAGCATGAGGTAAGGTTTCTTTAATTTCCCCATTGATGCAAGATTTGTTTGATACATGTGATTCTCATTCTTTTCATGCTTCTTTCATTGTTCATCTATTATATTTACACATATAAATGACGCCTTATATTTTGAACCTACAAACTCCTCTAGGAAAAAGAGAGTGTCCAGCCTTCCAATGTCGAGCGTTTTGTTTAGTTGGGGACAACATTGAATTATTGTGGGATTTCTCAGTACTTGAGATGGATGCTTAAGAAATAATCTTGTGAATCAATTGGTTTGCGACGTTTAAGGCCCACATCTATTGCTATGTGAAAACGATGAGATTTTTAATGGTGGATGGCGTTAGACATCTCTTTAGCGGTGAGAAGAGAGAAAATATTGGTGCAATAGACTGGTTGGCACCAACTGTTGGCATGATCTTGTATCAGTTAGAGGGTTTTTCATTGGAATCAATGGAAGAGATCAGGGAAAATAGTTTTCTAGCAGTCGTTGATCAATTTTCAGATTTCTTCGCTAATAACTTCTCAGGGTTACTACCTCTAAGGTAAGTGGATTTTACGATTGATCTCTCTCCAGAGATCAGTCATATTTCACTTCCGTCTCATAGGATGGCACCAACGGAGTCATGGGAATTGAATGTGCAGTTGGAGGGACTAGAAAAAAATGGTTTCATTCGGCCAAGTACATCTCTGCGGGCAACACTAGTTTTGATCGTGATAAAAACAGATAGAATTCCTTGGATGTGTGTTGATTATCGCAATCTTAAACAAGTTATGATAAAGCATAGATAACCAATCCCAAACATTTATGATCTTTTCGTTCAATTAAGGGGAGGACAATGGTTATCCAAGATTGACTTGCGATCAGGATATCACCAATTGTGTGTTCAAAAGGAGGATATTCTGAAGACAAAGTTCAGAAGCAGATATGGGCACTATGAATATGTAGTCCTGCCTTTGGGTCTAACAAATGAACCAGCAGTCATCATGGCATTAATTAATCAGATATTTCAGCGATATATGTAATATTTTGTTGTGGTGTTTATGGACGAAGTATTGGTGTATTCAAAGACAAGGGATAACAATGAGAAGCAATTGGACACAATGTTACAAATATTGAGAGATCACTGTTGGTATGAAAAATTATGAAAGTTTTATTTTTGGATAAAAGACGTACGTTTTCTTGGCCAAGTAATTTCCGAAAAAGGAATTTCTGTTGATCTCGAAAATATGGAAGCTGTTATTTTGTCGCAACCACCAAAGAATGTCTTCGAAATACAAACTTTTCTTGGTCTGGATGGTTACTACAGATGCTTTGTGCATGATCACTCATAACTAACTTCACCAATGACAGTTCTGAAAAAAAATAATGCTCCATTACAATGGACTGAGGAATACCAAAATCCTTTCCCGGAGTTGAATGTTCGGCTTACATCAAAACCTATCTTGATTTTTCCAGAATCATGACAAGGGTATGTGGTGTACTTTGATTCTTTGGGATCAGGGTTGGGTTGAGTTCTCATGCAAGGAGACTATGTGATTGCTTATGGTTGAAGGCAGTTGAGGGTGCATGAGAAGAATTAACCAACACACTATTTGGATTTAGATGTAGTCTTACATGCCTTGAAAACATGGAGACACTATATCATTAGTGATAAATTCACTATGTTCACAAACTAAAAAAGCTTGAGACACATTTTCTCACAGTGAGATTTGAATCTGAGAAAAAAGTGGTGGATAGAGTAACTCCAGATGTCTGACTTTGACTTGATATATGCACCAAAAAATGGGAATTTAGTGACATATGAATTGAGTATAAATTCATATGCTCAGTTGAAAAAAGAAGCTTTAGATGAATGGATGTGGATATTGGTCCTAACCAACATGCACGTGGAATGTGAGGACTAAATTGATGTTGCAGTTTTCTTTTCAGCTACGCTTGTTCCCGATTTTGCAAATGTGGCTAAAGAGGCACAAACATCTGATGCATAATGTATGGTCATGAGTTCAAAACTAAATAGTGGGGAGACCATTGAGAGATGAAAACTTTATGGGAGTTCAATTTTGTGTTTTAGATATCGAATAGTTGTACCTATGTATTTTCAGGAACAACTCTTTCATGCTTACCACCATTAGATATGGGTTGTACATCTCAGTACAAAAAAAATGTATAGGGCATTTAAGGTGAAGTTTTGGTGGAGCGACATGAAAGGGCATGAAAGGGAAGGTGGTTGAGTTCGTCTCGTAGTGCTTAACTTGTCAGCTGGTTAAAGAAGAGCATCAGAAACCAGTTGGTATGTTACAATCATTTCTCATCCCAGTGTGGAAATGGGATCAGATAGCAATGTATTTTTTTATAGGTCTTCTAATAACGGTTCGGAAACAAGTTGTAATTTGGGTGATAGTAGACCGTCTTACTAGGTCGGCCCATTTCATCCCTACTCGTGAAACTCATATGGTGAAGGATCTATCAAAAATAAATATCTAATAAGTAGTAAAGAGGCATGAGGTACCAGTTTCAATATTCTCGGATAGATATATGAGGTTCACATCTCATTTCTAGATATCCTTATAGAAATCTCTTGGAACTATGTTGATTAAGAGCATGACATATCATCCTCAGATGGATGGGAAATCTGAGCAGATGATACAAACTATGGGAGACATGTTACGGGCTTGTGTAATGGATTTTGGTGGCTCATGGGAGGAGCATATACCCTTGGTGGAGTTCTCATACAATAATAGTTATCAGGCCTTGATACATATGGATCTGTTTGAAGCATTGTAAGGGTGTCCTTGTTATTCTCCACTATGTTGGGGGGAATCATGTGAAACTTCACTAGTTGGGCCGAGCCTTGTCCAAGAAACAATAAAGAAGATCCAGTTAATCTGAAAGAGGATGGAGACAGCTCAGAGTCTTCAAAAATCTTATGAAGATCACCGTAGAAGACTGTTGTCGTTTGTTGTGTGTGATCATGTCTTCTTAAAGATATCTCAAAGGCTTGGTCATCCTCATTTCGGGAAGCAGGGAAAGTTATATCCTAGATACATTGGCCATTTATAGATACTGGAATGAGTCGGGGAGGTGGAATATTAGTTGGAATTACCACTACGGGTAAGTGTAGTGCAAAATGTGTTCCATGTATCTCAGTTGAAAAACTATCAGCCCGATCCTGACCATGTGATCAGATATGATCATGTTGACCTAGAGCCGAATACTTCATTGATACGTATCCTGGTGCAGATTGTGGATAGAAAAGATTAAGTCTTGCAGGGAAAAAGAATCGGTCTAGTGCTGGTTTTATGGCAGCACGGTCAGACTCAGGAAGAGACTTGGGAGAATGAGAAGGAAGTGAATGACCGATGTCCAGAACTCTTTTAGTTTGGGGAGGGTTTTCTACTTTCTGAGGTCGGAAAGTCCAATGGAGGGGAGAATGTAGTACCTCCGTTTTGAGGCATGTGGCATTGTTATGACTTTTTTATGTGTTTAAAGTACTTGGGATGAGTTTAGAAGAGCTTGGGAGAGTTTGGAATGGTTTTGAATAAGTTTGGAGGCATTTCTAAGGGCGCACGGTTTGAGAACTGTTAGGAAAAACCATTTGAGTTCTCTAGGAAACCCTGTAGGGAGAGAAAATGGGTTTTTCATAGCCAGAGTATGGTTTTCCAAACCTTGCGAGGAAACCGTGCGGACCCATGCTCTTGATACGGTGGCGTGTGCAGGGTTAGTGCACGGTTTTTCAAACCGTGCGACCATTTAAAGATGCAGTTTTTAACTTCGGGATCCCTCAAGGGTGCCTATTTTCATTAAAAAGTTTCCCCCACTTTATCCACACTCATAAATTTTGGTTCTCAATGGTTGGAGGGGCTCTTCCACTCATTTTGGAATCATATCTATGGAGTTTCAAGGTATTTTGAAGGTGGTTTATCCCGGGTAAGTATCTCTTTTAGGTCACTCTTTGGTTTTATCTAGGTCTTCTCTTCCTTCTCTATTTGTTTTCTAGATATACTTCTGTTTCATGTAGATCTAGTATTTGGGTTGACTTGGGTGTTGATTTTAAGGCATGTAGATGTTAGGAAAGGGGATCTGGAGCAGTTTTGGTGGTGCATTCACCAGATTGGGGTACGGTTGCTTGTGAGTCGATTTCACCGAAATCCTTAAGTTAGGGGCTTCACTCTCAACTCCTCTTGCTAGAATTGATTGTCTTGGTTTCAAATTAGTTTATTGGAATGGAATTAATATTATTTAGTGATGATTTATGGTTTTAGTGAAATTTTGAAATCTTGGTAATTTGTTGTGAAAAGTGATCTAGCTTCATGAATTTAAAGTGATGATTTTAAATTATTTATTTGCTATAATTGTTAAATGGTTTGATGAAAATTAGGGTTTTAAAAAAAATGGTGTGTTATTGAAATGGTTTGGTATTGACATGACTTTAATGGAATTGTTTTTCAATAAAACGGATGATTTATTGAAAGGGATGACACATTGGTTTTTGGAATTGTTGTAATGGCATAATGGTTGTGCGCATTCATATTACATTCAGGATGGATAAGGGTTATGGGTCTCCCCCATTAGTATTGGGATGGATAAGGGATATGGCTATCCCCCGTCAAACATTCATATTGCATTTGGGACGGATAAGGGTTAGGGGTCTCCCCTATCAGTGTTAGGATGGATAAGGGATAAAGCTCTCCTTCATAGAACATTCATATTTCATTGGCGACGGATAAGGGTTTGGGGTATCCCCCATCAGTGTTGCGATGGATAAGGGATAGGTCTCTCCCCCATCAAACATTCATGTTTATTTGGGTTAGATAAGGGTAAGAAGTATCCCCCATTATTGTTTGGATGGATAAGGGTTAGGTATTTCCCCTTCTTCCAGGTATCATGCATGGTTTCTTGCATGGGTTTGTAGAATGTATGGGTATGACAAAAATGGGAAATTGTGAAATGGTTTTAACTCTTTTATTGGTTAGTTCTTTAGATACATAACTTGTTGGAAATAGGTTTCAGTTGGTTTTTCTTTCACTTGGATACAAACAGTTTTTGGAACTTATTTATATTTGGTTATAAACTGTTTTGGTAAATTGTTTTAAATAAATATTTTTATATAAACGTGGATAACTTTTCTATCCTAGAGTAGTATGTATGGAAGTCATTTGGGAAAACCTACTGAGTTTTATACTCACACCATCATTGGCACTATGGTGCTTTTGCAGATGCTATCTTATGGGATAGGGGTAAAGGTAA
Organism: Viscum album; assembly: GCA_963277665.1. Lineage (NCBI taxonomy): Eukaryota > Viridiplantae > Streptophyta > Magnoliopsida > Santalales > Viscaceae > Viscum > Viscum album. The sequence continues at coordinate 111,501,347 of OY728151.1, forward strand.
CATTTTCCACATTTTTAGCACTACTTCATGATGTTTGGGCTATTTAGAGATTTCGGAGCTTAGAGCTTGTGGAGCATGGAGTCGTGTTACCTTTTGAGAGTCTTGTGTCATTTATCCATTGTGTACTTTGATACTTGGTTATTCTTCCGTTGTTGCATACTTTGATGTGGTTTTGAGATACATGAAGTTGTTGAGTAGTCTTTCACTTGGTCATACATCATATAGTGAGTGTTTGGTTTGTTGGTTTATTGGTTTATTTATTAAAGCTTAAATCGTCCACCACTTGTATTTAAAACCCTTTGGCATGTATTTACAGCCTTTGGCCTCTTGGGGATGTCACTTAAGGCCGAGCAATGACTCGTTGTGCTCTCAAGCCAATGAGAATTGGTGGGTCATTACACATGGTCACTCAAGTGTGTAACAATCTAGCGAGTTACATTATATAATCTGATGGATTGATCTACATTTTGAAGAAACATAATAGGTGCCTAATCTATAGTGTAATTTTGTGGGCATCTATCCTAGAAATGTAAATTCTATTTAAAACATGAGATGTGTATATGTTCTTCAGCCTGTCTGTATCAAAACATTCATTGTAAACTAAATCTGATCTGAAATAGTATTTTCTCTCAAATCATGTTAGAGAAAACATATACTCATTTATATATTGTACAATATCAAGAGTGAGAGTGAAGATTACACATTCTTTTAGATAACTGAAATCAGCATATATAACATTGAAATCATGGTATATCTGTTCACTAATTATAGACATTAGATCTGTAGTGAAATCAGTAAGATATATTGAAGGAATTTTAATGATTACATCACCATCCTTAGTCTCTCTATTGCGACCTTCACCAATATCCAAATCCTATTTAGAAAATTCATTTACATTATCTTTATTTGTTGAATAAGTTGACAACAATATCATGTTCCTTTTCAATGTTAATTCATCAATATGTTGCCACAAGTATTATGATGTTATAATTGAAAAAAATATATCATTTCTATTATTACATGGTACTACGGGTAATATTTTCCTAAAATCCCCACCCAAGACAACTATTAGACCACCAAAAGGTAAATTTTAAGTGTTTTTACCTTTTACTGACATTATATCTTTTAAATTATGATCATGTGCCTAAAAATAGTATTTATGAATCATAATCGCCTCATCCCATAGGATCAAATTTATTTATTATAATAGTTCCTTAATATATTCCTTTTTTTAATATTTCAAACTGAATGCTCAGAAACAGATACCATAATATAAAATTTTGAATGTGTTACCCTCTCTACAGGAAGGAGTAATGACGTTATTCCACTATAAGCAACTATAAGAACAATACATCCTTTTGACTCAACAAATATGTAAATAGCCTCTAAATTGAAGTCTTACCTGTGTCTCCATGTCCATGCAAGAAAAAGAAATAACCATCCTCCGATGAAAATAGAGACAAAATGATAGTCATCACCATTTTGTGTTTAGAAGTAAGCCAAGTATGTAAAGTTAAGTACTCATTTTTAATACTTTCTTTGTTATAATTTAATTCATCTGAAACTAACTAATTTTTTTGAGAACAAATTATAGAATCGTGAACTGGCTTAGAGGATAATAATTAATATACCATCCATTTATCAATATAATATTGTCTATTCAAACAAAGCATACATTTTTCTTTGATGATCAGTTAGTGTCAATTCTAATATATTGTGAATTATTGTTTGAGAGCTATCTAAGTATTTTAGCACATTAATTACCATTATGAAGAATAAAGAAAACATAGGTCTAAATATTGTAAAATGAAAAAATTATTTAAAGGTTATTATTTTTACAAAAATTAATTGGGATAAAATCATGTGAATAACCTGTGAGTTTTTTGATTGTATGCAGAACTGATTTTATCAAAGACTGTACAATTAATTTTTTTTTGATGTAATACTATAAATTCATGTAATTTTATTTTCAAACATTAATGTTTAATGTGAAAAGTAATATGAATATGAATGTATAATTTTATATATAATATAATATTGATAATTGTTTTTCAATACCCTTTAATATTTTGTGCTCAAAGTATGTAATTTATTTTAATATAAATCCCTTTTAAATGCAACTGATAAATAAAAACAACTAAAAATAATTAGTGAAAGTGGTAATTATGTAATGTATAATTAAGATGTATAGTACATAGGACCTGAAAAACTATACATATATAAGAAGAAAATAAAATATATTTTAATTAAATTGATTTATTGACGTGTGAGTACAAAAGAAGTAGTTACAATCACAATTAGAAATTATGACTAGTTTTCCATGATTTCCAAGGAATATAATAGTTATCAAAATCATTACTATCTGTACATTACAGTGGAACAAATATCAAATTTTTAGCATTAATGGTTCAGACCTCACTGTCAGAATATGGCCTATATAGATACCATTGTTCTAAGAAAGAGGTAACCTAAACATGACTGGTAAATTCATTACAAAAGGTATGCATATCACATGTTCCTAAAATTATTATAGCGATATAAGTACAAAATAAAATGTAAATTATAGTAGTTTATATACTGTTTTGTTTTGGGGAAAATAGACATGACAACCTATATTTGTATATATTCATAATCTATATGATAACCAAGAAAAGTCATTATTATCAAATTGAATAATTAGTGTATATTACAGAGGAAATAAGATAAGAAATCATGCATAACGATTTAATATCAGTAGAAACAATGTCATAGATGTGTTTCCATTTCACATGAAAACTATACAAATGAAAGAAAAAATATTAAATTTAGAATACTTGAAAATAAACATTTTCTATTCTTAAATGGATGAATAATGTTATGTTATTGATGTTTTTGTCCAAAAAATATTATTGAAAAGAACAATTTGAAAAATATTTTCCATAACTATAATTTTAAGTAATATTAATGTCAAATATGTGTTCCCATTTCTTATAATATACTTATATGGATATAGAAACTTTGATGATTTTAAATAAAATTGGTAACTTTATATACATAAAATATGATGTAAAATGGTAAGAAATTATATCTATAAAATAATTTAATAGTTAAGATTATTTTTCTTGTATTTTTAGCCTTCATCATTGCACATACAACATGTATTCACTGAGGATGTTCTAGGTTTTTTCCTAGACAATGTCAAGTTAAGATATATTATTAGAGAATGACATGTTGTAAAATAGTTTTCTAGAGACTATCCTATATCCCAAAATGATACATCTTTTGCTTCTTTAATAAATTCTCTCTAATCATCAAGTAGTCCATAACATAACACGCATATCAAAAACTACCAAGAGTAATGTTGTTCACCATTTTAGTATTCTCGAATTAAATTTCACCTCTGTTCTTTGTATAAAATATCTGAAAGTAATATTATTCCCTATTTATTAGTGGCACATAATAGACTATACCAATAAAGAACCCATGCTTTCTAGGATAACATTTTTTATATCGACAGTGGAATACAAATCTTGTTGGAAATTCTATATATGTTAGACTTATACCTTCTGGGTAAGTGAAATTAGTTTCATACTATGAAGTAAGCATTGTTTTATAAATGTTTCCCTTACTTAAGATATCGGTAATATTATCATTTTCACTACAGGTCACACTATTTTGTAATTTTAAATGGAAGTGAAACCTTTATACTGGAGGATATCTATAATGGATATCATAATAATATATTCTCCAAGAAGCCTCATTAGAAGAGATGTATCAAGAATCATAATACATCTTAATATCATCTATATTGTTTCCTGAAAACTCTCTGTTGTTGGTCTGATACATTTCTATTGTATCATGATCAGGACCATTGCTAATATACTAGAATAGATATCTGAAATATTATGATTTATTTCAAACCTTAATGTTGATATGAGTTTCAAAAATCTGTACAAAAATTATATTATATGGTACATTGAGCTGATTATCAAAATTAACACCATTTTTAAGGATTGTTCTTCCATCATTACGTCTTTGGTATACAACATACCCATGAATATCTACTGTTTTATTTTCTACAAAGTTAATTGGGATATTTTTTGTATATTTTCCATTTTTAATACAAGGTGGACTATGATTTAAATCATAATAAGGTCCATGGATCATTTATTTTTTTATTGAATCATGACATTTTTGAGAATCTACCTTTTTTTAGAACTTCGGTAGAAACTACTCTGTGAATGTATACTGGATTATAGATTTTGTTTTCTCGACAAATAAATAAAAAAATGTGTACATGGGGAAATCCAAGATTCTGAATATTGATAGTATAGAAAACAAAATGGATAATATTGATATTAAATTAATAGAGTAGTAAAATATCCATTAAATTAGAAAATGTTTAATTTGAATAAAAGTTGTTTTAAAGTTAGTTACCTACTCATTACTTCTCAAAGAGACATCCATCTTATAAATCATTCATTAAATGATCACCCTTAATATTGAAAATTCTAGCCACTATATGTGGACAATATGATGCATGAATATAGTAATGTGTAACAAATATTATAATTTTAGGCCATGTTGGATTGCATGTAAATATTATAAAAAAATATGGATTGCCTTCCCAATTAAAAATTGACATAGCATCTTGGTAATTATGAATCATAAAAATGGGACAATATGTAAATGTATAAGGTAAAATGATATGCTTCCCTCATGAAGACTCACCATGTTCACCTTGAAGGAATGAATCTTTCAACCCATTGAATAGTTCAACCCTCAAGCATTTTTGATTGAAGAGAATAAAATAATGAATATACGATTCAATCATTGTATAAGAATCACCAATAAATTATTGCAACGAACTTAATTAATGTAGTAATGTTGATTCATAATTGGAATGAAACTATAGGTGATATGAGAATTACTCTCTCATTGTAACCTTTTGGAGCATTGTACTTATACTAAGAGATATAGGATAATGAAATATGTTGTGATCATATCTATCTTGTCGACTTATGTAAATCAGTGGATATTGTAATGGTAGATATAATTAGTGAGTGTCATCAATGTGATGTAAATCACCACTTCTTCCCTTAATGATAATATATCTTTCATGGTTGAGATCTTCAATGTCACCAATAATAATCATATAAATATATAGTTGGTAAGTTGTATTTTTCAACATCCGTTTGTCTTTTATTATGTACTTCCAGCTTTAAATTTGGAATTTTATAATGATTAAGAACTTAACTTGAACTTCTAAATTTCTAAACTAAAGTATTTTTTTTTATGAATACTAGGTTTTAGGTTCTCATCAGTATTAAAATAAATATATGAGTTATGATTTGTATAATCATAGCTACATGATAAACAAATATTAAAATGAAGTAAATATATTTTTTCACTGATTTGGTTACTTATCAATGTAATTATTACCCGATGGCTTGAGCCCTATTGTTACCCACATTAGTAGGGTTGTAAAGGTACAGTTGTGCAAACCTTGGTGGTTCTCCCTTAGGAGGACACAAATTTCCTATGATATTGTAGTTCGGTCGATTTAATCTGAATATGTTTAGAGATCGATCATTTTTTATTGACCTGCCATCCTTCCAACCCATTGATGTGAAAGATAACATATAATTGTATATATTCATGTGTTCTTGGAATGATGTTTCTTTAGTGGAAGTATGATTGAAGAAGAAATTTATAAGGTATTAATGACATATTGGGAGCAACTGTAATGATATATTTCCTAGGGAGAAACATGGTGAAAACTGAGCATTTTCTATGTGTCTAAATTATTTATTTCTCTTATAAAACTAGAAAAGTGAACAATAAAACTGAAAGACATTAGAAGGATCTATAATATTCAAATATGATGTAGGAGCATCATAATTAAATAAAAGGTGTTATGAAAAAAGTATCAACAACATTGGAAACATATTGTGAATGTTATTGCAATATAATTATAGGTAATGCTACTAAACTAACCTGTATTTTCTATAGTTTGTAGTAGTCGTGTTCTTTCTAAATTTTTTTTTAATTTATAATGAGAATTCATGTTAAATGATTGTAATTTTTCAAAAGTATACATTTACATACACATACCTCCAAAATTTACAGCAGGATCTCATAGAACATGTCTTTATACATGTGTTGCTAAGCGTATATGAGTCATTGTGCTTCACACCTGTGGCAATTGGGTTGAAATTGTACTAAAATTACTGCTTAATACCCAAAACAGGATAATGTATATTATTTCTCATAGCTACCCTAGTTTTTTAATAGAACATTAGTTGAATTACTTCTTATAACAGACCTGGGCAAAGAAAATAATTTTGGTTTCTAGTAATTGTTGTAGAAAAACACTATTTGATGTTAAGATAGAACATATGAATTTACAATGAGTGAATAATGTTTAAAACATGTAAAGGTATGACTCATGATTACTTAATATTTATTCTTCAAAGCTAAAAAAGTGATATAGAAGGATATTGTTGTTAAATAAAAGGGATATATACCCAACATATCATTCAGAAGAATACATTGCCATCATACTTACGAAAGGACACAACACATTCTACATTGGTTTGTGGTATTTATTTTCAATTGCTTTATTTATCAGATCTTGTTGATGAACTTTCACATTCATGAGGCACTTCCAAATAAATGGAAGATTAATTTAACTCTAAATTGGTACAATGAAGTAATTTTAGAAAGATAATTGAATGATGTGGATAATTGAAATTGAATTTAATGTTTGTAGATTAAGGTGAAAATGGTATGTGTACTCCTCTTTCACTGATGCAATTTGTTTGTAGTGGTTCACATGTTGTAATAGAAGATATGTGATTATAGATAATACGAAAAATTGAATAATAATTTAAATTAAATGAAATAGATAAGTCACAACATTTTTTCCATTCTCTCATTAGTAGTATCCTCATTATCCTTGTATCTCTAGATATTGATGTAGATTTCATCTTTATATTGGTATTATTTTTGTTGAATTTTAAATATTTTATAGAAACACATAATATATTTATGTGTGGGTACATTGAGTAAAAAATACATTGGAAACACAAATTGGTTAATCAGAAACCATGTAAGTAACCCTTTTTTGTAATTCCATTGATCATTAGATAAAGCACAGAAGATAATAAAAGAGAAATCTAGGTATTCTAAAAAAGAATTTACTTTTACTATTGGTTTACTATATTATGTGGTGAAATAAAAAGAATTTAATGAGGGTAGATATACATTCTATGTGAATAATAGTAGTCCACATAACTCTTCTGAATCCGAACAGGGGAAATGTAGAATAAATTTTTGGAAATTTGTTTATAAGTTCATAAAACTGAAAGAACAACTATCTATGGAAACAAGAGTAGCTACATGTTTATTTACTTGTTCACTTTTCTTTAATGAATAACTATACTTATGGAGAAGAAAACCTTTTTTTAATTCCATTCAACATTAGATAATGTATGGAAGATAATAAAATATAAATATAGGTATTATTGAAAATAATTTACTATTACTAGTGGTTTACTCTATGATGCAGTGTAATAGAAAGATTCCAATGATGATAGATATATATTATAAATTAACAATAGTAGCATAGATGAATCTTCTTAATAAGGATATGAGAAGGGTACTTTAATTTTCTGGAAATTTTTTAGTAAGTTCATAAAATAGAAATAACCGCAATCTATGAAAGCAAGATTAGATTCATGTTGATTTACATGTTCACTATTCTTCAATGAAATACTAGATGAAATGGTGAAGAAAATTGAATAATTCATAGGTTCAGAAGACCTCCATTGATTTGAAACTGGGCCACTAGTACATAGGTGTGAAGAAGTTTCATATAAAATAGAAACCCGATTTATAAGTTGTAGTATCCAAGGAGGCAAGGAAATAGTCTACGAGATGCAGAGAGTGGCACTACCGAATAATAAAAAACGCTATTTTTGTAGTTTGGGGTAAAATAAATTGAGAGTAGGATTATTTTGTGGTTTGAATCGATGTTAGTACGATGTGAATTTAGGTTTACCTATTATATTGGTGACACAATTCATGATCCACACCTATCACTAACCAAAGGATGTCACACTGATGTAGTTTTGCATTGTTTGGTTTTTTGAAGTGAATTTTTTGGATTGGATAGTCGCATGATGATGTCGGTGTTGAAATGAAAGATCCCAAAGAAGGTACTAGGTAGATTGAAAGAATTCACTAGATAAATTGAGGAATAAAACATCAAGGAATATCTGGTGGTGGTATTCTCAATGAGAAGAAGATACCATAAACTCCAGATGATGATGATCGAGGGGGCCTTTTTTGGGAGAAGTAGCAGAGTTTGGGAACCATCCGTGAGGAAGATCTAGCAGAGATTTTCTAGAGGAGAAAGAGAGGCCAAGATCTGTAGTCATGTATGATGGTAGGGTGGATTTCTGGATGATATATAGATATTTGAATTCTAGATTTTTGGGAATATGTTTTTTTGTGTGGGTATGTGATTGGGGTCGCGAATATAGAGGGAGGGTTTTATGAATTTGAGTGATGTGGAAGCATAGTTGTGTAACATGTAAGAAAAAGCTACCCAGATTTAGTATATTTAATTGGTAACATAGTTTAAGCATAAAACATGGTGTGTTCATATCTCATGACTATAATAATAATTGATTAATTAGAACATTTTTAATGAATATATAATATATAAATTTCATTAACGTAATTCACCAATTGTTATTAATTGAAAAGTAAAATTTCATACGTAAAGATATTTTTTCATAAAAATATTTATTGTACTATCAAAAGATATCTATTTTCATTTCTTATCAATTGATTACTAGTAAATTTTTATAATAAAAGTATAAACTGTATACTTTTTGTAATTTTATTCTTCTTATTAAAACACACTATTTTAATAGCTAGGTTCTAATAGTATATAATATTAAGGTTCATTTCAACATTGGGTTTCATATATCTCAATATATCAAAAATATTAAACTTATTTAAAGAGAAATATACCCTAAAATATTGAGGTGTTACATTATTCCCTATATCAAAAATCATTCACCCTTGAAATATCCATAATGTCACCCCGTGAATAGATTTGGGTTTTCCTTCATCATAATTTTGTAGGCACTTACATCACCTCATCTATATTAGGATTCCACTAATGTACCTTTACCAGTTAAATCATTTGATGCCTCAACGATTTTTCTATAGTGTGAAGAATCTAGATATGATCTTTAATGTAAGATAGATTAGGTTCCAATTCGATTTCATTAGAGGTGAGCACATTCATTGGGATGAGAATGTACTTCATTAACAATGATATAGAAAACAAATCATTTACATTAGGGATCCTTTTTAGAATTTCCAAATTTTAAAAGGACAATAATTATTTCTAGGATTTCAGAAAGTATGATGTACATGGGGACCAGTTTCCCTTTATTACCGAATCTTATAACACCCTTCCATGGAGGCACATTCAAGAAAATGTGATGTCCCACTTTGTAATCAAAATAATTTCTTTGGTTATCGATATATCTCATTTTATAACTTTAAGCTAGTTTGATATGGTTTAGAATAGTATTTAACTTTACCATTGTCTCCTATACAAGTTCTAGGCCAACAAACATCCTTTCACCAACATCATCCCAACATGTTATTGTATGAAATATATTTCTAAAAATATAAAACATTTGATCAAACATTTATCAATATAAAACATAACTTATCTCTTAATGTAATATAAAAATATGCCATTTTCTTGATTATATATTCTCCAGAAACATGGTAATAACCTAAATTATAACAACTCCTTAACAAAAACATGAATTATTCTTAAAATTAATTCTATCTTCATTCCTTAAATAAAATAAAATATTATTTAATATATTCTATAAATCCAAAAAAAAATTAAACTCCATAAAATATAGAAAAAATCACTTTTTCATGAATCCCAAAATTAGTGCAAATATCATCAATAATATCTTATTTAATTTATCATTTTCAGTCTTCCCTTTATCCCAAAAAATCATCATTAACTCCTTATTACGCATATATTAAGGGTTATATTTCACTTAATCTTATGTTCCTAAAAAATATCACCATACCACTAAATAAGGTTTCTCGGTTATCAGTAATATTCAAAATATTCTTAAAAACCCTTAATGACAAACTTATGAAGAAAAATCCTTATATGTTTCATGATTATTAAACAATAATAAAAATGGTATAACACTTTAATAATATAATTATAAAATCCTAGAACATAATGATTTAAAACATTCAACTTCATTGATTAGAATAACATAAACAATTCCTTGCTCTATTAGTTAAACCTTGGAAGATGGAGTTGACTTGGATAATTATCGATTTTACCACATTTAAGGAAACAATCAATAAATAGATCCCTATGATGTAATTTAATTCCTTCCATCAAAAACTTCATTTTTTATTTGAGAATAATTACTTTATGACCTTATTCTCTACTCATATAATAGTTTTTTGATCCTTTGAGACATTTATTATGTGTCTCATTAGACATTTCTTACATAAATTAAATTTATCCTTCTTACCTCCATGGTATCCATGATCCGTGTGACGAATGAACTCCATTATTTTATTATTTGGTGAGTCAAATAGTTGGTTAATGTTTCGGCTGTTAATCATATATCATGACAACTAATTATAAATAATCATGAAATCATCTACTCTACTAATTATCCCATTTCATGGCTCATAATCATCACATTTTCTATCACATTAAATGTTAACATGATTCCTTCCGGTTCTATCCATCAATAAAAACCAAAAAGATAATTTAAAAAAAATTATTATAGAAAACCATATAATCATATATTTGATATGTAAATCATCACACCTTATTTTCGAACTAAGACACATTAGGTTTAACATCTATAATTCATTTCCATCATCTACTAAAATCATTCATAGTATGTTTTAAGGATAATTTTAATAAACCCAAGAATATCTCTTGAGTGTGTCAAACTAGTTGATTATAAATGACCAATTCTTTCACTAGGTGATGATGGAGTCAAATCCTAATGCACCATTTTTAGATTATTTCCCCTAGATACAACGGGGGAAAAGCCATATCCCCTTTTAGTATCCAGAAAGTGATGTATTGCTAATAATTTCCTATAATAATTATCTTCCCAAAACATTATGTTGTTATCCTATTCTTATATAATCCTTTCAATTCAGTCATATGGTTATAATCTCTAATACATGTTTAAAAATTCTAGTTTCCAAGTATTTTACTAAACTTTATTTAATACCAAATGTAATGTCTCTAACCCTAATAGCATAGAATCAGTGGTTACATTATTACATTGGTTATGGATGTACATGATGTCATCCCAAATGACAGAATAGTTTAATTGTATTGGAAAACTAGATACCTATTTTAATTTTACATTACAATTGAAAACAAAAAATAGAACACATTATTTTCATTGAAAACTTAATAATCCCATTTAGTATATCCCAGAATATCAATTATAAAAAATTTCCTAGAATCACGGGGTTAAGATATCATAAAAAGGGGTGATCCCAGATTCTTAGTAATGTAATGAATATAGTGGATGATATTATCAATATATATTCCATAAAAATATGTAATGGTAAATAATTGAAAATACAGGCTATTTAATCCATAACAAGATCATGAAGTGTAATATAGAATGAATAAATGTGGATCAAATAATTCCACATAACAAATAAAATAAGCTCTAAAATTATCCATAGATATCATAACTATGAAGATAATCACATGGACATCAAAAAATAATTTTATAATGAGATAATTCATTAATTAAAAAACCATAAACATGCATTCATTTCATTTTTCAAGGACATCTTACATAAACGGGTATGGCCTTAGACAAATACCCAAGCTAGTTTGTCTCATGTGAGCAACAGATATATCAATGGGCTATATAAAGCCCTTCCCATCACATTCCAAGTCAACATCAATCCTCAACTTAAATGGGTGAAACCCAATCCAAATAAACCATCATGTTGAAAAATATCGCTAAAAATAATATTACATTCCCTAATTAATAAACATAATCATAAAGAATTTAGAGAAATATGTGGAACGATATCAGAATAGTACATCCCAAGTCAATGTTATCATAAAAAATATATATAAATAATATGGATGTTACAATTATATCAAATCCCTAGTAGAGTATAAGTAAGATATGGGCTATTTTCATTAATAAATAGTAATAAAATAAAATTTCATTAAATAATTTTCTTAGGAAAACATAATTTTCACATTTAAATTAACTTTTTGAAACTATTAAGTTATAAAATACAAGGAAAAAATGTTATTTGAAAAGAAATTTTTAAATTTGTAAACTAATCTTCAAATAATTCAGTGTTCTTGAGATTGGGAAATATTTTTCATGCAGAACATGCTAAAAGAAAATATTCATTAAAACCATTTTGAAATGTCAAAAAGTATTCATTAGGAAAATGATAGTAAAATTAAAATTATTTTTTTAATTGATATATTATGGGGAAAATTAAATTAATCAATCATTGATGAAAATTTAAAAAATAATGGGGTTTTTTATAAAATATTGGTATAGAAGAAAATGATTGCTCACAAAAGAGAAAATAATTTACTCTTTTATTAATATATTTATTTTATAAGTACTTAAAAGTTTAAAATGAAAGGAAAAATATAATTTAAAAAAATAAATTGAATAATAGACAATATATATTTTTTAAATATATAATGATTATATAATTCCACCCATTATTTTTTATACATAAATAATCTTGAGTAATGATGAAACTATGAACTAAAATCTTATACATTGGTGACATTTTAATCATATGACCAATAAAAAAAATTCATATATGGATATTAATATACCATAATTTTCATTATAATAGTCATAAAAGTAATTCATGGGTAGTAAGTATACCATGTAAAATAAATAATTTGGGAATATGAAATATGTCTCATGGATGTAAAAGTGAAACAATACACCCATACATAAGGTCTGACATCCTTTGTAGGGGTCTGATAAAACAATATAATAAATATATATTTATTAAGATTCTATTAATGTACCATAATAATATATATAATACCTTATTTTATTTAATTGTAATTTTTTATCACACTTTTATTAATAATTAATTGTTAAAAATCAGTGTTTCAGGTAATAACTATTTTGTTTTTCATGTATGTTTTTGTTTGATAGGTTTGGTCCTCTCACATTGATCATTATTAAATCATATCTATAATTTTTCCATAATAATAATATAATATATATTCATTTTATATGGATTTGTAAATGATCGTAAAATTCACAGATAAAAAATAAGTTATACTATTAATGTATATTTTTAGTCGTATGTACACATGAAAAATTTATTCATTTTATTGATAAATTGAATAAATCAAGGAAAATAACAGTTGATATTTTAATAATCATTTCCATATAGTAAAAATAATATATTTTCATCAAATATATCTTAATTACCATCTATATTAAAATAATGTGATAATGAATCACATCGCTATGTGGAGGCATTTGTCCACATATGAGTAAGAGTGGTGTTGTAGTTATCCAATGGATTGGAAGGAAACAAGTTAGATGTAATATTTTAATGAGATTACTATAGAAATTTCATATATATATATATATATTTAAAATTAATCTATCATTTTATCCATCCATCAGAGGAGGTGAAGAATGATGAATTGCATCTGTTTATAAGACTATAGTCTACCGAACACATGATTGATAATCTCATTTCCCATTTAGTGGAAGTTGAGATTGATATAAGTTATTCCCTGAGAATAATAAAATCTAAGAATATTTTAATATTTTTCAATTACATTGGATTGAATATGACAAGATCGAATGTGGTAAGAGAAGAGGTTAAAATGAATAGTTTAGTGAATACAATTTCCATCGCATTAAAAACTCATTTGGATGGATTATTAAGGACCACAGGGTTGGTATTTTTGGGATAAAAAACAAATATATAATAAGTAAAATTATTTTGGGGAGATATTTTTGCTGGTTCAGATATATTTAAATTTATTAGTAGGTGTGAATAAGTGTGGGTAGGGGGTTCCCTTTTATAATTGATGAGGAATGTCATTGTTTTTGTAAATACCCAGAACAATTCAATAACGGGAAGTCAAAATCAACCCAAGTGTCTTAAAAACTGATAAATAATGATTTAATGAAATTTATGGTCTATCCAAACCTCTTTAAATAAAAATAAATCATGTTTAAATATTTTTAGTATCAAATCCTAAAACTACAATTTCTTTTACTATTTTAGTTTTCAACATGGTAACTATTTTTTTATTTACATTGGTAATTTATTTGTTAAGGATAAACATGAATAAGTAATATTTTCTAATATGGAATATATAATTATAAATATAAAAAAAATTACCAAATATTTTTTGGGTGTTTTTAAAATTAATTTTAATAGGGGAACATGCAATGTGAAAAACCCAGTTTTAACCTTAACACTGTCAATTATTTTTTTCTTTGTTTTTTGAAAATTATTAATAAAATTTACGTTGAACACATTAATTAATAATTATTATTATTATTTAAAATAATAAATATATTTTATCAAAATATGTTTAAATAAGTAGAAAAATGTAATTGGAAATGAAACCAACAAGCAAGCTGAAAATGTGGTTTTCCAAATAAAGGTTTTCCAAAGTAAAAAATGTTTTGTATATGAAATTTTAAAATAAATTTGATTCCAATGATATAGATTGTATTAAAACTATTATTATTGAAATAATATTACATATAAAATATTTTTTTAAATGGATCTTTGTAAATTCTTTATATGAATATTTAGTTTTCAATAAAAATCATTTTTCACAATTCATCAAAAAAATAATATTTATTAAAAATTCATAAAATTTCACTTTAAGATAATTTATAGGTGATTATTTAAATAATTTGTTCCATTTCTTTAATTAAAATTTTCAAATATTTAATAATTAAATTTTAAATAATTTCCCAGAATGGGATGAAAGCTCTTTTTTAAAAAATAACATTATTTGAAGCACGAAACTGCGTTCATTCATTTATAATGCCTATAAAAAATTTTATGAATGATAAAATATGATAGAATTTATAATATATAATTAATATTAAAATAATTCACTGGTAGTGATTAATTTTAAAATGCTACATTGTGCACATAAAATGAAGTTTTCCAAAAATACATTTTTCTACTATCAAATGATTTCATTTCAATATAAAATCAATTAATAACCAATGAACTTATTTTTTACATGTGTAAAGAATATAATTTTAATAATTTAGATTGTATTATTAATACCTAAAAATTTAACTACTATGTTATAATTGTATATTATATTAAAATTCATTTAGTCTCAGGTTTGTGTGTAATACAAACCATTAAAAAGAATATATTTTTTTAAAAATAAATATACCATAAAATTTCAGGGTGATACATCATATTCTTCCAAAAAGGCCATAAATTGAAATAAAAAGTGGTTAGGGTAAAAATATCATTATACAATGAAATATAGATTGATTTTGGTGTCATTTTGAACAAAATGTTTTCATTAAACATTAATTAACCATTTTTCCCCTTAACCATGGAAATAATTATTTCAAACATAATGTCTTAACAATGATACCGAAATTAGAAAAGAGACACATAAATGGGCCATGGTTTATATTTTAAACCATATTATATTCACTTGGGTGATGATATGTTTTTAAGAAATTTGAAATCATTTAATAAATTATTACTTATTATAAAATATCATTAATGACAATTTTCAAACTATTATTTTAATTTTAAATTAAAGGGAAAAAATACAAATACAAAATTTGAATATAATCATTTTAAAAAGGAAAATATATTTTATTTATCAACAAAATTTATGGAACACAATTATTAACTTAAATTGTATTATATTTGATATCTTTAAATCACATATTAAAATTTTCAATAAATTGAATTTAAAATGTTCCTTAATTCGGTATAAATTTAAGGTAATTATTAAACTAATAAAAATTATAAATAAATTTATATTATAGAAAAATTTATTTATCGATCAAATAATCATTTAGAACCAAAATTATCCTATTTTTGTCTTTAAATTTAATTTTTAGAGATATTATTGTTAATAGACTAACATTTTGTATTTATTCTTTTCTAAAATTAATATATTCGCCATAATCAATGAAATATTCTAACATGTGACCATATATTTGAGTCAAGATTGTAAATTCCAAAAATCCACTCATATAATTGAGTATTAATATTTTTTATATAAGTTTTAAAGCTTTATCCTGATGTTTGAACCTTATTTTACTCTTTTTACCCCTATTAGGGTGATAAAAGTTTACTATAATTACTATTCACATTGATAAAAAACAAAGAGGAAATATTTTCCGAAGTCGAACATTTATAATCTAAATATGGAATCCATTTTCATGGATTCTGTATATATATGAAGTAGAAATAAATTTAAGATAAAAACATAAAATGAAATTATAAATAGTTATTATGAAAAATGTTGTGTTTTGTATATAAATGTTTTAAACCACATTAAATAATAAAAACAATTAAAGTGAACATAATTGGATTAATAATAATATAGTATAAATAGTTTTATTTTGAAACTAATTTAAAAAAAATAGAATTTTTTACATTCTTGAATAAAAAATACAGTTTAAATAAAAACTGTACATTTCATTATTCAATAAAAAATCAATATTATTAAAAAATATTAAAAATTAACCCAAAACTAATTTTTATGATGATTAAAAATGAATTTAATTATATTATATAAATTTTATAAAATTGTAAATAAATAAATATAATATTCATGAAAATAAGTTAACATAATTCTGAGGGAAATGTTTTTATTAAGCATAATATTATTTTAAAGAAAAATAATTTTTCTTTACTAAGAATTAATAAATAAATTTCTATTCAGTTAGTCTTATATGTATACATATATTTCATAATTTTGGTTTTCCTATTCATACCCACCAAATGTAACATCAAGGCAACAAATGTCACATTAGACAATAATATTTCAATAGTTTATCATAGTTCATTTGTTCTTGGTATTCCGTATAATGCTAGATACTTTTTTATAATAATTTTATCATAATATAAATGGGTGATACATTCTACCAAATTTAAAATTGATTTCAGCCTTGAAATTTTATTAAATCAGCACATAAAAATGATGATATATCTATTTTATTGTATCTTATGGTTACCAAGTAGCTTCTTTAAAATTTTTATTCTTCCAGACGATTTAACCATTTTAGTAGTCTTATTTAGTAGAACATTATATCAATGGTACAAGATTCCCATCGGTAGTTTTTCATAGGAATAATCATGCTCCTCTTGTATAACCACTTTGTTTAGTACATGTGATGGATTAGTTATGTACTTCCTTAGGATAGACACATGGAACACATTACGAACATGAGATAGGTTTAACGGAAGTGAATGAAAATGATGAGCTACTATGAGAAATAAATATAGAATTTCAAATGAGACAATATTCCATGGACTCTTCCTTCCTTTCTTACAAAATCTCATAATCATATTCAATGGGTAAATTCACATAAAAACCTTCTCATGAAATTCTTACTCAAGATATTTCATAAAATTATTAGTGTATCTTTTTCAATTAAATCATAGGTTCCTTGATATGACTATGTAATGTACTAGATTTTCCTTATGATATTATTGTATATTATTTGGAATTAATTTGAGACTATGTTTAGAAACAACGTGCGATTCTAAGGCTTAGCGTTCCCAAAATAAATGGTTGAAATATTTTAAATATATTAAATAGAACATAAAAAAACTTTTCATGAATAAGTGGAATATTTTCTAAATGGGTTCCTTGACCAAAAATACAAAGGAAGAATTGCATTCAGAGTTTATGTTTTACTTTAGGAGATGCCTAACATCAGAAAACACATGAACACTATGAAAAGTTGTTTTTTGTGTTTTAATAAATAAAACAAATTGAAAATTTTATATCTTTTTAACATTTCAAAGTGACTCATTAGCATTTTTTTATTATACTCTTAACCAGGGATCCGGGGTTAGGTTCCTAACCCTATAAATTTCATGTAGGCTCTAGAGAGAAACCTAGAGAACTCTATCCATGAAAATTGAGGAAAAATCTTTTATTATAGATTGAAAATCTCTATTATTGATGAATATCACCAATAGAGGTGATTCGATGATCAATTCTCTTTAAAAAATTATCCAACCTCGATGTAGGGTGTTTTTTTGGATTTCATTTCCTTATTAATAGATTCAATGATGAAAGGGGACTAACTAATGAAGAGGTTGATATGTGGTTCTCTCGTTCATACTAGATGGGCTATGATTGCGGGGTTTTATGAGGGATTTGATTATTGAGAATAGATTATTTTTTCTTGATCATTCTTATAGAATGGATAAGGCCAAAACAAACAATGACCTAGGTTAATTCCTTGGGTTGTTCTTGTTCTTTTTCACCCTCAATATTCTTTATGTTCTTCACATTGTTTTTTTTTTGAAAGGATCATCGTTGCACCTTCATTTCTTGCTAAAAATATCCAAAATTGAATATCCGACATCAGGGAAACCTAGAAGAGGTGTGATGACAATGGTGACAGACAGATCATAGTGATTTTGGAGATATAATTCTTTGGGGGATTTTTGTGGGGGTGATCAGAATCAAATTTTAGAGCTGATCGAAGGACCAAAACTCACTGATCTGGTGCTATGATGATGATACGACTTTTGATCTACAGTTGTGAGGTGAATAGACAAATTTACCGACCCTTAGAAGATCTAATAATGTGCATGGATGAAGAACATCAATTCTGTAAAATCACAAAGAACAGAACATATATTCTAGGATACGGGGTTTGTGGACCCCACTGAGCAGTATGTAGGGCTTCAAGAGTCGATTATGTGCCATGTAGAGCGTGACCACGATCACATGACATGTGGGTCCTTCTCTAAGACACAGTGTGTATCTCAGAAGATACATGAACATGGGGTGGAGTACATGGGGTTCTGAAATGGTGGGTACTCCCCCACATAGCTGGGTTGAACCGGTTATGAAGATTACCCTATATACTGGTACATGGGAAGAGATACACTAGATAAAAACAGGTACTCAAACATGGATAGAGTACATGGTATGACCACATATGAAAGGGTATGACATATAAGTCTTTATACACATCTTGTACTATATTTTTAAATGACATGTTCTAAAGACACAGGCTATTGTACATGGACAGTACCTAGGTTCAAAAACATATCATGTGACCGTACTAGATGTTGTGTATACCTTTCTATATGGATTTATTATCTTCTACACCATATCTTGGAAATGTTTTTTTTTTCGTTCCCTTTATCAATTCCCTAAATGTTGGTGGGTATCGTTTCCTACTTATAGGAGTATGATCCCTTAAGTTGGACATCGTGGATAGAGTTGTTGGAATCCCTCAGGAGGCCCTGTGTGGCATCCTCTATTCATCTCTTTTCCATAGGTAGATTCCTTAGTATTTACGTGACCAATCCTACCATACATCGATCCTCTACATAGCATGTTAATATATATGGAGTTATTGATATCACCCCATGGAACTAGATGTGATCCTCATCTATTGTATTGTATCTATCTATTTAGATCGATAAATGTATCTCTATAATGATTGTTTCTGATGAAAATTAATTCTCATATGGACGTCATCAGTGCTATGAGACTCTAGAGTGTGTTCTCTTAGATGAGTGCTTCATGGAATATTCTAACGAAATCCATAGTGATGGCATTTAGTAGTTTGGACTTACCTCTAGACTATGTGTATTGGTTGTATTATATCTATATATTACTGTTATATGTGTTGTAGACATATACTCTGTAGATCTAGATGTACCTTTCATTGTGTACTTCATTGTGGTTTTGGGGTGTCCTACTGAGTATTTTTACACTCACCCCTACATGGGCTTTTCCCTCACATGTCATGTCTTGTGCAGGAGAGTGACCTTTTGAAAAACTGGGAACGAATAAAGCATTGAGAGCTCAGGTAGGCCAAAGTGTTCCAAATGATTTGATTTGAAGTCACAGTACCTATTTTGTTTACAGGTTTGAATTTTGAGTTTACAAACACTTTCTTTTTAGTGGGCTTGTGTTCTTGCTCGTTTACTTTTCTACACTTTACTTCCTCCCATACTCTATTGGTATGGATAGTGGTATGAATATAATTTTTCATAGCATGTTTTACATTTCCAAATTTATGGTCTTGGAGATGTGTGTGTGTGTACATGTACATAGGAAAAACCTCCCATGTTAGTGATATGCCTACTCAGTGCTAGTTACCTGTTCATGGCCTATTGGAGGTGGGCATAGAGAGTCACGACACGGTCCCCACATGGAAGAGTTGTGATTGAGTGGTATTAGAGGTGGTATGTCCTAACATAGGACCATAAATATGTGAGATTGGTTTGGGGAAATAGTGTTAAGTGTTTTGAGTTCAAATTTTAGGGCAGGGAATCCAGTGTAGGTGTAGGCATGTGATGTATCCTCACACCAAGACTCTGATAACCTTCTTTTTTTTCTTCAGTACATTATAGGACTAGTTTTAAGAAAAATAATAGTACACGAATCATGTTGGAATGGGTTGTGGTTCCATGTCCTTCTCTAGTAGGCTCTCCAGATATACTCATTGTCTAGGGTACATTTTTTTCCCTATAGGATACAACTGAGAAGTATGCCATCTAGTATTCAATATCTATATCATGATGATGATTCCCTCATTGATGAGGCTTTGATACAAGGACCAATTACCCAGATGTCACTTCTAGGTGGTTCCCCAACCATACCGCCACCCGTGGAGCGTCATGTGGTACTCGATGTACCAAATGAGAATGATACCATGCTAAGAAAACTCCATGAGTTTTAGAGAAAGAGACCCACAAGTTTCATGGAAAGATCTACCCTCAGGAGGCTAAGGACTAGCTTGAGGTAGTGACCTATGTTTTTTACCAACTTTGGACACGGACAGATCAAATGGTTGTTCTAGAAGTGAGCATTCTACATGGACCAGTAGGGTGATGTTGGAGTTTGGAAATCCTGAGTCATGACAAGGTGGCCCTTTCATGGAAATAGTTTCAGCGTCTCTTTAGATAGGAGTTCTCATCAGTTATACTAAGAGATATTTGTATATTGGATTTTCTTCAACTCTATAAGGGTAGCATGATCATGGATAATTATTGATCGCGGTTCGAAAACCTTTCCATGTACTTGATAAATATAGTAAGAGATCTGTATGTCAGGGATAAAACCTTAGATATGGGTCTACATAGAGATATCCAAGACAGTGTTATCCCTCTTTGTATTTTGATCTATGTTGGGGTTCTTGAGAAAGATTTGGAGGATGAAATATTCTTGGTTGAATATATAAAACCCATGATAGTCAGCATTGGACGAGTAGGTGCATAGAACTCCAGAAAAGGGAGAAGACATTAGAATCTGGGATCTAAACATGGGAAATATTTTATGAGGAGATCCTATAATAGAGGATCAGTTGTTCGGGGATCATAGGGTGGGTCCAGTCAGCCTAGGGAGAGGTAGTGTAATTTATATGATAGTAGGTGATATCTCACTTTAGATTTTCTGACCCATCGTGCTACTAATATGGGATAGTGGGAGGACCACTGATAGAGAGATATAGACAAGATTAGGTAGATACATAGGGAAGTGGACATGGAAGAGGGGTTTAGAGAGTAGTAAGATATGGCCTATGTTTATACTTATTACCACCACCACCCCCTGGTGGTCCACACGAGGAATAGAGATATGGAGGACATGGACATGGATATATGAATGTTGTCGTGGCATATAACATTGGGATTACATGGATTATTTTTGTTATGATATATGCCTTTTCTAATTTAGTTGTAGTACTGATAGACATAGGTGCTAGCCATTCCTTTATTTCCACATATCCTGTTCGAGACCTAGAGATTTCAGTTGATCCATTGACTCAAAAATTTTGATTGGATAAACACACTAGAGAAGTCTTAGTGATAACACATATACTCCAACACTGTGACCCAACCATTGTAGGGGAGATTTTCTGTTGGAACCTATTTGTGAAAGTATTGGGGCATTATGATGGCATTCATGATATGGATTGATTATCCACAGTTGATGCACATATTGACTATTTTAAGAGAAGGGTGCAGGGTATTGACCGTGATGGAATGTGGTTTTCCTTTATTAGAGAAAGAGAATCCCAAGTAGCACAAGATGGACTCATGCATATGATGGTATAGCTGATTACTAATGAGTTTGATAACCTGACATCTATGAAATAGATTTTATGAGTTTCCATTTCCTAGAAGTAGTGGTGGACTACAAAGACATCATTAATGAATATGTTATGTGATTACCTCCTCACGAGGAGATATACTTATTCATCAGCTTACTCCCTAGGAAGACACTGATATTAGCACCAATATATCATATGGATCCCACAATTCTTTGAGTGATGAGGGTGAAGTTAGATGACATGAAGTAGAAGGTCTTTAAGGGACCCAGTGTTTCACCCAGGGTGGCACTAGTTTTGTTTTCCAAAAAGATCTTCGTGAGATTGTGGTTGGTGGGGTGACTATCAGTGCTTGAACTAGGTGAAAATTAATAACAAGTATCCACTATTAAGTATCATTGACTTCTTCAATTAGTTTGGAGGGGAACTATAGTTCTCAAAGTCTAACCTTCGATAAGGATATCACTAGTTGCGTATATATCATGACGATATATAGAAGATAACTTTCAAATTCCTCTATGGTCATAATGAGTACATGGTGATTCCCTTTGGTGTGAATAACTCCCCTGCAATGTTCATGGGACTCGTGAATCGGATCTTTCAAGCCTTAGTTAGAATGTTTCACGGTATTATTCATTGACAATTTCTATGTGTACTCAGAATCCTAGGAGGAGCACGTGAGACACCTAAGGATGGTTCTGGACATATTATAAGAGCACCGGATTTATGTGACACTCTTGTAGTTCCATTTATAGATTTATGCATTCCACTTTTTGGAAAATGTTATCTTAGCAGACAGATTGGAAGTGGACCCAGCCAAGGTGGATATAGTGTTAGTATGTGAGCCACCTAGGAGCGTGTCATATGTTCAAAGGTTCCTTGGGATAACTAGATGTTACAGAAGATTCATACATTATTTATCCAAGATATCGGCACCCAGAAAACATCAGAATCAAAAGCAACAATCATTCTTATTGATGGAGAATATCAGTAGTTAATGTAGAGTTTGATGAGGGCCACGGTCTTGAGATTTCCAGAGGAGGGTGTTGAGTACATAGTGTTCTATGATTAATTAGGGACTGAACATGGTTGTGTCCTAATATAGATGAAATTAGTGATTTCTTATACTTTGATACAGTTGAGACAATAGGAGCAGAACCACATAACCCACAATCTGGAGTTTACAACTATAGTCTTCACATTGAAGATGTAGAAGAAATACTTGATGTGTGAGTGATTTATCATCTAATATTATCATAAGAGTATTAGTAATATATTCTCTCAGAAGGATCTAAACTTGAGATAAAGTCAATGGCTAGAGTTCCTCCAAGACTATGAATTTGAGCTTATCTATACTCATGGGAAGGGTATCGTGGTAGTAGATGCTATCTGTAGGAGATTTAGTTTTAAGTTTCTGAATAAGGCATCAAAGTAGTTGGTCTCATTATAGTTATCCTTTATGGATGGAGATGAATCATCCTACATTAAATCGATGGTTGTAACCCCTTTACTCTTACAATGAGTCATAGAGGAACAACTTGGGGATACTGATTACAAGACCCTACATGCTTATATGTCTATAATAAATGCACCTGATGTATATTAACAAGATGGGGAGCATGTCTTCCTTTTCAGTGGATTCATAGTTATACCGGTGGCATTGAAGGAGGTGGTTCTTCAAGAGTTTCATGTGTCGCATTTGGTGGTACATCCTAGAGTGGTGAATATATAAAATGATCACCGATGTTAGTTTTGGTGGATAGAGATGAAGAAGGAAGTGGTAGTTTTAATTTTATCAATGATTTATGTGAAAGTAGGATAAGGATGAGAACAAGGTTCCAGCAGGTTTAGATCAACCCGCTGATGTTCCAGAATGCAAGTGGGATGGGATATCGATGGACTACATGAAGGGATTACTAGGTAAATCAAGTAGACATGATTCCATTTGTGTGACCATTCACTGACCCACTAAGTCATCCCACTTCCTAGAAATCTGAGAGCATAGTTAAGAAGATATATTAAGACACGCCTATGTTCATTAGATAGTTCGACTCCATGGAGTCTCATCGATGATTTTTTGAATGTTCTGTTTGATTCCCATATGGGTTGTGGAAGGGATTGCATTATGATTATGGGACATAATTATTCTTGATAATGACATTTCACCTATAAACTGATGGTGAGATGGAGCGAACCATTCATGTTTTGGAGGATATGATACAAAAATCCATGTTGGACTTTGGTTGTAGTTGGGAGGATCACCTACCCCTATTGGAGTTTTCCTTCAACAACAGATACCATTACACCGTTGGTTTATAACCATTCGAGGCTTTGTACGAGCAACCCTCCATGTCACCACTTTAGCAGAATGACCCATGAGATTCAGCACTCATGGGATTGAGTTGGTGCGGGCTACTTTTGAGAAGATTCATATAATCCTAGAGCGGATAAAGACTATACAGACCCTTTAAAAATATTATATTGACAGGTGGTAGAGGCCTTTGGAGTTCTAGGAAGGAGACCATGTGTTACTTCGAGTTTCACTTCGATGGGGATTGTAGAGATTTGTCAAGGGTGGCTAGTTATCTTATAGGTTTATCAGAAATTTTCATATACTACATAGATTTAGAAATGTGGCATAAAACATTTATCTACCCCCAATTTTAGACTTGGTACATGACGTCTTCAACATTTCACATTTGACGAGGTACATGCATGACCCATACAACGTCCTCAACTAGGTCACGTAGGACATTGAGGATGTAGTTAAATTTTTTGAGTATCCAGTAGATATTGAGGATCGACTAGAGAGGATCCTTTGTGGGTGAGTGTTTCCCTTTGTTATTATCCGGTGGATGCATGAGAATCTCCAAGAGAGAACAAGGGAGTGAGAGGATTAGATCCGTATGTAGTACCCACAACTTTTTGATTATCCATATTTTTGGATTTTAGTGGATGTAAAGGCCTAAGGTGGTGTGAATTTAATGTCTCTGATTTTCCGTGTATTATTTTTATATATTATATAGAATTAAATCAAGACTAGAAGAAGAGATGACATGCAATTCTGAGGCCCGGTGTGCTTAAAAACAAACTATTGAAATATATTTAATATATTAAATAGAAAATATGCACAATTTTCCAAAAATAGTGGAATAACATCTAAATGGGTGCTCATATTAGAAATAAAAGAGAACTTTTGTGTTCATAGCTCTGAATTTACCCAAGGTGGGGCTTAACAGTAGCTGGCAAAGGTCCACTGTGAAAATTAGTTTTTAGTGTTTTAATGAATAAAATAAATTGTAAGATTTATATTATTTTAAAATTTGAAAGTGGTGAATTGACGTTTCTTTATTTATTATCCTTTTAAGAAGGGATCCATGGTTAGTATCATAACACTAGAAATTTCCTCAAGGTTTTGGAGAGAACCATGGAGAACTATCTCAACAGTATATGATAACATATCTTGGGCCAGAGATCGATGGATGTTGTTTTTGATAGATATCTCCAATAGCGGTGACACAATGATCAATCCTCTTTAGAAAATGATCCACCCTTGTGGTAGGGTGTGTTATTTGGATTTATATTTCCTATTATTATATAAAAAAATTAACACAGACCAACCAATGAACATGTTGATCCTCAATTTTCTCATTCTCGTGGTATGGGCTGTGATTGAATGTTTTATCTGGGATTTGGTTATTAAGAATTAATTATTTTTCTTTATTTTTCTTATAGATGGGATCCTGTTCGGAATAAACAATGGTTTAAGTTATTTCTTTATGTTATTATTGTTCTTTTTATCCCCTGATATTCTTCATGTTATTCTTGGTTTATGAATGGATGATCATTGCACCCTCATTTCGTGGTGCAACAACATGAAATTTATGATTCGACATCATGATGAAATATTGGAGGTGTGAAGATCATAATGATGGATTGATCAAAGTGATTCAGGAAATATCATTCTTCTAGAAATTTTTATATGGGTAATCCGAATGAGATTTTGGAGCCGACCAAAGGCCTAAAACTCACTTATTTGGTGTTATAATGATGAAAAAACCTTGGATACAATGTTTCTTGGTAAATGAACTAATTTATACAGCCTAGAGGATCATTATAGGTGTGTAGAGGATAAATAAAAATTTTGGAAAATCGCAACGAACTTGACATGTATTACAAAATACAAGATGTCTAGGACCCACTTAGCAGCAGCTAGGGTTTCGGGAGTCTATTTCATGTCAAACATCATGTGACCCATATCACATGGTGTGTGGGAACTTCCCCTAGAATTAGCATGTATCTCATTAGATACATGAAATCAGGTAGGATTACACTTGGTTCTGACATGACGTGTACTCCCTCACACCGCTTGGCTCGACCAGTTACGTGGATTACTCAGTGTACTAGTACATGGGTAAAGAAAAACAGGTTTTCACAGTGTATTGGCACAAAGCTAGAGTAAATTGGTAGAGCTCAGATAGAAGGGAATGATGTTTAAGTATTTCTACACACTATGTACTCTATTTTTATGGGAAATGTTCTAATGACAGGGCCCGTTGTACACGAGAAATATGTGGGTAAAGGAATACTATGTGTGACCCTACTACATGTCATTTAATCCTTTCTACATGGATTGAATATATTTTCCACCATATCATGGAAAACATTCTTTAGGTTTCATTCCCTTTATCACTTCCCCGAAGGTTGGTGGGTATCATTTCATACTCATAGGAACATGATCCCTCCAACTGGACTTCCAGGATAGATTCATTGGAATCCCTCGAGAGGCTCTGTGTGGGATACTATAATACTCTTTTTTCCCTAGGTAGAGTCTTTGGTATTTATGTGACCAACACTATTAGACATAGATCCTCTACATATCAGGTTAATCCAGATGGAGATGTTGGTGTATCCTCGTAGACCTGGTTGTGATCCTTATCTATTTTATTGTATCTCTCTCTTTAGATCTATCATCTCATCTCTATCATGACAATTTAAGATGAAAAATACTTATTGGACATACTCATCAGTGATATTAGACTTAGGTGTGTCTTCTCCTGGATAAGTGCTTCATGGAATCGTCAATCAAAATATATAGTGTTGGTATATGGTACTTTTGACTTACCTATAGACTACATGTCTTGGTTTGAGTATATCTAGTTATTCTTGTTATATGAGTTGTAAACATATACCATGTATTGATGGCCAAATATTTCTTTGTGTTTTTCATTTCTATTTCATCTTGTCCTACTATGTATTTTTATTCTCACCACTACACAATCATTTCCTGTACATGTCATGTCTTATGCAGAGGAACAACATTTTGATGAACTAGGACCAGATAGAGCCTCATGAGATCCGGTAAGATGTGGTGTTCATATGGCTTTGAGAAGATATTCTGGTAGCTATTTTGTTTATAGGTTAGAATTTTTTCTTTTGAGACTCTTTCAATTAGTTGGTCTTGAATTCTGGCGTTGTTTTCTTTACTTTCACGATGCAGATGGTGGGGAGGGGAGGTTTCAAGTAGTCATAGTCTGTATGATTTCAAGTAGTCATAGTCTGTACATAAGATGATGTTAGGATACATAGTATGACAATATCTAAACTGTGATTATTCAATTATTACATTAATAGGTGTGCATCACCCACCTCAAGCCTAGGTCACAACTATTGAGGCTATATTTTCTTTTACCTAGCCATTGACACCTCAACTCATAAAAATGTATGTCTTCATCCCATCACGGGTAAAACACCACAGTGAACGTCATTTATTTTGAGGATATGCCTCAACATAGTGTTACTTCATTTATTCTTACTCAAATAATTAGTTCACCATACTGACAATTATTTCTTTAAAACTAAAGTCCATGAACTTGTACACCTCTACTCGCTGATTAAAAATTTAAATGGACCCACATGCAACCGAAAATACCATTATCTCTCGAATCTTTCTCTCATGAGTTTTCCATTATAAATCCCATGCACCATGATCGAAATATACCATTCTTAACAATTTATAATCTCCCTTGGGACTCATATTCAAAATTGGTCACCTCACTTATTCCATGATTTACTCCATGAATGCCAGTCACACGACTTAATTATTCCATATTTAATCAAGTAATATATATTTAATGTGCCAGAAAATAAAAACCATTTCCCTAAAATCCAATCTCAATAACTGAGAACCCTTAGAGATTCCACATGAAATGAAATAACAATGATTCACGTTATTAAAAACCCAAGAATCTACCACACATCAGTCTCAAATGAGCATATAATTAAGGTCACTACCATATATGTAATCCATAAATCTTGGTCAACCGTTATCGCATGATACCCTCAATCAAACTGAATGTAAACCTTCAAGGGTTTAATTCAAAAAAGGGACTCTAGGTCTCCCACCTAGCCATACAGATCATGTTTCATATCAAGGTCACTAGGTCTGACCATATATCCAATAAGAGAATCCTCTCACCAAGGTCACATCTCATGGGGCATCATCCACACACCATTCTCAATGAAAGTTTTCTAACACACCTCTCTACCCTCTATATGTAGGCATTGATTTAATCGACCCACTCGAGAAAAAAATTGTCAGAATGGATTAAATTATTATAGTTTTTAATGGAAATTTATAACTGAAAACACCATTAGTATTGTAATTGGAGACCCATTTAATTGAAACCCATTAATATTTACTAGATTAAGGAAGGAGTTCTGATATAATCACCTACCTAGCATTAGCCTACTAGGCTCTAGTCCACATTGAATATCCTCATTAGGAAATTAACCTTTGAGGGTCTTGATATGAATATTGAATAATTTAAAAACCAATATTCACAAGGCATCAAAATGATGTAATACACCTAGAGTTCCATGTTCACTATAAAAATTATGTTACTTATCAACTTCACTATAGATTATCTCACTACATCACCACAATTTTAGGTCCTCCATGTAAAATTTTATAGAAATATAGAATGGAAAAATCTATATAGGATGTTTTAAATGTTTAGTTAACTACACCTGAAAAAGAACACATCATAAAAATAGTCTACTAGAAAGGCATCAATTACCAACTATTTCCCATAGGGATCAATGGCTTACAAATGTCTCAATGATTTGTATAATCCTACAATGTCATTGTTCAGTTAAGAAGAATGTTATTTTTTTGGTATATGGAAATTCACATAATAGTTTCAACTAAGACTATAAATAATTAATTCTATGTAACAATTACCTATAAGGGGTCGAACACATGGGAATCAGGTTCCGTACTAACTGACTAGGGTCATTGAACCAGATGTACATGAGGGATGAGGCATCATCCTCAATGTTGACCATCTATCCATATGCCCACATAGCCTTCCATCAAAAGAAAATATATATATTAATATGTGAATGATTGAGTATAATAACACCAATAACATAAATATGA
This sequence comes from Viscum album, assembly GCA_963277665.1. Lineage (NCBI taxonomy): Eukaryota > Viridiplantae > Streptophyta > Magnoliopsida > Santalales > Viscaceae > Viscum > Viscum album. The sequence continues at coordinate 111,531,161 of OY728151.1, forward strand.
AACTGAAATTAAATTATTATTAAAAATTTATAAAAAAATTATCTTTGGTTATAAAAATCACACATTATGAGGTTTATAACATGTGGGCCCCATATACTAAATATAATGCTTTGGATGCTGGTTTTCAATGTCAGGAAATATTCAAAATCAATCACTAGCATCTATAAAATAGGAAAATAGACATAATTAAATAATAAAACATAAAATCCACACACCATTTGCATCTTTCAAGTGAAGTCATTTGAAACTGTAACATTTCATATCAATAACAACAATTCCATATCGCTAAAAACTATGTTTTTTTTCTAAAACATATTTTCTCAACCCAACAGTCTGATATCCATCATATGTTCCAAAATTTTATTAATACCTATATCTTCCATATAATAAATAGTAATACAATAGGAAAAGAAGTAATTTGATAACACTTTTTAACTTCTTGACATGAATTCCACTAAACCAGTGCCCCGAGCCAGTTCTCCGAATGATTTCAAGTGTGCCTCTCTATATGTCAAAGGTTTCTTAATAATAGTTAGGGTATATGGTGTGTCTGTGGGAATGACTATTTTCTTATATCAGTGTATGAAACTAGTGAAAATAACCATTCATCAACCATTTCTATAAATAAATAGATTATGGAATAAATAAATATTATAACACTATAATGATAAATGAAATGTAAAAAAGGCCCAAATAGCCATGTCATACATACAACAGTGTTCGACCACTGTGAAGATAACACAATACAATGACATACATAATACAATAATAACCCATTGGATATATCACATATATAAGAGTGCATAATATAAACTATAATAAAAGTATATTTCTCTAATTCTAGCTCGTTTCGAAATAAAAATAATTTATTTGATGACACTATTGAGCTACTTCATCATAATTAGAAGAAACTAAATTAGTGTCTCTACATGATTATGAAACACTAGGAATAGTAACTATACAATGTACATCCATGCTTAACATGATAATAGACATATGTAATTCACTATTACACCATGAGATGTATTTGAAATATTTATCTCTAAATAATTTTATTTTTTTAATATATTCTGACGCACACAACATTGATTTTAAATGAACCATGTAACATTATTAAAATATTATATTTACAATATAAAATAGTCATTAAATTAAAGGTAATGAGTAAGGATAAATATTGTATGAAATAAATTTTGATTAAAAACGCAATATGAATATACTATTATATTATTATAAAATGATCACATAATTTTTAGTAAAGTCATTTTATTATTAATTTTTTTCTTCAATAATGATTTTTTATTATTTTGTAAGTCAATATTAATTTTTATAAGTTCTAGAAAATATACATTAAAAATATATTTCAATTTTGAATTCATAATTTTTAAATTATCTTAAATTTCATTTTCAATAATTTTTGGAAAACATTTATTATGAAAGGAATTGTGAAAATAATATATTTTCTTTATAGAAAACAATATTTCCAATTAATGTTTTAACAAGGGAAAATTATTTTTCAGGTTAGTTTTAAAATATTAATATTTAATATTAATTTAAAATAATCAAATTGTATTTCTAATAGTATTTAATACTTTAATTTATTATAAATGAACCTCATATTTAAAAGGTAATTTTTCTGAAAAAACTGTTTCTCGTTGATTTTTTCTGATTTTATTTTAAATTATATTATGAAACTTATATTTTTTCAATATTTTAAATATTTATTACAGAATTAGAATAATTTTCCCCAAATTTAGTAAATAAGACACATTTAGTTTTGGTCAATACAACTTGTAACCTTATTAAATTCTTCTACCACATTAAAGGGAAAATTGGGTAACTAAGGGTAAAAATAAAATAATATGGAATATAAAATTACCTTAAAATATTAAAAAAAATTATTCGACAAATAGTATATGTCAATAATCATACAAGGGTATAATTTATTACATTTTGGGGCTACATGGATAAGATTATGACCTTTATAATATTTTATTTAAAGAAAAGTAAAATATGTAACATTCATGTTTTTAATAAATAACAAATTTAATATAGGGTTATACTAAATATATGTTCAAATATAAATATTAATTTTAAATTTATATGATTTATATTCAGTATATTAATTTATTTATAATTATTAGGAGTTAAATAATTACTCTCAAAGCAGACAAAATGGTGATACAATGATTATTTAATTTAAAATAAAATAAAATTAATGATATTTAAAATACTAAATGGAATAAAATTATATATATTTAATGTTATATACGGATTATATAGATTAACTTTATATTTTAGTGATATAATATTTTTTTTAATGATACATGTTTTCATTATATTTTTAAAAATCATAGTTAATAGTACTAAAATTGGCAATAATGACACATTATGAGACCAATATTTTCTAAAATATATTAATAATTATAATATTTTTAAAACATACAAAATAAAAATGATATGTTCTAAAAATCACATAAATGTTCCATTTATGGTCCCATTTTTAACTTATAAGTAAAAGTAAAACCTTTTAATATCAAATAAGTTAATACCATAGTTATAATTAAAAAATGTTAACTAAGGGTTAATCAAAATGATATGGATTAAAATAACACCAAAAATTGTATAAAATTTATAATTTTGTGGGATTAAAAACATATCTAATCTTATATTCGAATCCATTTCCAATTGATGGTATTCAGATAGGTAGTTAATTTATAATAATTGAATATTTTGATAAATTCCAAAAGTGCCCCACACCTCAATTATAATAGAGAAACTCCTCTCCAACTTTCTTACATCAAATAGTAGACTTATATATTGAACATACCCTACCAATTTCACTTCTCAACTTCCCTATACACATTTTAGGGTATTTTCATCTCAGAAGTCCAACCCTCGAGCCCGTTAAAAGAGATCTAAAGGAGACATTTTGAAGAAAATATAATCACTAGAACCGATCACATTCTTTTTACTATATTTCACACTTACAATTATTCAATATGTTTATCATAAAATAATAAATTATTTATCATAAATATTATAAAATTTTACTATTTTTATTAAAATAACCCTTTTCACCATCATTCTAATCAAACAAGAAGTTAAAGTATCGTTTATACATATGTAAAGCTTACCTTATCTATGTAGCAATACAAATCATTTTTCATCACTATATTTTATCTATGGGTATAATGAAAGGTTTAATTAATAAATATGATATAAAATATATAATAATAAATCAAAAAATATGAATTATTATTACATTTCTTCATTCCAACAATCAAAAAGTAGAAAACAATGTTCATTTGTTTGTATGACCCACCGTCTCCATGAACGTTATAATTACATTTTTTATATCCACTTTCTACGAATGGTAAAAAATTTGTAAAAAATTATTATATATTATTTTTATTCCATGAAAAAAATTATTGAGATTATGAGACCAAATATCATTGTATAAGGACAAGACTACCGAACTAAAACATGGTTGGAAAACAAAGAGGTTATCAACCAAAACTGTGGTAATAATATGAAATTATTAATAAATAAGTGATAATATTTTATAAATTAATAATTCATTGTATTGTAGTATTATTTTTATGGAATATACTTAAAATAAATCCATACTTCTTATACCTTAGTTTTTAATGTGAAAGAAGATATTCAATAATTGAGGTAAGATTTTATTTCACACACTCATTTTTATTCGATATTCTATCCACGAGGTAATATTTCTCTTAAATGTCATTATTTTATTGAAATTTTATTACTATGGTTTTTTGATATTAACTTACGAATTTTTAAATTTATTTTTAACCTATCCTTACTTTTTACAAAATTGTTTGAATGGAATATTGTTTTATCATTTTCCAAACAAAGTACTTAGTGATTTTTCATAAGAAAATATGAAAATAATGTATTTTTACCTATATAGAATGAGAATATTTTACCACTTTTATTACACCTTAATTATTTTAATCTTCATACAAAATATTACAAGGTTATTTCCAAATAAAATTATTTCCTTTTTAATTTTGTATCTTTTTGTGAAATTGTTTTCAAAATGGAAAGGTTATTTTCCTCAATAATTATTTCATGTGATTTTTAAAATTCTTTTTCCAAATAGGAAAACATTTTTTTCTATTGAATAAGTTTTACTAGGGATATGATTCAATTATAACTCCTTATTCTTTCTCTATATGTTTTATGTTTATTATGGTATGGTGTTTTGAATTCCTTAACTTATCAAGGGGTTATGATATGAAGAAATGTTTACGAAACCCATTTAATTTCATTATTTTTTTGATATGATAGAATATTTATGTACTTTTGGGGAACATATGTATGGTTTTTTATTATATGATAGGTGAAACCTATGTCTCCCTAAAATTAATTTGGTAAATATTTATATCTCATGAGATAGAAAGAATTGTTACAGGGACTGAACACAATTCAGTAAGACATGGTTGGAACCGGGAGAGAACCATGTTCAGTAAGACATGGATTGAATGGGGAGTGAACCAAGTTCAGTATAGTCATTTTTACACTGTTATAGGATTGTTAGTGATCCATAACTTGTAGAAACTAAGGTTTTGGCCATGTCAGACTTTGGAATATTCTTAAAAATAATTTCATAGCTAGGCGTGAAGACGCTGTGCGAGTCCGAGGCCCGGTGTGCTCGAAATAAATTTTATAAAAATATAAAGTTTATTTATACTATGCACATGGAGGGGGTGTGTTATCTCCTAAACAGTAGCGTAGAATGGGAATCTGAGGGCAAGGTTGCGTCCGGAGCATGCCATTTACCCTAGGCGGAATGTAAAATTTGAGGGCGCGGGCCTGCTGTGAGAAAAGGCACCAGGGGAGTTTTATTAAATAAATTGAAATGTTTATTTATGAGTGATGGATCGAATAAATTATGAATGGAGACTCAGATCACAATTGTTTTTTCATCGTTGTGTTCAGAACTTCGTGTTTACCCTAGGCGCAACATCGTTTTAGTTGGCGTCGGGTGTGGGGTCGGAGGCAGGTTAGCGGGGAGATGAAATGAAGTTTTTAATTAAAAAAACATGAAAATAAATCATCTCCCCCAATTTTATCATAACTCATGACGAATCCCTCCCCCTTCATCAGTTGTTCTTCACCGAATCGAGCCATGGATGACCGTTTTCAGCACTGATCGTCAGCGGATCGAGCTCCAGCGCATCGTAGGTGTCGTTCTGCACCCGATGCTTCGACAATCCGCCAACAAGAAGGCGGTTTGAGTTTTAAAATCCCAGATAGTATTTTTGTGTTTTTTTCTTCAAATCGTCATAGGGGTTGTGTAGTTCGGGTCCCGATATTTCCAAAACATGTTACGAATCTAAATTTGAAGCACATGGGTGATTCCAGTGGCTCCCAGATGTTTTCCGATGGAAAACCCAGATTCCGGTGGCAGCTATTACGGATTCCAATGAGGGTGGCGGTGGCGTGGTGGCGGTGCAGGTGATTCCAGCTCTGGCATGGTGGTTTCCGGCGGCGGTGTGGTGGTTTCCAGTGAGGTAGACAGTTGTCCGGCCAGGTTTTTCTAGGTGTTCTTTAAACCTCTGTAACTCGCAAACTGAGAGTCTGATTTGAGAGCCGTTTGTGGTGATGCAAAGATTGCATTGAGACAGAACTCTTGAGAATCTGTATATAATTTTTGTGTCTCGGGTATTTGGCATGGGGCCATGAAACGTTAAAAATAATAATAATATTTTACTATTTTCAAATTCGATTCGCCATAACTCCTGCACGGAGTGTGAAAATGGCGTGTCGTCAGTGGCGTTGATACCTTGATGGTATGACATAATTTTCAATATATTTTCCAGGTGTTGGGACTAAGAATAGGGTTTGGGCCCCATGAGGCTGGGTTCTGGCATTTATGGAGAAACGTGACTTTTCCACAGGGTGTCTGTTTTGGATGATCGAGTAGGCGATCCCATGTGTTTTTCCTAGGGGATCGCAAAGGTGTGATCCTCTTGATGAGTTTCGAGAGCGTGGTGTGGGCCCTACTCAAGATGGCTTCAGTGAAAAGTACCCTTTTCACCGGGTGTCCATTTGGGATGATTGGTCAGTCAATCATGTGTGGTTTTCTGAGGGGATTAGAGTGGTATGATTCACTTGATGAGTTTCAGGATCGTAGTGTGGGCCCCACACGGGCCAACTATAATGAATAGTGCCTTTTCCAACAGTTGTCCATTTTGGGCATGTAAACATCATATATTGCATGTTTTTCTGCGTGGATCGCGATGGTGGCCTCAGTATCGGCCTTGGAGGTGCGCGGTGTGGCGTTGTGTCGGGTCGCTCGAGTTAGCGACGTTTGGACCAGCAGTGGTTGATGGTGCTCTCTTGGTTAATTCCAAAGAGGGTTTATGTGGCATCACAAACTTAGTATAGGTTTTTGATCCTCTCAATTGGATTCTTAATATATTAGAGTTGTGGCATCCCTCCGGTGGGCCCAGAGCGGGATCCTCTAGCATAGTTTCCCTAGATCGGGTTCTTGGTATCGTTGTGACCACTTATCCTCGGGTAGCAATCCCCTATCTAGCAGGTTAATCCCATATTGTTTGTGGAATCATCATGAATATGACCCCCTACGTAGTGGGATGTGCTCAGTAGGATTGTGGCATCATCAGGTATACAATCCCCTATTTAGTGTGAGGATTATAGTAGGGTTGCAATATAGTTGGTTATAAGATCCCATACTCAGCACGTTGTTTCTGTAGGGTTGCGGCATCGTCAGTTCGATCTACTACAGTGTGAGATGTACCAGATAGGGGCTCAGTATCATCATGACCATCGTGACATGGGTGATGATCCTCTATCTCAGTGACGCATTTCTATCGAATTCCATATCGGGTTGTGGTATCCCCCAACGAATCCTACGAGTGATCCCTTATTTGTGAGATCTACGAATGTCAGATCGGGTTTTGGTATCCCCCAGCGGACCCTAGGAGTCATCCTCTATCTGTGATATCTTCATATACTGGTGTGGGTTCTGGTATCCCCTATTATACCCTAGGAGCGATCCCCTATCAGAGGAGTTTGGTGTATATATTGTTTCCGAGAGGTTTCCTCAGTGACGATATCCAACGAGCGTGATATCTTGGGTGAGCATATGAGATGTTTGTGTGGGACCTGAGGGAGTATATCTCTCAGACGATTGTTATTTGGGATGGTAGTGATTCTAGAGTGTGCTCTCCTAGTTGTGAACCGTTGCTGGTGATGAGGTCGGTTCCTCATGTGGCTTGGTGCGTGAGCTGAGTATATCTAGATTTCTCATGGTGTATGTATGGCACGACACATTATTTATGCTGACTAGTTGTGTTTAGCCGATGATGGTCACAAGATGGAGTTTCTCTCTCATCTCTGGTCCCATTGGCTAGGATGAGCGGACTATTTACTTTCATTTGGTCTCTTTTGTCTTGGGTTTTTGGGGTGCCAACTGAGTATTGTAATACTTTCCACTGCACAGGCCTTTCCCGCACATGTTTGTGTGTTGTGCAGACCATAGTCAATTCGATGGAGTCCTATGTGGACCTGAAGCAGGCAGAGCTGAGTGAGTGGGACTGACCGTGGAGTCTTACCAGAGCTATCTCAAGGAGCTTTACAGTGGTGGTTTTGGCAGCGTAACCATTCTTCTGAGTAGTTTGGACGCTTTTGTGGGTTTTCCTTTGGTGGGTCTTGTTTTTCCCTTTTGTACTTCCTTTGCACTCTAGTTTGAGATAGTTGTATGCATGCATTTACTTTTGATTTTTATATATCATTGCACCGTTGCATGGAGGTGTATGTGGGTGCGTGTGTATAGGTACCTTAGGCTAATGCCTCCCATGTCTGTGATATCCTACTCAGCGCTAGTTGCCAGCCCCTGGCCTATTGGAAGCGGGATTGGGGATTCGCGGACCGAGCCTCGTTGGGTCGGTTCGTGACATAACTAACACTAAAATGATTTTTTATGCTTTTGTTCATGCCAAAAATTCCAAGGTCCAATACCAATGTTATTCTCTCATACTTGAAGTTCATTGATTTAATCACAATCCAAGTATTATGAACTATAAATATTTATTCCATAATTAATTATATTGATCTTTTATATGAAAGTTATAATGTTTAAATTTTTTTTATTATGTTCTTATACACTTATTCTAATTTGATGCTTTTGAAATCATTCTTATGTCAATTAAATACACTTACTAAGAACCTAAGCTCACCCTTTCTTACATTTCCTTTACCTAGTATATGAAAAATTTCAACATTTATGATATGTCAAAAGGGGTTTTAATTATATATTAAATAAGCGGGTGAAAATATAGATATTTTATAAACCAGTTTTTTTATTATATTCTATTAAAAGAAACTAGACCTATATGGTTATAGCATTAATTTTTTATGTTAGGTAATGAATATTAATCTAAAAAGATAATATATATATATATATATATAATTAATGGGCCATTATAGTTGGTATCAAGGAAGAGACTAGTTATCCATTGTAAACTAGGATGAGGAAACCTTAGTAATATCCCCAAGGATAATTAAATTTATGTGCTACCATTCTATAATTTTGGAAACAGTCATTAATATCACATTATTTTCCAAATGTGTCCTATATTGAACTTTTATAATAAACTTCTCTTGATTAAGTGTTTTTACACTATGATTAGTGGTTCTCACACTATAATTTTATATTTTAGTCAATGGAGGGACCCAATAGAACCAAATCAAGGATGAATTCAATGGGAAATGAAACAATTTTACTCTAGACAAACCAAATTTTATGTGAGAAGGAATGATAAATAATGTTGTTATGCCACACAACTTTCTCAATCTAATAATCATTCTACAATACCGAATAAAAAAATTAGGGACCAAAATCGTGTTGAGTCTTTCATGAAGTAGTTTCCCCTTCATTCAGTGGTCCTTCTAACCCACTAGTGGCTGAGTAATGGATTAATTCCCTTGAAAATATATTTTATATTTTCTAATGTTTAAAACATGATAAAATGATTTTGGTTGTCTATATTTTTGATGGTGAAGTAGGTCAATGGTGGAATCTTATATTGAATATGAGAAAACAAGATTAAATTTTATCCAATGACCAGTATGAGTTCAAAAACATATTTTTCAATAATTACATTCCTCATATTCTTCATACAATAATAGAGAAATAATTCCTTGAGTTAATGAAAAAGAATGATGAATATAATGAAACCAATAAAGAAAATTTTAAAAGACATGTCGGAAACTTTTATGAAATATTTTAAAAACCTGAAATTAAGGTTAATGGATTATTCAATGGAGTAAATACATTTATATGGAGGATTTTATACGTAATATTATTTAGTACCAATGAGAAAATCACCTAGTGTTCTATCCAGGTGGAAATGGAGGTTGATGATATGTATCAATCTCTAATTTCGAATATAAAATGAATATGGAGTTTAATGTAAAATCTAAAAGCCATATAGATAAGAAGATGATACTTCATTTGTGCCTAATGAGTGGAAAGAATCATGGGTGAATTTGTCTTTATGGGACTAGTAAATGTTTTCAGTGTATGAGGGAAGGTCATCAGCCAACAGATTGAAAAATTAATGGGCCAAAAGAATCTAACAATTTGAATAGATAGAAGGATATACAGAATGCACCCACACACTTCAGTGCTTCACTTTTATGGAAAATGGATTGTATGAAAACCAGTTTCTAAATCTAAGGGTTAATAATTATTATCAAGAAACCAAATACAAATGAAAATATCATGTGATCTATATTGGTGAAGTGGAGTATGACAAAAAAGTTGCGAAATGTAAAATTAATATCCACGCTAAAATAACCAACGTTGTAATTTATTTTAGACCAACCCATACATTTATTTCTAATGAAATTTATAAGGGTATCACCATATCACCTCAACAATTAGATATTGAGTTACCTATGAAAACATTAAATGGAACAATGGTCACATATCAAGCATATAATTATTTTTCATTTGATGTTTTTGGGAGAGTGCATCATGTAAATCTTGAGATCATTACATTAGTTTGATTCAATATGATTTTTTATATGGATGGACTTTATCTATATTACTATCATATAAAATTATATATAGAAATATATAATTTTATATTCTGTACGAACCTATGAATATCTATGAATACCAAGATGAATTTGAACTTATAATGATAATTACTTCCATTTTGTGGGACTTAATTCCTATAAATTAAAGATATATATCTCTAATTGTTAGGGAGAAACTAAATATTAAGCAAAAACCAATTTCAAATTATTTTTTTTGACTTTCATGATGAAATATCAGGACTTCCATCGAATTGTAAAGTAGAGTTTTCAATAGAACTCATACTTGGTGATGTGCCTATTTCAATGACTCATTATATAATGGCCCAGTTGATAATAATAATTGAAGAAGAAACTCAAGTTTAATATTGATAAAGGATTAATAATACCTAGTTCATCACCTTGGGATGAAACTATTCTGTTTACTGATAATAAAGATAGATCAATGTGAATTTTCATTGATTATCAATAACATAACATGATCACTATTATGAAAAAGTACCATCATCCACATATGGATGTATTATTTGACCAACTATATAGAGTATGATTCTTGGTGCTTGATATGTCAGTAAGTTATGTCTGAGAGACATATGTCTAAGAGGTTATTAAAACCATTACCCATACCAGAATGGAAATGAGAAGACATCACCCTAGATTTTTTCATCGGACTCCCTATAAAATCTAAAGGGAATAATGATATATGAGTTTAGTCTATTTCCATATAAAGATGGAACACTTCATTGATATTAGATAATTTTTAACACTTGATATTATTTATCTATTATATTTTATGGAATTATTAATATTTCATGGAGTATCATTTTCCATTGTATTAATTTGGGACACAAGGCTTACCTCGACATTCAGGAAAATTCTTCAGATGATTATGGATATAAAGTTATGTGGTAGTACTAATTTCATCCTTATATTGATGGTTAGTCTAAGAAAACCATTAAAAATCTATGTGATATTTATTTATGTATTTAAAATGAGTTTGGAATGAACACCTTCAATTATTAAAATATTCTTACAATAATAGTTTTCAATCTATCATTCAGATGGATCTTTATAAATCCCTATATGGTAATAAGTGATGAACTCCAATATGCTAGAATGAAGATGGGGAATGAAAGATATTGGGTCATTATCTTGAAAAATAAAAGTCAGAGATGGTTAGTTCCATTCAACAACACATAATAGAAGATCAGATTGAATAAAAGAGTTATTATGATAAACGATGGAAATACCTAGAGTTTGAAGTGGGTGATAAAAAATTTATATGAATATATCACTAAAAAGAATAATTTATTTTGGAATGAATGGAAATATATGACCAATGTATATTGGCCCTTTTGAAATTAATTATCATGTAAAGACAATATCTTATCCATTTTTGCTTCCATCAAATCTCCCTAAAGTTCATGATGTGTTCCATGTATCTCTCCTAAGAAAGTATATACTTAGTCCTTCACATGTAATAAGCAATAAGGTTGTACCACAAGAGAAATATCTCTATTATAAAGGAAAAATAATAAAGATTCTGGATTAAAGAGAAAACGTTATATGAAATATGACCACTCAACTGGTTAATGTTTTGTAGCGAAACCACAAATTTTATGATTTTACATGGGAACCTGAGGATGTGACGAGGCTGAGGTATCCTTATATGAGTTCACCTAAGTGATTAATTTCAAGTGAAAAATTCACTTTAAGGGGGGTCAAATGTAACACTCTGATATTTTAATAAAATATTTCACTTTAAATAATTTTATTCTTTTAATAGATTTTGTTTAATGCAATAATGATAATAAACAAACCACTTAAAATTATTAAAATATTATATGGAAATTATAAAAAATAAATTGTATTTTTTGGAAATAATAGTAATACCAAATTTTAGAAGTTAATATAAATGTAAAACTCAATGTAAATGTTTAGGTTGTTCTTTAGAAATGATCAATTTTTTTAGTAAAGTCATTTTATTCTAAAAAAGAATGTTCCTTAAAAACTAATTTTTTCTTCTTTTTATGTTTGAATATTAATTTATATAAGTTTTATAAAATTTATTTTAAGTATTTATATTTTTTAATTAACCATTTAAAAATTTTCTTGAAAATATTTTTTTATAATTTCGTGAAAACATTTCTTTTTCAATGAATAGTGATAATGCGGATTTTTATTGAAAATAATATTTTTTTTCTATGTTTTTACAATTTCATTTTATGATTCGGATAATTTTTAAAATTTTGTTAGTTAATTTGGTTATAAAATAATCCAATTATTCTTTTTAAGTGTATTTTCTACTTGAATTTAGTATAATTTTTTATATATTTATAAAGGTATTTTCCCAAACAAAAATTGTTTTTCATTGTGTTTTATCGGATTTATTTAAAATAAAATTCCAAAACTTTTGTGATTTAAAGATTAAGGAATTTATTCAATAATTATAATCACTGGATCCAAATCATGTAAACTATTCCCTTTTATTTTTTATCAATACAAATGGTAACCTTAGTAAATTGTCTTACCAATATAAAGGCTAAATCCGATAATTAAGGGTAAAAATATTATGAAAAAGACTATAAAACTACCCTAAAAGTTGCCCCAAATTTATTTGATAAATTGGGAATCACCATAACTATACAGGGGTAAAATTTATAACCACTTGGGGACATATGGGTGATATTACGACCTTTATAATATTTTATTTAAGGAAAAGTAAAAAATGTCATATTCATATTTTTAATAAATATAACAGTTACAATATAGGGTTATCCAAAGGATATGTTAGATTATAATTTCTTTGAAATGAAAAATATTTATATTCAAAATGGTAATTTATTTTTAAATTTTATGAATTATATTATTACTCTAAATTCCTATATAGTGCTCATGCAGAAATTATTCAATTAATTGTAAAATAAAATAGATGATATTAAAAATATTAAATGTAATATAATTTGAGATATTTAAGGTGATACAATAATCTAATATATCACCTTGAAATTTAATGAATACAATAAATATTTTCCTCTAATTTTAAATGTGGTTTTGATATTTTTAAAAATCAATGAACATAATGGTATTAATATTGAAAATATTTATATTTTATGGGATTCATATATTATAAAATTATTTAAAAATCATAAAATATTTAGAAAATAATAACTTATTACTAAATGGTCTATAAACTCATATATTTTTTCATTTTTTTCCAATTTACACAATATAAGTTAATATAAAAATCTTTTAATGATGAAAAATTGGATACCATAGTTAAAATTTAAAAAGGATAACTAATTGTTAATAAAAATGATATGGTTTAAAATAATATATAAAAATTGTCTAAAATATACCGGTTGATGATATTACATCCTTATATTATCTTATCATTGAATAAATTTCATTTTTTGGTAGTTGTCTAGAAAATAAAATTATAATAATTTAAGCTTTTGAGAAATTCCAATGGTTCCCCTCACCTCAATTATAAAAGAGATCCTCCTCCTTGACTACTTTACACCATATATGATCCATATAAAATGACCATACTATACTAATTTCCCTTTTAAACATCCATATACAAACTATATTGGTGATTTAATTTTCTAAAGACCATACCTAGTGACCTTTAGAGGGGATTTAATAGAGACATTTCAAAGAAAACATAATCCCTCTAACTGATCACTTTATTTTTCTAATATTTATTACCTCTTAAAAATATATTATTTTTTTCATAAAGTAAAATATAACTATCTTATATATGTTAACATTAAAATTTTAATATTAATAATAAAACAACTCTATACTCCCACATTCCCATCAAAAAACAAGTCAAAGAATCGTTCGTGTGTACGTACGACAAACTGTCTCCTTATTGCGATAAAATTTATTTTCATCACCATATTTAATGTATAATTATTAGGATGGGTTTAATGAATATATATAATATATAAGATATAAAAATTAGTATGAAAGTGTGAATTATTTTTAAACTTTCATTCATTTCATCAATCAAAAAATGAAAACAATGTTAATGTGTATGTACAACCTGACGTCTTAATGAACATTGTAATTCAATTTTCTATATATATTGTTTTAGGAATTATTAAATATATGTATATAAATATTAAATATTATTTTTATAAAATGATTAAAATTATTTAAATAATGATAATATATATTATTATAAGGACGAAGAATTCCAAAATGAAGCATGATTGGAAAACAAATTTGTTATCTCTAAGAATAGTAATAACTGATTATCAATAAACGGGTGATAAGATGTTATAAATAAATATAAAATGGTATGATAGAATTAATTTTATGGAATAAATTTATAATAAATCAATATTAATTATACATGACGTTTGAATGTGAATGAAGAAGGAAATACTTTATCTCAAGCTCATTTTTATTTGATATTGTATCCACATGGGAATATTTTTCTTATGTGTTCATGGTTTAAAGATATGTTTCTAAAAAGGATTTTTATTATTCTATTATGAATTTTTGAAGTTTCTTTAACACATATTTTATTTTATAAAATATGTATTTAATGGAATACTGGTTATCATTTTCCAAAAAAACTAGATTATAACCAATCTAAAAAAATGAATGGATTGTTTTTTTACTTATACAACATGAACATATTTTCCCTTAGTCATGATGCCATACTTATTTGATACTTCATAAAAAATATTAAGTCATATTTTTAAAAGAAATTTTTTTCTTTTGTATTCATATTACTTAAAAATAAGTTTTCAAAATGGAAATTAAAATTTCCTCAAAAATTATTTGAAGTGATCTTTTAAAATAATTTTCCATATATGACTTCATTATTTTATGTTACTTATGTTTTATATGTGATATAATTAAACTATATCACCTTTATTCATTGTTTATATGATTTAATATTATGAAAAATTTATGCTTATGATCTTTGTTACTTATCCAAGGGTTTTACTATGATTATTTTTTGAATCACACTTATTTTCATGGTTTAAGATATGATGAATAGTTCATATTCTTATGAAATATATATGTATTGTTATCATTATGTGATGGATGGGACCTATGTCCCCCTCCCATTCATTTGGTAAAGACTTATATCTCATGATATTGATAATAATGGAATGGGAAATAAAACTCATTTAGTATGATAGTGATGGAATGAGGATTTTTCATGGTTTAGTAAGACTGAGATGGAATGGTGAGTGAACTCAGTTTAGTATAGGGAATTTTCCACTATGATGATCTTAGTAGTAATCCTTTATTTATAAGTAAATTATTTTATATGATTATGTTCATTCCAAGAATTCCATATCTTATGCCAATATTATTCATTAATAGAACATGTTCTTTGATTTACGTATGATTCATTTCTTATGAACTTCCAAAATTTATTCAGCCATTCAAGATTATTATCTTTGATAAGAAGGGAATAATTTCCAAATGTTGTGTTCATTTTTTATACAATTATAACCATATTATGCTTATGAAATAATTGTTGTCTCCCTTATTTAGAATTGTTGTGCATCTAATATCACCCTTTCTCAGGTTTTCCCCCCTAAATATGATGAAAGGTATTTAGTTTGATATGTAAAAAAGGGTTATAGTAATGAAGTAAAGAAAAGGGAGATGATGTAGATATTTTATGAACTAGTTTTTTTATGATTTTATGTTTCCAAATATAGTATACATATATGGTTCTGGCTTGGAATTTTATGTTTATTCATGAATATTCATTTAAAAAATTTAATATCTATGTATGATCATGATGGCTTGTATATTCATGCACATCGAGTTGCATGTATAGAGGGTCAGAAATTATTCTCAGTAAGCGGCCACAACTCAGAACCTATAAACATTAATTATAATTTCATGCTCATGGAACCTAATCATCCAAGATAATACATAACTAGAATAAATGAACAAAATTAATCCAATGTAAGACCTTCAGTCCATGATTCCAATCAGTTGGGAATACTAAGAGTAAGGCATTTATCTACATGTCACGCTAACCAATCCATTTATAATCAAGTTGATACTTGAGTCCATAATCATGATAAAAAATACCTTCTTTAGAATGGTTAATAACCTTTTTTGAAAAATATATTTCTCCATAGGGGGATATGTTTCTTATCCTTAGGTTAACTCATAATCACATACATTAACCATAATAAAGGATTCTAGGTAATATTTTTACATCCAGTAATAATGGCATAGAGATGGATGTCATTACACTTATGCTATGTAAATCTAGTCCATTGTTTGAGTCCAATGACATGGTCTATAAAATATCATGAGATTGAAACACATATAATTGATAATGGTAATTACCCTTAGGCGATATATAATTAATAGTCACTATCTATTAGGTAACAACTCTGGATCAATTCATTAAATGGATTAATATACCACTACAAGACATGTTTGATTCATGTAGTAATGGTATGAAAAGTTGATACTAGGGAGAATCCTTGGAATCAATCTAGATGATCATCATAAATAATCTGGAGTATCATAATATCTATACCTAAGGGTATTTTCCCCCACCAAACATTATCAATTGTATAATTCCATGTCATCTAATCACAATCATAACTATAGAACTCCATGTCATCTAATAAAAAAAGGATGAGTTGTTCCATTTAAAACATCCTTACAAGATAAATTTCAATAAAAAGGATAGAAAGTTGGAACCCAAGGAATATATATAGTCATCCAATAAAAATGTATTCTCAATAGCTGGATCATAGGAATTAAATCTGGGAATCCTAGAAACAAATGTCTAACAAAATGCGTACGAAGTCAGATTCCAGTAAGTACCTCTATGAACTCCCATGGTATGCTTAATCTTGTTATTCTGATTGTATTAGTACTAAGAAGAACCTATATAAATCATATATGCATTAATAGTATTTATATGAATTAATATATAAGGAGTCATGTTTATTGAATGGATAAAACCATCACTATAGTCAAATCCGCTTCTGTATACCAGTTAAGTGTAGGTTCTATTGTTAAACCCACTACGATGTTAATAGAAACCCATGAAACATATTCTTATGGTTGATTAAACTTTATGGGACTCACTCGGTCCCCATAAACAAACACAATAGAGGAATAATACATAGGATCTTCAAGGTATAAACATAAAAAGGCTTCCCTCTAGGTATCTTCCCTGTTAGGAAGTTAGAAAAGGCATCCCTATTAAGAGCCTTTAAAAAAGTAAGCTATGAAAGGTTTACTACATGGGAACATCAGAAATAGAATATGTAGGAATCCTATAAGGGATACATAGAAGTAATATATAATGGAACACATCCTACATGAGATCTTATAGGAAAAAACATAATAGAATCCACATGTATTGGGATCCCTGGTTTAAAATTGGTCTCTCGGGTCAACACCCATCTCATGGGGAAAAACATTCCCACAACCCCATCTTTAATAACATAAGGACTCATTGTAAAAAAGTTCATGTCTCACAAGGGATATTTACATGGAGGAAAATCTATATAATAATTAATAAAGATAGATTGTTCATAGCCTATCTCATATCAAGGTCTCAATCTCAAGAGTTAAAAAATGTTTACTTGAATAAGAACCTCTCCATTATGGATTACGCGACCCCAAATACCTCTTATGAGTGATAAAAATTACGTAGGGGGTCCAACATCATGATATACATGAAAAAAACTCAAAATGTACTTCTTAAGTGTTATTTAACGACTTTAGGTTTCAAAACATGAAATCCAATCAAAAGGACAGAAAAGGAGGATTATAATAGATGTATACTCAAATACAGAGTGTCTACCCTAAAATCATCACATAGGAGTACACTCCATCCAAAAACTGGAATATTAAACCTTGGCACATAATGTGTAAAACATGTACACATCGTGTAACTTACACGTTATACTTTCCCATGCATCGCATATGGCCAGACCATTTTTCTTTTCAAGTATTTATACTTTTAACCCATGTGATACCCACATGGGGTGTGGGTTTGTACTCTACAAGAAAATGTTTACCTACACAAGATTTCTGAACTTGTACTTAGTGAAATTTATTAGTATGCCTATATGGTGTGTATCCCTGGTGCGTGATGCTTTATTCTTAATAATGCATCAGCCTTTGTACTTGGATAAATGGAAAAGTAAATCTGCACAATATCTACTATATGTACATGGTTCCAACTTATAAAAATTTATCTTACATAAATATTTATAGTAAAAATCATTTTTTCAAAGAACCACACAATTTTGAATATGGATTTCCTGAACGAGAACCCACAAAATCATTCAAAAACCATACTTTTCTCCTGGTTATGTATAGACCGACAAACTAGGGCTCTTTGGAAATCATAAAAGGGAATTAATACTAGAAATTAGTAAATCTACATGGAATTGTGGATGAATAAATGACCTTCCATTGGGTTGAATCTACCAAATCATCATAATTATCATCATTCCACCACTACAATACAAGGATACGTTTCATAAGCTCTACGATGTCACTCCTCTTTCCCACTCCTTATTTCTCCCTCCCTACCTCTCTCCACCTATTCTATATCTTGTTTATTTTGAGGAGAATACCATTGGGGGGAATAAATGAGAGGATCATGGAAGAGAATAAATCATTATGAAAAAAGGAATGTAATAAAAGAAATAAAAAAATAGGGCCCTATCCCAGCACCAATTCTCGACAAGAGTTTAGGCATTGAATAGAAAAAAAACAACATTATAGTCTAAAGTATAAATAAATAACCTGAATTAGAAAATTCTTTAAAAATATATGATTTAATGGATATGTGAAAATTAATTAACTATTAATTAATTAAAGAGTGATTATTAAGTATTCCAAAAACATTTTGATGACTCAGAATTCACAAAACTCATGTCCCAGGGTAAACAACCTATTACTGGACTAATAGAGTGTCCAAAAAAATTATCTAATATAATAATATTAGGAAAAGTATCAATTTACCACTAATAATCATCTTAATGAAAAAAAATCATACTTTCTGCTCAATTCCACAATCCATAAAACACCTGTCACTGCATCCGTCATAATCAATGCTGAACTCATGCACATTTTTGGCCTTATTTTGTAGTTACTCCTCTTCCATTTGTTATGTTGTAATCTATAAATGGATATATGGTTGAAAACTCATTAGATAAAGATAATATTTTTCACGACCCGTCCTCGGGCCCGTGCCGTGACTACCCCAAGCCCGCCTTCCATAGGCCAAGGGCTGGCGACTAGCACGAAGGCGTAAATCCCGGTAAAAAAGGAAGGCATTGCCTTTGTAAAGTAAACAAGCACCACAGAGTAAACAAGCGGAAAAGTAAACACTAAGTGAAAACAGAGTAGAACTTTAAGTGCGGAAAAGTAAGTGGGCCAGTATACAAACCCAAACTGAAAGTAAAGTACAACTTGAAAGGAAAAACAGCAACTGAAAAGTAAAAGCTGCTACGCCGAGCTGTCCATTAGAAATCCCACCTGAAGGGTGGGTACAGATAGCTCCACTGCACCTCGGGTCCCGCCGTCCGCTCCAAGCATGTCCCGCTTAGTGGTCCACCTCCAGGTACCGCCCTGCTCTGCAAGCCTCAACCACGATCAACACTGCTCGTCGTCTGCAACCAACACAACGTAGTGCGGGCATAGCCCGTGCAGGGGTGAGTATAAGATACTCAGTAGGGACCCCGAGACCCCTGAAAGTCTCCCAAAATCCACAAAGAATAAACCACAAAGGAATGACACAATCATGATGTTACAACCGACACTGCTTAGGTATATTCCCATACATATACCTAAGTCATCAATCCCAATACGCTCCAACCTCCGAGACCAAGTACAACCCAGTCCACACAGGAATGTATTCGTATTCCACACAGGAAAGCAAAACGTAATCCACACAGGATAGCACAACACAATCAACACAGGAAAGCAACAGGATTCAGCTCACACAGGTATACCTTTTCGAAAGATGATAGAGATGATCACTGATCCATATAAGTTATCGGACCCACAAAGGATCGATAGGTACTAACCCCTGCAAAGACCCACACAGGATCGGACCCACACAGGATCTGTAGGCGCTGGCTCACACAGAACCACAGAGCGCTGACCCACACAGGATCGGACCCACACAGGATCGGTTGCACTGATCCACATAGGATCGCTGAGTGCTGTAGTCGTCGTCGTCAAATCCACTGAGGATCTCTTCACTATCGTCGACGCAGTCACAGTAGCAGTCGCAGCCAGCACTAGGGTTCCCGCACACAACAAGCTCATTCGGGAGGGTCCGCTCCACGAACCGAGAGGATGATACATCAACTGTCACAAAGTCCAGAGTTGATGTATCCAAAAGTTCCGTATCGTCAACAGGAACTGAACGCAACAGACGGCGCGTCAATCGGACGCCCGGTCTGAGAGTTATTGGCTTTTTCGTCCCAGGGGCCCGGTTTGTTTTTAAGTCAAAACCAACCCGACCGTACTCCACCTGCATCCAAACGTCGGGCGGAGTATGACAAAAGATCCGTCTCACTAAGAGGAACTCAACAAAGCTGTCGGCACGTTAATCGGACATCCGTAGCTCAAGATATGAGTGTTTCCGCTCCGAGGGCCCGGTTGGTTTCGTGGACGAACCAACCTGGCCGAACTCAAAGTATTCCAAAACCATGAGTGTGATATACCGAAACGCCCGTACCGATCCAAGGATCGCATCGCCGCTGAAGGCACGTCGTTTGGATGTCTGTAACTCGAGTTATGGGCGTTTGAACCCAAACAGTCCGATAACGGGGGTTTCGGGCCCGGACCGACCTGGCTCGAGACCCCCCGGTTGGACCGTACCGGGTCGACCCGCCCCGGTTCGGGTCAGCCCGGCCCAGCACGGCCCGGCCCGGCTGGGCGCGGCGACCCGCACGCTGGGTGCGCAGGCCGGTCACTCAGCCAAAACGGCTGAGTCGTTTTGGCGGCCCGCGCAAGGGGGTCCAATGCCCCCTTGGTTCGTTGGAAACCGTGGCCCCTTCATGGGGCCGCTTTCTGCTGCCAGCTGGGGGAATTTAATTCCCCCGGTTCTCCTTGTCCGGCCGGCCCGCCATGGACGGTCGGTTCCTGCACCATGGGACCGGCGACGGGCGGTCCCCCTTCCTGCACCGACGCTGGCGGCCCGATCCCGGCCGACGGTCACCCTGCTCTGCCGCGGCCTGGAACCGGCCGTGGCCCTTGTCGTCCGGCATGGTGCGACGACACCGTGCCCCTCCGCCGTGGCTCCTCTCCGGCCACGGCGCCTTCGACTTCCTTCGACGCGGCGCGATGGCGTCGCGTTCTTGTTCGACTTCTCGGCGTGGCGCGACGGCGTCGCATAATACTTGTCGATCGATTCTCGCGTGTTGCGACGGCACCACACCATCCCGTTCCAATCACAAAGAAACAATCATGAACATAGGAGGGGGTTAGGCCATGTTTTTGCGGTCCGACCCCCTCTCGTTAACGATAACATTTAGTCGATTAACCACGAAGTTCGACATGCTAGAATCAAGAACGGAAATAATTTAATAAAATAACAATAATCCCCTACCTCGGTTTCAAGAGCGGAGCATGTCAACAAGACGCGGAAGATAAGCATCACGGAGGTTGGGCATCGTGGAAATCGAACGTCAATTCTGTTGACGTTGAGGTGCGTCCGAAGAGGTAATGTCGCTGGAGAAGCATTGTAAGCTGACGGAGAAAGCCCGAGGAGGAAGCAGTGTCTCCTTTCGTTGAAACGGGAAGAAGATCGAAAGAAGCGGCACCGTCGATCTTCGAAAACACACCGGCAGCGAAGAAGGGAAGAGACGACGCATCTTTCTCTTCTTATGGTGACGACGTTCTTTGTTGGAGCCTAAGTGTTCTTCGCGTTCTTCGTCAAGGTTGAAGAAGATGAAGAATTCTTCCCAATCCTCTCAAGGTGGCAAAAGATACTAACCGAAATAAAATAAGTCTAAGCCTTATTTTATTTACACATCCTAACCTCTTTGAATTTGAAATGTTGAAATTAATTAACTCATCTTAATTAATAACAGAAGTTGTCAAAATTAATTAGAGTGGAGTTATTGGGGAGTTTAAGGGAAGTTGAATAGTTTTGGGATCCTGTGGGCCCCACCACACTTAATCCTCTCAAGGGAGGTTATGTGGGTGTGGGTCCCACCTCTAACTCCCTTTTGGAGGAAATAACCAACAAAGTTAAAAATAAATTGTGTTCCACAATTTATTTAACTTCTTCTAATTCCCCCCAAAACTAACTTTCATCCCGCATAAAACGCAACCTTGGAAAAGGTCTCCTTTAGTGAATATCGGTGCTACGAGTTCATCTGTGCACTGGAAATTCGATTCCGGGCACCGGTTGAAACGTTAGAAAAACCCGCTCGTT
Organism: Viscum album; assembly: GCA_963277665.1. Lineage (NCBI taxonomy): Eukaryota > Viridiplantae > Streptophyta > Magnoliopsida > Santalales > Viscaceae > Viscum > Viscum album. The sequence continues at coordinate 111,553,683 of OY728151.1, forward strand.
CGTTCACTGAACGTACCCGAGCCAAACTTCGGAAATTGATTTCGGGCACACCGGGCCTCAGAATCAGGTGCCGTCAGAAACCGCGCTCTTGTAAAATTCCAAAGAAAATTATGAAAAAATTTCCCTTGAAATTTTACAGGTCTTTACATTACCCCCACCTAAGGGCTTTACGTCCCCGTAATGATACATCAAAACTAGGGAAAGAAATGAGGGTAATGAGCACGCATCTGAGCATCCCGCTCCCAAGTGCTCTCCTGGAGGTTCCCGTGTTGTCATCTAATGCGCACAAGAGGAATCAACCGTCCACGTAGGACCCACTCCTATCGATCCTCGATCTCCACCGGGACCTCCATAAAAGTCTCCCCATCGTCAACGTCATGCTCCCCATGGTCAATGATGTGCGTTGGGTCGTGCATGTATCTCCTCAGCTGAGATACGTGGAAGACGTCGTGCACCCGGTGCAACTGAGGTGGTAGAACCAGGCGATAAGCCACCTCATCAATCTTACTGAAGACCTGGAAGGGTCCAATGAAGCGCAGGGATAACTTGCCGCCACGGCCAAATCTCCGTAAACCACGTCGAGGTGAGACACACAAGAACATGTGGTCGCCATCCTCGAACTCTAGTGGCCTCCGCCTCCTGTCAGCGTATGACTTCTGCCGGCTCTCGGCTATCCTCATCTGCTCCTGTATGACCTAGACCTTCTCTATCGTGGCTTGGACCATCTCCGGCCCCACAAGTGCTGACTCCCCAGGGTCTATCCAGCACAAAGGAGATCTACAAGGTCGTCCGTACAACACCTCGTAAGGTTCCATCCTGATCGTGGAGTGGCAGCTGTTGTTGTACGCAAACTCCAACAAGGGTAGGTGGTCCTCCCAGCTATGACCAAAGTCGAGGACACATGCGCGGAGCATATCCTCGAGAGTCTGAATGGTCCTCTCCGTCTGACCATCCGTCTGATAGTGAAAGGCGGTGCTCAAACGTAGCTACGTCCTGAACGCCTCCTGCAACCCCTTCCAAAGCTGGGAAGTAAAGCAAGCAGCTCGATCGGAGACGATAGATGATTGCACACGGTGAATCCGAACAATCTCCTGAACGTAAAGGCGTCCCAAGCTCTCCACTGAGCCCTGCTCTCTGATGGGTAAGAAGTGAGCCGACTTGGTGAGTCGGTCGACAATCACCTAGATGGAGTCGTGACCTCTGGAAGTGCGTGGAAGTCCAATCACGAAGTCCATAGATATCCCATCCCACTTCCACTCCAGGACCTCCAAGGGCTGTACCAAGCCTACTGGTACCTGGTGCTCAGCCTTCACCTGCTGGCAGGTGAGGCATTGAGAAACAAACTCTGCCACAACCTTCTTCATGCCCGGCCACCAGTGCTGTCGTCTGAGATCCTGGTACATCTTCGCCACTCCAGGATGTACCGCCAAAGGAGAAGTGTGAAACTCTCTCAGCACCTCCTCTCGTAAAGCGACTGGTACCATGGTACGTCCTCTGAAAAGGATGTCGTGCTCTGCTCCAAAGGAAAAACCATCAGGTGCCGGTCTTGAGGATATCTGTGCATGCAACATATCACAGTCAGCGTCCCCACGATGTGCCTCTCTGACCCGCTGTAGAAGAGGAGGAGTGACTGTGAGAGACTAAAGGAAGGCTGCTCCATCTCTATCCATGAAGGATATCTGCAAAGCGGCTAGCTGCTCTGTCGCCTCCTCAAGTAGCTGTATGCCCGTCCTCCTACTGAGGGCATCAGCTACTACGTTCCCCTTCCTAGGAGTATAGACTCTCTCAATGTTATAGTCCTGGAGGAACTCGATCCATCACCGTTGTCTCAGGTTCAGGTCCTTTTGAGAGAAGATGTACTTGAGACTCTTATGGTCAGAAAATATTGTAAAGCGCTCGCCCATTAGGTAGTGTCTCCATGTCTTTAGAGAGAAGACCACTACTGCTAACTCCAGGTCATGGGTAGCATAGTTCTGCTCATGAGGCCTCAACTGTCGTGATCCATAGGCGATCACTGCCCACTCCTGCATCAGAACACATCCGAGTCCGGTCCCTGATGCATCACAGTAGACTATGTACCCTACTCCCTCCTCAGGCAACCTCAAGATAGGTGCGCTGGTCAATCTCTGTCTCAGCTCCTGGAAGCTCTGCTGACATCTGTCTTACCACACGAAGGGTTTCCCCATCTTCTTCAAAGATAAGAGTGGTGCTGCAACTCTGGAGAAGTCTGTAAAGAATCTCTGATAGTATCCAGCTAGTCCCAAGAAACTCCGCACCTCTGTCACGCTCTTGGGTGGCTCCCAAGCTAACACTTCCTCGATCTTCGCAGGATCCACTGCAACTCCCGCCTCAGAGATGACGTGTCCCAAGAAGTGGACCTCACATATCCAGAACAGACACTTCGAGAGCTTACCATAATGTGGGTGCTCTCAGAGTGTGTCTAGTACAACCCATATGTGGTAGGCGTGCTCCTCCTCAGTCTTCGAGTAGATCAAAATGTCGTCGATGAAGACCATGACAAATCGATCGAGGTATGGCTGAAAGATCCTGTTCATGAAGTCCATGAACACTGCTGGAGCATTGGTTACACCGAAAGGCATAACCAAGAACTCATAGTGGCAATACCGACATCTAAAGTCTGTCTTCTGCACGTCCTCGTCTCTAACTCTGAGCTGATGATAGCCTGACCTGAGGTCTATCTTCGAGAACCATCGTGATCCCTTGAACTGATCAAAGAGGTCATCAATCCTCAGTAGCGGATCCTTGTTCCTCACTGTCACCTGGTTCAGGTGATGATAGTCAACACAAAGTCGCAAGCTCCCGTCTACCTTCTTGGGGAACAAAATCGGGGAAGCCCAGGGTGAAACACTGGGTCAGATGAACCCCTTTCCCTGCAAGTCCTCCAACTGTACCCGTAGCTCTCGAAGCTCAGCGGGGTCCATCCGATATGATGGATTCAATATCGGGGTTGTCTCGGGGTACATGTCAATATAAAAGTCTACCTCTCTGCGAGGAGGTAACCATGGAACGTCGTCGGGGAAAACGTCCGCAAACTGATCCACCACTGCAGGAAAACCAGGACTCCGCACGTCAACTGCTCCTAGGATGAGGCCAACCAACTAATGAGTGATGGGATGTCCTCTCCTCCGCGGAAGTCCATCATGTGCTGCAAAGGCTCCCTTCTCGCCGGTGAAGGTGAACCTGCTCCCGTCGGTGCGTACACATCGCACCTTACGCCTAAAATAGTCAATCTGTGCATGGACCATAGATAACCAATCCATGCACAAGATGACGTCGTAAGGCCTCGACGCTGCTACAAGAAGATCTCAGCCGAAGCTCTCGCCTCCTAGAGTAAGCTCACACTACCGGCACCAGTGCGTAATCGTCATGTCTGCTCCCGTAGGAGTCTCTAGACATAAGGAGCGATCCAACGACTCTGTCAGAATCTTCGAGCTCCGAACAAGGGCAGCGGATATGAAAGAGTGACTCGCTCCTGTGTCTATAAGTACTTCAACAAGGGTGGAATAGACACAGATAATACCTCGAATCATCTCGGGCGCGCCGTGGTCGTAGGCCTCTGCTGCCTGGAGCTATGCATGTGTCTGCCCGCCAGATCCCTGTGGTCGGGGTGGACCTCCTGGTGGTGGTGGTATTAGAGCCTCAAAGCGTCGCCCACCACCTGCTGCTCGGCCAGCTCCTCTTCCTCGTCCGCCTCCTTCATGCGGACCACCACGATCGACCCTCTTCCTATGCCTTAGTGGTCCCTCAACCGTCTACTGCTCCTCGGCACGGCGGGTCGGGCAGTCACGAGCCATGTGGCCCTGCCCGCCGCACGAGTAGCACTGTCTGCCTCTCGAAAGACTGGCTCCGCGCTGTGTGCCCCGCACTACTGAGCCAGTGTCCTGAGGTCGTTTGCATGAGGGTCTGGTCTGCCTGGTCCCCTGAGTCATCCGTCGACTGCCTGCTGCAGAAGACTCTGCTACGTGCCGCCCTGCGGTGGGTCTCGGTGCTGGTGTAGACTCAGCAAGAAAGCTCTTGATCAAAAGGGCCCGCTCCTGTACTCCCGTCTGAGTCGGAATGCTAAGGGAGATCAGCGATGCCCTGATCTCGTGTCTCAATCCATGCTCGAAGGTCCGGGCCTGGAATAATGGTTCACGTACCATGTCGGTCGAGTAGCGCGAGAGATCTGTAAATCTCGCAGAGTACTGGGCGACCGTCATGCTGCCCTGCCGCAGGTGAAGAAGCTCCTGAATGCGCACCGCACGGAGGGTGGATGTGACAAACTCTGAGCGGAAGAGGCTCTAAAAGTCTATCCAGAGTAGAGATGCCTCATCGTTCACCTGCAGCATCAAGCTCCACCATCGGCCTGTTGCTGTGTGCAGTAGGCTCACAGCGAGGATCACCATGAGGTCTGCTGGTGTCCCCACTCGCCTGAAAACTCGTACGACTGCTTCCAGCCAGTCCTCGGATGCCTGGGCGTCCGTCTCCCCATGAATTCTTGGCGGTCGCTCGCGCTGAAACTCATGAAGTGCACTGAGGCGACGTGCATCATCCGCAGTTGGTATTGGAAGTATCGGTGGCTCGGTGGGTAGTGCTACTGCTGGTGCCACTTCTGACAAAGGGCCCTGCACCGAGGCCTCGTCGCTTGGTGGGCTGTCATCATGCTCGACTCTCAGAACCCTAGCTGGCTTCCATCGTGGGGCCATCCTGAAAAGAAAACAGGTGTGCCACGGTTAGAACATTATACCTGGTGAGCTGACACAAAGTAATCACAAAGAAAACATGAAACACACACGAAATCAATGTTTTCGTGCATTAAGTCGGAAATCAGAAGTCAGGGTCCTGGTGTATGGATACGTCAGCTGCCGCACCAACACTGGACTCCCTGGAATGATAACCACACTCAATACGTTAAACACTATTGCTTCACATAGAAAATATCAGAGTCTGCGGTAGAACCAAATTCCTCTGATACCAATTTGTCACGACCCGTCCTCGGGCCCGTGCCGTAACTACCCCAAGCCCGGCTTCCATACGTCAGGGGCTGACGACTAGCACCAAGGCGTAAATCCCGGTAAAAAAGGAAGGAATTTCCTTTGTAAAGTAAACAAGCACCATAGAGTAAGCAAGAGGAAAAGTAAACACTAAGTGAAAACAGAGTACAACTATAAGTGCGGAAAAGTAATTGGGCTAGTATACAAACCCAAACTGAACGTAAAGTACAACTCGAATGGAAAAACAGCAACTGAAAAGTGAAAGCTGCTAAGCCGAGCTATCCACTGGAAATCCCACCTGAAGGGTGGGTACAAATAGCTCCGCTGCACCTCGGGTCCCGTCGTTCACTCCGAGCATGTCCCGCTCAGTGGTCCACCTCAAGGTACCGTCTTTCTCTGCAACCCTCAACCACGATCAACGTTGCCCATCGTCTGTAACCAACACAACGTAGTGTGGGCATAGCCCATGCAGGGGTGAGTATAAGCTACTCAGTAGGGACCCCGAGACCCCCGAAGGTCTCCCAAAATCCAAAAAGGATAAACCATAAAGGAAAGATACAATCACGAAGTAACAACCGACACTTCTTAGGTATTTGCCCAAACATATACCTAAGTCATCAATCCCAATACGCTCCAACCTTCGAGCCCAAGTACAACCCAGTCCACACTGGAATGTATTCGTATTCCACACAGGAATGCAAAACGTAATCCACACAGGATAACACAACACAGTCCACACAGGAAAGCAACAGGATTCAGCTCACACAGGTATACTTCTTCGAAAGATGATAGAGACGATCACTGATCCATCTAAGTCATCGGACCCACAAAGGATCGATAGGTACTAACCCCGCAAAGACCCACACAGGATCGGACCCACACAGGATCTGTAGGCGCTGGCTCACACAGAACCGCTGAGCGCTGACCCACACAGGATCGGACCCACACAGGATTGGTAGCACTGATCCACATAAGATCGCTGAGTTCTGTAGTCGTCATCATCAAATCCATTAAGGATCTCTGTACTGTCGTCGACGCAGTCACAGTAGCAGTCACAGCTAGCACTAGGGTTCCCGCACACAGCAAGCTCGTTCGGGAGGGTCCGCTCCACGAACCGAGAGGCTGATACATCAACTGTCACAAAGTCCAGAGTTGATGTATCCAAAAGTTCTGTATCGTCAACAGGAACTCAACGCAACAGACGGCGCGTCAATCGGACGCCCGGTCTGAGAGTTATTGGCTTTTTCGTCCTAGGGGCTGGGTTGGTTCTTAAGACAAAACCAACTCGACCGTACTCCACATGCGTCCAAACATCAGGCGGAGTGTGCCAAAATATCCGTCTCACTAAGAGGAACTCAACGAAGCTGATGGCACGTCAATCGGACGTTCGTAGCTCAAGATATGAGCATTTCCGCTCCGAGGGCCCGGTTGGTTTCATGGACGAACCAACCCAGCCGAACTCAAAGTACTCCGAAACCTTGAGTGCGATATATCGAAACGACCTTCCCGATCCAAGGATCGCATCGCCGCTGACGACGCGTCGTTTTTAGGTATGTAACCCGAGTTATGGGCGTTTGAACCCAAACAGTCCGATAACGGGGGTTTCGGGCCCGAGACCGACCCGGCCCGAGACCCCCCGGTTGGCCCAAACTGGGTCGACCCGCCCCGGTCCGGGTTGTCCCGGCCCGGCGCGGCCCGGCCCGGCCCGGCAACCCGCGCGCTGGGTGCGCTAGCCGGTCGCTCAGCCAAAATGGCTGAGCCGTTTTGGTGGCCCGCGCACAGGGGGGCGCTGCCCCCTCCGTTCGTTCGAAACCGCGACCCCTTCATGGGGCCGCTTGCTGCTGCCAGCCGGGGGAATTTAATTCCCCAGGTTCTCCACGTACGGTCGGCCCGCCATGGCTGGCCGGTTCCTTCACCATGGGACCGGCGATGGCCGGTCCCCCTTCCTGCACCGACGCCGGCGGCCCGATGCCGGCCGCCGGTCACCCTGCTCCGCCGCGGCCCGGAACCGGCCGCGGCCTTTGTCGTCTGGCATGGTGCGGCGGCACCGCGCCCCTCCGCCGCGGCTCCGCTCCGGTCGCGACGCCTTCGACTTCCTTCGACGCGGCGCGACGGCGTCGCGTTCTAGTTCGACTTCTCGGCGTGGCGCGACGACGTCACTTAATACTTGCCGAGCGATTCTTGCGTGGTGCGAAAGCACCACGCATCCCCTTCAAATCACAAATAAAAAATCATGAACATAGGAGGGGGTTAGGCCGTGTTTGTGCTGTCCGGCCCCCTCTCGTTAAAGATAACATTTATTCGATTAACCACGGAGTTCGACATGCTAGAATCATGAACGAAAATAATTTAATAAAATAACAATAATCCCCTACCCCGGTTTCAAGAGCGGAGGACGTCAACAAGCCGCAGAAGACAAGCGCCTGGAGGTCGGGCGTCGCGGAAATCGAACGTCGATTCCGTTGATGTTGAGGTGCGTCCGAAGAGGTAACGTCGCTGGAGAAGCTTTGTAAGCTGACGGAGAAAGCCTGAGGAGGAAACGGTGTCTCCTTTCGTTGACACAGGAAGAAGATCGAAACAAGCGGCGTCATCGATCTTCGGAAACACACCGACTGCGAAGAAGGGAAGAGACGACACGTCATTCTCTTCTTATGGTGACAGCGTTCTTCGTCGGACCCTAAGTGTTCTTCGCGTTCTTCGTCAAGGTTGAAGAAGATGAAGAATTCTTCCCAATCCTCTCAAGGTGGCAAAAGATACTAACAAAAAAAATAAGTCTAATCCTTATTTTATTTACACATCCTAACCTCTTTGAATTTCAAATGTTGAAATTAAGTAACTCATCTTAATTAATAACACAATTTTTCAAAATTAATTAAAGTGGAGTTATTGGGGAGTTTAAGGGAAGTTGAAGAGTTTTGGGCTCGTGTGGGCCCCACCACACTTAATCCTCTCAAGGGAGGTTATGTGGGTGTGGGTCCCACCTCTAACTCCCTTTTGGAGGAAATAACCAACAAAGTTAAAAATAAATTGTGTTCCACAATTTATTTAACTTCTTCTAATTTCCCCCAAAACTAACTTTCATCCCGCATAAAACGCAACCTCGGAAAAGGTCTCCATTAGCGAATATCGGTGCTGCGAGTTCATCGGTGCCCTCGAAATTCGATTCTGGGCACCGGTTCAAAAGTTAGAAAAACCCGCTCGTTCGTTCACTGAATGTACCTGAGCCAAACTTCGGAAATTGATTTCGGGCACACCGGGCCTCGGAATTAGGTGTCGTCAGAAACCGTGCTCTTTTATAAAATTTCAAAGAAACTTAAGAAAAAAATTTCCTTGAAATTTTATGGGTCCTTACATCACTCCCACCTCAGGGATTTTCATCCCCATAAAGATACATCAAAATTAGGGAAAAAATGAGGGTACAGAGCACGCATCTGAGCCTCCTGCTCCCAAGTGCTCTCCTGGAGGTTCCCGTGTTGTTATCTGATGTGCACAAGAGGAATTAACCGTTCACGTAGGACCCACTCCTGTCGATCCTCGATCTCCACCAGGACCTCCGTAAAATTCTCCCCATCATCAACGTCAAGCTCCCCATGGTCAATGATGTGCGTCGGGTCGTGCACGTATCTCCTCAGCTGAGATACGTGGAAGACGTCGTGCACCCAGTGCAACTGAGGTGGTAGAACCAGGCGATAAGCCACCTTGTCAATCCTACTGAGGACCTGGAAGGGTCCGATGAAGCACGGGGATAACTTTCCGCCATGGCCAAATCTCCGTAAACCACGTCGAGGTGAGACACGCAAGAAGACATGGTCGCCATCCTCGAACTCTAGTGGCCTCCGCCTCCTATCAGCGTATGACTCCTGCCGGCTCTAGGCTGTCCTCATCTGCTCCTGGATGACCTGGACCTTCTCTGTCATGGCCTGGACCATCTCCGTCCCCACAAGTGCTGACTCCCCAGGGTCTATCTAGCACAAAGGAGATCTACAAGGTCGGCCGTACAACGCCTCGTAAGGTGCCATCCCGATGGTGGAGTGGTATCTATTGTTGTACACAAACTCAACCAAGGGTAGGTGGTCCTCCCAGATATGACCAAAGTCGAGGACACATGCACGAAGCATATCCTCGAGAGTCTGAATGGTCCTCTCTGTCTGACCATCCGTCTGAGGGTGAAAGGCGGTGCTTAAACGTAGCTCCGTCCTGAACGCCTCCTGCAACCCCTTCCAAAGCTGGGAAGTAAAGCGAGCATCTCGATCAGAGAGGATAGATGATGTCACACCGTGAAGCCGAACAATCTCCTGAATGTAAAGGCGTCCCAAGCACTCCACTGAGCCCTGCTCTCTGATGTGTATGAAGTGACCCGACTTGGTGAGTCGGTCGACAATCACCCAGATGGAGTCGTGACCTCTGGATGTGCGTGGAAGTCCAGTCACGAAGTCCATAGATATCCCGTCCCACTTCCACTCCGGGACCTCCAAGGGATGTACCAAGCCTGCTGGTACATGGTGCTCAACCTTCACCTGCTGGCAGGTGAGGCATCGAGAAACAAACTCTGCCACAACCTTCTTCATGCCCGCACACCAGTACTGTCGTCTGAGATCCTGGTACATCTTCGCCACTCCAGGATGTACCGCCAAAGGAGAAGTGTGAAACTCTCTCAGCACCTCCTCTTGTAAAGCAACTGGTACCATGGTACGTCCTCTGAAAAGGATGTCGTGCTCTGCTCCAAAGGAAAAACCACCAGGTGCCGGTCCTGAGGATATCTGTGCACGCCGCATCTCACAGTCAGCGTCCCCACGCTGTGCCTCTCTGACCCGCTGTAGAAGTGGAGAGTGACTGTGAGAGACCGAAGGAAGGCTGCTCCATCTCTATCCATGAAGGATATCTCCAAAGCGGCTAGCTGCTCTGTCGCCTCCTCAAGTAGTTGTATTCCCGTCCTCCTGCTGAGGGCATCAGCTACTACGTTCCCCTTCCCAGGAGTATAGACTATCTCAAAGTTATAGTCCTGGAGGAACTCGATCCATCGCCGCTGTCTCAGGTTCATGTCCTTCTGAGAGAAGATGTACATGAGACTCTGATGGTCAGAAAAGACTGTAAAGCGCTTGTCCATTAGGTAGAGTCGCCATGTCTTCAGAGCGAAGACCACTGCTGCTAACTCCAGGTCATGGGTAGCGTAGTTCTTCTCATCCGGCCTCAACTATCGTGATTGATAAGAGATTACTTCCCGCTCCTGCATCAGAACATATTCGAGTCCAGTCCCTGATGCATCGCATTAGACTACGTACCCTACTCTCTCCTCAGGTAACCTCAATATAGGTGCACTGGTCAATCTCTGTATTAGCTCCTGGAAGCTCTGCTGACATATGTCTGACCACACGAAGGGTCTACCCATCTTCGCCAAAGCTGAGAGTGGTGCCTCAACTCTGGAGATGTCTGGCACAAATCTCCGATAGTATCCAGCTAGTCCCAAGAAACTCTGCACCTCTGTCACGCTCCTGGGTGGCTCCCAAGCTAACACTTCCTCGATCTTCGCAGGATCCACTGCAACTCCCGCCTCAGAGATGATGTGTCCCAAGAAGTGGACCTCACGTATCCAGAACAGACACTTCGAGATCTTACCATAATGCTGGTGCTCTCGGAGTGTGTCTAGTACAACCCGTAAGTGGTAGGCGTGCTCCTCCTCAGTCGTCGAGTAGATCAAAATGTCGTCGATGAAGACCACGACAAATCGATCGAGGTATGGCTGAAAGATCCTGTTCATGAGGGCCATGAACACTGCTGGAGCATTGGTTACACTGAAAGGCATAACTAAGAACTCATAGTGTCCATACCGACATCTGAAGGTCGTCTTCTACACATCCTCGTCTCTAACTCTGAGCTGATGATAACCTGACCTGAGTTCTATCTTCGAGAACCACTGTGCTCCCTTGAGATGATCAAAGAGGTCATCAATCCTCGGTAGCGGATACTTGTTCCTCACTGTCACCTGGTTCAGGTGACGATAGTCAACACAAAGTTGCAAGCTCTCGCCCGCCTTCTTGGCGAACAAAATCGGGGAAGCCCAGGGTGAAACACTGGGTCGGATGAACCCCTTACGCTGTAAGTCCTCCAACTGTACCCGTAGCTCTCGAAGCTGAGTGGGGGCCATCCGATATGCTGGAGTCGATATCGGGGCTGTCTCGGGGTACATGTCAATAAAAAATCTACCTCTCTATGAGGAGGTAACCCTGGAACTTCGTCGGGGAAAACGTCTGCAAACTGATCCACCACTGTAGGAAAACCAAGACTTCGCACATCAACTACTCCTAGGATGAGGCTAGCCAACGAATGAGTGATGGGATGTCCTCTCCTCCGCGGAAGTCCATCTTGTGCTGCAAAGGATCCCTTCTCGCCGGTGAAGGTGAACATGCACCCGTCGGTGAGTACACATCGCACCTAGCGCCTAAAATAGTCAATCTATGCATGGACCATAGATAACCAATCCATGCCCAAGATGACGTAATAAGGACTCGACGCTGCTACAAGAAGATCCCAGCCGAAGCTATCACCTCCTAGAGTAAGCTCACACTGCCGGCACCAGTGTGTAATCGTCGAGTCTGCTCCCGTAGGAGTCTCTATCCGTAAGGATCGAGCCAACGGCTCTGTCGGAATCTCCGAGCTCCAAACAAATGTCGCGTCTATGAAAGAGTGACTAGCTTCTGTGTCTATAAGTACTGCAACAAGGGTGGAATAGACACAGATAGTACCTCAAATCATCTCGGGCGCGTCGTGGTCGTAGGCCTCTGCTGCCTGGAGTTGTGCCTGTGTCTGCCCGCCAGATCCCTGTGGTCGGGGTGGACCTCCTGGTGGTGGTGGTGGTAGAGCCTCAAAGCGTCGCCCACCACCTGCTGCTCGGCCAGCTCCTCTGCCTCGTCCGCCTCCTCCATGCGAACCGCCACGGTCGACCCTCTGCCTCTGCCTCGGTGGTCCCTCGACCGTCTGCTGCTCCTCGGTACGACGGGTTGGGCAGTCACGAGCCATGTGGCCCTGCCCACCGCACAAGTAGTACTGTCTGCCTCTCAAAATACTGGCTCCGCGCTATGTGCCCCGCACTGCTGAGCCGGTGTCCTGAGGTCGTCTGTCTAAGGGTATGGTCTGCCTGGTCCCCTGAGTCATCCGTCGACTGCCTGCTACAGAAGACTCTGCTACGTGCCGCCCTGCGTTGGGTCTCGGCGCTGGTGTAAACTCAGCAAGAAAGATCTCGATCAAAAGGGCCCTCTCCAGTACTCTCGTATGAGTCGGAATGCTGAGGGAGATCAGCGATGACCTGATCTTGTGTCTCAATCCATACTCGAAGGTCCGGGCCCGGAAGAATGGGTCCCGTACCATGTCGGTCGAGTAGCGTGAGAGATCTGTATATCTCGCCGAGTACTGGGCGACCGTCATGCTGCCCTGCCGCAGCTGAAGAAGCTCTTGAATGCACACCACACAGAGGGTGGCTGGGACAAACTCTGAGCAGAAGAGGCTCTCAAAATCTGTCCAGAGTAGAGATGCCTCATCGTGCACCTGGAGCATCAAGGTCCAACATCGGCCAGCTGCTGCGTGCAGTAGGCTCGCAGCGAGGATCACCATGAGGTCTGCTGGTGTCCTCACTAGCCTGAAAACTCATACGACTGCCTCCAGCCAGTCCTCGGCTGCCCGGGGGTCTGTATCTCCAAGAACCTGGGCAGTCGCTGGCGCTGAAACTCATTCAGTGCGATAAGGCGACGTGCATCGTCAGCGGCTGGTGCTCGAAGTATCGGTAGCTCGGTAGGTAGTGCTACCGCCGGTGCCGCTGCTGACAAAGGGCCCTACACCGAGGCCTCGTCGCTCGGTGGGCTGTCGTCACGCTCGACTCCCAGAACCCTAGCTAACTTCCGTCGTGGGGCCATCCTGAAAAGGAAATAGGTGCACCATTGTCTGAAAAATATACCTGGTGAGCTGACACAAAGTAATCACAAAGAAAAATTGAAACACACACGCAATCAATGTTTTCGTGCATTAAGTCGGAAATCAGAAGTCAGGGTCCTGGTGTACAGATACGTCGGCCGCCGCACCAACACTGGACTCCATGGAATGATAACCACACTCAATATGCTAAACACTATTGCTTCACATAGAAAAGATCAGAGTCCGCGGTAGAACCGAATTCCTCTGATACCAATTTGTCACGACCCGTCCTCGGGCCCGTGCCGTGACTACCCCAACCCGACTTCCATAGGTCAGGGGCTGGCGACTAGCACCAAGGAGTAAATACCGGTAAAAATGGAAGGCATTTCCTTTGTAAAGTAAACAAGCACCACTGAGTAAGAAAGCGGAAAAGTAATCACTAAGTGAAAACAGAGTACAACTATAAGTGCGGAAAAGTAAGTGGGCCAGTATACAAACCCAAACTGAAAGTAAAGTACAACTCGAAAGGAAAAACAACAACTGAAAAGTAAAAGCTGCTAAGCCGAGCTGTCCACTGGAAATCCCACCTGAAGGGTGGGTACAGATAGCTCCACTGCACCTCGGGTCCCGCCGTCTGCTCCGAGCACGTCCCGCTCAGTGGTCCACCTCCAGGTACCGTCCTGCTCTGCATGCCTCAACCACGATCAACACTGCCCATCGTCTGCAACCAACACAATGTAGTGCGGGCATAGCCCGTGCAGGGGTGATTATAAGCTACTCAGTAGGGACCCCGAGACCCCCGAAGGTCTCCCAAAATCCACAAAGGATAAACCATAAAGGAAAGATACAATAATGAAGTAACAACCGACACTACTTAGCTATATTCCCATACATATACCTAACTCATCAATCCCAATACGCTCCATCCTTTGAGCCCAAGTACAACCCAGTCGACAATAGAATGTATTCGTATTCCACACAGGAAAGAAAAACGTAATCCACACAGGATAGCACAACACAATCCACACAGGAAAGCAACAGGATTCTTCTCACACAGGTATACTTTTTCGAAAGACGATAGAGATGATCATTGATCCATCTATGTCGTCGGACCCAGAAAGGATCGATAGGTACTAACCCCCTCAAAGAACCACACAGGATCGGACCCAGACAGGATCTGTAGGCGCTGGCTCACACAGAACCGCTGAGCGCTGACCCACACAGGATCGGACCCACACAGGATTGGTAGCACTGATCCACATAGGATCGTTGAGTGCTGTAGTCATCGTCGTCAAATCCACTAAGGATCTCTGCACTGTCGTCGACGTAGTCACACTAGTAGTCGCAGCCAGCACTAGGGTTCCCGCACACATCAAGCTCATTCGGGAGGGTTCGTTCCACAAACTGAGAGACTGATACATCAACTGTCACAAAGTCCAGAGTTGATGTATCCAAAAGTTCCTTATCGTCAACAGGAACTCAATGCAACAGATGGCGCGTCAATCGGACGCCCGGTCTGAGAGTTATTGGCTTTTTCGTCCTAGGGGCCCGGTTGGTTTTTAAGGCAAAACAAACTTAACCGTACTCCACCTACGTCCAAACCTCGGGCATAGTATTCCAAAAGATCCGTCTCACTAAGAGGAACTCAACGAAGCTTACGACACGTCAATCGTACGCCCGTAGCTCAAGATATTAGTGTTTCCGCTCCGAGGGCCCGGTTGGTTTCGTGCACGAACCAACCCAGCCGAACACAAAGTATTCCGAAACCTTGTGTGCGATATACCGAAACAACCGTCCCGATCCAAGGATCGCATCACCGCTGACGGCACGTCGTTTGGAGGTCTGTAGCCTGAGTTATGGGCGTTTGAACTCAAACAGTCCGATAACGGGGGTTTCGGGCCCGGGCCAACCCGGCCTGAGACCCCCCCGGTTGGCCCGAACTGGGTCGACTCGCCCCGGTCCGGGTCGGCCCGGCCCGGCCCAGCGACCCGGCGACCCGTGCGCTGAGTGCGCTCGCCAGTCGCTCCGCCAAAATGGCTGAGCCGTTATGGCGGCCCGCGCACGGGGGGGGGGGGGGGGGGGGGGGCTGCCCCCTCAGTTCGTTCGAAACCGCGACCCCTTCATGGGGCCGCTTGCTGCTGCCAGCCAGGGAAATTTAATTCCCCCGGTTCTCCACGTCCGGTCGGCCCGCCATGGCCGGCCGGTTCCTGCGCCATGGGACCGACGACGGCCGGTCCCCCTTCCTGCACCGACGCTGGCGGCCCGATGCCGGCCACCGGTCACCCTGCTCCGCCGCGGCCCGGAACCGGCCGCGGCCTTTATCGTCCGGCATGGTGCGATGGCATCGCGCTCCTCCGCCACGGCTCCGCTCCGGCCGCGGCGCCTTCGACTTCCTTTGACGCGGCGCGACGGCGTCGTGTTCTTGTTCGACTTCTCAGCGTGGCGCGATGGCATCACGTAATACTTGCCGAGCAATTCTCACGTGGTGCGACGACACTACGCCATACCCTTCCAATCACAAATAAACAATCATGAACATAGGAGGGGGTTAGGCCGTGTTTGTGCGGTCCGGCCCCCTCTCATTAACGATAACATTTAGTCGATTAAACACGAAGTTCGACATGCTAGAATCAAGAACAGAAATAATTTAATAAAATAACAATAATCCGCTACCTCGGTTTCAAGAGCGGAGCACGTCAACAAGCCGCAGAAGACAAGCGTCGCGGAGGTCGGGCATCGTGGAAATCGAACGTCGATTCCGTTGACGTTGAGGTGTGTCCGAAGAGGTAACGTTGCTGGAGAAGCTTTGTAAGATGATGGAGAAAGCCCGAGGAGTAAGCGGCATCTTTTTTCGTTGACATGGGAAGAAGATCGAAAGAAGCGGCGCCGTCGATCTACGGAAACACACCGGCTGTGAAGAAGGGAAGAGACGACACGTCTTTCTTTTCTTATGGTGACGACGTTCTTCGTCGGAGCCTAAGTGTTCTTTGCGTTCTTCGTCAAGGTTGAAGAAGATGAAGAATTCTTCCCACTCCTCTCAAGGCGGCAAAAGATATTAACCAAAATAAAATAAGTCTAAGCCTTATTTTATTTACACATCCTAACCTCTTTGAATTTCAGAAGTTGAAATTAAGTAACTCATCTTAATTAATAACACAAGTTGTCAAAAATAATTAGAGTGGAGTTATTGGGGAGTTTAATGGAAGTTGAAGTGTTTTGGGCTTGTGTGGGCCCCACCAAACTTAATCCTCTCAAGGGAGGTTATGTGGGTGTGGGTCCCACCTCTAAATCCATTTGGGAGGAAATAACCAACAATGTTAAAAATAAATTGTGTTCCTCAATTTATTTAACTTCTTCTAATTCCCCCCAAAACTAACATTCATCCCGCATAAAACACAACCTCGGAAAACGTCTTCTTAAGAGAATATCGGCGCTGCGAGTTCATCGGTGCCCTCAGAATTCGATTCCGGGCACCGGTTCAAAAGTTAGAAAAACTCACTCATTCATTCACTGAACGTACCCGAGCCAATGTTCGAAAATTGATTCTGGGCACACCGGGCCTCAGAATCAGGTGCCGTCAGAAACCGCGCTCTTGTAAAATTTCAAAGAAAATTAATAAAAAATTTCCATTGAAGTTTTATGGGTCTTTACAAT
Source organism: Viscum album (assembly GCA_963277665.1). NCBI lineage: Eukaryota > Viridiplantae > Streptophyta > Magnoliopsida > Santalales > Viscaceae > Viscum > Viscum album. The sequence continues at coordinate 111,570,236 of OY728151.1, forward strand.
ATTTCTCTCCTTACTTTAATATTCCAAGATCTATCATTTGAAAATACATAAATATTTGGTATTTTTTATCTACATTATGGATAACATATCAGAATCCATTAGAATCAATGCATAAGACTCCCTTTTCACTTTCCTAGGATAAAAAATTATTGAGAATTAATAATCATTAATCATATCCATCCATCTTCACTATCAAATATTAAAATCTTTATGTGGAAATATATTTCTTAAAATGTTTTGATTAGTATATATATGACACATTTCTTTGTAAAGATAATGCCCTTATTTCATTAATGAAAATGATTCTATATGTAAATCCAAATCATGATTTATGTATTTTATCTCATGAAACATCAATCATAAAGAGGTATAAGATATAGCCACATAATTTTAAGAGAGAACCCACCTTTGTAACTTCTTGTAGGAACCACTAATGATTAAAAACACTAATACACAATAGGATAATGTGGGCACATATGTGTGAACTAACCATCCCTTGACTAATTTGAAATTTTGTTCACATTAATTAGTATAAAGCAACATGGATCCATTTTGAGTTATGATAGTGAGTGTTTTTGATAGTTTTGAATTATTATCCACAATTATTCGATAATATCAAACTAAACCACGAAATCTATGGATCATAGTCATAGTGGTTGGTTTGGGACAACTTTAAATAACATATGTCTTTGACAGATCTACCCATATATTGTATCTTGAGATTATATGTCCCAAAAATGAAATTTACCCCCAAATTCTACATTTTTAAACATTACATAAAACATATCCATACTTAGGGTCTTTTGTACAAGAATCAATTTATATTCATGCTCTACCATTCTCTTTGAATATCAAAGAATATAATCAATAAATAATCCCACAAACTACTATGTGGAATATCTAATGACTCTAATTTTTAAATCAATGAAGATGATAGGGATATTTTTAAAAACAATGAAAATCAATTTATAGTGTCTATAAATTGTACAAAATGTTTTCTTGGGTATATCCTCTTTCTTGACCCCAAATTCATGATATCAAAAATGAAGATCAATGAAAAAAACGTATTTATCTCCACATAATTGATCAAACATGCCATCAATGTAATGCAGAGATTACTTATTCACGATTATTATATTTTTATGTTCTTGTTAATAAATTTAGAGTCACATTCATCAATCATTCTTCTAAATAAAAAGAATAGATACATCCCAAGGTCCATTTTCTTTATTATCCTAGAGTAACTTCATAAATTCTTGAAATTCAATCGGGTCCATTCTATATAGATTCTTTAAAATAGGTGTTAAACTAGGTATAATCCCTATTGAGAGCTCAACTTCATGCTTCAGTGAAGGGATAGACATCTCTTTCAGATAAACTAAACAAGATCCAATCTAATTGGAAACACAATGATGTTGAGATCCTACCCAACCATCTAAGATAAACAATTATATTTTGTATGAATCAAGACTTATATAATGAATGTTATTTCCATTTAAAGATTAATTTTATCATCACCACATTATATGATCTTAGGTTGGTTCAAAATATCAATAATGACTTCCCTTCCTTGAAAAATGATGAGGGATTTATTTTAAGAAATACTATCCATGCATTAGATAATATATTATTCATCCATAGGGATAATAACAATTTTTTCAGGATCCAAATACCCACAAAATACATTCAATGTAGATTCATTGACATAAGATTATATTTTCATAACTATAGACGTTTTCACCAATAATTTAACATTTAATAATTGTGGTGAAACTCTGATACCCTTATAGAATTCATTATATAAAAAATAGGGGGTAGATCCAGATTCAAATAAGACATTTATAGTTATTGAGTGGATGGTATGTTTAACTTTTATGACACCATTATCGTACTCTAAATCATAAATTGGGATCACAGGACATTTCACTTTTTCTATGTGAAGAAGAGGTTTCTTACATTGATTATCATCATTAAACTTCATGTTTAATAACTAGATAGCATAATTTCCATACTCCTGAAATTTTAAACACTATATTTTGGGTAGAGAATTATATAGTGAATTTCCACCATCATTTGATAAGTTCATCACATCACTATGTAATTTGAAATCCTGATGATATATACTTTCAAAATTAAAATATTAACTACTCTGCTTAAGAAAATATCCACTATGTTTCCTTCCACATTTTGAGAATATATGAATGACCATATTCTTATGTCTAAGGTTTTAAGAATTCCCATTGGATCCCATATTTCTAATCTTATCAAACAAAAGATGTTGATGGGTAACTCAAATATCAATTTCCACATTGATTGAACATTGATAAATTTCATCATAGATATCAAATCCACTTATGGATAACAAACATCAGCAACATGGTTTTAAGAAACTAAAGAATTTATCAATATTATATAGAGTATGAATAATAATACTAGAATTGTACATTGAAGGTCCTGTAAAATAATCATTATAGGTAGAAAAATATTCATCATCCTTAAACATTATATCATGAAATTATTTTTTCATTTTTCTATAAAGAATACAAGGAATGTAGAAATTGAAAAATAATGAAATTAAAATAAACAAATACATGGTGTCAATATATACCCATTTACTCCTTACCTTAATAATATTTTAACATTTATCTTTTTCTCCTTCAAATTAATAAACATTGAAAATAACTTTTTCATGTTTAGAATAATGGATAATGAAAAATATCATTTTTTGTGGTACTAGACCATTGAAAATAAACTAGTGGATCCGAAAACCCACTAAAGGAGGGCATGTTTTACTTATAAATTTATCAATAGAGAATTGTTAATTAATTTTCTTATTTACAAGCTCATTGGTTATTCATGAGGACAATCATTATTTTTTCCATCACATTCTATATTAAAAATATTCCATCAACTTCTAGAGATTGGATAAAACTAAAAAGAATATTGTTTTAAAAAATAATAATTATTGTTAAGGACATAACTAGGAAAAATAATTCATTTGATGTCTAAATCAAGAAACCGTAATTTCAATATATGATATGTTATGTTTTACATAGGTCATATAGGATCATTACAGAAACATTAGGATGATATTGTATATTTGGACTTATACCTAGGTATTTCAATAATGTTTTCTCATCCTAGTTTTTAAAGGTAACAAAAACATTCTTTGATACTATCTATATAGACATATACATATAATACATAGATATTACATCTTATCAGATTAATATTGGTTACATAATATAAAGATCCAAGATAAAATCATATAGTTATAATACCTTTAAAAGCATATACACATAATTAATGTTTTCATAAGATATCTTCATCCCCTTTCACCTAGTTCTTCATAACTATCACCCTTATTATAAATATCATACTTAATATTCTTCCTCATAACCTAGGGAAAGTATTAATAAGATATGATGAGCTCAGATACTGTATGAGGTTAAATACTGGAGATATCAATGATAAAATAAACAAAACATGATAATAATGGTATGGGAACATGAGAGTAACATTCGAAAACAGTACTCTATATACCATATATAATAATATCGAGTCATAACCTAAATGTTAGTAGTTAAAATGACATGAATAATAATTGAATCAATGAAAAGCGACATGAAAGAATAATATTTTTTTCGTAAGAAATATGTTTCTGGAATACACTTAAGAATATATAATCATTTACTTAGTAGTTAAGTCTCAATAAAAAGACTTGCTTATTTGACTGGGTTTACTCCTTAAAACATCATCATATCCATGGTTCACTCCCCCGTCTATCACCGTGGACACAGTCTCCTACTGAACTAGGCTGAATCCACATTTTAGTTTTGTTTGTCTAATAAGATATCATCTTTTACCCAATTAATTGGAGGGATATATAATTATTGGTCCACCAATAAAATAATTAAATCCATTATTATGTGTAAAAATATCATAAAATATTTAACATATCAATACCCATGAGAAATAAATTAATTTCATAAATATTTCATCATAGCATAACCCATAAAAAAGAAATAAGTTTCCTAAAAATATTTTCATTGTATTCAAAAACCATCTAAATAAATAATAATGATGGTATCCTTATATTATATCCCCAAAAAATTTTATGTAACATAAAAAATTGTCACTATAGATGGAAAAATATTTTAAAATAACACATGGAACACATCATGATGAAAATACACTTTCAACATTGAAATAACTTATTTAAAAGCTAATAATATACCAAATATTAAATAGAAAATATTATTTTAATAGAACAATTAATTATTTTAAAGGATGATTCAAATCATTTAGAATTCATGAGGATGGAAAATTACATTCATGCCAAATACATTAAAACAATGATCCCATTCACATTTTTAGTAACAATAAAAAGTAATTCCTTTAGAAAATTAAAAAATATTAATTTTAATACATTTTTGAAATATTAATACACTGTTAAAAATAATTTAATACATAATGTTATAATAGTGAAAATATTATTGAAATCATTTTCATAAGACTAGGATAAGGAAGAGAAATTATTTTTGACTGTAGAGAGAATTAAAATGATTTTTCATTAAAAATATTATTTTGATATTTTGTGTAAATAAATAGAGGAATATATAATGAAAAAAATATAATTTCTAGAAAAACAATTTGAGAAGAAAATTCACAAGATTCATGAGATATTGATTAGAATACTTAATCAACATAACATAATGATAAACAATCCTAATAAATAATGGATTATATCCTCAAACCCTTACCCTAGGTCTGACGTCCATCATACTTGTTTGGAAATATAGTATAAAAAATATAGACTTATTATGTATAATATTATATATTATATTATATATTATTATCTAATAACCCTTTATCACTAGTTTTTTAACAAATCACTTTTAAAATTTCCCTTCCAGGTGATAACCACTTTCATTTGTCTTATATGTTATAGATTGGTAGTTTTGATATGTGTACTTTGATCATGATTCCATAATCCCAATAATGATAATAATGATAAAAATTTCACATATATTCATCCATAAATTCATAAATAGAAATACGAATTTCATCGTTCATTGAGACATTTGTCCATACCTACACGTGAAGATTGTTTTCACATTTCAAAGGATAGAATGAATTAAAAGTGAATTATAATTCAACTTTATATAATCCTTAGGATTTCATATAGAAAATTTTATTTATAAAATCCATTCTAATTACCATCCATTAAAATAAAAAATGAAAAATGATTAACATGAATTCTTGGAGGTGGTTGTCCCACAAACACATATCGATGTCAACGTTTTCCAATGGATTGGAATAAGAAATTAAATATAATCTTAACATTAAATCAAAATAACTATATCACTAATATTATATAAAAATATTTAAACCATCATAGTACTCATTCAAAAAACATGGTGATAAAATATTAATTGTATCGCTATGTTGAGACATTCAATCATACGTACACACAGTGATAATTTCACTTACCATTGATGGTAAAGAGAGTGGATTATAATATTTTTATATTCATAATAATATTTAATAATATTTAGGATAATTATGTTATTAGTTTTTTCAAATATCAATGATTTATAGGAGTTAAAATACGAAGTAAAAAAGTGATTGATTAAGGAAATTACCTCTTCATTGAATGAACTACTATAGATGTTCACTTAAAGACCATATGGTTCATATTTTGGGTAGAACAGAAACTCTAGAACGTAAATAGAGAAGTATTTAAGGTTTATTGGTAGGGTTTGATCCATCTATAAGGCTCAATGTGGTGTAAATAAGAGATATGATGGATATCCTTTTATAATGAAGGGAAGGGAAAATTTGGAATTTCATAAAAGATTAAATTATATTAAATTAATTCTAACTAAAAATGATTAGAAATGACCATAAATAAAATGAAAAATATAATATTTTCTAAATAAGACCATGCACTAAATGTTTTAATGTTTTTGGTGATATTTAAAAAAATATCTTATTTATTAATGCATTCATTAACCATTTTTTGACCTTAACCACATTAACAACTATTAGAATTTTAAAGGGTTATGAATGTTCAGATAAATAGAAAAATAAAACATAAATGGACCATGGTTGATATGGTAGAAAATTCTTACTTCCCATGGAAATATATAAGATTTTAATGAAATTTAAATTATTTAATAAATTGTTATTTATCATAAAAATCATTAATGTATATTTTGGACCTATTCATTTAATATGAAATTAATGACACATTGGAAAACACTAATTTTAAATAGAATAATTTTATAGATAAAAATTAATTTATATCTATAAAAAAATTATTGAAAAAATAATTCACTTAAATTTCAATACAATAATATTTTAAATATATTTACTTTAATTTTCTATTAATTGAATAAATATTGTGTCAGCGTAGTGAATGTTTTTAAAATAATTATTCAATAACATAAAATTATGAATTAATTAATATGATAAAAAATTAAATTATATTTAAAAAAACAATTTAAAATAAACTTATCCATGTTTTATCCTTATGTTATAATGTTATAGATATTAATGTTTGGACAGTGACATTTTGTGTTCATTCATTACGTAAATTAATATAAATGTCATAATCAAGGAAATATGTATCCAAGTGACTATAAATTAAATTATTGGTCATAAATGGACGAAATAAACTCATACAATAAGATAAAATCTAGTTTTATAAAAAATTTAGACTCCTATCCTAATGTATTAATATCTTTTTACACATTTTACCCTTACATGGGTGAAAACATTACTCTGGTTAACATACATATAGAATAAAAATAATAGAACCAAATAATAAAATATGAACCACATGATTCCTTATATGGAATCCATCTTTCTATATAAATCTCAATAATTGTGAGAAACTAATTTAATATAATACCACAAAACACAATGATAAATAGTTTTTTTTGAAAAGTTCCTTTTAAATTATAATTTTTTTTCATACCAAATTGAACCATAAAAATGATACTAATGAAATAAATTGGATTAATAATAATAAAATATTTCTTTTTAATCTTTTTAATCATTTTAATTGAAAGTTTAAATTTTCACATTATTGAATAAATTACACAATTTTCAATAATAATTAGTATTTTTCACTATTTATAGGAAAATTAATATTTTCATAAAAATATCAAATACTCACCATATTTTAATTATTATTTGATAATTTTAAAAATGATTATTATTTTATAAAATAAATTATATAAAAGATTAAATAATTCAATACATTATTCATAAAAATAAATACCATTAGTTAGAGGGTAATGAATTTTAAAGTAAAATATAACATTACAAAAAATTGAATGTTTATTTTTTAGTAACTAATAAAAAATTATTTAGTAGAACGTTTATAATATATATATATATATATACATATTTTATAATGTGTATTTTCTTATTTATACCCACCAATTTATTTTATATTAGATAACTATCACATTAAGTAATATCACATTAATAATATATCATGGTTCATTTAAACTGGGAATTTTACATAACATCAAGATAAATATTTTTAGGGAGCTATATAATAAATTCTAAGTGAGGTTCACATAATATCACATAGTCTTCAAACTATTCATGCACCATATCATGTTCCACTATTGCATTCAGTTCCATAGTGATTCATGACTAAAATTCCCAGAATAATGTTTACTAGGCCTTCATCGTCACCAATGGATGGATTATTACCACTATTTTCATGGAAATTCAACATCATTATAACTTCAGGGAGACATGGTCAATCTAACATGAAGAACTCCTATAACCCAAACACTTATTTGATCCCCATAATCTTTTCTACACATAATTCACATCTATAATCCCAAAACAAAACCTATTATAATTTTATGTTATACCAAAGTGTGATTAAACATTTACGGGTTTCCTAGGAATAGTCAAATTACAAACCAATTTAAATACAAATGATTAACGTTGGTGAAATAAGTTAAGGACAAATAAATAAAAAAATCAATATTAAGAAAAGGTTGTGTTTATTTATCCATAATTTATGGGAATATAATAATGGGGATTATAATTAAATTATAGACACTGAAATAATATAATTTATTTTTTGGAAAAAATAGATAAACAAAATATAACCAAAATTAATCAATGTATTATATTCTTAAATAATTAATTTGTGATCATTATAAAAAATAAAAAATGGGAATTAATTCAATAAAACAAAACAAAAAAACTATATTTCGATATATCATCATGTAAAAATGTATACACATTGATTCCATTGACTAGATATTAATCATTCATCATTGTATCATCAATTATCTACGCTCGTTTGTGGTTTATCCTAGATCCTGAGATCACCAACTAAAACACTCACCAACATATCTCTCCCCACCCTTTGAATCCTATACATATACATGGATTACCCTATAGAATTATCCATATAGATCTTTATAATGTTGATTCATTACTGGTAGGTTGTAAAGAGAAATAAAATAATTTTTTTTATTTTAATAGATTTAATCAACCTACAATTTCACTATACCAAAATATATGATGTTTTAAAAACATAAGTTTCTCATAGGGTAAAATACATATTTCATAATTAAGTGTGGTATCAGTTAATCCATCCAACAAATAGTTAAAGAGTTATTCAATATTTTGTAATTTTTCTTCTTATGTGATATATTATGTTTAATATTTTTAATATATCAACACCAAGGCTCCACAAGCTCCAAAAACACCAATCCTGCTATGTTCCAAACAATAAAAATATTTTTTGAAATATTTCAAAGTGTAAAATATAAATTTTTGAGTCTATAAATATATTATTTTTAATATAAGACATATAAGTAACACATCCACTTAAAAGCTATGAATTTCCAATCAATGAAGTTATCATGGATAAGATCATAATCATATATAATAATCACACATGGTAAGAAAAACCTATAGTGAGATTGAACCCAAAGAGATTACAAACATCCTTGACCACAAGATTCATGATGTCATCCTAAAATACATATGTAAAACATAAGAGACAATAAATTATGGCCTATATAGGTATAATAATCTCAATTGAATTAATATATTATATTTTTTATTCATAAAACCCATCCTCACTCATTCATTTAATCATTTTTTATAGACCAAAATCTTTAAATAAAGTGGATTGGAATTTATTAATATTTTTATATATAAGTATAAATTGTATATCAGTTTAATCTTCTATATATATTTTAAAAATTATAAAACGTACTTCAAAATATCATTTAAAAATATTTTACTCAATTATTAAAATATAATAATAAAAATTATACCGATCAAGTGGGATAAGGAAAAATAAATTTATACCATTATTTACCTAAACACTTATTATCTTGAAACATCATGTATAGACCTTATTTAATCATACCTACATACTCAATATATAATTTAGAATCAAATAATTGATTGATTATAGTATAATGTAAAAGGGAGAGGCTATAAATAATAGAATGAAGTTTAATCAACCATGGAATCAATAATTAATCAATATTTACTGGGTCATTAAATTTAAATATACATGAAAAAATATTTATTTTATATTGAAATTTTAGTTAATAGGAATAGTCTATTGATTCTAGTTGTTATATTAAAACCCAAATGTATGCATATAAGAAGACATGTTTTCCTAATATGTATTGCCTATAATTTGCAAGAAAGGTTCCATAGACTCATGTACCAACCTAACACAATGGGAAAAGAAAAATTGAAATATCCCTAAAGTCTTAGGAGTCCACCGTGATTATGTTAGAAATGTATATTTATGTGTAAATTCTTATACTATTATGGTCCTCACATTTAATTTCATTGTGTCCCACACCAATGATTCCTAATTGGTCTTTGATACAATTTTTTAATACATGTTATCTAAATACATTAATAAATCTAGGTTGTTTCTCCCCAATAATTTATGTTCACCTTATAATCACCATCGGCTTGTATAAACATCAGTAGTTGAATGATTTAATAATGGTTGATTATTTCCCCTTTGAAGTAAAATAATGTAACAAATAATGAGTAGGGAAACATTTGGCATGACCAATCTAAGAAAATATCAATGATTTCTATGAATGATTAACAATTTAAGTGATTGATGTAATAATATTATAATAAATTATATAAATAGTATAAACATGAAATACCGTGCACAAAGGGGGTCAAAAAACATAAAAATGGCCTAAAACATATGTGAGATATACATGAACAACATGAATATGCATATGGTTATCAATACAATCCTTGAAGTGAAAATTATTAATAATTTTCAATGGGAATATCCTAGGTTAACACAAATATTCAAGCCTTGTGCATCTGCTAAAATTGTCATATGAATAATATAAAAGGCTCGACATGAACTCTTGAATCCCTTCATAACTAACTCATTGAATCTAGTTCATTACCAATCCATATGAAAAAGTGCATAGAAATCAAGACTCATCCCCAATGTCCTTATGTAGTGTGTGTGTATTACATTATCTATAGAAAATAACCACCCCCCAATAAATACATATCGTAAAACAATGTTCACCAAAAAAACATTATAGTTCATGATGTACTGAAAATTAGAGAAAATAAGAAGTATGATATTTCATTAAAATGTAGTGGTTTATTGTAAAAGAAATTAACTTCCCCAAAATGGATCGGGGACGATGACAATGATGATGATGATGTGGACTCATGTGTGAAGACAACAAAGTTAGCTCATCGGCGTTGTGATGATGGGAGGTGTATGGTCCGAACGTTCGATGTGATGGGTGTACGACTCGAGGCGAGCACTTGACCAGAGATGACAAAAGGCTAATGATGAAGTTTGAAATTTGAAATTTGAACATCGTGGATGTGCTGTTGTTTTTTCTCAATCCTAGAAATGTTTGGTTTCCGCTTATCCTTAAAGAGACTTTTTCGAAATTAACTCCCCCTACTTTGAGGGCCCATGTATATACATATATTCTTTGAGACTGTCCTAGGATCAATGTTGTTGTTGGTGGAAGGTTTATCTTATATCTACCCCCTTTATATGTGTACTTATATTAGAGTTTGGATATTAAGAACATCTTGGATTAATGTGGAATGGGTATACTAGAGTAATGAAAATAGTTCATTCCATCCTTTCAGAAATAGGAATGAGGTATACCAATTAAGGGAATTGTGAGACTATCTCATACCAAAATAATACTCACCGAAAATTAGTATACCTAATCATACATTAACCCAATATAAAAAGATACATTCTAAAAAAATTAATTTATAAAAATATCAAACCATACCAAAACAAAATTATAGGATAATACCATCCTAATGTAACTAATAAGTTAAAAAAATCAATTTTAATCACATTGGGAAATATATACGAAATGTAGTGTAATTATTTTAACATGATACATAACATGGATATTAATTCAGGCATGCTAGATTTGAAAATGAGTAGATTCATAACTTGATTTAGAGTTCCGAAACTAACTTTAGATCATGGACAGAAACATCATGATATGGAAAATACATTAATTTTTTCATACCTTTCAACATCACTAATATATTAAAAATAATAATAGAAATTACCCAAAAAACCTATGTAATTTTTGTAGCATTTCTATATTCCATAAAATTAGATATGGATTAATGAAATTTAATCTTTTAATAAATTATTTTATTATTTAATCCATTCCATTTTAACTTAATTAACACATTTTTTTAAAAGTTATTGCATACTGATTTAGGAGTATCAGAGGAAGAATGTGTTCACATACTTTTAAATTTGTCGAACAACTCCACAAGGTTCAAACAAAGTGAATACAATTAACCAAGAGTGATTTAAAAAACATAAAAAATGAACTTATTAATTTAACTAATTATATCTGAGAAATATGTTGAACATAAAATCAAAATAATTAAATCACATTTTATTTTCTTATGCTAAATTCTTAAAGTAGATAAAAAAAGTTATCACTAATGTAATCAATTGATTTTGAAGGTACTATATTTGGTGGAGAATTGTTCACATCTACTATAAAGAATAAATTATAGGATAAGAATATTAATGGAATCCCATACATACCACTAACTCAGTAAGATATCATATGACCCAATTTAATGGTTCTAGATTTTTATTTAAGATGATTTCACTAGAGAGGTAATATGAAGAGAGGGAAAGCTCATTAGTAAAGATAAGTAGGAAAAAATATAAAATTAAAAATACGGGGGGTTAATTGACTTAAATTGTAGGATTTAAAATAATAAAATTCCATTTTACTAGATAATTCTACCTAGGTGTCTATTGGGTACCCATTATAAGGACACTAGTTAGTTAGATCCATTACTTCTTTCCCCTAATTTCCTTCTTCATCCAACACTTCTCCAAAACACTCAAACTGTTTTCTATATATATTCACACCAGTTTATAAGAAATTAAATAAATTAAAGGTGATTTACTAAACCAACTATTTGTGTCATTAAAATATATATTTTACATTTGGTTGCATTAATACTGATAATCTCATAATATGACATTTTCAGGAGAGAAACTCTTACCATTACTCCTGACTTCCACAAAAAATTGCCAAACTATTCTGTAAAAAAATATAAAATAATAACTTCTTTTCAATAAAAAAATATATATATATAATTTTATACTATTCAATTATATTAATTTATTATGTAAAAATTAGTTAGTTATAGCTTATTTTTATCATTTTCTACTAGTTTTTTAAATCTCATTCAACTTTTTTTCTAGTGATTTTGATCCTCAATAAATGATATAAAAATAACTATTACTAGACTATTTATTGAAATTTAGTCATATCATTTTCATTATTTATAAAATATTATGGTTATATTTATTTATGGTATGGGTATGGTTTGTAAAAAACAAAATTCAAAAGGTCAATGTTTCATGTAACTTTGCTGATAATAATGAGTAACTTTTTAATAATCCTCATTTTTTATCCAATATAAAAAACTATAATCATAACAAAAATTATTGTAAAAAATCATATACTAACATCATTTTCTAAACTAATCCATGATTGAATTCATAAGGATACTATAACATCATTCTTGTAACTTATTGAAATTTTTGGAGTAAAAACATGTCATACTAATGCATGAGTCTATATATAGTGTTTTATTATTGTAATAAAATACTAATGATGTTAAAATAATCTAATTATAGTTTTTAATATGATTATTTAATATTATAAATTACATTTTAATTAAAAAATTTAGAGATGAACTAGAAACTAACATTGACTAACTTACTCCTCGAAATGATTTTCTTTATAACAAATAATTTAGGCCTCCATATTTGGATCGAAATAATTCTAACATTGAATATAAATTAATTAAATTTATTTTTAGTATGTGTTCTATAAGAAACCAAATTATTAAAGTTGTTTGGGATGGGCAGAGGATGGGTCAATTAATTGGTGATTTTCACTACCATTTCCATAAAATCACATTAATTGATGTGAAAAAATTTATTTATAAATTAACATCGATCTAATGTTGAAAAATAATTTATATGGGTCATTAATGTTCTCATAAAAACAATTTCAAGATTTGAAAAGATTTTTTTTGGACATTCCCAAGTAATTTAAAAGCATTTAGATTAGTTTAAACATTACCATAGAAACACAGTTTTCACTATTGTAACTTTTCTAAAAAAAATAAAACAAATAATATTAATTAATCATGAAATGTTGAACCCAAATAATAAAACCATTTTATTTAATTTTATTTATAAATAGGATGAAAATAAATTTTAACATATGAAATCATAAACCACAAAAACTATATTTATAATTGGTTCTTTTAAGATAAAAACTGGTATAATTTTTACTTCTAACCAATTATTAAAAATTTATTGATGGTTATAAAATTTATTATATTTATGAAAGTAATTGTTTTAAATTTTATCCACAAAATATAAAAATTTTGTTTTTAAAATAAAAAAATATAACATTTAATAAAAACTATTATTTCAAAAAAATATTTATTAACAAGAATCCTTAAATATTTATTAATTATAATTCCTCAATTATTTATCTAATATTATTTACTTGTTTTACAAATAATTACTAAAATTATATTAAATTTATTTTATTAAAATAATTTTTTAAAGTAATAAATTTATTTAAAAACATATCACCTTTAACTTTTTCATCTTCAAATAGAATATATTTTTAAAAATTATTCATTATAAATTTATTTTATTCTAAAATATATTAATTTTTGTAAATTATTGAGACATAATTATATAATATTAATAAAACTATAAGATACATGTATATGGATATATATAGAAACATTATATCAGATGACAGTATGTTGAACGAAGTTATAAGTATCATTTTTTTTCTTTTTCACTACTATATACAACCTTACACACTTCCCTAAAAATAATTCCATCCACTAGTTTATTTTCATCTATTATAGTATTCTATATTTTCAATAAATTTCCATTATACCATAATTTTAATTTGTGGTATTATCTTAAAGTAAATACACAAGTATGAAAATTTCACATTCACGTGTTTTAAATAAATTGTTGGTTTATGCATCATAAAATTTTTAAATGATCTTTTATATTTATTTCTCCGAATATAAATATTATTTTATTATAATTAAATATATTATCTTAATATAACATAGAATTTATTTATTTATTTTAGTGTTGTGTGTGAATGAATTTATATAAAAAATCACAAGAGAAAAATTTGGGGTGTTACAATATACCCCCTTAAAATAATTTCCATCAAAATATCATTGCATTGATAAATTTGGTTGAGGATACTATTTTTCAAATTCCATCTGTGACTTCCCACGTATCTTCTAGAATTATGTTATTCATTCAAAGAACTTTTTCAAACTATGTAATACTATTTTATTATACATTTTTCTATACGATACATGATCTCTACAAGCTCTTTTCCATGAGAGAGATCACCTTCCAGCTGTACCACCTATAAATTCACTATATCCAATGAATCTAGTATGAAATTCCTCAGAAGTGATACATGGAACACATTGTGTACTTGTGAGATGTCTGGTGGATGGGCAAGGGTATAAGTATCCTCTTACCCAAGAGAATGTATCTTAATATGGTAAATGTAGCTGGGTATAATATTTATCGTCATCATGTGTCTAATAACCCTATTTTTTGAACACATTTAAAGGAATAAATTTTTTTCAAATTCAAACTCCACATATATATTATTATTATTATAAAAATTTGTATATATATTTAGTTCCTTAAAATGTTAATGAATAGATTGAATATTCACTATCATTTCTTGAGAAAATTCTAGTTCAATATGCTTCCACTATATAACTTTATTCCATTATTTTGATGTTCCTCACTTCTTCACATGTAGATAATCACATGGTATCATTTAAATTCTATAGTGGAAACAATTATTGCATAATAACCCTACAAATGGATGTTTTTCTATCTCAATCAACATTGAAATAAGTTTTAAAGGATCTTAGAATATATTCTTCATATTTAATGGACCTCTTAGACTATCCAATCAAATAATGACGATATATAGTGATAATTTTTAACAAATTATTCCTTTAATTTTAAAGAAATATACAAACCATCTAGGTAAACCTTAAATACTAGTTATATTCAATTGAAATTTGAACTCCATTAATATTTAACACTTATTCTATGTGCATCATTTTGTAATTATTATGAAAAAAATACTACTAAATTTGGATGAAATTCATCAACTTCATAAGATAATATGATAATTATCAAGTATAATTATAACATTTAGATGAATTGGGATTTCTTATGGTCAAATAAAAATTGATGTTCTCCCATATCAACATACTTATCGATAATAGATTCAACATTCATTATAACTTATTTTATATAGAATCAACATTATTGAAGAAAAAATATTATTATATATATAATATAGTCTCCCTCTTCCCTTTTTACTAATAGATTTTTTTCATTGAAACAGTTGACATTATTGAAATTAAAAAATGTATAGTGGATGATAATATATATTCATAATCTAATAGAGCCTTATTAAATTATGTAATAAGGGGACAGATGTTAATATAACTATTTTATATATTATTTATTGAAAGAATTAATATCTGGAATATTTACCCCTTCTTTAATAGATCATTATCATCCTTATATTATTCTTTGATTTTCATATCGATGGATGGTTGAATATTCATTTGGTAAAGACGTTATTTATACTATTTCCTTACGATTTCTTATCCCTTCCTTTACAAATCCATGAGTATTGGGTCATTCTCACTCTTTATCCTAGATATCGTAGCATGTTCCTTCATACATAGAGAATCATCCACCTTGATTACTTTCACACTATGAGATTTATTGAGTATTTATAGTCCTTAATCAACTCCAACCATTTACATTGTCAAATATTCAACTCGTTGTGGGTGAATATTATTTTATAATCTAGTGATCAATATATATATATATCACACTTTTAATATATTGATAATACCTCCATATCATTAATAATAAATTTACAGCTAGTAGATCCAAATCACATTTTAGTAAAAAAATTAATTGTCTATTAATTTTCATGAGCCATATTCTATATCCTTGTCATTTTATAAGAAAACTCAAAAATACGTTCATTAATTCATCTTTTATGACACAAACACTTCCCCAAAATATATTAGTGTGAGTACTAGTGCAGTGAACAAGATTTCCATAAGATCAACGATGTTTTCTTTATACTCTTCTATTAAATGAATCTTGTATTTCCTTAAAGTAATTTTTTTTAATGGATTATATATTCCTATGAAATTTATCACCTACTGTCCTTAGAATTAAAAAATCCAAGGAAAATAAAGATATTTATTACAATGGTTGGTCTAGGAAATCAATCAATGACTTCATATTTTAATGGTACAAAAAATTTATCGTTATTTTCATAACATAACCCAATAATAATAATTTTTTTAGGTATACATTACATTTTATAAAATTATAATATTGTTTTCCATTTCCTATTACTATCATAAACTCTGAAAACTCTATTCATATTCATACTTTCTTAGGGAATATATAAGAATATCATATATAAATACAACAATAATTTAATTGAGGTAATATCTACAGACCTTATTTATAAAATACCTAGAAGTATAAAGGGAATTTATATTTCTAAAAGAAGATCTATAAATTCATAGTGTCGAAATCTTGTATAGAAGGTTGTAATAGGAATATCATCCCTTTTCTCAATGAATTGATGATATCTTAATTAATAGTCATATATTGATTATTATTACTCCCTGAAATTTTTTTCCAAACAAATTATAAATATGGGGTTTGGGATACTTTTTCTTGATATTTATATTGTTATCTTCATGATAATTAATTAAAATATGCAATTTTGTATCTTTATTCTTAATAAGTAAGATTGTTTGACCTCATGGTTATTAAAATTGTTATATAAAAATATTGTCTAAATTATCTAATAGTTTATTTTTAAATTTACTCTAATAATCATGGTCAATTTGGTAAGGTCTCATTTTTCACGAACCAACCCAGGATGACCCTGAAGTGGTCACGCAAGCCGGTCTGTGGCATGGCCCAAAGGGCGTTCCCGATCTGCACATGCTAGAAACTTGTACCTTGAATCAAAACATACACATGATAATTATTTAATCACATAATAAATAACTAGAACCAAGTAAATAAATGGAAGAAACCAAAAAAATAGCAACAGGAAAAATTGAACCTCAAAAAAAATATAAACAGATTCAGTTAAAAAATTCACTCAATAAGATTAAAACAAAGATAAAAAATTGAAGCAAAAAATGAACTAAACCACCACCGTGTGATATCCATGTGACCTCTTGGTCAACCCCAACCATAAGACTAGCTATAATAAAACAAGGAACACCTTCTAGAAAACCTGAACAAATATTGAACATGAAAAATAGCTCGAGTCTACCGAATGCAAGTTGTATAGGTTGGGTGTGATCTAATAACTCAATAGGTAAACACCAATGAATCCATTAAATTACTTTCCCTATAACATTTCATTAACTCTAGTTTGAAATAAATTTATACAAATATATTTTCATACACACTTTTAATTTTAAAACGAAAAATCATAATTCATTGCCTGTATAATTTGAAATAAGGTATAGGAAGGAAAAAGGGACTTGCGGTTTCTATTTCAAAAAAACTACCTAGAAATCATTTTTCAACCAACTAAAAAATTACAGTATTTACAAATAAAAACCAAAAATAGGTATAAAGAACAAGATACTACAAAATAGGGGAAACAACTTTAACAATACTTGTAATGGGAAAACATAGGAAATCCAAGGAACTCAGAGGAGAACTAGAAAATACTATACATGTGACTCATCCTAAAGTTATTACCTACTGAATGATATCTTAAAACATTAACGTATAACCGTTTCACTACCATACCTATTCACAGAGCCTGATCCAATACTTATAAACTTAATTATCCACCTTTTGTGGTCCATTAGTTCATACAATAACCTTGACTGGTGCAGTAACCATTCTCAGTAAACCTCATTTCTATGTAAGGTTCCCATGAATATTTCATAAGTGGTTTTTGCATAAAATTATGAAAATAAGCACCATATATATAAAGAAACACACCACATAACCCCCAAACCACACATGACTCCTCAAGGGTGGTCCCTTCCCCTCAGACAATCATTACACGAGGGAAGTCCCATACCAAGGACCCTCCAAATCTCATGGATCAACAACTAGGCGAGAAACCCAACACTAAAAGGGTTTTTCAAAATCAATTTCAAAACACCAAATAGTATTTTATCTCTACCCATATAGTGTACAGTTACTAAAATGACAGAAAGTCTGTAAAAACCCTATCCAAATAATAAAAAAAATCTCATTTTCACTATTCCTTCACCAATCAAACTTAACTTTTTAAAAACACACCCAAACACATCAAATTTTCCAAAAATTCCTTTATCTCATATCCAATTTACCAAAAAACAATTTTTAAAAAATTAATATCTCACTCAGAGGTTCCAAAAATGCCTTTAAAACTTCAAGAAAGAACCACATTTTATCAAACAAAAAATAATTCATAACCTTCCACAACATTTTGAAACCCATTTTAGCCATTTTGGAAAACATGGAATCATTTATCAAACGAGATTGAAAGGGGAGATATGAGTTTTTTTAGAAAAACCAGGGCTTGGGAAAATAACTACTCTAAATGTCATCATCATTTAGAGGCCCATCCAATGGTTCACTATATGCATCAATGGATGTTACCACATCCAATGACATAACACAAATGGTCTTCTACTAACCATTTTTAATGAAACCACACACACACCATTCATTATAATAATAATAATCCATTTAATCAATGACACCATGTTCCATAACCAAACTCAATGCAATCCAAATAACTTCTAAAAAATGTTAATTTGGGAAAACACTACCCAACATATACAACATAACCATTTTAAAATAAAATGACAATTATTCAAACCCAAAGTAAAGGTATACATATGATCAAAAATATAGAAGAATATTATAAAATATTTTTAGAAAAATAAACCAAAATGATAACACTTATATGATTTAACTTTGAATATATTAAATTTGAAAAAATGATTTATAAAATAATTACGGAAACCCAAGAATTAAATGGATTGAAATTGGAAGAAAAGGCATGGAAACACCTAACGGTCAAGTGTTAATGCGGAAAAACCCATGAATATGGATGATTATACTTTTAGGAACCAACCGATAACTCTATAATCCATGAAAAAAATAAAAAACCCAAAACCTAGCATTAGGGTTTGACCAATAGAGTTTATCCAAAAGAAAAGACATGAAATAGATAGAATAGAAGATAATGGAGATAAAACCACTAAAAATCCCTAAAAACATACCTTAGAACGAACAATTGAGCACAAAAGGAGGAGAAGATCCAATGGGGAAGGGGTTTTGGGACCCCTTGGTGAACCAAAAATTAAGGGAGAGGTGAGGGATCGATTAAGGGTAAGAAAAAAGGGAGGAGTAGAATTGGAATTTTTGGTTCTAAAAAATCTAGGCCAACCACATGGTTTGACCGCACAGTTTTCTAAATAGTGTGGTAATTGTGGGAACCCCACTACCCATGGAAGAAAGGTTGCATGTTTACCTATGATCGACCACATATCCATGTGAATTTCATGTGGTTTGTTCTATCTGACCTACACCCACCACATGTTTACTACTAACCATGTGGTAACTATGTGATACCCAAAAATTCCTCCTGATCTTTTTTTAAATCCCAAAAATTTCAACTACGTCTCAACCCAAACCTAGACCAAAGGACCACAGACTAGAAATAGGAAAAAATAAAGGATCATCTAAGGTTGGGGTGTTACAATTATCTCCACCACAGACACTTTCTACCCCCATAAATTCACCAAGCCGATAGTTAACAAAACTGATATCCATGCCCAAACAAAACCGAGGAAGACCGAAATCATGTGGCGACCATTTGCAACATGCCTCAAACACGAAATATTCAAGAAAAACCACATCCTGATATATAATGGAGAACACATGAGGGTTCTTACCCAAAAAATAATTTCTCTAACATGGAATCCTTGGAACACGAACACACCACACCTGGGGGGAAACACAAGAACTCCCCAAACCAAACTTAACTAATTTCCTCCACAAGGACTGATCAATTATATTGAGACATAAATAGTGGGATTACAACAAAAGGATATAACAAAACTGGAACCCCATAACTAAATCAACATCTTACAAACTATCCAAAAAACCACTTTCCATTAATAGGAACTAGGGATTTCCCACTCCAAACTCAACCAACTTCCTCAACACCCATGAATGAACTCCACTACTATGTTCAAAAAATATTTCTGAAAAAATGGTATACTAGGACACCAGAATAGAGGAATTCACTACAAAAATATTGAAACACCCTATAGGAAATGTCAAGAAGAGGCACCTGGACTGCAAAAGGGTCTAGAAACCCTAACCATCAATCTCAAGAATCCTAACATCCCCCTAATGAATAGGGTTGGAACCGAACTCAAAATTAGAACATGTCAATTCATTCACAATCCCAATACCCATCAAAGAAATCAAAATATTTAAAAGCCACATTTAGAGATGATAATTATTCTTGGTTTTTAGTTGATTGAGCTAATCACACCACCATAAAAAGGATGCAATTCCAATGGCGGTGAGAATAGAACATGGAAACATGGACATTTCCATCCGAATCACTGGAAACATTCCCCAGACCAAGGTTCCACACACCCTCAGTAATTAATTAATGTGAATGAGCTTCATTTTAAGACTTGTGGCTAGGGACCTAATAGATGAAGCATCCTCTACCTTAAAGTAAGGCACTAGCATCCCCAGATGACCCAGATGACCATAGTGACAGAAGAACTTTAGAGGGATGCGACAAGGCATCTTAGAATTTTCAAACATTCCATACTTATGGAACCCAAGAAATCATTCTGGTGAACCAAATATCAAAGCCAACAAGGATTTATTTTTACCAGAAGATTACTCTAGTATAAACTCCTCACCGGTTGGGGAACCCTTCCGAGAACCGACCACCACCAACCACACCCCGAACACTAAAAATGGTGAATCATCAACCTCCACTAGTCCAAAATTGGACCCATAAATAAACCCAAAACAACACAAACCTCAACAACATTGGGAGTTACCAATAACCCGAAGGCACACTCAACTTCCCCCAATAACCCAACTACCTCTAAAATACCTCTATTACCTCAATATACATGCAACACTTGAAAAGAACAAGAAACTAGGCATGACTCTTTAACAAAACTGAGGAACATTATGGGTGGAACACTATGAACTACATGATAAACACAATCCAAAATAGACATCAAGCCAAAACACAATTCAAAGGGACACACACTACTCAAAAAACCATATTGAAAGATAAAAAAAACTCAATTACAACCAAAAACTCAATTTTATAAATCTGATTTCATATTCGTTTTGAAACCACCACATTCTCGAGCCACATTCAAAATACCAAGACCCTATTTTGAAAGAAAATCAAATTCCCCAACAATCCATTTCCTTTAAATTTTAAAACAGACTTCCTCCCAGGCCGATTTCCAAATACCAAAACCCAACTTCCAAAAATATTTAAATTTTAAAGACACACCCACGGTATCTTATGAACATTCACATATGTTCTCATCCATTCCTGCTTACATAACTCATGAACAAGTACCCCCACATAGTCTCCGTACATACCCACCCAAATGTGACCTACTATAAAGAGTACCAAGGTTCATACATCTCTTTTACTCATCAAATACCAACATATACCCAATCTTCCAAATCAAAAAATTTTCCTTTAAAACCCACTTCACTAATTTAAAACATTTTGAAACAAATCCCTTTTATATTCAAATAAATATTTCATTTTGGGAATTTGTTTTCATTTAAAATTCCCCTTTCATTCTTTGATTTTTCTTAAACAAACCAAAATCCAAATGGAAAAAACCCAACAACATACTAACTGAGTGAGGGATTAATGCATGTGTCAAACCCAGTGAAATAGTGGTGGGGCATTCCCCAAGTAAGACATAATAGTAAGAGGACATTGAACTAGTAATATGGAATCCACATGGGTCACCACCCCAATTCACCTCCATTGTCAACCCTTGGTCCCAAACAATCCAAGAACAAAGACTCAAATCCCGTACTACTCCTGGTAACTCGAGGGGTAGTATGAGAAGAAGTTGGCAACACTCTTCCTGCCCCAACCTCTTGAGTCCCAACAACCTTAATCTCCTGATACTGGACACTCTAAATAACAAGAACCTCCTATGATACAATTTTGTGACGAACCAACCCAGGTTGACCCTAATCCAATCAACCGAGCCAGTCTACAACATGGTCCAAGGGGAGTTCTTGACCCCCACAAGCTGGAAACTAGTGTTAGACATCAAAACATAGATGTGGGAATGATTTAAGCCCCAAATAAATAATCTGGAATAGAAAAATAAATGGAATAAAATAAAAATGTAGAAACATGAACAACTAAACCTCAAAAATATATAAATAAATTTAGTTAAAATAATACACTCAACAAGTTGAAATCTAAGATACATAACTGAAACTAAAACGAACAAATTGAACCACCACCATATGATCACCAAGTGACTTCTTGGTTACCACCTACCATACGAAAAACTATGATCCAACAACAAGAACCTTTTAGGAATCTTGAAAAAAGTTTGAATCTACAAAACCGCTTAGCTCGACTGACAGTGATTGGTATAGGTAGGGTTTGAGCGAACAGATCCGTAAGTAACCCCCAAAAAATACATGCCATTTCAATTCATAAAACTATTGTCTATGCTTGGTTCCCATTTATATTTCAATAGGTGTGTTCCATACAATTCATAAAACAATCTTCATATATATAACCAAACAAACCACATAATCCAAAACCACCTCAGCCACCTCAATTGTGTTCACTTCCCACCAAACATTCATTACAGGAGGGAGGTCCCATACTGAGGAGCCACCCAATCTCATGGATCAACAACTAGGAATGGAACCCAACCCATGAAGGGTTTATAAAAATTTATTTCAAACTACCAAATGAGTCTTTCACTCTATTCATCAAGGGAACATTTAGAAAAAATAAGAAACACCTTAAAACCCATTTATAATAATATAAAAAATCTCATTTTCACTATGCCTTTCCCAATTAGCCTTTATGTTTCAAACACACAACCAAACAAATAAAATATGCCAAACAAGACCATATCTCAAATCCACTTTACCACAAATATATTTTAAGAAAATCACAATACACTCAGAGGTTCTAAAGAGACCTTCAACCACTTCATAAAAGAACCACATTTTTCTCAATGACCAAATTACTCATAACCTTCTGCACAATTTTGAAACTACATTAATTTTCTTGAAACCGTGGAATAATTTATCAAAATAGTTATAAAGGAGATATAAGAGTTATTTTTAGAAAATCCAAGGTTTAGAAAAAGAAAGAATCCAAATTTCATCATCATTTGTAGGTCCATCCATAGGTGCACTCTATGCATCCATGGATATGCCCAAATAAAATAGGAAAAACTCAAGTTTTCTTCTCCCAACCATGTTTGAATAAACCACACATACACCATTCATTACAAAAATAAACCATTTACTCAAAGAAACTAATTGCATAACCCAACACAACACAAGCCAAAAAACTTCTTTTAACTGTTTCTTTGGAAAAAAACCACCCAACATATCCAATAAAACCATTTTAAAATAAAATTAACTTTATTCAAACCCAAAGGGAAGGTATACACATGATCATAAATTGAAAAAAAACCTTTAAAACTATTATTATAATAAACAAACAACAAGATAACACTACCATGATTTAACTATGAACTTATTAAATGTGAGAAACCTGATTTCGAAATTAATAAAGAAAACCCTAGCATCAAATGAATTGATATTGGAAGAAAAGGCGTAGAAATACCTACCAGTCAAGTGAAAAAGTGATGAAACCCTTCACGATAGAATATTAAGCCTCTAGGAACCATCCCCCACCCATATAATCCATGAAACACAATACAACAACAACAACATAGAATTATGGTTTGATAAAGATATGCTTACCAACATAAAACCAAGAAGAATAGAGAAGAGAGAAGAAAGGAGAGAAAACCACTCAAAACACTAAAAAATACCTTAGAAACAATGATGGATCACTATGGGAGGAGGAGATAAAATAGAGAAGGGATCTTGGGACCCATTGGTGCACCAATAATGAAGGGGTAGGCAATGTATCGATTTAGGGTAAAAAATGGAGCCGTAGAATAGGAAAATTAGGTTTTAAAAATTCTTGGCCGACTACAAGGGTTGGTAGCACTGTTTTACAAACTTTGTGGTAACCATACAAACACATTTACCCATGGAGGAAAGGACACACCTGTACCCAAAATCAACCACACAGTTGTACGTAAGCTGTGTGGTTGGTTCTGTCCAACCTGCACCAGCTTCACAATGTATGCATTGTTACTAATAATCGCGTGAAAACCGTAGGACACCCAGAAAATACTCCAAAACATTTTTTCAAAATCCAATAAAATTTCAACTGGTTCTGAACCCTAACCTCGACCAACGGAACGGAGACTAGAAATAAAAAAAATGTAGGAGTATCCGAGGTAGGGACGTAACATCATTTATATACTCATAGGTCCATCTATGTGTATAATAAAAATATAAACCTTTCATTCTTTGTGGAGAATAATAAATACATTAATAAATACTTCAAACATTTTTTAATAAAGTTATAATGTCCTCTATTTTGAATTTATCACTATATGTTTTCAAAAAATACCCATCATTAATACGTTTCAAGATGTATACATGGGATGTGAATTCTATATTATGTTCATTGTTAATTTTTTCTCATAGATTACCATTGTCTAATTTAAATATTAAATGTGATTTCCCTTATATATAAATTTAAGTAATATCTATATAAAGAGATATAATAGAATAAAAAACCAAATCAAACTAAACCGAATAATGAATAGTATTATCTATAAGAAACACATTCTCTAAAAACTCAATTCGAGAAGATTTTTAGGCATGGGATGATATATTTATTATTGTTTTTAAAACATTATTTATATTAATGATTGCACATAATATAAATATTAAAATAATATTATGTTCATGAAAATTTATAGGTGTACTTGTCTCCATATGACTCCGGATCTATTATGGGAATAAAAAAATGGTTTTTATGACTATAAATCAATAATATCTTATGAAATGATATCATTATAATATAAAATATTCCTAAAAATACCTTACCCATAAAACCATTACGTAATCTGATTTTTCTATTTTATTTATCCTTTGTCACATATGGTTTTTCCAATTAACTCTCTATAAATTAATAAGCATGATTACCAAAAAATACACATTGATACAAAATGATATGATCCGTATATAACATACTTATATATTATATAATCATACATGATTATTTTTTATAAATAATATGAAATCACACTCTTAGAACCACTGCGTTTAGTATCTTTGGAAATTGAATTCATGGAAATATTTTTTTTAACACATTCTAAATTTATTCAATAATTTAAACAAACTGCCATCCCTTCATGAAATATCATACATATTATTATTATCCATTATATGGTGAATGGAAACAGAAGAAAATAAAAATCTTAGACACTTTTAAGGTAAAAAATAATAGATACCTTTTGACAAAACAACTACTATCATAAAAAGGTTCATAAAAAAGTGATAATAAAGAAATCTTATATGAATGAGAACCTAATCACAAAATCAATACTGTAGAATCTAGTGAATAACATGAATTATAACATAACTACTTTTCCATTAATAGGAATTTAAAAATGATCATGGAATTGAAAATATCTTTGGCACATGAATAATCATAGAAAATCATCTTTTCATTCAAGGAACACTACAAAGGAAACATTTTCATTGTGAAAAAACATGGACCCTCATAATGGAGAGTAGAAAAACTATCACATACAATAAATTAACATCTCATGAGAAATAAATATTTACCAAATGAATTTGAAAGAAATAAAATTTTGAGTCCCCCAATCAAATAATGATAAACCATACATATATGTGCCACATGGAGATGAAAAAATTCATAAATATATCATAGTACAATTAATCCATGATAATGATGTAAATGTTTTCATAAAAATATATCCTAATTAACATTAAAGAATATTTATGTAGATGAATTAAACATTAAAGAAAAAATTTAAATTTATTCATAAAATAAGAATGTATATCTGTTACATTGGAATGAATATTAAAAAAATAATTTATATATAAATGATTTTAAACCCAATGTAAAAGTTTATAAAAATTAATTTTTTGAAACATAAAAACATTAAAATAAATCATCATAAATAAAACTACAAAATAGTGGTAGATAATTATCTAGTGGTAAACTTCAGGAAGAGATGAAAAAATATCCCATTAATACATTTATAAGAAGTGAAAACTAAAAAAAAGTGAACTTACTCAATAAATTAATTATATATATTAAATTCATGAAACTATATAAATAATATGGATATAAATTAAAATTATTCAATATATAAAATATAATGTAAATACTATTCCCCTTAAGAACGATATCATTGATGACATACGAATCAAAAAGTGAAGATATGATAGGAAGTTATGTATGTCCCAAAATTAACTATGTATGGTTTTTTTTATTTGTATGAAAATACTGTACATTTTTTTCAATATAATTTAAGGTATCAACAATATCGTGTAAGAAGAAAGGTTGGTGGAGATACCCTAACCTTTGCTCATGAATTCTATAATTGTGTAAAAAAATTGTTCTAAACAAACACATCAAAATTAATTACTTTTGTAAAAACCTTAGTAAAATATTTTAACATTTATTCTGTATAATGTTGTTAATTTATTATATATATATATTAATTAATTATTTTTTATTTTCATTATCTCATATTAGTAGTTTTGATTATCTGGTACTAGTTTCTGTATAGATATGTTGATCATCATTCTTTGATAAATATTCTTCATCCATTGATTTTTAATGGTAGTGGAATACAATTATGGTAATGAATTATAAATATAAAGGTTCAATTAATGGTTTTTATGTTTATATTTTATAAAAAAGTAATTCACAACACACATAATCTAGGTAACATAACTGATAAAACAGAGTTTCTTTATAATTATCATACATTTTGTGGAAACCATGTGGAAATATATATATATATATATATATATATATATATTCGTATTTAATATCAATATTACCATCCAATTATCCCTTAACCTTGATGGAAATTATGAAGACCGTGTAACATCGTTCAATTTTCCTATTGAACCCACTAAAATAAGAACATTTTTTTCTAATAAATTATTACGACTCCAAAGATATATTTTAGAAATATTCCTTTTACATAAGAATAATATTTTTCATATAAAATTATTATAATGGTGAATGATATTTAAGAAAAAAATTAATATAGGTAATTGAATTATTTATTTAAGTACTAATCAATTAATTTGATGAATTCACTCCCTCTTGAAATGAGTTTATTTATAATTATGGATTTAGGACTCCTTGATGGGACTAAAATCAACTAATATTTAGTATATTAAATTATGAGAGGGTATTTTGAAATGGATTTTTATGTAACCATGTAGATAAAATTGGTTTCAAATGAAAGGGGACATATCATTTTATAGGGGAGTTTGTATGGAATTTTTACATATTTTCATTCCATAATGTGCAAGGAATGTAATTTTATAAAGAAATTGGATGTAAGGTATTAAATAATGGTTATGGGTTAATGACCACCACATTGAAAAAATTTAGAGATACTAATAAAAATTTTCGTTAAATTTTCTTTTTAATTTTAATTATTTTACCACATTTTATCCTTTAACTTGGTAAGGCATAATTTATCTTGGTAAATTATTTTTTTGAAAAACTGAATTTAAAAAATAACTAAATTTTAATATAATATTTTACAATACGATATCCAAATTACTATATTTAATTTCTAAATATAACAAAAATTTATTTTTAAAATAATTGTGCACGACATTTAAATTTTTTTTTGAAAAATTATTCTTTTAATCATTAAATTATATCATTTTTATGTTGAAATAACTACTAATAATTTTAATAATTTTAATTGATATGATTATTTATAAGAAAATATAAATATAATTAATGTTCATTCTCCAAATAAATTTTTTTTACAATTAATTAAAACATAAATATTTTGTAAAATCATGGGTTTTTAATGAATCATATTTCTTTTACCATAAATCGTTAATTTTTAATCAAAAAAATCCTTAATTATGTATTGGATTTTATATAATTATTTTACAGATCGTTAAGGGAATATTTCAAATGTATTTTATTGAAACAATATTCCAAAAGTAATAAATTTAATTAAAATACATTATAAACAAAAACCAATGTAGTTAAAATCGATGAAATTTTCAAAAATGAATTAGAATATTAATTATTTTATTAAAAACACATTTATTTTATGTCAAAAAAAATATTTTTAAGATTTTATTATGTTCCAATTATAAAATATTCAGTATGATCATTCTATATATCCATATCTGTGGACTACATATCCAATGACCATATAACCAATGGTCATATATGCAATGGTTATATAACAACCATATTTACCCATTTCCCTTACATATAACCTTTTATGTCTCTAAATATTTTTTTTATTATTTTAGTAAGACATTTTATAGGGTTTAGTGGGAACCCAAATAGGTAACAAGAGAAATTAATCCCCAATGGAACACATTTGGTTATTCCAAAAAAAATAAAATTTTGGTACTATATTATAATAGAGGGGTACCTTAATATACTACGACCATTAAATATTTTTAATTTTTTTGATATATTATACAACATGCATCACCAAACATAAATAAATTATGATTTATTTTAATAAACATAAATATATAAGTATGACCATTAAATCCTAGTAATTAAATCATTGTGCCTGAATAATAAAATCCCTTTAATATATATATTTATAAATAAAATTAATGAAAACATTAATATAAATTAAATTAATTTAGATTACCTAAAAAGAATAATAAGAACATTTACTGTTCAGAAATTAATTTTTCTACAAACAAATCCTTCTACGTGCTATGAATTTATTCATTAAGAATAATCTTATTAATAACAATAAATTATTTTTGACATTAATTATTGGTTAATACCAATTTGGTTGGTAAAAGATATGGAATAATAAAAAAAAGTAAATATTTGAAAATCTCTTTTCCAATAAAGACTGTTTTTCTTCATATTTGATGATTCTATTTAATAGTTTAATTATTAAATTTTAGGATTTTAATTTTACAAAATTAACATTATTTTTGGGTTTTATAATACTAATATTTTATTAATATGATTTTTTTTGGATTTTTCCAAAAAGTATGATATTAGGAGAAATTACAGTTTTAACCAATTACATTAAATTTATGAAATATTTATTATATACAAATTAATTATAAATTAATGAAACTTTTATATAAGTAAAAATATGAATATTATATGTAAAAACATATCTTGAATGATGCAAGGATTAATTTTAAATCATATTTTTTATATTTTAGAACATAAGAAATATTTTATCAAACAAATTATAATATAATATACATTTTATTAAGATATTATTTTATATATGTTTTATAAATTGAATAAAATGAAATAGATTTAAAATTTATAATAATTGGGTCTATATTATCATATATGTTCCGCATTATGATTTATCATAAAGGGAATGTTACCATAGGTAAAAACTAGTTACCATAGTAAAAAATGAAAATAAAAAAAGTAATTCATTGAGGAATAAATGTCCTCAAACATGATTAAAACATGGGTTGGAATGGGTGGGTTAGGTACTGATCAAATTTTTTCCTTAACATTTCCATTATTAATCATACTTTGATCTACATTCCTTGATAGTGACTTCCCATTATTATAAAGACTTCTTTATTTAAAAATGACATTCCCACCACTTATAAAAAGGTTATATCACTGCCCCTTCAAGAAACAATAACAAAAATCCATTTCAACTTTTTAACACTCCCCATATCCAATCATTTAAATAATATTTCACTCTATTTAGCATCTATTTACTAGAAATTATCTTATTCTATCCATGTTTAGGGGATCTTCCAAGGAAATCTCAAAGTGATCAATGGGAGCAATCATTATTAGTAAACTTATTTTATTTTAATATATCACGTATGATTTTATTTTTCAACAAAATATGAAATTAAAACAATATTTGTTTATATATTTAACGTTAATATGCTATGGGAATAACCATTAATCGTCCTATCTCATTTATATTAAAAAATGAAAACCCATTATTTGTGGGTTGTGTAGACTGCCGCCTTCATGAAACATTGTGTTTTGTTTTCATTTAGAACCTTAATAGGATATGTTAAAAGGAAAATTTTATAAATAACTATTATATTTATATAATTTATTTCATTTTTAAATTATAAAAAATAATCCTTACACATGGTCTTCAAAAAATGAAATCATCAAACATCTGTATACGAGGACAACAACATTTATAGAATGATTGTTTTTTTCGTTTCATGATCACCTTAAATGGATGTTCATGTGGATGAGATTAAGGGATAAATATTTTTTTTATGACATCATCAAGGATCTAGTATAATGTTTTTTGGAACCTATTAATTTTATGATAAAAAATAGTAATGTATAATTCAATCATTTAAAACAAGAAATATAAAAAGAAAATGATTTGTTATTTATAAGTAATTACTTTATATAATTTATATTATATTTATAATTTACTAAAATTATTATATATCACAATAAAAATTTCCAAATAATATAATTATTCTTCTAGTATAATGATATTAAAACTGAACCACCACATAATCACCCATTAATCTGGGTAGTTTCATGCTCTCTTAAGTTTAACCACCTAATTTTAGAATAATAGTAATTTATATTACTAATGAAAATTAGAAAATATTTTCTAGGATAATATGATTTAAATATGAAATTATAAATTTTTCTTTTTTTAATTTTAAAATAATACTTATCTAATTAATCAATAAATCACCCTTCGTTCGTTATTAAAATGAAAAATATTAACATTGTCTATTTCAACCTCTTTTATCACAATAGATTTTACCTTCAAATGAAATTATATTATTATAAATTGTCATGAAAAATCTATTATAGTAACTTAATTTTTCCAGGAATGATTAAATTTGTAATAATAATGAATAATAACCCAGCTTTTACCAAATAATTTCAAAGCAATAAAGGATACTTACAATAAGTGTTGAAAATAGGTAAAAATTAACTATGTGTAAATGTATAGAATGATTATAAATAATTATTATAACACGTTATAGATATTAATATGGATCTTTTAAAAAATATTAAATTTAATTTAATTCATATTCAGGATTTTTTGTGCTGGAAAATATTGAATTCTTACTGATGTAAGTGTTTTCATTTTAAATTCCTATATTTGAGATATGATGGTATTATAAACATTAATTAATTTATGAAATGTATATAATACCAATATGAGATATCATAGGAAGAATTATCATTTAATTATGGTATTTAAATTAATATTATATTCTATTTCTTTCATGGGGTTTTGATTGACGTGTTTCTCAAGTAGAAAGAGTTCTCTTATTCTCAATCTTTATTATTTAAGACATGATAATTTTTATGCACCATGTTTCCTTTATGTGGAGTTATATTTTCTTACCATCCAATTCGATTTCTTTAAATTATTTCCCTATAATTTAAGGGATAAAATAATCAAAACTATGTTCTTTTATTTAAATTTCATTTGAATCAAGTGCTATCGATTGAATAAGAGTTTTTGGTAACTCATTTTTTGTGAATTGAGTGATGATAAATCAATTGAAATTAATTCCTATACTATAGGTAAATTCTTAAATTTTATTGTATTATGTGGTATTGACAAACTTTATTAGTTTTAATTCACAAATAGTATAAATTTTTACCACATATAGCTCATTTAATATATTTCAAGATCCATAGAGCATGATTACAATATAGATATTGGCAAACCAAATCTCTTTTATTTAAGACACGTTGTTTCATGTTTTTTGGTTTTAAATTCATGGGTTATCAGACTATATCTTATTACTATACGATATTTTATAATCATATTTTTGAATATATTGTTTTAATAAAAATAAAGGTTTTTGTTACTCTTCGTAAAACCTATATCTGAGAACCACTAAACCAGTGCACTGATCTGGTGTACCACATGACATTAGGAACTTCCCCATATATACAGGAAAATAAAAACTAGAATCATAGGACTATAGTTGGTAATTAGAGATATTATACACAGATATCAATGAAAAAAATAGTTTAAATTATAAATCAAATATAAAAATATAGATATATTACCCAAAGAAACAACAGAAAAAAAATCAAAAACTATAAGTAGATAAAATAATTTAATTCAAAAATTAAACAAAACACAATGTATTAATAAGTAAAAAAATTGAGGGTTATACAAACATGAACCCCTAATGAAACCAAAAATAAAGACCTAGAAGAATCATAAAATGGAATTTAGTCTTAGATTAGTTTTAATATTTCATTCCCTATCCTAGAAAATGAGAATTCAATAATTTAGGAGCTTGACTATACCGAAACCTACAATTTAATAGGGGTAGATGCTTGGTTACCAATTTATATGGAGTAATAAGTATAGTGTGAGTATAACTTAGTAGGAGATTACCAATGATGTCCCTAAATAAAAATTCTAGTAATGTAGTGCATATGAGGTATGGTAAAATAATGTGTGTGGTATAAAATAAATTAACAAAAAAAACTCATAATTGCCCACAATACATAGTAACCCCTAAGTCATTTATAATACATAACATAGTATAGGGGTTTATCTACAAAAATAAAGATGAATGAGACAACAAATGAAACCACATAAAATATTCTAGGACATCCCACAATTCCATATAATTAGAAAGGATCACAGATAAACCAACTTATCATCCGCTTATTCCTCTATAATCTGACTCTATCATGTTGGAATTCCCAAATATCATGAACCATGCAAAACAATTTTGACCATCCCATCATCCCTAGAAAGTATGTATCATGTGGAATCCATAGATGTCAGCTTAGAATTTCTAAACATGTACTGTGTCGAATCCATGTGCTCATCCTACTATTTTCAATCATAAAGCATGACATTAAATCCAGGTGATCATCCTGACATTCCCCATCCCACATACCATCACTGCTCCCATGGAATAACATTTTACTAAAATATTATTTCAAAAAGGTCTAATATATTAACTATTTCAGAATAAATTTATCAATTACCATATTGGTCACTTATGAAACACTAATAGTAGTCAATTTACATTAAAATTACAATAAATTTAATAATATATCAATTCAAATTATAAATTTTATTTTTATTTTGGTTTACCCATTTAACATATTAACAATATACATTAACTCAATATCTATTACAAGGAATTTTATTTAATTTTCAAATTATACATTAAAGTTTAAATGTTCTATTACAAAACTATGGTAATCCACTTGAATTTCCCTTTACATTTGATTATTAACACAAAAACATGTCCATATTTACTTTTTTATTTATAAATCTTTGGAAAATGAAAATTTTCTAAACATGACCCAAAACCCATGCATGTTTAATATTTAGAAAATACAATTTTATAAACTTATGCACCACCTATCTAATATAAAAAGCCTTTCCTATACTATCTCCCAAAAACCCACCTCTCTGGCTTATACAAGACCAATGGACAATGTTTAAACAAAATGGGGACTTATCCTGTATCCTAACCACCAAAAAATAATTAATTATAATCAATGTATATTCAATAAAAAACTTAATACTAATTAACAAGATTAAAAAACCTAGGGATAAACAATAATTCACTCAATCAGTGATCCAGATGAATCAGAACTATGTTTAGCCACCCAAAATAGGTCCACACCATGGTCTGGGATCTCACATGATCCAAATACCCATAAAAAAACAAGATATAAGATATTTTTTATGACAATATAAATTATAAACTCACTCAGACACTTACCAAAAACAAAATGATGGGTGAAGACAAGAAGATGTAGTCTTGGGACACACTATCTCTAAGAAGTATAGAATCCACATCATCCCAAGACGATTCCATCATCCTTTGGTGAAATCATATCCCTAATCGAAAAAAATATGGCAAAAAAATTTGGAATGATAAAGAGTAGAAAAGGAATTTGTATCTTTACCATAATCTCTCTAATGGTTCAAGAATGAGAATAATATTTGAAAATATGTTGATATAGCATAGAGGATAAAGATGAGGAGTGAGTGGATGAGTTAGGTGGGTTTAAATGGGTAATAAAAATAGTGTTTGAGTTAAAATATAGTACGGTTGTTTGGATAAAACCCCAATTTTTAAATGATTCATGGTTTAGATGAATGATTTTCCAAACTTTTTGACAAAGATGCGGTCATCACTACCCCATGACATCCCCCCTCTCATGTTTATAAATACTACCTATTATTTTTTCAAAATTGTGAAAATATTCTATAGTTTACTATAGTATTTTTTTTGTGTTATTAGTGTCCATCATAATTTTCAACAAACCATGCTGATTACTTGACCATCCATCCTTATTGTAGTTCATGGATAGTGATTTTTGTTTCACTAATTGTGAACTCCATTATACAACCCCAAAATTCTAATATGCATAAACCCGAATATCTTGAGACATGTATAGTAACATAAGAAAACTTTTAGGCCTCAAGAAACATAAAAAAATACCCTATGTGAATTTAAAACCATTAGAATCCCATGTTGTACCTTGATTAAAACGTTGAATCATCAACAAAAAAATTTGAATATTTATCTAAATTTCAAAAATTTGTACAGAACCTTGGGTCTTAATATATTATTATGATATAACATATCATCCCCAAGATGTAACTCCTAGTGTCACTGATATCAATTGAACATACTCAAAGGTCCCTATAATGACACTTGGTCCTATAAAAACTCACTTATTTCCCACCCAAAATTAATTTCTAGAAAACCAATCGAAAACAACAACAACCTCAGAATCCTGATCGAATGGTTATTCATGGTGATAATAAATTTAATCAATTCCACATCCTCACCACATATTTAGTGTAATTCTCATGTACCATAAACAAATAACATCATAGTATAATAGTAAAATAAACTGGTAGACATTATTGTATACTAACTAATTCATTTCATCAACTTAGTATTTTACCCTTGAGATTACCTAAATATGAGGTCTTCCAACATCTTTAAAATTGGTACACCAAACCCAAAATTTTAGACTCATAATTTTCTTCAAACACTATGATGGTGTTCACAATACACCATTTTCCCAGATATTATACCACAACCTCTATTTCCAAACCCCAATTCATCCCACTATAAAAATTTCCATACTAAATCACCCCCACTCCATAAAATGTGCATCCTCCTAATGAACTAAACTCCAAAAATTATAAAAAAATATCTAAAATGTACCCATCACATCCAAAATGGCGTGCTTGAAGTGGTTATCAACTCAATTATATTGGGAAAATTTTAGAAAGATTTTTTTTTGAAATATAGAATATGTTTGGGTTATCTTATATTGTCCCAGAAGGTAAAAAATAAGGGAAATAAAATCCCTTAATATAATCTACCAAATGGACTAGCCATCATATTTAGAATATCTGACACAGTAATATTAAGAAAGTCCATCGGATTGTAGAGATTTTTTCTAGAAGAAAAGTTTTATCAGAATCACCTTGGGTCCAGAATGAATGGAATGTCATAATATAGAGGATATATCAGATTTTACATGGATCTGATGCAATACTAATGATTATTTACTAATATTTGATTTATCATAAATCATATGTTGTTTGAGAAACATGTGTTGTAAGATTTATGAAGTAAAGTGGGAGTACTTCCAATAATATTGTGGGTTGTAAAGAAAGGATATGCTGAAAAGGATGAGAAGACACCAATTCTTTCTAGTAAAAGTCAGACGATGATAAAACTGATTGTAACACCCCAAGATTCTACGGTATGCTTCTCTTTGAATAATGTGATAGCGTGTGTTGTACGCAACACCGAGTTCTAACACACCACAACCAATCAAACTAGCCATTATGAATAGTAATACATACTTTTTGAAATTATATATATTTTATATTTTAAAATGGACTTCATTTTTGGATTCGGAATATCGAATTTAGCCTAAGGTGAAATTTTGGTACTTTTCGTATAACTTTAATATTTTGATGAATAGTGAAAATTACTAAATTTTAATTTAAAACAACATTTTTAATCAAAAAAATTAATAGTGATAAAATATAAATTTGAAAGGTTTTATAGTATATTTAGAATATATTTTTACCATTTAATAAAATGTTGGTCATTGGACATACTTTTACAATTAAACCAGACATAAACAAGTGTCAATCTTTTGATAGTTATTATCTCTTAAAAACACGCTTTTTGTTTTAACAACGGGAATTAGTTTTAAATTAATTTCTGCCACTTCTTTGTTTTGAATTTGGAAAAATAGATTCCATATTTGGAATCAGGATGTTCAAATTTTGTAAATAGGTAACTTTCATTTTTAGACATTTTGAATAATTACTGCGGTAAAAATATTATTTACCATGGTTAAGGGTAAATCTGGTAAATAAGGGTTAAAAAAATAATATTATAATAATACTAAATTACCCTAAACGTGTCCTAGACTTATTGGTTGATACATGTTCGACTATAGTCATCTTTGGGTCTATTTTGGGACCCCATGGTGCCACTTGTAGGTGGTAGGGACGCTTTTTTTTTAATTAAGTTAAAATGAATACAAAAATGACACAAGCATATATCTATTAGAAAACCAATTTTTACATAGGGTTATATATGTTTTATTTTAGATTATAAATATTTATTAGAAAGATAAAACTATTTCCTACATAATGATATTTTATTTATAATTTTTAGACATTAAATAATTTAATTTATTTATGACACAATGATGATGAATTAATTACTATAATAGTGAAAAATTAAAATAATTGATATTATAAATACCCAAATAAATATAATATGAATATTTTAATAAAATAAACTAATTTTATAGGATAATATTATATATTAGGATTGATTTAATTGACTTTTTTTGAAGTAATCAATCTGTTATGAGTTTCACAAAAATCAACTATTGAATAGTGTCAAAATTGACATAAAAGAGTTCTTAAAACAAATATTATATTATTAATTGATATTAAATTCTTAAAAATCTAATGTTCGGGCAAGATACTTATATCATGATAGGTTCATCATTAATGGACCACTTGGGGGTCTCTTGGATGTATATAGTAAGTTTATTAACCATATTATATAAAAATACAAAGAGACATTGTAAAAGTGCAACTAATTAACATAGAGTTAATACTTAAAGATAAGGTTAATATAAGTACCCAAACCTGTCTAAATTCTATTTGTTGAGTTTTTTTCGACCCATCCCCACTTTAACCTATGAATAATAAACTTTGGAGCCATTGGAAACCGAATATGAATTTATTATAAACTAATATCTCTAGCTTTTCCAAAGGTGCCCCTCACCCCTCTTATAAAAGGGCACTCCTCCTTCTCATTTCTTCACACCATCAAAGCCTTTTGGTTTGGCCACACTCTGCCCAAATACTCTACCAACTTCCCTCACTACAACCTAGAGGCCATAGTTTGATCAGAAATCCAACCTAAGGATCCCTTTTGATCAAATCAAAAGGAAGAAACCGAAGAAGAGCTAATGATTTCACCACCCTTTTTCCAAGTTCCTTTCTTCTTCCACTTCTTCTTCCTTTGTTGTTACCAATATAAAATAATAACTCCAGTATCATATATATACTATGATGATATTATAAATATGGTACAACCATATTCAGTATTCTATCCACCCTTTGAATAACATGTCACCATACGTGCATACGTACGGCTTACCGTCTCCAGGTCGTGGTGTAATTGTTATTCAATATTATATTATTTGGATGGGTATAATAATGATGTGTAACTCATGTAAATAATAAATATAACATGTTCATGATTCTGTATATATGATATAACATCCATTTATATATTATTTTAATATCAAAAGAATGATATTGTCGCTCGTGCGTACGTACGGACTACCATCTCCACGAACGCGATGAGATTCATTCTCCATCGTATCCATTCAAGTATAATTATCATTTGATTACTTAAAAAATGATGTTTAAATACTTGATATCATTCTGGATATGAATATTATACAACCTATCCTTTACAAACATGTCTTACGTAACAAAACATATAAAAGAAAACAAGTAAGTTAAAACCCGAAACAACGATAATACTAAGATATTATTATCAAATAAATATTAAAAGATCATATATGATATCATATTAATGTATATGATTCTTGTATAATTTAATATCCATTATTTCACCATTATACAGGAGTTTATCTTACCCCAACCAAGGAAAAGTACAAGGTAAGGGTTATTTCACAATCTCTTCATTATCCGAGGTGGTTTATATGTAATAATCTACTAGGATCTCTTTATCATCCACATCCATGTTTTCTTAAAAATTTATTTCAAATTTTTTTTATTATTTACAAGAATATGGGTTAAAGTCATTTATACCCTTGTTTGACTTTTTATAAGAGGAATCATTCCGTCGTTTTCAAAAGAAGGTCCTTTTTAACCTTTTCGACAGAATTGAGGTAAGAATGTTTTTTAACTTATACGGCGGGTGCAGCTATTTTCCGCCGTTATAAAATCTTCAAAGCTTTCCTTATAAGCTTATAAGAATATTTTCAAAGAAATTTTTTTATTTTATATGGCTTTTAAATGATTTCAAAAATAGAAAGAGATATTTCTCTAATAAGAGTTTTTATTTCATCTATGTCAAGATCCTTTGATGGATTTTACGCTTATTTGAAGTTGATTTATTATGATACAAAACTTCTATATTGTATTGAAGGTTTTGTGATATGTTTGACTATAGATGTGCTATTTTTATACCATTCATAGTTTATGGTGAAATTATTGACATTTAGTATGCTAGTTTTAATAAGAATGTCTATGTTATGTTTAAACCATTTCATATGGGAATGCATTGGACTTAATATGTGACGGGTGGAGCCCTCTATAGCTCCTCGATGCATCGGTAGGTCTCATGAGACAAACTAGTGTCTTTGCACAAGGCCTTGGAAAAATCTTATTTGTAGTCTTGGCACGAGGCCTTGGCTATGTGGTTTTGATAGTCTAGCATTATGCATTCCAACATTATGAAAGGGGTTATTGACATTGAATGTGATTATTCGATTAGTAGAATATCCATGTGAACATGTAAATGGAATTATTTCATTTTACTTTTTCCATACTATGTTGAAGTTCAAGTTTAAAAGGCTTTTGTTTTAGTAATGCATTGCCTTAAATGTTTATGCTTATTTTTGAATGTTCCGCTATATTGTTATCCTTACGGGGAATTTGAGCTCACCCCTTTTCTATGTTTTATTTTTCCCAGGATGTGAAGAAGTAAGTTATGAATGACCTGCATTGATATTATGAGGGGATAATAGTGTGGACTGTGGAGACATTATGTTGTTGTAGTAGTTATTAATTTTATGATGTAATGTAAAACATATGAATATACCTAGTGTTTCCAAGTCTACTAAACCAATCGGTCTTTCGAGATTTGATCTTTCTTGTGATCATGCCAATGTTATGTAATAATGCACCGAATCTGGGTAACTAGGGTTGGGGCGTTACAGTTGGTATCAGAGGAAGTTTAGTACAAACCTTGGAAGCTAGATTTAGATAAACTCTGATTAGATCACGTAGACCTAAGATGAACTTTGAGGATTAGTATAGAAGAATTTCCTAGAATTTTGGAATTGTAGAGATTTTGTGAGTTTTCCAAGCAATACATCCATGTCTGGAAATGAGCAGGTAGAGGCGGCTCTAGCACAGATGTACCTAGGGGTAAAACCTGAAAACACCGTTTTGAGCTAGACTCAAACGGGAACTGGTGCACAATAACGGGCCTTGCTGCACTCTTGGTTACGACACTCCCGGGGGATATGCTTAGGATAACTCTCATTTTCATTACAAATCATTATTAAGGGTTTATGAGTATATACTTCTTCAAAGAAAACATTTTTATGATTATGGATTATATCCATAAATAGTACAATTTATGTTAAATGTTTTATAAGTATGGGATTATGTATTTTCATTCATAAACTGATTTAGTTTATGCCATTGTTTAGAAATGGAGCCTAGTGGAAGAAATGGAAACCGTATCAATGCACGCACTCCATGTAGGGATTTCCCTCCTGCTCAAGATAATTATAGTGGAGCTGGTGATGCAACT
The DNA here is from genome assembly GCA_963277665.1 of Viscum album. Taxonomy (NCBI): domain Eukaryota; kingdom Viridiplantae; phylum Streptophyta; class Magnoliopsida; order Santalales; family Viscaceae; genus Viscum; species Viscum album. The sequence goes on from OY728151.1 coordinate 111,611,412, forward strand.
GGTGCCGATTAGCTAATCACCATACTGGGACAACTCACTCAAGTTATGAATAATAACCTTACCTGTATGGAGCACCCTGATCCGCAGGGTGGAGGATCAATGTTAGATCGATTCATGAGGCAACAACCACAAACATTCAATAGGAGTACAAATCCCTTAGTAGCTGAGCAATGGATATTTTCCCTAGAGAAAATATTTCAGGCTTTGGGGAGTAATGAAAGGGAAAAAGTTATCATGGCAGTTTACCGCCTCACTGGAGATGCTGATCAATGGTGGTCATTGATTCAAAATACAAAGGAAGATGATGAAGTATCAAATATGTAATGGAGGGAGTTCAAAGATCTGTTTTTAGAGAAATACTTTCCTCGCGACCATCGAGCTGATATGGAAAGGCAATTTCTGAGTTTGAGACAGAAGGAGGATGAGAATGTCACAAAGTATAAGGCTAAATTTACAAGGATATCAAGGTATGCTGGAGATTATATATGTAACCAAAGAAGTAAGATTGATCGTTTCTTTGATGGGTTAAAACCATTTCTCCGTCGAGCATTAGTCTCACAATCATTTTCATCGTACGAAGACATTGTCTCATGTGCTATCAAGACCGAAAAGGAATTCTCTAAGTCTTATGACATTAAAGAAAAGCAAGATAAGAGGAGGCCTGCTGATCAATCTAGGAATGGAAATAAGGGGAAGAAAGGAAAGGTTTAATATCCATCCTGTGGTAAATGTGGGAAGAGACACCCTGGTACTTGCTTGAAGGGAATGGGAGTCTGTTACAAGTGTGGTGAAAAAGGCCACCAAGCTCGTGATTGCAAAGGGAAGAAGGAAGCCACCAACGTTCAGTGCTACAATTGCAGGGAGATGGGACATTATGAAAATGAATGTCCTAAGAGTCAGGAGAACTTACCTCAGAAAAGGCCAAGGGATCAAGGCCAGGCTTATGCTATCACTACTGCTGAGGTGGAAGCTCCGAAAGACGTGGTGGCAGGTAATTTTATGGTTTCCTCAAGTTTAGCAAATGCATTATTTGATTCTGGATCATCGCATTGTTTCATATCATCCCAGATTGCTAAGAAAATTATATATTTCCAATTTGATTTAACAAGGGAGTTGTCAGTTAAAACTCCTAAGGGAAGTATCATTGCAACAAAGTTTTGTGAATCAGTCCCCATTAGAGCACATAAATGTTCGTTATCTGCTGATCTCATCGTCATACCTATGATTAAGTTTGATATAATCCTCGGTATGGACTGGAATTTGTACTATGATGCTAAGATTTATTATAAGAAGAAAGAGGTTACGATTCTTGATGATAATGATAAGGAACACCTTATCTTTTGAGCAGAATCGTCACCACTTAATTCTTATTTAGATCCACCCTCAATATCTCAATTAAATTCAATTATTGGGGAGGAAGAAAATGAAATAACTGTGGGTGAGGAAAGGAATGTTCAAATAGAGGATGTACCTATTGTGAAAGAATTTGTAGATGTATTTCCGGAAGATTTACCTAGACATCCTCCAGAACGAGAAGTTGAGTTTTCAATTGATTTGATTCCTGGATCAAGGCCTATATCGAAGACCCCTTATAGAATGGCCACTGTAGAATTAGTTGAACTAAAGAAACAACTATAGGAATTGAGTAATAAAGGATTTATTCGCCCTAGTGTTTCTCCATGGGGATCCCCTGTTCTTTTTGTTAAAAGAAAGATGGACCTATGAGGTTATGTATCGACTACAGGGAGATCAATGCTATAACGATAAAGAAAAATTATCCCCTACCTCGCATTGATGATTTATTTGACCAACTGCATGGAGATCAATACTTTTCAAAGATTGACCTTCGATATGGATACCATCATTTGTGTGTGAAGAAGGAAGACATTCTGAAGACAGCAATTCAAACCAGGTACGGGCATTACGAGTTTACTGTAATGCCGTTTGGATTGACTAATGCACCCTCTGTATTCATGGATCTGATGAATAGAGTTTTCAAGGAGTATCTAGATGAATTTGTGGCGGTATTTATTGATGAAATCTTGGTATACTCCAAACTCTACGAAGATCATGAAAATAACTTGCGCATTATCCTGAAGACTCTGAGAAGACATGAATTATAGGGAAAGTTTAGCAAGTGTGAATTCTGGCTTCATGAGATTTCTTTTCTTGGCCATATTGTCTCTAAAGATGGAATCTATGTTGATCCTTCTAAGACCAAGGCAATCCAAGAATGGACAGCACATACGAGTATAACTAAGGTACGTAGTTTTATTGGTTTGGCAGGTTATTATCGATGTTTCGTCCAGAATTTTGCCCGATTGGCTAACCCATTAATGAAGCTCACACGTAAAGGGGTTAAATTTTTTTGGACAAAAGAGTGTGAAGAATGTTTCGAATAACTGAAGAGAAGATTAGTCAATGCTCCTATATTGACTCTACCATCGGGGAATGATTAGTTCGTTATTAATAGTGATGCATCAAAGAAAGGACTTGGTTGTGTCCTTATGCAGAATGATAGGGTTATTGCCTATGCATCACGACAGTTGAAAATTCATGAACAAAACTATCCTACTTATGATCTCGAGTTAGCAGTTATGATCTTTGCTTTGAAGATATGGAGGCACTACCCCTATGGTGAAAAATGTGAGATTTATACTGATCACAAGAGTTTGAAGTATATTTTCTCACAAAAAGAACTCAACATGAGGCAAAGGAGATGGCTTAAATTGCTGAAGGATTATGATTGCACGATACACTACCACCCGGGGAAAGAAAACAAGGTGGCAGATGCTTTGAGTAGGAAAGACCATGGAGTTTTGAACAATATGAGAATTTAAAGGGATCCAATTTTCATGGATCTAGTGAAGATGGACATGGGAATAACCAGGGAAGGTGAAATATCAATGCTTTTTAAAATGGTTGCCAAACCATCTTTACTAGAAAGGATTAAGAGTTCTCAGACCGATGACGAAGAATTTCAAAAGAAGATTAATGCTATGAATGATGTGAGATTGAGAGACTTTGTGTATGAAGATGGAATTTTGAAATTTGGGAAGAGACTTTGTGTTCCCGATATACCTAATCTGAAAAGGGAATTGCTGGATGATGCTCATAGTTCCAATTTCTCTATACACCCTGGGAGCACCAAAATGTATAGAGATTTGAAGGAACATTTTTGGTGGGACAACATGAAGAGGGAGATTGCTGATTTTGTGTCAAGATGTATGGTTTGTCAGTAAGTGAAAGCTGGAAGGCAACAGCCTGGAGGGGTCATGCAACCTCTTCCCATACCGGAGTGGAAATGGGACAATATTACGATGGACTTTTTCATGGGGCTACCAAAGACTCCTATAAGGAATGATGAAATATGGGTTATTGTTGATCGTCTTACCATGTCAGCACATTTTCTTGCTATAAGAGAAGATCTACATCTTGAACGTCTAGCAAGACTATATATTAATGAAGTTGTGAGACTTCATGGAGTACCTCTATCAATTGTTTCTGATCGTGATCCCCATTTTAGTTCAAGATTTTGGAAAATTCTTCAGAAATCCCTACATACTGAACTTCATTTGAGCACTGCTTACCACCCTCAGACAGATGGACAATCAGAACGGACTATTCAAACCCTAGAAGACATGTTGAGATCTTGCTCACTTGACTTTCAGGGTATGTGGGATCAATACATACCTCTCATAGAATTTTCCTATAACATTAGCTTCCATTCGAGTATTCAGATGGCACCATATGAAGCGTTATATGTAAAGAGATGTCGTACACCAACCTGTTGGGATAACGTTGGTGAAAGAAAACTTGTAGGTCCAGAACTGGTGGAGGAAATGATGGAAAAGGTGAAGGTAATCCAAAATCACATCAAAGCAGCTCAAAGTAGGCAGAAGAGCTATGCTGATAATCGAAGGAAGGATTTGTAATTTCAAGTCAGTGATCATGTTTTCCTGAAGGTATATCCATGGAAAGGAGTCATGCGTTTTGGTAAGAAAGGTAAATTGAGTCCCAGGTACATCAGACCTTTCTAAATTATAGAAAGAATTGGGGTTGTAGCTTACTGATTGGCAATGCCGCCAAGTCTTTCTAAAGTTCACGATGTGTTCCACGTATATCTGTTGAGGAAATACATGCCTGACCCAACAGATGTACTCACCTATGAAGAATTAGAATTGGAACCTGATCTGTCTTATTTCTAAGAGCCCGTCAAGATTCTTGATACGAGAGAACAAGTGCTGAGAAACCGGACGACGCGTCTGGTAAAAGTTTTGTGGAGAAACCGTAAGATAGATGAGGCAACATGGGAACCCGAGGAACTTATGATGAAGAAACAACCGAGTCATTTCATGCGGTACTATTCTAGAAATTTCGAGGATGAAATTATTTGAAGGAGGGGAGAATGTAACACCCCAAGCTTCTACGGTACGCTTCTCTTTGAATAATGTGATAGCGTGTGTTGTATGCAACACCGAGTTCTAACACACCATAACCAATCAAACATGTCGTTATGAATAGTAATACCTACTTTTTGAAATTATATATATTTTATATTTCAAAATGGACTTCATTTTTGGATTCGGAATATCGAATTTAGCCTAAGGTGAAATTTTGGTACTTTTCGGATAACTTTAATATTTTGATGAATAGTGAAAATTACTAAATTTTAATTAAAAACAACTTTTCTAATCAAAATAATTAATAGTAATAAATTATTAATTTGAGAGGTTTTAAATTATATTTAGAATATATTTTTACCATTTAATAAAATTTTGGTTATTGGACATACTTTTACAATTAAACCAAACATAAACAAGTGTCAATCTTTTGATAGTTATTATCTCTTAAAAACACGCTTTTTGTTTTAACAACGGGAATTAATTTTAAATTAATTTCTGCCACTTATGTGTTTTGAATTTAGAAAAATGGATTCCATGTTTGGAATCAAGATGTTCAAATTTTGTAAATAGGTAACTTTTATTTTTAGACATTTTGAATAATTACTGCGGTAAAATTTTTATTTACCATGGTTAAGGATAAATCCGGTAAATAAGGGTTTAAAAATATTATTATAATAATACTAAATTACCCTAAAACGTGTGATAGCCTTATTGGTTGATTCATGTTCGACCATAGGCATCTTTGGGTCGATTTTGGGACCCCATGGAGCCACATGTAGGTGATAGGGACACTTTTTTTTAATTAAGTTAAATTGAATACAAAAATGACACAAGCATATATCTTTTAGAAAAACAATTTTTACATAGGGCTATATATGTTGGATTTTAGTTTATAAATATTAAATAGAAAGATAAAAATATTTACTACATAATAATATTTTATTTATAATTTTTAGACATTAAATAAGTTAATTTATTTATGACACAATGATGATGAATTAATTACTATAATAGTGAAAAATTAAAATAATTGATATTATAAATACCCAAATAAATATAAATTGAAAGATTTATTGAATTAAAATAATTTTATAGGATGATATGATATATTAGGATTGCTTTAATTGTCCTTTTTAGAAGTAATCAATCTGTTATGAGTTTCACAAAAATCAACTATTGAATAGTGTCAAAAATGACATAAAAGAGTTATTAAAACAAATATTATATTATTAATTGATATTAAATTCCTAAAAATCTAAGGTTCGGCCAAAATACTTATATCATGATAGTTTAATCATTAATGGACCACTTGGGGGTCTCTTGGTTGTATATAGTATGTTTATTAACCATATTATATAAAAATAAAAAGAGATATTGTAAAAGTGAAACTAATTTACTTAGAGTTAATACTTAATGATAAGGTTATTATAAGTACCCAAACCTGTCTAAATTCTATTGGATGAGTCTTTTTCGACCCATCCCAACGTTAAACTCTGAATAATCAACTTTGGAGCCATTGGAAACCGAATATGAATTTATTATAAACTAATATCTCTAGCTTTTCCAAAGGTGCCTCTCACCCCTCTTATAAAAGGGCACTCCTCCTTCTCATTTCTCCACACCTTCAAAGCCTTTTGGATCGGCCAAACTCTGCCCAAATACTCTCCCAACTTCCCTCACTACAACCTAGAGGCCTTAGTTTGATCATAAATCCAACCTAAGCATCCCTTTTGATCAAATCAAAAGGAAGAAACCGAAGAAGAGGTAATGATTTCACCACCCTTTTCCAAGTTCCTTTCTTCTTCCACTTCTTCTTCCTTTTTTGTTACCATTCTAAAATAATAACTCCAATATCATATATATACTGTGATGATATTATAAATATGGTACAACCATATTCAGTATTCTATCCACCCTTTGAATAACATGTCACCATACGTGCGTACGTACGGCTTACCGTCTCCACGTCGTGGTGTAATTGTTATTCAATATAATATTATTTGGATGGGTATAATAATGATGTGTAACTCATGTAAATAATAAATATAACATGTTAATGATTATGTATATATGATATACCATCCATTTATATATTATTTTAATATCAAAATATTGATATTGTCGCTCGTGCGTACGTACGGACTACCGTCTCCACGAACGCGATGAGATTCATTCTCCATCGTATCCATTCAAGTATAATTATCATTTGATGATTTAAAAAATTATGTTTAAAGAATTGATATCATTCTGGATAGGAATAATATACAACCTATCCTTTACAAACATGTCTTACGTAACAAAACATATAAAAGAAAACAAGTAAGTTAACACCCGAAACAACGATAATGCTAAGATATTATTATCAAATCAATATTAAAAGATCATGTATGATATCATATTAATGTAAATGATTCTTGTATAATTTAATAACAATTATTTCACCATTATACATGAGTTTAACCTACCCCAACCAAGGAAAAGTACAAGGTAAGGGTTATTTCACAATCTCTTCATTATCCGAGGTTGTTTATATGTAATAATCTACTGGGATCTCTTTATCATCCACATCCATGTTTTCTTAAAAATGTATTTCAAAACATGTTTATTATTTACAAGAATATGGGTCAATGTTATTTATACCCTTGTTTGAATTTTTATAAGAGGAATCTTTCCGTCGTTTTCAAAACAAGGTCCTTTTTAACCTTTTCGACAGAATTAAGGTAAGAATGTTTTTTTAACTTATACGATGGGTGTGGCTATTTTCCGCCGTTATAAAATCTTCAAAGCTTTCCTTACAAGATTATAATAATATTTTCAAAGAAAATGTTTTATTTTATAGGGCTCTTAAATGATTTCAAAAATAGAAAGAGATATTTCTCTAAAAAGAGTTTTGATTTCATCTATGTCAACATCCTTTGATGGATTTTACGCTTATTTGAAGTTGATTTATTATGAAACAATACTTCTATATTGTATTGAAGGTTTTGTGATATGTTTGACTGTGGATGTGATATTTTTATACCATTCATATTTTATGGTGAAATTATTGACATTTCGTATGCTAGTTTTAATATGAATGTTTATGTTATGTTTAAAACTTTTCATATGGGAATGCATTGGACTTAATATGTGACGGGTGGAGCCTGCTATAGCTCCTCGATGCATCGGTAGGACTCATGAGACAAACTAGTGTCTTGGCACAAGGCCTTGGCAAAATCTTATTTGTAGTCTTGGCACGAGGCCTTGGCTATGTGGTTATGATAGTCTGGCATTATTCATTCCAACATTATGAAAGTGGTTATTGATATTGCATGTGATTATTCGATTAGTAGAATATCTATATGAACATGTAAATGGCATTATTTCATTTTACTTTTGCCATACTATGTTTAAGTTCAAGTTTAAAAGGCTTTTGTTTTAGTAATGTATTGCCTTAAATGTTTATTCTTAATTTTGAATGTTCCGGTATATTGTTATCCTTACTTGGCATTTGAGCTAACCCCTTTTCTATGTTTTATTTTTCCCAGGATGTGAAGAAGTAAGTTATGAATGACTTGTAGGGATATTATGAGGGGATAATAGTGTGGACTGTGGAGACATTATGTTGTTGTAGTAGTTTTTCATTTTATGATGTAATGTAAAACTTATGAATATATCTAGTGTTTCCAAGGCTACTAAACCAATCGGTCTTTAGAGATTTGATCTTTCTTGTGATCATGCCAATGTTATGTAATAATGCACCGACTCTGGGTAACTAGGGTCGGGGCGTTACACTGATCTTAAAAATATTTAAAGTAATAAGGAAGTCAAGATAAAATTATTTTTTTGAAATAATAATGTTTGAAAATATGATGCATTCTATTCTCAACTCATTGGTGTGAGAACATGATATAAATAAATGATTGTTGGCTGGGAAGGTTTATCCAAATTTGAATTTTAAAAGATTCTAGTTTTCAGTCTGAATAACAACCCTGAAGATAAAAATATTCAACGAAAGAGGATGATAAGGATCATATTTAAGAATGTAATGATGTTTCTAAGGTGTAATATACTATCACCGGTCTATAAAAATGCAGTGTGACACTCATTATAAGATTCATACGAAAATTGATAATGAGATGAAAAGATGAGGAAAATTTTTTATAGGGCCTGTTTTAGAATAAATAAAATAAAAATAAATTTGTAGTTATGGGGAACTATGAATAAATTAAAAAATAAATGTTTTTTGACCAATATGATGATGAAAATTAGAGATCAAGTAACAATGTAGTCAATCCTTTCTTATCAGGATAAATTGTTAATTTTTTTTCTAAATAAGACATTTTTTTTTCCGTAACAGGTTGATCAAGATAATATAAAACTATGATTTTGTTTCATTGGGGTATGGGATAAAATTTATTTTATACATTTTACAATTAGGTCAATATCCATATGAATAGAAATAACATTGATTATCATAGTGAAGTAGTGACCAATATTTAGAAATAATTATCAAACGAATACACATAATTGAATATAGGATCATCGGTCTGAATAAAAGAAGAAAAAAATAATTTATTAATAAATTTATAATTTTCATAAAGGGGGTATTGAAGAATGATGAAGAAAGAGTTTTAGCTAAATTTTTTAATTTTTTAATTTTTGTGGATCAACATAACGTTGTACTATGTTTTTATGGAATTTTATATAGGTCAAGGAAAATTAGAGTGACCAAATAATTCCACTGGAATGATAAAAACATACTATAGAAATGAAATTCGACAGAATATTGAAAAGAAATACAGATGGACGATAATGTTTTGAGAATATTTTAAATGTTTTGAGAAGAGTTGAGAAATACTGAAGAATTCATGATACACCCTAAATTCAAGGATAATTTATGTTTTGGGAAATCCAGTAGAGTGGTAAATATTTTCAGAATCCCACCCAAACCATTTCTAGGTCACCAATAAGAAGAGGATGTACATTGTACATTATAGACATTGATGTACTATTGATGAGAGAAGGTGGATCACTGAAAAATTATAGAGAGAATAAATTTATGGATTGACAATACATAAGGAACTGTGCTGGAGAGAAGAAGAAATTGGAAGAGAAAATATCATATCCATTAATGATTTTATAATTGTTTCCATGGTATTATGGTAGAGTTATATTATCATACCGAGTAACCAGACTGGGATGATCAGAATTAGAAATCAGAAGGAGTATCATTACCATGACCAATAAGTTGTTACCTGTAGCTGGGTAGTAAAGTGAATAATTGTTTTGAAGAACATATTTGATTATTTTGATAAGGTAGAATAGTTATATGTTTTGTAAATTGACACGCAAAATTGTATTACATCATTTTTCTATAAGGAGAACACTCATTGTTTAATTTCACATTGTTCTGCAAGAATATAATGTAATATCATACTCATTCAATTTAAAAAAATACAGTAGTATTATAGGTGATTTTGTTCTATCATACTGTTTCCTTACCATACCATGTATGTATCTACTCCCATTGAGTAGAGAACCACATAAATTCTGGTGTTTATGTGGATGTGTGATTTTTTTGGTGAATGTGATAACACTTTAGTAGGAGTTCGAGGTTTCTTTTATTATAAAGGATTCTTAAAAGAAACATATATCACTAATTCAACCCTCCCCCTTTCAAGGATTCATAATACTTACTACAAACTTACTAGTGGTATTAGGGCTGAATGATCCCTTCATTAACTATTTTATAATGTTTTAAATAATAATTATGTGATTGATAATAAAACATGTTTTAATAGTATGAGGATTTCAGTCTTTGATATTAAAAACTATCATATTTGGAAAGATTGACTAGTTCTTGATCTTATGAATTTTGGGTATGATGTTCTTGAAGCTAAAATATATAGATTTCCACCAATTGATGATAAAGGTTATTTTACATCAGTTTATAAGAAAAATCTGGATAATTATGGAATAAAGTGACTTTTTTAGAGTGAAGGGAGTTTCCACTACCAAATGTATCCATGATAATCTGAATTTTTTTAGAAAAGTATGAAAATGTAAAGAGATAAAAATTAAAAATCTATATGATTAAGTATGAATATATCAATATGGGTGAATATCAAACTGTTGGTGACTTCATTACTAGGGTGAATGATATTTTCAGCACTATCTGATTTCTTGGTGAAAAGATAGATTACTATACTATTTTTGAAATTATACTGATAATTATCCCTGAATATTTTAATGATAATGTTTCTTTGTTGGAAGATACATATCAAGAAACATTATCTTAAGGTGATTTTCATAGAACTATCATTACATATGAAATGGTAGGGGAAAAATATGAAATGAAAAAAAATAGATAGAGATATGTGTTTCAAGGCTCATAAGAAGAAAAAGTCAAAGATGATTCTTATTAAAGAAGAATCTATTGATTTGGATTTCTAAAGAGAGGTATGTCAAAATATTGATGAGTTTTTATCTTTGTTATATAAAATTTAGAAAATGATTAAATTTAAATAAAAGTGGAAAATTCCCATGAAATGTTTTGAATTTTGATCCATTGGGTACAATGCATAAAATTTTACTCAAAGAAATAAAGAATAAAATAGTAAGAAAGATGATAGAATGATCATAAGATCATAGAGAAAAAAAATCTGATGCCGCTAAATCACATTCCAAATGAATAGATAGAGAAAAATCCAAATTAAAATGGAGATGTTCCTTGTATAAATATGTTGAAAAAGAATACAGTGGAGAAAAATATAAAATGTATATTAATATATCTCAGAATACATTTATTATAACAGTTAACAATTAATAATTCGGTAGAAATAGTTCCAATGAAGAAGAAACTCAATTATATATTCATCTGCTAGAATAATTGAAATCATGTCTCAGAACGATTGGGAGGATTGAGAAAGAAATTATGATTCTGAAAAGTTAAGGATAATCAAGCAATAACAATGATGTTTTTACTGATTATAAAATATTTCTACTAAAAGATATTTATGATTTGAAGAAATATTTTGAGAAATAAATTAATAGTAATGGTTATCTTAATTTAAAGCTGAAAACAAAATAATTAGTGTTGGAACTTGTCCACCAAAAACATTCTAAATATAAATAATGGTTAAAAAGTTTCCATAATTATATCTTTAAAGATGTTAAATTATATGGAAAAGATAAATGTGAGAAGGATAAAAAAATAGATACAAAGATTGAGAATAAATATGCACTTGTTTATAAGAATAAGAAATATGGAAAGTCATCAATGCAGCCCAGACCAAAACAATAGAATAAATAAGATGTTTTTAAGTATTATAAATATAAAAAACACAATTATTAATAATTATGATAATGATGAAATGAAAAAAGAACTTAAGAAGAAGATTTTGATTGATACTAGAAAGGACAACAGTTAACAAAGTGCTGAAAAGATGGTTGTTAAGAAACATTCTCACAACTCCAGTCAGTATGGAAGCTTTAGATAAAAACATTATTTCTATAGATTATAATGGTATTGTTTTGGTTTTGGGAACATGAGAAATATGTGTTGTTTTAATAAAAAACATTATTATTATTCCATAAACATCAGAATGAAAAGTTTGAGTGGTCTTTAATCCTCTCAGTGGAAGAACTAAGAGAAGGATGTTCTAAATAAACTATATATAGTAAGTATGAAAATTTAAAATAGGTTCTAACTCTTTTAAAATATTTGTGAAATTTGTGAACAACTTAGAAACCTTGAAAAATTTTGTATACTTTTTTCACCTAAAAACCAATATTTGTTAACAATTATTAGAATACAGATATAAGTAATGATAAAGTGAATAAAAAGGAACTTGTTGGGGAAACCACACATAAAGTTACAAAAGGACAACAAACTGGATTCAGGATAAGGGGTGTTCTTCTTATATGAAATGAGATATGAATTTTTTGAACAATATAAAAGATTTTAAACAAGTAATAGTGACATTTTTCGAAGATTAATATCTTAGAATCAAAGGTGTTTGTAATGCGCCAACCCCAGTTACCCAGAGTCGGTGCATTATTACTTAACATTGACATTATCACAAGAAAGATCAAATATCGAATGACCGATTGGTTTAGTATCCTTGGAAGCACTAGATATATTCACAAAGTTTTACATTACATCAAAAAGTGAAAAACTACAAAAACAACATATTGTCTCCATAATCCACACTAATATCCCCTCATAATATCCCTGCAGGTCATTCATAATTTACTTCTTCACTTCCTGGGAAAAATAAAACATAGAAAAGGGGTGAGCTCAAATTCCCAGTAAGGATAACAATATAGCGGAAACTTTTATAAATAAGAATAAACATTTAAGGCAATGTATAACTAAAAGAAAAGCCTTTTAAACTTGAACTTCAACATAGTATGGCAAAAATAAAATGAAATAATGCCATTTACTTATTCACTTGGATATTCTACTATTCAAATAATCACATGCAATATCAATAACCACTTTCATAATGATGGAATGCATAATGCCAGACTATCATAACCACATATCCAAGGCCTCGTGCCAAGACTACAAATAAGATTTTGCCAAGGCCTTGTGCCAAGACACTAGTTTGTCTCATGAGACCTACCGATGCATCGAGGAGCTATAGCGGGCTCCACCCGTCACTTATTAAGTCCAATGCATTCCTCATATGAACAGGATTAAACATAACATAAACATTCGTATTAAAACTAGCATACGAAATGTCAATACTTTAACCACAAACCATGAATGGTATAAAAATAGCACATCCACAGTCAAACATAACTCATTCGATACAATATGAAAGATTTTATTGTATCACATTAACCTCAATCAAGAATAATGAAGGATGTTGACATATATGAAAATAATCATCAAAACTATTTGAGAGAAATATCCCCCCTTTTTCTTGAAATCATTTAAAAGTCACACTATTTGTCAAGAATCCATTTAAAAATAGATTTTTGAATCAAAGAGTCCCATACCACATTGAAACTTTTTAAAAGGAGTTTTAATTTTAAAACGTTAATGTGCATATAAAAAATCCTTAAAACCATTTTTTAAAACATGGACATTAATGAGCAAGATTTAGAAGAATAAGTCTTTAAATCATTTAAAAATGGTATTTTAGTTAGAGTTCCTAACCAAAAGAGAGACACTTGAATAAAAATAATTGAGGTAATCAAAACATTTTAATATCATGAGAATAAAGGGATTCCTGATATACTATGTCAAAGTACATTATATACACCACATAAAAGTGATTTGGTGTATAACAACAAAGAAGTATCAATGGAATTTAAATTGAGATGAAATCTCTCATAAGGGTCGTATCCTTAGGTTAAAGATAAATCAACGATATAATTATGTGTGAAAAATATAAATACACTCAATATGATTGGATATTTAGTGTAAATCAATCAAATTACATTCACACATATTCTTGTAAAAACAACACCAATGAATTGGATATTTAACTCAACAAATAGAGATTGAGTTAAAATTACTCTTATCAAGTTCATACCGATCACTTGAAAATTTATCAATGGAGTGATTATGTGTATCAAAAGTATATCCACGGAAAGGGGAGTGGAAAATATGACATAAGAAAATGAATAGTAATTCCACACATAATCTCGGAGTAAAATAATCAATGAAGTTTGCATAAAGCCGAATAATTGGAAATTGAAATTTCAAATTCCCTTATCCATTTGGTAACTTATGAAACATGAACCCATGAAATAAGGATCATACAATGATGATGTAAATACCCATAAATTAATGTATATTACATAATGAATACAATCATGGGCAGTACACATACACCACATGAAATAAATAAGTGGTGAACAATGGAATTCTCACGAAATTAAGAGTGAGAGAAGAAACTCCTTACCACAGTAATCAACTGATTCGTATGGCCAAAAGTAAATAACCACAAAATGATTTATATAATAACATGAATATAAAGAAAATCATGATAATATATATCAAATGGCAGTACACAATACACCACTTTCAATAATTTAGTGGCGAACAATGGAAATCTCACGGAATTGAAAGTGAGATAAGAAAATCCCTGACTTTGTACTTTTTCCTTGATCGAAGGTAGTTTAACCTCATGTATAATGGTGAAATAATTTTTATTGAATTATACAAGAATCATTTACCTTAATATGATATCATATATGATCTTTTAACATTGATTTGTTAATAATATCATAGAATTATCGTCATTTCGGGTGTTAACGAGTTCATTTTACTTTATATTCTTTGTTATGTGAGACATATTAATTATTAATGGGATCTATAATATTCATATCCAGAATGATATCAAGTCTTTAGATAATATTTTTAAATAATCAAATTATAATTATACTTGAATGGATATGATGGAGAATGAATCTCATCGCGTTCGTGGAGACGGTAGTCCGTACGTACGCATGAGCGACAATATCATTCTTTTGATATTAAAATAATATATAATTGGATGCTTTATCATATATACAGAATAATTATCATGTTATATTTATTATTTACATGAGTTACACATCATTATTATACCCATCCAAATAATAATAAATTGAATAACAATTACACCACGACGTGGAGACAGTAAGCCGTACGTACGCACGGATGGTGACATGTCATTCAATGGATCGATATAATACTGAATATGGTTGTACCATATTTATAATAACATCATAGTATATATATGATACTGGAGTTATTATTTTATAATGGTAATAACAAATAAAGAATATGTGTATGAAGAAAGGAACTTGAAAAGGGATGGTGAAGACATTACCTCTTCTTCGGGTTCTTCCTTTTGATATGATCAAAAGGGATCCTTAGGTTGGCTTTCGGATCAAACTAATGCCTCTAGGTTGTAGTGAGGGAAGTTTAGAGAGTATTTGGGCAGGGGTTGTCCGAACCAAAAGTCTTTGAAGGTGTGAAGAAATGATAAGTAGGAGTGCCCTTTTATAAGAGGGGTGAGGGGCACCTTTGGAAAAGCTAGAAATATTAATTTATAATAAATTCATATTCGGTTTATAATGGCTCCAAAGTTTATTATTAAAAGTTTAAGGTGGGGATAAGTCGAAAACCATTCAGAAAAAAGAATTTAGACCGGTTTGGGTCACTATATTAACCTTATCTTTTAGTTTTAACTCTTAGTTAATTAGTTTGACATTTACCATGTCACTTTGTATTTTTATATTATATAGTTAATAAACTTACTATATACATCCAAGCGGCACCCAAGTGGTTCATTAATGATATAAATATAATTATATAAGTATCTTGGCCGAACCATAGATTTTTAGAATTTAATATCAATTAATAATATAATATTTGTTTTAAAAACTCTTTTATGTCAATTTTGACACTATTCAATAGTTGATTTTTTTGAAACACATAACAGAAAGATTACTTCGAAAAAAGTTAATTAAATCAATTCTAATATGTCATAGTAACCTATAAAATTATTTTAATTCAACAAAAGTCTCAAATTATATTTATTTGGGTATTTATAATATCAATTATTCTAATTTTTCACTATTATGGTAATTACTTCATCACCATTGTGTCATAAATAAATTAACTTATTTAATGTCTAAAAATTATAAATAAAATATCATTATGTAGTAAATCTTATTATCTTTCTAATTAATATTTATAGTCTAAACTACAACATATATAACCCAATGTAAAAATTGGTTTTCTAAAAGATATATGCTTGTGTCATTTTTGTATTTATTTTAACTTAATTAAAATAATGTGTCATTATCACTTACAAGTGGATCCATGGGGTCCCAAAATCGACCCGAATATACCCATGGTCGACCATGTGTTAACCAATAGGGTTAAGACACGTTTTATGGTAATTTAGTATTATTATAATATTATTTTTTAACCTTTGTTTACCGGATTTACCCTTTAACCATGGTAAATAAAATATTTACCGAAGTAATTATCCAAAATGTCTAAAAATAAAAGTTACCTATTTACACAATTTGAACATCCTGATTCCAAATATGGAATCAATTTTTCTAAATTAGAAACACAGAAGTGGAAGAAATTAATTTAAAATTAATTCCCATTCTTAAAATAAAAAGCGTGTTTTTAAGAGATAATAACTATGAAAAGATTGGAACTTTTTTATGTCTGGTTTAAATGTGAAATTATGTTCAATGACCCAAATTGTATTACATGATAAAAATATATTCTAAATATACTTTAAAACCACTCAAATTCATAATTTATCACTATTAGTTATTTTGATTAAAAAAGTTGTATTTAATTAAAATTTAGTAATTTTCACTATTCATCAAAATATGAAAGTTATCTGAAAAGTATCAAAATTTCACCCTAGGCTAATTTCGATATTCCGAATCCAAAAATAAAGTCCATTTTGAGATATAGAATTTATAAAATTTCAAAAAGTAGGTATTACTATTCATAACAGCTAGTTTGATTGGTTGTGGTGTGTTAAAATCTCGAAGTTGCATACAATGCACGCCATTGCATTATTCGAAGGGAAACGTACCATGGAAGCTTGGGGTGTTACAGTGTTAGATAATTCATTATTGGGGAAAAAATTGGAAACCAATGAAATTTTTTTATTTGTTCATATGAAAAAAAAACATAAGTGTTTTAAATTTTTTTGTTGAATTAGAAGCATTATTTTCATAAAACTTGGGATTTTTGAGAAAATTGTGGAAGATTGAAAAATATTTGTAAGAGGATGATGCACAAAAGGAAACTTGTTCCAAGTGGGTGATGATCATAAATCTTATTACATGGGCATGGTGGAAGATATAAATTTATGGAATAAAATTATATGGCACGTGGTTTAGATGAACATGATAATGTTATGAATCTTAGACAATTTCTATGGCATTTTAGATATTTCAAGAAGAATAGATTGGTGTTGTAATATTTTTAGAAATAGAAAGATAATGAATTATGTTCATACTAAAATTGGTATTTGAACAAAAAAACCATCTAACATATTCATTCTGATATTTGTGGGCCAATGAAAAAATAATAAACTCTTAGATATAAGTACATAATTATGTTCATTTTTAACTTTACTAACATTACTTGTGTTTTGCATACGAAACATTGGTCAGATTATATAAAAATTATTAAATGTTTTATGAGGAAAGATGGGAAGGAATGTCAGTGTTTAGGGAAGAATTTACGAAATGACAATGTTTCCAAATATAAAAATGACTAATTTGAATGTTTTCATGAGAATCATGGAATTCATCATGAGTCAAGTACACCATACACACCTAAAATATGTTGTTTTTAAATGGATAAATAGAAGTATATTTGATATGGGAAGAATTATGTTACTTGATTATGATCTCTCTTATTACTTTTGTAGGAAACCCATGAGAACTACTATTTATATTATACACTTATTTTTCTACATGAAAAGTTTATATACAATTAAATATGATATCTTTTATTGAAAATCACCAAGTTTAAAACACAAAATATTTTTTTGAGTCCATGAATCATAATGAACAAAGTTACGAACCTTATAATGTTTAACCATATAAGTGAGGATGAAAATTTTATTTTCTATACTTTAGATGGAAGAGGATATTGATGTTTCAAAAAATATTCATTAATATTAGTGGATTAAATATATATAAATGTTGTTGAAAAAGATGATGATGATAAACATAATCATACATTAAATGAATATGAATATGAATAAATATAATTGAATAAAGATTCCAATAAGGATGAAAATAATAGTAATCTTATTCAGGAATATGAATTACACTCAACCAATTCATGAGATGAGGAAGAAACATGAAAATCTCATTCATGGTTAAGGAAGAAAGTGGAATATAAAATAATTATTGGTGATTAATATCAAAAGGTTCAAATAAGAAGAACATCAATAACTTTTCCACAAAATTCCTTGTATACAAATTTTGTTCCAAAATATATGACTGATGCTTTTGAGAATAGATAATGGGTTCAGGATATGAATAAATATCTGTATCAAATATAAATGAATGATATGTGGGAACACATACCTAAAACAAAAGGAAAAAATGTTATTGGTACAAAGTGTATTTTTCTGAACAAGCTGAATAATGATTCTGAAATAATTAGAAACAAACCAAGATTAGTTTTCTTATTCTACTAAGTAATTGAAGGGATCAATTTTGATGAAAAATTTTCTTCGTTGTAAATTTTAGAGAATATCAGACTATTTATTGCTATTTTTTATAAATTAAGATAGAAATTTTTTCAAATGGATGTAAATCAATATTTTATAATTGTGATCTTGATGAAAAAGTTTACATAAAACAACCATGTGATTTTGTTATTGGGATATTTGAAAATTATATGTGCATGTTAAAGAAAATATTATATAGTATAAAACAAGCACCAATTTCATGGTATCCCAATTGGGATTCATTCTTGGGAAATATGAGTTTTATGAAAGAAATAGTTGATAATAATCTATACATAAAAGAAATTTAGGAGTTTTCCCTCATCATAATTGCTTATTTTGATTACATTGTATTTTCTGGGAATTATTATAGAACGTGTGAAGGATTTTATGGTGTGATGAAAAAGTTGTTTAAGATTTCCATAATGGTATAAATGAAATATTTAATTGGGAAAAATATTACAAAAGAAGAAACACATTTTTATTATACAAGAAATATATACAGGGAACTTCTCAAGATGTTTGGTATGGAAAATGTGAAACCTACATCCAAACCAATTTTACTGGGAAACATGTTGAATTATAATATGAAGGAAGGTATGTTAATCCTAAATAGTTTGCAGAGATGATTAGATGTTTTTTATATTTGACTGCCTCAATACCCTACATTGTGTATGTTTTAACATAATATTCAATATTTCACATTGCACTAAAATAATAACATTTTTTGGGTGGAAAATGAATTATTATATATATAAAATGAACATCAAATCATGGAGTCAGGTATGATAGATCAAAAATTATGGACATGATTGGGTATTAATTGATAATTGGTTAGTAAATATTGAATATTTATTATCTACATATGGTGATGTTTTCTTTATGGGAGAAATTTATGTTAGTTTTTATACAAAGAAGTAGAATTCAGCAACTCTTATCTTGGTTGAAGTTGAGTATGTTTCTATAACTCAAGCTAGTACCCAACTTATGTAGAGGAAGTTTCAGTTGAATTATTTTATTATTGATGTGAAGTTACCCATTATCATGGGTTGTGATAATCAAGGTGGAATCAATATTCTGAGAATTATGTTGAAAAATTCATTTTCAAATAATATTGATATCAAATATCATTTCATCAAATAATATGTGGAGGAGAATGAATTTAAGTTGTAGTATATTCATATATCGTAACATATTGATGAATTTTTCACAAAAACTTTTCTGAAGGAACCTTATTCCAAATAGTGGTTGAACATGAGAGTACAAAATATTTGTCATCATGTTTTAGGTATGTCATTATATCAACTCTCTCATCTTTTCATTGGATAATGTCATCAAAGCGAGACAATTGTTTCATAAATATATCCATTGTATGTGCTAAACAATTTATAGAAGCATGTAAAAATGGGGGGTTACGGGTAAGCTATGAATCAAGCATTATAGGTGTTTGAACTATTATAATTTTTTATTGTAGTGGTTGTATAAAAATTTTTGGTATAGAAAAATGGAAGAATAATGAAATATATGAATAAAGCTCTGATGAAAATATGTGGAGTTTTTTTCATGATTCACTACTTTTAGACATGATGGGGTTTCAATAAATAGTTCTGGATTCCTATAATGAGTTACATTATTTAGGATTTTAATTTTATATAAGTAATCCATATCTTGAGGTTATAATGTTTAGTTATTTTTTAACACTAGTTGAAAATAAAATCCAATGTGGGATATTGTTGGGACCTTGTTGGAAAGATGTTTTTTTCCAAAAAAGGAAAAAGTTTGTGTTGTCTTGTGTTGTGAAAAAATGGAAAAGAGGAAAACAAATCAATTCACTTTGCTAAATAATAAAATAAAAATTACCATTATATTCAGAATATCAGTGTAACACCCCAAGATTTCATAGTGTGTTATTTGTTCAAAATAATTCAATAACTTGTACTACACGCAACACTGAGTTCAAGCGCACCATGACTTACCAAACAAGCCGTTCAAAAAAGTTTATGAATAGTATTAACAAAATTATAAACATTATATAATCCTTATAATTTTATAATCCATATTATGAGTTTCTTAGACATAATGTAAGAAGAATTTCATTTTTTTCATATAAAAGAAGTATTTTTCAAAAAATGCACTTTTACCAACTTTTAATAGTGAAACCCTTTTTTTAATCCACTATTTTAAACTTTTTTATATTCAATTTGACTAAATTAATTTATTCTTTAGAATGGGGACATAAAAAATTTACAATGTAACACCCCAATATTCCACAGTACGCTTCACCTTGAATAATACAGTAGCATGTGTTGTACGCAACTTTGAGTTCTAACACACACTACAACCAATCAAAATAGCTGTTATGAATAGTAATACATACTATTTGAAATTTTATAAATTTTATATCTCAAAATGGACATCATTTTTGGATTTGGAATATCGAATTTATACTAGGGTGAAATTTTGGAACTTTTGGGATAACATTTATATTTTGATGAATAGTGGAAATTACTAAATTTTAATTATAAACAACATTTTTTAATTGAAATAATTTATATTGATAAATTATGAATTTGAGTGGTTTTAAAGTATATTTGGAATATATTTTTACCATTTAATACAATTTTGGTCATTGTACATAATTTCACAATTAAACCGGACATAAACAAGTGTCAATCTTTTGATAGTTATTATCTCTTAAAAAAACGTTTTTTGTTTTAACAACAGGAATTAATATTAAATTAATTCCCGCCACTTCTGAGTTTTGAATTTGGAAAAATGGATTCCATATTTGGAATCAGGATTTCCAAATTGTGAAAATAGGTAAATTTTATTTTTAGACAATTTGAATAATTACTTCTGTAAATATTTTATTTACCGTGGTTAAAGGGTAAATCCAGTAAATAAGGGTTAAACAATAATATTATATTAAAAACAATAGATTACCCTAAAACGTGTCCTAACCATATTGGTGGATACATGTCAGACCATGGGCTTCATTGGGTCGATTTTTGGGACCCCATGGAGCCACTTGTAGGTGATAGGGACACTTTATTTTAATTAAGTTAAAATAAATACAAAAATGACATAAGCATATATCTTTTAGAAAAACAAATTTTACATAATGTTATATATGTTATATTTTCGAATATAAATATTCATTAGAAAGATAAAACCATTTCCTACATAATTTTATTTTATTTATAATTTTTGTACATTATATAATTTAATTTATTTATGACACAATGGTGATGTAGTAATTACCTAATTAATGAAAATATAGAAACATTAAAATTATAAATACCCAAATAAATTTAATTTGAGAGTTTTATAAATAACAATAATTTTCCTGGTTAATATGACATGTTATAATTGATTTAATTTACGTTTTTAGTAGTAATAATTCTGTTATAATTTTTACAAAAATCAATTATTGAAATGTGTCAAAATTGACATAAAAGTGTTTTTAAAATGAATATTATATTATTAATTGATATTAAATTCCTAAAAATCTATGGTTCTTCCAAGAGACTTATATAATGATAGGTGTATCATTTTAGGACCACTTGAAGGTATCTTGGATGTATATAGTAAGTTTATTAACCATATAATTTAAAAATATAGAGAGACATTGTAAAAGTGAAACTAATTAACTAAGAGTTAATACATAAAGATAAGGTTAATATAGTGACCCAAACCTGTCTAAATCCTATTAGTTGAGTGTCTTTCGACCCATACCCACCTTAACCTTTAAATAATCCACTTTGGAGCCATTAGAAACTGAATATGAATTTATTATAAAACAATATTTCTAGCTTTTCCAAAGGTGCCCCTCACCCCTGTTAAAAAAGGGCACTCTCCCTTCTCATTAATTCACACATTAAAAGCATTTTGGCTAGCCAAAACCTGACAAAATACTCTCTCAATATCCCTAACTTCATTATAGAGGCCTTCCATTACTCATAAAGCCATCCTATGGAGCCCTTTACATCAAATCAAAAGGAAGAACCCGAAGAAGAGGTAATGTATTCACCAACCTCTTTCAAGTTCCTTTCTTCTTGAACTTCTTCTTTCTTTGTTATTCCAATTATAAAATAATGACTCCAGTATCTTATATATACTGTGATGTTATTATAAATATGGTACAACCATATTCAGTATTCTATCCATCCTTTGAATGACATGCCACCATACGTACGTACGTACGGACTACCGTCTCCATGTCCTGGTGTAATTATTATTCAATAAATTATTATTTGGATGGGTATAATAATGATGTGAAATTCATCTAAATAATAAATATAACATGATAATTATTCTTTATATATGATATACCATCCAATTATATATTATTTTAATATCAAAATAATGATATTGTCACTCGTGCGTACGTACGGACTACCGTCTCCACGAACGCGATGAGATTCATTCTCCATCGTATCCATTCAAGTATAATTATCATTTTATGATTAAAAAATATTCTTTAATGACATTATATGATTATGGATATGAATAAGATACAACCTATCCATGACAACCACAGCTTACGTAACCAAACATATAAAAAAACGAGTAAGTTAACACCCAAAATGACGATAACACTAAGATATTATTAAGAAAGCAATGTTAAAACATTATATATGATATCATATTAATGTTTATGATTATTTTATAATTTAATAACAATTATTTCACCATTATACAGGAGTTTAACCTACTCCCAACCAAGTAAAAAGTACAAGGTAAGGGTTAATTTTAGAATCTCTTTATTATCCGAGGTTGTTTATATGTAATTATCTAATGGGATTTCTTTATCATCTACATCCATGTCCCTTAAAAATGTATTTAAAAACATTTTTACTATTTACTATAAAATGATTTACATTCATTTATACCATTATGTGTTTTGAAAGGAATCTTTCCGTTATTTTCCAAATAAGGTACTTTTTAACGTTTTCGACAAATTTATGGTAAGAATGTCTTTTTAAACTTATACGGCGGGTGCAGTTATTTTCCACCGTTATAAAATCGATGAAGCTTCCCTTACAAGGTTATAAGAATAATTTCAAAGTAAATGTTTTATTTTATAATTATTTGACTTTTAAATGATTTCAAAATTAATATTTTAAGAATTTGTGAAAGGTACTCTTTATCAAGATCATAATTTTAAATTTTCTAAAGATTTATCTTTCTAAAACATTTTAATTAATGTCCATGTTTTCAAAATGATTTTAAGGATTTATTTATATAGACATGAATGTTTACAAATGATATTTAGTTTCATATGTTTCAAATTGTTATGGGACACTTTGATTCAAAAATCTCTTTTAAATTACTTCCTTTATAAATGTGTGAATTTTCAATGATTTCGAGAAAAGAGATATTTATATCAAATAGTTTGTATTTCATCTATGTCAACGTCCTATGATAGATTTTATGCTTATTTTAAGTTGATTTATTATGATACAAAACTTCTGTATTGTATTGAAGGTTTTGTGATATATTTTACTATGGATGTGTTATTATACCATTCATAGTTAATGGAGAAAGTATTGACATTTCGTATGCTAGTTTTAATATTAATGTTTATGTTTTCTGTAAACCATTTCATATGGGAATGCATTGGACTTAGTAAGTGACGGGTGGAGCTCGCTATAGCTCCTCGATGCATCAGTTGGTCTCATGAGACAAACTAGTGTCTTGGAACAAGGCTTTGACAAAATCTTATTTGTAGTCTGGGCACGAGGCCTTGGCTATGTGGTTATGATAGTCCAACATTATGCATTCCATCATTATGAAAGTGGTTATTTCTACTGCATGTGATTATTATATTAGTATAATATCCATGTGAATAAGTAAATGGCATTATTTCATTTTATTTTTTCCATACTATGTTGAAGTTTATGTTTAAAAGGATTTTGTTTTAGTTATATATTGCCTTAAATGTTTATTCTTATTTATGAAAGTTTCCACTATATTTCTATCCTTACTGGCCATTTAAGATCACCCCGTTTCTATGTTTTATTTTTCTCAGGATGTGAAGAAGTAATTTATGAATGACCTATAGGGATAGTATGAGGGGATAAGAGTGTGGACTATGGAGACTATATTGTTGTAATTTTTATTTTTTGATGTAATGTAAGACTTATGAATCTTTCTATTGTTTCCAAGACTACTAAAGTAATAGGTCTTTCGAGACTTGATCCTTTGTGATCATCCCAATGATATGTAATAATGCACCAACTCTGGGTTACTGGGGTCGGGGTGTTACAGTTGGAATCAAAGGATGTTTAGTACAAACCTTGGAAGATAGATTTAGAAAAACTCTGATTAGAGCACATAGATTTAAGATGGACTTTGAGGATTAGTATAGAAGAACTTCCTAAAATTTTGATATTGTGTATATTTTGTTAGTTTTTCGAGCAATACATCCCTGTATTGATACAAGCAGGTAGAGGCAGCTCTGGCGCAGATGTACCTAGGGGTAAAACCTGAAAACACTTCTTTGAACTAGACTCGAACGAGAATTGGTGCATGACAATAGGCCTTGCTGCACTCTTGGTTACGACACTCCGGGGGGATATTCTTAGGATAATTTTCATTTTCTTTACAAACCATTATTAAGGGTTTATGAGTATATACTTTCTCAAAGAATTTTTTTTATGATTTTTGATTATATCCATAAATAGTTCAATTTATGTTAAGTGTTTTACAAGTATGGAATTATGTATTTTGATTCCTAAACTAATGTAGTTTATGATATTGTTTAGAAATGGCTCCCAATAGATGGAATGAGAACTCCATCAATATGCATGATCCAAAGAGTAAGGGGGATCATATCTTTCATGGTCTTAATCCCGAATTTAGAAGGGAAATAGTCTCCCACGTATTACCATCATATGAAGAAATTGAATCATGTGATGATAAGATAAGTAAGGAATTCTTTGAGTCCTATGGCTTTGAAGGGATGCCAGAGAAGGAAAGGATGGTAGAAAGAAGGACAGATTAAAGGAAGAAGGTAAAAAAGGATTTTCCCATATGTGATAACAGTGGAAAGAATCACCTTGGAAATTGCTTAAAGGGAATGGGAGTATGTTATTAGCGTGGAGAAAAAGGACACAAGGTACGTGACTACAAGGGTAATAAAATGGTTTCAAATGTACAATGCTTCATTTGCAAGGAGTTTGGACACTATGTGAACCTATGTCCAAGTCATCAGACTATGCCGTAAATGATTCTTTTGGATAATAATAAAGTTATGATACTACCACATATGAAGAGGAATGATTAGATTTCTTATGTTGATTATGTCATTTGAGTGTTGTATCAACAATGTAATTGTTATAATAATTATGGAGTATATAAGGATTGTACTATAGTACAATTTCATTAAGGACTTGAGATTGTGTGGAACAAAGAAAAGTGACTCAATAGCAGGTTAAATTTTTGGAAAATATTTGGTTGAGGGAATGATAAACCATAATATGGTTCTGATACCGAGGTAGTGATTTTAGAATAATACAAGATTGATTTGGATAAATTATTTTGGATATTCTTTGACTACCTTGAAACTGATTAATGATTTGTATATTCCATCATTGTTGGGTTTTACAACATTTTTGGATTGAAGGAGTATATCCATTATTCTTTAAGGAATAAGGGATCATGAATTTAATCAATAAGGGTTTATGGTAATTCAGGATGTTGTAGTGTTTTAAAATAATACATGATAAAGGTGTTCAAATGTTATTACACGACAAAAAGGATCTTCATTTTTTTTTACCTTCCTTATAAATTTTGGACTAAAGTATTTTCGATAGTTCTAGTATGGATTATTTTTGGATTTCCATGACATGACAACTGGAAGGTCGGGTGGCAACCCGTCGCATCCGGCAAGGCCGTGAGACTTGAACCCACAACCGAAGGGTGACAAGGGTGTATCACCTACCACTGGCCCACGTGATGTCCTGGATTAAATAATGATTTTTTTTTTTAAAATATATGGTAGATGAATTATAAAATCATTTTATTTGGAACCCTATACGAATAGGATAAATTGAATATATTTTTTATGTTCTATTATCTTTTAGAGTGAAAAATGAGTTTGTGGTAGAAATTAGTTAAAGGATGGAACTATACTTGTCAAGAATATATTTTTCTTCTTCTCTTATTTTATGAATAAATTAATTCTTATACATTATATAAGAAATCCTAAAACCAAAAATGTGTCATCCTAATACCCTATGTTTTGTTGAACCGATGGTATTTCAAATCATCATAGATTGATGAATTTAATGACCTCAATTTTACACTTGTTTGTTATTGATGACCTCAATCACTAGCTATAAATATTTATGTTTTTCCTCCAATTATATGTCTCTAATTTCCACCAATTTTCTCCAAATAAAGATCATAATTTCTTGGTGACCCTTTTATTTCTCTTTTCCCCTTATTAAGACTAAATTTTATTAACCCAATTTCGGATATGGGTTTTCCCACCAAGATATTTTCTATATTCAAACTTTTATTTTCTAAGAACAATTTCAAATTGTGAGGATACAATTTATTGAAGGAGGAGGGAATGTAACACCAAAAGATTTCATAGTGTGATATTTCTTCAAAATAATTCAATAACTTTCACTACACGCAACACCGAGATCATGCGCACCATGACTTACCAAACAAGCTGTTCAAAAGATTTTCTGAATAATATTATCTAAATTTTAAACTTTATATAATCCTTATAATTTTGGAATACATATTATGCGTTTCTTAGACATAATTTAAGAACAAATTCATTTATTTCAGATAAAAGAAGTATTTTTCAAAAAATGCACTTTTACCAACTTTTAAAAGTGAAACCCTTTTTTTAATTCTAATATTTTAAACTTTTATATATTCAATTTGACTAAAATAATTTATTCTATAGAATGGGGACATAAAAAATTTACAAGGTAACACCCCAAGCTTCCATGGTACGCTTCTCTTTGAATAATATCGTAGCGTGTGTTGTACGCAACTTCGGGTTCTAACAAACACAACAACTAATAAAAATAGCCGTTATGAATAGTAATACCTAATTTTTGAAATTTAATAAATTTTATCTCTCAAAATGAACTTCATTTTTGGATTTGGAATATAGAATTTATCCTAGGGTGAAATTTTGGAACTTTTCGGATAACATTTATATTTTGATGAATAGTGAAAATTACTAAATTTTAATTAAAAACAACTTTTTTTATCAAAATAATTTATATTGATAAATTATTAATTGGAGTAGTTTTAAATTTTATTTGGAATATATTTTTACCATTTAATAAAATTTTGGACATTGTACATAATTTCACAATTAAACCGGACATAAAAAAGTGTCAATCTTTTGATAGTTATTATCTTTTAAAAACACGCTTTTTGTTTTAACAACGAGAATTAATTTTAAATTAATTCCTGCAACTTCTATGTTTTGAATTTGTAAAAATGGATTCCATATTTAAAATCAGGATGTCTAAATTGTGCAAATAGGTAACTTTTATTTTTAGACATTTTGAATAATTACTCCGCTAAATATTTTATTTACCATGGTTAAAGGGAAAATCCGGTAAATAAGGGTTGAACAATAATATAATAATAATAATAACAGATTACCCTAAAAAGTGTCCTAACCTTATTGGTGGATACATTTCCGACCATGTGCATCTTTGGGTCGATTTTTGGGACCCCATGGAGCCACTTGTAGGTGATAGGGACACTTTATTTTAATTAAGTTAAAATAAATACAAAAATGACTTAAGCATATATCTTTTAGAACAACAATTTTTACATTGGGTTATATATGTTAGATTTTAGACTATAAATATTAATTAGTAATCTAAAATTATTTCCTACATAATGGTATTTTATTTATAATTTTTATACATTAAATAATTTAATTTAGTTATGACACAATGGTGATGCAGTAATTACCAAATTAATGAAAAATTAGAAAAACTAATATTATAAATACCCAAATAAATGTAATTTGAGACTTTTTATAAATACCAATACTTTTCTAGATTAATATGACATGTTAGGATTTATTTAATTAACTTTTTTAGAAGTAATCCTTCTGTTTTAATTTTTACAAATATCAATTGTTGAATAGTGTCAAAATTGACATAAAAGAGTTTTTAAAACAAATATTATATAATTAATTGATATTAAATTCCTAAAAATATAAAGTTAGGCCACGAGACTTATATCATGATAGGTGTATCATTATTGGACCACTTTTGGGTCGCTTGGATGTATATAGTAAGTTTATTAACCACATAATATAAAAATATAAAGATACCTTGTAAAAGTGAAACTAATTAACTAAGAGTTAATACTTAAAGATAAGGTTAATATAGTGACCCAAACCTGTCTAAATACTATTGGTTGAGCTTCTTTGTAACCATCCACAACTTAAAATTTAAATAATCCACTTTTTAGCCATTAGAAACCGAATATGAATTTATTATAAAATAATATTTCTAGATTTTCCAAAGGTGCCCCTCACCCCTCTTATAAAAGGGAACTCCCCCGTTCTCATTAATTCACTCCTTCAAAGCAATTTGGTTCAGCCAACCCCTACCCAAATACTCTCTCAAATTACCTCAATTTATCCTAGAGGCCTTCCTTTAGTCATAAATCAAAACTAAGGATCCCTTTTTATCAAATCAAAAAGAAGAACCCAAAGAGGATGTAATGTTTTCACCACCCTCTTTCAAGTTCCTTTCTTCATCAACTTCTTCTTTATTTGTTATTCCAATTCTTAAATAATAACTCCAGTATCTTATATATACTGTGATGTTATTATAAATATGGTACAACCATATTCATTATTCTATCCATCCTTTGAATGACATTTCACCATACGTGCGTACGTACGACTCACAGTCTCCACATCGTGGTGTAATTGTTATTCAATAAATTATTATTTGGATGGGTATAATAATGATGTGTAATTAATGTAAATAATAAATATAACAAGATAATTATTTTTTATATATGATATACCATCCAATTATATATTATTTTAATATCAAAAGAATGATATTGTCACTCATGTGTACGTACGGACTACCGTCTCCACAAACGCGATGAGATTCATTCTCCATCGTATCCATTCAAGTATAATTATCATTTGATGATTTAAAAATAATTTTTAAGTACTTGATATCATTCTGGATATGAATAAGATACAACCTATCCATGACAACCACGACTTACGTAACAAAACATATAAAAGGAAACAAGTAAGTTAACACCCGAAACGACGATAGTACTAAGATATTATTAACAAAGCAGTGTTAAAAGATCATATATGATATCATATTAATGTATCTTATTCTTGTATAATTTAATAACAATTATTTCTCCATTATACAGGAGGTTAACCTACCCCCAAACAAGGAAAAGTACAAAGTAAGTGTTAATTTTACAATCTCTTTATTATCCGACGTTGTTTATACGTAATTATCTACTGGAATCTCTTTATCATCCATATCCATGTTCCTTAAAAATGTATTTAATTTTTTTTTACTATTTACTAGAAAATGGGTTAAATTCATTTATACCCATATGTGTTTTTAAAGGAATATTTCCGTCGTTTTCCAAACAAGGTACTTTTTACCCTTTTCGACAAATTTAAGGTAAAAATGTCTTTTTAAACTTATACGGAGGGTGTGGTTATTTTACACCGTTATAAAATCACTGAAGCTTCCCTTACAATATTATAAGAATATTTTCAAAGTAAATGTTTTATTTTATAATTATGTGTATTTTAAATTATTTCTAAATTAATATTTTAAGAATTTGTGAAAGGTACTCTTTATCAAAATCATAATTTTAAATGTTTTAAAGATTTATCTTTCTAAATATTTTTAATTAATGTAAATGTTTTAAAAATGATTTTAAGGATTTATTTATATGGATATGAATATTTTGAAATGATATTTATTTTAAAAAGTTTAAAAGTGGTATGGGACACTTTGATTCAAAAATATTTTTTAAATTACTTCCCTTATAAATGTGTGACTTTTCAATGATTTCGAGAAAAGAGATATTTCTCTCAAATAGTTTTTATTTCATCTATGTCAACATCCTTTGATTGATTTTAAGCTTAATTGAAGTTGATTTATTATGACACAAAACTTTTGTATTGTATTGAAGGTTTTGTGGTATGTTTTACTGTGGATGTGTTATTATACCATTCATGGTTTATGGAGAAAGTATTGACATTTCATATGCTAGTTTTAATACGAATGTTTATGTTATGTTTAAACCTTTTCATATGGCAATGTATTGGACTCAGTATGTGACGGGTGGAGCCTGCTATAGCTCCTAGATGCATCGGTAGGTCTCATGAGACAAACTAGTTTCTTGGCACAAGGCCTTGACAAAATCTTATTTGTAGTCTTGGCACGAGGCCTTGTCTATGTGGTTATGATAGTCTGCAATTATGAATTCCAACATTATAAAAGTGGTTATTGATATTGCATGTGATTATTTGATTAGTAGAATATCCATGTGAATAAGTAAATGGCATTATTTCATTTTATTTTTTCCATACTGTGTTGATGTTTAAGTTTGAATTTTTTTAAGTTATACATTTCCTTAAATGTTTATTCTTATTTATGAATGTTTACGCTATATTGTTATCCTTACTGGGAATTTGATCTCACCACTTTTATATGTTTTATTTTTCCCAGGATGTGAAGAAGTAATTTATGAATGACCTGAAGGGATAGTATGAGGGGATAAGAGTGTGGACTATGGAGACTATATTGTATTAATTTTCATTTTATGATGTAATGTAAGACTTATGAATCTTTCTAGTGTTTCCAAGACTACTAATCTAATCGGTCTTTCGAGACTTGATCCTTTGTGATCATGCCAATGTTATGTAATAATGCACCGAATCTGGGTAACTGGGGTCGGGGAGTTACAATCAGACTCACAAGGCTTAATAAATTCCCTCGGATTGGAGATATTCTTTCTATAAGAAAAGGTTCATCAGAATCACTATGGGTCCAAAATGAAAGGAAGATTATAATAAGGAAGATTTTTTCGGATTACTCATGGATCCATTCAAAATATGAAGAAGATTTTCTAATCTTGGAGATCTCATAAATCTTAAACAGTTTAAGAAACTTGTGATAAAAGAATTATAAAAGAAATGGGGAGTGATGTCAATCATATTGGTAATTAGGAATAATGTTGATGATAAATGGGTTGTAAAGTAAAAAATACCTCCCAAATAAATTCAATCCTTGTGAAAGATGACCATAAAAATATTCAATGTCATGATACATGGAAACATTTTTGAATGAGGAATGTATCTAAAGTTGATGATTTTTAGTTATATTTCATTAGTGTTAGAACAACAGAAATAGAAATGTTTTTTGGATGGGATGGTTGATAAAAATGTAATGTTTCGAATATGTGAGTTTTTTAGTCAGACTAATAAGCCATGAGAAACAAATATTCAATGAAACATGCTATTGTCGTTCATATTCATTGAAAGAAATAATTTTTCAATGGAGGAACTAAAACCATTTGTCTATTGGATGCAGTGTACCACCTATTATGAAAGTAATATGGACAATTATCATCAGATGAAAATTAGAGGAAGAATTGATTTGAGGGGGACTATTGAGACCAATAAAAATAAAAGAAACTGGGAGTTAATGGGACCCAAAAATATAGAGAATAAAAAAAGTTTTATGTTTCCAATATGAATACAAAAATTCAAATATCAATCAATAATTTAGTCAACCATTTCATATCAAGACAATTTTTTCATTGTATTTAAAATTTGGAACACTATTTTCCATAATATGTGGGGAAAGAGAAATAAAAACTTATATATTTTTTATTTGTGGAAGGAGAGAAGATATCTTTTGTCTGGGAATAGTTAGGTCAAGTGCCATAGAATCAAAAATATATCGATTATCAGAGTGAAGTAGAGACCATTACAAAAAAAAATGTTGAGACTATCAAACATTATGAGATAATATATCATCAGTCTAAATTAAATTTTAAAAGAATAATCTCGTAATGAATTTAAAAATGTTTTGTAAAGGGGAGCTTGACGAATGAATAATAAAGTGTTTTGTCTAAAAAATTTATGTTTTCAAGTGGTGTATAACAAGGTAATGAAGTATTCAGTCCTAGCGAATTTGCCAAGTAGGTCATGGAAAATCATAGGGACCAAATATATCCATCATAATGATCAAATCCGAATTAAGAATAAGAATTAAAATAAAGATAGAAGTTAAATTCATAAGTGATATGAAGTTGTAATAATATTTGAAAAGTCATAAGAAGAGTTGAGAAGCTTTGAAGAAGTAAATATGCGCCCCAAATTCAAGGATAAATTATGATTTGGGAAATTTAGTTGAGATTGAATTATTTTTACAATCCCACCGAAAACAATTTTGGGTTAAATTAAAATAGAGTAATTTATTTTTACTTTCATAACATCAATGTACTATTTAAGAGATATAGCAGTGCACTGAATAATTCTATAGAGATGATGTTTCTGGACTGATCCTACATGAATATTCTTCCTACATAAAAAAAGGAAAGTCAATAGAGAAGATCATATTTATAGATCATCATATTTTTACGAATCATCAGACATGGTATTAGACTCTGATTTCTAAAATCATATAGAATAATTGATGAATTGAGTCCATGTTATTCTAGTAGTGTGATATTATAGGACTATGAAATCAAACTGGGAAGATCAGACATGGAAATCTGAATATGTATCATGAAGAAGTCCACAATGATATTACATACTACTAGGTTAGAAACTGAAGAATTGTTTTGAAAAAAATATTATTCAATATTGTTAAGGCATCACAATAACATGCTTAATAACATGTTACAGAAAAAATATTTACATCTGTTTTTCAAGAAGCAGCACACACATTTCTATATTGAAAATTATATTATATGTGTGTAAGGGCATATCCTAGTAGTTGTATTCTAAATAAATGAACTGTTTTAAAGTGGACTGTGTGGTATCATATTGTTTTCAAACCTTACCAAGGACATTCATATTGAAGTTGAGTAGTGAACCTTTAAAATTCTTGTGTTCCTATGGGTGTGTGATTGTTTTTTTATTATAAGTGATAACTCTTTAACTGGAGTAAAATGGTGTTTCTGAAAAAAAAGAAACATAAAAGTAAAAATATCATTGATTCAACCCCTCTCCCTCTTAGTGGTAAATGATATTTATTGGTAACATACAACTACATACAATATCACCTAATAAAAAAAAGTCATAACTCCTCCAGTTGATCATCCTCAAAATGCTCAACTACCCCTATAGATGAGTCATCAACATTCAAGAAAATATTGGATAAATACCGTATCGAACACCATAAACATAAAAAAATTCCCTTGATGTCTCCACCAGACCTTTAATGAAACACCCTTGGTTGAATCCTTAACAATCCATGTCTTCTATCGTACCATATAGAGAGCACCAAAAAATCCCCAACATGTAGCAATTATGACTATTGAGCTCCAACCTATGGCCAAAATCAAGACCTTGGTTTTATCTAACACCATACATGATACAATAAATGGAATTAACAATAACCATAATCTCCCCCTAACTCAAGAGTATCCTTATAGTAATGGAACAAAACTATTTTTGGATAACAACAACCCACACTTCACCCATCACTGATAGTGATAGCGTAATGGGATGATACATATCATCCTTAAACGTAACTAAAAAATAAATACCATCACCCATTATTAGATAAAAAAACACCTCCAAAGCCCTTAATTAAAAAACCACTAAAAAAAAGGGCCCCGACATAATTAAATAATGGTGTATCCCATGTCATATGATTCTTCCATTACAAGTCCTAGAGTATCAACATGAATAACTTTCATTAGAACCACAATAATTTCACTTATCGCGAGACATGTTCTCTCACCTTTAACTACAAACTCCGATGATTCCATTAAAATCCAACACTGTATTAGTTGTTTCATTATACCGTATCCTCTAATTATTTATATCATGTAACATAATAACATTACATATCCTTGAACACTATTCAT
This sequence comes from Viscum album, assembly GCA_963277665.1. Classification (NCBI taxonomy): domain Eukaryota; kingdom Viridiplantae; phylum Streptophyta; class Magnoliopsida; order Santalales; family Viscaceae; genus Viscum; species Viscum album. The sequence goes on from OY728151.1 coordinate 111,646,129, forward strand.
TAATCTTCCATTAAAAACTAATTTTTTATCATCCTTCGCTCACATTTGATTCTATTTATAGTCTCATAGCCATACACCTTTATTCAACTAAAACCACAAGACAATAACAAGGTGCATCTCCCATAAACACTTACCTATCAGACATCATCAATTCTCAACTGTTTCCCTCTCAAATGAAACATAAACTCAAGGACTGGACCCAAATCCAGTGGTTCAAATTTCTCTATTAGATAACTCCCATGTTTTTTACACTGGCTAGGAATGTCCCTCACTATAGAATCCATAGTATATATATCCCTTGATGTTTATCTAAAACCATGGTCACCTCACTAATCCATGAAAATTCACACGAATACTCAAAACCCAAACATCATTCTAAAGTTCAACTTGAATCCACTATGCTCCCACATGTTCCATAAGAAATATAATTAGAAGAAAGGTCAAGGAAAAAATTGACACTTCCTAAAAAAATAACATGTTCTAAAAATTCCCCAACTATCATTATATTTTTAATTTTAGGATCACAATACATATTCACATGTGTCACCCCAATGCCTTTTGAGGATGTCATTTCTCAAAATATACTCACCATAATCAATTTCATAACCATCAACCCTATCCCAATTGCATGATCATCACTATTTACAGACTTATGAATGATAATTATCTTTTAAATCTAGCCAAAAAACAAAAATCATTAGCACATAATACCTCATGTCATAAAAATAAAAGGAATAAAACATTCCTAAAGCAGTTACCAAGATGCACTAATCATGAATCACTATCACAGGATAAACACCCACATCTTCCATCCTAAAAAAACTCAAAACATGACTGAAACCTATGATGAATCACAATAGAAAGGAATAGGGAACCAACTCCCCAACCTAGTGTCAAGAACATAAGTCCACTAGGAACTCCCTCCTAGCCGACATACAAATACATACAAAAATCACACTTCCTGGTACGATAGTAACCTCCATTAAAATGTCAAGTGATATATAATTATCCATACACCTACTATAGTGCCTCAAAATCAAACAATAATCCTACCAATTCTACCCATTCATTCTCCAAGCACAAACCACTACACATCACTAAACCACACCCCACAAAGTAATAGCTCAAAGTTATACAATTACTTAGTATCTCTCACAACCCCAACCATTCATACTAAGTGTAAACACAAAATACCCATGGGTTAGTATAATATATATATTTAGGGTACATAAGAATACTTCTTTTTAGTTTGATTAAACCATAGTTTTCATAGGAAATAGATATTTTTAATAAAATATCAATTACAAGTTATATATTATGAGGCTTTATAATTTATACATGGAATTTTATTTAGAAGACACTATTTAGAAAATCAAACATGTCATCATATGTTTTTTGTTAACCATATAATTAAACTCAACATTTTCATTGTAGATGCTTATTCAAATAAGATGTTAAATAAAATTTATAGAGGAAAACACTATTTATTTTATAAATAGAATTTAATTATTTAAATCTGTATAAAAATTAAATAAAAAATAATAACATCATATATATTTTTTCATTTTAGGTTACTAGTTACATAATGTAACACCATACAATTATATGAAAAAACTATATAAATGCCTATAAGAAAATAAAATAACCAAAATATGACACAGCCTGGGTAACAAAATGACCAATATTAGGAAATCATGAAAATGAAATGTTAATCTGAAATGCATGATATGAATTAAGAAAAAACCCCTATATTACTATACCATTTAGGCGTAAAATAGGATAAATTAATAATTTCATTAAAAAATGTGCCAGCTAAGGTACAATAAACAAATTATATGAATGCCCAACATGAATGAAAATCCTATCCCTGAAAGCATTGACTTTACAAACAAATAGGGTTTCCAATATATGACACTAGATCCATACCATGTTCTGAAAAATTAATATTATCCTTCCTATCGATCATAAATGAAATGGAAAAATAAAAAAATTATATGATACCTCTTTTTAATTCCTTAACCCAGGATCCAATGAACTAGTGTTATGATCCATTGTTCCATATGACCTTAGGCATGCATCCCTGTATACCAGATGATTTCATCCACTAATTCAGTTCTAATATAGGATAATGGGAATAATATACCAATATATTAGAGTAACATTGATAATATAATGAATAAATAAAACATGAACACATATATTTATATAACCTTATATAAAAACATATAGACAATAACTAATGGTTACAATATGAAAATATGCTATTCCAAAATAGAATTTAATATAATGACTCATGTAGTCGTACATTCATTTTGGGTCATATGTACAAAACCAAAAAATTAAAATTGGTAAAATATAAGTACCATGAAAAATGATCCATATTCACTTCCTAGTCCCAATATCCCATTCGTCATCATAGAAACTATGAAATATACAATATTAGGCACTTTTCAAATCTTTATCCTATAATGAATTAGTTTTATCTATTTGGTTACCCATGTGTCATGGAGACCAATGTAGGGTGTTAATATAACTAATTTGGAGACCACTAACAATACCCATAAATATCCAGTTAGATAATCAAGTTCATGGGAGGTATAATAATCTAAAATAGGTGGTACATAATAAATAAACAAACCAAACACCCATTATCACAGTCTTCTTAGTAACAACAATGGTCGGTCATGGCTGATTTTTCTAGTACTGTGGTGTCTCCAAGAATTTCATGAGGAATGAACCTTTATATAAAACCATACATAATCAAGGAACTCATCATTTCATTCCCCATTATTATAAATAATTATACATAATTCGACCGGTCAACCAAGATCCCCTATAAAATTAGATTCACTCATGTCTATATTCACCAATATCATTCACCATATGAAAATCAATAATAATACTAAAATCCAAAAACATCATACATCATGTGTAATACATGGAGCTCATACAAACATTCTTAATCACGTACTACGTGGAATCCCTGATCTCATCCTAACATTCTTGGTCATTAAGCATCAAATGGAATCTAGTCACTCAACATGAAATTCCACATATAATGTACCATAACTTCCCCCAAGGCCTAGAATTTAATATATACATTATTTCTTAAAAATCTATCTCAAATTCCCATTTTAATAAAAAATTACCATTTACCATATTTTTCCCATTTCACACAATAATATGGTGAATTTAAATTATAATTCAAATTGATTTTTCAAGACCATGATACAAATTATGAAATTTAGTTTTATTTTATGTTTACCAATTTTTAAAATTAATTCCAACCATTAGATCACCTTCTATTAGGTGAAATGCAAATTTTTTAAACACACTTCCATTAGTCAATACATGTTCTATTATAAAACCATGACATTCCATTTTAATATCCCATTATAGTGGTTCATTAACTCATAAAGAATATCCATATTTTTGGTTTTAATTATTTTTATAGTTTCAAAACACATTATTTAAGAATTATCAATAAACCACTCACATTGTAATTTTATGAAAGACTATATGGTAAATATACGAACCACCTAAGTCATAAATAAAGCCTCTTAAATCTAGCACTAGCTTAGATACCTAACATTCATGCTTGTTTGAGACCAACACCCAACACATAAACCACTGAAGGCCATATCTTATATCAAAAAAAGTAATATCAATTAATTATAATAATCATATAATTAATGAAAAAAATTAATCCAATTATCTAAAATAAACCACTTATGAATTTGTTGAAATTCATTCAATGGGTTTTCCTGACTCATAAGAACCGAGTATAACCAACCTCTGAAGGTCCATGAAATGGTTCAGAAACTCACCCAAGTTGATTTATCATAATATATAATAGGATTCGTGGGAAATTAAAATTTTAATTAGCACAAATAGATCACACAACCCCTTAAATTCACCAACAGTGGAATATGGTGCATATATTGTCTATGGACACCCTGTAGAATGAAAAAATGTAACCACATCATCCTAGATTTATTTTAATATCCTAAGGTGAAATTTTCACACAAATACCTAACTAGGAGAACTAAAAAATATAGGAAAATATAAAAGGAGTATAAAAAGAGTAATATTATTACTATAAACTCAGCAATACTATAGACAGAAGGAGAATTAAAAATGAAAATATGTAGATCCAACAATGAGAAGAGGTGGAGAAAACGGTGTGTAAAAGAATGCTATGTCATAATGGTATTGAAAATGAAGATGTTGAGTTCAAAAACCATTATGGAATTTTTATATAATACCACTATTTTTGAGGTTCTTGGTTTTTTACACATAGTTTTCAAAACCATGAACTATTCATGTAGTCAAAAATTCACTAAGTAAAACCACCGTTCAATATTTGGTACACGGTCTTAGAGTCTATGTAAAAACAATGTAAAATAGTATTGAAGTTAATTGGAAATTCCTACTAGGTCAGCTTATCCCCTTCCCATGATTTAAAAAATCATGCCCCTCATTGAAAATCCCTCAAAGATGATGGTTTATCTTAGATAAAACAATGATTTAACCATGTATTACATTTCTCTTTTGAAAAATTATGAAGTATCCATCCCCAATGATTTGAACACTTATATGGGAATAGAAGACCCCTCCTGGTACACAAACCAAATCCCAAAACACCCTTTTAGAAGCCTAAATATTTATAATCCAATTTTGAACCCTAATTAAAATTACATACTATTCACAAGATGAAAATTCAAAATTAATTTGAATTTCAAAAGCTCATATCACTAATGGGTTATTAGACTCTTCTTATATTGTGAGTTTTAAATAAAGGTATTTTTTAAATTATAAAATTGATTTTACTTTTCAAATTGAAATGTTTTTTCTTTATATCATCATATCACCAAGATAAAATTTACGTCTTTTAAGGGATATATTATGGGAAATTATTTTTAAAAGTTAATATTTTAAAATTTTTTCATGTAACTTTTTAAAATTATACCATTGAAGGTGACATGTAGATTTTCATTCTATTTCAATTTTAAAATTTTTTTCCAAATGGAATCTTTTGATTTAGCTTCAATTTAGCTCATCATTTTCAAAATAATGTACCCTTATTGGGATTTTTTTATGATTTACCCTTTTATATATACTTATATATATTATGATTTTTAGTTTAAACTCACAATATAGAATAATTCAATCCTTGATTACATATTTTTTAATATTGATCAAAAAATTATTTTTGAAGGTTTGTTTTTCACTTATGTTAATAGTATTCTATGTTTCCATTAAAGAACAATTGTTACCCATTTTAAACTATTTTAATTATTCCTTAAAATGGGTAATGATATTTTTATCCATTTTATTATCATGGTGAAAATTATTGATGTTCTATATGTTTTTATTATAACATGGATGATAATTACTAGTTGACTATGTGTTTTTTAACTATCAACCTCCTTTATATAGATTGGTTATGATCATTTTATCCCTTTTTGTGACATGGGGAAATGTATTGATAGCCTTGATGAATATTTACTACTAACATAGGTTTATTATGTATTGAAATTTTGTATCATTTAACATATAGATAACAATGTTTTTATTCAAAAATAGGTTTCTTAGAGAAAGGTGTAAAGAGTGTTGTTGAATCATATAGTAAAATAATTGGATATAATTATGTGAGGGGTGGTATGTGAAATTATATATTCCCATGATGCATCAATATTTCTCATGATAAAAAATAGGTTGATTTTTATTTATACATCATCATATAGAGTGATAATGTATAGGAACGTGGAACTGAATAGATATTTTAATGTCCATAATTATATATTACATCAGTATGAGATCAATATTATTAATATAAATTTTTCCATTTTTTCATTAATATAGAATTCACTCAATTTAAATTTATTATAGAATTATTTAGATTATTTATCTCGCCATAAAATATATATCATTCCTATATTTTAACAAAGTTAGTTATTTTATTATCTTAATAAACACTTTAGATCAGCCCTTCATTATGTTCTTATTCAATAATATATTAATAAAAGTAGTGAAGGTTATTGGTTTATAATGATAAATTCAATGAAATTATTTTTAGGTGATGTTGAAGACCTTCTTAGATTAAAGAGTTTCGTATATGTTGAAAAAGTTTCCTTTAGTTTATAAGGACATGGGGTTTTCTAGTTTATTTTTTACATATATCTAAATCTATAAACCTAATAGGTAAAATAATGTATTTAATTAATTATTTCATTATGTCATGTAATTATGGGAAGGTAATTCTTTGGAATTTATAGTTTATATCAAAGATAGTATAAAAATTAAGTGTTTATAGTAGAAAATATTAGATCATAGATCTAGAGCATCTCAGTTTATATTACTACCTGATTTATATAACATTATATATTTTGATGATGATGATGATAATTTAATGGTTGGTATGTTACAGTTAATCACAAAATCAAATTTATAGATAAAATTTTGATATAATATTTAATTTAACGTTAATGTAATAATGGACTTCTTATTTTGGGATTAAGTTGAGAGAAAGTTAGTGAAAACACATAGGGTATGTCTAAGAGGGAATTATAAGTATAAGAAAATATATTTATGTCTTGGTAATGTAGATATTATGTGGTTTACTTTGAAAATAAATCCTTTTCTTTATAAAACATGTGTATGCATGCTCAATAAAAAATATACCCAGTAGTAATAACCACAAAAAGTATAGTTTTGGTATTAACTAAATTGTCGCATTGTGCGTGATAAAGAGGGAACATTTCCCAAGATATTCTGACATACCTAAGGTATATAATTTGGTAAATCACATTATATTAACATCTAAATATAATTTATTTATTTTTTCAAGGGATTAGTTTATGAATTCCAAGAGATCCACCCCTAAAAAAAGTATATTAAACTAAATGTACCAATGGATGAAATGAATAAGTCATTATATAATAAATATTTAGACATTGTTTTCATATTTATATGATCATTTACTATCTATTTATTGATAAAAATTATTGTTTTTAATATTCTTTGAAATAAGACCATGAATTTGAAGGTGATAATGGTTTGTATATTGAAAAAACAATTTTTTATAACAAAATAAGATATCATACTAAATTGATTGATAATATTAGTATAATCATATTATAACCGAATTAGTGAGTTTCCTAGTCTTACCAAAGGTTGTGAGAATGCAATTTTAAAAAAATTTAGATTATATGTCATTTTAATTATAGAAGTAATATTAATAAATGTCATTTTTTTATTCAAAATGCTATTGAGGTTTAAATAAAATAATTAGGATCATTCATTAGTCATTTTTAATTTATGGTTTGAAAAAATATATTAAATAGTATTAATGACATTGAGAAATTATTTAATGGAAAGATAATATTTTTAGATATAACTATTTGAAAATGAATTTCTGATGGAATGATAAGTTTTTGGTGTTTTATTTGTCTGATGTGGAGATAAAAAAGGGTTAGTGATTTTAAAAATGTAAGTTCTATTATATTAGTATCCATGGGAATGATGATAATACAATGATAATGATTAATTATTATTTTTATCATAATGTATATTAACTAGTGTTTGACCATATAAAATTGTGTCTGATAATGATTGAGATTTAATGATAGAGTTAATTTCAAGGAGGAACATATGACATTGATGTGGTGTTTTTACATAGAGATTTAAATAGCTCTAGGATTGGTATGTTACAGATTCTATATTATAAGGGTGTAAATATGCATAGTTATATGATTTTATAAATGGTTAATGTTTTTTATGAAAGATAAGAAACTTTATATAGCCCAAAATATTACAAGTAAAATGATGGGTTATACAATTAATAATTAATACATTTAAAATACCCTCACCTATTCTTTACAATGTGTAATAATTAAAATTACGAAGACACAATGTATTCAATAGGAAAAAATGTAACACCCCAACAAATTAATGTAAGACTGCCCTTAAATAATTAAATGTGTTTGATATATTTCACCACATGAAACATTGAACATAATTTAAACTATGATATATTTGGATAAAAAATAAATATTTATGAATGATGATGAATATATAACCATTGAATTAATATTAATGAATTTGAGTAACCTCTTTATAAAAAATATATAATTAAAAAAATGATCATTTAAAAAAATTATATTCAATTAATTTACATAAAGTGTATTCTAATATCATTTATTGTTTATAAAATTATTTTTATTAGAAAATAATTTCTATGTGATGAATCTAAATTTTATCAAATATGTGATTAATTATGATAAATTATTTTTTATAAAATTCATTTGTTAACACAAATTTGTTTGTAAAACATGTTAAATAAGAATAATATAATTATATTTTTGAAAATTATATTTTTTTTTAAAAATAATGGTTTTTATTATATGATATAATTGTTTCTAAAAATTGGTTTTATCATTATTATTATTTTAATTTGATAATTTTAAAACTACTTCTGGACTCATCATAGTAATATTTATTTTATATGACTTGTTGGTATTTTTTTAAAGGAATAACTTTTAGTCAGAAATACCATTTTTATAAATGAAATTACATCAAAAAAATTATTAATATATAACTATGAATAAGAAATTGATTAATAATTTTATAATAATTTTTTTATTTTAATATTTTTATTTATAATTTTAATGATATTGTTTTTAACTTACAATACCATATCTTATATTTTAGAACAAAAGTTAATTTTTTTAATTTTTTTAGTTAATTAAAATATTTATTTAGAAATAAATTTTATCAATTATATAAATTGAAAAATATGAAAAACATTTAATATTCGGAATCAGTGGGTCCGAATTATATAATATGTGCCACTTTATTTTGGTTCATAAAGGGCATGCTAGCTTTGGGAAAAACTAATTTCCTTATTAACGTCTAAAATGGGAAAATATAATCTAAGAGTAAAAGTGCTCAAAATTTCTTAAATATTTCATTGGGATGGATTAACGAGGCCTTTCTCAACCTTATCTCTCCATCTATCCTTTTTTTTTTAATTTTTGAGCCACATTAAATGAGTTTGACTTTCCATTGTTGAATGATTTTGCATATTATAAAAAATTTTATTCTCAACAATTATAAATGGGAGCTTTAACCATACTTTCATGGTGCTACTAAAAGTTTTATTTCTATATAAACCTATCCATTTTACATCCCCTATAATAAATTTTCACTCTCTCAATATTCTAGTCATAAGATATTATCCTATGCAATCCATTTGAAACGGATCTTCCAAAGAAATTGTTAAGTCCTCAACATGAGTTATGATTCTTATAGAACATCTTTATTTTGAATGTTTCATTTTAAATTATACATATAAAATACCAATATAATAAAATATGTATTTTTATATAATATAATTTATTATTATAGTGTAATAAACATTTTTTTAACTTTTATATTAAGAGATGTGAAACTATCATTTGTATGATGTGCCGACTACTGTCTCCAGGATGCAAGACATTTCTTTTTTCCTTAAATACCATAAAAGGGAGGTATAAATGGGAAAATTATAAATAATTATTATATCTATATAAAATTTTTAATATTAATAAATTAACTATATTAATTTTTCCTCCCACTAAATTTAAAATGAAATCATCAGGCATTCTTTCATGTGGACTACAACCTCCAGGGAATGCTTGATTTTCTTTCCTCTTTTCATCATCAAATTAAATGGTTGGTGAATTTGGTTCTATTAAATCATAAATATTATATTTATGATATCATAATGTCTATATTTTGAAAAGTTAGAAAACATATTAATATTTTGATCAATAAATGATTATTATCAATTCAATTATTTAAAACAAGAAAACTAACATAAAATTGTTCTTTTCATTATAATGACTATATATATGTAACAATATATCTTTAATTTTTTAAAATTATGATATATAGAATTAATAAAAACCAAATAATATCATTATTCATCAATTATAATGATATTACATATCATAAACCATTTAATCAACCATCTTTAATGCTTGGTTTAGATTTTGGTTTATTTAAACACCTATTCAAACAATACTATTAAATTATATCATGGTTGAATATGATAAATAATTTATTTTTTTATTATTATATAAATATGTAACTAAGGTATTTTTTGGTTCTAAAAAAATATATGGACATCCTGTGGGAAAGTGTATGTTTATGTTTTTGGTTATTGGAGATCCCTCTCTTCCTGTACAAATGTGTAGGGATAATAGGAAGGGTGTCTCTATATATAAGGTGTATGTGGTTCCCATTATTAATAATAGGTATGTGAATTATGGTGTTCCCACTTTTTCTGATGTAGTGGCTAGAAAGAGGGCTAATCACACCCATGGTGATGTATTTAGAAGTGAGGGTGTGCTGGATGTATAACCACCAATGCCTACAAATCATCTGACATTAAGGGAGATAAATTCTAAATGGTGTGATGTTTCAAGTAATGTTGGAATTGATGATCCTGAAATGTTACTCGAGGAGAAGTTTCTGTTAATAGGTAAATTATATCTTGGTCATGTTAAATGGAGAATTTAGAAGCTCCCAGTTAGAAGCATGTACATGATTCTCATGGGATGCGAGATACACCTATTCCTGCTATACATAAGGCTTTGAGGATTGTTTATTCTACCATTGATCTGACATCATTGGTTGACTCTATCCTTGGGTTTCAGGTTGGTGGAGATGATTCTATCTATGTGAAGCATGTACTATACTCTTTTGATGACTCTTCTAAAAGTAATGTGCCATCTTATGCAAATTTTCATGCTTCTAATATGGATCCTCATGAGCATTTTTATGGTCCTTCATTTACTTCAACATCTTTGGGTGACTCTTTTCCTAGGTTTCTGGTTTATTCAGTTCTAAATTCTTCTTCTCAGGAGATTAGGGATACACCACTTCTTATAGTGTAACAAGATTTACAGATAGCTGATCCTAGATCTACTCATGTATCCTTGGGTGATTCTGCCCTTGGGATGAATCTTGTTCAGGATGTTGATGTGAATAAGCATGCATATATCTCTAGGGGACATTGAAATATGTTTTTAGAGTTTTATCATAGGATTCTTCGACTCTAACGCCACAAGTTACATCTACAGCGTCTATTTTCGTGCCTATGGGTGTACTAGTGTCTGATAATAATAAGTATAATTTCATCATCATGGTGGAGTTTATCAATTCCAAATAATTCGATGATTTATACAAGGAGAGTAGGGAAATGAAAGGTAAAAAACCTTTATCTCATATAGAGACTAATGCATCTGCTACAAAATAGGTTTATTGTTTCAACATACAAGCGGTTGATATTTTCCAAGATGAAAGATCGTGGGATGAAGATGATGTGGTTCTAGTGAATGATCAATGTTTGAATGAATATAACATATAAGAATATGTGGAAGTCAATGATCGTTATGGTGACTTCCAGACACAAAATCAATGGTGAATAGGAAGGAATCCAAGAGGTCGGGGAGATTTCGTGGTTGTGGTGGTAGAAACAAGGACTTAGTGTTTTATATGTAATGTGTTGGTGGGGGTGTTGGTCATCTTTACCCTAAACATTCCTATTGTACGTTATATTTTAGTTTATAATAATTTTCTTTGACCATGGTGTTTTTCCATGGTCTGTGCTGTTTCGATACCATTAATAATATGGGAATTATGACTTTCCAGGAAAAAATAATTCTGACACTATTTTAACAAAACTAGTTCAAAGAATTAAAAATTACATACATGCGATGATGAAATTTTCTTGAATCTAACTAATATATAGGCATATAATTATTTTAAATGAAGAGTATAAATGGTTATTGATATTAATGAGCTATTTTATTATATATTTAATGAATTTTAATTAATCATTATAGATAATTAGTGTGAGTGATGAATGAATCAAGAGAGAGATAATAGTTTTGATATCAAGTAACTCTCTTTAAGACATGTTTGGTATTATGCACCTAAGTTCATTTATGAGGTTTATCTAGTTCTATATGATATTTCATATAATTACTTATCATTTAAAAATGGTATTTTATGTTCAATTACATTAACAACAATTTAAGGGGGTTTGATTAAATTACTACTTAAGCCACAAGGTTTCTCTATATTTAAATTTTAAATCATTGAGATATGATACATGTTTTGAACAATAATTCATTTATGTGTGTTACTTATGGATTAATATATAATTAATTTTATAATAATTACCTCATTAAATAATGGGATAAAAAACACAAATTATTTTTTTATTAAATGTATTTGACTCATGTTTTAGCCCAATCATAAGATTTTTTAGTAAATCATTTTTTATTCATTAAGTTATGATTTTTCCCTTGAACTTATTTTATATATGATGAGAAATTTATTCAATTATATTGTATTATGCGGTATTCACTATATTTTTCTATCATTTTTACCACATAAATCCGATTTAATTTTTTTTCATGCTTCCGAGGTTATGTTTATTGCAAGGGATATTTGTAACTTATATCACCTTTCATTGAGTTATAATGATCTATATTGAAAATTTATTTTCAATGTATTGGTTCTTAAATAGTAATATTTTATTATATATTTTCATTATAATTTTTTTCGGGAAATTTTTTTAATTATAAATTATTTTTTTTTCTTTTATTATATTGTCTGTATAGAAATAAGGTATTTTAAGAATAATAGAATGTATTATTTACTTTTACATACATATTTATTTTATACCCATTATAGTCTCTCTTATGAATATATTATTTAATCTAAGAGATCCATTATTAGAGTATATTTTTAATATCAAGGGATTTTAAATGAATTCATGTAACCTCTTTTAATGTAACATTTGAAACATACATTTTTATTTTTATTTCACATCAATGATAAAAATGTTTTTGAATATATATTTATATTTTATGCATCAATTTCCTATAACATTTTCAAAATGATTAACCATAATGGAATTTATGATTCATAATTTATCTTCTAATAAATAAATAAATATATAATTATCTTGGGGACTGATCTCATAATATCAAACAATTTGATTCTTGATCCATTATTTTATGATATCGATCAAAGAATTATTTTTATAAGGATTTTTTTTCACTTATTCCAACATGCTTCTACATTTCTTTTGAATAACTAGAGTTATGTCCATTTTCAACCATCCATATTATTTTTCTTAATGGGTTGTGATTATGTTATCACATTTATGGACATGAAGAAATGTATTTTTATACCATATGTTGTTATTCTCATATGAATGATTACATTCATGTGGAATGTGTACTTATTCACCATTAAATTTATTTATCTAGAAGTGTTATGATGAATATATCCCACTTCATTGAATAAGGAATACTATTGTTACAATGTGTAATTATTTACTTTTAAATAATGTTGGTTATGTATTAATATTAGATATCATAAAATATATTGGTATCCATGATTTAATTCATCAAGAAGTTTCATAGGGAATGGCATGAAAACTTTTTTTCCTCTTATAGATAATGCATTAGAAGTAATCAGGTGAAATATAGGGCATATAATTATATGGAAAAATTATGTTTTTATATGTATCATGAGACTAAATAGGTTTTTTTGTATATGATTTTATATAATAAAATACTGTCATGGAATAAGTCTATGACAATATATTTAATGTTAAATATTAGGAATTCCATTTGAATGAGATTAATTTTATTTATATAAATCATTTATTTTGTTATCATTATTAAAAAAATCACCTAATTTTATTTGATTACGACATTATTAAAACAATTTTTTCATTCTATATTATTTAAATCATAATTATATTTTGATAGGTTCAGTTATATATTCCCCATAATGCATCTTTAAGGTCACACATTTCTTATATTTCATATCATTATGTTTTTAATTAATGAATTACATGTGAAATGTTTAGCATGATCAAATGTTTTGAATTATTTTTGGGAGATATTGAAGAATCATTATAGATTATTTATTTTATTTTATGGTGGAAAAAATATAGATGAATTGAGAAAGATACAGGTTTTTATAGTGTCTATTTTGTCTAAATTCTCTAATGAAATAAACCCAGAAGATATTTTTAATGTAAGCACTGAAATAAATTCCGTATGTTTTGTAATTATGGGATAGTTGTGTTATGTAATTTATTTATGGTATCAAATATATTATGTTATTTATGTGTTTTTTATCTTCAATATGAGAGTGTGATTCCTGGGAGTCACACATATAACCTATGAACACTCCAAATAATTTGGAGTTCCCAATTCTGTATTAAATCATTAATCATATCCTAAAAAATATATTCCATATATATAATATTACATAATTATCAAAAATTTGAAAATAACATGTTCTTATTTCTATTAAAATTTATATTCTATATTTAATAACTTCAAATTATTTCATAGTTTTAATTTATGGGGTGACCTTTATGAATGTCAACAAGGATAATGATGTCATATTCATGGTCTTATTATGTTCTTGTGGTTTTATTCCTCTTATAATTTTCATAATGATTTATCCTATTTTGTTTTAATAATGTAGTAATGTTTATATTATATTTTAATATACCATCTTAATAAAATTTATAATCGTTCAATTTAAGTATATTTTTTGACATGAAAAATGTTTTTAAACATATTAATAGAATAGGAATGTTTTTAATTTCACAATTAATATAACATTATACTATATAAAATCCCATAAAATCACATGGGTTTTGAATACATTAATAAATATATATTATAATATTATTGGGGGATCAATCCAACCATATATTGAACCCCATTTATTCCTATACCATAAAAACATTTCTAAAAAACTATAAAATCTATATCAAACCTATATCACATCCATATAAAATTTTATACTACCCTAAATACTTCATTAATAAGAGTTCATAGATAAAACCTTTCTCTAATGATAGTTTTTATGATCCAATGTATGGTTCTACATTGGTCATGTTAAAGGAGACTGATACATTTATGTACTAAGAATACACATATTTATTTGTAATGACCCATTGGGAGGGTCTGATTGTGAAGATATAGTAGATTAGAATTTATGTATGATATAATTGTGAAAACAAAATAATCAAAACTCTCCAAAGGATGAAACTTATCATTGTTGATTGACATTAAAATATTGGGAAAACAAATTTATTTCAAGAAATATTTAAACTATAAAATTTTCATCACAACCCCCAAAATAGATTATATTTTATTTTAACTCTAATACATTCCCATTATGATTTAAACACTACTGTGAAACTTACTACTTCTTATCTTGATATAAACTATGGCATAAACGTCCTATCTTTCTATATAGATATAAATTGTTTCATTAAACCAAATTCCTTCCCATATTAATTTAAAATATGATAAAATAATTACGTTCTCACTAAAGGATATAAATTTTTTCATTTTTTGACATATTAAGAGTATAAGGTTGATGTGGGTGATGAGTAACCACGACCCTCACATGACACTCCCAAAAATATTCCATGATAATCCTCTACATGAAATTAAAGTAGGGATCATATTTTGAAATAATATTACTATAGTGTTCCCTTTTTTATTATTTTAACCTATATATTAAACATATAAAATTTATTAATATATCTAAAATAAAAAACCAACCCATTTTTTCAAGTATACATTTAAAAAATAGCGTATCTCATGTTCCATTCTATTATGGATTGAATTTCTGAAACAAACTTAAACACTTTCATGATGACTTTAAACTCTAGAGTTAAACTTATCATAATTATTTGAAATTCAATCAATAAAGTGACCTCTAATATGGATTTATGTGAATGGAATATATTACTCATGAATTATGTATTTAATGATTGTACTTCATAACAACAAAAAATGAATGATCATCATGTAGTTTTATTGGTTAAATGAATTTAGAATGTTATAGAGATAGGTAAAATAATAAACTAATTTTTCAAATAATAGATTTTGGTATATCATTAAAAATATGTTTTAATTATATGACAGACTCATGGTGTTTATAACATCCCCCACTTCAGGATGAGGCGACCTACCATTCTATCAATTTTGAAACAAAATGAATATATTAATATAGAAACACTGGTTATTATTTGAAAAAAAAATATCTTTAATGAAAAGATTTCATTAACATCATAAAATTTATATAAGATTCATTCATATTAAACAAATCCTTTATTAATCATTATAAAAAACAAATTCTCTCTCATACTCCATGATCAAAATCATCATACACTAATTCACTATGATCAAACAACATTATTTACAATTGAATTACTACAAAATCAATGATGCATCCACACATATGTATTAGTACAAAAATAATTCACCTAAATAATATAATCACATAATTTTATCAATCCAGATGTAGTTTATCTTAAGAACTCCACATAATCTATCAATACGAGGATTTTTTTCTGAATAATATTACTTTAATGATTTTTTCTTTGATATATGTTCATAAAAGTCATATAGAAAACCCAAAAAACATTATTAATGATGAAATATTTTATTTGTTTTACTAATCATATATATTATATTTCAGATAAATAAAATGAAAGTAGGATTTACTTATCTTATATTAGAATATATTAATAATTCCATGTACTATAGATCCAAGAATTGATCCAAACACCCCATTTTAACAATTTATGTAAAATAAAACTGAAATAATCTTTTAAGGCATTAAAAAATACATCTAGTTTTTTTTAGAAAATTATGAAAATAAAATATTCTAATTTGATTATTTTCTAATATAATTTTTCAAAATTTTCTAAAAACGAAAATGTTTCTACAACGAATATTATTTTTTCACACATGTTGGCACTTGATATTAAATTAAAACTAGTTTAAAACTCCATTTTAAAAAAATATTATCATTTTAAAATTAAAATTGTAATATATTAGTTTGTTGAAATGAAATTTAAAATAAATAAACTATTTTCATGATATACCCTCAAGTAAAAAAAATATCTTCAAAAAATAAAAACATCTGGAGAAACTTTATTTTATATGTATTCTAAATCAAAATAAATAGATTTAATTATAAATTTTAGTTTATTTATTCAATAAAACTAAATTTTTGTTTGCTTATAGGAACACATAATTTTACTTTATTATTCATAGACTTGTGAAGAAACCATATATTTTTTATATTGGTAGCAATGGAAATCCAAAAAATTTCCTAATCACTTGAATATATATATATATATATCCCAAACCAATATATTCATCAAATATATAAGTTAGCATAATCGTATCACCACTGAATCATTATTTTATTACCAAACACTGATGATTGTCCCTGATGATTTATTTAAAACATCATTGGGATGGTTTCCTCTGATACTCCTCATACTTATATTCTTATTAAAAAATTGATATGAGACATTCGTATATTGGAAATAATTTTTCTTTATAGAAAAAATAAAATATTCCCACAAACTCAAGTAGAAAATAATCCTAAATTTAATAATTCATGAAATGTACATAGAAGAAAATATGAAATTTTATACAATCATGTCTAAAATATTTTAAATGACATCCATTTTATAAAAAATAATGATCATATACAAAAATATTCTTATTATAGAAAAACATACCACGAAAAAAAATAAAATTAATAACCCATTAGACAACAGAATCAATCACTTTTCTCCCCATTACAAGGGCTTGGTTCACTATAAAAACCAATAAAAATAACCTATATTAGATAGTTAATAAAATTTAAATACAAAATTCATTTCTGTATTAGTAAAAATATTATGTCTGAGTCTGAAATGCCCAGAAGAAAGTCCTCAGGAGAAATGTTGGAATTTTAAATATAAGTAAAATTTTATGATTGTGATAATTTTTAAAAAAATCATGTTATGTATTTTATATAAAATTAATATTAATAAAGTATAATTTATAAATTTATTTACATTAACTAATCACGCCTCTCTAAAATAATAGATAATCTACACGTGTATTACCCAATGAAATGTTTAAAAACCAACATATTAGAAAAAATAAACTATCATAGAGTATATCGGGTAATAAAGTTGTGAAATCCTCACATGTCATAATGATAGTGTTAAAAATCTCCCAAATGTTGATTTTGAATTATAATTAAGAATGAATTGATAAACACAACACCACTACATATTGATTTAAAAATATCACGAAAAAAGATAACGTAACACATCAAATATTAATAACATTTATCATTTCTCAATATTTATATGTTTATATACATAATGTATTAAAGACACCAAATATCCAACATAGGTTTTAAATAATATTAACATTTTTGTCCACCCTAATTTATGGAGAATTTTTCCTAGATATTCTCATGAAAACATACACATTTTTCTCCAAATTAAATTTAAACACATTATTTATTTTCATGGAAATCAAAAAAATCAACTATTAATATAAAAACCATACTCATAAATACACTAAGTGACTATTCATTAAAAAATATAAATGAAAAAAGATATTAATGTTTATTTTAATCATATTTTAAATTAATTTTTTTTATAAAATTATAAAAATTTAATTATGATTCACGTTCATTATGTATCTCAATATATCCATCTAAACATGTACAAAAATTTATTGATATAAATAAAAATATGTATAATCAATTTCGACAACATCATTATTTCTAAAAAAATCAGTAGGTGATTGGTTCCATATAACCTCCAAACAAAACCAAAATTTATATTCCTACACTTATCCCATCACCCTAAAAAATTAAAAAATGGTTATTAATATATAAATCTAAATATTATGAACTTTTCAATCCATAAGATATCAAATACCCAACATAGTGGTGAAATAGTTTTATAAAATTTATTTATAGAACAGATCTTGTTATAAGATATAAAAGATCATAAAACTAAATCAAGACATGAAAATCATAATAAACATTGAATAATTTATGAAAAGTTTAGATTCAAGATGAATCTATTTGGGTAACCCTAAGATGACACATCCAAAGAGCATACACTGATAATGTGTTGATATAAAAAATAATTCATTAACACACTATTGAGTGAATAGAATATTTATGAATGGCTTAGTGATGGATCTAATGTATACTACATCCAATTATATATCAAATCACCAATTCCAGATAATGAAAAATTTCCTATTATATGTTATGTACCAAATTAACTGTTACGTTAATCTAGAAAAGGTGTTCCACTGAATTTTTATCCCTTTAAAGGGATCTATATAATCAAGGTCATGATATTTAATCATCCTTATCATAGAATATGTTTTATTGTTCAATGTTGATTAATGTTATTCATAGTTTATATGCTCTTTCAAATATAGAATTTCACCCTTATATTTTAAATCCCCGTAATATACACTTTAATTCATTATATTAAAAATTTATGTCCTATTATATTATATATTTCGTTCTAATTAACCCAAAAAATATTATATAATGGTCATGTTAAATCTATAATCAGTCAATACATGCATTTAAAATGTGATGAATATTAAAATATGTAGAATATTTATATATACAGGAAAATAATTGTGTAATATACATAATCAATTTTTAATTTATACTAATTAATATATATACATATATTGGCCTGATAGTTGTTTTACATCATAAATACATATAGTTTCAAAATCTAAAGGCTTTTCTTGAAAAATATATTATGTACTAAATTATAACACAATGGCATAATTAAATACTCTTTCCAAAATAGTGGCCTTAAATAACAACTTAAATTATATAGTAACACACAAATCCACATAAAATCCACATGAATAACTTTACCCCCAACAAAACAAAATCAATTATTTCTAATTTATCCTCATGTAATAATATATATCTCATACAATTTTACTAAAACATCTCGATATTTTGATATCACCTCTAAATAAATAATAAATATAAGTACACATATTGTTAATCATTTAACCATATTTGAACATTCACAACACTTTATTTTCTCCTCAGGATGTTACATTTTATCCATTAGAGGATAACTTGAAGGTATACATAGAATTTAATCATAATATTAATATTAAATGATAATTATAATACCATATTCCTTGTGCATTTTATTTTTCAATATAACCAGTGAATGTGGATAATATTTTGGATGTTTGGAAAAGTAGTAATATGAAATAAAAAAAGAGATATTATAATACCAAACATTATTTTTTGGTTAAATTACAGGTTAATAAGGATATTAAGAAAAAAATTATGATGTACCAAATATTATTTATGAAATATTTTTTATATATTACTAAAAATTATAAAATTAATAAAGGATTTCGTACATAGCCAGGGAAAATCTTATCATGCTACAAACAAGTGTGTAAAATGGATGGGTGTGTGCTGATTATTTCAAATCATACTTCAATATCCATTGCTATGTATATATTATTTGGTGTATATATTAAACCCATATCATGTGTAAATATTTCGAAGGTGTAGACCGTGAATTATGCATATCTGAAGATAATTTAAATGAATTATTGTATTATAATATAACCATACCACTTTCCACCATAATTTGAGGAGCCGTGGATTTCAAATAATGTGAGAAATGAATAATTATGGAAATTTGATAGTATTACATGAGAGTATACACCTATTAGGGCATAAAATATAGCTTTAAAATGCGATTTTATGGAATATTTAAAAATTTAATTTTTTTGGTCATTTAATATAGTGAGTGAAATATATATTTTGAAATTTTTATTTTCTGGAGAGATCCAAAAAATTAATTAAATGGATACAGAGGATTGATATTTTCATTTTAGACAAGTGAATATTCCAAATTATTTTTGATAATACAGTTACTCTTTCCTTGCATATTACAAGTTTACCAGCTTTCTAAATGCATATTTTTCAGTATTGACTGATTCTTAGTTAAACATTATTGTCTAATAACCTTAAAGGGTGGTAAAATACGACTTTTTAG
The DNA here is from genome assembly GCA_963277665.1 of Viscum album. NCBI lineage: Eukaryota > Viridiplantae > Streptophyta > Magnoliopsida > Santalales > Viscaceae > Viscum > Viscum album. The sequence goes on from OY728151.1 coordinate 111,667,103, forward strand.
GTAAATAAATAATAAAAAATATAATTTTATATGAATTAACTATTCTAGATTTTTTATTTTAGGATTATTGATTTTTTATCTAATTCTATATTTATTCGTTGAGAAAATTAATAAATAGGGGGAAAATCCAATCTTGTATAGTGGGATTTTGTTTATAAATGTAACCTTGATTCATATTTACATTTTATTACTTTATATTATGGAATTATTGATTGAGTATGTTAATTTGGTGACATATAATTAAAATAATTAAATTAGTATTGATTAATGTTTAATTTATTTTTATCAATTAAAAATAAATATTACAACCAATTAACTCAATATTATTAAAAAACGGAATAAAATAGTATATTTATTAATTTTATACTATAAAAGTAATATATAATATATAAATTTGAAGAGGGAATAAATTTTGACTAAATTTATAATATGTTTTTAACTTAAATTATTTATTCTAAAAGTGAATAGTAAATAATTAATGAATTGATATAATTTAGGGAATTTTGATATCTCTTAATCATAATTGATCAAAAATATAAATTGTGCAATTATAAAACATTATAGTTATGTTTTGAGGTCCATTGAATAAAAATTTCCAATATTCCACATCCATGTGTCTTTTTTCACCCAGAGGACTATGATGTTTTTGGATTCACTATGACAGACCTGGAAAATCCATTATATTGGGAATTATTTTAATTTTTTGGATTCACAAATCATGAATTTTCATAGTTTTTGAAATTTTTGTTTTTATTAATTTTTGTGTACATGGATTTTTTATTGTAATTATATAGGAAACAAGTGCATGATCATTACACATATCACATGGATAATAATTGTGAACCATTTTAATGATTGCATTCTAATCTAGAGTTCAAGACATATATAATTAGTTATAAAAATTTATGAATTGATGATTTAATCCACCTTAGTGTGTATGTTCATGAAATATGCTATCTTTTAAATAATATCCACAGAGTACTACAAGATATTTTCAATAGTGGAATATAGAATTATATCGATTAAGGGAGATACTCTAACTGGTATCAGAAAACTGATCAAAGAAAATAACATTGGGTGTAATCATATAACTCTATAAATGATGAAAAATTTCAAGAAATTTTGTTTTATGAAAAGTGAAGATCCTCACAGTATCCTCCAAATAATTCAAGATATATTTATACTATTTAGAATTAAGGAAACTCTTATGATGATGATAAATTATGATCCTTTAACTTTTTAATAATGCAACGATCTATGTATTTTTTGAAATTACTGTTAGAGGGATCAATAACAACACATAGTGAGATTTTAAGGAAACTTTAATAGAGGTAATTTCCAACAAAAAATGGTGAATCTATAGAATGACTAACGAAATTGCACAATAGGATATATATTTTACCATGGAGTCATTTAAATGCATTAAGGTGATGCTAATGAGGTACCAACACTCTACAATGATACTTTTGATGTAGTTGAAAATATTTTCCCAAGTATTTCAGCCTAATTTAATGGAAACCTCGATGATATTACCAATGGAGATCTTATGAAAATGATAGCACACATTTTACAAGATATCATAAATTAATTTTCGGGAAGTAATATTTAATGGAATGGTGAATGAGGCCATCAATGATTTGGTAATCAACAAGTGGATTAAAAAAACAATGTTGGATTCCAAAGTGGAGATATTTTGAAAAAAAAGTACATTATATGTTGGATATTTAAAATGATATATTTAATTCTAGATTTTTTTACTATAGCATGTAATTATTTTATCATAAACAATTATGGGAAAATTTAAACTAGATTATATAATTATAACTGTATAACACATTATAATTCAATAGAAAACAAAGAAATTACATTTAAAATTATGATGGAACCAATACAAAAATATATTTTATTAAAAATATAAATAATAATTAATAACATAAATATATGAATAAATATATAATTATAAATGTGTGTCATTGAGATAATTAGATGATATTTTAAATTTATTCTATAAAACTCATTATTTTAAAATGGACATGTTTTTATAAAATAATTAAATTTCTAATATGTAGGGTAGTATTTTCATAAGAAGTATTGAAATAATTCAATCAACAAGATAAAATTTATCAAAATTGGATTATTTTTATAATTTTCATCACTAATGAAAAATATGATATAAATATATGGTATCAATTTTGAAAACATAATGACATTAAAATAATAAAATGAGTAATGTAAAAATAAATTGGAAAAAATCTGTTCAATTTTTAAAATAATTTGTTTTTTCTTAGGAAATTATCTATAAAAATTTAGAAAACCAACAAAAATCTAATGTATATTTTACAAATATTAAAAAAATTCATTATGAATAAGATTATGGTTTTTATCCAAAACAATATATTATAAATTATTTTAGTTCTAAAACATTTGAAAACGAAAAAGAATGAACTAAATTTTAAACACCATTGGATAAAACCATGGGAAGGATAATAGTTTTTTAATTAACCTAGGTTCCACGGAAAATGTTTTGAAATTCATAAAATAACACCTTTAATCAATATAATTTCCCACTAATCATCCCATTATATTTATCACTCCAAAATTACGGATCAGGGTTATCCCTTATTTTTCCTTTATAAATAATCTATGAAGAATTTTTTTTATACTAAAATACGTTTAATACCATGGTATTATAATCTATTTGATAAAATTTTAATAATATATTATATATTTTCCCTCATTATAACCTTTAAAAAAGAAATTATTATGATGATGTATAGGTCCCTAATAACTTAGTATCCATATTTTTTTTAATTTCCTTTAATTTAATTTCATTTTTTATATTACAATTTTTTTATGATACATTATTATAAATAACTTCTAATATTATCAATAAGAGATCATATTTATTAGTTTTTATTCCACTCCAACACAATGTTATACTGATCAGACATTCATGATATCCCATGGGATAAATCTACATATAAAATTACGTCCTAAAATGTTTGTAATGTAAATATTTTTTGGTTTTATAGAAATTAAACCCCCATATATATACTATAAGTGGATATAGGCAGTGGCTTAGAAGATCCTAGGGGTACTAACCATGAAATATGTTTTTTGTGTTTTACATCTATCTTCATTAGATGTATAAAAAATTAGACTAACTTTACACCTAGTTTGATAATCCCATGAGATATTCATTGGATTAATTTAAATATCCTTATGAAAATTAAATAAGGATTTTAAAATACGATTATAAAATTGAAATTAATCTTAATTTTACATATTTAAATTAAGTAAGTGTTGTATAAAATATTGAATTATGGATTTGGTGTAGATTTCAATATAAATACATTGGTTTCCTAGTAATGGAGACTAGTAAAATCAATTATTATTTATAATTGTTTCCACACACCATGGTAGAAAAATTAACTACTACATTGTTGGAATTTATTTTAAATGGGAACTTTATGATACATTTTGAATATCTTGTAGATTCTAAGCTGACAATGTGATATTTACCTAGACAGCCAAATTATTCAACTAAATGGGAAATAATTTTATTATCAATGAACATTAATTATATATAAAAAACCATTCATTAACCACCCATGAAAATTTATGAGATTCCTTAGGGAAAATTATAATATGCATTGTTTCATTATTATCTTCATATGATGTTTTCATTAGAATTATTTTGTGATAAGACTGTCCGATAACTATATAACCCTTTTAATTATCGTTAAAAATCAAGAAATAAACAATATGGGTTTTTTTGTAATATTTACCTTTTTATATTTTATGTTATGGATAAAGGAAGAATGATATGTTTATGATTTTTGGAATTATGAATTCCTTCATAATGATATTAGTCAATCTTATAAATGAATTTATTTATTATTATGAAACCCATGGATATGTTAACCTCAAAACTCCATCTTTTTTGAACACTGATTATTAATGTATTAATACCATCATCATTATTATATATGATAGATTATTCTATTTGATATCCCCTATAGAGAATTTGATCACACAAATTTTTATTATTCCTCATTTCCTAGAAAAATTTGAATATTTGTACATGTGACTTATGGATTTACATGTTGATATAAGTAATATTCATGATTCCAATTAATGTATCATATGTTTAAATGTAATTTAATGTTGATTTTCGATTCTATATTCCTCATATAGATAAATTTATAGATACTATATATTATTATATGTATTCTATACCACTATAATAAAATAACCACAAACATCAATTTATTGGAATTGAGGTGTTATAGGTGGTATCAATGATAGTTTACTAGAAACCCTCGGGTCATGATTTATAAGGAAATATATTGATAGAAAAAAGTTATGATAAGCCGTAAAAATTATCAATAAATATACATATAATAATTCAAATTAGTTTTTTATAAATTTATCTAAATTATATACTATTATTTATAATTCATATGTTTATACATGAGCTAAATAAGTATATTTTGTTGTTTAGAATTTGTACTTAATATAATAAAATAAAACAATACCGCCACTTATAATTAATGTAGGGAATTTCTCACAGATAAAGTAAATGAATCTAGTGTTTGAGAAGAGTAAATTAAGAGTATATTTATCCATTGACTTAGGTTATTACCATTATCATTACCATGTGGAATAACCAGCTTCTATACATTATTGTGTAATAATGATGGAAAAATTCATGGGGCTGAAACCACCATCCTCAAGTGGAATTGTGGATACATTAGTAGCTGAGAAATAGATCAATCCCCTAGAGAATGCATTCCTTGTATTTGAATATAATGTTAAGAAGAAGGTTATCAAGGAAGTATATCTTATAAAGGGATATATTAACAAATGGTATCCATTGATTCAAAACATGAATAATAAATAAGATATATATAATAATGAATGGATTTATTTTAATGTGATATTCATGGAAAGCTACATAACTCATTATCATGGAGAGAAGACAGAATTGAAAATATGAAATTCAAGGAAAATAGAAGAGAGTATAATTTCTAAGTGTGATTATAAATTTTTAAGGATATTGAGACACATTGTGGAATCTGTCAGTAATTTATAGATAACTGTTGATTTCTTCCTTTTCAGGTTGAATATGAGCCATATTTACATATTAGTATCTAAAAAACTTTCCTCGCATGAGGATATAATGAAATGTGATTTTAGGAATAAAAAAAATTCTCTAATTCCATAATTTACAATAGAAACCAAGTGAATTAAATGATAGTTGAAATATATATAGGGTGATATATTTTGAATGAAAATAATGGAATGGTGGAATTCTTTACATGAAATAAATTTTTATAGAAACAAATTCATTATTTAATGAAGGGATTGGGTTTTTACTATATGTACAAAGTTAAGGTCCTTCGATCTCTTGAATTTTATGAAAAATATAAGATCATAATTTAAAACGCTCTGTTATAAGTAGATTGAATTATATTTAAATAAATTCTCTAAGTGTCAAGTTAATATACCCTTAAAGAGTCCAAGTGAAATTTTTTGGTATTAATCAATCATAATAGTAGATGTTGAGTTCCTAAATGTTATTATTGTAGGTAATTTGATCATAAAATCCTTTTTAACTAATTTAGTATTTGATTCAGGATATATTTATGGTTTTTACCATGCATTTTTTATAAGAAAAATTAAAAACTTCTTGATGCCTTAATGATAGAGTTATTAGTTAATTATCATTGTATAAATCCTATATAAAATTAATAATATTGATATGTATATAAAAAATGCATGGAGGATCTTATATTTAAAACATATTTGTCATTCCATTAGTTGAATTTTTTATAATACTTTGGATGGATTTTATCTAAAAGTATAATGAATTAATTGATATTTGTGAGAAATATATTACACCATATGACGCTAGATAGGAATCCCCTTTTTTAGAGGAGATAATTAATTTGATGAGTCTTATTTAGACACCCCTTTAAGGACTCATTGTAATTAATTTCTTAGATATGACAAATCAATTAATGAGAAGGTTATTCTTGGAATTTAGGGTGTGTCTATTATGAGGGAATATACTGATTAATTTCTTGGGAAAAAACGTGGATACATAGTATAACATGATGTTGAATTCCCAACTAACCTTATACATGATTAAACATCCATATCTAAGTGTCCAAAATAATGTATCTATTTTATTTTTTTGGAATTAAATAAAAAAAATCAAGATTTGTGTGGTACGTGATTCACACACCCTAGTGGTTTTCCATGAGGATAAATTTACTTATTTTTGAAAATCATGTAAAAGTATATTATGTTATTAAAGGACTATAAATAAAGAATTACTATTAATACTAAGAACAAGTATATTTACCTCATGTTTAAGATCATTTTAATCAACTTTAAGGAGTTCAATACATCTCAATGTTTTATAATATTTTCTTGTTATCATAAAATATGGATGAAGATTGACGATATACTAAAGTTAACTTTTTGAAAAAGGTATGATAATTATTATTTCAAAGTTACACCTTTTGGGTTAGAAAATAAACCCTCAGTGTTCATGGATCTAATGGATATTATATCCAAATTTTTTCTTGAAAAAAAATATAGTTTTTACCAATGATATTTTGATATACTATATGTTCTATGAATATCAAATAAACCATTTATGAATTATCCTTGAGACTCCAATAGAGGTGGATGTTTTTTGGGTAAATAATTAAGTGTGAATTTTGGATTCATAACTTTTTGTATTGGTCATATCATATCAAAGGATAGATTATCAGTTCACACTAAAAAGCCAATGTTTATTAAAGAATTGTGGAAGAAATGAATATAGATAGAATACATAGTTTTCTTTGGTATATGATGTTACTATAAGAGGTTTACTGAAAATTTTATTGATTAGATTATTTATTAACTATGTTGACATGTAATGGGTTCAAATTGATAAAGTCTAATGAATGTGACAAAAACATTGATGATCTATAAAAGAGATTAATCAATGCACCCATACTATTATTTATATATGAAAAGGAGATACATTTTATATATAGTAATTCATAAAAATAAATGAATTTGACATATCATTATAAAAAATGATAGAGGGTTTCATTATGAATTGAGACAATTAATATTCCATGAAAAAACCATCCATATCATGATATTGAGATAAATAGATAAAATATTTTCTTTAAATATATGGAGGAATTATAATTAGGGTTAGAGATATGACACATATACAAATAAAAAATATTTTATTTATATATTCACTCTGAAAGAGATCATAATAAGGCAAAGAATATAGTTTTCAATAATCGGTTATTATTATATTACAATACAACATAACACATTGAAAGGAGATAAATTCCTAATTCCGATGAGTATGAAGGATCATGAAATTATATCAATGTTGAGTATGGATATAGATCCCTAATTAATGGGTTTACTAAATTTTATTTATATATTCACTCTGAAAGAGATCATAATAAGGCAAAGAATATAGTTTTCAATAATCGGTAATTATTATATTACAATACAACATAACACATTGAAAGGAAATAAATTCATAATTCCGATGAGTATGAAGGATCATGAAATTATATCAAAGTTGAGTATGGATATATATCCCTTATTAATGGGTTTACTAAACTTTTATATGGAAATTTTAAGGAGAAATAATCATATTTTATTTTTCAAGTAATTTCCAAACACTCATTCGAAGAGATGAAAAAGGGGAATCGAAAAGATGAAATGGGTTTACAAAATAAGATTAAAATAAAATAATAAGTTAAATTGAAATGCTTCAAATATGAATATAGTGTATTAAAGTTTAAAAGGACAACATGAATGCCTTTAGTATTACAGATAATGAGGTAATTACTATATGGATAGTAATTCTCAATATTAACTATTCAAAATTAATATTACCTTGATATCCATGTATATGAAAAAAGAAATATCATGGTAAAAACCATAAAAATAAAATTATAGACTATGTATTAAGATTCACAGTGGTCTAAAAATGTAAATTCAATGATACATCTTTATAAGGGTGTCATCAAACCTCTCTATATACCAATGTGTACAATGAATAAAATCAAAATGCATTTAATTATGGGATTGTATATGATATATTAGTAATAAGATAATTTATGGTTCTTAATGTATTGACCTACCAAGTATACAAATTTATTATAAATAATGTCGGATCTACCCATTGAACATAATTCCTATCACTATATCAATAATGTTATGAGACTACATGGTGAATATTTATCTATAGTGTTTTATCATGAACCTAAATTCACATAATGTATTATATAATTACTGACATCGATTTAGAAAAGAAGAAACAGTTTTTCAATATATTTTATCCTAAAAAATGGGCAGTCTGAAGGGATCACAAAAATCATAGTGGATTTTCACACTAGACATCCATGGAATATGGGACCAATTCACATCTCTAGTAGAATCCACCTACAAAAATATATTCCATTAATGTATTCAAATGGTACCATATGAGACTTTTTATGGAAACATATATCCTTCTCCAACCTATTGAAATTATTTATTGGAAAATAGAATAGTTATTATAGAACATGTATAGGAAAAAACTACAAATGTGTGGTAAATATATAATTACATAATGAAAACCTAGAGAAGGTAAAAAATATGTGATAAAAAATACAAGAAGGACATGTAATTTTAAGTACGAGATCATGAAAATATAAAATTATCCCAATGTAGGGGAGTTATTATGTATTTTATAAAAGGTATTCTATCTCTAAATATGTTTGACCATTGGATATTTTAGAGATAATTGGAGTTATGGTTAATTGTTTGTCTTTTCCACCCAACTTATCCAATTTTCATAGAGTCAATCATGTCTTAAGGTTAATAAAGTATATACTAAACCCTTTACATGTTCTCACGAATAATAAAATATATCTCAAACCTTATATTTCATGCAATGATGAACATATAAATACTCATGAAAATAGGGTAAAAGTGTTATAGAAAAAGAAAACCTAACTACTGCAATTTCCTTAGAGGACTCACATGTATGATAAATACATACCATATTTTGAGGATGTCACGAGATAAAAATACCGACATTTTTTTTATGAATTGGTGTACACTACAATTTTAGATTATAGATATATTTATTGTGGGGTAATGTGATACCCAAAATTATATTATATTAATAAACAATCTATCCCAAAAATTCTTCTACAACTTAAAATATATTATTTGACCATTATAGTAAAAAAAAGTTATAATTAAATAAAATAATAGAATGTTAAATTTATAAAATATATACAAAAATTAAAATAAAATAATGAAAAATGTTTAATAAATATAGATGAATATTAATATAATTACAGATATGCATCTCATAATAAAAAGAGCAAGAGTATTTTCATTTTTAGCACCTAATGCTTTATTTTGAAATTTATAAGTTTTCTATTCAATAATTAAGTCTCACATATATAGATAATTATTTTCATTTACATGAATTTAAAATTATATTCAACACATAAAATGAAGAAAATAAGGTAAATTTCATAATTTTGTAGGACAATCAAATTTTAAGTTAAAAATAAAATACAGTATTAATATATGCTAAGTATTAAAAATAAAAATGACACTATAATAATGTAACGAGATAAATAAATACATTATTAATGTAAAATGTTAATTTTCATTAAATTAATTTATTTTATTGTAAGAAAATCAATCTCCAATCATATAAAAATAATTTCAAAATATATTGTATATTTTAATGATTCTAAAGATAATTATTTCTGAAAATAATTTTCTCACATCCAAAATAATACATTTAAATTATATGGGTTTCTAAACATTAAAAGTAATAATACTATAACTCAAATGTAAAATAACCTTAATTGAAACTATTGTAGTGATACCATTTTATTATTAACATAGTGTAAAATGTTTTTTTTTTGAGATTTACAAACAAATCTGCCTGATTTTTTATTAATACGAATCCTTCTATTTCTCTTTAATATATAATTAGTGAGAATATTTCAACTATATTTTTCACTGTTAACAGTCTCTTTATTGATTTTATATATTTCTATATTGTTATTATCATCATTTAAGAAACTAATTTTAATTGTATGTGTATAACCTCAACCCAACTGACTCTGAACAAGAACTACACTGACAGTAAAAAATAACATTAGGAGCCCCTCCTCTTACGTTAGAGGCTACTGAAAAATATTTTTTTTTGGGTGGTACCAGGAAGATACTATTCACCCTATATTAGTGTACAATATAATATTAAAAAACTAAATATTACAAAATATAAGGAATAGAATAAGTGAAATTACTTAAATAAGAATGTTTCATCAAAATGAAATGTAGAATAACACTCTGATGATAATTCTCATTATATAGGACTTATCATCCATTGGAAAATAATAGATACATGAGTAATAAAATAAATAAACAAAATAAAAGTAATTAAGTCTCTATAAAGAATCTACGTCATACAAAGCATAAAATCTTTTCCATTCCAAGTTATCCATTTTGATATATGACCATCAGATATTATTCCTTTACCCAATCTAAATCCATAGACAAGTAAAGGTTTCCTCATGTACCCAAGTGTAATGGTTGTTCTAGAAGGGTATAAGTATATTAATATGTATGTAACAAATAATGTTTTATCTTACATTGCAAGTAAATAATGTGATATGTGTGTGTCATTCCCATAAATAATAATCGAATTTTTGAAATATAACTAATAAACCACCAAGTATCCTCCTGTCCACAACATAAAGCCACCATAAATATTTCATCCAATTTTTGAGTGTCTCTAGGATCTTCATGATGACCATTCCATCATCATCATGATATAAGGGTTTTTACATTGGCATACAGATAGCTACTCGAGGGCCAGTCCACCAAAACATACACTATAATGTATGAGGGGCTATAATCCACCTATAATATTTATATAATTTCGTTCAGAATTATATATACTTGAATAACAACATTGGTAACACTCCATCTTACTTTTTAATGGTTCTAGGTAGTATATATCTAGTCGTGCGAGAGAATAATCCTTGCTCAGAAAAGACCTCACAAGACCCCAATTGATAACACATGGAAATTACTCTCTCCTCTACCTAGAACCAATAATCAACGCACAAAATACATAGTATCCCCACCAGTATAATCATTTAAAGCCTAAGAGTGTGACCAATTCATCCCAAGGTATGTGAATATCTCCATGATATGATTCAATTTAAATCATTTCAAGACCACCCTAAGGATCTATACCATATCAAGATTCAACATATATATGTGTGTCGTCAACATGGGTGAAAATATTTCCAAGCCATCATAAAAACCATAGTTATCACCTAGGATATTGACCCAACTCATCTTAGCCATAACATGATCTAAATTTTTATTTGGGTTCTACGGTGACTCCCACCATCATAATTACGGATTCCCATACACACCATCTTATTAGTGTGATACATCCACTGAAAACCCTCCTGAATCCTCAAAGACTCTTCATGTCCATGACACCTCATATGGTATCCTTAATCTATACTGAAACTTATGAAACTAACAAAAAACATCATTGATATGAAATCCCTATAAACTTTCAAGGTATTATTAAGGCCTCAAAAGTATAATAAGAAATTCTCATTAGGGAGATGACCCTTATCCCAAACATGTAGTCTCATAAGAATATGGGCAGAGTAGTCACCTCATTGTCACCCCACCTAGCCCGAGCCACTGCGGAATCAATAGTATCTTATTATTCTTTAATTCCAACTAGGGAAACCTATCCAATATTGTATCATCACTCTACTCATTGGTTTATAAGAAAATGTTTCAAATAGATAATATAATTATAGTAAACAAATGAACCCCTCATGAGGCTCCAGGTATAACATGTCATCTATTTATAATGAAGTCTTAAACAATCAGCATATCAGGTAATCAAACATGTTCTGTGGGTTTCATCATGGCCCTTTAAATACATTATATCTATCATGAAATTTCATTTTTTCTTTCGAAATATAATTTCATTTATTCCATTTAATTATTTTAATAATAATCAAATAATTAATAGGGATACTTTATTATGGGTTGAGTTCATACATTCTACATTCATATAACAAAATCATAAAAACCATGGGTGAGGAAAATGACCAAATACCATACACAAGAAACTATCACTTCTAAATCGATGCCTGACCACTCCATCATAGGCTCACCATGACTGAAAAATTATCATGTAAACCTATATCGATTATAGAGCTCATATCTCAAACAAAAACATTCAATTATAATTAATTCATGATTTATTAAACCAAATATTTCTAATTTATTATTTCAATTTCTAGTTTTAATATTATTCATAAATCTCACCAAGTCCACTTAACACATGTAAATCATGACCAAAATCTACAAGTGGTATGTTCCATTCCTCCTTCAGTAAAATGGGAAAAACAATCTCAATTAGTACCAATTCCATAATCAATTATATATATCTTTAATTATATAACTATGTAAAATCTTATAGGTGATGTTCATAAGATTAAATCTTATGCAACAACATGAATATGGAATTAATGAAAGTCCTATAACTAAATAGAATGAAATACCCACCAAAATCATCATATGAAACTACAATTTTATGGAATTAGAATCAAAATTTGGACATGATAATAATTTAAAATTATAAAAATAAATTGGTAGCTGAATAGAGGACACTAGAGGGATAGACAAACCACAAAATAATAGAAAATTCAAAAATATTCCATCCAAAATAAAAGTGGTTAAAAGGTAATTAAGAGAGGATCCTATGAGTTTTGTGTGATAAAAAATAAGGGAACAAGAGGGAAAGTCACGCTAAATGTCCATGGGGTATGAATTGTATTTCTGCCTTACAAAAGGTTATCTGATTATATAGTGGATAAAATTTATAGGTTTAAATCTACCATAAAACCTTGGACAAATCCAATGATATGTTGATCCCTCTTAACACCCATAATACATCATTTTATGGTCAAGTGTACATATTTAATATTCCCCCACCATTAAAATCAATGATTGAATATCTATTTTGAATCTGATTTTCAAAATGATAGAAATGTTCAAATTCATTCAGATTGTCCAAAATTGAATGGGAATGGGACCCTAAAACATTCCATCCATAATAATTATCATCATTGAGAATTATTGGTGGATATTTCATTTCCTTTTTTGACCTATATATTTAATTAAAACATGGCCAGTTCAATAAAATTATTTCACTAAATCTTGAATGCTCTTTGATGTGTAACTCTAATACTGGTTCATCGAATCTTATGAAACATGACACATAACCAAAATTAATTAAAACACTATTATAATTAATACCAAATTACTTTCTATCTATAATATCTCAAGGTAACTCTATTTGATCATTCACTCGAACTATGGTGCTCCAAAAAATAGTTCCTAAAAAATGAAGCGAATTCCGAACAACAGTACCTAAAACCATTATAATTTCCATTTGAAATAAATTCTTAGGGGTTCATCAGTATGATTGGAATGTTTTCTAATTTTAAAAAAACTCAACTAAAATGAGATCTCTATTCATGCGTTACTACCAATTCTCATTAAAAACTCAAATTCAAAAATTAATGTGTACCCACATTTTAGAAAAATTTCCAAATACAATATCTCCCCCGATGAAAATCACTACCGAAAAAATAAAATATACCATCAATTATAGAATTTAATTCATGAGGTAGTTTCTAACCCCTGTATTAGATTCGACTCAAGAATTCAATTCAAACATTCTCGGGATGATCAACATAAAATCAAATGGTTTATAGATCAAAGCATTACAAATATGACCATTCGTGATGTCTAAAATCTAGAAAAAATTATATGACAATAAAAATATATTCAGTATTGTTACAACATTACTCTTTATAAAAATCAATGTTTGAACCCTTAACTAGAAATATCCACCTTCATTCTATACGAAGAATATTGAGGTATCTCCAATATGATTTGTTCTTGAATCATCACCATTTCATATCGAGTATGAGGATATTGATCTAACTCTATCCATAATTAAAATATCATATATCATGTATTAATATTATAATTAGAATACAATTTCTATATGAACCATTAATTGGCTAGTCCCACACACCCCTGATCCATTTTGTCTGAGGGTCATACCCCCAGGACTGACATTCTGCACCCCAAAATTGAACTGTAATTGTCGCCACATCACTAGATTTAATATCTAATCATCAAGGACTACACCTCATCAAAAATAATACATTATTAATTTTCTGACCAAGATCTGTCCTTACTAACCACAACCATGAATCATACACTTAATTCATCTTTGTAGCTCATGAGTACAACATCTCTCATCATCTACTGATAACCCATCAACAGTGAGGACCACAAAGTCGGACCACTCTATATAATAAACCATACTAGGTTTGAGTATAATTATAGGCATGTCACACATCTCTGACAAAGTCAATATGTCCCAACATAATCCAATGTCTCTTTTCTCACAATAATCAATATTTAATTTCAATATCAACCAACCGCATGTATAAATAGAATGTATTGCTTAATATAATATTAACTCTCGGGGGGGTGGGGGTTCATGGTCTCCAATGACCAAAACCTTCCATCACATTGATCCATAAGTCACATTCCATCCAAAAAAAGGGTAATTCCACAATACATGTCAAACACTTCATTATTGATGAATCCTTAATTCTTTATCAAGGAAGGCAACTTATTATGCAATTTTTAGGGACATTAGCTAAAGTGTTGAGCATAATACTCATTCATGTTACCCTTAAATGATGAAGTTTCCCATGGAACACAACATAAAAATAGATAAACTCACTTATTAAAAGGTCAAATCACATGTCCCCTCATAAACTAGTGTTGTTCCTAAAATGAATAATGTCTCTTCATGATTTCACCATGTTTCTAAAATGCGTTTGAGTCTCTAAGATCATGTCTCTCACAAATCAATCCTTCTAAAACCATCATCAATACAAAGGAAAAACAAAATTATTTTATTTCTTCTCTAATTCAACCTCATATTAAATTACTTTTTAAAGAATAAATCTATATAAATTGTAATCCTCAAAGCATGACATGCCCAATTGAGTACTGTCCGAAATAATGGATCCATGATCTATCTCAAAAAACCAATTAGAATACCATGCATAAATCATGAATAAAAACACCTTCATAGGATTATTATCATTATGTAACATAAACCATATGAGTAACCACTCGATGATATTATCCTCACACATAAATAGTAACTGACCCACATAGAATCTTGAGTTACATATCAACAGTCTCATATAATCATAGATAAAGCACCTCGTGCCAAGCCACCAATCCACTAGGGTTATTATTCTCATCAGCAATCCTCACATAATATTACCCCTTGATAATAATTATCTCAAGTAACCTTCTCTAATCCTCTTCATATGAGATTGACCCTCAAGTAAAAAATTCTCATCATCCAAAACTTACACACACACACACATATAGAGATATTACAACATAATCTTAGACTATGATTGATAAGTAACCACATCCCTATGGTTTGGTTATGTATAATTCCATTATTGGTTATTTTGGGAAATCCATATAAGTTGTTACTGGCATATTAAATAAATGAAACTACACAATTTAGACACATAATGGGTTTATCATAAGGGAATCCAATGCCAACAATAACTTAATAGTTTCTATGCACATCTAGGAATATGCAAACACATCATAATTCTTATCATCAATTTTATCAATAAGTATCCACATGAACTAACATAAATTAATATATATATATATATATAAGGTCTTATATATATGCAGAATAAAAACCAGAACTTATATAAGCGAAATAAATATAATAATTTTTCTTATTTTAAATAGGATTCCCTTTGTTATTAGTGATAACGATATTGTACACGCATGAATAAATTTCATTTTAATTATACATGACTAATAATGGAACATGAGATACCTTTTTTATAAAGGGAATAGGGGCCAAATAAAATAACTATCTTATTGAAAAAGGGAAAAATAAAAAACCCCCAAAAAAAAAATAATCCAAACATCTTGTGCATCAAATGAGCTGAAGCTAGTCAATAATAACAAAAAAATACATTACGTCAATACTTTCTAGTGTAACCCTTATTTTACATTAAATAAAATGTTAAATATACACCACCATGTTTTATATTACAATACTTAACATAATCGTATGAAACATATATATCATACCAAAAATAATATAAATATTAAAAACACTTGTGATACCAATTTGTAACATATTGACCAGACTAAAAATGAATAATAAATTCATAGGTGCAACTATGTTACCTAATGAATTTTTCTTTATACATTACAGGATACTGAATGGTAGTGAGAGTCTATGATAGTGTCATTAGGATACAATAACCTATGTATTTGGGTAAAAATTAATATAAAAATAACCATATTTCATACATAATAAGGAAATAAAAATATTAGAGAGAATTAAATCGGAAATTCAATATCAAAATGAAGTGTAATATAAAACTAAAAATATCATGGTCATTATAAAAGAATGATTTCCCACTAGGTTAATCAAAAATATATGAGTAATATAATAAATAATGAAAAAAATGAATTGATGATCTGAAAAAACTCTACGAGATGCCTAACCTAATATTCAATTTTTATAGTTCTCCAACTCAATACATGATAATCATTCCATTTTCCTCATTACAATTTGAAATTTTAGAAATTTGAAGGGATTTTTGGATAAAAAATGTAATGGTATCCCCATCAGGTTGTGACTACACAAATCTATAGGGTGTAACCAACATGCTCCCATATATTTATCCACTACATGAAGTGGTTTGTGTATGTGACATGGATGGAATAAATAAAAAGACATATAAAAAAGAAATAAATAAACCCTCAACAATCCTCATGTTAGCAACCCCATTCCATCATAAATACATAGGAAAGTGTTGAAGTTTCACTAACCCCATCATTGTGATCATTACAAAATCAAAACAAACTGTGTGTCTCACCCTAGTATATTGATAACTACATAGGGTCCTGATCAGCCTCTTTATAAATTATAACTACTCATGGGGCTACACTCACTCAGATATACAATAATAACAACTTGTAGAATTATATATTCTAGAATAAAAACCATAGTAATACACCAGTTTATAAAAAAATGGTTACTACAAAAAGTCCCTTAGTAATATTGGTGAATTTAACATGCTTAGAATCCCTAAGTAGATAGTTTATAGAACACACACTCTCATTATCCCATAACCAATAATCATGGCATAAAATCTACAACAGTACAACTAGTATATTTATCTGGACCCTTGGTGCATGTCTAAGGTATCCAATATTTTCATGACCACTACATAATATTTTTTCATTTCTATTATATCAACCCCCCACCAAGGGCGTATACAATATTAATCACTGAAAAATATTTCTATATCACTAACATTGCAATCCATCTACCAAAAACATCATAAAAACTATAAATATAAATGGTTCTTGACCCAACTCATTGTAGTTATAAAATGCCATGAACATGGATCTATGTTTTGAAGTGACACTTAAGATCATCTTTACCCATTACTGCACAAACCCTCTCACTCGGTTCACACATTTATTGGGAATCCATTGAGGTCCTTGATGGTTCTAAATTGCCATAAAACCTTATAAAATTTCCTCATTCTCATGAAATACTATTAGAAAAAGTAAGTAACTCCTAGATTTCATGTCCCTCAGTAATATTAAAGACTCATCATGTTGTCAAAAATCTTATAACCATTTATAAAAATGGAGAGAAACCTTTTTCCATTCCCATTCCATGTCTTCATTGCTCACTTTTCACTCTCCACTAATTCTAAAAACATATCTGGGACTTCTGAGATGGTAGTTAAATCAAATTTGGGAATGGGAACTCACCCCATGATTATCTATAAAATCCCATGGATCTATAGAATCAAATAGTTCTTATGGTTTATTGACACTTACTAGATTTACACATCCCATCTTCTCAAATCCCCCCTATGTGTAGGTCAAGATAGAACCCATCTGAAGTGACACTATTCTTGTGTAAACAAAAAACCACCTCTCACAATGGTCCATATATCAAAAGTCATATAATTGAAATAAAGGATTAAAACATCAGTTACCGTGGCATGGAATATAATATAGTAGGGTCCTTCATAGCCCTTATTGCTCAGTTTTATCTCTCAATACATTTAATTTATTTAAAACTATTTTATTAGAATTAATCCCTTTTGTTAATTTTATTATATGAATTTAATTAATGTGGGTAAATTTCTTATAGGGATATTAAAAACATGATACATTCTTATAAAAAACATAAATACCATAATAAAGGAGAAGAACCACCAACATTAGTCTATATGAATTCAATTTTAACATGATGCTCTATTTCTCCTCCCTAAGCCCACAAAATCCATACAAGCATCTTCAATGATCAAATTGACACTAAGGATTTTATTACATACATAGAAAAAATATTGTAATTAATTCAATATTTTTTGAACACAATAAAATAAATTTACAAAGTTGTCAATGTTGTAAGATTCACTGAAAAGATCACTAAGACCTCAAACCACACAAAAAATCCCACCAACCACAGGAGGTTTGTTCCATTCTACCAACATTAACATGGGAAAATTAAATGTCAATCAGAATGAGTTTTATAAGAAAATTCAATAATTTTAATGAGAAACCAAAAAATATACCCGTTATGTACACCCTTCGAGACTTTAAAGAACCATATGCAGATGAAATCATATAATATCCTTTTATTGATCTGTATTAATGTACCATCATAATAATAAAATTACACCCCACTCATGTGGAACCGAAATTGAATTCCAATTAATATAAGCAGATAAATTATGATTAATGAAGGGGATGATAAATATAGGTTGGTAGAGGGAGGGACATGCCTCAAAACAACATAAAATTCATCCAAAATCTACTCAAAATGATTTTGGTTCATAGGGAAAGAGTAGGGGAGACAAACTAGTTCATGTGATAAAACAATAGGGGAAGGAGGGGGAAAACCACCCAAAAACACAAGGGTGATGAATTGTAGACAGATTTTTGTTTAAAAAATCACTGAGATAATAAAAAACCTAAAAATCCACATTATGTTCATTTAATACTTTTAAAAAATGCCAGTGTACATAAAGTTTCATAATAAACATTTTCAAAAAAAAGAATAAAATGGATGTTCTAGGATTTATTTTATTATGCCATTATTATTAAACAATTTTTTAGGGAAAAAACAAATAAAACCCATTTAAATATTTGTAGTTTCACTAATTCATGTACAATTGGATCTAGAATTTTACTCAAGTCCCTCTATGATTTAGTAGAATGATTTAATATATATGGTTAAATTTGATTTTAAAACACATATAGAATTATGAAATTCCAAATAGTTTCTCTCATCAAATAGTGTAATGAGTAATAATGTAGAAAATTAAGAAACATGATAATGTATTAGTGAAGGTGGGAAACTAGATATTCTATATAAATGTTAATATATAAGATATAAAAGAAGAATAAGAAAAAATAATCATTCTTATTGAATCAATCCAAGATATAAGGAATGATATTATTGTTCTAAATCAAGGATTAATGATTTTTATCATTATAGTGGATAATGTAATGTTTTGATTGAATAAATAATTAATAAATAGAGTTAACCGTAAGACTAATTTGACATAAATAATACCAAATAGTAATCTGGGATATGTGAGAAGAAATGAGAATAACAGTGGAGTTTCATGAAACATCATGATATATAATAGTAATTAAAAGAGTATTTTAGTGG
Source organism: Viscum album (assembly GCA_963277665.1). Classification (NCBI taxonomy): domain Eukaryota; kingdom Viridiplantae; phylum Streptophyta; class Magnoliopsida; order Santalales; family Viscaceae; genus Viscum; species Viscum album. The sequence goes on from OY728151.1 coordinate 111,687,045, forward strand.
TACACATGAACCAAAAGATGATATAAATGTAACTGAAAAGAATTCAAGGTAATTTTCCTAATTATCTATTCCTATGATCACGTAATCACAAAATTTTAAGATATCAAAACTACTAAGTACTTTTTGAAAAATATTCATTGGATAACGAGTTTAATTATCATATATTAAATGTAGTAAAAATTCAACGAAATAAGAACACTAATTTTTTAATAAGTTCAAAAACTAAATATACTATAATATTGACTTCTTTATGTATTTTTGGTATTATCCCTTCATAATATAATCATAATTATAGACTTAATGATTGAACTATACCAACATGACATCTATAAGTTATTTGAAACATTCCATGATGAATGTATATATAAGTTATGTTTTTAGGAACATAGAATTATGCAACATCAACATAATATCTGATAGCTAATGAGTAAACCCCAAAGAAGTCATTCCCAAGAAAAGAGAATTTATTTTTGTGAAGTAATTAAAACAGTATATCTATATCAATGTTCTAATAATAATGATTTTTTATAATTATTAAATACTAGTAAACTATGGAATATAGAAGGATCTTCTTCCCCTTCCATTAATTGATAAAATATTAGTGATATCACTCAGTCATGTGTTTTATTACATTTCTAATGGATTATTCAACTATGATCAAATTTTTATATAAATAAGGAATCAAAGTCTTAAAAGCATCACAAAATATTTGGAACAATACATTATCAATTAATCTTTTATGGAATTTCTTAAAAAAACACCAATTGTTAGTATTGTATGAAATATATATATAAATATTTTAAAGAATAATTTTATGAAGTTTTTGGGGAAAAATACATTTTATCAAGATTATATTTTAATGCTTTTTTCCATAATGATTATAGAGTCAGGATGTAATGTATGGAAATATTCCTTATTATTTGAGTGAATATCCACTTTATGTTCAAAGATGATTGTTCTATTTCAATTTTTATAACATGTTATGGGATAAAAGTTGATCAAACTATGATAACAGTGATAAGATAATTCTGAAAACCGATGGTGGAGGGAAAATTCATAACCAATTGGGACATGATATTTTTTAATACATGTATGTAATTTATTTTCCCCAAATTATCCATAATTACATCTATCCCATATAAATAAAAATTTAGTTCATGTTTGAAAAAGAATGCAAATATGAATTTATAACATTAAAGAAGTGGTTACTCACTTCCAAATTCTTAGTACACTAAAATTTAGTTGATCACTATCATATTTAATGTGATCTAAGACACTATATTGTTGGGGAAGCATTTAGAAAAATAATTCCCTAACACTCTATTAAATATTATATAAAAGATGTCTTGTTACTATGGAGAAATGTGACTACACCACAATAATGAATGAATTATTTGATTTAGTATTTTCTTATAACAAGAAAAGGTATTCTATTATACATTCTAATATGGTGGTATCAACTAATAATGTATCACTCAAATACCTACTTTAAAGAGAAATTTGTTTATAAACACATTACATGATTGATATTGTTACTCTAAAATTATTACACTGGGATCATCTTTATGAAAGCTTCAGAGAACATGGTCTATGGAATGGAATTTATAGTCTTATGTGAGGACATAGGAATTTATATATTCAATTAATATCTATAAGATTATTTATTTGAATTATATTAGATTTAAATATTATCATTATGGATATAATATATATACTTTTATGTCAAAATAATATACCCTACAGTCACACATAGATAGATGAAAAAAACATGGATAAGGTAAAAATATACATTTTTGATTATATACTAGTATTAAATAATCTTGATGATGGAATTATTCATAGTTGAGAATATAATTCTGAATTTTAATGAATGTTTTAGTTTTATCAGTCTTCTATAATTGATGGATATCATGGATTTGTCAGCCAATATCTTTTGTCATTGAATGTAAATTATTGTATATAATATTAATTAGAGATTCAATATTCTAATTGGAATCTTGAGATCAAATCCAGATAACATGAAATATTATAAAAAGAATTAAATTTTAAAGTATCCCATAATGTTTTCAATGTGTTTTATTCTTAAGGAATCGGCTTCCTGGGAACCATTACCTTTTTTAGATATATATATATTAAGGTTTTTAATAAGTATATTTAAAAACTGGTTTATGTAGTCTTTATAACTGATAACATAATGAATGTGGTGAAATAAAATGTCATGAAAAAAAAATTTAATTGTTCTGAGTTCCCATGTTTTTTATCTATAAAATAGGAATACACATCAATAACAATTTTTTGAGGTGTGTACTGGATAAAAATGGAGTTTGATTCAACATAATCACTCCGTAATAACATAAAATGAGAGGATACATGGATTTCATGAACCATTAGGTTAGATAAATTATAAAAAAGTTTGAATGTGTTTATAATTTATTGGTCAAAGAATATTAATGACGCTTGTTAGGTTTATATAATGAGGAGTAAAACACCATTAATTACATATCCACTCAACTATGTGCTTTGGAAAATTTTCTACCATCTAATTGGGATAGATTCCAATTCATATTTTTCTATGAAAATATTAAATTTGTGAAAAAATAATGCAAAAAAATATATTCAAAGAGCTATATGTGTTAGAATAGATTAGAATAAATGTATATAAAAATAAAACCATGTATTATGAGAGAAAAAAAGTTTCATGAAAAATACTTTTATTAAAAGAAGATATTCCCAATATATAAAGAACTAGAATTTTACTCAATGTTGTGTTTTTATAGGTATGATAAATTCAATATGTATGTGTTCCATTATGGTGGTGAATAAATTTCCAAATAAATAATCCGACATTAAAAAGAATGTATATTTTTCATTCATGGTGAAAAGAAAATATCTAAACTACCACCTTGAACTCTATTAATTTTGGAATTCTCACTTGTTAAATGATAATTTTTGGAATTTATACACATCTACATTTTATATTTAAATTAAGGGCTTAATGATAGACAACCAAGGGTTTTTAAATTTTCATTAATTTTTGAAATTTTCATTTATCATCAGATATTAGTAGTTTTAATATAAATGTTTAATTTTAGTAAATCATCAAGTAACATAGTAAAATTTCTAAGAAATTACCCTGAACCTCTCTATAATGTCTTAATAGGATACAGAGAAGGGTGAGAAAATTTTAATATCAATAATTGTGGAAAAAATGGTATTTTTAGAGGTTATTAAAATCTAAGCGTAATGATCCTTCATTAAATCATAGTTATTTTTTCCAGTATTTTTCTAATTAATCGTCTTGATCTTGAGGAATAAATTTTACCACAAACATAAGTGTATAATGAACAATAAAGAATTAATGATATCATAATGTATGGTTGTGCTATAGTTAATCCCATGACTAGAGATGATTGAATTTTTAAGGATGACACAAACCAATTATTTTGAATTTTATTAGAAAAAATCTATTCTGGGGATTAACACACATCATTATCAACATTAGAATAAAGAAGGGCATTTTCGATATAAAATTATTGAATAGATAAATTATATAATCAATGAGTTACAAAAACATTCTAGATCAATATTTATCAGTGATTTTTACTCACAACAGAGTCAGACACTATAAGAGCATGAATGATTTAAAATATGAAACCATACCTATAAACAATAATAATATAGATTATATTAAAGTAAAATAACTACTTATATTATATAATTTCCTCTATAATTTAACTAAGTTAAACCCTGTAATCTATATAAGGTAATTTACGGAAGAAGTAATAGAATCTATTCATACATTAAACCCATAACTATATGGAATAACCCTATACAAAATATTATAAAATTATAATGACAACCAGTTTATTGATCTAAGTAATTATTGGTCATGTTATAATGATTTAAAAATATAATTTAAAAATTCCATTTAATAAATTATTTTAAAACATAATAAATACTTTTCGTGTGATAAATTTGTTAATAAAATATCTAAGAATTCAAGGTTTAGTGTTGTTAAATCACAATATGAATCACAGAAATTATTCAATAACATATAAAATATTTATAAATTCCAGGAGAAAACATTAGGTTTAACAAAATCATTATCTTGATCTGTTACTCATGCCATTAACTTGTACAACTTTATCCTACTAAAATCACTCCCTTCTTACACTAATTTACAATGTACCAATCCGATCACGAACTAACTAGGGTCAACCCAAAACTAGTCACCCGAGACTATCCATGGAAAGGCCTAAGAGGAAGTCTTGATTCTCCTATGATGGAGACTATTTTTGGGCATCAGTAGAGTAACCATGAAAATTATTTCACCCAATGAAAAAAAATTAATTGTGGAAAATAGACAAAACATCCCAATACTAAATAATTGTCCAAAAGGAACATAATTTAATTAAAAGCGTAAAATACAACAACTAAATGATAAAAAAAACTAAACCTCATGACCACGAAATCTCAATGTGATCCAGAGTGTCACTCTAACATTCCAAAATTAACCATCACCCACAATGATCAAAACCAAACCAGAACTAGTACCAATGACTTAAAACATGAAAGAACTATATGCATGAGTATTTATCTCAAAAGGTGTTAATGAAAAAAAATTATTCCCATTGAATTTATTTTAAATAAATGAATCAGTAGATTTAGGTTTAAAGGATGATATATAAATTTAGTATTTTCCACACATTTATCATTAAATAAAAACATGTACATTTCAATTTTTTCATTTAAGTAAACAATCTTTTCCATGGAGGAATTATTTTCATTTCAAGTTGTTATTATATAAAATTAGGAAACATGAGTGTGAATAGTTTCATGATATTTTCCATATACCATTATTAACCCACTAAAAACTTTTTAGAAAAAGTAACCCACCACATAAGGGAAAAAAATGGTCATAAAATAAGTGATATGGAAAATATCACACAAGAAACACCAAACAAAAATAATCTTAGTCATCCACCATAGAAGAATAAGATATAGAAGACATGAGATAATATGGGAGATCAGTGGAATAATCTAGAACATTCTATACACGTGGAATCTTCATCATGGAATGCCCTACCTAATAACATAAAATTCTTCCCACATGCTCAATTGCACCATATGTAGTCAAACAAATGGTAAAGATACCAAATAAATAAGAAAAAAAACTAATTCCTTAATATGGTCCAATAGCCAGTTTGTAATCATAATATAGTGTAGTAATCAATCTCTGAAAATCCACAAGCTATGCTACGTTACCATTTCAAGAGTATAGTAAAGTATGGGTGAGCCAAAAATTCTAGTTGGGAATCCAATCACATGAACATATATCATATTTTATCCACAACGACACAACAAGTCACCCCTGAGGCACTCCTATAAATGATGTACTGACTTAGAGACTATGGAGCTCAAAGGTTTACACACTGAGGATCTACCATTCTACTCGAAATAAATGGATCATGAGGAGTCCACAATGAGTAAATCTCATGAATTCAAAAAAATGTATCACATGTATCCATAATGAGGACAACCTATACATTCAATATAAATAAGTCAATTGGATTATCCAAGGTTATTTTTTTCACCAAAACCAAATTTCAGAAAGCACCATATTGTCCTCAAGAAAACTTTCATAAACACCATTCATTTTCAAAGAACTAAATCCACCCTTAAAAAGAAGTGAAAACATGGCATTTATAATTTCACAATCATTTATAAAATCTAATTTAAGCACTAACCAAAAAATTTCAAACCAATGTATCTTTTATGAAACTGAAAAACCAACTATGCTTCACCATCACATGACAAATCATTTTCAATGACCCAAATACACACCATATTCAAGACCAAACCCTTTAAAAATTCATTCTCTAAATAATATACACCATTTAAAATATAAACAATATATTTTCATAGACAATAAATTATTCACAGACCATATTCCACTTAATAAATCCAATAAGGTATTTTATAAAACACTTGGTGTGAATCATATAATGAATGACTCCCATATACTCCAATTCAATTATAAATCCACTTAATTTCACATAAAACTATTATTCCAAAGGCCACACACCACTATTAAACATATAATGAAGGATTTATAATAATGGAACCAATGATTCTAAAATTTAATGGGTAGTCCAAAGGAAAAGTACCTCAAATCACATGTGATTCAATGTTGCCTACACAAAACAACTCTATAAGGATTTGATGAGATAAGAACAACAATGAGAAACACTAATAATTAAAAATCATCATAAACCAAGGTAAAAATAAACCCTATATCCACAAGACCAAGGTAGTAGAAGAAATCAAGTGAAAATCAAATGATAGGAAAGATAGAGAACATGGGATTACCTAGACAAAATCACCCCCAAAACATGAAGAAACCAATAGATCCACCCTGAGGTAGAGGATGATAGTCTTAGAAAAAAAGGTAGAATCTCCCATTGGTTTTCATGAACAATGAGAGGAGAGAAATAGGTTTTTGTGGGGTTCAAATCCCAATAGGGTAGAACAGTAATTTCATATTTTAAAAACCATGGAATGAATCATGGTTAATCTAAACAGTTTCCCAGACTGTGTGCGAAACATGTGCTTCTTACTGGACACACTGTGAAATCATACAGTTTATCTGCATGTTTTTGAAAACCATGAGCTATATGTGTGACATTTTTATGTCCAGCATGAAAGATACATGTTCATGACTTCCACATAGTTTTTCTAACCATGCTTGGGTCATGCACCCCCAACCATAGACCAACCAAAACACACATGGTATACCAGACTAGTCTACACATAGAAACTGAGGATTTACCTAGGGACAAAAAAAAGGACCACCATAAAATTTCAAACTCGTTACCTCCAGAACTCGATGAAAAATCCATGACAATAAATGATAAACTAGAACAATGGTAAAAAAATAAAAAACTGGTTGTGATAATTCTTTCCACCATAAGTGATTTCTTCCCCTATAGAGACACATCATTTTCCAGTTGATCAACCAATGATAAACGATATCAACAACTGCATGATCCAACCTCTCAAGATAATAAAACCTCATCCTCCACTAAATGAAAGTCATACATCTTATCTAAAACAAACTAAAAATCCCAATCCACATATCTAGAAAAAACTGTTGGGTGTACTCCAAAGCCCCACATTTTCCCTAAATAGAGAGGAACAAAAAATCCAGAAACATCATAAAAACCCACTTCAATTGGACTAATTACAAAACAAAATAAAATTATAAAAATGAGAGTCCAAGTGGACTCCCCACAATTATAAACTATCCTACTTAGATAAAACCCAATAGAAACCAAGGCAAGATCCATTATGGGACTCCCACCATTTATGAATTGGTCAACCTTAATGAAATAGAACATAAATCCATGGATAACCCAATATGGGAAAACCCAAAACCCTCCACACTGACTAAAAACCAAAACTTTATACTATAATGACAAAAACATACCCTGAAAACACATCATACAGACCCACCCCCCCCCCCCACCAAAAGGGGGGAACTCTTAGGAAAAGAAACTCCAATCCATGTGACTAAAACTGACATAAAAAGGTAACCACAAAAGAAACACCAATATATAGGGTAACATATGATAACACACCACCAATAAAATTTCTATAAATTGAGACTACAACACCTTACAAAAAAACATTAACTTTCATCCCCTAAGGACCCCTATGAGGAAAATGATGTCTCTATACCACTTTCCACAAAACGCATCCATTTAGATAAAGATGCTACAATGAATAAATTTAAACTATTCTCATTCCAAAAATAAAGAAAAATATATACAACTAGGTCCCTCACACCACTTGAGTATTGACCAAGCAAGAGTTTTACTCCAAGGAATATGGATTGAGCCCTGATGTAATGATAAATCCACTACCTCATAGTCAAGAGATGATAATATATGATTAGAACCCATACATTCACCAAAAAAAGAATTGATTAGATACAAAATCATCATCCATTTTCACTTAAAATGAGAAACAATAGGAACAAGACAGTCATAATGTCACACCACTACTCAAGATGGAAAATATTCAAAATTTACCAATGACATGCATGCTTCCATTAAAACACATGTCATGAGGATATCCACAACATCCACATATACAATTTATAAAGAATAGAACACTACATGACACCACTATATACATCCATTACAACTAAAAAATATTTCATGTGAAGGGACTTAAACTGATACTAGAATGGAACTATAATATTGAAAACTAGCTCCATATCACATACAGGAAAAACGCTGACCCAACAGTTGCATGTAAATTAGGAATCCATAGGCACAACATATATTCAGATCACATGGATACAATTTCTTCTTATGATCTGTCTTACCACACCAATGAGACACTGAGATCCTGTGCTTAGAACAAGGTAGAAATCAATCTAGAGGTATTTTAATATGGCAACCAAAACCAACAACTATATATTGATTCTACATTTTCTTACTGTAATTACCTTCACCACTTCCAGATAATAGAGGAAAGAAGGATTCCTCAAGAACTCTTATTAACAATTCCTCATCATGAAAAACCTTACACAATAAATTAGTAAGACAATTTTAACTAAGCTCTGACACCTTCAACTATAAATTAGGAAAAATCCCACTCTAAATAAATTCATTCTTTAAGGAATCATTTGCATCCAACCCATAATGGTATGTGAATATATCAAAAAAATGATAGAAAAACTTCAACAATTATCCATCAATTTTTTTTTCTAACAACACATCTATATCCCCTTCATCACATTCACCACCTTATAGAAATAATGATATATGGAAAAAAAATTGAATAATTCCTAGTTAAGATCTTCTCAAGAATTGTTTTGAGATTAAAACTTCTACTACTTATAGGTCAAAAATTCAAGCATAATGGTAGATAACTAACTTTTAATTAATTATTTAACTCAAGGAGTTTGAAAATTATTTTGAATTTTCACATAAATTCATCCACTACTAGGGGATCTTATAATAACCTTAAAAGAGAGGAGGATTCAATGTTAAAAACTCGAGAAGGAATTCATTAGGTTTATCAACTGGAATATTTTTAATGGAAAACCACCTGTAGACACACCTATAATATCCTTAAAATATTTATGTTCGAAGAAACAAAGAAATAAGAATACCAACGCATAATCAATACTAACTCATCAACATGAGTTATCAAAATCAAAACACCATATAAGAATAACATTCAAACCATTATAAAATAATGTTTATATAAACTAGTTAAAAAAATCAAAATTTTCTTCTTAAAACATTTTTGAATAAAAAAACATGGTGTGTTTCACACTCACCTATGGTATTACCTGGAGCCTCTCAGATGCACATTAACATGCCACCCTAGTCAATCATCAACTCATGACAATCTATGCACTCATCATCTATTTCCTTCATCCTTCCACTTTCCCACAAATATTCATCCATGTGAGAACCCAATGGAATATTAATGGTCAATTTGTTTTCCCATTTTCCAAAGAAAAACATTCCACTCCAGTTTTCACATTTTTTACCAAATTCCCATTTCAAATTTCACAAAACATTTCTAAAAATACCCAAAACACATTCTTCAGAACCACTCCATTTTAAAATGAATTTTTTTTCAAATACCAAAATACCCTCATTAATGTAAATTCAAGTTTACCAAATAAACATTTCGATAAACCCCAGGTTTTAATTATAGAAAACCATTCTTGTTAATCACATTCTAGTTTAAGTGAAGAAAATGTGTACAAAAATCCATTTTCAAAAAGATTTATTCAAAATAATTATGAAAATAGTTTTTCCATCTTCTTAAAACCAAATCATTAACATATTAAATTCAGTTTTCACAATTTCAAAATGAGAGTTTTTGAAATAATTTTCAGAATTAAAGAAAATGTAGAAAACTTATAAGGGTAAAATACTGGAAATGGGTGACATGTCTATATGGATGTCGTCCATATTCCAATCTTTCCACCATTATAAAAATTCTTATAAGATTATTCCCCCATATTTTATTTTATTTTAAGACCAAGTCAGCGTACTAAGGCCCTTGGTACCACTCTATATAAATATCCTAAATACAAAACAAACAGTAAGAACCAGGTAAACCAAATAAAGAAAATGATACATCTCTTCTAATAGAAACACAATGTTCAGTTTAGAAAGGGTTGTCCAGATACTCCCCAAACATGAACCCTAAGCTTCAACATTATTACATAGTCTACCTCGACATCCAAAATAACAAAGGGTCCTTTAAAAGCTATTTCCTCTAAAGAACCAGCCTACTCTAATACCGTTTTCCCCCAAACCATATCTGGTTGACCTCAAATAAGACACCTAATATGATCCATGGAAATGACTGAGAAGTGGTTATGATCCTCTTAGGCTAGAAACTTATACCGGGAATCAACAGAGTAATAAGGGGAACTATTTATCCCAAAAAAATAAATAAACTGAAAAATAGAAAATAAATAAAAAAATAAATACTAAATAAATATCCAAATAGAAAATCAATAAAAAAATATAACAACTGAAAAAACCCTACAGAACCTGTCAAACTCAAAATTCCCATGTGAACACAAGGTTCACTCTCTGATACCAAATCATACAATCACCCAAAGTGATCGAAACCTTTCTAGAACATGTACCAAAGTCCAAAAAATAAGAACGAACAATAGTCATGAGTTTTAAAAATCAGTTGGAAAGCCCAAAAAAAAATATTACTAATGTACATAACTTAAATAATGGAGACATTAATTTCATATTTCAAATATAATATATATACGTAAACTTTTCCATACATTTACACATTATATAAAAACAAATACCATTTCCATTTTCAAATTAAAGAAACCATATTTCCCAATATGGAACCATTTTCATTTCAATATGTTTTTATAAAAATGAAAAACAAAATTAATGTGTAAAAATCTCAAAATACTTTCCATAAACCATTAAAAAAATCTCACTACTTTTCATAAAAAAAACACACCGCACAAGTGAGCAATAAAAATGACCATAGAATAATTGAATTATAAAATTTATCACAAGCGAAACAAAACCAAAACATTCTCAATCATCTTCCATAGACAATTGATTACTAGAAGACATGGGAGAACCTAGGAACATAATGAAATAATCTAGAACACATTATACATCTTAACTCATCCCAAAAGCATGCCATACTTGCTAATTTCAAATTATATTAACACACTCTAATTCAAAGTACTAGGTTTGAACAAGGTTAAATATCCCATATCAAAAAAATAGAACCAATAAACTCTTTTTTATGGGGAACTAGCTAGTGTGCAATCCTATGCTAGTGTAGCAATTGTTCAATAAAAATATGTTAGCTATGTCTGGTTCCAATGTCAAGAGTATAGTAATGTGGGGGTGAGCCAACAATTCCAACCAACCATCGAATCACATAAAATTATATCATATATTATAAACTCATACAAAATGTCACCACCTAGCTACCCCATGGAACAATCTCTTTCTTACAACCCATAGATCTCACAAGGGTCCATAATAAGGATCTCCCATTTTTCTCGAATTAAATAGATCACGAGGATTCCACATTGAGGATATTATATTCATTTGAAATTAATGGATCACTAGAAAATCCCATAAATTATATATAAATAAAGGCAAAAGATAATCCATGTTGAGTTTTTTCGCTAAAACCAAATTTCAGAAAGCACCAAAGGGGCCTCAACCACCATTTTATAAAAACTAATATTTTTCAAAGAACCAAATCCACCTTTCCAAAGGGGTAAAAATATGCCATTTTTCATTTATAAATAATTAATAAAATCTATTTTTAGAAGTCACACCACATTTTAAAAACAAATCCATTTTAATCAAAATTCCAAATGGGATACGCATCACCCACACATAAAAACCCATTTTCAAAGATCAAAAAAATACCACAATCATGTCCAAACCATTTCAAATTAATTTTATAAATTAATACACCATTATAGATTTCAAAAATATATTTAAAAATATAGGCCATGCTTTAAAACCAATATTTCACATGTGAAAGTTAACATGGAAATTTAATAATGACTTGGTTTGCATCATATCACTAAACATTTCCTTATAATTTAGAAAAATTATGAGATAAAATTCATTTAACATCAATAAATTATTCCAATGACCACAATTCACTATTTTACATATAAAGAATTTTTAAAACATATTAAACCATTGATTATTAAATTTAACATGTTAGTATAACGGTAAAACAACCTCATATCACATATGCTTCAACAACTCCAAAAATAAACTACTCCCCAAAGGTTCTATGAGATAAGAAAAACCTGGAGAAACCATATGAACACAAATCACCCAACGTAAACCAAGCGAAATATAAACCCTAGATTCAAAACTCTAAGGGATAATAAAAAATCAAGATAAAATGGAAGGAGAAGGAAGAGGGAGAAGAGTGGAGAGTATTTCCTAGAGAAATCACATGAAAAACATGAAGAATACACTAGATCCACCACAAGGGAGAAAAGGAAGGTCTATGCGAAGAAAAGAGAATATTTTTTTAGGTTATACGAACCCATAGAAGGGATATGTGGGTGTTTTGGGGATAAAATCCTACGATGTTAGAATAGTAATTTAATATTTTTAAAAACATGGGAATTGTGAATGGTTAGGTCGCACTTTTTCCTTGACCGTGAGCCAAACACGTGTCCCATATTGGACATATTGGTCACTACAACAGTTTACCTATATAGTTCTATCTAAAATGGAAGAACTGTGCAAACACATTCCGCACATCTCTCCTAACCGTGCATGGGCTAAGAACCCCCAAACAAGAGAAAACAAAAAGCTTTCATAGTTTCTTTGACAAGGATGTATGATTTCCACTAACTATGATAACCCTATGTACCGCATACAATCACTTTTAAAAAACTCACTTTTCAACAAAAAATACCATAGAAATAATGGAAAAATCATGGGGCCAAAAATAAAAAAATGATCACCTCAAAATTTCATAGTCATTACACCTAAAACTCAAGAATCAAAATAATATCCAAAAGATGAACTAGAACAATGGATGATAAAAAAAACCAGGGTCTGACATATTCCATGTGTATTTTTTATTCTTAACATTACTTATATTGATTCCTAACAAAATTTCACCAGTGTTCCCAGAATTTATACCTTTTCAGTATTTTTACCTAACCATTTCACCCCTTAAAGAATATTAATTAATCCAATAATAAATCACAACCAAAATATTTCCAATCCAATTCTCATCCTTACATATATATGGAATAAAATAAAATGTTTATTATTATTACTATGAAAAATTAAATAGTTTAGAACCTAAAAACAAGCATTATTAAATGAAAAGAAAATAAAACCTATCATTTTTCCATTTTGGACTCATTTACAAATAAAAAAGAATTATAAATGAACCCCAATAATCCCAATCATTCAATAGTTTTAATGATATAAGAAATTACCTATAGTATTAACATTGGTTCAAAAAAATTCAACCCTATGAAAATCAATATGGTGGATACCATAAATATATAACCACATATGATTCCTAAAATATGTAGTATGGTAATGATAGGAATTGACTGTCCGATTTGGATGTATTGATGTCCATATATATGAAGAACATTTTTATTGTGTGGTAGGATTCCTAAAATGGTTGATATTATAGTTCTAATCTAAATATAGGTACAACCATAGGGATGTATTATTTGACCATGGAAAAAAATATTATAAAAATTCAATGGTAGACTATTATATTTGACAGGGAAATTTTATTAAATAAATCAATGAAATGAAACCCTAATTTAACTTTTAATGGGATCCCTGGTCATACAAAACCATCTAAAAATAGGTTTACTTGACCTCTAATATAACTATTTCACATGATCCCATTTCAATTATGATTTCCCATATTATGAACCTACAACATAAATACGCTATAAGTATTATAAATATATCTATATACATTATAAAGATATATAGAGTAGTTTTTGATATATAGTTTTTAAATTTGGTATTAAAAAGACTAGAGAATAGACTTGAAAATGTTTGTGTATTTTTCTCAATACTTTAATGGTTTAAGAACAAGAATAATAGAATAATAAAAGAAGAAAAATTATGAATTTTCTCTATATATAGTTTTTGAAAATTTATCATTGAATTTATTGTATTTTTTGGCACCTATAAATTAGAATGCATGGAGTGGTGTGGGGGTTAATTAGGGTATGGATATTACTTTAGAAAACCCTCCCCAATATTCTTATTCTAATTTTTGTTCGAATAAATACCTCCCTCACAATATATATGATGTGATAATGTTTTTAATCAGTGATATAATTAATTTTTACCTGGTTGAAAAATACTAAAATAATCCAAGAAGAATAAAATAGTGATGTGATGACACACAAGGCTCACTAAGTACATTTCGTATCTGTTATAATTCAGAGTTACCACACAAAACCTTCATGTTTAAAACACAAAATAAATTTAGATAAGCTACTACTATCAATTACCCATAAATATCACTACTCATACATGATAAATTATCTCAATGTTCGATGAACTAATAATAATATAAAATTTTCTATGGAGTATTAATAATATCCCCATTCATCCACATGATGGACTCCATAACCCACTAGTAAGATAATATTCTATATCTCCCTTATTTATCTTCTATAAATGAAAATCATAGATCCATAATCACTCCATTTCCTAAATATATTTCATATCACTTTTTAGATAAATATATCTCAATATTCATAAGTCAGACATTATATTTACCCATTATTTGATATTTAATCCACATAAATAAAGATATAAAAATTCAACCAATTACACCTTCAAATATGGGTCATAATCCACCTTTAAAATATTTTATATATTTTCTAAATTACAGGAAATATTTGTTCTAGAAATATACTAAAATGAGTTAATTAGGAAAGGACCCTTATCTTTATGAGGGAATTCCATAGTTCACATGAAACATTAAATCCATGCTATATATTGTTTTGAAACCTCCATAGTACATTCGATATTTTTAAAATTAAACTAAATTCACGAATGTTTATAGTATATTAAAAACTAAGATATAGTTCATGGAAAAAGGATTAACTTTTGATTAAAAAACAATGACATATACAACATACCTCAATGTAGTACCATCTACATGGAAGAACATTAGAATCAAGTCTTTCAAATACATAAAGTAATTACATTTGTTATAGAGTTATTTTCATTTACAATGTCTTGAACCATTATAATGTGGCCCTTATTTAATATCCCAAAATATGTATTATGGAATAACCTCAACTTCCACATCATGATTCATTTCATATAGTAACCATACACATAACTGGTTATTATATTTTATCCACATAACAATGTGACCCAACTCTTCCTAGCCTGACACATCAAAAACATAAAATTAAATAAACCAGGTTTTTTCTATGTAGACTCATCATAAACTAAAATGGATTAATCATATTGATTATATTCCAATATGAAAATAAATATTCCATCATGAAAATAAATTTAGTATTATTGGATATGTGTTGCAGTGTGAATTATTATATAATAGTGGGGTTTCTATGATAATAATTAAACTAATTTAGTTAATTTATAATGTTTCCAAAACCCTATGGTTTTAATTCTTGACCGATAATTACAAGTCTCACCATAACATAATTTTAATATAACAAAACCCAAAAATACTCTAAAGGATTTCTTCTAAAAACATCTCCCGTTGGGTTTTTAATAACCCATTTAAAACTAGTTCAATATAACTTCATTCAAAAACATTAGATGGAGAAAATAAAATAATTGAAACATCTTTCCATTAGATAATTTATTAATGATTTACTAACCCTCAATGAAAATCCCATATGAACCAAACTCATTTAGATAAATAACTATGAAATTAATTATTCGCAATGGAAAAAAGTCTTTGATCATTATACTCTTGAACACTTATCAACCAATATTATCTCTTGAATAGGTTTTCATGTTCTCTCCCATTTCTCTAGATTCATCTTTTGAATTCCATCTATTTTTTAATAAGAGGTTAAATTTCTAGCAATAAATAACGAGAACCATGAACACACTTTCAAATGAAAATTAGGGATATATCTACTACATTTTTAGAAAATTGAAATAGATCTTCTCAAAATGTTCAAAATAGATTTTTAAAAAGAAAAAAAATTATTTCAATTGAAATAACATAAATTCATATAAATATAAAAATACATATATATGTGTTCATATATACCATAGACCATTTAGGTGGATGAAATAAAATTGATAACCAAAATCTATATAGTTCCACTCAAAAAAATATTTGGGTTGTTTCTTTTTCATGATGCCTAAAAATTTATTTTATATTGACATATACACCAAATTCACCCACCCTTGCTCAAAATTACCTAATGAAAATTAATTCTTTATGTTGATGTTCATTTTTATTTAATGATATATAATATTTTTTCTATGATTGATATCACTTGAGGTATAAAAAAATATTTAATTTGGAAAATTCAATGAAACTATAACATGCACAAGTGGTTTCGTCATTCGTAAAAATTGAGTACACCCTTGAATGGATGCAATATACATGTTATCCTTTGTTCATAGTGAGTTATTATCTTTTATAATTCTTAAGTATTAAATACCTAATTATCCAATATATATTTTAATTATTGATGTTGATTTTTTATCATCCGATGAAATAAACCATTCCACATATGAAAATTCCTATATTTTCTTCTCTTATTTTTCATGATAAAATATTCCAAAATATATTGTTATTTTGATATAAAAAATAATCACTTTTATTATTATAATTTTTCTTTCTTTGGGATATCTTTGTCACCATATCTTCTGAAAAGTGAAAAACACAATGTCGGGCCATTCCAATGTAATGTATAGTAGGCTTCCAATGCTAATAAAATATTATATAACATCGATATCTTTCCTATAATTGTGTCTTAATAACATAATTATGGTAGATATTTGGGTTAATAAATTCTTGGAAGATTCCACTTGAAAACTCTTAAGTATCTCTTTGTAATGTCTTTTTGTGAAATAGAGGATCCATTCCTTCTATGAGTCACTTGTAAATGATGGTAAATGAATAAAAAATTCACTAATCAAGGATATAATGAATTCATACATCATGAATTATATACATATTTAATTTTGTGTTACTCAATCCAATAATAATTATATCACCCACACAAACGACCACCAATAACCTTTGTTTATTCCCCTTATTCATGCTTATATTGTTGTAAATTATTCTTAATAGAATCCAAGAATTATCAAGTATTTATCAAGAATACAATACCACAATTTTTGGATCATGTTTTAGATTATACAATTAATTTTTCAATTGAAAAGATTTTATATCATCCTTATATATAATAAAACATTCTATTTTTATATTTTACACTTCATTGTCCAAGTATAAATTAAGAAATATTGATTTTAAATCCATTTAGAACACCATGAATTTTTATTAAATAACCATTAACAAGAATAGTTGAATAGTTTTCATCCTCGATATTGGGAAGACACCTGATTAAATAAATCAGTTAATTTTTATAATATCAGTTAAAAAACATTTTTCTTTATCCTCTTATTGTCTTTATTGAGTTAGTAATACAATACCCACTTGGTTGAAGTGAAATATTTTACATACATCCTTATAAATTATTTCTATGTTTGATTCCTCTCAATTTTTTACCCTTATTACACATATCATGGAACTAATTTTCATATTTAGAGGCCACATCTATATTATTTTTTTCTACTTTATATGAGAATAATGTTTTTTAGTTTTTTTCTATATAGTCTATAACGTTGATATCTAGTAACCAATGATGTTCTCTTAATTAATTTTAACCCAACATTTAAATATCATCACAACATCTAACCTTTCTAGACTTTACTCTTTCTCAATGTCTTCATATTCAAAATATGGTAGAGATTTCCCATTATGCACATTACTTAAATCATAAATGTTTCATGCCATGCTTTTATGATGAAATCCTTCTTGATGAATTTTACAAGATTCACTGAGTAATATAATTTAATATTACATAGAATACTGTGAATGTGACATTAAATATTGAAACAATTATTAAACATTATTTTATTCAGGTAGTTTTGGATTTTTTAGAGCCAATTATTCTCAAATCCTTATCATTTTTATTGCGAAATACACCTTCTTTTTCATTGTTGATTACAGTGAGAAGATCATTATTTCCTATAATATGGAAATCATATATACTATAAAAAATATCTAATTAAAATCAAACCATTGATCTCAAATAAATTTTCTCCGCATTATCCATATCAGTAATTTCTTTCCTGAACCATTTTCATTTTTTTCACCCTTTGCTGATGAATAATATTGTTCCATAACTGGCTACATTGGATCAACCATATCTTACAAGGATAAAAATTAATTATGCTTTTTCCCTTATTTATAATGTCACATTCTATAAAGATATTTATTTCTTGTAACCTATAAAATCCTAATTTAACCTTGATGAGTGATTCATAACTTCTTTTTAGTACCATTCAAAAACAAAAAAAAATTACTAAAAACAAACAAGTATAGTAATATATGCTAGTATAATTTTATTAAACTTGTGCCTTGATGTACCTATTTGATATAGAACTCATGCACAATGTGATCCCCATATTTCCACAATAATATCATATTTCCACAATGTGATCCCCATATATCCACAATGTGATCCCCATATTTCCAAAATGTGATCCCCATATATCCACAATAATATCATATTAATTTTCTTTAAACTTGTGCCTTGATGTACCTAGTTATTCATTTTAAGAGACGCCAACATGGTCGTGTTTCTTGATAAATAGGCTTAGATAACCATCTTTTCAATGATTGGGTTTGAAAAAATTGGGCATTAGCTCAGATCATAATGGCTTCAGTGCCGCGTACCTAACCAATGCTTAATAATTTGTTGGGAATTTGGAAATGAAACATGACCATTTGCCCAAGACATCATGACACTTGTAGATCAGGTGATGTTTTTATTATTCTCGGAGGCTTCATGGGGATGGGAATTTCTATGGTTGGGAGGTTTTAAGATCCTCATTTTTAAATTATATCAACACCCCACTTTGTTAACCAATTACATTAATTTGGGTTTGAAAATATTTCTTACTCAATACTTTTGTTTATTATGACTTTAGAAATGGGTAAAATTATTCTTCGAAATATTTTCAGAGTTAAATGCTGAGTTAGCGAGGGATTTTGAGATCCATAGACCCCTGATGTTGATAGAATGAAAATATAAAATATATTTTATTCATAGGAATTTGATTTTTCCCCCAAAATGGAATAATTCCCGAATGGTGTATCATATGATAAATATGGGACCTCTTTTAGGTCCAGAACATTCGGTTTATCCTATCCTAGGTATAACATTGATGTGCATCAGGTGTTTGAAAACCTCGCACGTGATAATACCCTCATTATTTTTAATTAGTATATTATTCTTCTATTTATAAAATAAATTATTAATTTAACACAAACAGTGCATCATATGCGAAATATAAGACCACATTTAGGTCCAGGATATGATGTTAACCCTAGGCAGGGTATAAAATTTACGATAATTGTACATTTTTTCATATCACACCCTATGATAATATAATTTGTTTATACATATTTTATTGTGTAGCTAGAAATAATAACAATAAATTTATTGTAATAATTATTATTTTCAATGAAAAAAATAAAAAATACTTCTATAATTAATTATTTTTGATGAAGTATATAATATACGTAGAAAATGTAATAATTGTGATAGTTTTAATTGTGCCAATTAAATTCTAATGAGTAATAAATATTAATTTAATAAGAGTTATCCTTTTTTATGGGTATTGTTTTTAAAATGTTAATGGTGTCATTTATTGGTTCTATTAAATAATAATAATTTTAATTAATGTTGTAATTATTAAATTAGCACAAAAGCATTGGTGTGTATATATATAATGTATATATGTATATATGGATTAAGTATATATATATGTATATACATATATGGGTGTATATATATGTATATACAAATATGTATATTTATTTAAAACAAATATATACTTATAGGTGGATATTTATTTTTGCCTTAGAAAAAATATTATTAATTATCCCACAAAAATGTTATTGGGTTAATTTATTTACCTCACTCTTATAATGATATTTTTGATTGAATTATTCATGATGATAATAATGACATAGATTTAATAAAAGTAAAATAATAATTATTATTATTTCTAATTGGGGAAAGAAATATATTTGTTACAAATATATGTATGTATGTACATTTCCAACAAATACTTTTTTCATTATTGTGTGGGATTATTTAGAATAATCCACCATTTACTAGAATAATATTTTAGGTTAAAATTAATTTAATATATTAAAATTAATAAGGCTAAATTTCAAAAAGTTAAAAGAACTGAAAAGAAATGAAAATAAATAATAAAACAAAAACTGCTCAGGAGAAAATTGAAAATAATTAGAAATATGCTAAACCCATTTTAATAATTTTGTATTTTTTGTCCTTCCATTTTTATTTTTATTATTTTATTTTTTCCTTTTTCAACCTTTTATTTTTTAAAATCCTTATCTATTTCATTTTATTTTTTATTTCCTCCTCTCTTCTCTCCCTCTCCAATATGCATCGACCCCTCCTCTCTTGGTGGTACGCCACTACACATCACTGCTTCGGTAGCTCATTGAACCTCTATCTCTTCTGCATTTTCCATTCCGTTGGAAGCACTATGAATCTCTCGACAAGTTTAAACTTCCAAAAAATATCTTTGTGATTCATCCACTCTTCATCCTGTGATTATCCGTTGAATGTATTTACCCAAAAATTGTGGGTTTTCTTAAATCCTCTAATTTCTCTCTTTCTTGGTTAAATTGAAGGTTTCCACATTTAATGGGATATAATAAGACTATGAGGTATACAATCATTATTCTTTCCCATCGTTTTGTTCTTTCATTCAATTTTTACCATTGTGCTGCTCGTCGGTGCCTACCATCAAACCCCTAAATAATGAGTATTAATTTCATTAAACTATTTTTGTTTGACCTTTGTAACCAGTGTTTAGGGAGAAACCTTTATTAGGTTGTTTCCATGTATTTGGACACCCATTTTAGTTCACCGTCATAACTGGCCTATTTTACCTTTAGCCTTGAGTCCTTAAATTATTATTTATAAGTCCATGTGCAATCTCTACAAGAATTATGTCTAATATGAACGCCCGGATCTGAACGGTTCTCTGAAACTGTTAGGACATGGTATATATTACATTGTTTTCCCAATAGTTTAGAATAACCATTGTGATAAGGTTATACAAAAAATTCTATTCCAATGGTTTTTTAACTATTGGTATATATCATACATCCCAATAGTTTTTAAAAATCATTGGGATTATTTTCTCCCAAATACAGCGATGAGCCCCCTCCCCATTTTAAATATGATTGTATTTCCCTCACAGTAGTGATTATCTATCCCAGATTAAGACCACTCTTCCAATATGAGATCCATCATTGATTTAAATTAGTTTCTTCAACTTGAAATCTATTTCTGCCAATATTTATCTTCAAATTCATGAGTTTGGTTTCTTATATATTTTTTTAGTTTCACTATCAGTCTACAATCTATCATCATTTAGATGTATTTGTTATGTTTTATATACTGTATTTTTATACACATAGATTTACTGATTATATTTCATATACCTTATATATATACTCAAATGTACACTAATTTTGGATAAATCAATTATATTTCATCTATATAGATATACTGCATCTTTAATCACATTGATAATGATACTGTTTCATATACTACATCTATATAGTTACATTACATATATTATATATAAAAATATTTCATTCATATAAACCATTAAACTTTTTATATGTATAATACATTTCTTTCACTATTACAATGTGAAATAGAAAATTATGGCAATATGAACCATACAATATGAAATATATAATATTTTTATACATCAGGCAATATGTAATCACTTTTTCATATTACATTTTTAATATGTAATAAGTTTTAATATGCATCATAAACTGTAGTATGTACTCAATTCATACACTATGTAATATTTAATATGTTTTTCTATTATACAATCCAATTGTAATTTGATTCAATATGAATTATACCCAGTGACAAAAATAATTTGTGCACACTATGTAATATCATTTATTTTTTCCTATTTCCACCATGAATATGTAATGTTTTGCAATATCCATCAATTTTTTTTGAAAAAATGTAATATATTATGCTTTTACACAATTTATTAGTAATATATGTCAATAAGTAACATGTTATGTTGTAACACTATCTATTAAATATATGGTCTATTTTTCCATTACACTATCCAATAGTAATCTATTTCCATATGAAATATACATTTTTCAATAGTAATCTATGCATAAAATATCATTCATCATGTAATAGTAATTTTTTACAATATGGATCAGTATAATATTTTTTTTCTATTTTTCAATATAAAATATAAATTGTGAAATAGTAATATATTTTCAGTACACAATGTAATAGTAATCTCCAATGAGTCTCTTCAATACACTGATATTGATACCCTACTATTTGAAATAGTAATTAAGAATGTGATCTATTTTTCTATTATATATTGAATTTATATTTCATATAATTGTTTATGTAATATATTTTTGATATATGTAGTAATCCTTGTATAAAACAATATTGAATAAAATATATGGAATACAGTACTATTAAATACAATAGAAAATTAAATAGCAGTTCAATATGTTACCTGTGTGAGGACTGTAGGTGAAGTGACATGTGGGATACAATTGGGAGAAGTGACCACTGTGAGGCACTTGGTAGTACTTTATGAATTTTTAAAATTCATGTGTAAAGTTGCACAAACCACACAACATTGGATTAAACCAAATTTGTCCCATGTTATCCTTTACTCAATGATACATTAAAATAATTACATTGGTAATAATAAAATACTCTATTCTTACTTTCAAATTCCAATGTCTTAGAGAAGTACTTCTATTTTAGATGAAGAAGTTGATCCATGCATCTATGAGATATTGGATATTTTTGTACCATGATATTTTCTATTATGTAACCCCACAATTTTGAAGCTTGTGAAGCAATTAAAGAAGTAACATTTTTTTATCCTAAGGGAGATCAATTACTGTTAGATGACCACAAAGTTAGAATGATGTTCTCATCCAAAACTGGGGAATCCCTTGAAAATATTAACATGTATTAGAGTAAGGTAAATATAAAACATTGGGGTATACCATGATGTACATCAACCCTCCAATAACTCATCTGGATGGATTTATATAATATTCACTGATCACCTATATTATCCATGTTTATGACGCCACGATGTATACCTTTTAAATAACAAACCCTATAAAAATATCATTGATAACCAATACTACACTGACACCATTCACTTGAAATATGTCAATAAATGTGAAATACCATTATATCTATAAATTTAGACTTATTTCTAAATATTTTCTCATAATTATCTGAGAGAGAACATTGTTTATACAATGATTTTCTATCACATCCACCACAATTCAATTCAACATCATGGTTTTATATTTATTGTACTTTCTTATATATATAATAATTTTTTGTATTTCATATTATGATTCTCATATAGTGTAGTTTTTTAGTTATGGTATTACATAAAATGAAAAATTCTCATTTAAGTAGACATATTTTTTATTGAACTTCAATCTTATGGAATTTCTTTTACAAAATAACTTATTACAATTTTTTTTATAGAGTGGATAGAAGGTGGATGTTTGTAACTGATCAAATTTCAGGCGATTTTCTAAAGAATTTGGGGAGATTTTTTTATTTTACTTTAGAAAATTCTTTTGATAGGGGTCACATACACTATTTAATGTATCGGACATGGGTGCCACAAAATTAGTGCCCCGATCAGGGTCATCACATGACATCAAGAACACATCCCAATACACTAGAGGTTTCTAACAAGTACCAAGGGTCGAATAGGTCATATAGGAATACTATGCCATCTTTACTAGAGTAAGCCACAAAAGAAAAGAATATAAATAGATAAACAATTCAAAACCACCAATAACATGCATGGACAAACATTTATAGAATGAGATTTAAAACATAAGACATCGTAAATATTTCTTGTTATGCCACAAAACCAAGTGAAAAAACTCATAAAAGAGTAAAAATAGTGGAATCCCCAAAAAATTCTTGAATCCATGTCTATAATCTCTTATATGTATGTACATACCCAACTCACCTCCATAACATAGGGCCCCTTCCATTTCTCCTACCTGTAAGCATTTAATCTACTCGAGTAACCAACAACAGATTGATCAGGGTGTGAGTACAACTCAGTAAACCACCAAATATGTCTACAAAATATCTAGTCAATTAGAATGATTATGAAAGTGATAACAATGGAATGTAAAAGATAAATGTTCAAAAATATATTCATGGTTTTGTTACATTATGTTATACTACCCTTAATGATAGGTTACGTACTTAAACATACCAAGGTTTATTTCACGCTTTTTCATGTGTTCAATGGATTAGGACCGATCCATGTTCTGAAGGAATAAGGGAATAAATCCATTTTTATTTCACTAGGACTCACATCACAATAACCACATTATCCTCACCTCCAAGCCTCAGTCCTGGTGGAATGAAATTGTTAGGGGAATAGAACTATTTATCATTCCATAACCCCTGAAATTAGAGGGTGGAGCTTATAATCTCAGTCAAACTCGACCCATGGGCCTAGAACCTAATTTTTGTACCACACTCTACCAATCCATGTGCACATGCTTATTTATTATCGCCCATATGTATCCACCTTACAAGAATCCATAGACAATATCATTGGCAATATCACAAAATAGTAGTGAATGGGAATTTAACATTATCACATAATCCATCAACACATTAATAATTTATGAAACAATACCATTTAACCCCAATTCCCATTCCGCATTCCTATCTCACTAAGAATAATTACGTGTAAGCATAATTCTGTATCACATTTCCATTAATCCCATTTCAACCATTTCCATACCAACCAAACATTCCTTATCCTTTAACCACATTAGGAATAACTGAACAAAACCCATAATAAATATTTATATAATCCAAATAACACATTTTCTAAGGATCTAAATCATAATGAGTCAATTTCGCACCTTATATTTACATTAGCCCATTTGGAAGGGTCAGCACCCTCCACAGATGGCCCTAAAAATAGTTTAGACCACCACCATGCATCCCACTGGGATCACAAGAGGTTCAATTGTTTATTTAGAAACTCAATATACTATATCTTACCAACAACACCAAGAAGACATCAATATGAGAA
Source organism: Viscum album (assembly GCA_963277665.1). Taxonomy (NCBI): domain Eukaryota; kingdom Viridiplantae; phylum Streptophyta; class Magnoliopsida; order Santalales; family Viscaceae; genus Viscum; species Viscum album. The sequence continues at coordinate 111,712,562 of OY728151.1, forward strand.
TAAGAATAAAACCACACATGGTCAAATCTAGATATAAACTATGGGATAGAACCTACAGACCACTTAACTAAAATCCATGAATAAATACAATCATAATCAAGGCCCTAGATCCTGATCTAAACCCATTCAAAGCTTCACCCAAAATCTCACTGAAAAAGAAGGGGTTTTGAGCTTCAGAAGGAGATGGGGAGAGAATGGAATCCCAATACCAAAAAGAGAAGCAAGTATGGGATTTGAAATACCAAGATCTTCAATTTTTAACGGACAGAACTCCAAATGGACTATGATTTAAGTAGAATATATTCTTGGATGATATTGGATGATTGACATATTTCTAGAATTCATGGGAGGAGGAACAGTGTAAATCCCAAGTCGAACATTAAAATATCATAATGAAATTTCGGTCAATTTATGGAAATTACTGAGCCACACGGTTTACCCACATGGTTTTGGAAAATCACACAAAAAATGTGTGGATGGTATTTTCCAAAAAACAACCCCTCACGTGGTTACTAGGGATTTCCACACAATTTTCACTAAACATGTGAAAACTATGCAACATGCCTAGAAAACACCTTTTTTCTCCTATTTCGTGTTTGAAACCCCCATAACACCTCCCAAGCTTCAACATGAACTTGGGTAGTAGTTATTTGACCAAATGAAGGGAATTAAACTCAAAACAAAAAACAAAAACATACATTGATTGAAATTGAGGATCTTACATACTCCCCACTATATGGCATCTCTTCCTCAAGCTGCTCTTACCGAGCATCATTGAGTTCCCATGGAAAAGAGATTAGGCCACATGGCCCACACATCTTGTTCTCTATAAAAAGTTTCCTCCTGAACAATTCAATGATATTAGATAATACAAAAAAAGGTATAACCATGACCTAAAAGAACATCTCACTATGATCCACAATAAGAACTGAATTCTCCTCAAAGGGTGTATCATGCTCAAGCTCCACATCATAAACATATAAAACATGAGATAGATCAGGGTGATACAATCAGAGTTGTGAATCATGAAAAACATCATGCATCCCATTATAACAATGTGGAAGAGCTAAGTGGTAACAGGCCTATTCAAACTTCTCCAAAATCTAAAATATACCCACATACCTGGGCGTCAACATTCCCTCCCTCCAAGATATGATGGTGAACCAAACATGGTGACACCTGAAGAAACACACTATCACCTACACAAGTCTTGAGGGGTTTATTACACTGATCTTCATATGAACTCTACAAACTCTGAACTATTTCCAAATGATTCTGAATCAAATGAACCTTCTTTAACATCTCATATACGAGACTCAGTCTTAAAAACTCATACTCCCCATCCTCTGACCAATATATTGGAGACCTACACAATCTCTGATAGAGTTCCTCAAAAGGATCCATCTAGATTGTTTCCTGATAAATGTTGTTGTAGGAAGGCTCATCAAGCGACAAGTACCTTTCCCCAAAACCACCAATATTTAGAACATATGCTCTCATTATGTCTTCAAATACCCCAAAAATGATGGTATCCTGATCTCAAAAATATCTTCGCAAACACTAAGTTACCTCTGATCTGGTCAAAAAATCTTTTGATTCTTGGAATACGGTTTTATTTATTAATCGTCATCTAGTTCATCTTACGATAATCAAAACATATCATTAGTTATCTATCATCCGTATTAGAAAAATATATAAGAGATCCACATGGTGATGTAATATGAAGAATAAATCCCTTACTCTCTAACTCCTCTAGATAAACCTTGATTTCTTGGAGCTCTACAGGTGCTATGGGGTATGGAGGAACTTAAACTATCTCTGCTCCTGGAAACAATTCAATTGTGAATTAACAATATCTCATAGGTGGTAAACATGAGAAGTCCTCCAGAAAAACAACCAAAAAATGGTCTACAACATGAGGGAAAACTAAATTCTCTTTCTCCAAATCATCCAACAAAAGGAAGGTCACATGAGCTGTGAGTTATCCTAACTACTATCAATGTGGCCCTACACAGCCCTCTCGAGTATCCCACTCACCATGAAAGACATTAGTATCCCGATCATGATATGTGAACATTACATGATGTTGGTAACAATTGATATGTTCTTGATAAAACCCTAACCAATCCATCCATAAGATTATATCAAAACCTAAAATCTTTAGAACAAAAAGATCCCACTGAAAATGATTTACACCAACCATAGGAGCACAACCCTTACATTTCCTGATATGCTCAACAAGTACCCCTAACAGAGTGTCATGTGACATTATTCCACAAGGTCTCTCTATGGTTTAACCCAAAAAACTAATAAAGGAGTAGAAATAAAATAATTCATAACGGTTATATAAAATAAAACACTAGCGTGCATGGAAACTATAATAATCGTACCTTGAATAGTAAATGGTCACGCCTTTCCACCTTCAGGTGTAGTCCGAACAAAATTTATATGACCTTCCATTCTTCCCAGATCTCCATACCGAGTACCCTACATTTAACATCCATGTTGTTGTGGATGATCAAGCCCGGGAGATCCACATCCACCACATCGACCAGTAAAACCCATATAGATCCAACTACCTTCCTGACACAAGAAACTGACCCCCTTCTTATACTCGTCATTTGACCCTAAATCCCATCATTTCTCGACTACCACATGTTTCTACAGAATCTCTGCACATGGCCTAGTCTGCCACATGGTTGGCACTCGACAGGTGGTAGGGGACAATGTCCACACATGTACCCCCACCTTCCACACTGATAACAGAATATCTGGTCACCACTATGAGAGGTTAGTCCCATATATTTTCTTATTAATGAACATCCACTCTGTTTAAAATTTCCAAAATGACTCTTACAACTCTCATAAGTCACACCACATGCTCACCCAGCTGGAAAAACAAGTTCACTACCCAATTATCCAATCCGGTTCCCTTCTAAAATGGGGGCTCGATCCAAAACATCATAATAACTTTTTAGACATAAAATATTCACCTAATATCTGATCTTATGTCTCGTTCTATCCTATAAATGATTTGATATCGCTAACATGTCTCTCTTCAACATCCAGAAAAAGTGTTGCAAATAGGTGAAATGACTAGCATAGTCATTTATGGTTATAGTTTCTTAATTTAGAATCTTAAAATCCACATCCTTCCAATACCTCATGGTATCCATGTAAAAGTGTTCAATAAACTTCTCCAAAAAATCCTTGCACGTCGTTCCTTCAGTCTTCTTTTTTTAAACCATGATGTCCCACCAATGCTTATATTGACCACATAGCATATAGGTGACTAACCTGACTCCCTTATCAAGTGGATTCTATATGTGGTGAAGAATATTCTGGATAGAGCCTATCCAAAATTACACTACCTATGGACCACCCTCTTTGATAATGGTCGGATGCTGCTGCAGCTGAAACTCCCTAGTCAGCTCAAACATACTCAATGCAACACACCTTGGGTCCCATTCTATCATCTTCCTAAAATTAGAAAAGTTATCACAGAAAATCTCTTCCATATATTCATGAATGACCACATTCTCTTTCTCTACCACTGGAGGTGTGTTTTCAATAATGTACTCTTATCACCCAATGGAAACACGTCTTCATGGTGGAATCAGTCTGCAATTACAAACATGATCTTTAAAACACATGTAATATAGATTTCAAAAAAAATATTGGAAGGTTCATCACTATACATTAACAAAAAATTTCTCATACACAACTCGAATGAGACAGATCACAACTAGGACACTACCACTGGCCACCCCACCATGGCAATAAAAACATAGGTAACTAAATAACATAGTTACAAACCTAACACTTTACAACATTTCTGGAATAGTTCAATATCCCCAATCCCTTGGACCACTCTTACCCCACTTAATACCCCTTATTGAGCACAAATATTTATTTCTTATCCAATATTTTATTTCACCTTTTTTACATTTGAATTGTTTCATTATTACCAATTTTCATCATTTTCATGAAATCAAATGCATCCTAATCTCCATGTCTAACACACCCATCACAAGTGTGTGTGTACTATGATGCATGTCACTTATATACGTAGGTACCTATAATAATGAATGAATTATAAACTTCGTGATATTCATTCCATGTGAAAAAATTATAAAACTATCACATTACACCACATGTGCATCACATAATGGTGAAGTATCATCAATTGTAACAACACAGAACAAGAAAAACAATTCCCACTAGGGTGACTTGGGTTTTACCTCATACTAGGGTTTTCTACTCCCAGCCATGAGCTCATTACTGAGGCCAGATACTATCATAGTCTATTATCTACCACCCTAAATAGTAATAATTTGAAAATAAATCCTCTGATTCTATTTTGAAACATCCTAGAAATTGGTTCCACTAAATAAGTGCCCCAATCCAGTTTATCACATGACCTCAAGCGGGTCTCCACGTAAGCCAGAGGTTACTCAATAATAGAGAGTGTATAATAGGTCACGTGAGGAGACTATACCCTCTTTACCAGGGTAAGACACATAAAAACATAATATAAATAAGTGAAACAATATGAAAAAACCAATAACATGTATAGTCAAATGGTTCCCTATTGATATATAAACCATAAGAAATAGTAAATATATCATTTCATGCTAAAAATTTATGTAAACCCCTCCACCCAAAATTAATTTTTTTGGAATCACCAAAATATCATAGAATAGAAGTATGGAATCTCATCCATGTAAGTCCATGCCTAACACACCTCTCTATAATAGGGCCCTTACCCTTGTCTCGGCCTACATGCATGATATCTGCTCAGGTATCCAATGACTTCCAATGTAGGGAGTGAGTACAACTCAGTAGGAAACCACCAATAGTGTCTATAAAATTTCCATTCAAATAGACAGTGCATGAATGTGATAAATAATGGAAGGTAACTGAAAAAAGTTCAATAATAAATTCTTGGTTATGTTCGTTTATGTTATGCTCTCCTTAAATCAATGTTCACTACTTAAGAATACGATGGTTTAGTTAAACTTTTTATCACGTGTTCAATGTATTAGGCATGATAATTGTTCTCAGGGACTATGGGAATAAATCCAGTCATATCTCACTAGGCATCACATCACAATAAACACATTATCCCCACCTCGAAGTCTCAGTCCGAGTGGAATGAAACTATTAGGGGAATATAACTCTTTCCCCTTCCTTAACCCATGCATTTAGATAGAGGATCTTAGAACCTCCATAAATCTTTACCCATGGTCATATAACATAATCTCTATACCCCACTCTACCAATCCCTGGGCCCATGCTTATTTATCATAATCCACAAGTAACCACATTACTACCATGCATATCCAATATCATTGGAAACACCACAAAATTTTTAGTAAATGTATATTTAAAAATATTTCACAATCGATTAACACATTTATAATTTATGACACATAACCATTTAACCCCAATCCGCATTCCCCATGAATATATTAGTAAGCACATTCAAGTGTAAACTTAATTCTATATCATATTTCTATTAATCCCATTTAACCTATTTACATGCCAACCAAACAATCCCTTAAACATTATCCACATTAGGTACAACTAACCACAATAAATATTTACTCTTTAAATAAACCAATTAACACATTCACTAAAGATCTACATCATCATGGGTCAATTTCACACCATATATTTCTGTTATCCCATTCATAATGGTCAGCACCCCCATGGGTGGCCCTAAAAATAGTCATGATATCCTCCATTCATCCCATAGTGATCACGAGCGGTTCATTTTTTATTTATACAGTCATTATACAAGATATTACCAATGATATAAACAACACATCAGTATGAGAACTCAAATAATACCCTACGTGCACAACTCTAAATATAATCTATGGGATATTACTTGTAGAACACCTACCTCAAATCTATGGGTGCACACACTCTTAAGTGATGCCCTGGATATGTATTAAAACCCTCATACGAAGCTTTACCCTAAATCTCACCATAAAATAAGGGGTTTAGATATTTGGAAGGAGAAAGGGAGAAAATGGAAACCCTAAACTATAAAGAGAAGAAGGGAGGGGATTAGAATTACCCAGATCTTGAATACACATCTGAAAACACTCAAAAAAGGCTTAGGATTGAAGGAGAATCACCTCATGGAATATATTAGAAGATTGGCTCATTATTAGGGTTCAAGAAAGGAGGAATGGAGGAAATGCCTAGTGGAACACAAATATCCTATAATGTATTTTATTGTAAAATTTTCATCATTTTTGAGATGAATGGTTTAATTTCACGGTTTTACAAACCATGCGCAAACTGTTTGGATGCTACTATCTAAAAACAACCCTCTTTCACAGTTACATGGGATTTCCACATGGTTTGTACTAACTGTGCAAAAACTGTGAAACATTAACAAAAAAATCTTTTCCACTTATTTCATGTCACAAACCCATCGAACATATCCCAAGACTCTATGTGAACTTGGGACACCCTTATTTGACCAAAAGAAGGGAATGAAACTAAAACATAAAAAAAACCTTGAGAGAAATTCGGGATCTTACACACTGCCCTTGTTATAATTGGTTTGGAAGAACTAGGTTGAGCTATGAAGAATTTTTCTACCATATTGACAAATATGGTTTTCAAAATAACTACTAGGTGTGGTATCAAAATGAGGAGAAAATGGTATCTCAAAATGCAGAGGATCCAAATGAGAGGACTAGATTGGAGAATTTTTTATATGAATGGTTTCTGTTTATTTGTTATCATGGGAGGGAATGAATGTCGACCCATGAAGACTTCAATATGAGAAAAAATGATAAATCCAATGAAAATGATGATGTTTACAAGGTAAAAAAATTGAATGATGCTACCATGACTCCAGTATATCGACAATGTGGTTAAATGAAAAAGATAGAATTTTTGATCTGATTGTTTCATGGGAAAACCATGTATGAGATTTCTAATACTTTCATCAATTAAATTAATACCTACTTGAAGGAAATACTTCAAGATGATTCATATATTCTCTGTAACTACTATATGTCATGGATGTTAGTTGTAGAACATGGATTTTCAAAAACCAAAATTCATGCTATCCCGAAAGATTACAGCTTATTATTGGAGGAAATGACTGAAATAAATTATTGTATAAAATGTGTAACCTCTTGATGGAATCCAAAAGATGATTGAACACCATCCAATGTTCCATAAAAATTAATGTTTCACATTCCATTGATCCCAAATCTCCATAATCAAATCATGTATGATTATATATCAATAAAAATGAAATAGAATTATACTGAGAGAAAGAAAAATAATGAAGAGTTGGTTCGCCCTATTGATTAATTTTCATGGAAGTGATTTGATCCTCGATATCCAAATATTGCAGCTGACCTATATAATTTTTGGTTTGGTCTTTCATGTGACAATTTTAATATTTTTGGGTAGATTATTACTTTGCACAATACATGGCCAGTTTTCATACACATTCATAACATTCCCCCATGGTTGTTTATGAAAAACAAACATACATTTCCTGAGTGTACACATATATGTACCTTTTGATCCCATCAATTATATACACATATACATGAAATATTTAATAAAATATTTGAAACTTATTTGGAATGTGGGTGTGTATACATACGATACATGTTCGAAAGATATATTTCAGATTTGTGTCGTGATTATGTGGATGATAAATGATTTTTCTAATTATGTAATTATGTGTGGATAGAGCTTGAAGGGAAAACATTCATGCCCTATTTGTATGAAAAATACTCAATCGAAAATACAGAAATATATCACTAGTTTTTTTATAAGGAGTCAATGATTAATTATATTGGACCATCCATATAGATATAATCATCAAATATTTGACAATACGCTGGATACCAAATTTTTACCTCAAGGTATGTCTAGAACTAATGTTCTTAATGAAATGAAGGATTTCAATTTATCATTCAGTAAATATCAAACGAAATCTAGAAGTAGGAATAATGTTGCCAATGATAACAATAACAATTAAAATAAGAGGTGTATCTTCTTTGAGTCAGATTGCTGGTCAAATTTTTTTTACTTTATTTCTCAGATGTAATTCACATTGAAAATAATTTGTGGTAAATATTGCTTTTTATTGTTCAAAATGTAAATGGAATTCCAAAAGGTGATTTACGATCATAGCGTGAGTTGGTGGAATGGGGGGTCAGACTATAATTACCTCATATGTTTATCAGTTAAAATAAATGGAAAGTTCTATGTTATTCTTTTGTGATGACACCTACAGAATAAAATCAATATTTTGAAGTACTAGAGAATATTAATGTTCCTGATGTTTATTCAAGAAATATATCAAAACGGGTTAACATATGAGATTTGGAGTTGAAATGATTGAAGATACATGAATTTTACATCCTTTTGAATGATTTTATTCTAATAAAAATTAGTCATCATTTTTCCAACAATATATGGGTGTCAGTTATTCATTTGTTCAATTTGGTTAGTGATATTTGTTCAAATAAGTTGTCCAAATATTTCTTATAAAAAATGTACGAATAGACACCAATAATTTAGTGTGAGTTATAGAAAATATTTCTTCCATAATTTTTCAAACGTAAGTAGAATCTAAATATCCTTATTATAATTGAAAATACTTCTCAGAGGACTTTTATATTTGCATTGGATGTATCCAAACTAAATAAATATTTACACATTGAAATCATATGTCTGGAATATGAATCAACCTGAAGGTTCTATCGTTAACGATTACATCGATCATGAATGTATGGATTCCTTCACAACGTACTTGTCTGATGTTACTACGAGAAGGAACACACCAATATGAAATGAATAAGAATGGTATGAGAGAATTGAACCTAGTTCTCCATCACTTCCTCAAAATGGAGGAATTATTAGATCATATACAGTAAAGACATTAATCCTTGAATAGAAGGATATGGAACATCACACAATGATGTTCAATTATGTTTTTCTAGATTACTACATCAAGTATGTAAACTAAACATGTATATCTTTTCTCATATCATGTACTTTTACATATATTTTAAATAATTTATTTTCTATCTACTGGAAACATAATTAAATAATAAATAGAAAAAATCATTCTTTATCATTATATTGGAGAGAATCTTTTCATAGTAAATTGGATTCTTATTAGTTTAAATTGAAGGTATAAATATGGATGTATTAAATAAATAAAATAAATATTTAATTAAGTTTATTATTTTTTATATTTTAGGTATCGGGTTTTCTTGGAGAATCTGTCTTTGAAAAAAGAAGAGTTTTTTTATTTAGGTCCTAATACAGTGGTTAGTGAATGTCAATCAATTGTGATCAATGGGTAAATATTTATTATCAATTAATGAGCAAAGAAAATTAGAACACAAAAAGATGGTGTTATGATAACTTCCACAAAATACTATTATTCTAGTGAATCATATAATATACCTGATTTTTAAAATTTCCCTTATTATAGTCATTGAGAAAATAATAATATTGGATTATTACACACCTGGTCGAGTCAATATGATGAAATTATAGTTGATTTATTTGATGAAGAAACATGGAACCTTTATTGATGAATTTGGAATTCTAGTTATTGAAATGTCTCACACACTTTCTACCGATGAAATTTATGTGTTTGCATAAATGAAGTAACACGATTTTTATTTAAAAGATCATCTTTCACCTAAATTTGACATCATTGTTGATATAATTCCAATACATTTCTTTTGATGATGGTGAGGATGGAATTGAAACCATACCTACTACCATTGGCACCAATCCATTTATTACTTATGATGACTCTAAAAGCTCAATTGTCAGAGTTGATTGTGAACCCGAAGTTGTGGTGGGAAATATATAGAATCATATATCTGTGTTCCCTATTCATTAGGTTTATCAAAACTTGGTTTGTTCAGGTTTTTACTATTCAAAATTATTTAATATTGAATACAAATATTTTATATCTGACTTCAACTTAAATTGATTTTTCAATGTTTATATGTTGGAGTTTTGTTCTAGTTTCATTTTCTAATATTGAATTGAATTCTATTCAATCCTAAAAAAAGTATTATTGAAACAATTAAATTATAATAAAAAACAAGGGGAATTTAATTAGGTGAACTAAACTTATAGACATGAAAATTTAAACAAATGAAAATAAGGACCTAAACAAAATATAGCTAAATTATCTGACAGTAAATATGAACCAAATGGCATATGAAAAATAATTGATGTCGCATATTTTTTGTATTTTGGGATACACATTAGTTATCCATTTTTAATTTTATCCATACTAGTTTTCAAATAAAGAAAATGAATCCTATTGGGGAGAAGTGATAAAAAAGGATGATGAACAACAATCTCCAAATGAATGAGATGGCCATTCCTCCATTAGTGTGTGTTGTGAGTAATTAATTTCAAATATATATATATATATCAATAAAATATAATGTCATGTGATTATTATTTTTTAAACTTTTATGCAGGATCTACCACCTAGGTTCCAATTATTTGATGAGAAACCTAGTAGTGGTCCCAGTACTCAAGATGGTGGTATGAGGGGGGGGGGGGGGTACAAGTGCTAGGTGATGTAGTCGAAAAACCAATTTTGACCCTTCCCCTCCCACTGATGTACCATCTTCCACAAATTCTGATCTCGTTGTGTCGTTAGGGACACATGAGACATTTATGCCTCCAATGTTTTCCCTAGCCTTTAAATTTTAGACTCATCACCCATCTTTACTGTATCCCATGATGATTCCCACTCCCCATCTATATCATTCATTTGACCAAAACTCCATGCAATATTCTTTATCATCTACTTCTTTCATTACGAGAATTTATATTTCATCTGGGAATCATACTCTGACATAGTTTGTTCCTAAAGAGCATACACTCCGACCCACTACACATGTATAGGGTTATGTTCCTTCAGTTCTTGTGTATCCTGATGTGCCCATTGATGAGACTGATGCATGTATATTTGAGAACCCTAACCAATTTTTTACCATAATTTATTTTCCATATAACATGTATTGATATAATATTTATTTTTCTTCTATAAAATCTACATATACTTATAGGTGGTGGGGGATTACACACATTTGTACGATGTAGAACCAATTCACACATTTGATGGTGGACTAAAACAAAGACAACCAAATTGTCGAAATAAAAGGGGAACAGTGTCAGTGTTTTTTTGCAACGCCTTACAAATATTCCAACATCATTCCTGTCAGCCCTCTCTCATAGAGATAGTTTCCAAACAAAGTAAAGTATAATTCTTGGGCACAAATATGGGTAAAATAATCTCTTGTATTTAATCTAATATTATTTTTGTATTTATATGAGTTAATATTTTGGTGTTAGCTTCGTTTTAATTTTCCTGATGGTAAGGGTGAACGACCAGCCCATCTAATAGAATTAAGAGTTCATTTAAAATCCTATAGGCATGCTTTTTGTCTTGGATGTCATGCTATAGTTTTCATAGATTTAGATTCAGAACCTATCATGGATATCTTCCAAACAAAACCATATCAAAAAATTATTACTCATTGGATGATTACCAAGTTTAAGGTATTAATCACTTTTGATGTTTTTAAATAAAAACATTCATAATTTTCATTAATACTATATTTTATATTATTTAATTTTATTTAGGAATCAACTGGAAAAAATAAATAAAAACATTGGTTCTAAAAAATACCTCCACACATTGGGGTGTACTATGATGTCAGATCATGAGATGAAGCAGGTACAACAGTAGTTTACAAATTTTATTTAGCACTTATAATTTCTATTTTTTTCTCAATAAATCATTAAATTTATACTGTTTTGTTATAATTTTAGTTATAAAATTCATTATTAGTAACATATTTTCAATTATGGAATCTTACATTCAGTGTCATTGTAGAGGGAGGTATTGAATATTGAAGGATGTGTTCCTCGAGAAAAACTGTTTCGCTTCTGTAAAATGAAAAAAGATGGAAGTGAGGTTAATGAAATGACATAGCAACATATTGTATGTTTTAATTTATTGAATTGAAATTTTAATATATATTTTGTGACTTAATAATAATTTAATATTTTTAGAAGGATGCTTTGGAGGTCTTCCATTCCCATGAATCTGACAATTTTAGGTCAAATTATCACTGACACCAGGTTTTGGGAGATGAGCATAATTGAAGAGTTTGTTTCCAACCCAAGAAGAGTATAGTAATGATGAGGTATTGGCCCTCTGTAGGTACAAGTTGTAGTACAACGTAGTTGGAAAAGGTTAAGGCATGGACATAACAGACTGAAAATGGGTCACATATGTGGAAGAACTAGTTTAAATGGAAAACCCAGAATTTATGAAACTGATGAAAGTTTTATGAAAATCACATCCACAAGAGACTAGATGGTGTTGGAATGCATATATGTCATCGATGAATTAATTATATATTGAATAAAGAAACAATCCTACATATTGTTGAGATGATTTCATTCTTGGAAATGACGGTGGAGAAGATGATGGAGAGAAAGAGTTTGAGGATGAGGACAATGTCGAGACCGAGGATGTGGATAAGGATGAGGTTGAGGATGAGGTGGAGGATTAGGGTGTGGATAATGCTATGGATAAGGATGGGTATGAGGATGGGAACGATGATGGGGACAAGGATGAGGATGATTATGGTGGTGATGATAGTGATGGTGATGAGGGATGGATTGATCTGTTACATTTTGATTGATATTACTGAAATTTTATGTTTGATGATTTATTGTGACTGAATATATGTCTGATTTGGTAGGTCACATTATGCTTGACTCGAGTAGCCAAAATACTATATAGTTTATATCACAACACCTTTTCCAATGTATTATAATATTTTTCGACAATGTAATAAGGGTATTTGGATATTTAATATTTGATTCAACTTTCAGGGGATTCATTAGGTTAGTTATCTTAGTTGTATATTAATTTCCTTATATATAAATAATAAAACATGACCTGAAATGGAGGTATAGGTTCTATGAATTCTATTTTTACATGGCATAAATGACATTTCACAACCCTACTCATCCTTATCCATGACACCCTCCCCAATGCAACACCCTCTCCACAAAACCACCCATATCCCAGACTATTCATAGCATCCCCTACCATTTTATCTTTTTACCACCCTCTCCCCTTCTACTATGTTAACTTAATGTCCCACACCTCTTGATGTCTCAGTCTCAGACTATGTTGTGTGTGACTAAAATCATTTTTTAAACACACCTTATGACTTTACATGATCATTTTCTTGGGCTTCTAGTTATTCCATACCAACATATATTATTCATTAAAATTTCATTTTTTAGTTATTATAGTATTATTTAGTTCCATGGATGATTATTTCACTCTTATAAAACTCATCAAAGACTCCACTTTTCTTGTGGATGATCATTTTCAAATGAAATTTCTTCTATCTAGATAATGATTGAAATTATATCACATGAGGGTATGGAACATGCTTATCATTTGGTGGTAAATACTCCCTCTTAAATATATCCCATGTATAAGGCATGGAAACTGGATGACATTAAAATATTTTCTTAACTGTTCAATTCTATATAATATATGGTTAATGAGGTTACCCACTAAATAATTATGGTTACTTTCATGTACCCTAAGAAAAAAATATGATGTTTGTTTTATTCACTATTCATAATATTTTACATTTTCATAAGAAACATAAATCATTCCTTGTGTACTACACATTATTTAAATCATATCAATACAGGATCCCTAAATAATAGAATATTCAATTGATGCCAATAGAGTCCATGACCAAATGCAATTAGATATGCCTCTTTTATCTTCTTCATGGGATAACTTCTAGTTATACCACCACAATAATAGATATTCTTGAATATCCAATCATAATCAATATTCCATATTTCTATAATGGTATTTTGGAATATTTTTAAGACCAATAGGGGCCGATATACCCTAAGAGGGGGGTGAATCAGGGTATGTATATTATTTTAAAAATTCATTCTACCCCAATGGATCTTGACCTCTTTATTACAAGGGCCACTTTGTTTGCAACTGTGTGTTTGTTATGACCACTTCTTTTCTATGTTATCTAATGATGATGCAATGAATGCAATGCAGGGAAGCAAGCAGGCAGACACATGGATTTTTACTTGGTTCACCCTCACTGGGCAACGTCCAATGAGCATACAACGAAAATGTGCCACTATACCAAATCCACTAAAGCTCACTTCCAATAATGTTCGGGCTAGATCACTTCTACACCTAGGATCATTGCCTTTACAATATTTAGTGTTAGCTCACTGCTTTCCCAAGGGTCACTCCCTATTTCTCTATCTATGGCTCACTACTGGTAGAAAGGATAACCTTCTTCCTATTCCTTTGCTCACTACATTTGGAATGGATCCACTCATAGTTTATAGACCTATATGTCTCTTCATATGCATGAATAAATGCATCCTCAAATATTTATAGATTCACTATTAATGTTAAACATTTATCCACTGATGAATACTCTTTTTCCCCTGAACACTGGGCAATTCCTTTTGAAAAATATTCACAAAGCTCCCTACTTCTCGTGGCTCCCAATTTCATGAATCTCAAACAAGCCTTCACGAGGCTCCTACCATTTCATGAAGCACTCTTGAAAATCTAAAGCCTTCACAATTCTTAGGTCGTCGCGGAACTCATGTCGTCACCGAGTTACTTCCCCCGCGAAGCTCACTGAGCCAACATGGAGCACACGACATTCACGGAGCTAGATTAGCCTCTTTGAGGCTCTTATTTCGCGAAGCACACTGCCTTCGCGAACCACCTTTGCGAACCGAGAGAAAAATATTTTATCTAAAAACTCTCTTGTTATTCTGAAGGGTTCAAGGTCTATTTATTGGTGATTCCACTGACCCTCGAACCTTCCACACGAAGTGAACGCCACATCATCTAAAATAGAAATTCTATGAAGTTCCCATCGAAATTATCTCAAAATAATGAAGAAATATATAAATTTTCCTATTTTAGAGCTCATCATAATCGCAGAGCATCCCATTAATTCCATTGCACATTCACTAAGAATCTCCGTCACAATTCCCTTCATTGCCGCGATGCACTTCAACCTCTACTGTTCGCAAAGCTCTTCGTAAATGTGATGAATCACCATCAAATTTTTTGGTCTTCATGAAATCCAATCCATGAAGCATATCTTCCTAAAACTCATGTCATTTTCATATTAAAATTTGACCATCAAGGAAATCCTATTTTTTCAATTCTCACCAAACTCCAAATTTTGGACCCCAAAAATTTGGAAAACATCGGAAAACAGAGCCACCTTGTACTGCTCTTTTTGTACTGCCTCCAGATCGTCTATTTCTTTTTCATGGTTCTTTTTCAACATGTGCTATCAACAAAATATCTGGAAAATTGCAATTCACCCTGGAAAGATGCTTTTTCAACAAACACAATTAACCCAAAAATGATGCAATGTTACCTTGAGGGATTGTTTCCCAACAATATCCCCCTTTGGTCTTGTTGATAACTCTTCTCAAAATGATTTTCTGCACTTTGATGCCTCTCAAAAAATCCTTCTATCATCAACCACCCTTCGCCTATTGCGTGTTAGATAGAGACAGGAGATTCACTCTCCACATAATCTAAGCCCATATGATCAATTCTCGTCGTGAGAAACAAGAGTAAATGAAAATATCATCAATGAATCAATTCATTTCTACAACCAACTATTGACACCCAACTAATACCAATTTCTAAACTGATTCCAATTGTTGATACCACACTAATACCAATTGGGGATAGCCGGAAACCTTCTCATAATATTCCAACACCACTGTTCTGCTACAATCAAGATCCTCAGTAGTCATGATATCTATTCTTGGATTGATCACTTCTAGCGTCATCAAATTTAAAACACTCCCCCTATCTCATTATTATCCCCTATCTCACTACTCCACCAGTCTGCTTCTCCCACTATCTTTTACTAAGACATTTTCTCCCTTCCATAGCCACAGTTTCTCCCCCGGAGGAGTCACTATTTCTCCCCCTTTGTCAACGAACCCAATGGTCACCCCTTTGTGGTCTACAACATTGGAAAGAACACATATGAGCACAATAGAGAAAAACCCACCATACGTCGAGGATATGGGGGTCCCACATCCACATCCTTTCATGTAGGGGGAGTCAAATGAACTCCCACAGCCAGTCGATGCCTTTCAATCACTTCCTTGGGTAAGGCCTTTGTCAGAATGTCTACAACCTATTGTTCTGTAGGCACATACTCCAACTTCACAATTCCTTGATCAACCTTCTCTTTGATAAAATTATACTTTATCTCAATATGATTTTTTCCTTTACTGATGGATGAAATTTTTGGTGAGATTTATAGAACTTGATTTATAGAACTGGATTCCAATCGGAGACTTCACTTCAAATCCCATATCATCAAGCTATTGTTTCATCCACAATAATTGTGTGCATGCTTGAGTGGAAACAATATACTCATCTTATGTAGTGCTCAATGAAATGAAATATTTCTTCTTGCTAAGATAAGAAATACACAAGCAACTAAGATAGAATTCACCTCCTGACGTTGATTTCCTATCATCCTCTAAACCGGCCCAATCTGCATCTATATATCCCAATAACTCTGACTGAGATTTATCACAATATATCAAGGTAAAATTTACTATGCCCTTGATATAAAGAAGTATTCTTTTCACCTCAAGCATGTGGAGTTTCATAGGATTGCATTGATATCATGCAGTATGGCAGGTGGTGAAAACAAGATCAGGTCTCATCACTGTCAGGTATAGTAAACTCTCTATAATATGCCAGTATTCTGTGATATTAACTGCCTTTCCATTACCATTTTTTGATAATTTCATCTAGCTAGCAAACAGAGTCTTCATCTCCTTGGAATTTTCCATTCCAAATCTTTTCAAATCCTCATTATAATATTTTGATTGTGAAATGAATGTTCCATTCCTTCCTTGTGTCACCTATAGACAAAGGAAAAATGTCAACTAACCAATTATAGACATCTCGAACTCATGTTTCATAGACTTGAAAAACTATCTACATTGTGCTTCGTCTGATCATCCAAATTTTATGTCATCGACATAAACCAGCACCAGAATCATTTGACTACTGTTGTTATTTTTGTCAAAATAGATATCGTAATCATCACCCCCATGATGGAAAGAAATCATCCTCTAGTACTGATCAAGCCTTGTGTACCATGCTCTTGGTGATTGTTTCAGCCCATATAACACCTTCTTCAGCTGAGAAGCCTTGTTCTCATCCTCTTAAATGAGAAAACCATCTTGTTTCTGGATATAAAATTCTTCCTCCATAATCATTTTCCAAAATGATGATTTTATGTCCATTTAAAAAAATTTGAACTTCTGTTGCACTTTAATGGCTAGGAATAATCTGATTGTCTCCAGCCTTGAAACCGGTGCAAATGTCTTATCGACAACTATTCCATCTATCTAGGAGCACCATTTTCACACCAGTCGTGCTTTGTTCTGAGTCACATTGAAATATTCATTCATCTTGTTGCAATAGAACCATTTATTCTCGAGGAAATTTATATCTACTGGCCTCAAAACAATATCCCATGTCAAATTACCAAATAAATATTTCATGGTCAGTTGTAGCCCGACTCTTCAACTTTCATGCTGATATAAATTTGAATTCCTCAGGTTCATTATTAGTATCTGCTTCTGAATTATCATATTAAACGTCTTCTCCCCTGAGTCTCTCACCAATTCATCACATTCATTAGAAAATAATTCATTGTGTCATTTTTCATTGGCATCATTTCTTTAAAATAATTTTTGGATCTTCTTGTTGAAACATTGTTGATACTCTCTCACAGATTCTTGGTATCCTGAAGATAGTCAACTAATACCACATTGTTAGAGCAAAATAAATAAGCATGAAACGATTTATTGTCCCTACTTCCTCTGTAATATGTCTTCCCTCCATAGACAACACCTAGGATGAGTCATCCAATTATTTTATTGATGGCTCTTGCATATGATTTCGTTATTGAATGCTCCCCCTATGTTATAAAACACTTCCCAGGGTTAGGCCCACTATTTAAACTCATAAACTTTCTTCTCATCCTCCATCATTTATTCTAATATGGCACTCAACATCGACCCATTAACCAAATCTCTAAGCCTACTAGGTTGGAACTCGGTGTAGGAAACATGGATAGAGTTAATAAGATAATCACTTGCTATTGAACTCTGTGGATCTCTTTCTTCTCAAACTCTGGTACCTGATTTGAGTCAATTGAAACTCTAACGCATATCACTTTTCTACTGTGCATCTTTAGATTCCAATTCCCCTGGGATTGTCTCTCCTTAAAACCTGAAACACATGAATCATCAATTAATATCATTTATATACATCGGGAGATGGGTTCTTCTAGAATCCTTAAGATGAGGATTGCGGCTGATAATGATGGGCCAACCCTTTGATTCTTTCTTGCAGATCATCACACTCATTCCTTGTTTTTTCTAGCTTCCTAGCCAACCTCAACTGCTCTGGCCATATGACTAAGCATTCATCACTTGCATGTTGAGTCATTTTTTGATATTAAGTTTTTGTCGGCCTGGCCTTTCTCATCACTTGGGGTTTAAACCCACTAGTACACATTTTCGTATTTGATGTTTCACCATAATTCCATTTCCCTTGATTCCTTCTCTAAGCTGGAATATCTCTTCTTGTCATCTTCCCCTGCTCCTTCTTCCATTGTACGGATCTTCCACTTTCCTGTAATTCTTGTTGTGGCACACGACATGAATAATTTTCAATGCATTCTTTGTTTATTTTTATTTTATCATATTTTTGATTCACCACACTATTTTGCATTGGTGGTAGGTCCTCCACCAAACCTACATTCTTATTACTCACAGTTGTAGCGTTTACTCACTTTTTCTTCCAGATTTTTCATGTTCTTTCTTAGAGGGTGGTTGTGAGTGTGATAGAGGAGGTGACAGATACACCTTTTATTTAGCTCCATGTGATTCCCCTGAGGCTCTATGGTTATAACTTTCTATCCCAGTGTAGAATTTCTCAGTATGCATCACTGGAGTTGAGAATCTCATTTTGAGTCTCTTTTCCTTTACCGCTTTCTTCTTACTACAATGTATTTTCTAATGCCCATAATGATAACATACAAAACATCTTCTATCAAATTCATACCTCATTTAATAATTTATCTATCGAGATGTTGGTGAATTTTGAGTTATTCCTCTGATGTTGAGCGCATGAGCTTCATGACACATACTCATGGTGTGTCCCATTATTCCATAGTAATAACATATAATAAATGGTTTCCTCTGAGAGACTCTTCATTTCGATTTCTCACAACACTTCTTATTATTCTTAGATTTAGTAATGTCTCTATTTTCATAGCCTGAAATTTATTCCTGAACCTCTGAACAAAAGCATGATGTGTGGCCATGAATACTGCAGAAATAGTACATGTCATCACTACTTCTTGTAACTGTCCTCTTATGCCTATCTCCAACACCTACAAGATTTTCTACACATCTGGAACTATTCACAGCTCTCTTTATATCATGCATGGGAGGTGATTCATCAAATACAATACCAGTTTGTCCCAAACTGTATGGTCTTTGATCTGAGAAAATTTGTTCCAGCCTCTTCTTAGAAATATAAAATTTGCTTTTCATTTCATCATCACCTGCCGAAGGGTAATCAAATAGTAAGTGAAAGGAATCCTTCATTTTAGGCTTTCCTATAGCATTGGATTTTTCCACTTCCTTCTTTACAGATTCTAGATCTTATTCAAACTTCAGAAACTCCATGTCACTTTATTCAAGTTGGGAATTGAGTTCTATTTTGAGATTATTTCCACAAGTCATCTCATCTTCTAGTTCACGTGTGAGCTTTTTTACCATATCACTTTTCGCCTTTACTTTCAATTTTTTTTAAGAAACAGATTCAAATACAGATCCATTTTCTTTTTGTAGCCTTTGATTATTCTGAACTAGTTAATATAGCTATGTAGCAAGACCATCATTTTTAGATTTCAAATTTTGAATCCCATTTGATTTTAGATTCTTCCCCAAGGCACCAGCTTTTGATTATTCTACCTTTGCAGATCACTTTCACAATTCTTCATCTTGGGAATCATTATTCTCCCTCAGATCAGTAGCTATGTCAATAATCCTTTGATTCAATCCTCTTAGCTTGTTGATCTCATTTTCCAGTTCTTGGATCTGAATATCATTAGATTTAATTTCATAAGTGAATTTCTGATCCAATTCATTCTCTTTGTGGACAACTTTCACTTTTCAACATCTAGGAGTTTCATCATCATCTATAGTTCCAACATCTCTTGGAATGTCAGGTTCATCACTCATTCCTTCAGCATCATATAATGAGTAAGTATTTTGACTATATGATTCATCAAACCCATTCTTTTGTTCACTACATGATTCTTTTTACTGAATCACACTCTTTCCATTGACACTTTTACACTGAGGGATATCACCTAACTTCTGATTCTTCGTTGATGTTTTCCCTTTTCCATGGAACACTGAGATAAGAGCATACTGATTTAACCATACAAATCGACTACACCATGACAGAGAAAACAAATATGGTAATATAATCCTTTACACTGATACCAATTTTTAGGACCAATAAGGGCCTCTATACAGTGGGAGGGGAGGTGAATCAGGGTATGGATATTCTTTTCTAAATTATCCTTCCCCATGGGATCTTGACCTCTTTATTACAAGGGTCACTTTGTTTTCTCTTGTGTGTTTATAATGATGACTTCTTTTCTTCTTTATTGGATGATGATGCTTTAAATGCAATGTAGTGAAGCAAGAAGGCATACAGAAATATTTTTACTTGGTTCAACCAGATTGGGCTACGTCCAAGGAGCATACAATGGCGATGTGCCGCTATACCAAATCCACTAAAGGTCACTGCCAATAATGTTCGGGCAAGATCACTTCTACAACCAGGATCACTACCTATACAATGTTTGGGGTCATCTCACTACTTTACCAAGGTTCACTTCCTATCTCTATCACATTGGCTAATTGTTGGTAGAAATGATAACCTTTTTCCTCTACCTTTGCTCGCTGCACTTGGAAGGGATCCACTCACAGTTTATACACCTGTAGTTCTCTTCATTTTCATGAATACATGAAACCTCTACTATTGATAGATGCTCTGTTAATGTTCAACATTCATCCACTAATGAATACTCATTTTCCCTTGAACACGAGGCAATTCCTTTGAAAAAAATTCACAAAGCACCCTACTTCATGAGGATCCCAGTTTCGCGAAGCTCAAACAAGCTATCGCGAAGCTCCTGCCTTTTTCTGAAGCACTCTTGCGAAGCACTCTCATAAAGCTCAAGCCTTCGCAATGCTTTGGCTTTCATGGAGCACAATTTTTCGCAGAGTGACTTCCCTAGCAAAGCTGACTGAGCCAACACAGAGTACACGACTTTTGCAGAACTGGATTAGCCGTCGTGAATCACTTCTTTCACGAAGCACACTACCTTCTCAAACCACCTTCGTGAATCGAGAGAAAAATATTTTATCTAAAAACTCTCTTGTTCTCCTGAGGGGGTCGAGGTCTATTTATAGGATATTCCGTCGACCCTCGAACCTTCCACACAATGTCAACACCACGTCATCTAAAATCACGAAGCTCCGAAGTTCCTACCGAAATTCTCTTAAAATAGCTAAGCACCCTAGAAATTTTCTGATCGCGGAACTCATCGTAATCATAGATAATTACATCAATTCCTTTATGCCTTCTCCGTGAGGCTCCCTCACAAATCCCTTCACTGCCATGATGCACTTTAACCTCTTCTATTCTTGAAGCTCGTCGTAATCGCAAAGCATCACCGTCAACATTTTTATGGTCTTTACGAAATCCAATCCATGAAGTCTATCTTCGCGAAACTCATGACTTTTCCATATTAAAATTATATCATCAAGGAAATCTTATTTTCGTGAAGCTCACCAAACTGAAAAATTTTCACCCCAAAAATTTGGCAAACACTGGAAAATGGCCCACCCTGTACTTATCTTTTTGTACTACCTCTAGATCGTCCATTTCTTTTTCATGGTTCTTTTTCAACATGTGTTGTGAACAAAATCTCTGGAACATGACAATTCACAATGGAAACCAGCTTTATCAACAAACACAGACAATCTAAAAATTCTGCATTGTTACTTTGAAGGATTTTTTCCCAACAAATCCAATATTATTTTAGATCCTTCTATAGTTTCTCTCTGATAGATCATAAGTCTATGACATCATTTCTAGGACATGGTTGTGTGCACTATTCCATTACACATGGACATGATTTTTGATGTGGCCACAAAAACATCAATTTAATACATTATGGAAAGCAATTCCATCATATTGACATATATTAGAATCTAAATGGAATCATAATGGCCCTTAACAATACCCAAGAAGCCTATAATGATTCACAAGAACCACTAAATCATACACTCAAACACTTGCATAAATAATTTGAGGATATTCATTATCATTATACCACTTCTTAATCATATATATTTGATTAATTTTCATTTCATTCTTCATACTATGGGACACCATTTTGATCTACTCTCATTACCAATTTCAAAGTTGTTTGGTATTTCACTATCAGAGTGATGATAATGGATCCCTTCATCTATAAATCCATGGATGGTTTCTTCAATCTCTCTCTAAGTAAGAATTCAACTCAATTTCATTAACACCCATCATTTAAATAAGTCTATAAAAATAATTACCTAACATCAATAACTTTTTCTAAAAAATCATTCATGTTTTGTGAATACTAAACACATCAATCAATAATAGAAACACAACAATGTTGGATTTTCATTTCTCAATCTATCTGGTGTCCATTTTCCATAGTGGTCACTTTGGTTTGGATATCATCCTTCTTTCGGTTTGGATACCATCCTTCATTTCAAATTTCTTCAAGTGGCGTGTTTTTATTTCTAGGGTTTTCTTTTTCACTATCATTGTATTGTATATTGTCTATATTTTTAGTGGTATTTATAGTGTGGTGTGTCTTTCTTATGTTGTGTTTATTAAGTGTTGTTTTAGTTCTATTTTCAGGTGTTGTATTTATCATAATTATGTAGTATTTTTTAGATGTTAGTTGATTATTTTCAAGTGTTGTGATTTCCAGTGTGGTATTCTGTATATTGTCTACATTAGTGTTATTTTGAATTCTTTACATTGTATTTTCTACAATTTAATTCCAATTGCAGTTAATTACCGAGGGAAGGCTACTATATACAGTCATATGGAATTGGAGAACTCTATACCAATGGTTTCTAAAGCATTGGTATCACTACTTAACAAATGGCCTATATCCATGGTTCAAAACCATGGATATATCCCCCAAAACTATGGGTATAGGCTATACCAACGGTTTTGGTAACTGTGGGATGGAATGGCATTGGTATAGGTCCCCAGCCTATACCCACAGTTTTTAAAAACCATGGGTATAGGTGTTCTACCACCGTGTCAATGAAACATACCCAATTGCAATGGTGTCAAAGGCTTTTACGCATAGTTTCAAAACCGTGGGTATATATCCTAAAATAATGCAGGTGGCGGGTTTTGATCTCGCAACCTCTACACTTCCAACACCATGTCTAACCACTACCCTAACATCACCTATGTGTATATATATTTAAATTTAGTTAAATATAGTCATACAAACCATGGGTATAGAGGGAAGAACCATGGGTATAGGGCTCACACCAAAAAAACATTCCTTCCCACGGGGAAAAAAAATTCATGCGCACACATGAGAAACCTATACCCATAGTTTTACATAATCATGGGTATATGTATTTTAGCCCAGACATATCCCCATGGTTTTTCCCAAAACCGTGGGGATATGTACCCCTATACCCACTGTTTTGGAAAACGGTAGGTATAAGTGACTTTTTAGGACCGATCTTCGCGGTTTTGGAAAACTGTGGGGATAGACCCCCCTATACCCACGGTTTGGGAAAACAGTGAATATAGGTCTTGAAAATTTACCTATTCCCACAGTTTTCAAAAATTGTGTGTATAGGGGTACCTATCCCCACGGTTTTGGGGAAACCCATTGGGATAGGTCCATTTTCCACTAGTGTATAGATCTAAAAACCGTATATATGCCAAATGTTCTTGTAAAACTGTTGGTAAAACCCTATACCAATAGTTTATAAACCATTGGTATAAACTTATGATCGATATTTACCAATAGTATTAAACCATTTGTAAACATATTTTCCAACGGTTACCAATAACTGTTGGGATAGTGAAATTTCTGATGTCCTATGACAATAGTTTATGAATAACTATTTGTAAAGGGATATTCCCATGCATCAGTAGCCAAAGGTTCAAAAAACTAATTGTATTGGGTATACCAATGGTTTTCCAGCCTATACCAATGCTTTAAATCCATTTCTATTTCATAGGTTTCTATAAGTAATTTTTTTTGGATCATGTTTTAAATTTAATAAATTATTTAGGGTGAATCATAAATCCTTATTTTTCCCTTGAAGTTGTTGCATAAATAATTGTTTCTGTAATTATTTTCGTGTTTTATAATTATTAACTGTTGTTTCCTATGATTTCAAAAATAAGTGTCTGTTTTGTTTAATATTGTTTTAATATTAGTACCCTTTATTGTTGGGCTTTAATAATTGGAAAAATGGAATTAAATGTTTAATTAAATGGATACAATCATGAATGATGATGTGTGATATATATATATATATATGTGTGTGTGTGTGTGTGTTCCTCTCTTTCTTATTTTTAATAAACTCAAGTAGGAGAGATAACATGGTTCCCGTATTAAAAAGCCACAATAAGACTATCCATTCTCAATAGGTTATAACAAAACATGCTGGGAAGTTGATGTTTTAGTCTCTCTAAGAAAGGGTCTTCCCCTGGCTTTTTATTGCTCAATTGGGTGATACAGGTTTCCTAATGGGAAATATAGGACAAACCCATTGGAAAAATAGATATAATAATACTTGGTTGATACTCAGTCCTTTATGTGTGATACCGAGGACAAGATTATAGTTACTATCCATATGTGATACTTGGTCATTCGAAATGATCTCCTTGGATGAGTTTGTGGTATTGGGTATAATTTATCAGAAGTTTCATAGCGATACATTTGGGATGGGATCAGACTCCACCTATAAATTTTATTGGTTTAATATAATTGGGTGGAATATTTTTATTGATACTTAATAAGGATTCCATATGCTTTTTGATACTTTTCCTATTCCTTTAGTGCGTCTGGTTTTGACATTTTAATTAAACCCTAGGATAAAGTACAATAATGGGGGTATGCCTCTTTCTTTCTCTACTAATATTACTGTAGCTTATATATATATATATATATATATTATGCTTTAAAATATATCTCATTAAGAAATTCAAATTTGGCTGATGCATGTGCTATGGGACGGGTGTCCTCTTTGGAACCCAGACCATGTTAGATTGATTTTCTTTATTTATTTAAGTTTATTGGATTTATTATATGTTTCGAACACTACTATTTTTATACATCCTGAAATGATATTGTCTAGACTCCATGGTTGTCAGCCTACTGAGACTATATCTCACACCCTATTAGGGCCTCGTTTGGTACCCAAGTAGACTTTATGTTCAAAAGTATAGATTCAAGGAAGTGTGCATCTTCTAATGCTTGATTGCTTTGTTGTTTTGGATGGATCTTGGGGGAAAATGACTAATCCTTGCTTGAGATTCTGATTTGTAGCTTCTATTTTGTATTTTGGTAGTCTTGTTAGAATGTACTATGTGCTTATACCTCATACCCCTTGAATTTTACTTACTTTTGGAATAATACATTGACAAAATTATGGAATCTGTTATGACTATTCATCTTCCACATTTATTGTTTATTACGCTGGGTAATTTATTGACTTCTGCAACCGTCTACTTTTTCTCTATGCATCTACTACTTATTGGCGATATTGTTTTCCATTTGGTTATACCTTATTTTATGGGGGAATAGTCTCCCCACAGACATACCCAAGGCCCTAACTTCAAGTCAGTAGCCTCTATCGTTTTGGGAGATGCGTTTCATGCCTTGTACCCTACCATCTCGGGGCCCAGTTCATTGGTACTTGGGGCAAGATGCTACACCATATATACAGAGTAAATGGATGGATAAATGTTTTATAACCAAAAAACAAATTCCTTCCATAATCCCTAATATGAGTTTTTAGGAATCGAATTTAATATGGGAGATGTTATCTAATTATCTGGCCACTACAACTAACTTCATGTATATGAAGATATTTTTCAATGATATCTTGAAATAAATAATCATTGTTCCACATTCCACTAACACCACTATTGTATCCCTTCAAAATACCATATTCCAGCGTATTACACTACCTATTATTAATGATCACAAGACCATCACAACATTTTTCTTCAATAGGAATACAGATCTAACCCAATATATACCATCTTATCCAGTCAAAAACTAATATTTTGGTTATTCAATTAAATTTAAAAATAATTAAAAAAGAGTAATTATAAAATATAGAGTGACCATTATGATATTACCTTCTACATCCTTCAATAATAGAGAATGATGGTACATAAATAGTAGGCTAGGGATATTATGAGAGATCATTCAAAGTGTTATCTTATCCTATTCCATTATTCTATTCAATTTTGTGACTTTTTTATGCATTTTAACATATTTCCCACACCAATGTAATTATTTTACATTTGTGAGTTTTTTTTGTAAAATATCCTATATTTAGATGATTGAAAACATAGAAATGTAAATATTTTTTATAGGTATTCATATATTTTTATTACTTATTTTAATTTATTTTAAATATAACCTAGATAATTATTTTTCTATCTATTATAATTTCATTCATTTAAATTTTAAGAACCAAATTTCAAATTAATTAAAGTGTATTTCAGGAATAAGAAAATATAATATTATATCATGGAAGAAGTTTCTTACAAAATAGGTATCAATTTTACTTTATTTAAAATATTTAATTATATTCCTCTACATTAAAATTTTCATGTGAATGTAATCTCTTCCATTTTGGACTAACATTCAGTAAAATGTTTAATTCAAGACTAGATGATATTTATTAATACCCTTATAAAAAAATTACTCATTTTTTATTAATAATAAATCATCATATACGAAATATGATTTAAACTAAAAAAATAATTGAATAAAAATTAGAGTAATTTTTAATCATATAGGAAGATATTATAGAAATTTACATGAATATTTTAGTTTTGAGTTATTTTTAATGTGATTATGTTGGTTATAGGAATGATAAATACTTAACAAGGTGGTGAATAATGGTATTCATATAAATTTAAATTACCCCTCACCAATAATATTATTCCTTTGTAATTAGAAACACACAACTCAACTATAATTGAAATAAATTGATAAATTAATTAAAAAGGGATAAATGAAAATTTTACATCATTTTTTAAAATAAGAATGAACAATGAATTAAGAAATAATGATATTTTGAGAACCAGAAACACTATCCACTCTATATGTTGGTAATAATTCAGATTGGCTACAGTGACCCTATCGATTTACAAGATTCCTAAAAATAAAGAACCAAATGTTCTCAATCAATCAAAAATATCAACAAATACACAAGTTTTGGAACTTTAACATTCAAAAAATGTTAATGATATTACCCTATATTAGTGTATCAATTTTATGATAATTTTATCCACTGATGAATTCCCTGAACCTCCTGTGAAATCACCTCATCAATCTCCTTCTTTACATTCTAATACTACATAATAATTTCCTTCCTCTATTTTATCTACTCTTTAATATTGTCCCCGAGTCTCTATGACTTCCTAAGGCCCTTATTTCTTATTTTTTAAAAGGTAAATATGTCACTCATATTTTTTGATAATTACCATGATTCCCCCTAGATAGATATATAATATATTATCAGCAAAATGGGAAAATTTTCACAACCAATTTTTTAGATTTTCCATCATTCCAGTTCGAGTCGGGTTCTTCATCATTTTCTCGGGAACTGGGCATGATGATGTCAAGTTTTTGGGAAATTACATCATTATATTTTTGTAATATATATCCCTAGGATTCCCATAGGCTTCCAATTATTTTTGGAGAAAAATTGTTCTTTTTTTCGACAGAACAGGGTGCACGGTTTGGCCTTATAGTTTACTAAAACGTGCAATGATTCTATGCACATTGTATAGGTGTTTAAAAATAGTTTTTGACCATTTTCCCCACCTATAAATTAACTACATGCGCCCCTAATCTTCTATATTCATGGTTTGCATCCATCGGATGCCTCCAAGCTCTCTCAAGATCCCTTGGAACAAATTTTTGAAGGGGTTTTGATGAGGGAAACATCAAAATCCTTCAGGTAAGTGAGAATTTATTTTCCTTTTTTCATTCACTATCAGGTTTCTCCCCTCTTTTATTAAGGTTCTACATTTACGTCATATAGGATTTCATCCCAAGGGTTTTATATTGGTTTTCTTAGTTCAATATTCTTTATTAGGATTCATTCTCACTTTCTTGTGGGGAGGTTGTGGCGCAGTTTATGTTTCTCACTATTTCTTATGGGTTTGACAAAAATGTAGGAGGTTCCATCTATATCCATTATTTGATGTGTTATTTTGCTTTCTTGATTTATTTAAAATGTTCGTTGAATTACATTTTTTGTTAGAACTTTGTTTTTAAAATAGACTACCATGTAATTTATTTTTATATGGCATGTTTATGTGAAACGAGGTGTATTGTTGATGTAAACCCATTTAGTATTTCTTAGTGGTGCTCTATAGAACATTAAATTGGTTACTTAAATGATGAATGGGATGAAAATTCT
Organism: Viscum album; assembly: GCA_963277665.1. NCBI lineage: Eukaryota > Viridiplantae > Streptophyta > Magnoliopsida > Santalales > Viscaceae > Viscum > Viscum album. The sequence continues at coordinate 111,741,554 of OY728151.1, forward strand.
TTTTTGATATGGTGTTAGCGTGTGTCTATTTCAAAAAGGGAAATTTTGGGAATGAGTTTGGTGTAAGGACATGTTCTGTTTCATGGGGTTGTTTTATAAGTTGTCAAAATGGTTTATTGAATAGTATAAGATGTGAAGATCTTTTTGGAAAATTATTTTCATTTATTATGTTTTAATATAGTACTTTCATAATTTTAAGCTATTTTTTTTGATGTGTACTTCTTTGGAAATATCTTATAAAATTGTTGAAACCATTTTTGGTAGAATTGATTAAGTGTTTAATTTTAAAGATTAATTTTTACATGAAATTGGGTTTCATTTCTGTGTATTTGAAGTTTTATCATTTAGAGTTATTTTATGATTCATGAGATTTATTTATTAAATTCTGTAAGGGATTCCAATAATTTTTTGGTATGGTATTGTTAGGTGCTTGGCCTTAAAAGATGATTTGTGAATGAATTTTATGTGCAAAGCCTTATCACACCTCTTCATGTAGTTTTAAAAAAAATTAATGGGTTTAATGAACTATATCGAGAGTGTGAAACATGTTTTGAGGGTTTTTTGCATTGTATACGATGGTTAAATGAATATTTAATCTGAAAATTTTATTTTATAACATGTGAAACATGATTGAGCACTAATGGGAAGCCAGTGTATATAGGTGGGTGAACATGGACTTGTATGATAGTGATCCGGTAGTGAGATCATCCATATTTCACATAGAATGATTGAATATGAAAAATCTAAATAAACTATGATTATGTTTGGGGAACACTAGGACAATGGGGTTTCCCCTCCTAGTGTCTCGTGCATGAGAAGGTTATTGGTTATGGTTACTTTTACAATGAAATACGAGGTACCAAGGGCCATACAACTAGCTAGTGCCTTGGGGTATTTCCTGTTACTTGTGATCATTGGTTATATTAAAAATACCATCAGAATAAAATGTGTTTGGTTTTTAATTTCCACAAAATGTGTGTTTTTTTTAAAAAAATTATTTTTTTAATATTTTCTCATTGAAAACTATATTCATTTAAATTTTCATAACTTTACAATTATTACATGAAATTACTATTTATGAAAAAATGTAATATTTTTTTATTACATTGTTTATATAGTAGAATATTTTCTTGTATGGAATCCTATTTGGATTAGGATCACACCCTACATACACTATTTGATGTAAGTAGACTAGGCGATGTTTGTCATGGGTTTTGGTAAATCCTTTAGAGGTTGTGGATTGGGTTACTAGATTCCTTCCTTGGAGTAGGGTTGTGGAGATAGATTTTGGGTGATTCCCTATATCTATGAGGTCGTTAATGGGGTGCTATTTTAGTATTTATTCCCCTGTGATAGTCTTTGGCCCTTTTTCAAAACCTTGTAATTCAATTCTAAAAATTGTTTAAGAATTGTTTGTTTTTAAATTTTCATATTCAATTTATTTATTATTTTTGATTATTTTATGTTTATAAACTTGAGGAAATCATTCTATAACCCTTATGTATGATATGTGAGAAATTTTTCCAAACATTGGGGATCAGGAACACCCTTTGGGACTTTCCTTAAACTAGGTCGGGCACACGTTCAAATGACGACCTGACTTGGTTTTAGACAAAATGGTATCAGTTGAGGTTCACACTTTTGGGTTCGTGATATTTTGGGTTGAGTCTAGGTAGACCATATATTGGATTTTCCGAACTCAATTTTCTAGTTATGAGTAAGGTGTCTGGCCAACATACCTCATGGAAAGACTTGAGTTACTCAGGGAAGTCAAGTTCCATCTAAGTCTTTTAGTCCTTGTGGTTTCTCGATGTTTGGGAAATGAAATGGAAGTTGGGTCAATAGTACTAGTGAGATCATAGGGTTGGGAAAGCCATGTTAAGTTGGGGATATGGTCCTATAACACTCTTCATGATGGTGGCATTATTGGCATATAGACACCAACCGTATGTCTGAGTAACCCACTAACATTAGTTTCCCTCTTTTGAGAAGTGTCTTCTGTCTCTTTAGTTTTGGAAATAATTTTTAAAATACCACATTTTGGAAACTTGGTGACATCAATTAAAGAAAAAATGACTTGGTTTCATGAAATGTGATTTTATGTGACGTAATTTTCCAGTAAAATAGAAATGGGTTTATTTCTAAAAGGCTGGAAAATATTTTTTGTTAATTTTTTGAATTTGTTTTGGAAAACAAAAATTATGTTAAACTAAGTATTGAATATATTTTTTAAAAACAATTTGTAAAACTATTAAAATGTGTTTTATAATGGGGTGAAATGTTTTGAAATTAATGTGTAATACTTGAAAGTGTGTTTCTATGTATATTGTTTATGATTTCCTGAATAGGTATGTAAAACTTGAAATGGGTTTAAATTATGTACATTGCATTTTTGAGAAGAGAAAGTGTGAATATGAAATTTTAATATTGAAAATATGAAATTTTTGGTTTTGTTCTTTGGTAACCTCATGGGTGACCACATGCATGGGTTTACATCGAATGATGGATTGTTAATGGAATAAATGGATGAGAGCCGTGGTGGATATGAGGAGGGTGCATGGTGTGTTAAGGAAACATGCATGTGGGAGGCCCATGAGATACCATTGGTGAATGTGCTTATCGCAAACCCAATTTTATTTGAATGGTTTTTTTATTTAAAATATGATTTTTTGATAACCGGTTTTGGGTGGTGAGTCTTATGTGTTTTTGATAATTTTTTTCTAGGATATTTTGAGTTCGAGAACCCCTCTTGTTTGAATGATGTTTTGGGTTTGTGTTTCATCGGTATGTTGGGTTGAGGTGTTGGTTAGTGGTGTTTTATATGAAATGATTCAGGAATCTTTTGTGGTGGTTACCCTCTTCTGTTCAATTATGGTTTGGGGTATGTTTTGACCAAATGAACAGTTTGGTTGGGTCCTTGGGTTTTCATATCAGATAGGGTACACTTCTATAAAGAGGTAATTCATGATTTAAGTGAGGCCCAAGGTGATTCATTTGTGGAAGTCCTCCAGTTCATCAATATAAGTTCATTCAATATGAACATAATAGATTGATTTTACCTATCCCCCTCTTCTTTTTTAGTTAATTTGATACTCTTGTAATAGGAAAATGGTTTAGTAAGGTTGAAATAAAACTTATTTTTTTAAGTTTTCCAAGTCATCAAAGGTGAAGTTTGACATGGTAGTGTCTGTAGGTTTTATCTAAAAGCGATTAAGGGGAATTATAGTGAGGAAAGGTATAACATTCTAGAGTTGATGATTTTAGCTCTCATATTTATGGGACTTTGGTTCTTTCGTTGGGGTCTCCTAAAAAAGATTCATGTTAATCCACCAGTGTGGAAAATCTAGTCGTTCAATGATATTATGGAAAATTTTGTTAATCACATGCTACATGGTACTTGGTTCAATGTCCCACTCCTTGTAATTCATATACTGGTATCTACATTCTTGTTCGATGATGTTTTTCTATGTTGTTTTATATTGGTGTTGTTGGATTGTGGTGTAGTTGCTTGTGGAACCAGAGGAAGAAGTTCTGTTCGTGGGTTGTTAGTGCTTGAATGTGAGGTAGGATATGTTTTAATCATCTAAGCTCTAGTCAAAATTAACAAAGTAAAAATGACACATTATTAGGAAAACCCCATGGGTGTGAACGATCATGGTTTAACTTCAATCTCCAGTGTGGGATGTGGAGACAATTTGAGGCTTTGCGGTCGTGGTTTCTTTTCAAGTTGTCCAGTGTTGTGGAAAGAGACATGGAGACCCTATTCTTAAGGGTTGTAATCCATGTTATTGGAAGAGTCCCACATGGTATACAAGGAGGTAGGGTGGTTTGGTCTTCTCAAAACCCTAGTGATTGAACCCGTTTGGTTTCAACTCTCAGTATGGTGGTTCGTGTATGAATAAACTTTTTGGTACTTTTTGACCTCATTTTTTGGTTGGAAACATCTAAGGATTGTAATGCTCAAGGGATTGGTGAAACACAATGTTTCATTACTGTTTTTTAGATTTTTATAATGTGCCTCTTATGGTGGGAGAATAAGTAGTGTGGGAAGCACCCCAGTTATCCCAGATTTGGTTTCTTTTTTGGTTCATGTTGGTTGGTTCTTCTAGAGGGGATACCCACTGTGGGTCTCATGTATGTTCTTTTAGATTAATTCTAATGATAAATATAAAACTTATGGTAGGGATTTTATTTGGGAATCCCAGTGTTGGTATTCTAGTTTAGTCGTAGGTTGATGAAAATTTCAAATAGTGAGGAGTTCATTCATGCCTCATTGTATCATTAATTTTGTTGTGTTCTTGGTGTTGGATTAGAGATACGTATTCTCGTTTATATCTATCTAAACATAAACTTCTTTCTTGGAAAAACAATTTATTACAATGTTCCCAATGATTTTGTGAAAGTATGGATATGGTAACTATGACAACCATGATTTTTATTACAACTTAAACATGCTTTATTACATAAAACTTCACTTGATACAACAAAGAAGATCGAGAGGTTTAGTGTCTTTGGGGCTTAGGATCATTACATAAAAACTTTAAACATGAAATACAACATCCTTATTGAAAACTTCCTTTACATGACCACAACATTCCTTCGTACTTAGCATTGCATGGGATAACCTGAGAACATGCATAAGAAAAGGGTGAGCTATAAAGCCCAGTAAGGGAGTACACAATGAATAAAATGAGGAGTACAATACATGTTAGGAAATAGGCATATCAATAGAGCATAATAGATCCATGAACATAAAGGCATGATAAAGCATGATAATCATAACATGGAAATGTGGCAACAACACTTAACATTGAATTAGCATGAGCCAAGGCTCATTGCACATGGAGCATGAGTAAACCCTCATTGCACTTGAAGCACGAGTAAACCCTCGTTGCACTTGAATTAGCATGAGTCAACACTCATTTCACATGACGTATCATGGTACTATACTTTACCCAATGCATTGGAGCGCTATAAAGGGCGCACCCTTCTTAAACATTTCATTTCATGCATAAGTGTGCCACATGGATCATAAAACATGGATTCATAAAACATAATCATTTATTCCACGATAAAGGAATGTGGAATTCATACATGAAACTTTACAATCAATAAGTAAACGTGCATAAAGGTGAATACCCTTGATGGAGAAATGGGCATGGTATTCACTACACAATGATATTGGCTTAGAAAATCGGTGTGATTTCGGCAGCGTAACGGCGTGACATAAGAATTCATAAAAAAAGGCTGATGAGAGAGAAAGGGGTTCCTCGTCATATTTACATGTAATGTACAGTAATAAGGTCATATAGATACATGTCCCAACAATTGAAAAGGAATTTAGATTCATGATACAAAAGTATTGCTTGAATATAGAAGAGGAGAAAAAGGTTCCTTTCGGAATTTCGGCATAGTAACGAGTGTACATGGGAGGCATTTAATGAGAGAGAAAGGGGTCTCCCATCATTCGAACAATAAGAGGGCAGTATGGGAGAGGTGCGAAACCATACCCCAACATTCATAAATTAAATTAATAGGGCAATACAACTTAAATAAAATTGACAAAAATGAGAAAGGAAGAAAAACCCTTACTTGGAAGTGTGCTTCCAAAGGCTAGAGAGAGGCTTGTGAGAGGCTTCTTGGGAGCTTGGGGCACCTTGAGAGGATTCTAGAGAGAGTAGGGCAGAGTTTGGACGAACTTCAAGGGCTTTGGGTGAGGAGGAAGTGGGAGCTTGGGTGGGTTTATATAGGAAAGGTGAGAGAATTCTTTATTATTTAGGTTTGGGACCCCTTATATTAAAATAATCCAAACCACAAACCATCCCATGGTATTTTCCCATGGTTTCTGGAAAAGGGAAGAGGAAAAAAATATTTTACAAGGCCAAGGTCCGAACTTATTAAAAAATTAGGGTTGCTTATGTGGAGGTGAGTCACACTCCCATGGAAATTAATTTAAAAAGGCAAAGTGTTGAATAAGTCTTGAGGGCTCCATTAATGCTTTGAAAAGTGAGTCAAACAAACCCAAAACCTCATTATTTTATTGATAAAACACATATTGGCCGAACATAAGGATTATGGTATTTTATTACATCACCATTGGGTCATTATGATGTCATAAAACACATTATATATTTAAATGGTATTTAATTTTTACCCAAAAATTTGACTGTCTCAGAAAATTATGAAAAATTCACCGTTGGATAATTTCGACATCCTGATTCCAAAAATAATATTTATTTTATCTAAATAATTTTCTAAATATGTGAATTTTCACTTTTAAAATAAAAACCGACATTTATAAAAAATTCACGGGTTTTGACAGAAATGGCTTTCAAACCTTAATAAAAATTTTAATTGCATTCACAAAATTATAAGATCATTTATATTTAATAAAAATTAATTTAATATTAATAATAATATTTTATTAAAATATTATTTAATTCAAAAATCCTTTAATTTAATAAAATATAATTCTTAATTAAATAATAACTAAAAACATCATTTGTACTTTAAAAACTAATTACAATGCATCAAAAATGACTAGAAATTATATTCATTATTATATACAAAAATAATGTACATGAACATGGTACTACTTATTTGTTACATAACCCCTTAAAATAGCCGCATAAGACCGAAGGGTAAGGTGTGCGATGGTGACAGACGCTTGGGGTTGCTCGGATAACATCGCTCGAGTGGTAATCTCTATCAACTTCCATTTTTCCCGTAGACGATCACGTTCGAGCTTGACTTGATGAAGCTCATCTTGGGCTTGGTCAAGGGCAAAGCCCAAAGACGCCACCTCCTTTCAGAGCTCCGACAAATGGGCTTCGTAAGGGGCAATTCTACTGGATGAGGCCATCACTTCCTTTGTCTGAGTAGAAAATTGGTTCGTTAAAGACTTATATTTAAACTACCCAGATGATCACTGTTCAACGGCTATAAAAGTAACGGTCACAAATCTTAACGTAAAACTTAAAGAAGTTGACATCTTATAAAAACATTTTTCATAAAGAAACATTTAACTGGATCAAGAGGGATTTTCCATTAATGAAACTTTGGGTCGTTACAACATTCCCCCCTTAAGAAATTTCGCCCTCGAAATTTTCCTTTTCCCACACTAAAACAAATGTGGGTAACTTAGCTTCATCATATCCTCCGACTCCCAAGTTTCTTCTTCAAACTTGTGGTTTCTCCACAACACCATGACGAGGGGCATTGTCTTATTTCGTAGAACTTTTTCTCTACGATCTAAGATCTTCACTGGTTGCTCCTCATAAGAAAGATCGTCTTCTAATTGTACCACCTCGGAAGAGAGTACATGTGAAGGGTCTGGTATGTACTTCCTTAAGAGGGATACATGGAAGACATAATGCACCTTGGCCATAGTAGGTGGAAGTGCTAGTCGATAGGCCACAACCCCAACACGATCCAGAATCTCGAATGGGCCGATGTACCTTGGACTTAACTTCCATTTCTTTCCAAACCTCATGACCTTCTTCCACGGAGATATGCGTAAAAACACCATGTCTCCGACTTTAAACTCAAGGTCTCGTCGACGATTATCTGCATAACTCTTCTGTCGACTTTGGGCTGCCTTGATATGCTGCTGAATGGTTTTCACCTTCTCTACCATTTCTTCGACCATTTCTGGTCCAAGCAGCTTACGTTCACCGACCTCATCCCAACATGCCGGTGTTCTGCACCTTTTCCCATATATGGCTTCATATGGTGCCATTTGGATGCTCGAGTGGAAACTATTATTATAAGAGAACTCAACTAGAGGAAGATGTTGATCCCATCCTCCTTTAAAGTCCATTGAGCACGCTCTCAACATATCCTCAAGTGTTTGGATAGTCCGCTCGGATTGGCCATCAGTTTGAGGATGATAGGCCGTACTGAAGTTCAGTTCAGTATTCAGAGCATGTTGAAGACTCTTCCAAAACTTAGAGATAAATCTTGGATCTCGGTCCGACACAATAGATAGTGGTACTCCATGCAACCGTACAACTTCCCTGATATATATCCGTGCCAGTTGATCCAAAGAGAAATCCTCTCGAATAGCAATGAAGTGTGCAGTCTTTGTAAGACGATCCACAATAACCCAGATTGCATTGTTGCTTTTGGATGTCCTTGGAAGTCCAGTAACGAAGTCCATGGTGATGTTCTCCCATTTCCATTCTGGTATGGGCAATGGTTGCATCATCCCCTTAGACTTCTGCCTCTCTGCCTTCACTTGCTGACACACCAGGCACTTTGATGTATATTCGGCGATCTCCTTCTTCATATTATCCCACCAAAAGTTTTCTCGGAGATCTCGATACATCTTTGTGCTCCCTGGGTGAATAGAGAAATTTGAACTATGTGCATCATCCAAAAGTTCCTTCTTCAGCTCCGAACTTGATGGGACACATAGTCTTTTCCCAAACCGCACAATTCCTTCTTCATTAACATTAAACTCTGAGGATTTTCCCTTTTTGATAGATTCCACTTTTTCTTGGATTCTCGCATCATCCTTTTGAGCATCCTTTAACCTTTCCAAAAGAGATGGTTGAGCAATCATTTGTGAAAGGATTGATGATGTTCCCTTCTTTATGATTCCCACGTCCATCTTCATCAAGTCTAAGAAGATTGGATCCTTCTCAATTCTCATCATTGATAGAATTGCTGGATCCTTTCTACTTAGGGCATCTGCTACCTTGTTCGCCTTCTCAGGGTGGTAATGTATTGAACAGTCATAATCCTTTATGAGATCTATCCATCTTCTCTGGCGCATATTAAGCTCTTTCCGTGTGAATATATATTTAAGACTCTTGTGGTCAGTATATATCTCACATTTCTCTCCATAGAGATAATGCCGCCATATTTTCAAGGCAAAGATCACCGCCGCCAACTCCAGATCATGCGTTGGATAGTTTCGCTCATGGATTTTCCACTGTCTTGAGGCATAGGATATCACTTTATCATTCTGCATCAGCACACATCCTAAGCCCTTCTTCGAAGCATCACTGAATACCACAAAAAGCTCCCCACTTGTGGGTAAAGTGAGCACAGGTGCAGTGATAAGCCTCCTTTTCAACTCCTTGAAGCTTTCTTCGCATTCATCACTCCAAGAAAACTTTACTCCCTTTCGAGTTAGCTAGGTAAGAGGGTTGGACAATCGTGAGAAGTTTCTCACAAATCGTCGATAATATCCAGCTAACCCCAAGAAGCTACGGATATCAGTTACCGATGTTGGCCTCAGCCATCCCTCAATTGCATCTGTTTTGGAGGGGTCCACAGATATCCCATTGCTTGTGATGATATGGCCCAAGAATGAGACCTCCTTCAACCAGAACTCACACTTGTTGTACTTGGCATAGAGCTTCTCCTTGCGCAAAGTCTCCAGTACAGTTCTTAAATGCTCCTCATGGTCCTCCTTGGTTTTGGAGTATATTAGAATATCATCTATAAAGACTACCACAAATTTATCTAGGTAATCTCTAAAGACTCTATTCATCAAGTCCATGAATATTGCTGGAGCATTGGTGAGTCCAAAAGGCATTACTATGAATTCATAGTGCCCGTACCTTGTACGAAAAGCAGTCTTGGGGATATCTTCCTTCTTCACCCTTACTTGATAATATCCTGACCGCAAGTCGACCTTGGAGAAGTATTGTGCTCCACGCAGCTGATCAAACACGTCATCGATTCTTGGGAGAGGATACTTGTCTTTATCGTGATTTTGTTAAGTTCACGATAATCGATGCAAAGCCACATTGACCCATCCTTCTTCTTGACGAAGAGGACTGGTGCACCCCATGGTGATGCACTTGGGCGTATAAACCCTTTATCCAGATTCTCCTATAGTTGTTTCTTCAGTTCTTCAAGCTCAACCACAGCCATTCTATATGGAGTCTTGGATATTGGTAGCACCCCAGGTATAAGTTCAATTGAGAACTCAACATCTCTTCTTGGAGGAAGACCAGGAAGTTCCTCGGGAAATACTTCAGCGAATTCCCTCACAATAGGCATTTCTTCGAGGGTGGTTTCTTCCTTGGACTCAATCATCTGAGCCAGATATACATGCTAATAAGGTAGTAATATCCATGCTTGAGATGATGGAGCTAAAGGAGATTCATCTTCTTCCCGACACTTGTAAAGAATCGGGGGTCGATTCTCCATATGGAGTGTGATTTCCCTCTCCCGACAATTTATGTTGGCTCTATATAAGGAAAGCCAATCCATGCCAAGAATTGCATCAAATTCCACCAAAGGGAGTATGACGAGGTTCTCTGGGAAATTCAATCCACAGATTATAACAGGGGAGGACTTATACTCATGGGATGCAATGATTGCCCCATTTGCCGTACTCACTGACATCTTTACTTCCATGATTTGTGGTGGTGCAGGGATTATTCTACTAAACTTTTGAGATATAAAAGAATGCGTAGAACCTGAATCAAAAAGTACGTTCGCTATTCTTGAATGAATAAATAGCGTACCTGTCACCACTTCGTTGTCGGGGTTCACTTCGGCAGAAGTGATGGCAAAAGCTCTTCCTTGCTATCTTGGAGGTTGTTGATTGCCTCCGATAACCCTTGGATTAGGGCACTGATTCGCAAAATGACCCGGTTCTTTGCATTTGAAGCATTGAACAATGCGTTGAGGTTCGAACGGAGCGTTCCTCCCCTCCGTCGCATACGCGGGTCCTTCTTGCTGACAGTTAACAGCTAGGTTCCCTTCTCTTCCACACTTGAAGCATTTTCTTGTCCCCCTAAGGCAATTTCCAGGGTGCTTCTTTCCACACTTTTGGCAAGTGGGGTGCTGGAATTTCTTAGCGCCGTTGGATTTATCCATCGGACCACCAGCATTGAAGTCCACCTTCCGCTTCTTGTCCCCATGATACCCCTGTGATTCTACGATCTCCATTTCAACCTTGAGGGCACATCAGACAATTTCCTCATAGCTGTCGAAGTCACGGATCGCTAATGCTTTCCGCAAGCTAGGCTTCAGCCCACCAAAGAAGCGGTCAACCTTGCATTCGGGGGTAACGACAAAGCCGGAAGCGTATCGTGCAAGCCTTGTGAAGTTTGCCTCGTACGCTCCCACAGATTCCTCATCTTTCTGCTTGAGGGAAAGGAAGTCCCTTTCCATCTTAAGACGGAGGGTGCGTGGAAAATATTTATCGAAAAACATCTTCCGGAATACCTTCCATTCCAAAGCCTCGATCTCCTCCTCAGGCTTCGTATTTTTGATCAACGTCCACCATTGATCAGCTTCACCCTCCATACGATAATCCGCCAGGAGAACCTTCTCTTTTTCAGAGCATTGGAGGATGGAGAATATCTTTTCAATGGAGTTGATCTATTGTTCTGCAATCGTGGGATCAGATGATCCACTAAAAGTAGGAGGCCTTTGTCTCATGAAGCTTTCAATAGCGACTTGTTCTTTCTTAGGGGGGGTTTAACGTTCCTCTTGACCAGTGTTTCTATTCCAAACTTGAGTTAGCTGAGAGAGAAGCGTGAAAAAGTTCGCGATTCCCGCTCCCATTGGATTGGGCATCTCATAAGTACAATCATCACACTGATCTTCACAACGGTTGTTAGCCCGAGTTCTCCTATTACCGGCCATTGGCTGGAATAAAAGGAAAGTTAGGGGTAACACATAAAGGGTAATCCAAAGAAAAAAGTTGATGACTTATAAATAAACTTTAATCTCTTCAACTCATGAGTCTATAGGATTCAATCCAGGCTTTTCATGATCTTCCTTCTAACATATATTCTTAGGGGCATTTTTCCCTTAATAAGGGTTCATACTAAGATTGTGAATTTATCAAAACATATCCCCCGGGAGTGTCATAACCAAGAGTGCAGCAAGGCCCGTTGTCGTGCACCAGTTCCCGTTCGAGTCTAGCTCAAAGCGGTGTTTTCGGGTTTTACCCCTAGGATACATCTGTGCCAGAGCCGCCTCTACCTGCTCGTATCCAGACAGGGATGTATTTGTTTGATAAAACACTTACTTAGTATTTACCAAAACTTAGGGATGTTTTTATTATGCTTAGTCTTCTATCTAAGGCTTTACTAGGGTTTCCTAATCCCAAAAATAACTAAACCTATCCTTTGATACCAACTATGACAACCCTGCTTTTTATTACAACTTAAACATGCTTTATTACATAAAACTTCACTTGATACAACAAAGAAGATCGAGAGGTTTAGTGTCTTTGGGGCTTAGGATCATTACATAAAAACTTTAAACATGAAATACAACATCCTCATTGAAAACTTCCTTTACATGACCACTACATTCCTTCGTACTTAGCATTGCATGGGATAACCTGAGGACATGCATAAGAAAAGGGTGAGCTATATAGCCCAGTAAGGGAGTACACAATGAATAACATGAGGAGTACAATACATGTTAGGAAATAGGCATATCAATAGAGCATAAGAGAGACATGAACATAAAGGCATGATAAAGCATGATAATCATAACATGGAAATGTGGCAACAACACTTAACATTTAATTAGCATGAGCCAAGGCTCATTGCACATGGAGCATGAGTAAACCCTCATTGCACTTGAAGCACGAGTAAACCCTCATTGCACTTGAATTAGCATGAGTCAACACTCATTGCACATGACGTATCATGATACTATACTTTACCCAATGCATTGGAGCGCTATAAAGGGAGCACCCTTCTTAAACATTTCATTTCATGCATAAGTGTGCCACATGGATCATAAAACATGGATTCATAAAACATAATCATTTATTCCACGATAAAGGAATGTGGAATTCATACATGAAACTTTACAATAAATAATTAAACGTGCATAAAGGTGAATACCCTTGATGGAGAAATGGGCATGGTATTCACTACACAATGATATTGGCTTAGAAAATCGGTGTGATTTCGGCAGCGTAACGGCGTGACATAAGAATTCATAAAAAAAGGCTGATGAGAGAGAAAGGGGTTCCTCATCATATTTACATGTAATGGACAGTAATAAGGTCATATAGATACATGTCCCAACAATTGAAAAGGAATTTATATTCATGATACAAAAGTATTGCTTGAATATAGAAGAGGAGAAAAAGGTTCCTTTCGGAATTTCGGCATAGTAACGGGTGTACATGGGAGGCATTTAATGAGAGAGAAAGGGGTCTCCCATCATTCGAACAATAAGAGGGCAGTATGGGAGAGGTGCGAAACCATACCCCAACATTCATAAATTAAATTAAAAGGGCAATACAACTTAAAGAAAATTGACAAAAATGAGAAAGGAAGAAAAACCCTTACTTGGAAGTGTGCTTCCAAAGGCTAGAGAGAGGCTTGTGAGAGGCTTCTTGGGAGCTTGGGGCACCTTGAGAGGATTCTAGAGAGAGTAGGGCAGAGTTTGGACGAACTTCAAGGGCTTTGGGTGAGGAGGAAGTGGGAGCTTGGGTGGGTTTATATAGGAAAGGTGAGAGAATTCTTTATTATTTAGGTTTGGGACCCCTTATATTAAAATAATCCAAACCACAAACCATCCCATGGTATTTGCCCATGGTTTCTGGAAAAGGGAAGAGGAAAACAATATTTTACAAGGCCAAGGTCCGAACTTATTAAAAAATTAGGGTTGCTTATGTGGAGGTGAGTCACACTCCCATGGAAATTAATTTAAAAAGGCAAAGTGTTGAATAAGTCTTGAGGGCTCCATTAATGCTTTGAAAAGTGAGTCAAACAAACCCAAAACCTCATTATTTTATTTATAAAACACATATTGGCCGAACATAAGGATTATGGTATTTTATCACATCACCATTGGGTCATTATGATGTCATAAAACACATTATATATTTAAATGGTATTTAATTTTTACCCAAAAATTTGACTGTCTCAGAAAATTATGAAAAATTCACCGTTGGATAATTTCGACGTCCTGATTCCAAAAATAATATTTATTTTATCTAAATAATTTTCTAAATATGTGAATTTTCACTTTTAAAATAAAAACCGACATTTATAAAAAAATTCACGGGTTTTGACAGAAATGGCTTTCAAACCTTAATAAAAATTTTAATTGCATTCATAAAATTATAAGATCATTTATATTTAATAAAAATTAATTTAATATTAATAATAATATTTTATTAAAATATTATTTAATTCAAAAATCCTTTAATTTAATAAAATATAATTCTTAATTAAATAATAACTAAAAACATCATTTGTACTTTAAAAACTAATTAGAATGCATCAAAAATGACTTGAAATTATATTCATTATTATATACAAAAATAATGTACATGAACATGGTGCTACTTATTTGTTACATAACCCCTTAAAATAGCCGCATAAGACCTAAGGGTAAGGTGTGCGATGGTGACAGACTCTTGGGGTTGCTCGGATAACATCGCTCGAGTGGTAATCTCTATCAACTTCCATTTTTCCCGTAGACGATCACGTTCGAGATTGACTTGATGAAGCTCAGCTTGGGCTTGGTCAAGGGCAAAGCCCAAAGACGCCACCTCCTTTCCAAGCTCCGACAAATGGGCTTCGTAAGGGGCAATTCTACTGGATGAGGCCATCGCTTCCTTTGTCTGAGTAGAAAATTGGTTCGTTAAAGACTTATATTTAAACTACCCAGATGATCACTGTTCAACGGCTATAAAAGTAACGGTCACAAATCTTAACGTAAAACTTAAAGAAGTTGACATCTTATAAAAACATTTTTCATAAAGAAACATTTAACTGGATCAAGAGGGATTTTCCATTAATGAAACTTTGGGTCGTTACAGTAACCTCATTCGAATTTATTTTTTGTTTTAGGTAAATTGCTTGAGCATTGTATGGTATTAATTAAGGTGTTTGGTAATGGGATGTTGTTTGATTATGTTAGGATGCTTTAGTAATGTGGTGTAATTATTTTTGGGTGAGAGTATCCTTTCCATTTTTTGATCTTTTAGAGGTGTATTGACATTTGTGGTTGGGTGACACTCAGCACAGAAGTTCATCTTGATCTCCCAAGTATGACCATACCTCTCTCTAAATACTGGTAGTGACCTTGTTGTATTTTCATTCAACATTCATTAGAAAACCCATTTAAAAATGGTAATAGTAATGGGTTTTGTGTTTATATCTGGACTTTTTGTGGATTTCTTGGGTTGTAAAGCATTATGGTGGAGAGAATTATCACACTCGAGTTTTTAGTTTTCCATTGGTACCGTTCGGGTCGAGCTTCAGGTCATTTTCATGGGAAGAGGGTGTGACAGAGTCAAGGTTTTTTTGAATTACTTCCTTCAATTCTTGTCTTATCTATTCCCATATGTTTCCCCTAGGCTATCCTATAATTTTTTAGAAAATGAAACTTTTTGGTTGGATAGAACAGGGCACACGGTTTGGCCGCACGATTTACTAAACCCTGCGGCCAAAATGTTCATAGTGTCCATGTGTTAAAAAATTAGTTTCATACCATTTTATGTTATAAAAATAAACCAAATTCTCTCATATTCTTTCCCATTAATTTATTTCATCCATGGGAGGCCTCCAAGATCCCTCATGATACCTTATCACCCATTTTGGAAGGGGTTTCGATGGGAGAAACATCAATATCCTTCAAGTAAGTGTGCCTTAATTTTTTTATTCCCTCCCTTCACGGTTTCTTACCTCCTTTATTGAGGATCTATTTTTCCAATAGCTAGTGTCTTCTGATAGGGTATAATATTGGTTTTCATGGTTAAATATTCATGATTAGGGTTTGTTTTTTACTTTAATGGGGTGCGGTTGTGGTGTGTATGATGTTTTCATACTATTCTTAGGGTTCTTGACACAAATGGTTGGTGGTTCGTTATGTAAACCTTATTTGATGGTTTAGTTTGAATTCCTCATTTCTTTAAAATGTTCATTGAATTATGTATTGGGGGTAAAAGTTGTTTTTGATGAATATTTTCAAATTTTTGATTTTTATATGGAATGTTTATGGGATGTGGGGTGTATTTTTTTATTTAAACCCATTTGGTATTACTTGGTGGTGATCTATAGCTTGTAAAATTGTTTTCTTAAATGGGAAAAGGGATGGAAATTCTATTTCGGTGTGGTGTTGGTGTGTCTTTGATTCAAAAATGTGAATTTTTGGAATGATTTTTGTGTAATTCCATTTTGTGTTTCATTGGGTTATTTTATAAGTTATCAAAATGATTTATTTAATAGTATAAAAGGTGAAAATATTATTGGAAAAATATTTTGGTTTTTGTAAGTTATAAAATGGTTATTTTTTAAGTTAAAGGGTTTTTGATGACATGTACTAATTTTTAAATGTCGTATAAATTTGTTAAAACTATTTTTGTTAGAATTGATTAAGTGTTTAATTTTAAAGATTCATTTTTACATGTAATTGAGTGTCTTTCATGTGTATTCCATGTTGTATCATTTTTAGTTATATTATGATTCATGAAATTGATTTATTAAAATTTTTAGGGATTTTAATATCAGTTTGGCATGGTATTTTTGGTATTTTGTCTGTAAATGTGTATTTTTGAATTAATTTTGTTTGAAAAGCCTTGTAAAACCTCATAAAGTTGAATTAGAAAATCTTTAATGGGTTGAATGAACTACATTGAGGTTGTGAAACATGTTTGTGAGTCTTTTTATTTTTGAATGAAGTTTTAATGAAATTTTAATGTGAAAATGGTATTTCATAACATGTAAAATATGATTAATCACAAATGGGAAGCCTGAGTATCTAGGTTGGAAGAATAAGACTATTATGTTATTGATATGGTAGTTGACTCATCCCTATTTCACAGAGAAAGATTGATCATGGAAACACTAACGTTACAATGATCATAATTGGGGACAAATAGGTCATTAGGTTTCCCCTCCCCGGGGATCTTGCATGACAAGGTTATTGGTTATGGTTACATTTACATCGAGATATGAAGTACCTAAGGGCCCAAGCTAGTTAGCTCCTAGGGGTATTTCCCATGACTTTTTCTCATTTTTTACATTGTACATACCATAGGAAAACTGTGTGTTTGGTTTTTAATTTTATCATCAAGTATGATTTCTTTAAAATTGTTCACTATTTAATGTTTCCCCCATGAAAATAAATTTCATTTAATGTTTCTCCCCTTTAAAATTGTTACTAGAATTTCATGTTTAAGAAAAAATTAAAGGTTATTACCTTATAATGTTATAGTATGGAATAAATTATTTAGTGGAATCGTATCGTGCTTAAGATCACACCCTACTTTATCCTTTGGATGTAAAGAGACTTGGTAATGTTTTTTGTAGGTTTTCAGAAATTCCTTTAGAGCTAGTGATTCGGGTTACTGTGGCCCTTGTTGGTGTAGTGTCATGGAGATGGCTAGAGTGAGATTTAGCCTTACCATGAGGTAGTTCTGGGCCTACTCATTTAGGATTTCTTCCCTTGTGATAGTCCTTGGGATTTTTTATAAACCATGTAATTCAAATATCAAAATTTATTAATAGTTGTTTGTTAAAAAATTTTAGATTCAGTTTATTTTTAATTTTTGGTTGTTTTATGTTTATAAAATTGGGTAAATAATTCCCAAACCCATATCTATGATACCTTGGAACTTGTTCAAATCCATGGGGGTCAGGAATGCCTTTCATGACAAGCCACAGACTTGGTCGAGCACCAGTTCAGATGACGACCCAGCTTGGTTTGTGTCAACAACTATTCTATATACCGTAATAAATTCTAAATAAATAACTAACATAAAATTCACATAAATTTATCACCAATTATAAGATATATAACCCTAAAATTATAAATACATTAAATATTAAATATATGACTATTACTATCACAATGTAATCCATTATATTCTATATAACTGCAATTCTCTACATATGTAAGTCCACTATAAAGGAAACCAGATTTATGCATGTATAATGTTTCCCCTTAAATTATCATTTTTCATCACTAATATATATATATACAATAAATCTAGGATTCATATTTTAATTAAACACTATCTCATGAACAACAAGTCATCATCTTGTTTATATATACTGAAAACAATACTATGTCCTGTTTATTGATATTCTATATTGGTGATCCTCTCATGGTATGAACACAATAAAATTGTAAGAACCACATAAATCCACAAAATAAAATTCATGGAAGGGAAAAAAACTCTAGAATGTGTCTTATAATTCCTTTTTATATTGTTAAAGGAGAAAACCTTATTCACCAATTTACGACTGTAATGAAATTATCAATGTCCCATATTGATACCCCTAATGAATAACATCTGAGTAGGGGATTCTCCATATTTCTGAAATGTATATTTTTTTTAATAGATCAATATATATTTCCATGACATGAAATCAAATAAATATCAAATATGATATATCTTGGATTATATTGGGGAACATGACAACCAACAAATCATTTCATCAGAAACTAAATCCACTGATTTACCCAGTTCATAATGCATCCAAAGGTGTTATAGAATGAATTCAAATACTCTTTCTAAAATAATTACATAAATTCTATATTTTATTTTAGTGATTATTTAATTAAATAAAAATTTATATTACAGATATACTATAAACTATAAATTTTACCTTTTTTTGAAAATCATTCACATGACATTATAAGAGGTGTCACAATATAGTGTCAAACCAATATAAAAAACATCTTTATCTTCTCCAAACTACTTCAATGATATACCATTACCTCATAATATAATTTTTAAGTCTTAAAAAACTATATCAATATCATTAAAAAAACAAAACAAATCATCAAGTGTTCTTTAGTGACTATATAACCCTTTGGTCTTTTGGTTAATGATTCCAAAACAATATATAAGATTCCACACATTAAAATATATTAACTTTAAAAATGACTAAATCCATGTAATTAATAATTTATCCTTCATATGGTGGAAAAATGATTCAATAATCACCAACTCAAATCTGGCATGTTCTATTACTATCAAGGGAATCTAGAGCAAGATGAAATGTTTTTGATGAAAATACATCTTTTATTAACAAACTCATCAACATTTTCTCCCCACTAATAATAAATATAATCCCTCTTTACCTTCCATCGTATCATATACATAATAGTAAGGAAAACTCTCAAAATACTTTACCACAAACCATTGATATCTTCTCCCATGATATAATCCTTTAAAAAAGAATCTTACGAAGCATCTCCCCTGTCAAAAATCGTAAATATAAAATCACTAAATGGTCAAAAAATATAGTTAGATATTCAAAAGAATAATTAAATAGAGATTTTCCAACATTTTATAAAAATATAAAATCATTTTTTGATTTTGGATTTAATCTCCTAAAAATACAGTTTGATGGAGAGTACTGGACTCTAAGATTAAACAGATGCTTCTCAAACACCAATAAGGATAGTTCCTTGGTCTGTATATTAGAATTATTCACATGTGTGGATACCTAATCAAATTGTTCAAGTAATTATTCAAAATTACCCTTGATGAAATTAAATTTTATCTCATTTTTATTTTTCCTCGACGTTTAGAGGAATTTTTTTAGGATTAATATATTTTGAGTTATCATATCTAATTAAAATAGGATATTTCAAATCCACTCTTCCATCCTCATGTTATTGGTTAATCCGACTAATTTCAATATAATTATCAGTAGTTGTTATGTATTAACCCCAATAGTTCCAAGTGAGATTTTTTATATTTTATTTCTAATACATGATATACATGAATATCAAAAATATAATGAACTATATTATTATAACTTAGGATTATCCTACGAACCTTACCAATACACATATATGTTTTCCAAAAACTCCATGATTGATTTTCTAGGGAAAAATCACTGAATATACTATAATTTTTATGTAACTAAGTATCCTCTTAACAAATATCATATATATCTCATGAGGATAACATTACTATAATGATTATTGACACATGGAAAAAAAATTTGTTATTTTATAGCTTTATTATGTTTAATAGGCTTCCAATGATAGGACAATATTATATCACATCCCCATTCATGATGTCATCATTAGTGGGTAACATCATCTATCTGTGCACAAGTGTTTTTATATTATTATATTCCTTTATTAAATAATCTAATGTATCTATTTTTTATGATTTGATTGAGAAATATATTTACACTCTCACTCTTAATTAATTATAATCCAAATAAAAAAATTATCCCCTCAAATCAAGGGTATTCCAACATGAACCTCATATAGTCTCAATATTTAATGAATTGTGTGTCTTGGATCCAAGGAAATTACTCCATCCACAAAGATGAATAGAAATATCCTTCAATAATTCTCATTCATGATGTAAAAATTATTATCAAATACTCCATAATGCAACATATGGTTTAAAAGATATTTATACATCCCAGAATATCAAGATCTTTATTCTTGGTTAATCCTATATAATGAAATATTTAGTCAACAAATTATTTCTATTCACATACACATGAAATCCATCTAGTTTCTCAAAGTATACTTCATACTCAAATACTCATATTGGGATTATTGATTTAACATCTATTCAGTACACCAAGAATCACTTTACAAGAAAATTTTATAAAAAACACATATAGTTTTTTACTGGGAAATGATATAATAGATATCATCAATATGAATTCATTTAATTTAGGGAACCCTTTTTACAGTAGTTGTTCCATTTTCTTCTCTAGATATATATATATATTAATTTTGTTTATTTTGGAGACCTACATGGGTTTTCTAAAATATTTATCATTTAAACTTGTACAACATTCCCATGCTTCATTATTAAAAAAAATTGAAGTACTTTGTGAGTTTCCATAACCCAATTTTAATATTTAGAAACTTCTTCAAAACACTAATTATCCACATGAGATACAAAATATCCTTATAGATTCTTAAACATCAGTGTTATGATAATCGTTGCTTGGACAAAAAATATTTTGTTCTAAGATTTTATCCCCCACCATTGATTTCATTATAGATATTGAACTTATAGTGGTTTCTACATCATTTTTGTATGAATAATAGTCTTATATAGCCGCATTATCTCTATCATAAGATACTTACTTTAGTAGCATTCTTTTTTCAGATATCTATATTAATGTTACAACTTATCTGTAGATTGAAAATTCTTACTTTATTTACAATCCACACACCATCGGTTTCTGTTATTATCCTAATCCTTATGAAAAATAATTTATATTCTCTCAATTTGACTGAATTTTGAAATAAAATGGATTAATCACCCTAATATTACAATATAATTATATCCAATTTATAAGAAATAAATAATTTACTTCCAAAATTTAAAATGTAGTTTTGGGTTAGATTCCTCCCATAATACATAACATATGTTGTCTTCTCATCATAAAAACAATTATAGTTTTTTTAGAGATATAAAATAATTAAATAGTTACATCCTTCAAGTATTTCTATGATATATTATTTTCAATGAGAATATTATAATATAATTTGTTCAAAAATTAGCTACTCCCCTCAAAAAGTCTTTTTTTAGGAGTCCTCACTAATGAAACTTGTTTTCTTATCCTTTTTTTGAGAAATATTCCTCCAAGAAACTATTTCTAATTTTGGTAAAATTATCAGGATAGAAGTTAAAAAGTTTCATATTAATAATATTATATTATTTTATCCCATATCATATAATTTAAAAGATTGTTCATTTTTGTGACAAATAGACATTATCCATTCTATCCTACTATGATCATTAAGAAACAATACATAATATCATTTTATATATCTATAATTCTGTGATAGTGGTCAAAATATAACCAAATTCACCAACATAAGAAATAGTATTGAAATATTTTTCTTTTCTTTTTAGTTATTCATAATGATATTAATTTTTTAATGTTTTAAATGTGTGGGTTTAGTCACATAAATGTTTAAGGATATCATGAAATCATTCATTAATCACCAATTCTTCAAAGGATATTTTGCTCAATTGGCACAACCACTTATTCCATATCCCATTCACTTCTTCATTAGATAAAAATATTATTTCAAAATATACTCAAATTAGTTAAATATTAACCTTATTAAAGTATCTTTGTATTACATTTGATCCATATGTTACATTTTTGATATGAGAAATCGTTTTAGAGGCTAATACATTACCCAAGTCACACTACTAACATAAACATATATGATTATAGGAATAAAATTACACTTCTAAAAAATATATGAAATTAAAATAATTTCTTTTTATTTAGGATTTCCTTGAGCCAATGATATTTTACCCATGATAATTTCTTAGAAAAATAATATTATCCTTAACATACAAGATTTTGGTGAAAAGCGTTTACTCTACTATTATATGGGATGTTTAACCATGATCAAAAATCCATTCTCTTTTCCAATAAATTACTTTTTGATCAATATCATTAATTTTTTTCCTTCTTGTATTCTACCTTATTTATCATAGTACAGTTCAAAACTTGAAACATTGGTAAAAATGATTGTTCTTCCTCCCACTCCATTGGATCTCCCTAATTATATAAAAATACAGATTTATTATGATTTTTCAACCAACATGAATTTTATTCCAACTGGTGAGACTTTCTTATTTGAGTTTCATTAATGACCCTACATTATAAACATCATGATAAATTAATATCTTTATGGCCATGATTCTCATAGAAAAACTATAGATAATAATAACACATATATTGTAGGTAATTCTATTCATTGGTTTTTGTTTCTCATATACCACAAAATTACATTTTTTCTATGGAAAATACGTATTTAATAATCCCCATTATTCTAGAAAAAAATATTTGTTTCTTGGTGTTCTGTTTTTTTTAATTAATTGACATTCTATGTGTTCTTGGGCCTTTTCTGTGTTACACATATCAGTCTCCTTTCAGGGTGTAAGATATAAAGTGTTTACCCCACTCGTCACAAATTAATTCTTAGAATAAATTCGCTAAATAAACATACACTCATCATTTATCATAAAAACATATTGTAAAGTTTCCAAATTAGATATTTATTTCCTAAAAAGAACATCAATAATTTTTATAGGTCTTCAATTCCATCTTCCCAATGCTATATCAGATGGTGTAATATATTTTTTATCATCAAGCTTAAATCCCATGGTAAAAATTTCTCTATTGAACTCTTCAATTATTTTTTCAAAACCATTAAATAAATTAGTGAATCCATCAATGATGTATACTAGCTCTATAATTTTGATCTTGGGTTCAATTTACCTCACTATGATTCTAGAATTTATAGATTTTATTGATTAAATCTTTGAAATAAAATCATATTTTACATCTTCTTACTTCTACCTATATTGATTGAATCCATAAAAAATTTAATTATATTTATTTATTCTATCCCTATAAACATTTATTTTATCAATATAAACTTATAATTCAACCTTTTTGTCAACTCATCCCTAAAGTATAGTGATCATATCATTCATTTTCTATATTTGTGGGCTATCTATGAATGAAATAATAATTTACCCACAAATAACTTTTTAGTTCTCAACTTCTTCAACATCAGTTTCATATGAGCTTAGATGTGAATGATTTTCTTTGAATCGTCATATTTGGATTTTTTTTATTTTTAATGGAAGTATATAACCTGTCCAGTTTCATCACCTTTTTGATAAAATTTTATTGAATTATTCATCATTCCTTGGATTGGATTATCCTTATAATAATCTTTTATCATAGGCTCATATTGAATAATTTTCACCTGATTTTTAATGAGAGGGTAATCAAGACTATCCATCATCTCCTTTTTTATGAAATTCTCATCAAGCATGAATGCCTTTATGTTTTAATATAATGGAAGTATTATCAATATTATTTTGATGATTTTATAAACAATTATGTTTTCTATGATTCTATGGATGAACTATACAACACCTCTCATCTCATCTAATATTACATCAATAGAACAATTTGAGAGTGTCTTATACTCCTTTTACATATTAAAAAATATAAATAATTTAGCTTTATGTATATATAAATCATCTATGTAGATAATTAGATTTGTTTCCTACATGGTGTGAAAATATTTACTTTACATTACCTTCATGTATATAATATTATATAGTGCTCTTCCTGGTGAATTGACTAATTTTTCAAAGGTTTTATGTTCACTTCACTCAATCTCTATTAATGATCATATCTATATGCTATATGAAATTCCTTGTATGTAAGTCACATAAAAACCCATTTCCACTAATAGAAAGTAATTTCACATATATTTATTCAATATTAAAAAAATATTTACATCAAATAAAAGAGTCCCTTTATGAATAATGACTACTTATATCACTTTTGAGAGAAAAAACTCAACAATGAACCTTGAGAACTAATACCACCTACTTGTCAATGGAAATGTAAATAACCTAAGAGGGGTGGGAGTGAATAAGGATATTACAATATTTCAAAAAACTCCCCTAATATATTTTTTCTATCTCCATAAGGAAGGCTCCATTCTGTCATAATAAATATTAAGAGATAATGAAACCAAAGTATGAAAAAAAGATTATTTGGTTTGTTTCATCAAATCTAATCTAATATAAAAAGAATGGAACAATAATAATATGAGAAAAAGAAACACTAACAAAACTACTTTTTTTGTTTCAATCTATTCAAATAACATTAACCCTCCATGTTTATAAAATCTATCCAATCAAAGAATGAAAAAAATTAAAAAATAATATCATTATTTAAATAATACATTTGACTAAATGTCGCACAACCTAATGACCTTAAGATTTAGTGTCTTACACAAGTTCTATACAATTATCATATTTTGAAAAACAAATAAAAATTTTCATATAGTGATTCTCCTCTATAGAAATTCTATACATGTAAAAAGATATAATAATATTCATTCCATGGGGAATGGAAACATAATAATTGGGTCAAATCAGATACCAAGTAAGGAAAAACATATCATACTTTGTCTTTTCATAATTTGAATTAGAGAACGAGGAATAAATAAATATATTAATAATAGATCATAAGTCCATTGATGGAAGTGATTAAAACTAATTGAGAAAAATTATATCTTAACTATATCAATTAGGAGGTTTAAAATATTATCTCAGGGCATAAAATACATATCTATAGTTATAAAAAATCTTATCATGATATAAAATTGTTGAATACTTTAAAAAATATGGGGAAATAATGAAAAAAAATCAATTTCATAAAAATGAAATGTGTCATGAACGTTTGGAATAACATGATAAACAACCTGGAAATGGGTCATAATTATAATCATTTGAATTTTTTTAAATTTATTATTCCCACGACTATGTGGATAGACACAGTTTTTTATGCATAAAAATGTGGGAAAACAAATAATGACCTCACCTCTGTGATCTAACTCATTTTTTCCACCCCTTACTGTCTCATGAGAAATAAACACAAAATAATTAATTGAATGAAAATATTTTATTACATTCTTCATCATCCAAACCTACATATTCTACTTAAATTTAATATCCATCATATCTTAAAGTAACCACATTAAAATAATGGGTTTCTTAAATATACATTAAAATCCTTCAATTTTCATAAATAACACACAAAAATAAAATTATTTCATAAAAAATAAAAATAGTATAAAAATATAATGGAATATTTTTTTATAGATAGATCATAAAATATATATTTTTTGGAATATATTTTTTTCATTATTGTAAAATTCAAAGTTATTATTCTAATTTTAAAAAATATTACTTTTAATAAAATAGAAAAACATAACATTTCATGGAAATGTATTTCCATAAAAAAATTTCCCATTTAAAACTTATATAATATCATATAAAATGGAAAATATAGTTAAAATAGGTTAATTAAAATATTGAAGAATGTTTACAACTCAATTGAAAAAATTTGAGTTCCCAAGTACCTAACCACTACCATTGATTTCAATGGATGTCCATATTCCTCTTGTATCCTAGAGATTAACATCCTTTCTAAATATATTATAATATTATTCATATAAATATAACTCTACAAATGTTATTAATAAATGTTTTCTTTATGTATTATATTTTTATAACATCTTTTCTATATCATTTTTGAATAATCATAATTATTTTGAGTGACTCAGAAAAACTATAAATGTATTACATTTTCTCCAAAATATTTTCATATAAAAACAATTATTGGAACTTCAATTTATGTTTTATAAATATTTTATAAATTTATATCTCCATTATATTACATTATTAGCTGTGTCATATGATGATGAAAATTTGGATGAAGTAGTTTTGTATTATTTACTAATATTGATGGATTTATTAATAAGGATCATTAATTTTTTATTTATCTATAAAGATACATGTTAATGATATATATTTAATATAAATTTAATATATACTCTTCAAATATAGAATAAAACCATAAATTAAATAGGTAGTGAAAAACATA
Source organism: Viscum album (assembly GCA_963277665.1). NCBI lineage: Eukaryota > Viridiplantae > Streptophyta > Magnoliopsida > Santalales > Viscaceae > Viscum > Viscum album. The sequence continues at coordinate 111,767,944 of OY728151.1, forward strand.
ATACAATAATACAGGGAAGTAATAGTCCACACGTACACATGGGTGATGAATTCAATTTAGTAGAATGAGAAGAAAAGAGAAATATGATCAATAATTTCAAAATAAAAATATGTCGTAATTATAATAACTATATATTAAAATTCTCTATTATTACCAGCCTTCTTTTTTGGAGAATGAAAATAAATCACATCACCTCTTGGAGGTTGTAGTCCGTGCAACAAACGATTCACACTTTCTTTTTTTAATAAAAAATGGGATTGTGTTTAAAGATTATATTGTCATTATAATAATATACCAGTATAATAATAATACTAATGTTACCATTATAGTATGGTGAAATTAAATTTTAGGAATAATTAAAGCAGACAAAAATTGGGAGGTGTAGTGAGAAAACACGCCTTACTACATATAGTATCTCCTTTTTCTGTGGGAATAAACCATTGAAGGATAAATAACAAAGAATACTAGAACCTTTAAAAAGGAGGTTAAAAATACCAATTGGATATATTTTTCTAATTTTTCGTCTAAACAAAAGGTTTTTTAGGGGAATTTATGAGAGGAGTGTCTCTTTTATAAGTGAAATGGGTTCGAATATTTGTAAATTGAATAAACATTTCAATAAAAAATATCTTTACAGTAAAGCAACTAAAAAATTGAGAAATGAATGAATATAGAAGAGATAAGAGAAATAAATACCTCAAAAGATCAATTGAAAATATTATATACAAGTCCCTTTACCTCTTAAGTTACTCATTTTTACCAATGTAGTTCTCACTCAGAAATAAGTTTTCACCAAGGTAATTTATCCTTTACAAATAAAAAAAAAATTCCTTATCATATAATTTTATAATAATGATTCCATATTTCATATAATTTTTAATTCAGTATATAAATATTATATATATATTTTTTTAAATTGTAAATGAATCAAGCATTATAAATATTTTATTAGATTGAATTAAAGATAAAACCAAAAATATCAAATATGGGTATATGAATTATTATTTTTTTCTTAAATTATAAACTAACATATAAAATAAATACATTCCATTATAATTTTTTTCCATTCATTACAAATTTATTCATATATACTTAGGAGGAAAAAATCATGTTATTTGAGAAAACATTATCTTTCACGATTCACTTAAAAATATTTTTAAAGAACTTTGAAAATTTCATGATAAGATAATTTTCACATTATAAATAAAAAAATTAAGTAAGCTTAATCTAATTGAAAATATTAAATTTATCAATTTATTTTCAAATAAGAAAAAAAAATATAAATGTAACTTATTTTATAGAAAAAATGCCAATTATGAACATTATTTTTTCCTAATATCGTTATATATAAATATCTAAATTAAAAGGTTTCAAAATATTAATTCATATATAATAATTTTTTTATAATAAAAAAATTAATATATTATCATAAAATATTTAATATGTAAAAAATAAATCTTTGAAGAAATATTTATAATTTTATACTAAAAATTCATTAATAAATACCATTAAATTTTTTTAAAAAAATTTAAGAAAACATATTTATATTTTTTTTATTTTTTTATTTGACTAAGGACCATATATTAAATGGAAACACTTCAAATGGTAATATTTTAATTGATAATATTTTCTATATACTGATTAGTTTTGACACACACTCACACTCAGATACATATATATACACACTATTACATTCATCCATTCCACTCTCACTCCAAAATTCAAAGTTCATATTTCATATTATTGAATTTTCATAGTACTTTCTATATACAGGGTGATCTTCATCATTATAGGTTTTTCGAGATATTGGTTATCCTCCATATTTATAATGTTCTGGGGGATTTCTTAGTCATGATGACTTTATTCATTTATATTTATTTAGCTTATTTATTTATGTGATTTTAATGGATTTATTTCATTAATGTGAGTAGTGATCCATTGTGTGTAACACATATGTTAATTTTGGTTTGTTTAAACATTTCACCTATGATTGAAGAATGTGTTTTTTAATTCATATCATGAATGAATTATTTCCAAATAATTTCCAAATAATTTTAAAATATTCATAAAATATATAGTTTAGAATTATAAAAATATGGTTTACAAAAATAATATGCTTCATAAAACCAAAGGCACACCATTCTCTCTAATCAGCTAATTATTTCCTCGCGATTTTTATTATCGCATAGAAACATGAATATTTAATGGAATCTAAATTATAATGAGAATTTAATATAAAATTTATCGGGATATATCATCACTAAAATAGTTGGAAAATATATATTTCTTCACAGTAGGATCATCCATAATATTGAGTTTTTCAATAACAATTTTGGAAATGAGTAAACCATAATTTAAATGAATATATTTCCAATGATCAAATTTTAAATGAATGTATTTGAAACTACCTGATTTTGTTTATATATATTTATAGGCATAATAAATCATTATTTCATTACACTCTCATTTTGTAAAACATATTATATATTTATGGTGATAATTATAAATATAGTTTTGTTTTGTTATTGGTGATCCTCGGTGTTGACTATGTTACATAAGATTTTCTAGTCCTAATGATTTTTTCATTTATATATATTTTCCCCTACTGATTTAGGAACTATTAATAGGTAATATATTACTAATGGTGCATAATAATACACAGTGATTAATACATATTTTTATGTGTTTTTTTTGTAAATTTGTACATATGAATGAATAAAGTGTTTATTATTTTAAATCTTATATTTTATTTCTTATTTCCTAATAATTTTCAAATCCATTATAAAAATTGAAAAATTATATATTTTTTAATTATAAATATGTGGTTAATAGAAATAATATTCTATAAAAACATTGGGAATTTTACTATCCCAAATAAATTAATTACATCCTAAAATTTTTAATAATCACACCCCAACAAAAATATCTAAGGGACTCTGAATTATAAATATAATTCAATATATGATATCTAGAGATATATCAACCTTAAAATCTTGGGAAAATATATATTTCCTCAAAATAATATTATCCAAGTATTTAAATCTTATCCAATTAATTTGGAAAAGTGTATAACGTTATTTATTATAAAAAACACATTAAATACAATTTTCCATAATGGTGATTATTATCATCAATTCACTGAAAGAATTTAAAACATTAACTTGAAATGAGTTTTCCTTCCTCTGGATAATTTTACCTCTAAGTGGGGGGGTATCCACTACTAAAACCATGTTAAATATATCTAATAAGATGATATTAGGATTTACAAAATGAACATTACTATAAAAATTAACTTTGAATGCAATAATTTTACCACTACAAGATTTATTTAATAATGAAAACATTGGGTTGTGATTTAATGTAATTAGAAATCATCTTTGATATAATAGAGTATAAAGAATTATATTTCAACAATACATTTAAAGACACTAATTATAGGGTTCATGTGCCTTATGTATTAAAATCCTCATTGGGAGTTGTGATTTAAGAGTCATTCCGTGACCATCATATAATTGGAGTACAGTGATGCTCATAATCTTTGTTATTCCTTGGATTAAATAATTATCATGGATAATACCCATTTTCACCAAATATATGACATTTAAATGTTAATAGTAATTTAATATATAATATACTTCAATTAATGAAGCTAACAAAAATCACCACTTTCCTAAATAGTCTGATGATTGATGTCCCCTTATTCCACAAGTAAAGCATCTTCTAGTCCCCATGATGCAATTCCCTATGAGATATATCATCAGTTTATTACATATATGAAATCGTAATTTTTTTCATTATCATATATGTAACAAGATCATTCCTGGAAATTCATCCTTATCTTCTATATTGTTTATAGGTTATAAATTCTCTTAGAACAATTAATCATATTTTAGGAAATACAGATGGAAATAAACAAAATGTTTCTCACTCAATATCCCATTTTTATGGGTTATTAATTTGTATAATATTTTTGTTTTCACTTGTACCCATCGTTTCATCTATTTTAATTCATTATTAATTCAAGAATTTTTTACATGAGTAAGGAAACGTGGAAAATATAGTTAAAATATTATAATCATTAAATTAATTTGGCTTTAAAACATTGTGTAATCTTACATTTTTTTGTTTTTCTATTGTTATTTTAGTTCAACAAATGTCATTATTACTTTGACCAAAGTTACATTATTCCGGGCTATGTTAGTCCCTTAAATGAAATCCCTCAATGTAACAAAAAAATCATTCCTTTATTGTAGTTTGTTAGGAGAATATGATCATTCAAATAAAATTCCCATAGAGTTCCAAGATATGTTGGTAGTTATTCCTATGTTTCATGCACCATGTGAAAATGGATTTAATAACCAACACACCCTTTTAATGTTTTTATTTCCAAGCACATCTGTTTCTGATTCAATATCGACTTATAGTAAACTAATAAGGATCTATATATAGGGAAAAGAATATACTGACGATTTTACCTATACCAAATGATATCATCATATACATAGAATTATCTCTAGTATTATCTCAAAGGTTATATTTAAGACAGATAAATCTTAAAAAATGTTATTTTTATACAATTTAATTTCCTGAACATATAGTGATACACCCAACATTTAGTTTTAATGAAACATGAACCATTATTAAAAAATAATTATTTGACACTATAGTTATCAAATAGCTGATAGAATAGTGATTATGAAAATTATTAAATAAATTATGATGAAATATATTTTACACATGTCTATATAATTAATTTTCTATTGACTAATTAATTAGAAATGAAAATAAGAACACTTTGGAAATAAAAGAAATCATTTTCTGGAAAACTAATTTTTTGTTCAAAAACATAGTTTACCACATTAAATTAAACAAACCTAATCTATTTAGTGATTATAATTATACATATATATTATATTTTGAATCAAATTTTTAACATTCATCCTATGTGTTTTCAATATATGAGAAATGAGTAAATCTAATTTTATTCTGAAAATCCATATTTCACTAAAATTTATTCTTGTTTCTTTTTTTCACACATATATTTAAATACATTTTTGATACTTTATAATGTTATTTTATAAAATAAAAATAAATTTGGAATCATAATTTCATAATTATACTAGAGTGAATTTTTTATAATTTTCTAGAGAGATAATTTATTTAATGAATAGTAAAAAATACTGGAGTTTATTAAAAACGACCATTTCATTGAAACAATAAAAAAGATATATTTTATTATTATATGGTGTTGGAACTTATATCAGTTCAAATATATATTTATTAATCCAATTAATATCATTGTAATTAATTTTATAATGATAGTTGATATAAAACCAATTTAACCCTTAGAAAATATTCTCTTTCAAAAACTAACTTTTCATCACATCTCTAATACTATTATTTTAAAAAAATTTCCACAACTGTGAATGAAGTTTTTAAAAATGAAATCAATATTTAAAATAATAATAATAAATATTATATAATTATTTAAACATAATACTTTGGTAAAAATGAATAGTAAAAATAGTTAAAATTAATTACTACAGTTACAGTTAAAATAGGTTTGTTAGGAGGTAAAACTAAAATGATAAAGAGAATGATGAACTAGAAACATATAAAACACAAGTTTTATCGCCATATTACAACACTAACACCTCTATGGTTAGAGAATTGACCATTTTAGACCTTCTTTCATGTTAAATACATGGATATACATTATTGTTTTCAAATATTCCATGTGTGACCTCTCCCCCATGTATAAAAGGTAACCACTAACCATACCATATTCACACATCCAATTTTTTTGTGGAGACCCTTTTTTTCTTATTAATACTTTTAAATATATCTGAAAGTAGTTTTGGATCCATGTACTGATATAGCATGCGATTCCCAGGCCCGGTGTGCCTAAAATCGATATCTAAAAACTATTAAAAATATTTTATATTATGAACATGAGGTTTTTTAAAGAAAATGGGAAAAACCTAAATGTATTATTGGGTTAAAATCCAAGACAACAGTTGAATTTTTAATTGAATTTTTATCTAAGTCAAGACCTAAAATAGGTCGGTGTTGGAAGGTGTGTTTTTCTAAATAATTAATTAATTTTATTCACATAATTTAGATAAAATAAAATATTAATTATCCATATAATTACAATTATGATGATTGTATAGGTTTATCCACATAAACCCTATGATAAATGACAGGTTACCTTTCTACATCTCATTGGAGAATCAAGATCCCACGATGAAAAAGCTCTATATCTAGGCTGATTGAGGTGAAAAAAACAAAAAGAAATCTTTCATTAATTGGATAGAATGTTATTCATCATAAAATGACAAATATGTTGGTTGGACTCATAATTTTTTTGGTTTCTTCCCAAATTTATTAAACTGGTGGAGCACGATCATTCCTTTCTTGGATCTACACCAATTTCAAGCCTTTTCATTCCCTCATGTACATATTTTAACTGATTATCCAATTGTTTATCAATGTGGATTTCCTTGATTATGTAAATTTTAAATGAATTATAGTAATAAAATGTACTCCGTTCATTGTTCTTTTCCCCCATTGATTCTTTGATTTCTTCACCTATTAGCCTATAGTGTCGCGATTCAACATTTTCGGGAATGACCAAGATTGATTGGACCCTGAGATTCTCATCTAATTAGCATGTTATGAACGGAAAAACTAATTAGGGATAAATTAAGATGGTTTGTGGGATATTGGTGAATCAATTAAGGATTATGAAGATGGTGATGTTTTATGGAATATGGGGGTCACACACGGTACATTCCAGAGTTAATCGAATTTTTTTTTATTTGATTTCCATGAATCAGAGGGACATAAATGATGAATTATGGCATTTTTCATCAATTTGATTAGGCCCAGAGGTGGGATCTGAATCATTTGATGCTAGATCTAGAACACTAAAAGAGTATCTTGTATTTTTTTAAATCCCAGACGACACATTGTGAATTTAGAGAAAAAAATGTCGTGTGGTGGGCCATTGGATTCGTCAATACTATATTGAGATTCTGAAGGTTGAAATGAAGTCAAGTTAGGCCATACCTCACGTATCACTCCTTGGGTGAAATATTCATTTCGTAGATAACACAGGTGTGACCCCTTGTTGAATTATAGACCATGTACCAAAGTACATGGACACATGAATACTTACACAGACATGTCTAGGAGAACTGGTAGGACCCCGAGTGGCTGAGCTACTCTGTGTAGTTCACATACAAATGATGTAGTGCTACTTGATTTGTGAGTTGTGTATATGAAAGGAAAAATCCTCACAGTGGTATGGGACCACACACTTTTTTCATCCCATTACCCAAGTGTACCCCTTGTTCTTTTTTGAGGAACATTCATCCTTTATTATCTCCATCGTTTTTACTTATATTTTGGGTTGTGAGTAGACTAACCACTGTATTTTTTCATGCAGAACATGGTGGAATCATTTTTAATAATTTTTAGATATAATTAGAGATATTACAATAATGACTCTTATTTTAGTGATACATAACAATTTTACTGATCATGCATGATCATCAGAGGGTTCAATGTGGAACCCTCAAACTAGGAAGGGAATGGATCTATGATCAAATATTAGTGTGGTCTCCTCCTACTGAAATATTTCATGGGTCCCCTACCTAACCACTAGGTGGAACCCTCCTATAGTATCGTGGAATGAGTCCTTGACTACTATAGTGAAACCCCCTACCTAGGATAAGTATGGGTCCTCTACCTTCTATTAGAGTGGAACACTCCATCTGGGGTATGCATGGTTCATTTATTGATTACAAGAGTGGAACACTTTTTTAGGGTGGGCATAAGTACTCTATATGTTATTCAAGTGGAATCCGACCGTGGTACTGGTTCATGGTTTCTAAAAAACTAGAGTAGAACCCTCAAAATGGGATGGGTGTGGGTCCTAAATATACAACTAAAGAAGAACCCTCCTTCCGGGAGAGGGCACGAGTCTTCTACATACGTATTTAGTGGACCTTTTGTGGTAATAGGGTAAGGGTTCCCAAAATACCATAGTGGTACACTACTTTCCGTCAGGGTATGGGTCATCTAGAAACCTATTGAGTGGATCCCTTATGTTGTACAAGGGTATGGGTACTAAACATAGAGATTGCCCCCCTCTAATTTTATGAACAGTGCATAGGTGTCACTTGACTTGAATTTATTTTTATAGATATGAACATGATTTTGTGCATCATTGATGGAATTCTTGGAACTAATGGAACACTATCCTTATTGGGTCTATGAGATGAAGAATCTATTCTCATTCATTTGAATTTCTTTTATATGTATGTATATAATTATATTTATGTATCCATGTTGTATGTTGGTTTAATCTTTTTATTTGGGTTGATTCATCTACTGTGTACTAATTTTCTTTCTCTTACTTCTCACATGTTTGCTTTTGGGTCATCCTAATGGAAATGTACATACTCATCAAGGCATAATATTTTCTTGCACATGTCGTGTCTTATGTTGATGATGGAAATCTCGACAGTGACTATAGAGAAGTATAGGTATACCTTGGGAATTTGACCACATATGGTTGTTGGAGGTTGAACATTCAGAACTGGGATCTCTCAACATTTATCTTTCTAATTTTTATAGGTTGATACATCTATAAAGCTGGGTGTGCATTTTTCGCCGTTACTTTTCAATTTTTACTCCTGTATTTTTTTAAGCCCTAGAGGTTTTCAATTCATTGATTATATTGTATCTATTGCATATCTTTTTAACACCTCTTCACATATGAATATATTTGGTCATGTGTGTGCGTACATGTACAGTAGTCAAAGGCCACCCATATTAGTTATGAATTTTGGTGCTTTTCACCACTGTTGACCTTTGGAGGCAAGATTGGGGTAGTTTTAGCTTGATCTCTGTCATGTCAGGTCATTATAGATTGGTTTTATATAGGTTCATTCCTTGGGATGGTTTATGAATTTTCTCCTTATGAGGATTTGGTTGGCACATAGGGAAATACAATTAAAGTATCTCAAGTGAACCTTTCATCCTAAGGAACCCTATGATGGTACGGGAGGTTGAAATATATATTCACTAGGACATTGATTACTTTCTTGTCAACTATACATACCAAGACATTGGTTATGGAAATAGTTATTACATTCATAACATTGGATTTAGTATTTGACAATCCTTCTCAATTCATATCCCCATTGTATATATATTCTCAACTGACCATGGTATTTCTTGATGAAATTTTTAAAATTCCTCCATGTTGATATCCAACTAGGATACCACGTCAGTATTAGGATGGTTATATTAAAAATTATGAGGCCTCATTTATGGGTCCAAAATGCGATATTCTTCCTCCAAGTGGATAGGTTGTAGGACCACCACTTCTCAACTAGTAGATTTTACTAAAAGAGTGGGATAAGGATCCATGTAGTCTTAGAGCACTCCATGATTACAATACCAGAGGTCATTGAGGTACCATGGTGATCATGATTTCAATTTTTGAATTGTTGGATAGAGTCGATGATCCATGATTCTAGTATTATCTGGATAGTGACTAATCAAGTGGTTGCATTGGAAGGTATCCTTTTTTGTAGAGTAGCAGAGCACTGGGGGGGCCTTGTTTCATAGATACATGGTGAGTCAACACTCTCATTGTTTGAATTCCAGTATATTTTCTATGTGTATTACTAACATGATTTTTAGGCCAACTTTTGATTTAGGTTATTGTATGGCTATATCACAGATGGATGATAGTATACAAGTACACTAAAAGGTTCCCAGACCTTAATCGATACTCACTCAATATGATCTAAGATGGATACTTCTAGGTATGAAAGTATGAGTAATATCTTCATAGATATATTGATTATAGTGTGGTAACATTTAATATTCCAACCTATTCTAGGGTGTTATAGTTGGCATTGGTTATTGAGAGATTCATTTTAGATGGATTTCTGACAACTAGAGATGGAAGATGTCATTATAGGGTTGAGTCATCTTTAGTAGTTAGAAGGATCCAGTCAATAGGATTTCAGTATAGTAGTTATTCGTAGGATCATGATCGAGCGTGTAGTTCATGGAATTATTTATGACTAGGTCATCCTGGAGATGGCATGTGCTATGTATGTGATGGGTGAGGTAACATGGAATGTGTTTTCTTGACCCAATGTGTTGAAGAGCTTTGGCAGATAAGAGACAGACCACCAAAACCTAGACATCATCGTGATCAGGGATGACCTAGGTGAGGGACTAGTGGACCCCAGAGAGGTGGATATGGTAGTGGTTTAGGTGGAGCTACTAGTTGGGGAGCTATGGGTGATGGATGACGCTATGATATCCTTTCACCACCACCACCAAGTTGCTCACATAAAGCTTAGTCAGTTACAAATTTGGTCCACAGACCACTGTAGGCTATTGAATCATATGTTTCTATGACATAGAAGATGATAATAGGTATGATATTTGATTATTTTACTACTAACTAAGAATTTATGGACACAAATATGAATCATTATTTCATCTCTTCACTCTGGGTGTGGGAGCTAAAGCTCCCAGTGGAGGCATATTCCCATCATCTTTCTCTAGAGGTTTCTATAACGAACACTTATTTTTTATCTTTTATCTTTCAGCAGTGTGAATTATCGCTTTGTGGAGATTGGTTCTTTATAAACCTTCTATTAGTTATAGTGGGATCTAATGATTTCATGTTTGTTATGGAATGGTTTCCCATGGATTGAGCCAAAAAATGACATTCACTATAGATGAGACTTATACCATCACACTAATGGGACTAGACTATCCATTACAAGTGAGAGAGATCTTATGGAAGGAAATGTGGTTTCTTTGATAAGGAGGATCAATCCCATAACCCATAAGTTTATGAGTTCATCTATAGGTGAAAAATGTCATTTAGGAACCTCATTTATCTAACAATGATGTATTATGTGGAAATTGTTTTTTGAAGAGGTTCTATGACTACCTCATAGGTGGGAGATAGATTTATTCTTCCACTTGTATCCTATCACCGCTTGGATATCTTCCATGGAATATCAGATGGCCCCTACTGAGCTCTGGGAGACGTGGTTGTTGTTGGATGACCTACAAAAGAATCGTTTAATAAGACCGAGTGTTTCCACCTATGTATCTCTAATGTTGTTTGTAAAGAAGTAAGATGAGAACTTGGGGTGCTTCCTAGATTATCTTCACATAAACTGGGACACGACAAAGATTAATTACCCATTTCCAAGGATTGATGAAAAATTTTACTGGTTGTGAGGAAAAAGTTGGTTTTCAAAGATCGATATCTAGTTTGGCTATAACCAGATGATACTTTCGAAGGATGATATTCTAAATTTGTAATTCTAATGTCGATACTGACACTACGAGTTCCTGGTGTTTCGTTTTGGTGTGATGAATTCCCCCACCAGGTTTATGGATGTGTTGAACATGATCATCCATCCCAACATCGACCAATTTTTTTTTTATACATCAATTATATACTCATATAATCTATTCCATATGAGGAGCATGTAGAACTATTGAGGTTGGTCCTTGATTATCATTAGTAACAACATAGTTTTGTTAAACTCTCGATGTGTCAATTCTGAATCCACGTGGTTCACTTTATTACGCATGTAATTTCTAATCACGGATTAAATATAGACTCAATGAAGATCAATGTAGTTCATTATTTTAATCCACCCAAGATCATTTCATAGTTTTGTTGTTTTCTTAGATTGATGTGATAGTACCAGAGTATTGTAGAAGAATTCTATAGGATTGCAACCCTTTTCAGCATGCTGATGTTGAAAGGGGAGATATTTACCTAGAATAAGTTGTTCCAAAGGTCATCTGAGGAGTTGAGTCCAAGGTTGATGAGTGATCCTATTTTGATAATACTATAAAATGGCGTGGAGTAAATAGTGTAATTATATATTAGGATTTGGGCACAACTACATGTTGATGCATAAATATAATGTTATTACATATAGGATGAGGTAGTTAAGACCCCACGAGAAGAAATACATGACTCATGTCATAGACCTGGAACATGTATCTTTCACCAAACTTATGTGGAGGAACTATCATATTGGATAATTATTTATTGTTTACTCAGACCATCGGAGTCTCCAAAATGTATTCATACAAACAGACATTAGTTTGAGACATGGGTTCTTATTAGAGATCATGTAGGACTATGACATTAAGAGAGTTTATAACTATGGGAAGGGAAATATTGTATCCAATGAAATTAATAGAAATTACCATTATTATTTGGTGTAGGATATTTCTAGGAAATTTTCTTCCTTGCATCTAACCCTAGTCGAGAAAGAGAGTTCAAATTTTCTTTAGTCAATGGTGTTGGCTCCTTTACATCTTTGGCCTTTAAGAGAGTCCCAGTTGGGAGACATTAATTATGTGGTGTTTCATAACTAGATATCCTTATTATATTCCCACAATGAATATTATGAAGGAGGGAATCATATTATCATTTTCTAGGGACATACGGTGGTCCCATTTCGGATTTTCAGGGGACTTGATGAGATAATTTCACACATATCCTTTGGTTATAAGTCTTAGTGTGGGGATTATTTATAGATTCCTTAAATAGAATTTGTGTGATCTAGCATGATATTGAGTCTTTATGAGTTTTCATCATGGTGCATCTCTAGATAGTAGGTTAAGTATGAGAACTAGGCTCCATCCTGTTTTGTTTCAACCCCGTGAGATCCTAGAGTGAAAATTTGAGCATTATCCATGTAATTTATCATAGGGATTCCATGGACTGTGAAAGGCCATGAAAATATTTTGATGATAGTTTATTGACTAATGAAGTCAACAAACTTTCTTTCAATTAGATATTATTTTTCAATGGGGAGTTCTTAGAAGTTGAAAAATCAGAAAATAGTTTGAATTTATTGGATTCTTATGACTATTATCTTCGACTACAGTGATCCATTCACATCATAATTTTGAAGAGGCCAACATGAGGAATTTAATACCTAGATGAGGATGGGTAAAGTCTGTCAGACCTAAAATTATGGAAATACCAAGTTCACTATCCATTTATTGAAGTATATAATGAGGGCTTGTGTTTTATACATTTTTTGGAGTTGGGAGTATCAATTACCCTTGGTATAGTTTTCCTCCAATAATAAAGTCCACTCAACCATTAGCATTTCACCTTTCGAGGCCATGTATGGAAGTCCCTATATGTCACATGTATTATGGATAAATATCAATGAGGAATCAGTTTTTGGGATAGATATGGGGCAAGCGATGATGAGGAAGGTCCAGGTCATCCATAAGCGGATAGAGAAAAACCAGAGTGTGTAGAAATCTTACACAGATCGATATCATAGGCCCATGGAGTTCATCAATGGCGACGATGTTTCTCCTAGAGTCTCAACATGATGGGGATTACAAATATTTTCTATGGAGAAAAGCTATCCCCTAGGTTCATTATGTTGTTTGAGGAATTTTAGTGGGTTGGTGAGATTTCATATCACCTCACACTACCCTTATAGTTGGACCGAATGCCGGATGTCTTCCATGTGTTGCATCTGTGGAGTTATTTGAATGAACCAACACACGGTATTGACTCTACAAAGATAAAAATAAAGGATGAAGACAATTTTTGGAGATCCCCATGTCGATTGATGATGATACGCCTATGGAACATCATGTAAAGACAATACCTTTAGTTTGTGTATTTTGGAATAACGAGAACGGTAAGAAATATCATAGTAGCAGAAGATCCCATCATATCCTGAGTATTTTTCAATAGGGAATGTGTTGGTTACCTCCATAGTGTATATTTTTATATGATGAAATATGTTCCACACATGGAGCTCATTTATATGATTCTTAATGATGATAATTATTTTTCATGGTCATTAGAGGGGTCATTATTGCACGCTCTTGATAGGTATTGTCACGACTCGTCCCGGTGGGGCCTGAGCCGCAACCCCCAAAGACAACCTCCAATAGGCTAGGGGCTGGTGACTAGCACCGAGTAGGCATGCTACTAACATGGGAGACATTGACTATAAACCTGTACACCCGCACACACATCTCCATGAACACAAGGATAAAAAGTGAAAACTACTAAAAATGGAAATGCATGCATACACAAAAAACCACAACCAATAGAGTATGATAGGAAAGTAAAATACGGAAAGTGTAAAACCCTGGGCCAAAAGTACAATCCCACAAAAAGAATGCCTATAACAAAGTCCAACCTGTAAGGAAAGGTACTGGGACTGCAATCTGTAGCCGTAGGATCACACCTCAGCCTGCCTGATCTCACTGAGCACCATCCGGTCTTGTTCCACCTAAAATCCAGTCAAAGGCTCGCACGTCTGCATAAGACACGACATGTGCGGGCAAGGCCGGTGTAGGGGTGAGTATAAAAATACTCATTAGTACACCCCGAAACAACAAAGGAAGTACATAAAGGGAAATACCAAAAAATAAAGATACAGTCAGCTCTACACAGTATATGTCTACAGACCATATTACAAGAATATCCAGATATACTCAGACACGATCGACTATCGCGAAACCACCACTAAGATCCAGCTCGAATATTCCACTATGCACATAACAAGGAGAACACACTCCTAGGTCTGAACAGAGAGATACGATGTACTCATTCCGGGAGAACACACTCCACAAGTAATATGAGAACAAGATGCCCAGATGAGGATCACAGCCAAGTCATGGGGTGATTCCAATAACTCAGTCTGATCTAATCGACTAAGCAGAGGATCAGCGCCCGGGTAAAGTTGGTCACGCCGATACTGAGAACTCTACATAGGGTTCCAGGAATGACTAGAGAATCCAGCTCCATGTCTAATAGAGGGGATTCTAACAACTCTATTCAGAAAGTCCCGTTGAAGGGATCATGCTCCTATATATAGGAAATGATACCGGAAACCTTCAGGAGAATGATTATGTGGACAAACCCTATGGAAACTAACCCAAGTATAAGAAGTCAACTAGCTCATGCCTTGAAGAATTTATTACACGATGTGTAGTATGGTTACATGCCATGTTCCTTGACCCTGGGTATTGCCCATGTAAACGGCATGTGTCATCAGTTCAAGCTGTGTAAAAATCAACTACACGGTGTGTAGAGAAGTACACGCCTTGTTCCTGACTCTGGGTACTGCCCATGTAAACAGCCAGTGTCATTCTGCTTGTCAGATAGAAAGTAACTACACGGCGTGTAGAAAAATCAAACACCATGTCCGAGCACCTGGGGCTCGCTCCGTGTATGATGGCCATGCGCCCGTACACGGCCTCGGTCCATGTCCGTGTCGCCTGCCCATGTACTAGTACATGGGGTATCCCATGTATCTGGCTGGGTTTGGCTGGGGAAGGGTATAAACGCCGTGTCCTTGGCTGTGTACCCAACCCATGTCTGTGTCGCCTGCCTGTGTACTAGTACATGGGGTATCCCGTGTATCTCACTGGGTCTGGCCGGGGAAGGTTATACAAGCCACGTCCTTGGTCGTGTACACAACCCGTGTCCGTGTACTCCCGGAGTACACGCCAGGCGGTCCGCCGACGAACACACACCATGTAGCCAATAATACACGGCGTGTAGTTGGGATTTTTCCAGAAATTCCATCTTCTTCCTCACGCCACAGCTGGACCTCCAGATCCTCGGTTTCTTGCCCGTTCATCCCAATACTCCATGTATTAGTTCATTTCATCATCCGAACATCGTAACAGGTGTTTTTCTCTCTTAAAACGGATCATCAACCCTGAACGATCCATCCGAAGAAAAACACTCGAAAACTCGTATCTATCAATCCGCTCCCAATCGCTTGCTGAAGCCGTCGTTGCAACTCAGTGACATCGCTTTGGGGTTGGATCTTCAATCTCAAATCATTGTGTCGCAGAACGAATGCGCAACGATCCATTGTTCATCGCCATGCGAAGAACGTGAAGAACACAAAGGAGAGAAAGGGGAGAAATCCAATGAAACAAGTTTGAGGAACGAACATCCATCGTCGTTCGTCACAGAGTTGATCCGCTCCCGTTAATATGATTAAACGGAGAAGAAAAAGATCATCAAAAAAAGATCAACATGGATTTAATCTCCCAGAATCCTCGTAAATGCCCATCCCATAAGAACGATCGATCCGTGGACTAATCTGTTCGTGGATTAGCCTGATTTCATCTTATAAATAAAAAATGGAGAAGAATTCATAAATTAAACATCCTACCTGAATCTGCGGCGTTCGTTGGTGAAGATTCGGTCGCCGCGTCGTCATCGCCGGTGAAACTCGTCTAGAACACCATCACCACGTTGGGAGGATTTCTCCAGAGCTCTCCAGAGCATCCAGGGTAATTTAGGGTTATGATAAAAGTAACCTTGATCTCCTATGAAATCTCTTTTAAAAAAGTGAATGATATATTCCACTACAACAATGTTTTAAATAAAATATTTTAATAAAATATTTTATTACGGTTTCATCCAAAAACCAGATTTCACCATCTTCCTGGGCTGACCTATGTTATGCCTTTCCTAGGGTAAACCTGCTGCTCTGAATGCAACTGTGGCATCAGATTTTTTATCCAAGCACCCGTTCGGGAGTTATTTCTCTTTTTCAGGAAAACCACACGTGCACGTTATTTAATTATTAAATTAAATACAAACATTTGTTTCGGGCTAAACGGGCCTCAGAACTACACGCCGTCTCAGAGCCTAGTCTCCAATTTATTCCCATATAATATTAAAATAATACATGGAAAAATATGGGAAAATACATCACACCAACCTTAGGGATTTTAGGTCCCCAAAAATCCAAAACAAAGGCTACTCAAAAAGATGTGGGTACTGCAAGTGAATTTGAGCCTCCCGCTCCCACATGCTCTCCTGGAGATTCTTGTGATTCCACCGGACACGCACTAAGAAAATAGCTCGCCCACGAAGGATCTTCTCCTGTCTATCATTGATCCCCATTGGGTACTCAACAAAGGTCACTCCATCATCGATGTCTAGCTCACCCCAGTCGATAACATGTGCTGGATCATACACGTACCTTCGTAGCTGCGACACATGGAAGATGTTGTGTACCCGGTCCGTCTGAGGAGTTTGAGCCAAGCCATACGCCACCTCACCAACTATAATCAAAATCAGAAAAGGGCCAACGAACTTCTGAGATAGCTTGCCGCCTCGGCCAAATCTCTGCAATCCCCATTGTGGTGAGACCTGAAGAAACACATGGTCTCCCTCCTTGAACTCCAAGGGCCTCCGCCTCCTTTCAGCATAAGACTTTTTCCGACTCTGTGCAGTCTTCATCTACCCCTGGATGACCAAAAACTTCTCTATAGTATCTATCACCATCTATGGGCCCATAAGTGCTGACTCTCCTGGGTCAGTCCAGCTAAGTGCTGACCTGTAAGGTCGCCCGTACATAGCCTTGAATGGTGCCATACCAATAGTGGAATGATAACTGTTTTTATAAGAACATTCCACCAGTGGTAGGTGGTCCTCCCAGCTATGACCAAAGACAAGTATACAAGCTCGAAGCATATCCTCCAGGACCTAGATGGTCTGCTCTGTCTGACCATCAGTCTGGGGATGAAAAGTTGTGCTCAAGCGTAACTGAGTCCCAAAAGCTTCATGCAATCCCTTCCACAACCGGGATGTGAAAAGATCATAACTATCCAAGATGATCGTGGATGGAACTCCTTGAAGTCAAAATATCTTCTACACATAGAGGCATTCCAATCTCTCTACTAAACTCTGCTCCCGTATGGCTAGGAAGTGGGCTGACGTGGTGGGTCGATCAACGATCACCCAGATGGAATCATGTCCCCTGGATGTACGTGGTAAACCCATCACGACGTCCATGGATATCCTATCCCACTTCCACTCTGGCACTTCAAGGGACTGAGTTAATCCTGCTGGAACCTGGTGCTCAACCTTTACTTGCTAATAAGTAAGGCACCAAGAAACAAACTCTGCCACACACTTCTTCACTCCTGGCCACCAGAATTAATGTCAGAGGTCCTGATAAATCTTTTCCACACCTGGATGCACTACAAAAGGGGATGTATGGAAATCCCTTAGAACCTACTCCCACAACGTCACTGGTACTACTGTACTCCCTCGTAAAAGAACAGCGTGCTCCCCACCTTTTGAATATCCATCATCCGAAACACTTGTGGATATCTGGGAACATAGAGTCTCATAACTAGCATTCTCGCACTGTGATTCCCTAACTTGCTGTAGGAGTGGAGGGGTAACAACCATCGACTGAAGGTAAGCTCCCTCATCTCTATCTGCAATGGATAACTGTAAGGAGGCCAACTTCCTCATCGCCTCATCCAGCAACTGGGAACTGGATTTCATGCTGAGAGCATCGGCCACTACATTCCCCTTCCCAGGTGTGTGAACGATCTCAAAGTCGTAATCCTGGAGGAACTCAAGACATCATCTTTTTCTCAACTTCATATCCTTAGGAGAGAAGATATATCATAGACTCTTGTGATTAGAGTAGCCAGTAAACCGCTCGCCCATCAGGTAGTGCTGCCATATCTTCAATGCGACGACTACTGATGCCAACTCAAGATCATGGGTCATGTAGTTCTGCTCGTGTGGCCTCAACTAACATGTACCATAGGCAATCACGGCTTTCCTCTGCATCAGGACACAACCAAGCCCAGTTCCTGATGCGTCGCAGAACACTATGTACTCGACACCCTCCTTCAATAATCTCAAGATCGGGGCGCTCGTCAGACTCTGTCTCAACAGCTGGATAGCCTGCTTGCATCTCTCGGTCCACACGAAAGGCTGCCCCTTTCGGGTCAAAGCTGTCATGGGTGATGAAATCTTGGAGAAATCATGAATTAATCTCTGATAGTAGCCTACCAACCGAAGGAAGCTCTGTATCTCCGTCATGCTCTGGGGTGGCTCCCATGCTAGTACTAACTCCACCTTGGTCGGGTCTACTGCTACACCATCTGCTGAGATAAAGTGTCCGAGAAAGTGGACCTCCTGTATACAAAACTATCACTTTGAGAGTTTCCCATACAACTGGTGCACTCGGAGTGTGTCTAGAACTATCCTTAGGTGTCTCGCATGCTCGTTCTCAGATGCAGAGTACACATGGATATCATCGATGAAGACCACCACGAACCGTTCTAGATATGGCTGAAAGATCTAGTTCATGAGTCCCATGAACACTGCTGGGGCATTCGTCAGGCCGAAGGGCATCACCATGTACTCATAGTGACCGTAGCGACATCTGAAAGCTGTCTTCTATACATTAACATCACATACTCGCAACTGGTGATAGCCTGATCATAGATCAACCTTCAAGAACCATCGCACCCCTCTAAACAGGTTGAAGAGGTCATCAATCCTCAGTAGCTGATACCGGTTCTTCACAGTAACCTGATTCAAGCACCGGTAATACACAAATAGACTCAAGCTCCTGTCTGCCTTCTTGGAAAATAGCACTGGGGCCGCCTAGGGTGAAATGCTGGGTCTCACAATGCCCTTCTTCTGCATGTCGGCCAGCTGCACTCTCAGCTCACATATCTCTGCATGAGCCATCTGATATGCTGAGGCTGATATTAGTGTCATCCCGGGTTGAAACTCAATGCATAAATCTATCTCTCGATGGGGAGGTAGTCCAAGGACATCCTCCAGAAATACGTCCTCATACTCAGCTACTACTACTGGAAACTGGAAACTTGTAACATCTGATCCGCCAAGGGCTTCACTAGCCAACTAAAGTGAAATCAGTTGTGCCCTCCTATGCACGAGTCCATCCTGCGCTACCTGGGTCTCTCTTTCACTGAAGAAAGAGAACCTCATTCCATCACTGCAGACACACCACACCCTTCACCTAAAACAATCAATCTGGGCATGAACTGTGGAAAGCCAATCCATACCAAGAATGACATCGTAAGGCCTCAATGCTACCACCAAGAGGTTCCAATCGAAACTCTCACCTCTAAGGGACAGGTCACACTATCTACATAGGTGTGTGATCTCTGAATCTTCTCCATTCGGTGTTTCTAAGCATAAGGGTCGACTCAATGGCTCAACTGGACGCTCAAGGACTTGGACAACTAAGCAGCTAGAAAGGAATGACTATCACATGTGTCTATCAGTATGACAGCCAAAGTAGAAAGGACACAGATTGTACCTCTAATCATTCTAGGAGTACCTGGGTCAAAAGCCTCTACCGCCTACATCTATCCATGCCTCTGTCCACTAGCTCCTTGGGCCTGGGGTGGACCTCTTGGGGGTGGTGGTGGTAAAGGGTAAAAATGTTGAACACCTCCAACTGCTCTCATGGATCCTCTACCGAGTCCGCCGCCTCGCGGATCTATCTGCTCCACATGTTGCTTCTGCCTTGGTTGTCCATCCACTACTCCCGTGTCAGTAGTACGTCAGGTCAGACAATCTCGAGTGAGATGTCCCCTTCCATCACATGAGTAGCATCGCCTCTCTCGAGGCTGGCTGGATTCGCCCTGTGAACCCTATATGGCAGATCCCATGTACCGGGATCTCCTCTGAAATTGTCTCCCACGCCTGGGTCCTGGACGTCGGCTCCCTGTTACCGAGGTCTCTGCTCCTGCTCGCCCACTACTGACAACTTCTGGTTGTCTCTACTCTTCCAAGAATATCTCAACCACCAAAGCCCGCTCTAGCACCCCATCATAAGTGGGAATGCTCATAGGGATGATGTTATCTCAGATATCTCTATGCAAGCCTCGCTTGAAATTTCGAGCTCTATAGTACTAGTCTCTGACCATATCCATCGAGTACCGTGAGTGGTCGATAAACCTCAATGAATAGTCAGCCACCGACATGGTCCCCTGCTGGAGCGGAAGAAACTCTTGTATACGCACTGCCCTCAGGGTAACCGGTGAAAAATCCCCTTTGAAGAGACGCTAAAACTCCGACCGCGCAAGTGTCGCCTCGTCGAGGGTATGGAAAACCAAACTCCAACATCGCCCTGTCAAGCCCTGCAGAAGGCTCACTACCAGGATCACCATCTGGTCCGCTGGTGTCCTGAACAAATAGAAGACTCTGGTAACGGCCTCTAGCTAGTCTTCAGCTGCCTAAGGGTAAGGCTCGGCACGAAACCTAAGGGGTCTCTGTCTCTGAAACTCGTGGAGGGCGCTCAGTTTGTGCTCCTCCTCCACTTGTATAGCAGGCACTAAAAACTGCTCCACAGGTGGTGGGATAACTGGCACACCACCTGATGGTAAAACTGGGGGATCCGATCCCGGAATCGAAGCTTCATCACTGAGGGGGTCATCCTCGTGATCGATCTGCTAGATCCTAGTGGGTGCGCATCGCGGAGGCATCCTGAAAGGAATCAAAATGTATCTCAGTCAGTGAGTATATATGGAGAGATAACCCAAGAAGGACATGGAAACCACAACTCATTCCTAAATGATGCATGTACCATTATTTTCCCCTGCAACTAGTGTTCTCATGATTCGTGTCGAAAAGCGGGTTATCAGAGTCCTGCTGTATCGATACGTCGGCCGCCCGCACCAACACTGGGATCCCTAGCCTGAATCCGAACTCGAAACACTTAACACTATTTCCCCAACCAACTCACAGACTCTCCGTCCTATGGTAGAACTGACCACCTCTGATACCACTCTGTCACTACCCGCCCTAGTGGGGCCCGAGCCGCAACTCCCCAACCCGCCTCCAATAGGCCAGGGACTGGTGACTAGCACCGAGTAGGCATGCTACTAACATGGGAGGCATTTCCTATAAACTTGTACACATGCACACACATCTCCAAGCCCAAAAAGCTGAAAAGTGAAAACTACTAAAAATGGAAGTGCATGCATAGACTGAAAACCTCAACCAACAGAGTACGATAGAAAAGTAAATAAATAAAGGGTAAAACCCTTGGCCAAAAGTACAATCCCACCAAAAGAATGTATGTAAGAATGTCCAACCTGTAAGAAAAGGTACTGGTACTGCAATCTGTAGCCGTAGGAATACACCTCAGCCCGCCTGATCTCACTGAACACCATCCGGTCCTGGTCCACCTAGAATCCTGTCGAAGGATCGCTCGTCTACACAAGACATGACACGTGCGGGCAAGGCCCGTGAAAGGGTGAGTATAACAATACCGAGTTGGACACCCCGAAACCAAAAAGCAAGTACAACAAGGGAAAATACCACAAAGTAAAGATACAATCATCTCCACATAGTATATTTCTATAGAATATATAACTAGAATATCCAGATATACTTATACACGATCAACTATATAGAAACCACCACTATGATCGAGCTCGAAGATTCCACTAAACACGTAACAAGGAGAACACACTCCTAGGTCTGAAGAGAGAGATACAGAGTACTCGTTCTGGAGAACACACTCCACAAGTACTATGAGAACAAGATGCCTAAATGAGGATCACAACCATGTCATGGGGTGATTCTAACAACTTAGTCTGAGCTAATCCACTAAGCAGAGGATCGGCGCCCGGGTAAAGTTGGTCACGTCGATACCAAGAACTCTCCCTAGGGTTCCAGGAAAGAATAGAGGATCCATCTCCTAGTCTAACATAGATGATTCTATAAACTCTATTCCAAAAGTCCTGTTGAAGGGATCATGCTCCTATATGTAGGAAATGATACCAGAAACCATCAGTAGAATGACTAAGGGGACGAACCCTAAGGAAACTAACCCAAGTCATAGAAGGAAACTGTATCAATACATGAAGAATTTATTACACGACATGTAGTATGGTTACACGCTGTGTTCCTTAACCCCAGATACTGCCCATGTAAATGGCCCATGTCATCCGTTCAGGCTGGGTAAAACTCAAGAAAACGGCATGTAGAAAAGTACACGCCGTGTTCCTGACTCCAAGTACTTCCCGTGTAAACGTCATGTGTCATTAGTCTTGTCAGATAGAAAGTAACTACACAGCATGTAAATGAATCACACGCCGTGTCCAAGCACCAGGGGCTCGCTCCATGTACGCTGGACATGCGGCCGTACACGGCCTCTATCCGTGTCCGTGTCGCCTGCCCGGGTACCAGTACACGGGGTATCCCGTGTATCTGGCCGGGTCTGGCTGGGGAAGGGTATACATGCTGTGTCCTTGGCCATGTACCGAACCCATGTCCATGTCGCCTGCCTATGTAACAGTACTTGGGGTATCCCATGTATCTGGGCAGGTCTGGTCGGGGAAGGGTATACATGTCATGTCCTTGTCCGTGTACCCAACCCGTGTCTGTGTACTCCCAAAGTACACGCCAGGTGGTCCACCGACGAACACATGCCATGTAGCCCATACTACACAGCCTATAGTCGAGATTTTTCTAGAAACGACATCTTCTTCCTCGCGCCTCGGCTGAACCTCTGTATCCTCGGGTTCTTGTCCGTTCATCCTGATACTCCATGGATTGGTTCGTTTCATCATAAAAAATAGTAATGGGTGTTTTCGGCTCTTAAAATGGATCATCAACCCCGAACGATCCATCTGAAGAAAAGTGCCAGAATACTTGTATCTCCCAATCCACTTCGAATCGCCTGTCGATACCATCGTCGCACCTCCATGACATTGCTCCAGGGTTGGATATTCAATCTCGGATCGTTGCATTGCAGAACAAATGTGCAACGATCCATTGTTCATCACCCTATGAAGAATGTGAAGAACGCGAAGGAGAGAAAGGGGAGAAATCCAATGAAACATGTTTGAGGAACGAACCTCCACCATCATTCATCACGACGTTGATCCGTTCCCGTTAATAGGATGAAATGGAGCAAATAAACATCGTCAAAAAAATATCAACATGGATTTAATCTCCCAGAATCCCTGAAAAAGCCCATTCCGCAAGAACGATCGATCCATGAACTAATATGTCCATGGATTAGCCAGCGTTCATCATAGAAATCATGAATGGGGAAGAAATCACAAATTAAACATCCTACCTGGATCCGTGGAATTCGTTGGCGAAGATCCGGTCACCGCGTCGTCATCGCCAGTGAAGCTCTTCGAGAACACCGTCGCCGCTGTAAGAGGTTTTCTCCAGAGATCTCTAGAGCCTCCAGGGGAATTTAGGGTTATGAGAAATGTAACCCTGATCCCCTGTGAAATCTCTTTTTAAAAAGGAAAAGAGATATTCCGCTGCAACGAAGATTTAAATAAAATAGTTTAATTAAATATTTTATTATTGTTGCATCCAAAAACCAGATTTCACCACCGACCTGCACCGGGCAATGTTAGATCTTTCCTAGGGTAAACCTGCTTCTCTGAAGGAAATGGTGCCATAATATTTTTGATCTGAAAACCATTCTGTAGTTATTCCACTTTTTCATGAAAACCGCACGCGCACATTATTTAATTATTAAATTAAATTCAAACATTCGTTACGGGCTCATCATGCCTCGTAACTACATGCCGTCTCAGAGCCTGGTCTCGAATTTATTCCCATATAATATTAAAATAATACATGGAATAATCTGGGAGATTATTTTTATGGAATGGTTTCTCAAACAAATATTAGAGTGGAACCCTTCTTCTAGGATAGGGAATAGTTCATGTACCTATCCACTGAGTGGAACCCTCCTACGATATCATGGAATGGGCCCTTGTCTACTAGAGTTGAACCCTTTAACTCGACAGAGCATGTTTCCTCTACTGATTATTAGATCGTCACCCTCCTACGAGGCTGGGCATGGGACATATACCGATTACTTGAGTGGAACCCTCCAATAGGGTGGGGAATGAGTCTCTTATATATTATCTATCTAATACCCTCTCGTGGTACCAGGGCATTGTTCCTCGACTATTAGAGTGGAAACTACCCACTTTTCTAGGCATGGATCATCAATCGACTTACAATTTGGTACCCTCCTATCTAGATTGGAAATAGATTGGCTTGAAACCAATTTATTGGCACACTGAACCAAAAATAGTGCATATTCCCTTGAATACAAGAGTGAAACCCTTATTTTGGGACAATTCATGTGTCCTCTAACTAACTGTTGAGTGGAAAAAAGATGATGTACCAGGGCATGGGTGCACAACAAATAGATTGCCCCGATCGACTTTGTGGCATAGTGGTGAGGTGTGGCCTGACGTGGAAGGATTTTCAAACAGATGTGTGGAATGCAGGGAATTATTGATGGACTTATTGGAACTGATGAAACACTACAATGGGCTAGGATATAAGGTGGAGATAATCTTCTCTCTTATTTGGATTTCTTTGGTTTGATTATATATATATATATATATATATATCCATGTCATTGGATTTTTTACACTCTTATTTTAGGTTGATATGTATATTATCTGTTTGTATCATGTATCCTACTAATCCCCTTTAGTGATTAGGGATTTATTCTGGTAATATATATATATATATACTCACCCTTCTTGGGATTTTCTAGTACAAGCCATTTCATATACAGACAATAGATAGGTAAGTTGTGAATAAAGAGGAGCATAGGGAATTTAGCTGGATTTATCCATGTACATTTGCTAAAGCATGAATATTTAGATATGGTCTCTCTCATAATTATATTTTCTAATATTTTTGAGGTGGGACACCTATTTGTATGGGAGTGTATTTTTCTCCTTTACTTTTTAGTTTGCATTGTCGAACTCTAGTACACCATATAGTTTTTGAATTATTGTTTTATATTAAAAATGTTTCATATTTTACTTTTATTCCTCTACATATGTTGATATATATGATCCACTATGCTCATACGAGCACATTACACAACGAACATCCATTTTAGTTACGTCTTTCGGTGCTTGTTTCCACCCTAGGCATATGGAGGCAGGCTTGGGGTTGTTGTGGATCGATCCCCATCAGGTTTTTGATATTCAGGTCAATAATCCCCAAAGTAAATTTAATTCATATCCCGTATAAATAAATGAATCTCTTATGAGAATATAATTTTAATCTAGGATGGTTTTTTGTTAAACATACATATGTTTTCAAAGAATAGTTAATGTTTTTAATAATGATTTTTTATTCTAATTCTTCTTATTACTACCTAAAATATTATTAAAATTTGATTATATAATAATACAACTATATTACATATACAAATATGTTATTTTTTTTAATTCAATAACTTATATATATCTTCTATTCCATCAAATGGATAATTGAACCATCAATTGTGTGTATGGAAGACTACCCCCTCACAAATTGATGTTTTTTGTTTTCATTTTCGATTTTCTGTGGTGTTAATAAGGATAGATTAAATGAATATATATTATATTTTCAACATAATTATACTAATAGAATTATTAATCATAATAACATTTTTATAACCCATTTTGGGGGCATATGATACATTTGTTTGGGTGTATGGAAGACCACCACCTCATGAAGTGATGCAATTTATTTTTCACTAAAGCAGTCCATGGAAGGTAATATGGGTAAATTTAATGAATATATGTGATTTATATGAAATTTATATGATTCTATAAAGGTATTATTATTTTTATATTTCTTTAATTCCATTTATCGATATAATGGAAACAACATTCACGCGTGCGTATGACTAAACATATATATGAATATTTCATTTCATTTTATATCTCTAAAATTTATGGGTTACTACATATACTAATATAATGAATATATCTAGATTAAATATCTTGTTTAAAATTCTTAAAATTATGTAACAATGATCAAATTAATAGTAACTCATGGTTTTCCAAGTTGGTCTTTGGAATATTCCATTGAATATTTCTGAATCCATTCTTTGAGTCGGCGTAGGAATCTGAGGGACGGAGAGCCTTAGTGGGGTGATTTGAAAAATATTTAATATATTTTACCATGTAGACATATATTTTTCTAGAAATGTGGATAAATCTCATGGAGCCTTGGATCAGATTTTGAAGACCGCGGTTGAGTTTAGAATGCCAGGTTTACCCAAGGTGAGACATAAACATTGGTGGCACTTGGTGTCAGGTTGGAGGTGATTCGAGGCTGAGACATATGAAAGAGGGGATTTAATTAAAAATTAAATTTCCCTCATCTATAATATCCATCGTGTTCATATAGGAGGAGCCGAATCACCCTCCCATCTCCAACATCACAGACAAATGACCTGATGGCTGAATCAATGAAATAAAGTGTCGTCGGTCTCAGAACATAATGGGGGACGCTCTTAGATCAAGCATTGGTAGCTTCCGATCACTTATTCAACCATTAATCTTAGAATATTCACATCGAGGCCTATTATTTTACAATTTATTCTTGATCCCCCTTTTGGTGTGTTATTTTAAGGTTCATGATCCCATAGGCAATTGTTAGGGACCCATTGTGGATCGATCTGTGTGTCTCATGTTGAAAGGTGTTGATCAAAGCTATTTGTAGGGAATTTTTTATGGATTTTCACATCAACAAGGCATGTAAATCATCCTTAGATGATATGTGTTCTTCTTGTATGATGAAGATGATGTTTGGGGTCTTCAAGATATGTAGGTACCCTCTTCGTGTGGCCATGGGAAACAGTTAGCATGGACGTGTAATAGTACATGGATGTGTAAAATAACATGACCAAAGTAAACAGAAATGGGGTCCAGTACATAGGCTATGGTTAACCACACATCAAGGTGGTTGTATAACCCAAACATTCCTTGTAGTATGGGATGCACGATGTGTATGGGACTTGTCTAGCTAGGCCATGTGAAGGAGAAACCCGGCTAGGGGTTGGATGAAGTGTTACGCATTATGTACAATCTTTACATGTCATGTACTTCTACATGGGTTGGTAAACCATGTAGACATGACACATAGACAAGTTCTTGGCTGGGTTCACACACCATTTATACCCAACTTCACATCATGTACTCCTTTAGGATCTTATTGTGATCATCTTCATTCTATATATCCTCATTCAAAGATTGGATTCAGGCCTATGAGTAGCCTATCCTTGGTAGTTTTTTGGGTAGAAAACGATGGTGGACTCAGTTTTGGACTAGGAGTTATAGTATTTAGAAAATATTGTGTGGGTTACTAGGGTTAGTGATTGAGACCAACAAGGTTGAGTGGGACCCCTTTTCCTTGTTAGTTCCATTTAGACATGAAGGGATGAGTGGGTTCCCCTAATATATTTCATATGTGTTTTGACTAGAAAGGTTGATTGGGGTTCCCTTGTAGTATTTCTATGAGGGTTCTCAGTACCACAACCTATTCACTAGACTGTGACCACTATTCGGAAACTTTTCATATGTGAAAAATAGATTCATTTCCACTTTTTTTATTGACTCGTCCAAATCCACATCAACAATAGACTCAGTGTATTTTGAGAATGGTCTCCTTGAGAGGCTCAAAATAATCCTTACATCCTTACATTATCTCTAGTAGGGGTGGAATTTGTTTGAAAATTATTAACAAAGGAATTAATCCTCTACAGAATGATTGTTCTAGTAGAGGAAGGATCCCCCTGTGATCCATGGGCGTAGACCCTCTATATGTGTATCAAGATGTGATTCTTACTTTTGTAATATATCATGGTGTTTTCCTCAGGTGGAGTCCAAATAGGTGTGACCAATTCTACAAGGGAATTAATCCTCTTCTAGGTGAGTTTCTCTAGAGTTGGTTGGTTTCCTGATACCCATATCAATGTTTGGCTTTCTGGTTACGGTTTAATTGTTCCTCACTGGACCCTGGGTGGGATTCCCTACCTTAGGAGTTGGATATAATTGCTTCACCTGGAGAGTTCTTCTTTTGAACATTCCATTGATTTTGGATATGTGGATATGTACAGTTATGGTTGGCCATGTATTTCTATTTGTCCATTAAACTCATAGAGGGAAATCTCATTGTTTATTTCCATTGGGTATAGTGAGGTAGGATCATCGACTATGAGTTTTCAATTCTTTTCACCTCTCATTAGGTGTTCCATAAAGCATGGCTAGGTTCTTGGTTTGTGTTATCTGAGGAAGGATTATACCTTCCCCTCGAGTAGGATCCCTTTTCTATCTTTGTTTTTATAACATCATGACAATTTTATGAGTGTTTCATTGAAACGTCATGTCGTTTATCAAGGGTAGTATGTGGTCGATACCATTAGACCTGAGAGTCAGTTGTGTGTATTTCAAGGTAGGTTCTTGGATTCCATATGGTGTGTGTCTCTTTGTTGACATTCTAGGAATAATGAGATAACTAGTCATGTTTTTTCATGGATAGACTCAATGTGGAGTTTCCCTCTCATTTGGGTTCCCTCAGGGGGGGGGGTCCTGTTAACTAATTCAAATCAGTCCTCCCTTTATGGATTGTCATTCTGGGGTGCCTACAAATTATTATTATACTCACCACTACATGGGATTTTCCCACGCATGTTGTGTCTTGTGAAGAACACATGTTCGTTAAAGAAGTCCCAGAAGGACCTAGAGTAGGAAGAGCATAGTAGCTGGACGGACGAAGGCTTGTACCAGAGCCATACCATGGAGCTTATCGGTAGGTATTCGACAACGATATCCTCCTTTTGAGAAGGTGCGAAGCTTTTTCAGTTTTCTTTTTTGGACCTATATTTTACCTTTTTTTACTAATACTATACTCTGGTTTCTGATATATGTATAAATGAATTTTAGTTTTTAGTTTCTATATATTTCTACACCATTTCATGGAGGTGTATGCATGTTCATTTGTACGTGTACCTTAGGCTAAGGCCCCTTAGGTGTATGATATCCTACTAGATGCTAGTCTCCACCCCCATGCCTATTAGAGGTGTTCTTGGGGAGTTATAGATTGAGCCCCATTGGTTCAGGTCATGAATGGGTTGTATCCGAGTGGGTTCTACTTT
Source organism: Viscum album (assembly GCA_963277665.1). NCBI lineage: Eukaryota > Viridiplantae > Streptophyta > Magnoliopsida > Santalales > Viscaceae > Viscum > Viscum album. Next base: position 111,797,757 of record OY728151.1, read on the forward strand.
GGGATCATTCTCCTGAGCTTAATATGGGTTTCTTAGAGGTAGTTTTAGGATGTTTCGAGTTCACTTTTCAGGACAGAGACTCCATTGTGGATATGTGTGGAAAATACATCAATTCACTACAACTCTGATAACCTTTATTTTGACTCTATTCTTTTGGACACTATTCATAGAGAAAATAATGGTACATTCGTCACATAGGATTGGGTTTTGGGATTTTACTATCCTTGTTGAGTCAATTCCCCAAATATACTATTTGACTATAGAGAGTCTTGATTTTTTTGGATGATTTCATGATAACAGCCTTCATGGACTCCACAGATGGGATTGGAGTATGACCCGATGACTGACAAGGTCCCCTTCCAGGGTCCTGGTCAGAAGACATGTTCTTATCTTGTTCTACAGATGGTAGTACCACCACACCCAGAGCATCATCTTGACCTACCTCCGAGAGTTCATGTGGATTCATCCTATTAGAACGGGACATGGATGGATCTTCTAGGGATGGGAAGTGATGGACTAGGGTCACACACATATGATAATATCCACAGAAAATGTTATCTCGGGGTCCAAGTCAAGCATGACCCATAGTTATCACTGTTGCAACTTGGGAGGTATCATCGTTTTCAGAGTCATACCCATGCTAAGACATAGAAACATGGGTTTTTTAATGAAGGATCCCTAACAAGGTTTTTTTCAGTAGTTTTAGAGGCAATTCTATTCTTATGATGGATGAGGAAATCTTGTGGGAGATTTCCCAACCCACCATACTGCAAAGGGAGGACTGATCGACAAGCCACCTTACCAGTGGAAACAATTTTAGTGAGGTTTGTAGAAAATAATGAGATACATTAGAGTCTGAGATATAGGAGTGGGTTGGAACTTTCTGTTTGCACCACCACCCTCAGGTGTTCTAGGCCACACTGTAGGAACTTTTGGATAGAGACTTTGTGGTTGCAGGAGCTATAGGGTGTTGACCTAGAGGTTCATGATGAATAGAGGTACACTCTGTATGCTTTATACCTACTTTAGTAGGAATGTTTGACACCATTGGTAGGGAACTCTTTCTTTTTTGTTGTTTTCTTGTAGTGTTAATTTGGGAAAAAGCAATGCATTGGTGTATACCTGTGTCAATGTTTCTCTTGGTCTCATTGTATGCATGATTAAGAGGGATCCATACCCCACCAATACATGTTTTTTCTAATGTGCTAAATATTGCGTGAGAATGTCATTACCTCCCAATGTGGATAATATTGAGGTTTGAGGGATGAGTCCCCTGGATATGTATGTTCCTATTATTTTTGTGATGATGTATGGTATCTAGAGGGTTCGGTAAGACCTAGTGTGAGTGTACATGTTGTCATCTATTGTTTATGAGTACCATCTCTTTCTCGGCGTCAGATTATATGCAGGAATTTGGATGTGGGTGTGGTGTGGATTGTCATGGATTTGAATTCTTAGGAAGGTTGGAATCTTCCCCCACTAATATGCTTCCTTAATATGTGATCTATAACTATGTGGGTGTGTTAGTGCCTCCCAATAAGGATAGTCTCAAGGTGGATGGATGAGTCACTTAGATCTATGAGTTTGAGGTTAGTTTTTTGTGTTGATGGTTGTTTTTTAGGGATTTAAAGAATTAGTGTGTACACTTTGGAAACCATGTTTTTTCTATAGGTGATGGAGATGAATTTGATGAGGTGTATTGGTTTTTCGTGAGGTCACATGTGACAGAATATCCAATGGGCATGATGGTTTTTCTTCTAGGTGGGGAATTTTTCATCCTTTTGGGTTTTGGAGTTGGAATTGGTCATGTTGAAAGAATGGATGGTGAGGTGGAATCTTTCCCATGGCGTTGTGTTAGTGTTTGAAAAAACCATCCAGATCTAGGTTGAGGTCTGTTGGGGATCATTCGAGGTTGTTATATACCAAATAAGGTGGCCATGGGTGTTGGACTTTAAGGTATTGTGTTCATATGGTTATCATCTTGAGTTTATAGTGTTTGAAGGGGTTAATGGATAACTATGATGATTGTAAACCCTCTATTTCATTGCTGGTGTTAGTTTTCCCTTGAGGGTTCTCATGAATGGATACTTGTGAGTAGAACCTGAACCCTTTGTTGCATTTGTGGTGTTCTTACAATATTATGGTTCCTCTTGGTGTTTTTTTTATAGCATAGGGACCCATGGTGAACTCGCCGACATGAAAGTCCCAGTTGAGAGCTCATCTTTTTCCCATGAACACATCGTTTCACTTTCCCTGGAACAAAATCCTTACAATGAGGAGGATGTAGAAAATCGGGTATTCCATGGTAATACTTTGGAATATTGCTAAGAATATTTCTAAATCCATGTGTTATTCCTACACGATAATCCTAGGGTCATATAGCTTTGGTGGTTTGATTTTAAAATTATTCAATATATTTTATCACGCGCACAAAAAATTTTCATGGACACATAAATAACTCCAATTGAAGAGTCATATATTTGATTTATATGACTGTGGTTGAGTTCAGAAATCCATGTTTTCCCTAGGTGTGACATAATCCATGTTAACACAAGGTATTGGGTTAGAGGTGAGTCAGGGCTAGGACATAAAATGGAGGAGATTTAATTAAAAATTAAATCCATATCCCCTATCCTCTTCCTTGTGAACACATAGTAGAATACAAAGACCCCTATCTTATTCCTCTTCACCGATGAATAACTAGGAAACTGAATCAATGAAACAATATATCTTTGGTATATTACCTTGATGGTAGATGCCACTGGATTGATTACAAATAACATATGTGCACCGATTCAACCTTGATGCTTCAGTGTTTCTCCCCGAGGAAGGTACTTTTTTTGGGTTTAGTCCAAATCACCCCTTTAGTGATTTTTTATGATTTTAGAACCAATAGAAAACTTTTAGAGACCCCTTGTGGGTTGATATGTGTTTTTTTGGGTGAATGGGGGTGATCTAGGTTGTTTCTAGGGATTTTCTGATGGAATTTTCCATCAATATGTCTTGTATTTCAATCCTAGATGTCATGTGGTCCTCCCATTCAGGGAAGATGGTTTTTGAGGTCTAGAATCCATATACTAGGTGTTACATTCCATATAGTTACCATTGTCATGTTTCTATGGGAAACAGATACCATAGCAATGTAATAGTACATTTCATTGTACAAGAACACAACCAATGTACACTGAAACGGGGTCCGATACATGGGCTCGGGTGAACCGCACAACTAGGTGGTTGTGAATCCTAAACACGTCATGTAGTATGGGATTCATGGAATATAAGAGAAATAGATGGCTTGGCCGTGTGAAGGAGAAACACAGACAGAGGCTGGGTGAAGTGGGACATAGTGTGTGCCATCATTACATGTTGTGTACTCCTATAAGGGTTGGAAAACTATATAGACATGGTACATGGAAAGGTGATCAGATGGGTTCCCTCTCCATGTGTACCCAATGTAACACTGTTTACTCCATGAGGATCTTATTGAGATCTTATGTCTCCCATATTTCCTCCTTCATATTTGGGATTTAGGCCCATGAGTATCCCATCTTGAGTAGTTTTCCACATAGAACACAATGGCGACTTCTGTTTAGGCCTATGAGTTGTGGTTTGAAGGAGGTGTTGTGTGGGTCACTTGCGTTAGTGACACTAATAGAAAGGGTTGTGTGGGTCACCCTGGTCATTATTAGTAATGTTTATACTTACAATGTTGAGTGTGTCCCCCATGTCTCTATTATAAACATTTTTATCATTAGGGATGAATGGTTCCCCCAATCTTCTATCACTATAAGGGATTTCAGTATCACATCCCCTTCACCAGACTATGAGAACTCTTCAAATGATTTTCATATATGAATCATTGATATGTTTCCACTTTTTGGATTATGTTTTATCAATTTTCTTCGACAACAGACTTAGTGGATTTGAATATTGGTCGACTTGATAGGCCTGACACAATCCTCACATCCTTACATTATCCCTGATAGGGGTTGGAATTGGTGGGACCAATATTTACCCCGTCATAAATACTCTACCCCATGTGATTGTTCCAATATGGGAAAAATCCCCCTAGTGAGACTTGGGTGCAGATCATCAATATATGTATCAATATATGATTTGTCGTATGATCTATCATGAAATTTTCCTCTGGTGGAGTTGCAATCAGAGAGACCAACTCTATACGGACGTTCATCCTCTTCTAGGTGAGTTGTTCTGGAGCTGTTTTTCTACGCTATACCACTCTATGTGTTCGGTGTTCCAGCTAGGGTTTTTGTGTTCACCAGCTGACCATGGGTGGGATTCTTACCTCAAGATTTGGTGATAGTTGATTCATTGGGTTACATCTTAAGTGGAAATATCCTTTGAGAATTCCCTCGTAGATAGGTACCTTGAGGGATGACCAGGCTTTGCCATTAGTTTATTCTACAAATTGAGTGACATCTCACGGTTGAATACCTTTAGGTATAGAATGGTTTCCTCATAGACTATGAGTTGTCGATTCTTTTCTACTAATGTTCAAATCACCATCAGGCATGGATAGACTCTTGGGGTGTGTGATCTGAGGTAGGATTATACTATCACCATGAGTAGGATTCCTTTTCTATCATTGAGGTAAAAACATCACAAGACCATTGTGAGTGTCGCATTGGAACCTCTATTATTTTATCATGGGCATTCTAGAGTCAGGATCATTATACATGAGAGTTAGTTCTGGGTATGTTTTGGGAGTCCCTGTGCTCTGTGGCATTTTTTTGACATGCTAGGGACATCGAACTGACTAGTCTTGTTTTGAAAAATATGGTCTTGAGATGGATTTTCCCTCTCATTTTGTTTACCTAAGGCTAGGTTGAGTTAACTGATTCCTATCAGTTACACCATTTTTGGTTTAGTTTGTTAGGTAACCAACTGAGTATTCTTATACTCACTACTGCTTGAGATTTTCTCACATGTGTTCTGTCTTGTGCACAACATAGGTCCTTCGACAGAGTCCCAATTTTTCCCAGAGAAGGTAGTGTATAGTATCTAGAATGACGAGGCTCTTTACCGAATTCATACTACAGAGATTACCAGCGTTTGTAAAAAACGATACCCTCCTTCTGAGTAGGACAAATTCTTTTACAATTTTCTTTTGATGGGCCATTTATTTTCCATTTTTTACTTCTATTATAATCTATTTTAGGAATGATGTATGCATGAATTTTAGTTTTCAATTTTTATATATCTCTACACCATTTCATGGAGGATTTTTGGGGTGAGTGCATACATGTACATGATGATAATGCATCCCATGTGTATAATAGTATAATTGACATTAGCCTCCAACCCATGGCCTATTTGAGTTGGGCTTGTGGTGTCATAACTAAATCCCCTTGGTAATGGGTTATGAGTAAAATAATAAGTCTAAAAAAATATCAGAAATTATATATGAAAAAAGCGGTTATTACCCGAATCTTATTTCTTACAAGGAATACTTAATAAAAGGGTAATTAATTGTCATCCATAAATCATATATGATATGATATTTCTAATTTTGATAATTTTTCATTATGTATAATAAACTTATATTTTTAATATATGGGGTTCAAATGTGTACTAAAGAAGTCGATACTTATGTTCATAGATTTATGTCTCACATATTACTTATGTAAGACATAATCCATATTCACCACTTATTACATTCATGTGGTATGTATATATACTGTGAATGTATTTAATGATTAATCTCCTAAAAATAATTTTTATTTTAATAAAAAAAATTGGAAACCTTTTTCATGGGGTATACAGTTCAGATGTTACCAAATCGGTAAGTTATTTTTACCTCAATTTGACATCATATGGATATACATTATTTAATGCACCTATATTCATTTATATTGTATGCATAAATAACCATTTAATTATAATAATATTAAAAAAATTACTCTCATGATATTTTATGGTTCATTTATTTTTATTCATTAATAGGGATTATGATTCAATTTTATCAAATTGGTTAGGGTTTTAACAATACGATCTCATCATTTAGAGAGATTATTTATGTTTATTATTGGAATGATGGAATATTATTCTGTATATCTCAAGAAACTAATGAATTATCCCTTAATATAGTTATATAATTAATATAAATGTTTTAAATTTAATGTTATCTCTTTATAAACTAAATATTCCAAAAATAATGTTTTTTACTGAAATCAAATTTATTTCTTTTGTTTATTCGAAGACCATTTTTCTTCTATTAATGATTTTCTAAAAATTTTCACAGAAATATTTTATCATTCCCAAAGTGATTTATTAAATTTTTTTACCTATGTTATAAAAAATAAATTTTTTAAATGAATATTCATGAAGTATTTAAAACAACATTTGTTTGGAATTTACATAAAATGTGAAATAAGACTTTGTTTTAACTTGTATGGAATTTATCACCATCACACAACTATATTATTTAAAACATACTTTATAAGTTTCAATGTTTATTTTCATTGATGTTTATTTGAAGAATGTTTTATAATTTTTTTAAAAGTTATTTTGAATGAATGTTTATCTTTCTAAATAATTGTTTTAAGAGATTTTAAATCATCCTTTATAGGGTTCCAAGTTTTTTTATGAAAATAAATGTTAAAATGTTATATGTTTTAAAGGTTTTTTCTTTGTGGAAATAATATTTTCATCAATAAATGTTAGAAATGATATTTCAAATTAAATTTCTATTTAATATGCAGTTGGTTTATGTTACTTATACTATACATGGGATATGTTTGAAGCATAAAATTATTATTCAAAAGAAATTAATTTCAATTTTCTAAAAAATCATTTTAACGATAACCGGTAAGTTTACAAACAAAAAATCCATATTCAAAATCTGTAGATCCATAGGTAAGTACTAGAAGATTCCAAATACAATTCAAATTTTCAAAATATAAAATTTGAGTGAGCCATGTGTCTTACTTGAATAACACATGCACATCATTCTATGTTTCATTATACATCTCCAGCATCAAATCAAAATATTTTGTTGACAATGAAAGATGTTTATATAACCCATTTCTATTCTATATGTTTTACCATGATTAAATTCTTATGAAACCCACATGTTTCTTCAAAGGTTATTCTATGATGAAATAATTATGAAACCTATCTCTTTTCCAGAGGTTATTTTATGATAATATATTTATGAAAACCATTTCATTTAATTGGTTTTGATATGATGAATCATTTATGATCTTATGGCACATATATGTATGATTTTAATTATTTGATGGGTGCGACTTATATGTTCCTCTAATGCATTGGGTAGTGTTTTATAACTAATGATACAAATAGGATAGGAATTAATAGTGAACCTAGATTAGTAGGGATCCTTTTCCACTATGATATTCTTGGGACTAAACCCTTTACATAATGATGGTTTGGAGAGTCAAGACATTCCACCATGATAGTTCTTTCATTGAACCTTCACTAATATAGAAATTATTTTCTATGCATATTTTTATGCAAAAAAATATGTCTTGTGCAAAGGTTATGTTCTCATGGATCAAGCTCTTTGATTTCATTATAATTAATGTCTTAAATGTTTCTAAGATTTATTTGATGACACGTTTTTATGATATATGACACATTGAGTATGGTTTTTAATGTTATTATATTGTTCTCTTTCTCTTATGCTCATGAAATGTTGATATGTCCATTTTTACGCTTACTAAGCTTTTGAGATAACCATTTCTTATGTTTCCATTCAATAGGTTATGAATAATTGTGTGAAGTAGGGTATCTCTTAGAAGAGTACAATGTGGGAAGATATTTATGGGAGATTTTAATGATATTTTAATAAATAAGATGATTTTTTTCCAGTCTCAAAAGTAACTAAACCTTTATAGTTCTCAAGTGAGTTTTATTAAAATTATATGGCTATTCATTTATTACGTTGTAATAGATTGGAATGAGATGATTAAGTATAAGAACCCAACATTATTCCTTTCATAACACAGTAAATTAAATTTAGAATTCACTTTATTGTATTCCAAAAATAATTTCTGCTTACAGTATTAAATAATTAGACTATAAAAACATCTACAATATTACAAATTAGACACTTATACTCACTATACATTTTTAATGAATGGAAACCATTTTAAAATAAACCATTATTTTTTTCAAGACACATCTTGAATACATTCATCATGGCATATTCATTTTCATTAACAGTCATAAGATATATGAAAAATATTTTAAAACATTGAATGGTCATGTAAATATCATTAAGGGATTAAAAATGAAAGAAAACATTTAGTCTTGCAAAAAATATAAACAATGTATACATTATCATAATGCTATAATTTTCACATTTAAGAATTAGTAAATTATTTCTTTTGAATATAAGCTCATTTATTTCTTTATTATCAAATGATTACCATAAAACCCAAATAAATAACATATAACATATAATGAAAATTTGGGACAAATCCATACTTATATGGAATAACCATACAATCTACTTCTATATTTTTTCACACTTACTAATGAAATAGGCATACAACCAACATCCATACACAATGAATTAGAGGTTATAACATAACCACCCTTCCTTGGTTTATCATAAAACCACCTTTCGTTTTTTTATGATGTAACCACCTATCAAATGTCCAAGTACCATGACATAATCATAACGAATAAAATATTTGAATTATCAGCATTTCACACAAAAAATATCATTTTTAATTACAATAAATAATATGAAGGTATTGAAATAATGAATTAATTTTCAAAACCATTTTCAATACCCAAATACATAGAAAATTATTTAGTAATTCACTTCCTAAAATAATGTGGTGTATAACATAAAAATATTCCTCAATAAATTGACAATGAGACAATGTTCTTTAAAAAATATCATTTTTTAAAAATATTTCAATGATGGCTTCTCTCAATAATGTTGAGATTCTCTCTCTTACTGTATGTGGTTATCAATATAATGGTAGCCCCAAATTGATGATATATTTGGATAATAGAACCCATATTGATTTGGTAGGGAATTAAGAGATCTTAGCTCTCATTTGTCCATGTAAAAAACATTAGATAATTAAAGATGATTTCCCATAGAAGGAAGATGGTGGTGACTTCCATTGGTTGTCCCTGTCGGATGATGGGGAAGGAGTTTGGAAGGTGATGGATTATGAAATAAGGGTGGTATATGTTTGGTTTCATGATTAATATAGTGTCATACTTAGGATATTTATTCAGTGGGAGCACCGACTTTCAGTGAATCCTCAGATCCAATGACTGAGTTGAATGCATGCTATTTATGGTCATCATCGAATGGATTCTAGATCTAGGATTCTTGGGATTTTTACCATCATGATTTTGGGGTGTTTTCTTGCCTTGGTATCCCTTATGGAAGAGAGCCTTCCACGAAGGATGCTGAAGGACATATGGTTTGGGATCTGTGTGGTGCGATCCTAGTGGCCAGTAATGGTTTCAAACAGGTTGTGGTGGGGTGGGCATGTTCTGGTGATTTTCTCCAATTAAGTTGTGGCGTCGAGGCTGCTAATAGTCGAAATTACACATTGATGTAGTTGGTGAAAGGATATTACTGGTCTGGTGGCTGGAGACATGATCTGGAGACGTGATCTGGATAGAAATGGGATTGTGAGGATATTGGTGTTGCACATGCATGACTAGAATATGGTAGCCAATGATTCGGGATGGTGGTTTGACCATCCTTGGGATTTCGGGAGGTGAAAAACATGGCCTAGTAAGATAGTGTTGATATAGGGATTTTGAATTCGAGGACTTTAGGTTTGGGGTTTTTAGACAATATTGATGGATATAATGACAAATGGGGTGGGTCTGGGATGAACTTGAGTAACAGAGAGTGACATGGTTTTGATTTTGTGGGCAGGCTCATGAAAAATATAATTTTTTTTTCTAGTTGATGACATGCTTACAGATCGGTAGTTTCTTCTTGTATTTGATGGTGACATCTTCAGGGACTAATCACCTCAAAAGATATGACGATTCTTAGTTTGAGTGTGACTTCAGGGGTGTATTCCAGTGAAGGCACCATAATTGCTGGTAAAGAGCATGCTCATGAGCTGTGGTTGGTGGAATTAGAATTATTAATGGATCTTGAATGATCTGATGATTTTTTGTCATATATGTAATGATTGGGTCCTTATTTTGGGTTATCTACATTTATGAAATGGCAGTTTTTTGTATTCCACATTATGTTTTATGTGTACTTTTATTTTCTAATAATTTTGTAGGCCCACGTTTACTGGGTGCCTGGATTTTTTTAGTAGTTCGATTAGGTGTTTTCACTATAAATCCACATAAGAAAAGTATAAATAAAATATATAAGATTAAAAATTAATTTCACACATAATTGCTAAATGATATAATCATGAAGTGTATGTTTAAATCAATGAATATAAATTATGTTAGGAAATTACATTACCTTGAGTACGACTCCTCACGTATAATCGTTATATTCTTATTGACTATCCCTTCCTTGAAAGACCCTTTAGGACTTTGGATTTGGTATTTTGGTGAGACCAGAAGAACATGATCTTAGGGAGAGGGAAAATGAGATGTTTGGAAAGATATTTGATGAGATACAAGGCTTTCTATATTGAAATGGAACGGTTAGGGATGGAATTTATACTTGAAGAGAGGTTTGTTCAGGTGATTAAATTATTTATTATTTTATATTTAAGGATAACCACATTGATGTGGAATTAATTTAAATGAAATAAATATTTAATTAATGTTTTTTAGGATGGTTAAGTTAGATAAAGACCTCAAAAAACCATTAAATGTTGCAGTTTTTATGTATTTTAAATGATTTCCATGTTATCATAATTATGTATCATTTTTACTTATACCGTGGTAAATATTTTTTTTACCATGGTAACATTTTGTATAATAAAAAATCGGTTTAATTTTAAAACATAATTTGGACGATATTTTTCAAAATATGGACTCTATTTTACCTAATTATAGCCATATAATTTAAATAATTATATTTAAAATCAATTACCCAGACAAAATGAAAATTCTGGTCTTTAATGTAAAATGTGGAAAAGTTTGGAATTTTTTTTAATCAAATTCTAAACATAAATTAATTCCAAAGAAAAAAACTAGATTAAATTATATAAATATAATCTATATATATGTTAAAACCTATTAATGGAAAATCTAACTATATAATTAAATTTAAAAATAAAACATTTTTGAATTAAAATGTAGTATTTTTCAATATTCATTAAAATATGAATGTTATTAGAAAAATAACTAAAATTTATCCTAAATAAATTTATGTGTCCCTATTTGAAATAAGAATATTATTTTATAAAATATAACTTATAAAGGATTCAAAAACTAGATTTAAAGTTTCTTCTCCATAAAAATGTGGCAAAACTGCATTTTTTTGAAAAATAATTATTTTTTTTATGAAAAATTGAATTTATTCTTATGTAATTTCTAGAAAACATATTAGATGAATCTTAAAGATTACATTGAATATGTTAAAAATATATGTAATTAATAAAACCAAACAAGAGTGATTTTATTACCATATAAAATCACTTATTTTTATTTAAAAAAAATTTCATATTTTTTTTCCTTTTATTTAAAAATGGTTTTACATTCATTAAAAATTAATTATGCACCAAAGAATTAATTATAATCTCGTGTAAAAAATTATCATAATTCAACTAATATTTTTTATTCCAACCATTTTAACAGCTAGGTTATTAAAAAAAATAATATTTAGTAGTTCAATTATGGTCGATGTGGAATATCATTTACACTACCAAACATTGTTCCTTTTTTTAAAAAACATTGGATGTTACACCCTACAAACCTTTAATAAATTATTTTATCACTATTTGAAGTTGGGATTGGTAACTAAGGTATAACTTTTCAATATAAATTTATTACAACCCCTCTTCAGAAAAATGATTAATAAATCTACCACTTTAGAAGAAAGAAAGATAAGTATGAAGATCTCCTGAGACAAAAAATAGTATTGTTCCACGTAGGAAAACATCGATATGGAAGAGAAAAATTAGCAATATGTTCCAAGGGAGTGTGACAGAAAACATTTTCAAATGATAGTAAACTATAAAGAAACTATAAATATGTGATTAGTGAAAAGGATATTGATTTCTTATTTTGTAATGAAATCAGATAATGTTTTTTAGGATCATTTTCATAGAATTGAATAATTATTTTTCTACTAGGAAGAAGATCATAAGTATGTATACATATATAGAAAATATAGAATAATAATTTAATAAATTTATAACATAAACTCATATTTTTATCCAAAATATGAGTATTTAAGATGAATTTTTCATGATGGAATCTCTAGAATAAACATCTATAGAATCATATAATCTAGAAAATATGAACTATATATATCTATTTTCATTATAAATTATCCAAATCCAAAATGTTCATCACTAGAGAAGTAAATCCCCTAAAATAATTACTCATTTTACAAAGAAAAAATATTTTTAATCTCCAAAATTCACTAGTAATACAGAAGTTCTAAATATACCATCGAATAAATAATTGTCCTTACAATTATTAAAAAAATTCAAACTAATATTGAATCCTGAAATCAGAAGTATTTGATAAATAATATTACAATATAATTGTAACATTTATCTCCAAATATCAAGTACTCTTAAATTATCATAAAAATAAGTGATGGTCCTAATAATCATCACGATATGCTAAATGTTTTCGTAAATAACTCAAATAAACATAATTACATAATTTATTCTTCCAAAATATAATAAAATTTCAGATTATTTTATTTACCTTGTTCATATTAGGTTAAAAAAATATTGAACGTCTTCCAATATAGCATTATTAACATACTCAGTAAGTAATTTTCCAATACAAAGGATTTCCATTTGATAAAACATAATTTCCCAAAATCAACTTAGTATTATTCCATTAAATCGTTTAATGAAAAAGTATGAAGTCATACTAACCAGGGACATCACGTAGGCCAGTGGTAGGTGATGCACCCTGGTCGTCGTTCGGTTATGGGTTCGATTCTCGCATCCTTTCTAGACACCACGGGTTGTCACCCATCCTGTGGGATGTCCTTTTTATAATATTATATAATTCATATAAAATTCTAGAAATATGGTAAAGTCATCAAAATAACCATATGATTTTTTATCCTCAATATTTATCTCATAAATTTCATTTTGAAACCCAAAATACAATAACCCATAATTACCAGAAAATAATATGAACCCTAAATGTTATCTATAACATTATAATTATGTCCAAGAAAAAAATTCTTCATAAAATATCTATTTTTTTAAAATATGAGGATTAATCAAACTCAATTAATGTTTCAAAAAAGTACTCAAACTACAAAAGGAGTAATCATACATTTAAACATGTCATCATCCTTATGCATACCATAAACCTTGAGTAATTTATTAGTATAAATCTTTATCAGTAAACATTCTTCATAATCCATTAAAAATGGGTTTCCACCTTCATTCTTAATACATCATTCTTACAGATTAAATATCATCATCATTTATAAATATCAATCATATAATGTTTCAATATTTAATGATAAGAAAAAATTCATATGTTGTCTTGATGTTTCCGTTATCTTTTGGGATGTTGTTCTACATTCAATGAGTAAATGTTCAGTCCACTTCTGTAATTTCCCTTTTCAATAGATTTGGAAAATTCTAAATCTTTAAATCATATGAAAAAGATAACATGTCTCCTAAAATTGTTTTATAAGGTGTCAGATAACACAAACAATTTCTTACATGTTATTTGAATACTATAGAAGCTGTCAAAATCATTCAAAAATGATTTTTCTATAATTGTGATGATAAAATAATCAGGGATGTATAAGAAGGTTTTAAAATATATCTATCCTTCAATATTGAAAAACAATCCTTAATATTCTGAAAATAATATCACTTATTCATGATAACGAAGAACAATCTATAGGTTAAATATAAAAACATTAAATTTTTATAATACCATAATCCATACACATACTTATATCTTAGTTGATTTAGGTTTTCATCCAATCTACCATAATTACCATAATCATCAAAAATTTTAAAAATCCTCTTGGTTATAATGGATATTAAACCTATACTATATGTCATTCTAATGTCTAAAGTTATCTAAACCATGCTCTGATACACAATATAAGGGATCGACCTTATTCATTACATCAAATTGTATATTAAATATAGAATTCACATTCATACCTTCCTAGAAAAAAAATTATGTTTATAGATTTAGATAATTACACTATAATAACAACACAAATTTTATAAATTATATTCTTATACTCACTATCCATGTTTTTACCAATGGAAACCCGTTTATTATTAAACATGATTTCTTTTGAAGACACAAATTCAATAATTTAATATTGGAATCTATTTTTTCCTTATCAGTCATTAGATCTAAGAATTTTTTTGAATCATATGATGATCATAAATAATATTAGTTAGGGATATATAAATAAAGAAACTATTAGTCTTACGAAATCATATAAAAAATTAATAATTTATCATAATGTAATACTTTTCACCACTAAGAATTTGTAAATGAATTCTTTTGAATATTAGCTCATTGCTTTTTTAATAAATATAATACCATAAAAATCATAGGAAGAACATATAACATATAAGGGTAACTCGGACCTATTCATAATTAAATGGAATAACCATGTAATCGACTTCCATATTTGTCACACTTACTAATGGAATAGCATACGACTGACATCCATACCCAATAAATTTGAGATTATTATATAACAAATCATACTTCTTTTATCACAGAACCACCCATAATTGCTTTATCACATAACCACCTATTAAATTACGAAGTACCATGTTATAATTATAACACATAAAAGATTACAATTATCATAATTTCACTCATAAAATATCATTCGAAATCACATTAATGTATTTCAGGATATTGAAATAATAAATCAATTTTCAAAAACCATTTTTAGTACCAAAATAAAAAGAAAATGAAATATTCATACACATTGTAACATATGTTCGAATATAACATCAAAATACAACTCAATAAAAGGACATTTGGATGGATTCCCTTACAACTATTATTTTGATATTAAAATAGTTTGATTATGTGTTTTGACTATAAATCCACATAAAACAATTATAAATAAAATAAAAAATATTAAAAATTACATTAACACATAATAGTTTAATTAAATAAAGAAAAAATATATTTTAAATCCAAATAATTGAAATTTGGTTATGAAATTCCCTTACCTTGAGTCTGAATCTTCACATACAATCACTATGTTCCTCTTTAATATCCCCTAAATGAAACACCATTGAGGACATTGTATTTGGTATATTTGTGAGACCAGAAGCACTTGGACATGGGGATAATGAGGAGTCTATGTTTGGGTAGATATTTTAGGAGCAACAAGGCTTTTTGGGTCCTAATGGGGCAGTGAGGGGTGGTATTTATACATGAGGATATGTGAGTTAAAATGTTCAAATTAATGATTATTTTATAGTTAGAGCTAAACACATTAATGGAGAGTTAATTCAAATGAATTATAATTTTAATTAATTCTTTCTGGGATGTTTAGGGTCTATCAACACCTCAAACAAATTTTAAATGTTGTATTTTATTGGTATTCTAAGTCGTTACCATTTTAACTCAAACATGTTTCATTTTTTACCTATATCATGGTAAATAATTATTTTACCATGGTAACATTTTTTATACCCAAAAACTAAATTGGTTGTACAAACTAATTTGGACCTTGTTATTCAAAATAATGAATCTATGGGTCCTAATTTAGTTCCTATAATTTAATGAATTATATTCAAAAATAATTCCACAGACAAAATGATGAAGCCGAGTTTTAATGTGAACCATACAGAAGCCTGAAATGTTTTTTGGGTCTAATTATGATTTTAAATTGATTACATTAACTGAAATTGGATTATATTATAAAACCAGAGTCTAAATATACATTAAAACAAATTAATGGAAATTCTAACAATATAAATGAAAAATCAGTTTTGGATCTAATATAGTACTTTTTACAATTTATTAAAAGATGAAAGTTATTAGAAAAATACTAGAAATTTATAAAAAATAAAATCTTGAATTCCTATTCCAAATAAAGATTTTATTTTGTCAATTATATATTATCAAAGTGTCAAAAATTACATTTATAATAGGTTCTCTATCAAAATGCAGAAAAAATCGTTTAAAAAAATACTTCTTTAATCTGAATAAATGAATTTATTCTTATATCATTTCTAGAAAACATTTATAATGAATCTTAAACATTACGTTGAAAATATTAGAGATATATTTCATTAATAAAACCAAAAAAGAGTTATTCTATTACTTTATAATCTCATTTATTTGTATTTAAATATTTTTTTAGAAAAACAATTCATTTTATTTAAAAAAATTTTACAATCATTTGTAATTAATTTTGCACCAAAAAATTAATTAAAAACCTTTATAAAAAAATTTCATAATTAAATTAATATTTTTCATTATCACCATTTTAATATATAGGTTATTAAATACTAATATATATTTTTTCTCTTACATTCGCTGTGATGTATCATGTTTGAAATTGAACATAGTGTCTTTTAAAAAAAACTCGTGATGTTACTCTGGGTCGCTATAGATGTTATCAGAGGAAATAATTAATTAACCTTTAGAATATTGGATGAGAATATGTCTATGAGATTCCTAAGGATATGTTTAAGGACATGATTAAGAATGAGTCAATGTATAAGAAAATGTTCTATAATCTTGGTAAAGGATAGAATGAGTCTTTTCAAATTAATAACCTCCCGAACTATATACTACAATTGTTTGTGGATATATCATAAAAATACCTTGAGTAATAATCATAAAAAAGACAGATTTAGTGGGACTTAATCAATACTTAGTGCACATAAACACGTATGTAGGAAACTAGATCTCTTTTCAGGTATGTTTTTCCTTTTTCTGGGGTTTTTGAGAAAAATGAATTTTATAGAAATTTCAGAAGTATACGCCGTGTACTTTCTGAGTACACGCTGTGTAATTTTCCCCAACTTGAAGTTGTGTGATGGCCACGTCCGGGCCACACACATGGTGTGTAAGGTTGAGGTGGAGGCCGGTTATTTTGGAGTACATAAAAATTGAATTACACGTCGTGTACTAAAGAAGTACATGCCTTGTACTTTCTTTTTTTCACTAAACAGTCCGGGGTCGCATCTAACCCCAATTTTCATCTTCGTCATCAGTTTTCAACCGTCCAGAAGTGACCTAACGACCGGATCTTTGACAGGATCCCGCCTCGCTGTCCGTTCTCCGATTCAAGCACGGTCGATTGCGTTGGAATCGCAACTGTGAGTTCTTCCTTCTGATTTATCCTTGTTTCTTGATTCCCCCTCATTTCCAAGTTGTCATGGGATAAACATTTTGTGCGTTTTCTCAGATCTGTGTCATTCTAAGGGGAATCTGTCATCAAGGTTCACGTAGATCGATCTCCAAGGACCGAGGTAGGTGGTTTGTGCCTTTCCGTTGAAAGTTGATGAATATTATGTGAAAATTCCAGCAATACCCTTGAATGGGGTATTGCATGTTTCCTATTATTCCCTTGTTGTTTTCCTGCTTTGCTTGATTGCTTTAGTAGAGGTTATTGCTTGTGAGTAGTGTAATTTATTTTGTGCTCAGGTTTCTTTTCCATGCTTGTTTTTCCTGTTGGGCGTTTTTCCAGTTGCCATACCTTGTTGTAGGATAGTGGAACTTTCTCTTTTGTTACTGTTGAGCCTTAGTTGATAACCAAGTAGTTCTTGAGGTTTACATGGACGATACACACGCGTTGAGCATGTTTAGTTATACTAAGGACTGTTAGAACCTAGAGTAGTAGACCAAAGGGAGAATTGACGGAAGGGATTCTCCAGAGTGTCTTTTAATTACGCTACGAGACTATAGGGAGAATTGACATTGAGTGCTTCCCCCAGAGAGTCTGTAGATCCACGATGCGGCCACAGGGGGAATTGATGTTGAGTGCTTCCCCAGAGAGCCTTTATCATGATACAAGACCATATAGGGAATTAACGGTGAGTGCTTCCCCAGAGAGTCTGCATAATTACGTAGTTGAACCAGAGGGGTGAGACTGTGTGTGCCTCCCAGAGGGTTGCTAGTACTTAGAGGTTGACCATTGGGCTTAGACTGTGAGAGCTACCCAGAGGGTTACCTATTTTCTTCTTGTTGTTGACTGCTTACTTGTGTGCTTTAATTGTTAGAACTGTGGATTGTAGCTGCTTGTGATTTCCTGTTTACTGCTTCTTGTTTATTTACTGCCATATATTCATTGACTTTTAGGCACAAATATTGGGGTGATTTCCTACTGGGATTGTATCTCACACCATGTTTGGGCCATGTTTTTTGGCCCAAGTAGACTATGTTGCTGTAGGTATAGATAGGGTCAAGCACCCTTCTACTTCAGGATCGTGACAGCATCCGGAGCTGGGGTGCATGGGACCGAGTCGTGGCTCGCGATTCTAAGGTGCTAACTTTGTTTTTCTTTTTCTCTTGGTTTCAGTTGTATTTTAGCATGTTGTTTTGTTTGCTGTTTTCCTTAGATACTTGTACCTGCTGCATTATTGTCATCATAGTTATATATATACATCTCTTCAACTGTTTGGTTTCTGTTGTTATGCATGTTGATTACCGTTTCCATTTTTTATTGTTGTTTCATTACCTTGTATACCTTACCGAATGAGGGCATAGTTTCCCCAATGACTCACTAAGGCCCTCGCTGCTAGTCGGCAGCCTCTGGAGTTTGGGGAAACATGCTTGAGGTCATGTGGCATACTAGGTACAGGGCACAAGTGGAGGGGCTCCTTACTCGGGTCGTTACAAAGTGGTATTAGAGGAGTTCTTTTCTCTTGCTTTACTGTTTGGAGACATTAGCTAGGGATAGGATGGATTCAGTATATGGTATTAAATTGTGCTTGGGAGTAGCTAACCCGTGTATAGGGAAAGGACATACTACCTCATTAATTGCAGTTTGCTGGTTTTGTGTTTTATGGTTGATATGTTTTCACCTAGAGTGATCCGCATGACTTGTGTGGTGATTGTTTTAAAATTTCGGTTCTATTTATCTCACAACCCGATGAGATGAGGGTATGCCATCTCATGCATCATATAGGTACTTGTAGAATCACATGCCATGCATTCTTTCCATGCCATCTAGGGTGCATTAGTGATTTCTTGCTGTTGTGATAGACTTCGTGTAGATTATGCATGCTGTTGTGATAGATGATTGATAGAATCTCTGTTGTTATGTTAGAGAGCTGTTTTTCTCCCTTGTTTGTGACTTTAAGAGATGCCGAGCTTTGATTCGCGGGGAGTATGGGCCCTCACGAATCGAAATTTGGCTCCTCTTTCCCTTATTTTAGTGTTTCTGGGAGTCTGAGCAGTTTCTGAGCTACTGCCCAGAAAAAACCCAGAATACACGACGTGAACTTTTTCGATACACGCCGTATAGTTTTCAGGCCGTGTCACTGACCATGTGAGCAGAACACGATGTCATGGGGGTAACTTTGGGAACACGCCATGTACGATTGGTACACGCCGTGTATGTTTGGAGCTGTGTACCCGGCCGTGTCACTAACAACATGGTTCATGGAAGCTCGGGTAGAACATTTCGTGTCCTTAGGGAACACACCGTGTACTCCTGTCCAGGTACCCGACCGTGTCATGAACAACACTGGCCGGTGTTACCTTCTTTTCCACATGCCGTGTTTGTTCGGCACATGTCGTGTAGTCTTGTCTAGGTACCCAGCCGTGTCACGAACAACATGGGATGTGGTCACCTTGCCTATGCACGCCGTGTTTATTCAGAGCACGTCGTGTAAGTTTCAGCAGTGTAGACGGCCATGTGTTTCACAAACACGGGTCACCGAAGCCTTGTCTAGTACACGCTGTGTGTGTTGAGAACATTTCGTGTAGTCTTTGGTTAAGTCGGACCGTGTGGGTTAGCCGTGTAAGGAGACTTGGGCAGGGGAACCGTTTTCAATTACACGTCGTGTGTGGGTGCAACACGCTGTGTAGTTTGAAGTGTACGCGACTTGTAGGGAATGAGTACACTCCCATGTAAGTGGGTTAAGAAGACACACTGTGTAGTTTTATAAACACCGTGTAGTCATGTTTTGCAAACTTTTGTGTTTTTATTCCCATGTTCCCGTTTTGTACCCTTGTGTTCTCTGTCCTTGTTTTCCTGATCTAAGGTGTTCTTTTGATCTTTTAGAGCTATGCCTTCGAGACTTTCTCCGGTCTTACGTCTTTCGTCAGGTAGTGATCAAATTCTAGACAGGGCTGATCAGGGACTTCATTTCGATCCCCCAGGAGATCCAACCTTGGCACCGGCTGTTGTACCAGTCGCGGGCGCTGATGTGCAGTTTAGGGAAGGTTTCATGAGGATGATTTTGCCCTTCCAGGGAGCACCGCCTCCTGCCATGTCTATGGTAGACTTGACGTGGGTCTTTCAGCAGCAGTGTTCTCCCACGTTCATGGGGAGGGAGGACCTCAGGCTACAGAGTGATGGACGGAAGCCATGATGACTATCTTCGAGCATCTAAAGACACCTCCGGAGAAGCGGGTCCAGCTAGCCACCTACATGCTCTGATACTCCTCCAAGAGGTGGTGGGACGTGATATCACAAGAGGAACAACATCAGGCTATGACTTGGGAGGAGTTCCAGTGCGTGTTCTACGACTACTTCTACCCAGAGACCCTAAGGGCCGATCGAGCCCGGGAGTTCATGAGCATAGAGTAGGGTAATCTATCTATAATGTATTAGTCCTATCGTTTCACAGATCTGCAACATTTTACACCAATTCGGGATGGGAGTAGGGTGTTCTTGGCGAGGAAGTTTGAGGATGGACTCAGGTGGGAGATCCACTCACAGGTGAATGTCTTCCAGATGACTTCCATTACTTCCATCTTCAACCAGACACTGATTGCAGAGCGCAATCTGAGAGACTCTGGAGCTGCGAGTCAGGGTGGTTATTCTTCCAGGGATATATTTCCTTCAGATGACAGCAAGACGCACCGTAGGGAGCCTATGCGCGATGATTCGAGGAAGCGAGATGCATCATCAGGTCGCCAGGTGACATGCTATCAGTGTGGCCGGACAGGGCACACGAGGCCGCAATGCTAGAGGGACCACGCGGAGTGCCGATCTTGTAGCAAGATGTGTCACCATAAACTTTTCTTCCAGGTTTTCTCACCAGCAGTTGGTGACCAGGGTTCTTCCAGGACTCCTCGTTCAAAAGCAGAACCGCCAGTTTCTCACCAGTCGGGAAACTGGAGTTCTTCTGGCCGTTCGGGCCGAGGTGGAGGTCGAGGTCGTGGCGTTCTGCCACCAGTTTCTCATCACCAGTAGGGAGGTTCAGCTCAGAGTGGTCATCCAGGGGTGCAGGGCCGCGGTACAGGCCAGTCTTTCGCCGTGGATAAAACTTATCAGGAGCAGGATCCCAGCCCTTCTACTTTTTGAGTAATGATTTTAGTAGCCTCAGTTTTATCTTCATCCCTTTTCGATAGTGGTGCTACGTATAGCTTTATCTTTGTTTCTGTTGTGGAGAGCCTTGGAATCTGCGTCTTTTCTTCTGCCAACTCGTTGACACGAGACACACCTTTGGGAATGAAGACATCTAGTGTACGCCAGTGTAGATAGTGCCCTCTCGAGGTTTCAGGGTATCGCTTCTTATGGGATCTCTATGTCCTAGAGATGACAGGCTATGATGGAATCCTTGGCATGGATTGGTTGATTCCCTTTCAGGAAGTCATCGATTGTTATCTCCATAGAGTGGGTTTTGTTTTACCAGAGGGTGAATCTTTCCTTCATAGAGGCGAATGGGACGTTCAGGTGAGTCGGGCGGGACTCGAGCATCTTGGGCTAGGAGGGGTGATACCCTAGATTGCTAGTCTTTATCTGGATGATCAGGGGACTCCAAAATTGGACATTCCTACAGTGGAGGATTGCTTCAGGGATGTCTTTCCATAAGTATTTTCGAGTTTTCCTCCGGATCGTGAGGTAGACTTCTCTATTGAGCTCATGCCAGGAGTGGCACCGGTGTCCATTCCTCCCTATAGGATGGCCACACCTGAGTTTCAGGAGCTCAAGAAGCAGTTGGAGGAGCTATAGGATAAGGGTTTCATTCAACCCAATACTTCTCCTTAGGGTTCACCTGTTCTGTTTGCGAAGAAGGAAGACTGTACCATTCGGCTTTGTGTGGATTATCAGAAGCTGAACCAGTTGACGGTCAAGAACCGATATACCTTGTCGCAGATTGATGACTTTTTTGACCAGCTTCAAGGAGCCCGGGTGTTGTCGAAGATCTACATGAGGTCCGTTTATCATTAGTTAAGCGTTAGACCATCAGATATACCTCTGACAGCCTTCAGGAGCAGGTATGGTCTATACGAGTATACAGTCATGTCGTTTGGTCTCACGAACGCACGTGCAGTTTTCATGGCACTGATGAACCAAGTGTTCCATCCTTACTTCGACTCCTTCGTCGTGGTCTTTGTGGACGATATCTTGGTGTACTCTCACACTCGACACGACCATGCCACATATCTTGAGATCGTTTAGAGTACACTGAGAGAGCATTGGCTTTATGCTAAACTCTCGACGTGACACTTCTGGATGGATCAGATTCACTTCTTGGGTCACGTCATCTCAGATGTAAGAGTATCATTGGACCCTGAGAAAGTGAGATCTATAGTTTCCTGGGAGCATCTGAAGAACGTATTTGAGGTACGGAGTTTTCTAGGGTTGGCTGGATACTAAAAATGCTTCATTCAGAACTTTTTGAGCCTACCAACACTTTTGACAGGACTGACCAAGAAGGGGGTGAAGTTCTCATGGTCAGATTCTTGTGAGTCAGCCTTTCAAGAGCTGAAAGGGAGGTTGACGTCAGCACTAATACTAGTCTTTCCGGAGCCAAGTAAGAGCTACAATGTTTACTGTGATGCTTCAGGAATCGTGTTGGGAGTTGTGCTTATGAAGGGAGATGGATTCGTTGCGTATAGGTCTCGGAAGTTGAGGCCACATGACAGGAACTACCCTACGCACGATCTGGAGTTGGTGGTTGTTGTTCATGGCTTGCACTATTGGAGACACTATCATCTGGGAGAGCACTTTTTGGTCTTCATTGACCACAAGAGTCTCAAGTATATCTTCACTCAGTGTGAGGCAGCGCAGGTGGGTCGAGTGTCTTCAGTTCTTATATTTCAAGCTTGCCTATGTGCCGGGAAAGGGAAACATCGTGGCTGATGAGTTGAGTAGGAGATCTCGGATTCAGGCAGTTCAGGAGCTAGTAGTGAGTGTCAGCTGATGGATCTGTTCTCTGAGATACATCTGGAGGTGCACGACAGACGGGGACATACTTTTCTATCTTCTTTATCTGTTACCTCCACGCTACATTATCGGTTTCGAATGAGGCAGCTATCAGACTCATAAGGCTTAGTCCTATGGGAGATTGTGTCAGGAGAGGACCCTCTTCCTGGATAGACAGTGGGCGAGGATGAGTTCTTTTGTTTCGAAGGACTCGTATGGGTGCCAGCAGACATACGCGAGGAGCTGATGAGGTATTTACATTCCTCTGTTTGGGAAGTTCATCCTAGCGTCACCTCGATGTATCGGGACCTTCATCACCAATACTGGTGGCCAGGTATGAAGAAGGATGCTGCTGGTTTTGTCATGAGATGTTTTACTTGTCAGCAGGTGAAAGCAGAGAATCAGCGACCAGTGGGGATTTTACACCAGTTACTCATTCTGGAGTGGAAGTGGAACGATGCCGCAAAGGACTTTGTCACTGGGTTGCTGAGGACTCCTCGAGGGAAAGATGATGTTTGGGTTGTCATCGATAGACTTACGAAGGTTTCTCACTTCTTTCCGATCAAGGAGATCTTCAGTGTCGATGATCTGGGATGAATTTACATCAGAGATATCGTTCATCTACATGGAGTTCCGCGCTCTATTGTTTCAGACAGAGATGCGTGATTCACCTCTCAGTTCTGACAGGGACTTCAGAAGGCTTTGGGTACACAGGTACTTTTGAGTACAACATATCATCCCCAGACTGATGGCCAGTCCAAGCGCACTATCCAGGTGCCTGAGGATATGGTCCAAGCATGCATCCTGGAGATTGGTGGTTCTTGGGAGAAGCATGTTCCTTTGGTGGAGTTCTCCTACAACAACAGTTTCCAGGCGACCATTCAGATGGCTCCGTACTAGGATTTGTATAGTAGGCCATGTCGATCACCCTTATGCTGCCTGGAGGTATGAGAGGCAGCTTTTCTAGGACCTCGTCTTGTTCAGGAGACTTCAGATCAGATAGAGCTGATTCGGAAGAGGATAGCTACATCGCAGTCTCGATAGAAGTCTTATGCTGATTAGCGGAGACGACCTCTGGAGATTGAGGTCGGGGATCAGGTTTTCCTGCGTGTCGCACCGAGTTTGGGACACAAGAGGATTCAGAGACAGGGTAAGCTTTCACCACGGTACGTCGGACCGTTTGAGGTCTTGGAGAGAGTTGGGCCGGTCTCCTATCGATTGAAGCTACCTCAGAGGTATCGGTCCATGCATGACGTCTTCCACGTCTCTCAGCTCCGACGCTACTTTTCAGACCCATCTCACGTATTTCAGCCCGAGGAAGTCGTGATTGAAGTAGATGCATCGTTCGAGGAGCACCCTATCCGGATTTTCGATCATAGTACGAAGGTTCTCCACGGGTGGTATGTTCCTCTGGTGTGTGTGCTATGGTAGCACGAGCGAGTATAGGACGAGAACTAGGAGAGGGAGACTGATTTATGATCGCAGTGTTCAGAGCTGTTTGGTGTTTCTCCTTCTCTGCCTCGTTAGGGAAATTTGGGGATGAATTTATTTCGGGGGGATGTTTGTATGAACCTGAATCTCTTTTCAGGTATGTTTTTCCTTTTTCTGGAGTTTTTGAGAAAAAAATTTATTTTTCTGGAAATTTCAGAAGTACACGTTGTGTACGTTTTGAGTACACGCCGTGTATTTTTCCCCGTCTTGAAGCCTTGTGCTGACCATGTCCGAGCCACACACACGGTGTGTAAGGATGAGGTGGAGGCCGGTTATTTCGGAGTACGGAGAAATTGATGTACACGCCATGTACTCAAGAAGTACACGCCGTGTAATTTCTTTTTTTTTCACTAAATGGACTGGGGTCGCGTCTAACCCCAATTTTCATCTTCTTCTTCAGTTTTTGACCATCCAGAAGAGACCGTACGGTCGGATCTTCGATGGTCTCCCACCTGGCTGTCCGTTCTCTGATTCGAGCATGGTCGATTGCGTTGGAATCACAGTGGTGAGTTCTTCCTTCTACTTTAGCCTTGTTTCTGGATTCCCCCTCGTTTCCAAGTTCTCATGGGATGAACGTTTTGTGCATTTTCTCAGATCTACATCGTTCTAAGGTGAATATGTCCTCGAGGTTCACGTAGATCGATCTCCTAGGATCGAGGTAGGTGGTTTGTGCCTTTCCGTAGAAAGTTGGTGATTATTATGTGCAAATTACACCAATACCGTTGAACGGGGTATTGCATGTTTCCTTTTTTTCCCTTGTTGTTTTCTTGCTTTGCTTGATTGCTTTAGTAGAGGTTATTTCTTGTGATTAGTGTAATTTATTTTGTGCTCAGGTTTCTTTTCCATGCTCGTTTTTCCTATTGGCCTGTTTTCCAGTTTCCATACCTTGTTGTAGGATAGTGGAACTATCTCTTTTGTTACTATTGAGCCTTAGTTGATAGCCACGTAGTTCATGAGATTTACATGGATGATACAGACGCACTGAGCATGTTTAGTTATACTCTGGAATGTGAGAACCTAGAGTAGTAGACCAATGGGAGAATTGATGGAAGTGCTTCTATAGAGTGTCTTATAATTACTATGTGAGACTATAGAGGGAATTGGCGCTGATTGATTCCCCAGACAGTATATAGATCCACGACGTGGGCCAAAGGGGGAATTGACGGTGAGTGCTTCCCCAGAGAGTCTGCTTAATTACGTAGCTGAACCAGAGGGGTGAGACTGTGTGTGCCTCCCAGAGGGTTTCTAGTAGTTAGAGGTTGACCATAGGGGTTAGACTGTGAGAGATACCCAGAGGGTTACCTTTTTTCTTCTTGTTGTTGACTGCATACTTGTCTTCTTTACTTGTTAGAACTGTGGATTGTAGCTGCTTGTGCTTTCCTGTTTGGTGCTTCTTGTTTATTTACTGTAATGTATTCATTGACTATTAGGCACAAATCATTGGGTGATTGCCTACTGGGATTGTATCTCACACCCTATTTGGGCCATGTTTTTGGGCCCAAGCAGACTATGTTGCTACACGTATAGATAGGGGAAAGCGCCCTTCTACTTCGGGATCTTGACTTCATCAGGAGTTGGGGAGAATGGGACCGAGCCGTGGCTCACGATGCTGAGGATCTTACTTTGTTTTTCTTTTTCACTTGGATTGAGTTGTATTTCAATATTTTGTTGTGTTTGCTGTTTTCCTTAGATACTTGTACCTGCTGCATCATTGTCATCATAGTAGTATATATACATTAATTCCGCTGTTTGGTTTCAGTTGTTATGCATGTTGTTTACCACTTCCGCTATTTATTGCTATTTTCTTACCTTGTATACCTTACTGAATGAGGTCATAGTTTCCCCACTGACTCACCAAGGCTCTCACTGCTAGTCTGCATCCTCTGGCATTCGGGGAAACGCACTTGAGGACATGTGGCGAACCGGGTACGGGGCACCAGTGGAGGGGCTCCAGACTTGGGTCATTACAAGGTACAACTACACACTTTGTTTGACACTCTAGGGGGATATAATTTGGAAAATCACAAACCCCTTTAAAAAAATCATGATTGATTTCAATAGATGATGACTATGAATGACCTATGATAAACCTAAGGATTCATATATTAACAATAGGGTGTCAAGATTTTGAAATTCTATAAAATATTTTTCAGGGTTATTTGGTTCTACAATATTATATTTATTTCTTACACTACTATTTTTGTTTCACTAAATGTGTGGAACCTGAAGGAACCATGTTAATACTAAGTTTCAAAGAAAATGAAATGATTTTCCTATTGAGAAACAAATGTTACGGGAGCTAGAATAAAAAATCTCATTGCAATGATTAGATAATTTATCAATCTATTAATCAAGATGAATATCCAAACATGAAAAGGAGGGATCAATTTAATATTGAGCCCTTTATAAAGAAGCATTAATTTATCTTTAAGTGGTTTCACTAATCCTCTAATAATTGATCCATGAATCATTACTAATGAAACAATACTTTCATTTCTTCTGTGTTTGGATCAAGAAAAATTCATTCTGGATCTCTATCATTTTTAAGGTTAATAATATCATTGGTGGACTATTGTCAATAATATGAGTAACCATGATGAAATTAAATCCATGGAATGGGATGAGTCTAAGAAACCTATTTTTTAATAACTACTTTCCCCATATTTAACTTAATGTAGTGGAGAAGGGATTCCAAGAGTCAATATATATGTATAATGAATTACTTGGTACATAAAAGGAAATTTTTTCAGGACATGTGACTAATGCTTCTAGTATTATCATCAAACATTAATGTAAGGTTGATGATTTAGTTAGTTGATTAAAATCATGTCTCAAAACTATGATGGCCAAAAATAAATTCATTAACATTAAGGACATCATTTTTTGTGCTATCATGTTAAAAATGAAGGTTGTGGTTACCCATCAAATAAATGGTTTTTAATAAAATTAATATGGAAATCAAAATAATATCTGGAAGCCATAGAGAATTAAACATCAAATTTTTTTAATACTCATTTTGTGGAAGGAATCACGGAGGATGTATTCTTAAGTGGACCATTAAATCATTATTATGTGTGATGGAATTTTATAAATTTATTGTTTACCATAGTAATGAGAAAAAGTTGGATACAATGAAAATAAAGAGAAAGTTTTACAAAATAAACCACCAAAAATTAATTGTTTCATATACATGGATTTTGGTAATTATTAGAATCAACTCCCTAATATAACGCATAATGACAATAGTAACACACAACAACTGATGACTAAGGATAATAGAAAGGATAATGCAATCACAATGTATAAAGTGATTCATGATAATTTGGGATCACTTGTCCTCTAATCCTTAGTTGGTAATTCCATAATTTATTTTATATGAAGGATACCTATAAAAATTATAGTTTCTGTACATTAGTGGAAACTGAAGTGGTTCTAAGCTTTAATTATCTCAGTCTACTTGGATTTTCGAGTAAGGAAAAAAATTTGATATATTTATCTAAAAAATAATGAACATATGTTTCTTATGTAACTTTTTTCTATCAAATATTATATCATATTTAATAAAAAGTGTAAAATTAATTTTGGAGGTGGATATGAATCCATGTAAGACTAAAATAAGATTTATGAATACCAATATGGATTTAGGAGTTTAATATTGATCATAATATCAAATTTTTAAACACCCACTTTTGGGTTTTAGGTGGTGGCAGTTTATCAAGGGTAAGTATTTTTTGGACAATTTTTATGTAAATAAAAACCTTAAGTTTTGTATAAGTTATAATGAAAAAGTTATTTGAGGAGGAATTACTTAATATTTAATGAAATTATATTTATGGAATTAGAAACCATTAGGTTTTATGTTTTCTATTATGATGAGGAAATTATGAATATTTTAGTAATTATACAAATATATATTTGGAATGAAATATCTCACAAGCTTGGTGATAATTGGTTACATCCAGAATGATGAATGGATTGATCCCAAAATAGAGGGGAGACAATGGAATATATCTTATGGCTGGTCTATGAGAAATAATATTTATGGATGAATAATTGAAAGATAAATATTTATGAGTATGTATCTATGTGTTTGGTATGTCAGAAAGATAAGGAAAAGAGATACATTCTTAAAGATATAACCCAATGATTATCTATAGTAAAATGAAAAAAGGATAACATCACCATGGATTGTTTCATTAGACTCCCCATAATATCAAAAACAGAAAACTCTATAAGGGTTGTAGTCTTCACCTTAAAATATCAGAACATTTCATCACTATTTGAGGAGATTCCACTATGGATCAGCTTTATAGGATATACAATAAGGAATTAGTAAGGCTGATTGACATAGAACATTCTATTATATTTGATCAAGATATATGGATTTCCATAATGTTATAAAGATGTTATTAAAAGAATCTTAATGTAGAGTTGGGATTCAGTACTACATATCGTCCTCAAATACATTGTCAGTCTAAGTGAATAGATCAAACCCTTAAGGGTATGTTAAGATCTTGTTTGATGGATTTCAAAGGTATTTGGGATTATCAGCTTCTTATAAGTTAATTTTAATTCAAAAATATATATCACTCGAATAATTCAAGTGGATCCTCAATAATCCTTCAATATAAATATTTTTAGAGATTAAACATGGTCAAATGAAGTTGGAGAAAAAATCTATTGGGGCCTAGTATAGCTGAAGGAGTGGGCAGAGAAGTTGAGATCTATTCAACAGAATATAAGGGAAGAAAAATATTGATAGAATAGATAAAATTATGATCTTCCACATGATATATAATTTGATGTATTTGAGAAGTTTTTTATATGAATTTATCCATGTAATAAAGAAGGTAAAACTAATCCCTCAGTATATGAGTTCCTTTTAAATATTTTTATTTCATTTGTATGGTTTCTTATCATTTGGAGCATCCACTGAACATCTCTCAGCTTCATGATGTGTTCCTTGTATCTGTCATGGGGGAGTGATCTACAACAAGTAATAAATGTAGAGGTAATAACTTTGGAGAGAAATAATTATTATAAGGATCACCATATGTAGAATCTAGTTGATAGAGAGAAACATAAATAAACTAATATCACTCAACTGGTCAATTATTAATGAAAAAACCACTATCTTAAAGATGTTATATGCGATCATAAGGATGTAATAAGGTAAATGTATCCATGGTTATTTGTGAGAAAGTGAAGGAATTCCAATGGTGAGAATCATTTTAAGGGAGGTATAATGTAACATTATAAGATTTCATCAACAATATTTTTTAATTAAATCTATTTTCTTTTATAGATTGTGCTATACAAAAAACCGAGTTTTATCAAAAAACTACATACTATTAAAATACTATTATACAATATGATAATTATTTCATAGCCATTTGAATGAGTGTAGGGATATATTTAACTAAATTATAAAAATATATGGCTTACACATGAACATAAAATATTTTCTTTGGTGAAAAAATAATTAGAAATAAAAGTAAGAACCATTTGAAAATAAATGAAAATCTTTTTCCTAAAAAATATTTTGTGTGCACTAAATATTTTTTCCCTAATAAATTAAACAAATAAAATCCGGTGAACTATTTCAATGAAATTTATATATTATATTTTCTGTCAAATTATTAATATTCATCTTGTGTGTTTTATAGACATGAGAAAACAAAAATCAAATTTTGTCCTTAGAAATTGTATTTTTCTATAAAATAGTTTTTTCACATTTTTCACAGTTATTTTAAAACTAATTTTTAAATATTATAGAAATTTGTTTTGAAATAATAAAATTCATATTTTCAATCATAATTTCAAAATTTTATTGGAGTGAATTTTTATTAATTTTCAAAGAAGTTAATTTGTTGGATGAATAGTAAAATACTTGTACTTATAAAATAGTTATTTCATTCAAATAATTGAAAAGAAATATGTTATTATGATGTGATTTTAAAAGTAAAATTAGTAAAATTATATAATTAAAAATTCAATTTAATTCATTTGAACTAATTTCATTTTAAATTTTTATATAAACCCATTTTAATCATTTGAAAAATTTCTGATTGAAAACCGCTTTTTATTCACATCCGCATGTTTAATATAAAATTAAAATTTTCTACTTTTGGGAATGAAACATGGATATTTTTTAATATCTGTAATAATATTATTAATATATAATAAGTTCCACATAATATTTTTATCCAAATCAATAGTAAAGAGTGAAAAAATTAAATATTGCGGTTATGGTTAAAAATGTTAACAAGGGTTAATTTAAAAAGACAAGGTGTAAAATTCCCTACAAACATTTCCAAACCCAATTTTATGGCCACATTTAGATCATATATCCAATAATTATTGATTATGGACAATTATGGGTGCATATTTATTGTGAAAAACTTTGGTACACTATATTATTTTCAAATAATCCTTGTGTGTCATCTCCTCCACTTATAAAAGGCCACCACATCTCCTCCCCTCTCCACATAACCAAAAACCTATGGTTTTGAGAATACCT
Source organism: Viscum album (assembly GCA_963277665.1). Taxonomy (NCBI): domain Eukaryota; kingdom Viridiplantae; phylum Streptophyta; class Magnoliopsida; order Santalales; family Viscaceae; genus Viscum; species Viscum album. Next base: position 111,829,193 of record OY728151.1, read on the forward strand.
ACCCAAATTACTTCATTATTTACATATATAAAACCATGAGGTATTTTTTCAATCATAAATCCAATATAGGAATGCATTAGGTTAAACCTAAAGATGTTTCCTGGAGAAGAGGTTAAATTTTAAACTATGCATTTTTGTTATACTTATTCATGTAAATCAACAAAATATTCATAAATTATAATAATTTAATAACCCCATTATATACCATATTATTATTATTTTAAAATTTCATAACTTATATACATATTCTCTTCTATAAAATGGGAATCACACCCACTGATTGTGTATACGACGGACTACCACCACATGAAGAGATGTGATGTGATTTTCATATTTTTTACTTGTATGGTAAAAAAAATATTGACTAAATTAATATATTTTATATTTTTAAAATAATTATATTAATTGAATTTTTATTTCACATATACCATTTTACATTTTATTCTGAGGGAGAAACAATAACGTTATTCATGTGTATGGTAGGCAACCACCTCACAAAGCGATGTGATTCATTTTTCACTCACACTGTTAATGGAATGAAATAATTTTAAATATAATGAATATATTATATATATATATATATATGATATAGAAATTATTATGGAAAGGTAATATGTTATGTAACAATATTTTGTTTCATCCTTTTTCTAATAGAAGCAAGACTCGTTTGTATGTTTGACCTAAAGTCTCAATGAATGATGTATTTTGTTTTCTATATCTAAAATTTATGGATTAATATAAATACAAGCATATTTAATATATATAATATTTATATAATTTTTAAAATTATATGAATTCATGAAAAATTACAAAAATTAAATGGAAAAAAATCAAAAATCTAAAATATACACAGAAAACAAAGCAGTTTTTACCGAAAATGTGATTCTTTCAAGGAATCAATAAAAAATGAGAAATAAATTGTACTAAGTTAATAATATATGCTTTGATATATGTATAATTATGGTTATTTATTATATTCCTAATAAAATTAGACTTAGTTTACATGTTTTTAAAATGTTTATGAAATAAGTAATTAATTATGGTGTGGGATTTCAATCACATTTTTTACTTCTTTGAGAAAAAATTTTTATTCACCACCTAATTATTTTATGAGGTTTATATACTTCTATTAATTGAATTTTATTATTATCATACTCAAAATTATTTTTATCTATGTATATATTTTATAATATCTATTTCATGGGGATTATGGTTCAAATGTTATCAACTGAGAAATGTATTTTTTGGATTAGATGTTAAGTTATGAACCCATCATGTTTTATGTTGTGTAAATATAAACCCATTGAAATTTAATATCATTAATACAATTATTATCATGATATTCTGTGTTTCATTTAATGTAATTATTTCATAGGGTTTATGATTCAATTTTATAAAAGTGGTAAGGTTTTTACGATGCAATCTCATCATTTATTGGGATTGTTTCTATTTATGATTCCAATTATTAAATATTAGGATATATATATCAAAAAATTAATGATTTTTATTATCCTATGTTTATTCAATGACAATAAATGTTTTCCCTAAATTTTATTCCATTACAATGATAGGATTCAAAAATAATATATTTAATGAAAACCAATATTATTTTTGTTTTTAGTCAAAAACACTTTTATTCTATATCAAGGTTTTAAGAAAAAAAAATTAAAATTACCAAGTGTATTTATTAAATAATTTTTACCCATGTTTTTCTTGTGATTAAATGTTTTAAAATGAATCCTAATGTCATTTTAAAAACACGCCCTATTTTTATTCTTCCAAAAAATTGAAAAGAATATTTTGTTAACCTTTATGATATTTCCCACCATTTAGACCATTTATTTTTTAAATATTAATTTATATGTTTTAATTTTTTAAATGAAATGGATTTATTTATTTTTCCATCCAATTTTTTTAAAAAAATCATTTTGAAATAATGTTTATTTTCTGGATGAAAATTTTTAACATATTTTTAATGTTTCTTTGATAGATTTCCACAGGTTTTCAATGAAAAATGTTTTTTATCATTATTTGGGTTTGAAAATTTCGTTTTCAAAGTGAAAATGTTAATTTCATTAATAAATGTCCCATGTGACATTTCAAAATATATTTCCACATAATATGTAATTATTTTATTTTACTTATAATTTACTAGGAATACAATCCAAATATTCAATTCTTATTATTTATTTTCTTATTTTATGGTTATGATTAAACAATGTTTATGAAAGCTGTTTTTTTCCATAGATTATAACATGGTAAATTTATTATAGAATAATTTTTTTCCATTTTTGATGCTATGATGGCAGGATTAAATGATTATGAAACATACATCTTTTCCATAGGATATTCTATGATAAAATGTATATGAAACACATTTCCTTTAATGTGTTCTGATATGATGAATATTTTATATTATTTTGTAACATGTATGTATGATTTTTATTATTTAATGGTAGGAAATAAATTTCCCTCCAAAACATTAGGAAAATATTTATATCTCATGAGATAAGGAAGACTGGAATTTTTAGTGAAACTAGCTGAGTAAGGGACCTTTTCCACTATGATTGTTAGGGAAGTGAACCTATAAAATTATGATGGTATGGGGAGTAAACACATTCCCTATTATAGTTATTTAAATTATTTATTAATACTAAGGAAATTACATTCTATGTTTATTTGTATTTAAAAAATCTATGTCCTTTCCAATTTTATGTTCTCATGGATTATATTCTTTGATTCCATTGTGATTAATGTAATATAAACTATAAAGATTCATTCCATATATAGATTTTATTATCTATTATATAAATGATACGATCTTGATATATTATTCTTATTTTATCATACCCTTATGCTCTTTATATGTTAATATCTCTGTTTTTTACCGTTACTAAGAATCTAAGCTCACCCATTCTTATGTTTCAATTCCCTAGGTTATGAGGAAATATTTTAACTAGGTAATATATATAAGAAAAGTAATATAAAGGTGGGTATCTATGGGTTATGTTGAATATATTTCAATATTTATGAAGATTACATGTGTAGTATTAAATGACCCTAAACCATTGTTGTACTTATTTTTTATAAAATTATACAGTTATAACATTTTAAGATGATGTAATTATTTATGAAAATAGTGGGTCACTATAATTATAAAAATAAATACAATTTATTAAAATAAATTAAAATTTAACTAAACACTAATATGAAACCAACTATAATGAACCAATATAAACATGACACAAATAATAAGTTAATATCATGATTGAAATAATACATCTAATAAAATGTCACACAACTCAAGGATAAAATGGATTAGTGTTCCATATATGATCTATGAAAATTTCCAATTTTATAATATCCATGAACAATTATCCAAATATTTCTTTTCTAAAACCATTTTAATAAATCTATGATGACATAATAAAAGTCATAAATTGGGGAATATATACATAAAAAAGGGTTTAGATCAGACACTCTATAATGGAAACACATTTCATAATGTTTTAGATCATAAAATTGATGGACAACATAAATAAGACACAAATATCATAATAAAATATGATAAGACAGCAATCGAATACCATATATAATGATAGTGAAATATAAGATCATAACTAAATCAATATGGAAATGTAAAAAATTATTATGTGGCTCAAAATAAAGATCAATAATCACAAAACGTGTGGGAAAAATATAAATATGTAAAATAATTGAAAAAATATTACTAAATCTAGAACACATGTAATTTCAAGGAAATGAATTATATCATTAAAATTTGTAATAACATGATAAAAATCATGGTAATTTGTAATAAACATTAGTATAAGAAACCTTTTATGAGCATACCCATCATTCCCACTCTAATGTGATGAAAAGAAATATGTAAATTCCTAAAAAAGAAACCAAACCCTAAGCTCTACGCTTGTGTGAAAAAACTCATTATATCTTTGCTTAACTATTTTAGGAGATATAAACATATGCCAATGAATTAGATGATGATATTGGAACCCCATGATTTATCTATATATATAACATAGAAATGAAATCAGAAACATATATTTTAGACATCAATAAAAAAAATGTAATTTCTTAAATATCCTAATGGGAATAAATTACTTTTCATAAATAAACCATGTAAGTATATTGGGTTTTCTAAAATACCAAAATGATATAAAATAACATAATTAGTTAATAATTTGATATAGAAATCATATCAAACAATATTTTCCTAATAAAAGAAAATATAAAGTGAATAAAAATCCATTAGAGGGTTATCATTTAAATATAATGAAAACCAAATAATGAAAATATCATTTTAAAAATATTATGTGTTCATCATTATAAAATACACAGTTATGTGTTTCTTTATAAAATTATATTCTTCTAAAAATAAGGTAAGTGAAATAAAAATATTTCATAGAAATGGTTTTAAAAAAATAATATTTTCCCTTACATGTGAAGAATAAACATAATTTAAAATTTAAAATGTTTGTGACCATTGGGGATTGAAAATCGAGAAGTGTATAACTCAATAGAAACAATTTGAGTTACTATGTCACTTACCATAACACGTAATATCCATAGAAGTGATTTTTCATCATTTACTATAATGATAAATATATTAATTCCTTATTTTTTAATATTCTTCTGATAAATTTCCTTTAATAATCTATGTTAGCAACTAGTCTCACCATTTTTTATATGTTTATGATCTCTTTTCATGGTCGAGTCTTAATAATCTTGACCATTTTGAACAAGGTTCATAAATTTAGAGTAGAAATTCATATTTATCAAAAATTATCATCATTTCCAAAAATATAAAGTTATTGGAATTGAAGTTCTATAAATACCTATAACATTATTGTTAAATACATGGGATTTTAGTCATTTTTGACAAAATAATTTGAGGTTATTTATTAATATTGACGGAAAACCTTATAACAATTTTAATTTTTTATTTTATTAAGAAATAATAATATAAATTATATATATAAATTATATAGATAATATATAATCATCAAATATAAATGAAAACTAGCCATGTTTGGATAATCGAAAAGCAGAATAAACTACTCATTATTGGCTGTAGTCTGCACATATTCATGGGTGATGATATCACTTCAATAGATTTGGAGAAAAGAAGTTACATGGATTATCTTCTAAGAATATAAAATATTTCATAACTATAATTATAATATATTAATTTACCAATAATGAACAACCTTTTTTAGTGTTAACATAAAATGAAACATGTGGCATCGTAGAGGCAGTAGCCCACACAATTCATGCTTCACATTATTGATCATTCTTAATGAAAGTCGGGGGGGTCCTTAATTATTTTACCATAATTATAGTAACAATATATTAATATAATGATCACGATACTATCATTTTAAGATAGTAAAATTAAATTTTATGAAGAAAAAGACACATAAATAATTAGAAAAAAATGGAGGAGTGGTTAGAAATATATTTCATATAGGTTCTATTCTCTACTTTGCAAAGGGGAATAAACCACTGATGGATTGTCTATTGATAATACAATTACCCCATTAATGTGGATATAAGTTTGTATGTGTGTCTTTGAAATATTATTTTAATAAAATATGTTTGATTCGATGTTAAATTATGTGACGAGATGAGTTACCCTTTTATAAGTTAAAAAGGGGGGCCATTTTTGCAAATAAATAAAATTTATCATTAATAAAAATTAATTCACTTAGAATTTGGATAAGAAATTTATAAAAAAAATGGATATATTAAGCTAAAATTTCAATAAAAACATCCCAAACTCAAACAAAACATGTTTTTATCATTTTACCTCTTCAGTTACCCAGTTTTACTATTTTGGTTTTCATCACGGTAACTAGTTTATACCATGCTAATTTATTATTTATGCATAAATATAAAGATGTCATTAATATATTATTTTGAACTAATTATTTCTAATTCCAAATCAATTTTGTGATTTATTTTTTCTAATTATAAAAATTAATTTGAAAAACAAAATGAGTATTGTATCAATTCTTTCCGAAAAAAATATAACTTATGTTCTAAACTGCCAAATATGTGTATGTAAATTAAAAAAAATTATAATTATAAATTATCTTATAAATACATATTTCCTTATAAAAATGTATTATACATTTAAAATTCAACCTCATACACTTGTAACCTCACCTAAATTTTAATCATTTAAATAATTAAAATTTTTTCTAAAAATATAATTTTTACGTTATAAAAAAAATTAACATAATTTTTCATAATTAAGAGCCTGAAATTTATAATTTTAGTTTTTAATTTGATAAAAAAATATAATAAATAATCCTTATTTAATGAAGAAATTTTTAAAAATAATTAATCTTAATATTTATTTTTATAGATTTCTAATTTAAAATATTTTGTTATATTATTTAATATATAATAATTTTCTAAAGGGTTTCAATTTAATCTATTAGGAAAAAATATTTCAAACATAATAAACTTTTTCTTTGAATATAGTATTAATTTTATAACTAATAAACATTTACAAATTTAGTTAAAAATGATAAATTTTGTTATTTAAATAAATTTTACTACAAAATTGATATTAAAACCTTTATTTTAATTGTATATATAAATAATATGATATTATAATAGTAATATTAAATTTTTTACTTTCCAAATAAATATATATAAATATATAATATTTTAATATCATAGTTTTAGTTTATTGTGTGTTATATTATTTTAAAAATAAATGAATTTAGTATAAATATTTGATTTAAAAACAATGAACATTGTTTAGAAGAGAAAATTTGAAATGACATTATTTTAACAATATTTCCTTCAATATACATATTTTATACTATGATATTTCATTCTTATATATACATATATATTATCATACTAAATTATTAGATTTTTTCCCTATAACATTGTAAGTCATAGTTAGTATTTCATATTATAAAATTTTTATAGTTATTTCTTGATCTTTGTCATTATATGTTTTTTTCTATTTGTGGTCCCCATGGGTGAAGATGATCTATAAAATTTCCAAGTGTTGAAGGTTTTATTCTTTTTTATCTGTTGTTCCCTACCGATTTATTAACCTTTAATAGATTTATTGTATCCATCATGAGTAATAATACATGTTGTGCAATACATAGTTTTATGATATTTTCTTCTGACCCTCAAAATATGAATGAATATTGTTCTCTTAAACAAAAATGATATTTTTTTTTATTTTCTAGTAATTTTTTATTCCTTAAAAAAAATGAAAAAAATTACCACGGATTTGTAAACATAGTATTTATAAAAATTAAATTCTTCTAAAAACCTAGAACGGTAAATTTAGAACGCATATAGGAATAATAAAATCATTACTATTAATAACCAAAATAGTTCTCTATGTACATGTATGTAGTTTCATTCAATTCAACAATCAATCATTGAGTTTAAATTATAATGGTGTGTCAATTAAACGATACTCTCATTAGCTGATGATGCTTATGAACCACCTTCGAGAACACCTTCTTTATCACCTTCCTTAGTTTCCATTGGTAGCATAGAATTCATTTCCCTTATAACTACTACAATAATATTTTATATGATCCACTCTCATATCCCAAAACCTATAATTCATACTTTTAAAAGGAAAATATATCCATCAGGTATGTAGTTATTAACCAATTTTTTCTTCAAATATATTTTTAATCAACATTCCATAAAATTAGAAAAAAATTCAATGTACTCATTTTAATTATGAGTTAATATTCACTAATTTCCCCTTAAATTCCATCTAGTATATATGAAATTTAATTATATAATTATTTCAACTCACTGCCTTTATGGTATGAATATCAATGTAATGGTGTTGTTTAATGCATTAATTATATATAATAATATATACCTCAACAAAATCATGTAATGGTGTACCCCACAGTGTTGTGTATATTGTATCCTCATGATTTATCATCATATATATGAAAAACATGACATTATTATAAATCATTGATTATTCATTGACAGAAACTCCACAACATGAATTACCACTTCACATCATTGTCACCAATACACTAAAAATACTATGAAATGTATTTTTAGATTTCATGGAACACATATTCTATCATTTTATGGATACCTTAAATTATTAGAGCCAATGAATTCCAACCAATCACATTCATTTTATTTCATCATCCCCCCAATGAGTGAATACCACATATCCTTGAAATAGTTAGGGATAAAACATTACACACCTCTTTAAGAATCTTATTAAATCATCAATGATCTATATAAAATCTGAACATTTTATTAAAAAAATGAGAAATTAATATTTTTAAATATTTCATTATTACCTAAAGAAGGGAAACATGGGTTTCCATTGAAAGTTCAGAAATATAGTTCATGAAAAATTTCATGTTTTCCCATGAATAGTTCATTAAAAAATAAGCTAATCTACATTATTTTGGTCATGACACTTCAAATAATTTTGTGTCTTGACAGCTAATACTCATTTAGTGAGAAAGAAGAAAACCATATATATAGATTCAAAAACTATTTTATTTTAAAATATATACTTTCACGGACATAAGTTTTTCTATTCAATTTACATTTAATTGTAAAAACTACACTTATATGACTAGAGGATTCATTTAATGGTTTCAATCCCACTAGCATAAATTATACAACATTTCTAGACAAAATCATCAAAATACCATAACCATGTCTTCTTCCTCATACGTATTCCAGTATGTTTCATATCACTTTATCAAAAAAAATATCTATGATTACATCTCCAAAAATGTTCAATGTATTATTTCTAGTGGATTACCTATAAGATATTTATATTTAACATTAACTAATGGAAAATTTAATTTCATACATATATTATTATTATTCCTTCTAGAAATTTATTAACTTCTAAGAAATCATATTTTAGAGAGGTATTCTAAAAAACATATAATATCTTTTTCTAAGTGTTATTTTCCAAGCGCTGCTATGTTGATGAGAAATACACTAATTTTTAATAATTCATTATTTAAATAGGAATATCTAGAGTAAAATTTTGATTATTATGGTCATATTTTATTATATTTTATCCCTAATATGATGATACATGCCATATATTTTATTATTTATATATATCATAGATTCTATGGATAGAATTGATAGGATTTTTACATTTCAATTTATATTTCCATTTTTACCCACCACTAGGGTCTCTAATTTGGATTCATATTGTTGATTAGGAAAAAATTTAAATAAATGGGAGGCAGTGGAATGTTATCATTAGTTATGGTAAAATTGTTCCATTGTTATATTGCACTTTGATTTCATGGATACCCCATAATAAGAAATAGAAAGGGAAAAAATATAATTAAAATATAAAGAATCATCCATTCCTTCCATTGATTTATTTGATTTTTGATAATTCAAAAAAATGGGAAATTTTTTGGAAGTGGTTTTTTAAATAAAATGGTGATATTTAAAAGAGAAAAGTACCATTATTAACATTTCAATTGTATTTTAGGAAATATATCTATGATTTAGAAATTATCCCAGAGACTGTTTTTATAATTATTACTTTTATTACACAGTAACCCTTAAAAGATAAACTATAATTTCGAAAATTCCTCTTGATTTCTTGGTTTTGATTTATAAATTGGTCATTTGGATTCATTTTTATCCTACAGTTAAAACTCAAGTTCATGTGGATTTAGTAATAATATAATTAAATTAAGCTCGAGTGATGTGATAAATTATTTGGACACAATGAATCATTATTTATATATGATATTTAAATAGTAACCCTTATAATCACTTATGAAATACATGAGATCACTTTAATATTGTTGATTTATAATTAATTATTAGACATATTACTATTAGTTTTAGTTAATTTCCATCAACAGATGTTGTACTATTGATTTTATTACACTAGTTATGTAATTAAAATATCAATATTTGTGCATTTATAAAAAGTTTATAATTCCATACTATGAAAAATTAGTGAAATAATCATATTTTTATGATTTAAATATTCTCATATTTGTTTGATAGATGATACGTTCATTGTTCAAAATAATTGAATTTATAATGTTGACATTTCGATTGATTCTTTCAATAATATAGGAACCATTATAATGATAAATCATTTTATATTCACCCTTCAAGAATCCTAATTATATAATATTTTAATAATTAAAATATATTATTTCCAAAATTTATGGGTTGACACCCATTCATGATGGAAATAGTGACGATAGTAAAACATAATTCAAATAGGTTGTTCAATCTACCCAGAGAAGAACAAGTTATAGTGATGAATGTTTATGTTTATAGAGTTATTATATAGTAATTCAATTTTTCAGGAAGCGTAGTAATCTTATTATAACTTCATATGTTTATATATTGAGATTAATAATTATTTAAAATTTTATGGTAACTAAAATACATGTTGAAGAACTTGATAATTGTAATGAGGACATTACTACATCATGAAATGTGTTTCCTAGTAATGAACGATTTCATAATCATTCTCAGAAAAAAATTAACCCAACATCAATGAATAATGTAGGTGTTGAAAAAAAATTTAGGTTTTTGATATATATTTTAGGGTTATGAGTGGCTTTGAATGGGTGATAGTTGGGTCATTTTATAGATGAATTGACGTTCCATTTTTACATGTTCTCATTACTTAATGGTATAAAAGGATCATTTTTACATTAAAAGACACTATAAGTTGAAAAAATCATGGATCCTCAAGGTTATATCCATTATCACATTATATTTTTATTATTAAATTTTTTATGCATAATTTTAAACTTATATTTTATATTATGTTTTTTCATAGTGTGGTGATTACATTCCCCATTTATCCAAATAAATTATTTTTTCCAATTAAAAAAGGGACAATTTTTTTACCTAATATATATTCCTTTTTTCTAAATGAATCTATTTTATAAAACTAAATATTTATATAAATGAAATTTATTTTTTATTTTAAAATAGAAAATAATTTTTAAAAAATATTTTCAATTCAATAACAATAGTTTCTTATATAATTTTCAATTATATCTCACTTATAATAATTTTTTTTACAGAATTTTTGATATAAAAATTTATGCATGTTTAATATATTTTATATAATATAAATTTAATTTATAAAGATTTATTAAATACTCATTATAACATTTTCAATATACCCATTTTATATATTAATTCCAAATAATCATATATATTTACAAAACTCATATAAAATCATAATGGTTATATTAATTAATTTCACTCTTATATATAAACATTTAAACTTATATAATATTGTTTCATCTATGTATATTTATTTAACTCTCAAATTTTCTGTATATTTATAATATGATTAATTTATTCCATAATTATAATTGGAATTCTGATTATTCTGGAAAACCATGATGATGACAATTTCTCAATCATGTTTTTTTACATGTAGTTTTATTCCACTTCATTTTTTCATAAAAAAATGTCATATTATAATGTAATAATGTTTATTATTTATTTAATTATTCTATTTTACTAAAGGATGTATTCTATTTTATTTTATTTCATTTATGATTCTGAAATAAGGTATTCAACATGTTGAAAAAATAAATATATGGTGTGCCACATTATACCCCCATTTAAATAATTTCCTCCATTATTATTTCATTGTTCTGATGAAAATATATTAGGATAATATTTCTTCATTCCATATTATGGTTCCCAGAACACTTACTCAGACATGATTTTTCTATAGAACATTTACCTTCTAAGTGGTATTTTTTCTTTGCACATTATCTCTGTGATCCATGATCTCTATAATTATTTCTTTTTATGAGTTGTTGTGTTCAACTTATAAAACCCCTAAGCTTTGTATTTATGATGGATCTAAAATTTACTTACTCAAAATTGATACATGGAATGAGTTGTGTAATTGTGGTTGGTTTTGTGGATGTCATACATGAAATGATATAGTCCCAATGGGTTTCAGGTTTTCTGAGGACTGTACTTAATAAGAGATCCTATTTTTCTGTATCTTAAGACATATATACTATATCTAATAATATATTAAAATTAATACATTTTCTATATCATCATACCCAAAATCTCTTCGATGATTATCAGTGTATCAATTCTATCAACATTGTGATTCTAATATATGTCATAAAATTGATTGACTATTTTATTACATATTAATGGAAATAAATTATTCTAATATATTATACCCTCAATACTAATCCCTACACGTGGGATCTTTGATCCAAATCCAATATATATTCATATGAAATTTTATGTTTATTCTTTAATTGAAATAGTTTTTGTAGGAATATTCAATTAAAGAATTATTTATATGAAATCCACATATAAAATCAATTTTATTAGATCTTAAAATACCTTTTAGAGTTTTATTGTAACTCCCCTGCCCTAGTTACCCATAGTCGGTGCATTATTACATAACATTGTCATGATCACAATAAATCATTTCTCGAAAGACATATTAGTTTTGTATCATTGTAAGTACCAGATACATACATAAGTTTTACATTACATTATCAATTGAAAAACTACATCATTGTGTCTCCTTTGAGAACTCTTATATCCCTTATCCTATTCCTACAGGTCAGTCATTATATACTTCTTTATATCCTGGGTAAAATAAATCATCAGAAATTGGTGAGCATAGATTCTTAGTAAGTATAACAGTATAGTGGAAACTATTAAAAATAAAACTAAACGTTTAAGGTAATGTATAAGACTAAAACACGAGCCTTTTAAACATAAAATCAAGCATAATATGGAAAATATAAATAAAATAATTCCATTTACTTATTCACGTGGATATTCTACTAGTCGAATAATAACATGTATTATCAATAGAAAATTTCATATTGATGGAATGCATAATGGAAGACATCATTACCATATAGTCAAGGCCTCATGCCATTATTATATATAAAATTTTGTGAAGGCCTTGTGCCAAGACACTAGTTTGTCTCATGAGACCTACCAATGCATAATGGTGCTATAGTGGGATCCACCCATCACTTACTGAGTCCAATTCATTGCTCATATGAAATGGGTGAAACATAATCAAAACATACATATTAAAACTAGCATACTAAATGTTAATACTTTAACCACAAACCATTAATGGCATAAAAATAGCACATCAACAGTCAATCATAACCCATTGAATACAATATGGAAGATTTTATTATAATAAATAATCCTCATTAAATAATAAATTATAATTATGGATATTGACATAGATGAAAAAAGTTTGTAAAACGATTTGAGAGAAATATTCCCCTTTTCTTGAAAACATTTAAAAGTCGCAGTATTTATAAAAGAAATTTTTAAATCAAAGTGTCCCATATGAATTTGAGTTTTTGGAAAGTAATTTTTATTTAAAAACATTCATGTCCATATAAAAAAGTACTTAAAACCATTTATAAACATGTACATTAATGAGATGGATTTATAAGAATAAATATTTAAAACATTTAAAACAAAATTTTAGTTAAAGAGTTCCTAACCAAATGAGAGATGCTTGAATACAAGTAATTTAGGAATAAAATTAATCAAAACTTTATAAAATCATAAGAATAAAGTGATTCATGATATAATATGTCAAAGGGCAGTATATACACCATATAAAAGTGAATTGGTGCATAACGACAAAAAGGTCTCAAGAAAATGTAAATTGAGACGAAATTCCTTATCAAGACTATATACTTATATTGAGGATAAATCAATGAAATAATTATGTGTAAAAAAACAAATACACTCAATATTATATTATATTATGTGTAAATAAATCAGGGGACATTCACATATTCTGTAAAAACAATACCAATCACTTGGATGTTTAACTCATTGAATGGGAATTGCATTATGATTATCCTTAACAAGTTCATATCAATGGTTTGAGAATTTATAAATGGAGAGATTATGTTCATCAAAATTATATCAACAAAAATGGTAGTGGATATTATTACATAAATAATAAATAGTGATTCCACACATAATCTTGGAGTAAAATAATCAATGAAGTATGTGTAAAGCCCAATGAGAAGACATTGAAATTTGAAATTCCATTACAGATTTAGTAATGTACCAAACAAACACTCCATGAAAAAAGGGTCATATAATGAAGATGTAAATAACCTTAAATTAATTTATATTACACCAAGAATATAATCATGGGATGTACATACACCACTCAAAGGGAAATAGTGTTAAAAATAGTATGAATCTCACGAGCATAAAAAGTGAGATGAAAACCCCTAACCTTGTAGTTTTATTTAGTAGAGAGTACATTAAACTCATGTATAATAGTTACATAATTGTTACTATATTATACAATAACCACATACATAAATATGATATCATATATTATCTTCTAATATTGATTTGTTAATAATATTTTAGCCGTATCATTGTCTCTGGTGTTAACAGATTCATTTTCCATTATATGTTTTGTTACGTAAGTCATGTTTGTTATGGATATTATGTATTTGATTAATATAAATTATTATATTAAACTATTAGACATTATTTTTAATTAAAAAATGATAATTATTCTTTAATGGTTACGATGGAGAATGAGTCTCTTCACGTTCGTGGGGACGGTAATACATATGCAAGCACGAGTGACAATATCATTCAATTGAATGTGAAATGGTATATAATTGGATGTTATATCATATATAAAGAATAATTACCATGATCTATTTATTATTTACAAAAATTATACATCATTATTATACCCATCCAAATAATGAAGTGTTGAATAACAACTACACTACGATGTAGAGATGGTAAGCCATTCGTACGCATGTATGGTGACTTTTTCATTCATAGGATGGATTGAATAATGAATATGGTAGTACAATTTTTATAATAACATCAAATTTTTTTGAATAAATGAGAGTTATTATTTTTCTATTGAATCAACAAAGACATGGGAAGTGGAAAAAGAAAAGAACTTTGAAAGAGGTGGTGAAATTATTACCTCTTTTGAGTTTCATTCTTTTGATTTGATCAAAAGGGATTTATAGGTTGGATTTCAGATCAAAGTATGGCCTCTAGGTTTATGTGAGTGTAGTTGGGAGGATTTTGGAGTAGGGCATGTCCACGAAAAATTTATTCTGTGGTGTGAAATTAAGATCAGTGTAAGTACCCTTTTATAATTGAGGTGAGGGTTACTTTATGAAAAGCTTGAAATATTATTTTATTATATTATCATTTTTGGTTTATAATGGATCTAAATAGAATTATTTCGAGTCTATTTTTTGGATGGGTCGAATCCCCCTTCAACCAATAGGTTTTAGACCAGTTAGGTCACCATATTAACCTTATTGTATTTATTTAACTTTTAGTTAATTATTTTAACTTTTACAATGTCTTCTTGTATTATTAATATATATAGTTAATTACCATACTATAAACTACCAAGAAAATCTCAAGTGGTTAATTAATGATATATCTATATGTATATAAATCATCCAGTTGAACCATATATTTTTAGGAATATTATATCATTTAATAATATAATATTTATTTTCAAAACTCATTTATGTCAATTTTGACAAAATTTAGTATTTGGTTTTTGTGAAAGTCATAACAGCATGATTACTTCAAAATAAATTTATTAAAGTAACCCTGATATGCCATATTAATCTATAGAATTATCCTAATTAATCAAATGTCTAAATTTACATTTATTTTTATAGTTATAATATCTATTATTTTAATAGTTCATTACTAAGGTAATTACTGCATCATCTTTGTGACATAAATAAATTTAATTTTTTAATTTCAAAAAATTAGAAATAAAATACCGTTATGTATAAAATCATATTATATTTGTGATGAATATTTATATTCGAATTGTATTATATATAACTCTATATTAAAAATGTTTTAGTTAAGAAAATTTGAATTTAACATTTTTAACTATTTTTAAAATAAAATAATAATAAATGTCATAAACTAGTCCAAGTGGAACAAAGAGGGTCCTATTTTATTCATAAGGTTTATTATGGTTGAAAAAAAATATCCAATAGAATTTGGACATGTGGTAGGGTAATTATAATATCATTTTTACCTATAATAACCCTATTTACGTTTAATCGTGGTAAATAAAAGTCAAATGTTACCATTCACTAAAAATTATTTTTATTATATTGAACCAAATTTTTCTTACTGATGTCAACTGTGTGTCTCATATTTTTGAAATTAAATTTACAGAAGCTGTAAAATTATTTTTTATACAAATTTGTAAATGTGCCAAAAAGTGGGTAAAAGATAGTAAAAAGTTCTATAAATTTTTATACATATAATCTTATTATAAAATGACTAAAGATAATTAAATTGAATGGATATGTGTATTATGTATCTATTTTTACTTGATATAAATTTAAAGAAAATAAATTATTATTTAAATAAGAATTTGATTTTAAACAATAACACAATGTTTTTCACTATTCATTAAAAATCCACTGTTTTCATAAAAATTCCTAATATTTACTCAAAGAAAATTTTTATATTTAAAATTAAAAAATTATATTTATTTTACTAATTTAAAAATATAGATGTTTCATTAATTAATTTAAAATTAATTCCTGTTTTCAAAACCCGAAAACGAGTTTTTGTGAAGTAAAAACTGTCAAAAGATTGATATGTGTTGATGTCCAATTTAAATGTGAAATTACTTCCAATGACCAACAATGGAATAAATGTTAAAAATATAATATAATTATACTTCATAACCATTAAAATTTATAATTTAACACTATAAATTATTTTTATTAAAAAAGATGTTTTTAATTAAAATTTATTATTTTTCACTATTCATAAAAATATTTAATTTATCATAAAAGCAATGAAAATTTACCAAATATAAATTTTAATTTCCCTATACCAAATAAAAAAACATTTCATCAAATTGAATATAAAAAAGTGTCTAATATTTGATTTAAAAATTTTTCCCCATTAAAAGTTGGTAAAATTGCATTTTTTTAAAAGTACTTCTTTTATCTAAAAAATTGAATTTGTTCTTATATTATGTCTAAGAAAAAAATAATATGGATTTTAAAAAATTTATAGTGTATATTAAATTGAAAATTCAATTAATACTATTGATAACCTTTTTCTGAACCGTTAGTTTGGTAAGTCTTCGTGCACTCAAACTCGGTGTTGCGTGGAACGCAAGCTATTGAATTACTTTAAAAAAACAACTTACTATGAAATCTTCGGGTGTTAAATTCTTCCCCCGCTTTTTAAATTTCGTCCTCATAATTTTAAAATTGGTCTTGGGAACTTCATTGAAAGTCCCAAATTGGAAAAAAAGTCAATATAACTATCACTTTAAAAGAAATAATGCGAAGTAAAAAAGGTCACCTGAGAAAACCAATACTAGTATTCCACATAAGAAAATGTGGATATTGAAGATAAAATAAGTGTCACGTTCTGATGGAGAGTTATAAAAAACATGATCAAGATAAATTTAACAACTATAAAACAACAAACCTTTGACGGGTTAAATGGTCATTAGTTTTCGAGTAAGGAAAGTAAACAGACAACGTTTTTTTGATTTAAGTTCTATTTCATAAAGTTAATGATTTTATTTAAGAGATTGAATAAGAACATAAAGAAATATACATAAATTTTTAAGTATAGTTTCATCATTTAATTAATTTCTACCACTAACTCACCTTTTCTCCAAACAATGAGTATTCAAGATGAATAGGTCACACCTAAAGCGCTAGAATCATCTTCTAGAGAATCACATAATACACAAAGGATGAACTATATATTTCCCTTGCATTTATAGATTAACCAAAAAAATGGTTATTACAAGATCATATGATCTCCAAAATGGACATTCCATTATAAAATAAATACTAACCTTAATTTCAAAAATTGAAAAAAAACCCAAAGTTCAATAAAGACCATTCAATAAACAATTTTACATATAATCCATCAATATAATCCAAACTAAGATTGAAACCAAAACCTTAGATGAATATAATCACATAGTCATTCATAGTAAATCTTAACATTTATCTCTAAATAACATCAACTACTCTTAAAGTCTCATACAAAAGTTTAATTAACCAAATCACATATTCTCTAGGATAGGTTAATCATTTATTTTAATGACCTGAATCTCTATAAAAAACATAGATTCTTCCAAAATAAGAAAATCCACCATTACTCCTCAAATGAAATTCTATAGTATTCTATTTCATTTAGGCAAATATTTTTTCCAATAGAGCGTACATCTTCCAAAATAGCATTTATCACTTAATCTCCATATCATTTTTTTATACTATGGATATCTATTTGATAATACATAAGATCCCAAATCCACATAATATTGATCAATATAATCATTTAACTAAAATGAATTAGTAACACTAACCGCTGACTTCACATAGTCCAGTGGTAGGAGATAAATCCCAATCGCACTTTGGTTGTGGGTTCGATTCCCATAGGTTTGTCCGACACAATGTGTTGTCACATGGTTTGCATGTTTTCCATTTTCAAAAACTATGTTTTCTAACTTTTCAAAAATGATATAAATTCCTAAAAATAACTATAACATAATTTAATGACAAATGTTATCTCATACCTCTCATTTTCATCCCAAAAAATTAATAACCTGTAACTTCCTCAAATTCAAGAATCATATAAAAACCAATTGATCTTTATAACTATATCCACAATAGAAAAGAAAATTCTTTCTCAAATAGAATTTTCACATAACAAACTCCATGGTCACACATACAATAGAATAGTCTTCCAAATTAATCTGATAAACAAAGATCATTAAATCTTTTATAGATTTTTTCATCCATTTATTTCCATATAGGTTCTTCTATGACCTAGATGTTATCCTATAGAATTGTACATTGACTCAGGTAATTCCATGGTTCCTTAAATTTAAGGGAAATTATTTTAATTGGATTCTTAGGATCATTTTTGTTTTCTTACATAGTACTCTTCATTTTTCCTCAGTAATTATTTACTTTGGGTCCTTCTTTCCCACACATTAAGCATTTCTTTGTTCCATTGAGACAGTTTCATAGGTTTCTCCTTCCGCATTTCTGGTATGATGGATATTGAGCTTTAATATCTC
The DNA here is from genome assembly GCA_963277665.1 of Viscum album. Taxonomy (NCBI): domain Eukaryota; kingdom Viridiplantae; phylum Streptophyta; class Magnoliopsida; order Santalales; family Viscaceae; genus Viscum; species Viscum album. The sequence goes on from OY728151.1 coordinate 111,848,340, forward strand.
CATATTTTCCAATACTAGAGCTCTTATCATTCTCTACATTTCTCTTCTTTGTTGAGTTTGGGAGTTGGTAAAGGTATATATTATTGATCATATTTTTGGAAACCTTCTTCAGCATGAACACGATATCTTTTATGCCTATCAATATTCCATTTAGTTTCTCATTTCCATCATTGTTCCCAACTTGTACTTAATGTTCAATGTTACTATGAATTCCTTGGAATCCAGCCATCGACTAACATAAGAAAGCATAGTGTTAGTCATAAAATCATTAAAATAATGTCATGACACCTTATTTTCAATCTAAAACACCATAAGATTAACCAATGTTATTTAATATCATCTTATATAAAAACATTTATAATAAGTTTGTAAAAAATTTGAATTATCTTAAGCATATCCCCCAGTAGTGTCGTAACCATTAATACAACAAGGCCCATTGTCGTGTACCTAGATACCCCGAGTCAAGCCCAAAAATCATTGTTAGAGTTTTAACTCCTAGGTACATCTATTCCAGAGCCACCTCTACCTTCTCATATCTAGACTTGGATATATTTATTTTAAAACCCATATAATATTTACATTACAATTTTTTTTTGATGTTCTTCTATAAAAATCGTCAAAGTATATCTTAGGGAAATGTTCTCATATCAGAGTGTTTCTAAATCTAGTTTACAAGGTTTGTACTAAACATTTTCTGTTACCAACTATAACTCCCCGACCCTAGTTACCCAGAGTTGGTGCATTATTACATAACATTGTAATGATCACAATAGATCAATTCTCGAAATACCGTTTAGTTTAGTAGCATTGGAAGTACTAGATACATACCATAGTTTTACATTACATTATCAAATGAGAAACCACAACATTTTGTCTCCTTTGAACACTCTTATAACCCTTAGCCTATTTCAGTAGGGCAATCATAATATACTTCTTTAGATCCATGGAAAAATAATTCATAAAAATTTGGTGAGAAAATATGCTCAGTAAGGTTTACAATATAGAAGAAACAATTATAAATAATCATAAAAGTTTAAGGAACAGTATAAGACTAAAACACAATCCTTTTAAACATAAACATCAGTATAATATGGAAATATAAATTAAATAATTCCATTAACTTGTTCGAATTGATATTACACTAGTCGAATAATCAAATTTAATATCAATATATAATTTCATAATGATTTAATGCATAATTCTGGACGTCATAACCACATAGTCAAGTCCTCATACCAAGACTACAATTATTATTTTTTTAAGGACTTGTGCCAAGACACTAGTTTATCTCATGAGACCTACCAAGGCATCAAGGAGCTATAGAGGGATCCACCTGCCATATACTAATTCCAATGAATTCCTCATAGGAAATGGGTGAAACATAATCTAGACATTCTTATTAAAACTATCATACAAAATGTCAATACTTTAACCAAAAACCATGAATGGCATAAAAATAGCACATCCACAGTCAAACATAACTCATTAAATATAATATAGAAGATTGTATTATAATAAATGAACCTCAATAAAGAATAAAATATAATGAATTATATTGATATTGATTAAAATAGTTAGTAAAATGATTTGATTGAAATATTCTCTTTTTCTTGAAAACATTTAGCAGTCACACTATTTATCAAAGATGTCGTTTAAAAGAGATTTCTGAATCAATGTTTCCCATACCACATTGAATCTTTTGAAAGGAATTTTAATTTCAAAACATTCATGCTCATATATATAAATTCTTAAAACCCATTTTAAAACATGGACATTAATGAGAGGGATTTAGAAGAATAAATCCTTAAAACATTTAAAATGATATATTAGTTAAATAGTTCCTAACCAAATGAGAGATGCTGGAATACATGTAAATAAGGAATAAAATTAATCAAATTTTTTTAATATCATGAGAATAAATGGATTAATGATTTAATATGTTAAAGGGCAGTATATACACCATATAAAAGTGAATTGGTCTATAATGACAGAGAGGTCTCAATGGAATGTAAATTGACACGAAATTGCTTATGAAGATAGTATCCATACATTAAGGATAAAAAAATGAAATAATTATGTGTGAAAAATATAAATACACTCTATATAACTGGATATTAAGTGTAAACAAGTCATATGGAATTAACACGTATTCTGGTAAAAACAATACCAATGACTTGGATGTTTAACTCTATGAATGGACATTGTGTTAAGATTAACCTTAAGTAGTTCTTATCAATGGAATGAGAATTTATCAGTAGAGTGATTATAGGTATCAAAAGTATATCCAGAAAAAGGAAATTGTAAATTACTACATAAATATTATATAGTGATTACATAAATAATCTTGGAGTAAAAATAATCAATAAAGTATGTGTAAATCACTATAAGTGGAAATTGAATTTTTAAATTCCCTTTTTGATTTTGTAACAAACAAAAAATACACCCCATTAAAAAGGATCATAAAATGATGATGTAAATACACATTAAATAAATTATATTTTATGAATAATACAATCAGGGGAAGTACATACACCACTCAAAAGGAAATAGTGGCAAATATAGTATGAATCTCACGGGAATAGAAAGTGAGATGAAAACCCCTTACCTTATACTTTTCCTTAGTCAAGGATACATTAACCTAATATATAATAGTTAAATAATTGTTATTAAATTATTAATGAACTACATATATGAATATGATATCATATATGATCTTATAATATTATATTGTTAATAATATTTTAGTAGTATCATTGATTCGAGTGTTAACTAATTCATTTTACTTATATGTTTTGTTACGTAAGTCATGTTTTTTATGGATTGTACGTATTTAATTAATATACATAATTATATTAAGTTCTAAAACAATATTTTTAATCATAAAATGAAAATTGTTTTTGAATGGTTACGATGGAAAATGAATGTCATCACGTTTGTGTAGACGGTAATCCCTACGTACGCACGAGCGAAAATATCATTTGATTGAAAGTGAATTGGTATATAATTGGAAGTTATATAAATTATACAGAATCTTTTACATGTAATATTTATTATTTACCCCAATTTTACATCATTATTATACCCATCCAAATAATGAAGTGTTTAATAACAACTACACCATGACGTGGAGACGGTAAGCCGTACGTACGCACATATGGTGACTTTGTCATTCATATGATGGATAGAAGAATGAATATGGTTATAACATATTTATAATAACATCATAGTAGGTATAAGGTACTGTAGGTAATATTTTGTTATGGAAACAACATAGAAAGAAGAAGTGGAAGAGAAAACAACATTGAAAGAGGTGGTGAAATTATTACCTCTTCTTCGGGTGATTCAATTTGATTTGATCAAAAGGGATCATTAGGATGGATTTATGATCAATTTAAGGCCTATAATTTTATGTCAGAGAAGTTTGGAGGATATTTGATCAGGGTTTGGACGATCTAGAAGGATTTTGTGGTGTTAAAATAAGATAAGGGTAAGTACCCTTTTATAAGAGAGGTGAGGGTCACTTTAGGAAAAACTGAAATATTATTTTATTATATTTTTATTTTCACTTTATAATGGCCCAAATGGATTTATTTTGAGTAAATATTGGTTATGGGTAAAAATATATTCAACCAATAGGTTTTATAAAAGGTTAGGTCACCATATTAACCTTAGCTTTTAGATTTAACTCTTAGTTAATTAGTTAACTTGTACCATGTCTTCTTGTATTCTTACACTATATGGTTAATAAACATACTATAAACTACCAAGAGTACTTCATGTTATTCATTAATGATATATCGATCATTATATAAGTCTTTTGGCTGATCCTTAGATTTATAGGAATATTATATCATTTAATAATATAATATTAATTTTAAAAACTCATTAACGTCGATTTTGACACTATTTATTATTTGGTTTCTGTGAAAGGCATAACTGCATGATTACTTACAAAATAATTCATTGTAGAAACACAAATATGTCATATTAATCAAAAAAAAAATCTTTTAATGCATTAAAAGTATCAATTTACATTGATTTTGATATCTATAATATCAATGTTTTTAATCATTCATTAATAAGGTAACTACTGAATTATCATTATGTCATAAATAAATTTTATTATATAAAGTCAAAAAAAAATTAAATAAAATACCATGATGTAGGAAATATGTTTTTATTTATAATTAATATTTATAGTTGAATTTATCTTATGTATAAACCTATATTAAAAATGTTGTAGTGGGAAAAACTTGAATTTAACACTTTTAACTCTTTTTTAAATAAAATAATAAAAAAAGTCATAATCAAATCCATGTGAACCAAATGGGATCATATTTTATTCCTAAGATTTATTTTTGTATAATATCACTTATCCAATAGACTTAGTACAAGTTTTAGTGTAATTATAATTTCATTTTTACCTTAAATTACACTATTTACTTTTAACCGTGGTAAATGAAATAAAGAAGTTACTATTCACTATAAATTATTTCATCTTAATTAACCAAATTTTACAAACTAATGTCAATCGTGTCTCTATTATTTTTAAAATTCAATTCACAGAAGTCGTAAAATTGTGTTTTATGCAAATTTGCAAATGTGCCTAGAAGGTGGGTAAAAGGCGGTAAAAAGTTTAATAAACTTTTATATATCTAATATTATTATAAAACGACTCCAATGAATTACACTGAATTTATATAGGTACTATGTATATATTTTGACTAAAAATAAATTTAAATAAACAAAATAATTATTTAAATAAAAATTCTATTTTAAACAATAAGGTAATGTTTTTCACTATTCATCAAAAATCGAATGTTTTCAGAAAAATACCAAAAAATATGTCTTGGATAATTATGATATTACAAATTAAAAAATTTTATCTATTGGAACAATTTTAAAATTTAGAAGTTGCATTAAATAATTTAAAATTAATTTCTATCGTCAAAACCAGAAAGCGGGTTTTTGAGAAGTAAAAACATCAAAAGATTGATATCTGTTTATGTTCAATTTAAAATTTAAATTTCTAACAATGACCAAAATTTGGTAAAATGATAAAAATATAATCTTATTATAATTCAAAACCATTAAAATGGGTAATTTGAGACTAAACATTATTTTGATAAAAAAATATTTTTTTATTAAAATTTATTATTTTTCACTATTCATCAAAATATTAACGTTATCAAAAATACACCAAACTATTTACCCAAACTAAATTTTTATGTCCCTCTTCTAATGAATAAGTGTATTTCTTCAAAATGAATATATAAAAGTGTCAAATATTGGGTTTAAAAATTGTTCACCTTTAAAAGGAAGTAATATTGAATTTTTGGAAAAATACTTCTTTTAACTGAAAAATTAAATTTGTTCATATATTATGTCTAAGAAACAAAAATTATGGATGTTAAAATTATATTGAGTATATAAAATTCAAAATTCAGTTAATACTATTCGTAACCTATTTTTGAACAACTAGTTTGGTAAGTAGTGGTGCACTCGAACTCGGTGTTGTGTGTAGCGCAAGCTATTGAATTACTTTAAAAAAAATAAATTATTATAAAATCATGGGTTGTTTAATTTAATAATTATTTATAGAAGATAATATGTTCATAGATGATATGTTTTGTTTAATATTAGCTCATAATCTAATTCTTGTTGAATAATTATCAAAAAAATTAAGGTAAACTTTATATCGTGATCAGATAAAATTAAATTTTGTATACCATACTTCTTTATGAATTCCGTTATGTATATATTTTAATATTTTTCAAAAAATATATCATCTCATGTATTAATAAAATAAACTGACATTATGAGGCAATCAACAATATTCCAATTAAAATTAATTCCTTTAGAGGTCATAGAAAGACCTAAAAATCCATGATGATGTTCTTTAATATTGAAAAACGAATGGGAATTGGTGACATTATCCCCTTTTAGATCAATGTTGTTTTCAAAACATGTTGAAAAACCTAGTTTTTTATAGAATTCTGTACAATATAATGATTTATACAATCCAACTACAAATTCATTAAGAGATCTATAAAAATTTTAAAGTCTAGGATCATGATCACTACTATGTAACCAAACCTTGTTGGCCAAATGGCCTCAAGTTCACCTCCCCAAACTCTAGAGGATGTAGAGTGGCAGAGAGGGTTTATGATGGTATGATGACAAGATTATGCCCATATGATTCGATTGAATCACAACGATGTATAAAAACAACATCAAATGGAATCAGAATATTTAATGAGATGTAGAAGTATAAGTCATCCATATATAAAAAACCGGTAGAAACGAATGAAATATCACATAAAAAAGATTCCATGCCATTGTTCTATACAAAAAAGGAATACATAGAAATATTGTAATGGTTATATACAACATTCTATAAAAAAATGAAAATAAATTTCCAATATTATCCCCAATATAATCATAGTAATATTATATTTCCACTTCTCTAATACACCATCCTCATGCAAGATATTAGGCATCTAACGCCGGACACATCCCTTTGTCTGTAACTTCATCTTGTTTGGGTACTAACCAACACCCTGAACATGGTTTGTGATATAATTAGTAGGAAACTACCAATTATTTCTAGTGTAATCCATTCAATGTATATATAAAGAGATGTGTATATGTATGGAAATAATAATTAAATAATGCATATTTTAAACGAGTCTGCACTAGTCCCTGAAGGACACCAGACTGACACTATATACTTCAACCTAAATTAGTATATCTCTAAACATGTGTCACAAAATATATATATATAAGTATATTTATATTCATTTATTCTTAGGTACTATATATGTAGAATCATATATATATATATATATATTGATATGTATTTCTAAGAAGGACTTGAAGCATAAATCTAGAATCTATGTATATTCACAACTGCCTTATAGAGTAATAAGGGATTCCATGGATGGAGTGTCATCCGTAATACGGTAATCTATGCCCAAGGATCACAAATCACATGGGACTCCATATCGAAGTATCACATTTAACAATCTAATTCATTCATGGGTGTCAAATTCATTAAGGCGTGTTGTTCATGTGCGTCACATTTACCAAGGTATTCCATGCTCAAGTAACAAATTTACTAATGGACTACATGCATATTTATTTCACATATTGAGAATAATAATAATAATAATTTGATAAAATTACTATAAACTAATGGCTTTTCCATGCATTCCACATTTAATTTATTCAAGGGCCTAACAAAAAATATATATATGAATCCTTGGACATGGTCATACCACTCACCTTCCATTTAATTACAATAATTCATTGAATTAAGGGAAAATCCATCACCATATATGAGTCTATTTAGGAATAAAATCATTTATTTGGTCAGGGGAATTTTATAAGCACACTTAAATAGGAGGCACTTGTTGAAGGGGGCATTATTAATCAGGGTAAAGGGTGCATGTGGGAATTTATAACATGTATAACACCTCCATTAATGATAAATGAATCATTCAATAAAATTCAAGGAAGGTATAATATACAGAATCATAGGGAATGATATAATACAACTATTATATAAGGGAAAGTACCATATTAGATACCTTAAGGTGGAAGTTGACTCCTCATCTAGTATTGGCCTCTAATCAATAGTTAATATAAGAAATAAAAAATAAAATATAAATTGATGATATTTAGTCCCTATTATATGAATGATAAAACATGAATGATCCGTACAAGAAGTATTAGCCTCGATGTCAATATCTTCAAGATTAAATGAAAGGAATGGTTTGGAATAGTAAATCCAAGATTTGATACATGGAAGATGTTACGCATGGTCTGATATCACTAAGGTAAGGTTGAATGATAGGCTACTGAATTTAATCTCACCAATATCTATAATGACCGAATATAATGATTTAATGCATTAACCTCTCTTTGAATCCATTTATGACCCAAATATGGAAAAAATTATAAGAATACCTATTTTCCCAATATGAGGTACAAATTCCAAAATTGATGACCAGAATTTTAATTTTCCTATATTGTACGTTTTTTATATACTTCTAGATAATCTAAACCAACTAGGATAAATTCAAAATGTGATTAGGTCTTATTTTCACTATTTCACCTACCACTAACCGTCATAAGGGTGAAAAGCATGGCCTATAATAGAGGTCCTATAATGGATCCACCATTATTGTTTCCTAAAAGAAATTATTTTAATAAAATTTGGAGACTGTTAAGTGTTTATAAAAAGAAAACTTTAAAAATGAAGGTTCCATGTTCGAATAATATCCTCTAATATCCGTATTATATGATTAGATTGAATTATATTATGAGTGTTATATGATGTACTTAGAATCAATTGTGAACCTAGTTCCTTTGAAAAACCCTACTATAACCATGATATAAACTGGGATTCTCTATTTGATATAATTTATTGGGGAACAACAAGAAGGCGTAGAATCTCCCGAATATATAGATAATCTTGAGATTTTCTACTATAAAGGTATTTTGACAGATAAAAATTGAGTTACAATGGTCAACCTATCAACAATCACCCATACCACATCAATTTTTTTGTGGGAATATCATAAAACCCATCACAAAACCTTTCTAACATCAAGACATTTCCATTCTGAAATGTGAAAAGGAAATATGGTTCCAATAGTATGATGGTTCCCTATATTCTCTTGATATATGTTGGAAGGCCATGTGATAAAACACACAATATTTTTCTTAATATCTAGCCACAAATACCGGTGGCACATATAATGGTACATGTTGGGGATTCCAATGTGTATTTCCCAGATAGAGTCAGGATACTCCCACAATAATTATTTCCATATTACCTTAAGAACCTAAACATTCCGATGATTGTGAAATATAACACTCCCATAAAAAACCTATCCAGAAAGTGGGTCCTCAGGTGATTCACTGTCATGTAGAACCATGACCTATGAATCAGAATGATATCTCATCCGTACTCACACAGTAAGAGAATACATAAGTACTTTTTCTACTGAACCATGATACCCATGATACTCCTGATCCTCTAGTTGCATCTAATAAAAAATATCCATTGACTAAAACTCACTCCTAGAATCCCAAATTTCTTATGTCTAACTCATCGAATATAGAGCATCGATAATGAAATTTCTCCTCCCAAGTATATTGTAAATCTTGATGGTCAAGGACTGTAGTTGTTTAACTAACCATTGCTACATCAGATCTTTGTCACACTAAAAAGATATTTATTTTAGATTTTTTGGGTTTTTATAAACCAAAATCTACTCTCCCAATAGGTCGTACCTCCAAAAACATAGGGAATGAACCATAGCTTCTTAATCTAGATCTTGTATAGGGTAATACAAATCACAAGGTCTCAAATGCAGAGACCCGTATTCTAGGTCTTACTTATCCGACATCAAGAATACTCCAATCATAATAAATGATGCATCAAAAAATTATATAACATATTCTTTCACATAGATTAATTGGGATTTATGCTGAAGTGAATATTTAATTCAACTCTTAAAAGGTTTCTTCTTAAGAATCATACCAGAAAAATATAACACCCATTATAGTAAAGGCCTCAAAAGGTGCTGATAATTGTGAAATTTCCTTAATAAAATGAATGTGGGATCCATCTAGTCATAAAAAATTATGTATATAACAGTCTTTATTTGGATGAAATCTAGAAAGTACCACTCTCACCTTCATTGGGTCAACAAATACTCATTCTGTTGATATAATGTGGCCAATGATGTTTACATTGTTAATCAGAAATTGACATTTGGTTAAAATAGAACAATTATGGAACTCTATTAGTGTATTGAGAAATATCTCATGATGTTTGGTATGTTCATGTTGAGTTTTCTAGTACACCAATATTCAATCCATGACGACTACCACAAATTAATCCCAATATAGATGGATAACCTGATTCCTTAGGGCAATATAAATAGTGGTAATGTTTGTTAGTTTGAATGATATGAAAAATTACTCAAAAAATACATATCTACTATAGAATGATTTATATCATATGACTGGTGATCTAAGACACACATGGTGATATCCCAACTACAAATAAATCTTCCAGAAAACCCAATCTTCGATGATATATACAATATTTTTTTATAAAATCTAAAGGATACCATTTCATTATCATATGATAATTCAACATGTGGTAATCAACAAAAATATTATGAACTTCACCAATCTCTCATTGAGTTGTCCAAAAAATTTCTCAAAGAATGCATATCTAAAATTATCCACCATAGGAGTGAAATATATATTTCATGTTCCCAAATCACTCATAAAGAGACTAGTAATATGGGTTGTCACTCTGGCCAACCCACAATTCCATGGTCCATCATGACTTTCTTGGAAATCCCATTCACCCTTATGAACGTAGATACCACCCATTGGTGAGGTAAAATTATCCATTTGAAAATATCAATCAACTTTATCCTAATAGGGTACAAACCTATCAGTCTCGAGAATGATATGAATGTCCATCATCTTGAGGATAAAGAGGTTATATAAAAAATATAATCACCTATCTCAAGGTTGAATTCCTTATATTGGTGTATAGTCCCTATATAAACACCATATTGTGTGTTCAAAGTCATTATTCCATTGAAGTACTTCTATTTCTCTCTTGGTTCATAAATTACATAATTTTCATATATATAAAAGAATTTGAAGAGCTATAATTTAATAAGGTATAATCCAAAGTAAAGACAACCAGAATTGTAACTTGAACTGTAGAAGGGATGAAACTCTTCTCCATAGGGGTAGGCTAAACTATATAAATATGACCAGAACCACAACCCTATGATAAAACCTAACTACTCTAATAAGTTCCTCATTTCTATATCAATATTTCTGATGCACAGTTACCTTTGTTATGACCTTACCCAATGTGACCTTCTTAGCGAGTGGAAGGCTAAGCCGTTAAAACCCCAGGCCTGCCTTTATTTACTTAGGGGATGGAAACAAAGTTCAATAATGTATAATAAAAAATGGATGAATTTTCCTTATGTAATGTGTTTTCACACAACGATTCATATCCAAGAAATACAGAAAATGAAAAATATATCATAGGAAAAAATAGTGTAAAAATGATTTCAATAACCTCTAGTAAATGAATCAGTGTATGAAATAACAAAGCCAAAATTTGAAGGAAAAAATACATGCCCATTAAGAAATGAATTCTCAACCGGACCATGACTAGAATAAATATATGATTAGATATCCCAAATCGTAAACTCCATTCCCAACTACCATACACTCTCAATACACCGAGATATTACTATGCTCCAATAAAGACTCTTTTGATCTATCTATCATCTTCATCAGACATGAGACATGTTGGAATTGATCATTAAGGGTTGAATATATAAATAATCAAAAAGATTCCATAAAAACAAAAAAGGTATAAATATAATGGTACAATAATATGTCAACTCTACCCAAAGATAGAGGGAATGAAATCCTAAAAGATACAGATTTATGTTGGATCATAAAGAAACCCATATAAGAGTGAAAGGGGATCCCAATCTCACAACCCATTCAAAGTTGATGAGTCAGCTTGTAGCTCCAAAATTCAATCTCTAATTCTCAAAATCAAATGAAACCCCACTAGAGTCTATATGGGTGGGGGGTTCTCTATGCAACTGTGCTTTATAGTTGATGGATCTGTAACTACCATGGAGTACATGGTTAGCATGAGAACTTTATGATTGGGCAGTACCACTCCGTAGATAGATAATATGCACCTTATGTAGGGGAGTTCCAACCCTTCCTATATAATGAATATGGGTGACCCACATTGTGGTGTTATAAGGTGCTTCTAACACTATAATCACTCTGATTATGCAAAATGATCACTTCTATTGTAAAACATCACCAAAATAAGATTTATTCTTGGAACACCTCACATTGTATATTGTATTCCATAATGAAGGTTGACTGTGTGTTCAATGTCGAAAAACACTCAGGAGAGGCTACTCACTGACCAAAATATGAGTTCCTTTGTAGAATATGTGAGTGTATGCAATTTCTCATAGGGGTACACGACCTGTCCCAGTTGTTACACAACATGTGAACACCATTGGAATATGATTCTTTTCCTAGATTTTACCTATATTGAAAGGAAAGGTGAAACTACATGGTTTGTATAGGTGGTACATGTGACATCTCCACTACCCATTGTCAGCACATGTGTTCCTGGATGTTTTTATTTACATTGAACTATACCCAGGTTCATGGCCATGTACCCAGCCATGCACACGTACCCTGACATTCACATGTACCTATGGGAATTCATGTTTAATCTCGATGTAAATTGGGTGTCCGACAATATGGGGTCTTGGGTGCATGCATTCAGGAACATATCTTGTCCACATATTGAGGTCATATGACATGTGGACCCAAACCTTGGGATTTTGATCACTAAATCAACCCAAAAAACCAAGCACCAAAATAATAGGGGTGGCTAAACTCCATGTGTTCTTCCATGATACATAACATGTACTCATGAATTTATGTATCCAGAATTTCATTTATTAATTTTCAATATATGACCTTTCTTCTAAGGCCCACATAGTTTGATGGAAAAAAATGTAGTGGAATTCTTCCAAACCTAAATTCTGGCCCTCATGTGGAAATAAATTGGAAAATTAATATCCATAAAAGAACCTTATTATGTTCAATTCATGTTGAGACAATACCAATCAATGATATAAATCTCGATCACCCCATCCATGGATCAATACCAATCCACCTGAAAATCAACATCCCAATCATTTTCACTTTACTCCACGAATCTGAGCATTTTATTCCCCTAAAACCCATCCCAGAAATGTCATACAATGACCCCATGAGATAATTGGAAAGAAAATGATGAAAAATGAGGAGAGATAAACTTAATCAAGGTGAACCCTTCATTGTCCAAGATTTATGGAAAAAATACCATATAAACAAGGATTATCATGGGTGAATAAATATGAAAAGAAATATAGATTGAAAATGTTATAATTTGATAAATTAATAAAAATATATCATTAAAAAAATAAAAAAATACATGATCAAAAATTATTTTAAAAGGGTGGAAACAACAATTTATAATTCATAGATTGATTTTTATCAACTGTTAGTGAATAATGCATTCACTGGTGAATGAGAAGTATAATTTTGTTTTCTACCTCTCAATCAACATCAATATGATCACCCTTCATCCTCTGATGTGATTCACCAATGAATAAATCTCAAATATTCTTTCAAAGATCCCATGTTACGTGACTAAACCAACTGAATTTTTATAGAATAAATTATATAAAGAATTATCGGTAGTGTGTAAATATAACAAATATAATAAATTATTTATTTATTTTAATTAAGAATACCACCAACGATGTCCTCATTCCAATTCCCATCACTAACAAACATTTGGTTGTGCAGAGTGTAATCCTTGTGTTCTAGATTCTATAGTGGTGTCATATATTAGATCTCAGACTCTATAAGGTAGTTATTCAACATTTTCAAAAAACCTACACATGTTTAATTTTATCATATTTAACATTTATATGATATAAATACTGGTCTTACCAGGCCTTAGTATCTTTCAATGACACGGTTCCGGGATATGAAAATCGTACTTAATATATATAAAAGTATATCAATGAAAAACAACAGTCCCTAAATTCTCACATAATTCATGGATTTTCACCTCAGAAAGAACTAGCTAAACAAAAAAGTTTGGGATACATAGCCCAAATCATTCTCTCTCACTCCCATGATCTCTCATGTATGCTGCAATGCTACCATGAAATTCAAACAAGGGGAATATTCCATCCTCACAAGATTCTATCCCACCCTTCTATCATTGATCACTAATAGTACTCCACAAAGGTGGATCCATACTCGATTTCTAGCTTACCCAAGTCCACTATGGGGGAAATGATAGGAGGTAGAAATCCTTGCAGACCATATTCAAGATCTTGAACTACCTGATTAACCTCAAGGATAGATGAATTCCACATTCAGATATTTGAAACCCTCTCCATGGGGAGAATATATGAAAAACATTATCTCCCAGGTCGAAATCCAATGTTTTATGATATCGACCTGTATATGATTTATGTTAGTTATGGGTTTTCATCATGTTATCGTGGATGACATGAACTATCTCTATCATCACCTATATCATCTCTTGCCCAATAAGAGGAGTCTCATCAATCTCATAATTGGAAAATAGTGATCTGTATGGTCTCCCATGCAGGGCCCTGAAGGGTTCCTCGCAGATCCTAATGCGATGGATAATATTATTAATAGTCAGTACCAGTGGGAAGTGATCCTCCCATATTCATTTTAAGACTAACTTACATGACCATAGCATATCCTCTAATGAAAAGATCGTCTTCTTAGTCTTCTCATCAATATGGGGTGAAACTATGTACTCATCCTCAAATAGGTCCCAATGTCCTCCTATAAGTATCTCCACAAATATGATGTTTATAGTGCATCATTTTAGAATAAAATCACTTAGGGTACCCCATGGTGTCGTATGATCTCCCACATGTACAACTTCCCCAAAATATCTACAGAAATATTCTTTTAAATATCAAGGAAGTGTGCAGATTTGGTAAGCCAATAAACTATCTCCCAGAGGAAATCATTTGTTATTTATATCTATAGAATCCCTCTTATAATTCCCATGGATATTCCATCCCATTTATATTTTGACATCTCAATAGCCTACGTCAAACCTACCAGAACATGGTGCTCACCCTTCACCTACTGATATGTGAGACACCGAGAGACAAAATAAAAGACACTCCACCTTATTCTAATCAATCAAAATTGATGTTGAAGCTACTTTTATACATTTGAAAAAATGGTATGTTCATCCAAAAGGGATGTCTGAAACATCCACATCACTTTCCCATTAAATATAACCTAAACCACCACCCATCCCTAAGAAAGAATTAATTTCTTCCATTCTTTAGAGAATTCATTTGGTGCATCTCTAAAGATATATGGTCACTTATAAACTCATAATAGTTCCCTCCCAACATATACCCCATTACACTCTAATGAAAAAGTGGAGTCACCCCATTAATTGAAGAAAAATTAAACCCCACTCATTCATTAGGTTTTATTGTAATGAAACAAACTACCCAGACACATCCTCTACCATTCGTTAATGGGACTTCCTACTAATGGAATATACCATAATGTTTCCATTACAATAAGTATAGAGTATGTAATTTTCATGTTTCTGTAGGAACTCAAACCAATGAATCTACCTTAGGTTCAGATATCAATGTGTTATGAGGTACAGAAGACTCTGATTGTATGACATACAAAAATGTGTTCTCCCATGAGACTATGTTATCTCACCTTCATAGTGAAGATCATCTCTACAAACTTCATGTAATTTGTCATGTATTTTTTTTATGGGGTATCAACTTCTCTGACCCACACGTAGTCACTCCCTTCCTGTGGATCAATACACAATGAATATAATCAGTAGAGGAACTATAAAACATATTGAAATACAAGACTTCCTATAGTAGTATTATTGCATGAGTAGTGGTTAGCCACAACATTATCCCCTAAATTGGTATTTAACATATCTTGTTAATGGTCAAATATTTCCCTCTCTCTATTAAGGGGGTCAAGAGGTCTACAATATTAGGGAATTTATCCATGAACCTTCTATAGTACCCCACCAACATGAAAACTCTTTACCAATGACCTTATCTTTTGTGACTCCCAAGAAATAACTTCAAAAATACTCACCAGGTCAATAGAAAAACATTTTTCAAAAATAAAATTCCAATGAAAGTTGACCATGTGGATCCATAACCGTAACATTGATAGGTATCCATTAATCTCGTTCTCCTAGTGTAATTTTAGTTCCATCTACATATGCTTTGAATTATACTCCTCTTACCTAGAGTAAAAGATTTTTTCATTTCTAAAGAAAACAAAAAATCCTTTAATGTATGGATGAATGATTTGTTTCATCGGTGCTATAAGCATTGTAGGAAAATTCGTCACACAGAAAGGAATCACTAGGAACTTTTAGTGTTCATAGTGACAGAAAATTTATTCCATTGGAATATCCTCCTGGAAAACCTTAAGAGGTGGAAAATACACCTGAGATCAATCATCAAGAACCAACTCACACATAGAAACTAGTAAAACAGGACATGAATCCTTGGAATGGGGAGCTTCTTATTTATAATTACCAGTTTTAGGAAATGATAATCAACACAAATCCATAAACTATAATCCATCTTGTTCGTAAAAAAATGGTTATACCCAAGGGTACACATTGGTTCTAATGAAACCTTTCTCTCAATGGTCCTCTATC
Source organism: Viscum album (assembly GCA_963277665.1). Classification (NCBI taxonomy): domain Eukaryota; kingdom Viridiplantae; phylum Streptophyta; class Magnoliopsida; order Santalales; family Viscaceae; genus Viscum; species Viscum album. The sequence continues at coordinate 111,864,715 of OY728151.1, forward strand.
TACACCTTTAGCTTCTACATCTCAGTGTGGGTAATTCAATATTCCATAGAAGATATTAGTATGCTCAAAGTGTGAGAATCAATGTAAAACTCCATTTATCAGTTTGGTGGTTATTTTAAAACATCATTAGGGAGGACATCCATGAATTGGTCCACTATCTAATGAATTCACATTCCAACATATTCCACTACAATCATGTACAAACTCAGAAACCGATGAGTTATGGGTTGGAGCTTGCTGCTAACAATAGCCACAATTTCTTCTATGAAATATCTCTCATACATAATGTAGAATATGATACAATCATTATGAAGTCATCTAACTCACTGATGATGTTAGTCAATTAGGGATTGAATCATTCAAAACCAATCTATACCCGAGGTGACATCATATGGTTTCCTCTTGATAACCACGATTTCCAAAGAGAAACACTCTACTAAGTGCCATCTCAAATTACTAGAAGAAATGAAATATTGAGGAATCTCTCCCCATAGAATCTTATAGTCATGGATAATATGATAAGACCTCTACTATAAGAACTAGATATTTCACTAGGAATAATGAGATAAAGTAATGACTCACACATATGTCAATAAGTACAATGAAAATAGTATAACAAAAGTTGATCATACCTCAGAACATCTCATGTATAGCCTTGTAATGGCCTTCAATAACCATAAACATAAAATTTCTTAGATAACCAGAACCATAATCCTGAAATAGGACAACTAGTGGTGGTGGTGTTACTATCATGATTCATCATCCACCACCAATTACTCCTCCCTCTGTAGAGACTCCTCCTTTATCCGCACAACCTCTATGCTCCCCACCACATATAGTAGACCCCTTATCAGCGTATGACCTTGGGTATAGGTGTATATCCACTATTAACCAATCCTCATCGATATAAAGGGTTTGGTAATCATGAGATACGTCACCATTCTTATTGGAAGAAGAGCATCATCCCCCTCTAGTATGAATAGATCATCATTGTGATCTAAGATACATAGATCCATGCTTTTGGTTATGCATATTAGAATGCATCCTATACAAATATATCAACATATAATGCGTACTACCCAATACAGATGAGATAGCACCCTGATTCCCACTACAATCTTCATCTTCCATTCATCCATAATATACGATCCTTGTAGTGACCATATCATGCTATAACACTCCAATATTCGTGTGTGGGAATAAGGGTACATAACTTCTTGAAATTTTATTACAGAGACCCTACTCAGAGACCCTCACCCAAAAGAATCCATATCAAACTATATATTTTGAATATGACATGAGGTTAGTGAACCTTGCTGCATACTAAAAAACTTTCACACTACCCAGATGCATATCAAGAACCTCATGTATCTGAACTGAGTGAAAGCAAGCAGGGTGCTACTCATCAAAAAATATCTTTTTTAATTAATTCCATGTGTGTGTCTTTTCATCATAAATATGAATCATTAGACTCCACTAGTTCCTTAATTCATGAGGAAAAAATTGGTTAATTGGTATATCATCTAATTAGAGATTATTTACACAATCCAAGGGAATTGCATTTCTGATTCAAGCCAGTCATCCACTTCTTAGTGTTCTGGATCACCCTGGCACATTAGTGGTGTTGAATTATAGAACACGGAGATTCCACTAAACCTATGGGAATCATCATCCAGAACATTTTTTACTAACTGATTCTTGGCATTTGGGGTGGGGGGATACTCCTTGATAACATAGAGGAAACACCACTTTAGATATCCCCTTGAATGATGCCTCATTTCTCATTAGATCATTGTCATTGTCTAGAATTAGTATCCTAGATTAATGAATTTGGTGAGGAAACATGAATTCTATCAAGACGTACCATGATAAAATAAGTATATATATTTATGTGTGTGTGTGTTTGTGTTTGTGTTTGTGTGGGATTTGTTGATTCAATAAGGTTTCCTTATGATTTTTTCATTCATTCATGTTTGGGGAGATTGTTGAGTCAATAAGGTTTCCTTATTACATTACCATTTCTTCATGTTATGAAAATCACAAACACCTTATCTTAAGGAAATTTCATTACCTTTATCTTTTACTTTCATAAGGAATATTTTCCTTCTCCATGGAAATTTATCCTTACAGTTTTTTTCATAGTTCATTTTGTCTATGTATAAAATTTGGTTTCATACCCAAAACCACAGAATCATGTATATACTTAGATATAAAGCATTCTATTTTCAAGATAAAAATTGGGGATTCGAACTCTATGAATTTAGACTCTGAACTCTTCTGAGTCCAGACTCCGTGTTCTTTGAATTCAGACTCCGAACTCTTCTGAATTATGACTCCGAGTTCTTTGAATTCAGATTCCGAACTCTTCTGAGTTCTGACAATGATTTCTCTGAATTCAGACTCTGAACACTTCTGTGTTCTCACTCCAAGTTCTCTGGATTTAGACTCTGAACTCTTTTTATTTCGGACTCCGAACAATGTATGCTCAGACTCCGAACTCTTATGAATTCAGACTCCAAGCATTGTTAGTTCAGACTCCAAAATCTTATGAATTCAGACTCCAAACATTTTATTTTCAAACTCTGAACTCTTATGAATTTAGACACCGAACTTTTTAAGTTCAGACTTCGAACTTTTTAAGTTCATACACAGATCTATTATGCATTTAGACTCCGAAATATGATGTTTACACTCCGAACACTCATTAATTCAGACTCCGAAATCTACTAGATTCAAGACTCCGAATTTATTAAAAATTTAGACTCTAGAATTCTATATACTTCTAGCTCTGAATTCCTCTGATAAAAATTATCCGAATATCTATGTTTTCTAGACTCTGAATAGTTTTTGGTTAGACTCCGAATTTTAAATTTTTTTCTTTACACTCTGAAAAATGAATTTGGTTAAGCGTCATATATTTTCTTACTCATGCTCTAGTTATAAAACGATGTCGTGAATTCAGTTAATAACTAACCATTGTTTGAGTGAAATGTGTACATGTCCCTACGAAATTCAAGAAAAAATATGATCGTTGGAGGAGCGAGCAGACCGTTAGAGTTGTGCCTATAAATAGGAGCTCATTTGAAAGACCTCATAACTTTGATGAACTGTTATATGACTCTAGATATTACATGCTACTGAAGTGATTTCTAGATAGAGACTCTCATGCTTAGTGTGTACTGAACACCGTGTTCTGATTTTCTCCATGTGACTCCGAATGTTTTTAGTACATTCGAGGGATTTTGGGGATATGAATACAGAGGTGATAACTACCTTAATGTTCGAGGACTTCCTTATTGAGGAATACAGAGGTGCCGACTACCTAGAAGTTGAGGACTTGATGGAATAGCAAGATAGACTCTGATATTCATATCAAGGCTTACCCTAGTGTGTGTAAGACCTACTTTTTTGAATTTATAAATAAAGGGACCTTTATCCAAAGTTGTTGGATACCCTTATCTTTGGGTTAAAATAATTACTACTCGTTACATGTTTGTTTCATGTTTTCCACTGTATTTTGATTACTGAGGAACATATAACTATCTTATATATTCATATACTTGTATACTTTGATTTATTATGATTATATATGCTTTAAGGTAGAATCTTTATCTTTGTAAACGTTTTTTAGGTTTCATTTCCAGATCCACTTTTCCGGAATTGCATTCTTGGAATTATATTTCCAAAATCAATCAAGGGTTTAGATCTATAGGTATTGTGAATTACATTGTTTAACCTTGTTAAACATCTTCATCGTTAAAAGTTCCAATTAATTTTTAGAGTATACAATTCACCCCTATTGGAAATTGAACATCAGTAGATACTACATACATTATCTTCATTCATTATTTTGATCCTAAAATTGGTATCAAAGGTTGGCTACCACATACTCTAAACCAATCCTATAATTGGTATCAGAGGATTGGTTCAACCTGAATTAATCTCATGGTTAGATTCAGAAGAGAATTCATCTTCATCTATATATTCAGAATCATATTTTTCAACTCACAGGTCCGGATTCATATTATTTTTTAGGGATACTCTTTTTCTATATTTTCCATTGCTGAGGAATATTTTCCTTGATTACAAACATCTATTACTAACAAGTTTGAGTGGAAATATTTTCATTAAGATGGTAGGAATCAATGTTGGTTCTATAGACAACCTAAATCCATCTAGATGACCTATTTTTGATGGAAATTATTTCGAAAATTGAAGAGATATACTGAATACATTTATTATCAATAATAGAGTATACAATTTTGTCATGCTTACTAGAGAAATAAAATACCTGACAAGGAAGTTAGTACTTTCACCAAACAAGAAAATCATGAATATAAACCTAATTATAAGGTACGAAATACATTGAATTGTTCTATGACTTGAAATATATATAGCCAAATTTCATCTTGTGAAACAGAAAATTATATTTGGAAGAAGCTTGAAGTTACTCACTTTGGAGCTTTTGAAGCTATTGAAACTAGAAAATACATGCTCAAAGATTAATATCATGGTTTTTCATTCCTTATGGAGAACCCATATGTAAGGTGAAATAGAGATTCATGACTATTGTAAACAGTTTACAATCTATGGGTGATAAAGGATTAGATGATCAAGCTCTTATAGATAAAATCATAGACATCATGCCCAATGAGTTGAAATCCAAGAGAACATCTACTGATGAGAATAGAAAAGTCACTCAAATTTCTCTTGATGAAACTTTTGGAACTCTTCTTCAACATGAGAATAGAATGAAGAGATATGTTGATAATATTAAGAATAATAATGGGAATGGAAGTGTTTCTTTTACTACAAATTCAAATTATATGAAATCCAAGACTCATGCGAGAGTTACTAGTTCTAAATCTAAGAATGTTGTTATTCAATCCAAATCTAGTGGAAGTGAATCTTTAAGAAATGAACTAGAAAATATTTCTCTAAGGATGAACATGATTGTTGTAAAGAAGAACTTTCAATACAAATACAAGAAGAATGAATGGAATGATAAGAAAGATTAATATGTCACATGTTATGAATGAAAGAGAGATGGACATATAAGACCGGATTGTCCTATGCTTAAAATAATGGAATGAAAAGAGAAGCATTTTGATGGAAAATAGAAATAAGTAATACAAAGATAAATCTAAGAATGTTAATGAAAGCTAATGACACCTAGAGTGCCAGTGGTGGTGACTCATCAGGTGAATCATCAGATTTTGAATCTTCTGGACAGAAGAATCATAGTCTAATAGCCAAAATACCTATTGAGAACCATTTCTTAATGGTTAAGGTACACAATTCTGAATCTATGACCAATGTATCCCTAAATTCCAATTATAATGATAATAAATATTATAACTCTTCTGATGAAGAATCTTCTTCATATGAGGACAATACTTTACCTACCTATAATGTAGTTTTTAGGTTTTATAAGCTTCATGAGAATGCGAATTCAAAACTGAATAAAAATATCGATAAGGAAAATTCTAGAAATACTATTCTTACTAAGGAAATATCAGATCTTTCTAAAGATCTTGATATGAAAACCCTTGATTTTGAAATTATTTAAAAAAACATTGAGAAAGTAAATTCTGAGAAGGATAAATATTCTATGGATCTAAAAAATGTAATTTCTATGAAAAATGTTTTCAAGCCTCACTATAGTTCTAAAGATAATGTTCTGGAAGATATGAATTTAGTTATTAGACTGAGGTCAGAAATACTTTTCTTGAGGAACTGTTAGTCAAACATTTCCCTAGGTAAGGAAGATTTTGATAAGATGTAATCTAAAATATGACCTCTAAATAATAATTCTAGTTTTGGTTATATTGTTTCTAAACTGATTTTTAGTAATAATTATTTTGTTCCTCAAAGTGATACATTCTTCACTATGTGTTATTGTGGTGGACACTATGAAAAAAATTGTTCCTTAAACAAAACCATGTCTTTTGGTTGTCATAAATCCTATTTTTCCAAAAAAAATATGGGTAATTAATATTTTGCTTTCTGAAGTTTCTGGATCCAAGAATGTTTGTGTTCTGAAAGTCTGACATTCTTATTTTTAGGAAAATAAATAATGTATCAACAGCAATACTTAGCACATGGATAGTGGATGTTCCCGACATATGACTGGTAATAAAAACTTCTTTGAAATGATAATCAAAACGAATGGAGGGGGAGTAACATTTAGAGATAATGCTAAGGGGGAAATTATTGGTATAGGTAAAATTGTTCTTCTTGGAAAAACATTGATTTCAAATTTTTTATTTCTTTATTAGGGATCACACACAAAAAGGGGATATCATTCTTTAATTTATCAAAACACAAGGTCAACTTGCTGATATTTTCACAAAATCATTACCCTCTAATAGATTTGAATACATTAAAAAGAAATTAGGAATGATAAACATAAGGTAATATTCCTTATAAACTTTATTCTGAAACCAATATCTATATAGTAATAAACTCCTTTTCATAGGGGGAGTACATTTTCTAGGAAGTTATATTTCCAAAATCCTTCATAATAAAAAATTTCATAGTCAGATTTCCCAAATCATTCGTAATGAAAATCTTTGTTGTCAGATTTTTCAAAAATTTCGTAACTAAAATTTTCATAGTCAGATTTCCAAAATCTTTTATAATGAACATTTTCGTAGTCAGATTTTTCAAATCCTTCGTAATGGGAATTTTCATAGCCAGATTCTTCAAATCATTCATAATAAAAAAAATCATAGTATGATTTTCTAGATTTTCCATAATGATGTTTTTTTATATATGTAGTTAGTCTAAAATTTTTCAGAGTTTAAAATTTTTTCGTAATGAAAAGTTCCATACATAAAATTTTTATCATAGAGTTTCTCGTTTATTTAATTTCTCATAATCAATATTTTATGGAATCTAAAGTTCATTAAGAAATTTTTTCCTCAATACGAATAATCTTCTTATAAATACTAAAGGTATGTTTCTTTTCCTCAGTTTGCATAATCATATTTGACATGCTGGGAGTTTCTTTTTTTTAGATTTTTTAGATTATATTTTCATTAAATCTGTATGTTTTTATTAAAAAAACCTTAAAAGATCAGATCCAAGATTTCCTTAAGTCTATCATATCAACTGTCAGATCTGATCAGAAGGAATTTTATCCCTTGTATTGTGTATGGAGGATGAAATGTCACCTCAAATGCCTATATAAAGGACCCGCCGATGGTTTTACCACATCAAATCTCAAGCTCTCTTGTTCTGATGTTATTCTATTCTACTAAATCCCCTTCCGAACATCTCAAAACTTGCGTAATTATGAATTTCTGTTGAAGAATGTTCTCAAAAAGTCATGTCTACTATAAATCCAATCTCAGAGTGGAAGATATATAGAGAAATATTAGTGCATCTTAACTTCATCACTAATTATGATTCGATCATCTTGAAAAAAATTATGTTGAATAGATGGTAGATCGTTTCCATATCGAAGCAATGAGCTCATGATTTGGTGTATCTGGATTTCTCAATTGAATTTTATTAATCAATCAGTTTCTTTAAAGAAGAATGTAGAGAGATGTTTTTGTTGAAGATCTATGGAAATAAATATTCTCTTTCATATATTAATGAACCTAGCTTGATTAGTATTTTATATGAAGGGAAAGCTGAGTTCTATTTCCATATGTTGCCAGATGTCAAAGGAAGCTTTGTTAAGGAGAAGTCTTTTGCATGTCTTGGACTCTCTAATGCAAAGACTCTGATGATTTCCCACTTGTCTTCAAATTATCTAATTCTAGAATTACGGTTTCAAGGATTTATAATTATGAGAAAATGTGAAAAGGAAACATTGAAGAATAGGGACATGTATATCTTGGATTTCGGGTAAATATATGGAAGATCATCTTTGTTAAGAATATTCTCATTACGATTGAGAATACTAAGAATGGATACTTAAAGGCTTAGATAATCATGTATCTAGATATTCATTCCATGTTAATTGTTCGGTTCTTAGAATATTTTAAAATTCCTTGTAGCTCGAACCATGAAATTGTAATTTCATGCTAGTCAGTGATGATACTCTGAAGAGATGAACATTGGTTTCTCTACAGACACTGGATATTTTTATGATGTACTAGAGGTAGAGGCTAAAGCTATTCTGATAAACCAATAATTGGTTGAACCATCCAAAAAGGGAGGAAGGAAGATGAAATTGAAGGAAGTAAAAGAGGACGAAAAAACCCCATAGCCTAAAGAAATCCAATCCGCACCTCCAAATACCAAGAAGAAAAAGGAATATCTGGATGAAGTAGTATCTAAGTGGAGTGAAGATAAGAAGAACAAGAAATAAGGGGAGCCCATGATTGGAAAAGACCCTACTGAAGAAAAATCTATGAAGGAGAATACAACTGAGTATCTCGAAATGGAATAAAAAGAAAATAAACAAAATAATAAGATGAATGAAGTTGAGATAGTGCAATCTCTTTTAAAGGCTACTGAGAAAGAATCAGAGATCATTTCGGTACCAAAATCCTTCATGGTAGAACCCTTACCTGAATCCCTTGGAAAGAAGTTTGTCACTCTGGAGAAAGCCCAAGAAAAACATGTTGAATAAAAAGAAGTTGTCAAAGAAGTAGATGAAGTAGAAAGTAGTGGTGATACTGAATATTTGATTAAGAAAGTGGAAGAATTTCATGAGAAGGAATGTCTATCAGAGAAGCTGACAATTCGAACATCAAAAGTAGTTTCTTTAAAGCTCACAACAGTTGGGAAAGATGAAAAAGTAGAGGATAAGAAAAGAAAAGATGAAGTGGATAATATCTATGAGGAAGAAATTGCTAATTATGATTTCATACACCCTGAGTATGCTGAGTCAAGAGCTGAGAAATAAGATACAGATGAAGATAAAATTGTTCAACTGTCTGACAGTGAAAATGAATCTCCGGATGCGGAATCCATTCTGAGAACTGATAAGGGAAAATAGGTGGTAGTTGAGACACCTTGTAAAGATGGTTTGAAGAAGAAGGAAGCTGGTGTATCTTCAAAGAGGAAACATAATGAGCTAGAGAAATGAGCCTCACCAAGAAAACTTTCAGATTCAGAATCATCATCCCTTGGACATGATTTCATTGTTCAGTCAATGAAGAAGATTGTTGGGACCATTCCGATTTTTCCAATCATTGACTCGAGATGTCAGATGCATTAACATACCTTGAACTAGAAATCGGATTCAGTATCCATGGTGATAGATAGGTGTGTCAATCTTGAGGTTGATCTTAAGAATTTTTTCATCAGCTACGAATCCCATAAATTATCATGCAGGAATATGATCAATCGATCTAGGAAAACCATAGAGGACTTGTGAAATCTTTATGGGTTCCATGAGAGTGTCAAGGATGCTTTTGACGCTGAATATGGGAAGATCAAGGATCTTGCGAACTGTTTTGAAGAAAAAAAGTCCCTTGAGAAGAATACTCGGATTCAAGAATTAAAGGATTAGATGGGAAACTATATTCAGTAGATCAAAGCTGGAACAGAGAAAGGGATCTTCGGATTGCGATAAAAGAAAAGCTGGTTAAGAAGGAAGAAGTCTTGAAGGCTTAGACAGAAGCACTAAAGGCTTTAGATGATAAAATCAATGCTTTAGAGAAGAAAGCTGAGGATTAGGACCAGATTTTAAAGCGAGCATAGGAAGATCATAAGGATCTCAAAAAGCTTAAAACCATTATGATGAAGTTGATTCCCAAGGAAAAGGAAGTATGATAGACCCAATATGAACTTTTGTGGAATTTTCCTTGTATAAATGTTTCCAACCGTAACGAAACTGTTGGTTTCTCTACATATATATTATTGTCTGTTATAATATTTTGGGTATCATTATTACTTTTCCATTCCCTATATATCTTTTTGAAAATCACAATGGTGGAGAAAAGAAAAATAATACTATGTAAAGATAAAATGCCTCTAAGTAAGGGGAGTTCATATAAGGGGGAGTTTTCATCACAAATATTTCAATATTCAAGATTCTGAAAAATGTAATTCTGGAAATCTAGAATATGATCCTCATTGTTTCAAAGCCTAAGGGGGGGTTATTCGTAATCATCCTTTCCCATGTGTGTTAAGGGAGATAAGTTTTCTTATGTTCTTATATTCTTTTTCATAAGGATGTTTGTGCTTTATAAAAAAAGGGATATTGTTGAGTTAATAATATTTTTTATGGATTTTCTATTCCTTCATGTTTGGGGAGATTGTTGAGTTAATAAGCTTTCCTTATGAATTTACCATTTCTTCATGTTTTTAAAATTACAAACACCTTATCTTATGGAAAATTTTATTTAGCCTATGTTTTAATTTCATTAACAAAATTTTCCTTCCCCAAGGAAATTTATCCTTACCATGTCTTTCATTGTTCATTTTGTCCAAGTATAAAATTTGTTTTCATATACAAAACCATGGAATCATTTATATACTTATATATAATGCATTCTATTTTTAGGATATTAATTCAGCATCCGAACAATCTGAATTCAGTCTTCGAACTCTTCTGAGTTCTGACTCCGAGTTCTCTGAATTTAGACTCTGAACTCTTCTGAGTTCTGACTCTGAGTTCTCTAATTTCAGACTCCAAACTCTTCTGAGTTCTGACTCTGAGTTATATGAATTCAAACTCCGAACTCTTCTGAGTTATGACTCTGATTTCCTTTAATTTAGACTCCAAACTATTATGAATTCAATCTCAGAACTTTGTATGTTCAGACTCCGAACTCTCATAAACTCAGACTCCAAACATTGTAATTTCATACTTTGAACTCTTATGAATTCGGAATCTGAACATTGTATGTTCAGACTATGAAGTCTTATGAATTTTTAATCTAAACTTTTTAAGTTTTGACGCCGAACTTTGTAAGTTCAGACTTCGAACTCTTATGACTTTAGACTCTGAACATTATAATTTCAGACTCCGAACTCTCATGAATTCAGACTCTGAATTCAACTGAACTGTAGACTCCGAATTTCACTGAAATTATGACAATGGAATTCTATAGATTTCTAGCTCCGAATTCCACTGATAAACAAAATTCAAATATCTATGTTTTATAGTCTCCAAATTGTTTTTTGTTAGACTCCGAATTTTCCTTTTTTCTTACACTATGAAAAATGAATTTGGTTAAGAATCATATTTTTTCTTACTCATGATATGGTTATAAAATGATGACCTGCATTCTGTTACTAACTAACCATTGTTTTAGTGACACATGTATTGGTCTGTCTGAAATGCAAGGAAAAATATGACTGTTGGAGGAGGGTTCCAACTTTCGGAGTTGTGCCAATAAATAAGAGCTCATTTGAGTGAGCTCATAACTTTGATGAACTGTTCTATGACTCTAGAGATTACATGCTGCTGAAGTGATTTATAGAGAGAGAATATCATTCTTAGTGCATACTGAACACCTTGTTCAAATTTTCTTTATGCGACTCCGAATTTTGTTGAGTACATTCGAGGGATTCCAGGGATAGAAAGACAGAGGTGACGACTACCTTAAAGTTCGAGGACTTCCTTGCCCAGGAAGATAGAGGTACCGACTACCTTGAATTTGAGGGATAGAAAGGGTAATAAGAAATACTCCAATATTTTTATTTATGGATTACCCTGGTGTGGTTAAGATAGACTTTCTTGAAAGTATAAATCAAGGGACCTTAATCCCAGGTTTTGGAATACCCTTCTCTTTGGGTTAAAACACTTACTACTTGTTACTTGTTTGTTTCATGTTTTTCACTGTATTTTGATTTTTGAGGAAATTATAACTATATTATAATTACTTATACTTCTATACGTTGATTTAGTAATATTTTATACTCATTAAGATAGAATCTTTTTCTTTGTAAACTTTTTTTATGTTTTATTTTCCAAATCCACTTTCTCGGAACTGCTTTCTCGGAATCATATTTCCCTTATCAAGAATGTGTTTAGAACTAGAGGTTTTGTGAATTAATTTTTTTTACCTTGTTAAAAATTTTCATCTTTAAAAGTTCCAAAGAATTTTTAAAGTATACAATTCACCCCCTATTGTATATTGAGCATTATTAAATACTACATACAGTATCTTCATTCATTATTTCGATCCTACAGGCTTGACTCAAGAATGAAAGTCAAATGAATCAATCATATAAAATTCACCTACATTGTTCCTAGGAACCAATTTCAATGTATTTTAGGTTAAGAGGAATTATTTATGAGTCTCATTGAATGGATAAATCAGCATCTACACCAACACAAGGTACCCTGGGCCAAAATCCCAACTTGAGACACATTGAAACTATTTCTAAAATTCATAACCAATTACTCATTAGTATTATACTTCTAACACCATCTACAATAAAGAACTCATATGACACCACTTGTTCATGAACCAACTGGTCGAGGCTTACCAACCTAGAGGAAGGCTGAATTAGGACAACCATAAGATCAAATATAATAGGGATGAGGCTATAAAAAATAATGAAAATGAAATTATATAAAATTAGAGGCCTTATCCTAATGTACATGTGCACATGCATGCATCTTTATTAATAAAAAAGATAATATGAATTAAATAATATAGTAACATCTAGAGTAAATCATGCAATCAATATCCCCTAGGAAATAAATCATAGTATGATAGAATAAAACTAAATTTTAAATGGAATAAATTCACTCTTAAATAGAAATTAAGTCTCAACATGATAAAATTGGAATAACATAATTCTAAGAGATCTGGGCTTCTGACCTCAAACCCCGACCACAGTACATAGTCAATAAAATATGGAATAACATTTATTCTCTAAATTAAATGTTTATTAGTACATTATACATATATAAAAATCCATGTGAAGGAGAATCCCATGGAGGGGTGAGTATATACATACCCAGTAGAACAAACTAAAAATCAATGAGGGAGAAAAAATAAAATGACATAATAAATGTTCAGCACAACCCAAAAAATAGGGAAAGGAAACACAACAGACACACAAACACACACACATATATTATCATATAGAAACCTAGATGATGGATAAATGGTATTTCTATCTCATATCCTAGCCAAATTTTATGATTAATCTTACTACTACAAAATTCAATCTCTGAAGACCAACATGAAAAAAACCTCACCAGAGTCCATGTGGAGGGGACCACACCTCACTAATGTGCATTCGAGAGTGGAGATAATTAGCAAGGAGTGGGCCTACATATCAGATCCCATCACATTCCACTCTTTGAAAAGGGCCTATTTTAATATGTCAAAAATGGTTTTCATCCAAAATATGTTCACCTAGAATAATATGGAAAATAGAAGCCCGTCTTCATAAGATTTCACCTTTTTAGACTCTCCAAAACAAATTGTCTGGGTGAAGCACTAAAGCTCACTTAAATGAGTTTAATAATCCATAAAAAACATATAAAACAATTTTAGGTGCCTAAAGTTTCTACATTAGACCACTCTTAGAGCCTATGGAAAAAAATAATCATAGAAGGATATCTATAAGCCTACTCATACCATACCATGATGGTGATTAACCAGGGTGATAAAATCTCACCAACACATGGTACAATCATGAATTATATAGGTCAAGCATGAACCTATGCTCTATGGGATCCTCATGAGGTCCATAGATAAGCATCATTTCCTATTCTCATGACTCAACATCCTCGGTCTAACCATCCCTAGAGAAAGTGGGTGGATGTTGCTGTTGTAATTCTCACAAAAATTATTTCATTATAGGGGACATTAACTAGGAACCATACAAAGATTACATAATTCAAAGAGATAAATCATAGAACTAATAATCATCTCCCAAATTAGGAATAGAAAGAGATGTCACAAGTGTAACTATAAAAGGAAATACTAGTGAATCAGGGCCCACCACCTCTAGATCATGGTCGTTTCCACCCTCTTAGAACACAATTTGAGGGATTTATTATGGAATATTTATTTACTTCCTATCCATAACCTTATAATAAAAAATTTATAACAAGAAAAATCATAAAAAATAACGACACTGATACATATTTTTCCCATTCGAAAGGCACACCTCTCTGCGAAAATATAAATCTTTGTCTAGGCATCGTATATGTCAAAAATGAATCTCATGAGACACTTCCTACAATACCCTAATAAGGTAAAATTAGGGTGAAGGTATCACATCACTTAATAGAGGTCCTGGTATATAATGTGTCAATTTCTATGTATAGAGGAAAATACCCTTTACATTGAAATTGGGATCCGCATTTAACAGTTACAATATTATTTCAATAACTTAAATCTATTTAAGATTGTAATTACTTATTTGGATATATGTATCATGGTTTGGTTAGTTGTTTCACCATTCCTATTTTATAAAGGCATAATATTCATAATAATTAATTATAATGTCATGTAATTACAACTTAACCCATACATATAGTATCAGGATACAAAAGGTCAAAAAAATTACATGATATAATGAATCATCATTCCCTATTTAAAGAATGACATGATTCAAAAATTTCAAATGGAATTCACTCAATCAAAATAATCTATTATTTTTCCCTATGTATATAGTTGTTCATGGCCTAAAAATGAAAAAATTATTTAGTTAAGGTTCTTCCATTAATCTATAATGTAAAACACAAAATACCATCTCAGTTAATCCATACACACTAATTAATCTAATTATTCTATCCTTAAAAGATATATTAGTAAATTTTTTAATATTATTGTCAAGGAACTAATTATATATACCAGTAAATGCATGAATTAATTTAAATATGGATTATAATTTTCATGAAATATGAATACTATAGTGCCTACTATGAAGCATGATCAATGAACCATTTCCTTACTAGGGCAAGGAGAAAAGGAAATCCAAAACAATAATAAAAACTATAAGGGAAAAAATATGTGAATCACTTTATAGAGAATTTAATATAATTATAAATGAAAAACAAAAAACAAAAATTCACACACCATGTAATTTTTCTTTTCCCTATACATGGGCTAGCCACTCGCAGGGACATGTTCGTGACTATATCCATACACATTCCAAGCCTCATGCTTACCAACCCAAAAAATCATACAAAAGGAAAAGGGACAATAATATCACATTTTAACATCATAGGACATGTTTTATCTTATATATCTAAGCTTGGTTGGGCATATAACCTAAAGGGTGACTCCCCATATTCCAGAGGCTTTCGACTACTAGTGGGGGTCTATGATGATATGGTGGGGGTACAATACCCTCAAGACCAATGTGTAGCATATTGGTTTACAATAAAAATGATTATATGCAATATTATTATAAATTAAATTATTAAAAATTATTCATACAAATTCATTAAACAGGTAGAAATAGAGAGTATGTCACATACAAAATAATGTCATGTCGTAATGGTATACAAAAAGGGAATACATGGAAGCAGAACATCTAGAATGTAAAACATGAAATAAAAACATGAAAAAGAATACCCAACACAATATCTAATATATTTATGAGAATAAGTTCATTCCACTTCTCCCAAACTCCATCATAGTGCATAATATCAAGCATCCATATATGGATTCTTCCCATTATCCCAACCTAATTCCATAAAGATTGTTCAAGTAACAATTAGTGAACAAAATAGGATATTAGGAAAATTTAGTTGGACACCAGCAATAGTTTCCACTGTAACATAGTAAAAGTATATAAAATTAGTAGTGTTCAATCATGTTAATAATAAGTATAAATGTAAACTAAAAATGGGTCAGCTCTTATACCTAAAGGACACCCAGCGGATTGAACCTGCTTCATCAAAAGATGGGATATCTTTGAACATGTACCACCACACACACATATATATAAATATATATCTATAAATATAAATTTACAATATATATGTAGTAACATATATAACATTATATATAGATACATTATTCTATCTAGGACCAGAGGCGAAACTCATACACCTATACATAGTCATGAATGTATCATAATGTTAAAAGGTAATTCATGAGTAAGTGTTATGAGTAATAAAGAACTCCATAATTGAGGATTAAAATTTAAAATATATTCCATGAATGAGTATCAAATTTAACAAGGGACTTCAAGATCAAGTTTCATATTTAACAAGGTTCCCCTTTCATGATTATTAGATATACTAAGGGAAAACTTGATCAGGTATCACATTTACTAAGGGATGCAATGACCATGTAACACAAATAATAATATTATTATTATCAGAAAATATTTACTATAAAAGGATTGATTTTTCCATTTATTCTATATTTAAATTATCTAAGGGAATATCCCACGATTTGTATATGAGTCCCATGAAATGGTAATATAACAATGTTTCAATTTAATTAAAATAATACATTAAACAACTGGGGAAACCAACACCAAGTGAAATGTGGTTTTGGAATAAAATCTTTTAATACTTCAATTTCATTTCAAAAGAACATACCAAGAGGTGAAACTTTTTGAATGGGATATTCTACATCATGGAAAATGGTTTTTAGTTAAATCTCAAAAATGGACAACAATTTCAACTGATGATAAATAAAATTTATAATGTAAGGCATAAAATTCTGGGAATGCAACACCACATCACATTATAAAAAATCACTAGTACTTAAGTTTAAATTACCAGAACACCTACCTCAATGTGGTTTAAGAATACTTATTTAGTGTTAGACTCTAACTTGGCTAGAAAAGAAGATATCAAATAAGAAAATAATTTTCCTTAAATATGGAATATTATCTTTCCTGGAAATAGCAACCATGAGGGTGATATTAACAAATAATTGGAGGAAGTATTTCTAAGAACACACTATTAGCTATCAAATATTCCAAAAGACACCGTATTCAGATCTCAAATGAATAAGTTCTTCCCAATACTATGTGATATCCATGGATGAGGTCAAAATAGATGGATGTTATACATATAAAGGAAGAAAAAATAGGGTTGAAACATTTAAAAAGATATGGGAGAAAATGTAATTTCACTAATTTTTAAACGGGGCATAGTTTTGCCCCACAGTTTCCCAAACGAAGTTCCAACAATGAAAGGTCACTACATTAGTGGAATGACCTATTTGGGAAAGGAGTAGCGTTTAGGGAAACCACACATAGACCATTCACACATTTGTACTCTCTCTGGTACAACCCCCATAGATGTTCACCATGGAGTTAATCGTTTTAATAAACCATGAAACCCTTTTTGGATTAAATTAGAACCCCAGATGTTTTAAAAAAATTATGAAGCCTCATATTAATGTTATGAAGAACATTATTCCTCACCCATTTCCTCTAAAATTCAGGGATACATGCTTAGAAGATGGTGTAGACACTTCTGAAACCTTCCACTTTCTCTTGGGAACTTTCATATAGACCAAAAAAATTATATGAAACAAAAAATAGAGGATTCATACCTCATCAAAAAGTGGGGGTGTGACATAAATATTTTTGCATCTATGATGGATTTAGAATGATGATCTATGACCATCATCGAAGTGATAGATATTTAATTCTAGTATCTAAGGGATACAAATTCATTTCCAAAATCTAATAATCATTCACTAATGAAAGTTATTGTTTGGAATTTTATATAGAATATTGTTTAGCTCTATATCATTATTTTGTGCTTCCTTGATCTTCACATTGGTTGATAGTTGAGATGTAATTTTTGAAAAAATAGAATATCACATATTTAAAGAGTATTTTCATGCATATCTTTTATAAATACCTGAGTATCAGGTCCTTATAAATCCTTATTATTTATAATGTAGAACTATCCTTCCATGTCAAATAATTGGACACCAAATTTTCTTTCATTTGGGCGTTAAATATTGATTAACCATATTCTATAATCAACTATAACAATCTCCCATGGTTTATGTTCATCTCCCTTCATGCAAATATTAATATAATGTTATTATGATCAATATATATATATAAATATATATATAACCTTTTTTAAAATAATGATAATTCCTCCAAATCGTTAAAATGAATAATTCTATTTATAGATATAAATATTTCATTTTTTAATTTTATCATAAATTTCTAATTGACATGATTTAAATAGTAAAAAAAAATTGTTTTTTCATAATGACACAGGTTATTCCCTTTTTTAATGTGTTGTTCTATATCAAAATCATTCTACACTACAATGCAATATTATTATAGGTATATTGATCAACCCTCCCTTAGTCTCCTTAAAAATATCTTTTCATTCATATATCTGGAGAACATTGACTCTTTTCTGAGTAAATTTGTTTAGTGGATTTTAAATTTATGTAAACTTTTTCAAGAAACATTGATAGTATAAATGTAATCCAACAAATCTAAAATTATATAAAATAGTTATTTGTATTTGAAATTTTTTTTCACCTATTATTTTATGTTTCAATATATATTCCCTCAATTGATATTATATAACCCAATAATGACACTTTCCATATCAAAAATTTGAATTTTCATAATTTTGAATAGAATTTATTTTTCCATAAGGTTTTCCCAAAAATCCTGAAATACTTTTTATATTTATCCTTACACTAAGAATAAATAATGATATAAACTATAAATACTACAAATAATAGATGGAATAAATATAAAAAGAACCTATTCCTAAAATTCATGTTGATATAGAGGGTATTTATGAGACCAAAGGGAATCACTACAAATTCATATTATCCATATATTGCACAAAAATTATTCTTAGTTATATCATTATTTTTCTACCTTAATTAATCATATTTTTATCAGAGATATGATGTTGATAATTTTTAATACCTGTTTAGTTGATTTGATAATTCATAAATAAATTGTATAGTGTATATGTTCTTAATTATGGTCTTCTTAATAATATAACACTCGGTGAAAAAATCCACCAACCCATATTTTTTTATTAATAAAGCTGCTGGTTTCCCCCATGTTTTTGCACATAGATGTATGTTGATACCCTCAAAATATGCATCGGAAAAATCATAATCAAATAAAGGAGAAAGCAACAAAGACATGCGGACTGCATGACAGTCAAAGGGACTCACGATCACGTTACCATTTTATGGTCACGTGAAGACTCCACACGTGATGGATAACCTGAAAATAATCTCCTTGGGCCCCATTTAATGAGTCTACCTATTAATATGAAGGATCACCAGACAATATATAGCTGTGTTGTGACAAATGATTGAATTTATTTAGGTCACATGGGTTTTCATTGACAATTTCCTAACAAAAAATCTGAAATCCCTTCAATGAATAGGTGGAAAATATCCAAAGGATGATTCCAACCATGGTAACAAAACTGAAGTGCGATATCATCATTGGGATGAATAAATTTCCTTGATGATATCAAAGAGTATTAATGTGACTCCAAAACCATTGTAGAATAAAACAAAGGAGATAAAGGGGACAGGGTGAGATGTAATCATAGTCGATAAAATAAATGTGAAGCCATGTGGTGCTATCTCCCTTCATTGAGTCCATCCAGGATCTGCACTAGATTATTGGTGAATATTGATGAACAAACGGGATTTGAGACCTATAAATTCACCACCCATACATGAGAAATGTGGAATAATACATAGGGGAGACTCTTGGGAATAACCGTCTAAAACACCATAGTAAACTTCTCTGAGAAACTGATCCTATGACATGTATGTCCTTCATTAAGTAATATATCGATGAGAAACTAGAGTAATCATTTTCCTGGGGTAGAAAATGTCACATAATAATTCATAGATAATTCAAAGGATGTATGGTAGGTTATGCAAAGAACATGTTGCATGCAGGCTAGACAAACATGATACTCATAATAAACTAACACTAAATAGAACTAAAACATATGCAAGGTGAAGGCCAAAACATCAACTAATGGAGGAAGAGTTAAAATAGAACATGTTCTCCGAACCACATGTTCTTCAAGTAAACCCCACAAATATTACGACAACAATAGGAAAAAACTATTAGATCTCATGAAGTTTCTTTAGAATTCTATTTGGGTCAAAAAATTCCCTCTAAACATGTCATGAAATGTCACATGGTCCCCTTGGATGTGTCACCATAGTATCACATATTATTCCATGAAAATGTCACCCAAATACACCTCTTGACTCATATTACAACACCGAATCATGTGATCTAGGTATCGTAGGAGAATCCTAGCATTTCGATTGAATCTCATGATGACCTATATACATGTTGGCTAAGAGTTAGGATTACCTCCAAGGGTTTCATCCAAAAACATGTGACACCCTCTGAATCATTTCATGTTTACTATCATAGCACCCTCCATATGTGTCGTACATCTCTCACAATGACACTAGGGTATGTCATCCAGATCATGTGAAAAAACCTTAGACATGACATCCATGATACGTGACATCCCATGGAAAAGTCAACTGAATCAAACTATCACCTTTCAATATATCAAGTAGATACTCTATGATATATATGTTAGAAAACTAAGTCATGTCGAGTGGGAAAGAAATACATGTTAGGTAGACAATTGGGCTAGTGAAAGGAAATCCTAGGGAAAGACAACCTTTTCCACCCATGGCATGTAAGCCCCAACTAAAAGGGTAACCTCACAGTGTAAACCCCAATAAAGGGTACTATGAAAACTCTAATTGCATCTATACTATTGATACATAGGAACCCTTTGTAAGGACCGAGCTCCATATCAAATCTCTGTAGGGTCATTCAAATAAACACATCCAATGTTTATAAAGTAATGGAATTGATCATTTTTTAACCCTTGTTTCTCCCACTGAGCATAGCCCATGCAGGCATATTGACTAGCAATAATGATATAATTTTTTCTATAAGACTCTATAATGGAAAGGGTGGACTAAGTGGGTAATAACTAACTATTAAAATTATATAATATATCCTCGATAAATAGGGAATCCCTCTTGGTATAATTCCCTAACATTATTGAATCCTCATGGAAGGCTATAATGACTCCGAGTGTGATCATCCACCTTAGCGTATCAGTGAGATAATAGGTAAGTGAACTACGTGGGTTATAATTCACACTACAACTGAGATACATTGAACACCATTCTAAGGACCAAGATCTAATATGAATCAAATTTCTTTTACTTTCCAAATTATTATTGACATATGGTATTAAACTCTCCCATAGATCATCAATTCATCCTATCTGTCAGTAGATGAGAAGACAACTCATACACATGCATCATTTTAAGTATATGCCTCGATCATTACTTCAACTAACTCAAACTAATCAATATGATTGGGGAAAATTGAACTACAATGACTCTTATTCCTACCATACATAGGAATCATAGGACACCTCTCCAAGGTCTGAGCTCTATACCAACCACCCCAAGGACTATACCAGTACATAAATCCCATATCTACATGCCATGTAGATGATCATATGTTCCACCTTATTTCTGACACCCAGAATAGCTCACGTGGGTGTTGGGGAATGATGTGAATGCCTCATTAGGCATTATGAATCTCTAATAATTAGGGAAATTTAATTATATAATCCCGAATGAGTGGAAGGATATGAATAACATTTATGAAAGGCAATCTGAATTTAGGATAGACTCTTGGGAGTAATTTAACTATAATTTCCTAGATTCTTTCCATAACCAGGATACGTAGGACATCTCCTAGAGACCCGAGCTCAACTAATTGGTGTCTTAGAGCCTTCAAATATTTCCAAAATGCAAAACACTCAATTACATGATATTAAATAACAATGTGGATTTTGATTCTTCAAATAAACAAGATATGTAGGACAAATCATAATGGCTCAATCCCCTCCACATAATAATATCTCCATCCTTGCATGGAAGAAAATTTTGAAGCATTTGGTCATATGGATTTGACACCTAAAAAAGCTATCCACCATTCGGTAAATGGATAGAGAGCCAAAAATACATATAGTTTGATTCATTAAATAGACCTCATTGTCCATAGTTCATCAATAAGGCTCTCTTTTTCCATTTAACAAGAGAATTAACCCATGAATCAATTTTTTAGGGTAAACGGTCTGATACCGAGATTAATAGGAGATTCAGAAACCTAAAATATATATATAAGAGAGACTCTGAGTAAGAAACACCTCAAATGATGCAATGAGATTAGCCTACTATCCCTTCGACCAATGCGAGTCCCCAACTTTTCTTAGGCCTAAAAACCCTTATGAACTCCAAATTTTGGAAAAAAAACCCTATACCTAGAAACAGATGGGGGAACCATTAGGAGTTTCATGGAAAAGATACAATGGTATCCAATTGAGGGAAACCCATTCCATGCCTCAAAACCTAATGAATCAAAAATGGTGAACCCATTAACAAAATCATTTAATGGTGTCATCGCTTTCAGAAGTCAAAAAAGGATAGATCTCACAGTTCTCATCAGGCTAGTTTATGGTATTCTCATTGCAAAAATAACAATGAACTCGACCTATTTCTCTCAAACACATATAACCCTTTTTAAAAATAAAGTAATACCTTTTTATCCTTTAACTATGAATGTTATTGATCAAACTTGTACTCTTATATAAGATGATGCACTGATAAGCTAAATTTTTATATTCTCTAGGTTATCTATATTAATTGAAATGAGAATGACATCATCAAATGTGTCAACAGATCCTTTGATCATGGGGCAAGCATCTTTTATCCCGAGGCCCCGACGTACATTGCCACTAACACACCACTTCCGTTATCGATTAGTAAACATAATGGGTCAATAATACCACATCAATAGCTCCATATTAACCCTAGAATAATATCATGAAATCATTTAGAAAATGATCTCCCAACGGCCTTCTTCCAACAATTAGATGAAGGAGGAGAACTGGACCTTGATTTCACTTTCAACCACTTCAGGAGCCTATGCCAAGATCACAACAATGCACACATTCCCTACCTATAAGAGTTGGATGAGGATAGTCCACATGATAACCCAATAACTGAGGACTAGCATGGGGGGTCTCCCATCTTTTCTAATCATTATCATCGACACATGACTATGACTCCACAAGGAACTATAGAGGAAGTTGTGCCTACACCAACAGGCCATGTTGGGGAACCCAACTTGAGAGCCTTCCTTAGGTATCCAAGTGAGGATTCCCCAGAGTAGAATTATATCCCTATTATATTCAATCTATCTGAGGCCCACTAGTGTATCCAAAAATTGGCCATGAATTAGTCCCAGATCATCACATTCCATAAGCCTCTCACTTCATCATAGCTAGACTCAGTGACTGTAGAATCCATAGGCATTCCCCAACCCTTAGGGATGGGGTAATTCTTATCATAATTAATCATTGGATCATCTTCATCATGGTAACTGACCTCTAAAACGATGTCATGGGAACAAACCCTCCAAATGACATCATAGGAACTGATTCCTAAAATGGAATCATATAAAATGACCCCTCAAATTGTATACCAAGACCCAACCCATAAAATGATTTACTTCATTGAGTAGTACCAGTAGCCTACTTTTGTATTATTCAGTATGATCGAAGTCAGATATGAAGAATCCTCATCAAATCCTAATGATTTTACTCCCAAATCATACAATCATACCTTCCTAAAATTGTATGGGTTATAATAGGTCACCATATCTCCTTCCACTAGAACAAAATAATAATGGATTAGCAGTATCCTCAGTTCTTTTAAAAGTGGTGTTACCGATCATGTTTTCAATTCAGAGGGTAAGTAAAATTGATCATATATATAGTGGCAATGGTAGATTTAGTATTTGGGTAAAACATCAAAGATCCCACATAATCCACTAACTCTACCACTGATAATAGATGGTGTGTTTTCATGGATCATTCTATCCTTCCCCTATAGGATGAAAAGACAATTTATATAGAAGAAATTATCACTCGACTATGACAAGAGAGAAATAGTCTCTAAGAGATAACCATGGTAACATTAATAAAATACCATACTTAATATGATTTAACTAGGTTTGGTTATTATATTTTTCTTTATAACGAAGAGGCCTTTCCCACAAGTCTAGTTGAATATACATATTTTCATCCCCTCATATGGAGAAATCCAAATATCATTCTACCACACGTCGTCCCATAGGGACTTGGGAATTTAAATATTTTCCACATCCTCATCAGTGATATTCAAATAACTATATACCCTCAGAAGTCACTACAAAACCTATAGGCGAGTTAGGATCTCTTAATCAATGGGAAAAATATGTGTCATCCAATACCCACAATGCTTCAGAACCATCCATAAGACTAATAATGATTATGGATATGTACCCCAGACATTAGATTCATCATTTCACCCATGCCAATGTAGGTATTAAAACAATGAAGGAAGAAAATAAGCTCTCCCATCACAATAACACAAGTAGTGAATAGTATTTTACTCCCAATCCAAACATGTTCCTATGAATTTCAACTATGACATGGTGAATGGTTTTATAGAGTTATTTATGACGAGGAAGCCCCAAGAGGCGAGGTTGCAAGGCCATGAACATCATTTCCCATACAATCATTGTCTTGGGAACATGATAGAAGACTGGATTTAATTTAATGACATACTTAAAATGTAGATAGACTATGGCATACCAAAACATCCAACACCTGAATCCCTGCTTCATTCATCTGATTACTCTGAATTAGAAGCACTGATTGTGTAGAACATCATGTGTCACCTACCTCTTAAAGATAAATTAAATTCTTTCATTGCATGATTGGACAAATCATATCCGTTCCCAACAAACCATGTCTTTAAATATTATAACTAAACCATGGAAAATGGTTTGATTAATGGCCCATTAATGAGAAATCTAAATGAGTCGAGAATGATAGAAAATAATGATTATTACCCCTACCATTGATGTCTCAGGCACAAAATTTAACTTTTTTATTCTTCAATGTTTTGATGGATGAACATGTATTTTCATGCTTGATATATTTGAAAGACCCCAATACTTAGACAATAAGGAAATGATTTCTCCATGATCCTTTAGAGTAGCAACTCTCATGATATGTTATTTGGACATCTCCCTTACTGTAATATGTTAAAATGAACAACCAATGTCTTTACACCAAGATGTGAAACTACATGACCAATGTCTTTATCGTATGATGTTAAACTGAATGAATAACATTTTTACTAAAAGACATTAAATCATTATTTCCATTTACCACACCATATGTTGTTAACCTACCTTGATCATATTATAACTACTCGATGTTAAAACTGCATGACATATGTTCTGAACTAAACATGTTAAACAAAATTGATGATATCCTTTCCTCCTGACATTAAACTCCATTGTTATTATATAAATAAATATGGATTTTTTATATTCCTAATGAGATATGTAGGGATTACTGGATCTTGTATCTTGGAGAAGCCACACATATTCATATCCTTATGGAATGAAGAGAAACTACATGGAACACATCCTTGTAAAAGGATAAAAAATTGTGCAGCATCAAAATCTTTGGTAGAAATTATCAGCATCCGATGGAAAAGTCATAAAACCCCATCATGATAACTCCATATTCAAGACTTATAGATTAACATATGATGATTTATATTTAAATAATTTCTGAGATAAAAATCCAATTTTGTATGATTATATATAGATTTTATCTCCAAATGGTTTGAGGGACTACCCCTATGAATCTCTAGAGTATACTAGAAAGTGACTATGTGGTTCCCATAAGTCTAGCTGAGGTGATAAACATGACCCCCGAGGTGCAAGACCCTTCTTTTCATAGTGAATGTCTATGAAAACATCAGCATATCCCTCTGTGACAACAAAGATATCAAGGAATATTGATGTCTCTTCTCATATACACTCCCACCCTAATAGTTATAGAGATCCCCTAGATATATTTCTTCCAATGAAGATTTCACCAAAAAATAAAAAATGGAACGATATGAGGATGACTTCGTGAATAACCCCCCATCATTTGAGGAAGGTGTATCCACTGCCATCAATGAACTCAGGTAGAAATATCATGAAATAGATGAAGACTCATGGCCTACACTAATTAGTGTTGTTATGTCACTCGAATATAAAGGGATTTTAATTTCATTTCTAATGTTGAACTAATATGTGTTCACATGGAACTACATAGAAATAAAGGAAATGAATTCAGTTGTGTCTATACAACATCTTGATATTCTAGACAAGCATTGATGCTTCATTCAGTCATCCAAAGGGATGCACCAATCTCCTGACACCAATATAAAATATGAAGGTCAACAAGTTGATCCAATACATCCCTTCACTTTAATTGAAATACCGATGAGGGGTTTCCAATATCATCCATGTTAAAATATTATGATTTCTAAAAAGAAGAATTCTAATGTCTCAAATTGTACTCAATAAACCCACCCGTTCTGATGCCTCCGATGGAAGGGAGGCCATTCTTCTTATATGTGTTTTCAATAATATTCTCATTGGGTTCCCTCCTCACACAAAAGAAATATGTAGGATACTAGGATATTATCTATTACCTCAGTCAGACTATGCTAGGTATTGAGACCTGATACTCCATGATCGAGAAGAAATACCTTTCACACACATTCATAGTGAAAAATATAAGGCATTACTTGTATCACCATAAAGTCCAAGTAGTCCGTCATATTGATTTTCTCATGTACATATTGGATGTAAAATGATGACTAGGTATTTGTCCTGATTGGTAGTCATCCTTCAAAAATATGACATTTATTTTGTATCACATATTCTAGTGAAAGTGAATTTCTTGGATGATTTCCTTGCAACATATCTTACCGTAGAAAATAGGCCATAAAACACCGATCATCGAGAAGAATAGGTATTCAATTCCCATGAACCTCCCCAAGCATGGGAGATTTGTTATTATAGTGCATAATGAAGTCCAATATGTATAAGTATGGAATCCCCAAGGGTTACTCTGGTTAGATTAGGGGCCATATTTGTCTCTCATGAAAAAGTGATTTTTTCTGACTCAGTATTACTATCCAATTGATTCACAAGTAATGAGGCAGAATATCATGCCCTCATCGTTGTGTTCAAATTTTCCCTATAACTACATATAACATACCTGAACATCAAAGGGGACTCAAAATTGGTGATTTTGAAGATCAATGGTGAATATTCCAACATATAAGATTAAATGGACTCTATCACTAGTTATGTCAACGAACTGATGGAGAAGTACACTTCTGATACCAAATAGAATCATGTTCCTCTATCACAAAATGATCACAATGACACAATAGATAATATAGCCATCATCATAGATGACCAGATTAGGAGAAGGAAATATTCTATATCAATCATCTAAGAATGATAAGGGAATCCACATTAGTGTGAGTCCCATCATTCATCTAGGTTGAAATATGTTAAACTGCACGACATCCCCTATCCTTACTACAATACCTTAAACTACATGGACTTATAAAATCCATATTCTTTCACTACGGCATTCCTACATGATTAGAACATGATGTAAAACTAGACAACCCATATAAAAAATTAATGCATTGATTATCATTTCTAAGGATATTTGGAGGGATTCCTCGATCCTATGTCTTAGACCAACCACTACATGATACAAATATCCCTTCTTATACCCTCAGTTGTATCTATATTATAGGGAAACCATTTCCATTAATTTTTTCTAACACCGATCATATCTCACATGATCATAGGATTATGGAAGTGGCTTACCCTCATAATAAGGGAATAAAACTATAAAACATGTGAATTACAGTCCTGAATGAATGAACTTGATAGTCATACCATGAGTCCTCACTGTATGATGTTAAACTACATGGAAAATGTATTTTCTTCAAGATGTTCAATTGCATAGTTCTTTATGAACTATGTGTGGTTTGATTCTCATTCTCATGATATACTTAGTGACTCTAGAAGTTCCATATTTCATGTCAACCACAACATTTACATTTTTCATATCAGTTCATCTTAGTCCCAACCACAAGATGTTAAACTACATGTAACATAATGTACTATGTGTATCTTGATTCCTGCCATCACATGATACATAGTGATTTATGGACCTCCAATCTAGGTCCCAGCTACAATTTTTAATGGAAATAATGCCCACCTTGACAAATGGTTCGGAGCTTCCAATATTATATCCTATTCAAGAACTACATGTGACTTGATTCCTCTAGTCACATGATATGTAGTGATTCCAAAATTTCTAACCCAACCCCTAGTAATAACAAAAATATATAAAAATTCACCCTCCTTACATATGGTCTATACCTACATAGATGATTTCATTTAGATCTATGATTATATTTATTATCATTTTCATGAGATAAATAGTGATTCCCAGGCCTCATTCTTTGGGCCCTACCACAATATTTCTTCAACTTCACGTCGTTTCATCTATGTCATTATATCACGATGCTAAACTATATTGGATTTCATGATCTATGAATGGCTTGAATCTTGTTAACATATGATATGTAGTGAATCCTGAATTTCTATCCTTGGGTCCAACCACCGCTCCTCATTTCATGTTGGTTCCCACATCCTTACCACATAAAGTTAAACTGCATGGAAGTATTTCCTTACAAAATGACATTAAACTAAATAAAAGTACATCCATACCATATGATGCTAAATGATATAGAATTAAGTCCATACTACATGAAGATAAACTTCCAGGGAAAACATCCTTAGGGAATGATGTTAAACTAAATAGAGGCAAGTACGTACCAATGACGTGATGTTAAATTGGGAAAACCATCACTCTTCATCATTTCTTATCAAAGGACAAAAATATCCTTACCATGGTAAAATAGAGAGTGAAATTCTTCCATTATATTTTTAAGAACCTCAATTGATATGTCACACTTCATGTCTCTAGAATATTAGGTCATCTCAAACCTTTCATTTCACATGAAAAGGAAAATAGATCTCTCTGGTTGACCATTCTACTGACATAGAAGGTCAAAAACCCACAACCAGAAGCATATTAACCTAGTATAAATCCAATTTTTATTCTCATGAGCCTGAAATCACCATGGTTGAACCAAACACCCTATTTTGTTTTATGTTTTCCCTATAATGTTTTCTTATATTATCACTTATGACCTGCGAATCTTGATCCGTGATTTGAAACACTTTTACCCCTTACCCATAAGGATGTTCTGTCACTTTTTACCATGGGAAGCCTAATTAGGATCTTTTGTAACATCTCACATATTAGCTATATAAGGGTCATGGCCTAAAACTACTCACACATGGGTAAAATATATTTGAATTTAAACTCTAGCCTATAATTATCCAAATCACAAGACCCTAAACTACTAGTGAAAGAGAGTGAAAACATATTAGGTCAAAAAACCACAAAGGGAATCCAGATCAAAAATCAACTCTCTACATTATAACCTCTTTATCCTTAGGGTTTAGAAAAAAATAATTGTGAAAATAAAAGGAATAAATATCATAGGGTCCACTTTGTGTCCCGGATATAATTCAATCTATGCTCGTTGGAACCACTGGGATTAATCATACTAGGTCATATAAAACCATTCATTTCCTCCAAATAAAAAAGAGATATATATTCACGAAAATTTTATTGATTCATAATGGTTTAGACCTGCAAAAAAAGAAATGTTGTTTTGATATAAATTTATTTCTATTTATTTTGTTCTTGACAATATAACAGAGGAACTTAGCACCCCATTATGTTATAAGGTATCCCTAGTGAGACTTCTGATTTCTTCCTCATGACATGATAAATTTATACTATGACTTACAACCTCTGTATCATAATATTCAAGAACATAGGACAACCTCAGCATTACATCACCATGTTGTGTACATGTCATCACAGTCAGAATACGACCCTTCATTCTGGAAAATTTTCATGGAATAAACCTTGTGACTTGAAAAAACATGGTGTAGGGTTTGAGATGTTGAAATAGATTCATGTTTCCATAGTTCTCTAGAACCATTCCTTGATAGCCTTTTTTTCATACCCAAAATTATCATATTGATTCTTCAGCATTAAAAAATTTTCATATCCCCTGTAACAAAAAATTGATATCTTAGATCGTCCATGTTATTGACGTGGAGGGGCTCAGACCCACCAACCAAATTTATCATGTCCTAATATAAAGGGATTCCTAATCCTTGTGAGCCTCTCAAACACCATGGCAGACCCTGACACCTCATAGTGTTAAGTGACATACTCTGCATGTCTACCCTATTCTACATTACTTGGATCAGACATTTCAACTGAGACTTACATCACCCACATTACAACTATCATGGTTGGATTAAGTTCACTAGTATTTCCCACTCAACCATATTCACCCCATAAATTTTCATTAATCCCTTGAAAAGAAGTGGATAGTATCATTTCATTACCACAATATCGATGTGTATGTGATTTTATCCAACAACTAAAATAATCTACTTCTTGAAAGAAATGTTCTCCAATCCTTGTGAGACATGGAAGCACCACGATGAAACTTAAAACCTCATTGTTTTTTGATTTCTCTTGGTTCCTCCAGCCCCATATTCCCTATGGTCTGAGCAAGAATACCAAAAACTACAATGATATGAAGGTCCATGATCAAAGAAAAAACATTATAGCACACTTATGGTCTAATTTATAAGATCATAAAATAGAAAGAGTCAAGATTCTAAATAATCTGAATACCTGATAAGGGAATCCTAGGTAAAATTTGAGTATTTTCTCATTGGGCATACACACTATGTCATCTAGGAAATATTGAGCTAATATAAAAGGGAAGAGGCACATAATCTTTCCAGGATGAAAACATGTAATAATATGGCCTAAGAAAAATCCAATTACATGGCTTCTAAGTCTCCCCCATATGAATCTTAATCAAAAGTAATGTAAGAACAAATAAAAAGATGCAAATATTTTGGGCCTACTAAATGGACTTAGAAAACATCAACCTATGCTCGTCAAGTTTCATTGACATTGGAAAATTTTATAGTACTTGGGAAGGATATCAAATCCAAATTTTCCTTATAAATCAGATGACCTAATGTCTACTATAGTAGGCCAATCAATGAAGTATTTCATGTCATGTGGGAATTCATAAACATTTTTTAAAGAGTTTCATATTGAAATGTGATCCCTCAAATCTAGGAAATTGGATCTATTTGGTGTTACAAATAATGGAAGGGCATTGTGCATAATCTAATCAACAACTTATCTAAAACATGGATATATACCTTGGATTGTAACACATATGAGGGCAAAACCCCTCATATGTATACAGTAGATCTATGTTATGAAATTTAACATATATACCATTATCCATAATTTTTTGTTCCTTAAGTATGAGTTTCATCTATAATGTGGTATATTTCAAAACAACATTTGATTTGATTCCATACTCATAGGATATGTAGAAACATCCAAATAATTTATATTAGACCCACCCACTAGTTTCTATTCCATATAATCCCTATTCCATTTTGGAATTTATATACATTCAAAATCCAGGGTATCCATGCCTCCTGATAAAGCTACTACCTATATAGGATTGAGCCAAACATTTGTGGACAGAAGTATCGTCATCATGACACTTGAGAGTTCCCCACACATAATCAAGACATATCATCTTATAAACATTAGTATCATTTATAAAATGACATTCATAAATGTGGATATTGGATCCTTGTTTACCATAAAATTATGTTCTTTTCATTTCGAAGAATGTCATTCTAGGGGTGGGCATTTTGTTATCACTAATATTTTTTCATTTCACACATTGTCTTTAAGGATTATAGGATCATGGAGTAATACATGGAAATAGAATATATAAATGACTGTGGTTTAAGAAGATATGTTGGACCCCTATATCCTACATGGAATTTATAATAATTTCTTAAGAATGTTTTTATTACCTTGATTTGACAAAAAACTTTGGCCAACACACAAGTGATATATGCCAATTCGACAACATGACCATGTGGGACCAGTGGTTGACCATGCCCAATGGAAGTTGTCCTGGGAAAAATAGGGGACCTATAGTTTAGGAATAAAGATCCCACAACATGTTGTGGGGAAATGTATAGGGCCAATGGTAGGTGAGCCCGCAAGAGAAAGCATATCCAGAGCCATAAACTCGGTAGGTCGAGGCCTATATGATTGAAGTGATGCATATGGTATTGGTGTAGACCCCAATATTAGCTTGAGAAGTGTAATATGCATAATGTTTCATAAATGATAGGGGTTAAAAGTGGTATTTATATGTGGAAAAACATATTTTCATGGATATCCAATATAGAACATCCAATCAATCCACCGAATAATCCACGCTATTCGAATACACCGTCCACTAATCCCAGCCAATTGCATTCATACAACACCTTATGAGTTTGAATTAAACTCACATCATCCTACTACTCATGAATTCTAAATGATGTTATCACATGCACTTCAAGACCTCTGTATTCAACCTTTCTCACATCCACCTCTCTTCTATGCCACCGGATTGAAATAGTGAGACACCCACTCACCGTCACTATTGTCTCTAGTCCTTTTCCGATAGTATATCAAGTCCGAGGTATCCAAAGGAATCCATGATTATATCCTAGTGTAGATGAAAATAGCCTTTTATAGGGGCCCTAGATACTGATAAGATTCATCACATGATCATCCTTTGATCATGAAACCGATTTAAAGACAAGCACCAAGGGGAATCTGAAGAAGATTAATGATTGCAAGCCCTTTTTCCAATGGCCAACATTATATCTAATTAAAATCAGATTTTTATGGATCATGTTACACCATCAAATAAAATTGGATTAATCACATGATATGATGAAATGATCAGGTGATGAAGCCTCCAATGGCTCACTAGGGAACCATGGACTTCATCTAGTATAAAGAGGCTTCACCTTTTGCCTCCCTCAGACTATATAAACATGATCCCATTGAGGAAAAAATTGGCCAAAAAGATGAAGGTGAAGAGATCCATAAAATAAGGGCAAACCTAGAAAAGAACTGGGGAAAATAGGGGTCACACATCATAACTTAAAACCTTATTTAAGTAAATCAAGGGGGCTCATCCTACAAAAATCCATTATGGGATGTCTTTTTAGTAAATCATTTCACGATCTTCACATGATCAAGTAATCTCAAGAAATTATAGCCTCATGTGATTCCATTATGGACCATCACCCCAAAAATTCCATGAACTCCCATTTTATTCACAATCCCTTCACATGAACCACATTCCATGTCATAAAATTACAAGGCCATTTTAGATGAAGGGATCCTTGGTGTAAACCCCTGCATTCATTCTCAAAACATACCACACTGTATTTTTTTGAAATTATATGATCCCATGAGGGATGGAATCTCATGAGAAGGGGATAGAAAATCCAGGGACATATCGTAGACCAATAATAGTGACTACAATAGTATACCAACGAATATGTATTTTTTCAGTTCAACATCCTCTGTCTCGGGGGGGGGGGGCTTGAATAGATCATCAGAAGTAACATATTTTGTGTTCAATTCATCATGGGTCCTTAGTTATTTAAAGGAGAAGAATTATTGATTTCATCAGGTCCCCTACTCAAACTCACATGCATGACCCCACTTTACCAAGCATACCATAGAATGTGTGACACCAACATGGACCATTAGTCATGATTACTTCCATTAATACCAACACATATACCCCATACATGTTTTTAGAGCCTCATTAATGACCCTGTAGATGATCATGTGTTCACCTAATGGACATGTCACCTCTGTTATGTGGTGCACATGTAATGATCATACGATAATCTCTCATCCATATGAAGTTAAAAGAGAAGATCCATTGATCTAGTGATACCTCTACATAGCCACCTAAGAAAGGCCCTTATATACGAGGGAAAACCATGTTGAAGACTATGGGAATACACTAGTGGTCATGATCCTTGTGGTGTCATGATTCCTTGAACTCTCTATGCCCCTCGGGGTCAGCATCACGATGTACACATTAGTACTGACATCATATATGTCATGCACCCATCTTCTCCATAAAAATACTATCACCATGTACACTAAATCCTAATATGAAACCCTAATGCACAAACATAATACCCACCGTGAGACCTTATAAAGGTCATGTAAACCACATGACTGTAGGAATTAGGCATATTCATGAAGTCACCCATCAAAATATAAGGTATGAATGGAGGAAAACCCCATGAAGAGTAAATTGTGGACCCTTACCCATGCTATTGGTATTGTTAGTTTGTCACTACACATGTTTATAGAATCCATCACAATCCCCTTTCGAGTTCACGTTAATCACATGAATAAAAGAGAATCATGTAAATGTCCTCTTAATGTGTGTATGAGATTATGGAAAGTTCTTCCCATTTCCATGAAATAACTATGGTGTGAACCATTAACATGTACACTCATGAATATATTGTTTCCCATGAAACATAAAGAATGATATCTTTAGAAATTCACTTGTGGAACTTGAAAAAATGCAAGGTTCAGAACAAATCCATGAGACCCCATAACATGAATGGGTTAAAGACCCATGATCACAGGTGTCCTAATAAGACTCCTATGTCTTTAGGATGTTTTGTACATGTCTCTTTGACCATCATAAAGCCCTTAGAAAACTAATGTTTACCTCACGTCATTTGATCTACATGTCACCATTATCATTCGATGATCCAAAGAAATGCCATGTTGATCTGGCGACAACCCCATGAAATAACTGTGCATTAATGGGGAAATCTTGGGATTAGGTTACATATATCAAGATAGGTATCTCATAGTTCTCTTCCTTGTTCATGTGAAGGTATCTCTGAAAACTCAATTTTGTCATCAAAAAAATTCATTGATATGTTGTAATGATTATGAGATTTTCAATTGAAATGTCCATATTGACATGTCACAAGTTGAAGAACATCCAGGATGATCATGAGACACCGTATGATCTTGTATATTTTAATCATGCACAAGACCCCATAAAATTTCTCTTTGATCATGTAATCCCATTTGACATGCCTACTTCACTCAGGTCAATACATCTGAGAGAAGACAGTTTATCACGCATGATATATTACGCTTGTCTTCTTCAGCCATACGAACATCCAAGGAATGTTAATCGATCAGGTAGACACTCTTTTATGTGTCTACCATATTATATTTTTTCACCTTCATATCATTTATATAACCACAATATGTTTGATTTATGGTCAATAAATTCCAGAGGGATCTCCTGTTACATGTCAACCTCGTCAGGAAAACACCCTTGGATGTGTCTATCTTGTCAAAATGATGCCTTAACACATCTGGTATATTATTAAGGCATGTTGAGTACACATTCATGAAATGTCAAGAAAATCCACTATGAATATAAAAATTTGTTTGGTAGGCCTATTTGTGTTTGAGTTGGTGGTCTAGAACAAACTACATTGTACATTATTCATTAAATAAAAGCCTTATAACATCTTGATTGTTCTTCTACGTGACATGTCATGTGATAATTTCTTAAGGACAGCTGTTGCATTAAAGGGTCGTAGAGGATCCCTACTATGATGAGAAATCGAAAGTGCCATAATACTATTCTTGAATGTATGTTCTATGGCCGGATGATATTATTTGAGGGACACAAATAATACAGGTCATTAGGGTTGAAGACTCATAAAACTTTGAGGAACCTTCTCATGTTGTGCACCCTTGGTAATATCCAAGAGGATATTATGAGAACGAGACCTGCCAATAGGAAATCCACATTTCATAGTGTCATTGGATGTTCCTATCTGTGGATGTGTGTATTGGTCCTTAGACTTTAAGATTATTATTAATGGGTATTACAACCCGCGCACTTAGATGTATTGAAGAAAACTATGGTGACACACTATTCGCAGTGAGGTAGGATATGTTGGGTGTGTCACGAGTAATACCGCATTAATAGATAATGCGAGATGGAATTTGTACCTTCCTTTCCATAATGGAAGTAGATA
Source organism: Viscum album (assembly GCA_963277665.1). NCBI lineage: Eukaryota > Viridiplantae > Streptophyta > Magnoliopsida > Santalales > Viscaceae > Viscum > Viscum album. The sequence goes on from OY728151.1 coordinate 111,900,673, forward strand.
TCTCAGGCCCTTTGATGGAATTGATATAGCCTAAATAAATCCATGGCCATGGTAAGGTATCGGAATGTTCAATTTCAGGAAGTCAAAGAATGAATAATCAAGCACAAGGGTTGATGGCACTAGCATGCAACCCACTTGATTGGAGATATCGAGAAAAAGGGATTATATTACACGGTAAGCGTTCGTAGGAGGTGACACGTCATTGCAGCGTTAACTTCATTATCTATGGGTGCCTTGGCGTGTTGCTAGACGCTAACCTTGGAATTTAGGCAGGCTCAGCCTAATGCCACTGAGAAAGAGGCCCAGAGGGTCACACACTAAGTGTGTCCATGTATCTTAGTTAAATATTAATTTAACAAGTAAAATAAATATTATTCCTGACTGTGGTTTAATAATTATTTATGGATGTCTGATCACATTTATTTTGACGCTAGTTATTCAAGAGAATATATTGTGGACAAAATAATATATTTATTAGCGAGTAATGTAGTTACATTTATTTAAGAAATAAATAGTCATTAATCAAGGTCTAATAAATGTGGTGGAGAAAAATGGAAAATAAAAGTAAACGCCATGTATATAAAATAGACACGCCGTGTAGTTTTATAGAAAACAAGTACACACCGCGTATTAATTATTACATGCCGTGTAGTTCTTACAGTTGAGATTTTGAGGATTTATTATTGTTTTAATAAATGATATTTATTATAATCAGCATGGGTGCATGTCAAGGAAATAATAATTTGACATGGGGGTTTTCAATAAGAGTTAATGAAATAAATAAAACGCGTAATGCGTTTATTTATTGTCATAACTCTATTAACCTCAAACCCTATTATAAATATCCTTGCAACCCCAACATTTTGGAGAGCCATTATTGTGCACAACAGATTGGAAATACTCTCAAGCCAAGGGAGAATTCCCTTTCCACCAAGAACGCTTTCAAGTTACAAAAGCAAGATCCTCCACTGGATCAAGGTGATCGAAGACGGACATCGCAAGAGAAGGATCTTCTGCGCTAGCACCCGAACTTCCCTTAAGCGACGTCCAGAGATACGTGGCACACATGTGGATCACTGCTAGAGGAATCCTACATTTGGATTCTCTGATGCAACAACTGATCACAGGATCGGGACCGGAGACAGCAATGAAGAAATAATTCCATCGAGCTAATTATTATGAATTAATTAAATTCATTATAACAAACATATGAATATCCTATCTCAAGGGTTCCAGGACTCTTCTTTTCTTTTTTTTTCTTAGTTCTATTCCTACGATTCGGCATTTTATATCGTGATGGATCTCGGATTGAACGTTGTTTAATGCTAAAATTAATGTTGGACAAACACACCAACGCGCTTCCGCTGCGCTCGGAACCTTCTAGTGGTATCAAAGGGATGTTATATTGTTGGTTATAATTATTTAGTTTTTTGTTGGTGATTTACGCATTTAATAATTTAGTTATTTCAATTCATGTATAATCATTCTGGAAATCTAAATCTCGAGATCTATTCCTCCTCCCTCGTTTCTCGTTCACCTCATAGAAACAGATTTTTTTAATTTAATTTTTATTAAAATAAAATAGAGGAACTCATCCAGAGGAGCCAAACGTTTCTGGCCGTATTACAGCAGAATACACGGCGTGTATTCGGAAGTACATGATGTGTAGTCTTGGTTCAATGCATTGATTGATCCACCAAATCAAGCCGTGTATTGGATTTTTCTAAGAATTTAAGACACCGTGTGTTGACCAGAAACAGGTGGCACACAATTTCCAGAATACACGCTGTGTGGTCCAATGAACACGACGTGTATTCCCTTCGGGTTAGGGTTTGGTCGTGTACTCCGAACATGGCATGCCCGGCTGGAAACGGTGTAACGCGGAAACTACATGGAATGTGTCCCACTGTACACACCATGTACTCCGAAAATTTCCAAATTACATTAACACGCCTTATCCCCGGGCGTGTAGTTCGGATGGACGGTGAAGAAAAGTGCATGGCATGTAGTCGGAACTAAACGCCGTGTACTCACCCAAATTATGTAGATTTATTAAAATTTATTATTATATTATACAAACCCTTGAGACGTGTACCATGGTGCAGGCGTAAAGCTGAGGCACAACACATGATAGGTGTTTTATATATATGTTCTTAATTTAACATCTGTGTAATAACTGGGAATTCGCCAGGTTGCCTCCAAGGTACAAGTTACGTACAAGGATAATATTAAATTAATTTATTTGTTTAAAATTATGATGGATGAGAATATCAATGAAATTCAGAAAAGGGATTTAATATAAAAGGATTGATTAATTAAAGATAATTAATTTATTCGAGCGTGATTTATCTTAAACAAGAATGATTAAAGAATTGAATGCTTGTTTTATTTATGCGTAAATATCGTTGCATGTATGGATGATCATGAGCTAGACGAGACCCTTGTATGTGAATGGTTTCTTTTAATTTATTTATTTAAATTAAATTTGTTGGCCTGCGAGCCATCTCCTCATTAATCTGTAGGGCATGTGAGCCCAAGGATTATTTTATGTAAAAACCCCTTTTACCCCTCACCTGTGTGTGAGATAAATGCATATGTAATGGATGGAGCTCCCAAGCTAGTGGAGGCGGCTCAATTCAGGATCCAAGGTGAAACCAATCCAAGGAGATACAATGGTGGATAGGTGGAAAGCTGTAAACACAAACCCGAAAGGTTCAAGGTGTTTCTCCCCTAGGTCTTGGGTCAGTTTATAAACCTCTAGATAAACTAACCAATATAAAATCTCATGATCATACCATTTATTTTATTTCTGTCAGTTTCATGGTTTATTTATTGTGGGTGTGTTGTCACGATCACACAATTAATGAATTAAACAAGCATGCAAGATGGAACTAAAATAAAACTGGCTTATACGTAAATATTATCTTAGACATGGTTAATCACTTAAGTATATCCCACTTAATATTAACAAGAATGTAATCAAAGATAATAAAATGGCAATTTACGTATAAGGATAAAATCCCACAAAATAAATATTAAGTCGGCATAGCCTTCTATAATCTTGGTTAGAATCGAACAATAGTTCAAAGTTCATGACCAACCCTAGTTGGTGTGATTTCAATTATCGGGGAATTCTAATTCAATGTTTTGGGTTGACTTCACTTGGTTCACATCAAGGGTTGACTACCACAGCAGGACTTGGTGTTACCAAGAGGCAAAGGTTGAGGAAATCCAAAAAGGATTTCAGGATTGGGCAGTCCACTCAGCGGATCAAGGAGCTGCGAGTTAATGCAGTTGGAATTTTGAATTCCTACATAAAACCCTTCAAGATTCTTGACCAACCCTATTTGGGGTAATGCGAAGGGAAATATGGATCTTTGCCACTAGAATATTCACGCAACAGAATATTCTGAAGTCAATGGTGAGGGCAATTAGATTTCGATAAAATAGTGGGAGACTAATAAGTATTAATTTATTTCTTCGTCTCAATTTTTGTAATAAAGCACTAAACCTTTGATCATCTTAATTTGTATAAAAGACAAGAAAATGACTTCAAACATATCATTGTGCACAATACATGAAAAAGAAAACCTTCTCACCGGCACCAATTTCCAAGAGTGTCATAGGCGTTTACGCGTCGTCCTTCGCCACGAAAGGAAATTAGATGTGCTGGAAGAGCCTATTCCAGTTGCACCTGGGAAAGAGGCTAGTGATGAGGAATTATCTCTCTACATGAAAAACATGGATGATGCCACATATGTCTAGTGTTTCATGCTATCGGTCATGTCTAATGAGCTATTGAAGAAACATGAAAACATGGACTTGTATAGCATGATGTCTCACCTTAAATATCTCTACCAAGAGAAGGTGATACAAGATAGGTATGAGATCTCCAATGCTTTGTTTACCACGAAGCTTGGAGAGTCATTGCCAGTTGGGCCTCATGTAGTCAAGATTATTGGCTACATTGAACGCTTGTACATCATAGGGATTAAATTCCCAGATGAGTTGCGTACAGATCTCATCCTATCATCACTGCCCAAGACCATCTCTAGCTTCATTGTCAAATATAACATGAGCGGAAATGAGAAGAGTATATCAGAGCTTCTGACCTTGATTCGCTAGGTAGATAAGGACATGGGGCGTGACAAACTCACGGGCCTTATAGTGAACAAAAAAAGGAAGGACACGAAAAAGTGGCCAAAGACTTATAAACGGTCTGAAGCCCCCGAGCACTATCCATCTAAGAAGGGTAAGATCTAGAGGTAGGGCAAGGAACGGGAGGCAGTGTGTTTTGTATGTGGCAAGAAGGGCCACTGGAAGAGGAACTACACCCAGAAGCGTGGGGACGCTAAAGGTGCATTTGTTATTGAGTGAAATCCTTCAATTTCTACACATCGGGTATTAGATACACCTTGTGGGGCTCACATAAGTATTCAAATGCAGGAACCAAGTATATTTAGAAAGATCGCCAGAGGAGAGGTGGATCTTCGAGCTGCCAATGGTGCAAGGCTGGCTGCGTTGGCTATTGGCGACTACCACCTCTCATTGCCGACTGGGATGATTTTGGTATTACATAACTGTTATTATGTGCCTAGTGTTACCAAGAACATAATTTATGTATCTTGTTTGGATATGGATGGGTTTGTTTTCAAATTTGGAAATAAGGGTTGTCTCTTTTATAAGAACAATGTATGTTGTAGTATGTCACATTTAAATAATGTTTTGTATGTATTGAATTATGACAACCAAGTGTTGGTAATCGATAACGAAACAAACTCACATGACTCATACATCACCTAGTTATGGCATCACCGCCTTGGTCATGTGAACAAGAAGCATTAGACAAAGCTCTACCAAGATGCCTATTTAGACTCTACTGAGCTAAAACCACTTGATAGATGTCACGCTTGTTTACAAGGAAAAATGACCAAGCTGCCTTTTGGTGGACAAGGTGAAATGGACACAGAGCGTCTAGGATTAGTACAGACGGATGTGTGTGGACCATTTCTAGTAGAAGCTAGAGGTGGATATTCTTACATCATTACTTTTACTGATGATTTGAGTAGATATGGTTATGTCTACTTAATGAGGTATAAGTCAGAGTCCTTAGAGAAATTTAAGGAATTCATGAATGAAGTAGAGAATCAGCTTGGTAAGAAGATAAAGAAGCTTCAATTAGATCGAGGTGGAGAATATCTGATCTAAGAGTTCATCGATCTTCTACGGGAGTCTGGGATTCTATCTCAGCTCACTCCTCCTTATACACCACAGTGGAATGGTGTTAGTGAAAGAAGGAACCACACCTTGTTGGACATGGTGCGGTCGATGATGAGTCATGAGGATCTTCCATTATCCTCTTGGGGATATGCATTACAAACTGCAGCATACACATTAATCCGAGTACCAACTAAGGCGGCAAATTGAATTCCACCGAGTTATGGAATGGAAGGAAACCCACTTTGTCTCACACATGTGTATGGGGATGCAAGGCAATTTTTAAGTCCTTATGAGGGAATAAACTAGCACCCCGAGGCACGAAGTGTATCTTTATAGGATATCCCAAGGAAACGAAAGGATATTACTTATACAACCCTCAAGACAAGAAAGTGATTGTCGCCAGACAAGCTGTCTTTCTTGAGAGGGAGCACATCCTCATGAAGGATAGTGGGAGCAAGATTGACTTCGACGAAGTTGATGCTCATGATACACAGGAGTTGGTACAGGAACAAGTTCCACAGGTCCCCGTGGAAGAGGTTATAGAAAAACAAGTAATGCGTAGGAGCTCAAGAGAGGTAAGGGAACCAGAGAGATTTGGTTTCCTAGTCACCAAGGATGGTGAATCATTATTGTTGGACAATGATGAATCTCTCTCTTACAAGGAAGCAGTAGAAAGCTCAGAATCTACAAGATGGCTAGAAGCTATGAATTATGAGATGGATTCCATGTATCAGAACCATGTTTGGGTTCTGGTCGATGAGCCAGTTGATGTAAAGCATGTTGGATGCAAATGGGTATTCAAAAGAAAGATGGACATGGAAGGTCATGTTAGCACCTATAAAGAAAGTCTAGTGGCTAAAGGATTCAGACAACATCAAGGAATCGACTATGAAGAAACCTTCTCTCCAGTTTCCATGTTTAAATCCATAAGAATCATACTTGCCATATCAGCTTACAATGACTACGAGATTTGTAAGATGGATGTCAAAACAACATTCCATTACGGGAACCTTCAGGAAGATGTCAATATAACACAACCAGAAGGGTTTGTGACACCAGGTGAAGCCAAACTAGTTTGCAAGTTGCAGAAATCAATTTATGGATTTAAGAAAGCATCCAGCTCATAGAACATTTGATTTGATGAAGCCATAAATGAATTTTTTAATTATGAATAAATGTGAGCCATGTGTTTATAAGCGATTTAATGGGAATTCGGTCATCATCCTAGTGGTATATGTTGATGAAATATTTCTTATTGCAAATGACGTATCAGACTTGCAATCAGTTAAGGACTGGTTGAACAAGTGTTTCTCCATGAAGGGCTTCGGAGAAGCAGCCTACATTCTTGGGATCAAGATCATTGGTGACAGATCCAAGAGGCTGCTTGGACTAAGTCAGGGTACATACATCGACCAAACACTAAAGAAATTTAGTATGAAAAAATCCAAGAGGGGATTGGTTCCAGTGTCACATGGCTTACATCTTTCTAAGAAAATGTGTCCCCAGACACAATAGGAGAAAGATAGAATGAGAAAGATCCCATATTATTCGGCTATAGGATCCATCATGTATTCCATGTTATGTACCAGGCTTGATGTTTCCTATGCATTGAGAATGGTAGGCATATATCAAGCAGATCTTAGAGAACAACATTGGAATGCTGTTAAGACTATCCTTAAGTATCTGAGAAGAACTAAGGATATGTTCTTGGTGTATGGAGGAGACAAGGAGCTTCTCATCAAAGGGTATGCTGATGCTGGTTTTCAAATAGATAATAATGATCTGAAGTCGCAATCTGGATATGTTTTTTGTCTCAATGGAGGAGCTATGAGCTGGAAGAGTTTAATGAAGCCAGTTGTCGCCGATTCTCCAGTGGAGTCCAAGTATATAGCGGCTTCTGATGCAGCCAAGGAAGCCATCAGGAGTCGGAACTATGTCCAGGAGCATGATGTGGTGCCTAGTAGTAAAGGTCACATTACATTGTATTGTGATAATACTGCAGCGGTGGATCTTGAAAAAGAACCAAGGTCAAATCAACGGACAAAGAACATACTTCGGAAGTATCACCTCTTGAGGTATTTCTATCAAAGGGGTGAAGTTGCTGTGAGAAGAGTGTCCACAGAAGAGAACATGGTGGACCCCATGAATAAAGGCCTATCTCAGCAGATGCATGAATATCATGTGAGAGCTAGCAGGTTAATGTTTGTTAGCAGTTGGCTCTTGTCCATGTGGGAGTCTGTTGGAGTTGGTTGTATAAAACCAACTACTTTGTACTTTATTCATAAAATAAAATCCTTATCACATCTTGATTGTTATTATGCGTGACATTTCATGTGATAATTTCCTAAGGGCAGCTGTTTCATTAAAGGGTCGTAGCAGATCCCTGCTATGATGAGAACCCGGAAGTGCCATAACACTGTTCTTGAATGTATGTTCTATGGATGGATGATATTATTTGAGGGACACAAATAATACAGGTCATTAGGGGTGAGGACTCATAAAACATTGAGGCACATTCTCATGGTGTGCACCCTTGGTAATATCCAGGAATATATTATGAGAACGAGACCCGCCTGTTGGAATTCCACATTTCATAGTGTCATTGGATGTTCCTATCTGCGGACGTGTGTATTGGTCCTTATACTTTAAGATTATTATTAATGGATATTACAACTTGTGCTCTTAGATGTATTGACGAAAACTGTGGCGACACACTATTCGCAGCAAGGTAAGATACGTTGGGTGCGTCACGAGTAATACCGCATTAAAAGATAATGAGAGAAAGGATTTGTCCCTTCCATTCCATAATAGAAGTAGATATCTCAGGCCCTTTGATGGAATTGATATAGCCAAAATAAATCCATGGACATGGTAAGGTATGGGCAAGTTCAATTCCAAGAAGTCAAAGAATGAATAATCAAGCACATGGGTTGATGGCACTAGCATGCAACCCGCTTGATTGGAGATATCGATACAAAGGTATTATATTACACGGTAAGCATTCGTAGGAGGTGACACGTCATTGCGGAGTTAACTTCTTTCTCTATGGGTTCCTTGGCATGTTTCTAGATGCTAACCTTGGACTTTAGTGGGCTCAGACTAATGCCACTAATAAAGAGGCCTAGAGAGTCACACACTATGTGTGTCCATGTATCTTAGTTAAATATTTATTTAACAAGGTAAATAAATAGTATTCCCAACTGTGGTTTAATAATTATTTAAGGATGTCTGATCACATCTATTTTGACACTAATTATTCGAGAGAATATATTGTGGAAGAAATAATATATTTATTAGTGAGTAATGAAGTTACATTTATTAAAAAAATAAATAGTCATTACTCAAGGTCTAATAAATGCGGTGGAGAAAAATGGAAAATAAAAGTACATGCCATGTATATTAAATATACATGCCATGTAGTTTTATGGAAAACAAGTACACGCCATGTATTAATTATGACACGCCATGTAGTTCATCCAGTTGGGATTTTGGTGATTTAATATTGTTTTAATAAATGATATTTATTATAATCAGCATGGGCGCATGTCAAGGAATTAATAATTCGACATGGGGGTTTTCAATAAGTGTTAATGAAATAAATAAAACACGTAACGCGTTTATTTATTATCATAACTCTATTAACCTCAAACCCGATTATAAATATCCTTGCGACCCCAACATTTTGGAGAGCCATTATTGTGCACAACGGAATTGAAATACTCTCAAGCCAAGAGAGAATTCCCTTTCCACAAAGAATGCTTTCATGTTACGAAAGCAAGATCCTCCACCGGATCAAGGAGATCGAAGACGGACATCACAAGCGAAGGATCATCCATGCTAGCACCCAGAGTTCCCTTCGGCGACGTCCAGAGATATGTGGCACATGTGTGGATCACCGCTAGAAGAATCCTACACTTGGATTCTCTGACGCAATGACGGATCACATGATTGTGACTGGAGACATCAACGAAGAGAGAATTCCAGCGAGATAATTCTTATGAATTAATTAAATTAATTATAACCAACATATGAAGATCCTATCTCAAGGGTTCTGGGACTCTTCTTTTATTTTCGTTCTTATCTCTATTCTGAATATTCGTCATTTTATATCGTGACGGATCTCGGATTGAACATTGTTTAACGCTAAAATTAAAGTTGGGCAAACCCACCAACGCGCTTCCGCTGCGCCCGAAACCTTCAATTTGAACTCATACTATAGGGACCTCGACCAGGGACGTTCGACTGCATACCCCAATCATAGGGGAAGTATACCCAATGAGCTAAGGTTACACACTAATGTGTCCTTACAATATCATACTCTCAGATAGACCATCACATACATCACCAAAAATCTTTAATCTATTATATTACAAAGTGTGATTATACAAATAGTATATCCACATAGTGTTTTTGCAAACCAATGGAAAAATCTTAGTGCATAAGCCCCAACTACCAATATAATATATAATGTCTCGACAAATCAGATAACCTTAGAGTGTAGGCCCCGACCAATTGGGTTGATATAGATTGTAAGAACCAACCAATTTGAAAGACTCATTGTATAATCCCATTCTTCCAACATCATATAATATTTCCCCAATCTATAGGGAATCCAGCTTGGTATAATCCACTAGAATTCCTGAAACATTGAGAATGGACATAAATATATTGATTGTGATGATCCACCTTATCCTATCATTGAGTTAAGGGATAAGTTTACTATGATAACTCTGATTCCAACCATAACCGTAATACATTGTATTCCTTCCTAAGTCATGAAATCAATACAATCTCTTCCATGAGATGGGAAACCATACCTCTTAAAGGAAAAATTTAATGTGAAATCCACATAAGAATATGCTCGCATGAAATTTTTATAGTCTACCTATATATCTTTCTTGTCATATTGAGAATTGATAACGTGATCTTAGAGACTAGTGATTATTTTACCGATATCATGATGAGAATTCCCCCCTCAAGGATTCAACATTTGGATGTAAGCCTGATTACATCTTACCTCTACTCAAAGGATTATATTCTCGAAGAAAAAATCTATGGAAGTCTTATATACATAAGTCCCACATAGTGTCTCTAATATCATATCTCTCCTCACATTGATACATGCAACATGAACTATTTGGACTTAGATTCTTATCTAATATAGGATTCCTAGGATGTATCACTTAGGTTTGAGTCTGACAATCATGTCATTCTCGTATGATCTAAAACCTCATGGATGGTTTCATTAATATGAGTGTAAACTACTTCAAACAAACCATGTGGGTTTTTATTTATATAGTATAATATATTTAAGATGCCTCATAGAGGATCAATCCCATCTCCAAGACACCAACCTCCTTTTCGGATGAAAAAAATCCATTGTTCTGGAAAATGGCCATAACCTAAAGAATCACAACTAAATAAGAGAGAAATATAGTTCCCATGATATGAAAAAAATAGTTCCTATAAATACATTTTTGTAATAAAGTTTGTAAATAGTGTTAATTAGTTCAAAACAAGGGTTTGGGATGGGTTTCTCGATCAAAGGGTGTTGATTTTTATTTTGATCACTAACTGGTGGACCAGCTCACTAGTTAGTGTAATTATTAGACTCATTAAAATTGAATCATTACTGTGTGGGAGGTACGTTAAGAGGATCGTTATTTCCATCTATATAATTGAATTTCCATTTAATGTCTCATAGATATTATTGTTCTTGGTTTTTTTTGTATTATGAACTATATTAATTTCTCTATTCCACGAGAGAATTCCACATGACTTTTATCATATTTTCATAATCTATGAATCAAAATCTTTATTACTCCATGGGTTTTATTATTTTTTATTTCTATGATTGTCTATTTTATACTTATTTCCCCCAATAACAGGAGAATAATGAATGTTCCTAGATTTAATTTATACAATAATATCACATCAATATTTTGAAATGTCTACTAAATTATATTTTTACTAGTTTATTTTGAAGAAATTATATTATGAAAATAAATAAATGATATATTTTACATTTTTGTAAATAATAAAAAAAGAGACTTAAAATAAAAGTCTCATGATGTTTTCTTTATAATTACCAATGGATTCAACCACATTTTTCATCTTCTCAATTTATTTTCTTTCCATCTTTGTGAAATGAGTTTTGTAAAAATATTTATTCAAAAATATATTTTTATACTCCTCCAATTATAAGTATTTTATTTCATTCATTTTCATAATTATATTGCTAATAATTTACCATTAGATAACTTCACAAAATAGATGATAAGAATCATGAACAACTTTGTAATGGTCTATTCATAGAATAATAATAAATAAGTTGTCTATGGTATTGATTTATTTCTAAAAAACTTGTGATTAAAACATACACTAGAAGATGGAGGATGTTTCTTCATGAACAAATAAATGGAATATAATTCTTTTTATACTAAATTTGAGTGTTTTATATGGTTCATGTAAAACTCCATGATTTTATGATATGTATCTTTAACATATTCGATAGTTTGTGTTGCATAAAACACCAAGATTAGAACCATGATATAATTTAAAATATTAACATGGCTGTTGAAATAGTAATGTGACCATGATAAATTTTAATCCATCCAATATAATAGTAACATTGCCTATAAATTTGTAAATAAAATCTAGGAATTTTATGGATGAAAATAAAATATGTTTACATCATGGAATGTGTAAATAATTTTTTTCAAGATGATCAATTATGTATTGGTGCTTTTGTGAAACCTAACTTTTTATTCAGAATTTTATAATTAAATAAAATATTTAAAAGAAAATATTATTTTATGAAATATATTTAAAAATTGATATTTTTTTCATATGATTATAATATAATTTTATGAGACATTAAATAATTTTTGAAATTATTATAAAATCGGTTATAATAAAAAAATCAGTATTTTTCTAGTAATTGATGATTTTATTCAAAAAAATAAATTCCACATATTTTTTAAATTATTTTTTTTAAATGGAGTCCATTTTTTAATTCTAAACATCAATAAATGGTTATTTTAAATTTTTGGGATTTTCTAAAATAGTTGAATTTTTGGTTTATACTAAAATAAAATAATTTATATTATATAAAATTATAAGTTAAATGTAGTATTTATTGAGTCATTGATGATGTAAGAACTATAATATCAAAATATCCTCACCTATTTAATGTTTATAGTAATAGTAGTAAAAAATATTTAAAATCTTGAATAAAAATAATAAACTAATTAATAAAATATTCAAAAAACACCCCTCTCCTCCACTACAAATATTAACCCTCACCACAGCTTTCCCTCACACATCTAAGACCTTGAATCATGCTTATATTCTTCCCAATCCCACTACCAAACCACATCATTATGTTATGGTATTTATGGTCTCCCCAAAATACTGATCTGATAATCTTTAAGGATGGTCTCACGTAGAAGAACATCAAGAGGTAAAATCCTCTTTCGTTTTCTTTTATTTCCTTTTTAATTTCTTCTAATTTATTTTCTTGTCCCCGCCTCCCTATAAAAAAATAATAATGATAAATATAGTATAATAATACAGAACATAATTATATTATTATTACAAAATATCAAAAATCAATTCCCTTCTCTTTCAATTTTATTCAAAAAATAAATATATTGTCTCTGAGGTGAATATTTACCACCTTTATGGATGCCAATTTTTTTCAATTATGCCTTCAAAGATGGTCATAATTCCATTTTAATGGTTAAAAATTATTTTGAAATATATATTTCAACTTTTATAGTTTTATGGAACCAATATATTTATATAATATTAATTAATAAAACAAAAAATATTGCATGATGATTGGAAAAACGCCAAAAAAAATATAAACGATTATGATAAACATTTTTTTCAAATTGATCTTCTTAATATCTATAAAAAATAAATATAAGGATATTTAATACTATTTCTGTTCATTTACAACATATTATTTAAATTATTTATAATTAATTCAAATTTACATGATTTCTCAAATATGTATACGAAGAACCCATCACGAAAACCAAGGAAACGAACACCCCTAAATTACAAAATTGAGTCTTATATCACATCATAAAGGCCAACATTTATGTTAATAAAATTATAACAAATAAAATAAAAATTGAATATTTTTTTGAATTCAATTATTAATGAATCTAATTTCATTATCTATGTCTTTATGTTCAATAGAAAAACACTTTCAAGCAAAAAGTAAGAAGTTCTTCCTGAACCTCCATTTTTTTCCACATATAATTTCTCCCTATTTACCCCAATGTAATTCTTAATTATTATTATGAACTCATCTTAAATTATAATTGTATGTTACAAATATATTTATCTAATTCAATTCTTATTTATTTTATGTTGAATTAAATTTTTTATATGGTTTTTTTCAATCACTCCATACAATAAAGCCCAAATAAATGAAACATCAAAGTTTCTTACCCATTTTCAATTACACACAATAATCTATTTTAATCAGTATATATTTATATAATAACACTTTTTATAAAGAAAATATATCTTTGTTTATTTACAGTTTTATGAAAAAAATTATTCATTTTTTCTCCTTAAAGACTCTTATATTTTCACTTAAACCACCCAAAAGTGGCTCATTTATAAAGATTTTTAAGATATTTTTTTACATGATTTCAATACAACATACATATTTTAGTATGAATGTTATTTTAATATTACATAATTATAATTAAAAATATTTTTCTTTTCTAGGATATATATGTTTACAATATAATTTTTATGACAAATACAAAGGATATATCATGATAACTCTTTCTTATGAACTAAAAGGGTATTTCCATCAAGAATTTATCGATGATTTTTTAGACTACTTTATAGTATTTCAATAAAATTTATGAATGATGTTATTAATTGATATGGATATTTTATGTCACCATATTCTAAATTTCAGAAAATGGTTTTGGATTATTTTGACCGGGGATGTACTTTTATTAAACCAATTTCCACATCACACTGGATTGTTGAATATTATTTAACTAATTGGGGATATTATTTTAATTTAATATTATATTTTCAATATCAATGTGTATTTTCATTATTTTTAAATCCATTTGTTTGAAGAATGTGTTATACTTAATATGTTCTGGGTGGGGCTCGCTATAGCCCCTTGATGTATCTATAGGTATCATGAAAAGAACTAGAACCATCTTTTACCCAATTATAGAAGGTGTATTGGTTGATGCATTTATGATATGTTTATTATATAAAACAATATGGATTCTGTATTTATGATACTATTAGTTCGTAATTCCTTTTATTATTCTAATAGTAGAATATTAATTTTTATGTTTCCTTGATATGTGATTATTTCTATGTAATTATTTACTCACCCTTTTGCCTAAAATATTAGGTTCTAGTTTGTGTTTTAATGATTTGTTTTTTTAGATTTCCACAATGCCTTATTATTTATGTTTACCACATCCTTTGTATTGTTTAACATTACTGGGTATCTAAGCTCACACACTTTTTATTTCTTATTTTTCCCCATGATGCCAGGATGCATATTATTACTAACTTGTAGGGATAAGAAAAAAAATAATATTTTTTTCAATGAAGTCATTGTGATTTATTTCATTTAAAATTATAATTTAAAACACATATTTTGTATCAGGTTTCCTAACTCAAAAAAACAATTCAGTCCTTTGGGACACGATATCTTAACTCATACTTCAAATGTAATAAATTATGGTACTAACCCCATGCTAATAGGGTCGAGGTCTATACAATTGGTATTAGAGAATTATTTGTAGGAACTTTGGAAACCTGATTTAGGAAAATATAGATTATGGAAGTATACCCATATAACAGGATTCTGAATATTCCCAAAGTAACCAACTTATGATTTATATATTTTTTATATGTAAATTTTCAATATTGTATAATTTGATTCACCTGTTTTGATATTATACATTATGTTTTATAATTTTATTTTATAATATAGTCTATTTCAGTATTTTCAAATCGCTCCAAATGGAAGGAATGTAAATTGTATCAATGCATGTATCCCTTGTAGTGATTACCCACATTTGCAAGATTATGATGTGGGAGCTGGAGCTAAAACTGGATATGAACAACTTATTAATATACTAGAGCAACTAACTCCGATAATGGGAAATAACCTTACTCACAGGGAGTATCCTAATCCACAATGTGGTGTAACAGTGTTAGAATGCTTTATGTGAGAACAACCCCCATCATTATATTTGACTACAAACCCATTTGTATATGATAAATAGATAAGATCCATATAGAATGTATTTCTAGATTTGGGAAGTAATGAAATGTATTAGTTTATTATGGTAGTCTATGATATCTAGAGATGCATATGAATGGTTGTCAATAATTCCAAATACAAAGGAGGATGAAATAAAAAATATGGATTCAAATTATTTTAAGGAAATTTTCTCAGAGAAATATTTCCCTCTTGAACTGAGATCAGATATGTGGAATAAATTCTTATGTCTAGGATAGAAAGAGGATGAAAATATATCCAAGTATGAATGAATAATTAAAAGGTTAGTTTGACATGTTTCATACTACTAACATAATCTTAGGAGAAATATTGATAATTTATTACATGGTATTAAACAAATTTGATATATAGAACTAGTCTCCACAAATTTCTCATCACTAGAGTACATAGTATCGTGTTCCATCAAAAAGGAGAATGTGTTTTCCATGACATATGTTTTCTAAGGGAAAAAGATTTTAATTGGGGTGTTGAGTACTCTAGAAAATGATATAATGAAAAATGGATGTCAGTAAGGATATAATTTAGAACACTCTATAAATGTGGAATGAAACATCATGGAACATGACTATTTAGAATGAGAGTTTGTTAAAATTTTAGAGAAATGGTCCTCCATGCCCATGATTTCTGAGTAATGAAAGTATCTGAGAATTTAAAATACTTTAGCTATAAGGTGTATGGACACTATGAAAATAATTTTCCTAGATGTAAAAGAAACTATCTCCATAAAAGTACAATAGAAAAAGTCCATTCATATTCATACAAAACATCTGAGATTGATGTTCCAAATTTGGTGGTTGTAGGCACATTAATCATCTTTCGAAATTAGGATACATAATTATTTTTTTCTATATCATGACATTCTTTTATATCTTCCTTGTTTGGAATAAAAAATATAAATTTAAAATTCACCTTAACAAGGGAGTTGTTAGTGAAAACTCATACCATCAACCTTATTGAATCAAATATGTGTTGACCTTGTTATATTATGAAAGTTAAATGTTATCTAATTACTAATTTTATTATCATACCAATGGTTGATTTTGATATAATATATGGTTGAGATTTGATTTAAAAGTATAATTAAAAAGGTATTGTGAAGACAAGAAAAGTGTGAATCAAGATGATGAGATGTAATTTCTCATCTTTAAAGGGGTGATGTAATGTCTTATATTTCCTTGTATTATTTATGGATAGTATATGGAATAATTTCAAGTCTAGAAACTAACATGGTGTGCGTTTCCAAGGCCCGTTCTGCCCAGAAAAAATGTTCCTAATATATTAAATATATTAAATAGTAAAACACACACAATTTTCATGAAAAAAATTTAATATCTCTTAAATGAGTTCCCAAATAAGAAATTTGAGGGAAACATTGAGTTCAACATGTTAGTTTTATCCTTGGAAAGACTAAACATTGGTCGTTAAGGTTTGTTTATGAAAATGTTGTCGTAGATGCGTAAGTGAATAAAATAAATTGAATAAAAATATTTTACTCTAATTTTTTTACGTATATATCAGAAAAATTTAAAATTATCCTTATGTTTAAAATATATGGTTGTCATAATAAACCAATAACCTCTATATATCCATTAGAGAACCTCTATATAATCCTATTGAGCAATCAATGATGGAGTTTCAAATCAAGGATCGAAGCAGCTCAGATTCAACGGATCTTGACAATGAATGTGATGTGATGGTATTTCTTCATCAGCCAAACCAAATTTATTTTGGGAACTTCTTGTGATTTTTTATTCCCTATTATTGATTTCTATGATGAATGGGGACCAATCAATTGATAAATTGGCCCTCAAATCAATCGTTATGCGAGGTGGGTATGATTTTAGGGTTTATCAGGTGATCAATCTTGTAATTTAAGGATTTGATTATAGTTCCATATTTGAAAATGAATATCTACCAAAACAATGATAAATATTATTTCCTCTTAATTAATCTTTTCTTTTCTCCCTCAATTCATTATTCATCAAGTATGTTCATCATTTGGCCCACTACATGACTATTCCTAATAGATTCACTATTGCACACTCATTTCTTAGAGCAACAATCCGATATCATAGACATTGGATAGAGAAATAATATAGGAGATCTGATGATGGAGATGGAGAAATTTAGATGATATATGATTCTCAATTTCACATCATTCGGCATTCATTGGTGAGGAACAAAGAACAACGATTTAATTCATTCTACCATTTCATCTAAATATGAAAAATGTTGTTCATCGAAGGAATGACTTGGGCTAAACATCCCATTGTTTATTCTAGTGTGGAACAACCGAAAAGATGGTCGGACCGACAAAGAATATAAATGGATAGTGAACCAATGATTCCAAAAAATATAATGTTACACGGTTTGTAAACTTGAATTACATGAAGTGTTGGGTTCCCTAAGAAATGAATAGAATTTCAGATAAAAGATGAGTACCACACAATGTGTTACATGGCCCACATGGTGTGTAATCAATACCTAAATACTCAATGTGTCTATAAAAGAACATAAACAAGGGGTGGATGACATAACGATTTCACATGGCATATACTTTTTCACACAACACAAGCTGACACCATGTACGAGAATACCACTGGAGTATACGGGTGGGACCCATGATATAAATACATGATGTGTAATCCCTCTATACATCATGTACTCTTCTAAATGACACAAGTTGATAACATGGGGGAATTTCCATGTATATTACATAGGATCAAGGGACACATTGTGTGACCCCTACTGCACGTAGTGTAACCCTTTCTACATGGATTGATACTTTTGTCCTCTATATAATGGACACATTTCATTAGGATTCATTAACTTTATCATTTCCTTGAATGTGGGTAAGCATAATATCCTACTCCTAGTACTATGATCCCTTCAACATGACATCCTGGGTAGAGTTTTTGGAATCCCCCCACCCTGAGAGGCTTGGAGTGGGATCCTCTATTAATCTTCATTCCCTAGGTGGAGGTATTTGTATCAACATGACCAAAACTATGTGGGAACCAATCCTCTCACTATTAGAGTTAATTCATATTGATTTATTGGTATCACCCAGTAGCCGAAGTTGTAATCCTCATATGTGTATCGTATTCTCTTTGGACACTCAATGTATCATTCTCAATGAGAGATCTGACGACCAGTACCTCTCAGAAAAAGGTCATCTGTGATATTGTACTCCAGAGTGTATTATCCTAGATGAGTTTTTTGTGAAATATTTGATATGGAATTCCTAATGATGGTATAATATGGTGGTTACTTACCTCTAGACTGTGTGTCTTTGTTGAGTATATCTAGATATTCTTGATTTAATTTTTAAATACATATACCTGTGTAGAACTGAATTTTTTTCCATGGTTGTATTGCTTTGTCGTTTTGAGGTGACCTACTTAGTATCATAATAATCACCCCTACCCATCCTTTTCTGACATTTTTCATGATTGGTGAACTCAATTGACATTTAGATGAATTCCTAGGTAGACCAGGGCTAGACGGTGTTTAGGGTGACCCGACAGACTAGGTGTAGTCTTGCATCTTGTAGATAGATTTCCCACTACCATTACTGAAATGTTGGAATTGTGTTATAGAATATTTTTGGTGGGATTTTTATTGACCTCATTTACTTTACATTACATCTTGTCGTACTTTGGTTTTTAGATATATATGTATGCATGCATTAGTTATTTATAGTTTTTATATTTTATCTATTTGTGGTCATGGAGTTGTTTTCATGTGGACAGGTACAAAGAAAATGCCTTCTATTTTAGTAATATTCCTACATGGTTTTATCACCATCCCCTAGCCTATTTTAGGTGTGTTTGGGGAGTTTCCATAGAAGCCCAACTAGGATGGGTCATGAAAAAGTGGTATCATAGTGATCAATTATACTTTAGGACTGTGAGTCTATGAGAAATGTTTTGGGAAATAGTGTTAAGTGTTTCTTGTTCATCATTCAGTCCAGGGACACTAGTGTTGGTATGGTGATTGACGTATCCATAAACCAAGACCATGATCATCTCATTTTATACTCAGTACATGACAAAATTGAATTCATAGAAAATAATTTAACATGCATCATTTATAAATGGGCTGTGGTTTCCATGTCCTTATTGAGTAAGCTCTCTAGATATACTGACTGCCCATGGTACATCATGTTTATGTTATAGGGGCCTCCATGACGTATACAAACTTGGATTTATAATCTTTATCATGAATATGGACTCCTTAGTGATGAGGAATTGATACAAGGGAAGGATCCTGGTATGTTTCCCCTAGGTGGTTCATTGCCATGCCACTACCAATAGAGAAGTACGTTGTACCAGAAGTACAATAAGATGAGGTTTTTAGGCTAATCCTACATCATGAGTTTCATTGGTAGAGACCCATTAGGTAATTAGGAAAGACATTCCCACAAAAAGATGAGGGCTGGAATGAGGCTGCATCCCGAGATTTCTTTCTAGTTAGGAAACCAATAGATCTGATGGGGGTCCTATGAAAATCATTGTTTATTTCTTTGCAAGACGACGGTGAAGATAGGTTACCTAGACTTGTGATTTTGATACTCTTTTATTGAAGTAGTTTTATTTCCTCTTCATAGAGGTGATCACAGCCGCTATTATAAGGTATGTGCATATCCAATAGCATCTATATCTCCATAAGGGTACTGGGATTATAGCTTAGTATTCTTAATGGTTTAAAAACCATTCAAGGTACTCGATAGATATGGTTTGTAATCAGTACTCTAGGGATCATAAATTTGAGCGAGGTCTATGTAGAGACATGTGAGCCAATGTTAACCCTATGTTCATTTATAATTATGATGGGCTGATTTAGTTATCTTTTGTGGTTGAATAATTATTAGATGAGTAGTTTAAGATGGGGGTAGTCAGCAATGGTCATGAAGAAGCATAAACCTATCCAGCAGGGGGACGACATCAATATCATCGACCTCGACATGGGATACATTTCAAGAGATCCTTGGATATATGATCTATTATTCAGGTCTCACATGGTGGATCTAGTCAGCCTAGGGATAGGTGGTGCTACTCATGTGATAATAAGGGACATATCGATCAAGATTATCTGACCTACTATATAGCTGATAGAGAAACAATGTATGAACCACCCAGGTAGAGATAGCTATAGGAGCATGAATATTTGTTGGCTATAAGACATGGTAAAGGACATGGGAGAGATGCAGTATGTGGTAAACATTTCATCTTGTTACCACCACCACCCCAAGGTGTTCTATACCAGGCTTAGGGAGCTAGAGGACCGGGGTGGGGACAACTGCTTGCGATCAAGGGTTATGATTTATGGCCTCCAATAATGATTCAAGGTAAAATATGTGTCTTGTACTATTTTTATAATTTATTATTATACATAGGTTCTATTAATTCAATTATTTCCACCTACCTTGTATGAGACATAGAGATTCCGATTGAACTTTTGAATCAAACCTTACACTTGGAGACTCCTACAGGAGAAGACTCCAAGATCACACACTTGTGCCGATAGTGTGAAATGAATCTTAGAGGAGATAGTTTCTATTGTAATATATTGGTTGTATAGTTGATGCCTTCAAACACCATTCATGGTATGAGTTGGTTATTTATGGTCTATGCCTAGATGTTCTGTTTTAGGTGAAGGGTTTGGTGTGTCTATAGTGGTGAAAAATTGTTTTACACTGTCGATGGAATGGAATCCCAGGAAGCTCATGGTAAAGTCATGCATAGAAGGGTGCATCCAACTACTCATAACTTGGCTATCCTAGCCATTGGGGAATCAGATGATTTGAACTTCATGTTTCTTGCAGTGGTGGAAGTGTACAAGGATGTATTTCCTAATGATGTTCAAGAATTACCACCCCTCCTAGAGATTGACTTCGGTATTGATATACACATTGGGATAAAACTACTCTCTAAAACCACATATTGGGTAGCTTCAACAGTTTTTCTCTAGCTGAGGGTGCAGTTAGGGGACTTATAGAGGAAGGGCTTTAGGATACCCTATGTTTCAACCTAGGTGGCCCTAGTTTTCTTCTCAAAAAAGGGTGAAGGGAGCATGATGTCGGGTTTATACAACTGGAGCATGAATAATGTGACCATGATTAATATAAAATCACTAATAAAGATGGGAAAATCTTTGATTAGTTGAGAGGGTCTTGATGGTTATCAAATGTTGACCTCATATCAGGATATCACCGACCATGAGTACGATACAAGGATATTCTGATGAAGACATTATGATGTCGCTAAATTACCTATGAGTACATGATGATTTCCTTTAGAATGAGGAGTACCCCAAAAGTGTTTATGAGTCTCATTAAAAAGATCTTTTCGCATTACATAGACTAGTTCGTGGTGGTCTTCATCGATGCTATCTATGTATACTCGTTGTCCGAGGAAGAGCACATGAGATATATAAGGATTGTTGTGAATGAATTCTACTAGAAAAAACATTAAACGATGATCTCAACATTCCAATTCTATATTTAGGTGGTCCTGTTTCTGGTAGACATTATGTCAGTAGATGGAGTTCTAGTGGACCCAGCCAAGGTCTAGGCAGTTTCACCATGGGATCCACCTAAGTGAGTTTTAGAGGTGAAGATATTCTTTATATTGGTAGGATATTATTATAGATTTACACTCAAAATATCTATGAAACCAGGACCCATGAAATCTATGACTCTAAAAGGGTATTCATTCATGTTGATAGAAATGTGTCAGCAAGCCTTCCAATGGTTGAGGAAGTGTTTAATGAGATCTCGGATCATTATATTTCCAGAGTTGGGTGTTAACTACATAGTATTAATTAATGCATTATGAATTGGGATTTGTTGATTCTTGATGCAGGGGAATGTGGTGATTTCTTATGGTTTTCACTAGTTTAGGACATATGTGATGATCTACACAACCCATGATATTGAGATAGTAGTTGTAGTTTTCACATTGATGATGTGGCAACACTTCCTAATGGGATAGTGTTTTATCATCTACTCTTATCACAAAAGTTTCTTGTATACCTTTTCCATGAAATATATCAACTTGATATAGAGGTTATTTATAGAGTTCATTTATGAATATGGAATCAAAACTATACATACTCTAGGGATGTGAAATTTTCTGGTTGGTGCTATCAGCTGGAGATCTAGTTCACAGTTTCTGAATTAGGTGTTAGAGATGTTATAAACATTAAAACGGAACCATTTAGTTCATTAAAACTTTTTTACCTAAGGCATGACCTAACATTTTTCGGCACATATCATTTTTGGGAAAGATATCTCATTTTAATGAGTGAATAAAATAATTAAAATAAATTAATTTTAATCCCCTTGTTTTGACACATCGACCTGGAATATTAAAAAAGGTCCTTATTTTTGAAATATAAAGTAATCTTCATAACCCTAGAACCTCTAGAGAGTCATTTTAGAGAACCTCTAGGGAATCTTCCAGACCAAACTATGATTGTGTATCAAATCAAGGAATGACACACCTCAGATTCGATGGATATCACCAATGAACATGACACGATGGTCATTCTACATCAGTGATCGAACCAAATCAAGGTAAGGAATGTTTTTAAATTTTTTATTCCTTATTCTTGATTTGTAATATTAAAACATGCCAATAAACAAATATATTGTCCCATGTGTTGATCACTATGCAGAATGGGTATGATATCAGTGTTTATCAGGTGATTATTATCATAATTTATGGATTTTATTGTTGTTCTAATGGTAAGGAAATATGATCTACAAAAACGTTGATCAATGTTAATTGTTATTTACTCGGTATGTTTTTTATACCCCAATTCAACTTTCATCATATTCATTCATTAGCTTTCCCTCGACCCGACTATTCGAGATCGATTGATCATTACACACCTATTTTTTGGTACAATTATTCAATTAAACAGATTTGGGATCGACACACCATGATAGAGGTGTGGCGATGGAGATAGATCTATTTGGATGGTGGATGATTCCAGATTTCAGGTTTGTTGAAATCCATCAATGACGAATGAAGTATGAAGATTTAATTCATTATATGAATAGATAAAATTATGGAATGTGTTGTTCATTGAAGCCATGACTTGGGAAAATATTCCCCTTGATTTTCCAAGGGAGGTGTGGATGGAATGATGATCTGAGTGATGGAGGAGATGAATGGACCAAGAAACATGTGTTCTTTAAAATATCTTGTTACATAGCATATAAATCGGTTTTACAGAGCATGTGGGGGCCAATGATAGGAATTTAGGGTTTCAGGTTGGAAATGAGTACCACACGACCTGTGGATTGGAACATATTGCATGTGACCACTCCACAGATACGCAACATGTATCTTATAAAGTAAATGGACATAAGGAGTGTGACATTACTATCTAACACTGTGTGTACTCCCCAATACAACACATGATGACACCATGTATTGGCGCATAGCTGGAGTATACATGTGGGACCCGAGAAACATGGAAACTATGTGTTACCCTTATACACATTATGTACTCCTCTACAAGACAAGAGTTGTTGACATGGGTCATTTACATGGATAGTACCCAGGGTTAAGGGACATAGTGTGTGACCCCTAGTACACATTGTGTACCCCTTTCAACAAGGAATGAATCTTTTTCCCACCATATCATGTACAAGTTTCTTTATGGTCGGTTCCATTTATCATTTCCTTAATAGTTGGTATGAATTTTTTCTTAATCCTATGAATATGATCCCTTAAATTGGACATCTAGGAATGATTTGTTGGAAACCCCCAGAGAAGACCAATGTGGTATCATCTATTCTTCTTTGTTCCCTCGGTGTTCTTCATGGTATCGACATTACCAACATTATGTGAGAATTTATCCCTTTCTTAATAGGTTTAATCCAGAAAGAGTTGTTTGTATCACCCCATGGACATGGTTATGATCCACACACAGATATATATATATATATATATATAGATAATATTCTTTTCAAAATATCATCATATCTTTCCCATGGAGATATGCAACAATCAGTACCTCTTAGATGGTCATTATCAGTGCTATTAGACTCTGTAGGGTGTTCTCCTATATGAGTGATTTATGGATTCTTCATGTATCAATATCTCAGTTCGGTATACTATGGTTTTAGATTACATCTAGAAAGTGTGCATTTATTAGGTATATCTTTATATTCTTGTTATATGTGTTGTATACATATACCTGGGTAGATATTACTGAATTTAATATTTTTGTATTACTTTGTGGTTTTGAGATGTCCTACTGAGTATTTTTATACTCACCCCTACAGAGATTTTACCACACATGTTGTGTATTGTGTAGGTGATAGATCTTTTGATTGGGTCTTAGGAGGACTAGAGTTACATGGTTCTTAATGAGATCAGACAGAACGAGGTGTATTCTTGTTTCTTGTAGATAGTAGCCCCAGTACCTTTACATACTGGTTGGTCATCTTTTACAAACTCCTTGTGGTGGTCTGGTATTTGGCCATGTTTACTTTACATTACATTATTTTTCACTATGTTTGTGGGATATAGATGTATGCACACATTGTTTACCTAGTGGTTTTGACATATCATATTTTTTTGGAATTGGAGTTGTGGGAATGTGTACATGTACATAGGAAATGCCTCCCAAGTTAGTGATATGCGTACATGGGTGTAGTTCTCAACCTGAGTCTTGTTGGAGTAATGCATGGGGAGTTATGGCATGGGACCCACCTAGACGGGTAATGATAGGATAATTCATCATCTATGTCATATCCCGACCCACCTCCAGTAGATATTCTAAAAGAGAATATTGCATTGGAATAGTAGATTATACATTTGGATGAAAAAGGTGATCTTAAAATTGATGATGTTCATCTTGTCTAAGAATAAATTTATGTATTTTTAAATTATTTACTAGGACATCCTATAGATACAAAAAATTATTTTTTATATTGATTTTATTACTAATTTGAGACCTATATCTATGAATACTTATTGAATGGATCCTATGGAATTAGTGGAGATAATGAAACAACTACTGGAGTTGAGTAATGAAGGATTTATTATCCATAGTATTTCATATTGGATATCCCATATACTCATTGTTTTGAACAATGATAGATCCATGAGGATATATGTTAACTATAAAAAAATAAATGATATTATAATAAGGAACCCATATGCTCTTTCACACATTGATGATTTATATAGACACCTTCATGGAGGTAGATAGTTTTTGAATATTTAACTTCTTTTTGTATATCATCAATTACATGTAAATATAGAAGATATTCCAAATACAAAATTTTGAAAAATGTATGAACATGAAGAGTTTACAATAATTCAATTTGGACTGACTAATTCACCCTCAATTGTTATGGATATAATGAACATAGTTTTGAATGAAAAACATAATAATGTTGTTTTTTTATTTATTGATGATATCTTGTTTCACTCCAAAATATATGAAAAATATGAGAACTACTTAATGATAATTATAAGGACTAAATGAAGTAAATGGTTATATGGAATGTTTAGAAAGTGTTAATTGTAGCTTCAAATAATTTCATTTCATTGAAAAATTGTCTCTATCAATGGAATCTCAGATAATCTAGTGAAAACACTTGTAGTCTAGAAATGGAAAAAAATATTGAACATAACTGAGGTACGTAGTTTTATAGGAATAGAATGTTATTATTGGTTTTCCATTATAATTTTTTTTAGATTATCCAACTTATTAACCATGTTTGGTCATAAAGGGGTTAATTTTTTTAAAAAATTAATGTGAATAATTTTTTAATGAATTGATTATGAGAATACTGAATGCTCTGATCTTGACACTACCATTGAAAAATTTTCTGTTTGAGATTTATAGTAATTCATCAAATAAAAGACTAGGATATGTTATTATTCCAAATGATAGAGTAATTTCCTATGCATCATGGAAGTTAGAAATCATGTGCAGGACTATCCAACTCATTATATTAAGGTAGGAAATGTAATATTGGATCTAAAGATATAGATACACTATATCTATGGTGAAAGATGTGAGATATATAAAGATCAAAAGAGTTTCAAATATATATTATCATAGAGAGAATTGAACATGAGGAAAAGGAGATGGTTACATCTACTCATTGATTATGATTGTTCAATATAGTAATTTTCAGTGAAGGAAAATAAGGTACTTGAGTAGCAATGATGATAGAGCTCTGAAAAGAAATTAGATTGATAGAGATATTGTGTATATCTATCTAGAAAAGATGGAAATGAATATTATCATGGAATATGAAAAATAAGTAGTTTTCTAAATGATTTCCAAACCATTTGTATTGTAAATGATAAAGAGTTATTATTAGGATGATCACAATTTTAAAAGGAAAATTAATTTTTTGAATGATGGGAAGTTGGAAGACATCATTTATGAGGATGAGATAATAAAATTTGGGAAACGGCTTTGTGTTCCATTTACACTTGCACTAAAAAGTTACTTTATGGATGATTATCATAGATCAAATTTTTCTATAAATTTAGGTAGCACTAATAAGTATAGAGATCTGATGAAACATTTTTGGTGGGGTAATATGAAGTGAGAAATTACTCAATATGTATCATGATGTTTAGTTTGTCAGTAAGTGAAGGCTGAAAGACAATATCCTAGATGATTTATGCAACATTTTCATATTCTTACATGGAAATGTTATGATATTATTATGGATTTTTTCAATATAATACCAATTAATCACAGATAGATTGATGAAATATGAGTAATTTTTGATCGACATACCAAATATTTACATTTCATCACTATAAGTGTAGATTTTACACTAGAGTTTCATGCATGAATCTATACTAATGAATTTTTAAGAATTAATGGTTCAACTATTCCCATTATGTCTGATCATGATTATAGATTTTCATATAATTTAATGAAAACTATGCTAAAGGATTTTGATATTGAAATTCAATTGAGAACTACTTATAGCCCTCAAACTGATGGGATGTTAGAATAGAATATTCAATATTATAATACATTTTGAGATAATACTCACTTTAATTTGAAAGTATGTGGTATTAGTATTTACCATTGTTAGTGTTTTTCTACAATAATAGTTTCCATTCAAGTAATAAAATCTCCCCATTTAAAGCGTTACATCACATGAAATGGTGGACACAAACATATTGGGATAAATATGATGATAGGAAGCTTGTCTTCAAAGAGCATGTGGAGGAAAAAACACGAAAGGTAAAGACTTTTCAATCCCATATTAAAAAATTTCAAAGTAGGAAAATGTGTTATGATGATAGTTAGTGGAAATATTTGGAGTTTCATGATGGAAATCATGTCTTCTTCGTTGTATATCAACAGAATGGTGGCAAAATATTTGGTATGTAAGGAAAACTTACCCCAATATATGTGGGGACTTTTGAAATTATTGAGATAAATGGAGTTGTGTCTTAACATTTGGAAATTCAACCCAACTCTTCTAATATATGTGTTGCATCCCACATATCGTTTTCAATGAAGTATATGCCAGACCCAACACATGGTCACACTTATAAAGGGATCAAATTTGACCATGATTTAACGTAGTATGAAAATATTATTCGGATTATAGATAATAGATAATAAGTGTTTACGAATCAAATGATATATATGATAAAGGTACATTAGAAAAATCCTAAAATTGAATAGGTAATGATGGAGCGAGAAGAAATTATGATGTGAAAAACTACCAAAATTATTTTTTGAGTTGATATTAAAAAAATATCATCGATGAAATTTTTATGGGAGGATAAAAAATAACATCATACAATATTATGGTATTTCTCATTCACATCATTGATAACTCATGTGACACACGGTAACAAGTTTAAAACCATGACATACTGTAAAATACAAACATCATAATTTGAATAGCAATGTGACCATTAAGAATAGTAATCCAACGAATATAATAGTAACCTTCCTTATTAAAATATATATAATATTAAGGTATCTTGTGAAGTAAAATATAATATATTTATATCATGGTGTAATTAAATACGTTTTTTAAAAATTATAAATTAAGTTTTGGCATTTTTATGTTAAAAAATATTTTATTTTCAGTTTTATAATTAAATAAAATATTGAAATAGTTTTTTTACTGAAATCTATTCATTAATTATTATTTTTATGGCTTTTTATAATATGCAAATTTAATGAGACATTAATTATTTTTTGAATGTTTTATAAAATTGGTTAATAATATAAAAATAAGTATTTTTCTAGTATATTATTATTTTATAGGAAAATTCAATTTCACATAATATTAAACAATAATTTCCAGAAATTAAATCCATTTTTGAATTCTACATGTTGAAAAATTTCTACGATGAATTTCGTTTTTGGATTTTTCAAAAAATAGTCAAATTTTTTGTGATCAACAAAATAAGGTATCTTATGGTATATAACATTATATGTAAAATACATTATTTCTTATGTCATTAAGGATGTAAGAACAATAATATCTATATCTAATACTCTATTTTCTGTATTTACTCATGGAAATCAGAACTATTCATATTCTTGAGGCAAAATAATGAACAAATTAATAAAATAATAAAAAAACCCACTCTCTCCCACTATAAATAACACCCCTCACCACCCCTTCTAGTCACACAAAAAAATCCTTGAATCATAGAAATATTCTACCAAATTTCTCTCAAAAACCTCTTCCCCAAAACATTTCCATTATTTTGTAACCAAAATACCATTACCTAGTTCCCTAAAAAGGTTCTCATGGAAAAAAGATCATTAGGAAATATCCTCTTTCATTTTCTATTAATTTCATTTCAATTTCTTGTCTTTTCTTTTCCTCTCTTAACCTCTATATTCTAAAGTGGCATGATAAACCTATTCTCTTTATATATACTTTAATTTTATTATGAGAGTGGTATATCCATCCTCAATTCACTTTTATTCCCCATATATTCTAAAAATGAAAACATAATTTGTAAGGAGATTATTTTCAACATTCGTGGACGATGAGTTTTTATTTTTCATTTCAAAAGTCATGTATTGTCATAAAAATAATAATTTAAACGAAATATATGTATAATAAAACTTATTTAGTGTATTGGAACCTGTAAATATACATAATATTAATTAATAATACAAAACGAGTGCATGATGATCGAAAAACTCCAAAATAATCTAAACGGTTATCACAAATGATTTATCTATTAGGTAATCATAACATCTAGAATAAAATGATATATAATAATATTTAATATTTTTGAAGTTCATTAATAACATATAATTTCAATTCATGTCAAATATTTCCATTTTAAATGATCTTTCACACATGTATACAAGGGAACCAATCATGAAAACCAAGGAAACAAACATCCTTGAACGATGAAATTGAATTATATGACTCATCATAAAGTCCATAAATGAACACAAATAATTATAATAAATTAAATACATATTGAATAGGTTATGATATCATTTATTATTGAATTTAATTTCATTTTCAAGGGAATTTAGTGTAAATGAAAACACTTTTATATATAAGGAAATGGTTTCTTCCCTAACCTCCATTTTCCATCCGGAAATGATTTCTCATCCATTACCAAAATATAATTCTTAGTTTTCCATATGTAAAACTTCAAAATTATTTATGTATGATCCAAATATAAGTATCTTTCTCAATTATTCATTTTTTGTGGAATAAAATGGTTTATAAGGATTCATTTTCAATTCATCCGGACAAGCAATGCCATTACCCACTCCCCACAAGGTGTATCAATCCAGGGATGATAATGGGAGAAGGGAGACACTGAAACTCGAGTGTCGGTTACACTATGACCTAGGTTGGTGACTACCATTGAGGTTATAATAAACAAACACATGGGAGGCATTACCCTCTAAGAGAACACATGTAAAAGATAGAGATAAGGCATGCACCAACCAACTACAACTCAAACTAAAATATAAAAGGAAACCCAACTGAAATTATGTAATATCATGTAAGAGCTAATACAACTAAATAAAAAACTAAAATTACCAATAGAAAGGTAATGATGGAAGTGACCACGAAGACCAAACAACTATTATGAATCCCCAAGAGAGTAGAAACCAACATGATCTCCACACTAGTCCAACTAACCTGAAAAATATTTGATAACACATAGGGTGGGTATAATAGTATACTCAGTAGGATCCTATCTAGTGCCTCCCAAGAGAAAGACAATGAAATAATTGTAAATCATAGTGAACTGT
Source organism: Viscum album (assembly GCA_963277665.1). Taxonomy (NCBI): domain Eukaryota; kingdom Viridiplantae; phylum Streptophyta; class Magnoliopsida; order Santalales; family Viscaceae; genus Viscum; species Viscum album. Next base: position 111,931,469 of record OY728151.1, read on the forward strand.
ATGTAAAAATAACGTTTCTCCTAAATAGGTCTACTAAGTTCCCAACTTCACTATGGATATTATAACCAAGTATCAAATAAAAACAATATAATATAATAAAGAATATAAAGGGTACCCCACTACTAATTCACCAATAGTTTTCTGTTATTCCCCATTGTCTCACATCCGGAGCATCTCTATCTAAAAAGGCTAGCATATAGATACTTGTTCGAAGCCCCACAACATACACCTCATGCTTCACGCCACCACATCCATGTAACCCAATGTAACCAGATTTTTTTACAATCCAGCACATCTCGCATAATGTTTATCATAAATTGGCTAATGTAACACAATCCCTCTAAAACCCATACAATGTGTAAGGATCCTCAAGCCATCATAACCTATAAACGTTATTCATATTGTAGTCCTTAGTAAATTATTTCCAGAATACATATGGGTGAAATAACCAAAATCAATTAGATCCCTCTACACACATATATGTGGAAAACTAAACATCATGCATACTAGAACATGTATATTAAACGAGAAGAGAATGTATCCAAAGGTAGTAGTCATCCATCCATCTTCCCACCGTTTTTTTGGGGAACCACCCCAACCACAGAGCTTCGAATCCATGGGGTGTCATTTCCCTAACTAACACGGTGGATTAGCATATAGAAACACCAAAATTACATGATATAATATATATCATAACCACACTATGGGAATAAACTATTCTCAGAATCAACTATAGGTAATGTCTATCGAACTCCTGGATGCTATGAATATGACTAGATATGCTATAAGCACACAACCATTTAAATAGATACATTATATTACTTTAATTTTTCATTAGTTTTATATTACATTAATTAGTAATTTAATCATTAATTAACTGTTAACATCTCTAAATTACAATACATTATCATTAAAACAATGTTCTATTCCATCCTAGTATATGAAAACAAAGTCCAAATCTTCTCAGAATTTTAACCTCAACATTGCATCATAGTAAGCTCCACCCTCATGGGTTAAACATTTATTCATTTATTAATAACCATATATTATATATTTCCATGAACATTATGAAATCATCATAAGATACCAAACTAGTTTTATAACCAAGCACATCAATATTCATCAGGTAGTAGTGAAATTAAAGTAGATTAGAAGGAAACCTAGATATCAAACAAAAAGAAGATTTAAAAATGCATTCAAGTATCATATCAATATATAAGCCCATTTTAGACCCGTTCTGTCATCCCCGATGACCTCCCCGACATCCACATGCATATCCATATTCATCTAGCCACTATAGGTTTCATCTAATACTATAACAATGGGGATTTAACACCCCTCATACCACAATATCCCTCCTAGCCCATCCATCCCTTGTTCACATCACATCCGGGCCTCCCCACCCTATATACCATAACAACCCCCTGAATCAGCCATCCCATGCTCACATGACATTAAAATTAGTTGGAAACAAATATAGTAGCCATGATCTTGTCCCTAAAAAGGAATTTATCCATCATATACAATGGAAAATCACAACTCCAAATCACAATGCACTTGTACCATAGAAGAATGTTGGAAAATCAGTACGTATAAGGAATTATATTTTATCAAATAACTAATTTCTATTCATTCTTGAATTAACCAATTAATTATTCCTATGATCCAAATACTGGAAACCATGGAAACAATCTACCATAATTTAATCAAAAATTTAATTTAACTTGATTTTAACTATTTTATCAAAACATGATTTAGGTATTTAACCAAATAAATTAAACATGAATACACTAATCAATTTCATTATCATAAAACTATAACAATAAACAAATTCAGTAAAAATGACAAATTAGAAATTTATCTAGTTAATCCTCAATTAATTCCTTATTTATGATCTTTACCAATTTAACATGCTATAACATGCATAAAAGGAACAACATAGACAACAAACTATTTAGAAAATCAAGAGGAAACTCGTTATCAATGTATAAAATACAATATTTCCTTGTGATCCATACCAATTCTTTAATATGGTAAATGTAATTATTAGGAAACTTTTATTGTGATCCTAAGGATAAATCCTACTTGCTTAGTAATTTAATGAAAATAAATAGATAATAAACAAATCTCCTACTTTATAAGGGTTTCAACCTTCATTATAGGTGGAAAAACCACAAAATAGATCTATTCCCACCCATACCACAATAATTTCATACCTACGGGGAGGACGCAACACCACTACATGAACAAAAATTGAGAGAAACCCCATTAAAAACCTGGGTAAGAAATCTCCATAGCAATATGAGATGAAATGGGAGGAAACGAGGTCATACTGTGAGAAATAACCAGAAAAAAATGGAATAATTCACCTTGGATCACCAAATACTATCACAGATCAAAGATGGAATCCCAATTATAAATCCACCTCAAAGGGAATCCAAAAATCTAAAGGAGAGGTATTCCAAGCTCATAGAACAAAGAAGTGAGACATTGTAGTTGTAGTGTTTATGAAAAACCCATGCAACTAAAACATGTAAAAATATAAATCAGTGGGTATTTACATGACATGGAACCCCATTTCTCTTCATGTAAATCCTCGAGGATCATTTTCACTGAAAAATGTGTCACCTTTATGTTATTTAACCCCATGAACATACATGTCGTGAACCTGACGTACATGTCATATAACTCTTACACGATTTTCAATTATTCTAGCTTCCATCATTTTGTAACCAGCTCCCCTAGAATTATTCTGATCCCCCTCGGAGTGCCATAGTATTCAAAAACATACAAAGGATTTATCTATGTGGATCAAGTCCCTTGAAATCAAATCTGATTAAAGGGAACATCCTAATTTATACACATTTTCAAGTACAATAAATAATCTGTTTAATGCTCCTATTTTTTCTAATTGACATTTTTATCATTAAAACTTATCTTATTTAATTTATGGTTTTAGGAATAAAATAACACTATTTTAATATTTAGGGAATATTTTATATTATCCATTAAACAATACTAAAGTGGATCATTTCTACTGATTATTAAGCACTTTTTTCTAAGAATTCACTTTAGTTTATGAATATCAGTATGAATGTTATTTTAATATTCCTAAAAAATATATATATTTATTATCATTTATTTCCTAGGATATACAATTTTAAAAATATTATTTTTAGGAAAAATAAAAATGATCTTCAAAAAAAAAACTTTTTCCCAATGTAAATGGGTATTTATCATAGGAATTTGTTAATGATTTTATAAGATTAATTTCATGCCTTTCAACATAATCTGTTGAATCTTTTATATAACTGAGATTTATATCTTATGTTACTATCTACCATATTTAATAGAATGGTTTATGTTTATTTTTAATGGGGATGTAATATGTTATACTATTTTCCATATTACTCTTTATAGTTTATGATTATGTTTACTTATTGGAGATATTATTTTGTGTTTATAGGCCCGTTTCAATATGAATTTACATGTTGATTATGTTTCACCTCTTTAATACAAGGAATAAATTTTACGTAGTAAGTGACATATGTGGCTTCTTATATCTCATCGATGCATCATAAGGTATCATAAGACAAACAAGACTTCATTTTTACCCACTCATGTATATTGACTAGGATGAAGAATTAACGGTATGAATATGATTTCTGGAAATATGACTCCACTCATTATGATATTAGTAATTTATAGTCATGTGATTATACAACTAGTATATTATCCAAGGTATTGTTTTATTATCTTCTTATTAATTATATTATATTATTTATTCAAATCTTATTCATTCCATATTATATGCATGTTTTTTTAATGACCAGTATTGTTAGATATTCACCATTCCCTATTATATATATTTGTAGCTTTTGTTGTATATTTTAAGATTCTTGATCATCTTGGATCAACATCTTGTAATGTTTCATCATTTTCCAATGATTCTTTGATTTATATTCCTATTAACATGTAGGGATAAAATAATATAATTTGTGGGTACTCAATGAAGTTACTATGTTGTATTTAATTTCCATTTATTATGTAAAAATTATGTTGTGTGTCATGTTTTCCAAAGAAGTTAAATAGTTTGTTTCTTTGGATCATGATCACTAATTCATAGTACCATTGTATCTAATTAATGCATAGGTTCTGAGCATTTGGGGTCAGGGTCTATACAGTTGGTATCAGATTTGGTTTAGATGGAAATTTGGAAATTTGATTTAGGAAAACATATATTGGGGAACTATAATCCTATAACTGACTTTGGGAATATCCTCAAAGTAACCAATTGTATGTTTTAGGGATTAATCATATCAAAATTTTATAATTTGGATTTTCTGTTTCACTAGTTCTTACCTTAAACATTATGTTTCATTATGTCATGATCTAATATATTGTATGTCGTTGTTTAGAAATGGTACCAAGATCAAGGAATAGAAACCATATCAATATCAATGTCTCATTTAAGGATTTATTTCATATTAATGATAATGATGATAGAGTCGGAGATGTAACTGAAGCTGAAAAACATATAACTCTACTGGGATATCTTTCTTGGGTTATTTGTAACAATAGTACTCACCTAGAGAAAACAATTCCAAAATGAGGTGTAATAATGCTAGACAACATTATGTGATACCATCATCAATTCAAATGGATAAAAAATCATGTCTAATTGAGAAATGGATAAGTTCCTTTGAGAAGATATTTCATTATTTCAAATATAATGAAAGAGAGAAGGTTATCATGGTTGTCTATTATCTCTCAAGAGATGCAGTTCAATGGTGGTTATTTGTTCAAAACAAAAAGGAGGAGTAAGAAACCATAAACATGGAATGAATGGATTTTGAGGATATTTTCTTGGTAAGATATTTACCCCATAAATATTGCAATGTTACAAGGAGGAAATTCATGGGTCTATGATAGAAAAAGGATGAAAACATTTCCTTGTATGAAGCCAACATTACATTTTAAGCAATTCATGATGCAAACTGCATACATAATTCAAGGAGAATGACTTACCATTTCCTTCATGGGCTTAAAAAAATCAATGAAGGGAACTAGTCCCCCAATAATACTCATCATATGAAGATATAATATCATCTTCCAAAATGATGGAGATAGAATTTTACAATATATATTTCTTCTATGGGGAGGAATATATGATGATTGGTGGTGAGTAATCTGGGAAATGAAATAAAAAAAAGAGGGTCGAGGGTAAGGATAGAATTTAAAATACCGAATAAATGAATGAAGAAACATCATGGAACTTGTCTATTTGGAATGTGATTTTAGTTCATGTGTGGAGAAACATGCCATAAGGAATGTGATTGTAGAGGTAGGAAAGAAGTAGAAAATGTGAAATGCTTCTACTATAATGAGTTGGGACACTATTAAATTGATTTTCAAAGAAGTCAGTGGAACTTTCCACATAAAGTGTCTTGGGAAAAAAGGACATGTTTGTTATTTTACAATAGATAAATACGAATTTCCTAAAAAGAGAATTATTAGTTTGTGATCATAACATGAATTTATATATACTCTCTTGTTTCACTAGAATGTATAGAGATTTGATGACATTTTTTAGAGAAAAAATATGAAGCTAGAAGTTGCAGATTATGTATCAAAATGTTTAGCTTTTCAATAGGTGAAGGATAAAAGACAACATCCTAGATGATTCATGCATCCTCTGTCATGTACTACATAAAAATAGGGTGATATTACTATGTATTTTTTACAAGATGACAAAATACTCCAACAAATAATGATTCAATATGGGTAAATATTGATTTAATTAAAAAAATATGAATAGTTACTCAATACAAGGTAAGATATTCTAATGGAACACCTTGTGTAACACTATATTAATGATGTTGTAATACCTTATGGTGAACCACCATCAACTTTTTCTGATCGTGATACATGATTTACAAAGAAGTTTTGGAAAAGTATTCAAGAGGCTATTTTTACTCAGTATAATTTTACCACTTCTTATCACCATCAAGCAAATGGGTAGTCTAAAAGAACTATTCATTCTTTTGAAGGAATATTTACATCCTTATTACATTACTTTCAAGGTAATTGGGATCCATATTTACCTTTGTATTTGTTTCCTAACATTAATAGTTTCCATTAAAGTCTTCAAATGGAATTATATGAAGGATTATTTAGAAATATACGTAGTAGTACAATTTTTAGGGAAGAATTTTTTGAATGGAATCTTGTAGGATCAATGTTTATAGAGGGAAAAAAATTAAAGACTATTCAACCCAAATCAAAATAGCTCAATGTAGGAAAATATGTTTTTATGACAACCATAGGAAGGATTTGTAGTTTCAATTGGAAATCATGTCTTTTTATTGGTATCTCAATGGAAGGGTGTCATAAGGTTTTTTATGAAAGAGAAAATGAGCATCATGTAAATAATTTTTTTTTTAAATATGATGCGAAATAGAGTTGAGTATTTTTGTTTGGAAATGCCACCTTGACTATATAATGCAAATGATGTGTTCCAAAAATATCTACATAGGTAATACATTCTAGAACCAACACATGTTCTCACATATGATAGAATATAATTTGAACATGATTTTACTTACTGTGAAGAACATATTTAGATTCTAGACACTAGAGAATAGGTGTTGAGGAATTGATCACTACCAAAAAACTGGGCAAGGCCTGCGCCCCCCTTTATCAGCGCGTTTTAGCACTGATACAGGGATTATTTATCAGCGCTAACAAAGCGCTGATAAAGGGTCCCGCATATTTGTTAAAAACCCGCGGGTCCTCTTCCTCCTCCCCGCACACAATCATGCTCTCGCGGAAGCCCTCGTCTGCTCCGCTACCACTGCCTCCTCCTCATCCTCCACCGGCCTCATCCTCCTCCTCCTCCGGTGCCTCCGGTGCCTCTGCCTTGCCTCAGCCCTGCCTCCGTGTCACTGTCGCCGGTGCCTCCTCCTCCACCGTGGCCTCCTCCTCCTCCTCCGCCGGTGCCTCCTCCTCCTCCACCGGTGCCTCCTCCTCCACCGCGACCTCCTCCTCCTCCGCCGGTGCCTCCGCGGCCTCCTCCTCCTCTGCGGCCTCCTCCTCCTCCATTGTGCAGTATGCTATGCCCAGTAATTGTAATTTGCTTTGTTTTTTGTTTTTTTTCTATATTTCAACGATCATGATTTGTGTGAATCAATTTTATTTGATGTGGGGGGGTGTAGGTGTTGCGGGGGTGTAGTGGGTGGGGGTGTGCAGGTGGGGGTGTTTAGGTGGGGGAGATGTGCAGTGGGTGAGCATGTGTATGTGGGGCGTATAATGGGGGGTCTATTGGGTGTGATGTGGGGGGTGTACAGGTTGGGGGTGAGGGTGGTGGTGGGTGGGATATGCAAGTGGGAGGGGGGGGGGGGTTGTTCAAGTGGGTGGTGGGGAAGAGAGTGTTCTAGTTGGGGGGGGGGGGGTCTAGGTAGGTGGGAGTCTGTTGGTGGGTGAGGTTGGGGGTGTACAAGTGGGGGGGTGTGAAGGTGGGGGTGGGGGAGGGGGGTTGTGCATGTGGGGGGGGGGTGTAGTGGGTGGATGGGAGGGGGGATGTGCAGGAGTCTGCTGGGGGAGATATGGGGAGGGGGGATGTGCATGTGGGAAGTCGACACATCCATAGTTTTCCAATAAGCACTGGGAAGTCATCACTTCTAGAGATTTGGATAGGCATGAGGCCTCTTAGGTTTTGGTTCTTGTCTATTTATCTTGATGAGTAAGGAATCATATGATCTAAAAGTGACATCAACTATATACGATTAATTCTTTCTCCCACAAAACAATTTTCTAGAAATAATATATCTTTGGAAGGTGAGGGAGCCTTTTAGAATTCATTCATATAGAGACCAGTCAAGGAAAGTATCCATATATATCCACCTAGAGTAGGGACCTCCACGGCCGCCTCCTTCTCCTCCTCCGCCGCGGCCGCCGCCTCCTCCTCTGCTCCTGCTCCTCCTGCTCCTCCTCCTCCTCCTCCTCCGCTGCCTCCGTCGATGCCTCCTCCTCCTCCGCTGGTGCCGCCGGTGCCTCCACGACCTCCTCCTCCTCTGTCGGTGCCTCCGCGGCCTCCTCCTCCTCCGCCGTCACACCGCGGTCAAGCCGCGGTCACGCCGCGGTCACACTGTGGTCACACCGCGGTCAAGCCGCGGTCACGCCGTGGTCACCTCGGTGCCTCTGTGGCCGCCGCCTCCTCCGCCGCGGCCGCGACCTCCTCCTCTGCACCTGCTCCTCCTCCTCCTCCTCCACCGGCCACATCCTCCTCCTCCTCCGCTGCCTCCTATGATGCCTCCTCCTCCTCCGCCAGTGCCGCCGGTGCCTCTGCGGCCTCCTCCTCCTCCGCCGGTGCCTCCGCAGCCTCCTCCTCCTCCGCAGTCACGCCGCGGTCAAGCCGCGGTCAAGCCGTGGTCAAGCCGCTGTCACGCCGTGGTCACGCCGCGGTCACACCGCGGTCACGCCGCAGTCACGTCGGTGCCTCCGCAGCCGCTGCCTCCTCCTCCTCCGCGGCTGCCGCCTCCTCCTCCAAATCAGTCAGAGAATGTATTCAAGATCCACAACATTCTAGACTTAGTCATTTCATGGTAAAATTATTTCCTTGAAGTATGTTGTTTAATATCTAAATTATACTCATATTCCTTCTCCTCTAACCTATATACTCAACCTATGGATTTCAAATAGGATGAATATAAATAAAGAATGGATGAATGGAAATCGGTTGACAAAACAGTATGAAGAAGGCTTGAAGGAGTTTATCAAGTTTTCAAAAGATCATCCATGTGACTCTTCTCAAATCCTTTGTCCATGTTTATGCTGTTGTTATTCAAAACAAATTTGTCCAGATGAGTTGGAATAACACTTGATCTGTCATGGAATAGATCAATGTTATACATGTTGGAATAAACACGGGGAAACAATGAATATAGGTAGTGACTGGGGTGACACTGCGTTTTATGGATCATCTGATATGATTACAAACATGAACAAAGAATATGACCGTATGGAGGATGTGATTACAGATGTGAATGATGATGAAGATCGTATTGAGGAAATGACAAGGACCTTCGAAGATGAACTTCGTGATTGACCAAAATTGTTTGAGAAGTTAAATAGTTGTGCAAAGACGCCATTATATGCTATTTGCACTAAATATATAGCATTGTCAGCCGTACTGAAGCTGTATAATTTGAAAGCAGATAACGGTTGGAGTGACGACAGTTTTACGAAACTACTTGCCCTCTTGAATGACATGCTCCCAGAAGACAATGAGCTCCCGAGCTGAACATACGATGCCAAACGAATGCTACGCTCTATGGGTGTGATCTCTGAAAGAATACACGCCTGCCCGAATGACTGTGTACTGTTTCGCAAGGACCACAAATCACTTAAAGAATGCCCAATGTGTGGTTCTTCTCAATACAAGAAAGATGAATCCAGCCCTACTAAAGTTGTATGGTAATTTCCAATCATTCCAAGGTTTACACGCCTATATTGAAGTGAGGAGACTGCAAAACAATTAACATGGCATGCAGATACAAGAAATAATGATGGGATAATACGTCACCCGGCAGACTCTCCTCAGTGGAAGAGAATCGATCACGAGTATCCTGAATTTGGAAACGAGTCGAGAAACCTTCGACTTGCGTTATCTACAGATGGAGTGAATCCTTTTGGTTTTCAAAGCAACAGTCACAGTACATGGCCGGTTATGTTGATAAATTATAACATACCACCGTGGTTATGCATGAAACGAAAATACATCATGTTATCTCTGCTTATATCAGGACCAAAAAAACCAGGTAATGATATTGATGTTTATTTAGCTCTATTGATCGACGATTTGAAATTATTGTGAGATTCAGGTTTTACATTGTATGATGCTTACAGAAAGGAAGATTTCACTTTGAGAGTCATGTTGTACGGGATGATAATTGACTTCTCTGCTTATGGAAATTTGTCAGGATATACCATTAAAGGAACTCAAGGCTGTCCCGTTTGTGAAGAAGGTACACAATCAATTAGGTTGAAACATTCATCGAAAACTGTTTTTCTAGGACATCGCAGATTTCTACCGCGACAACATAAGTACTGTTCTTGGAAGACATCATTCGATGGAAGTTCAGAAGAACGTACAACACCGTCTCCACTAACATGCGATCAATTGTTTGAGAAATTTAAAAATGTGGACACTACTTTTGGTAAACCGGCTTCGAAAAACCTTACGAAAATCAGTTGGAAAAGGAGATCAGTTTTTTTGAATTACAATACTGGAATTGTCTGTATGTAAGACATTTTATTGATGTTATGCATGTAGAAAAAAATGTATTTGAAAGTGTTATAGGAACGTTGCTAAATACATCTGGCAAAACAAATGATGGAATTAAGGCTAGGTTGGACATGGTTGAGATGGGAATACGAGAAGAGTTGGCACCAGTGGAGGGTGAAAAACGAACATTTCTTCCTCCTGCTGCTTACACTCTTTCCAGGTAGGAGAGATATCGGTTTTTCAACTTCTTGAATGACGTAAAGGTTCCAAAGGGGTATTCGTCAAATATCAGTATCCTTGTGTCAATGAGCGACTTGAAGTTAAAAGGTCTGAAATAACATGAATGTCATATTTTGATGCAAAATCTCATTCCAATTGCTTTACTTTGCATTTTTCCCAAGAATGTCCGTCATACATTAACGAAACTGTGTTTCTTCTTCAAATCTATATGTAGCAAAGTTATAGACCCGGCGAAATTTCCAGCTTTGGAAAAAGAAATTGCCCTCATATTATGTGAATTAGAAATGTTTTCCCGCCTTCATTTTTTGATATGATGGTTCATTTGATGGTTCTCTTGGTGAGAGAGATTCGACTATGTGGTCCTGTACATTACAGATGGATGTACCCCATTGAACGGTATATGAAGATTTTGAAAGAGTATGTCAAAAATCGAATTCGACCAGAGGGTTGTATTGCAGAGCAATATATTGTTGAGGAAACCATTGAATTCTGTACTGAATACTTGTCTGGTGTGGAAAGCATTGGCTTACCGAAATCTCGTCACACTGGGCGGCATGAGGGTGATGGAATTTCTGGAAGAAAGGTTGTTACAATCAATATTACAGATCGGGAGTAGGCCCACCTTTATGTTTTGCATAACAATTTCGACGTTTACCCATATGTTGAAATCCACAAAGAAATTTTTAGGCATTTGAATCCATCAAGGGATGAAAAATGGATATCAGATACACATAATCGATAGTTTATAGGATGGTTTCGAGATCATATTTTTATGAAGTCAGATGGAAATCCAGAGTCAATTTCTGAACGACTTCGATGGCTATCCGGAGGACCAAGTGTGCATGCATTGTCTTACAATGCTTATGCAGTTAATGGTTATACATTTTATACTAATGAACATGATGAAGAGAGTACCATGCAGAATAGTGGGGTTACACTTGTGGATGAAGCGACGCATGTTTCCGGTGCTAAGGACATAAATCCAATTTATGTGAATATTTCATACTTTGGCATCATCAAACAAATATGGAAGTTGGATTATACGAAATTTCAAGTTCCGATATTTCAATGCAAGTGGGTTGATAACAGGAGTGTTGTTAAAATAGATTATTTGGGATTCGTGAAAGTTGATTTTAGTAAGGAAGGGGAGAAAGATGAACCATTAATAATGGAATCACAGGCAGTGCAAGTATTTTATGTTCCAGATCCTGCAAACCGAAACTGGTCAATTGTTCTTTTATCGACCAAAACAGCTGAAGGGTCAGATGAAAATTCAACGGAAGATAACCCTTTCATTGGGACTTCGCAATCATTTCGCAGTGGTCCCAATGTAGACGATGTTTTCTATGTAAGAGGAAACCACAATGAAGGGATATGGATAGTTGATAGAGGGGTCAAATCCCTTCAGCCTTTTAAAAAAAGGGAGTTCAATAATAAGGTTATTGATTTTTATAGTAATATAGATTGTGTTACATTATGTTATTATCTGTTCACTGCTTATTTTATGTGATCTAAATTAAATTTTAAACCAATTCTGCAGATAATAATTTCTTCACCTGCTGATGCACCCAATGAAAGACAACAGGTCTCTCAACCTGTTGTAGCTGGTCCCACTGCTGACATACAACTGGTCTCTCAACCTGTTGCAGCTGGTGTCAGTGCCGATGCTAGCGCTTCGGAGATACATAATGATGATGCAGAAACTTAGGAAATGGTAGGCGATGAAACCCCAGCAACACAAAAAAACATGTGCGCTGTAGTTTGACAGTTTTAGAAAAAATCCTCAAGGAAAAAGCAAAAGGCATCAAATATGATGTGGGATGGAATAAACGAGGCCAACATGTAAATCCCAACAAAGCCATGTTTAGTATCTACGTTGGAATCGTCACTCGACAACGCGTGCCGATTGACGTAGAGTGGTGGCACCATGTTGTCAGCTGGTTGAAAACATTAATATGGGAAGAGATTACGGTAACATTACGATATCATCTATTAAATTTATTAAAATAAAATAAAATATTTAAATATTGACTAACCCTTCATCATCTCTTGCAGAGTGCATTTATAGTAGATGTTTCGCACAAAGAATATGTTTTAAGACTGGTAGGAAGGATTCATAGAGGCTTTCGCACCATTTTAACGAAACATCCTATGAAAGATGCCGAAGGGAAAATCAAGCCGCACCCACCTCTTCTTTATGCACACTTGATATCCCAAGGAACGTGGGATGCGTTTTTCAACCGTCGTGCGGAACAGAATTTTCAGGTACATTGTGTTTGGTTACACATTGTATAACATTGCTTGTATTCATCACGTAGATTGATAGGTTTTTATTTATGAAACAGCAACTGAGTGCTGAAAATAAGGAACGTGCAGCAAAACCAGCGTACCCCTACCGTAAAGCAAGGTTGGGGTACGCTTCAGTTGAAAAACAATTGGTATATATTTTAAAAGTACTGTAATAATTTTACGTGACATAAAACAACACTGTAACCATGCTTCACTATTTATATGCAGATTGATGTAGTAAAATCTCAAGTCACTTCCATTCCACGCCATGTGCTATGGAAGGAGGCTCGTGTTAATAAAGAGAGAAAACTGATAGATGAAAACACACAAAAAGTGTGGGAAACATGTGTAAGTATGACATAATATAAACTTGTTTTGATTTAAATCACTATTACATAACAATGCTTACTTATTTTTTTCATATTTTCTATTTGACATAGTCATAGGAATCAAAAAAACCCGCACCGGATGCAGACATTCTTTCAACAGCCTTGAAACAGGCAGAACAGTTTGGCCGCGTCAGAGGTGTGGGTTTTGGGGTGTCACCCCGGACATATTTTAAGAAAAAAAAGAAGAGGATGAAAAAACTAAAGAATTGCATGTAATGAGAGATAAAGTAGCTACCCTTGAAGAACTAATCCAAACTCAGGGAGAGATGCTAAAGAGTTTGATGGAGGATAGGCGAAGAGAACAAACAACTCAAGAACAACCCCCGTGAGAAGATCCACCCCTCACCAGCTTTGAGGTGAGCCATTCCCCTCAAAGACCAGACATAACCGAGGTAATAAATGTTATAATATTCGTTTTTGTGAGATGTGAATCACATAGACACTGATACCTTTCATGTAATGATATTCTGGAGGGTGAAAATGACTGCGATTTATATCTGTCAACTCCCACCCATTTCCTTGTAGCGAGGGCTACGGTGTTCAAGATGCAGAATGACACACTACACACCAGACCACTTCCAAGCGGTCATGTCAATGTGTCGATTAACGTAGCTCATGAGCCGAGTGCCGAGCTACCCGTTCCAAATGACGATGAAGACATTCATACAGTGGAAAAAGTTTTTGGAACATTCGTTGCATGGCCGTCGAATTTAGTAAAAAACATGTCGAGCAGGAGGTATTCATTTTGGGTTCATTTTTCAAGTAGAACCTTTAACATTAAATTAGAAAATAGCTGAACTGATGAATTTTTTTTACAGAAGGATAAAATGGAGAAGCTAAAACGAAAGAGCGGCTCCAACATTGGATCAACCAACCGATCAAAACGATCTATTGAGAGCGCGTTCACCCCGCCCGTTCTATATCCACATTTAATAACATTGCAAGCTCATGTGGATACGAAAATGAAAGACAGAAAGTGTCATACAATTGTTTGTGAAAAAGATATGTACGGAGAGGAAACATTATATTTCATTAGTGCAGACGCTATTTCTGAGATCATCACATACGACTGGCTAGGCGCCTCAGTTATAAATGTATACATGAGGTATGTTTTCATGATTTGATTTTACAGAAGCTGATATACTTTGATAATTATGGATAAATACATATCATATTTTTCACAGGCATATATATGAAAAACAATTGAAGGGATTTTCCCATGAATACAAATTTGGACTCGTTAATCCTCACACTATTTCTACACAACGAAGAGAAGTAGATTCTAATCTTCATGCTGAATTGATGTCAAATCTGCTCAGAACGTTTCAAAGAAAAATTACAACTGACATGCTCTTTTTAATACCAACGATGCAGGAGTAAAACTATACATTTTAATCATATCAATTATATTTTCATTTCTATCAGTACTTATTTCTTTTTGTGTTTTCAGGGAACATTGGATGCCCATTGCAGTAAATTTGGATACTCCAAAGATTTATTTTCTAGATTCACTGCATGGATATCCAACTAACCGACCACACATGATGGAGATTTTCAATTTGTAATACACTAGATCCAACATTTTAGAACCAAAAATCTAGTTATATAATTTATATTATCTTTTAATGAGGATTTTGTTATGATAGGGTGGTGTATGAATATCGTCTAAAGGCTGGAATGAATCCAGGGCATAAGGACGACAATGCCCACAAGATCTACAAATGGAGAAGTACATGGGTATATATAATTATATTTCACTATCCAAATACATATCAAAGCAGATTACTTATTTTTCTCGATGTTTCTGCAGTGTCCGAAACAAACAAATGACAAGGACTGCAGTTATTATGTTTGTAAATTTATGAAAGAGATCATATTTCATGAACAAACTAGCATCCCTGAAAAGGTATTTTTGAAAATAATTACTAATTTATTTAAAATAATTATTAATCCTTTGTGTATTTATATTTTTTCAGTACTACTGTGACTGTCGCAAAAACTCATATTCAGAAGATGATATAAATGTCTTTAGAAACGAATGGGCAGCATACCTGATGGATGAATGTAAACAAATAGGACAATGAAAGTGAATTCCTAATACTTATGTTATCTTTATATGGTCATTGAAATCTCTCTTTACACTTATTGAGCATCTATGACGTGTACAAATCGACCGCACCTCAATCTGACGCACGGTGTGACCGGTATGGCTAAAAGTGTCTGTTAGCAGTTGGAAAATGAAAGAAACTTTAGAAAACAACACCAATGAAATACGGAATACCAAGAAAATGCGTTCGGATTGTTTTGAAACATCAGGACAATGATCCAAGAGTCATTTGTGACATGTAAGAATCGACCGCACCTCAATCCGATGCACGGTGTGACTGGTATTGCTAAAAGTGTCTGTTATTAGTTGGAAAATGACATAAACTTTAGAAAACAACACCAATGACATACGGAATACTGAGCAAACACGTTTGGATTGTTTTGATAATTTAGGACAACGATCCACGAGTCTTTTTTGACGTGTACGAATCGACCGAACCTCAATCCGACAAACGGTGTGACCGGTATGGCTAAAACTGTATGATATCAGTTTCAAATTGAGATAAACTTTTGAAAACAACACCAATGACATACGGAAAACCGAGAAAACGCGTTCGGAATGTTTTGATACTTTAGGAAAATGATCCACGAGTCATTTGTGATGTGTACGAATCAACCTCACCTCAATCTGATGCACGGTGTGACCGGTATGGCTCAAAGTGTCTAATATCAGTTTTAAAATGACATAAACTTTAGAAAACAACACTACTGACACGCGGAATACCAAGAAAACGCGTTCCGATTGTTTTGAAAATTTATAACAACGATCCACGAGTCAATTGTGACGTGTACGAATTGACCGCACCTCGATCTGACGCACGGTGTGACCCGTATGGCTCAATGTGTTTTATATTAGTTTCAAAATGAAATAAACATTGGAAAACAACACTACTGACATACAAAATACCGAGAAAATGTGTTTGGATTGTTTTGAAAATTTAGGAAAATGATCCAAGAATCATTTGTGACATGTACGAATCGACCGTACCTCAATCTGATGCACGGTGTGACCGGTATGGCTAAAAGTGTCTGTTATCAGTTGGAAAATGACATAAACTTTAGAAAACAACACCAATGACATACGGAATACTGAGAAAATGCATTCGGATTGTTTTGAAAGTTTAGGAAAATGATCCACGAGTAATTTTTGACGTGTACGAATCGACCTCACCTCAATCTGACGCACGGTGTGACCGGTATGGCTAAAAGTGTCTGTTATCAGTTGGAAAATGACATAAACTTTGGAAAACAACACCAATGGCATACGGAAAACCGAGAAAACATGTTCAGATTGTTTTGATACTTTAGGACAATGATCCACGATTCATTTTTGACGTGTACGAATTGACCACACCTCAATCCGACGCACGGTGTGACTGGTATGGCGAAAAGTGTCTGATATCAGTTTTAAAATGACATAAACTTTAGAAAACAACACTACTGACACACAGAATACTGAGAAAACGCGTTCGTATTGTTTTGAATCTTTAGAAAAACGATCCACGAGTCAATTGTGATGTGTACGAATTGACCGCACCACAATCCAACCCACGGTGTGACCGGTATGGCTAAAAGTGTATGATATCAGTTTCAAATTGAGATAAACTGTGGAAAACAAAACCAATGATATATGGCAAACCGAGAAAATGCGTTCGGATTGTTTTTATACTTTAGGACAACAATCCACGAGTCATTTGTGACGTGTAAGAATCGACCGAACCTCAATCCAATGCACGGTGTGACCCATATGGATCAAAGTGTTTGATATCAGTTTCAAAATGACATAAACTTTAGAAAACAACACTAATGACATACGGAATACCGAGCAAAAACGTTCGGATTGTTTTGAAACATTAGGAAAACGATCCACGAGTCAATTGTGACGTGTACGAATCAACCACACCTTAATCCAACGCACGGTGTGACCCGTATGGCACAAAGTGTTTTATATCAGTTTCAAAATGACATAAACTTTTGAAAACAACACTACTGACATACGGAATACTGAGCAAACACGTTTAGATTGTTTTGAAACTTTAGGAAAATGATCCACGAGTCATTTGTGACGTGTACGAATCGACCGCACCTCAATACGACGCACGGTATGACCGGTATGGCTAAAAGTGTCTGATATCAGTTTCAAATTGAGATAAACTTTGGAAAACAACACCAATGACATACGGAAAATGAGAAAACGCATTCGGATTGTTTTGATACTTTAGGACAACGATCCAAGAGTCATTTTTGACGTGTATTTATCGATCACACCTCAATCCGACGCACGGTGTGACCCGTATGGCTCAAAGTGTTTGATATCAGTTTCAAAATGGCATAAACATTAGAAAACAACACTACTGACATACGGAATAATGAGCAAACATGTTCGGATTGTTTGGAAACATTAGGAAAATGATCCACGAGTCATTTGTGACGTGTACGAATCGACCGCACCTCAATCCGACGCACAGTGTGACCGGTATGGCTAAAATTGTCTGATATCAGTTTCAAATTGAGATAAACTTTGGAAAACAACAACAATGACATATGGAAAACCAAGCAAACGCATTCATATTGTTTTGATACTTTAGGAAAACGAGTAATTTGTGACGTGTACGAATTGACCTTACCTCAATCCGACGCACTGTGTGACCGGTATGGCTAAATGTGTCTGTTATCAGTTGGAAAATGACATAAACTTTAGAAAACAAAACCAATGACATATGGAATACCGAGCAAATGCGTTCGGATTGTTTTGAAACTTTAGAAAAATGATCCAAGAGTCATTTTTTGACGTGTACAAATCAATCGCACCTCAATCTGACGCACGGTGTGACCGGTATGGATAAAAGTGTCTGTTATCAGTTGGAAAATGACATAAACTTTGGAAAACTACACCAATGACATACGGCAAATGGTGCAAACGCATTCAGATTGTTTTGATACTTTAGGAAGACGATCCACGAGTCATTTTTGATGTGTACGAATCGACCACACCTTAATCCGACACACGGTGTGACCGGTATGGCTAAAGGTGTCTGATATCAGTTTTAAAATGACATAAACTTTAGAAAACAACACTACTGACACACGGAATACCAAGCAAACGCGATCAGATTATTTTGAAACTTTAGAAAAACGATCCACGAGTCAATTGTGACGTGTCTGAATCAACCGCACCTCAATCCGACGCACGGTGTGACCGGTATGGCTAAAAGTGTATGACATCAGTTTCAAATTGAGATAAAATTTGGAAAACAAAAACAATGGCATACGGAAAACTGAGAAAACGCGTTCGGATTGTTTTGATACTTTAGGAAAACGATCCACGAGTCATTTGTGACGTGCACGAATTGACCGCACCTCAATCCGATGCACGGTGTGACCCGTATGGCTCAAAGTGTTTGATATCAGTTTCAAAATGACATAAACTTTAGAAAACAACACTACTGACATACGGAATACCGAGAAAAAGCATTCGGATTGTATTTAAACTTTAGGACAACGATCCACGAGTCAATTGTGACGTGTACGAATCGACCGCACCGCAATCCGACGCACGGTGTGACCCATATGTCTCAAAGTGTTTTATATCAGTTTCAAAATGACATAAACTTTTGAAAACAACACTAATGACATACAGAATACCGAAAAAACGTGTTCGGATTGTTTTGAAACTTTAGGAAAATGATCCACGAGTTATTTGGGATGTGTAGAAATCGACTGCACCTCAATCCGACACACGGTGTGACCGGTATGGCTAAAAGTGTCTGATATCAGTTTCAAATTGAGATAAACTTTGGAAAACAACACCAATGACATACGGAAAACCGAGAAAATGCGTTCAGATTGTTTTGATACTTTAGGACAACGATCCACGAGTCATTTGTGACGTGTATGAATTAACCTCACCTCAATCCAACACACGGTGTGACCCGTATGGCTCAAAGTGTTCGATATCAGTTTCAAAATGACATAAACTTTAGAAAACAACACTACTGACATACGGAATACTGAGAAAACGAATTCGTATTGTTTTGAAAATTTAGGAAAATGATCCACGATTCATTTGTGACGTGTACGAATAAATTGTACCTCAATCCGACGCACGGTGTGACCGGTATGATTAAAAGTGTCTGATATCAGTTTCAAATTGAGATAAACTTTGGAAAACAACACCAATGACATACGGCAAACCGAGCTAACGCGTTCAGATTGTTTTGATACTTTAGGAAAACGATCCAAGAGTCATTTGTGACGTGTACGAATCGACCACACCTCAAACCGACGCACCGTGTGACCCGTATGGCTCAAAGTGTTTTATATCATTTTAAAAATGACATAAAATTTAGAAAACAACACTACTGACATACGGAATACCGAGCAAACGCATTCAGATTGTTTTGAAACATTAGGACAATGATCCACGAGTCATTTGTGACGTGTACGAATCGACCGCACCTCAATCCGACGCACGGTGTGACCTGTATGGCTAAAAGTGTCTGTTATCAGTTGGAAAATGACATAAAATTTAGAAAACAACACCAATGACATACGGAATACTGAGCAAACGCGTACGTATTGTTTTGATATTTTAGGAAAATGATCCACGAGTCATTTTTGACGTGTAAGAATCGACCGCACCTCAATCTGACGCACGGTGTGACCGGTATGGATAAAAGTGTCTGATATTAGTTTCAAATTGAGATAAACTTTGGAAAACAACACCAATGACATACGACAAACCGAGAAAACGTGTTCGGATTGTTTTGAAACTTTAGGACAACGATCCACGAGTCATTTGTGACGTGTACGAATCGACTGCATCTCAATCTGACCGACGCACCATGTGACCGGTAAGTCTTTTTATTAGATAATGAATCAGTATATATTAAATGAGATAAATAAATCAAAAACATATTGATTTTACATTATTCCCTTTCATTGTTTTGAAAATGAAAACATTTGAGTTTAAAATTTCATATTTTAGTTTCACATTTCCATATTAATGTATTCTTTCATATTGCTATTTTAATTTCTTTCATTATTGCATTACTAACAAAATATTTTTTTTCTTATATAGGTGAATTTTTTTCCTTGAGTTCGGATGGTTTTTTCGGCAAAAAATACCATCGAGAGCGGATCTCGGATATCAAAAGATGAAACATGAATGTTTATAATTTTTGTTGAATAATTGTAATTGTAACCATGTAAAACAATGTTTGAAATGTATATAGCAATGTGTTTTTTTGTTTTCATGATGTTAAGTAAATGTATATACCGTTGTCGGTCAAAATATTGTGTGCGGTTGCTAGGGTGTGTAGGTGTGCATGTGCTACTTTGTGCAGGTATTCTGGTGTACAGGTGTGCAGGTCCTGCTTTGTAGGTGCAGGTGATGGGGCCTTTATCAGTGATTTTTTAGTGCTGATAAAGGACACCTTTAACAGCACTAGAGGAGCGCTGATAAAGGAATACTTTATCAGCGCTCTGTTAAGCGCCGATAGAGGAGACCTTTATCAGGGCTAAAAGAAGCGCTGATATAGGAGACCTATATCAGCGCTAAAAAAAGCGCTGATAAAGGTCCCCTTTATCAGCCCTTCTCGGAGCGCTGATAAAGGGGACCCCCCTATATCTACGCCGGCTTTAACAACGCTTTTCTAGCGCTGTTAATGCTGGTTTTTAGTGCTGATAAAGGTGTAGTTTGTAGTAGTGGATCGACTCGTATGGTAAAGGTAAATTAGAGAAATCAATATGTTGAATTGTCAATCTGGGAGATAGTATAAATTATGATGAAGAACTACCCAAATAATTTGAATAAGGTAAAATTTCTCAAATATTGACGATTAAATATTTTAGGGATGGGAGAATGTAATACCCTAAGATTTCATGACATGTTTATTTAACATCTTTAATAGCTTATGTTTTATACAACACCAAGTTTGAAACCACTAAATACTATAAAATAAAATCACGACTATTGGAATAGTAATGTGACCATTTTGAATAGAAATCCATCCAACTGAACAGTAACATTCCCAATGAATGTATACCTAAAATTAGGTTTCTTATTAATTAAATTATAATATATTTATATAATATAATAAGTAAATAAAATTCATAAAATGATAAATTATATATTGGTGTTTTTGGGAGAAAATAATTTTTGTTCACAATTTTTTAATTAATAAATTATTTAAAATAAAATTTCATTTCATGATATATAATACAAGGTTAAAATTTATTTTTCTTATTATTATAATATAATTTTATGAGACAATAATTATGTATTGAACATGTCATAAAATCCTTAATAATATTAAAATCGATGTTTTTATAGTAGATAGTAATTTTATTTAAAAATAGAATAAAATATAATTATAAAATTATTTTCAAAATAATGAATTTATTTTTTTAATTCTACACATCTAAAAATGTATAGGGTGAATTTTTTAGTTTTTTTTATAAATAACAATTTTTTTGTGAATAGTGAAATATTATAATTTATGGTATAAAACATTATATGTTAAATACCCTGTTTATTGAGTTATTTAAAATATAAGCACCATAAAATCTAACATCCCTTATATATTTACAATATGTAGTCTTGGGATTCAAAACTATTCATAATCTTGATCAAAAACAATAAACTATTGAATAAAATAATCAAAAAAACACCCCACTCTTCCATAATAAATACAACCCATTATCCTCACACCAGGAATGCCTTAAGGCATGCATATATTCTATCCAATTCCTATAAAAAATTCATTCCCACATCTTGGTTGTTTTGGCTTCACTATATGATCATTTCAATGTCCATTAATGTGGATCTCAAGGTGATGAAGTTCAATAGGTAAAATAATGTTTTCTTTTCTTTCAATTTCATTATAGTTTCTTTTCATTTATTATCCTCACCTGAACTACATATAATAATGTAAAATTATAACTCTAATGTTTTTATATACAGTGTAATTTTATTTTTATAAAGGTATATCAACTATAAATGCTCTTCTCTTCCCCATTTATTTTATTAATGAAAACATCAACCGTGAGGTGGCGATTTACCACCTTTATGGATGTTGAGCTTTCATTTTTCAATTTATCATTCATGGCTAGTTATAAAACCATTATAATGGTTGATAAAGATTTTAAAATGATTATTAACACTTATTTTGTTTCATTTAACTATTATATATACATAAAAATAATTAATGAAACAAATCAAGTGTGTGATTATTGAAATAATCCCAAAATAATATAAATGGTTATCATTAACAATTTTTCCAATGAATAATCCTTATTTTAAAAAAATGTTATATAAAGACATATAATAATATATATGTCCATTAATAACATATAATTTAAATTCTTGATAGATATTTTCATTTTACATGATCTTTCATACATGTGTACGAGTCAACCAGTCATGAAAAATAAGGAAACTGACACTCTTGAATGAAACAATTGAATATTATAACTCTTCATAAAGTTCATAAATAAACCTAAATAATTTATAAAATAGAAAATAAATATATAATAGGTTCCTAATTAAATTATTAATTAATCATATTTCTTTATCTAGGACATTAAGTTATGTGACAATAAATTTTGGACCTATGGTAGGTGTTTTTTCCCGAACATGTGTTTTCCTTTAAGATACACTTTCTCCATAATTACACAAATATAATTATTAATTATTATTATTGTTCAATACTTATAAATTATGTTTCTATGTTAAAAATACAATTTTATATCTAAATTTTTCTTTCTTTTATGGATAATTCAATGTTTTATAAAGTTCCTTTTTCAATTCCTCCTAATAATCAACCCCGATTGACGTGAACTTCCAAATTTGTTTACGCATTTTCATGTAACTATATAATCTATTTTAAGTAACCAATATATTTCTAAAATCAATATTTTTATCAGGAAAAACTATGATTGTTTATTTATGGTTTATGTAAAAAATCACACCTTTTATGGTTTAAAGGGTCTTTTATATTTTCCCTTAAACCACAATGAATTAGATCATTCTTAATGATTCTGAAACACTTTTTTTACATGGTTTCACATTATTTTCATAATATCAGAATGAATGCTCATTTAATATTAAGAAAATATATTGTTATTCCCTATTATTTTCGGGGATATTCTTTTTTAGAATATGATTTTTAGGAAAAAAATGATTTTCAAGAAGAACTCTTATTTTCCATGTAAAGGGTATTTCATTCAAGAATTTATCAATGATTCTATTAGAATATTTTAATCAATTTTGTCACCCTCTTTTTAATATAATTATTGATTGAGATTGATCTCTTATGTTATGATCTAATATATTTTATTGAATGGTTTATGTTTATTTTTATAGGGGTGAACTTTCATCATACAATTCTCCATATTACTCTAGATTATTTATTATTTTGTTTACTGATTGGGATACCATTTACAATTCATATAATAGTTTTTGTATGAATGTACATTATGATTATTTTTTTGGAACCATGGTCTTCTATGCATGATTTGGAGTATGGTTTGTGTTTGTTTTCAATCATCAATGGAAGTTCATATCGTGTACCAGCAAAGAGATCCTTCCATTCAAGCAGACAATAGTATTGAAGGTGGGAAAAGTGGTTTTCAATGAAGATAATAATTAAATATGGAAAGGGAATGAATTTCGTGAAGAGAGGATGCATGGTTTGGAAATCGCAAGGACCATAAGAATGGAGGCAGCGAGTCTTCGCGATTACATGAAAGCTTCGCGAACGGAAGATTTGAAGCGCATCGCGGCGGTGAAGGCCTTTGCGGGGGAGCTTCGTGGAGAAGGCGTGAAGGAATGATGATGGTAATACTCTGTGATTACGACGAGCTCCGCGAACGGAAAATTGCCATAGTGCTTCGTGATTTTGAGAGAATTTCGGCGGGAACTTCGGAGCTTCGCGATTTGAGCTGATGTGGCACTGACATCGTGCGGAAGGGTTGAGGGTCAGTGGAATTGCCTATTAATACAGGTCGACCCCCTCAAGAGAAGCAGAGAGAATTTCAGAGAAAGTCGTTTTCTCTCGGTTCACGAAGGTCTCCCGCGAAGGTAGTCTTCTTCGCGAAAGAGGAGCTTCGCGGTGGCTATTCTAGCTCCACGAAAGTCATGCGCCCTGCGTTGGCTCAGTGAGCTTCGCAAAGAGGCAGGAGATCTGCGATAGCCAATCCTTACGAAGGCTGGAGCATCGCGAGAGTGCTTCGCGATTGAGCATCGTCAAAAGGCAGGGACTCTGCTAAGGCTTGTTTGAGCATTGCAAAGTTGGGAGCCTTGCGAAGTAGGGTACTTTGTGAAGGCATTTTCCAAAGGTTGTTTGCCCAGTGGACAAGGGAATAGGGGGTTTTCATCAGTGGTTGGAATTTGGACTTTAACAGAGCAATAACATAGGACTCTGATGCAAGCAAAGTCTAATGTTGAATAGGAGACAATGAACTTCATGTCTATCAATTGAAGAGACCTTTACGTCTATAAACTGAGTGTGACTTCACCAATGGTAGTGAGCCAGGGGGAGTCAACAGGAGTGACCCGAGGGAAGCAGTGAGATTTCCCTGATCCTTTCTAAAGGCAGTGAGCATGGGACAAAGTGACTGTGGCCGAACAATTGTAATCTCCGGCTAGTGAAGCATAGTGGATTTTGGTATGACTGACCACTTGTCGGCGTATGCTCCTTGGACGTAGCCCTTAGTGGTGAACCAAGTAAAAAGGGCTGTGTCTTCTCTGTGAATATGCATGTTTTCTTTCTGATCATTGTCATTATACAGGTTCAATAAGTTCCTACCAACGTGGGAACAAGATCCATCACATTAAAAAAAAGTTGTCACCCTGATTCACCCCTCCCCTCTCAGTGTGTCCCGGGGTCCTTCAAGTGGTATCAGAGGGTAAAGTTTCTGGTGTTGAACCTGACCTTTTTCTCCATGGATAAACTGAAAATATCAAAGGATTGTAGTGGTGAAGATGATGAAGAAAAAGAAATTATTTCTCTCATTGCAAAGAAGTTCCAGAAGGGGAAAGGGAAATTCAAAGGGATGTTACCTCTCATGTGTTTCTGTTGTGGAAAAGTTGGGCACATTGCCTCTCAATGCTTAAAAAATGATCAATGATGAATATAGTGAGGATGAAAACTTCAAGAAGCCTCAGAGAAGGTTCTTCCAAAAGGGAGACTTCAAATCTGGTAATAAAATGCAAAGGATGAGTTTTTTCTGTGAAGAGGAAAAAGATGATAATGAATTCTATGATGAAGAAGAACCAGAATTCAAATATGGGAACCATGCTTCAATGATGGACACTGTTGAAAAGTCAGAAGATACTGATGGAGAAAAACAACTGAGAAATTGTGTAGATCCTGAGATGCAACTTAAGGATGTAGTTAGTAAGCTTAAGATTAAATGTAAGAGCTGCAATAAGTGGAAATCAATTGTAGAAGAATAAACTGAATATATTGATCAACATGAAGCTGAAATTGAACGACTGGAAGAATTTGTGAAGGTACAGTCTAAAATAATTGAAAGCAATGATGATGTAGTAGATCTGAAGCTGAGAATTGAAGAGTAGGAAAAGGTCATCAATGACCTCACCTCCGGACTGGATGAAAAATCCAAGACTGCTGATGGTCTTGAGGAGGATGTAGTTACTCTAATTAGTAAACTGGAGACTGAATTAGTTCCCAAAGAATCGAGGAAGAAAATAATGTTTGGAAGATTCTCAGATGAAGAATTACTAGCAAGAGCCAAGTGTGGTTCATATGGGGTTGGAAAAATCTTGAGTGATCAAAGATCCGCATGCATGGGAAAGAGTGGAATTGGTTGTGAGGCTGAGACATCAATTGCTAGAAGTGAAAAGATCCAAAAGAAAGATAAGATGAATGTTGATCATGTTGAAACGTTACCTAGAGTTCCGAAAAAGGAACCCTCAATCCAAACTAAAAAAAGACCTGGAAATTATCCTCAAACATTCAGAAATGAAAGACAGTCTTACTATTCTCCCAAGGAAGAAGGTATGAGGAGAAATTCAAGTGATAACACATTTCCTCTCATGAAGTGTCAGTTCTGTGGCAATCTGGGCCATACCATGTCTTATTGTGAAGAGTCAAGAAGCTATCTGAATGGAGAGGATATAGAAGCTCAACAAAGGAGAACAATTTCATATCCTAATTCTTATAGAAGAAATAATTACAATGGATATTGTTTTTGTTGTTCTAGCTTTGGTCATAAGGCCGCTAATTGCAGGCAGAGAAGGGACATGGACACCTTATACCGAAGTTCAAGACAAGTCATGTCATGTCAGCAAGACAATGTTGCTATTTCAAACAGGTTTTCACCTCTCAAAGAAGACTTTGACTATGAAGAACCTGGGTATGCAGAAGAGATAATTGAAAGGCCATCAGTTCTTTATACTTGATCTAATGTCTCATGGATGGAAAGGAAGAAGATTGAGAAATCCAACCTTGCAGAGGTGGCCCTCAAAGCTACAAAGAACAACAGTACCTGGATTCTGGATAACAGT
The DNA here is from genome assembly GCA_963277665.1 of Viscum album. NCBI lineage: Eukaryota > Viridiplantae > Streptophyta > Magnoliopsida > Santalales > Viscaceae > Viscum > Viscum album. The sequence continues at coordinate 111,958,311 of OY728151.1, forward strand.
TGTTCATATCATATGACAGGTAATGTCGGCCTACTAATGAATATCATAAGGAATGTCGATGGTACAGTAAGATTTGGTAATGATGGGGCTCTAAAAATAAAAGGGAGTGGAAGTACCGAATTAGCTAATGGAGAACTAAAGAAGACTGAAGTCCTTTACGTAGATGGCCTACGTCATAATCTCCTCAGCGTGAGTAAACTCTGTGACTCAGGACTTATAGTTACGTTTAACCAGAAAGGCCACACTATGAAGGGAATGACTGGAAATTCACTTATGAAGGGATGCAGAACAGAAGGGAACTTGAATCAGGTTGATAGTGAAGAAAATGTATGTTACATGACTATTGAAGAAGAAAACAATTTGTGGCATCGGAGACTGGGACACATCAATCAACAAGACATGGAGAAAATATCAAAATTGAGAATTGTCATGGACATTCCCAACCTGAAGCGTGAGAATGAAAAATCTTGTGATGCTTGTATTCGTGTGAAGCTAGTCTGCAGTTCATATCGGTAAAAGAAGAAAAGGGTGTCTCACCTTCTTGATCTGATTCATACAGATGTTTGTGGGCCAATAAATTTTTCCGGAACTCATGGAGAAAGGTACTTTGTCCTTTTCACAGATGATTATAGTAGAATGGCATGTGTGATGGTCATTCACAAAAAACGACAAGTCCTTGACTGCATGAAAAAATATCAGCGAATCACCAAGAATGATACTAGACGAACAATCAAAGTGTTGCGATCTGACAATGGAGGAGAATACACTTCCATTGAAATTGAGAATTATCTGGAGAAGCAAGGGATACATAATGACGTAGCTGCTGTGAGAACTCCACAACAAAATGGAGTTTTTGAACGTAGGAATCGACAGGTGAACAACATGACACAAACTATGCTGATCGAGAGTCGTATTCCACGACATTACTGGAAAGAGGCTGTTCAAGCTGCAGTGTACATTCAGAATCGAACATGACCTTATATGGGTGAGACGAAGACACCATATGAATTGTGGCATGGATGGAAGCCTTCTCTAAAATACTTTCGTGTCTTTGGAAGTAAATGATTCATCAGGAACAAAGAATGAAATCAAGGGAAATATGGCGACAATGCAGATGAAGGAATTTTCCTCGGTTACTCAATGAACAGCAAAGCCTACAAATGTTTCAACAAGCATTTGGGAAGGATTGGGGAAAGCACTGATGTTAAGATAATTAAATAGAAAACCACAAATGCTTCAAGGACGCCATATGCTGATGTGATAGAAAGTTAGGAAGAATGTGAACATGAAGAAAATACAAATGCAGAAATAGAGGAAGCTATTCAAAACACTCAGCAGTCACATCATGATGTTGACTCAGAAGAAGACTCTGATGAAGAAACTATGGCTGAAGAGAATAATAATGAACCTCGCAGGAGAAATCGAAGAGCTGAGATTGATCCATCCAACATAATTTGGGACAACAGTGCACCCACTCAAACATGAAGGATGAGGAATACCATGCAATCTGCATTTCTATCAGTTGTAGTGCCATCCTCATTCGAAGAAGCTGCAAAGGATGAGTCCTGGGTGAAATCCATGAATGAAGAGTTAGATCAGATTGACATGAATCATACATGGGATCTTGTCCAGAGACCAAAAGTTCACAATGGTAAAAAAAATGGATATTCAAGATCAAGTTTGATGAGCATGGAAGTGTTATAAAAAACAAGGCTCGACTTGTATGTAAAGGGTATTCTCAGAGAGAAGTTGTTGATGTTGGAGAGACCTTTGCTCTAGTGAAAAGGCTGGAGTCAATCAGGCTATTTCTTGCCATGGCTCTCCAAAGAGTATATAAATTATATCAAATGGATGTCAAGACAACATTATTAAAGGGTGTACTTGAAGAAGAAGTCTACATTGAACAACCCATGGGTTTTCTTCTTGTTGTTGGTGAATCAATGGTCTGCAAGCTAAAGAAAGCACTTTATGGCATGAAATAGGCACCGCGGGCGTGGTACTCCAGACTGGATTCTTACCTCTAGAAGGTGGAATTCAAAAGAGGTGGAGTAGATCACAATCTCTATGTGAAGAATTATTCAAAAAATCAGTTCATGGTTCTAGTCTACGTCGATGACATTATATTTGGTGGAAGAAGGCAGAAATCAGTGGATGAATTTTCCAATCATATGAAATCAGAATTTGAAATGTCAATAATTGGGGAGCTCGCATATTTCCTAGGACTACAAGTGACTGAAAGGAAAGACTTCACATTTATCTCTCAAGAAAAGTATGCTAGAGAGCTGCTAATGAAGTTTAATATGCAAGACTCCAAACCATTGTAAACTCTGATTGTAGTTGGAACAAAACTTGGAAAGCATGAGGAAGGGAAATCTGTAGATCCCACCATGTACAGAAGAATCATTGGGATCCTACTGTACCTAACAGCGACACGGATAGATATTGTCTATTCCACATGTCTTGCAGCCCGCTTTCAGAGTAATCCAAAGGTGGAACATATGGCGGTAGTCAAAAGAATCATGCCGTACATTCAAGGTACACACAACTTTGGGTTACATTATCCTGCATGTAGGGACAGTGAATTATCAGCGTTTTCTGATGCTGACTGGGCTGGTGATGTAGTAGATAGAAAGTCCACCAGTGGTGGAGCTTTCTATATTGGGCAGAAATGTGTTGGCTGGTTGAGCAAGAAACAAGAAAGTACTTCTCGTAGTACTGCTGAATTTGAGTATATCTCCACCACAAAGGCATGCAGTCAACTGCTATGGATGAAGTAGCAATTAACTGATATTGGCAATGAGGTGAAGCAACCAATGGTGATTTATTATGACAATTAGAGCACAATTGATCTTACGAAAAATCGTGTTCAGAATTATCGTACAAAACACATTGAAATCAGGTATCACTTTATCAAAGAGAAATTTGAGCAAAACCTGATTAGAATGGATCATGTGGGAATAGACGAGCAAGTGGCTGATATCCTGACAAAGCCACTGTCAGCAGCTGTGTATGAGAATCATCGGTTGAACCTCGGTTTTCGCCCACCTCCCAGTTCATAAGGAAGTTACAGAATTCCCCTATCCCCATTTTTTATCACTATTTTTATATGTTTATAGTTTTGATGCAGGTTTATGGGGAGATACTATCCCGGGGGAGTATGGTTTGAGTTGAACGTGAAAAATTTACTGGTCTTTGGATTTATTTTCAATGGGGGAGAAAGGAGAAAGGAATAAATTCAGAAGAATGAGAAGGAAAGAAGTGTAACCCAATTCAAGCCTCCTCTCTTGTTTTATACACCGAGCACTGCTCACGTAGACATAGAGTGTTGGCTGAGTTGATTCCTGCATTTTTGGTTTTCACATAGATGAATATCTATTGAATTTATCTTCTGATTGCCAACAAACCCAAAGGGGGAGATTGTTGGAACCATAGTCTTCTATGCATGATTTGGAGTATGGTTTTTCTTTGTTGTCAATCATCAATGGAAGTTCGGATCGTGTACCCGCAAAGAGATCATACCATTCAAGCAGAAAACAGCATTGAAGGTGGTTCCGTTTTCCAGTGTTTGCCAAATTTTTGGGGTCCAAAATCTGGAAGTTTCTGAGCATCACGAAAAGTGGATTTCTAGGAAGATAATAATTAAATATGGAAAAGGCATGAATTTCGCGAAAAGAGGATGCATGGTTTGGAAATCGTGAGAACCAGAAGAATGGAGGCGGTGAGTCTTCGCGATTACGTAAAAGCTTCGCGAACGGCAGAGTTGAAGCGCATCGCGGCGGTGAAGGGATTTTCGATAGAGCATCATGGCGAAGGTGCGAAGGAATGATGACGGTAATACTCCGCGATTATGACGAGCTCCACGAACAGAAAATTGCCGTAGTGCTTCGCGATTTTTAGAGAATTTCAGCGGGAACTTCGGAGCTTCACGATTCGAGCTGACGTTGGGCTGACTTCGCACGGAAGGGTTGAGGGTCAGTGGAATCGCCTATAAATACAGGTCGACCCCCTCAAGAAAAGAAGAGAGAATTTCCTAGAATGTCCTTTTCTCTCTTTTGGAAAAGGTCTCTAACAACGACAATGTGCTTCGCGAAAGAGGAGTTTTGCGGCGACTATTCTAGCTCCGCGAAAGTCGTCCTCCCCACGTTGGCTGAGTGAGCTTCGCGAAGAGATATGATCTCCGCGATTGCCAAGCATTTCAAAGGCTGGAGCATCACGAGAGTGCTTCACGATTGAGCTTCATTAAAAGGCAGGGACTCTGCTAAGGCTTGTTTGAGCTTTGCAAAGTTGGGAGCATTGCGAAGTAGGGTACTTTGTGAAGGCCTTTTCCAAAGGTTGTTTGCCCAGTGGACAAGGGAAAAGGGGTTTTTCATTAGTGGTTGGAATTTGGACTTTAACAGAGCATTAAATCCGGACTCTGATGCAAGAAAAGTCTCAGGTTGAACATGATACAATGAACTTCATGTCTATCTATCACGTCTATAAACGGAGTGTGACTTCACCAATGGTAGTGAGCTAGACGGAGTCAACAGGAGTGACCCAAGGGAAGCAGTGAGCTTTCCCTGAACCATTCTAAAGGAAGTGATCCTGGGACAAAGTGAATGTGCCCGAACAATTGTAATCTCCAGCAAATGAAGCCTAGTTGATTTTTGTACGACCGATAACTTGTCTGCGTATGCTCCTTGGACGTAGCCCTTAGTGGTGAACCAAGTAAAAAGGTATGTGTCTTCTCTGTGCATGTGCATGTTTTCTTTATGATCATTTTCATCATACAGGTTCAACAAGCTCCTACCAACGTGGGAACAAGATCCATCACATTAAAAGAAAAAGGTGTCACCCTGATTCACCCCTCCCCTCTCAGGGTGTCCCGAGGTCCTTCATATATATCACCCTTTTTATATGATGAAAGAATTGTACATAATATGAGATGGTCAGGGCCTACTATATTTCATCGATGCATCGATAAATCTAATGAGACAAACTAGACCAAAATTTAACCCACTAATATATAGTTTCTTGGTAGAATCCTAGACTGTATGTTTATCATGTACGATACTATAAATTCCATCATTGCGATAGCAGTAACTAATAATCCTTGTGATAATTTGACATGTATTTTATCCATGGTTAGGTTTCGTTATAATGGGATTATTTATATGTAATTCTTTATTCATCTTTTATTCCGTAAATATTAAATTCATGTCTATATTTTAATAACATGTTTTGTTATATATTCACCTTGAATTATTGTTTGTATTTGTATCAGTTGTTTTAGTGTTTACCATTACTGAGAAACCAAACTCACCACTTTTTATGTTATATTTTCATCATTGGATGATATGAAATTCATTATGACTTACATGTAGGGTTATGTTAATAGAATAAGAGTGTGTTCAATGAAGTTACTATAATGTATTTAATTTCATGTTGTAATGTAAAACATATGTTTCTATCTGGTTTTCAAAATAAACTAGACTATTTAATCTTTTTGTATGTCATCACCTTTTCATAGTACAAATGTAATAAAATAAGGCACCCACTCTAGGTTACTATGGTGGGAGTCTTTATAGTTCATCTTATTGATTATAACTTGAGAGAGTTGGGTGAGAATAAGTATGTGATTTTTTACTCATGATCTTATCCTATTTTTTCCAATTCGGGTATTCATTACATTTCCCTTCACATTATTTTTTCACATAGTTTTTCATAATTCAATATTATATATGAAACAATGTGTCAGTGATTATTACATAACAATATCCATAGTAAATAATAACATGATAATGAAAATAAATCTGTGTTATCGTAAATCATGAATAGACGATTTCAACCTATGATATTTATAGTTCATCATTGGATACTATTTGTCTAATTTATAATACTTTTGGGGTATCCATGATTGAATTAAAATAATTACCATTATTACCAATACCTAAAATTAAAAAAACCATGATTTGAAGAAGAAAAAACAGCAAAAACATGACCATAATATAGATACATATTTTCTCAATACACCTGATTATAAATTAAAACACATAATACATCCCAATATAATAATCTAGGGGATTATAATCTATAATTATTTGATGTATTGGTAACTTTTTCTACAACATAATATGAAATTATATGTAATTACCAAATAAATAACCTCCCTATTTTATTCATACAATTTTTTATAGACTACATTATATCCTAGGTTGTGGAAATATAAGTAATGGGTGAGATTAGATGATTAGTACGGGTAAAAATAAGAGATTTTAATTGAGCATAGGTTAACATAACTGTGTTAAAATGTGAACATAAGAAAAATTATTAGTAATATAGAATAATCAAGGTAATGATCCACACAAATTGAAATAATTACCTTTGAAACAAAGATTGTAAATCATGAATCACAATAGGAGGATTCTTTCATAAAATTATAATGAAATATTTGAATATGTAATAATCATAAAATTATCCTCATATACATAATTATAGTATTAAAATATCAAAAAACATAAATAATTTAAACACATAGAGGTAAACAGAATCATTTATTATGTCAGGGATCACTTCTAGGACAGTAGTAACATAGAGGGAAGAATGAAATAAAAACTTTGAATGAGATTACTCATAGTTAACCTAAAATAGTGTTTTTATCAATACAAATTACCTCCAATATAATATCATTACCTATAAATATTAACCAAATTCATTTATGGGGTATACAATATTAGGTAGACACCTTACATAATAACTAACCATATATATGTGTGAAACATGAGAAAAAAAAATCATTATAATACAAAGGAATGAATCATATGAATAATGAAAGTAGATTTTTAATTTATTCACATTCCTAGTTAATCATAATAATTATCCAATATATTGGAAAAATAGAAAACACATTAAAATATAATTAAAAAATTTATAAAAAATATAAAGAAATAACATATAGATTTTTTTTAATATTTTTAAAAAAATAAATAACATATTTTTATTAAGTAAAATATTATTCTATAGATATTTATGTTAAATATTTCAAAAAATGAAAAATGGAATCATTTTTGAGAAGATCGAAGAATCCTATTGGAGAAAATGACAATGCAAGAATCTTAATAAATGAGAGATTAAAATATTTTTTAAAAAACATTTTCAAAAATTGAAAAATATAATAAGGTGAAATTAATCATTCATATAAGTATAGATTATGAAATCAAAAAAATAATATACAAAATATTGACATAGTAGAGAAATATTCCCTACAGAAATGAAGAAAAAAATGAAAATTAAACTTACATGAATCCTTTAGAATGATTTATAAATAAATGTGTAGGAAATATTTTGAATACATATAAACCAATATAATTAAAATATTAGATTAAAATAGATGTGGTTTTAGGGAGAAAAAACATGCAATGTCCCATAATGGAATCAAAGACATTGGAAATAAATATTACAGTTGGATATTTGATAAAGAACTATTTATTATACTCCTAATTTCAATAAATGTGATTCCATATTATGTGCAATAAACATACCTATGATAATCACATATTTCATAACATTATTTTTACATATTTCCTTTTATAATATTTACCTATATTCATATAAATATTAGTTAGTTATAGGTTTTTTCATCATTAGATGTTAATAATTATAGTGGTCCCGTACTTGTTATTTACTGACAAGTTGATAAATCTTCGATTATTAATAGTAGTGCAGTTATAGTATTATCTTTGTTTATATTGTTACATGTATATTTTATTGAATATACTGGAATATTTCTTATGAATTTGAAGCACAATGTGTTTATTTTGGTGGATGTTATCAATATTAAAAGAAAATTTCTTATGGTAAATCTTTTTTGATTCATCCTTATAAAAATTTAAAACAAATATTCCATAATATGATTTATTATTATAATTAAATGTATTTTTTCACTTTTATGATTTAAATAGGGAAGATATTATTTTATAATACACGAAAGTGTTAAACCAACCCAAAAAAGAATATTTTACTCTAATGAACTACAAAGAGTGTAGAGTAATATTATAAGGAATATTTCTTTATAGGATAATAACTATATTAATATAACATAATTGTAATTTGGAATGATATTAATAATGATTTTATAAGATAATTTATTTTAAAATGATGGTGGATAACTATATTCTCACATTGATTAATTCTATTCTTAAAAAAATCTCTTTGAAATAAAGGATCTATGACAGTTTATTTGCACTCGATTAAATACAACATGAAATATGAATTTAGTAGGGGAATAATTTATAGGGATTTAAGATACAATAAAATGAGTTTAGTTTTTTTGAAGTGGTTTTATAATGATCATTATATAGGTTATTTTGACTGTATTTGTTGTAATTTCTTATTAATTAATGATTATGAAAGGTCGTTCTCACATGTAAAGTGTCCCGTAAGTGAAAAAATCAAATGAGACACAATATTACCTCCATTATCAAATTTGTTAAAATCTATACGTTTTGTATTTAATTTTAAAAATATAATATATTTTTTATTTTTTAATGTTTAATGATTTCATTCACTATTCACCATAGTAAAAAAAATCCACAAATTATCAAATTATTGCTCATAAATATTTTTAATCCTTGATTAAAAAAGCTAAAACCATTTTATTATAAAAAATATTTTGTGATGTGAAATTTATCATTTAAATTATTTTTTTATATAATAATTTTCTTGAATTAAAATATTTCATATGTAATGGTTGATTATACTTCATGAATTACTACTCCTTATTTAGTTTCATAATGTTAAACATATTTTTATAGTTGTTTAATATAATATATATATATATATAATATTATTAATTTCAAAAAATGGATTAGATTTTCATTATAATATTTCAAATATATCCATTTCTTATGTTCTCTACCAACTATTACATATATTTAAAATAGTCATACATAAAATTAATATTTACTTATTATTACTCATATATTTAACCATAAAATCTTCTCAATAATTCATACATACTTTTAATTTAATTTTTCCCATAATAATTTAAATTTTATTTATAATGATTTAATTTTTTTCTATAGTTTTAATTGGTAGTATTGCCTTCAGGGAAAAAAATGAAGTGGATGGTTTCACATCAATTATATTTTTATTTAAAAATTAATTTATTCCCATTATAATTTTCATAGTGATGTTTTATATTGAATTATCATAACTTATTATGATTTGAAATTTTATTCTTATTTTTTGTTTAAAATAATTGATTTTTCTATTTCATTGGTTCATGTGAAATAATCTAAAAAAAATTATGGAAATATAAATTTAGGATATTATAGAAAATATATGACACATTAAGGTGATACATCTAATAAAATTTAATTATTGTCATTACACTATAATTTATTTTATTTTATAATTTTTGTGTTTTTGACTATTTTATGGGGAATTTAACACATTTTAAATAATTCTCCTTTATAGAGTGATTTAGAATGTTTGGAACATGTATTCCAAGGATTGATATTGATGTTTTGTACAATTGAGTTTTCCCAATACTAGTTGGAACTATTTTCAGAATTATCTTTCAAAAATTATAATCATTGTATTCCAAAGTGAGAACTATTCCCTTATGATTTATTATTTGTCATTCATAAAAAAGAAATTTGTAACATTCATTTTCTGGGACTACTCAACTATGCCCGGATAAGATATGCTACCAGTCCATCAAGTACACCTCCCTATACACAATATGCTACAAACTTGTAGTATGGGTTTATGGATTTATAATGTTTTAATATATAATGATTTTAGTGTGAATGATAATAGAAAAATAGCTAAAAATCCATATAAAACACATCATTGTATGAGGAAGAAAAAATGGACATTATTAATAAATGAATATGAAGAATATGTATAGAAATACAAATTCACAGTCCAAAAAGAATACACCAGTATTCCACCATCATGACAACTATATTTGAAAAATGAAATTATTATAACTATTCATATGCTCTAATACCATCCCTGAGCCTCGCCTAATACTAGTCAGTAGACACTATCTGAGTTCTCCAATCAATCATGTAACATTAGGCCTTTACCCAACCTAAACCCACAATAATTGAAGTATATTTCGCTCCTCAAGTTCCATAGGAACCCTAGTATGACGTGATTATAACATAGTAGTCTATGAAAAATGTATACACCTACATAGCTAGTAAATTTAGTCTACATGTGAGATACATGTTCAGTTGAATTAATAATAAATATAACTTAATATTCATAAATAAAATGACCATCGTCTATTAAGGTGTCATAATTATACACCCAAGATCAATCCAAACATGCATTGGAATGTTTCAAAATGTCATTAATCTGGCTATGTAATTGTGATTACATATTAAGGGAAAAATCCACCCCAGGAAGCCCTATAATATAATTTGTTGTAATGGTCATTGATCTAACCCTTAAGAGTCAATCTGAAGAAATTAATAATATCATGATTAATGGAAAACCCCTTGAGTATTATCATAGGTGATCAAAAAATAACTCGTTCAATAACATTGACCTAAAATATAATCTTGTAAGATAAAAAATCATCAAACATCATTGTTGGTCACTAGATTGTAATCATACATTATCTATAAAATGAGGCAGCATTGAAGTCCCTATGGTGGTGATATTGGGTTATCAATAATTATCTTGAGTCATCATCAATCCCAAAGAGGTAATCCTAGTCTATAAAAAGTCATTGACTCCAATGAAGATTCCTTGGGAGATGTATCTAGGTAGTTGATAGTTATCAGGCATCCTCGATGATCAATACGAGGTATTTTTAGGCAATCTATAGTGATCAAGTAAAATTTTGGGAACTAATGATCATATACAAAGAATATATAAACATCAAGAATAATGTTTATTATAGTTCAAAGGAAACATAAATAATCATCACTACATATTCCAATATAAACCCACTCTAGAGTCAACATATTACTATGGAACCAAACCAAGTCCCCAAGATCATTTTAGGAATAGACACACATCTTGGGTCATCATTCTCAATAATACCTATCTATTTAGAACCCTTCAATTATAGATTCATGAATCCCATTTTAGGAAGAGACACACCTCTTTGGTCATTATTCTAACTCTTACCTCTCTGTTTATCACGAATCATATATAGATGTCGAACAATCTTCAACCTCATCAGGTTTATCTTATGGCCTCAATATCCTCATTATGGATTCCAAAATGAAATTCATCAGGAATATAACCAAAATTTCCATCCCACGTCTCATAGTATTGGTAGGTCAATGATTAATTAAACCAATCTATAAAAAAATAGGGTATAGAAACCTAGATAATCACAATATATGTGTGGAAGGGTACCCCCCTCATTATTTGTATAAATATACTTAGAGATATATGGAATCTTATGGTTCCCTCATTACTTAATCAGACAATTATTCTCAATTTATAACACTATTTAGAAAGGCATCAACAAGGTCACGTAATGCCAAGGCCTCTTAATATTTTTTATTAATTTAATTGATTTTATTTCATTTATACCTTTCCTAGGTATAAGCATCCCATGTCATAAAATTTAAAAAAAGGAATCAGACAATAGGGGTCAAGGCATCTAGCCTACACATGAGGATTATTGTGAAGGTTAGAGGTAAAATGAAAACAGGGGGAAAATTCCATTTAAAATTAAAAATAACTAAATAATGATAAAAAATATTAATAGAATAAATGAAAGAAGATTTAATATGATTTAATATTGATTAAAATTAATTAATATTAATTAATTTAATTAGATATTATTCTTATTTGATCAAGTAAGTAGAGTGGAAAAAATTCACAAGTATCAAAATTCTCTTAATTATGTGAATTTAATATAAAAACAACATCATATAATTTATAAATAAATTTTATCATGTAGGGGTGATGATATAATAAATTAGAATTGGTGTAATTTTATTTAAGAAATTATAATATAAGGATGAAAATAGTGGCATGAAAAAATTATTATATATATATATATTTATATTTAAGGAGTTAAGTATTAGCTTTTTGTGATCCAATATTCACCCTTCTATTAGGTTTTTAAGTTTATTTATTTATCTTTTTATTTTAATGGATTTCTGGTAATTATGTTCCCATTTTTATAATGTATCAAGAAACCAAGATCCATCACTTTTCTAGTTGTGACAAACCTTTCCTTAGGTTGTGGTTCAGAACACCATTCTTAGAAGAGGATGTAGAAGAGATACATTCCTAGTGAAAAATTGGTAAGAATTCAATATTTTATCTATAAATGGATAAAATATATTGAAAGATAGATGTATATAAAATCATAAATGATAGGATCCAAAAAATTGAGAATTAGAAATGTAATCTAACTTGAATCATTGGGATCCTATGAAATTTGATGTGAGTGTATAATAGATTTGATCCAATGAATTGTTGAATCCATACAATTATATAGATCCTCCAAGGTTATATAGTTTTATCTTCCAAATATTGAAGGATTATTCGAGTATTCATTCATTGTAATTGAAGAAAATGCATGCAGAAATAATGATTTTGACCATAATTAAGAACTCATTATAATCCATATCTTTCTTCTGCCAACTATAAGATATCCTCTACTCAGAAACGAGGAGTATGACTCAAGCTTAATATTTATTTGAATCCTCCATCGAAATAAAACTAATAGTCAATAGAATTCCTAATGATTCGGAAGGACTAAATTATAACATTGACTTGGCGATTCTCCACCACCTACCTGTTGGTGGACATATTTTCGGTTTAAAAATATATTTATATAGAACCATCTTGTGGAATGTGCCTATAATGATCCATTATTCCTTCAAAACATTACAAATTCCTCAAATTCCTCTGATTAATTATTTAACAAATTAATCTGATAATAATATATCCATGAAGACATCAATTGGAACTTCAATGCCACATTATTTTCCTTTAGATGCATCCTTATATCAATTTTTATTTATTCAAAAAACCAAAAATTTATATGCAATAAATAAAACTAAAAATAATATAAAAAAATCATTAGATAAGAAATTGAGTGTTTTTTGTCATGAAAAAATCATGAGAGAGCCAGAGGGGGAGAAAAATGTTCTCTTTTTTTATCACAAATATTTAATATGAAAATACATATCAAGTGTAGATCTAATAAGATATTCCCTATTCTCAAGAAGTAATATATATAATTTCTAAACCATTGAATCATGAAATACATTTCCCATATAAATTATAAAATTTCTCCCCATTTTATATAGTAATAAGTTTTATAAAAATCATTTAATTTTCTCCCCCATTGTAATTATAAAAATGGAATGAAAAAACAAGTACATTTAATAGTGAAATGATGAACTTAAAATGGAATAATTACAGATTTAATTCAAGTTATAAGATAAAAATAAATAAATATTTATAAAAAAATTATTTTTGAATTATTATTAAGATTGATTTGAAAATAATTGTAAATTTTTAAACACAAAATATTTTGTAACAAAAATTCTGAAAAACAAATTTCTCTATTTTATAAAATTAATAAATATTGAATATATAAAGAAATAATTGAGATCTAAAAATGAATTTAGATAGATAAATTAGATTTATTGACTCAAAAAAAATTTCCCATATAGATCAACTATAACTTAAATAGATAATTCTACCCCTTAATTGGTATAATTAATGAGAGAAATAAAATTTCACATCATAAAACTATTATATTAATAAAAATATCTATGATTTAAAGAGATAAATTTTGATGATATATTGATAAGAATTAGTAAAAAAATTTAAATAAAAACACAGAACTGTATCATGATATATTTTATTAAAATATTAAATTCCATAAAGTATATTGTGAAAATCAATATTTTCATGAAAAATTATTTTATAAATGTTTTAATATGGAAATTAAAATCTTAAAATAAAAAAAATACTACAATTTAAAAAAATTTGAAGAAAATTTGAAGAAGTTATCTCACCCTTTGAAAAGTATTTTAATAGTGGAGGCATGCAATCGGTTAAATTAAATTTTTAAGTAAGTAACATTTCTTCTATTTCACAAGGTAATACATTCAAAATCATACTAAGTTTTAATTTATATAGAACAAATGATATTACAATATATAACATGATATTTTATAATAAAAAAATTCTAATATTATATATAAATATAAAAATTATAGAATATTGAAATAAGAACATGATGTATAGGAAATAAAATCACAACCTTCATAAACAAATTCTAGAAAATAGAAATAATATAATTGAAACAAAATAGTTCCATACATTATGGATCATCACATCAAAGTTAGATGGAAAATTTTAATTTATATCCCACTAGATGATATGTCAATATGGTCCAGTTTTATAGTCTTACCAAATATAAAATGTGATTCATTTATTTTACCTTGGTTAACATGGTTCTAGATATTTAGTTAATAATAATTTTTATTCCAAAACAAATAATGGTTCAAATTGTGTTGATAAAATATATATAGAAACAAAAAAATTATAAAACAATATTTTTTATATATGTTGTGAAAATATGAATATATTTATCCTTATAATAACTATTATTATTTTTCATGACACATAAATTAAATTCTTTATCACATGAAAATAATTTTAAAACTTATCTTAAGATAATACTTAAAAAAATTCATACTATTTAAATTAAAAAAATTGTTAAATAAAAACATTATTATTTTTTAAAGGACGATTAGAATAAAAAATAATATTCTGATACAGATCACCCTGGGCTAATTGAGTTTCAATATTTATAATTTTTTACTTGTAATTCTCATTTTTTTGTTCTTTGTTGTTTTAATTTCAAAAACAAATCATATTTTTCAATATAAAGTATTATATTTCTATTTATATTTTTAATTTTAAATTAATTACATTTTTGAATATTATGTTCAATTTTTTTGGGAACAATTTTGTTAAAAAAATGATAAAGATATTTTTTTTACTAGAATAAAATGAATGGGTGTATGAATGAAATTAAGAGGGAGAATGAGAAGGAAATTGGGATGAAGAATAGTGAAATAGGGAACTAAAATCACCACCCATCTCATGATGATTTATGATGGAATATGAATTTTAGTTTCTTCAGTAATTAGATAAGTTTGACTTAAAATATTTATCATTAACACCAGAGGTTTCATCCTTAAAATAATTCTTACATAATTTTCCCATTGTAATCATATTTTAATATATTAGATAATTCAGATTGATGTGACCCCTCTTGTTTTATTTATATTATGTTACATCATGTTTATTTTTTTCCTTGGTATGATTGGTTTATTTATGAATTTTTATGAGTTAATTCTATTTAATGGATGATTTATCATGTTTAGCTTTCACATCAGGTGGATATTCATTATCAATTAAATTAGAAAAACTATTATTAGGATTTTAATCTTCATTAACATCTATCTCTTATTTAATATTGTGTCTCTTCATGGCCACTTGATATCTCCTATGAGATCATATTAGCTCCAAACGTGGAAGATTTTTAATGTCTTTCTATTTTTTTGATATATTACATTATGTGCCTTAGATATAATCCAAACCCAAAAACATTATTCTCAAATGTTTCTATGGAAGAAGGATCAGGAATGTACTTTCAACTATTAAGAATTAAAGTAATGAACATATAAATATCATAAATAGATTCATTTGAATACATCAAAAATCATTCAAAACATGATTAAATTTATAACTTATGTTATATTAAACATTATTTATGCCTTTATGGGTGAATTATTAGAGTTTCAGTATTTCATGAGCTTTTTTATAAAGTTTAAATAAAATAAAGTAATTATTTTTTATAATCCAGAATGAAATTAATTAACATATTTACCATCTAATTATTAAGAAAATATATCCATGGGTGTTATTTTTTCAAAATTTTTATTATATATAATTCAAATTTGAATAAAAAAATTCTTTACTAGATAACCGAAAGGTCTATGGAATTTTTACTAACATGTCTTCCAATAACTATATTAAGAAAAATCAAAATACGTTTCATGGCCCGTATATTTCCCTTCAGTAGAAAAAATTTTATTTTAATAACATTCTAATAAAAAAGAAGAAATTTTTTATTAATTTAGGACTTAGAAAAAAATAACTGATTTGGGAAACTATAATATATTTTAAAAAAAACGAAGATCCATGTTTTTTGAAAAAAATTACAAAGATTCCTTTGATACTTAAAAAGGCCAGAGATAAAAGGACAAGAGAGGAGGTGAATTTCCTTAAAAAAGAACAACTAAACAATGATAAAAATAATAATAACCAAGTATGAGTAGTTGGATATAGATGATTACTAATTGATTCCAACCCGATAATATTAATCAATCAAATTAGTGGATATCTTGATTTGATCGAGTAAGAACAAATTAATTATGCAATGGATGATGAAATTTCAATAATTAAGTGAATTGAATAAACAAAATAGCTTAATCAAATTAATGTATTTCATTAACAATGCGAGAATAATTGTATAATAAATGAATATTTATGAAATCATTTTGAAGAGTTGTGAATATGAAAAAAGATAATTAAATGATGACCTAATGTATAAATAAATAAAGTACAGTGACGACGATTTAATGAAATAAGATAGAAACAAATCACATTGTAAGCACTTATATCTCATACCAATGGGTTATGGGATCTATTTTAATTCTATAATGATTTTAGTGGAGATAAAATTAAAATTCCATCAGTGTAACGCCCCGACCCCAGAAGGCTAGAGCCGGTGCATTATTACATAATGTTGGCATAATCACAAAGATGAAGTCTCAAAAGACTGATTATTTTAGTAGCCTTGGAAGTACTAGATATATTTATAAGGTTTACATTGCATCATAAAATGGAAAACCACAACAACATTGTTTCCATAGACCACACTAAGATCCCATAGACTATCCCTACAGGTTAGTCATAATATACTTTTTCGCATCCTAGGAAAAATAAAACTAAGAATGGGGTGAGCTTATATGCTCAGTAAGGATAACAATATAGCGGAATCTTTCATAAATAATCCTAAATATTTAAGGCAATTTATAAGACTAAAACAAAATCCTCTTAAACTTGAACTTCAGTATAATATGGAAAAGGTAAAATCAAAATAACATCATTTACTTATTCACATGGATATTCTACTAGTCAAATAATCACATGCTATATCAATAGCCACTTTCATAATGATAGAATGCATAATGCCAGACTTTCATAACCACATAGTCATGGCCTTGTTCTAATAATACATATAATATTTTGTCATGGCCTAGTCTGAAAAACTAGTTTGTCTCTTGAGACCTACAGATTCATCAAGGAGCTATAGCAGGCACCACCCGTCACTTACTGAGCCCAATACATTCCTCATATGAAAAGGTTTAAACATAATATAAACATTCACATTAAAACTAGAATATTAAATTTCAATACTTTATCTATAAACCATGAATGATGTAAAAATAACACATCCACAGTCAATCATATCACAAAACCTTCAACACAATATGGAAGTTTTGTATCATAATAAATCAACTCCAATAAGAATAAAATCCATTAAAGGATGCTGACATAGATAACATCAAATCCTTTTTTTGAGAAATATCTCTTTCTATTTTGAAATAATTTAAGAAAAAATTTACTTTAAAAATATTATTATAAGCTTATAAGGGAAGCTTCGATGATGTTATAAAGGTTGAAAATAGCTTCACCCACCATATAATTTAAAAAACGACATTCTTACCTTAATTTTGTCAAAACAGTTAAAAAGTATCTTGTTTTCAAAACGAAATAAAGATTCCATTCAAAACATTTAATAAAAAGTCAAACATAGGTATAAATGACTTTATCCCATAGTCTAGTAAATAGTAAAAATGTTTTGGAATACATTTTTAAGAATCATGGATGTGGATGATAAAGAGGACCTAGTAGATACTTACATAAAAACCACCTCAGATAATAAAGAGATTGTGAAATTAACCCTTACCGTGTACTTTTCCTTGGTGGATGGTAGGTTAACCTCTTGTACAATGGTGAAATAATTGTTATTAAATTATACAAGAATCATATACATTAATATGATACCATATATGTTCTTATAACATTGCTTTGTTAATAATATCATAGTATTGTCGTCTTTTCGGGTGTTAGCTGATTAATTTTCCTTTGTAGTATTTGTTAAGTGTGTAATTTTTATCATGGATAGGATATATCTTATTCATATTTAGAATTATATTAAATCTTTAAAAATTATTTTTAATCATCTAATGTAAATTGATCTTGAATGGATATGATGGGGAATGAATCTCATCGTATTGGTGGAGACGGTAATCCGCACATATGCACGAGCGACAATATCATTATTTTGATATTAAAATAATATATAATTGGAAGTTATATAATATATAAAAAATAATTATAATTTTATATTTATTATTTAAAAAAATTATGTGTCATTATCATACCCATCCAAATAATAATGTATTGAATAACAATTACAACAAGACGTGGAGACGGTGAGCCGTACGTACACACGTATGGTGACACGTCATTCAATGGATGGATAGAATAATGAATATGGGTGTACCATATTTATAAAAACGTTATATTATATAGAAGATACTGGTGCTATTATTTTATAATGGTAATAACAAGGAAAGAGGAAGTGGAAGAAGAAAATAACTTGAAAGAGGTGATGAAATATTTACCTCTTCTTCGGGTTATTCCTTTTGATTTGATCAAAAGGGATATTTATATTGGCTTTCTGACTAAACTAGGGCCTCTAGGATTATGGGAGGACATTTTAGAGGGTATTTGGGTAGTTTTTATTGATATAAAAGGATTTTAAGACGTGAATTTGAGGGAATGGGGAGTCCCCTTTTATAAGAGGGGTGATGGGCACCTTAGGCAAAGATAGAAATATTATATTATAATAAAATAATTTTCGGTTTTAATGGCTCCAAAATAGATTATTTAAAGTATAAGGGGGGTATTGGTCTAACACCACTAAAAAATAGGTTTTAGATAGGTTTGGGTAACTATATTAACTTTATCTTTTATATTTTACTCTTAGTTAAATAGTTTGACATTTACCATGTCTCTTTGTATTTTTATATTTTATGGTTAATAAACATACAATAAAATTCCAAGAAATACCCAAGTGGTTTATTAATGATACAAATATAATTATATAAGTCATTTGGATGATCCTTAGATTTTTAGGAATATTATATCAATTAATAATATAATATTTATTTTGAAAACTCCTTTATTTTAATTTTGACAATATTTAATAATTGATTTTTGTTAAAGTACTAAATAATTTATTAATTATAAATGAATTCATTTAATAAATACTAATATGTAATATTATCCTATAATATTATTGGATGTCATCAAAACTGTAAAATTATATTTATTTTAAATTTTATAATACCATTTATTTGATTATTTCATTAATAAAGAAAATATGGCATCATAATTGTGTCAGAAATGAATTTAATTATTCAATGTATAAAATTTATAAATAAAAAACCATTAGGTGGGAAATAAATTTATATTTCTAATGAATATTTATAGTCTATGATATAACATGTATAACCCCATGTAAACATTTTTTTACTAAAAGATATATGCTTATGTCATTTTTGTATTTACTTTAACTTAATTATTATAAAGTGTCATTATCACTTACAAGTTGATCCATGGGTACCAAAATCGACCCCAATATGACCATGGTAGATCATGTATCATTCAATAGGGTTAGGACACATGTTAGGGTAATTTAATATTATTATAATATTAGTTTTACCCTTATTTATCTGATTTACCCTTTAACCATAATAAATAAAATATTTACCGAAATAATTATTCCAAATGTCTAAAAATAAAATATAACTATTTACACAATTTGGAACTCATTATTATAAATATGGAATCCATTTTTTTAGATTCAAAGCTCAAAAGTGGTAGAAATTAATTTAATATTAATTCTCGTTGTAAAAACAGAAGGCGTGTTTTTAAAAAATAATAACTATCAAAAGATTGACACTTGCTTATGTGTAGTTTAAATTGGAAATTACTTCCAATGAACAACAATGGATTAAATGGTAAAAATATAATCTAATTATTCTTTAAAACTACTCAATAGTATAATTTAGCACTATAAATTATTTTTATGAAAAAAGTTGTTTTTAATTAAAATTTAGTATTTTTCACTATTCATCAAAAAAATGAATGTTTTCGAAAAATACCAAAAATTTCCCCAAAGATAATTTCGATACTCTGAATCCAAAAATGAAGTCCATTTTGAAAGTTAATTTTATAAAATTTCAAAAAGTGGGTATTACTATTCATAACGACTAGTTTGATTTGTTGTAGTGTGTTAAAACTTGATGTTCCGTACAACACATGCTATTGTATTATTAAAAGAGAAGCATACCAGGGAAGCTTGGGGTGTTACATTCTCCCCTCCTTAAAATAATGTCTTCCATTAAATTTCTAGAATATTACAACATCAAATGACTCAGGTTGTACTTCATCATAAGTTCCTCAAGTTTCCATGTTGCCTCTTCCATCTTATGGTTTCTCCATAGAACTTTTACCAGACGAGTCATCCGGTTTCTCAGTACTTGTTCTCTTGTATCAAGAATCATGAAAGGATCTTCGCAATAAGATATATTGGGTTCCAGTTCTAATTCTTCATTGGTGATTACATGCATTGGGTCAGGCATGCATTTTCTCAACAGTGATACGTGGAATATATCATGAACTTTGGAGAGACTTGGCAACATTTCCAAACAGTAAGCCACAACCCCAATTCATTGTAGAATTTTGAAATGTCCGATGTACGTGGCACTCAGTTTACCCTTCTTATCGAAATGTATAACACCCTTCCATGGAGATACCTTCATGAAAACATGATCTCCTACATGAAATTCCAAATCCTTCCTTCAGTTATCTGCATAGCTCTTTTGCCTAATTTGAGATGCTTTGATGTGGGTTTGGATTACATTCACCTTTTCCATCATTTCCTCCACACATTTTGGGCCTTCAAGTTATCTTTCATAAATACCATCCCAAAAAGTTGGTGATAGACATCACTTTCCATATAACGCTTTATATGGTGTCATCTAAATACTTGAAATGGAAGATATTGTTATAGGAAAATTATACTAGAGGTAAATATTGATCCCACATATGTTTAAAGTCAAGTGAGCATGATCTCAACATGTAATCTAAGGTTTGAATTCTCTGTTATGATTTTCTATCAGTTTGGGGGTGGTAGGCAGTGCTCAAATGATGTTCAGTATCGAGGGATTTCTGAATACTTTTCCAGAATCGGGATATAAAACATGGATCATGATCAGAAACAATTGATAAGGGTACTCCATGAAGTCTCACAACCTCTTTAATATATAGTCTTGTTAGATGTTCAAGTGGTAAATATTATCTTAAGAATATAATTGTGCTGACCTGGTAAGAAGATGAACAATGAACCATATTCCATCATTCCTTCTAGGAGTCTTTGGTAGTCCCATGAGAAAGTCCATAGTGATATTATCCCATTTCCACTCAGGTATGGGAAGAGGTTTCAAGACTCTTCCAGGCTGTTTCCATCCACCTTTCACTTGTTGTCAAACCATACATCATGACACAAAATCAGAAATCCCCCTCTTCATGTTGTCCCACCAAAAATGTTCCATCAAATATCTATATTTCATTGTGCTACCCGGATCTATAGAGAAATTGGAGCTATGAGCATCATATAACAATACCCTTTTCAGATCAGGTATATTAGGAACACAATGTCTCTTCCCAAATTTTAAAATCCCATCTTCATATACGATGTCCATCAATCTCCCGTCATTCACAGATTTAATGTTCTTTTGAAATTTCATATCATCATCCTGAGATATTCTTATCCTTTCTAGTAAATATGGATTGGAATCCATTTGAAAAAGCATTAATATTTCACCTTGCATGGTTATTTACATATCAATCTTTACTAGATCCATGAAATTAGGATCCCTTTAAACTCTCATGTGGTTCAAAACTCGATGATCTTTTCTACTCAAATAATTTTCCACCTTATTTTCTTTCCTCAGGTGGTAGTGTATCATGGAATCATAATCCTTGACTAGTTCACATCATCTCCTTTTCCTCATGTTGAGTTCTTTATATGAGAAAATATACATAAAACTATTATGACCAGTATAAATCTCACATTTTTTACCATAGAGATAATGTCTCCATATCATCAAATCAAAAATTACAGCTGCTAACTAAAGATCATGAGTAGTATAGTTTGGCTCATGAATTTTCAATTGTCATGATGCATAGGCAATAACTCTATCATTATACATAAGGACACAACCAAGTCCTTTCTTTGATGCATCACTGTAAATAACAAACCCATCATTCCATGATGGTTGAGTAAATATAAGAGAAATAACTATTCTTCTCTTTAGTTTGTCAAAAAATTCTTCACACTCTTTTGTCCAAACAAATATATCCCCTTTTCGTGTGAGATTTGTTAATGGGTTAGCCAACCGGGCAAAATTCTGGACGAAACATCAATAATAACCTACTAAACCAATAAAACGGTGTACTTCAGTTATACTCATCGGTGCTGGCCATTCATGGATTTCCATGGACTTATAAGGATCAATAGATTTTCCATCCTTAGAGAGAATATGGCCAAGAAAAGAAATCTCATGAAGCCAGAATTCACACATGATAAACATCCCATATAATTCGTGTCTTATAAGAGTCTTCAAGATAATACGAATGCGATTTTCATGATCTTTGTATATTTTGGAGTATACCAAGATATATTCAATAAATACCACAAAAAAGTCATCAATATAATATTTAAAAATCTATTCATTAGATTCATTAAGACAGAGGGTGCATTAGTCAATCCAAATGGAATTATTGTAAACTCGCAATGCCCGTACCTAGTTCAAAATGCTGTTTTTGTAATATCTTCCTTCTTCACACACAGCTTATGATATCCAGATCAATGTTCAATATTTGAAATGTATTGATCTCCATGAAGTTGGTTGAATAAATCCTCAATGAGAGGTAGGGGATACTTTTTCTTTATTGTTATATCATTGATCTCCCTGTAGTCAATACACAACCTCATAGATCCATCATTCTTCTTAACAAAAAGAATGGGGGCTCTCCATGGAGAAACACTAGGGTGAATAAATACCTTATTACTCAATTCCTCTAGTTTTTTCTTTAGTTCCACTGATTCTATAGTGGAAATTCTATAAGGGGTCCTCGATATGGGCCTTGAACCCATAATTAAATCAATGGAAAACTCAATTTCTCATTCTGGAGGATGTCCAAGTATATCCTTGAGATACACATCAACAAATTATTGTATAATATGTTCATCCTCTATTTGAACATTTCATTACTCACCAACAGTTGTTTCATTCTCTTCCTCCCAAATAATTGAATTTAGTTGAGCTACTGGGGGTGGATCTAGATAAGAATTAGGTGATGACATTTCTGCTCTAAAGATAAGGTACAACTTATCGTTATAAAGAATTGTAACCTATTTCATCTTACATTAAACTTTCATATCATAGTTTGAAAGCCAATCCATACTAAGGATTATATCAAATTCAATCATGGGTATGATGATGAGATCAACAGATAAATAACGTTTATATGCCTTAATGGGAACTGATTCAAAAACTATTGTTTCAATGATACTTCACTTAGGATTTTTGACTAACAACTACTTTGTTAAATGAAAATGGAAATATCTAATTTTCTTAGCAAACTGGGAAGATATGAAACAATGTGATGATCTAGAATCAAATAAAGCATTTTCTAAACATGGGGAAACCATTAAATTACCTGCCACAACATCTTTTGGATCTAAAACCTCAGTATTAGTGATACCATAAGCTTGGCCTTGATCCCTTGGACTTTATTGAGTATGTTTCCCTGACTGTTAATAAATTCATTCACATAATTCCTTCTTTCTCTAAAATTTTTGCATTCAACATCGACATCCTCTTTCTTCCCCTTGCACTCACGAGCCTGGTGGCCTTCTTCACCACACTTGTAGCAGAATATGATTCCCTTCAGGGAAGTACCATGGTGTTTATTCCTGTATTTACTACGGGATGGATATTCAAAATTTCCCTTATTCCCCTTATATCCATTTCTAGAGTGTTCATCAGATCACTTCTTCTCTTCCTTTCATTAATGGCGTAAGACTTTGAGAATTTATTTTCTTTCTTGACAGCACATGAGACAATTTCTTCGTATGACGAGAAGGATTGTGAGACTAATGCTCGATGGAAAAATGGTTTTAACCCATAAAGGAAATGATCAATATTACTTATTGGGATACATATATAATATTCAGAATGCCTCGCTAACCTTTAAATTTAGCTTCATACTTTGCGACATTCTCATCCTCCTTTTTCCTCAGACTCAGAAATTGTCTTTCCATATCCGCTCGATGGTCATGAGGAAAGTATTTTTCTAAGAAAATTTCTTTAAACTCCCTCCATTCCATATATTATATTTCATCATCTTACTTTGTGTTTTGAATTAATGACCACTACTGATAGCCATCTCCAATGAGGCGGTAAACTTCCATGAAAAAGTTTTCCATTTCGCTGCTCCCCATTGTGTGGAATATTTTCTCTAAATATATTTTCAATTACTCAGATACTAGTGGATTTGTACCACTGTTGAATTTTGGTGTTTTTTGCCTCATTATATGATCTAACATTGATCCTCCAAGCTGTGGATAAGGGTGCTCTATGCGGGTAAGGTTATTATTCATAACCCGAGTGAGTTGTACCAATATAGTGATAAGCTGATCAGCATGAGTTGTATCACCATATACACTATAATTATCTTGAGTAGGAGGACAATACCTATATGGAGAGCATGAATTTATACTATTCCTTTCATTCCAATAGGCAACATTTCTAAACAATGTCATAAACTATATTATTTTATGAATCACAATACAAAAATACAAACTTGTAAAACACTTAACATAAATTGAACAGTTTATGGATATAATACATAATCATAAAAAAATGTTTTCAATGAGGAAGTATATAATAATAAATCCTTTATAATAGTTTGTAATGAAAATGAAAATTATCCTATGCATATCCCCCAGGAGTGTCATAACCGAGAGTGCAGCAAGGCCCGTTGTCATGCACCAGTTCCCGTTCGAGTCTAGCTCAAAGCGGTGTTTTTGGGTTTTACCACTAGGTACATCTATTCCAGAGCTGGATCTACCTGCTCATATCTAGACATGGATGTATAGCTTGGAAAACTCACAAAATCTATACAATACCAAAATTATAGGAAGTACTTCTATAATAATTCTCAATGTCTATCTTAGGGTAATGTGCTATAATCTGAGTTTTTCTACATCTAGATTCCAAGGTTTTTACTAAACTTCCTCTGAGACCAACTATAACACCCCAACCCCAAAAGCCCAGAGTCAGTGCATTATTACATAACATTGGCATGATATCAAAGATCATGTCTTGAAATACTGATTAGTTTAGTAGACTTGGATGTACTAGATACATTCATAATGTTTAGATTAAATCATAAAATGGAAAACTACAATAACATTGTTTCCATATACAATGATGAGACCCCATAGACTATCCCTATAGGTCAGTCATAATTTACTTTTTTGCATCCTGGGAAAAATAAAACATAGAAAGGGGTGAGCTCAGATGCTTAGTAAAGATAACAATATAGCAGAAACTTTCATAAATAAGCAAAAACATTTAAGGCAATGTATCAGACTAAAACAAAATCCTTTTAAACATGATATTTAGAAAAATATGACAAAGATAAAATCAAAATAATTCCATTTACATATTCACATGGATATTATACTAGTCTAATAATCACATGCAATATCAATATCCTCTTTCATAACGATGGAATGCATAATGTTGGACTTTCATAACAACATAGTAAAGGCATTATGCCAAGACTACAAAAAATATTTTGTCAATTCCCTGTTCCAAGACACTATTTTTTCTCATGATACCTACTGATGTATTGAGGATCTATAGCGGGCGCCACGCTTCACTTACTAAGTCCTATGCATCCCTTATATGAAAAGGTTTAAACATAGTATAAACATTCATATTAAAACTAGCATACGAAATGTAAATAATTTATCCATAAACCATGAATGGTATAAAATTAACACATCCACAATCAAACATATCACAAAACCTTCAATATAATATGTATGCTTTGTATCATAATCAATCAACTCCAATAAGCATTAAATCCATCAAAGGATGTTGACATCGATGAAATAAAAACCTTTCTTTTTTGAGAAATAACTATTTCTATTTTGAAATCATTTAAGAAAAAATTTATTCTAAAAATATTCTAATAAGATTATATGGTATGATTCGATGATTTTATAATGGTGTAAAATAGACGCACTCACCGTATAAGTTAAAAAAAGACAATCTTACCTTAATTTTTTTTAAAAAGTTTAAAAAGTATCTTGTTTGGAAAATGATGGAAAGATTTCTTTCAATCCTTTTTAAATGAAGTCAAACAATGGTATAAATGACTTTAACCCATAGTCTAAAAAATAGTAAAAATGTTTTGGAATTCATTTTTAAGAATCATGGATGTGGGTGATAAATTGGTCCCATTAGATACTTATATAAAAACAACCTCGGATAATAAAGAGATTATGAAATTAACCCTTACCTTGTACTTTTCCTTGGTCGAGGTTTGGTTAACCTGTTTTATAATGGTGAAATAATTGTTATTAAATTACAGAGGAATCATATACATTAATCTGATATCATATATGATCTTTTAACATATTTTTGTTAATAATATCTAAGTATTATCGTCTTTTCGGGTGTTAGCTGATTCGTTTTCCTTTGTATGTTTTGTTATGTAAAAAATATTTTTTATGGATAGTATGTATTGTATTCATATTCATAATGATATTAAGTCTTTAAACATTATTTTTAATCATCTAATGAAAATTAATCTTGAATGTATATGAAGGTGAATGAATCTCATCGCGTTCATAGGGGCGGTAATCCGTACGTACACACGAGAAACAATATCATTGTTTTGATATTAAAATAATATATAATTGGATGGTATATCATATATACAGAATCATTATCATGTTATATTTATTATTTAAATCAACTAAACATAATTATTATACCCATCCAAATAAAATGTACAGAATAACAATTACACCATGACGTGGAGATGGTAAGACGTACGTAAACATGTATGGTGAAATCTCATTCAAAGGATGGATAGAATAATGAATATGGTTGTACCATTTTAATAATAACATCAAAGTATATAGAAGTTACTGGAGTTATTATTTTAGAATGGAAATAACAAGTAAAAAGGATGCGGAAGAAGAAAGGAACCTGAAAGTGGTGATGAAATATTTACCTCTTCTTCGGGTTGTTCCTTTTGATTTGATTAAAAGGGATTATTAGGGTGGGTTTCTTACTAATGGAAGGACAATATTATGAAGGGAGGACATTTTAGAGGGTATTTGGGCAAGTTTTGGCTGATCCAAAAGGCTATTAAGATTTGGATTTGAGGGAAGGGGGAGTGACCTATTATAAGAGGGGTGAGGGGCTCCTTAGGGAAAGTTAGAAATATTATTTTTAATTAAATAATTTTAGGTCTATAATGGCTCAAAAATATATTATTTAAAATATAAGGTGTGTATAGGTCAAAAACCACTCAACAAATAGATTTTAGAAAGGATTGGGTCACTATTTTAACTTTATCTTTTAGATTTAGCTCTTACTTAAATGGTTTGACATTTACCATGTCTCTTTGTATTTTTATATTGTATGGTCAATAAACTTACAATAAACTATTATAGAAAACCAAATGGTTAATTTAAAACATAACTATCATTATATAAGTCATTTGGATGATCCTTATATTTTTAGGGATATTATATCAATTAATGATATAATATTTTTTTAAACTCATTTATGTCAATTTTGACACTACTTAATAATTGATTTTTTATAGTCCTAAAAAATTTATTAATTCGAAATAAATTCATCTTATCAAAACTAACATGTCATATTAACCTAAAACATTATTTTATGGCATCAAAACGTTCAAATTATATTTATTGTAACATTTATAATACAATTTATTAGATTATTTGATTAACAAGGAAAATATTGCATCATCATTGTATCATAAATAAATTTAATAATTAAATGTATAAAAATTATAAATAAAATTCCATTATGTAGGAAATATTTTTATATTTTCAATGAATATTTATTTTCTAAGATATAACATGTATAACCCTCTGTAAAAATTGTTTTTCTAAAAGATATATGCTTATGTCATTTTTGTATTTAATTTAACTTAATTAATATAAAGTGTCATTATCACTTACAAGTGGCTCCATGGGGTCCAAAAAACGACCCAAAGAAGCTCATGGTAGTAAATTTATCATCTAATTGGGTTATGACACGTTTTAGGGTAATTTAATATTATTATAATATTATTTATTACCCTTATTTAATGGATTTACCCTTTAATCGTGGTAAATAAAATATTTACCGAAGTAATTATTCAAAATTTCTAAAAATAAAAGTTACCTATTTACACAAATTTTACCTCATGATTCTAAATATAGAATCCATTTTTCTAAATTCAAAACACAAAAGATTCAGAAATTAATTTGAAATTAATTCTTGTTGTCAAAACAAAAAAGAGTGTTTTTAAGAAATAATAATTATCAAATGACTGACACTTGCTTATGTCCAGTTTAAAGGTGAAATTATGTCCAATGACCAAAATTGGATTAAATGGTATAAATATAATCTAATTAAAATTAAAACCACTCAATATTATAACTTATCACTATAAATTATTTTGATAAAAAAGTTTTTTTTAATTAAAATTTATTATTTTTCACTATTCATCAAAAACCGAATGTTTTCAGAAAAATACCAAAAATTCACCCTAAGCTAATTTCGATACTCCGAATCGAAAAATGAAGTCCATTTTGAATGGTAAAATTTATAAATTTTAAAAACTCTATATTATGATTCATAATGGCTAGTTTGATTGGTCATGGTGTTTTCGAACTCGAAGTTGCGTACAACATACGCTATTGTATTATTCAAAGAGAAACATACCGTGGAAGCTTGAGGTGTTACAATAAGATTATTTTTAGGGTATATAGCATGAATCGATGTACCCTAAAAAAATTTCATGATCACTTTCCCCTCACCTTTTGGTTGTAAGAACCCATTTAATAAGAGGTGGCGAGAAGAGTGATTTTATTAGTAAAAACCTATTAAAATCCTATATTTTATCTCTCAATGGATAAGAAAATATGAGAGATATATATATAGTCAATTTTTTATAGTGAGAGAAAAAAAGGGAAATGAAAAATTAGCTCCAAGAGGAATCATTTGGTCCACTAGAGATTTTTCATTAGGGCATCTTTGAATTGATCATAACTATTTTGGAATCTGCACAATTTGATAGAACCTCGATTTTACTATATTTATAACCTAAAAATATCAAAAGAATCCTCTAAAATTAAATGGGGGTCATTGAACATGGATAAGACAAAAATATTGTTTTTTGACCATGATAAATACATCCCATGAATCCTTATCTCCACATCACTAACAAGACAATATCCTCCGCCATATAGTCAGTGGTACCCAACGAGCTCCCAGTTTCTTAAAATCAAGTCTAAAAATTCGAAAAACCATCCAACGGATGTCCAGTGACTTCTTGGAAGATTTGGAAAGACTATGAAGTTACACATACAATCTATAGATCCTTCCCCTATTGGTTGATAGATGTTCTAAACATTTGGCTTTCTATCATTATTTAATTGCACAGAAGATGTAGCCTTAAATTCTATATCTTCACATCATCTCATCATAGAATCCTTCAATGTCTTTGAGTGATCATTAAGAATCCTTACATTGTCAAAACACAATCATTGGGTCTTTTTTTCATACTTCAAATCCTCAGTATTTTCTCTAATAATGATCCTTAAATTCCCATATATTTCATAAAAACCCATGGAATTATATAAAATAGAAAAATTAATCTAAATAAAATAAAAAATTTAGAAAAATTATAGAGTGATTGTGTTCATGAAAACACCATGATCGGGAAAGGATTAGAATATTAGGTCTTTTAAACATTGGTAATTTCATATATATGATTTTATTTTAATTAGATAGAGTATATAATTGAATATTTTTGTCCCCCTCAAGGTCAGACTGCTCATATCAAAAGACACATATAACAATTATAAAAACATAAGGTTAATTCATAATAACCACCCAAATTATATATAGAGTTACCAACTCTTTATGTAGATAAGTTTCTAAGTCTCATACACAATTGCATCAATATCTTGGGATCCAAACTCATGTTTTAATGAAAAACATAATTAATAATGAAAAATAATAATTCTTTACACTATTAGAAATTAATTTTCCAATTTAATACAAATATGGATAAATCTTAATAACTAACTAGGCCAAAATTTCATTATGAAACTTTGATAAAAAAGGAAAGGTTCAATCCCCCAACACACATGATCACAAGCGGAAATAATATCCCAAAAATTTGATATCGATTCAATTTCCAATATTATCTAATTTCAGAAAAAAAACATTTGGAAATTCATATGGTAATATGTATAATCCAAAATTTAAAGAAAATATAGGCATATGTCATTTATAAACACCCTAAATCTGCCCCATTTAAATTCCCAATCAATAATAGATGAATCTATTATGATCTATTGAAATATTCACCTAATACCCATCTAAAACCAAAAAAGGGAAATTCTTAGAAGGAAACTATGAATAGTGGGAAAAAATTTAAATCACCTTAAATTTCAACTTGAATGAAAAACATACACCCCCTAGATGTGGGGTCAAAAGAAGGTCTAATAGGGGAGTAACCAACTAAATATTGGTACCATAACACCCCTCTCACCTAAATTATGGGAAACCACCCTCTATAAAATAAAAAATGACCCCTATCCAAAAAACCATCCATCACAAAATTCTTGTAATAAATCCCAATCTTATGGCATGAAATTATAGAGCTGGTGGGGTATCACCCTTGTCCAAACCTATTTCACAATGTAGTAAATAGTTCATCGCATGAATATCCCATGTTAGTTCCTACAAACTCATGTATGATTCATCTTCCAAGCAGAAATTCCTTATTCACAATGTGAGTCCACTATGTATGGATCGTGATGCTATAGGAACATGATTCATGTTGACAATGACAACATTATTCCATAAATGGAATACATGTAGAATATTATAGTATCTCATCTAAAAAACCCTTTTTATTATCATAAAATTCTATATAATATTGTAGTTATCATACAAAATCCAAAAATATTTAACAAAGAAGTTCCACCAATTGAAATTACAATTTAAAATTCATATATCAAAATAACCCTCCCACTACATCAAAATTTATAGTTATTTTATTAATTCACAAACTAAAATTGTATAGAGTTTCAATATATTTCCACCATAATATCTCTCATCTTAAAGAAATATCATTAGTCATTCTATCATTGATATAGACCTATCCTGATAGTTAATTCCTACAAAATTTAATATATTCTACCCCAGAACATTGAATGAATTTAAACTCTATAACACCAACAATTTTTATAACTATTCAATAAAATTCTAAACATCACATATCATGACTATTCTAACATTTTGATGGTATGTGACACTGCCCTTGTAACCTAATACACCATAGTTTTATCAACCAGTTCAACCGTCATCACAGTATTCTCCCCACCATGAGAACCAACCTATATGATAATATTAAATGACATGGGGCCCTTAAACATACAAATATACCACTAATACAAATTATAAATGGTCCCTTTACTTTTGTGGGGTGGTTTTAAACTTACGATACTAAATATCATAAAAAATACCACTCAATCCTCCTCTATATTACTATTCAGAAAATAGTTTGGATTAACCTATTGATATGTTATGTCATCCCTAGATCATGTTTCCTATATTCTAAATAGAATCCTAAGATCATCCCAACACCTAGAACAATGTATAAAACCAAACCTAGGTGTAATTACATGGTTGAACAACCATCCAACCAAAACCATGTTCATTTTCTCACATTGAGAACTGATGATCGAACTATCTGACATGCTATTGGATCATACTGAAACTATTCATATCTTAATTCCAAAAAAACATTATCAAAACATTATTATATTTCCACCTCAAATTTGTCATCATATATTGGAATATATTAATAAAATTCAAAAATTAACCAAGATCTGAAATTAACCTTGATTATCCCCTCACCATTCTCAAACACCCATGAACCACCTTGTATGTCATTTTTTCTACATGACCCAAAATAATTCCCTTACCACATATAATTGATAAATATATATTTTCCTCTCATAATAGAGTGTCAAAGAGAAACATCAATCAATTATAATTCATTTCTCATGATGTATTTCATTCTCGACATTGACCAAGTCACCATATCAAATGAGGGTCACATCCTCTAGTGGACTATAGTGGAATCCCCACCACATAGAATTACATATGTAACTCCATAAGTGTATCATCATAAGTTATCATCATTGTGTTCATGTCACTCCCATAGAGACAAGATCTCCAATTATATAACTACATGATAAATATCATCCCAAATTGACTATTCTACCACAACTAGTTCATATCTGATAACTTTTATACTATGGAGGGAAATATATTTTTATAATCATAACTCAATTAAACCAATGCAACACCCCATGATTTCATATAATGTTATTTTCGTTAATGTAATTTAACATATTACGCTACACGCTATACTGAGTTCGAGCACACCACGACATACCAAACTAGGTGTTCAAAAAGAGGATTTAAATAGTATTAACCAAACTTTTAATTTTATACAATAAATATAATTTTAACATCTATATTATGTGTTTATTAAAAATAATATAAGAACAATTTCAATTTTTTTGATAAATGAAGTTTTTTAAAAAAGATTGAATTTTACCACCTTTCAATGGAGAACCGTTTTTTAAATCCAATATTTGACCCTTTTATATATTCAATTTTATTAAATAAAATTATTCTTTATAATAGGGACATAAATATTTAGTTTGGATAAATTTTCGGGGCTTTTATGATAACTTTCAAATTTTGATGAATAGTGAAAAATACTAAATTTTAATTAAAAACAACTTTTTTTTATAAAAATAATTTATAGTGTTCAATTATAAATTTTAATGGGTTTAAGTATAATTAGATTATATTTTTATCATTTAATCCAATTTTGGTCATTGGAGGTAATTTCAATATTGAATTGGACATAAACACATATCAATATTTTGATAAATGTTTCTTCTAAAAAAACCTGCATTTTAGTTTTGACAACGGTAATTAATTTTAAATTAAATAATAAAACATTTTTAGTGTTAATTTGGTAAAATAGAAATAATTTTTTAATTTGAAATATAATAATTAGCATAGAATTAATCTTTGGTATTTTTCTAAAAACATTCGATTTTTGTTTAATAGGGAAAACACTACATTATTGTTTAAAACTGGTTTTTTATTTAAATAATTATTTATTTTATTTAAATTTATTTCCAGTAAAAATAGATATATAATACCTATATATATTCAATGTAATTCATTGGATTCATTTTATAATAAGATTACATGTATAAAAATTTATTGAACTTTTTACTGTCTTTTACCCACCTTTTTGGAACATTTGCAAATTTGCATAAAAAGTAATTTTTCTGCTACTATAAGATTAATTTCAAATATCTGAGAGAAATAGTTGACATAATTATGTAAAATTTGGTTCAATATGATGAAAATATTTTTTATGGTGAATGGTAACTTTTGACTTTTATTTACCACATATAAAAGTAAATAGGGTAATTAAATCTGAAATTGATATTATAATTACCCTAACTCATGTAATAATTTTATTGGATAAGTGAATTTTGACTAAAATTAACCTTATAAATAAAGTATTATCCTATTTGGTCCATTTGGGCAAGATTATGACATTTATTATTATTTTATTTATAAAAGAGTTGAAATTGTTAAATTCAAATTTTCATTACTAAAACTTTTTTACTATAGGGTTATACAAAAGATAAATCCGACTATAAATATTCATTCAAAATTGAATAATATTTCCTACATCCTTGTATTTATTAATAATTTTTGGACATTAAATAAATACATTTATTTATAAAATAATGATGTTGCTGTAATTACATTATTAATGAAATAATAAATAATTGATAGTATAAATATAAAAATAATTAAATAGATTCTTTTGATACATTCCACGAATTGTATAGATTAATATGACATATTAGGTTTGTTTCAATGAATTTGTTTTGAAGTAATCATATTTTTATGACTTTCACAAAAACTAAATACTTAATCGTGTCAAAATTGACATAATTGAGATTTTAAAAAAAATATTATATTATTTAATGATATAATAATTTTAAAAATATAAGGAACAGAGAAAGGACACATATAATGATATATATAAATATATATATATCATTAATGAACCACTTTATGTTCTCTTGATCGTTTATATTTTTTTTATTAACCATATAGTGTAAGAATACAGGAAGACATTGTAAAAGTTAAACTAATTAACTAAGAGTTAAATCTAAAACAAAATGTTAATATGGTGCCATAAACTTGTCTAAAACCTATTTTAGGAAGTTATTTTGACCCTTACCCACCTTATCATCTAAATAAATTTATTTTCAGCCACTATAAACCGAAAATTTTTATATAATAATATAATATTTCAAACTTTTCCTAAAGTGACTATCATCTCTTTTATAAAATGGTGCACCCCTTCTCTTAATTTCACACCTCAAAATCCATTTGGATCTAAAATACCCTACTAAAATATCCTCAAAACTACCCTCAATTAAACCTAGAGGACTTACTTTGATCGGATCGCCAACCTAAGGAGCCTTTTGATGAAATCAAAAGGAACACCCGAATAAGAGGTAATAATTTCACCACCTCTTTCAAAGTTATTTTCTTCTTCCACTTCCTCTTTATTTGTTTCTTCCATACCAAAATAATAAATCTATCAACTTCTACATACCATGAATTTATTATAAATACGGTACAACCATATTCCTTATTCTATCCATCATATGAATGAAAAAGTCACCATACGTTCGTATGTACAACTTACTGTCATCAGGTTGTAGTGTAGTTGTTATTCAACACATTATTATATATATGGGTATAAAAATGATGTATAATTGATTTAAATAACAAATATAACATGTTAATGATTCTTTACATATGACATACCATCCAATTATATACCATTTCACCTTCAATTTAACGATATTGTCAATTGGGCGTATGCACACATTACCGTCTCCATGAACATGATGAGATTCATCCCCCATTATAACCATTCAATAATAATTTTCATTTTATGATTGAAAACAATTTTTAATAACTTAATATAATTTTGGATATGAATAAAATACATACTATTCATAAAAAACATGACTTACATAAAAACATATAAATTAAAACAAATCAGGTAACAGGTGAAACAATGATACAAATAAAATATTATTAACAAATCAATATTTAAGGATCATATATGATATCATATTTATGTATGTGTTTATTTTATATTATAATAAAAATTATTTAACTATTATACAAGAGGTTAACATACCATCTACTAAGGAAAAGTACACGGTAAGGAGTTTAATCTCACTTTTTATTCCCATGATATTCATACAATATTTCCCACTATTTCCTTTTGAGTGGTGTATATACTTCCCATGATTGTATTATTGGTGTAATATAATATAATTTATTGTTATTATATATTTATTTTATGATATTTCTTTCATATGGTGTATGTTTCATAAGTTACCAAATCAGTAAATAAATTTCAAATTTAAATTTCCTCTCATTGGGAGTTACACATACTATATTGATTATTTAAGTCCAAGATTATGTGTGGAATCACTATTTATTATTTATTTAGTAGTTGTTACTCTCCTTTTTATGGATATACATTTGATACACATAATCACTTCATTTATAAATCCTCATTCCCTTGATATGAACTAGTTAGGATTAATATTAACTCAATTTTCATTCATAAATTTAAACATCCAAATCATTGGTATTGTTTTACAAGAATATGTGTGAATTTACTCTAATTGATTTAAACATTATATACAATCAAATTAAGTGTATTTATAATTTTTACACATAATTATTTCGTTGATTTATCGTTAATCTAAGGATACCGTCTTTATAAGGAATTTCGTCTCAATTTACATTCCATTGATTCCTCTTTCTTGTTAAGCACCAATTCCCTTTTATATGGTCTATATACTATCTTTTGACATATTATATCATGAATCCATTTATTCTATTATATTATAATGTTTTTATTTATTTTATTCCTCAATTACTTGTATTCAGGCATCTCTCATTCGGTTAGGTACTCTTTAACTAAAATATCATTTTAAATGTTTTAAAGATTTAATCTTCTAAATCCTTCTAATTTCTGCCCATGTTTTAAAAATGGTTTTATGCATTTATTTATATGGAAAGTAATGTTTTGAAATTAATATTCCTTTCAAATGATTCAATGTGGTAGGAGGCACTTTGATTAAAATATCTATTTTGAACAACTTCTATGATAAATAGTGTGACTTTTAAATGTTTTCAAGAAAAAGGGAATATTTTACTCAAATACTTTTAATGACTATTTTCATCTATTTCAATATACTTAAATATATTTTATTCTTTATTGAGGCTGATTTATTATAATAAAATATACCATTTTGTATTTAATAAACTGTGTTTGACAGTGGATGTGGTATTTTTATGCCATTCATGGTTTGTTGTTAAAGTATTGACATTTCAGAAGCTATTTTTAATATAAATGTTTAGATTATGTCTCACCCATTTAATTGGAGATATGAATTAGACATAATAAGTGACAGATGGAGCCTTCTATAGATCATTGATGCATCAGTAGGTATCATGTGAAAAACTAGTGTCTTGACATGAGGCCTTGACAAAAGTTTATGTGTAGTCTTGGCACGAGGCCTTGATTATGTGGTAATGATGTCCTACATTATGCATTCCATCATTATGAACATAGATATTGATATTACATGTGATTATTAGACCATTTTAATATCCATGTGAATAAGTAAATAGAATTATTTGATTTATATTTTCCATATCATGCTGAGGTTTATGTTTAAAAGGCTTTTGTTTTAGTCATTTACATTTCCTTAAGTGTTTATGACTATTTAGGATTGTTTCTACGATATTGTTATCCTTACTGAGCATCTGATATCACCCCATTATTATGTTTTATTTTTCCCAGGATGGGAAGTAGTATATTATGAATGACCTGTAGGAATAGGCTAAGGGATATAAGAGTGTTTAAAGGAAACACAATGTTGTTGTTTTTCATTTGAAATGTAACGTAAAATTTATGTATGTATCTATTAATTCCAATGATACTAAACTAATAGGTCTTTCATGACATGATATATTGTGATCCTACCAATGTTATGTAATAATGCACAGACTCTGTGTTACTAGAGTCGGGGTTATACAGTTGGTATCAGAGGAAGTTTAGTACAAACATTGGACACTAGATTTCGAAAAACTCTGATTAGAGAACATTACCATAAGATAGACTTTGAGGATTATTATAAAACAAATTCAAAAAATTTTGGAAATGTAAATATTATGTAGGTTTTCAAAGAAATGAAATCCTATCTGGATATGATTGTATAGAGGAGGCTCTGGCATAGATGTACTTATGAGTGAAAACATTAAAAAGGAGTTTCGGGTTTAACCCAGGGTATCCTGGTACACAACAATGGGCCTTGTTGTGCTCTTGGTTACAACACTCCAAGTGGATATGCTTAAGAAAATTAACTACTTTTTACAAACCTATTTAGAGGTTTTTAATATACGATATGAATAAATAATGTAGGTTAATCTTAAATTTTTTTAGATTAAAAAAAAGATATCATGATTTTCTCAAAATGATTTTATGACTCACACTCTGATTTTTTCAGTTAGTCAATGTCTGGATTTAAAGGAAGTCATAGTAAAATTGAACATGATGTACCATGTGGGAACGATGATGGAAATGAGAAACTAAATGAAATGTTGATAGGCGTAAAAGATATCATGTTCATCATGAAGCAGGATTCAAAAAAATATGATTAACAATATATACATTAACCAACTCCCAAACTCAATAAAGAAGAAAAAGGCAATGAATGATAAGAGCTCCAATAGTGGAATATTTGGAGAAAATAATGCTCAATTTCCATCATGAACAAAATGTGGAAAGAGACACCTTGGAATGTGTCTCAATGGAACACAAAAATTATTTATGTGTGGGAAAGGAGGACATAAAGTAATGAATTGATGAGGAAAAATGAAGAGTACAATGGAAGAAAATAAAAATGATCATAAGAATCCAATTACAGTACCTTTCCATAAATATAAGGTACCTTGGCATTACTCGAGTCAATACCCTATTCTATATGATATCCTCTAGGTCAAAGAAGAACCTATGTGGAAATAAATGGATGGTGAAATGTTTAAAATTATTAATTATCTTTGTTTATGTGATTAATTTGGAATACTGTTCTCTTTTATTTGTAACCATGCAGTTTGTTATGTTAAAATTCTATTTGAATAAGAATTATCTTTTATTTTGTGGATATATTTATAAAGAACAATTTGGGTTTATATGATCCTTGAATTTGAAGCAATTACAAGTTATTAATTTTTGGGATGAAAATTTGAGGTATGAGGTAACATTTGTGGATAAATTATGTTATGGATATTTTGGGAAATTTTTCTCATTTTGGGAATGTTTTAAAATATTGTTTTTGATAATGGAAAACACGCAGACCATGTGGCAACCCGTCGTGTCAGACAAAGATATGGGAATTTAACAAACAACCAAAGTGCGAATGGGATTTATCGCCAACCATTAAACTACATGATGTTTCTTGTTAGTGTGACTAATTATTTTTAGTTAAATGATTTTATTGATCAATAGTAAGTTGATTTGGGATCTTATGTTTTATCAAATATATATCGTTAGTATAGGAATATGATTTGGTGATTATGTGATAAATTTTATTTTGGAATATGTATGCTATATTGGGATCAGTATATGCCTATGGTGAATAGAATAATATGGAATTTCATATAAGGATTAATGGAGGTTTTTATTTTATTTTGTAAGAATCTATATTTTTTATAGAGATTTAGGTTATTAATGGAAATTATTAAACTATCATAGAAAATATGTGATTTGGTTAATTAAACTTCTATATGAGACTTTAAGAGAAGTTAATGTTATTTGGAGATTAATGTTATGATTTACTATGAATGACTATGTGATTAAAAGATTTTTACTTTTGGGTTTCAATCTTAGTTTGGATTATATCGAAAAAATTTAAGGACAATTTTTTATTGAATGGCATTTTTTGAACATTGGGAATTGTTTTTTCAATTGTGGAAATTAAGGATAATATTTCTTTCCATATAGGATTACCCATTTGGAGATCATATTATCTTTCACAAACCATTTGGTTTTGGTTTATCTCTAAAGTTAAGGGAAATATATAATTCATCCTTTGTGCATTTTGTGATTCTCTAGAAGTTGATTCTAGCACTTTAGGTGTGACTAAGTCATTTGAAGACCCATCATTTGGAGAAAATATGAGTAAATGGTAGAAATTTATTAATTGATGAAACTGTACATAGAAATTACTTATATCTCTTTATGTCCTTAGTCAATTTCCTAAATAAATTCCTCAGCATTATGAAATTGAACATAAAACAAAAACTGTTTTCCCTTTACTTTTCTTACAAGGAAACTAATGATCGTTTAACCCATCACAAGTTTGTGGTTTTATTATTGTTAACTTTATAATGTTCATGGTTTATATCACTTTCCATCAGAACATAACACTTATTTTATCTTCCATAACCTTGTTTTCTTAAGTGGAATCCTGGTATGGGTTATCTCGGATAACCTTTGTACTTCTCTTTATTTCTTTTAAAGTGATTGTTTTATTGACTCTTTTTTCGATTTGGGACTTACAGTGATGTTCTCAAGCCCAATTTTAAAATTTTTAGGAACAAATTTCAAAATCAGGGAAGAAAGTAACACCCCAATATTTCATAGTAAGTTGTTTTCTATAATTTCATTCAATAGCTTGTGCTACATTCAACACTGAGTTCGAGCGCACCACAACATACCAAACTAGCCTTTGAAAAAGCAGTTTTGAATAGTATTAACTGACTTTTTAATTTTATAAACTTCATATACTTTTAGAATAAATATTATGTGTTTATTAGACATAATATAATAACAAATTATATTTTTCAGAAAAAATAAGATTTTTTTTCAAAAAATGAAATTTAACTGCCTTTTAATGGAGAACCCTTTTTTAAATTCATTATTTAACACTTTTATATATTTATTTTGACAAAAGAGAATTTCTTAATTATAATAAGGACATAAAAATTTATTTTGGATAAATTTTCAGTGGTTTTCAGATAACTTTCATATTTTGATGAATAATAAACAAATACTAAATTTTAATTAAAAACAACTTTTATAATCAAAATAATTTATATTGGTAAATTATAAATTCTATTGATTTTGAAGTATAATTAGATAATATTTTTATCATTTAATCCAATGTAGTTCATTGGATGTAATTTCACTTTTAACATGGACATAAACACATATCATTCTTTTGATAGTTTTATTTCTAAAAAACCCGCTTTCTGGTTTTGAATGTGGGAATTGATTTTAAATTAATTAATTCAACTTATATATTTTTAATTTGTATAAATATAAATCAATTTTTAATTTGAAAAATCAAAATTATCTTAGAGTGAATTTTTGGTATTTTTATAGAAAACATTCGATTGTTGATGAATAGTGAAAACAATGCGTTATTGGTTAAAACTGACTTTTTATTTAAATAATTAATTATTTTATTTAAATTTATTTTCTTTCAAAATAGATTTATAATACATATATAAATTTAATGTAATTCATTAGAGTCATTTTATAATAATATTTGACAAATAAAATTTTATTGAACTTTTTACAGCCTTTTACCCACCTTCTAGACACATTTGCAAATTTGCATAAAATGAAATTTTACCACTACAGTGAATTGAATTTCCCAAATCATAGAGACACAGTAGACATCAATAAGTAAAATTTGGTTCAATAAGATGAAATTTTTTTTTGGTGAATAGTAATGTTTGACTTTTATTACCACAGTTAAAAGTAAATAGGGTAATTAAAGGTAAAAATGATTTTATAATTTCCCTAACACATGTACAAATTCTATTGGATAAGTTTCATAGACCAAAATAAACATAATAAATAAATTTATATCCTCTTTCGTCCACTTGGATTAGATTATGACATTTATTTTTATTTTATTTAAAAAAGAGTTAAAAGTGTTGAATTCAAATTTTCATAAATAAATAATTTTTAATATAGGTTTATACATAAGATAAATTAGACTAAAAATATTAATTAGAAATATAAAATCATTACCTTGATCATGGTTTTTTATTTATAATTTTTTGACATTATATAATTAAATTTTTTTATGCACAATTCAGATGAAATAATTACCTTGTTAAATAAAGATTAAAATAATTTATATTATAAATATCAAATAAATTGAAATTAATACTTTTGATATATTCTAAGAATTTTATATATTAATATGACATATTAGGGTTTCATAAATGATTTTTATGATGTAATCATGTTGTTGTTACTTTCAAAAATACCAAATACTAAATAGTGTCAAAATTGACATAAATGAGTTTGTAAAACAAATATTATATTGTTAAATGTTATAATATTTATAAAAATATATGGTTGATCTAAAGGACTTATATAATGATATATATATAGTCAATTAACAACTTGGGGTTCTCTTGGTAGTTTATAGTAAATTTATTAACCATATAATGTAAGAATATAAGAAGACGTGGTAAAAGTTAAACTAAATAACTAAAAGTTAAATCTAAATGATATCATTTATATGGTGACATAAATTTGTCTAAAACCAATTGGTTGAAGTTATTTCTACCCATAATCACCTTATATTATATATAAATCCATTTGGAGCCATTATAAACTGAATATGATTATATAATTAAATAATATATCAAGATTTTCTTAAAGTGGCCCTCACCTCTCTTTTAAAAGGGTACTTCGCCTTCCCTTAATTCCTCTTCTCCAAAGCCATTTGTCTCTACCAACCCCTACTCAAATATCCTCCCACCTTTTATCACTTCAACTTAGAGGCCTTAATTTGATTATAAATCCAACCTAAGGATCCATTTTGATCAAATGAAAAGGAAGCACCAGAAGAAGAGGTAATAATTTCACCACCTCTCATGAACTTATTTTCTTCTTCCACTTCCTCATTCTTTGTTGTTTCTATACCAAAATAATAACTCCAACACCTTCTACATATTTTGATGTTATTATAAATATGTTACAACCATATTATTTATTCTATCTATCTT
Source organism: Viscum album (assembly GCA_963277665.1). Classification (NCBI taxonomy): domain Eukaryota; kingdom Viridiplantae; phylum Streptophyta; class Magnoliopsida; order Santalales; family Viscaceae; genus Viscum; species Viscum album. The sequence goes on from OY728151.1 coordinate 112,001,090, forward strand.
ATCGATGGAAATTTCACCATATGTGTGTATGTACAGCTTACCGTCTCCACATCGTGGTGAAATTGTTATTCAACACTTCATTATTTTCATTGGTATAAGAATGATGTATATTTGATGTAAGTAATAAATATAAAATGTTAATTATTCTCTATATGTTATATAACATCCAATTATATACCATTTCACCATTAATTAATGATACTGTTTTTCATGCGTACGTACATATTACTGTTGATTCAATAAGTTTTTCCTTATGACTTTTCCATTCCTTCTTGTTTTGAAAATAAAAAAAACCTTGTCTTTAAGGAAGATTTATCTTATAAGGAAAATCACTTTTATAAAGAAAATTTCTTTTATAAGGAAAATCGCTTTTATAAGGAAGATTGCTTTTATAAGGAAGATCTCTTTTATAAGGAAAATTGCTTTTGTAAAGAAAACTATCCTTATCATATTTTCATTATATATATCTATATATTTATTATGTATAAGAATCGGATTCATTTCTATATTCTCAGAATCGCTTAGAACTTTGATTTGAAGTATTCTGTTTTAGGCTCCGAATTCTGGATGAGAACTGTAATGAAATTGTACTCCGAATTTTGGATACGAACTCTCATGAAGTTCGACACCGAATTCTCAAGATGAATTCTGATTATGAATTCCAATGACGAATTCTGATTACAAATTCCCATTACAAATTTTGATTACAAATTCTCATTACGAATTCTTATTCCGAATTCTCATTCCGAATTCTCATTCCGAATTCACCTATTAAACAGAATCTGATCTTCTTTGATTTATACACTTCGAAGTTATTTTAGACTCCGAATATTATTTTCGGTTAGCCTCCGAACTTTCATTTTGCTTACACTTTTATAATTTTTCTACTCTTTGATATTCTGCTTACACTCCGAACCTTCACTTCGATCTTTTGTGTTGGAATTAAAACGATGTTGTACATTCTGTTACACATGTTTTGTTATAAAAATGAGGTTGTATATTCTGTTATAAACTAACCATTGGTTAAGTTACACGTGTACAAGTCCCTCCGATTTTTAAGGAAAATATGACCGTTGGAAAGGAGGCCGACCGAACCTATAAATAGGAGCTCATTTGAAAGAGCTCACAACAACTTCTTCGACATTGTTCACACATCCTGTTGAAGTGATTTCTAGAGAGAGGCTCTTATTAACTCTCAAAGCTTCGTGTGACTCCGAATGTTGGTGATTATATTCGAGTACTTCCGGGGATAGGATGACAGAGGTGTCGAATACCTTGATGTTCAAGGGCTTCCTTGCATAGGAAGAGAGAGGTTGACAACTACCTTGATGTTGAGGGCTTGCGGGGATAACAAGACAGAGATTCCGATCTTCATATCGAGGGCTTACCCTGGTGTGGGTAAGAGAGACTTGTTTGAAAGTATAATTCAAGGGACCTTTATCCAAGGTTGTTGGATACCCTTCTCTTTGGGTTAAAAGACTTATATTTTGTTACTTGTAGTTTTACTACTTTTTTGTTTCCGCTGCATATTGTATTGGAAGGAAAGTATAAATTTCTTATACTAACTTACTTGTACTCTGTTTCATTTAGAATATATATTCTTTAAGGTAGAATCACATATTGCAATCTTTAGTTAAGTTTCAATTTCCGGATCCATATTTCTGGAACCAACTTTCGGAATCTCTTTCCAGTTTTAAGCAAGTACATAGAACTTGAAGTTAATAACATCATTCCCTATTCTACTTTTTCAATTGATGTTATAGGGTTTGTGAATTTTCATAGTTTAACTTTTTTAAACTTATCTCTTTACTTTGTTTAAGGAATTTTTAAAGTATACAATTCACCCCCCGCCCTCTTGTATTTTGAGCATCTACATCATTATTTCGATCCTACAATTGGTATCAAAGGAGGTTTCTGAAATACTTATTCTCACGTATAAGTTTTTCTTGCTCACTTTCTCATTCTGAACTTTTAACTTTCTCATTCCGAACTTTGTAATTCCAATCGTTGTGATTACGAACATTTTCTACTAACACGTTTGTGTGCCAAAAGTTGTTTTTAGTATGGCAGGAGTCAATGTTGGTTCCATTGATAATCTAAATCCTACAAGACCACCAATACTTGATGGTAATGACTATGAGTACTGGAGAGATCGAATGAAGACTTTTTTTATGAATACTGGAGTGGACAACTTTGTTATTCTTACTGGTGATTATAAAATTCCTGATAAGGAAGTTAGAACATTCACTGACCAAGAAAAGAAAGAGTATCAACATAATTATAAGGTACACAATACCTTACTTTGTTCAATGACTAGAAATATATATAGCCAAATTTCTTCATGTGAAGCAGCTAATTGTATATGGAAGAAGATAGAGGTCACACACTTCTGGAACTTCTAATGTGATTGAGACTAGGAGAGCTATGCTTAGAGCTGAATATCATGGCTTCAATTTTCCTTATGGTGAACCAATATGTAAAGTTCAATAGAGGTTTATGACTATTGTCAACAGTTTAAAGTCTATGGGAGAGAAAGGGTTAGATGATGAAGCACTTGTGGATTAGATAATTGATATCATGCCCAATGAGTGGGAATCCAAAAGAACTTCTATAGATGAGAACATGAAGGTCACTCAAATATCTCTTAATGAGTTATTTGGAACTCTTCTCCAACATGAAACAAGAATGATGAGAGATGTTGACAACATAAAAAAGAAAAATGGAAATGGTACTGTTGCTTTTACATCAACATAAAATCAAATTAAAGCTAATACTCATGAGAGAATAACCAGATCCAAGTATAAGAAAGTTATTTTCCAATCCGAATCTAGTGAGAGTGAAGTCTCTGAAAATGAGTTTGCAAATCTTGCTCGTATGATGAACAAGATAGTCGGCCAAAGAAATTTCGAATCCAAGTATAGGAAAAAGGAAAGGAAAGATATGAAAGATGGAGAAGTCACATGTTATGAATGCAAGAGATCTGGAAATATTAGACCATATTGCCCTTTGTTCTAAAAGAAATAAAGGAAAGAAAGGCATTCATACAGGAACAGAAATAAGTATTATAAATCCAAATCTAAGAACGTTCTGAAAGCTAATGACACCCGGAGTGCCAGTGGTGGTGACTCTTCAGATGAATCTTCTGATTATGAATCTTCAAGACAGAAGAATCTTGGTCTTATGGTCAGACTACCTATTGATAATCATTGTTTTATTGCTAAGGTGAGAAATGCTGAATCATTGACCAATGTATCTTTAAATTCTAATGATAGTATGTATTATAACTCTTCAAATGAAGAATCCTCTTCTGATGAAGAAAATACTTTACCTACTTATGAAGAAGTTTCTAGGTTTGCTGAACTTCTTGAAAATGAGAATTCCAAACTCAATAAGAAACTTGATAAGGAAAAATCTAGGAATAATATTCTTACAAAAGAGATATCAGATCTGTCTAAAGATCTTGATAAGAAAAATGTTGATTTTGAAAGTATTTCAAAAAACCTTGAGGAAGTAAGTTCTAAGAAGAACAAACATTCTCAAGAGTTAGAAAAAGTAATATCTACGAAAAATGTTTTCGAGCCTAGATCTAGTTCTAAAACAAATGATTTTGAGGATAAAAACTTGGTTATAAAACTCAAGTCCTAAATTTTTTCTTTAAAGAATTGTTTATCAAACATTAACCATGGTATATTTTTTTTGATAAAATGTATTCTCAAATACAACCTTTAAGAAATAAATCCGGATTTTGTAATACCCATGCAAAACCAACTTTTAGCAACAATTACTTTGTTCCTCAAAGTGCCACATTTTGTACCAAGTGTCAATGTGGTGGTCACTGGTCAAGAAATTGTTCCTTAAACAAAATCCAATCTCTAGGATTTCATAAAGCTTATTTCTCTAAGAAGATGTGGGTACCTAAAGTTTTGTTATCTGGAAATCTCGGATATAAACAAGTTTGGATTCCGAAATTCTAATTCTTTTCATGATTTCATGAAAATAAAGAGAGTACCAGCAACAACACATTGTACATGGATAGTGGATGTTCCCGGCACATGACTAGTAAAAAAATATATTTTTGAAAAGATTGTCAAAAAGAAAGGAGGAAAGGTAACTTTCGGAGATAATGCTAATAAAGAGATTGTTGGTATTGGTAATATTGTTCTTTTAGGCAAAACATTGATTTCAAATGTTTTATTTGTTAAGGGTCTTAAGCACATCCTCATTAGCATAAGTCAGTTATGTGATGTAGGTTACCTTGTGAATTTTGGGAATGATAAGTGCTTAGTTCACAATTCCAAGGAACAATTTCTTCTCCCAGCCAATAGGCAATAGAATGTTTTCACCTTAAATTTAGAATACCTTAAGATCCATGAATTACATTGCCTAAGTGAAATGAAAGATCATTACTGGTTATGGCATTGAAGACTAGAACATTGTAACCTTAGGAAATTATGTAAACTCTCTAAGAAGAAACTAGTTAAGGATCTACCGGTGCTTAGATTTGATTCTTCTAAAGTTTGTGATCCTTATCAATATAGACAGCAACATAAATTTAGTTTTCAATCAATCGGTGAAATCTCAACAACTTGTGCATTACAGTTAGTGCACATGGATCTTTTTGGTCCAACACAAACTGGAAGTATTGAAGGTAAATACTATGTGTTTGTTCTAGTTGATGACTACACTAGATTTACGTGGGTTTATTTTCTAGCAAAGAAATCTGAAGCTTTTTCTTATTTCAAAATTTTTAGAGATCAAGTTAAAAATGAGAAAAACCTTCCATTGAAAACTATTCATAGTGATCATGGAGGAGAATTTCAAAATTATGATTTTGATACTTTTTGTAGTAGGAAAGGTATTACTCACAATTTTTCAGAACCTATAACTCCTCAACAAAATGTTGTAGTTGAGAGAAGAAATATAATTCTTCATGAGATAACTAGTACCATGTTGAGTGAATATTCTATAGCTAGACATTTCTGGGTTGAAGCTGTAAGTACTGCTTGTTATACTATAAATCGAGTTTTTATTAGACCTTTTCTTAATAAAACTCCTTATGAGTTATGGAATGGAAGAAAACCAAGACTATCCTACTTCAAGGTTTTTGGTTTGAAGGTATTAATTCTGAATACTAAAGATAACTTACATAAATTTGCACCAAAATCTGATGAAGGAATTTTCTTAGGTTACTCTACAACTTCTAAGGATTATAGAGTTTTTAATAAAAAAACATGTACTGTTGAAGAAACAGTGCGTGTAAAATTTGATGAGTTTGATCCTTTTGTTTTTAAACCATCTCGACCTACATCCTCGGATGTGTTTTCATAAACTGATTGTCAATCCTTGATAAAAGATCCTTCTGATAAAGAAAATTTTCAAGAAGATACTTCTGAATTATTTACCCCAAAAGACTTTCTACCCAATGTTGATGAACAGGTTTCCCAAAACCCAAATCAGGTGTTTCTTAAGAATCATCCCAGTGATAGTATCATTGGTGATGTAAATCAACCTGTAATAACTAGAAGTTCCTTAAGAAATGAAGTAGAACATCTAACATTTCTTTCCCAATTAGAACCCAAAAGCACTGATGAAGCTTTAGGTGATGATGATTGGATCAAAGCTACGCAAGATGAACTAAACGAATTTGAAATGAACAAAGTTTGGATCTTGGTTGAAAGACCTAAGGAAACTTCTGTTATTTGAGTAAAGTGGGTTTTCAGAAATAAATGTGATGAAAATGGAGTCATAGTAAGAAATAATGCTAGACTTATTGCTAAAGGCTATAATCAGCAAGAGGGAATTGACTATAAAGAAACCAATGCTCCAGTAGCTAGACATAAATATATCTGTATTCTACTTTCCTTTGCAGCATTCTTTAATTTTAAACAATCTTCAAATGGATGTGAAATGTGCTTTTCTTAACGGTTATGTTCAAGAGGAAATTTTTGTTGAACAACCTCCTAGTTTTGAAGATACAAAACATTCTGATCATGTTTTTAGACTTACCAAAGCTCTGTATGGTCTTAAACAATCCCCACGAGCATGTTATGATAGACTCACCAGGTTTTTGCTTCAAAATAATGATGTTAAGGGAAATGTTGATCCAACCCTTTTTATAAAGAAAGATAAGAAAAAAAATTTATTGTTCAAATTTATGTTGGTGACATCATATTTGGTTCAACTCAGCAATCCTTAACTGACTCTTTTGCAAGTCTAATGAAATATGAGTTTGAAATGAAAATGATGTGTGAGTTAACTTTTTTCCATGGTTTTAAAATTTCTCAAAAACCAGAAGGAACCTACATATCTCAACATAAGTATAATAAAGATATTATTAAAAAGTATGGTTATGACAAAACTAAGAGTATAATTACTCCCATTGGTACCCCAAATTCATTGGATCTTGATGAAGCTGTGAAACCAGTAGATCAAACATCTTTTAGAGGTATGATTGGAAGTTTAATTTACTTAACAGCTAGTCGAACAGACTTAATGTTCCCAGTATTCTTATGTGAAAGATATCAATCCAATCCTAAGGAATCATGGAAGTATAAATAATTTTTCGCTACCTTAAGGGAACCATGGATCTAGGATTATTTTATTCTTATGGAAATGATTTTGTTTTAAAAATGTTTTCTGATGCTGACTTTGGTGGATGTAGAATGGATAGAAAAAGTACATCTGGAACTTGTCATTTCTTAGGAGATTCGTTAGTTTCTTGTTCATGCAAGAAGCAACATTCTGTAGCAGTTTCCACTACAGAAGCCGAATATGTAGCAGCTGGAAGTTGTTGTGCTCAAGTGTTGTGGATGCAACACACATTAACAGACTATGGCTTGAGTTTTACTAAAACTCAAATTTTGGGTGATAACACAACTGCCATTTCCCTAAGTAAGAACCCTGCAAATCACTCTCGTGCAAATCACATAGATATTAGGCATCACTTTCTTAGAGATCACACACGGAAAATAGATATTATTCTTCATTTTATTGGAATGCAAGATCAACTTGCTGATATTTTCACAAAATCTTTGTCTTCTGATAGATTTGAATACATTAAACAAAAGTTGGGAATGATAACTATAAGGTAATCATTCTTCATTAACTTTATGTTGAAAAAGTCTCCTTAGAATAATAAACTCTTTTTCATAGGGGGAGTACATTTGATTGTTAGAGTAACTATGTTTTTCAAAGTATGTTTTCAAATTTTTCAGAACAAAAATTCTGGAATAGGAATTTCCGGAACTAAAATTTCCCAGAATGGATATTTTCGTATAGAAAACATCTTGAATGGAAATTTTCGTATTGAAAACTTCTGGAATGGAAAATTTCGTACTGGTATTTCAATAACGATATTTTTGTACCGAGACATTCATAATGAGTTTTTTTCAATCTTTTGTAATGAAATTTTCATGTTGAAAATATTGTAATGATTTTTCGTTTTCTTTGTTGAGTTTTTCGTAGTTATTTTTGCGAACTATGTCTTTTCATAGTAATAAAGTTTTTTATAGTTAATTTTTTCTTAAAAAACATTTTACCCATTATGAATAACCCTCCTAAGACAATCTGAAAGGTATGATTTCATTACTCAAAATTTTTGTAATCATACTTTACTGGCTGATATTTTTTTTTTCAGATTATCGTTTTCTTAAATCATTGTTTTAATAAAAACCTCAAAAAATCGGATTCATGTTTTCTTGAGAAATGGTTTTCAACCGTCAGATCTGATCTCAACTTGTTACAACCGTTCGATCAACCGAGGAAGATGAACCATTTTTTCGTTGCCTATATAAAGGGGACCCCAAATGGTTGTCCCACATTGGTTATTCATGCTCCAGCGTCACAAAGCTCTGTTTCTCTATTTTAAAGTCGTTTCGAACTTCAGCTTTCTCCGTTCCGAACTTCTCAGAAGTCTTCAGATCTGAATGTCTGTGGAAGTACCTTCTCAAGACATGTCTTCTTCCAAGCCGATTTCCAAATGGTTAGTATATAGAGAATGGTTGGTTCATCCTGATTTCTTCTACAAGTAAGATTCTTTTATATCCAAAAATATTAAGCTTAATAGATGGGAAGATGTTGCGGTGTATAAGCCTGGGAATCAACATGATGTTTTTTTGGATTTTCTTGTAGAGTTCTATGAGAACTTTTCCTTCTATAAGGAAGATGGAAGGGAGAAATTATTGTTTAAGTCTTATGGAAAGACTTATAATCTTTCTTATGCCAAGGAAGCTAGCTTGGTAGGGATAAACAACGATGGAGAAGCCGAGTTCATTTCTCATGTTTTGCCAGATTCAAAGGGAAGCTTCGACAAGGAAAAAGATTTGGAGACGCTCGGACTGTCAGATGATAAGGCTCCGAAGATTTCTACTATGTCTACAAATTTTTGAATTCTATAATTATGGGTACAAGGTCTTATCGTACCGAGGAAGGGTGATAATGATAGTCTGAAGAAGAGAGAGATCTACATCCTATATTTTCTGATAAATCTAAGGAAGTTTAATCTGATGAAACACATTCTTATTACCCTTGAGAATGTTAAGAAAGGGAATTTGAGAGATCAGATCATAATGTATCCAGCAATACTCTCGAAATTAATAGTTCGGTGCCTTGAGTCTTTCAAGGCGGCTTGCAAGTCTAATCCAAGATTTTGCAAGATTATGTTGGTGAGTGATGGTACTCTTAAAAGGATGGATGTAGCCTTCGACAAAAAGTCTGGTCAGTTTGATGATCTACTTGCTCAAGAATAAACGGTTCCGAAAGTTTTTGACCCTGAAACCTCTAAGCCAGTAGAGAAGATAAAGTTGAAAGAAGTTGAAGTTGAAGTAGAGAATCCCAAGTCTAAGGAAGTTCATTCCGCACCTCTAAAACCGAAGAACACGAAAGCTGACCGAGATGAGGTATTTGCTAAGTGGAGGTAAATTAAAGAGAAGAGAGTGCATGGAGAAGCTCAGTTTGGCTTGGATCTTGCGGAGGATAAGGCCTTGAAGGAAAGAACAGCGGATGAGCTAGAAAAACAAGTGAAAGAAAAGAAGCTCAAGAAAAAGATGTATGAAGCTAAGGTGGTTCAGAATTTGTTAAAGTTTACTAAGATGTCCTCCGAAAACATTCCCATCTCAAGCTCTTTCTCTTTGGAATATCTACTTGAGACTCTAGGAAGAAACATTGTTATTCCAGAAGAGGCAGTTGTTATGCCTGTTGATCAAGTTGAGCAGATAGAGAAAGTAGAAGAGGTAGAAGCAGTTGCTGAAAGTAGTGGTGAGACCGAAGATGTTTTGAAGCAAGTGGATGATTGTAAGGGGACACATTCAGAACATTTTTCGTTTCGAACCTCAGAATCTGAGTCTTCTAAGTTAGTCACTCCAGGGAAGGATGAGGAGAAAGTAGAAGAAGTAGTAGCTTATCATGCAGAAGAAGAACAACTTCTACATCATCTTTCTCAAATAGAAAATGTAGAGGATGGTGCTCAGAAAGTTGCTAATGAGGAAGATAATTTTGTTCAAGTTTCTGATAGTGAATAGAAGACTCCAAAACATCAATCCATTCCGAAAATGAATAAGGGAACGCAACCTTTTGTTGATACCCTATGCTCAGTGGTTGTAAAGAGAAGGGAAGTAGGTGATTCTTTTAAGAAGAAGGTTGAGTATTTTGAAGAGGAAAATTCTCCAAGAAAAGTCTCGGATTCAGAGTCATCTTCATTGGGGCATGACTTTGTTGTTCAGTCATTAAAGAAGTTGGTAGGTTCTATTCCGATTTTCTCAAATATTGATTCAAGATGCCAGATGCTTCAACACACTTTGAATCAGAAAATAGACTCTGTATCCATGGTTATGGATAAATGTGTAGAGATAGAGGCTCAGTTCAAAACTTTCTTTGTCGGCTATAAATCCCACAAAGGATCTTGCAAGAAGATGACTAGTTGGTCGAGGAAGACTATAGAAGAGATGAGAATCTTTGATGAATTCCATGATAATGTGAAGGATGCCTTTGAGATAGAAGACGTGAAGATAAATGAACTTACTTCATCCATTGATGAAAAGTAGATAGATGAAAAGAATTTCTAGATTCAAGAAGTCAGAGATCTGAATGGGAAGCTAAGTTCTGTTTCTCAAAACTGGAAGTATGAAAGGGATCATCAGATTGAGTTTGAAGAGAAGTTGTTAAATCAAGAACAAATCTTGAAGGCTCGGGAAGAAAAGCTTCAAGCTCAGGAAGAAAAGCTGCAAGCCCATGAAGAAAAGATTGAAGCTCATAGTGCAAGAATTTTTGTGTTAGAGTAGCAAGCCGAGGAAGATCATAAAAACTTGATGAAGATAAAGACTATTCTTAAGGGTCTCATGGAAAATGAAAAAGATCCAAAATAGACAAATCCGATCATTTAATGTATCTTTTTCTTCTTTGTTTTTGAATGTTCAAACGTAATGAAAATTGTGCTTGCTCATCTCTTTTGTTGTTGCTATTAATTTTTTAGGTACTTTGTTATATTTTCCATTTCCTCGAATTCTTTTTGAAAATCACAAAGGGGGAGACCGAAAAGAACCCAAACAAAAAGGGAAAAAGAAAAATAACCTTAACAAAGGGTGAGAAAGAAAAATAACTCTAATAGAGTTTATCTAAGGGGGAGTTTTTCATTAAAGAAGACATTCTTATTCTTAATGAAATCTCATTTCGGAAATACAGAATACGATCCTTAGAGTTTCAAATCCTAAGGGGGAGTTATTCGTATTCATCAACATCCATAAGCAAATAGAGATAAGCCTTAATGTTTTCTTTCTTCATAGACTTTATTTTTCGTGAGGATGTTTGTGCTTTCAAAAAAGGGGAAATTGTTGAGTCAACAAAGTTTTCCTTATGAATTTTCCATTCCTTCTTGTTTTGAAAATCACAAACACGTTATCTTTAAGAAAGATTGCTTTTATAAGGAAAATCGCTTTTATAAGGAAAATTTATTTTATAAGGAAAATAGCTTTTATATGGAAGATTGATTTTATAAGGAAGATCTCTTTTATAAGGAAAATTTCTTTTGTAAGGAAAATTATCCTTATCATATTTTCATTATCTATATCCATATATTTCTTAAGTATAAGAATTGGATTCATTTCTATATTCTCAGAATTCCTTAAAACTTTGATTTGAAGCATTCGATTTTAGGCTCCGAATTCTGGATGAGAACTGTAATGAAGTTCCACTCCGAATTCTGGATAAAAACTTTAATAAAACTCCACTATGAATTCTGGATACGAACTCTCATGATGTTCGACACCGAATTCTAATGATGAATTCTGATTATGAATTCCAATGATGAATTCTGATTACAAATTCCCATTACAAATTCTGAGTACAAATTCTCATTACGAATTCTTATTCCGAATTCTCATTCCGAATTCTCATTCTGAATTCACATATTAAACAGAATCTGATCTTCTTTGCATTATACACTCAAAAGTTATTTTAGACTCCTAATATTATTTTTTTTAGACTCCTAACATTCATTTTTCTTACACTTTTATAATTATTCTACTCTTTTATATTCTGGTTACACTCCAAACCTTCACTCCGAACATTTCTGTTGGAATTAAAACGATGTCATACATTCTATTACACTTGTTTTGTTATAAGAACAATGTCGTCTATTCTATTATAAACTAACTATTGGTTAAGTTACATGTTTACAGGTCCCTCTGATTTTTAAGGACAATATGACTGTTGTAAAGGAGGCCGACCGAACCTATAAATATGAGCTCATTTGAAAGATCTCACCACAACTTCTTCTACATTGTTCACGCATGCTGTTGAAGTGATTTCTAGTGAGAGAGAGGCTCTTATTACCTCTAAGAGCTTCGTGTGACACCGAATGTTGGTGATTAAATTCGAGGACTTCCGGGGATAGGAAGACATTGGTGCCGACTACTTTGAAGTTCGAGGGCTTCCTTGCTGAGGAAGTCAGATGTTGCCAAATACCTTGATGTTGAGGGCTTGCGGGGATAGCAAGACAGAGATTCCGATCTTTGTATCGAGGGCTTACCCCAGTGTGGGTAAGACAGACTTGCTTGAAAGTATAAATCAAGGGACCATTATCCAAGGTTTTTGGATACCCTTCTCTTTGGGTTAAAAGACTTATATTTTGTTACTTGTAGTTTTACTACTTGGTTGTTTCCGCTGCATATTGTATTGGAAGGAAAGTATAACTTTCTTATACTTCATTACATGTACTCTGTTTCATTTAGATTCTATACGCTTTAAGGTATAATCTCATATTTTAATCTTTAGTTATGTTTCAATATCCTGATCCATATTTCCGGAACCTACTTTAGGAATCTCTTTCTAGTTTTAAGCAAGTGCATAGAACTTGAAGTTCATAACTTCATTCATTATTCAACTTTTTCAATTGATGGTTGAGGTTTTGTGAATTTTCCTAGTTTAACTTTGTTAAACATAGCTCTTTCCTTTGATTAAGGAATTTTTAAGGTATACAATTCACCCCCCCCTCTTGTATTTTGAGCATCTACATCATTATTTCGATCCTACAATTTCCGTCGCCACGAACGTGATGAGATTCATTACCCCACAAAACCATTCAAAAACAATTTTCATTTTATTATTAAGAATAATGTTTAAGAACTTAATGTAATTATATATATTAATCTAATACATAATATCCATAATAAAAATGACATACGTAACAAAACATATAAAGGAAAACAAATCAGTTAACACCTGAAAGAATGATACTACTAAAATATTATTAACAGAGCAATATTAGAAGAACATATATGATATCATATTTATTTATGTGGTTATTTTATAGTTTTAAAACAATTATTTAACTATTATACATGAGGTTAACGCACCCTCAACTATGGAAAAGTACAATGTAAGGGGTTTTCATCTCACTTTTTATTCCTGTGATATTCATAATATAATTCCCTCTATTTCTTTTTGAGTGGTGTATATACTGCCCATGATTGTATTCTTGATGTAATATACTATAATTTATGGGTATTTACATCTTAATTTTATGATCCTTCTATAATGGGGTGTATGATTCATATATTATCATATCAGTAAGGGAATTTTGAATTTCAATTTTCTCTCATTGGTCTTTACACATACATCATTGTTTATTTCACATCAAGATTATGTTTGGAATCACTATTTATTATTTATGTAGAAATTTACACTCCCCTTTTTTTGTATATACATTTGATACACATAATTACTCCATTGATAAATTCTCATGTCATTGATATGAACTTGTTAAGGGTAATCTTAACTCAATTTCCAATCATTGATTTAAACATCCAAGTCATTGGTATTGTTTTTACAAGAATATATATAAATGTACCCTGATTTATTTACACATAATATAATATTATATGGAGTGTATTTATATTTTTTACACATAATTATTTCATTGATTTATCCTTAATATAAGGATATGGTCTTTATATGGAATTTCATCTCAATTTACATTCCATTGAGACCCCTTTGTCATTAAGCAACATTTCACATTTATATGGTGTATATACTTCCCTTTGACATATTATATCATGAATCCATTTATTCTCATGATATTATAATGTTTTGATTAATTTTATTCATCAATTACTTGTATTCACGCGTCCCGTATTTGGTTAGGAACTCTTTACCTAATATATCATTTTAAATGTTTTAACGATTTATTCTTCTAAATACTTCTAATTATTGTCCTTGTTTTGAAAATAATTTAAAGAATTTATTTATATGGATATAAATGTTTTGGAATTAATATTCCATTCAAAATGTTCAATGTGGTATGGGACAATTTGATTCAAAAATCTCTTTTAAATGACTTCTTTGTTAAATAGTGTGACTTTTAAATGTTTTCATGAAAAAGGAAATATTTCTCTCAAATCGCTTTAATAACTATTTACATCTATTACAATATCCTCCATTATATATTATTCTATATTGAGGTTGATTTATTAAAATAAAATCTTCCATATTGTATTTAATGAGTTCTTTTTCTGTGGATGTGCTATTTTTATGCCATTTATGGTTTGTGGTTAAAGTATTAACATTTCAAATGATGGTTTTAATACGAATGTTTATATTATGTATCACCAATTTCATAAGAGGAATGAATTAGAGTTAGTAAGTGATGGGTGGAGCCCACTTTAGATCCTCGATGCATTAGTTGCTCTCATGAGACAAACTAGTATCTTGGCACATGGCCTTGAAAAAAATTTATTTGTCGTCTTCACACAAGGCCTTGACTATGTGGTTATGATGTCTGACATTATACATTACATAATTATGAAATTAGATATTGATATTACAAGTGATAATTTGACTAGTAGAATATCAATGTGAATAATTAAATGGAATTATTTAATTTATATTTTCCATATTATGCTAATATTTATGTTTAAAAGGCATGTGTTTTTCTCTTATACATTGCCTTAAATATTTATGATTATTTGGGATAGTTTCCACTATATTGTTATCTTTACTAAGAATCTGAGCTCACCCCTTTCTTATTTTTTATTTTTCCCATGATTTGAAGATGTATATTATGACTGACCTATAGGAATAGGCTAAGGGGTATACGAGTGTTCAAAGGAGACACAATGCTTTTATTTTTTATTTAATATTGTAATGTCAAACTTATGTTTGTTTCTAGTACATCCAAGGATACTAAACTAATCAGTCTCTCGATACATGATCTGTTGTGATCATTCCAATGTTATGTAATAATGCAATGACTCTGGGGAATTAGCTTTTGTTCATTACAACCAATCCCATATAATATTGTTAATTCCATCATCACTTACACCCCAAAAAATACCATCATATTAATAACTAAATGGTAACACATGTAAGTAGCTTGTATCATCATAATGTCTTCCATAACCAATGGGAATTAGATTTAGTACCGCACAATCTCATATGTTGATTAACATTCTTAGTATTCATTTCTCATTAATCATAGGATCACATGCCTTGTCATATAACCATACACCATCAACATGTCTTCTTCATTTTATTAGAAACACCCTTGATGATCCTATTCAAAATCATAGATCCTACCTAGGAGAGTTTATATAACACAATCAGTCACACATTAATGTTGTTATGAAGTTAAAATAATCTTCCCATTCAATCCACATCGTTTATATTACACTCTAATATTGAAATTCACTAAATCAATGCAAAACAAGGTTTTAATCGACAAGGTCATGTATCTAAATGACCCCATCTTCTGAAATAAAACATTATATTAGTATAACTATTTGTACTATTCCTCATGGAAACCCAAGGTATCACTATTCCAATACAATTTTATCTAACGAACATTAAATAAAAAAATATCAACCTAAATTATTTTTCTTTTGAATCAAAATTCTAAGGCACTTAAAATCTGAGATTACCCCTCTCTCTCATGTTTCCCTTGCATATCCTAGCTCATGTCATCCTTATCCTCTATATATCTTATCTTGAGACACATATGACAAGAACATGGACCTCCCAACCTACCCATAGATTATATCTCATATATGTTATATCTTAGAGGCAATGTTAGTCTATCTCGGTCTCTAATTTTAAATGGAAACTGAAATTTCTCACCACCCACTCTTGGGAAATGTTTTATATAATATCCAGAATCACAAAGCATGTTGTGAGCCTACT
The DNA here is from genome assembly GCA_963277665.1 of Viscum album. Taxonomy (NCBI): domain Eukaryota; kingdom Viridiplantae; phylum Streptophyta; class Magnoliopsida; order Santalales; family Viscaceae; genus Viscum; species Viscum album. The sequence continues at coordinate 112,016,756 of OY728151.1, forward strand.
AAGGTATGAATTCTGACATCGAACCCACATATGAGACTCCACCTCTAGAATCATGACATCATCCACACACACACATAATGGTATCACCCTACCACAATATATGTCATGTATACTATAGGTAAATGGTTTCATTAGTTAAAATTCAACCAAAAATCTATATGGTAAAACACCATATAGTTCATTATTGAAACATTGAATAACATTTTTTATTTTTATATTCAGGACCAATACCATAATTACCAACAAGGGGACGATAAATATGGAATAAAAATGAATGTATCGGCCAAAATGGTCATATACCTTGCATACATCAAGGGATTATGTAGTAATATTCTAGAAGTTTCCCACCATAATATCTACATGTCCTGTCATTAGAATAAAAATATACTATGGTTTATCTGTTTTTAATTAAACCACTATGTTCCATAGGAAACTCAATATATGTTTTCTCTAGAATTTTAAATATTTGACTCATCTATCATCAATGATAACATTCACACATAAGAAGGAATACTTCGTGAAAAACCATTGTGCTAAATATGTTATATAACACAAAGTTCTACCCAATTGGCCATGAGTCAAAAACAGATAACTCATAAATTAAAAAAATCCTTATGAATCTTGCTTGGAGGAATAAAAAAACATAAAATCATAAATAAATAATAATAATGAAATATCCCGTGTAACCAATAAATTTTATCATAAAAATTATTCTCAATGCATTAGTTATATATCCATCGTAAGATCAAACACATTCCAACTTCACATTTCTAGAATCTCTCAAAATAGAAATACAAAAAAGATTAATTTATCATGTTATATCAGTCAAATAATATTTGATACCATTTGGAAGAGCCTATAAATATAAACAGTCATCGGATCATGGGCTAGAGATTTTACTATGTTCTTGGTCACACCACCATGTATACCATAGGTATTTAACTAGCAGTTGTGGTCTGTAAAAACACCACGAGGATACAATACACCCATATTATTTTGTGAAATAATAGAAAAATAAGAAATAACAATATATAAACAATAAATATTAGACTATATCGAATTAGTAAATATAAATCAATATTAATAACAAATAAATATGGATGTATATATTCAGCAATATAGACTCACGAGCATGCATAAATACAAAATTGATCACTCACTTGGAAGAGAAATAAAAAAATAAAATGAATAAAACTATATTTTGCCTCTACCAACATCCCATAGCCTCATGTATTACTATTATAAAGGCACCATTTGAGGATTCCTATTTGATTATTCAATTTCGGGACTCTTCGCAACCTAAATCCACAGTTAGTGTAGTATATTAAGGTACCGAAGTGTCGTGGACACCTGAGTACTATGTTGGGAACTGTAACAGCCCGAGATTTTATGAAAAGTATTATTTTTTATTTCACTAATGTCTTGTGTTGTACGCTACACCAAAAGGATCTTGCACAACACGCATCCTTGACTTTCCTTGAATTACACGCAATCGCGACCTTCCTCGATAGCGTGTGTAGTACGCAATAACGAGTTTCACTAAACAGCGATATGCTATTAAAATGTTATTAAAACTAGCCGTTATGAATAGTAATAACCACTTTTTGAAATTTTGTAAATTTTATTTTTCAAAATGGATTTCATTTTTGGATTCGGAGTATCGAATTTAGCCTAAGGTGAAATTTTGGTACATTTCGGATAACTTTCATATTCTGATGAATAGTGAAAATTACTAAATTTTAATTAAAAACAACTTTTTTAATCGAAATAATTATTAGTGATAAATTATTAATTTGAGTGTTTTTAAAGTATATTTAGAATATATTTTTACAATTCAATACAATGTTGGTCATTGGATGTAATTTCACATTTACACCAGACATAAACAAGTGTCAATCTTTTGATAGATATTGTTTCTTAAAAACACGCTATTTGTTTTAACAGCAGGATTTAATTATAAAATTAATTAATGAAACTTCTATGTTATGAATTTGGTAAATTAGACTTCATTTTTGAATTTGGAATATGAAATATAGCTTAGGATGAAATTTTGGCATTGTTCTGAAAAACATCAATTTTTGATGAATAGTGAAACTACTCAGTGGTAGTTAAAAAAATTAATTTCTTCATAAATCATAATTTTACCGCTTCTGTGAATGGAATTTCAAAAATCCGAGAGACATGGTTGATGTCAGTAAGTAAAATGTGGTTCAATGAGATGAAAATAATTTTTGGTGAATAGTAACTTTTTACTTTTATTTACCACGGTTAAAAGTAAATAGGGTAATTAAGGGTAAAAATGATATTAATATTACCTTAACACATGTCCTAATACTATTGGACAAGTGTATATCGACCAAAAACAACCTTAAGTGTAAAATATTATCATTTAGGCCCACTTGGATTAGATTAGGACATTTATTATTATTTAATTCAAAGAAGAGTTAAAAGAGTTAAAATCAAAGTTTATTTACTAAAACATTTTTAATATGGGTTTATACATAAGATATATTCGATTATAAATATTAATTAGAAAGATAAAAAGATTTCCTACATAATTATATTTTATTTATAATTTTTAGACTTCAAATAAAGTAATTTATATATGACACAACGATGATGCAGTAATTACCCTTTTAAGGAAATATTAACATAATTGATGTTATAAATTCTCAAATGAATGTAATTTGAGACTTTTTATGAATTCCACAAATTTTCTAGTTTACTATGATATATTAGTGTTTCTTTAATCAACTTGATTCGAACATATAATCCTGTTATGACTTTCACAAAAATCATATATCAAATAGTGTCAAAATTGACACAAAATAGTTTTTAAATCAAATATTATATTATTAATTGTTATTTTATTCCTAAAAATCTAAGGTTCGGCCAAATGACTTAGATAAGGATATATATATTAATAATAAACAATTTGGGGTTCTTTTGGCATGTTATAGTATGTTTATTAACCATATAGTGAAAGAAAACAAAAAGACACGGTAACAGTTAACTTATTTAACTTAGAGTTAAATCTAATTGATAAGGTTAAAATAATACCCTAAACTTGTCTAAATTCTATTGGTTGATAGGGATTCGACCCATACCCACTTTAGCTTCGAAATAAGACCCTTTGGAACCATTATAAACCGATTTTTACTTTAATATAAAATAATATTTTGAGGTATTCCTAAAGTGCCCCTCTCCTCCCTTATAAAAGGACACCTCCTCCCCCTCCTCCTCACACCAATTTGATCACTCAAGCTCGGCCAACCCCTGCAAAAATCTCTTCTCCACTTCACTAGAAACATCCTAGAGGTTCTGGTATTCCTCAAGGACCAATTTTAGTGCCCTAAGAGGAGGTCTCAAAGAGGCGCTTCAAAGAAGAGGTAATTACCGTTACCAATTCTTTCATCTTTATTTCTTCTTACACTTCTTCTTCTTAGGTTGTTTCATTATGAAGTAATAACATAAGTATCACTAATATACTGATATGTTATTATAAGTATGAAACAACCCTATTTCACCATCGATCCATCCTACGGAAAAAGAAATCACCGCGCGTGCGTACGTACGGAATACCGTCTCCACGCCGTGGTGTAATCTATTTTCCACCACCACCTTACATGGATGGGTATAATGGTGTAAAGAATAACTATAAATAGTTTTTACAACATCATATTGATTCTTATATATTGTATAATCCACTCCAATTCAATTCAATATTTATGGAAATGATATCATCGCTCGTGCGTACGTACGGACTACCGTCTCCACGGCGCAATGAGATTCATTCTCCATGTTAACCATTTAAGAATGATTATAAAGTATATATAAGAAATAATCATGAAATATATGACATTATAAAGCTACTGGAGTTATGTATATATATATGTATGTCATCTACTTACTTCCATTCAAGACAATAAGGAAAGGAAAACAGCGTTCATGCGTACGTACGGACTACCGTCTCCATGAACGGTGTTTTTCATTTCATTTATCTATCTATTATATATATATATACTGAATATATATGATATATAAATCATATTTTATATTCTGGAAGTAAGTAAATCATGATATATGTAATAATAATGTCAAGAACAATAAGTCAAAACACCTACGATAAATGAAACGATTTTACCCAAAACGCTTATTTAACATGGAATTTACAAAAGAACGGGTAATATAATGTCATAAGTGAACCATATATGATATCATAACAATGAATATGATTCTGTAATAAGTCAATGATATTATTTAAATCATTATACAGGAGGTTCGGACACATACAAAGCAAATCGGACCTAAGGTAAGGGAAATATCACAATCTCATTTTTATCCGAGATTGTTTATACTTTGGTATTTACTGGGGTGTATTTTATCATCCACATCCATGTTTCCTCGATATGACATATTATTTACATTCACCTACAATGGTTTAAATCCAATTTTACCCTTTGGTGTGTTTTTAGTAAAAGATATGAAAGGAATCTTTTTTCGTTTTTCGTACGAGGTACTTTTTGACTTTTCCGAAAAAAGTACGAAGAATGATTTTTTTAACTTATACGACATGAATGGTTTTTTAAAACATTATTTCCAAGAAGCTTCCTTTACAAGTTTTCAAGTTTATTTTTAATCAACTTCTTTTAGTTTAGAATTTTATGACATTTTAAGAAAGGAAAAGTGTTTTTGAAGTAGAAAGGATATTTTCCTCAAGAATGAAGTTCAAGTATTTTATCAAAATTATATTCCATCTAAGATAATATAGAGTTCTGTTTTTATCCCTATTATTACATTGATTTGATTATGTTGTGAGGGGATTATTTTTATGAAGTAATTTACCTTATATGGTTTGTTTTATGATGTCATGATGTTTCAAGAATCCCATTTTTTTTACATGTGTTATGCGATGATGTATGATTTATGATTATGTGGCACACATAAGAAACGATTCATTATAAGATGGGTGGGACCTATATCTCCCTCCAATGCATTGGATAAAGATTTTATATCTCATGAGATAGACATGGCTGAAATGGTAGGTTATACCGGTTCAGTGAAACAGGACTGAAACGAGGGTCACTCGATTCAGAAAGGGACTTTGTCCACTAAGATAGTCTTGGCAATGAGTCTTGACTAACAAGAAATGATTCTCTATGATTATGTGTTTATGTCACAAAGTTTCATGTTTTAAGTTATGGTTATTGGGATTTCATTTCACTACTATGATTTATCTCATGTTATGAAATTATGCTCTCTTTTCCAGGTTAAGATTTCCAAGAGTTATGTTCTTATGAATATGATGTGATTGATTTTTCTTTTGTTTACCCTTTCTGAGAATTTGAGCTCACCCTTTTATGTTTTCTTTTCCCCAGGATATAAAGAAAGGTTTTAGGTAAGAAAAAAAAGAAGATATTTATGGGAGATGTTGAAGATCTTTCACCAGGATTAGAAGATTATATTCCGAGTTTCCAAAGACACTAAACTATTACAATCCTTGCGTGTGTGTTTTTGTTATGTACTAAGTATTCTGCAAATGTAATGTAATGTCAATGTACGTCAGGCTTCGGGTCTCTACAGTTGGTATCAGAGGAAAGGTTTAGTCAACCTTTGGAAACTAGGATGCGAAAACGTTAGTGAGATCCCTAGAGATATTTCTAACTTATGTCTAGGGATGTCCCTAAGAATAAGTATATGTATAGGATATATTCCTAGAACTATGGTAACAATATTAGATTAAACCTAAGATGTTAGATATTGAAGTTACTCCCCCTTTATTATGATTTTTTCCTCTAACACTATTCTTTTTGGGTTTTTGAAAATGGCTGGAAACAAGATGATTCACGATAATGGAGGATATGATGGACAATGGAATGATATTCTTCATAATGAAATGGGATTTGGAAGTCCAAACATAATTATTATGCCGAATCAGCAATCTCATAATATGATCAATAAAGTAAAATTTGGTAAGTTTCCTGACTCGGCTAATAAGAGAAAGATGGAGTTTCATGATGATCATAGAGGAATGAAAGTTCAATTTCCCCTATGTAATTCATGTGGGAAGAGGCATCAAGGAGAATGTTTCAAAGGAACTGGAAGATGCTTTGGGTGTGGAAAAGAAGGACACAAAGCCAGTAAGTGCAAAGGAAAAGGTTCAGTTAACACTAGGGATGAGGATAATGGTATTGCTACGACATCAACAATGGTTAAATGTTTTAAATGTGGAATGTACGGGCATTATGAAAACCAAAGCCCTAAGGGAAAGTCTCATGAAGAGAATCAGTATGGTCGTATGGGAAGTATTTATGTTGATGATGATGAAGAGACTACAAATGATATGTGAGATGAAAGAATTGTTGAATCTTGGACAATGGTTTAAGAATGTAGTGAAATGATTACATGTTTATCATGTGTAATGTTGGAATAACGAGACATCTAAGGATTGTTACACTATTGTGTTTCCTTGAGTTTTGAAAGTGTATGATTAATGTTACCAGTATCCGTGGAAGGTTATTCATATATTTTTGGAATGTAGATGATATGCGCATAATGTAGGGATAAGGAGAAAATTAAATGTTTGATAGTATTCATGATCTCATGACTGATATAAGGAGAAGGTTATATTATGGTTTGAGTATATAGAGTTTTTGGATTTTGGTATGTGGAAAGTGTTAACTTTTAACAGTATTCATGATTTCACTAAGGTTCAATGGGTATTCATTCTTCAAGAGAATACATGATTAAGGCCTTTGAATGATTGGAATGTGACCATCAAGACATATCTTATGATATATGGGGATCAACGACAGTATTAAATCTCTGGTAATCGTTTTCACTATAATATGAGAGTGGACTGCAGTATTATGGATAAGCCTAAAGATTGAAATGGATTATGTTGGACATAAGTGAGTATTGTTTATGGATAGAAGTTTTTTTTATTCGATATTATTGATGGGATGTTATAGTAATGTAGTTTTAGAAAAAGGACAACCTGTAGGACGGGCGACAGCCCATCGCGTCGGACAAGGCTGTAGGAATCGAACCCAAAACCGAAGTGCGACTGGCCTTTATCGCCTACCACTGGCCTACAGGAAGTCCCTGTTTAGTAGAAAACTAGTTTTATTATATTAAGCAGTATGATATGTGAAGTATAAGATCATTTTAGGATCATCTCACTATAGATCGACTTATCTATATAATTTTTGCTAACCTTTTGTTTGAGATAGATGGAATGACCCGTCATTCTATCACATGATCTGCTAACACTTCACGAATAACAAATTCAACTTCATTTATTTAAGAGATGAAGTGGAAATTGTTCAAGGCATGAACAACATTGAGATTGTACCAAAATAAAGAAAGTATTTATTCTAATTCAAATTTTCAACTTTAGGGAAATGATCTTGAAAACAAAAAATGTTGTCCTAGTGATCTTATACCTGATAAATCAGATGGTACCTTAGATCGTCACAAATTTATGGATTTGTGATTACTAGATTTTCCATAGCCATGTTCTCTACCACTCTCCATCAGAACATGATGGTTAGATTTCTCTTCCATATCCATATTTTCACCTATGTGGAAACACAGTGATTAGTTTATTTGGGTAATCGTTACATTTCATACTTTAGTTTTTAAATCCAAGTTTTGGTATTCCTTTTTACGATGTCGGTTTCTATTAAAGAAACTTTTGAATAGTAAACCATTTATAACCCCGACAAATTTCGAGGGCGAAATTCATTTTAAGGGGGGTAGAATGTAACAGCCCGAGATTTTATGAAAAATATTCTTTTTTATTTCACTAATGTCTTGTGTTGTACGCTACACCAAAAGGATCTTGCACAACACGCATCCTTTACTTTCCTTGCATTACACGCAATCGCGACCTTCCTCGATAGCGTGTGTAGTACGCAATAACGAGTTCACTAAACAGCGATATGCTATTAAAATGTTATTAAAACTAGCCGTTATGAATAGTAATAACCACTTTTTGAAATTTTGTAAATTTTATTTTTCAAAATGGATTTCATTTTTGGATTCGGAGTATCGAATTTAGCCTAAGGTGAAATTTTGGTACATTTCGGATAACTTTCATATTCTGATGAATAGTGAAAATTACTAAATTTTAATTAAAAACAACTTTTTTAATCGAAATAATTAATAGTGATAAATTATTAATTTGAGTGGTTTTAAAGTATATGTAGAATATATTTTTACAATTCAATACAATGTTGGTCATTGGATGTAATTTCACATTTACACCAGACATAAACAAGTGTCAATATTTTGATAGATATTGTTTCTTAAAAACACGCTATTTGTTTTAACAGCGGGATTTAATTATAAAATTAATTAATGCAACTTCTATGTTATGAATTTGGTAAATTAGACTTCATTTTTGAATTTGGAATATGAAATATAGCTTAGGATGAAATTTTGGCATTGTTCTGAAAAATATCAATTTTTGATGAATAGTGAAACTACACAATGGTAGTTAAAAAAAATTAATTTTTCATAAATCTTAATTTTACTGCTTCTGTGAATGGAATTTCGAAAATCCGAGAGACACGGTTGATGTCAGTAAGTAAAATGTGGTTCAATGAGATGAAAATAATTTTTGGTGAATAGTAACTTTTTTACTTTTATTTACCATGGTTAAAAGTAAATAGGGTAATTAAGGGTAAAAATGATATTAATATTACCCTAACACATGTCCTAATCCTATTGGACAAGTGTATCTCGATCAAAAACAACCTTAAGTGTAAAATATTATCATTTAGGCCCACTTGGATTAGATTAGGACATTTATTATTATTTAATTCAAAGAAGAGTTAAAAGAGTTAAAATCAAAGTTTATTTACTAAAACATTTTTAATATGGGTTTATACATAAGATAAATTCGATTATAAATATTCGTTAGAAAGCTAAAAAGATTTCCTACATAATGATAGTTTATTTATAATTTTTAGACTTCAAATAAATTAATTTATATATGACACAATGATGATGCAGTAATTACCCTTTTAAATAAATATTAACATAATTGATGTTATAAATGCTCAAATGAATGTAATTTGAGACTTTTTATGAATTCCACTAATTTTATAGTTGACTATGATATATTATTGTTGATTTAATCAACTTTGTTCGAACATATAATCCTGTTATGACTTTCACAAAAATTATATATCAAATAGTGTCAAAATTGACAGAAAATAGTTTTTAAATCAAATATTATATTATTAATTGTTATTTTATTCCTAAAAATCTAAGGTTCGGCAAAATGACTTAGATAAGGATATATATATTAATAATAAACAATTTGGGGTTCTTTTGGCAAGTTATAGTAAGTTTATTAACCATATAGTGAAAGAAAAAAAAAGACACGGTAAAAGTTAAATTATTTAACTTAGAGTTAAATCTAATTGATAAGGTTAAAATAATACCCTAAACTTGTCTAAATTCTATTGGTTGATAGGGTTTCGACCCATCCCCACTTTAGCTTCGAAATAAGGCCCTTTGGAACAATTATAAACCGATTTTGACTTTAATATAAAATAATATTTTGAGGTATTCCTAAAGTGCCCCTCTCCACCCTTATAAAAGGACACCTCCTCCCCCTCCTCCTCACTCCAATTTGAGCACTAAAGCTCGGCCAACCCCTGCCCAAATCTCTTATACACTTCACTAGAAACATCCTAGAGGTTCTGGTATTCCTCAAAGACCAATTTTAGTGCCCTAAGAGGAGGTCTCAACGAGGCGCTTCAAAGAAGAGGTAATTACCGTTACCAATTCTTTCATCTTTATTTCTTCATACACTTATTCTTATTAGGTTTTTTCATTATGAAGTAATAACATAAGTATCTATAATATACTGATATGTTATTATAGTATTAAACAACCCTATTCCACCATCGATCCATTCTACGGAAAAAGAAATCACCGCGCGTGCGTACGTACGGAATACCGTCTCCACGCCGTGGTGTAATCTATTTTCCACCACCACCTTACATGGATGGGTATAATGGTGTAAAGAATAACTATAAATAGTTTTTACAACATCATATTGATTCTTATATATTGTATAATCCACTCCAATTCAATTCAATATTTATGGAAATGATATCATCGCTCGTGCGTACGTACGGACTACCGTCTCCACGGCGCGATGAGATTCATTCTCCATGTTAACCATTTAAGAATGATTATAAAGTATATATAAGAAATAATAATGAAATATATGACATTATGAAGCTACTGGATTTATGTATATATATATGTATGTCATCTACTTACTTCCATTCAAGACAATAAGGAAAGGAAAACATCGTTCATGCGTACGTACGGACTACCGTCTCCATTAACGGTGTTTTTCATTTCATTTATCTATCTATTATATATATATATATACTGAATATATATGATATATAAAACATATTTTATATTCTGGAAGTAAGTAAATCATGATATAAGTAATAATAATGTCAAGAACAACAAGTCAAAACACCTACGATAAATGAAACGATTTTACCCAAAACGCTTATTTAACATGGAATTTACAAACGAACGGGTAATATAATGTCATAAGTGAACCATATATGATATCATAACAATGAATATGATTCTGTAATAAGTCAATGACATTATTTAAATCATTATACAGGAGGTTCAGACACATACAAAGCAAATCGGACCTAAGGTAAGGGAAATATCACAATCTCATTTTTATCCGAGATTGTTTATACTTTGGTATTTACTGGGGTGTATTTTATCATCCACATCCATGTTTCCTCGATATGACATATTATTTACATTCACCTACAATGGTTTAAATCCAATTTTACCCTTCGGTGTGTTTTTAGTAAAAGATATGAAAGGAATCTTTTGTCGTTTTTCGTACGAGGTACTTTTTGACTTTTCCGACAAAAGTACGAAGAATGTTTTTTTTAACTTATACGGCATGATTGGATTTTTAAAACATTATTTCCAAGAAGCTTCCTTTACAAGTTTTCTAGTTTATTTTTAATCAAATTGTTTTAGTTTAGAATTTTATGACATTTTAATGAATGAAAAGTGTTTTTGAAGTAGAGAGGATATTTTCCTCAAGAATGAAGTTCAAGTATTTTTTCAAAATTATTTTCCATCTAAGATAATATAGAGTTCTGTTTGTATCCCTATTATTACATTGATTTGATTATGTTTTGAGGGAATTATTTTTATGAAGTCATTTACCTTATATGGTTTGTTTTATGATGTCATGATGTTTCAAGAATCCCATTTTTGTTACATCTGTTATGCGATGATATATGATTTATGATTATGTGGCACACATAAGAAAGGATTCATTATAAGATGGGTGGGACCTATATCTCCCTCCAATGCATTGGGTAAAGATTTTATATCTCATGATATAGACATGGCTGAAATGGTAGGTTATACCGGTTCAGTGAAACAGGACTGAAACGAGGGTCACTCGATTCAGAAAGGGATTTTGTCCACTAAGATAGTCTTGGCAATGAGTCTTGACTAACAAGAAATGATTTTCTATGATTATGTGTGTATGACACAAAGTTTCATGTTTTAAGTTATGATTATTGGATTTTCATTTCACTACTATGATTTATCCCATGTTATGAAATTATGCTCTCTTTTGCAGGTTAAGATTTCCAAGAGTTATGTTCTTATGAATATGATGTGATTTATTTTTCTTTTGTTTACCCTTACTGAGCATTTGAGCTCACCCTTTTATGTTTTCTTTTCCCCAGGATATAAAGAAAGGTTTTAGGTAAGAAAAAAAAAGAAGATCTTTATGGGAGATGTTGAAGATCTTTCACCAGGATTAGAAGATTATATTCCGAGTTTCCAAAGACACTAAACTATTACGATCCTTGTGTGTGTGTCTTTGTTATGTACTAAGTATTCTGCAAATGTAATGTAATGTCAATATACGTCAGGCTTCGAGTATTTACAGGAACACTAAGTAGGGTATCCGAAATTTAGTGTTGTGAATAAACATTTAATACAGGGTATGTGTGTAAGGTATGATCAGATGGATAAATAAATAATATAAAAACATAACCTAAATTAAATAACCGCCCTCTATCCACAGGCTCTAATGAAACACGCAAAATTGACCTAAAAATCATCTACACAATGTGAAAGTTTCTCTAAGCATATCACATGATCATTCCAAACTCTATATAGAGAAATCTAAATCTTCTAAGAGTATATCCAATGCAATCCATAGTATATGGGATACAGTTGAACTCTATAAGGTAATCCCAAAAATGAATAATATCAGTAACAATAACTGATCCATAGAAGGTAGTACATGTTTATAAATATAATTATGTTAGACGATTGACCTCTATGGGGAAATCCATGTTGTTAAAAAATCAGTATGAATCATCATAAATTCATATGATGTAACACTAAGGGATTCATTATATAAGTCTCCTTGGATTTCACCTATATGTCGATACTATACGATAAATAATCCTCCAAAATTATCATTTTCCCATAGAGGTAATCCTAGGAAATCTAAAATATCAAACCCCACAGACGATTCATAGGGGAAGATACGAGGAAATAAATAGTCACCATGAATCACATTCGATCTCTAGGAGGAAATCTACAGAAATAGTTTTTTCATTGGAAATCATCATTAATCCCTAGGAGGTAATCCTAAGTGATGAAAACTCACATGTAATCAATATTATATCTATTAAGACTATCAAAATAATGCTTATGTATATAATTTAAGAGTTTTTAGGTTATATGGTGACACAAAAAACTATAACTACTAATTCCCATATGAAACCACTATTGGGGTAGCATATCATTGGGGCATCCACTAGGGACCTCGTGGTCTTATTATGTAGGGAAACCCCTCTTGGGTTCCTCGATCGCAATAATAGTTCTCAGGGAAACACCCATCACTCAGAATGCTAACACATTTCTCAACCACATCATGGGTATAATATGACCTAACTAATCTCAATAACAACAACACATATTTTCCCATCAAGAATATACCATGAAATCCCATCTATTATAATAAGGATTTTCTAGGTTGGTCATCATGCATGACCAATCCCAAAAAAATCATAGGGTCAACCCACATAGTTAATAACAACCTCAGTGTTAGTAACATATTATTCATGATTATACCAATAACCATGATACGTTTAATCCATATTAGGGTTCTCATATAACCTAAATAAACCAAACAACCAAAATTCTCTACACCCCCTAACTTGAGGTCAATAGGGTATGCTAGAACTTGTGCCACTATATCTAATAAATATAGTTAATTTAATTTGTTTCATGTATAACCTTCACAGGTATAACTATCATAAGTTAGAATATTAAAATCAATTAACATACCATTGGTGGATGAGGAATCATTCTTGTTATTGATATCCATTATGTAATTTAAATTTATTCATTTCATACTTATTGTTATAATTCAAATTAATAAATTATATAATTTAATAGGTTTTTTTCTCTCAATGGATAAATGAAACATATCATATTCCACATTAATCAAGTATAATACCACAGGATGAATGAATAAGGACCACATACTACATACATGATGTTATTAGCCATTAATGCAGCTCTACCATCATGGTTGAATCCTATCTATATCCCATCCTTTATCACATCAACTTATAGAGCTTCCAACTCAATCCATAATAAAAAAGTAACTATTTATTATCATTATTAATTAATTTCTAATTTTAAAATATTTTTTTCCATTTTATAAAAACATGAATAACACCTAAAAACTCATAAATCCATAGACACTAATCAAAACATTGAATAAATAGTATATTATACCCATATAACACACATGTAAATAAGTAAAGAAGAGTCCCCAACATACAAAAACTATTCCATATCCAATTATATATTATTTGGGGAAATACCAGAAGAATTCACATAGTGTGATATATAATCATCGAGATAGAGAGAAACTATGTACTTACATCATCTTGAGAAATCATAGATCTACCTTGAATGATGTCCCCCATAACTCAAATGATTTCACTATTATTTAGTAAAATCATCACCAAATCCCTATCTAAAAAATGATGAAATATGTCTCTATGATGGAATCCAATAAATATATAAAAACTGTGTCAACTAACCAAAAATTTTGGATGGAATTATCCAATATACACCCCATATAATGGGGGGTCTAAAGAGGGAGGGGATAAGAAAAAATATCTCCCATTGACACCCTATGTTTTCTAAATTATGAGATATTTCCCCTAGTAAAAGAAGGAATTAACATAATAAAAAAACAACATACATAACATTCACGATATGAAACCCTAGTCTACGCTGTGAAATTATCAATATAGAGGATTATAACTCTCATTAAGACAATATTCATATATTCAACCACATATCACATAATGAATGAACCATGAAAGGTTCACTAACCTTTTAAGAATGGGAAACCTTTATGACATGAATTTACTATTCACAACATAAATTCCCTATGTAAACATATTTAATTATTTGAATGAATAGTTAATACATTGAATTGCCAATAACTATAAAATTTCAGTATCCATATCTAAAAATTCATATCCAATTCTCCCCCAAGAAATCACACAATCTATAAGGTCTGGTTCCATGTTCAAAAACATCTTATTGAGATACTAAATCCACTATAATTCCACTTTGAAACATAAACATCAAAATGAACCTCCCATAAAATAAAAAATTAGATTTCATTCATAAATTATCATGTTAATAAGGTATATGGGTTAACATTTCCTTTTTATAAGATGATAAATAATGAGAATGAGTATGGATAATTATAAATGATTGAGTATGTTTTCAAATAATTTTTGTTTATTTTTTATCATATTAATATATATTATTTATCTTATTAATTATTTAGGCTTTGATATTATTAATGAACTAGGGAAGAAGTCCCATATGTTTGTGAGGGATTTTTTTGGAATGTTACCTTGATTACATTATTCTTTTAATGTTGGGTTCTAGTGAATTATAGTGTTAGTATATTCTTTTAGTGAAAAAGATTTGATAGGGTTTGAGAAGTACTAATTTAATTTGAATCAATGAATACCAATTACATTAGACTTTCTTTAACTCTCAAAATAACTCTTATTCCCTTATAAAATAAATTTAATTCTTAGAACAAACAACCTATGAAATTAAATTACCAGATTTTTTATTTTATAAGAGAGAAATCATTGATAATTTATTTAATTATCTTAGAATTTTTATTTTAGTTTTGAAATTGATTAGTTAGAAACTGATGATCAATTATTGATCAAAATCATTAGATATAACTTTTTATACATCGATGAATCAATTATGTAGAGCATTATTAAATTTTTTCCATTATATATCAAGTGAAAATGAACATGAATTTTTAATGAATTGACATCATTTGGAAGAGAGGATTCCCATGGTTTGTTCCTCATTTATCAAAATTCTCCAAAAATAACTATGATATAATGTAATCCATTGTAGTTTAACTTTTGAATTCATCATGAAATCAACAATAAAATAAACAAACTATAATTAAAACTATAATATTAAATTTTCTAATCAAATATGACATATTGAAAATAGAAAACTAGTTTTAAAATGAATTATATTTTTCCTCTTTAGATCTACCAATGTTTCATAAATATTTACCTTTGGTTTTATATGGATTTCCTTTATTAATTACTCAATTTCCCATAACTCAAAACAAGTAATTATATATATCCTTCTATGTAAAAATTACATATAGAAGCATATTTTATTTCTTATCACTCAATATCTATATGATTAAATATAATGAAGTAAATAAGATCTAGTAAAATATGTATATACTTAGATTATGACATTAACCGACTAAACTAGTAGTTTGGTATGACTACCTATATATTCATTATTCCTAGAAGTTAACCCCCTTCGATTATAACACTCATTTCATCATATAAAATAAAAAAGTTTTAGGATTATATTTCCTACCTAAAATTAGAGTATTATAATCTTTCAATTGTTAAAATTTTTATCCGTTTTTATGATTTCATGAATTTAGAAAATAAGTCTAATGGGTTCCAAGCCTTCCATAGATCAAAAAATATGGTAAATAAAAAATACATCATGGGAGAATGTATTTCTTAAACATTATCATTCTTCATTAAAGGATTGAAAAAGTGATATATCTAATTTTCCAAAAAAAATATATTATTTATAATGTTTTTTGAAAAAATTTCCTCAACTTGTAATTTTTTTTAAAATACCCACTCTATGGATTCACCATGCTCTATTATATCTATAATGAATTTTTGCCCAAATATAGAATGTTTTTAAATTGAAAATTTTATGAGTTTATATTTTCTAGCCAATTATATCTTTCATGACACCCAATATCTCCACTTGAAACCTCATGTCATAGAAAAGACACTATTATTATTGACTCATCTAAATCAGTTGGCTACACACCTTTGTTAATAAAACATATTTTATTTTAAACATACTTTGGAAATTTCATTCATTAATATGATATACAAACCATTATATTTTTTTTCAAAAGATCAATACACTTCTTATATTTGATTCTCTATCCATATAATCTCTTGGAAATTCTTTTTTCTATATTTTTTCAAATTTAGATACTTATTATCATTATATATTAATCTACAATAGTGGTTACCATGTAGAAATTTCAAGATTTGTTTACTACTAAAATATTTTCCTTCTGTGAAATTTATTGAAATAATTTTCTTAATATTTGATGGAAAATATTTGATCCTATTAATGTCAAATATACTTAAAATTTAGTTATAATTCAAACTAACATTGTATCAATAGTTTTTATGGTCATTTTCCCTTTTTATTTCTATTAAATATTGGTTTTAGTAATGGTCTAGAGAAGTGTATATAATTTTTTTTTAAAACAATGTTTTTTTTACATTTAGAGATGAAAGTAAATTTTTTTATTTTATTTAAACCTATGAACGTAAGTGTTATCACCAATAATAGAGATTTTAAAATTATACCACATTAATTATTTTAAAAAAAATTCAACTGCATTCTTATAACCTGTATATATTATATCTTTCACAAAGATTAGTATTTAAATATTTTCTTCCATATCGATCATCATATTTAGGTTATAATAAATACCACCCCTCTCGATCATTAATTACATCATATGAGAATCGAATCAAGCCAAAAAATAATTTACTATTTTCATTCATATTTATAAATCATTAATCAAAACCTATTATGGGATCAGTGTAATCCACTCCCTTGAGTAATATATTTATAAATGATTTCATTATATCTATTAGGTAGATAATAAAATAATTATAAATCTCCATGACCAAAAGTAGTCATACAAATAAAAGCATCTCCATTACTAAAAATGATCCCTCAAAATTTAGGAGATTAAATTAAATTATTTTATAATAAAATAATTTTTTATTTTGAAAAAAATTCCATTATCATCATGTTTGTTCATAATAATACGTTTTATTCAATTTTTTCTATTGTAAAATGGTGTCCTCAAAATATACACTTTATAATTTTTCAAAATTTGATCAATCCCTTAATCCATGGAGGAAATCATAAACTCACCCTTATTTTATTCTTCAATTGAATACATCACAGCCTATGTTAAATAATAGTTTTATCAAAACATTATATTTCTTGAGTTTGGGTTAGATTTTCATTACTACCTTTGGTATTGGGATTTATAATTTTATATATCCTATTATTTATTTGACAATACGATTTTCATGACCCAACCCCATTGAAACCTTTCTTGGATCGACAGTAATGTGGGTAGTGGCCTTCCCAGGATAATTTCAATTGGACATTAGTTTTATCCTAGAATAGAGGGCTCAAAACACACATATAAGAGAGTAATTATTGTAATAATTCCCATGAAAAGATAAATATTCCCCCAATCAACTGATCATTATAAATATAAAAATTCTAGTGTAAGAATTGTTGTCTAATGAAAGAATGTAAATAGAAAAACCCCATGAGCTATATATAAAGAATAATCTCATGATCAACTAACAAAAATCATCCTCTATGAGATACTATTACCCATGTTCATCCTCAAAACATATCACATATTATTTAAGAAGAAAACTAAATGCTATGTGAATAATCAAAAAAACTGAAATAATTATCTGAACCTTGTTAACATTATTCCAATTATCAATAAGGTCCACTAACCAAATATTGTATCTATACAGTTTAAATAATATTAAAAATCATATATATATGAAACATATACAACATAAACATTCTAACTGAACCAGTCACCATAAAACCCAACACCACATGTCCTAGTGCTCCCATCACCTATATAATTACTATTAGATGTCCATACAAATACTCTGTAGTAACATATTTACAATCACATCCCTATTAACAGATAACATCACAACCCCATATTCATCTAATATGACCTAGTTACATTGTAACCTATAAACATACACATTATACCATATTCCATTAAATTCGATTCATATTACAACACATGTGATTACTTTATTTTTTTAATATATATATATGTGTGTGTGTGTGTGTGTATAAGACCCAGAACATTTATAGAGTCATGTATGGTTTATTTTGATGTAGTTTTTTTAGCTTTTAGGTACCTTGGATTTGGAGTAGCGGCTTGGGGTGATTTTGGGTGAATTTATACAGAAATATAAATCATATGAGGTTGTGCATGGGTTGGCCAAACCATATTCATGTAAACTGTGTGGACATTGGAGGTTGGAATAGTTTGCACATGGTTTTCATAATCATCCACAATAATTTCATGAAAGCAGTGGAAGACCACATGGTTGGTGCACGTTTTTGCATAATCGTGCAGCCGCCCAGGTGAACCCGTTCACACGAAGAAGTTTAATCCGAAAATTGGTTTTAAATCCTCTTGAACCACTGAAACCTCTATAGTTCATCCTAGGATCAGGCATGACAATTTATGGTTATTCTTAGACCCTTTCGAAGGAACTAAATGGAAATATGAACGTCGTTCATCGATAGTGAAATCCTGGATCAGTGATCCATTCCTGTTTCGATATGTATATTCCATCTCAATGTTTCTCTCATCATTTCTCTAATCATTCCAAGAAAATTTCATGGAAGATATCCCCTATTTCCATGGATCAATACATATGAGTTGAGATCTAGATCTGGTATTGTGGATCAAGATCATGATTTTCTAGATCTTTATTCCTTGGATATTAATTTTGGTTTAGGTATTTATATCTAATGCTGGATCAATGATGTTGTGCTGCTTGGGTTTTAGGGATTTCTATTAGGCTAACATCCATCAATAAAATGAGGTAGGTGGTCTAAATCAAACTCAAATAGTCGTGATTTTAAAATGTATTTGTGGAATTATGATTTTGTTGATTTTTTTTCATGATTGATTTCCAAAATTGTAGTAATTATGAATTTGGAATTGACGTATGTTTTCCTTAGTGATTAAGACAATTGAAGGGTAGATCAAGTAATGAGGGGATTCCCAAATAGATATTTTGGATATTTTTATGGGTTTAAATATTGTAATTTAAATATAGAATTGGTTTTGTTAAGATAACTATTTGGTGTTAGTTAATTATGAAATTGTGTTTAGCTATGTAGGAAAATTAATTGTGAGAATTAATTATGTGCCATGATATTGATCCAAGATAAATAACTGTGAGAATTAATTAGGTACCATGGTATTGATCAAAGATAATTAATTGTGAGAATTAATAATGACAAGTTTATATTAGATATGGATAATTACATATGATGAATTAATTATGGAAATAGAATTGTGTTGATTGATTAATTAATTGATGAATTAATTAACGGGTTATGTGCTTAGTTGATTGTTATGTTAACTAATGGCCTTTTAAATTTTTAACTAATCATTGGATTAGTAATGGAATGATGTGGAAAAGTCTTGGGAATTAATGAAGGATTAAATGGATTTGATTTTTTTGGTTCTAGATATGGAGTTCAAGGCCGATTAGAAGTTGGTAATTAGACATAACACTCCTCCCCAATAGTTATCCAAGCTTGAGATTATCGGGTGCTGGGAATGATGACCAACACTAAATGAGAAAAGGAGTGCTAGGCATGATGACCTACATTCAACATGATTTTCGGGTGGCAAGCAAGGTGACTGACACCAAATGAATGATAATAAAGAATGATGATTAAAATGTGATTGTGGTGATTGAGATGACGATCAATATCAAATGAATGATAATAACGAATGATGATTAAAATGGTAAGTATTGTTTGAAAATTGGATTAATGTGATGATTAAAGAATAAATGACAATGTGATATTTTTGTAAATTATGCATTGTATTTATTGCTTCATAAAAATTCATGAACTATCTTTTGACTGGATTCACATTAGACACTATTGGTAGTGGCCTACTATGTTGTACTCACACTATATTCGGGCCGCCTGATCGGAATCTGAGCAGATTTTTTTAGTTGTAGGATAGGATAAGGGAAAGGGCTTGGGATAGGTTTATCATTGGGATTAGAGCATGGGAGAGGGATACAGACGTGGTTCGAGACCTGCTTTGGAGACATTGTGTCATTACGTTTAGTTACATTTTAGACACTTGACACTTACGTTATCAAATCATTATTTAAATTTCAATTGAGTATTTTATTTTTTTGGTTTTGACTCTCATATGTAATGGTTTTATTGTGGTTATTTATATGCTTCTTGAGCATGGTTATTGTTGTTTTATTCCATTGGTGTTTAAACATTGATAAAAGAGAGTATTGTATCCTCAATACTGACTTACCAGACCCTCACTATTACTCGGAACCTTCTAGTATATGGGTAGGCATGCTTGAGGGCATGTGGCCAACCGGATTAGGGAACCATTTAGTGGAACCCAGGTTGGGACGTCAAAAAGTTGTATTAGTGGAGTTTTCTTTTCATTCTTCTTCATCTATCTTACTATTTTTGGAATGGTATATCGGAGACAAGGAAGTGTCAAGTCTTGGTAATGAGCTCGTGTATGGGAGTTGAAAACCCATGTATGAGGTAAAATATGATTACTCAGGGTGGGATTGTTGTGATTGCTATTTGTTGTTATAGTTGGATGTTTTTTCACCATAGGTGACGCACTTATGGTGTGATGTTGTATTTGTTCCTAATGTTTTTGAATTTTGATTTGTGGCCTAAAGAGGCATGATACTTGAGTCTTCATGCATAATTCTAGGAACATTGGGTCACTTTGACTTGCATCATTCTAGGAACTCACTAGAAAACGACTTATGGGTAAGTTGTTGAACATAAACAGTTTTTCCTCGTTGAGGGATATAAATAATGGTGCAAAATGAGAATAAATGGGTTCCAAATGAGAACCTTGTTTGATGAAATGAGTACGATTAATTAATTAATTATTGAATTAATTTATTTGAGATAATGTGATTAATTAATTCTTGACATAATTAATGAGAATATATGTACCCTTGTTATCCAATAATTAAGAGTGGGATGGTTAAGGGTAGTGATAAGGCATCAGTGGTGACTGTGTTGTGAGAAAAAGGGGAATGGACATGTTGAAACTTGATCTATTACTTTCTTCCATTATTTAAATTTTATACAGTTTTGTTGTGAGACCTAAGATGTGTGTTTGGTGTTATAGAGATATGCCTACACGATTCTTGTAGTGGTAGAGGCCGAGTGGTTTTTCCTAAAATGAACATCTAGATAAGAAACTTGAGGCACCATTGTGTAAGATGAGGAGTATGGGGAGTAGTTCCAAGAGAACTTTTCCAGTTTCATGTAGTTCATGGAGAGACACCCAAGGAGGGTTTATAAAAGCATTTCTCAGTTGACAACGATGTTTCAGCTACAGCCCCCTCCAACATTTATATGAGAGGGTGGACCTGAGGGAGCAGAATTCTAGATTGAGTCCATAGAGTTGAAACTTGATAATTTTGATGCATGGATGATTGGTGGGTTGAGTTGGCTACTTATATGCTATGGGGGTAAGAAAAATTCCAGTGGGACATTTAGATACAATCTGGATAGACTGGTGAGATGTTATGGAACGACATTATAGATAAGTTCTTGGAGAACATGTATCTAGATAAACTGATACAAGATAAGGCATCAGAGTTTATGCATATGACTGATGTAAATTATTACATTATGGATTACGATGAATGTTTCGCAGATTAACAATGTTTTTTTTCCAAATTTTTTTGATGATGAGGCTTCTTCAATGAAATGGTTTCATGATGGACATAGGGGTGAAATTATATACAAGGTGAATATATTTAGGCTGATGAAATTTTCAGAAGTGTTTTATCAGACCCTCATTTCATAGGCGAACCTGAAGGAGGATTCAAGTACTGGATAAGTAGCTATCAATGGAAGATCAGGGAGTGTGCCTTCTGAGAGAAGGAAGAACCATTATGAGAACCTTATTCAGGAGAATGGAAAGAAAGGTGGGTTTTCATGAGGAATAGTTTCACCAAAACATACTAATGTTCTTTCCCACCAGTATGTTAGTTCGAGACACAATTGTAAAAATTTTCCTTGACCACCAGTGGAGTAATGATTTTTTGGAAGGATGCAGGACCTATAGAAGTTTTGCAGGAGGCAGTGACATGATGTCGCTGAGGGAGTAGTTGATCATAGTTAGAGTGTGGGAAGGGGATCTTCTACACCATATAGGCCAGGATGTTGGAATTATGATGGCATAAGAGGTATAGGATGTGGGTGTGGTGCTTTAGAGTATGATTTCCCATATAAGTAGAGTGGTGGTACTCTAGGGAGTTAGAAGACACCACATGGAAGTGGGGTAAGAAAGATACATGAAGTTCATCCTACACTTATGGATAGAGAAGACGGTCCATCAACTGTGAGGCATACTAGTCTAGTTAGTTTAACATTAGTTACTTCCTTTTTTGATGCCAGTGCCTCCCATTCCTTTGTATATGCAAATCTTGTTAATGGCTTGAGCCTAAACGTAGAGTCTGTAAGGGGGTGATGAGTATAGATACACCGTTGGGCACATAGTCGAGGGATATATGTTTGTGTAAGGTATGTTCACTAGAGATCAAATAGTATCATTTTCCGAGGGATATCTTTGTCATTTATGTAATGGGCTTCAAACTATCTATGGGTATGAACTGGCTACACACATATGGATCCCACATTGATTTTTACCATAATAGAGTGACCATTGTATATCCTAGGGGTGACTAGTATGTTCTTAATTAATAATGTGATATCCATTAATGAAGGGAAGGTCTAATTACCCAAAAAATAGGAGATATCACATCCCATGTTTCTAGTCACTAACTGGATTATGGGAGTGTTAGGCAAGACCTCCTTCCACCAGTAGTAGAACTATTTCACGATGTCTATCCTAAAGTCTTTTCATGGTTTCCACATGATAGAGAGTTGGAATTAACTATTGAGCTCGTGTTGGGGGCTGAGCTAGTATCTATGCCACCTTACATATTGGAACCAACTGATCTCCGAGAGCACAAAACACATTTTAAATAGTTTGAGGATAATGGGTTTATCCGTACAAGTACATCACCTTGGGGATCACATGTTTTTTTGAAAATAAGTACAACGGTAGTTTACATTTGTATGTTGATTACCAGAAGTTGAACGAAATGACCATGAAGAACTGATATCCTCTTTCTCATATTGATCATCTATTTGACAATCTAAATGAGCCTTGTGTGTTCTCAAAGGTCGATCTGAGATTTGGTTATGATCAGGTGAGTGTTTTGATTTCCAATATACAAAAAACTGCTTTCAGGAGCTAGTATGGCCTTTATGAGTTTTTTTGTAATGTCATTTGGGTTTAAAAAATCTCCAGTAGTGTTTATGTACTTAATGAATCAGATCATTCATCCATACATAAATGATTTTTTAGTAGTGTTTGTGGAAGACATCATGGTGTACTCTTAGACTAATGACCATCATGCCCAACATCTTGACATCATCCATGGTACACAAAGAGAGAATCACTTATATTCCAAGCTATCTAAATGTTGGATTTGGATTGAAAGTGAACAATTTTTGTGTCACTTCATCTCAAAAGAAGGTGTGGTAGTGGACCCATAAAAACTGTATGATGTGGTTTCTTGGGAGCATCACAATAATATTTTTGATATCTCATTTTTTTGGGATTATCTGGTTATTATAGGAGGACCATGTTAGAATATTCCCAATTGGAAGAGCTGATTTCAAGTTTTACATAGAAAGGGATAACGATTGATCGGAGAGAAGTATATGAGAATTCATTCTTGGATTTGAAGAAGCGCTTGACATCGACACCAATTTTTATCTTACCTGAGTTGGGTGAGGGGTACAAAGTGTATTGTGACACTTCTGGGATCAGACGTGGAGCTCTGTTGATGAATAGGCATCGATTCATTGCTTTGGGCCTCAGATGCTGAGGCCACATGATATAAATTACCCTATGTGTGACCTTGAGTTGGAAGCAGTATTTTATGCTCTTAATTTTTGAGAAACATTCTTTTTAAAGAAAATTTTATTGTTTTTATGGATCAAAAAATATTGATGTATATATTTTCACAGCGCGACATGAATCATTGGTAGAAAATATGTTTAGAGTAACTGATATCCTTTGATTTTGAACTGGAATATATATCTGGAAAATGAAATAGTGTGTCTGGTTTCTTGAGCAGGAAAACTGAGACTCAGTTGGTACTTGTGTCAAGTGAAGAGTTGAAGATTATGACTTTACATGTAGAAACTCATGTGGTAGTTCACGAGAGTTAGGATAAGATGACTCTAGTTTCTGTAGTAGTGGGGTCTACACTCATGAGACAGATTAGGGATATGAAGTACAAGGGTCTAGTGTGTTTATCCTTGATGAAATCCTTGAATTTGGGGGACACCTCCAGACTGGATAATAAATCAGGATGAGATCATTTATGGGAAAAATTGGGTTGTTGTGCCTAAGAATTTATGAGAGTAACTCATGAGTGAATTTTAGGTCTCCAAATGGGTAGTACGTCTTGAGGTGAAAAAAATGTACCATGACCTAAAATGACATTTTTGGTTGCCACACATGAAAATATAGATTGAAGGGTTCGTAACAAGATATTTCACCTGTTAGATAATGAAGTTAGAGCATCAAAGACCTAGAGGCCTATTGCAGTCATTATCTATTCCAGGATGGAAGTAGGATGGTGTGACTATGGATTTAGTGGTAATAATTCCAAATAATATTAGGAAGAATGATTCTATTTGGGTCTTTGGGGATCAACTAATGAAGGTAGTACATGTTTTTCCCATCATTCAAACCAATATAGTAGATTAGTTGGGGGAACAAAATGTGTGAGATATAATTCATCTACATGGGGTTCCACAGACTATAGTTTTAAATTAAAATTCATACATTACTTCCAACTTATGGAAGGGATTACAATAGGCACTTAGTACATATATTCTGTTAAGTATGACCTTCCACCCTTAAATTGATGGGCAGTCGGAGCATACCATACATGTGTTAGAGGATATGTTGGGAGCATGTGCTCTTGAATGTGGTGGTTCTTGGGAGAAGCACTTGGATTTAGTGGGGTTCTAATATAAAAACAGTGATCAAGACACTATATAGATGGAACCATATTAGGAACTTTATAGAAGACCAAGTAGATCACTGTTATGTTGGTTAGACGTAGATGAGTTTGAGTTGTTGGGACCGTGAGTCATCTAGGAGACATTGGAGCAGGTGCAGTTGATTCAAAAACATATGGTTATAGATCATAGTTGGTAGAATTTTTTTGTTGATAGAAGTAGATGAACCCAAGATTTTACCCATGGTGATGGTGTATTCTTTCAGGTGTCTTTAATATTGGGTCACCCCTGGATACGTAGGCATGGAAAGTTGGCACCTAGGTTTATAGACCGTTTGATATGGTTGAGAAAATCAAACTACTGAAATACCGATTAGGACATCCAAACAAATTAAGAATTATGAATGATGTTTTCCATGTTTCAAAACTATAGAGGTATCATCCCGACTCTTCTCATATCATTGATGTGAAATATGATGACCTTGGGATAGATGATTCCTTTGAGAAGCATCTGATAAATGTGTCGGCTCACAGTGTGAAAGTGTTACGAGGAAATATTGTGTCGTTAGGTCATGTGTTATGGAAACATAGATTTGTTCCAGAAGAATATTAAGAATGGGAAGCAGACATGAGGGATTATTGACCCAATCTTTTTGGCTCAGAATCATAGAGAAGTTTGAGAGTGCAGCTTGATGATGAGCTATTATAATGTGGGGTTATTGTAAGATCATGACCTTTTTTTGGAGTATTCTGAGGCATGTTTTTAGGAACATTTTTGAGGTTTTAAGTACCTTTGATTTTGATTAGTGGATTTGAGTGAGTTTGGATAAATTTTTATAGAAAAATAATGTAGTAGGGGCTATTCATGGTTTGTGCAGGGTTTGGGCAAACCGTGCACAAGCTAACCATGTTGACAGTAGAGGTCGGCATGGTTGGAACATAGTTTACCTAATCGTGTGCCATCAAGCCTTATAGATAGTGGAAGACCACACGGTTGGAACATGTTTTGGCCTAACTGTGAGGCCTCCCCAATGAAACTATGCATGCAGAGCATTTTAATCCAAATATTGGTTTTAAAACCACTTAAACCCCCAAAACCTCTCTAGTATGATGTTGCCTCAAGCTTAAATTTTTTTTGGGTATTCTCAGAGCCATCTTGTGGAAGTCCAAGTAAAAATGAATTTTGTTTAACGAGGTTGAAATCTCAGATAAAAAATATGTTCTTGTTCTTGTATGTTGATTCTATCCAAATGTTTCACCCATCCTTTCACTTATCATTTCCAGATTTTTCAAGGAAGATCTACCCCATTTTCATGGGACTAAACCTATGTGTTGAGATCTAGATCTATGATTGCTGATCTGGATCTATATTTTCAAGATCATGATGCCTTGGATCTTAATTTTTGTTTAGTGGATTAGTTCCAAAGCATAATTGATGATCTTGTGCTGCACAGAATTTGTGGATTTCGTTGGGGCTAAAATCCATAAATAAATCTAGGCAGGTGGTCTAAATAGAACTCCTATAGTTCTGTTTTTGAGATTTGACTGTGAGTTTATGATTTGATAGATTCTCCTTATGATTTATTCCATAAATTGGAGTAACTTGGAATGTGGAATTGCCTTATGTTTACCTCAGTGATTAAGATAATTGAATCATGAAACAAATGATGATGGGTTTCCCAAATAGTTCTTTTGGTGATTTGATATGGGTTGATATATTGTAATTCAGATATTTAACTGGTTGAGTTATGATAATTAATTTGTGGGAATTAATTAAGAAATGATGTTTGGCTGTGTAAGATAATTAATTTTGAGAATTAACAATGTTCCATGATGTTGACCCAAGTTAAATAATCATGAGAATTAATTATTGGCTGTGATGTTTCTCAATGATAAATAATTTTCAGAATTAATTATTATAGGTGGAGATATTATGTAGAAAATTAATTGTGGAGAGTTAATTATTGAAAAATAACTATCTTTATTGATTAATTAATTGATGAATTAATTAATGGGTAATACGATTAGTTAATTGTTGAGTTAGCTAATGGAATTTTAAATCTATAACAAATCATTGGATTTGTAATTGGATTATGTAGAAAAATATTTTCGATTAATTAATGATTAAATGGCTATGATTTTTCTAGTTCTATACATGGATTTCTAGACCGATTAAAGGATTTTACTTGGACATAGCATTCCACCCCAATAGTTATCTAATCTTGATATTATGGGGTGATAGGGATGAAGATCTACAGCGAATGAGAAAGGGAGTGCCAGCCATGATGACCTACACTCAACGTGATTTCAGTGTGTTAAGACTGAAAAACTACACCAAATGAATGATAATAAATAATGATGATTAAAATGTGATTCTAGTGCTTGACATGACGTTCAACACCAAATGAATGATAAAAATGAATGATTATTCAAATGGGAAACATTGTTTGAAATTTGGCATAATGTGATGATTTAATACTAAATGAAAAGGTGTTAACCATGTAAATTATGCCTTTTATTTATTGCTTCATAAAACTTAATGCACTATATTTGGACTCAACTCGTTTTAGTAAACATTGGTGGTGGCTTACTAAGTTTTACTCACACCCTATTCAGACTGTCTTATCGGCACACGAGCAGATTTTGTTGTTGCAGGAAGGGATAAGGGCAAGGCCTGAGGATAGGTTTCTGTTTGGGATTAAATAATGGGATAGGGTTCCAGATGTAGTTTGAGACTCACATGGGAGTCATTGGGTCTTCACTTTTAGTTTCATGGTAGACACATGACACTTGAATTGTCATAACTTGATTTTCCTTTTAGTTGAGTATTTTATTTGCTAATATTTACTATCATATGACATGGTTTTATTATGATTATTTATCTGCATCCACACATGGTGTTTTTTTCTTCTATTGGTGTTTTGATTCTAATAAAAGTGGGTATAGTCTCCTCAAGACTGACTTACCACACACTTGCTGCTAGTTGGTAACCTTTGTCATTTGGGGAGGCACACATGAGGGCATGTGGAAAACTGGATCGGGGCACCATTTAGTGGCAGTCGGGATGAGATTTTAGAGTGTCCACATGTACTTAAATTATATAATTATTGGTCATATATAAACAATTTTCCAAATCCTTTTATATTAAATTACATATGAATATTGTTTCAATAACCATATGAAATAATAGATCAGATATATAGATTTATTGTTCCATGTCATGAAGGGAAAATATTTTATGGGAATATTCAATAATCATAATCCTATATATCCTAGATGTTGAGAAGAAACTCATAACCCATTACCGAATATTATTTTTAGTTATATTATCTGAATTAGATGGTGGAGAAAAAAAATTAACAAAATTAAAAAGTTATTATAGGATATTGTGTTTTCTTTTTTGGGTATGGTTCCATTAATTTTACATTTAAACCTTGATTTCATTCTCTTTATTTATTAACCTGGATACTAAACCTTACAGGATGAATTTTTATTGTTTTTGGAAGTAACGTTGTAGGGGAAATCGAGCATGGATATTGGACAAATACATGATGTGTATTTAAATACATGATGCTTATTGGTTTGACTAGACCATTTTCACGATGTGTAATAGTTATTACCAAGTGAAAAAACCCAATAATTAGAAGAAATATATATACTACATGCTATGTAAATTCCATAGTTAATTTTTTTTAAAGGTGACATAGAGTCCTAAATTTTTAGTAGTAACACCCTCTCTTCTCTATTACATAAGAGGACCATCACAAGAGATCATTCCGTGTCATAACCTAGTATTTGATCCCATATATATATATTCAGAATCTGATTTGAGAACCTAATTTCATATTGGATAGTGACTGGTAAGCACTCTAATCAATTATATCATTTCATTGTTCTTATTAATATCAATAAATGTAGTTCTGTGTGAGGTCATATGCCCTATTTTATGGATATTTTTTCCAATTTATTCTAATCATGATGGAACCAATGGCCAATACTAGATGTGAACTCTTCTAACACCACATGTTAGGTATTTCATACCTATTACCTATGGTTTACTTATCTGTTTTAATATCACTAGTGTGCTACATGTCAGACCTTCTACTTGTTTATCCTATATTATATGATAATTCTTTTGTTAATTGTTGCATATAATTTTTTCTCCCTTGTAGCACCTAATCTAGGTTAAAGGTTGGAAACCTCAACCCTGGACACCCATGTGATGGGTTCGTTTATCTTCCCTATGTTAAACCACCAATTTGGGTGCGTGGTCTCACCACCCTTGTTGAGGGAGCCTCTATAAATTAAATTAGTCAAACAGAGAGGATCATTCCTCTTTTTTATGTTTTCTAATTCTATAATGTAGTAATACTGTTTTAAGTTATAATGTGACATGATATGTATACTCTCTTGAATTGTTCCCCAATATATTTCTATATAAAATTGGGCATGGACAGTAACATAGCCCATAACCCTTTTCATATCTGATTGATTTTTTACATATCAATATGACACAGAATTTCCATGAAAGAATGAAACCTATCACACTAGGGCATGGAACAAACATGTGGATCATTATAATACTTGTGAACCTTATGTGTTATTTCAAAAGGTATGAGACTAATTAGGGGATCAAAGTATGAAACCATTGAACCCTAGATACAATCAATTATGATATAGAACAAATGACGACGTTCAAGGTATGTTGCGTGTGACTTCTATAAACATTTACATTTTTAGTGATAGGTAGCCTGGATTATGAAACTTTAGACCATGCCCATGTTGGTTTGATTATATTTTTATATGTGGCATATGTTATGATGGACATCATGTACTTTTTAAAATTATCATATATGTAAATCAACTCCCCTAAAAGCCCATATCTAGAGCTATGAATTTTTAGAATATTATAATATACTGATTAATATATTAGGTTTGGTAAATCATATTACATACATGATGCACAAATTACATTTGGAAGTATAAAATAAACCATAATTCATAAAATATGAAATTATTAGAATCCATGAAAGCCCATTCTATGATTTATTCTTCATATCCTGGGGAATGAAAAAAAGATAAGGGTGATATCAAATAATTAGTAAGTATTTGTAAAGAAGGTTTAATGAGTAAATTAGTATAACCAACAAGTAAAGGTAAAAAACAGAGTACTCATTCCATTTATATAATAGGATAAGAAAAAATCAACATGTGATGGTAAGTAACTAAAAAATTCATTTAATCAATAATATAATAATGAACAAAATCCATAGATAATTTAAATAGAAAAATTACAAAGAATAAATGATAACTGAATAAGAGTGAAGATTATTCCTGATTATTGGACTCCATGTTTCCTTGGTACATGGTACCTTTACCATCAATTCTTTTTACAATACAGTTTATAAAATGTCAGGTAAACACCTATCTAATTGTCCAAAATATTCATCTAATGTGACTAATAATGCATAAAATTAATATTTATAAATGGGACCCAACAATTTCATACATTTAAATATCATTCATCAAATTTATAATAATTTATTTAATGTCCCTCACAAAATATCTATATTGGGGAAAAGATACAGATTTACCAAAATTTCTTTATTTTTCGAAATAAAAGTCAATTAGACACCATATATAAAAATGGTATATAGCTTTTGAAATAATTATACCCATAAATTTGGAAAATGGATGTCTAAAATAAATTTGACTTCCAATGTAAATTTTGTAAATAGAAGTGAATGTTTCGAGAGAAAGTTAATTATCACAAAAGACAGTGAGATTGCAAATATTACTATTACCACTTGGTAATTTTCAAGTCAAACCCCCTTAGGTGAGATAATAAAAATTGAAAAAAAAATATTAAATATTATTTAATTATTGCTTTTAATTACAATTGTAATTATTATACACCATATAATAGTGAATTGGTGCATAATAACAAATAAGTCCCAATGGAATGAAAATTGTGATGAAATCCATTACCTTATGATTCCTTTCAGTTGTGTAGAATTTATCCTCATGAATTGTGGTTTAAAACATGTTAATAACTTGTAATAGACCCCTAATCATATTTATAATAACATATATTTTCTTATTATAATATCTTATTACTTGTTTTCTAAACAATCATTTGTTAATTTAATTATTTCAGAAGTTAATTGTCATGTTTTATGAGTATGTTTTCAATTGTTAATTTTTTTATATTTTTTAGATAAAAATTTCATAATATAAATAATATAAATAATTATCCAAAAATTATATTTATTTAATATATATTTATTTATAATGATCCATAAGAATTTTAAATAGGAAATGATATACACTATTCCGGGAGATGGTATGTCATACAAACGCATGACCACTACATCCATTTACTTTTATTATTTAAAAAGTGAGTTATATATGAGTATATAATTATTAAATTATCATATTTATTTCATATATGTGACATAATTTTAGTGAAATCTTCCTTTATATATTCTATTTATAGCGTGAATGAATCATATCGCTTTGAGTCGGCTGTAGTCCACATGTCCACAAATAGAGTTATCATATTCCCACAAAATTGAAAGCATAATGTTATGTTTCATATAAGAATTAAATAATAATAAATACCTAATAAATATCATATAAATAATATATAAAATATTTATCCATCATTATTTCCATCCTTGAATGGTGGAAATAGAATAATTAACGACATCTGTTCATGGGGTGGTAGTACGTCGTACACATGAATGCAGATTTAGTATAAAATTTGATAGACATTTGCTTATTTGTATGTCATAAAATTAAAATAAAAAATATTAATATAATTAGGATACTTATTTATTATATATTAATGACATATATATAAATCAAGTGGTGTATAAATAATTAAAATAAACATGATCGTTGAAAAATGTTTCCTTTTATTAATGTAACTCCTTTATGACTATAACAAGATCAATTTTATGTTTTACTTCATCCAATTTTGGGGGTTCTAGTATGAGGGGATTAATTTTGAGATATTATTTTTATGTATTTTTATGTGATAAATGGATTTATTGTTTTTAACAAGTAGGGGGTGAGAGCCCTTTTCAAGTGGAGTAGTGACATTATTGTAAATTTAAAAAGGTTAACACTATTGAGTGGTCTAACTTACATCATGTGACCCCAATAAAGAAATAAATTCTATAAAAGATTGTATATGGTTGAAAAATGGCAGGAAAAATGATTTTGACAATTTTCTCAATCATTTAGTCCTTTATGATTAAAGGTAAGTCACTTTTTAAGCATAATATTTCCTTATTTTCTATAATTAATTCAAAATACATTCACGAATATTATTGGTCATAACCAAGTGGACCATATTAAAAATTATGAATTATGATGATTAAAAACATTTAATCTGTTTTTATTAATTCCATCTACATAAGTGGAATAAATTAATTTAAAATTAATCTGGCAGACGGGAAGACAAAGCTGGGTTTTCAAGTTAAAATTTTCAAGAGTTTGAAATGAATTTATTTCAAATTCTATTGAGAAATTCTTTACAAAGACCTAAATTGGATGAACTTATGTATACTTTTTTAAAATATTCATTAAAACCAATGTAATAAATAATTTTACTATACAAATAAAATATATGAAAAAATAGGTTTTCAATTATATTTCATTATTTTTAAATATTCATCAAAAAATAAAACTTCACAGAAAAATACAAACAATTCACCCTAATATAATTTTGAAATTCCAATTTCAAAAATAATATTTTTTACAACATATTAAATATTTAAAATTTACAAAATTTAGTTTTAATAATGGTGCGCTATTAAAATGAAGCTAAATTACCTTTTTTATAAATACTAATTTAAAGTGTAATATATGATTTATTGTTATCTTATGATTATAAAATTTAGGACATGAATATAAAAAATATTTTATTTAATATAAAATTTATATAATTTTTTATTATAATTCATTATTGGTAAATAATTTAATTTTTTAAGAAAAAATGGATTTGGATGTATAAAAATAGTTATTTATAAAATAATATTATATATTTTCAATTGGTTTTGATATTAGTTTATTTTAAATTATTAATCAAGGAATTAAAAAATAAATTTCTATAATATAGTAAATCCAATCCATAACCTGTATGTTAATGGATATGTTTTATCTTATTGAATTAAATATTTATATTTTAATAATATATTGTTTTTTGGTAAAACTCTATCTTATTCGTATCACATATTATAAAAACAATGTCATTATTTTATGTAATGAAAACAAACAAAAAAAATAAAGTTATTGCATGTAGAACAACATAAATCAGTGTTTCATGCATTATAAGATAAATAATACATTTTTAAAAAATAATATATACATAAAAATGTCTTGGGACACCATATTATATAATACAATTGGTGTTTTGTATCATAAAAAGTATTAAATTAAAAGTTATTACCTTAGAATTACATGGTGTTACATTCTCCTCACCTTAATTAAATTGGTTCCTTGAAATTTAAACATGATCTCAATAATTGAGGTTTTGATAATTTAAGATACTATTTTTGGGAAACCCACTTCATAAATAGGTAAAATACACATATTTTAAATAGGAGGGAAAGGTAAATGTAACAGT
This sequence comes from Viscum album, assembly GCA_963277665.1. Lineage (NCBI taxonomy): Eukaryota > Viridiplantae > Streptophyta > Magnoliopsida > Santalales > Viscaceae > Viscum > Viscum album. The sequence goes on from OY728151.1 coordinate 112,051,001, forward strand.
CACCACAAAATTAGGCATTCAAATAAGAGATCATTTGTGAAAACCTAGACATTGACGAAATAAATAAAACTATCCAGATCTAATGGAGAGTGATAGAGAACATTTTCATGAGAATATTGTTCATAGTAAAACCATAAAACATATATTTAAATAGAGGACATCAATATCATAAAAATGATGATAATAAGATAAATTTTTTTCATCAAGACACTTTTACTATTGTTTAGAAATTATTTAACTCTATGATTATATAAGTACATATATATTTCTATAAACAAAATATTATCCTTTGAATGTCCCTTAAACTATTTCTTCATCATCTATTAGCACATGCTACTTTATAAAGTACTATAATAAAATAATCTCTAAAACCTTATATAAAATTCTACATAAACCATTTCATAAATTGTCAAAATTATGTCCCATCCAAAAATATTATGATTCCAGAAATTTCAATCAATTCTAGGTCAGATACTAGTATTCAATTTTCTTTACCGGTATCAATCATCTCTTTATCCATGAATCATTTTATAAACATCCAAAATCTATTAAGGCTTTTCTTTCCCCCAACAATGTAATTTTAAAAAGTTTTATCATGTTACAAAATCATGTTTCATTGTACCATTAATCATGTGATTGTAAATATTTTATGAAATATTAATATAGTACAATTCTTATATGTTTTGTAAATCATACGATGAAAATATCATCAGTTAAATACATTTATAAATTATTTATTAGATCCATTTATATAATAAAATTAATCATTCTTATTTTTTTACTTCAATAACATAGGCTTGACCTCAATCACTTATCTTCGTCAAATTTTTGTTCCATAGAAAATTGGGGACATTTTAATAGTGCCCCATCTCCATGAAATTGTAACAATAAATAAAATTTTACACTTCATCCCTTCACATTATTTTTGTAGGTGACCCTTTTCTTAGAACTTATAAAAAATCATAAACCATTCAAGCCTTTCCTAGGGTGATTCATTCAACAAATATAACATGTTGAAAAATAATTATTTCCCATCTTCCCTTTATACGTTAGTTTCCATTCTTCTCTCTTCTAATTATACTTCCCATTAAATCCATGACACATGGATACTTATTTCGCTATCTTGATAATATATATAATAATTTCATCATTTGAAGAAAATTTTTGGGACGCCATTTTCCATTCAAGGCATGTATTAATCCCATTAAATAAATGGTAATTATTTCATTCTGTGTAGCATATGAAATTCGTAGCAAACCATTTAAATAGTGTAAATGTTGTTTCATACTTTGCAACACTTTCTTCATCTATTTGAATAAAACTAAGGATTATTATCATAATCTTTGTTCATTACACATGATGGAAATACTTGTCAAATAATGTATCTATAAAAAATTTATTTCCCATGAGTTCTATTTCCTCTTACATTCAAGTATTCTAGATCAATGAGCATTATTTATCTGCATATCTAGTGAGACAATACACTTCTAATTTAATTTTTTCCATTAACCACACCTAGTTCCATAAATTAATTTTCCAGAGACTTATTCCATTTCTCATCTTCCATTATATCATTTGTCACACTAAAATTATGGGGGTCCCATTCGCATAAAGTGATACAAAATAGGTGAATCTCATTTTGTAAATGGTTTCTCCATCTAAGAAAGGTTATTATTTTGAACCAGATTATTCATTCATAATATATTAATAACATGATTAAGGAATATATAATAAATATTGAATTCACAAATAGGGAAACCTCTATATTGGCTAGAAGTATTGATACCCTTCTTCCTTGTATCTCCCATTTTTGAACAATGGTAAATATTATATTAGATCCTAAAAATATGATCCCTGTATAATTATAAATATTTCATAAAACTTAACATAAATTAAAAAATCAATGCACATATAATTTCAAAATGATAAAAATGGTTCCTTTGAGGATATATTTTCCTTAAAATCCTTTATAATGGTTTGTAATAATGATGTGCATTATACTAGGAATAACCCTTAGGAGTGTAAAGTTGGGTTTCTAGTAAGACATGTTGTTTTGTACCAATTAATACTCGAGTTAGGCCTGGAAAACCTTTTTAGAGTTGTTACATCTTAGAAAATATTTTATTGAACTACATCCCCCTGTAGTATCTAGACATATATGTATTTGTAGGAAGACCCAAATAATATCTACATTACAAAAAATCTATGATGTTCTTATATAATTATACTCAACAAAAATATTAGGGTTAATTTCTCTAATCATTGTTTTCCTAAATTTAGATTCTATTGTTTCTATAAAAAATAATTTAATGCCATGACCCCAAAATCCATGAGCCGGTGACTTATATTATAACATTTTCATGATCATAAGGAATCAAATCCAGAAGAACGAATCAATTTAGAAATTTTGGAAAACTAGATTAAATATATGATATAGATATTACATTGGGATATATAATATAAAACAAGGTACATAACGAAATTAAAATGAAAAAAATCCTTGAATGTTCTTTCAATGTTTTCTTCTTAGAATCCTATTGAATGAAGAGAAGATAATAGTGATGTCAAATTAATTGTAATAATAAGTAAAATATAAGCATAAATGAATGAATGAGAATAATAAACATTGAATGATAAATAACTAACCATACATTCCATTTTTAAATATGTATATGGAAAACTGAAATGGAAAGGTTAGTAACTAAAACAAATGCTATTTAATAAATAAACATAGAATAAAGCACATCTATATATAATGTCAAAGTATAAAATATAATCAATATATGATAACTGAATATAAATAAAAGAAATAATTAATTATTAGACCCCATGTTTCCAATGTACAATATGGAATATATCTTTTTTTATTACTTAACATTTGATTACATTGTACAAATAGAGAGTCTTTTATTTTTTAGTTTCTAGAAAAAAGGCCTATAATACATGGAAACCTCAAAACATTCTGTTAATACACATGAATGGATTGTTAAATTTTTATTTTATGTACATTTACAATATCCCATAACCTAGGGTCATACATCAATAAAACAAGTTGTAATAAATCCCAGTGAGAAAAATCAAGGGAAACAATATACAAGTGGGCGTGATGAATATCAATAAGAACATGAGGAATATAATTATGGCCTATGAAATGGAAGATGAGATATATCATATTAAATTTAAAATTAATCATAAAGTGATAATTTTGATACAAGATAAAAATGAGTCATTTAGAGGCATATAACCATGGTTTTTCCTCAAGTTTTCATAAAAATTACAAAGGTTATTCATCGAGTTATATTAAAACTAGTCATCTCTGTAGATTAAATTATTTACCCAATGTATTGGATAAATATCCGGGATAACCCTTCATATGTCTCAAATAATTTGATCCCCATATATCATAATAAAACTTTTCATAAATAACCTATGAAAAATAAATGAAATGGGTTTCATATTAACAAAATTTCGTTTCAACAAACGATTTAATGACATGATAATTATGTTGTTTTTTACGCATAGAATGTGAATAAATATTTCTTATATAATAATACCAGAATAAAATGATTATTTTTATATATATTTTAATACCTAAATAATTAAATTTTGTTTGGGTAATCAAAAGAAGAAATTAAAATATAGAGTCTTGAGGAGAAAATATAAAATTTGATATGTAAATCTAGAATCATAACATGTGTAAAATATTGTTGTAAAAAAAGGTAAATTGAGAGGTAAAAGTGAATCCCACTTATAAAATATTACTATTACATTAAAGTTATGATAAAAATTAGAAAAATAACCTTCTTTTGGAAAATGGATGACATACCATATAAAGAGGGGACTTGAATGGAAAATAGAAGTGGAGATTTCCTTACCATGAAGGGTTATTCCTAAAACATGAGGATTGGGACCATGGTGGATAGAGGAAAACATTGGAGAACACCTTGGGAGGTAAATATCTCATATCATCATGGAGTATGTATTGGTAGTGAATGTAAATGGATAAACTTTTGTATATTTATAGAAAAAGTGGAAGATTTTTTTATTAATTTCCAAATATAAGCCTAGGAAATGTTAGTTGTGGGAAATAAAAACCTTGGGCCTTCCCATGTTATTTTCTCACAGATATATACAAATAGTACATATTTTATGTTATTTTAATCCATAATACTTGGTAATCATTTTATACAAAATCTATTGGCTGGGAATATTATTGTTTCCGAAAACATAATTTTTTTAATGTTAATGTTTCCATTTTATACATTCAAAAGTAAATTATATGTTTGTAAATTGATTAAAATCTACCAAAATAAATAATATTAATATAATAACGAATTTTAGGTCTTTTATTGTGGTTAATTGGTTATTACATCATTATTACATAATAATGTAGTCATTAATCATACTTAAAAACTCATATTGTATTATTAATATTCAGGAAAAAATAAATTATTTTAAAAAATTATCATAAAATCACAATAACCTAATTTTTAAATAATGATTTCAAAATTAATATTTATTTTTTCAAAATGATTTTATACATATTATAATTATAATTTGAAATAAAAAATAATTATTTATCAAAAAAATAGTTGATTGATCATGTATAGTTAAATATCTGTCATTTGAAAAATATAAAATTATTTTACTATTTATTTTTAAATAACATTTTTTTCATATTATTTCATTTAAATAATTATTATTCATAAATTATTAGTTTATTATAAATATTTATCTATTTTTTGTAAAGTAATTTTTTTTATGAAATATAAATTTAACAAATTCAATATATAATTTTATTAAAAACAACTATTCTAAAAATGTAATTAATTGAAAAAAAAAATTATTTATTAAATTAAAGTTTGCATTATGTAACTTGGGCTTCAACACATATCCCCTTATAACACTAGCATACAAATCAAGTGTAAGGAGTCTGTTGGTGATAGTTTCATGGGGTGGCTCAGCAAACATTTCTTGTGTGGTAATTTACAATAACATGAACTTCTCTGGTAAGAGCTTTTGTTCTTTCCACAACTGTTGAAGCTCATATTAGGCTTGGTCTAGAGTGAACCATAGTGATTCTCCCTCCCAACCAAGAATTAGATAATTGGCTCCATAAGGTATGACTCTACTGGTTGTGTCCATTGTTTTGACTCTCTATATTAATTATTCTTTATCAATTCTAATTACAAATAAAAATTTAAAAATTATTACCATTAGTATAGTTCCCAATGATTATATTTTCCAATAGTCTTATTTCACCAATTGTCAAAAGATGGTTAAATACTAATGGTTGAATTTTCCTTAATACTAACATCATTATTAATGAGTTATGATTTTTATATAGTACAATATAACCAAAATTTTATTTGGAAAAGAATATTATTGAAAAAGTATGGGTTGATACAATTTCACCAACCATAATGAAATTATCACCTAAAGAATCAATTCATTATCTAAGATGAGAAATGGTGTGGGTAAATCTATCTCAATTTTTATTCCTTTTTCATGAAACTATACATCAAACATTGGTGGTCTTAGTATCTATCAAATTTCTCCCAAAAAAAGATAGTGTCACCATATTTTCAAAGAAAAAATATATGCAGATAGCTCATGGGGATGCATTGGGTAATTTTAATCATGAGGCTTAACCACTGAGATAATAAAGTAATCACCTTGTCAATTTTATTCAGATTGATCAAATACCTTTTAAATATAAATCTCTAATAATATCTATTCCTTATTCGATAGAGGGTGGAGTTAACAGTGATGAAGTAACCAATAAGTTCTTCATCTCCTGGAAACATTTTTCTCACTCCTTTGTATATATTAAGTTGTCCCTATTTCATGTTATCATGATTAGTGGATGACAATGTCATGATTTGTTTTCACAAACCTCCTATAAAATCATGTTATCCCACAAAATCTATACATTTCAGTTATTATTTTAGGACAAGGTGAAACATCCAAAACCTTTTTCCTGGAAGGTTTAACTAATACTAAATGATTGATTATAATTTTTTCCCTGAGATAAATGTGTTGTGACCAAAATTCCCTTTTTTAACCTTCAAAATATCTACTCCTTCCTCTGCGGTTTCAATTGAACCCATATATAATCTTTTTCCTCCTTATAAATTTTGAAATATATTATATTTTTATAAATAAAAACATCAATTTTTTTCATGGAATCCCTTAAAGACTCTATTTATAAAATACATAAATATATAAGGTGAATTCATAAGTTTTATGGGAATATCAACAAACTCAAAATTCCCATATCATGTTAAGAAGAACATCTTTATAATATTATACTTCTTTATCATGAATTTATTATAACTAGATCGAAGGTCAATCTTATAGAATAATTGATCCCAAAAAATATGTTCAAATTAGTCATTAATCATTTGTAGAGGGTAAATTTTCTTCACTATGACCTCATTAAGTTCTATATAGTCAATTCATAATACTATTGATCTATCATCTTCATCACAAGGTGAATAGGTTCTCTACAAGGAGATAGACTTGGTTGAACAAACCCCTTATTCAAATGACATTGGATTTTTTAATTACTCACACTCCAAAAAATCAATTATAAATAGGGTCATTAATAACAGCATGGATCCAATCATGAGTTCAATTGAGAACTCTACCTCTTTTTCTATTGGAGGTACATGTAACTCATTAGGAAATATTTAAGTTTATTCCAAAATTATGGGTACATTTTATATTTTTATAAATTCATTTACTTCTTCTTCATCACAAATCATCTCTATAGGGAGGATAGTGGGAGGTACTTCTAGAAAATGATCAGGTCAAGATATCACTCCTTTGAAAACAACTATTGGGTTTCCATTAATAACTACTCATTTTCCTTCTCTTATGCAGTCGAATGTGGTATTATACATTGGGATCTAGTTTATCCCTATTATATTGTCAAATTCTAGAATGTGAATAAAAACTATATTGATGAAGAGATTGTTCTTTCCAATGTTAGTAGTATAGTTTTTATACATTGTTGATTTTGGGATAATCCCTCTATTAGCATTGACTATTAACACACCTGATAGAAGTTCATGGATTGATTCTACATTATATATAAACATTGTGGAATAAAAGTAATGTTAAATACCTGAATCAAAAAATGTGTTGTTTAGATTCGAGAGAACAATGAGAGTTACTACTAATTCATTATATAGATCTTCAACATCATTTTTCGAGGAAGAAAAATCATGACCTTTCTCCCTTGGCCTAAGCTAAAGATGACTGTGATTCTCCTACGTTAGCTTTTGATTTGAACAGTGATATAAAAAGTTCTCAGTCTATCTAAACAGATAGAATATGACTTGAGGCAGGGATTTTCCCATATTAACATTTTTATTAGTGTTGAGATGTTGAGGCTTCACCTCAATATGATAGTTTTGAACTATGTGGCCCTCTCTTATACAATTTAAATATTTCCCACTAATGAGAAAGAATTTACCGGAATTCTTCTTCCCACAGTTGTTTCATGTGGGAATTTGTACTTTCTTTCCTCGTCTTCTATGATAAAAGTGACCCCAATCTTGGCTCAATTGATATATTCATTTAAAATCAATCTATGAGACCACTTCATATATCTATATTGTATTTGAACCATCATAGCACTCCATTATATCTCCTCATATCTCTCATAGTCTTGATTGGATACATTCTTCTATATATATGGTCTTTTTATACTGATGAATTTATCAACCATTAAATTAGGATTCATGACAAATCTATATGTGTAATGGAAAATCCATGTAATGTTCACATCACTACTTCTCATAGATTAATTTTCCTTCTCCTACATCTATAGGAATTACTTCTACATTTTTATTCAAATCAAAATGGAGAAATAATAAATGAAAAGGACCCCCTAAACTCTTCGCACTCTATAACAACAATCTCCCTTCATAGACTGATTTTTTTAATCATCTCCCATGACTTATTAGCATCTCTATTTAAGTGGGATATATCCTGAAGGAATATCTCTTATTCTGAACAATGGAGTATATAAAAGATCTATTCTATAGTGATTATCCATTATTCAACCATCAATAGGTTAGTATATCCATCAAAAGAAGGTAGTCATTGATATATAAATGACTTAATAGAAAGTTGTAACCATTGAGGTTAATTAGATCTCTCAGCTTGATTCATGTTATTTTTTCATTGACTCAATTTAGTTGATTCATAATTCATAGCAAGATTTCCATTCCCGATTCCATTAGAGGGCCATCAACATATGGTTTGTTGCAATCACAATTTAGGTGGTTAATCATATTTACCTCTATTTTCTAAAATAATAAAACCATAATGAGAAAAAAATTTAGTTTAAGGATATTTTAATTATAAATGAATTTTATTTCTTAAAAAATCATTCTTAATGATATTATTCTTTGAAAAAATTTACATTTTCAACAAATACTTCAATAACATTTAAAAAAATATCCAGATTAACCAAACATATCCAATATGATTGTCTAATAATAAGGGTATAATGGAATACTATCATGCACAAGTTTTAGTTTGATTCTAGATCCATGTAGAGTTTTTGGGTGTTACCCATATATACGGCTATGTCAAATCCACAGCCACATGTTCGTATCCACAAAAGGATTTATTTTCGTTGAAACCACATACATAATACTTTACCAAAATACTAGGATTTTTTCCAATACTAAAACATTTATATAGGGTTATTTAAAATGTTTTCAAATATGAATTTTAAAAAATAACTAAAACAACTTTTGATAATGACTATTAAATCATTCCTTTTATATTATATAACTTTTCATTACATTGTACAAAAATAGGATCTTTTTATGTTTATTATCATGGAAAATAGGTACATAATACAAAATAAGAAAAGAAATTATTTAATAGATTCTATATTCTGTTTAAAACTTTCGTACTATGTTTATTCACTTCATACCATAACCATGGGACCTACATAAAAAGAATGGGTGAGAAAAAGCCCCAGTAAGGGAAAGCAAGGGAAATAGTTTACATGTCATCATGAGAAAAATATCAATAATAACATGAGTAATATAATTATGGAATAATAAATAAACCACGAAGCATATAATAATAATTAAATTAATCATAACATAAAAATGTGGCTAAAACATTTAAATGTGAAATTCACAAGCATATCACCATGGTTTTCTCATAGGTGTCATAAAATTTATCAATGTTATTCTCTGTAGTATCATAAAACATGCCATCACTAGAGATTAAATTATTTACCCAATGAATTGGACCACTATCAATGAAAAAAAAATCATATTTATTAGTCAATATAATAAATATATATCAAAGTAAATAATTTCTTTAATAACACATTAAAAATAAAAATAAATGGGATTCATATTAAAAGAACAATGTGTTTTAAAATAGTTCATAAAGACAAGATCATTATAACATTTTTACCCATGCAAAGAGAATGAGGGTTTAATTTATTCTAATAACCAAATAAAATAAATCATTTTTACGTCTATTTGAATACACCAAGAAAATAATGTGTTTTGGGAATTCATAAAATAAAAATTTATGAAAATTTCAGGGGGAGAAATGAAAAAAGTGGAGAAGTAAATTAGACAGCATAACCAGTATGAAAAATGATTTTAGAAAAAGGTAAAATGTGGATAGAAAGGTTATAGAACTAATTAAATACTGTAATTAATTTAGAGGGTTAAAATATGATGGAAAAAAGATCTAATTTTGAAAATTGGATGACATTCAACTTAAAGAGGGAACGTGAATGAAAAAGGGAAGTAGAGATTCCCTAACCTAAAAGAGTTGTTCCTAAAACATGATGATTAGGAAATTTTAATTATTAATGAAAACTTGGAATGAATAATTTCTTTTTAAAACTACTTTATAATCATAGAGAATGTATTTATAGTGAAGATAAATGGAAAGGTATTTGTATTTGAAGAAAAAGTGGAGGATTTGTTTATTTATTTCCAAATACAGGCCTTAGATACCTTGGTTGTTGAAAATGAATAATCATTGGATATTTTAGGGTATATTTACATGATTTAGGAAACACAGGTCATGTTTTATATTATTTTAATTCAAATGTGTTGATAATCATTTTATATTACTTATTTGTTTCATATAAAATTAATGTTTTGACAAAAATTATGTTTTGAATGTTAAATATTTCATTTTTGACTTTGGAAAGTAAATTATATTATTATAAATTTATGAAAACAACGTAAAATACATTATATTAATAAAAATAAAAATTTTTGGGCATTTTTTGTGGTTATTTAGTAATTATATCATTAAAAAATAATTAAGAAGTCATTAAACAAACCTAAAAATTCAAATTGTATTTTTATAATTCATGAAAATATAAAGTAATTTTGAAAATTATCATAAATTATCCCTAACCTAATTTTTTTACATGATTATTTCAAAAATGATATATTTTTCACCCTAATAAATCTCTAATTATGAGATATGTATGTTTTAAATATAATTACCCTTATTTATTAAAAAAATAATGGATGGAAAATTCATAATAGAATTTCTAACAGTTGAAAAAATATTTAATCATTTATATTTAAATAAGAATGTTTTAATTATAATATTAAATTATAATAATTATTAATCATAATATATTAGTATATTATAAATATATATATGATTTTTATGTTTAATTTCTATATGAAAAATCGTATGAGCAAATTACATCTCAAATTTTATTGTGAAAAACAATTCATAAAATGGAATTTATGGAAGACGATTTTCTATTATATAATGGAATTACACTTTCTGTAATAAGGGAAACCACACATAACCCCTTATAATTGTCACATAAGTCCCAAGGGTATGGTTTGACAAGGTTATAGATTCATGTTGTGGTTGAGATAACATTGCTCAAGTTGTAATTTCCACTAACATGAAATTATCCCGTATGAAATTTCCTTTTTGATACACATTCAGAAGATCAACTGGGTCTTAGTCAATATAAAACCCCAGTAATGCTAAATCCCATCAAATAGTTGACAATGGGATTCAGAAAACACGACTCTACTAGTTGAAGCCATTGTTTCTCCTTTATAAATTAATTATTATATATCATTTACAATTACAAATTTTAACATAAAAATTATAACCAAAAGTTTAGTTTTCAATGGGCATATTGAAGAATACCCATATTTGATAGAGTCCAAAATGGTTGAATTGAGATCCTCAAATTTCCATTTATACTCCACTCTTTACTAAATAGATATGGTTTTTTTGTGAATGTAACAATATAACGCAAATTTTCCCAGAAAACAAATATTATTCCACAGGTTCAGTTTTTTACATACATGGTACTTTTATCAACAAGAACATTAATAAGATAGTTCATATCATATCGAGTAAAAACCCATCTGATTGGCCAAATGATATGTCTCATGAGATAACTGATTGATGGGATATCTATAACTAGGGCCCACCTATTTCATACCTATCGAATGTAATAATTTCATATTGATTAATCAATTTATTTTTCCTTACCAAATATTCTTATTTATTTAATGATACGATTTACCAATATTTCACACTCAGTCAGATAATCTTTACGTACACATGATATGTAAAAATGCAGAAAGGTTTTGAAAAAAATTATAATCATCACATCAGAGAATTTATATCAAAAATAAATTTTATTTCCAACATATAATTGTCTTATAAATGTTTTTTCCCAGAGAACGTTAACAATAACAAAAGAAAGTGATATTTCAATGATAATTTTTAGCACATGGAAATTATCAAGACAAACCCCCGTAATTGAGATAATTATGTTACAAATTTATAATACTTAGATATAAGAGTGAATCATGATATTAATTCATAGAGTGGAAGTATATACAAAACATTATAATTGATTTTGGAATAATAATAAATAAGTCTCAATGGAATTTAAATTGAGATAAAATAAATTACGTTATTATATCATTTAGTTTAGTGGTATTTAACCTCTTGTATAGTTTTCAAAACATGTTGACAACTTAAAATATAACCAACATAATATTTACAATATCATATATTATCATTTTATAATATATTCATACATATTTTATTAACAATAATTTATTATTTTCATTGTTTCAGATGTTAGTTGTCATGTTTTTCAAATATATTTTGACTCGTTATTTTTTATATTATTACATATGTCAAGATTACCTAATCTCGATATTGTAAAAATGATCAAATGTTTGAAAAAATTTCGTTTAGAATTTCAATGTGAAATAGATTCCAATTTCATAAATTATATTATTCTTTTTATAATTTAATTATATATAATTTAATTCAAGATTAAAATATAGATTATCTATATAAAAATTATATGAAAAACAAGTTTTCAATTAAAATTCTGTATTTTTAACTATTCATAAAAATTAAACATGACAGAAAAATATTAAAAATTTAACCTAATATAATTTTAAAATTATTATTTCAAAAATATATTCTTTTTTGAAAGAAATATGTATAAAACTTCAAAAATTTAGATATTGATGATTTGGACCATTAAAAGATGGAAAATAACTTTTTTTAAAAAATACAATATTTATGCGTAAAATGGATTTATTCTAATCATACACCTATAAAATCAATTTGATGAATATAAAATTTTTTATTTTAAATATAATATATATTAAATTAGTATAATTCATTTATATTTATTTATTTAATTTTTTAACAAAAATCACTTTTGGAAGCATAAAATAGTTCATTATAATAATATTTCCTTCATTTTAAATTGGTTTTGATCATCATTTATATATAATGGTTAACCAATGAATTCAAAAATATATTTCCAAAAGATAGTTAATCATATATATAACAACCAATTTAATGGTGAGGTTTTATGTTATTATATTAAATAATAATATTTTAGTAATATATTGTTGTTTTATAAAACTAACATTTACATATAACACAAACTACCAAACAAAGTCATTATTTTGTGCAACAAAAACTATTAAACAATTTTGTTCATTCAGGCAATTAATGATAACTCTGTGTTGTTTTCATTATAAGATATATAATATATTTTTTAAAAATATTAAATATATCATACAGTCACAAGACATTATATACCTTTATATAGTTTGTGTTTCATATCAAACACACTATTTAATAAAATTTTTGTAATTTAGATTTATGGGGTGTTACAAAATATGTTGATGCTCGCATTTTTTTTATTCTCCTACACATTTTTTAATCATGGAAATGTCATGTATTTTTCCATCACATTACATTTTACTTGTTACACATGTGCACGATTATTGTTTATAAACACAAGCTCTATTTTTTATAAACACTGTTAGTGGTATCCTAATAAATGTATCTCAAACCATATTTGAGAAACCTATTGGTACACACAATGTGTAACGCCCCGACCCTAGTTACCCAGAGTCGGTGCATTATTACATAACATTGGCATGATCACAAGAAAGATCAAATCTCGAAAGACCGATTGGTTTAGTAGCCTTGGAAACACTAGATATATTCATAAGTTTTACATTACATCATAAAATGAAAAACTACTACAACAACATAATGTCTCCACATTCCACACTATTATCCCCTCATAATATCCCTGCAGGTCATTCATAACTTACTTTTTCACATCCTGGGAAAAATAAAACATAGAAAAGGGGTGAGCTCAAATGCCCAGTAAGGATAACAATATAGCGAAACATTCAAAAATAAGCAGAAACATTTAAGGCAATGCATTACTGAAACAAATGCCTTTTAAACTTGAAATTCAACATAGTATAGAAAAAGTAAAATGAAATAATTACATTCACTTGTTCACATGGATATTCTACTAATCGAATAATCACATGCAATATCAATAACCACTTTCATAATGTTGGAATGCATAATGCCAGACTATCATAACCACATAGCCAAGGCCTCGTGCCAAGACTACAAATAATATTTTGCCAAGGCCTTGTTCCAAGACACTTGTTTGTCTCATGAGACCTACCGATGCATCGAGGAGCTATAGCGGGCTCAACCCGTCACATATTAATTCCAATGCATTCCCATATGAAAAGGTTTAAACATAACATAAACATTCGTATTAAAACTAGCATAAAAAATGTCAATAATTTCACCATAAACTATGAATGGTATAAAAATAGCACATCCGCAGTCAAACATATCACAAAACCTTCAATACAATATATAAGTTTTGTATCATAATAAATCAACTTCAAATAAGCGTAAAATCCATTAATGGATGTTGACATAGATGAAATCAAAACTCTTTTTAGAGAAATATCTATTTCTATTTTTGAAATCATTTAAGAGCCATATAAAATAAAACATTTTCTTTGAAAATATTCTTATAATATTTTAAGGAAAGCTTTGAAGATTTTATAATGGCGGAAAATAGCCGCACCCGCCGTATAAGTTAAAAAAACATTCTTACCTTAATTCTGTCGAAAAGGTTAAAAATGACCTTGTTTTGAAAACGACGGAAAGAGTCCTCTTATAAAAAGTCAAAAAAGGGTATAAATGACTTTAACCCATATTCTTGTAAATAATAAAAATGTTTTGAAATACATTTTTAAGAAAACATGGATGTGGATGATAAAGAGATCCCAGTAGATTATTACATATAAACAATCTCAGATAATGAAGAGATTGTGAAATAACCCTTACCTTGTACTATTCCTTGGTTGAGGTAGGTTAACCTCCTGTATAATGGTGAAATAATTGTTTATTAAATTATACAAGAATCATATACATTGATATTATATCATATATGATCTTTTAATATTGATTTGATAATAATATCTTTGTATTATCGTTGTTTCGGGTGTTAACTTACTTGTTTTCTTTTATATGTTTTGTTACGTAAGACATGTTTGTAAAGGATAGGTTTTATATTATTAATATCCAGAATGATATCAAGTCCTTAAACATCATTTTTTAAATCATCAAATGATAATTATACTTGAATGGATATGATGGAGAATGAATCTCATCGTGTTCGTGGAGATGGTAGTCCGTACGTACGCACGAGTGACAATATCATTCTTTTGATATTAAAATAATATATAAATGGATGGTATATCATATATACAGAATCATTAACATGTTATATTTATTATTTACATGACTTACACATCATTATTATACCCATCCAAATAATATTATATTGAATAACAATTACACAACCACGTGGAGACGGTAAACCGTACGTACGCACGTATGGTGACATGTTATTCAAAGGGTGGATAGAATAATGAATATGGTTGTACCATATTTATAATAAAATCAAAGTATATATATGATAGTGGAGTTATTATTTTAGAATGGTAACAACAAAGGAAGAATAAGTGGAAGAAGAAAGGAACTTGGAAAAGTGTGGTGAAATCATTACCTCTTCTTCGGTTTATTCCTTTTGATTTGATCAAAAGGGCTCCATAGGTTCGCTTTCTGATCAAAATAAGGACTCTAGAATGTAGTGATGGATGTTGGGAGAGTATTTGTGCAGAGTTTGGCCGATCCAAAAGGCTTTGAAGGTGTGAAGAGATGAGAAGGAGGAGTGCCTTTTTATAAGAGGGGTGAGGGGCACCTTTGGAAAAGCTAGAGATATTAGTTTATAATAAATTAATATTCGGTTTACAATGGCTAAAAAGTTGATTATTCAAAGGTTAAAGTGGGTATGGGTCGAAAATAACTCAACCAATAGAATTTAGACAGGTTTGGGTACTTATATTAACCTTATCTTTAAGTATTAACTCTAAGTTAATTAGTTTCACTTTTACAATGTCTCTTTGTATTTTTATATAATATGGTTAATAAACTTACTATATACATCCAAGAGACCCCCAAGTGGTCAATTAATGATGAACCTATCATGATATAAGTCTCTTTTCCGAACCTTATAATTTTAGGAATTTAATATCAATTAATAATATAACATTTGTTTTAAGAACTCTTTTATGTCAATTTTGACACAATTTAATAGTTGATTTTTGTGAAACTCATAACAGATTGATTACTTCGAAAAAAGTCAATTAAATAAATCCTAATATATCATATTATCCTATAAAATTAGTTTAATTCATTAAAAGTTTCATATTATATTTATTTGGGTATTTATAATATCAATTATTCTAATTTTTTACTATTATAGTAATTAATTCATCATCATTGTGTCATAAATAAATTAAATTATTTAATGTCTAAAAATTATAAATAAAATATAATTATGTAGGAAATATTTTTATCTTTCTAATTAATATTTATAATATAAAATCCAACATATATAACCCTATGTAAATTTTTTTTTTCTAAAAGATATATGCTTGTGTCATTTTTGTATTCATTTTAACTTAATTAAAAAAAAGTCTCCCTATCACCTACAAGTGGCACCATGGGGTCCCAAAATCAACCCAAAGATGCCTATGGTCGAACATGTATCAAACAATAAGGCTAGGACACGTTTTAGGATAATTTAGTATTATTATAATATTATTTTCTTAACCCTTATTTACCGGATTTACCCTTAACCATGGTAAATAAAATATTTACCGCAGTAATTATTCAAAATGTCTAAAAATAAAATTTACCTATTTACACAATTTGGACATCCTGATTCCAAATATGGAATCCATTTTTCTAAATTCAAAAACACATGAGTGTCAGAAATTAATTTAAAATTAATTCCCGCTGTCAAAATAAAAAGAGTGTTTTTTAAGAGATAATAACTATCAAAAGATTGACATTTGTTTATGTTCGGTTTAATTGTAAAATTATGTCCAATGACCAAAATTATATTAAATGGTAAAAATATATTCTAAATATAATTTAAAACCACTCAAATTCCTAATTTATCACAATTAATTATTTTGATTTAAAAAGTTGTTTTTAATTAAAATTTACTAATTTTCACTATTCATCAACATATGAAAGTTATCCGAAAAGTACCAAAATTTCACCTTAGGATAAATTCCATATTCCGAATCCAAAAATGAAGTCTGTTTTAAAATATAAAATATATATAATTTCAAAAAGTATGTATTACTATTCATAACGGCTAGTTTGATTGGTTATGGTGTGTTAGAAGTCGGTGTTGCGTACAACACACGCTATCACATTATTCAAAGAGAAGCGTACCGTAGAAGCTTGCGGTGTTACACAAAGGCTTCATGGACGTAGTTATGGATAGGGTAAAGTTCCATGTTTCTGATTATATATTTTTTGCAGCATGGGAGTCTAGGATCATTGGACCATGTGATGGATCATGACGTTATCTAAATATAATCATTTTTTGGGTCCATTTTATCTAAGTATATTATTGTGTTCCTCCTATCATTCCTTCCTATTTTCTTTTGGTTTAGATACATTTTATTAAATCATATATTATATTGTACTATCTATTTATATTAATATATTTTAATTATTATCATCGGGATGTTTACTTTATTTTTTCCCTTCTCTATGTCTTTATTATTCTTCCATTATTTGGTATTCATGTTTTTTACTACGGTGTGACTCTGACAATGAGGTTATAGTACACCCTTAGTACCTCAATGTAACCTCAGTTATAGTCATAAACCATTGGAATTCAGTGAGAATATATGGAGGGATTGATTCGAACTACGTTTAGTTATTGATGAGTGAACTGGTTTCAGGGCATTAATAATATGTATCATATGATTTTTTTTCCATATTATTTTTGGATGGTACAATAGATACTAATACATTTTTTAATTTGGTAATGAGCATATTTCTAGTAATATCTAACCAATACATGGGATAAAATCCCAATAACTAGGGATGGGTCTTGATGTTCTAGTTTATACATGTCACAGTTGATTTGAATCTATTGTTGGGTGACACATCACTATATGATATTTTTATTATTATAATATTGGAATAAATATTTTCCTTAGTTGATATGGAATGGAATAATTGATCATAAACTATTTTAGTAACCTTATTGAAATAATATTTCATGCATTATGACATTCCATGTAGGTTGCACTGGGAGATTACATGATACTTATGATATGGTCCTTGAGTGATACATATGTTATGCAAGTAATGTTTCTGTAGAAAAAAAGTATTTAATAATTAGTAATTAAACTGTATATGTCAACCTAAATGGTATTTTAGCACAATGGTTGATGATTCTAACTTAAAAATCAACTATCATATGTTAGAGTTATGTGATTGGGGTAATGTAGACTAAAATGTCAGTTTCTTTTGAATACATGAATGTAATTTGTAACCTTATTAGTGAACCTACCCTTATAGATAAGGAATGATGATTAATTTAGTTAAATAATATTCTAATCCCAATTAAATTTATATATTTAATGTAAGGTAATTTATATAGTTAAATAAACTACCAATTTAAATTTATAATGCATGTACATTTATAATTTGGTAAAGGTACTTCAATTAACTAGTTCATTATTTAAATGAAAATAAAGATAAATTATAAAGTATAATATTTTAGGGGTTAAATGGGAATTTTAGTTGAAAAATATGTGGTTTATTCCTCAATAACATGTAATTGATAGTCCATATATTGGAACCGTTATAAAGAAACCTAGAGTTTAATTGAGAAAATACCTTTTTAGTGGGATGTATGCAATGTCACTAGTGTTAATTTTGATCCTTCATACCACTCAGATCAAGATTTATAAAATGGAAGAGGAGTTTGAATTTATATAGGAATCCATGTACCTATCCCATTCTAGTATCTCTGTAGTTATCATTATTAAATACCACTTGAGGTAGGTGTTTAGAAATTTTAGAAAAATTCCACCTTGACTTCTTTGAGTCATGCACTAGGATGGCGATGAAGACCAAGCTCTAGATGTGGTGATACCAGAGATTCCATTTTTTCTTCTAGTAGTTCCAACTTTGGATCCCCATTATACTCTAAACACATTAGACAATTCTTGTAATCATGGAAAATTTATATGGAAATTGAATACAACACAAGGAGATCTGTGACTTTCCTTATCTATGGAAGAGCTGACATGAGAGTTCTAGTAGTATCATCCACAGAAATTGTTTTGAGAAAAGAAGTCATAATGTTAGAGATTCATGGTTATAGGTAATGGTGAGTATTTTCAAGAACATATATAGACAACCTACTTGTAGAGTTAATCTCTCTATGTGTATTCGTAAAGACTCTACATGGATATGGTGGAATATCATCTCTCAGAATGATCATCATCTGAGTATTCCCTATCCCAGTATGTAGATAGTATTTTATGAAAACTTATTCCATAAAACATATAGGGATGATTATTCCAGGGAGTTGAAGAACACATATCAGGGTTTGATGAGTGTTATGGAATACTATAATTTTTTAATAGAGCATTATAAATTTTTTCCTATATATATTGTATATGATCTCGAGAAATAAGTCCAATTTGATGATGGTCTTAGGCATTCTATTTTTTATCCAGTGTATGATACTTGATTGAATACCATTTCGGAATATATTAAACAAGGATCTTATTAATGATCACACCATGAGGTAATATGGACATCCATATCAGAGTGGACCATTTTCGTAACTTATAAGTGTAGTATGTGGTGGAATGAAGTGTTGATTTTGGACCTTACATGAGGGAATTAGTAGTCAGAGTGCATGTACTGGCAGTTTCATGGTCCATCATCAGTGTAGGAAGAAGGGGAACATGAAACCTTATTCTGATAGGTCCCCTATTGAGTTATGATCTCATTAAAGGATGGTCCATATACTATTTTTTTATAAAATTCCCTCAAGTGTCCTATGAGAGAGGATCAACAAAAACTATTGGCCTTTTAGTATGACCAACATCTCCAAGTCTAGTTGAGTGATAGAGTGCTTTCAGTAGGTCTGACCAAGGTGTGGGTCATGGATGAGGGTTCCAAACCCCAGTTATGTAGCATCACCATATATTCTCTCCTCAAGTTAGTGCTTGTGTATCTCAGGGATATAGAATGGGTCTATTTTATGATATGAAACATGTCCTTGGGTTGTAACGTCATGAGAATTCTATAGTTCGAGGTGTGATTTTATTATAATCTACCTTGGTATCAATTTTATTAGAAACATGGATTCAAATTCATTTATCTTTATGACTACCATGTAAATCCATGGACTGCGATATCAATATTTCTGGGGGGTTATAAACCTTGATACCCTTTTAGATACATGTTCTAAGAGAATATACTTTATTAGGAGTTCCCCATAATATTGGAAATAATCATTTTCAATAAAACATTATCTTCCTGAAGATTATTGGTTTCCACATTCTTATTGGAAAGAAATGGTTATTTTCTCATCATTGATACAAGGATTGATATGGCAAGTGGTTGTGATTTACATCACCATACGATGGTACAAATATTCAAAAGGGAGAGTGGGATGTTCATGTAAAAAGATCTGGACTTGAGCATTGTGGGTTTAGTGGCATGAAATCCATGGGTTCTAGCCTTACTTGTCTGACTAGTGGATACATCAAGTCAATTTTCCTCTTGTACTAGATCATTTTAAGGATGTATTTCCTAATGATTTTTTTTACCTCATTAGAAAGATGTGGAGTTCCTTATTGAGATGGTTCCAAAAGTTTCACTTGATTCCATTCCTCTATAAACAATGACCAATACTGAGTATAATGAGAGAAAGATATAGATGTTGGACTTCAAAACTAAGGGTTATATACAACCTTGTACTTATCTATTAGGTTCATCGGTCCTTTTCATAAAGGGTGCTCATAGAACCCTCAGTCCTTGGAAGGATTTTAGAGATGTTGAATCAGATTAGTATGAGGAATTGGTATCCTTTGGCTCACATAGATGAAATTTTTTATCAACTATAAGCCTCACATGTCATTCAACGTTAGTTTATATTTTATATTAGTATTATCAATATTTTGGTTTTATAAATTTATTTTCATGAGGGAAAATTTTGATTTTTCGTTTAGGAAGAATAATTCACACACTAGGAACATGGTTAATGGAAACCATGTGATTGTACTTTGGAAACTATGTTCCCAAGATATCAGTATTGTATGGCCCACACACCCTACCGCAAGGTCATGCTGCCCTGCCACGATAATCGTGTGACCAAGATAATGGCACTATCCAGGATGCAAAAATAGGGACATGATTATATGTCCCCTCCAAGAAATGCATGTGGCCTCTATTAATTTTAGATATATGTTCTACATAGTTGGTTCATAGTCTTGTAGAATGTGTGATTGAACCATGTGTCCTGCCAAATCAATTTATTTGTTTTATTATTCTATACAACCAAGATTTTTCCCCAAAAAAATTTCATCACCCTATTTGAACCCCTATAAAATAGGAAAAACTTCTCTCCCCATATCTTCCCTTAGGATTTAAAAATTTGAGATTTTTAATGTTGTATCTTCAACAAATAACCATTTCATCTCAACTAATATTCCCTTCAACCCATGTTATTGGTTCCCTATTACTTATTTAATCTGTTTTATCTTCTCCATCAGAAAGGATAAAAAACTTGTATTTAATATAGTTTCTTTTGGTTAGGTCTTGGTATTTTTTGTGTGAAATTTATTTTAAAGAATCTTTAAGAGGTGAATTTGTTGCTTCCAAATATATTTTTGATGTTTCACATCAAGTGGTATGTTTTCCATGATTTTACATTACTTTTTTAATTTTATAACACATTATTTCATTATAAATTTTATTATTAAATTGTTTGTGTGGGGAAAAAGAAGGCTACCCTAGATTTTTGTGTAAGATAATTGTCTGATAGTGATTTTCCATTTTTTAATTTTTGATTTTCATGAGTGATATTAATTACTAATATTGTGGTCATGTAAGAGGTAATAGCATGTTGTATAGGAATTGAAGTAGTGAATAGGTGAAATATTGGTATCTGGGTTGGAAGACTAGGTCTAGATTGTTATGTGAGTCAATAGGGTTGGGTTCAAGTCTCCCTAGAAGGGTTATATAAAAACAATAACTAAAAATTTATGATTGGGATTGGATTGACCGAGATGGAGATGGGCTTATTGTTCAAAGATGTGATCACTAAGACTATGAGAATCAATGGACCCCTCGGTCCCTAGTACATTAGGTATTTTTTGGTTCCCATGATATAATTACCATTTTTTTCATTCCTTCTTTGGTGTTGAATCATGCGCTAAATAAAATTTTAATATTCCCGATTTTTGAAAATTTTCATGATAAAGTTGAATTTAATATCATTTTATAGAATATATTTTGTTGGTATCCTATTGGAAACTTTATATCACTCCCTAAATACACCCTCAGGTGTATGTTGAGCTTAATATGTTTTTATCAACTAAAAGAAACAATTCATATGGTGGAGATGGTGGTTCTATGTGAAATTAGCATCTCCATGGAAAAGTGTTAGTGGATGTGGCATGAGTGTCTTAAACTACATGTTTCATGGATTATTGTGGTCTAGTTGGTCGATGTACTATTTCTTTGTTGATGTTGTTTTTGGTTGAAATTAATAATGTTTAACTCATGTTGTAGTGTTTTCATATGAAATCTTATTCATTGAATGCTTGATTTGACTTGATATGGGATTCTTGTGTGTGATTTGTGGTTCAATTTGATAGGATAAATCCTTCTGAAAGGTTTTACATAGTGCCCGGACTCTAGTTTCTAGCTTGTGGAAGCCAAGAACACCATTCAATCTATTCCATAGATGGGGTTGGGTTTTGAGATTGATTGAATCATGTAATGAATCGTATAAAATTTTCATCAAAGAATGTTTTTTCCATTATTTGGTTCATTTATTTTGGAGAATCTTCATAAAGAGTATCCCAGACTATTCGACCTTGATTTTTTGTTGTAATTGGGGTGTCTCGAAAACAAACATCATGGAATGCATTGGGTCACCAGAGGATATTATTTACATGTTTGGAAAAAAATAGTGTGATGTATAGGATTCATACTACGCAAGGACACCAAGATGGGGTGGAGTGGTTTGATCAATAATTCTGTTTGTTTCAACTTCGTATTGATTTGTTGAATTTTTTGAAAAATTTACTAATAATAAATTTTATGAGTAAATTATTTATGGTATCTTTGGTCTTGTGGAATGGTTTATCATTATCCTTCCCCAGAGTCTTATTTTGATACTATATAATGATTCCATATAGAAATATCCTCTTCTAGTTAGTCTTCTAATAGTAGAAGAAGAGGTTCGGGCTATTTGAGCATCAGACCAAGGAGAAGAATGTAGTCCTACTCTTGTTAAGGAAACAAAACTAGGTATGGAATTTGATAAGTTTATCAAGTTCATCAAGAATAAAATTTCTTCCTTATGGGGTAGCATGTACCCTGAGGAATAATAAGAATTATTTAAAAATATTTAGAGGGTCTTCTAAATTCTTTAGTGTCATGATGTGGTAATGGTGAGATGTTCTTTGTTCATGTTGGAAGGCCCCAGCCATTGGTGCTGGGACATAGTGGCATAATCCTAGAAACAAGAGGATACAGTCGGGAAATATTTCAAGGATATTTGAAAAGTGATGTAGTACCATCAGATCATAACCCTTGATAAGTCATAAGTGTTTATAGATATCCATCATAGGGATCAAACTATGTTGGGGTATGGATACCATTTTTCAGGGTTGGTTTTTTTTTCAACCAATTTTGTTTCCAATGAGATGCTAAATGCTCAATGGTATGAGATGATGTAGTTTCTAGAAATTTGATCCTGGGTATTATTATTTAATTTGAAGACATATTTTGTGTTTTGTGGCCAAGATCTAGGGGTTTAAATTGTCTCTGAAGGTAAACATAGTTTCTATGGATCATTTAAAATTGTTGAATTAGGAGTTCATGGAACCTCTAATAAGAAAATGAAGTGTAAGATTACATAAAAGAAAGGAGGTGGTTGTTTACAAATCCCATCAATACATTCTTTGTCTACATCCATTTTTAGTTGGTTTTTTGTGTTCTATCATTGTGGAAGGCCCGTGAAAATACATTCAGTGTGTTTAGTTCCATATTTACCCATCAATTATCATGGGAAAATGGGTAACATGAAGAGGTTCTATTGGAGTGGTGGAACTCCACATAGTGGCACATGATCCTCCACAAATAGATAATTTATAGATTAATCTGCTGTAACAAGGGCCTATGGTCATCGATCTATTCAAAACTGAAGAAAGGATATATCATATTACATGTAGAGTTAACATAAGATAAAGATGAAAGTAATTAATATACTTTATGTATCAGTGGAGATGAAACACAATCATGATATGGAATAAGAATAAGCTGAATTAGATACATGACTTGTGATTTTTTATGTGAATTTTTATTTCATCATCCATTAACATCACATTATTTGATAAGGGTGCTTCTAATTCTTTTATTTATTCCTGGACTATTGGATTTATAAAATTACAAACCTAGATCATTCCTTAATCCATGAAGATAGCAATTATTCATATAATAAATATGTATAAGTGTTCTAGATATCCATCATGTTCTATCACTCTACTAGAACTCATATTGGAATGGTACGTTTTAGTTATATAAATGGAAGTCTTAAAAGATATTCTGGGCATGGAATAGATAATTGTTTCAAGGTGAAGATGACTTTTTATTATTAGGTGAATACTTTTCTGGAATCTAATATGAGAACTCTAGCCTTACAAGTTGAATAGTATCCTTGACCTTGGTAAGCCAGACATCCTCTTCTGTAAGTAGGAATCCTGTTTTCCAGGTCCCTTATCTTATACTAGAGGATGATTGTAGAGGTTTTGAGAATGGGATGCCTCCTATGGTAGATGATTTTCCAGATGTGTTCTGAGATGAATTATACTGTTTAACATAAAAAAGGATATGGATTTTACCATTGATTTGATATTGGTAAAATAGCTGATAAAACTTCCCTCGTATCATGTGGCCCCACTAAATTGAAAAAATTGAAGATTCACCCAAATAAATTGGAATCAAAAGGAATAATTTACTAGAGAATCATACCTTTGTATGCTCTAATTCAATTTATTAAAGAGTCTTATGTATCCCTTAGGTCATGATCTGATTACCATAAGTTAAATAAGGTCACTATCAACACTAAATATCCCTTTCTCTTTATTTATGACCTTTTTATTAGCTCAAGGGGAAATGTTTTTTTTCCAAAATTGGATTAATTTCTTTGTATCACCATGTTAGGGACAGAGAGTGATATTTTCCCAATAAAACTATCTAATGAATTTATGGTCACAATGAATATTTATTAATTCCATTCGGGCTGAAAATTATGTGGTTGTTTTCATAGATCGTATGTAGTGGGTGTTATATCTATACCATGACTCTTCTATAATTGTTTTGGGGGATGAAATGCTGGTTTATTATAGGATAGTGAAGGACCATGGAAAAATACCAGATGGTTGTGGAAGAAACTCTTTGAGATCACCATCAATATTCAATGTTATCCATTTGCACATTCTAGATTCAGAATATCAATTTCATGGGCCACATGATCTAAAAATTTGAAGCTTTAGTGGACACTAAGAAAACCAGAGCTGTACAAATAGGATAAATAGAGGAAAATATTACAAATTATGATATTATTGGGAATTATAGGATATTATAGGTAGTTTTTAAGAAATTTTCCTCTGATAACTTTTCTTATAACCGTAGATACTCGAAAACGGGAAAAAATTGTATGAATCCTAGAATGCTAGATATATTTTGATGAGATCACATGATGGATGAACACTGCATTTTTATTGTTTATATAAGATATATAAGTGGATATGTAGTCTACTATGATGATTTATGTATGGGTAATGGGTTTATGTTGATTAACGATGACAATATGGTTGATTATGGCTCTTTCTAGCTACGAAGACACGAAACAAATTACCAATCACACAACATAGAACAAGAAATAGTGATACATTATTTAAATAAAAAAACATCACTACCTATTTGGGGAGAAACTCATTGTCTAATTATATAATAAAATATTAGACTATATTTTTTTCTAAAATAACTAAAAATTAAGCAAACATCAGTGGGTTCAGTATCATCAGGGGCATAAATTTTATATTTTCTGTACCCAGAGAAAATGTAATGTGGTAGTTGATGAACTAAGAGGGATGAAACTATAGAAAGATTTGATGTATTCTATTGATTAATGGACATTGACGAGTCTTTTTTTTCAAATGTATCAGAAATCCATGAATAAAATTAGAGGCATGTTCTGGGATTATATTAAGTGGATTCCCTATGTTTAGAAGATATTATAGGAGAGAATCCTGGTGATGGATTGTGCCAACATTTTATATATCTAATAAATGATGGGGAGGTTCTATGTGAGTGGTTATTATTCCCTAAGGGATTTTTATGTATTAATGGTCACTTTTTGGTGGCATTATCTTTATAGAATGTGGAGACACAAGAAAACCACCACTCAAAGTGAGATATTCCTCCCAAAACCACTATGTTGTTTAACAATGTAGATAATAAATTTTAGTTACTAGGTATAAGGAATGTTATAGATGACTTTTTATTCTAGTTATATACAAGTAATTAGAATAAATATGAGCACCATAGATCATCAGGATTGATTCAAACTCTCCATATTCAAACCTGTAATTGGTAGAAGGTCCCGTGGACATCATTATTACCTTTCCTCATGTACACATAGGAAGGAACACTATCTAAGTGGAGATTGACCATCTGACCAAGTCTTTCCATTTAATTATGATCAAGGATTCAACCATGGTGGATGAGTTGGGCTAGTTGTGTGTTTAGAAGATTGTGAGTAATCATGGTGATACAAAAGTTATAATTTCATCCAAGAAAACCCATTTTACCTATGGGTTATGATAATACCTTCTGATGGAAATGGGGACTCAAATAATACTTAGTAAGACATATCATGCTCAAACAGATTTTCAGACAGAGTAGGTGCATCAAATTATGTGAAACATGATTTGTATATGCGTGTTGTATTTCAGATGCTTATAGAATTTTTTTTGGGATTTAGGGAATTTTATCATAATTATAGTTACCAATCCACATTTAAATTTTCTCACTTTTAGGTTCACTATTTTTGGCCTTGTAATTTACCACGGTGTTAGATTAAAGTGGTTGAAACTTATTTGTTATGACTAATCATAGTGAAAATGGATCCTGGTAATGATCAGTTTATTAGAAAATAGTTTTATATGATATAGAGACACAATAAGTGGTTTTCTTCTTATCATTGTTGAGTATTAGAGTTCAAAGGGGGTCATTGGGTGTTTTTATATGTGGGACATCATTTGGGTAATCTTCATATAATTAATTTGTGAAATTTTATGCCAATCTATGTCAGAACTTTTGAGATCACCGAATGAACCGGTAAGGTGGATGACATCGAACTTTATCATCCTAGTTGAAATTTATCCATGATGTGTTACATGTCTCTTAATATAATATGTATAACCTAGAACAATGTCATGAACAGATTTCGGAAGAGTTGGAGAAGTAATCCTAATTTATTTGGTTTCTATGACCAGTGAATATTTGGTATTCTCGGGAGAAATTTCTTCTAGTGAAATCCGTATAATTGGTTCTATTACTTATTAAAAATCAAAAAAAATTAACCAAATATGGGAGTGAAACTATTTTTTGGAGCACATGTACCCTCATTTCTTCTCTGATTAGAATTTGGTTAGAATTTCTTAAAGAATTTTATTTTTTGAGGGGATAACTATCTCACGTGTGGTTTCATTTTGATGAATTTATTGATTTTATTTTGTTTCATCATTATTACATATATTTCTCAAATTATTTTGTAGAAGAATGGTGGTTTTTGGCCAGGCACAAGGAGGCACACAATTGATACTTGGTTAGGGGAAAATGTGTGCCATCCGAGTGAAAAATATGCACCATATAAAATGGAAATGGCCAAGAAACATAGACTTGTTAATAGGCATGCGACCCTCCTAGGGTAACCGTTGGACCATGACATCAGCATTGTCCAAGTATTGTGGTAAGGCGTATGGGTATGCACCACCTACATGAAAATCATGCGGCCTACCATATGTTTAATTTTTTGGGTTTTCCAATTATACCCCTCCACAATTTTAATACCCTAACACCCATATTTTTCCAATTTAACCTCCTATACCCTAGGTGCACACACCTATACTATTATCATCCATTGGGATTCCAATATTGGGTGGTTTTTGTATTGTATCTTCGATAAATCATCATGCATGCTCCTACTCTCTTATCATTTTGCATCGTTTTGGTACCATGATTTTTAATTTCGGATTTCTCAATTACCAATAGATATGTTGTCATAAATTGAGTTCATTCATGTTAATCTAGGATAGATATTAATTTCTTTGGTTTTTTCCTTCTTTTCTAGAGTCTCCGCTTTCTGTACGAGTGGTTTTTTTTCATATTTTTGAAGTATCCTACTAAGAGGTATGGTGTTCCATGCATGGAAGACCATTAATGATCTAGTAATGATTGATTGTATTTTATTTTAGTTTTATAAATATTGTGGGTTGTTTGAAAAGTGTTTTCAATGAGTTTTGGTACGAGTTTAAAGTTTTATAATTATTTTAGCATTGTAAATGGTTGTTTTTCAAGTGTTATTTTGAGGATTGTGATTGTGGTTGTGTAAGAGGTGACTTATTGTGAAATTGGTATTGGAATAAGGAACATTGAATGACTTGGTAACTAGGTAAGTATATAATATCTAGTACACTAGGTGATTAACAATATAGAGGCCTTGTCTCCCTTATAGGATTATATAATAATAATAACAAAACATTTATGTTGTGGATTAGTTTAGTGATATTTAAATCGACTAATGTAACCATGAGGTGATCATTGAGAGTACAAGGGCCATAGGACCCCGAAAACCCTATTATGTAATGGATTTCCCATTGTTTCAAAATATATGATTACCATCTAAATTTTTGAATCATTTATTCCATTATTTATTTGGAAGCATGTTTTAAATTAAATTAGATTATTCATTTATTTTTAAAAAAATTATTTAAATTTTACATTTAATTTCATCGAATTAAATCTACTTTGGTGGTCACCTACTGGGGAAATTGGATCACAACCTACATAGAACCCTAGGTGTATGTAGAACATGTTATGTTTGATTCAAGTAAAATAAAGAACTCATATAGAGGTGATGGTGGTTCTATGTACTTGTGGTTTCTCCTTGGACTTGTGTTGTAGGAGGATCTATGAGGGAGTTCACCCACATGTTTCATGTAGGTTTGTGGTCTAGCTAGTCCACCTCCCCTTTTTGTTTGTTGTGGTTTTCAGTTATAAACGTTAATGTTTTAACTCTTTCTATAGTGTTTCAATTGATATCTTTTATTATGAATATTGGTTATGATGTGGTGTATAATTCTGTTGGGGGAGGTTGTGGTTGGATTTCATGGGATAAATAATTCTCATATTTGATACTTGATTCCCCATAACTACTTTATATACTATGAGGATAATTAATTCCTTTAGGTCCATTCCATAGATGGGGTCAAGAGTCAGGTCGAATGACAACCTGTCCTGGTTCATGATAGATCGTGCTTTTTCAGAGATTGATTTGAGGTATATGAATCACTAGGAATCCTTTTGACCATTAGGAAAACCTCATAAAATGATCCATAGATGGTATGGACTTTATGAGTATCTAGTAATATTTTTTATCATCACAAATGCACTGACCACATTCATGGCCACGATGAATCAAATTGTACACATGTATTCATTTGTAGCAGTCTCTGTGAATGACATCTTGGTGTATTCTCATACTGATTGAGATCATGAAAAACATCTTGAGTTAAATTTTAATACAATAAAATAGAAAAAAATATATTCTAATCCCACAAAATTCTACTTTTGTAATGACAAATTAAATTTCATGGGTCATATTATCATAGAGGTAAGGGTATGTACTCGCTCAAATATGGCAAGATCTGTAGTTACCTAGGAGGATCCCATGAATGTTTTTCTAACGTTTCATATTTCTTGGGGATGGATGGTCATTACCGTTGCATTATAAATGAATTCTTAGGTCTAGAAGATCCTATTTAGGACTTGACTAAGAAAAGTATGAAAATTGAATATTCAAATCCTGTGGGATAGCATTTTAAGAGATAAAAGGGACATTGAGTTTAATACTGATCCATATTGTGTCAATGATGGGAATAATTTATACAATTTATTGTGATGCATCATGTATTGGAATGAGTGCAGTTATGATGTAGGTAGATTGTTTTGTGGAATATGTGCCTCATCAGTTGAGTCCATATGAGAATAATTACTCAACACACAATACTGAGTTAGTATCCAATGATCACAATTTTTGTTTTTAGAGACATTACTTATAGGAAGAGTATTCTGTGGTGTTTACTATCCAAAAATGAATTAGGTACATTTTCACATATCCTGAACTAAATATTAGGATGAGAACGTGGGTTGAATACATACCATCCTTCAATTTTATACTTTCTTATACACATGGGAATGGAAATATATTATATGATGGATTGAGTCAAAGGACTCAGAAATAGATAGTTCAAGAGACCACTAGTTAGTAGAAACAAATGGATTTGTTTTCTAAGTTGCGCTCATACGTTTAGGATTATCTTAGATAGTCTATACATTCATCATTATCAATGGGGTCTTTAGTTTTAGAAAAATTGAAATTGAGGTAGTAATTAGACCCCAAGGGCTTAAAAATATGGAATATTGTTTCAATATAGGATCCATAGACAAACTAAATTTTTGATAAGGATGAGGTCTTATTCTTTTATGGATGTTTCTGGTTTCCTATTGACATATGGGAACAATTGGGGAAATAATATCATTCTTCTACATAAATGGTGTATCTGGATCATAAAAAGTTGTATCATTACTTACATCTCAAATATTGGTGTTGTGATATGGAAAGGGAGATAGATAGTTTTTTAATTGATATTCAACTTGTCAGTAGGTGAAAGAAAAATTCCAGTGACAAGAAGGGACTTTATAGATATTTCCTATTCATGAGTAGAAATGGGATGATCTCTCTAGGGATTTTGTGATTTATTTTCCCAGATGCCCTAGAGACACTGGTCTAGTGTGGGTGATCATAGATAGGCTAATGAATGTCACTCTCTTATTACCTATTTTAGAGACATTATTAGTGAATCTATGTTCATGACATTATATACTTACAAAGGTTCCCTCTTAATATAATTTTATATAGTGGCCCTCATTTTATGTTGAAGTTATATAAGGGTTTATAGAGAGGTTTGGGTACACCGGTGCTTTTGAGAATATCTTTTCTCCTTAGAATTATGTTTTGTTGTAAGATTTGATACATGTATTAGAGGAAATGCTCCACGCATGAGACCTTGATTCAGTATTTTATTAGGTGAAAAATAAACCTATTATTGATTTATAATAAATAAAAATCTTTCATGAAAATATATATATGGATCCCTATGAGGCCTTATATTATAAATTATTCTACTTACAATTGTCTTTTTATATTCTGTTGAAGCAACACTAATTGTAAATTGTGTCTTTAAAGAGATTTCAAAGAATGTACAATTGTTCAGGAATTGAATGGATATAGATCATTCTATATAGAAGTAATAATTCTGTCACATCTATCGACCACTAGAGTTTGAGGTTAGGGATATGTTATTCATACATATTTCTAAAAGACTGGCACATCAATATTTTCAACAGAATGGGACACATTAATCTATGTTTTTTGGACATTATGAGGTTCTAGAGAGGGTTATGATAGTATCATTTTAGTTTAGTTACCTAATTTGTATCGATCTATTCACGAAATCATCCATGCTTCATAGATTCACTATTACTATTTACACCCGTCAAAAAAAATTATCCTGATGAGGCTGATCTAGATGTATATGTGTCCTTTGAGGAGAGTAATATATCTATTTTGTACTAAATAATGAAGGATCTCAAAGTCATATAAGTCCCTCTAGTATAAGTGATGTGGAAGCATGATATATTTATTGATGAAACCTAGAGTATGAGGCAAACATACATTTCCAAAGGATGGAGTTATACTGAGATTATACATTAACACATTATAAGGGAACTTTTATGATGAGTTTCGTTATGGGAGAAACTGTCACGACCCGCCTTCACCAAAATGAGGGAAGGGTCAGCAGATTGCCATGCCCTTCCTTATTGATGTTGATGGAGAGATAATGACCCCTGAGACCTGCCTTTAATATGTCCCAGAGTGGTGACTAGCACCAAGGGTATAGAAATTTCACACAAATGGAAGGCATTACCCCTTTTTGTTTTATACGATCGGGAGATAAGATGATGAAACCCAGCAACACCGAGGTAAAAGAAAAGTAAATCCAAAAGAAAACCATTCCCACATTCATGTTCCAAAAGTAAAATCCACAAAGTACAATAGGTGACTACAAAGATAAGTACCAAAGAAAGGAAAACAGCAACTACAACTGCCCCAAGGGTCCGAGCTAGTATGGTCCTGCGCGATCCCTGAACTCCTCCTGGAAACCTGAAAGCAGTTTTATATATGTAGGGTGAGCATACAAGTACACCCAGTAGGGAAAACCAAAGACTCTCGTGCACAAGTGGGGGAATATACTAAAGTCCCATGAGAAAAGGAGTAAACCAAACACCTATCAAGGTAAATTATCTACCCGATCCTCACCAAGGCACACTCCCTAAATAACGCAAGTCATGTAATATATATAATAAGAGAACATCGATGTTTGGGTACCCTGCACCACTTCCCCACTAGTTATTGAGACGTCCTACGCATCGAACCAATCCCGCGATCCTCACCACAGTCCCACTGCCACACCCACCTGCAAACACTTGGGCCACAAACACATGCAGTCCCACTGCCGAATCCTGCCCGCAAACACCTGGGCCACAACCGTCACACATAACCATGCTTGCAAACACCTAGGCTAGAACAACCACCACCACGTAGGAAGACTCCTGGGCTACAAGATCCACTGCCACGCATGAAGACACATGGGCCTCATCTCGAAGACACTTGGGAAACCACCTACCGCACACACCTGGCCAACCACCACACTACCCCAGCCGAAGGTTCTTGGGCTAATAATGGACCTCAGGCCATCACAGCCTGCCCGAAGATACTTGGTCTATCCAGGAAAGGGAGAAGAAAATGGGCTAATAACCAGACACTAATAATAGTGTTTGGAAAAACACCATCCCCCATGAAATGGGGGTGTTCGGCACTAAGTGCTCAACATGGGTGGGGCGTGAATAAGAAACACAAAACTACAAATATATATATAGGTAACATGCACTCACCCAAAGTTTAGGTTTTTTTCTTCCTCCAGCCTAAAGGATACAAACAACACCCAAGTTCGAGTCACGCCTCTTGCCAACAAATCCCATTTGTTCCATTCTTGTTTCATGTTCAGTAATAATGTTCAAAATATGTTTAGGCACAACTGGGAAACTAACACCATAAGCATAACCAAGGAAAAGAAACCATCCAATCGTCAATTTTAGTACCCACACCTGGTTCTCTTGTAAAGGCACAACAACAAGGAATAAGTGAGATCCCTTGAAGTTCTAGAACCAAAGACCAACCCAACACACTACCCCGTGTCTCCCAAAACGGTTTCTCATCAACAGAAGATCCCACCCCAATTTTTGATATAAACAAGGTAACCACCTGGTCTTAAACTCGAAAACACTGAATTCATAAGATCAGGGGATCCCATCCCCAGTCCCATAACCACCGAGAGTATAAAAACATGGGATCCCATCCCCAATCACACAACCACCAAGAGTATAAAAACAGGGGATCCCATCTTCTCCCACACTTCCAGTAATCAGCCCGTAACAGGAAACAACCAAACCACAACCACCGACAAAAAACAGGGTCATACCGGTATTTTCAGATTTAAACGATTTAACACACTCTATGATTTCAATTTCCATGTTATTTAACCGAGGTAATCACAGAAGGGTCCTGGTGATTTCAATTTATTCAGTTGGGTATACGTGATTAACCAGTTTACTTTTCACAGCAAGAGTTTACAATTACAAAACAAGCCATCTAAAACATCACAAGGTTTCATTAGTGAACAGAGAAAAACCACCAACGACCATGATTTTCATAAGGCGTAAGCCAACACAACTCAGAAAGATGATCATAATTTAACAACCTCAACGATTACAGCCCCCTGCATTCTTTATAGAACCCAGTTCATTATATTTATTTAGGTCTGGTTTATCCAATTCTATGGAATGAAAAGCACACCCACCCCGCATGATAGACAAAAGATAGATACGAAGGAGAATTACCTACTTGTTGATCGACGGTCGACGCTTAGGACGTGTGCGGAACTTTATGCATAACAATGCGGCTTCTCCGATGCACAAAATCAGCTCGTCTGGATGAAACTAATCGCCGAGGGTGATCGAGAAAAGAAGAAACACAGGTGAACCCTTTAGTTATAAGTGTCACGGACGGTTGAGATAAGAACACCGAATCGCGTGAGCGGGGTTCGTGTGTTGACCACGTGGCCCAACATGTCATTAAAGGGGTCGGGTGGTTTAAACTGATGCAAACCAGGTTATTTCATTAATATTTAATTAAAACATTAGGGTGTTACCTGGATTTTAAAACACGCTTAATGAAGTAAAAATAGGGTTTAAAACCCAATTTGCGTAAAAATGAGCGCTACTGGAAAGAACCCACAGGGTAGGCCAGAGCCACTGGTAGCTGAGAGCTACCGGTGGGTGACAGCGACCGGTAGCAGAGCTACCGGTGGCTCTCAGTGACCGGTAGCCGAGCTACCGGTCGGCTGCAGCAACCGGTAGACCGAGCTACCGGTATGCTGGAGAGACCGGTAGACCGAGCTACTGTTAGGCTGCAGCTACCGGTAGACCGAGCTACCCATAGACAGAGCTACCGATAGACAGAGCTACCGGTAGGCTGCAGGTATCGGTAGACCCCTCTACTGGTAGGCAGCAGCTACCGGTAGACCGAGATACTGGTAGACAGATCTACAGGTAGCTGCAGCTACCGGTAGAACGAGCTACAGGTACCAGAGCTACTAGTAGGCTGCGGCTACTGGTAGACCGAGCTACCGTTAGGTTATCGGTAGGCCTACCATTATTCCACACTTCACCGAGATTCCCAGAGCAGAAAACCCAACCCGATATTTTTAAAATGTAGAGGACCCCCTAAAACCCGGGTCGTTACATCAGATACCTGTTAAATGATTCTCGTCCACGAGAATCAAAAAAAACCAGAACAAAATAGAGGGTCTGAACAACCCCCTCGAAAGATACCTCTTATGAGTGAACCCCACACATTCCTGACAAGAACCAAGCAACATTCAAACTGTCCAGGCATGTGGGTTGGGGAGTCTCCTACCCCATGTCAAGATATTAACTGCTTTGGGCGGCATTGAATCACCCGCGCGGGTTTAATCGCATCCACCTTGATGCGTCTTGATTAGGGGTCGGGTTCTCTCCTCCCCCTTAGCCAGGGATTTTCACACACATTCAGAGGAAAGAAAACCAGTACATTTCATAGCCAAAGGTAAAAACGTTCTATCACAATAGGTACAACAAGGAACAAAGCTCAAAACAACTCTGGGTACCGGATACGCATATTTCCTTCCCTTTCCAACATACTCTCCTCAATCCCACCATGTCCCCAAAACACACGAACCAAGGGAATGGTTCACCCACTAAGCACTTTTTCCTTGTGATCCTCGATCATCACCAGTATCTCCACAAAAGTCAAATCGTCCTCGATGTCCATCTCACACCAATCAAGGATGTGTGAATCGTCGTGCAGATACTGATGGAGCGGGCACACATGGAAGACATCATGTATACTCAGTAGCGGCTGTGGTAAAGCTAGCTGATAAGCCACTTCACCGACCCACCGCAACACTTAGAAGGGTCCAATGAACCTGGAAGAAAGATTACTCCCCTTGACGAACCTCCGCTGCCCACGCTGAGGGGAGACCTTCAAGAACTTGTGGTCTCCAACCTCAAACTCCAAGGGACTCCTTTTGGTATCAGCATATGACTTCTGTCGGTCCTGGGCCACCTTCATCCTTTCTTGTATGAGATGAACCTTCTTTGTCGCGCTCTGCACCACTTCCGGGCCTAGGATGTCTGCCTCTCCTACTTCGGTCCAACACACAGGTGAACCGAATGGCCTCCCATACAAAGATTCAAAGAGGGCCATACCGATGGTAGAGTGGTAGCTATTATTGTAGGAAAACTATACCAGATGCAAGTATCATACCCATGATCCCCCTGAGACTAGAACAAATGCCCGAAGCATATCCTCCGAGGTCTGGATGGTGCGCTCTGTTTTTCCATCTGTCTGGGGATGGAGGGCAGTGCTAAGATGTAGAAGGGTGCCAAAAGCATGCTGCAATCCTCTCCAGACTAGCGAGGTAAACCATGCCTCCCTATCCAAGACTATAGACCTCGGAATCCCATGCAACTACACCACCTCATACATGTATCTTCGCACCAAATCATTCACTGCACTCGTCTCCCTGATCACCAGAAAGTTAGTTGATTTCATCAACCGGTCCACTACCATGCAGATGGCGTCGTATCCCCCTTGGACCTTGGGTAGTCCTGTGACGAAATCCATAGAGATGTCATCACACATCCAATTGGGGACCTCTAGAGGCTTCAGTAGACTTCCTGGAACTCAGTGTTCAGCCTTCACTTGCTGACACACTAAGCACTTTGCCACAAACTCTGCCACCACTCGCTTAACTCAGGGCCACCATAACTGCCTCTTCAGTCCCTGGTACATCTTGGAAACTCTTGGGTGTACCGCCAGGGGTGAGTTGTGGAACTCACTAAGAACCCTTCCATGCATCACTTATGGAACAAACAACTTTCCTTGGAAATTCATCTGGTTCTGACCATCCTCTGTCCATCCTTCAAGAGCATTGCCCTGGTTAACCTGGTCACGCATCACTTCGCACTCTGGGTCTCCCCACTAAGACTCCTCCACTTTCTGAAATATAGATGAATGCACTGCTATCTGATATAGGCGGCCTCTACCGCTATCCATCCTCGTATCCAGGATCAAGGCATCCAACTCCTCCATCGCCTTCCAGGCGTCCACCGACTCTCGGACCGCATCCTTCTGCATCCTCCTGCTCAAGGCATCAGCCACTACATTTCCCATGCCCTCAGTATAAGATATCTCGAAGTTGTAATCCTGGAGGAACTCCACCCATCTCCGCTGTTGCAAGTTTAGATCCCGTTGGGAGAAGATATAACTCAATATTTTGTGGTCTTTGAAGACCACAAAAAATTCTCCAATGAGGTAGTGCCGCCATAACTTTATCACAAAAACGACCGCTGCAATCTCTAGGTCGTGGGTGGCGTAAT
The DNA here is from genome assembly GCA_963277665.1 of Viscum album. Classification (NCBI taxonomy): domain Eukaryota; kingdom Viridiplantae; phylum Streptophyta; class Magnoliopsida; order Santalales; family Viscaceae; genus Viscum; species Viscum album. The sequence continues at coordinate 112,088,438 of OY728151.1, forward strand.
TACACTCATGAGGGCATAGCTTCCTGGACCCATAAGAGATCACCCCTTGTCGCTGCATCAACAAACATCCTAGGTCCTGTCCTGAAGCATCACGGAACACCTCATAGGCCACCCCTTCTTCTGGTAATCTCAGTACTGGGGCACTAACTAACATCTCCTTCAGATAGTTGAAGGCTAACTCGCATTGCTCATCCCACACGAAAACATGGCCTTTCTTGTTCAGGGTTGTCAAAGGGGATTCTAATCGGGAGAATTTGGGTATGAACCTCTGATAGTAACCTGCTAGCACATGGAAACTATGGACCTCTTCCATATCCTTTGGTGCTGCCCAAGAAACAACTGGCTAAACCTTTGACGGTTCGACCACTACTCCCTACTCGGTCACCACGTGCCCGAGGAAGTGCACTTCTCATGTCCATAATTTGCATTTCGACAACCTCCCATAGAGTTGATGATATCGAAGGACCTCCAAAAGTTCCTTCCGGTGCTCTGCATGGTCCTCTTCTGACCTCGAATAGATCAGGATATCGTCAATGAACACAAACCACGAACTGATCCAAGTACTCTCGGACGATAGAGTTCATAAGCCCCATGAACACATCTGGGGCGTTCGTAATGCAGAAGAGAATAACCACAAACTCGAAGTGTCTATATCTGCATCTGAATGCGGTCTTCGGGATGTCTCCCTCCTTCACTCTCAGCTGGTGATACCCATACCGTAGGTCGATCTTCAAGAACCATCCTTCCCCTTTCAGCTGGTCGAAAAGATCGTCTATCCTCGGAAGAGGGTAGCGATTCTTGATCATCACCTGATTCAGCCTCCTGTAGTCTATTAAAAACCTAAGACCACCATCTTATTTCTTTGAGAACTTGACTAGAGCACCCCACACTGACGAACTCGGCCGAACATAATCCCTCTTCATCATATCGTCAATTTGGATCCACAACTCCCGCAGCTTTGATGGTGCCATCCGGTAAGGTGACATTGAGATCGGACGAGCGTTGGGCTGCAGGTCTATCCTAAACTCGATTTCCCGTTGAGGGGGTAGAGTTGTTACTTCCTCCGGAAAGACGTCCATAAACTCACGGACAACCTCTCACACCTCCACCATCTCAGCATATACAGACTCCACTGTTACCTCGACCAACAAAGAGAGGAGGGGTTCCTCTCACCTGTCACCCTTCTGACTGCTCCGCTCGCCAGTGAAAACAACATGCCGACCACCCATGTATGAGAACACGACCCTTCCTCGAAAGCAGTCGATGACGGAACACACAGAGAATTGCCAGTTGATTCCTAGGATGACATCGTATGGATGTATATGTAGCAAAAGAAGATCCCTAACTGACTGATGTGGCCCTATCATCAGTCTGCATCCCCGAAAAACAGACAACAAGTCGGTCTGACTCTCGAATGGTGTGCTCAACACCAGGGGAACTGGGAGTCTCTCGACATCTAGACCCAAAGGACGGGCTAGACTGGGTGCAACAAAAGAGTGTGAAGCTCCAGTATCGAACAAGGCATAAGAAAGGGTATTAAACAAACTGATCGTACCTCAAACAACCTTCAGCCCTGCTGGAACTTCTGCCTCTGCCGCATGTAACTATCGATGCCCAGCTCCTCTCCCCCTTGGATGTCAGCCTACTCCCTGACCACGCCTTGGTCGAGGTCCCTGAGGTCGGCCTCCTCCTCCTACTTCTACCCTCGGAGGAGTGGGAGCTCACTGTCCCTACTACTGCTACTGGAAAGGCCTGGTTGGAAGCTGCTACTGGGGCGGGTGGTGAGGCTGTCTGCCACCGCCGTAATGTACCCAGTCCGGGCATTGACTCTGGAGATGTCCAAGGCTCCCTCAGATGAATCACCGCGGTCTCGGGCTCGAAGGAGAAGGCAAGAACCAGGGGATTGAAACTAAAACTGTTGCGACCTGTTCCCTGTTGGTCGGAACCTGGAGGGTCCTGACGCTGGGGGCCTGGTGCTGACGACCTTCCCCTTTGATGGCCCAAGATGGATCCCCTCTCGTGACACTCCTCTTAGAGCATGCATCCTCTCCACCACTTCGGCCTTCTTATGGACCTCCAAGTATGTCGGAAGGGTAAAGGGTGTAACATCATACTGGAGGGAGGGTCGGAGCACCTCCTCCAAATGTCTTGCCCGAGACTCATCGTCGGGAATGAGGTCCAGAGAAAAACCTAGGAGGTGCTTGAACTTGATCCCTAGCTCCCTCATGGACATACTCCCTTATTGGAGGGAGAGTAGCTCCTGTCTCTTTTCTGCCTTCATTGTCAAAGAGAGGAATTCCGCCCGGAACTCCCTCTCAAAACCAGCCCATGCCACCTCAGCCTCTCTCCTCTCCCCCAGGTAAAGCGTCTGCCACTGACGTTCCACTCCCTGCATCTGGCTGACGGCCAAAGGAACCCAGTACTCAGTCGGGTCCCGAATCAGGCCGAAAGCTATCACTAGCCCCTCTAGCCAGCCTTTTGTCTTCATGTCAGAGGTGCTGCCCTCATACCTCTCGAGGGTCTGTCGCTGGAATGCCCGAAGAGTCCTTTTCCACTGGTCGTCCTCCTCTTCTCGGTCAGTTCTCTGCCGATCGGCCAAGGTAATCTATGGGGCCTCGATCATCTGTACCACACGCAGTCGCCTTCCAGGTTCCATATCTGCAAGGTAAACAAGGAATGACTAAGCCCAAGTAGTCCAGAATATTGTCTTTAAAACTTCTTAAACATTTAGTTTATTATTAATCCACAAAACACCCCAGAAACAGAAGAACACAAGTCATTATAATGCATGTACATTTCCTAGGGTCTCTACCCTACAATCAGCATGGCATCACTTGGTTGCATAGTAGGTCCAGAGTCCTTGCGTCAGATCACGGGGGGCCATAAAATCTTGTGTCCTTGCCGGTCTTCCCTAGCCTAATTCACGCACCGAGGTCACCCAATACTATTTCCCTACCATCCCATGCAATCCTTACGATGCCTAACTCCAGACTCCATCCTATCATTCAACCATCACCTCTGATACCATTCTGTCATGACCCGCCTTCACCAAAAGAAGGGAAGGGTCAGTAGATTGCCAGACCCTTCCTTCTTTAAGTTTAAGGAGAGATAATGTCCCCTGAGACCCGCCTTCAATAGGTCTCGGAGTGGCAACTAGCACCAAGGGTATATAAATTTCACACGAATGGAAGGCATTACCCCCTTTTGTTTTATAGGATCGGGAGATAAGATGGTGAAACCTAGCAACACCAACGTAAAACAAAAAGTAAATCCAAAAGTAAACCATTCCGACATGCATGTTCTAAAAGTAAAAGCCACAAAGTACCAAAGGTGACTACAAAGGTAAGTACCAAAGGAAGGAAAACAGAAACTGCAACTGCCCTAAGGGTCCAAGCTAGTATGGTCCCGCGTGATCCCTGATGTCCTCCTGGAAACCTGAAAGCAGTTTTATATACATAGGGTGAGCATACAAGTACACCCAGTAGGGAAAACCAAAGACTCTCGTGCACAAGTGGGGGAACGTACTAATGTCCCGTGAGAAAAAGAGTAAACCAAACACCTATCAAGGTAAACTATCCACCCGAGCCTCACCAAGGAACACTCCCCAAATAATTCAAGTCAAGTAATATATATAACAAGAGCACATCGATGTTTGGGTACCCCGGGCCACTAACCCACTGGTTATTGAGACATCCTACGCATTGTACCAATCCTTCCATTCTCACCGCAGTCCCACTTCCACACCCGCCCGCACACACCTGGGCCACAACCACACGTAGTCCCACTGCCGAATCCCGCCCGCAAACACCTCGGCCACAACCACACGCATTACCACTACCAAATCTCTCCCACAAACAACTAGGACACACCTGTCACACGTAACCACGACTACAAACACCTAGGCTAGAAAACCCACCACCACGCCTGAAGACACCTGGGCTAGAAGATCCACTACCACGCCCGAAGACACCTGGGCCTCATCCCGAAGTCACTTTGGAAACCACCTGCCGCACACACCTGGCCAACCACCACACTACCCCGCCCGAAGGTTCATGGGCTAATAATGGACCTCAGGCCATCACAGCCATCCCGAAGATACTTGGGCTATCCGGGAATGGGATCAGAAAAGGGGATAATAACCAGCCACTAATAATAGTGTCGGGAAAAACACCCTCCCTTATGAAATGGGGGCGTTCGACACTAAGTGCTCAACATGGGTGGGGCGCGAATAAGAAACAAAAAACTAAAAATATATATATAGGTAACAAGCACTCACCCAAAGTTTAGGTTTTTTTTCGTTAGCCATCCTAAAGGATACAAACAACACCCAAGTTCGAGGAACGACTCTTGCCAACAAAACCCATTTGTTCCATTCTTGTTTCATGTTCAATAATAATGTCCAAAATAAGTTTAAGCACTACTGGGAAACTAACACCATAAGAATATCCAAGGAAAAGAAACCATCCTAATATCAATTTTAGTATCCACACCCGGTTATCTTGTAAAGTCACAACAACAAGGAATAAGTGAGATCCCATGAAGTTCTAGAACCAAAGACCACCCCGAGACACTACCTCGTGTCTCCCAAAACGGTTTCGCATCAATAGAGGATCCCACCCCAATTCGTGATATAAACAAGGTAACCACCCGGTCTAAAACTCACAAACACTGAATCCATAACAATAAGGGATCCCATCCCCAATCCCACAACCACCGAGAGTATAAAAACAAGGGATCTCATCCCCAATCCCACAACCACTGAGAGTATAAAAACAGGAGAACCCATCCCCTCCCACATTTCCAGCAATCAGCCCGTAACAGGAAACAACCAAACCTCTACCACTGACACAAAATAAGTCCATACTGGTATTTTCATATTTCAATGATTTAACACACTCCATGATTTCAATTTCTGTGTTCTTTAACCGGGGTTATCACAGAAGGGTCCTGGTGCTTTCAATTTATTCATTCGGGTATACATGATTAACCAATTTAATTTTCACAGCAGGAGTTTAAAATTACAAAAAAAGCCATCTAAAACATCACAAGGGTTCATTAGTGCACAAGGAAAGACCACCAATGGCCATGATTTTCAGAAGGCGCAAGCCAGCACCACTGAGAAAGATGATCATAATTTAACAACATCAACGATATTATCCCCCATCATTCTTTATTGAACCCAGTTCATTATCTTTATTTAGGTCTGGTTTATCCAATTCTACGGAATCAGAATCACACCCACCCCACATGATACACAAAAGAGAGAGATGAAGGAGAATTTCCTACTTGTTGATCGACGATTGATCCTTAGGTCGGGCATGGAACTTTACACATAATGATGCGGCTTGTTCGATTCACAAAATCGGCTCGTTTGGAAGAAATTACTCACCGAGGGTGATCGAGAAAAGAAGAAACCCAGGGAAACGCTTTAGTTATAACGGCCGCGGACGGTTGATATAAGAACGCCAAATCGTGTGAGCGGGGGTCGTGGGTTGACCACGCAGCCCCACACATCATTAAAGGGGTCCGGTGATTTAAACCGACACACTCAAGGTTATTTCATTTATATTTAATTAAAACATTAGGGGCTTACTGGGCTTTTAAAAAATGCTTAAAGGAGTCAAAATAGGGTTTAAAACCCAATTTTCGCAAAAAGAAGTGCTACTGGAAAGAACCCGCAGGGTAAGCTAGAGCCACCGATAGCTGAGAGCTACCGGTGGGTGATAGCGACCGGTTGCTATTAGCCACTGGTAGACCGAGCTACCCTTAGATGGCAGCTACCAGTAGACCAAACCACCGGTAGATAGAGCTACCGGTAGACAGAGCTACAGGTAGACATAGCTACCGGTAGGCTGCGGCTACCGGTAGACCCAGCTACCGGTAGGCTGCAGCTACCGCTAGATAGCCTACCGGTAGACCGAGTTACCGGTAGACAAAGCTACCGGTAGATATAGCTACCGGTAGACCGAGCTACAGGTAGACATAGCTACAAGTAGGCTGCGGATACCAGTAGACCATGCTACCATTAGGCTACCGGTTGGCCTACCGTTATGCCACACTTCACCGAGATTCCCAGACCAGAAAACCCAACACGAGATTTTCACAAAGTAAAGGACCCCCAAAAACCTGGGCCGTTACAGAAACACTATAAGATCATGGATTTTATTATGAGATAACGTTCCTTTATTTTGTAGTTAAAACTATGATTTATTTGTCATTTTTAATTAACCTAGAGATAATGCCTTCTGGCTGGTCATTTTCTTGGAAGGAAAACTGCAGTGGGATGGTGGTTAACTGCATGACAAAATATGCAATTTATATTTAAACACACAATGTGTATTAAATACATGACATATCATGGTTTTTGTAAAACCTTTTTTCAATGTTTAATGGTTTATACCTAATGGTAGAAACCTAATAATTTAAAAAATCATATTGCATATACATCTTGTAAATTACACGGGTCTGTTGTTTATAAAAGAGGTAGTGCCTCTTATTTTTATAGAAGCCAACCCTCATTACTATTTTTCATATGAGCTCTGTCGTAAGAGATCCACCAATAAAGTAGAATAGTATTTGATCCCGTATCTCTTTCTAAACTCCTATTTGAGTGTCATGTATCATGTTGGATACCCACTAATAGGTTGTACATTTTTAATGTCCTTTAATTATTATTCCTCTTTTCAAAAGAGTTATTCTGATAAGAGCTCATATATTATATTTTTTTATGGATTTTTTCTCTTCTTTTTGATTTAATCTGATATGGGAAAAGGCTGGTATAGGATGAATAATCCCCTATTTAAAAATGTTAGGTGTTATAAAACATTTCTCTAAGGTTATTTTTCTTATCAGGTAATTTTTCTTATGACGCATGTCAGAGCATCCAAATATTTATCCAAAATGAAATGAGAAGTCATATGTTAATTATTTCATCTAATTTTGGTCTCCATTTTATCACTTAATAAAGGTTGGAGGTTTTTAATAACAACCCAGGACATCCATGTGATGTTTTCAATTATCTAACATGTTTTAAGCCACCTCGTTGTGTGTGAGATCACTACCCTTGTTCTTGGATCATCTATAAATAAAATTAGTTTTATATATAGGATCATCAATTAATGTTCACATTTTTAAATACTTTTAGTGGTAAATTAGTTTTTATACGAATGTGTGAAATCAGATGGACACACTCTTGGCATATGATATATATATTCGTATTTATAATTTTGTTATAAACACTAATACAACCCTTTACACATTATATACATTTTTTAAATTGTATATATCATTATGAAATTTTGTTATTATGAATATATGAAACCTGATACACTATGGTATGTAGCTAACTAGTGGATCAATGTATGGCACCCATGAAACTTATGTATTTCAACATTAAACATAGAACCGACTAGGCTATAGACATATGGAATATGTGACACCTATATATGTTCTGTTATGGTATAGAACTGATGAGGAAGTTTGAGGAATGGAACTTTTGACATCCATATAATTTTACATATTTGGATATATCTCTCCCTAGTTTTTCACCTTGAGACATATCCCATTTATGTTTGATACTCTTACCTCATTAGTTGTTTGTTGAAGTGGAATTTTACTACTATTGACACTTATCAAATATAATGATTCTTATATGTTATAGCCTTTTTTTATCATATTTTTTTCTCATGGACTTTTCATGTAAGTTTTTATTCACATTAAATTATGATAATTTTAGCTACACAGATTATTGGTTTATATAAACATGATGAATTTTTATTGAAATTGTGGCGGGTTTCTTACTATGTATATATTTCTCCCTATTTGGGCTTCCGATTTTCTACCCAGATAGACTTGATTGATTTATTTATAAATAGTGTAAAGTGACCAGATACTAATGATTGATTGGTTATTTCATGGGATTATGGGTGCACAGCTTTGAGATGTGGGTTGTGATGCTATTTAGAGATATTATTTTATTTTATCTCAATTATTTTGGTATGCATATATGTTTGTGTGCCCACTTCAATGTTTTCAAGAGTAGTTTTTTAATAAAATAAATTGGAATTATATTTTATATGTTAATTTATATTTTTCATGATGGATTTTCTATTATTATTATCTAGATTTTTACCGATTTTGTTTTCATATTTATGTTGTTATTATGATTCCTTTATTCTATATACTTGTATTATACCTCTCTAGGACTCTGATGGTTATGGAATAGTCCCCCCCACTACACCACCATAGAACCTCCTTATTAGTTGGTAGGATTTGGAATATGAGGATGCATGATTGAGTCCTTGTGGTAAAATGGGCTTCGTTACATATGATTGAACTGGGATTGGGATATCACATTAATAGATCACAAAATATAATAAGGGAAACTTGTTAATGCTATGATACTATATATATATTATTTCCCATACAAAAACCCTATTTACAACACTGACCACTAGGGATATAAAGCTCCTAAAATCATAGAAAGGGTGAAGATTCATTCCTATATTCTATTTACATTATTATAAATGGATTATCCGATGGTATAAAACTTCTTACCAATTTATAATTTAATGATCACTCTATGAATCTAAAGAAAAGATGTATTTTGAACATTATATATTTAGTGAGAATAATATAGTATTAACTTTTTCTTAGTAATTATAAATATGAATAATATAATACTATTCTCTTTTAACGCATTCAATCATTATTTATTCCTCATAAACAATTCCCATTGATTAAGTCATAAATTATCTATCATTCCTTAACTATTGGGCACTAAGACATAACTATTTCTATTTAAAGAAAAATATTTCTAAAAATGAAATAAGAAAATTACAACAATGAAACACATCCTACCAAATCCATCCTCCAGAACATCATCACAATCACAATTCTAAAAATACCATATGATCACACAATTAACTACACAATAATACTTGAACCAATATATCATAAACTACCCTTATAATTGTACATAATATGATAGTACTAGGATTAAATTTATATCACATTAATTACAGTAATATAATTAAAACTATTGCAAACCCACCATGAAAATGGACAGAATTAAAACTCAATCATTGATTCAACTAATGAAAACAAGTATAGATTATGTTATACTAGTCATAAATAGCACGAAACATTAATTCCATAAATAAAAAAATTCCATCACCATATTAATTAATATTTTCACATTGATTACATCAAAACCAACATCAAAATTTTATGTTTTATAAACTAATATAAGTTATATAATTAAAATAAATATACTTAGTCCAACACTAAAACTTAATATAAAATTCTATCAAAGAATATTACATATTATTTATATTGTAACTATTATCCAATTCATTCAATATCTTTACGTTCTTTATCTAGGAATTATAATCAACACTAATAATCATAATCACAAAAATACACTACCACACATTCTATGAAATTCCATAATCTAAAAACATTAATATAAGTATAATCACAAGTAAATAAATAAATTAAATATGAATAATTTTCAGAAATATTATTCATTTTTATTGTAGATAAATTTTATCTATTTACCCTTTGAAAATTGAGGCATGGTAATCATAAATATAAAATTATCATAAATAAGGGATGTTTTGCGACCATAGAGAGTTGTAAATTTTACCATTCTCCTAGTTCCTGGTATAATGCATGATTCTATATCATTTTATCATTGGAACCAACTATGTTAATAATATTTAAAATTCTATCTTGTATAACTTTATTATAGGTGATTCCTTCTTCTGAGTGTGTCTCTACAGGCATCGCCTGTCATCATTAATAAAAATGTTGATGAGATCCTAAGACTTTGTATAGAGTGATTAATGTTAATCTAGGTGAACATTAAGAATACATATATATTACCATTGATTGATGATTTATTTTATAAATTCAGAGGGGATAATTGTTTTCAATTGATTATCCTTCGATCCTTGTACCAATAATTGGGCGTTTTTAAAAAACACATGTGTAAGATATTTTTACAAGCTGTTATGGTCATTTCATGTTTTTAGTTATACCACATGATCTTACTAATGCACTAAAAGTAATTATGGAACTAGTGACCTGAATAATTCATTGGTTACTATACATTTTCAGGGTTACGTCCATGGATTATATAGTTGTGTAGTAAATGTCAGAGGAGGAACTCATGGATCACTTGGATTCTATTCATAAAACCTTGAGGGAACATTATATGTATGATATTATTGAAAATTTGAATTTCTAATCCAGGTAGTAATCTTTTTGATGAATTCCATACCTAATAGGGGAATATTAGTGGATTCCAAAAAGATATTTGTGATTATTCCAAGGTAGTATCCCTAAAATGTTTTTGAGATATTACATTTATTGGGGTTGAATGGTTGTTACAGTTGGGTTGTTTGGGACTTCTCTCAGATAGGTTCAATAATAATAGATTTTACCCATATGTAAGTAAAATTTTAGTGGGATGAATATATTTATAGATATATTTTTTATCTAATGAGAAAATAGGTTATGTACTATGTATCTATAATATTATTCCATCATTAAAATAACTACCCACCCCTTATTCTAATGTTGGTAGTGGCTATGCACTCACTGAATACATTGAATCAATATATGTCTGGTGAGTGATATATAACATATTATGAGCATAATATAATAAAACAAATTTTAAATTAGATATATCTAAATATGGTATAGAGACACAAGGTTGAGTGTGTTTATACTTAAGATTTTTATATTGCATATACTCCTCAAAAATGAAATTTTGTTACTAATGTATTGGGTAGGAAATTATAGATATAATCAATGAATGATTCATTAGAGGATTGGTTTTTGATAACATTGTTTATTGAGATCCAATTTAGAGTGGAATTGGATGGTTGAAAGGTGTTATTTGAATTTGTAAATGTCAAATCATCATTTGGGGAGTGAAATAGTATCAAGAAAGAACATGACACTGAGTGTCAGTGTTTAATAAAATCATTAATGGTGGGGATACCTCTGGTGAGGTGTACTAGGATTTTAGTGTTTCTTTATGTTCCCAGATTAGGTTGTCTATTATGAGTTCTATAAGACAAGAGTTGAATGATATTCGAAACACATAGTATTGGTTCATATAAACTGATACTACGAAAATCAATCACAACATGAGATATCGATATTGGAAGCTAGAGATGATATGATCTAAAATATATATTGTGTCAATGTTCATAAATTATTAGAATCTTAATGTGTAAAACCATAGTATTTCATCTAAGATTCATCCTTTTTTAATATATATATGGAAGTGGTATGATAATTCCAAGCACTTTACAGATATCTAACCACATACTCCTTCTAGGTATAATTTGATCTTGGTAATCTTTTATAGAACTAAAAAATCAAATCATTTAATACCCATCAAGGTGATAAAAAGTTACAATAGCTTGAAAACTTTTATGTTTGGGAGGTTGTGAAGGTTTATGGTGTTTCCTTTATGAGTGTTTCAAACTAGGTCCTACTATTCAAATCAAGGATCTAGAATTGATTTTAAGAGGTGATGGGTTGTCTATTCAAATTGATAAAAACAGATCATTTCAAGAAGGATGGATAGGCAGAGTGCACTATCCTGGTTCATAGAGATATTCTCTAGGCATTCACGCTGGATATTTCTGTTCTTGGAAAATTCAACTCCCTCTGGAAGAGTTTTCCAATAAATATAGTTATCAATATTCGATATTGAAGGAACTCATTGAGGATTATATGGGTGGATATAAGGATTAACCTTGTACTAAGAAGATTTGGGATAACTATCCTTATTTTGACTATGCATCATCCAATAGTTAAATGAAAAGGTGTAGGTGATCCGTAAGAGATAGTTCATTATAAAAACTCATCAAAAAAACCTATGAATACCATCAACATCGACCTTTATAGTTTGAGTTTGGTGCTTAAGTCCTTCCTCATGTTTCACCTCACATGGGTTATAATTTTTTTAGTAAGGTGGGTAAGATGTCACTGAGGCTTGTAGGACCCTTTAAAATCATAAAATGACATGGAATAGTGTCATATCTGTTTTACATTCCATATCAATTTTCCTTGATTCATGATGTCTTTTATAATTTACAATTGAATAAGTATCAACCATATCCTTCTCATGGGATTTATTGGGAGGATTCTGATCATGATCTATAGTCCTCTCTGGTTGAGAAACTAGCTTCGATTATAGATCCCTAAAATAATTTACTACATTTTAAAATGACCAATTTATTTTGTGTACTATAAAAGTGAGGATATTATATCCACAAGACATTAGTGTGTGGGGTTTTATGATATAATATTTGACTTATATTTTTATGAGTCCGTGATATTGATCACTTTCAAAGGTCGTAATTTATTCATGGTGGGGATAATTTTAACACCAATTAAATTAATGGTAGGATTTAAAATAATATTGTTTTGTTCTTTGAAGTAATTATATAGAAATAGGGGAAATGTGTATTGAAAATTGAAAATATCAAAGACAAAATTCTTGGTACATGGTTTGTGTATATTTGAGATTAACTATAGAATATTTATTTATGTGGTGATAAAATATTTATTCAGGTTTGGACCCTGATTAAACATACTGTGTGACAATTTAAGGAGATTGTGTTGGTGTTTTGATTATTTTACAAACATGTCACATTGTGTGATCATGGTTTTTATGATTTTAGGGAATATCTAGAGCAAAAATGTGAATAATTTTTAAAAATTAATGTATCCACACATGATTGACACACATCTTGACTAACTTTGTGTCTTAACCATTTTTGGCCGTCTAACCATTAAATATTTGGATTTTACCAATTTTACATTAGATGTTTTATGAATAGTAACCTCATAATCGTCATTTAGTTTGAGATGGTCCTTAACAACTAATATAGTTATATTGTTTTGGATTCTTGTTGGAATTGATCCATTTTTAACGATCACATAGAGGAATGTTTTGTTTGTTATTCTATTTTTCCTTTTCTTTATACATAATTGTAGATATTTTCTCCTTATTACCATTGGAACATGAATGTGTGATAGATACTAGATATAATGGTTTTGATCGAGTATTAATGTATTATATTAGGGATCTAGGATCATGAGGACCCAATCAACTCATTCCCATTCTAGTTTTTCAATAGTGATTAGTTTTTACTACATTCTATTGTATGTGTATCTATAAATGGGTTATAACACATGAATTTATTTATGTTATTTTGAATTTATTTCAGATATTCCAAAATATTTATTGATCTATTTTTTTGGTGATTTTATAGTTAAAGAATCATGTTTTTAGAGTTTTTTTATATGAAAAGGATTTTTCTAAAAAAGTATTCACTGAAATACATATATGGATGTTTTAGTTATAAAGTAATTATTAATGAATGGAAGAAGATGTTTTTTTATATGGAATTCTTTTAAAAAATTTAATCATGGGTATTTAATCTTCTTATTCAAATTTTACACATTTTTTAAACATTGGTGTGTCATGAATTATACTTATCACTTTAGAGTATATAATTTGACTAAGTGTTTAGCGTCACTTAATTGTCTGTTTTGCCACTCAAGGTTATACCGAACAGATTCAACATAATATTGGGGTTGAGGATTACTTTTTTTATTTGTTTATGATAAGTTAATCACATGAAAATTGATTTTATGGAAATTTACACACATGATTATCTAATTTGTAAGCATGGTTAGTTGATTGGGCTTTCCTTTTTATCATACATACTTTTCAAGATTGTTTCTTATTTCATATGATCTATTTTTTGGGAAAATCAATGTATGATTTAGAAAATGGTTTTAACTTTTGAAGAAATAGAATTTTTAAGATAGAACAACAACATTCATGATTTTAAGCTTTTTTATAGATTCTTTTGGGAAATCCTACAAGGAATTTTTCTCATAGAAAACTCTTTCCCATTGGTGGATTTAGATGTTGTTTTGTAGGACTCTAGTAATGGGAAGATAATTGTACAGAATATCGATTTGTTGTGTCTTTATCATCATCATCGAAGATTGTTTTGGAGGTGGAAGTTGGTAACATCGAGACTTGTTGTTCTTGTATTATTGTACTCATCATGTTTATCCTTTTGGTCATTTTTATTTATGACTCATGGATATTTCGTTATTTTTTCATTATTTTACCCTATTTTATCATCATTTATTCATTATACATTACATTCATTATTATACATTACCATGTGGGGGACCATATAAGGAGTCATTTCTAGTTGACCTAGGTCAGTACGTTACATAATATTTCATTTCTTGTTTTAGGTCATTGTTGAATGTGAATCTACTAATAAATAGAGTGATTAATTTAATGGGAATTATATTGAAAAATCTTTTAGTGTTACATTCTCCCTCCCATAAATAAATTTCCTCCTAAAGAATTAAATTATTGAACTTTAAGGAAAATATCTAATGGTATCTAAAATATTGAAGATATAGCAAGACATTATCTCTTCAGATAAATCAACAATAAAAATATAATATAAATATATATTACCTAAGAAAATTTAATCCTTATTATTGGGTTTTCTCTAATAATTTGTGATAAACATCCCCCATGAGTAGGTATCACAATTCCAATAACATAACTGGTTTTATAAGAAAGCATGTAGCCATCCTTTCACATATTTATGTTTATTGTTTGGTTTTAGATTTTAAATTTTGTTTACATATTTTATTGATTAAAATAAATTATATGTAGAAATATATAAAAAAATTTCCAATACAACTTCGAATTATTGGAAAACAATTAATACATTCATCAATCATTATCCAAAAATCCTTCACAGAGATTCATATACCATGGATATAATAATGATGCATGTAGGTGTTTTTATATATAATTCAATACATAGTAGTTGGTGAGAATTTACATGAAATATGACATCAAAAAAATGGTAATAAATAAATGTATATATACCTAATTAAATACAAATATCCATATCAATAATAGTCATTTAAATTAATTTTCTTATTTAGTATAGTATTGGATGTTATTGGTGATGAAATTCATCTTAATTTGAGGTTTTAGTTCACTAGTTTTCATTTTTCCCAAATTCATCACATATAATGAATCAAATTTATAAGTTGTCCTTATGAAAATCATAATTTTTCTAAATCATGTTAATACAACTCATTCATTTAACACTACTGTAGTCTGAAAAATAGACACTTCTCCAACAAATGATTCATTTCTATATTCCTTCCATAAAATTAATTTGGTTCTTTTTCCTACATTTGTGACATGTAGAAAATTATTTTTATCATTTTATTAAATTTCATAGAAATAATTCCATGAATCATACTCAATCTCTTAACTAATGTGTTTAGATTCTTAGAATAGTTTATGTTATTAATCATAAGTTGACATAGTTGGGTGACCATATCCATTATATTTTCATCATCCTAATTTATATAATTTGTTTTTCCATAGGTTCATTTGTCTAATAGTTGCACAAAAAATCTAGTATACCAATGAGGGTGTAATTCTATACAAACCACACAATCATGAGTTCTCTTAAACTTGAGAATGTTATATTATACATAGAATTCTCTCTATGAATTTCACTATTGTTCAATAATACTAAGCCAAAAATAAAAACAATTACCCTAAAACACAACTAAAAAATTCTTTAATACCAGCTATAGAGACCCAACCTATAAATATAAATATTTTTCATCAATTTAATTTTTCAATAATTATATATAAAAAATAGTCACATATTCCCATCAATGGAATGATTAGTGTCACCGGTATATAGTTACATTAATAAATAATTTTACACAACATATGAACATTCCTCCATAATTGATGTAAACTAGAATAACATATACACATATCAAAACATTTAAACCTATACATAACCTATTGAACATAAAACAATGAAATGGAAGAGTTCAAATGGTATTTGAGGGGAAAATAAAATTAGATCATGATTATTAGATGAACGTTTTATAATAAAAGGCATAATACGATATCATAGTGGGAAAGTTCGTAATAATGTAAACTTGTCATGAGGGAATGATATCATAAGTTCAAGGAATAATAAATAGGTGGGATAAATATAAATAATAACATTATAATCATATGTCATGGCTCACTACAAGGGAAACATATAATATTGTTCCTAGGCTAACCACTTATACACTATTGACAACAATCACCACGATAATAATATAATGATGTGGATGTAGTCTAACCACTAATCCATATGATTCAAGGGTCACCTCCAAGTAAATATAATATAGTGTTAACAATCTCACCACCCAAGAACAATAGTCTCATCTCATCATCAAGACAAAATAACATAATTTTCATTAGATAATCCATACAACACCATAGTTATGGCTCATGGATGAGAAAACAAAACATAATGTGGTTATGATGAGAACGGTTGCATCATAGTCTGGGTTCACCATTTAGGATCCAAGACATAGTTTTCTTAGAATAAATACATATGAATATAGTCAGGACTCACTAATAATTCCATAGAACACAGTGTGCATAATTTAACCACATGATCACCACATTTACAGCTCAAATCCAATGAAACATAATATAATGTTCTTAGGATCACCACTCATGCCCCATACAAGGTATCTCAATTGATGAATGAAATACCTAATCCTTATAGTGGTTTCAAGGATAAATCTCTAATTTTATATGAAGTTCATTTATTTATTTTCTTTAATATCAAATTAAATAATACATAAATAATAATAATGATAAATACATTGAGAAGAAAATGGGTTTCATAGTGTTATCCTAATCCATAACTAATAGGGATAAATTAATAATTCATATGAGAATATGTAATAGAAATATTTTGGATGTTCATTTTTAAAAAGGAAACATAAGTATTAAAAATTTACTTCTAGTGCATAATGATTCATGAGATAGATGTGGGAGTTAAAAACAATAATATCTCACTTAGGCGATGTATTCTAAATTGAGTAAATGATCTATTAAAATAAAAGGGGTTTATTATTTTTCATTAGATAAGTATTAATGAATGATATATATCCATAAAATAATTGTAATTCTAGATTTAAATTCTGTAGGAAAAAATGATTTAGGTGGTAATTTATATGAAATAATAAATTAGGGAATTCTCTTCAACTAAGTTTACATAAAAGAGAGTAACATGAATGGAACATAAAAGAAATTTTATCCCAAAAAAATAAATATTATGTAACTACAAATATAACTAATGAAAATATATACAGAATATTTATAAACTAAATGAGGTAAATTTTAGAAGAATATGGTGCATAATAAAGTGAATTCATATAAATATTGTAACAATGGAATATAAGAATACAAGTTTTCATGTTTTAAAATATCATATTTGAAACCCAAAACATTAAAAAGTACAATAATAATACCTTCTAGAAATATTAGATGTCGAAATTTTAATATGACTTGATATATCACATAAATGTATTTCATAATATAATGTAGACTACTTCCAAGAATATAAACAATTGTAATATATGTAAATAAAATTACATGAAAATGATGAGAATAAATAATAAAATTTTCACAATTTTATAAGGAATAAATAATTTCATTAGAAAAAAACTTTTATGACCTAGTTCATCTATATTTCATGTTATATAGTCTATTAATTATCATGTGCTATTTTTTGTTAAATAGTTTTCGCCTATGACTGTTAGTTGAGGTAGTTTGATCAGTTTCTCCAAAAAAGAAACCTTTTATATTGATCATGGTAAAAATTATTTTGAAATAAATTTATAGTACCCATTATTTAAGAGGTGTAATATTTTTTTATATTAGAAAAAAATATATGTTTTTATAGTTTTTCCAATTATATATTAAAATAATGAATGGTGCATTGATATGTTCATTTATAGTAGATAAATATATGATGAACCATTATTGATAAAATAACCATTATAACATCACATATGATCATTATATTATATTAATATTTCCATAAATATAATATTTATAACTATGAAAATTATTATTTTCAATCAAACTGGCTGGTGATAAAAATTAGAACACATCATTTCTAACGAGGGTAGTACTCACATACCGATGACAACATGTTTTTTTCAAAATTTATTTTGTGGAAGATAGATAATTAATATTATACTTTTATAATAATATTTTAGAATAGTAAATATACTGATGTTATCATATGTTCGTGTATATTAAATAATTTAGGGGTTTACATAATGGAATAACTATGAGAGATTTTTTTAGAGTATTACCTCCACCTTTGGATATTCTCCATTGGGTAATGATGTAAGGCTCCTTTGATTGGTATTTTAGTATGTGCATGTATTCCTTGACATAATTAGAGAGTTTATTAAATACATTTATAGTGTTTTGGTAGTTCAATTGATTTTGTAAAATTTTTAGATATTTCATGTAATTGATCTCCTTTTATAATTGATGAACACGGAAATTTTGAAAATATTAAATGATTTTCATTGATAAATTTCAATATTTATGGTTTAATGGTTTCAAAATAGAAAATAATTTAGTGTATGTTTAGTTATAGTTGAAAAAAACCTCCACCATTCATTTTAATCCATGTTTTAAGCTTTTTTATTATTTTTTTCTATTTGGTTTTAAATTTTACATTTCCAGTTTTTAAATTAGTAACATGTTTTTTTAATGTAAATAAAATTATACTAAAAATATTAGATAAAAAAGAGATAAATATTTTAATGCTATAAATATAAATTTATACTCCACTGAACTAAAATAAATTTCCAAAAAATAAATTCTTTATTATTTTATTCATATAAAAAATAAAAAAAAACTAAAAAAATATTTTTAACATTACATGTTCATTAATACATTAAAAAATGAAATATTTAATTATTTATAATATATTTTCACAGATGTGTAAAAATATAATTATATTTTTTTTAAATAAATCATTTTATTTTTTTAGATAAAAATTTCACAACATTAAT
Organism: Viscum album; assembly: GCA_963277665.1. Classification (NCBI taxonomy): domain Eukaryota; kingdom Viridiplantae; phylum Streptophyta; class Magnoliopsida; order Santalales; family Viscaceae; genus Viscum; species Viscum album. The sequence continues at coordinate 112,107,428 of OY728151.1, forward strand.
AAAACAATTTTTTGAAAATAATATGATAACCATTATTATAATCATTAATATTAATATTATGAATCATTTATTCATTCTTAAAAATGAAAATGTATTTATTTCAAAAAATATAAATTTGGTTATAAATTTTGAAATATTTATTTCATATTTAATTCCTATAAGGGATAAAAAATAATTTCTAATAAATAAAAATAAGGAAAAAATTAGAGTAAAACATTACATAAGAATGAAAAAATTAAACATTTACTTTATAAAACCAAAAAACTACCATAAAATAAGTTAATTAAATTTATAAATATATGATTTTTTAAGAAAAAATGGTCAAAAATTATTTTTTCATTTTTGTTTTATGATAATTTTATGAAACTGATTGTACTAGTAAAATTGTTATTTTTTTCAATAGTCACAAAAAATTATTTATTTTATAAAAATATTAATTTATTTTATATAAAACAAATTTGAAATAGAATAGTTTAGACATGATATATTAAAAAAAGATGATTATTCTTAAAATTTTAAATTGAAATATTATAAATATAACATTTAAATGAAAATGAAACATTAACATAAAATCTTCTTTTCTTGAAAAAAATCCATTTTTAATTCATTAAGTGTACTAAGTCCTTTTTAATATATTTATAATTCATTGCTACATTTTTATTTAACATGGTAATTTTATTCATAAATATTATTAACAATATTCATTAGACATTTTGTGAATCATTTTTATCATTTTTTATGGAAAAAATAATATATATATAGTTTTTAATGAAAAAGTATGTTGTAAAATCATGGTATGTTATATAACATTGATAACATGATCTATTAATGGGTGGTTATGAACATCACATGCCTTTGGGTGTTAGAATTAATGTGCATGGAGTTAGAAAGTGTGGATCCACTTGACCCATATGAAATTAATCATGAGGCTATCTTAATTTTTTACGATATCAAAATTCCGCTCCCATATATATTTATGAGGAAACCATCAAAAGAGAGTGTTATATTCAATAGGAAAATTAGGCCATGATGGGAGGTGATGATGTTTCTGTGGAACCAAAAATGGGATTAATATGTTGGATAAACACTTTGTCTTAGTAGATGATGTGGTAGTCGCTAAAGACGATCCTCAAATTGAACTATTGGAGGTGGTGGTTATCGTTGGAATAAGGGAATTGTAAAATAAGAGTGGGTAAGAATTTATAATTTCTAATGATTATTTTCATACTAATTTTAATATTTATATACACATTAAATTTATCATAGAACATGAGTCTCATGAATTTGAACATTTAATGAATTCTACCATCTCATTACCCTATTATCTAGAGGGAATGAAAGCTAAGGTTATTATTTTATCACCAATCATAGGGAGTCATGTGTATATGATATAGTAGAATGAGTTGGTATAAGTGTACTTATCAAGGTATAAGAGTACCTCTAAGAAAAATAACCATTATTTTGATTAATAAATCATTTAATGGATTTATAAGGGGGATTATATCTAGAATCTTTTATACAAAACACCTATAGAGGGTTTGTAGAAGAATTTACTTATGTGTCATCACATGTACATGGCCCTATAATATAGCATTTTAAAATACCAAATAGTCAAAAAAAATTATGAAGGAAAACATTTTTGAATATAATCATTAGAAAGAATCACATTTTCTCTCCCAAAAATAGAATAATCATTTTCTTCTTTGAGTCTCCTTACTATTGTGCATCACAAATGAAATCATTATACAGAGAAAATGTTGGATAAAAACACTTTTTTTTGATAAAAAGGTAAATCTTTTATTTCATGTCCATCAATAAATTGATGCTATGATAGGCATACTGGTATAAAAAAAATTATTATTGTATATTTTAAAATTGAGGTGATAGATGTTGTTATGGGGTGTAGAGATTACACCTTACGGACGTAGACAATTATATGGAGTTAGCCAAATGTCAAAACAATATAAATGAATATCAGAAATGAATTGAAAAAAAAACCCAATACATTTTGGAGGGTATTATATTATAGATTATAATTAATAATTCATACCTCTTCAATTAATCAAAAAAGATACTTTTTTGTGGATATTCTTATTCTTCAATTTAATGAATGGGAATAGAGTTTTAAAACTTTTTATCAAAATACCAAAATTTAATATGATCTCAACAATAAATATGTAACAAGTAATGAATATATACTGGAAATATCACAATAATTTAATGCACGTAAAAATTGTGTGGGAATGAATCTAGTTTATCAATAATATGTGGAACATGAATCAATGAAGATATAAATGGATCCTTCGATCATATTTTAGACATGTACCCTTTTATATTATAGTTGAGTTATAATTCCATACACAAATACTATTATCATAAATTAGGATTTGTTTATGAGAAAAAGTACTATGAGAATTGGTTATCACATAATCTTATACACATAAAAAGATATAGGAATGAAAAATATTAATTCACACATATCACTGTCATTATCTAATGATAGATCATTTATATATGAGAGTGTTGAATTAATCTATGTATGAAAAATCGTGATGGATGGTTTTGGATAAATATTTAAATGCTCAAAAGGGAACCAATACCCTAAAATTACACCTTTTTCTATTTGAACAAAACACACGAACTAATATTTTAAGGAACATAATGGTAAGCAACTATTTCCTAATTAAATGGACTAATAGATCATATATAATTCATTAAAATTGGTGATTGTTTATTTATTCATGATTTGTTTAACATTTTTATCTTTAAATTCTATCTAAAATATTCATGAGGAAAACCGTAAAGGGTATGAAATAAGATTACTCTTAAGTTCCCCTTTATATGTTTTAAACCAAAATAATTAGTGTTTTACATTTTTATAATATTTTAATTTCATCCATGTAAATGTGAGGTGGGTGCCTAGATAAGGGAGATATTCTGTTTTCCTAGAAATAATTTTCTATATTTCCAACATTGTGAGTTTTGTGTATCTGTCCATTGGTAGTATAACAAAGTGAATGTTAATCCAAAGTGTTATGATGTTTATGGTCTGAACTCTGTGAAATAATGATGATACCGTTTTCATAGTATGAAATTTGAGAAAATATTATGTCAAATAAATTCATACTACTAATAAAGTCTATTATATAGAGATAGAAGCATGAAGGTTCTCGTAACATTGCATAGAGAAAGAAATTTGGGGTTTAAATGTAATATAACTTTATCTAATGAGTGATATATTCTCAATACAAATTTAAAATTAATTTAAATGTTAATTATGATCCTGGTACCATCTTTGATAATATCTGGGATGGTTGTAATCTATTTATATTCATACTTCTTTGACAAAAAGATACTATGAAATTTGATTGTATATCCTCTATTATAAATGAGGTTACATGGTTACCATTGGATGTAAAATTAACTTATTTTTAATTTTTAGAGGTCTTAATGTAACCGCGATCATCCTAGGGTATAATTTTTTTGATATAGTTTATTGTTATAGTACATGGATCAAGTGTTAAGGGTGTCGTATAACAACCTAATTGGGATTAGATACCTAAATGTTTTGTAACACATTTTATAAAGGGATAAAAATTATCTAAATCATAAATTGAGGTATTTGAGTCATGAAGAGATTAAATGGAATAATCATACAGATAATGACCACTAAAAAATTTAAATGTAAGGATACACTACATTATTTTTATGGGTATATGGTTTTTGAAGGTGTTTTACTGTAGATGAAACATTCCTATGAATGACCCATCATATGTGGAATAGCTATTCAAACACTCTTTACTAAAAAAATTTAAGGGTTTTTGTAAATTTATATATTCATTGTATGAAGATTGGTATATGGGAAGATGATATTCTAATGGAAATAGGAACTTCCCTATTCCAAAAATAAACAAGTATATACCATTAGGAATATTAAATGGGGATTGAAGTGGATATTAATTAGGATTTGAGTATACAATAGATGGTAAATATGCCCCATCATATCCTTTAATAAAAGTAATCATGTAACATGTAGTTCTAATAAAATATGTTCCCCTACTGTAGAGTCTAATATAGGCAGGCCAGACTTGAATAAAGAGATTGAACACTAGGGGATAGGTTGATGATTGATGAGACCAACATTTGGGCTCATGATATGTAAGATATAAAATACTATTTATATTGAAATATCTAGATCCAAACCATACATAGTTACTAAATTTCCTCTCTATGTAAATATATCTAATTTTAAAATCAAAAAATATAATAACCATTTCTTCATATCGTTCTATAGAAGATAGTTACTGAATTGAATATAAAATCCTAAAAACATGGGAATAATAATTTTTAATAGAGGAATTTTAAACTAGAATTGATTTATAGATAGAAACCACATGTCAGGTACCCTTACATATATATATATTTCCCTCATCTTTGGTAATCATTCTATATAGGGTGAAAAAATAAAAGAATATTAAATTGATATAGGATGCACTATATATTATGTGATTTAACATCATTATAGAATGTATTAGATTCCAATTAGTTTGATGTTTTATTAAAATGTGCTTAACATTGGTGGATTTTCATAGGTTTGTCCCATAAATAAAAATATAATTTATTTTTATTTATGTTGAACAAATAGAGAAAACATAATATAAAATGTTGAGCCCTAATATTCCATTGAAATGGGGTGTTTGATTGGGCTATGTCATATATTTGGGACAAAGATAGGCAACATATCTATTTATATATATAATGAAGGAATTAGAATCATTCCACATGTAGATTGTAAAAACAAATCAACCATTTTCATGTATAGAGGCCATTGAAAGAAAAAAAAATTAATGGAAAAACCTATAAACTTGGATAAACCTCAGGACTATATGAGAAGGATATTTGTTGGGTGGGAACTGATACCATATTTCAAAATATCTAATTATCACATGATGATATAAGTTTTTCAATACATAGATATGAGTAATGAAACTATATAATACTCTTGTACATTCTTTGGTAAAATTTACACGGTTTCATTTCAATTTCAAAAAATAATGATAAACAGAACATATATTAGTATTTTTATTTAAAATATAGTTAAAATATGATAGGACATGTGGCTAGACCAATGTTTGGAAATCCGGTAGTCACTACATATTATCAAATAATTGGAATCAATGAACAATTTTTTTTAATTTATATGCACTACAATCATAGAGAACATGTGAATGGGAAAGATGATAATAAATTTTTTATAATACATATCTATCTAGAGACATGATGTTATTGAGAGGTCCTAAACACTATGATCAAAAGGAGGTTAGTTTTGGTGGGATATATTTTTACACTTGATTGATTAACTCTGAGCATCATTACACATTTATCTCTTCAATGTGTAATTTATATAGATTAATTTCATGTATAGGGTAAATCGAATTTACTTTCCTAAGTATGTGGTTTTCAAAGGAAGCTAATATAGTCTGGTTAACCCATTGTCACAGCCCGTCCTCAGGGCCTATGTCATGACTAACCCTAAGCCCGCCTTCCATAGGCCAGGGGTTGGCGACTATCACCGAAGGTGTAAATCCCGATAAAAAGGGAAGGCATTGCCTTTATAAAAGTAACAAACACATAAGAGTACATTGGTGAAGTAAAAACTAAGTATAACTGAGTACAAAAGTAAGTGATGAAAATATAAATGGGCAAGTATTCAAACCCAATTGAAAGTACAACACAACTAACACGAAAGTACAATAGCAGTAAGGTAAAGTATAAACCACTAAGTCATCGTCTGGATATCCCACCTGAATGGTGGGTATATATGGCATCTTTATCTCCTCGGGTCCGGCCGTCCGCCCTGTGTACGTCCCGCAAAGTGGTATACCTCTGGGTACTGTCTAGCTCCATAAGCCTCCTCCTCAGTCAGTGTTTTCCATCGTATGCAACCAACACAATGTAGTGCGGTTATAGCCTGTGCAGGGGTGAGTATACAATACTCAGTAGAGATCCCCAAGCCCCCGAAAGTCTCACAGAATCCACAAACGATAAACCACAAAGGAAAGATACAAACACGAAGCATCTACCTAATCTACTTAGGTATATGCCCATACATATTCCTAATTCACCAATCCTAGTTTGGCTCCTTATATCGAGCCCAAACACAACCCAGTCCTGTATAGACCCTTAAAATTAAATAGAAAATTTTTCTTAAATTTCTTTGGGATTTTACAAGAATGCAGTTTCTGATGGCACCTGATTCCGAGGCCCGGTGTTCCCGAAATCAATTTCTGAAGTTTAGCTCGGGTACGTTCAGTGAACAAACAAGCATATTTTCCTAACTTTTGAACCGGTGCTCAGAATCAAAATCTGAGGGCATCGATTGAACTGCAACACCGGTAATTTCTTAGGAACAGCTTTTCTGGAGTTTCGTTTTATTGGGCGTGGTTTGTAAAAATAGTGGGTTAAGTAATGAATACAATAAAATTTGTGCAACCAATTTTATTTTTTATGTAAGGTAGTTTAAACCTATGCTTGGTGGTTGTAGTGGGACCCACTAATATCATAACTCCCTAGGTAGGATATTAGTGAGGTGGCTCCCACACGATCCTCACCACCTTTATTTCCTTTTCACCTCCCACAAGCATTTATTTTGGTAACTCACCCCCACCCCCTCTCAAATGCCAATTCAACTCTCGCGTTTTATTGGATTATTAAACGCCTCATTAATTGGTCAACGCTCGATTATTTAATCATGTTTTAATTTTTTTTGAATTTCAAATTGAGGTTTTGGCTTGTGTGTTAATTAAATAAGACAAGTCTTATTTCATTAAGGGTGGGTTCTTTGTGCGAGAGGCATTGGAGAGGAATTGCTCAAGACGTGGAATCCTCTTCTTCCTCCGTGAAGAACGCGAAGAATGCACCGTCCTCGATGAAGAACGCCGGCCTCCGATGAAGGACGACGAAGAACGCAGAATCCTCGGAGATTGACGACATGATGCCGTGTACCGCGACACCGAATATTTTCTTCTTCACGACGTCCTTTTCTGTGACGCCTTCTTTCCGTGACGTTCTTTCCCATGACGAACGTTCATTTGAAGAAACCTTGAAGTAGGGGTTAATTGTTTTTCCTTGAATTATTTTCTTTGTCGTTCATCGACTTCTATTTGGGCCGCCTGTTATCGTAATAACAGGAGGAGGTCGGACCGCACAAACACGACCGACCCCCCTCCCCATTTGATGATTGTACTTGTTACGGCATGAGAAAAGGTGGCGCGGTGCCACGACACCGCACAGAAATAATAAATATTAGGCGAAAAAGAACGACGTCGTCGCGCCACACCGTTGTAGAGATTCGAAGGCTCCGCAGATTGTTTAATTGACGGCGGATCGACGAGCGATGATGGAACGGGCCGCAGAGGTGGTTTGATGATTCCACAATAAATTATGAGACTCGAGATGAACATCAGCGTAGATAGAATTGGAAACAAACCACCGGAGCAACTCCGGGGGCCCGCGGACTTCACCGGCTGCACGGGTGGCCGGCGTCCCGACGCATAGAAAGGAGGGACCACTACGGCTGAAGCCGCGAGGCAGGCGACCGGTCCCACAGTCGCGTGGGACCCGGGGGAGACGCGGCACCAAGCGCCGCGTCCGTTGGCCGAAGGGAGCTGCCTCCATGTGGGGTCGTAGCTTCAAACAAGGGGGCAGCCGCCCCTCACCCCTTTCCGTAATGGCACAGCACGCACCGGCCATGTGGGGAGCGCCCGCGCCAGGCCAACCGCCTGCCCAGGCCACGCCGGCTGGGCCGGGCCGTGCCTGTTGGGATGGGCCACGACCACTAGGCCAGGCCACGCCCTATTAAGTCGGACCCATACCCGGTTTGGGTTGCCCGGTTCGGTCCAGCCCACGGGGTCTCGAGCCGGGACGGTCCATGCCCCAAACCCCCTAAAACCGGACAGTTCCGTTCAAATGCTCATATCATGGGCTACAAACCTCCTATCTACGCACCATCAGTTGCGTTGTGATTCTTGGATCGAGACGGTCGTTTCGGTATATTACACTCATGGTTTCGAAGAACTTTGTATACGTCCATGTTGGTTCGAACACGAAATCAACCGGGCCCTCGGAGCGGAAACACTTATAACTTGAGCTCCGGACGTCTGATTGACGTGCCGTTGACTTTTTTGGATTCCTCTTAGTGAGACGGACCTTTTGGATTACTCTGCTAGAGGTTCAGACGCAGTTGGAGTGCAGTTGGGTTGGTTTTGACTTAAAAACCAACCAGGCCCCAGGAACGAAAAAGCCAATAACTCTCAGACCGGGAGTCCGGTTGACGCGCCTTCTGTCACTTTGAGTTCCTCTTAACAAGATGGAAATTTGGAATACATCAACTCTAGACTATGTGTTAGTTGATGTATTGACCCCCCTTGGCTCGCGGAGCAGACCCTCCCAGAATCGAGCATGCTGTGTGCGGGAACCCTATAGCTGGCTGCGACGATGAAGACTGCACTGAAATCCAATGTTGGTTAGGCAGTGATGAAGACCGTACTGAAATCCTCCATGGGTTCGACAGCGATGAAGACTGCACTGAAATCCTATGTGGGTTCGGCAGTGATGAAGACCGTACTGAAATCCTCCGTGGGTTCGACGGCAATGATGACTACACTGAAATCCTATGTGGGTTCGGCACTGATGAAGACCGTACTAAAATCCTCCCTGGGTTCGATAATGATTGAGACTGCACTGAAATCCTCTGTGGGTTCAGCAACGATGAAGACCTACATTAAATCCTCCATGGGTTCGATGGAAATGACTACTATTCTTGTATCCTATGTGGGTTTGGCAGTGTCTGACTCTGTTCTTGGTATCCTACGTGGGTCTGGAAGAGTATCTGGTATGTATCCTATGTGGGTCCGACAGCTTAGCTGGTTTAGAATCCTATGTGGGTCCCATCTTAGATGAATCAGTGGCTATATGTGATCATCTCTATCAGCTTACGAAGAAGTATAACTATGTGAGCTGAGTCTTGACTTTCAATCATTATCTTCGATATGATTGACTTGTTTTTTCTATGTGGATTGTGTTGTGCTTTCCTGTGTGGATTGGGATATACTATCTAGTGTGGACGTGATCATACTTGGGCTCAGATGTTGGAGCCGAACTGGAAATGATGACTTAGGTATATTTATGGGCATATACCTAAGTAGTGTTGGTTGTTACTTCGTGATTGTATCTTTCCTTTCTGGATTATCCTTTGTGGATTCTGGGAGACCATCGAGGGTCTCTGGGTCCCTACTGAGTAGCATATACTCACTTCTTCACGGGCTATGCCCGCACTACATTGTGTTGGAAGCAGATGACGGACAACGCTGATCGTGGTTGAGGCCTGTGGAGCGGTCGGTACCTGGAGTTGGACCACTGGGCGGGTCTTACACGGAGCGGACGGCTGGACCCGAGGAGCTGAGGAGGCTATCTATACCCACCCTTTAGGTGGGAAATCTAGTGGAAGGCTCGACGTTGCTGATTTTATTTCATTTGGTGTACTTTATTTCCATTTGTACTTTACATTCAGTTTGGGTTTGTATTCTGTCCCATTTACTTCCCGCACTTACTTTTGTACCCAGTTTTACTTAGTGCTTACTTCTGCTGGCTTACTCTGTGGGGTTTGTTTTCATTATAAAGGCAATGCCTTCCCCTTTTTGTCGGGATTTACACCTTTGTGCTAGTCGCTGGCCCCTGGCCTATGGTAGACAGGCTTGGGGTAGTCACAGCATGGGACCAGGGGACGGGTCGTGAAAAATTGGTATCATAGGAGTTCAATTCTACCGCAGAACACAGGACTCGGATCTTTCTTTCATGTGAAGCAATACTGTTTAGGGTATTTATTGTGGTTATCAGTCCATGGAGTCCAGTGTTGGTACGTCGGCCGACGTATCCATACACCAGGACCCTGACATCTGATTTCCAACTCAATGCACGGAAACATTGATTGCATGTGTGTTTCAAAAGTTTTCTTTGTGATTACTTTTTGTCAGCTCACCGGTTATACTGTTATGACCATGGAGCACCTGTTTCTTTTCAGGATGGCCCCATGACGGTAGCCAGCTAGAGTTCCGAGCTTTGTGCGTGATGACATCCCACCGAGCAACGAGGCCTCGGTGCAGGGCCCTTTGACAGTGGAGGCACCGGCAGTACCTCTACCTGCCGAGCCACCGATGCCACCAGCCCCACCGGCTGAGAGTGCACATTGCCATAGTGCACTGCACGAGTTTTAGCATCAGAGACATTCCCGGTTTGGCGAGGAGACAGACCCTCAGGCAGCCTAGGATTGGCTAGAGGCGGTTGTTCGAGTTTTCAGGTTAGTGGGGACACCAGCTGACCTTATGGTGATCCTCGTAGCGAGCCTCCTGCACACGGAAGCAGGCATATGGTGGGGCTTGATTCTTTAGGTGCACGATGAGGCATCCCTCCTCTGGACGGACTTTGAGAGCCTCTTTCACTTAGAGTTTTTCCTAGACACCCTCCGTGCGGTGCAAATTCCGGAGCTACTACATCTGCAGTAGGGCATCATGACGGTCGCCCAGTACTCTGCGAGATTGACCGATCTCTCGCGCTATTTGACGTATATGGTACGAGACCCATTCTTCCGGGCCTGGACCGTCGAGCAGGGACTGAGGTATTAGATCAGAGCATTGGTGATCTTCCTCAGCATTCAGATGTAGGCAAGAGTACTAGAGCGAGACCTCCTCATAGAGAGATTTCATGCCGAGCCTACACCAGCAGCGAGACCTACCACATTGCGACATGTAGCTGAGTCATCTTCAGCTGGCAGTCAATGAATGTCACAGGGGTCCAAGCGGACCAGACCATCAGGAATACGACCTCAAGACATTGGCTCAGAGGTGCGGGGCACAGGGTGCAAAGCCAGCCATCCGAGGTGTAGGAAGTTCTACGCATGCGGCAGGCAGGTCCACATGGCTCGTGACTGCCTGACCCGCCGTGCAGGGGAGCAGCAGACGGTTGAGGGGCCACCCAGGCAGAGGCAGAGGGTTGACCGTGGTGGTTTTCCAATGACAGGAGGATGAGGCAGGAGAGTTGGCCGAGCATTAGGTGGTGGGCGACACTTTAAGGATTTACCACCACCACCACAAGGAGGTCCACCCCGACCATAGGGAGTTGGAGGGCAGAGACAGGCTCAACTTCAGGCAGTAGAGGCCTACGACCACGGCACACCATAGATGATTCGAGGTACTATCTATGTCTACTCCACCCTTTATAAAGTTCTTAAAGACACAGGGGAGAGCCATTCTTTTATTGCTGCTACCCTTGTTCGGAGTTGGTAGATTCCGACGGAGCCGTTGGGTCGATCTTTACAGCTAGACACTCCTACGGGAGCAGACTCAACGATTACGCACTGGTGCTGGCAGTGTGAGCATACTCTAGGAGGTGAGAGTTTTGGCTGGGATCTTTTTTTCAACAGCATCGAGTCCTTACAACGTCGTCTTGGGCATGGATTGGTTATCTAAATTTCATGCTTAGATCGACTGTATTAGGCGCAAGGTGCGGTGTGTTCGCACCGATGGGAGCAGGATCACCTTCACCGATGAGAATGGAGCCTTTGCAGCACATGATGGACTCATGCAGAGGAGAGGACACCCCATCACTCATCAGTTGGATAGCCTCATCCTAGGAGAAGTTGATGTGCATGGTCCTAGTTTTCCTGTAGTGGTGGATCAGTATTCAGACGTTTTCCCTGACGAAGTTCCAGAACTACCTCCTCACATAAAGGTAGACTTTTATATTGACATGTACCCCGGGACAACCCCGATATCCACTCCAGCATATCTGATGGCACCCGGTGAGCTTCGAGAGCTACGGGTACAGCTGGAGGACTTACATTGCAAGGGATTCATCCGACCCAGTGTTTTATCCTGGGATTCCCCGATATTGTTCTCCAAGAAGGCAAACAGGAGATCGAGACTTTTTGTCTACTGTCATCGCCTAAACTAGGTGACCATGATGAATACGTCTCTGTTACTGAGGATCGAAGACCTCTTCAATCAGCTCAAGGGAGCACGGTTGTTCTCAAAGATAGAGCTCAGGTCAGGCAATCATCAGCTCAGAGTTCGGGACGAGGACATGTAGAAGACGACCTTCAGATGTTGGTATGGCCACTATGAGTTCTTGGTTATGCCTTTCGGAGTAACCAACACTCCAGAAATGATCATGGGTCTCATGAAAAAGATCTGTCAGCCATACCTCGATCGATTTGTCGTGGTCTTCATCGAAGACATTTTGATATACTCTACCACTGAGGAGGAGCACACCTACCACTTGCGGGTTGTACTGGACACACTCTGAGAGCACCAGCTTTATGGAAAGCTCTCGAAGTGTCAGTTATAGATACGTGAGGTCCACTTCTTGGGACACGTCATCTCTGAGGTGGTAGTTGTAGTGGATCCTGTGAAGATCGAGGCAGTGCTAGCTTGGGAGCCACCCATGAGCGTGATGGCGGTGCGGAGATTCTTGGGGCTAGCTGGGTACTACCGGAGGTTGGTGCTTGACTTCTCTAGAGCTGAAACACCACTCTCAACATTGAAGAAGAAGGGGAAACCCTTCGTGTGGTCATACAGATGTCAGTAGATCTTCCAGGAGCTAAGACAGAGATTGACCAGCGCGCCTCTCTTATGGCTACCGGAGGAGAGAGTAGGGTACGTAGTCTACTGTGATGCATCAGGTACCGGAGTCGGATGTGTCCTGATGTAGGAGTAGGCTATGAACGCATATGGATCATGTCAGTTGAGGCAGTATGAGAAGAACTACACTACCAATGACTTGGAGTTAGCAGCAGTGGTCTTCGCTCTAAAGATGTGTTGACATTATCTTATGGGCGAGCGCTTTACAGTCCATTCTAACCACCAGAGTCTTAGATACATCTTCTCGTAGAAGGTCCTGAATCTGAGACAGCATTGATGGCTCGAGTTCCTCCAAGACCATGACTTTGAGATAGTCTATACACCTGGAAAGGGGAATGTAGTAGCTGATTCTCTCAGCAGGGGGACGGGCATCCAGCTACTCGGGGAGGCGATGGAGCAGCAAGCCGCTTTGCAGATATCCTTCGTGGATAGAGATGGATAAGCCTTTTTTCAGTCACTCACAGTCACTCCTCCACTACTACAGTGTGTTAGAGAGGCACAACTTGGGGACATTGACTGTGAGACGCGGCATGCACAGATATCATCAGTACAAGCACCTGATGGATTCTCTTTAGGAGGTGGGCACGAATTCCTTTTCATAGGAAGTACCATGGTACCAGATGCTTTTCATGAGGAGGTTCTGAGAGAGTTACACACTTCCCCATTAGCGGTACATCCAGGAGTGGCAATGATGTACCAGGATCTCAGATGACAGCACTGGTGGCTAGGTATGAAGAAGGTTATAGGTGAGTTCATTTCTCGATGCCTCACCTATCAGTAGGTGAAGGAAAAGCACCGGGGAATAGCAGGCTTAGTACAACCCTTAGAGGTCCCAGAGTGGAAGTGGGATGGGATATCTATGGATTTCATGACTTTACTTCCACGTACTTCTAGAGGTCACGACTCCATTTGTGTGATTGACGACCGACTCACTAAGTCGGCTCACTTCTTACCAATCAGAGAGTAGGGCTCAGTGGAGAGCCTGGGGTGCCTCTACGTTTAGGAGATCATACAGCTTCATGGTGGGCCATCATCTATCGTCTCTGATCGAGATGCTATATTTACATCCCGGCTTTGGAAGGGGTTGAAGGAGGCATTCCGAACACATCTACGTGTGAGCACTGCCTTTAACCCTCAGAGAGATGATCAGACGGAGAGGAACATTAAGTCTCTCGGGGATATGATCTATGTATGTGTCCTAAACATTGGTCGAAGCTGGGAGGGCCACCTACCCTTTTTAGAGTTCACGTACAACAACAGCTACCACTCCACCAATGGGATGGCACCATACGAGCCATTGTACGGCCGGCCTTGCAGATCACCTCTGTGCTGGACAAACCCTGGGGAGTTAGCACTTGTGGGACCAGAGATGGTCCAGGCCATGACAGAGAAGGTCCAGGTCATCCAGGAGTGTATGAGGACAGCTTAGAGCCAGCAGAAGTCTTATGCTGACAGGAGGCGGAGGCCACTAGAGTTCAAGGATGGCGGCCACGTTTTCTTGCGGGTCTCACCTTGATGTGGATTATGGAGATTTGGCGGAGGCGGCAAGTTATCTATGTGCTTCATCGGACCATTCCAGGTCCTCAGTAGGGTAGGCGAGGTGGCTTACCGCCTGGCTCTACCACCATAGTTGCACTGGGTGCACACCGTCTTCCACCTATCTCAGCTGAGGAGATACGTGCACGACCCGACACATATCATCGACCATGGGGAGCTGGACATTGATGATGGGGCGACCTTTGCGGAGGTCCCAGTGGAGATTGAGGATCGAAAGGAGTTGGTCCTATGTGGGTGGTCGATTCCTCTAGTGCACATCAGATGGCAGCATGTGAACAACCATGAGAGCATTTGGGAGCGGTAGGCTCAGATGTGTGCTCAGTACCCACATTTGTTCCCCAAGATTATGATGTATCTTTACAGGGACGTAAATCCCTGAGGTGGGAGTAATGTAAAGACCCGTAAAATTCAAGGGAAATTTTTTCTTAATTTTTTTTTGGGATTTTACAAGAACGTAGTTTATGAAAGAACCTGATTCTGAGGGCTGGTGTGCCAGAAATCAATTTCCAAAGTTTAGCTCGGGTACGTTGAGTGAACGAACGAGCGGGTTTTCCTAACATTTGAACCGGTGCTCAGAATCAAAATCTGAGGGCACCGATGGAACCGCAGCGCCGATAATTGCTTAGGAACACCTTTTCTAGAGTTGCGTATTATCGGGTGTGGTTTTTAAAAATAATGAGTTATGTAATGAATAAAATAAAATTTGTGCAACCAATTTTATTTTTTATTTAAGGTAGTTTAAACCTATGCTTGGTGGTTGGAGTGGGACACACTAATATACTAACTCTCTTGGTAGGATATTAGTGAGGTGGGGCCCACATGAGCCCCACCCCCTTTATTTCTTTTTCACCTCCCACAAGAATTTATTTCGGTAACTCGCCTGTACCCCCTCTTAAATGCCACGTCAACTTTCGCGTTTAATTGGATTATTAAACACCTAATTAATTGGTCAACGCTCAAAAATTAAATCGTGTTTTAATTTTTTTTGAATTTCACATTTAGGTGTTGGCTTGTTTGTAAATTAAATAAGACAAGTCTTATTTCATTAAGGCTGGGTTCGTTTTGAGAGAGGCTTTGGAGAGGAATTGCTCAAGCTATGGAATCCTCTTCTTCCTCTTTGAAGAACGCGAAGAACGCACCGTCGCCGACGAAGAACGCCAGCCTCCGACGAAGGATGACGAAGACCGACGAAGAACGCCGAATCCTCAGAGATCGACGACGTGACGCCATGTACCACGATGCTGACGATTCTCTTCTCCGCGACGCCTTTTTCCGCAATGCCTTCTTCCGCGACGTTCTTTCCCGCGACGAACCATCGTTCGATGAAACATTGAAGTAGGGGTTAATTTTTTTACTGTGAATTATTTTCTTTCCCATTCATCGACTTCTATTTGGGCCGCCTGTTATCGTAATAACGGGAGGAGGTCGGACCGCACGAACATGGCTGACCCTCCTCCCCCTTTGATGATTGTACTTGTTGCGGCACAAGAAAATGCGGCGAGGTGCAACGGCACCGCACGAAAACAATGAAGAACGCGAGAAGAAGCATGGTGTCATCGTGCCGCGCCGTTGCGGTGATTCGAAGGCTCCACAGATTGTTTAATTGACGTAGGTTCGACGAGCGATGAAGGAACGGGCCGCAGAGGTGGTTTGATGATTCCACAATAAAGTTTGAGACCCGAGATAAACCTCGGCACAGACGGAATTCGAAACGGACCACCAGAGCAACTCCAGTGGCCCGCGGACTTCACCGGCAGCACCGGTGGCTGGCATCGGCAGGCTGCCTGGAGGCGGCAGCATCCCAGCGCGCCGCTAGGAGGGACGACTATAGCTTAAGCTGCGGCAGTAGGCGACCGGTCCTACTGCCGCATGGGGCTCGGGGGAGACGTGGCGCCCAGTGCCGTGCCCGTTGGCCGAAGGGAGCGGCCCCCATGTGGGCCTGCAGCTTCAATCAAGTGGGAAGTCCCCACCTTTCTGCAATCGCACGACCGACACTGGCCATGCGGGGCATGCCCGCGCCAGGCCAACCAGCAGCCCAGGCTAGACCGGCCCTGCAGGGTCGTGCCGCCCAGGCCAAGCCGGGCCGCGCTGGCTGGGTCAGGCCACGCCAGTTGGGTCAGGATGTTCCCACCGGGCCGAGCCGCAACCTAACGGGCTGGACTCTGACCCGGTTTGGGTCAACACGATTCGGGCCGACCCATGGGGTCTCGGGTGGGGTCGGTTCGGGCCCAAAAACCCCCTAAAACCGGAGAGTTCCGTTCAAACGCCTGTATCATAGGATACAGACATCCGATCGGTGCACCGTCAGAAGCGTATCGATCCTTGGTGCGAGATGGTCGTATTGGTATATTACAGTCAAGGTTTCGGAGAACTTTGGGTATGTCCAGGTTGGTTCGAACACGAAACCAACCAGGACCTTGGAGCAGAAACACTAATAACTTGAGCTCTGGACGTCCGATTGACGTTCCGTCGACTTTATTGGATTCCTCTTAGTGAGACGGACCTTTTGGATTACCGATATCAGGGTTTGGATGAATTTGGAGTGCAGTCGGGTTGGTTTTTACTTAAAACCCAACCTAGCACCTAGAACAAAAAAAACAATAACTCTCAGACCGGGCATCCGATTGACGCGTCGTCTGTCACGTTGAGTTCTTCTTAATAAGACAGAACTTTTGAATACATC
This sequence comes from Viscum album, assembly GCA_963277665.1. Lineage (NCBI taxonomy): Eukaryota > Viridiplantae > Streptophyta > Magnoliopsida > Santalales > Viscaceae > Viscum > Viscum album. Next base: position 112,124,363 of record OY728151.1, read on the forward strand.
ATCTTCAGACTACGTGTCAGTTGATTTATCGACCCCCCCTTGGCTCGTGGACCAGACCCTCCCGGAATCGAGCATGTTGTGTGTGAGAACCCTAGAGTTGGCTCTGATGATAAAGACTGCACTGAAATCCTATGTGGGTTCGGCATTGATGAAGACCGTACTAAAATCCTCCGTGGGATCAACGGCAATGAAGACTGCACCGAAATCCTACGTGGGTTCGGCAGTGATGAAGACCGTACTGAAATCCTCCATGAATTCGACAGTGATGAAGACTACCCTGAAATCATATGTGGGTTCGGAAGTGATGAAGACCGTACTAAAATCCTCCGTGGGTTAGATGACGATGAAGACTGCACTGAAATCCTATGTGGGTTTGGCAGCGATGAAGACCCTACTGAAATACACCATGGGTTCGATGGTAATGATTACTGTTCTTGTATCCTACGTGGGTCTGGCAGAGTAGTTGGTCTGTATCCTATGTGGGTCCGACAGCTTAGCTGGTTTAGTATCCTATGTGGGTCCCAGCTTAGATGAATCAGTGGCTATATCTGATTATCTCTATCACCTTACGAAAAAGTATACATATGTGAGCAAAGTCTTGACTTTCAATCATTATCTTCGATATGATTGAATTGTTTTCCTATTTGGTTTGTGTTGTTCTTTCCTGTGTCAATTAGGGTGTACTATCATGTGTAGACGTGATCGAACTTGGGCTCAGATGTTGGAGCCGAACTGGAAATGATGACTTAGTTATATGTATGGGCATATACCTAAGTAGTGTTGGTTGTTACTTCGTGATTGTATCTTTCCTTTTTGGATTATCCTTTGTGGATTCCGGGATACCTTCGAGGGTCTCAGGGTCCCCACTGAGTACCGTATACTCGCCCCTGCACGGGCTATGCCCATACTACGTTGTGTTCGATGCAGATGATGGACATCGCTGATTGTGGTTGAGGCTTGTGGAGCAGTCAGTACCTGGAGGAGCACCACTGGGCGGGTCGTACACAGAGTGGACAGCTGGACCTGAGGAGCTGAGGAGGCTATCTGTACCCACCCTTCAGCTGGGACTTCCAGTGGACGGCTCGATGTTGCTGATTTTCTTTCAGTTTCTATACATTCTTTCCAGTTGTACTTAGTTTCAATTTGGGTTTGTATTCGGGCCCATTTACTTTCCGCACTTACTTTTGTACCCAGTTTTACATAGGGTTTACTTCTGCAGGCTTACTCTGTGGTGTTTGTTTACTTTATAAAGGCAATGCCTTCCCCTTTTTGTTGGTATTTACGCCTTGGGGCTAGTCGCCATCCCCAGGCCTATGGGAGGCGGGCATGGGGTAGTCACGCCATTGGATTTGAGGATGGTTCATGACAATTCCTCACATGATAGAAGTAAATCACACCGATGATAGTGATTTAAAAACAACACTCAGCTCACACAGGTATACATATTTCGTATAGTGTTAGAGATGATCAGATATAGTCACTGATTCATCTATGCTATTGGAACCACATTGGATACAATACCAGCTAATATGTCGGACCGACGTAGGATACAAGACCAGCTACTCTGCCGGACCAACTCAGGATACAAGTACAGAGGTCAAACTGCCGGACCCACGTAGGATACAAGAAAAATTGTCATCGTTGTCGAACCCATAGAGGATCCCAGTACATATGTCATCGTCGTCGAACCCACGGAGGATCCTAGTACGGAATTTATCATCATGGAACCCACATAGGATCCTAGTATGGAATTCATAATCATCGAACCCATGGAGGATCGTATTACAGTAGACGTCGTCATCGAACCCACGAATGATCCTGGTACGGTAGTCGATATAGTCGCAGCCAGCTCTAGGGTTCCCGCACACAGCACGCTCGATTTAGGGAGTGTCCACTCCTCAAGCCAAGGGGTCGATACATCAACTGTCATGAAGTCCAGAGTTGATGTATCCCAAAGTTCCGTCTCGTCAAAAGAAATCCAATACGACAGACGGTGCGTCAATCGGACACCCGACTTGAGAGTTATTGGCTTTTCCGTTCGAGGGGCCCGGTTAGTTTTTAAGCTAAAACCAACCCGACCCTACTCCAGATGTGTTCAAAACTCAAGAAGAGTATTCCAAAATAACTGTCTCATCAAATGGAATTCAATGTAGTTGACGACACATCAATCAGACGTCCGGTCCTTATGTTATGAGTGTTTCCGCTCCAAGGGCCCAATTGGTTTTGGGTTCGAACCAACCCGACCATACATAAAATTCACTGAAGCCTCAAGTGTAATATACTGAAGCTACCATCTCGATCCAATTATTACTACACAACTTACTTTGTGTCGATCGGAGGTCCTTAGATTATGTTATGGGCAAAAAATCGACAAACAGTCTGAAATGGGGGGTTTGGGCCCTGTCTGACCCCGCCCAACCCACCTTGGGTCGGCCTGAACCGGATCGGCCCGACCCGAGTCTTGGTCCGGCCCAGCGGGGAGCGGCCCGAACTGGCTGGGCGGGCCCCAGCCCGACTGGGCGTGTCCCGGGCCGACGGGGCGCGTCCCGGGCCGACTGGGCGCGTCCTGGGCCGACTGGGCGCGTCCCGGGCCGACTGGGTGCGTCCCGGCCTGACCGGTGTGGCCCGGTCCGCGTGACCCACCTCGGCCCGGCCGAGGTGGGGGGGGGGTGTGTAAGCTCGACAAGCTGGCCGAGTGGGGGGGAGGCAACCCCGTTTCTGTGAACGCGGTTCTAAGATGGCACAACTGGTCTCCAAGGATCCCGCGCAACAGCGGGATCCGCCGTTCACCGCGGGATCTGCCACTCGCCGCCACGGCGGGCTCCTACTGACGGCGCACCGGGGCGTTTCCGCCTCCAGGAGGCCAGACGGTGCCTATTGGCGGCACCACCGAGTTATTCCGCGGGCCACTGAAGTCATTCTGGTGGTCCGTTTTTCCTCCCTTTTGCACCTGCAGTCGTCTCGGGATCCGAATGTCATTGCGAAGGCTTTAAATCTCTGTTGCGGTCCCTTTTCGTCGTGACCAACATCCCGCACATCAAGAACAAAACGGTGATGGGTCCGGACATGTTCGTATGTCCGTATAACCGCGTGAGTGGTTCAAAACATAATCTAACAATTAAAATCCATGTTCGATAGTATAATTGACATAAATGAAATATAAATATTCCCCCACCTCGTAGTTGACGTTGTTCGTCATCGAGCCGCAAAAGATGAGCATCATGGAAGATGGGCATTGTGGATGAATGGTGTCATTCCACCAATGATGGAGGAAGGGTCATTGTCGTATGCGAAGTAGGCTCCTTGACGTTGAGGTGCGTCCGACGAAGACACATCATTAGAAGAAGTTTCTCTGCGTTCTTCTCTGGGGGTGTTCTTCGTTGAAGAATGGTGTTCTATGTCGATGAAGGATCACCTCATATTAATTTCCCAGAGTCATTTCCCATAAGCGAATTTCCAATTGAGAAGAAATAAGAGTCTCCCAATTAATAGAATTGTCATGCCATTCGTATTAATTCCAAAGCAGTGCCAATTAATTTAACGCTGATATTAAAATGATAGGTTGGCACATTTAATATGACGAGGGAGGTAAAAAGTCTCCACTATAATAAATATGTGGAGTTGTCAAAGGAAACAGCATGGAATTAATGGGGAGTTGAAGGATGGGGCTCGTGTGGGCCCCACCTCACAAACATCCACACATGGGACGAAATAATGAATTCACAAATAAAATTGTGTACCACACAATTTTGTTTAGTTTAAGATTAAACCTCCGAAAATTAACTTTCGACCCGCATAAAATGCAACTGCGGTAAAGGTCCTCTTAAGAAAATACTGGTGCTGTGAGTTCATCAGTGCCCTCATATTTCAATTCCGAGCACTGCTTGAAATGATAGAAAAACTCACTCACACGTTTACTGAACGTACCCGAACAAAATATCAAAACATGATTCCAGGCCCACCGGGCCTCAGAATCAGGTGTCGTCAGAATCCACAGACTAGTGGAATTGTAAAGTATTAAAAAAACCCTTTAAATTTCCTGGTCTTTCAATTACTCCAACCTCAGGGCTTTACGTCCCCGTAAAGCTACAATATACACTAGGGAAACAAAAAGGGTTACTGAGAACGAATCTGAGCCTCTCGCTCCCAAGTGGTCTCTTGAAGGTTCTCGTGCTGCCAGAGAACACACAATAGAGGAATATGCCTTCTATAAAGGACCTGATCCTATCGATCCTCGATCTCCCCCGGAGCTTCCGAGAAAGTCGCCTTGTCGTCGATGACCATATCCATGTGATCGATGATGTGGGTCGGGTCGTGCATATATCTTCTCAACTGAGATACGTGGAAGACGTTATGCACCCAGTACAACTGAGGTGGAAGAGCCAGGCAGTAATCCACCTCACCTACTCTGTTGAGGACCTGGAGAGGCCCGATGAAGCGCGGAGATAACTTGCCACCTCGTCCAAATCTATGTAGACCTCGTCGAGGTGAGACCTGTAAGAAAACGAGGTCGCCATCCTCGAACTCTAGTGATCTCTGTCTCTTGTCAGAATAGGTCTTTTGTCTGCTCTGTGTAGTCCTAATCCACTATAGGATGATCTGCACCTTCTCTATCGTATCTTGAACCATCTCTGGCCCTACAAGTGCTGGCTCCCCCAGGTCAGTCTAGTACATAGGTGATCTTCATGGTTGGACATACAGTTCCTCATAAGGTGCTATCCCAATGGTGGAGTGGTAGCTGTTGTTGTACAAAAACTCCACCAAGGGTAGGTGATCCACCTAGCTATGACCAAAGTCAATAGAACATGCGTAGATCATGTCCTCGAGAGTCTGAATGGTTCTCTCCGTCTGGCCATCCGTCTGAGGATGGAAGGCGGTGATTAGACGTAGCTGCGTCACAAAATCCTTCTGTAACCCCTTCCAAAGGAGGTAGATAAAGCGAGTGTCTCGATCAAATATGATAGATGATGGAACACCATGAAGCCGTACGAACTCCTAAATGTAGAGGCATCCCATTATTTCTTCTGAACCCATCTCTCTGATCGGAAGGAAGTGGGACAACTTGGTGAGTTGGTATACGATCACCCCGATAGATTCGTGCCCTATGGATGTAAGTGGAATCCCCATCACGAAATCCATTGAGATCCCATCCAAGTTCCACTCTGGAACCTCTAAGGGCTGTAACAAGCCTGCTGGTACTTGGTTCTCTGCCTTCACTTGCTAGTAAGTGAGGAATCGTGAAACGAACTCTGCTACAACCTTCTTCATACCCGGCCACCAGTGCTTTCGTGTGAGGTCCTGGTACATATTCACCACTCCTGGGCATACCGCTATAGGGGAAGTGTAAAACTCCCTCAGCACTTCCTCTTGCAGTTCAACTGGTACCATGGGTTGTCTTCTGAAGAGGATGATGTGCTATCCTCTTTTAGAAAATCGATCAAGCGCCTGCCCTGTGGAAATTTGAGCACGTCACATCTCACAGTCAACGTCCCCACGTTGTGCCTCTCTAACTCGTTGAAGGAGTGGAGGAGTGACTGTGATGGAAAGTAGAAAGGCTGCTCCATCTCTATCCACAAAGGATATCCGTAATGCGGCTAGCTGCTCCATCGCCTCTCCTAGTAGTTGAATTCCTGATCTCCTACAAAGAGAATCATCTACAACATTCTCGTTCATAGGAGTATAGAATAACTCAAATTCATAGTCCTGGAGGAACTCGAGCCGTCACTGCTATCTCTGGTTCATGTACTTCTATGAGAAAATGTACCTGAGACTCTTGTGGTCAGAGAACACTATAAAGCACATGCCCATCAGATAGTGCCACCACATCTTCAGGGTGAAGTCCACTACTACTAAATCTAGGTCAGGGGTAGCGTAGTTCTGCTTATCCTGCCTCAACTGCCGTGAACCATAAGCGATCACCACTCAATCCTGCATCAGGAAACACTTGAGTCCAGTCCATGATGTGTCGCAATAAACTACGTAGCCTACGCCCTCCTCTGGTAGCCTCAAGATGGGCACACTGTTCAATCTCCACCTCAACACCGGAAAGCTCTAGTGACATCTATCTGACCACTCGAAGGGTTTCCCCTTCTTCATCAAGGTGAAAGAAGCGCTACAACTCTGGAGAAGTCTGGCACAAATCTCCGATAGTACCCAGCCAGACCTAGGAAACTCCGCACCTCCGTCATAATCCTGGGTGGCTCCCAAGCAAGTACTATCTCAATCATCGCAGGATCCACTGCAACTCCCACCATTGAGATAACATGCCTTAAGAAGTGAACCTCTCAAATCTAGAACTGGAACATCGAGAGATTACCATAAAGCAGGTGCTCTCGGATTTTGTCCAGTATAACCCACAAGTCGTAGGCCTGCTCCTCCTCGGTATCGGAGTAAATCAGTATGTCATTAATTAAAACTAGGACATAGCGATCGATGTAAGGCTAGATGATCCTGTTCATGAGACTCATGGACACTGCTGGGGCATTGGTTACACCCAAGGGAATAACCAAGAACTCATAGTGGCTGTACCGACACCTGAAGGCCATCTTCTACACATCCTCATCTCGAACTCTGAGCTGGTGATAGCCTGACCTAAGGTTTATCTTCGAGAACCATCATGCTCTCTTGAGCTGATCGAAGAGGTCGTCAATCCTTGGAAGTGGGTACTTGTTCCTTACGGTAACCTGATTCAGGCGACGGTAGTTGACACACATTCTCAATATCCCATCCGCCTTCTTGGTGAACAAAATTGGAGAAGACCAGGGTGAATCACTGGGTCAGATGAATCATTTTCCCTACAAGTCCTCCAACTATACCCGTAGCTCACAATGCTCGGCGGGAGCCATCCAATATGCTGGGTTAGATATCAGCGATGTCCCGGGGTACAGGTCTATGAAAAAGTCTACCTATCTTCGAGGAGAAGGTCCCAGAAGGTCGTCAGAAAAAACGTCCGCATACTGATCCACCACAATAGGAAAACTCGGACTCCGCACATCAACCGCTCCGACGATGAGACTAGCCAACTGATGTGTGATCGGCTAACTCATCCTCTGTTTAAGTCCATCCTGCAATGCAAAGGCTTCCATCTCACTGGTGAAGGTGAACCTCATCCCATCCGTGCAGACACACACACTTTGTTCCTAATAAAGTCGATCTGAGCATGGACTGTAGATAACCAGTCCATACCCAAGATGATGTCGTAAGACCTCGAATCCGCTACAAGAAGATCCCAGCCAATGCTCTCGCCTCCTACAGTAAGCTCACACTGCCGGAACCAGTGCGTAATCATTGAGTCATATCCTGTAGTAGTCTCTAGCCATAAGGATCGAGCCAATGACTTCGTTGGAATCCTTGAGCTCCAAACAAGGGCAACAACAATGAAAGAATGACTCGCACCTATTTCTATAAGAACTGAAACAAGGGTGGAGTAGACATAGATAGTATCTCGAAATATCTCAAGTGCACCGTGGTCATAAGCATCTGCTTCCTAGAGTTGTGCCTGCCTCTACCAGCTAGCTCCCTGTGGTAGGGGTGGACCTCCTGTTGGTGGTGGTGGTAGAGCCTCGAAACGTCATCCACCACCCAATGCTCGGCCAACTACTCTGCCTCGTCTGCCTACTCCCTGCAGACCGCTACGGTCGAACCTCTACCTCTGTTTGGGAGGTCCCTCCACTGTCTTCTACTCATCTTCATGGCGGTTCAGTAAGTCTCAAGCCATGTGACCCTGCCCACTACATGCATATCATAGTCTGCTCCTCATAAGGATGGCATTGTTTCGTGTGACCCACACAACCGAACCTGAATCCTAAGGTCACCCACCTGATGGCCTGGTCCGCTTAGACCCCTGTGTCATCTGTCTGCTGTCGGCTGCATAAGACTCCTCTACGTGTCACCCTGCGGTGGGTCTCACTGCTGGTGGCTGCTCAGCAAGAAAGCTCTCCACTAAAAGGGCTCGATCCAGTACCGCTGCATGCGTCGGGATGATTAGGGGAATCGTCGAAGCCCTGATCTCATTCCTCAGTCCCTGCTCGAAGGTCTAGGCTCAAAATAATGAGTCACGTGCCATATCCATGGAGAAGCATGATAGGTCAGTAAATCACTCCACGTACTGAGGTACTGTCATACTGACCTACCAAAGAAGAAGCAACTCTTGAATGTGCACCGCATGAAGGGTGGAAGGAACAATCTCCAAGCGGAAGAGACTCTCGAAGTCTGTCCAAATTAGAGACGCCTCGTCCTGCACCTGGAGCATTAGGCTCCACCATCTACCTACTGATGCGTGCAGTAGACTCGCGACAAGGATCACCATGCAATCAGTTGTTTCCCCTTCCAATATAAATACTCTAATGATAGCCTCCATCCAATCCCCGGCTACCTGAGGGTCCGTCTATCCATGGAACCTTGGAGGCCTTTTCACTTAAACTCATGCAACTCACTCAGGCGGCGAGCACTCTGTTGCTGGGGCTGGTGGCATCGGTGGCTGAGTGGGTATTGGTGCCGCTAGTGCCTCTGCTGTAATGGGGCCCTACACCGAGGCCTCGTCACTCGGTGGGATGCCATCTCGAACGTAACTGAAAACACTAGCTGGCTTCCTTATTGGGGCCATCTTAAAATGAAACAAATGCACCATGGTCAAATAGTATACCTGGTGAGATGAAACAAAGTAATCACAATGAAATATTTTGAAACACACACTTGTAATCAGTGTATTCATGCACTGAGTCAGAAATCAGCGGTCAGGATCCTGGTGTATGGATACGTCGGTCGCCGCACCAACACTGGACTCCCTGGACTGATAACCACACTCAGTACTCTAAACATTATTTCTTCACAGAAAGAAAATTATCAGTGTCCTGAGTTCCCTGGTAGAACCAACCTTCCTCTGATACTAATTTGTCACGACCCGTCCTCGGGGCCCGTGTCGTGACTAACCCCATGCCCGCCATTTATAGGATAGTGGCTGGAGACTAGCACCAAAGGCGTAAATCACAATAAAAAGGGAATACATTTCCTTTATAAAAGTAACAAACACATTAGAGTACGCAAGTGAAGTAAGCGCTATGTATAACTGAGTACCAAAGTAAGTGCTGAAAAAGTAAATGGGCCAGTATACAAACACAACTGAAAGTATAGTACAACTAAAAAGAATGTACAACATCAGTAAGGTAAGGTAGCAACCCCTGAGTCGTCCTCCAAATATCCCACCTGAAGGGTGGGTAGAAATGGTCTTATCAGCTCCTCGGGTCTGGTCGTATGCCCTGTGTACATCCCGCCAAGTGGTCCCCTTCCGGGTACTGTCCAGTTCCACAAGCCTCCACCTCAATCAGTGATGTCCATCATCTGCAACCAACACAACGTAGTGTGTCCATAACCCATGCAGAGGTAAGAATACGATACTCAGTAGAGACCTCGAGACCCCTGAAGGTCTCCCAGAATCCACAAAGGATAAACCACAGAAGAAAGATACAAACACGAAGCACCAACCCACTCTACTTAGGTATATGCCCATACATATACCTAAGTCATCAATCATAGTTTGACTCCTACTCTTGAGCCGAAACATAACCTAGTACACATAGGATGGATGTTAATCACACCGATTCTAGTGATTGAAAAAAAAGACTCATCTCACATAAGTATACATCTTTCATATAGCGGTAGTGATGATCAAATGTAGTCACTGATTCATCTAAGTTCTCTGATCCACGTAGGATACAAGACCAGCTAAGTTTTCGGACCCACATAGGATAAAATACCAGATACTCTGCTATACCCACTTAGGATACATGTACTGATCTCAAACTTCAGGACGCATGTAGGATACAAGAACAACAGTCGTCGCTGTCGTACCCACAGAGGATCCCAGTACAAGTGTCATTGTCATCGAACCCACAGAGGATCCTAGAATGGAAGTCCTCATCATCGAACCCACAGAGTATCCTAGTTCTAAATTCATCATCTTCGAACCCACAAGGGATCTTAGTATGCTAGACTTCGTCGTTGAACCCACAGAGAATCCCGGTGTGGTAGTCGATGCAGTTGCAACCAGCTCTAGGGTTCCTGCACATAGCACACTCGATTCCGGGAGGGTCCGCTCCTCGATCCAAGGGTTCGATACATCAACGATCAATAATTTCAGATTTGATATATCCTGAAGTTGCTTCTCGTCAAATGAAACCCAACACGACAGACGGTACGTCTATCGGACGCCCGGTCTGAGAGTTATTGGCTTTTCCGTTCCAGGGGCCCGATTGGTTTTTAATCTAAAACCAACCTGACCATACTCCAGCTGCTTCCAAACCTCAAGCAGATTATTCCAAAAGAACCATCTCCTCAAAATAAATTCAACGTAGATGATGGAACGTCATTCAGATGTCTGGTCCTTATGTTATGAGCGTTTCCGCTCTAAGGCCCTAGTTTTTTTCGGGTTCAAACCAACCCAGACGTATCCAAAATTCGTCAGAACCTCTAGTGTAATATACTGAAAAGACCGTCTTGATAAAAGGATTACTAGGAAACTTATGGTGTGTCTACTAGATCTCCATAGCTCAGGTTATGATCAAAAGACCAAAAAACAGTCCGAAATGGGGGGTCTGGGCCCGGTCCGACCCGGCCCAACCCACCCCGGGTCGGCCCGAACCAGGTCGACCCAACTCAGGTCCAAGTCTGGCACGGTAGGGTGTCACCCGGTCCACATGACCCGCCCCGGCCCAGCCGAGGGGGTGGGCGGGCTCGGTCAGCAGGCCGAGCAGGGGGCGCGACCCCCGTTTCTACGAACGCAGCGCCAGGATGGTGCCGCTGGTCTCCTCGGATCCCGTGCGGCCGTGAGATCCACCTCTCGCCTCCATGGCCTTTGTCGTGGTGGGCTCCAACTGGAAATGCTCCGGGGTCTTCCACGGGCCACCAGAGTCATTATGGGGGTCTGTTTTTTCTCTCGTATGTGCCTGCAGTCGTCTCGGGATACGAACATCACTGCAAAGGCTCTAAATCGCCGTTGCAGTCCCATTTCATCATCGCCAACATCCCGCGCATCAAGAACAAAACGGAGACAGGTCCGGACTTGTTCGTTAGTCTATACCCACTGCGTTAGTGGTGAAAAACATCATATAACAATTAAATACCATGTTGGAGAGTATAATTCCCATAAATGAAATATACAAATCCCCCCACCTCGTAGTTGATGTCGTTCGTCATCTTGCCGTGAAAAACGAGCATCGCGGTAGACGGGCGTCGCAGAAGAACGGTGTCGTACCTCCAACGATGGAGGAAAAGGGTCATTTTCACAGGTGACGTAGGCTCTTTCACATCGAGGTGTGTCCAATGTAGATGTTTCATTGGAAGAATTTTCTTCACGTTCTTCGTCGGGGGTGTTCTTCATTGAAGAAGGGTTTTCTTCGTCAATGAAGGATGACCTCTCCTTTAATTCAGCAGAGTATTTTCCCAAAAGAGATTTTCCAACAAAAAAGAAATAAGTGGCTCCAAATTAATAGAATTTTCATTCAATTTCTATTAATTCCAAAGTGGTTCCAATAAATTTAACGCTGATATTAAATTGACAGGTTGGCACATTTAATGGGATGAGGGAGGTAGGAAGGCTCCACCATAATGAATATGTGGAGTTTCCAAATGAAACAGCAGGGAATTAATGGGGAGTTGAAGGTTGGGTCTCATGTAGGCCCCACCTCCCAAACATCCACACTTGGGAGGAAATAACCAATTCACAAATAAAATTCTGTACCAAAAAATTTTATTAGGATTAAGATTAAACCCCCGAAAATTAACATTCGACCCGCATAAAACGCAAATAAAGTAAATGTCCCCATACGCAAATACAAGTGCTACGAGTTTATCGGTGCCTTCAAATTTTAATTCCGAGCACCGCTTCAGAATATAGAAAAAATCTCTCATTACTTTACTGAATGTACCAGAAAAAAACATCAACCAGTGATTCCAGGCACACCGGGCCTCAGAATCAGGTGTCGTTAGAAGCCCCAGACTCATAAAATTTAAAAGTATTTAAAAAAAATCCTTGAAAATTCCGGGTCTTTACACCCATAATCTAAGGATATCATACATAGATCTAGATCATATATACTGCTCCAAATCATTTTTTTAATTTTCATAGAAGCCACTTTAGGTTAGTTGGAACCGACCGAATACCCTATTCAGTGGGATATTCAAAATTCAAAAACCACAAATCAAACAAATCAAAACAAAACAACAAATCACATGAGCCGCCTGAGAATCCATGCCACCATCACATCAACACCACCACCATCATCACATCATTATCTTATATAGTACGTCACCTGTCATTACCATCATCAATGAAGGAAACCATCACCGACATTGCACCCCTTCACCTGAGCAGAACAAAAAGCATCCTATGACCATTCTCGTCGTCGACCTTCATCCGGAGGACCGTCGAAGACCATCGACCCACCGTAAAAACATCATCAATTTTCTGTTGTCTCCAACCATCACAGAAAACTCCTTCACCTTCGTCGCTATGCCTTCATCTTCACCGCATCAAAAAAAAAACACTGAAACCAGATGCAAAAATTCGAAGCAGAAAAACCATTAATGTTGCGCCTGGTGGACCAATAGCTGCTGAGCCACACATCCCAAAGCCTCAAGTAACCACTGATCTAGATCGAACTGGGAAAGGTACAGAGGAACGTGAGGCCAGAGCACGGCTTTGAGTGGCAATGGACTCCGAACAACAGCAGCATCGAAACAGCAGAAATCCAGTTGTAGCAGAACAAAAATAGGCTGAATTAGGTAACACTGAAACATACGAAGACCGCCAATCATCATAACCCAAAACCTATTTGTTTCCACTTCTCCTTCTCAGACCAGGAGAGGCTCAGAGGAAATTGAGTCTAGAGAAAGGATTGAGTGGCCTAGGGATCCACATGAAGAAACAATCAATGTGAAGACTGAAAGAGTCAAAGAAAAAGATCCACAACATTGAGCATCACATCAAAGAAGGAGAAAACCCAAATAAAAAGGGAACCTCCACGAAGAAGGAGAACGAAGAAAATGGAAGTACCAGAAATGAGAATGTCTGAAGTGGAGATCCTTCACCACCGAGGAAGGCTTTAGAATCCCTAGGAGGGGACCCGAGAGAGGAGAGGGGAGCCAGGTTATTGGGGGGCCATTTGGATCATATCTAATGGAATTAGGTAATATATAGTTGACTATATTATTCAGATTATGGTATTACATGATAGTCTACATATCTACTATGAATACTCCAATTGGCTAATCCCAACAATGCAATTCTATTCTTCAATGAAAGTGAATAACAATATATGAAATATAACAAGATATGTGAAATATGATTATTTCATTGAAAAACTGATTGAGGTAGATTGTATAATATTGATGGAATTAAAATAAAAAATACTAGTTGTGTTAGGGAAATCTATAAGGTTAACATGATAATGTATGGGTGAATGGAAATTATGGAATGATGTGAATGATTTAACAACTAGGAATGGAGAAAAATCACTATAATATAAATAGATATTAAATGTGATTAGATGACATTATCCTCAATATATAAACATTAATATTTTAAGAAATATCGATATAATGAACCAAAATTTTCATACATATATATTAGTTAATAATTGAAGACTATAAATTACAAAAAATATCAAATCCCATAAAAATTATTATATGTATAATGCCATTGGAAACATGGATATATAAACAACTTGTTCATAAGTGAACTACATCATATCAAAATAATTTCATTATAATGATCACCCTTTATAAATATATCACACCGAGTACCTTTATTAATAAAATGAGGAAGGAAACAAAAGAAATAGTGAGCTCAGATTCTCAGTGGGAGTTAAAAGGGGAGATATCAACATCATATGAGTATATTGGTAAGATAACATGAGAATAACATTTAAAAAACATACTCTATGTAACATATATTTTAAACATGAGTCATGAAATATATCATTATTGTTTATAAAAAAATTAATCATGAATTAATCAAAAAAAATAATACATGCAACATAACATTTTAATACGATATAGATTTGTGTAATACAAAAACCCATCAAATATTTTAGGTTAGAGATACCAGAAAATATGATCATATAATGCTAGTATTAGAATTACCACTAGTTAACCTTCATTTATCTTGGGATAACCACACATATAAACTCTTTTTTTAATATAATAACCTCTAATGAATCATCTAGTTTTGAGAACCATATAACCTTCTATGCACCCAATTGATTTTGATTTGGTAGAAACTCACTTGTAGATATTCACCTCATATAACAATAATCATTACTAAATGAATTTGAGGTAGATATAAGTTATAAAAATTACATAATCCATACATTTTTGTTCTATAATATCATAAAACGTCGACCTTATCATAACCCATGAAAAACAATTGCCTTTCATAAACATTTCATCATGAAATAACCCAGGGAAAATATATATTTCATAAAAATATATTTTACATAATAATAAATATAAACCAAAATTTGAAATAATAGATAATGGTACCACTAGATACAATCCCATAAAAAACACAAGCAACACCAAAGGTTATTTCCCTTTAGTAATTTAAATTCCTAAAAAAGATCATTAAAACAATATTGTAGAAAATGTGCTTTCAATTTTGATATCAACTATTTAAAAAAAAAAATTCATAAATATTATGGATGTACTTTTATATGAAAATAACCTTGAAAACATGTATATTAGTCATTAAATAACTTATTTTTCATATTGGTGGAAGAATCTGTTTGTGCCCTAGATGTTAGAAAATTGAATCCTTATGTATTTTCAATAAATAGTCCAAACTACCTTGTTTAAAAAATTAAAATAAGTTCCCTTTTGAGCAATTTTGTAAAAAGTATATGATTTTTTATAAATTTATCTAAAAATAAATTTATAATAGTATAATGGTTCATTAATTTTTTTTGGAAAAATTGCACAGGAATAAAGAATGATTTTTGAACTAAATTAATAAATTAATTTTTTCGTAAAAAACATATTACAAAAAATTAAGTAATTAATAAGATAAAAATGTATGGAAAACTTGACTTCTATTGATTTAAATTGGGTTTAATAAAATAAGTTTGTTTCTTGAGATGTATTTCGAATTATTTCATAATCGGGAAGAAAATCATAAACTTTAACAGTACAAAATAATATTGTTTCATTACACTTTTACAACTTTCATAACTTTTGAATTGTAAGCCCCACTACATAAAGATATATATAATGATTTGAATATCCCATTACTTTCATGCTACTAATCAAAAAAAATTATGACATGTCAATGTGGTAGTATATACATATCATATAATAATATCAGTTCATAACATAACCTTTTCACCAAAGAAGACAATTTAAGATAAAAATTCCTTATAATTAAGAAATATCAAAATAAAAACAACTTAGAGAAGAGAGATCATAATGTTGAATTTAAAATACTCTGAATAATATTATTAAATAATATTTATTATTTTATTTTTATTATACACTCCTCTTTAAAATAATGTTTTTTATACAAAAGTACATGTGTCGAAAAGAAGGATGTTTTGAGTCAAAAACCCTTTTAATAAGTCTCAACATTCTTCATCCACCTATGAATCTCATATATATTATATATAGGTTTAACATGAATCTATCAAATAATAATAATCTTTTTTATCTTTCTAAAAATTATTTACTTATAACCTTTTATCATCCATTTAATTATAAATCCTTATTAAAATGTCTATTTCGGGTTACAATTATGTTGCTTTCCGTGTATTATTTTTTTTTGTATTTTGACTTCATTACATTTGATCATGGTTAAATAAAATATATAATTTCAAACATTGTGAAAATATAATAAATTTTTAATATATATGGATTTATATTTTTCCATTAATCATATAGATATAAAATAAATTATACAGTTCACAGAGACAGTGGTCCATTTATACCTTAAAATATTGTTTCCATTATTATTAATGGATAGAACCAAAGAAAGGTAAATAATCAATATCCTTTAAATAATATTTTTTATCATATATAAAATATATATTAATTAAATATTGCAATATTACTATCCATTTTAAAATTAAATGAAAAACATATCACTACACCTCTTGGGGGCGTTAGTCCACACCTATGCATGAACGACATCATCGTTTTCGAATGGATTGGAAGGTAAGATGATAGAATTTTAATGTAATAAAATAATTATAATTATATGAAATATATCATATAAATATATTAAATATATCATTATTTCTACCCATGAAGTGTGGTGATGGAAGCAAATGCAGCAGTTCGCGTGGTGGTGTCTACCGTAGGCACAATTGATTGTTTCATTTATCATTTGATAGAAAAAGAGATGTAGGATGGTTATAAAAATATTATAATTAAATAATATAATTTGTTACAAAATTATTTTATTAAATCATAATAGTGTATGAATATGGTAAGGAATTAGAAAAAAATCATGTTTAAGAAGGATACATCTTCTTTATAAAATCACATTTGCTTAGCACCTAAAGACTTAATAGAAGGGTTTCTAATGCATATTATGGAATCAATGATATTTTTAGTTAATTATGGAAGATATTTTTTATATTATTTTATAAACTATAAATATTTGGGAGTGTGAAAAGAGATGGAGTGTGGGTGCCCATTAATAAGGGGGAGAGATGGCACACTTAAAATATTTAAAGAAAAAGTGATACACACATTTTAATTTTTTTTAATATATATAAAATTTCTCATTATTGGATAATTTATTTGATAAAGTATAAATATTTCCATCTAATAGAAATTGGTTAGGGTTTTTGGTTTATTTAAACCCTTATATATTTCGTTTAACTCCTTGGGAAACCAGTTTTAACTATTTTTATATTAATTAATTTATACTACTATACTATTTAATATGATGGGGAATTATAATTATATTATTTCATAAATTTAATTATGATGATTCCAATATGGAATAAATTTTTCAAAATTAAATTAATTAATGTGGCATCAATTATTTTAAATTAAATCCCATGAATCTGATGAAAAACAGCTTTCTAAGGAATATGTGTTTACAATTATAGAGGTTTTCATATAAAAATTCAATATAAAATCGATTCAGATGACCAAAAATTGATTAATAATCCTGCAGTTGAACTATTTTTTTTAGAAAAAATACAATATGAAATTAAACTTTTTTTTACATTAATATTAATGGGATATTTAAAATAAAGATCATTATTTTCACTATTCATTACAAAATTTTATCTTCTCAAAATAAAAAATAAAATGCACCTAAAGATAAATTTGACATATTGATGTTAAAGATTATTTATATTATTGATATATATTCTTATAATGTATCCATAATTAATTTTATTGTTGATTTATAGAAAAAAATTCTATAAATACTATATTTTCGAATCATATAAAGAGTACCAAAAAAGTAATTAATTATTTTCCAACATAATTTATATATCTAAAAACATAATTAGTAATTTTAATTTTTTTATTCATATTCCTAATTATATGTATAAAGACTTTGCTATAACTATTATATTTCCATAATAATTTAAAAATTATATCGTGGTTTGTTATAACTCAGTGTTCTCTATAGCATAATATATCCAAGAAATTAAATTTATTTTAAAAATAAAATTTAATAAAATGTTTGTTTCTTACACTAGATATGTGACATGTTTATTATTACAATGTAGGAATTTAATTTTTTAATTGGAAAAAGTCACTCGTAATTTATATGAATGTGGGAATAAATATGATATTATAATTATTTTGGGATACTAGAAGGGAAATATCAACTAAAGGATTTATGTTTGTCTTACATAAAACATCAATGCTCTGATGTCAGTTCATGGATAAAATGATAATCAAGAAGGTATTAAGAACCCTAAATGTTACTCCACCATATATTGAACAAATTCTTATGGTAAAAGGATATAATATATATTTTATTTAGTATAAAATCATATTAATATTTTCTCTAAAATAAAGTGAATGAGTGGAATTTTCATAAATGTAAATGTAAATGTGGAGTATTTCAGGATCACTCTTGAGAGGATATGAATATATTCACAAAATGTTTAATAGACTAGTGGGACCAATGAGCATAGATTGAATTTATACGGGGTATTCTATCTGTCACTAAAATAACCAAATTTTATTCATTTATCGATATTATTTTTCAAACATATAAAAGGTAAGGATTTTGGAGTTAATAATATAGGGTTTTGAATGATTATATTTATGTCTTCTCAATAGAAAATATATTTATGCTCTTTTATTATAGTTTAAAAAACTTTGATTTCGAACAACATGAAGATATTGAATTTTTATGAAATAAAATATAGATAAAGAATTAGATAGAAACATGAAATTTGGATTATGATAGGAGATCCATGAATCACTAAATAATCTATGATAATATGAGATGAGAAACTTATAGTTATAAAATAGGAATTTTGTCATTAATAATTTAAGATAACAAAGCCACCTTATACCTGTGCTCCATGATTTTGTGCTAAGAAATTAAATATTTATATATGATATTTTAATAAAAATTTATATCTATATAACATTACATAACTATGTGTTAATAATGTAATCATTACACCTTATAATAATCATGATATCACAGAAATTTAATTTTTAGTGTATTTGAGGTTCAGTCACACAAGAAAATTATTTTTTGTTAGTAGGGAACATTTTTATATAACCTCATCGAAGTATAATTCCTAATTGACTCATCTTATATTATATTAATCTCTATAGCCAAGGCTATGAAAAAATAATAAATGGATGAGATCAAATTTATTATAAGGTAAAACTAATAAAATTATCATTAATGGTTAGATCATAAGAATTAATGAAAACATAAATATAGAAAAATATCTTAATAATAGGAAAATGGAATAATAAGTGTTTGAAATATGTCATGATAGAAGGAAATTTCTTCTCAAATGTATAAAAACATACCGTGGAGAAAATGTGTTTAATAATTTGATAATAAACTATAGCTATGTAGTATTGTAATATATTATAGAAATATGTCATACCCATGAAACATATCATATTAAAATAATTTTAAAGAAATGTAAAAATAGAGGAACATAATATTATAAGAATATCTAATAAGGACTATGCATTTTGTTATGAGAATATCCAATATTGAATACCCTATGTGTTTAGAGTATAACTCAAGAAGGATAACCCTTTATATTTTGAGTGTAATAGAAGAAGTGTCAAGTGTTTTGTTATGAGAGTAATCAAAGAAGGATCTCTCTTAATGTTGTTATTATAATCAATGATGTCTAAACCATTTAATTTTGAGTGTAATCCAAGAAGGATCACCATCTATGTTTTGAGTTTAATACAATAAGGAACATCCTTTCTGTTGTGAAAAAATATATGTATGTTTATGATTTATTTATTAGGATATATAAATCTTTTTCAATGAATTACTGTTATTTAATTCACCCAAACCATCTCATAATGGAAACTATAAAAATTATGCAACAAGACCATAAACCATTAATTATTTCATCATTAAATAATTAACCAATGAGAGAAATGAAATTTATTAAATATTCTCAAAAATAAATAATTATAATCCATAGAGACAAAAAAGTATTATTTTATTATAAGATTTCTTCCCAAGTGTAACATAAATAATGTCAAAGGATATAGAGATAGATTAAAAACAACTTTTATTAATATTGGGTATATAGAATTGAAAAAAAGAATAATTAACCCTTTGAAAAATCATAAAAACAAATTAATAATTTTTTCCTTATGATGTAATTTTCTCATATAGATTTATATTTATAAAATTATACATAAAAAGGGTAGTTTGTAAAAAATTTAAATATAATATTTTTTCCGTTTTTTTTGACAAGTCAAAAAAAAACAAATTATATTTCACTCATAAAAACATGACCACATATAATCTATTTTTATATAAAATATTATTTTTTAAAATAAATAATTAACTTTGAAAAAAGATAATAATATTGCATTGTAAATTAAACAGAAATATTAATTAAAATCATTTTAATCCCATTTTAAAACCCCGAAATGAAGCTTCATAAAATTATATTCTCATAAGGATAAAAAAACCTTAAAATATTTTTATAAAATATTTTTCCATAGTGATAAAAGATGATGTTATGAGTTACATTCAAAGTAATTTTAAAAAGGTAAAAAGAAAATTTTAGGAAAATGTACTTTTAAAAATATTATGTAGTAATGGATCCCTTTAAAAGAAATAAGTTGGTTTTCATAAGAAATTTGGAGTGGGAGATAAATGTACAATTTTGAAAGAAAATGATATTCAAAATTTTTAAGGAAATTTTTTATTACAACAAAAATAGTTTAATAAGTGATAAAATATTCATTTAGAAATGGGAAATTTTAAAAATTAATATCAATAAAGGTAAATTATATGTGGATTTCAATTTATTATAAGGAAGAAATGCTTAGAAGAGTTAACATATATGTGGAAGAGGAATAGATCATTTGGAGTGAGTGGGGTCTAATATTTACGCCAAAAAATTTATAACAATGAAATTCATCAATTTAATTACATATAAGAGGTGTAAATGTACTATTATATAATTATAGAATACAATAAAACCTTCATGCGAATCTATAGTAAATTATTAAATAGTAAAGGCTTAAAAAATATGTTATGTAAGGAAAATCCAATATGAAAAAATTAACATTTAAATAAAAACCATTAACTGAGAGATCTTAGTATTTAACTATAATTGCATAAATAAATCATAATTAATAATATTATATATCCAATATTTGGATTACAAATCATTTAAATGAAATTATGTCCATTACAAATATGTCACAAAAAGGTAAATTGAGATGATACTATTTTATCATTAATCAAACATAGTCAAACATTCCATAACCTGTTGTATAAAAAAATATGTTTTTTAATAACCTATTTTGAAACTTTTTATTACCTATATTTTATTATAAACATCCTTTTGTAATAATTTATTTCAACAATTTTATTTTTTTATATTTTTACATCATCAGATGTTGATGGTTTTGATTTTTTATTTAGCACTAGTTTCATTATGTAAGTATATATTAAAATTTATAGACGAAATGTTCATAACTTTGAGATAATTATAATAATTATAATTTCATTTTTATAATGATTTATAATTTCATTATTTGTTTCAAGTTTTATTTTATTTTTTGTTTATGAAAGTGAAATCATTGATAAGATTATTTCATTGATTTTAATTTAAAATTGGATGGTATTAATTAAAATTTTAATATAAATATATGAATTCCATAACCATAAAAATATTATTATTTAATGATTTTTGTCTCATAATTCTATTTGATAAGTTTCAATTATCATCCTGGATACGAATATATATATTTGTGTTTGTAGGTTGTGTAATTTTCCAAAATATGACCATGCTAAACTAAATGGGGGATTGTAGTTACAAAAGTTATTATTAATGTTTTTTAGTTTTTATAAAAATATTTTATGATAATTCGGTAAATAATAATTATTGAGATGAAACATAAGAAATGCTACTTCATGGATGCAAAAGACTGCAAGTACTCACATGCATCATTTTTTTCATTAGATATCAATAATGGTGTGATTTTTTTATTTCCAACATATTAATAATGTTTTAAATATTATATTTATTTCTTAATACAAATTTTAAATATTCATGTAATTTGGTTATTATAAATTAACTATATTTCTTATGAATGTGGTAGTACACACATAATATAAGCTATGATTGAGTTTTTCGAATGGCTGGGATGATTTTAGAAAATGATAATTGAAAATATATAATTCCAGTAATTATAATTAAGAAATTGATATAATTATATCGTAATTATAAAATTATATCCATTTATTTTCACACATTTTGTTCACAGTTTTATGTCTTTTAATCTTATATTTTTTACACTACCTAATTTTGTTTTCACCATGGTATCAAATTTTTACTAAATTATATAATGTTAATTTAATAAACTTGAATGGTCATTATTATAAATCTTTCTCATAATGACTACAAATAATAAATTAATTCATTAAATTAAAACATTTAATATTTATTAAAATAATTTAGACCACATCTTTCAAAACATGTAAAAACCAATTTTTGAAAAATAATCTATAATTTTATGAACATTATGATTGACATAAAATTTTCAATTTTATTTATTTATAAACAATTGTTTGGTTTATTATTAAAAAAATTAAAATTCTCATTTCATCGAGTTGACATCGAAATATAATTCTACCATGTGAATATTTGGTTAAAAAATCAAACCAAAAATAGATTTTATTAGAGTAAAATATTACTTTAGTTTTCAATATATGAAACAGGATTTTTATATTTTTAAAAATATTTGTTTATTAGAAATAATCATATATTTTCAATATAAAATAGTATTTCATAAATAATTAAACCAATCTTGTATTATCGAAACATAAAATATGTGAAAGTATATAAAAAATGCTTAAGTTCACTATTTGTCCAAATATATTACATTTTCAAATAAAAGTATAAAAATTTTATAAGATTAACATTTTGAAATTCATGATTATCAAATAAAATCATTTTACTAAATTAAAATCCTAAAATTAACATGTTATGATTTAAAATGAAAATTACAAATAAAATTAAAAACCCTTTTTAATGGGAAAATTCATTTATATGTTTTTTGAATGTTATATCATATTTGTTTCTAATTTAAATTATGATTATATATTAGATTATATTTAATAATAATATTGAATTGGTAAAATTAATATATTTTTAAAAAATAAAACACATTTTAAAAAATATATTTAAGAAATAGTGATTTTTTTAAAAATAAATAATTTTAAATATTTATCTTCAAAATGAAATAAATATCAGTTCAATAATATGTTTCTATTTACAAGAGGTTTTATTATTTTTTTATTTTCATAATATAATTCAACTAATAAATCACAACCAATTTTAGTTTTTTTCTTTTTGAAAAATATATCAAACAGAATAGATTTTTTTGAAGGAATGTTATACTAAAAAATATTTGGGCATTATGTACCCCCCGAAATATGGCTTCCTCCAAATTTTAATTACTACTCACTACAATTTTTTTTATGGGATCCATAATATTGATGAAAATAATATATATATAAACACATATAATAATGGGATAATCACCTCAATATGTAATATCTCGAGTTTTTAAAAAGGAAAAATTGTGATCGATAACATACATGATACACCACATTGAGATTAAGTGAACAACTAAATATTATTATTTTTAAAAGATCATTATAAACATGAAATTATAATGGATTAAATACATGGTATTAAGTTAATTATGAAAATAATTTCTACAAATGAAAATATAATTCTTTGTAATTTAATTATAAATGAATTTAAAACCCTTTTTAAAATAAAAAGGTTTTTTAAAAACCATTTAAATGCGCACAAGTGTGTTTTATAACATTAAAATAAACAGTACCACTTATATTATTATGTTATATAAATATATATAATATTTAAAATAATTTTTATCATTATTCTTATTCGTTCTAGAGACATTATATATAGATATGTCAAATTTTGAATATAGAAGAATTATTTTTTTAAATTAGCAGTTTTTTTAACCTTTTAATGGAACACTTTTTTCAAATATAAAATTTTAGAATTATATAAATAATATTTTACATAATAAATTTATTCATTTAAATAGGAATACAAAATTTTTTTATGTTCAATTTTTCTTATTTTTCTGATAATATTCATTTTTAGTGAATAGTGAATGAAAATTGTATTTTAACTGAAAATTTCTTTTTCTTATGCATAATATATATTGTAATATTTTATTTTATAGTTGCTTTAATGTTTATATATATCAATATTTTATCATATAATCCAATGAAGTTCATTTTAATAAATATAACATTTATTTTTTATATAATAATATTTAATTTTTTGGACATTCTTACATTAAAACCATGTATTCTCGATCCATTAGAGAGATTAATTATTATATAATTTTGGAAAATTATTTATTAATAATTTTTAAAAATGGATTCCAAATTTGTATCAAGAAGGAAATAATTTATTAAGAAGATCCATTTTATTTTAGAAAATTATGAATAGTAATTGTAGTTATATTTTTTATTACAACAATTATGGATAAATCTTGTAAATAAATGTAAAAATAATACTATTACTAATATAACATAATGATAAATCATGTTATAATTTCATTTGATTAGTATGTTTCTACCGAAAGTATCTTTCTGATGATATTATACCCTTTTGAGACCACTTTGATGATAATATGAAATTTATAATATTATATTCAATGAAAAGTCAATTTTGTCCCACCTTTGTATTTAACAAGTGAAATATTATTATTATGGGATTATATAAATGATATATTTGACTATAAATACTAATTTTAAATATAAAATTCTTATATTTATCATGATAATTTATATTTAATTTTTTTAAAATAAAAAATTTATTAAAAGACTTACTAAATGATGATGCAATGCTTTTTTAATTAAAGAAAATTTCAAATAAATTATATTAAAATTAAAAAAATAAATATAATTTGAGATATTTAATTTCATCCACAAGTTTTTTTGACTTTTTATTCATGCATAAATAGAGTTGGATCGATGATATGAGGTTCTTATGATATTTTTATAAAGTCAAGTAATGAATAGTGAAAAAATAAACAAATAATATTATATATAAATAATATATTAATAAATGATATGATATTTCAAAATATATAAAATTAAGCCAAACTATTAGCTTAAATAGTAAAATTTTATGAAGGACTCATTTATTGGTCTTTAGGTATTTTATAATAATTATATTACAGCTCAATTTTGTAAATTACATGATATCATGGTACGAATTAAAAATGATAAATAAGGGTTAAAACAAAATGATTAGGATTAAAAAATTAAAAAAAAACTTTTCCAATTTTCATTTAATTTAGGTATTTATACTCATAATCACCCTATCATAAAAATTAATAAGTTTGGATATATTTTTATAAAAAAAATTATTTATATTAATTTAATATTTAGTTGATTTCGAAGAGTACCCCTCCCTTTTCCTATGGAAGGGAACCCATTCTTATGTTTTCTTAACACTAGAAAACCTATTTGGGTCAACCAGGATCATTACAAATTCATTCTCAGAATCCATCTCCATATTCAGGGATTTTTATTTTAGGACGAACACTCACTATAGTGGTGATATGGTTTTAAGAAAAGGAGATTGTCTGGGGAGAAGAATATTTTTTAATTAAGTGTTTTTGTTATGTTTCTTCTTTGACATACTATAAATATATTACAATGATGATGAAATAATAACTTAATTATGATAAATATAATATTTATTTAATTTTAATATCATCACCTAAATCTATCTCTATTTCCATCAAATGGGAAAATAATTAATTATTCATGCGCATGACATACTACCACCTCACGAACTGATATAATTCATCTTCCGTCACCATCTCTCAAGACTAGATATAATGATTCAATTAATGTTTATATATGATATTACTGACATATGTATATTTATTTAACAATAATATATCATTTACATTCTTACGTTTCTAAAAACATGATCAAGATAACGTAGTTGGTGCGTACATGTAAACTGTCACCTCCACAAAGCGATGTGATTCATTTTTCATCATCCCATCACAATTTTTATATAAATTTAAGTATATTAAATTATTTAATATGATATTAATGATATTATAATCATTATTTAAATATAAAATAATATTTACCATCTTTCCATAATGATCATCAAAAAATTTAAAAGTTACACATGTGTATATAATGATTACTATCTCAATGATTGAAACATAGTTATTTTTTCATAAACAAATATATTTTATTGATATAAAAATATAATTTATTTTTAATATTGATTATTATTTCTGGAATATTATTACTGTGATGATGGAAAAATTTCCACTTTGACTATTGACATCATAAAAAATTCTTTTTTGACTAAGTACTTAGTATCATTAAACCCCCTCACATGAACATTAATAATTATGTAATTATTATATCATGATAGTAAGTGAAATAAAAGGAATAATAAAATTTTAAAGAAATAAAATAAATAAATTAATTTAAAAATGTTTGTTATTCAATAAAATAAATATTTTCTGTGATGAGTCAGACTCATGGTAAGAGACATTGTCTCAATTTTCCTTTATCGAGACATATTGTTGATGTTATGGAACTATATTATTTTCTGAAGTGTATATAACTCTACATAAAAATATATTATCATGAATATATTTATTCACATAATATTTAACATTTTTATTTGTTAATATTTCATATTTTATATGAATAAATTGATTAAAAAGTAGTAAGTCATTTCATATCTAAATTTTTATTTCCTAGGTTAATATTATTCTACATTGATTATTTCATGTTATCATCATTTGTGAAAATATTATAGATTATTTTATGTTGTATTTCTACTTTCTTAATGATTATTTATTGGAGATACAAATAATCTATTCATTTGATTAATGTTATCTCTAAGGATATGATCTTGGTATGGGAGTCCTTAACTAAAAAATCATTCTAAATGTTTTTTGATACAATATTATAAATATTTATCAATATTTTAATTATTTTTAAGAAGTTTTTCAAGGAATATATTTAATTTAACAAGAATTTTTTTCAATTAAAATTTCAAATATCACTAAATATATTTACTAAATAATATTTTTTATGTTTTATGGTTGTGAAATTCATTTAAAAAAACTTTTAATGTTACTCTTTCAAATATTTTAAAAAATGTTTGAATATATGGTTTTTAACATAAACAACATGAATGGAGTTTCATGGTTTAATTAAACATTAATATTTTAATTTATATTCTGCAAGTTTAGTAATTTATTTTCAAATAATGTGTTTTAAATTATTTCACTATAGCATTGTAAAAAATAAAATTAATTTCATTGGGTAAAATTATTTTTATATTATGTATGTTTTATGTGTTAGGTTTTTTTATATTTGGGAATTTATTATGAGTATGAGTGGATCCTTAATAAACTGCTGGTGGGTGACGCCATTATAGAACATTAATACATTGTGTAGTGAGATAGAGTTACCTAGTTAGGTTTTTCCCAATATACTAATGTAATATATTTTGGCGGGTATTCAAAATGTAACGTTGATGGTTACCCTAAATGTAGTTGTGATGTTTACATTAAATGTAAGAGTGATATCAGAAATTATTCAACAATTTATCTATTGGATTTATGTTTTCTATGCATTTTTAATGAAATCTTAATATTTAATGAAATAATATAGGTCATTTTTTATATGTGGAAATTATCACTTTTTGAAAATATTCTCATGGGTTTATTTGTATTTCGAGTCTAACATTTTTTTTGATTCTTATTATGAACCATTATGTGATTTTTTTTCTCATCTGATGTCTCAATTTTTTTCACAGTTCTTAATATTGGTAAGGGTGAACAAGTTGTCATGATGAATATATTTTATTTTTTTTAAAATAAATAATGTTAAATATTAAAAGGGGGTTCTTATAGAAAAAATCGATACAAGGTATAAGTGTCCACTTATAATTTAGGGGTTTACTATGTAATAGTTTTTGATAATTCTCAAAAACTCCACACCAAATAGATCATTTGTGACTAGAATGTGATTTCTAGTTTTCAAATTACAAGAATATGTAATGTTTAAGATTGATTTCTTACTATTGGTATCATGGAAAGGTTTATAAAACTTTAGAGATTAGGGTGTCTTTTTGAGAGTTAAGGATATCATCATGTGTTTATAATATTATTATCGACCATATGTTCTATGTTGTACAAACCCCTTGTGATTCTTTACGTTATGAAATTCAATGATGACTAACTGTAATTTTGGATGTGTTCATTTTTGAGGTAATTATGTGTCATTAATTTTTAGGATACAAAATAAAATGTATGAGATAAAATTTAATGTTCTAATTTTGTGGTTATTTTTAGGACATTATAATATTTGTTAATTGTTATATTAATTATACAGTTTTAGAAAAAGGATAACTAGTGGTATGGGTTACAACCCTTCACATTCATGAAGGCCATGTGAATCTACCCCACATGAAAAGGGATGCAGGGGTGCATCTATTATCACTCACATGCACGAAGTCTAAATTAGTAATAATTTTTATTTTTAGTTGAAATATTTTTTTATATACAATAAGTTGATATTGTGAACATATATATTATCTAATATATAAACATGATATTGTTAACTAATTTTGTGATTAAGAGATTAATTTTATTTTTGAAGATGATCTGTAATTTTGGATCTCTACCTGATTATGTTAAATACAATAAATTGGGAAATTATTGGTTCAATAAAGGTTGATTTTTATTTTATAGTAAGATATTATTATTTAGTTCATTAGGTTATATAAGAAAATATATAGCATTCATGGAGATTATGTGATTTAGGAACATACATTTTTTTTATGAGGCATAAAATTGATTGATGTTATTTGGAGATAATTCTTCAAAATTATCGTGGAAGACTATGTGACAAAATAATTTTTATTTTTGGGTTTCAGTCATAGTTTGGAATGTCTTGATGCATATTAAGGATAGTTTTTAACAGGTCAATATTAAAAATTGGGCATTATTACTGAATTTTGGGGAAAAGGTAGTTTTTCATCATATAAATGTTTATTATTTTTATAGAAATATCATATATTATCTTAACAATTTTTTTGTTTAATGTTTCACAATAAGATAAATAGATATATAATATATTTTAGACTGTGTTATTATATAGGAAATAATTGTAGCATTTCAATCCTGATATATTCATCTTCAATACTAATTATTTGGAGAAAAATATGACGTTATAATAGATATTGATTAAAGGATGAAAACCTATATTTCATTCAATTATATTTCCTTATGTTATTAGTAATGGTAGGAAAATGTTTCCGCAACTCTTTGAAAAAACTACTGAAATAAAAAACATATCTATTTTACATTTCTTATTGAGAAATCAATGACCATTTAACCAAAACTTGATTTATGGTTTTGTGATTGTTAACATATTAATGTCCATGTTCACAATTACCCATAATCATGACATGACAGTTCTTTTCTTTTTCACTTCCATGTTTTCATGCATGGAACCCTCGTATGTGAAATCTCATATGACGTTCATACTTTTATATCCCACTTATTAATTTGTTTTTTATTGACCATTTTTCTGATGTGGGATTTTAATAAAGGTATTTAGAATTATTGAACCCCTGTTACAATGCCCGATTTGAAATTGAGAAGTAAAATTTTTTAAAATGGGGGAGAATATAACATTCTTAGTTTTTACAAGGATATAGTATATTCGATGGACAACATGATATGCCACATCGAGCATAAGTGAAAAAATAAATATTAATATTTAAAATATACTTTTTTTAACCTAACTGTAAGAATATAGGTAATGAACACTATTAAATTATTTTACAAAATATGGTTAAAAAATGTATATATTATTCGTTGAAAAAATCTTTATAAAAGAATGTAAAAATCATTTTTTATTTGAAAATTTATTCCAAAAAATAATTTTAATATGTATAAGTGTGTTTATTTCTAATAAAATAAACAATCACTATTACTGGAATATGTTAATGAAATATAAATATATAATATATGTAGTATAAGTTTTAACATTCACTTTATGAGTTTTCAATACTTGATTTATGATAATGTCCAATTTTAAATATAAAACTTTTTTTTTCTAAAAATGTAGTTTTCAACCTTTTGATTGCATGCTTATTTTAAATATATATTATTAAAATTTTATAAATTATATTTGAAAAAATAAAATTATAATTTTAAATATGAGTATCATAATTTAATTTGATTGAAATTTTTGTATTTTTATGATAAGATTTATTTTTTGATGAATCATGAAATATAATGTATTTTATATGAAAAAATCATTTTTAAATGATTTAATTATATTCTAACATTAAATTTTGGACTTCTTTTAAAGTATATTTATATCAATTATTTTATCATTTAATAAAATTATTATATTTTAGTGAATTTCAAATTTGTTTTTGATATTTATACATTTCAATATTTTGGACATTCTTACTTTAATAACATATTATCTCGATCCATCAATGAGATGAATTATCAATTAATTTCTGGAAATTATGTGCAATGAATTTTGAATAATAATTTCCATATCTGTAATCATATGTTTAAAATTTATTAAATTGATTTAAATTATTTTTGGACATTATGAATAGTAACTTTAAGAAATAAATATTACCACAGTTAAGGGTAAATCATGTAATTAAAGGTAAAAACAATATCTTAACTAATATAAAATTACTCTGAATTAAGTTATATCTTTATTGGATTAGATTTTTCAAACCAAAATAATAATTAGAAGAAACTATAACATTCTAAATCCACTTGGTAGAGAATATTATATTTATAATATGATATTCAATGAAAAGAAATTTTTTATACTCTTGTTTTTAACAAGTGAAATATTTGTAATATTGGTTAAATATGTGATATGATTGACTATAAATAGTATTTTGAAAGACAAAATTTCATTATTAATCATGATTATTAATTTTAAAATTTAAAAAATAATTATTACTATAATGTCTTACACAATGTTGATGCAATGATTATTTAATTGCATACAATATCAAATTAGTGATATTAAAAATATTAAAATAAATATAATTTCAGATAATTAATATCATCTGAGAACTATTTTTTATTCTAATGAAATTTTAATGATAACATAAGAGAGTCTTGACTAATATATCATGGCTTTATGGTTTTTTTAGAAAGTAATGTAATGAATAGTGTCAAAATTGACATAAATAATAATTTTAAATAAATCATACTTTATTAAATGGTCCAAAATATATAGAAGACAAAAATTCTAGCAAAATATTTGGATAAAACATAAAATTAAAAAAAATTACTCGTTTACTTTTCTATTAAATTTTCCTATTTATATTAACCCTAAAACTGTAAATTACATGATAACATGGTAACAATTAAAAAGGATAAATAATGGTCAAAATAAAAATATAATAAATAATAAATAAAAATACTCAAATAATTTTCATTTTATTATGTTATTTAGACCCATAATTATCCTATCATAGATATTAAAAATTATTGTGCCATTTGAAGTATAAAATTAATTTATATTAATTTAATATTTGGATGTTTTTCAAGAGTACCCCTCCCCTCTCCTATAAAAAGGAACACATTCATATCTTTTCTTGACACCTAAAAACCTATTTTTTTCAGAAATTATCTTCCTACTCACTTCCTATAAACTCTCCATACATTATAGGGCTATTATTTTAGTCATAACACTCTTCATAAACGTGTTATGGTTTCAATCAATTGAGATTGTCCGAAAAGAATGTATTATTTTTAAATCTATTGAAATTTCTCCTCTTGTTCTTATCGGGTATCTCTCATTCTTCTCACAGGATTCGTTAATGTGATAGGGTTTGGATTGGGATAGATGTTTGGTCATCATTTTGAAAATATTTTTGTATGAAATAGGTTTATCTATATTTCTAGTGGGGTATATATTGATTTCGAGTATTATTCTTTACACTTCGGTGCACGAACATGTTAAGAAGATTCCTTGAGGTAGAATTTATCCTTATTTCTATTTTTGTGTATATTGTGGGATGGTTTTTACATTTTTTTTAAATATAGATTATGGTTGTTCCATCTAAATAAAAGACAATTAATTGGGTAAATTGAATTGAAGGGGTAAAATAGAGGTTGATTTAATGAGTTTATATCTTTGATATTTATTGTGATATTTTTCTTGTTCGGGCTTGATTCCCCATATGAAACAATGGATGTTGGGGGATCTATTTGTGCTGGATACATATTTCATGGTTTTTTCATTGTTTTATAATGTCTTACATCACCCCCATAATTGGGATTATTAAATTTTTTCCACATGGATAATGAATTGGTTTCCCTAGAATTTGGTTTGTGTGATAATTCCCAAATAAAAATTAGTGTAATATGATAAATTTTATTCTAAACATATTAAATGATTTTGGAGATGTGATGTTTAATTTGTTGTGGTTTATATTTTTTGGGGAAGTGGACGACATATTGTTATAAAATAGTATAGTAATGGGCATTGCATGACCCTACAGCAAGGCTATAAAACTGGTTGTTATGTAATGTCTGAAAAAATTCAATTTTGAGTTGGCAGTTTTTTGTTGGTATAGTGGTTTGTGGAAGATGACTATAAAGAAGGAAACTACTGTTTTTTAGGGAAATTCACCAAGAGTTTCCCCATGATTAATAATTAATATTGTTCACCCCATACGTTGGAGATTGATATGTAATGTTTAATGGACATGTGTTAAATAGAGAGGTGATGTGAAGCCATGTTAATTTATCAGGGCTATCCACATTTTAAAATATTTTTTTCTATATTTTTTGATATGAATTGTTCCAAAGTAGTTTCTTAGAATGTTTTAATGGTAATTGAATGAATATAATGGGAACATGTTGAAATTGTAAAATCTTAAAAATGGATTAGCGATAATTAATGATTGAAAACTAATTGTGGTTGGTGTTCTATTTATGTGGATTTATTCATTCAGAGGTTGTAGAAAAATTGAATGTTTTGTGAGTTAGTTTTTCTTGTTTATGATCCCATTTGTTGGCATAGAGTGTTTGATACGATATATATATATATATATATATATATTCTTGTGATTTCAATACATACCCCTCCCAAGTTGAGCACTATGTGACGAACACCAGAATCATCACATAAGGTGTGTTTTTTCCAACATACGGTGAGGAGTAGGGATGGATGGTGTTATATATTGAATATAAAGATTATACAAAAGAGGGGGGTGAATTGTGTCTTTCATATTTTTGGTTAATTCTTCAATTGACCGAGTTCTGTCCTCTATGCATTATCATATTTGATCATGCAGCGGAATAAGTAAAAGTAGGGACAAATAGATGTATAGTGGTTCGGGGAACATAAGGCCCCTAGTCCACTCCACCAATACTCTACTCCACGAGCATGGTGATTTTCACTATCTAGTCCTCTTTTCCACAGACCGTTAAACAACTGAAAATAGGTAGTGGACACCTTTACAATTATCAGGAAAACAAATCCTTCTTGTTCAAACACGAACCTACTCAGCTTAGTACTAGAAGATGGTCACTCAAGATAAAAATTGTTTTCATTTAGAAAGAACTTTTCTAGTTGATCTTCACAATTTCAATAGAATGCAATTGACATCAGATGAATCGTCATCTTTGGAAATATTGATCTTCATGTCAAAGATGTCCTAAGTCGATCCGATTGTAGTAGATATAGAAAATATAATTCACAATTTCAGCAGTAGCAGATCCAAGTAGATCTTCGATGTAGAACAACTGAATCTTCTATTGTGTTCCTTATTCTTCAATAAACAGAGCTTTGACACTCCTCTTGAATCAGCAGATCTATACGTTTTGAGTAGTCTCTATTTTTTCTTTTTCCACCCCTTTTAGATGATAGATTAATAATCATAATCTGTTTCAGAGAAAACATAAATATTTAATAATGACGAGCACATCCCATGCAAATTTAGATCCACAAAATTCAAATTTTGACTCGCAAAATTCAAACATTGGAATTTAAGTAGTAGTCATAACATCCCTAAAGAATTGTCATAAAGTAACTCCTTTTAATTCGATCCTTAAATCATTGATAAAGAGACTTTGAATCGATCAAAATTGTACTTTAAAAGCATCTTTAAAATCGGTTTGAAAATCACCTAATAATCAGTCCGCTGACCGTTGCATAAAAATATTATTTTTTTAAATTCTCAGACGCCAAACGTATGGTTGATGACATGGCCTTGAAACGTAGGGTTGACAATGTATGGTTGATTAAAAATATAGGGTTGTCTATCCATTCTTTTCTCTTGAACATTCATACGAATAATAAAATATCCATACTTTTAATTGATCCATACTTTTCCAAGAATGTATGATTGTTCACAAAAGTAAGGTTGGTGAACCATAATTTTCAGAAACAAATATAACATTCAAATAATTACGTACGGTTCGCCTTCCATACTATTCTAATATCCCAAACATATGTTTCCTTCCATATATAGGGTTCTTCTTCCATACTTT
The DNA here is from genome assembly GCA_963277665.1 of Viscum album. Classification (NCBI taxonomy): domain Eukaryota; kingdom Viridiplantae; phylum Streptophyta; class Magnoliopsida; order Santalales; family Viscaceae; genus Viscum; species Viscum album. Next base: position 112,158,656 of record OY728151.1, read on the forward strand.
TCCGATAATGTATGGTTTATTAAGCATACTTTTCTCTAATCTCAAAAATTATACACGCTTTTCATCCTTACACAACATTTCTCCATGTAGGGTATGAACAGTGTTTTCAAAACACGCTAAAGTAGATCTCAAATAAGTAGGGAATGAACAGTGATTCCAGAACACGCTAAATATGAATACGTTAGTAATAAATTCTTGTTATTTCAAGAGCAAAATAAAGTAATAAATTCCTGAAAAATTCTGAATAAATAAAATCATTAGAAAATAAATAAGGGTATTTTTTAGAATCAAAATTATCATAAAGAGATAGAGTATTAATTTCAATAATCTCCCCCTTTAAATAACAATATTATGTAATATTGAAAACAACACTTGCTCAACAATCTCCCCCTTTTTGATGATCCCAAAACCCATAAAATAACTAATGAAATTAACTTACAAAATGAATTACAAATAGTTTAGAATTTTGAAAAGATAAATAAAATATTAACTTTTCCCTTTGATTTATTCATTTTTTAATAATTTCTCCCCAAATTAAAATAAATTTAAAATAAATATAAAAATGTTGTTTTTATCCAAATTTCTCCCCCTTTTGTGATATCAAAAAGAATGATAGAATATGGAATATAACACTGATTAATGTAGCATTGAACATAAGTAAATGCTATTATTAACTTTTTAGAAAAAAATTAATCTGGATTACTGGCATGTCGAAATAAGAATAGTAAAACAAATAAATATAATGACACAGATTTTCATTAAAAGTATAAAAAATGGTAAATATAGGAATCAAGGTTTTATCAGTGTTCAGGTATGGTTTATCTTCTCTGGACTGCAGATTGATTTCTGTTAACTGTTCCCTCAACCTTTTCTTTAATCCATCACTGAGCGTAATAATAAGATCTCTGACCTATTGAGTCATATGAATGCCTTTTGTGATATTGACCCTAAAAAACTCGTGATGTCTTTCATCCATCTCCATAAACAAAGACAGATTCTCTGTGAATTTATTTAAGATAGTGCTGATTCTCGGTTCACTTTATGTCAACTGATCCACCAAGAATATCTGATTGTCTAACAGAACAGATAAATGGGCACTATTTCATTGAAGATCTTGCAGCCTGTCATTCTTGTTGCTCATTGCAGCTGTGATAGCTTGAAACCTTCTGATTAATTCTAGTGAAGTACTGGATCCACTAGCATCACCATTCCCAACTGATGCAAATTTTTTCTTCATAAACATTTTAAGATCTGATAAATCTGACTTCATAACCATTTTATATTTCAATTTGGAAACAAAATTCAGCATATCCTCCTTAAAAATTTCCACTTCTTGCCTTGAGACTGTACTCTCCGTAAGCCTTTGAAATTTCAACTGTTCTGATGCTAAGGCTCTTCTCAAAGTATCAATCACATATTTCAGTTGAGATAACTTTCTATACAGCTCTTCAAATTCTTTATTCCCTAAATCAGATTCACCCTTTGATTGATTCTCATTATTAGGTTCAGTGTGACACAGTAGTACTAAAGGTAGAAAATCTGTGTCAGACTTGTCTTTCCCCTTTTCCTGAGTCGGTTGGTCCACATATTTTTCCTCAGAGTCCTTTTTAGACTCTTCCACAAAAATCCTCTTAAATTACTCATGTGTGAGCTTCAGAAACGTTCTCATCACAAACATCAACAATTTGTTCATCCAATGGGTTTTCTAAAATTATATCATCTTGAGTTTCTTGAGGTCTAGCTACATTCTCACCAGGCTCTACCTCCTTGTCTTGTTGAAGTGTAACTTCAACATCTGCTACAACCTATTGTTCTGATCTTTCAACATCAATTATTTCATGATCATGTTCTGTAAGAGCCACATTATATTCTAGAGATTGTTCAACATCCTTTTCTCGAACAAAGCTATAAGAGATTAAATATCATTTGGTCAATTCAGGGGAAGTATATTCCATTGTCACTGTTCTTTTCCTCTGAAATTGAAGTCCATCCAAACTTCTTTCTTCCTCAGTATATTCCACTTCAAATATGATCCTTCTTTCTACTGTTCTGACTCTCGATTCATCTTGTCCCCCTTTGGACTGAGAAGATTGAGCCTCAGCACTTTCTGATTCATCCTAATCTTCTAATGGAAAAAGTTTTCCTTTGATAGTTCTCCAGAAATTTCCAATATTTCTTAATGTTCTAGCATTAAACAAATTAATGTGATGAAGACAAACTTTGGCATCCACCATTCTCACCATATCCTTCTTAAATAATAGTTTGGAGATGAATCGACGTAAAGGGTAAAAGTTCATTCGGGCATCACTCTGACAACAATATCATAGGTATCTAACCATATACCTTGGAATATTTAGTTTAATATCCCTGAGAAAAAGACACGTTATAAATATATATCCGGATATAATATCTTTTCCATCTCAGACATTCTCGTTGCAATCCCTATTTGAACAAATTTTACCAAAATTTTCTGATATTGCTCCAGATCCTTTATTAACACCATCTTTACAGATGTAGTACCAAAATGAAAGGATATTATGTCTTATAATTTATGCACAGAATCTACAATGTTTTTCAATTCGAAATAAAAATCTCCCTCATGAGGGCAGTTCAAAATCTGACCAATTTAAACTGAAGAAATGGAAAAATCTCTATCCTCTATCTTTGCCAGCATAGATTCTTCATTATCTCCTAGACTTAATTGTACAGACATAAAGAAATTTTGAACCTATGCCTCATACAAAAATTCCATATTCTCACTGTTGAAAGTCTGTTTGAGATTCTGAAACAACAGTGCTTGTTTCAACAGGAGATTTTTCTGGTATAGCCATTTGAGATCAATCACCTCTCCTTGTAAGAATTTCCATCTTTCTAAACATTGTTTCTTGGCACTGTTGGTTTCGACTTCATCAGCTCTCTTAGTCATTGTCATTTCTACGTAAATCTCTAATGGGTTAAAGATTAGGGTTTCCGAGATTCGAAGATTAGGGTTTCCGAGCAGTGGTACGATATTGCGGGTTTGAAATGATTTTTGTATAAATGAAACAGTTTAGCAGATGAAAGGTTTCTGACAACCTTGATTCCCATGTTTTTATTAATCATTACACATATTTTTAATATAAAATAAAAATTATTACACGAATAAAAACATTTTTTGAAAAATAAATAACTAAATTATTTTAAACAGAATCAAAATAAAGAAACATTATAGAAAAATAAAATAACGGTTTATTAAAAATTAAATAAACCAAGATCACCCTAAATAAAATGAAACCCTGTAGTGGGAAGTGGTTTAGTAAAAACATCAGCTAATTGAATTTTAGTACTTACAAATTACAAAGATATATCCTTTTTAAGAATATTATCTCTTAGAAAATGATGTCTGATATCAATATTCTTAGTCCTAGAATGATTAATAGGATTTTTTGAAATATTTATAGCACTAGTATTATCACATAAAATGGGCGTATTATTAAAATTTAGTCTAAAGACCATAAGAGTGTTTTTAATCTACATCAATTGTGCACATCAACTGCCTGCAAAAATATATTCTTCCTCAGCTATTGATAGGGAAACTGAATGTTGTTTTTTACTTGACCATGACACTAAATATTTCCCTAAAAAGTGACAAGTTCTGGATGTGATTTTCTTATCGAATCTATAACTCCCAAAGTCAACATCTAAATATGAAATTAAATTAAAACCAGAAGTTTTGGGTTAAAGAAGAGATTGAGAAAAAATTCCATTTAAATATATAAAAATTCTGTTAACAGTAGTTAAATGAGATTCTTTAGGATTTGATTGAAATATTACACAGACATAATGAATACATTATATCTGGCCTGCTAGTAGTAACATATAACAAACTACCAATCATACCACTATATAACTTTTTATCTACTGATTTATTAGTTTCATCTAAATCATGTTCTATATTAGTGCACATAGGAGTTGTATATGTCTTACTGTTTTCAAGTCCAAATTTCTTTAATAATTCAATAATGTATTTGCTTTGGTTTAAAACATTTTCAAAATCTTTTTGATAAATTTGATGACCTAAAAGGAAATTTAATTCTCTCATCATACCCATTTAAAATTCTTTTTTCATTAACTTTGAAAACTCATGACAAAGGGTTTTATAAGTTGATCAAAAAATTACATCATCAACATAAATTTGAACCAATAAAATATTATAATTTACAATTATCATGAAATGTTTTAGGTCTTCCATTCCAAAAATAATATCATTTTCCAATAAAAAAGAGCGTAATCTTTCATACCAAGCTCTAGGTGCTTGTTTAAGGCCATAAAGAGATTTAGTTTGTTTAAAAACAGAATCTGGTTTTTGAGAATTTTCAAAACCAGGAGGTTGCTCAACATTAACTTCCTCCAATAAATAACCTTTTAGAAAGGAAGACTTTACATCCATCTGAAATAATTTAATGTTCATATGATATGCATAGGCTAAAATGATCATAATGGATTCTAATCTAGATACAGAAGCAAAGGTCTCGTCATAATATATACCTTCTTCTTGATTATATCCTTTAGCTACAAGTCTTACTTTATTTATAGTTATTATTCCTTGATTATCTTGCTTATTTTTAAAGACCCATTTGGTTCTTATCACTGGATAATTCTGTGGTCTTTCAACTAATTTCCTAACTTTATTTATTTTGAACTGGTTTAATTCTTCTTGTATTGCTATCATCCAGCTTTCATCATCTAAAGCATCTTTTATAGATTTGGGTTCTTATTGGGATAGAAAGGAAAGGAATTCCACTAGATTTACTAAGTTTCTTCAAGTTTGAAAACCAGTTTCTAAGTCACCTATCACAGTTTCTAAAGGGTAATTATTTAGGGTTCTAGACTATCTAGGAAATACATTTAAAGGTTCTTCAGTATCATATTCCTCTGAACTGGACTGAATTCCTTTTATATCATTTTCAAAATCATTCTTCAAGTTCTCAAGTCTCATGTTATTGTTAGAGTCAGGTTCATCTATTTGATCTGTCCTTTTCTCAAAGGGATTAGATTCATCAAATTTCACGTGAACTGATTCTTCAACAATCCTTGAATTTTTATTAAAATTTCTATAATCTTTGGAAATAGCAGAATATCCCAGGAAAATTCCTTCATCTGATTTTGGATCAAACATACCAAGATTGTCCTTGGTGTTTAAGGTGTAAACTTTGCATCAAAAAACTTTAAAGTAATTTACTTTAGGTTTTCTATCATTCTATAGTTCATAGGGTGTATTCATTAAAATTGGTCTTATGAAAACACTGTTAATTATATAGAAAGTTGTGTTTACAACTTCTGCCCCAAAATATATAGGCATGCTATATTTATTTAACATAGTTCTATCCATTTCATTAATTGTTCTATTTATTCTTTCTACAATACCATTCTGTTGAGGTGTTCTTGGTGTCGAGAGAAAATGTTTAACACCCATGTTTGAGCAAACGGAATTAAATTCCTGATTCTCAAATTCTCCACCATGACCACTTCTCAATGACATTATATTAAAACCTTTTTCATTTTTAAGAGATTTGTAGAAACTTTCAAATAAAGTAAAAGATTCATTTTTAAATTTTAAAAAGCAAATCCAAGTAAATCTAGAATAATCATCAACTAATATATAATCATATAATTTACCATCCAAGATTTCTACTCTTGAAGGTCCAAAAAATCCAAATGGAATTGTTCTAGAGTTTTAGTTGTAGAAACTTTGTTAATAGATTTTAATGATGATTTGTGTTTCTTTCCAAGTTGTCATGCATCACATAATCTGTAAGATTCAAATCTAAGACTAGGAAAATCAGAAACTAAGTTTTTCTTAGATAACTTATGTAAAACATATATATTACAATGTCCAAGTCTCCTATGCTAGATCCAAGATTCACTTACTTTAGAAGGTAAGCAACATACTTGTTGTTAACACAAGGAATTTAAATCCATTGTATAGACATTGTCAATTCTTGGTGCCTTAAAATTAAACAGTTTATCTTTAAAAATAGTACATCAATTATTAGTAAAATCACCAGTATATCCATCATCACAAAGTTGAGAGATACTTATCAGGTTGTGTTTCAATCCTTGTACATAATGTACTTTGTTGATTGAGACTGTTTTTGGATCTCCAATAGTTTCAATGCCAATGATTTTTCCTTTGGCATTGTCACCAAATATGACAAGTACTCTTTCCTTTTGAGTGAGTGTTATAAAATTTGTTGAGTTCCCACTCATATGCCTTGAGCAGCCACTATCCATGTACCATATATCAATTCTTATTTGCTGGATTGCTACCTGTAAAGACATTTAAACAAGTTGCTATGGAACCCATATTTTTCTGGGTCTTGGGGTGTTAGCTGGCAATGATCTGTGTATCCAGATTTTCTTTGTTCTTTTAAAATCATCTGAATCATATAAGTCTTTTGAAACACAGGCTCTCTTACTACCAAAAACTTGAGGTTGTCTTAAGAAACACTGTTTAGATATATGTCCCTTTGTCCCAAAAAAGTTACAATTAACCCTTTTAGTGCTAGGAAGAATTTTTTTTTTGTATAATTAGCTTTTTCTCCTTTACTGCCCGTTCCAAATATTTACTTTTTAATGATAGTTTTTCCAAGAATTTCATTTAATGAATTATCTCCTTTTGTAAAAACCAACACAACCTATTTGTAAGATTCTACTTTATCCTGCAGTGTTTTTATTCTTGATTCAAAATTAATATTGTTATTGTTAATAGAATTGTATTTATCAGTTAATTCCTTATGTTTTTTCAGCATTGTATCTCTTTCATATGAAACAACCGTATGTATGTTCTGTAGTGACTTATTTTTCTTAAATAGTGAGTCATATCTTTCTTCAAGCATATTGCAGTAGGCTGCAATTTTTTCATTTGTGTAGCTTGATTCAGAATTTGATTCATTATTTGAGTTATAGGAGTAATATGATTGTACCTCATCCATTTCTTACATGAAACACATGTTTTCTTTCAGATTGACTTCTTCTTTCTCTGAGCTCGATTCTGGAGAGCTACTGGAGTCTTCAGATACACTCCAAGTGGCTTTCATAGTTTTTTGTCTTTCTATTCATAGTTATTTCTTTTGAAGAATTTCATCTTCTTTGTATCTTTCAATTGTGGGAAATATGGTTTGATGTGCCTCATATTCTTGCATTCATAATATCTTACTTCATTATCATCTTTCTTAAATGATTTTTTGAAGCCTCTTTTCTTGCTGTAGAATTTGCTGAATTTTCTAGCTAGATGATCCAGTTCTTTATCTGAGTTTGATGAGTCAGAGCTCTCTGATTTGGCCTTGATTTTTCTCTTCTTAATCATTCTATTCTATTGTTGTGAAATTACCTTAAATTAAGTATCATCCTTTTTGATGTAGAATTTATGTTCACTTGCCTCATCTTGTATTTCAGCATCATACATCATCAGTGTACTAATCAGATTTCCCATGGTAAAAAATTTAATAGGTGTTGATTGTCTGATTGCAGAAGAGATACCATTCCATAGAGTTGGAAGTACCCTCAGTACGTTTAATGCATGATTAGCCTACTTGATAGGATCTCCTAGAGCTGTTATATTATTGAAATTTTTTGTCAATCTCCCATTCATTTGGGTAATGCTTTCACCTTCAAACATTATGAAAGTATCAAATTTCAATTTTGCAGTAGCATACCTCAATTTTCTCACATTTTCTGTTCCTTCATACCCCAAAACTATTGTTTGCCACATCTCATATGTTGTCGGGCATTGAGATACTGTATTAAATTCATCTGGTCCTAGACTGAAGATGATTGCATTAATAGCCTTAAAATTTATATCATACTCTGCCTCTATAGTAGCACTCCATGTCTCAGGATTATCAGGAATTTCATAAGGAGTAGATATCATTGAATAGAATTTATATCCGATGTTTTTCATATATATTATCATGCACAATTTCTACCAGCCAAAGTTGTCTCCATTAAAATATGGTGTTGTGACCATTAACATCTCTTCTGTTGTATCGGTCATGATGCTCTGTTGTATAATCTTTAAATGCTTCTCGCTTGCTAAGTCTCTATCATAAGATCCACCTCTGATACCAATTGTTAGATCTTCAATTTAAATATTATACACAAGAGGGGGGGGGGTGAATTGCCTCTTTCATATTTTTCATTAATTCTTCAATTGATTGAGTTCTGTCCTCTATGATTTATCAGATTTTATTATGCAGCGTAATAAGTAAAATCAGAGAAACACTGATGTATAGTGGTTCTGGGAACAAAAGGCCCCTAGTCTACTCCACTAATGCTCTACTCCATGAGATTGGTGATTTTCACTATCTGGTCCTCTTTTCCACAGACTGTCCAACAACTGAAAACTGGCAGTTGACACCATTACAATTTTTAGGCAAACAAAGCCTTCTGGTTTAAACACGAACCTACTCAACATAGTATGAGAATCTAGTCACTCAAGATAAAAAGTGTTTTTGTTTAGAAATAACTATTCAAGTTGATCTTCATAATTTCAACAAAATGCAATTGACAATAGAGGGATCGTCCTCTTTAAAAATATTTTTTTTCAAGTCAAAGTAGTTCTGAGTCGATCCGATTGTAGAGGATATAGAAAATATAATTCATAATTTCAGCAGTAGAAGATCCAAGTAGATCTTCGATTTATAACAAGTAAATATTCTATTGTGTTCCTTCTTTTCAATAAACAGAGATTTGATGCTCTTATTGAATCACTAGATCTGTATGTTTTGAGTAGTCTCTATTTTTTCTTTTTACACCCTTTTTAAAAGATAGATTAATCCTCATAATCTGTTTCAGAGAAAACATAAATATATAATAACAACAAGCACATCCCCTGCAAATTTAGATCCACAAAAGTCACCATTTGACTCACGAAATTCAAACATTAGAATGTACGGAGTTTTCATAACTTCCCTGAATACTTTTATTAAAAAAATACATTTAATTCGATCCTTAAATCATTTATAAAACAAGTTTGAATCGATCAAGATCGTACTTTAAAAGCATCTTTAAAATCGGCTTGAAATCTGCCTAATAATCAGTTTGTTGACTATTGCCAAAAAATATCATTTTTTTTAAATTCAGTGATGCCAAATGTACGGTTGATGATGTCTCCTTCAAACATAGGGTTTACAATGTATGGTTGATTAAAAATTTAGGGGTTTTCATCCATAATATTCTATTCAAATTTCAAATGAATAATGAAAGTTCCATTCTTTTACTTGATCCATAAATTTCCAAGAACTTATGGTTGTTTACAGGAGTAAGGTTGATGAACCCCACTTTTGAGAAATAGACATAACATTCAAATACATACATACGGTTCTTCTTCCATACTTTTTTGATATCCCAAACGTAGGGTTCCTTCCTAACGTAGGGTTCTTCTTCCATACTTTGCTGATAATGTATGGTTGATTAACCATAATTTTCTCTTATCTCAAGAAGTATACATTCCATTCATCTTTATGATATGTTTATCCACATATGGTATGAACAGTGTTTCCAGAACACGCTAAAGCAGATCCCGAATAAGTAGGGTATGAACAGTGTTCCCAGAACACGCTAAATACAAATACGTTAGTAATAAATTCTCGTTATTTCAAGAGTAAAATAAAATAATAAACTCCTGCAAAATTATTAATAAATAAAATCATTAGAAAATATTTAAGGGTATTTTTGAGAATCAATATTATCATAAAGAGATAGAGTATTAATTTCAATAATCTCCCCCTTTAAATAACAATATTATGTAATATTGAAAACAAATCTTACTCAACAGATGGGTACCCCAACTCTACTCCCTCTTATAGGAGAGATAGGTATGGAATAAGATGTGATGGATGGAGGTCTATTAGGGAATTATATTGCAGTCTTAATGTCTGGGGTTTCTACCATTGAAAAGTGAATCCTAGGTGTTTGCAGGTGAGGTGGTTTGTGGGTCCCATGTTTCTTTAGGATGAGTTGCCATGTGCTTTCCCATGTGTCTTTGGGATGATATGTGATGTGATCTATTGTTAGGCATAGGTGTGTGTAGGCTAGGTGTATTATGAGACCCATGTGTTTGCGGGCATGATGTGTTGTGAGGACTAGGTGTCTGTGGGTGGGATGTGTTGCGAGCCCCCGGTGTGTGCGACTGGGATGTGAGGTGTTGTACTAAAGGGATGGGAGCTCTAGGACGTACGCCATTAGGAGAGAGTGGCATACTAGTGGGAAAGTGTTGTGGGGGTACCCTATCATATATTTTATTTTCATTATAATATATAACTTGACATGAGTTACTTGGTGAGGGTTCTATGGTTAGGTTTTGATGGTTAATATACCTTGATAGGTGATGTTTTGTTTTTTAGTTTTCTCACAAACACATCATTATTATTCTTTAACAAGTTCACATTACACTTTATATTTATAGTAATTATATTAGTATGAGGAAATTATGTATATAAAATGGGTTTTAGGTTTCTTGGTGGATTATGAGGAACATGTTGGGCTATACTAACTCAGGCCTAGGGATAGTTGTTGTGTCAATACTTTAGTATCCCTTTAGGGTATTCAATTTTATAACATTATTATATTGTAACTATTCTTTTCATACATACATGTGGTATGGTTTTTGGATTTTTTTATATTATGTCTTGATTTTGTTGTGTATGATTCATTCCATCTCTCGATATTGTTTCTTATAAAGGGTAATGACTCCAAAATTGTGATATTTGTACACCCTTGGTGCTAGCCTCCATTCTGGGGCCTATTGGAGGTGGTACTCGGGTTGTCATTTTCTTTTATTCATCATTTCCATCCAAAGAGGGGTTCTTTGGGAGGAGGGGGGTCATGATAGATTCGAATCATAGTTTGTGGTTTTGAGATAGGATGGATTTTAGAGATAGACATAGTGAGGATTACATGTATTTGTATGGAAATAGTTCCAGTTGTCATTGGTGCGTGACATAGGGCAGAAAAACCAGCTATGACATAGGATTTTAGGGCCTCTTTGATCCAATTCATGGTATCTGATATTATTTAATGGAAAAGTGAGATCAAAATTCTTGTAGTGTTGATACTATGGAAATGAATATTCATTACAATGACTTGTTTTCTTGTTTGAATTGGGCTGTTTTGGGAATGTTTAAATGAATAACCAAATGATTTAACTGAGTTAAAATGAATAATAATATAATTCTACACTACTGATATTAAGAAATATTTTATCTTCTTTCTTCTATGTCTATTGGTCATCGGCTGTCTGTGGCAATGGTATTTGAGGATCAATAGGCTGATCCAGTTGATCATGGTTGGGTTAATATGGTTTAGGAGGATGATTAGTGGAAAAGGGAAATGCATGCCTTCCAATGGTAGGATTTAGAGAACATGAGGGTAGTGTTTCAGATGTGGAGATAGAGATCTGGCTAGAGTATCTTGATATTGATTTTAATTTTATGTGGTCCCCAACAAAGTAATTGATCCCATTGGTAGTGATTTATATGTTGGTAGCTTCCCATCAATGGTGTATGTTGTATTTAGGAGAGAAGAAGGAAGAATATTTTTTGTCGGTCATCATCCAGAAGGTGTTCCAGGAAGAGTTCCTTACATTGGAAATGTAGGCTGTGAAGAGGTATGATATTATTTTGCTTAAGCTGGGGAGAATGTCATTGTGGGAGATGAGAATTAATTCCATGCAACTTATTTATAATGGCCCTACCTCTCATACCCATATCCAATTAATTATTACATATCATTGGCATGATCACAAGTGATCAAATATTGAAATACCGATTAGTTAGTATCCTTGGACGTACTTGATACATACATAAGATTTAAATTAAATTATAAAATGAAAAAAAAACATTGTCTCCATGATCAAATTAATATCACTTAGACTATCCTTGTAGGTCAGTTAAAATATACTTCATTGCATCCTAGGAAAAATATAACATAGGAATAAGTTATATCAAGTGCTTAGTAAAGATAAAAATATAGAAGAAACTTTCATAAATAAGAATAAACATTTAAGACAACGTATAAGACTAAAACACAAGCCTTTTAAACATAAACATCAGCATAATATTAAAAAGATAAATCAAATAACGCCATTTACTTATTCACATTGATATTCTACTACTTGAATAATAGCATGCAATATTGATATCCAATTTCATAATGATGGAATGAATAATGCCATATTTCATAACCATATAGTCAAGGCCTCGTGCCAATACTACAAATAAGATTTTGTCAAGGCTTTATGCCAAGACACTAGTTTGTCTCATGAGACCTACCGATGCATCGAGGAGCTATAGCGGGCTCCACACATCACTTACTAAGTCCAATTCATTCCTCATATGAAATTTTTTAAACCTAACTTAAACATTCATATAAAAACTTGCATACAAAATGTCAATACTTTTTCCATAAACCATGAATGGTATAAAAATAGAATTTCCAAAGTCAAACATATCACAAAAACTTCAATAAACTATGTAAGATTTGTATCACAATAAATCAACATAAAAAAGATTAAAATCCATCAATGAATGTTGAAATTGATGAAATGAAAAATATTTGAAAGAAATACCTCTTTTTATTTTGAAATAATTTATAAGTCACATAATTATAAAATAAAAAAATTACTTTGAAAATATTTATATGAGCTGGTAAGAGAAGCTTCTACGGTGTTATTATGGAAGAAAATAGCCGCAACAACATTATATTTTAAAAAAACAATATTTCTTTTGTCAAAATGGTCATAAAGGACCTTATTTGGAGGACCAAAAAAAGATTCTTTTATAAACATATAATAAAAATACAAAAAAGGGTATAAATGAATTTAACCCGTAGTCTAGGAAATTATAAAAATATTTTGAAATACATTTTTAAGAAACATGGATGGGGATGATAATGAGGTCCCAGTAGATACTCACATAAAACCAACCTCAGATAATTAAGTGATTATAGAATTAACCCTTACCTTTTACTTTTCCTTTTTCATGGGTTTTTTTACCTCCTGTATAATAGATAAATTATTTTTATTAAATTATCAAATATCCACATATATAAATATGATATCACATGTTATCTTATAATATTGCTTTGTTAATAATATTTTAGTAGTATCATCATTTCGGGTGTTAAATGATTCGTTTTCCATTATATGTTTTTTTAAGTAAGTCATGTTTGTTATGAATAGGTTTTATACGATTCATATCCATAATTATATTATGTTTGTAAAAATTATTTTTTAATGATACAATGAAATTTATTCTTGAATGGTTACGATGTGGAATGAATCTCATCACATTTGTGGAGACGGTAATCTGTACGTATGCACGGGTGACAATATCATTATATTCATGGTAAAATCATATGTAATTGGATGGTATATAATATATACCGATTACATAACATGTTATATTTATTATTTACATTAGTTATACTCATTATTATACCCATATAAATAATGAAGTGTTTGAATAAAAAACTACACCACAACGTGGAGACGGTAAGTCATACGTACACATATATGGTGATTTTTCATTCATAGGATAGATAGAATAATGAATATGGTTGTAAAATAGTTATAATAACATCATAGTTGTTATAAGGTACTCTATTTATTATTTTGATATGGAAACAATAGAGAAAGAGGATGTGGAAGATGAAAAGAACATTGAATGTGGTAGTGAAATTAGTACCTCTTCTTCGGGCATTTCCTTTTGATTTGATCAAAAGGGCACATTTGGTTGGATTTATGATCAATTTAAGGCCTCTAGGTCGATGGGATAATAGTTGGGAGGATATTTGGGTAGGGTTTGTCCAAGAAAAATGGATTTAGAGGTGTGATTTTGAGATAATGGGATGTATCTTTTTATAAAAGTGGTGAATGTCACTTTAGGAAAAGCATGAAACATTATTTTATTATACAATAATACTTAGGGTATAATGGTTAAAAAATGTTTTATTTAGAGGATAAGGTGGGGATGGGTAAAAAAAATCACATACAAGAGGTTTTAGATAGGTTTAGGCCACCATACTAACCTTATCATTAATATTTAACTCTTAGTAAAATAGTTTAACTTTTAACTTGTATTCCTGTATTATTATAATAAATGATTGATATTCTTAGAATAAAATTCCAACTGAACCCCAAGTGGTTAATTAATGATATATATATTATTATATAAGTCCATTGGCCATGCCTTAGATATTTAAGAATATTATACTAATTAATAATATAGTATTTGTTTTAAAAACTCATTTTTGTCAATTTTTAAAACTAGTTGTATTTTTTTTGAATGTCATAAAAAATTTATCACTTTGGAAACAATTTATTTAATAAACCCTAAAATTTCATATTAACCTTGAAAATTAGTGGAATTCATAATAAGTCTCAATTTACATTTATTTGGATATTTATAATATCAATTATTTTAACCTTTCATTGATAAGGTAATTACACCATCATCATTGTGACATAAATAAATTTAATTATTTAATGAATAAAAATTAAAAATTAAATAAAATTATACATTAAATATTATTATCCTTATAATGAATATTTATAGTTGAATATATCTTATGTGAAACCCTATATTAAAATTTTGATAGTTATGAACAGTTGAATTTAATACTTTTATCTCTTCATTAAATAAAATAATAATAAATGTCCTAATATAATCCAATCGGACCCAAAGGATCATATTTTATTCCTAAGTTTATTTTTGGTCGAAATAAACATATCCAATATAATTAGGACATGTTTTAGGGTAATTATAATATCATTTTTACCTCTAATTACCCAATTTACTTATAACCATGGTAAATAAAAGTTAAAAGTTACTATTAAGAAAATACTTTTCATATTAATGAACAACATTTTACATACGAATTTCAACCGTGCCTCTCATATTTTTGGAATTCAATTCGAAGAAGTAGTAAACTTACATTTTATGCAAATTTACTAACATGCCAAGAGGGTGGGTAAAAAAATGGTAAAAAGTTCAATAAAATTTTATAAATCTAATTTTATTATAAAATGACTCAAATGAATTACATTTAAATAATATAGTTATTATTTATCTATTTTGACTGAAAATAAATTTCAATTATATAAATAATTATTTAAATAAAAAATGGGTTTTAAACAATAATGTAGTGTTTTTCACTATTCATCAAAAATTGAATGTTTTCAGAAAAATACAAAAATTTCACCCTAATCTAATTTTGATATTAAAAATCTAAAAATGAAGTCACTATTGAAAAATAAAATTTATAAATTTTCCAATATTGGGTATTACTATTCATAATAGCTAGTTTGATTAGTCATGGTGTGTTAAAACTCTAAGTTGCGTACAATGCAAGCTATTGCATTATTCAAAGGGAAACATATCCTCGAAGCATGGGGTGTAACATTCTCCCCTAAATCAAATAATTTCTTCCTATAAATTTCTGTAATATTTCTATACAAAAAGATTTGGGTGGTTCTTCATCATATGTTCCTCAGGTTCCCATTTTATCTCTTTTATCTTATAATTTCTCCATAGTAATTTCAACAGACGAGTCGTTCTGTTTCATAGCACTTGTTCTTCAGTATCAATAATCTTGATAGGATCTTATCAATAAGATATACCAGGTTCCAGTTCTATTTCGTCATATGTGAGTAGATGCATTGGTTCAGGCATGTATTTTATTAACAGCGATACGTGGAACACATCATGAACTTTGGAGAGACATGGAGGCATTTCCAAACGATAAGCTACAACTACAATTTGTTCTAGAATTTTGAAAGGTTCGATGTACCTAAGACTCAATTTACCCTTACTACTAAAATGTATAACACCCTCCCATGAAGATACCATCAAGAAAACATGATATCCTACATGAAATTTCAAATCCATCCTTTAGTTATCGGCATATCTCTTTTTCCTAATTTGAGCTTCTTTGATGTGGGTTTGGATAACCTTCACATTTTCCATTGTTTCATACACATGTTCTGGACGTATGAGTTTTATTTCACCAACATCATCCCAACAAGTTGGTCTGTGACATCTCTTTCCATAAAACACTTCATATAGTGCCATCTGAATACTTGAATAGAAGCTATTGTTATAGGAAAACTCTATCAGAGGAAAATATTGATCCCAAATACCTTGAAAGTCAAGTGATCAAGATATCAACGTGTCTTATAATGTTTTAATAGTCCGTTCTGATTGTCCATCGGTTTCTAGGGTGGTAGGAAGTCCTCAAACAAAGTTCAGTATACAAAGCATTCTGAAGACATTTCTGGAATGTTGATGTAAAAATTAGATCACAATCAGAAAAAATCGGGAGGGGTACTCCCTTAAGTCTTATAACTTCATTAATATATATATATATATTTTAAATGTTCATGTGGTAAATATTCTCTTATATCAAGAAAATGTGAGGACTTGGTAAGATGATCAACAATGACCCATATTGCATCATTCCTTCTAAGAGTCTTTGGTATCACCATTATAAAATCCATCGTAATAGAATCCCATTTACACTCCGGTATGGGAATAGGTTGCATGAATTCTCTAGGATATTGTCTTCTAGTCTTTACCTATTGAAATACTATATATCTTGACACATAATAAGAAATCTCCCTTTTCATGTTGTCCCACCAAAAATGTTTTTACAAATATCTATACATATTAGTGCTACTATCGTGAATAGAGAAATTAGAGCTATGAACATCATCCAAAATTACCTTTTTAGATCATGTATATCAGGAGCACAATGTCTCTCCCCAAAGTTAAAAATTCCATCTTCATATTTGATGTCGATCAATCTCCTATCATTCACAGATTTAATTTTCTTTTGAAACTCCTCATCATTAGTCAGAGAACTTTTCACCCTTTATAAAAATTATGTTTAGGAAGCCATTTGAAAAATTATTGATGTTTCACCTTCCATGACTATTCTCATATCTATATTTACTAGATCCATGAAAATAGGATCCCTTTCAACTCTCAAATTTTTCAAAACACCATGATCCTTTCTCCTCAAAGCATCTTCCATCTTATTTGCCTTCCCTGAAATTTAGTGTATAGTACAATCATAATCCTTGAGTAGTTCAAGCCATTTCCTTGCCTCATGTTGAGTTCTTTCTATGAGAAAATAAACTTCAAACTCTTGTGATCAGTATAAATATCACATTTTACCCTAGAGGTTGTGTCTCTATATCTTCAAGGAAAATATTACAGCTGCTAACTAAAGATCATGAGTGGGAATGTTTTGTTCATGAATTTTTAGCTATCATGATGTATGGGAAATAACCCTATCATTCCGAAAATGTCCACAACCATGTCTTTTCATTGAATCATCACTATAAATAGCAAAGTCATAATTCCCTGATAATAGAGTCAAGATAAGATAATTGACTAATATTCTCTTTAGTTCTTCAAAAAAAATCACACACTTTTGGGAAAACAAATTTAACCCCTTTACGTGTGAGTTTGGTTAATGGTTTATCCAATTAGGAAAAGCCTAGAAAAAACGCCAATAAAAATCTGTTAAACCAACAAAACCGTACACCTCAGTTATACTAATTTCTGTTGGACATTATTATATTTTTCTTGTCATAGATGGATCAATATATATTCCATACGTAGAGAAATTATGGCCCTGAAAAGAAATTTCCTAAAGCCAGAATTCACACTTGCTAAACTTCACATATAATTCATTTCTTCTGAGAGTTTTTAGAAAAGTGAGAATGTGAATTTCATGATCTTCATAGATTTTGGAGTAAACCAAGTTATCATTAATAAATACCACTATGGATTCATAAATATATTCATTGAGAAACTATTAATTAGACCCATGAAAACATAGGGCACATTAGTCAGTCAAAAAGGCATTACTGTCAACTCGTAATGCCCATACCTGGTACGAAATACTGTCTTCAGAATGTCTTCATTCATCACACACAACTAATGATATCCAAATCAAATTTCAATCTTTGAAAAATATTTATCTCCATGATGTTGATAGAATAAAACATTAATGTTAGGTAGGGGATACTGGTTCTATATGGATATAACATTGATCTCCCTATATTGAATGCACAACCTCATTGATCTATCTTTCTTCTTTAAAAAAAACTAGGGTTCCCCATATAGAAACACCCGGGTGAATAAATAATTTATTACTCAATTACTCTAATTTTTTTCTTTAGTTCCACTAATTCTTTAGTATCTATTCAATATGGAGACTTCAATATGGGCCTTGAATAAGGAATTAAATTATTTCAGAACTCAATTATTCATTCTCGAAGATGTCCATGTAATTACTCTAGAAACACATCAATGTATTCTTGCACAATAGGTACATCCTCTATTTCAACATTCCTCTCCTCACCCATAGTTATTTAATTCTCTTCCTCCACAAGAATTTAATTTAGTATAGCTTCTAGGGGTGGATCAAGATAAGAATCAGGTGGTGACATTTCTAATGATAAGGTACTCTTTATCATCATAATAAATTGTAACCTCATTCTTCATACAATAAATTTTTTCATCAAGATCTAAAATACTATCCATACCATGGATTATATCAAATTCAATCATGGGTATGATGATGAGATTAGTAGATAAAGCACATTTAGGTGACCTAATGGGGACTGATTCACAAAACATTATTGCAATGATACACCCCTTAGGAGTTTTGAGTGACAACTACCTTGTTAAATGAAATTGTAAATATCTAATTTTCATAGGAAAATGGGATGATATGAAATAATGTGATGATATAGAATCAAATAAAGCACTGGCTAACCTTGGGGAAACCATTAAATTACCTGCCACCACGTATTTCAGAAATTCAACCTCAGTAGTAGTGATTGTATAAGCATGAACTTTCTCCCTTGGCCTTTTATGAGGTGCGTTTCATTAGGGCTTAAGAAATTCATTTTCATAATGAACCATTTCCCTATAATTGTAGCATTTTACTTTTACATCCTCTTTCATTGCCTTGCTGTCATGTTCTTAGTGGACTTTTTCACAACACTTGTAACATACTACCATTCCCTTCAGGCATCTACCGGGGTGTTTCTTCCCATATTTACTACATTATAGATATTCAACTTTTCTCTTCTTCCCCTTATTTCCATTTCCAGGGTGTTCAGCAGATCTATTTTTCTCTTGTTTTTCTTTAAAGTCGTAAGACATAGAGAATTCTTTTTTAGTCTTGATAGCACATGAGAAAAAATCTTCGTATGATGAGATGGTTTTTGAGACTAATTCTTGATGGAGAAATGGTTTTAACCCATAAATAAATCGATAAATATCACTCCTTGGGTTATGTATATAATCTGCTATATGCTATGATGTCCTTGTAAAGTTAGCCTCATACTTTCCGACATTCTAATCCTCTTTTTTCCTAAGACTAAAAAATGGTCTTTCCATATATGCTCGATGGTGAAGATGAAATTATTTTTCTATGAAAATATCTTTAAACTCTCTCCATTTCATATTTTATACTTATTTCATCCTCCATTGTGTTTTGAATTAATGACCACCATTGATCAACATCTTTCATGAGGCGATAAACATCAATAACAACTTTTTCTCATTTGCTACACCGCAATGCATGGAATATTTTCTCTAAGGAACATATCCATTACTCAGTTACAAATGGATTTGTAGTCCCATTTAACTTTAGTGGTTGTTTCCTCATGAATCAGTTTAACATTGATCCTTTGCGTTGTGGATCAGGGTTCTCCATACGGGTAAGGTTATTATTCATCACCTGAGTGAGTTGTCCCAATATAGTGATAATCTGATTAGTTCCAATTGAATTACCAACTCTAATATAATTATCTTGAGTATGAGGAAAATACCTACATCGATTATTTGTGTTGATATAGCTTCCATTCCTTCAACTAGTCTCCATTTATATATAATGGCATACAATAGATTATTTTATAAATTTCAATACATAATTCCGAACTTATAAAACACATAACATAAATTGAATAGTTTATGGATATAATCCATAATAATAATATTTTTTTGAGGAGGCATATAATCATTATTCATTCATAATGGTTTGTAAAGAAAATTTGAGTTATCCTAAGTATCTCCCTCAGGAGTGTCATAACCAAGAGTGCAGTAAGACCCATTGTCGTGTACCCGGATTCCCCAGGTCAAGCCTAAAACTCCTAGTCAGATTTTTCACCAGTAAGTACATCAGTGCCAGAGCTGCCTCTACCTTCTCATTTATAGACTGGGATGTATTTCATAGAAAACTATCAAAACATCTATATTAACAAAATTCTACGATGTTCTTCTATACTAATCCCCAATGTTTATCTTAGTGTAATGTTCTCTAGTCAGAGTTCTTCTAAATCTTCCTACCATGTTTTGTACTAAACTTCAACTGATACCAACTATAATTCCCCGACCCTAGTTACCCAGTTTCAATAGATTATTAAATATAATTGTCATGATAAAAAGGGATTAAATCCCAAAAGACCGATCATTTTTATAGCCATAGAAGTACCAGATTCATACATATGTTTTACATTACATTATAAAATGAAAAACAACAATAACATTATCTCCTTGAACACATTCATATCACTTAGAAAATCCCTATAAGTCAGTCATAATATACCTTTTCACATCATGGGAAAAATAAAAATTAGAAAGGGGTGAGCTCAGGTGCTCAAGTAGGATAACAATATAGAAGAAACTTTTATAAATAAGCATGAACATGTAAGGCAATGTATAAGACTTAAACACAAGACTTTTAAAATTAAATTTCAGCATAATATGGAAAAGTTAAATAAAATAATTCCATTTACTTATTAACATTGATATTCTACTAGCCGAATAATCACATGTAATATCAATACCCAATTTTATAATGATGGAATGCATAATGAAAGACTTCATAACCACATAGTTAAGGCCTCGTTCCATGACTACAAATTTGATTTTGTCAAGGCCTTATTCCAAGACACTAGTTTGTCTATTGAGAACTACCGATGCATCGAGAAGCTATATTGGCTCCACCCATAACATACTAAGTCCAATGCATTCCTCATATGAAAAGGAGTAAACATAACATGAACATTCATATAAATACTAGCATATAAAATTTCAATAATTTATCCATAAACCATGAATGGTATAAAAACAACACATCCAAATTCAAATATATCACAAAACAATCAATTTAATATGGCAGATTTGTATCATAATAAATCAACTTCAAACAAATTTAAAATCCATCAAAGGATGTTGACATAGATGAAATGAAAAATATTTGAAATAAATACCACTTTCTGTTTTGAAATCATTTTAAAGTGACATAATAATACAAGAAAAAATTTATGTTGAAAATATTCTTATAATCTTGTAAGGTAAACTTTAAAGGTGTTATAATGGCGGAAAATAGTCGCACCCTCCCTATAAGTTAAAATAACATCCATTCCTTAATTTATTTGAAAAGATCTTAAAAGAACCTTATTTGGGAAATGACCGAAAGATTCCTTTATAAACATCTTATAAAAAGTCTAAAAATGGTATAAAAGAAATTAACCCATCGTCTATGAAATAGTAAATATATTTTTAAATACATTTTTATGAAACACATATTTGGATGATTAAGAGGTCCTAGTAGATACTCATGGATAAACAAAATCAGATGATGAAGTGATTGTAGTATAAACCCTTACCTTTTACTTTTCCTTGGTCGAGGATAAGTTAAATTATTTTATAATAGTTAAATAATTGTTTTTAAATTATAAATGAACCAAGTACATAAATATTATATCATATATGATCTTTTAATATTTCTTTGTCAAAAATATTTTAGTAGTATCATTGTTTTGGATGTTAACTAATTAATTTTCCATTTCATGTTTTGTAACATAAGTCATGTTTGTTATGTATATGATGTATTTGATCCATATCCATAATGATATGAAGTTCCTAATCATTATTTTTTAATCATATAATCAAATTTATTCTTGTATGGTTATGATGGGGAATGGATATCATCACGTTTGTGGAGACTGTAATCTGTACATACGCACGAGCGACAATACCATTCAATTTATGGTAAAATCTTATATAATCGGGTGTTATATCATATATAAAGAATCCTTAACAAGTTATATTTAATATTTAGATTAGTTATACTCATTATTATACACATCAAAATAATTAAGTGTTTTTCATAACAAACTACACCACGACGAGGAGATGGTAATTCGTACATATGCACGTTTGGTGATTTTTCATTCATAGGATGTGATGAATATGGGTTTATAGTATTTTTAATAACATAGTAGTATTTATAAGGTATAAGAGTTATTATTTTGGTCTGTAAACAATAGTCAAAGAGGATGTGGAAGAAGAAAAGAACTTTGATAGAGAGGGTAACATTATTACATCTTATTTGGGTATTTCATTTTGATTTGATCAAAAGGCATCCATATGTTGGCTTTAAGGTCAATGTAAGGCCTCTAGGTCGAAGGGAGGGTAGTTGGGAGGATATTTGGGCATGTTTTGGCCTAGAAAAATGTATTTGGAGGTGTGATATTGGGAGAAGGGGATGTACCTATTTATAAGGGTTGTGAGGTTTACTTTAGGAAAATCATGAAATATTATTATACTATACAAATCCAATTCAGTTTATAATGGATCCAAAATGATTTATTTAGAGGATATGGTGGGTATGGGTAGAAAACATCTTAACTAATATGTTTTAGACAGGTTTAGGTCAGAATATTAACCTTATATTTTAGATTTAACTCATAGTTAAATAGTTTAACTTTTACCATGTATTTTTGAAATATTATATTATATGGTTAATAATATTACTATAAAATGCCAAGTGAACTCAACGTGGTTCATTAATGATATATTTATTATTATATATGTTCTTTGGCTGCCCATTTTATTTTTAGGAATATTATATCAATTAATAATATATTATTATTTTTAAACTCATTTATGTCAATTTTGCCACTATTTGGTATTTTGATTTTTTCAAAATCATAAAAACGTTATCAATTCCAAATAAATTTATTTAATAAACCCTAACATGTCATATTAAACTAGATAATTAGTGGAATTAATCAGATGTCTCAATTTACATATATTTGGGTATTTGTGATATCGATTATTTTAATCATCCATTAATAAGGTAATTACTACATCATCATTGTGTCATAAATAAAATTAATTAGTTAATGTATAAAAGTTAAAAATAAAATACAATTACGTATGAAATCTATTTTATCTTTCTAATTAATACTTATAGTTGAATTTATATTATGTGTAACCTTATATTAAAAATGTTTTAGTTATGAAAAGTTGAATTTAACACTTTTAACTCTTCATTAAATAAAATAATAATAAATTTCTTAATCTAATCCAAGTGGACCCAAAGGATCATATTTTATTCATAAGGATGTTTTTAGTCAAAATACACATATCCAATAGAATTAGGAAATGTGTTAGGGTAATTATAATAACATTTTTTCCTTTAATTACCATATATATTTTTTATTGTGGTAAATAAAAGTCAAATGTTACTATTCACCAAAAATAATTTTCTTCTTATTGAACCACATTTTACTTACTAATGTCAACCGTGTATCTTATATTTTTTAAATTCAATTCATAGAAGCTGTAAAATTACATTTTATGAAAATTTGCAAATGCGCCTAGATGGTGGGTAAATGACAGTAAAAAGTTCAATAAAATTTTATAAATCTAATTTTATTAGAAAATGTCTCCAATTAATTATATTGAAATAATATAGGTATTATGTATCTATTTTTACTGAAAATAAATTTAAATAAAATAAATAATTATTTAAATAAAAAGTGGGGTTTAAATAATAACATAGTGTTTTTCCCGATTCATCAAAAATAGAATGTTTTAAAAAACAAAAATCCAAAGATTCACACGAAGAAAATTTTGATATTCTGAATCTAAAAATCATGTCCATTTTAAAAAATAAAATTTATAAAATTTCAAAATGTGTGTATTATTATTCATAACGGCTAGTTTTATTAGCCATAGTGTGTTAAAACTGTAAGTTGCGTACAACCCAAGCTATTACTTTATACAAAGAGAAATGTACCATGGAAGAATGTGGTGTTACATTATTTGTTTTCAAATGATCTTTTTCCCAAACGACGAGTCTCATTTGAGATAGATTGATGAGGCACTGTGTCCTTCTATCTAGTATGTAGTTACTCACTTTTATGTTTCCAATGTATATGATGGTTTAAAAGAAGGTTTATGTGATGAAAAAATAAACTCATGAGGTGGATTTTTGAGATATGGGAGATTGAGAGGTCCATATTGGGGTAGAGTTGTTAGTGTTAGGTCATAGGCATCAGAACCTTCTATGTTTCAATCGGCAGGGATTCCACCTCAGCATCTTCCTTCACGAACTGCTAGTGCTAGTTGTTTTCATGATTTTTCTAGGAGGTTTGCACTAGTGTGTTTCAATTGTGTGGTTTGTGGACATCACCTATGCTATTTCCCATTGGTTCCCCATGATTAGTTTGGTTGAGGTGGGAAGGTTAAAAACCAACCTCAATAGTAGTTACTGTTGAGTTTGTTTGAGAGACTAGGGTATCATGCTATCTCTCCACCGAGGGGGAGATAGAGAACATAGTGGATGAACTCAAAAGGTTCCTTGTTTTTAGGGACCACAAACCAAGAATGGTCATAAATGTGATCATTAGTAGAGAAGAAGAAGATATGGGCATCATTAGTTTCACCTAATGGAAGAAGTAGTTACGGATGGGTCGAAGATCATCAGATGTATGATTAGTTTGTTTTGTACGCTTGTTTGTGCCTTATATTATTTATGAACTTCAAACTCCTTTTTTGCACCCAATCCCTCCCATTCACTAGGAAAATACACAGAGAGTCTTTTTCTTACCTTGGTGTTAACAATGCTAGTCATGGCTAGACCAACATGTTTGATATGTTCTGGAAGTGTAGGCCAATGGTGGGGAAGCATCATTTCCATTGGGATCTTTTCATGTTATAGATGTAGACATACATTATAATTCTCAAAATTGACTAGCTGTATTCTATAAGTTCTATTATCGACTATTTTGGAAAAGAGGCATTCTTTTGGAAGTGGATGAGTATAATATTTTTCACTATTGAGTGGATTTTTTCATGTTATAAGTCTATGTATGTAGCTCATTATTTATTTTTTGGCTAATTTGTTTATGCAATTAGTTAATGTTGTGATAGTGGAGGTTCCCATGGTCATTATGGAGCTCTTGGATTTTTTCCTCGAGGATGTTGTGGTGCTGCACCATAGACCAGATGAAAAGTTCAAGATTGACTTAAAACATGCTTCTCCACCAATTTTGATGGATCGTTATCAAATAAAACCTTTTGTTACATAGGGATGAGAATTTAGATATATTATTTGATGAATAAGGTTTTTATCTAGCCCATATGTCATTGCGGGGTACTCGAGTGTTGTTCGCCAAGAAGGCTGATGGTGTCATGAGGTTGTAGACATCTTGAGGTATAATTAGGTGACATCCAAAAAATATTTCGCTATCCCAATAATAGATAATCTTTTTTACCAGTGGAATATAGAGTGTTTTTTATAATATCATTTTGTGATCTATATATCACCAGTTGAGGGTGAAGGAGGGTGATATACCAAAGACTCCCTTCATATGAAGGTATGGAAACATGAAGTATGTAGTCTTTCCCTTCAGTGTTATGAAATCACTATCTGTGTTCATAGATATTATCAAATCAATTTTCTATGAGTTCCTGAATCAGTTATTCATTGTATTATTTGATGATATATTAGTCAAATCGATGTTAGAGGAGGATTACTATAGGAATCTCAGAACTGTATTATATGTTTTTCGAGGCCACCGACTCTATGGAAAGATGTCCAAGTGTATGTTATAAACAATGGAGGTGTATTTTATCAGTCATGTGGTGTTTCCACAGGTTGTGGTCATAGAACTGTAAAAGTTTTAAGATGATTTTTCTCCAGAATATCCCATGAATCTGGATTAATTTCACAGTTTTACTGTTATTTCATTGTATTCATGGAGGGTTGTAACTGATTTAGTTCAAATTGAATCTCAATTGATAGGTTTATTTATAAATTAAAAATAATTTATGTGTAGTGATCAATGTTACACAATATTTGGTTTACTGATAGAAAATTTTGTTAGTAATCTAGTTCTTTAGCATATTGAGGAGGGTGTCTTTTTGAGGTGTTTTATGATGCTACCCATTGGGCTTATGATTCATGCTAATGTTATAGAAGTAAGTTATCTCTTATAGTTCTATGTAATTATTCTTTCATGAACATTACTATGAAACCCATGATCTTGAACTATAAGTGGATGCGTTTTCACTAAAGATGTGGCAAAATTACCTCATTGTGGAGTGCTTTGTGGTCTTTACTCATCATAAGAGCATGAGTTATATATTTTCTCAATGTGAACAGATCATTTGGTAACATAAGTGGATAAGGGTTCATCAGGATTATGATTTTAAATTCTCTTAAAGCTTTGGAAAGGTGAATGTGGTTGCTAATTCTATGATAAGAAAGTCACATAAGGATGTTGTTCCGGAATTTGGAGATTCGTAGAGAGCAACGGAGGATGGGGAAGCCTTCCACTTGAATGAAAGAGTGGATGGGTGTAGTTTTTATTTGGTGCAGTTGATTGTGTAGTATTATATGATTCATCATGTGGATGATTATTAGTAGGGAGACTCAGAGGAAGAGGTGAGGCATGATCGTGTTGGACATGGTGATGCTATGGTGGGGTGGTTGGAAGATAGTTAGAACCAGACAATGTTTCATGGGATGTTGTTTGTTATGGTGGTAATGTTCAAGGAATAAATTCATGAGATTCATAGAACATGTTTTAGAGTACACCCGTGAGTTTTTAATATGTTCTATGGCTTTATATTAGTGGCATGGGATAAAGTAGTCAATGGATGAGTTTTGGGAAATGTGTTTAATAATTCAGATGGTAAAGTTCAAGCATCATGTTCCTAGATGATTTTTTATCCATTGTGTACTCCCAAGTAGAAATCAGAAGACATATCGATGGATTTCATCATAGATTTATCTAGAGTTGAGGGAGGATATTATTCCATCTAGAAAATAGAGGTTCAATTGAAGAAATTTGGAAACTTCATTGTAATCATGGATTCAGGTGAAATAGTTTACTAATATAATAGGTATGTGGATGAGGTGGGGAAATTTCATGGATTTCCTAGGTCTGTTGTCTTGTATCAAGTCAGTCATTTTAAATCATAAGTTTGGATAGTATTTTATCCTGATTTTGGAACCCACATACTTCTCAACACTTATTTACACCCTTAAAATGGAGGGTAGATAGAACAGACTGTCCATACAATGGAGGATATGTTTTGGGGATGCACATTAGACATTAGAAGATCTTGGGTATGACAAATACCTTGGGTAGAGTGTTATTATAATAATATATATCACAATTCCATTGGTAAGACCCCATTTGATGCTTTGTACGATAGATATTGTCATTCACCATTTAAATAGATGGAGGATGGGGAGAATGATGTTTTTTATCTGATGTGTTGTAGAGAATCACAGAGAATGATTAGCTTGTTCACGAGTGTATGAAAGAAGTGTATGACCTGTATAAGTCTTATGCTCATAGTATATGGGGGCCCTTGAAGATTTAGGTTGGAGACCACATGGGTATAATGTTTTCGCCTCAACCTTGGTACTGGAGGTTTGGAAGATAAAGTATTCTTTATCCTATGGTTTCTGGGCCCTTTCAGATGTTGGAGAGAGAGTTGGCGAGTAGGTGTATCGATAGGTGTTTCCACCACAGTTGGAGAGGATGCATGATTTCTTCCATGTATCTCATCTTCATCAATATATTCTTGATGTCATCCATATAATTGATTGAGGCTGTTGGATATTATGGACGATACGATGTCCAGGGAGTTACTAGTAGAGATCCAGGTTTTTCCGGAGAAGGAACTGTGAGGATGTATCATTCCCCTAGTTTATGTGTTGTGGAGGGTAGGTGGCTAAGAGGAGAGTACATGGGTGTGAGAAACATAGATGCATTCCAAGTACCTAGAGTTATTTTTAATGTTTATTTTTCTCTATTTTACCCATATGAGGTAATGTTTGGATCATTTTTTATGACATATAATTTTCTTGGGTGGTGATGTGTGCAGTGTTATATGTGATAATGTTGTGACATATGAATAGGGGAGGGCCCAATTCATAATCAAGATGCATTAACTGTGATGTGATTAAACGTATGAGTGTGTTCCAGTGCTGCCTAGAGTGGATATTATATTTACCTAGAAGATGTAATTCCATGATTCATGTGTTCATGAAGTACAGTTTGCTGGTTGTTCTGGTTTGGGATATGCAGAGGTTGAGATGGTTATGCAGTGGATTTATAGTAGTGTGGTTGAATGAGAGGAGGATTATTGTGGTTGTGGGTATGTGGCTATGTATAGTGTCTATGTGGTTTTTTGGGTTTGTGTGTTGGTATGGTGGTAGCATTTGAGGTGTGGCGAGACTCTTGAGAGGTATCCCATGGGGTGGGTTTTCAGACAATTTTTTCTCCTAGCGATGGTTTTTGGATTATTAATGTTGATAATCGTTGGAAAGGTATATGATGTAATGGTCCATGACATCCCATTCTATGATATTGTCTGGTTTTTTTATTTATTAGAGGTGTTTAGAGGAGGCTCTGGGAGGTTTTTTTTAAAATATTGAGGTGTCATAAAGCTGATCCCAGGGTTAAACGTCATGAAAGTGGATTTCATGACATGAAACATGTTTTCATGGATTTTTTAAGGAGGTTCATATTATATTATTTTTCATGGGTAAATAATAACGAGGTGATTTGTCTTCAGTGGAACAATGAACCATGGAATTACAGGATGTTAAAGGGGTAACAAGTTTTGTAATACCCCAACTCTATATGGTTTTATATGTTTTCAGCCACATGGATTTTTAAAATACCCTATGTATTGAGGGTTTATCTTATTCTAGGCATCTGATGAATTCTTTTTTCCATGTTCAATGATTTTTTTGTAGCGTATCAAATGTTGGGTTGCCGTCTTCCATCTGTGGTATGTTCTCATACTGTTCTCTTCGGTTTTCTCTGGTTCTTCTCCTAGGATTTGCTGTAGAGATACATCATTTATTAGGTTGGATGTTTGGGAATCATTTTTATAATATTTTGGTATGGAATTTGATGATATTCATTTTAAGGGATGTTTTTGTTTTTTGAAGGAATGTTTATTCACCATAAAGTACATAAACAAGTTCAAAAGCTTCCTTGAGGTGGGATTTACCCAGATTTCTCATCTTTTGTAATATGGAGGAGGGGTTTTACTTTTTTTAATCTATGGATTATAGTTATTTCCAGTAATTCAATAATTATGTATTTATTAAATTGAATTAAAGTTGTGAAATGTGTTTTTATCACCTTAATTTTACAGCTTTGATATTGATTGTGATATTGTGTATGTTTGGGATTTATTCCCTATTAAAAATTGAGGTCATTAAGGGATTTTTTAATGTTGTATACATCCAATGTGGTTGTTTTATTGATTTATATTGTTTGGAATCGACATATAAATGGAATGTGTTAATTATTTAAACGTTTCTAATAAATCCGCTTCCCCAAGATTTTCATTGATTGATAATTCCCTAAAGAAAAGTAGTGGAATGTTCTAAATGTTCTTATGAACTAATAAAATGTTTTCTTGATGCGATTTTGGATTTTTTTTATAAATATGGGGGAGTTGATGGAATGTGGTTTTATAGTATGTAGTGATGGGTGCGGTGTGATTATGTAGTAGGATTGAGAAACTAGTTTTGTTTTAATGTGTTGTTGGATGTGGTTTTGAGTTGGGGGGGTTTGTTTTCGTTGGTATGGTGGTCTGGGAAGGATGAATTTGAAGGAAAATAGTGATTGGTATGTGAAATTATCTAATAGATTCTCCATGAATAACAATGAAAGAGATTAAACATATATCTTGTGGGTTGATATGTGATGTGAAATGTATTTTCATTAAACGAATATGTAACGTGAATTTGTGATAATTTATTAGGGATCTTGACCTTCTAAAATAACTATTTTTGTGTTCACTGATATTTGATGTTGTTCCATGGCAGTTTCCCAAAAAAACATTCAATGGTAAATGATTGAATATTAATGTAATTGGTTGAAATGGTAAAATATATAGAATAGCTATGTGATAATTAAATATTGAAAACTAAATTTGTCATGTGTTATGTTCGTGTGTAATAATTCATTTAGAGGTGATAAAAAAAGTGATAGTGTTGTGAGTTGATTATTTTTGTGTACCCTTAGGTTTGGATTTAATGTTTTATACTATTTATATATGTGTGTTATTACACTCTAGTGATTTCTATATGCACCCACCCATATTTTGAACTATGTTCCAAACACCTAAATCTTCCTAAAAGGGTTGTTTTCCACAACATCTGATGGGAGTAGGGATGTATGGGTACCCTCTCTTTTATACTCTATCTTTCAGGTGAGTTGGGTATACCATAGATGTGATGGTTGGAGTTTTTTTTCTAATTAATATGGTGGTTGTGATGGACTATGTTTCTTTTGGAAATATCTGGTTGCCTCTGTGTTTGTGGACGAGGTGTTTTTTGATCATCCATGTGTCTTTGGGGTGAGTTGAGACGTTCATTCATAGGTATCATCAAGATGATATGTGATGTGTTGTGTTTTGAGTCCTAGGTTTGTTATGGAGGGATGTGTTGTGAGGCCCATGTGTCTATGGGTGGGATATTTTCTGAATCCCAGGCTCATGTGGGAGAGATGTGATGTGGTTTACAGATGGGATGTGAGTTCCATGACATAAGAAATTGGGAGAGAGAAACATACTAGTGGCAAAGTTGTGTGTGTTCCATATCATCGACGTTCTTTACAATATATTACATTTCATGTCTTGTGTTTACTGGTGAGTGTACCTTGGTGAGGTTGGGATGGTTTGTATACCATGAAAGGTGTTGTTTGGTTATGCTATTTTCTCATAAGGGAATTAGTATTCACCTTTCACATGTGCTTCAGAATCATCAGTTTTACTATTGTGAATACTTGTATTATCACCCTATGTATATAAAAAGGTTTTTAGTCTTGCAGGAGGACTACATGGACCATGATGGTCATTACTAACTCAGGCCATGGAAGAGTAGTTGTGCCACCTCTTCAGCATTACTTTTGTGTATTTACTTTTGAGAAGTTATTCTATATTAAATGTTCGATTTATACATGCATGTGGGTTGGTTTTTGGATTTAATTACATATTTTTTCTTTGGTTAGTTTTTTATCATTCATTTTATCTCTCGATCATGTTTCTTAAAAAGGGTAGTGCCTCCCATATTGTTAGATTTTTACACCCTTGTTGCTAGTCACCGACCTGGGGATGACTAGAGGTGGGACTCATGGGTCATTATCTCAAATTCATTATTTCTAGACAAGGAGGGGTATCTATGGAGGGAGGGGTCATGAAAAATAATTAGTGAATAACTTTATATAAAAATGAAATGTGATTTAAAAGTGTAAATGTCATTTGAATTTTACACATGTTTTATATGTTATGATTTTGTTTTGGTTCTTGGGATTTTGTTATGATAACAGGTGGTTCCATGATAAACTAAGGGTGGGTGATCCTCTTATAGATATCTAATTCATTGGGTAATGATATTATTTTAAATTGTTGGGTTTATTGTATGATATTAAAGAAATATACAATAGTGGGTATTTTTAATGTAACCCTAATGGTTACACCCAATAAAGTCATGATAACTACTATAAATGTTAGAGTGATATAAATATTTTTTCCAAAATATACCTTTATTATTTACGTTTTCTATGTTTTTTAATGGAATCTTTTGATATCATGATGTAAGCTAAAGAGGTTATATTTTTTGGGTGAAAAGTATAACAATGTGATCCTTTTTTGATGGGGTTGTAAGTATTCCTAGACTCACAATTTCTCTTTTTCTTTTTCTACCCATACTGATCATTTTGTGCTTATCAGAAGTTTTAAAATGTTTTTTACCAGTATTAATATCATTAAATACAAATAATATGTCATGGTGAATGTATTGAACATTTGTCTTCAATATAAATCATGTTTTATTTTAAAAGAGATTCTTTTGGTTGAAAAATTAGGATACATAGTATAAGTGTCTACTTGCAATGTTTAGGTTTTCTATGTAGGATTGTTTCCTTATTCATTAGAAATATTTAACCAACAAATCATTAGGAACATTAAATTTATTTCTAGTTTTAAAATAACTATAATATTTAATGATAAAGGTAGGGTCCTTAAAAACAACCCTTAATAACAATAAAAAAATATTTATCCAATTTATGCATTTTTAGGAGCACCTATGGACATACCAATCATATATTTATTTTCATGATCCTATTAAAAACTAAATATTGAAACAAGAATGGTTATTATGATAAAATAAAATCAGTTCAAGACATAATATATAAATTATTACATAACCCTATGATGTTTCTAAAAATGAACCATTTTTCATAATCAGTTGAACATTTATTTCAAACTAATTTTTTTATATCAGGATCACATTCACTTATTATCCTCATCCAAAAATTACTACCCCAAAATTAACATGAACATTTTTAAAATATTCAAATCCCAAAAACCATTGAAATATTTTTTCTATTAAATCAATAAACCTATTGTCAATAAAATCCATTATCAATTAATATTTACCTTAACACTTTACTCTCTATATTTTAATAAAAATTTTCCATAGTTATTCCTTATAATATAGTCATACCAAAATATACTAAAATCACTTATAAAATTATAAATAATGTTTTCACTACTAATGAATATCCCATAGTAGTATCAAACTCAGTCTACATATTTTCATAATTATCATGAACCTAGTGACGATTGAGTTAATACCAAATAAACCCTTTGAGGGTTTCATCATATAACTAAATATATGACATATCCTATAACAACATGTAGTATGAATGCGTTGATGTAATTACTAATAAACCCTATCATTCATTTCATTACAAATAATAACTTGATTTCATCTTATACATATATTTATCCATAGGGGTTTCAGTAATGATTTATCCTCATAATCCCCAAAATAAAATAAATGATCATAAAATATAACTAAACCTTGCTCAAATTTTGGTGGAATCACCCAAGACACACAATCCTAGATCTTTTTATTAAAAATAAATTATTTATGTAACATATATGAATATACCATATAATTACCCAAGCCAAAATTACATTTATCAAAGTCATTTATAAACTACAACCCATAGTTATAATGGAATCCAAAAAGAATAATGTTTGGTGCCTCTAAGGATAAACAATTTAAGAATTTTTTTCTGATAATTTTAATAATTTCTGCATGATCATACCATTGTAGAATCCTCATAGGTTGTACTCATATTTATATTAATGGGATTTGAAATATAAAAAATGGGTGATCACAATTACTTAGTAATATAAAACATATCATCTTTTCCTTAATAGTTATCTCATAATAATATTATATAACAAGAGATGTATAAGGTTATCTTTTTAATACAACATAGATAAACAAAAATATTATATTAGTAGTGATAAAAGTACATATAATATCAAATGATTAAAAAATACCATGAAAAATGAGTATGGGTTCCTGAGAAAATAAACCCAAGATACGTTGCATAATCATATGCATTGAAATTAGAAATTCCAAAAAAATATATAATATAATTTAACTCATTGAAAATATAAAAATAGAGAATCATCATATTTTGATCATATCAATGAAGTCCCACACATTATGTTGTGATCATATCCATAAAGTTTTATAATTTAGGTTGTGATTTTAGTCCAAGAAGGTTCACCATTTATATTTTGAGTGTAAACCAAGAAAGGACACACATTATGTTTTGAGAATAATCCAGGAACACACAAATTATAATTTGATAATATTTAAGTGACAATTATCCTTTATATTTTGAGGATAATATAAAAAAGTTCACCATTTCACTTTTGTATATAATCCTAGAAAGCATACCCATTATTTTTTGAACAAATACAGATATGTTTATGCCTTAATATCTCATGAGATATAAATCCTTCTCCTTTTAAATTCACTCATTTAAAATCACCAAACTATCTTGTGAATAATTCCTCAAATAATAATAATGCAATATTAAAAAACATTCATCATTTCATCATAGATTAATTAAATCTGGGGGAAATTTGATTAAAGGATACTTATTTAAAATAGCTTCAAAATAATCCATCAATATAAATAAGGTTTATGGTATTAGAAGAACATATATTACATGTAACATATAAGTAATTAAAATATAATAACAAAGAATAAGATATCTTTTCAATTATTTCTGATAAATCATATTGAAAAAGAAGAATATTTATCCAATTTTTAAAGCTCTAAAACTCCTTAAAAATGTTTTATCCAAAATAAAATAACAGGCACTTGATAAGACACTTTAAATTTATATTTAAAAAAAGGTTCCATTAAAATATATAATTTATAAAACACATTTTTTTCCAAAACATTCATTGAGATTAATATATATAAACTATTAATTGTATTATTATAAAGGATGTTGTTTTGGGTCAATTTTAAAATAAATTTTTAAATGGTAAAAAAAATGTTTAAAGGAATTGAATTTTAAAAATAATATCCCATAATGTTTCCATGGAAAATTGATGAAGATTTTTTTCAACGTAAATGTGGAGTTTTAAAAAAAATGTACAATTGGGAATTACAAAACCACGAAGATAATATTTTTTTGAAAGCTATATTATTGAGACTCACATAATAAATGGATTGATAATTATTTAATTTAATTACACGTATAGGGTAATCAGAAGAATACCATAAATAACAAGATTTCAATGTAAATAAATGATAACATTGGTATAGAGTGAACATATATATGGAAGAGAAAGGGAACATTGGTAGAGATTGATAATTATTCTTTACACCATAAAATTCAATAAAGAAAAAAAATTGATTAATGTAATTTAATATTAAATACGTAGGAATGGAATTATAATTTCATCAAATAAAATAATTAAACCATATTGAATAATAATAGGAAAAGTTGAAACAATGAGGACTCATGAAATGGAGTCAAGTCAAGAAAACCCATTACATATTAAGAATCATTTAAATGAAAATCCCATGAAATTGGGTGCAAGGAATTGAAAAAAAAATCACAAATAAAAATAATTCATGAAACTATATATCAATATAAATTATATAATTTTTTTAATTGAAATTAGTTTTATAAATAAATCATATCCTAATTAATTATATTGAGATGAAACTCCATGAACATTAATCATGCTTTAAAGAAAATGCCATAAACTCTTGACTAAAAAAATTAACTATCTTAATCACCTATATAAAAATGTTATTAATACATATAACCTTTTATAAACTTCATTTATAATCATTTTCTTTAAATATATTAGTTAGTTATAAATTTTTTATCATTATTAAATGTTATCAGTTTTAATTGTTTATTTATTATTAGTTTCAGAATGGTTGTGTAAATACATATTTATAGATTGAAATTTAATAATTAAAATATAATTTAAATTAGACTAATATTTATTTTTATAATAATTAATAATTATTTAAATTCATTTCAGGTGATTCTTTTGTTAGGTTTATGAAAATGGAAGTGGTGACAAGCATGTTTCAGTAAATTTTTAACAAATAATGGTTAGTATTAATAAAAAAATAAATATTAATTTAAATAGTAAAAAATATTAAAAACTATTATTTACACATTAATTTCTAATAAAAATAATTTTTATGTTTTTATATTATTCCATGATAGAAATTTATAGCATTGATCTTGATTGTTGTTAAAATTACCTAAACTATAACATAATATAATCAATGTGTGACATTTGTTAAGGAACTGATTAATTTGGTATAATATCATTATTTTTTTAAGTATATTTATGTAAATTATAATTTTATTTATGTGTCAATTCACGTTTTGAGATACTTGGAGAAATTACAAAATTCCCGATGAAAAATTATATACATTTCTCTGTGAAGGTAGTTGTCTGCATGTAAATGTTTGTGGTATTATCATATTCCAAAAAATAAAAGAAGGTGTGAATTTTGAATCAGTTTACATAGGGAAAACCATTTTATGTAGCATAGTGTCATAAATTATAGACTATATATCAAATGGTAATATTCAATTATGATAATCCCAATAACGGAATTAAAATCATTAATGAAAGTGAAAACCAAGATATGAAATGGTAAAAGGTATGTAATTTCCAATTCTTCCCCCAAAAAATATATTATGTAAAAATGTCTAATATTTAGTAATGTGTAAGATTTAGGGTATTAAAATAAACATTAATAGTTGAATAATTGAATTTTATAAGAATAAAATGTGAAAGAAATTGTCAATGGAATTTTAATATAATTGTGAATGAGTTTAGCACAAGCAATGAAGAAACAATCAGCACTAAATAATGAAATAGTTAATGGGTTCAAATTGTATTCTCCCCATGAGTAAAACATTACTATTATGACCATTTTATAGATAAATAACCACACGTTTAATTCAAATATATTACATATTTATAGATTAATCTGTTGTACACAGCATATCAATTCACTGTAAAATCTTATAGGAATAGTTCTATTAAAAACATGGATAGATAAACAATTTGATCACAATTGACTACTTTATATCCCACTACATACTTTATAATGATCATCCTTAATTAATATATTATACTAAATTCCATTATTCATTACCCAAGGAAAGGAAACAAAGCGGTGAGCTCAGATGCTCGGTAATAGTGAACTTGGGAGATATCAACATAACATGATCATAGGGGATGAAACCATGATAACAATATTTAAAAATCATACCCCAAATATCATAGATTATAGATATGAGTCATGTAATAATTAGTTGAATTTTTAAATTCATTAATCACAAATTAATCAAAGAACAAAATCCATGAAACATGACATTTTTATAGATTTGTGAAATACATGTAAGTATAGAAAAGTTTATCTAAATGATACCAACCAAGTAAACAATATAATGTAAGTATTTTTATGACCACCTGTGTACCTTCTTATTAAAATCTTCATTTATATTTTGATATTAATTATTTAAAATATTAAAAAATTAAAAATATTAAGGATATAATTTAATATGAAAATAATGATGAATGAATTTATAAGAATTTTTTTTTGAATTCATAGAAGATGAAAACATTAATCATGTTGTAGATGTTGAAATAATGAATCTAGTAACATTTTCAATTGAGTCAAAACTAAATCATAATGAAAATAAAAATAAAATTCCAATTGAACCACTTGGAAAATAGTAAACCATGAGTAATGTTTTGTGAAACTCATCTCATAATACTATAATCATCTTTAAAAACAATTCTAAAAAACCTGAACATTAATGAAAAATAATATTTAAACAAAGATAAAAATAAATTATTGTTTTTCATGAAATCCATATATTGGTCCCATTAGTTTATTAGGATATGATAGTGAATTGAAAACATGTAATATCCAGAAATAAGAAGGTTAGAATAAAATACATGAGTTTCTTTAGAGGTAGAACACATGATTTCTGCATCAGATTCGTAATCATAAACAATCTCAGTAAACAATGATATTGTAACGTTACACTTTTACAACAACTATAAAAGAAAAATTGTACGAATTAATATATAAATACCTACATATGGATATAAATATCCCATATTCCTTGTGAAAATTATCAAAATATAAATTTAAGGGTAGTATATATAGTAGATAAAAGAAACAAGTTGTGTATTAGGCATGTGTCCCATGTAAATTGATGTGATAGAAAACTCATTACATACTTCGAAGAATTTTAATTGTATGCCCCATGAAAGAATAAAATTAAATTAAAAATTATATTTAATGAGAATAATAAAACATGTCAAACATAACGTATATACAACTCATAAAATAAGACTGTTTCATATAATAACAGAAGTCCCATAAAAGAAAATTTTAGATAAAAACCCCTTATTATTAAAAAGATAATGTTATAAAAACTGATTTAAATATATAGATCATAAATTTAACGTAAAATAATAATAATAAATGGGTTTTAATATTATATTTTCAGTATATAAAATATTTAAAGAAAATTATGTGTATAAAAGAGCATTTTTTTTAAAAGTAATATGTTTTTAGATTAAAACCGTTACAAAAATTCTAATAATTATTCATAAAAATTTAATAAAACTATTTAATAAATATAGGTTTATTATTTGTATATTCTTAAAAAACAAAAATATTTATCACCCATTATATTATTTAGTTATAACTTTTTAGAACCCCTTGATTTTAGAATTTATTTCCTCTTAAATCATTAATTCGTGAAATATTTGTGTTGTTTTCCATGTATGTATATTTTGATATATTTGTTTCATTAAATTTGATCATTGTTCAATAAAATATAGAATATAAACCATGGTATAGTTATCATATATAATTATTATATATTTATTTTTATTTTCCCATCAAATTTGGAGATATAAAATGAATTAATTTGGTCATGGAGACTATAAGTCAAATGTACACATGAACGTTGTTTTAATTTTCCCAATGGATGAAATAACATAATTATAAATAATATATGTCATTTTAGGAATAATTATTTTTACTATATATTATATATATTCATTGAATATTTCTTTTTTTCAATTCATTTCAAAATAAAATGTAAAACGTATCACATCTCTTCATAGAGGCAGTAGTCCACACGTTCACACAAGTGACATTATTGTTTTCCAATTGAATGGATGGTAAGAGGGTATATGTATATTATAATTATTTAATTATAATTATATATGAAAAATATAATATATATATATATATATATTAACTCTATCATTATATCCATTCATACCTAGTGGTGATGGAAATCGACTTACAACTATTTGAGAGGCGGTAGTCCACCGTAGACATTGTCAACTATTTCGTTTCTCGTTTGATGGATGAGGAAATGGATGTAAGATAATAAATTAATATAATAGTTTCCTCATATAATTTAGATAATTATCTTATTATATCATTCCAGATGGTGAATATTTTAAGTACTTGGATGAAGAAATAAAATAAAAATGTGCATTTATGAATGATACCTATTATAAAAAAGCATCCATATGATAGAACCATTTGACTTCATAGGATGTTTTTGTAATTATAACATGGAATATGGGACTTGTTTAGGTAATAATTTATGATATTAGGTATGATATGTTTTGAACTAAAAGGATTTGGGAGTGTGAATAGAAGAGGAAAGGTGGTTCCCATTTATAAGTTAGAGAGAAGACACACTTCAAATTTACAAAAATGAAAAGTAATGGCAATATATTAATAATTCATAAGGGCTCAAAATTATAGAAAAAAGAATGTTATTGGTCTAAAAACATCCCTAAAATTGTAATTGGACTGGTTTTTAGGTTATTTTAACAATTTTATTTTTAGTTTAACACCATGGTAAACCCTATTTAACCTTAAAGACTGTAATTTATTATTACAACATTAATGTGGAATATTGTAACACCCCAAGCTTCTACGGTACGTTTCCCTTTGAATAATGTAATAGCGTGTGTTGTACACAACCTCGAGTTCTATCACACACCACAACCGATCAAACTAGCCGTTATGAATAGTAATACCTAATTTTTGAAATTATATATATTTTATATTTCAAAATGGAATTAAATTTTGGATTCGGATTATCGAATATAGCCTATGGTGAAATTTTGGTACTTTTCGGATAACTTTAATATTTTGATGAATAGTGAAAATTACTAAATTTTAATTAAAAACAACTTTTTTAATCAAAATAATTAATAGTTATAAATTATGAATTTGAGTGGTTTTAAAGTATATTTATAATATATTTTTACCATTTAATACAATGTTGGTCATTGGACATCATTTCACAATTGAACCGAACTTAAACAAGTATCAATCTTTTGATAGTTATTATATCTTAAAAACACGCTTTTTGTTTTAACAGCGGGAATTAATTTTAATTTATTTCCTGCCACTTCTGTGTTTTGAATTTGGAAAAATGGATTCCAAATTATTAATCAGTATGTTAATATGGTGTTAATAGGTAATTTTTATTTTTAGACATTTTGAATAATTACTGCGGTAAATATTTTATTTACCATGGTTAAGGGTAAATCTGGTAAATAAGGGTTACAAAATAACATTATAATAATACTAAATTACCCTAAAACGTGTCCTAACATTATTTATGGATACATGTCCGACCATGGGAATCTTCGGGTCGATTTTGGGACCCCATGGTGCCACTTATAGGTGATAGGGACACTTTATTTTAATTATGTTAAAATAAGTACAAAAATGACATAAGCATATATCTTTTAGAAAAAGAATTTTTACATAGGGTTATATATGTTGGATTTTTGACTATAAATATTCATTATACATATAAAAATATTTCCTACATAATTATAGTTTATTTTTAATTTTTTGATTTTAAATAATTTAATTTATTTATGACACAATTATGATACAGTGATTACCATAATAGTGACAAATTAAAATAATTGATATTATAAATACCCAAATAAATATAATTTGAGACTTTTAATAAATTACACTAATTTTATAGGATAATATTTCATGTTAGTACTGATTTAATTTAATTTTTTAGAAGTAATAATTCTGTTATGAGTTTCACAAAAATCAACTATTGAATATTGTCAAAATTGACAAAAAAGAGTTTTTTAAAACAAATATTATATTATTAATTGATATTAAATTCCTAAAAATATTAGGATCGGCCAAAAGACTTATATCATGATATTTATATCATTAATGGACCACTTTGGGGTCTCTTGGAATTATATAGTCAGTTTATTAACCATATAATATAAAAATACAAAGAGACATTGTAAAAGTGAAACTAATTAACTAAGAGTTAATACTTAAAGATAAGGTTAATATAATGACCCAAACCTGTCTAAATTCTATTGGTTGAGTGGTTTTCGAACTATCCCCACCTTAAACTTTAAATAATCCACTTTGGAGCCATTAGAAACTGAATATAAATTTATTATAAAATAATATTTCTAGCTTTTCCAAAGGTGCCCCTCACCCCTCTTATAAAAGGGCACTCCTCCTCATTTCTTCACACCTTCAAAGCCTTTTGGATCGTCCAAACACTTCCCAAATACTCTCTCAACTACCCTAAATACAATCTAGAGGACTTAGTTTGATCAGAAAGCCATCCTAAGTTGCCCTTTTGATCAAATCAAAAGGAAGAACCCGAAGAAGAGGTAATGTTTTCACCACCCCTTTTCAAGTTCCTTTCTTCTTACAATTCTTCATTCATTGTTATTACCATTCTAAAATAATAACTCCAGTATCTTATATATACTGTGATTTTATTATAAATATGGTACAACCATATTCAGTATTCTATCCACCCTTTGAATAACATGTCACCATACGTGCGTAGGTATAGCTTACCGTCTCCACGTCGTGGTGTAATTGTTATTCAATATATTATTATTTGGATGGGTATAATAATGATGTGTAAGTCATGTAAATAATAAATATAACATGTTAATTATTCTGTATATATGATATACCATCCATTTATATATTATTTTAATATCAAAAGAATGATATTGTCGCTCGTGCGTACGTACGGACTATCGTCTCCACAAACGCGATGAGATTCATTCTCCATCGTATCCATTAAAGTATAATTATCATTTTATGATTTAAAAATGATGTTTAAGGACATTATATCATTCTGGATATGAATAATATACAACCTATCCATTACAAGCATGGATTACGTAACAAAACATATAAAATAAAATGAGTAAGAAAACACCCAAAAGATCGATAATACTAAGATACTATTAACAAATCAATGTTAAAAGATCATATATGATATCATATTAATGTATATTATTCTTGTATAATTTAATAAAAATTATTTCACCATTATAGAGGATGTTAACCTACCCCAACCAAGGAAAAGTACAAGGTATGGGTTATTTCGCAATCTCTTCATTATCTGAGGTTGTTTATACGTAATTATCTACTGGGATTTATTTATCATCCACATCCAGGTTTCTTCGAAATGTATTTCAAAAAGATTTTACTATTTAAAATAATATGGCTTAATGTTATTTATACACTTGTTTGACTTTTTATAAGAGGTTTATAAAGGAATCTTTCTGTCATTTTCCAAACAAGGTTCTTTAAACATTTTCGACAGAATTAAGGTAAGAATGTTTTTTAACTTATACGAAAGGTGCAGTTATTTTCCGCCGTTATAAAATCTTTGAAGCTTCCCTTACAAGATTATCAGAATATTATCAAAGAAAATGTTTTATTTTATAAATATAAGACTCTTAATTGATTTCAAAAATAGAAAGAGATATTTCTCTAAAAAGTGTTTTGATTTCATCTATGTCAACATCCTTTGATTGATTTTACACTTATTTGTAGTTGATTTATTATGATACAAAACTTCTACATTGTATTGAAGGTTTTGTGATATGTTTGACTGTGGATGTGCTATTTTTATACCGTTCATAGTTTATGGTGAATGTATTGACATTTCGTATGCTAGTTTTAATACGAATGTTTATGTTATGTTTAAAACTTTTCATATGGGAATGCATTGGACATTATATGTGATGGGTGGAGCCCGCTATAGCTCCTCGATGCATCGGTAGGTCTCATGAGACAAAATAGTGTCTTGGCACAAAGCTTTGACCAAATCTTATTTGTAGTCTTGGAACGAGGCCTTGTCTATGTGGTTATGATATTCTGGCATTATGCATTCCATCATTATGAAAGTGGTTATTGATATTGCATGTGATTATTCGATTAGTAGAATATCCATGTGAATAAGTAAATGGAAATATTTCACATTATTTTTGCCATACTATGTTTAAGTTTAAGTTTAAAAGGCTTTTGTTTTAGTTATACATTGCCTTAAATGTTTATTCTTATTTATGAAAGTTTCTGCTATATTGTTATCCTTACTGGGAATTTGAGCTCACCCCTTTTCTATGTTTTATTTATCCCAGAGAAGTAAATTATGAGTAACCTGCAGGGATAGTATGTTGGGATATCAGTTTGGAATATAAAGAAAATATGTTGTTGTAGTTTTCATTTTTATGATGTAATGTAAGACTTATGAATATATCTTGTATTTCCAAGGCTACTAAACCAATCGGTATTTCGATATTTGATCCTTCTTGTGATCATGCCACTGTTATGTACTAATGCACCGACTCTGGGTAACTGGGGTTATGGCGTTACAGTTGGTATCAAAGGGAGGTTTAGTACAATCCTTGGAAGCTAGATTTAGATAAACTCTGATTAGAACACGTAGACCTAAGGTGAACTTTGAGGATTAGTATAGAAGAACTTCCTAGAATTTTGGTATGGTAGAGATTTTGTGAGTTTTCTGACCAATAAATCCCTGTCTGGATATGAGCAGGTAGAGGCGGCTCTGGCACATATGTACCTTGGGGTAAAACCCGAAAACACCGCTTTGAGCTAGACTCGAACGGGAACTGGTGCACGACAACGGGCATTGCTGCACTCTTGGTTACGACACTCCCGAGGGATATTCTTAGGATAACTCTCATTTTCATTACAAATCATTATGAAGGGTATATGAGTATATACTTCCTCAAAGAATTTTTTTTATGATTATGGATTATATCTATAAATAGTTCAATTTATGTTAAGTGTTTTATACGCATGGAATTATGTATTTTGATTCATAAACTGATCTAGTTTATGCCATTGTTTAGAAATGGTGCCTAGT
This sequence comes from Viscum album, assembly GCA_963277665.1. Taxonomy (NCBI): domain Eukaryota; kingdom Viridiplantae; phylum Streptophyta; class Magnoliopsida; order Santalales; family Viscaceae; genus Viscum; species Viscum album. The sequence continues at coordinate 112,202,661 of OY728151.1, forward strand.
AAAAGAAATGGAAACCATATCAATGCACGCACTCCATGTAGGGATTTTCCTCCTGCTCAAGATAATTATAGTGGCGCTGGTGATGCAACTGGTGCCGATCTGCTAATCACCATACTGGGACAACTCACTCAGGTTATGAATAATAACCTTACCTGTATGGAGCACCCTGATCCACAGCGTGGAGGATCAATGTTAGATCAATTCATGGGGCAACAACCACCAACGTTCAATGGGAGTACAAGTCCCTTAGTTAGTGAGCAATGGATATTTCCCCTAGAGAAAATATTTCAGGCTTTGGGGAGTAGTGAAAGGGAAAAAGTTATCATGGAAGTTTACCGCCTCACTAGAGACTTTGATCAATGGTGGTCATTGATTCAAAATACGAAGGAAGATGATGAAGTATGAAATATGGAATGGAGGGTGTTCAAAGATATGTTTTTAGAAAAATACTTTCCTCGTGACCACCGAGCAGATATGGAAAGGCAGTTTCTGAGTCTAAGACAAAAGGAGGATGAGAGTGTCGCAAAGTATGAGGCTAACTTTACAAGGATAGAAAGGTATGTTGGAGATTATATGCATAACCCAAGAAGTAATTTTGATCGTTTCTTTGATGGGTTAAAACCATTTCTCCGTCGATCATTAGTCTCACAATCCTTCTCGTCATATGAAGACATTGTCTCCTGTGCTATCAAGACAGAGAAAAAATTCTCGAAGTCTTATGACTTTAAAGAAATGCAAGAGAAGAAGAGACCTGCTGATCAATCTGAGAATGTAAATAAGTTGAAGAAGGGAAGGGTTGAATATCCATATTGTGGTATATGTGGGAAGAAACACCCCGGTACATGCTTGAAGGGAACTGGAGTCTGTTACAAGTGTTGTGAAAAAAGCCACCAAGCTCATGATTGTAAGGGGAAGAAGGAAGCTACCAATGTTCAGTGCTACAATTGCAGGGATATGGGGCATTAAGCAAATGAATGTCCTAAGCGTCAGGAGAACTTACCTCAGAAAAGGCCAAGGGATCAAGGCCAAGCTTATGCTATCACTACTACTGAGGTAGAAGCTCCGAAAGATGTGGTGGCAGGTAATTTAATGGTTTCCCCAAGTTTAGCAAATGCATTATTTGATTCTAGATCATCAAATTGTTTCATATCTTCCCAGTTTGCTATGAAAATTAGATATTTCCAATTTGATTTAACAAGGGAGTTGTCAGTTAAAACTCCTAAGGGAAGTATCATTGCAACAAAGTTTTGTGAATCAGTCCCCATTAGAGCACATAAATGTTCTTTATCTGCTGATCTCATCGTCATACCTATGATTGAGTTTGATATAATCTTCGGTATGGACTGGCTTTCGGACTATGATGCGAAGATTTATTTTAAGAAGAAAGAGGTTACGATTCTTGATGATAATGATAAGGATCACCTTATCATTAGAGAAGAATCGTCACCACCAAATTCTTATTTAGATCCACCCCCATTAGATCAACTAAATTCAATTATTGGGGAGGAAGAGAATGAAATAATTATGGGTGAGGAAAGGAATATTCAAATAGAGGATGTACCTGTTGTGAAAGAATTTGTAGATGTATTTCCGGAAGATTTACCTGGACAACCTCCAGAACGAGAAGTTGAGTTTTCCATTGATTTAATTCCTAGATCATGGCCTATATCAAAGACCCCTTATAGAATGGCCACTGTAGAATTAGTTGAACTAAAGAAACAACTAGAGGAATTGAGTAATAAGGGATTTATTCACCCTAGTGTTTCTCCATGGGGAGCCCCTGTTCTTTTTGTTAAAAAGAAAGACGGATCTATGAGGTTATGTATCGACTACAGGGAGATCAATGCTATAACAATAAAGAACATGTATCCCCTACCATGCATTGATGATTTATTTGACCAACTGCATGGAGATCAACACTTTTCAAAGATTGACCTTCGATCTGGAAACCATCAGTTGTGTGTGAAGAAGGAAGGCATTCCCAAAGACAACATTTCGAACCAGGTACGGGCATTACGAGTTTACTGTAATGCCTTTTGGATTGACTAATGCACCCTCTTTATTCATGGATCTGTTGAATAGAGTTTACAAGGATTATCTCGATGAATTTGTGATGGTATTTATTGATGATATCTTGGAATACTCCAAAACCTACTAAGATCATGAAAATCACTTGTGCATTATCTTGAAGACTCTAATAAGGCATGAATTATATGGGATGTTTAACAATTGTGAATTCTAGCTTCAAGAGATTTCTTTTCTTGGTCATATTGTCTCTAAAGATGGAATCTCTGTTGATCATTTTAAGACCATGGCAAACCATGAATGGCCAGCACCTACGAGTATAACTGAGGTACGCAGTTTTATTGGTTTGGTAGGTTATTATCGACGTTTCGTCCAGAATTTTGCCCGATTGGCTAACCCATTAACGAAGCTCACACGTAAAGGGGTTAAATTTGTTTGGACAAAAGAATGTGAATAATGTTTCGAAGAACTGAAGAGAAGATTAGTCAATGCTCCTATATTGACTCTACCATTAGGGAATGATGGGTTCGTTATTTATAGCGATGCATCAATGAAAGGACTTGGTTATGTCCTTTTGTATAATGATAGAGTTATTGCCTATGCATCACGAGAGTTGAAAATTCATGAACAAAACTATCCTACTCATGATCACGAGTTATCAGTTGTGATCTTTTCTTTGAAGATATGGATGCACTACATCTATGGTGAAAATTGTGAGATTTATACTGATCACAAGAGTTTGAAATATATTTTCTCTCAAAAAGAACTCAACATGAGGCAAAGGAGATGGCTTGAATTTCTCAAGGATTATGATTGTACGATACACTACCACCCGGGGAAAGCAAACAAAGAGACAAATATTTTGAGCCGAAAAGACCATGGAGTTTTGAACATGATGATAATTGAAAGAGATCCAATTTTGATGGATCTAGTGAAGATGGAAATGGGAATAACTAGGGAAGGTGAAACATCAATGCTTTTTCAAATGGTTTCCAAACCATCTTTACTAGAAAGAATTAAGAGTTCTCAGACCGATGATGAAGAATTTCAAAAGTAGATTAATGCTGTGAATGATGGGAGATTGAGAGACTTTGTGTATGAATATGGAATTTTGAAATTTTGGAAGAGACTTTGTGTTCCCGATATACCTGATCTAAAAAGGGAATTGCTGGATGATGCTCGTAGTTCCAATTTCTCTATACACCCTGGGAGCACAAAAATGTATAGAGATTTGAAGGAACATTTTTGGTGGGACAACATGAAGATGGAGATTGCTGATTTTGTGTCAAGATGTATGTTTTGTCAACAAGTGAAAGTTGGAAGGCAACATCCTGGAGGAGTCATGCAACCTATTCCCATACTAGAGTGGAAATGGGACAATATTACGATGGAATTTGTCATGGGGCCACCAAAGACTCCTAGAAGGAACGATTCAATATGGGTCACTGTTGATCGTCTTACCAAGTCAGCACATTTTTTTGCTATAAGAGAAGATCTACCACTGAAACGTCTATAAAGACTATATATTAATGATGTTGTGAGACTTCATGGAGTACCCCTATCGATTGTTTCTTATCGTGATCCCCGTTTTACTTCAAGATTCTGGAAGAGTCTTCAGAGATCCCTGGATGCTGAACTTCATTTGAGCACTTCCTACCACCCTCAGACAGACGAACAATCAGAACGGACTATTAAAACCTTAGAAGACATGTTGAGATCATGCTCACTTCACTTTCAGGGTATGTGGGATCAGTATTAACCTTTGGTAGAATTTTCTTATAATAATAGCTTCCATTCGAGTATTCAGATTGCACCATATGAAGCGTTATACAGAAAGAGATGTTGCACACCAACCTGTTGGGATGACGTTGGTGAAATAAAACATGTAGGTATAGAACTGGTGGAGGAAATGATGGAAAAGGTGAAGGTAATCCAAAACCATATCAAAGCACCTCAAACTAGGCAAAAGAGATATGCCGATAATCAAAGGAAGGATTTGGAATTTCAAGTCGGTGATCATGTTTTCCTGAAGGTATCTCCTTGGAAAGGAGTCATACATTTTGGTAAAAAAGGTAAATTGAGTCCCAGGTACATCGGACCTTTCGAAATTATAGAACGAATTGGGGTTGTAGCTTACCGATTGGCAATTCCACCAAGTCTCTCTAAAGTTCACGATGTGTTCCACATATCTCTATTGAAGAAATACATGCTTGACCAAACACATGTACTCACCTATGAGGAATTAGAACTGGTACCCGATCTGTCTTATTATGAAGAGCCCGTCATAATTCTTGATACTAGAGAACAAGTGCTGAGAAACCGGATGACGCGTCTGGTAAAAGTTATGTGGAGAAACCATAAGATGGAAGAGGCAACGTGTGAACTCGAGGAACTTATGATGAAGAACCAACCAAGTCTTTTCATGTGGTAGTATTCTAGAAATTTCGAGGACGAAATTATTTTAAGGAGGGGAGAATGTAACACCCCAATCTTCTACGGTATGTTTCCCTTTGAATAATGTAATAGTGTGTGTTGTATGCAACATCGAGTTCTAACACACACCACAACCGATCAAACTAGCCGTTATGAATAGTAATACCTAATTTTTTAAATTATATATATTTTATATTTCAAAATGGACTTCAATTTTGGATTCTAAGTATCGAATTTAGCCTAAGAAAAAATTTTGGTACTTTTCAGATAACTTTAATATTATGATGAATAGTGAAAATTACTAAATTTTAATTAAAAACATCTTATTTAATCAAAATAATTAATAGTGATAAATTATGAATTTGAGTGGTTTTAAAGTATATTTATAATATATTTTTACCATTTAATACAATGTTGGTCATTATACATCATTTCACAATTAAACCGAACATAAACAAGTATCAATCTTTTGATAGTTATTATATCTTAAAAACACGCTTTTTATTTTAACAACGGGAATTAATTTTAAATTAATTTCTGCCACTTCTGTGTTTCGAATTTGGAAAAATGGATTCCATATTTGGAATCAGTATGTTCATATTGTGTGAATAGGTAACATTTATTTTTAGACATTTTGAATAATTACTGCGGTAAATATTTTATTTACCATGGTTAAGGGTAAATCTGGTAAATAAGGGTTAAAAAATGAAATTATAGTAATAATAAATTATCCAAAACGTGTCCTAACCTTATTGGTGGATACATTTCCGACCATTGGCATCTTTGGGTCGATTTTGGGACCCCATGGAGGCACTTGTAGGTGATAGGGACACTTTATTTTAATTATGTTAAAATAAGTACAAAAATGAGATAAGCATATATCTTTTAGAAAAACAATTTTTACATAGGATTATATATGTTAGATTTTGGACTATAAATATTAATTATAAATCTAAAAATATTTCTTACATAATTATATTTTATTTATAATTTTTAGACTTTAAATAATTTAATTTATTTATGACACAATTATGATGCAGTAATTACCATAATAGTGAAAAATTAAAATAATTGATATTATAAATACCCAAATAAATATAATTTGAGACTTTTAATGAATTAAACTAATTTTCTAGGATAATATGACATATTAGGATTGATTTAATTTATTTTTTTTGAAGTAATAATTCTGTTATGAGTTTCACAAAAATCAACTATTGAATAGTGTAAAAATTGACATAAAAGAGTTTTTGAAAACAAATATTATATTATTAATTGATATTAAATTTTTAAAAATCTAACGTTCGGCCAAGAGACTTATATCATGATATTTATATCATTTATGGACCACTTGGGGGTCTTTTGGATGTATATAGTATGCTTATTAACCATATAATATAAAAATACAAAGTGACATTGTAAAAGTGAAACTAATTAACAAAGAGTTAATACTTAAAGATAAGGTTAAAATAATGATCCAAACCTATCTAAATTCTATTGGTTGAGTGGTTTTCGACCTATCCCCACCTTAAATTTTAAATAATATACTTAGGAGCCATTAGAAACGAATATGAATTTATTATAAAATAATATTTCTATGTTTTCCAAAGGTGACCCTCACCCCTCTTATAAAAGGGCACTCCTCCTTCTCATTTCTTCACACCTTCAAAGCCTTTTGGTTCGGCCAAACTCTGACCAAAGACTCTCCCAGATTTCCTCAATACAACCTAGAGGCCTTATTTTGATCAGAAATATATCCTAAGGATCCCTTTTGATCAAATCAAAAGTAAGAACCCGAAGAAGAGGTAATGTTTTCACCACCCATTTTCATGTTCCTTTATTCTTCCACTTATTCATTCATTGTTATTACCATTCTAAAATAATAACTCCAGTATCTTATATATACTGTGATGTTATTATAAATATGGTACAACCATATTTAGTATTCTATCCACCCTTTGAATAACATGTCATCATACGTGCGTACGTACAGCTTACCGTCTCCACATCGTGGTGTAATTGTTATTGAATATATTATTATTTGGATGGGTATAATAATGATGTGTAAATCGTAAAAATAATAAATATAACATGTTAATTATTCTGTATATATGATATACCATCCATTTATATATTATTTTAATATCAAAAAAATGATATTGTCGCTTGTGCGTACGTACGGACTACCGTCTCCACGAACGCGATGAGATTCATTCTCCATCATATCCATTCAAGTATAATTATCATTTGATGATTTAAAAATGATTTATAAGGACATTATATCATTCTGAATATGAATAATATACAACCTATCCATTACAAACATGGCTTACATAACAAAACATATAGAAGAAAACGAGTAAGTTAACACCTGAAACAACGATAATACTAATATATTATTAACAAATCAATGTTAAAAGATCATATATGATATCATATTAATGTGTATGATTCTTTTATAATTTAATAACAATTATTTCACCATTTCAAATGAGTTTAACCTACCCCAACCAAGGAAAAGTACATGGTAAGGGTTATTTCAAAATCTCTTCATTATTCGAGGTTGTTTATACGTAATTATATACTTGGATTTCTTTATCATCCACATCCATGTTTCATCGAAATGTATTTCAAAAAGATTTTAAAATATAAAATAATATGGTTTAAATTCATTTATACCCTTGTTTTACTTTTTATCAGAGGTTTATAAAGGAATCTTTTTTTCGTTTTCCAAACATGGTGCTTTTAACCTTATTGATACAATTAAGGTAAGAATGTTTTTTAACTTACACAGCGGGTGCAGTTATTTTCCACCGTTATAAAATCATCGAAGCTTCCCTTACAAGCTTATAAGAATATTATCAAATAAAATGTTTTATTTTATAAATATATGACTCTTAAATTATTTCAAAAATAAAAAGAGATCTTTCTCTAAAAAGAGTTTTGATTTCATCTATGTCAACATCCTTTGATGGATTTTACGCTTATTTGTAGTTGATTTATTATGATACAAAACTTCTATATTGTATTGAAGGTTTTGTGATATGTTTGATTGTGGATGTGCTATTTTTATACCATTCATAGTTTATGGTGAAAGTATTGACATTTCTTATGCTAGTTTTAATACGAATGTTTATGTTATGTTTAAACCTTTTCATATGGGAATGCATTGGACTTAATATGTGACGGGTGGAGTCCACTATAGCTCCTCGATGAATCGGTAGGTCTAATGAGACAAACTAGTGTCTTGGCACAAGGCCTTGGAAAAATCTTATTTTTAGTCTTGGTACGAGCCCTTGGCTATGTGGTTATGATAGTCTGGCATTATGCATTCCTTCATTATGAAAGTGGTTATTGATATTTCATGTGATTATTCGATTAGTAGAATATCAATGTGAATAAGTAAATTGCATTATTTCATTTTATTTTTTCCATACTATGAATAAGTTCAAGTTTAAAAGGCTTTTGTTTTAGTTATACATTACCTTAAATGTTTATTCTTATTTATGAATGTTTCTGCTATATTGTTATCCTTACTGGGAATTTGAGCTCAGCCCTTTTCTATGATTTATTTTCCCCAGGGTATGAAGAAGTAAATTATGAATGACCTGCAGAGATAGTATGTGGGGATATGAGTGTGGAATATGAAGAAAAGATATTGTTTTAGTTTTCATTTTTATGATTTAATGTAAGACTTATGAATATATCTAGTATTTCAAGGATACTAAACCAATCGGTCTTTCGAGATTTGATCCTTCTTGTTATCATGCCAATGTTATGTAATAATGCACCGACTCTGGGTAACTGGGGTCGGGGCGTTACAAATATGACTAAAAAAATTAAAAAATATTTTATAATATTAATTAATATGATTACAAATGTGGAATAAATATTTAAATATTCACTTAATAGATTTGGTATGATTTAATTTTAAACTAAGACTACTTATGCATTGAAAAAATGGGTTTCCAAGGAAAGAATTTCCAAAGAATATATATTTTTAAAATCAGTATCCAATATCAAAGTTATTAAAATGGAATAAACTAGGTTAATATTTATATAATTGAATAATTCTAGATTTAAAACCATATAAAAAAAAGTTAATGCATTTATACTTTTAAACGAATATGCGGTTTTTAATAAAAATAACCAATTTTCATTAGTCATTTAAAATGTAAAATATTCACAAAGATCCCAAAAAAATATGCCCTAAGACAAATATTACATGTTTATTCAAAAAAATGTTTATATTATAAAATATATTTTTCTAATGTTTCAAAAATTATTTTTAATATCTCTTTATGATGTCAAATAAAAATAATATATTTTGAGAAAAATATAATTTCAAATCAAATAATGACTTTACCGAAACCTAAGTAAACATTAATAAAATTTTATTATTTATGTAAAACCAATATAATTATATTTAGAAATTCTATAATTTGTATTCATACTTATATGTTTAAAGGCTCAATTATAATGTTCTTGTTTAAATTATAATATTAATAGTATATCACAGTTCTCTAAAAATCAGTGTTGTATATAACAAAACATATTGAAAAATATAAATTTATTTGTAAAAAATATTTCATAAAATAATGTGGTGTTAATATCTATATGTGACATCTATATTATAACTATGAATACAAATCCTTTTGAAATCGAATAAAATCATATACAATTTCTATGATATAGGTAATAAATTTGACATGCTCATTATTTTGGGATGCCAAGTATAAAATATCAACTCAATGATTTATGATGGTATTACAAGAAACATAAATGTTATGAAGTATTTTCAAGGTGAAAATGAAATTACATAAGGGATCATGAACCCTAATGACTACTCCATTAATTATTTAACACATTTTCAAGGTAAAGGTATATAATTATATTTTATCATGTATAATATTTTCTAAAAATTAGGGCAAATATAAATTGAATATGTGTTTGATTAGGAATGATAATGTAAACATGGATTATTTTATGATTACTCACTATGAGAAATGAATATCTACTAAAAATATTTCATAGACCAGTGGGATCAGGGAGCACAACTCTAATTTGTATAGGATCTTCTATTATTCCATAAAAAACATGAATCTTATTTATTTGTACCTATAACCTTCCAATAATACAAAATAAATTGGTTTGGGAGTTACGAAATTCTATTTTGTAAGGAAATAATTTTATCCAATAGGATATTCCATTTTCCTGTTTTAATTATTGTTTTATATCTAGTGACTTGGAACATGTTAAATTTACTGAAGTTTAACGTCATGTAACTTAGACAATGAATGATATGGAAATTTCAATTTTTTCCAATTATATTAGATCTAGGAATAACTATTTAACCTATAATAACATGAAATTAGAAACAATTAGTTCTTTTATAGGGAAATTTTTCAATGGTAGTTTATGTGAAATCTTACACGAGCATCATGTACACTATGATGTGCTACTAAAATTATCCCATCATTATATAAAACAATTGAATACTAGTCGATATAACCCAGACTAAAATTTCAAATATTTCAATAATTTAATCATTAAATCTCATAATAATAATGATATCCTTTGAACTCACAGTTTAGTTTATTTGAGGGTTATCCACCCAGGATTCTTATTTTATGACACTTTTGAACACTTCAATATATTTTAAACATACTATATTCCCTTATAGACTCCTCATAGGTTATACTCATCTTTAAAATCCATGTTATGGAAACATAAGAAATTGGTGATATCAAATTCATAGTTATGGAAAACATATCAACTCATAAATAAGGGATAAATGATAAGAATTTGGGAAAATATTTTTTGGAGTGGAATATATTAATAATATAATCATAGAACAATAAAAATTTTAAAATTTTAATGATATAATGACATGTAATCTGAAATTTATAAATGTATACCATAGAAAAATATTGTATAATCATGTGATAATAATCTAAATCAAAAGAAAATAAACATTCATGTTGTAAATGGGTCATTACCATAAAATATATCATAACAATGAACTGTAGGAGAATCATAATAAATTTATATCATCATATTATGTGAATATCCAAGAAGAAATACCATTTATTTTTTGAGTATATACATGATGTGGTACCCACTATGTTGTGAGTATTATTTATGAAGGATCAAGTTTTATGTTGTGAGTGTAATCCAGGAAGGATCACCCTTTATGTTTTGAGATTAATCAAAATAGGCACACCCTTTATATGGTTTTCATAATCTATAAAAGAACACCCATTATTCTTTTAGTGTAATCCAATAATTCTCATTATTTACTTTCTGAGTGTAATACAAGAAGGATCAAAATTTATGTTGTGAAGAAATACATGTATTTCCATGCTTCATTAAATAATGGTATAAAACAAATATAAAATGAATTAGAGTGATTTAATTAATACAATCCATCTGATAGTGGAAACCATACTTAATTATGCTATAATATCATAAATCAACTTGTGTTTTATCATAAAATATTTTACCAACATGAATGATGGATTTTATGGAAGATTATTCGAAACAAAAAAATTATAGCCCATCCAGAGAAATATTGTTGATTTTTTATTAGTATTTATCAAAACTGTAACCTAATAATGTTATTGGATATTGACATAGATGAAAAACCACCATTTTCAACATACTGGTTAACGAAATTTGAAAAAATAGGGAATGATTAACTCATTTTAAATGCTTGAAAACCACGTAAAAATGTTTTCATCATAATGAAATATTTTGGTATTGATTAAGAATTTATAAATTATAACATAAAAATGGTTTATTAGAATATAAATATAATTGAAATATTTTTTCAAAAAAATTCTTTTAAATAAAAAAACATTATCTTCCAATAATAAAAACAAAAAACCTTGAAATCTATTTTTAAAATTAAATACTTTTTTAAATAAAGAATTAGAATTTTAAATATATAATAATATTTTGTTTTACATTAAAAATAATTTGGAATTAAAATAAATTGTAAATCCATTTCAAAACATGGATTGATTGTCAATAAAATATAATTCTCTAAATAGTAAGAGAAATCGTAAAATATTTCTAGAAAAAGTTCTTTTCAAAGTCATAAAAGATGAGGTTACAAGTACCATTGAAATAAAATTTTCAAAAAGGATAATTGAATATTTTGGAAAACATGTAATTTTAAATATACTATCTAGTTATGGAACCATGGAGAGAATATAAAGTGATTTTGATAGAAAATATTGAGTGTTGGGTAAATGTATAATACGAAAAGGAATAGTATTTTCACTATTTTTAATGAAATTATTTTATTTAGACCAACAACATAAAATTTGTTATAAACAATTATTTTGAATAGAGGTAAAGATAAATTTTAATATCATTAGAAATAAATAATATTTTAATTTCACATATAATTTAGGATAACATTGGCTAAAAGAGTTACTATTGATATGGAAGTGAAAGAGCACATTTTGAGAGAATGGGGGTTAGTATTAACATTAAAAGGTTTTATGAATTGATAAATTCATATATTTAATTCTATATAAAAGGAGGAAATAAATTATAATACCATTATTTAGTATAATAAAACCATCATATTAAACTATATAAAATTAATAATCATGTATTATGAAAATAAGTTACGTCTAAAAAATCCCTTATGGGTAAAAAAACATTTTAAAAAACCCCTTGAATTATAGAAAATATAATTGAGATATAATTCCTTGATTAAATGTCAATTCATGGTATTATATATCTAATAGGTTGTATACATTCAATGTAAATGAGATTATGTGTATAAAAATATGTCCCAAAAATGGAGATTGAGATGAAACACCCTTACCTTGAATCGGACATAGTATAAAAATATATAACCTCCTGTATAAAAAAATATCATTATTAATAACATATTTCATATCATTTTACCTACCATTAAAATATTATAAATTTATTTTATAATAAATTATTTCAAATATATTTGTTGGTTATATCTTATTTCTATCATCAGATGCTATCAATTTTGTTAATTTATTCAGTACTAGTTTCACAATGGAAGTTTGTACTATTTCAATATATTTAATGTTAGTAATTTTGATATCATAATAATAACATTAATATGTTTTTATAATGATTAATATTGGTATAATTTCATTTCAGGATAGTTTTAGTTCATGAAAATAGAATAATTGAAGGGCTTATTTTGTTAGAATTTTAATGCCTAATGGGTGGTATTAATGATAAGTTAAATTTTAATTTAGGAATTATATATCAATAAAACAAATATTTTTTAATCCTTGTGTTATGATAAAACAATTAGATACGCTTCCATTATCATCCATTATAGAATTATATTTTTTTATTTATGGAGGTAGTTAAACTTCTAAATCAAGAACATTCTAAAATCAATTTGAAATTATGGTTATGAAAGTGATTCTCCTATTTATTTTAAGGTGTTTTATAATATATTATTACAGTTAGATAAAAATGTTATTTTGGGATGAAACATAAAAACTATAACTGCATGAAAGAAATAGTCTTCAATTACACACAGTCATTATTCTTGTTATCATTAGAATATATAGATGGTATGAATTTGTTTTTATTTTAAGAATATTAATAAAGATTAAAATATAATATTTATTATTTTAATACCACCTTTCAACATATCATGTGTGTTATTTATTAAAAATGGTCCACATCTGTTATGGAGGTGGTAGTCTACTTCAAACACAAGCAATGTTTTAGTTTTTCAATTAGTTATGAAGAATGAATATATTGGTTATACCATATAAATTATACAATTTTATTTTAATTATTATATTGATGTAATTATATCCAAATTATAAGAATATATTTGTAGAAGGTATAATAAGAAATAAATAAAGGATAAAAAATTGTGTAATTGATAAGTTTACATTACTCCTAGGAAGTTATCCTTTACAAAATGGTTTAAGGTAGTGAGTGGTGATACTTTGATAAGACAAGAACCAAAATTATGTTTATAATAGTATTGAATAGTTATATTAGTAGTGATTTTCTAGATATATATGGTGTGCTATTTGAGTAGAAGTGGGTGGTGATGATTTTTTTATAAAGGAGAGGTGGTTCCCGTTTTTATAGTATAAATGGTAATGTAACTATTTAAATTTAAAATGGATATAATAATGTAAATAACAATGTGTTGAAGAGGTTGTAGTAATAATGCTTCAACCATTAATTTTCACTTAGTTTTAAATTTTTTTATGTATTTTAGTAATATATTATTCACTTTTACCATATTTAGTTTTTCCATAGTAACTTATTTTTCCCATATAATTTAATTAAAATCAATAAAACTATAATATTCCATAATATAAAACTTATACCTAATAATTAAAACTATTAAATATTTTTTTGTAATGAAAACATATAATAATGTTAAAATGTATTTTCAACGACAACGCTAAAATCACGTAAACCCCATTTTTAGAAATAAGAGTATTCTAATGTGTAAAAATTTTGATCAAAAAATTTATAAATGTTTTTTATTTATATGAAATTAACAGTAATAATTTTTTAAATAATATTTTCATCTATATCTAATTATGCTAAAATAGAATCTTACTTTATCATTATTTATATAATAGAATCAGACAGAAAATATTTTTAATACAATAATATATTACTTAACTTTTCAAAATAATAAACATGGGATTTATAATTATTGAATTATATGTTGAAAATAAATAAACATATATTTTGAGTATAAAACATTTTTTTCATAAACTATCAAATTACCATTTTTTATGACCATTACACATAAGTGAATATATTTCTAAAATTGAAATTTTTCACTATTTTCCCCAAAATATATTACCTTCAAAAAAATATAATTAAATTATTCTTACGAAATTTTTTACATTTTCATTTAAAATATGAGTGTAGTTTATTAATGTTTAATTCGTAAATTCTAAAATTTAGATTTTATAAAGAAATGAAAAATAAATTGAATACGATTTTTTTGTAAAAAAATACTATGTATTTTTTCTTAATATTACATCATATCAGTTTTTAATTTAAATAATGAGAATATATTATTTTTATGGAATAATATTTTAAAATTATCCAATTTAATTTATTTTTATGAAATACAAAACATATTTTGAAAAATATTTATTAGAAAATTATTTTTCTAAAATAAAATAAATTATATTATTTATTCACTAATTATAAGAAATTTTATTTCATTAATAACTTTTCATTCACTAAAGGATTTACTATTATTTTAGTTTTCTTAATAATAAACAACTAAAAAATCACTACATATTATGGTTTGTTTTTTCTGGTGGATAAATCCTGGAGCATGTTAGATTGTTTTTAAGGAAAGTGATATTACAAATATTTGGACATTACATTACCCTCCCCCATGAATATTTCTTACTTGTAATTTTAATTACTACTCACTACAAAAAAAATTAATGTGATCCATTGGCTTGAAATATATAATATATAATTTAAAATGTTATATTCACCTCAATATCATTAGTAACTATAAAGAACAATTTATCCTAAATATGCATATAAAAGTGTTCCTACAGACATACCATTCATAGCATTATTTTGAGGCTTAGATAAGAAGTAAATATTGAATCAAGAGTGGTTATTATGAAAAAATACTATAAATGTAAACCATCATATGAAAATTAAAAATCAACCCTAGAATATTTTTTTATTTTAAACCTATTTTTTAATCCTATGATAAGTTTGGTTCAATATAGTTTTATTCATGTCAGGTTTTCTTGTATTTCTTATCCTGATACAAAAAATAACTTTCCCAAAATTGTCTTGAAATTAATTAATATCTTTGATGGCCAAACCCCACTAAAATATATGCTCTGATAGTTTAACATGTTGTTTATTTATAAAATCCTTTATCAGTTAATATATACCATAACACATTAACCTATATATTTTAATCTAAATTATCTATAGTAATTTCATATTATGTTTTCATAATATAAGATTTTAAAATACCTCAAAACATTTATAAATAATGTGTGAATCCCTAAAGAAAATCCCAAAAGAGTTTCAGACCTAGTGTATAGTTAGGCTTCCTGGTCATCCACTAGGTGATGATTGAATTAATACCCAATACACTTATTTGAGGATTTCTACCTATAAATACATCTATGTCAGAGCACTCACCAACTATTAGTATTAATATAGGGATATAATTTTTATGAAACTCACATAATCATTACTTTACAAAAAATATCATGATTTTATGTCATACATAGAATTATACCTTGTGATCCCAATAATTATTTACCATCCTAATCCCGAAAAAACTAAACTAATCATAAAAATAACCAATCCTTGCTCCTATTTCAATGGATGCTCCATATACCATCACTATTAGATTTGTTTCTAAAAATAAATTACTTACATACCATCATTGAATACAATGTGAGATGACCCAAGGAAAGCTTATATATATTAAAATTATTTAAATATTACATCTCATAATAATACTTTAATCCCAGAAACAGAAGGTTTTGGGACATTAGGGATAATCATAATTATAAACTTTTTTGTACTTTTAAACAATAGGAGAAAAATTTCTAGATTCATTAATGGATTTTGTCTTTCTTGTCACCATTTCATTACATAAAAATATTTGGAAGGCATATTTGATGAGATGAAGATGCTTGAATATTCTGGTAGAATTATTTTGAATGATGTGGTTATACCCGGTGAATTTTTATGGTTCTACCTTATGGTATTGAATATCACTCATGTAAAATTCTTCTTGGTGAAAATGTAATGTTTTTCTGTTCTATTCTTAAATTTACTATAAATTTTATTAGGATGACACATGTGAATAAATTTTTTTAAATTATTAGATACCTTCCAATATGAATTTCAAATTGGAGGATGAAAATAATAGTTGATGTTTCCATAAAAAAGCGAATTGTTAATGCATTAGGAAGAAGAAGGAGATGTTTGATATATGGGTTAGTATCTTGGATTGAGTATTATAAACATAGAATATAGTTTTTATTTTTGATTAATAATGATTATACACCATCTACATATGGCATAGTGGGCTACCCATCAACCATTTATATGGGTATGCAAGGGGTCAACCCCTAAGGGACAGCCTAACCCAGGAGGATTTTTAGAGTCCATGGCCATGTATAATCATTGAGGCATATATAAACCACTATTCATGGATGATATTGTGTATAAGTCCCTCATTGTGTTATCCTAGAGGTGTACATAGTTTGATCCAATATCCTAATAGGATGAAGCCTGAGGTGTGTGCATATGTAACCGATAGAAGATCTTAGCAGGGACTACATGACACAGGTGATATAATGGAGGCAAGTTGCAGAGATTTTTTGATGTGAGTTGAGCACTATGCAGTGTACTATTGACCTGCCAAAAAAAAATGTAAATAGTGACCACAATCCGATCACATGGGTATCACGATTTGATATCATTGATTTTCAATGTCTGATCATGAAAAGTGATCATACTGAACCCCCCACAAATGAAATTATTCACAGACAGGGGGTTGGGGATAAGGAACTTTATACAAGCTCAAACGCCATGAAAGACCTTCAAATATCATTGGTTATATTAGAATAGGCTATGTATGAATTTCGAAAAAGTATATAACTACCTTAAGAAGGGTTTTTATATGTATTTTTCTATGTGGATGTTGTATTATTTTTCTACATGCATATTAATGATGCTTTACCAATGAATTATTATCAATTATCGGCCATGAACATAATGTTATGTGAAACTGAAAATCATATAAAATGTTATTTGATGAAGAGTTTTAATGTATTATAATTATTTTATTTTCTATGCTGATTTCATGGATGATTCAACTGAGTTTTTGGATGATCCATCTTAATTCATGGAATTTTAAATTGATTTCATAGACAATCCTGATGGTTTATAGTGATAGTATACCAATAAATTACATTTTTAGTTTTCGGCCATGATATTTTAATATTTTATGTGGTTATGCATGGTTTTTCGATGAATTATTGAGTATTCAGTCATGCATTTTTTTTCCAAATTGTATTCTTTTTTGTGCTTTAATATACAATTTGGATAGTTTTTAGTGCTTCTATAAAGACATGGTAAGTTAATCTATGAGAGATACTCCAATGCAGATGGATCAGGTGGTATACATAGAGTGTAGATGGTGGTGCTATGTGGATATTCTTTGTAGAAATGTTGTTTTCGCATTGATTTTTTACTGGAATAATAAACATTCATTGAGGAAGAATAAATGTTTATATGGAAGACGACTAATAAGGCTATGTGAAGAAACATAACCCAAAAAATTATTTATGGACTACTATCAAGAAAATCAGATCGCAGTGAAGCTAAAAAGTGAGGATTCATTCCATGTATGGTGAGTTTTTGGTGTGAAGAATCTATGTATATAGATTATTCCTTGAGAAAATGTAATGTATAAAAAATTCTATTCACAAAATCTACATTGAAAGATATAATATGTGCATATGCAGTATGTGATGATAATTTCATTTACAAAGTTAGGGGATGTGTTAAACTATTAAACCTATTTTGTGAGATTATCATGTGTTACTCCACTTGTTAACTAATTCACTATATCCAAAAAACACTTGGTTAATTCATGTCTAAAATATTATCATGATTGTTTGAAAAGTATTTCATCATCAGTGAAAGATCTTATATTTCACTAGTTGAGTTCCAAAATGAACAATTTGATTTTAAAAAGGTATGAAATTCAATGAAGAGAACTGCAATTTTGATGAAATTTTGTGATAGTTACACGTTTTTTTTGATTCATAAATTGTGTTCCTAATACTTAAAAAATAACCCACTTGTGGTAAAAATAACCTGTACAAGAATCATCAAACAAGGGTACCAATAATATGCAATAAAGTAAAATTTTTATTTTATTATTATCAGATATATATAGGATCAATTTAGAAAACAGTGTGAACTATAAAAATTTAATAATAAATGATAAGTCCATGTGATACTCTTTATTCCATGATTTATTTGAGTCAATATTCAGAAGAAGGATTATTCTAATTTTTTAAAGTTTAATATTGCTTAAAATAATATTGAAGATATTCTGTGATTACCATGCATAGTTAATTGAGAGGGAAGAATACATAATTTTAATGTAATCTTAGGAATATCTAATCATTTATTAAATATTCAAAGATGAAGAGACTAATTCCATATTATACTCGAAGGAAAAGATGTATGGGTCTGGTCATTTAGTTATACGAGATGATTCAAATCATTCATGATCTAGTGTGAACAATATTAAGGCAATCATTCTTACATAAAGTATATGTTGAGGATCTTGAATATGTATATAAGTAAATGAGATCCAGTACACTCATGGGGGAATATTTTTTTCAAGTGATCAGGAAGAATCTAGAAGAAAATATATAGATTTATATTTTCGAATGAACTGCATTTAGAATAAGGATAATGTGACTTGATGTCTAACCATTTTCCGAAGAGTATCATGGTTTGGGTGTCTAACCAGTTTAGGAGAAGAATTGTAGAAGATGTTTCGGGTGTATATCCAATCAAGATAGAAGATTTGGTTTCTAAGGTGTTGAACCAGGATCAATTAGAGGATTGACTACAAGGGTGTTTAACTAGTTTCTACCTTATTAATTTTAATCACATTCTTATATATAGGGGAATCTACGTTGGGGGAATTAAAAAACATAGAGAAAATTAAGACTATGTAATGAACATTATATATATTATGTGATGTTATCCTATTGATTTTTTCTTCATACAAAGTGAGATTGTGAGACTTCATTTAGCTGATTGAGAACCTTGACAAATATGAGAGGTTTAATTCAATGGAAAATGTATTGGTAAATGTTAACAACTAACTTACCCCATCACTTTTGGTTTAATCTTTTTTGGGGAAATATCATTTGTATTAGAGTGGGTTCCATATAAATATCGACAAGTTTTCCCTAATTTATCATAACATTAATTAATTAGGTTAAATTTGATTAATTTTTTTAGTTAAATGACTTTCTAAAAAATGAATTTAATTCCGGGGATAAAAATCTAGGTTGTTCATAAAAAATAAGATGAACATGATTAGAGGAGTGGTAAAGAAGTTGAATAAGAAACCAACCATTAATATAGACATGCCTCTAACTTAAGGCAATCATATTGGTATATATAGTAATTAATCAAATGATCGTGAGTCTTATAATGAACCATGTTAAAGTCATGATGATATTGAATCACTAGGTGTTATTTATTTCGAATTCAATGAAAAACTAAATAATGTTTCTAATTAAACTGTTAGGTTTATTTTTGATACAATAAATTGATTTCTTTTTGATAAAACATATCTTTAAGAAGAAGGATATTAATTAGAGGATTCACTTCATAATAAGTTCATAAAGTTCATCACTCCAGCAAACCAGGTGGAAATAAGGGGGAAAATCCTATTTTAATATTTATGAAAAATTACAAAGGTAATTCTATAAGAAATTTCCTTTTTATATTATTTTAATAGAATCAATTCATGAACATAAAAATTTCCCATGGTTTCTTTGGATATAAAAAATGATCAATTGGATATGAAATAGAATTGGACAAAAGATCTTAAATCCATATTTTATAAAGATTCTATATTTCGTGATGTGGGTGTCGTGAAGGTAAGGAATGACTATGATGATAATGTGGAAGTGGTAAAAGATAAGAAAAATTCCCTCACTAAGAGATATCACGAATTGAAAATTAATTTGAAAATTTTTAAAAGGATTATGTTGAGACCTCACAATCAATGATGTATGTATCTACAAATACACAATTCCCATTGAAGGACTAAGAAATTTAATAATATTTTTCACATGGTAAGAAGATCATTACTCATCTAGTGGACTTTCCAAATCCGCATTGAAGAAAGAGTTATCATAGATATCTCAAAGAAGTATCTTTTTTCAATATCTTCTTATATAGAATGTGATGGTTTAAATAAATAGTCCATACAACTAGGGATCAGTATAAATATATAAGATCATACCTCTACGTTAATGATCTATAAAATAATATGTAGAAATGATATTTCCCAAAAAGAATGCCAACTGTGTGGTTTGAGATATCCAAATACATTATTATGTAAATTATGGACATCAAACAAAAAATAAAAGAAGACCATGGTTTGTGGGTCAATATTTGTGTTGTAAAAACATTTCGCATTATGAAATGGATTTTTAGAGAGATAATTTGATGTTATTAATAAAAATGGACAACTATATCATGTGGGATAGTTAAATATTATAAGACTAACAAAATATTCTCAAAATATGAATAATGTTTTAGGTTCAAAAAAAGTAGTACTTCAGTGTAATGTTGGTGATTATTAAAAAAATTCATCACAAAATGATTCATGTACATTTAAAAATATATCAAAAAACTTGGGGTATTGAAGAACACTTGTGAATCTAGTGAAAACCTTGGGATGTAAGTGGGAAAATAGTAATAAATAGAGAAATCCAAATTAGATTTAGGGCAACACATTATTAATAAAAATAAATAGTAAATATAAAAAAATAATGTCCATGATGATAAATATGGATGCAACATCTGAGAATAAAAATATTAAGAAAGACACTCATATTAAGACATGTAGATGCTCCAAAAAAGATATCAATATTTACAAATACATTCTTGTGATTTTACATTTGAGTTGAAGAAATCAAAAATGATAGAATAAGCCAAAGAAAAAACTCATGAAATTTGTACAATGAAGATTACACATAAGGAATGATAATTTCATTAAAGTTTGGAAACAAAAGTAAATTCATGAAATTAAAATGACCTATTTGAGAGATTCAATGAAGATTTATATTTTGAAATAAGATGTTTAACGACATTTACAGCATGATAAGAAGTATTAATGTTAATGGGTCTTGCATCATAAGATACTGGAGAAGGTGAAGAAACTTGTTTGAAAAAACCATTTCAACCTTGCAGTTCACATTGAGAAACATGCATTTCCACCTCATTCCCTAATATTTTTCTCTATGTATTTTTATTTAAAATTTAGGGAATTAAAGTTGTATCAAGGTATCATGGGGATAAAAAATGAATCAATGAATGTGACATATTATGGATACCAAGGATACATAGATATATTCAAAATTGTAAAAACACATAAATAATTTGGTTTTGGTGTTTCCTTGAATTTGATTATATTAAAATAATTTCATGAGGAAAATCACAATCATGAAGATGTTGATGAATATTTCCATTTAGGGTATCCATGTTAAAAATGAAGGGTTCCTAAAAAAATATTATAAATTTTTAATATTCTGGACAGTCTGCTAAAAATAATGTTTGTTTTAAGATAGATGTTATAAAATTTCCACACTAAATGAATTATGGATTATTATTAAGGGGAGTTCATGTTTTAAAATATAGATTCATATATATATATATATATATATATATTACTTGAACTACATACTGTGTTTTTTAAAGTGTGTGTATGATCAAGAATTTTATTTATAAAAAATATTATTTAAAATCCCCCCAATGAATAATTGGAATTTTTTATGCATGATTTCACATGCATGGAATTTTATGAATATCCTAGACCTACGTGGCCGTATTTATCTTGTTTTATTCACTAGGATATCCCATTTGGAGTTAGATTTGATTAAATGAAGGATCTTTGTTAAGAGAATCATGTGATATCAAACATATCATATAAGTGATCTTGAAATTTTCATATATGGGAGGGGACATGGATAATAGAAGAATATGTGATGTGAAGAACCCACATACACCGTGAATTAATTGTCTGTAAATGGGAAAATATTGACATTATGAAGTCATGAAATATTGACAATAAATACAATGGGGGATATTGAAGTGAAAAAGTTCATGATTGCTGAATGTATGTTTCTATTATTTTCAGTATATCATAATGTAATAATATGTGGAAGAAATATATGGGAAGATAAATATTATTGAATATACATAAATAATTATTATAGAAGAAGTGGTTCTTTCTATATAATTGTTATGGATGCATCTTCTAGAATTGGACGTCACAAATGGATAATTATTCACGGTAAAAGATATGATGATTGTTTTTGTTGTTCCTAAATGAACAATATATGTCGTTAGATGGACACACTATTTATAAAAATATTAGTGTTATTAAATAAGTCCAGGAAATATCAATTTCGTTTTTCATGAAAAAATAGTAGTGTTTTCCTTAAATAAGTAAAATTATCTATGCATGAGGAAGAAGAATGAGATGGTTATGATGTGGGTTGGTAATTTAGCTTGAGTACTCTACAATAGAATATAATTTTTACAGGTTTTTGTTATACATTAACGGTAGACAACATAATTAGAAATGGGTTATCCCTCAAAAACATATAATATGACCCGAGGGGTCAACCCTAATGGGAGAAACATACTAACAAGGAAGCCTGATGTACATGGAAGTAAAAAAATTCATAATGGTCATAACATCCAATATTTTTCGGTGGGCCCATGTATAAGGCCTATTGTTTGTGATCCTAGAGGCAAACATAGTTTGGGATGATAGATTGTTAGGCTGAATCCAATGGTGTGTGTGGGTAACCAATTTTGATCCCTTGTAGCCTACTTATAGCATAAACAACATGATTTACCTGATATACAAGAGGCATGGTATGTTTAGTTCTCAATGGGGGACAAGATAGACGTGGTATATTGTTCATCTCCATAAAACATTTCATAGAAAAATCACTATCAAATATCATGGATCTGTGCCATCTGATCATGACATGTGATTGACACCAACTTCTCGTGAATGAAGATCTTCATGATCCAGTTTTTCAGGCCAAGTAACTCCATACAATCTCAAACTCCATGATTGATATTCAAACCCCATCATATGTGTTAAAACATAGTAATGTATAGAATAATGAAGAGTATATAAATGATTTTCAGGGTTGGTTTGGGAATTTATATTTCTATATTAACACTGAATTATTTTTCAACATGACATTAAATGATTCCTTGAGAATGGATTATTATGAGTTTGCATCTATGAATATAATTCTATATGATGTCTCAACAAATATCAAATGCTATTCGATTTATACAATATTTGAATCAACTAAATTTAAATGACTAAGAACTTCCATGTATTATTTTCTAATATTATATGGATTATTTTCGAGACTAGGTGATAAGCCATTGTGTAAATCTGAGGCATAGTGTGCTCGAAATAAATGATTAAAATATATTTTATATATTAAACTTCCCACACATGTAGTTTTCCAGTAAAATGTAAGAAATCACTAAAAAATTATTGAATAATAAATATGAGGGGACCGTCAATTTCGGAACACGTGTCTGACCCTATTCATGACATAATCTTTGTTGACATTGGAAGATCGTAAAAAATTCAATGCATTTGAGAATAAATAAAAAAATTATAAAAAAATTTGTTTCACGTAGTTTTATTGAATAAAAAATTTCTCTTATAAATATATAGTTGGAGAATTAAATTATAATTGGACACTCAAACCCTGGAGAATGAGATTTCAGATGGAGACTGTTCTTAGAAAATAATGATGGATTAGAATCAGATCATTGTTCATTGTGCCACAGAGTTAATTGATCAAATATAAAAAAGGGAAATACATGAGTTATTAATCAACGATCGATACAAACACCATGTAGGAAATTTGGTCATGTGTTATCCATCCCATGTAGTAGTCCTTGATGAATAGGGGTGAATTCCATTATAAGAATTAATACACGAATCATTGGTAGATAAAAATTGATATAATTTTATATATTTTCATTGTGATTTTATTCCTCTCCATTCATCATATACTACAATATCAAATTGAGAATAAAAATACATTGGCATGCACCTCCACCTAGATAGATATCTTGAATTACACTACAAGATCATGGGGATAATCTACATAGTGGATAGGCATCAACATATGGTCTTGTACCGGAGATAGGATCTTTGGGTGGTTTACCAGCAATACCACCACCTATTGAGAATTGGCTAGAACTGGGAGTACCAGATAAAGTTGTATGAAGGATGAGTGTGTTTAATGTTTCTTAGAGGTTTCAACAACCCATGTCTGAAGGTTATCTAGACCACTAGGTGGATAAGGACTATCTAGAGGGTTTCACATATGTTTTCCACCTTGGGAGGATGCCAATAAACAAGAAGGAGGTCCAAATAGAGAGCCTTATTCCAGGATATACTAGGAAATAGTGGAGCATAGTGACTCAGTTACATGAAAATAAAGCTATCTACTAGACATACATTGAGAATAATATCATTGAGGACCTTTATCCCGCCACCATGTGATTAGTGCACATATAGGAACTTCGACATCTATAGTAACTATGGTAGAGTAATCAATGAGAATTATTGATATCTCGTGATACTCATTGAATGTGTTGTGGGATCAATTCTTAAAACTCCAAACAATGATAAGGTCTTACACATGGACATCAGGTATTTATTGGAAAACATTATAATTCCCACCTATATTGTGGTTCTTCAGCGATCCATAGTGATTGAGGACTTTCTAGAAGAGTATGAACCAATAGTGTGTTCTAGTAGTTGGAACCTTGTAGCTGAGAAGACATAAATATGCATTTGATAGTAGTCATATAAATTCAAAAAAGTTAGAATATTTAGGTTGAAATCCAAAAGAACATGGTTTGTGGTGTGTGGATCTTTGTGTAGCTCAATTCTGATAAGGGAGATGCAATGTTTCTCTTACAAGAACCGGTGAAATACAACTTAGGATTGTTAGAACTATCATTCTGCTAATCATGATACATTTGACGGAGCACCAAGGAAGATAGAGAGGCGGTGGTATGGTGTTATGTAGGGAGGAATATGTGTAATAGGGGCTAAAAATGTAGTAAGAGGTGGTCCAGGGTTTTACATGTTCCACCAACACCCTAGGTGGTCTCGAGTAGGCTTAGGGCACTGGTGGATCTCGGTGAATCTAGCATCAAGCTATGGAATCCTTTTACCAATAGTATACAGGGATGATACGAGGTATAATATTAGTCTTTGATAAGTTTTTTGTAGTATTTATAGACATAGAAGTGAGTATATCCTTCTATGAAACATCTTTGTTTTGAGACATAGAGATTTAGGTTAATGCATTTTCTCGACCCTTGGGGTCAGAGACTCTGACAGGACGTTACTCAGTGATTACACACTAGATCATATTTTTCCATCTAATGCATGATGGTAAGAGTTTTTATGGGAAATCATTAAAGTAGCAGTGATGAATCACAATCTCATCTTATAAATGGAATGGTTATCCATAGATCATTCCCATATTAACTTTTTTAGGTAGAGGATGCGGGGATTCCATAGTGATGGAACAATGTTTTCCATTATGTGTGGCAAGAAAACCATGGCTGCGTAGGATGATCTCAAGATGTTTTGAGCATATCTAATTACTCACCTATTGGATATAATGAGTCTTGGAGAAGTGAATGATCTTGGAAGCTTCCTGTGGTGGTGGTAGAGTATGAGGATGTATTTCCGGGTAACTTACTGGGTTTACCTACCTGCCAATAACTAAAGGTGTGTAATGAATTTATTATCAGGATGAAAACGATAACTAAAATTGAATATCTTATGTCTCTGAAAGAGCATTGAGATGTAAAGGTGATTTTGGAGGAACTGAAAGAGACAAGATTTATGTTACCCAATGATTCCACCTTATTAGTACCAGTGTAGTTCTCCAAGATGGTATATGGGGGGTTGAGGTTATTTGTGGATTACCAATGATTGAATTAAGTGATTGTGAAGAATAAGTATACATAGACAATGATTGAATACCTCTTTTATTTATTTATATGGTGAAATTTTTCTATATGATGAACTCTGATCATGCAATAACAAGCAATAAGTACAAGATGTGAATATAATGAAGATGACATTCATATGTCGCTGCAGTCACAATGAGTACATGGTTATACTATTATGATTGATTAATGCCTCGTAATGATTCCTGTAACTCATGAATTTGATATTTCAATGTTGATACTGGTGTATGGTGGTATGAATAGAGGACATACTAGTGTACTCTATGTCTAAGGAGGAGCATGTGAGAGAGGTGAGGATGGTCATGGAAACACTCTGACATTACCAACATTATGGGAAACTCTTGAATTGATGTTTTGGATTCAATATATCCAATTTTTCAGACAAGTTATCTCAGATGCTGGACTAGATGTATTCCCAGAAAATGTTTTGGTACTTATTTCTTCTGAGACACCAAATAGTGTTACCGAGGTTTGAAGCTTACATAGATTGGATGGGTACAATCAATGATTTTTTCCCAAATTTATCTACAGAGGAATCAACCTTGAAATATTTGAACGAGAAGGGGAAACCATTAATGCGGAGAGAAAGGTGTCATAAGTGACTTCAGGAAAGATTAAGTGTCACAAATCAACCCGAGTCGACCCTGAACTGGTCACCCGAGACGGTCCATGGCATGGCCCGAGGGGCATTCATGATCCCCACGGGTTGGAAACCAGTTCCAGGAAACAAAATTTAATCACTAAGAATGATTTCTCCCATGAAGATAAAAAATAATTAATAATAAACAAAAAATAAAACTAAATACCAATAATGGAAATGAAAAAAATAGAACAACTCAACATACCTCCACATGACCTTCTAGGTCACCTCCCAACCAAAGGTCATCATTGCCCTAATAAAGGGAAATCCAGCCAAGAGGACATGAGAAAAGGGATCCTGCAATTGTAATGATACAATAGGGATGAGAATTAAAATTTCTTAGTAGGGTGGTCAAGATAAACCATAGAATCCAATGTCTCCTTTCTAAAGGCAATCCATTAAGGCAAGTTTGAATAAAATTATAAAATTATGTTTTCCATAATTTAATAAAACAATATCATATACCCATTTTAAAAACCCAATTCACACAATGTTCCATTTTTGAAATAAATTACAAGTTTTCAATCATAATACAAACACGGAAAAATGGAGTGCTGAAAGAAACACGTCTCAATATGAGCTGGAAAAAAAGTATAGCTAAAAGTAAACAAGCAAAGCAAATGCAAACCATGGAGGATACTAAAAATCTATAGAATAATCTTGGACGTAAAAGGGTTCAGAAACACCTACCATCATATGGTGTAGCTCCTATGCCTATAACCAAATGGCTTCCCTATAACTAACCAATCCAGTGGCAAAGACTGCCTGTCTTGACAACCAATCCAAAAGTACCAACCCGTCTAATCTAGTTTGATCAAAAACCATCACTCAATCATCTAAAATACACCCAAGAACTTATGGTGGTTATATTAACACAATGTAAGTAGGAAGTACCTCTCACACGTGACTCATCTGACCACACATTCCTTCCCCAAACACTGATTATTCCTATGAATTCACAAATGTAGGCATACCCTAGACAGAAGTGCCCCTAAATACACATTCAATCATTTCACACTAACAAAGTGCCAATCGTGCCTTCATGCCATGAAATCAATAAAATCATTTAATACCTATTTTGAAATTCTAATGATGTTTTATGGGAATATAGTAATCAAAAGGTTCAAATTTCAAATAATCAACACAAACATTACTCTATAGATAAAAGTGCCAAATGTGCTTTTGAGTCGATATATCTAAATCCATTTCCCAAAAACATCTCACCAATACCAATTTGAAATTTATAAATCCAAATGGTCATGGTTATTTAAGAATTAATTTAATACAATTTTAGAGTTCACACAAGGTATCAAACTTTACATAAATAAAAAAAGTCATTTAAAATAAACAAGGATTAGGGAGGAACACCATTTTCAATTACCACTTTCATTTGAGAGCACATCTGTATGTTCACCTCATACACCCATGGATGTGCCAACATCAAATTGAATACAAAGAGTAACCATGAAAACATTAAAATGTCCTTTCAAGAATATCACCCACCATCAAACCAAAACAATAACCCACACAACACCAAATCCCTTAAACATTATTTTTTAATCAAAAGATCATTTTTAAAACATTTTTACCAAAATCCTCAAGCCATAATATCACCAAAGCATACATAAAATGAAAATTAAAAAATTCACGAAATTTACCATAACACAAATAAGGTAAAAATTTATTACACACCCAAAGGAAAAAAAGTTTCATTTCAACCTACATCAATGGTGCACTTTGACCTAGACAGATTTCAAGAATTGTTTTGAAAGTGTTTTTTTAAATAAAAAAATTTAAAAACACTATAATAAGATAAAAACGGAACCTTAGTGGTCAAAATCATGGTAATAAATTTTTTTAATGTGTCATGCATCAAATGAAATGAATAAAAAAGGAGATGTATGGAGACGCCTACCTCAAAGGCATGAAAACATGATGTCGCTTCTGCTGAAGGTAGAACTGATCCGCACAGACCCCTCACAAACCTTAAAACAATAAGAAAAACACACCACACTTAACTCAAACACAATGGTTTAATTAATTTGAAGAAAAACAACAACCAAATTAAGAACACATCGGAAGGGTGAAGTCTGCGTGCCAGAGGGGAGGTGGAGGCACAACGAAGGAGGGATTAGGTTTTCCATAATGGAGGAAAACATCATTTTCACAATCCACCGGAGACGAGGACTAGTGAGGGGATCAAGTGGGTCACTAACCAGAGGGGAGAGACTGATGGTTGGGAATATAGAAAGGGGGTCACTGTAGGGGAGAGCAGGGGGATGACTACAGAATGCTGGGTCATAGTTGTAGAGAGGTGTCGGTGTGAGGCTAAGGGCGGCCAGAGATGGCTGGCCAGGAGGAGGGGAGTCCGATCGTAGCTGAGGGAGGCCAGAATTACAAGGGCCCGGGTGTAGAGGGTTGGATCGGAGTGACCACGTGTCGAGGGCGGTGGATTCCAGGGTTCATTGTGAATCTTGGTGTGATAAAGGTCAATAGTGTAAGGGCGGAGGCCCTTGGTGAGGGTGAGGCTGGAGCCAGGGCGAGGCTGGTTTGAGGAGGGAGGGTAGCGAGGGTTGCGAGTCGGGTGCAGCACTGCTGTAGAGGGGGTGAATTGGGGGGGGGGGTATGGGATTAGGTTATGTTGGGTGTTTTTTCATTAATATACTAATAATATAATTACAACAACAACAATAATATTAATAATACAAATGATAATAAAAATATTAATTAAACAAATAATAATAATAAAAACATTAAAAATAAATTTTAATATAAATAATAACAATTAAAATTAAATTACAATTTATTAACAATATATTGATATACATTTTTAAATAACAAAAATATTATTAATCATTCTTATTTATAATATTGTTATATACAACATAATTTATTATTATTATTACATGTGAAACATTTTATTAATTTAATTTGAATAAATAATCACTTCATTCAAGCGATACACACCTCCATGACTCCTGAGCCGATCGTGCAACCACTACTCCTCGTGTAGTGACGACACATGTGTCCGAAACCCGCTAAAAATATTAAACCTGAAATAATGTATACATGTGCTCAACCCACACCATGATGAGGTTAACCGAAGCCAAGAAATAAAAAAATAAAAAAATTTCATGGCGTGGCAATTTTCCCAACCAGAGACACATTCATCCCTAGAAAGTCACCCATCTGAAAAATAGACAAAACCATAATCCATGACCGAATGAAACCCAGAGAAACCATAATACATTATAATTGAAGAACATGAGATGGTTCCCCCGACCATAATAACTCAAATGGCGTGGAAATTTTACACCCAACCATATCAACCGGGGAAGGTGGGGGGGGGGGGGGGGGCGATGTCGGAACTCTCAACCAATCCAAACTAACTTTTATTGTGCGAGAGAAACATCACCTCAAATGAAATTTGGAACTTCTGACCCATAAATAATACCATAAACATTAGAGAAAACTATACGAGGAAAACATAATCATGTCAGTAAACCTGAGTATAGCTACAATCCTTGACTCCTCCACAGGAACATACATCTCCAAATGAACATCGATAAACCAAGATGAACCCATACAAGGGTGAAACACACCTTCATGAAAAATGAACATTTCATAAAACCACATTCACACAACCAAGAATACTTGGATTAAAATTGGATGAGTCCATCATAACTTCATGATAAAAAAAATTAACATAAAATATTGTCAAAATTTAAATAGCAGAAAAATGAGAATGAAAAGACATTAAATGTTCCACTTCCAACACCGAAAAAAACATGAATAAAGGCTTCACACCCTCGAAAAATCATGACTTAATGCGAGCAACACCCTAAGACCTCGGGCTGTGGCTCTGATGGTTGAATAATATCCCGCCTCATCATCAGGCACATGAATTATTTTGGTCACATCATCTTCTTTAGGCGATGCTTCCTATAAATCTTCTCCAAGTGACCCAGAGAGCCGCAATGATGACACATCTTTTGAGGAATATGACATGATGGCTTCACGTGCCCGAACCGACCACACTAGTGAGACACCACTGAACGGTCTGATGAACTAAAAGCCATAACCACTACAGAGGACTCATTAAAAAGAGGTTCCCCTAACACACCATGCTCTCCAGATGGGGAACCTTTGAAAGCAACCTTATACACTAGATTTTCGAGCGCCTGTGCTCCAGAGACCAATTAGGCTTAGAATACATCATGCACCAGCTTCTTAAGACAATGTTTCAAAAAATGGAGGACCTGATCCTAGATCTCAAGATGAAGACCCCCAATGAAGAGATAAGTCTTCATCAAATCCTATGATGCTACTTCAAGTGAAAATAGAACAAATTCATTGAAATGGTCAACATATGCTTTCACTATCCGATGGCCTTGTATAAAATGTATGATCTCTTCCCTTTTCTCCATATTTACCTCTTCTAGTATAAACCATCAAACAACTATGGATTTAATGACATCCCATGTCATCCCAACATGTAGTGATGTCGGGGTAGACAACTTCCATTCATCTAAAGTCGGACCTCCAAACAGACCCAAAACAGCACGCACTCTGACACCTTCAGGAGTTACCAATACCCTAAAGACGTGTTCGACCTCTTTAAATGTCTCAGCAACTTCTAACAGACCCCAGTCACCGTGAAGGATAGAAAATGTCCTAGAAGAAGAAGAACTGGGCATGTCTTATCCGTAACATAGGAGTCCTTTCTGGTATGATTTTCTGAACAACACATAAAACAAAAGGCCCAAACAAGTATCATGCTGAAGAAACGTCATTGGATGTTCCATCATCCGAAAAAAAACCAGCTCAAAAAAACCAAAAAAATACAAACACAACCCAAAAATCCATTTTTAAAATAAATTTATTAGGACATGGTAAAGCCTTTACTTCCAAGTGAACACCCCAGTAATCCCATGAACCGTTGAAAATGTCTTCATCCACATTGATCCATATGCACCAACACACACTTCTCAAGAATTCCCTCACATGGGTGAACATTCATAGAGTGCCCGAGGTTTCACCCAAATCATTTCTCTACCAGTTCCATGAACACATAAAATTTTTAGAGTAAGAGCATTTAGTTTTAAAACCCATTTCATGAATTTAAATCCATTTAAAAGAAGTCATTATCATTTCAAATATCCTTTTCCATTTTTAAAATAACACTCTCACCAACCAGAACCATGATGACACTGAACTTGCATCAAATCACTAGAGTTATTTATTAGTAGTCATGCTTAACCTAGTGACATGGTATTGGGCCATGTCACATGTTAGCATCACCAACAAGGAGGAACTTAACCCGTGCACTCAAACTCCACATGGGTTACTACTCCATGTGAAATGACAATATAACAATGAACTTCCTCCATTATCATCCTTCAATATAAAACAAACCATAATGAGGCAAGGACTAAATTATTGAACTACCCCTGGAGAATCGAGGTTCGAAATGGGCGAGGGTCCATGAAATCCTTCCCGTACCTACCACCAGAGTCCCTATATTCATAATTTCCATCTACTAGATACCCCAAATAATAAGGGCCTACTTTGATATCATTTTTTCATGAACCAACCCAAGTTGACCATGAACCCGTCTCCCGAGCTGGTTCGTGGCATGGCCCGAGGGGTGTTCCTGATCAGCACGGGATGGAAACCAGTTCCAAGAATCAAAATTTAATCACTGGAAACAATTTCATCCATTAAGATAAATAAATAAACAATAATAAACAAACAATAAAACTGAAATCTAGTAGTAGAAAAGAAATAAAGAGACTAACTCATCATACCTCCAATTGACCTTCAACGTCACCTCCCAACCAAAGGCCAACCATTCACTAATAATATAAAATCCATCCAATAGGACCTGAACAAAGGAAACCATCACCTAAAATGACAGAATAGGTGTGAGCATTAATAAGGCTATGTAGGGTTGCCAAGATAAATCATAGAATCCATCATATCCCTTCCCAAAACAATCTATTAACACAGGTTTGAAATAAAAATATAAAACTATGTTTTATATATTTTAATAAAACAATATCATTTATCCATTTTAAAATCTCAACGCACACTATGTTCCATTTCTGAAACAAATTACAATTTTGCATACAAAATCCAAACAAGGAAAACAAAGCAGTCCTTAAAAAACAGGTGATAGTATAAGTTGATAAAAAAGAATAGATTCATGTAAAAAAGAAAAGTAAAGGCAAACCACGGGTGATCCTAAACATCCCTAGAAGACCCTAGGATGTACTCGGTTTCAGCACCACCTACTAGTTTATGTTGATGCTCCTATGTCTTTAACCAACTGGTCGCCCAATAACTGACCAATCTAGTGGAAAATCTCACATGGCCTAACAAACAATCTAGGGGGTACCAACCCGTCTAAGTGGGGTTGATCCGAAACCGTCACTCGATCATATAAAAGATTCCCAGGAACCCATGGTGGTTATATTAATACTATGTTAGTGGGAATTCTCTCGCATACATGACTGATCTCACCATACATGCCTTCCCCAAACAAGGATGCTTTCTTTGCATTCACACATAAAGGGTTACCATAGACAAGAATGCCCCCAAATACACATTCAATC
Source organism: Viscum album (assembly GCA_963277665.1). Classification (NCBI taxonomy): domain Eukaryota; kingdom Viridiplantae; phylum Streptophyta; class Magnoliopsida; order Santalales; family Viscaceae; genus Viscum; species Viscum album. The sequence goes on from OY728151.1 coordinate 112,236,243, forward strand.
ATTTCACATTAACAATGTGACAACCGGGACATCATGCCATGAAATCATTAAAACCATTTGATACATTTTTAATAATATTTAATTTTTTAAATTGGCATACAGTAATTTAAAAGTCATCATTTCATAGAATCAAAACAAAATTTACACTAATCCTAAAAGTGCCAAAACAGACCTTTCAGTCAACATGACTAAATCCATTTACCCAAAACATCTTACCAATACCACTTTTAAATTTATAAATCCAAATGGGAATGGTTATTTATGATTTCATTTAATCCATTTTTAGAAGTCACCCAAGGGAACCAAGTATACATAAATAAAAAAATTCATTTAATATAAACAAGGTTTATTGAGGAACACCATATTCAAGTGCCACTTTCATTTGAGGGAACATCCATGACTGCACCTCGTGCACCGACGGATGTGCCAACATCCAATGGAATATGAAGGGTAACCATGAAATCATTAAAATACCCTTTTAAAAATATCACCCACCATTAAACCAAAACAATAACCCACATGACACCAAATCCATTAACAATTGTTTATTTAACAAAAGAACATTTTTAAAACATTTTTACCAAAATCCACCACCAAATCATACATACAACGAAAAACCCAAAATTCAATATTTTTACCATAAAAAAAGTCTAAACATTTCATACAAACCCAAAGGAAAATATGTGGCATTTAAACCCACATCAATTGTGCATATTGACCTAGACATATTTCAATAATTTCTTTGAAAACCAATTTTTCTAACAATTAAAATCAATTTCAAAACACTATATTAAGCTAAAAAAACCTCAGTGGTGAAAATAATGGTAATAAATTTATAGAAGGTGTCAAACATCAAATGAATTGCACTGAAAAAAAGATGAACATAGACACCTAACTCAAAGGCATGAAAATGGGACACCGCATCTGGAAATGGTAGAACTGATCCTCATGGACCCCTCACACACATTTAAACAAGAATAGAAATGCACAAAACATAACTCGAACCTGGTGTATAATTAATTTGAAGAAAAAATAAACCCAAAATGAAGAAAACACCAGAAGGGTGAAGTCCATGCACCAGAGGGGAGGTGGAGGCGCTGCGAAGGAGGGTTCAAGTTTCCTAAAAAGGGGGAAATCACTATCGCAGGCCACCGGAGATGAGGGACAAAATAGGGGATTAGGTTGGTCACTAACTGAAGGGACGTGAGCGAGGGTTGGGAGCCAAGGTAGGAGTTTGATGCAAGGGAGAGTGGGAGGCCGACAACAGAATGTGGGGTCGCAGCTGCTGATCGGGTTCGCCGTGAGGCTGAGGGTGGCCGGTTCTGGCATGCTAGGTTAAGGGGAGTTTTACTAGAGCTGAGGTAGGCTAGAATGGTGAGGGTAGGGGTGAGGAGTGCGGGACTGATGATGTCGGGTGTCGAGGCTGGTAGCGGCCGAGATCCATGATGAGGCTAGGTGCGAGAAAGGGCAAGGGAGCAAAGGAGGAGGGTCTATGTGAGGGAGATGCCAACCCGAGGGTGAGGCCGGCACAATGAGGTAGGCTAACGAGGGCTTGGGGTCAAGGGCTGCACTACTGCGTAGGGGGAGATGTGGGGGGGGGGGGCGATGAGATTAGGTTAGGTTGTGTTTTTTTCATTCATATAATAATATGAGTATTACAATAATAATAAAAACAACAACAATAAATATAATTAGAATAATAAAACCAAAAATAATAATCATAAAAATTAATAACAATTGGAATATAAATAATATCAATTACAATTAAATTATAATTTATTAACAATTATATTAATAGAAAATTTTAAATAACAGAAATATTGTTAACCATTCATAATAATAACATTATTATCTCCACTATAATTTATTTTCATTATTACCTTTTATATGGTTTACTTATTTAATTTTCATTAAACATCATTTATTTCATGTGATAAACAAATACTAGTCACCTATGCCAATCACATGACCACCATCCCCCGTGTAGTGACCTTCGCACGGGTCAGAAAACCGCTAAAAATATTAAACATCAATTTTTTTTTACCCACGATCAACCTGAACCTCAATGAGGTTGACCCAAGCCCTGAAATATCAAAATAACAATAAATTAAAAGGTTAGGGTGTGAAAGGAAGGGGTTGACGAGCACTTCCATCATGATATTTCCATAGGAGGGAGTTGAGTACCTAGTGTTCTATGATGCATCAGAGACAAAACATTATACTATTTTGATGTATTGGAATTTTCTTTTTACCAATAGTTCATGTTAGTTGAGACAACATGAGTCTAACAATGCAATATAATGTCTTACACTAGCAATGGTAGTTTTCATAGATAAGATATGGAGACACTACCTGATGGGTGAGTGGTTTATAGAATACTCTAACCATAAGAGTCTCCGGTATATTATTTAACATATGAATCCTATCTTGAGATAGAGGCAATAGATAGGGTTCCTATATGAAACTAACTTTATGACTATATACACTCCTAGTTAGGGGATCATGGTATTACATTCTCTCAGAATGAGATAATATTGTGAGTTATCTTATTCTTAGTTATTGGATGATACATCAGATCTATTATCCCAGTATCATTTTTCATGAGTGGATAAGGATGGAGGTCTATGTATTTTTTTTTGTTTTTTACCCCACTGATTTTATAGTGTGTCTAGGATGACCATCAGGGACATATTTATTGTGAAACCTTACATTCTCATATTTCCACTGGATGTGATCCTGATGGATATTTTGAATGTGGTGAGAACACTATACTTTTCAGAGCATGGATGATGGTACCATTGATGTTGTGGGAGGAGGTGTTTTGGGAGTTTAATACATCCACTTTGGAAGTAAATCTAGGAGAGGAAAATATGTACCAAAACCTATGACGTCAATTTTTGTGTCCAGTAATGATGAAGGTAGTTTCATAGCTTATATCTCAATGCCTCATTTGTTAGTAGGGGAAGGGTTAGGGATAGGTTCTAGTGGGTTTATCCCAACACCTTTTGGATCTAGAGTTGACGTGGTATTGCATTCCTATGGATTTCATGATGGGGTTACCAAATATTTTTGAGGGAAAGGATTCTATCTAGGTGATCACAGACTGACTCAACATGATGTAACACTGCCGATATATTTAAGAGAAGAATTTAGAATAGATATTTGGATGCATCTATGTGAAAGAGACTATCCCACTCCATCAAGTTACCATAATTATTTTCTCTAAACATGAATCTTTCTTCACATCATGATTATTGAGAGGATTATAGGAGTTATTTGGGACTAATTTTCACTTTAGAATAGAGTTTCACCCCCATGAAAAACGCCAGATAGAGTGTAACATCCTGGTTTTAGATAAAATATTTTAGAACTGCATGTCGGACTATGGAAATAATTATTAGGATCACCCACCATTAGTTTAGTTTGTATAAAACAATGAATACCATTCCCCTATGTGTATAAAACCATTTCTGTCTATTTATAGAAAACCCATTAGGTTAACACATTCGTGGATTGATCTATGTGAGTTAGCACTATTGGGACTAGAGTTGTTGAAAACCACTACACAGAAGGTGAATATCATCCAAGAGTAGATGAGGACAACACAAAGATATCAAATGTCTTATGAGGACTAATGATAAGTACTAGTAATGTTGGAGGAGGGAGACCATGTGTTCCTTAGGTTCTCAGCTAGTTGTGAATTGCATAGAATTTTCCATGACAGAAAATTATCTCTAAGATTCTTTAGTCTTATTTAAATACAATCTATAGTTGGTGAGGTGGAGTACCACTTATCACTACAACTATAGTTGGATGGAGTAAACTAAATTTTCCACGCGTTATTGTTGCAGAGGAATGTGCATGACTAGTTGCACGTAATTGATTTGGGTGAGCTGGAAATTGATGATGGAGATACATTTTCAGAGCTCCCAACGGAGATCTAGTATTAGTGAGACATTGTCCTTCATGGTTGACTGATTCCACATGTATATGTTCGGTGGCAGTTGTAGATCCATCTGGAGAAAACCTAGGTGAGGGAATCTTATATGCAAGGCCAATAACCTCATCATTTTTAGTATGGTTTTCTCATATTAGGATAAAAAGTACTAAGGTGGAGAGAATATAATGAATAAGGTTTTCCCTGTATTATTTTTGAATAATATATGGATGATTTATTAGAATATGAGAGGTGATGGAATGTGATTATTAGGCCAGGTGTTTAGAATAAATTTTCATAATATATTAAATATATAAAATATCATGCATATTTATTTTTCTATAAAAAGTGGAATAACTCTGCAACTGAAGCCCATATCAGAAATCCTAGGAAAATATTTAGTTCAAAACGTATATTTTCCCCTTGACATGACATAATCTTTTCAGCATGAGTTGTTCATGAAAAAATCATCTTAGATATAAATAAATTAATTAAATAAAATAAAATAACAAACTTATTTTTCTTGTTTATTTTGATACAGTTACAAAATTTCTTTATAGATTTACAAATATATATGTTCTTTAGGGTTATCCACTCAAAACCTAATGATTTATATGAACATTGGACTACATTTTTTTGGTAAAAGATGACATGGAATGATCAGATCATTGTTATTTTCTCCAATTTTGATCGTGGATCTAGTAAATGATGAAAAAAAACTATTCTTCTTTAATGATCATTCCATAAACCATATATGAAGTTCGAAATTGTTTCTTCCATCTTTTTTATTAATCCTAGAAAATAAAATGTCAATTCCAAAAAAAAAAATTAATATGTGCATCATCATTAGATTTAAATTGATAGAATTTTTCAATTGTTTATCGTTATCTTATTAATATTTTTTTACATTCATAATAGATAATGAATCAAAGTTGAATGAAGAAAGGCTGATATTTTTTATCATATATTTTAGTTTTTCGATTCCCTCCATTAATTTCATTTTTATTGTGTTCATTTCCTTTTGGTCCAAGGATTGATGAATACCCTATATTTAGTGGTTCTACGACTATTCATTGGTGCAACATATCAATACTGTGGGTGGGTCTCATGATTGATGGTGTGATCAAGGTGAAAAGACATTGTTGGATGATCATATATCAATCAGAGAAGATTTCAAGGTTCTTTTCTTCCTAATTTTTGATTTATAATGAATTTGGATCATCAAAGTGATTTCCAAGTGGATTCATGTCGGGATCTCCATCGATAAATGTTGGAAAGGAACAACCAAACCCTAATCTACGGGTTTCATCAAGGGTGATGGATCCAGTATTGCCTAGGAAGATGTAGAAAAGATCACCATGGATATGGAATATTTGAAGAAACACTATGTGTATTACAAGAATATATGCCTTTGGGGTCCTCTCTATGATATTTATGGTTTTCAGGTGAATTCATAGATCACATGTTGTGTGATACCAATAAAACAATGTTTGACCCTTCCACAATGACTCGATGTATAATTCATAAATAACATGGAATCCAGAAAAATTACATAAATATAGGAATTACATGTTCTCAAACATAGAAACGACTATGTGTTTAAGGGCCAGTACAAAGACATAGTCACTGGTACAGGAACGCATCCAACATCACACATTCATGTGTCAGGTGATATCAACTCATCATGTACCCTACTTTCACACTGTCTAATTATATATTTACATTACATATGATGATTTAACACACTGGGAAACATGGGGATAGTTTTACATGTTGTATACCCCTAATACATGTCATTTACCCCACTAAATGGTGTTTTTAGATAATCATTTCATTATTTTGGACTAATATAGTTTGATTGTTTTCCATTGGCCCATTTTCCATTGAATGTACTATGTGGAATTACAATGATACCAAAATATTTTGACCCCCTCTTATATATAAGTATCAAATATAGTATTGGATTCCCTCCATGATATTTTAGTATAATCCTCTATCAACATTATACCATAGGTTGGGTTTTTGGAATTAGTGTGACTTCTATTAGAAGAGTGTTGATCCTCCATCATGAAGTCCACATCTATATGGTTCGTGTAATTGCTAATATATGATACCCTATGCAGAGTGTTAATCTAGTTTGTGTTCATGGTGTCCCCAACGGTTCAGGTCATGACACCCTATAGAGTTTTTGTAGACTAGTGTGATTTCTTCGATGGGTCCCAATTATTTATACCCCTTATTTGACTGCCTCTAGTCATAGAAAATCTCATGGTGTGGACACTCCTAGAATGAGAATTTCATTGAGTATAATCCTTAGTCTAATATTTGGTTATTATTTTCTTGTGGTGTGATGTATTTACTTAGTATATTTGGTTGATTCAATTATACATTGTTTTTTATTTATTTTATTGATACAACTATAAATGTTTCATCATGTTTTAGGTTTTTAGGGGGTCTTATTGGGTATTTTTACACTCACCCCTATTTGGGATTTTCCCATAATTGTCATGTCTTATGTAGATGATCGACCATTTGATGTTGTCCTTGTATGATAGTTAGATGAAGGGGTATATATTGAGCTCCTCATATTAGGTTTCATTCCAAGAGATTTTATATTACTTTTTTTCTTCATTCAAGTAATTGTTGGAATCATTACAATTTTTGGTTTGGCATGTATTCTACCCATTTTTTTAAATTCAAAACATTTCTATCAAACTCTGTTATGAGAACTTAGATGTGTGTATGAACTATTTTAAGTTGTTTTACATGTAAATAAATTTTTTTAGAGATGTGTTCATGTGTAGAGGTACATTTTTATGTTGTCTTTAGTTTGTGGGATATGTCAACTCAGTGTTGGTCGCCAACCCATGACCTATTGGAGAGGCTCTTTGAGTAGTCATGGGTCAAACCACAATAGTTCTGTTAACATAGGATAGAAATTTGTAGGTCAATTCATGAAATTATTTTCTATAAAAAGTTCATAGATGATACAATTGAATTATTGGATGATATAGTAGAGTTCCCTGGTGATCCAAATGGTTTGTAGTGAGTGTATGTAGATAACATACTATATGATTTGGTTTCCATGTTATATGAAGATTTCATGTGGTCATGCATGTTTGGTGGATTAAGTATTGATTTTCCATCACCTATTTTTATGTCATGTAGTATTAAAGGATGAGTTTTATGAATCTATTAAGATATGTTTGAAATCTAATATATAGTATAGATCATGCATGGTAGGTGAGAATCTCTTTTGTGGATATATCAGGGGGTTTGTAGTGAGTTTTGGTGGTGTTTCTATGAATATATGTTATGGGGAGATGTTTATTTTTTCAGTGTTTAAATATAAGAATTACAATGATTTATCGATGAATAAAAGAATAAAAATAAGATGACTGGGAAGACTATGTGAAGTTTTATAAAACATAAAAATCTATTGTGACCACTGTTTGAAAAAATCAGTTCACCATGATGCTATAATATGAAGATGCATGCCATGTGTGGAAATAGATTTTATTGAATATGGAATGCCTAGATAGTATTCCATGTGAATCTAAAAATAATAACATGTTCTATGTAGAAAATATTTTTTTCAAGATATTATATGCTTGCATGATAAATAAGATAAATTGACATCCTTGGAGAGAGAATGTTATTAAACGTTTAAACATATATTACAAGATGGTTTTTAGTTAAACCAACTGTTAACCAATTCCTTTTTTTCATGTTAATACATGGTTAATAATCAACATAATTTTTATCATGAAATTTTGAGAAGTCTATCATTATGATTGAAAGATCTTGTATTACTTTAGTTGAGTTCTCTACAGAACATTCTGATTTTAGAAATGGTGGAAATTCCATGAAGAGAAATTCAATGAAGATAGAATTCTAAGATAATTACACTTTTATGTAGTTTCAGAAAGAGAGTGTTGAGTACCTGAAAAAGAACCAACATTCCATTTGAAGCATCAACACATGAAGAATCAGAAAATGTGGAACAACAGTATGAAAAATGTTATATATATTATATTATTATCATTTGATGTATAAATGATCAATTTAAAATACTGTTTGAAGTTTACAATTTTGATAATAAAATTATAATTCCATGCAACACTCATGATTCCATGAAGCATTTTAGTTGAGATTGCGAGGAAAGATCATTCTGATATTTTCATGTTTCATATTCTATAAAATAATATGGACGAAATTGGGTGCATCACATCCACACATTATGTTAGAAGGAAGAACACATTCATGATAAGTAATCTGAAGAATATATGATCATTGGAAAAATATCCAAAGTTGAATAGAGAGATGAAAGAATATTTTTTAGGAAAAATAGTTAGTTTTGAACATTCGGTAATCAAAGAATAAATTGATCATTCAAGATATGGTGTTAATGAGTTATAAAAAAATATGGACTACCTTATGATATTGTTGTTGATCAAGAATTTGTACACATGTAAAATAGATCTAGTACACTCATGTAGGAAGAAAATTTCAAATTATGTAGAATCAACTTGATGATATAAATTATCTTGTTTGCTTTGGATCAACACTATTGTCAAGAAGAAAATTATGACTGGGGTGTCTGAGCAGTTATTTAAGAGGCTCTATGATATGGTGTCTAACTAGTCCAGATGAAGGAGAATAGAAGATGTTTGTGGGGTCTAACTAATCAAGGTAGAAGAGTTTGTTACTAGTGTTAATAACCGAGATCAACTGATGGATCAAGTACTATGTTTTACAACTAGTTTCTCCCTTATTAAACTCATCTTCTTATATAATAGGGAATACATGATGGGGGGATCAACCAACATATAAAGAATTAGTTCATTGTATAGAAACTTGTAAATACTTTGTGCTATAATCTCATTTATTATTTCTATATATGGTGTGGTATTTTGTGAAATAACTTAGTAGATTGACAATGTTATCAAATTCAAGATGAAGAATTGAAAAGAACAATATTTCGTTAATGTTAGCCAATTATTCACCCAACCTCTTACTGGTCAATTCGTCCTAGGGAACTATATTAGATTTCTCCAAAATGAGACTATAATTGAATCCTCATAGGTTATACACATCTCGATCAAATGGGGAACATAAATACAAGAAATGGGTATCTCAAATGATTAGTAAGATAAAACATATGAATATTTCATCAATTGTTAATCCATAGTCATATGATAAAACTCTATTAGTAGAGGGATACCTTTTTTATAGGAACATGAATTATTAAGATTTTTCAACAAATCATGATAAATGTAAATATATTATAAAATTTATAAACAACCACTGGGCTAAATTACTGTGGAATACTGAGATAATAAATCAGAGATATATAACATAATCATATGAATTTAAATATTACATTACCCATAAACATAAAATAAAAAATAACTATGAAAAATATAAGAATATGTAATCATAAAATTGTGATCATATTGAATAATTTTGACACGTAATTTTGTGATCATATCCAAGAGGGTTGATTCTTTAATTATTGAGTGTAATACAAGAAGCATCAACATAAATATTGTGAGTGTAATTCAAGAAGGATAATAATTAATGTTTTGAGAATAATCTAGGAACCCCCCCCCCATGGTGGTTATATTAATACTATGTTAGTAGGAATTCTCTCTCATGCATGACTCATCTCACCATACTTGCCTTCCCCAAACCAGGACACTTTCTTTGTATTCACACATAAAGGGTTACCATAGACAAGAACGCCCCCAAATACACATTCAATCATTTCACATTAACAACGTGACAACCGGGACATCATGCCATGAAATCATTAAAACCATTTGATACATTTTTTAAAATATTTAATTTGTTAAATTGGCATAGAGTAATTTAAAAGTCATCATTTCATATAATCAAAACAAAAATTACACTAAACCTAAAAGTGCCAAAACGGGCATTTCAGTCAACATGACTAAATCCATTTACCCAAAACATCTTACCAATACCACTTTTAAATTTATAAATCCAAATGGGAATGGTTATTTATGATTTCATTTAATCCATTTTTAGAAGTCACCCAATGGAACCAAGTATACATAAATAAAAAAAAATTATTTAAAATAAACAAGGTTTATTGAGGAAACCATATTCAAGTGCCACTTTCATTTGAGGGAACATCCATGACTGCACCTCGTGCACCGAAGGATGTGCCAACGTCTAATGGCATATGAAGGGTAACCATGAAAACATTAAAATACCCTTTTAAAAATATCACCCACCATTAAACCAAAACAATAACCCACATGACACCAAATCCATTAACAATTGTTTATTTAACAAAAGAACCTTTTTAAAATATTTTTACCAAAATCCACCACCAAATCATACATACAACGAAAAACCCAAAATTCATTATTTTTACCATAAAACAAAAAAGTCTAAAAATTTCATACACACCCAAAGGAAAATATGTGGCATTTAAACCCACATCAATTGTGAATATTGACCTATACATATTTCAATAATTTCTTTGAAAACCAATTTTTCTAACAATTAAAATCAATTTCAAAACACTATACTAAGCTAAAAAATCCTCAGTGGTGAAAATAATGGTAATAAATTTATAGAAGGTGTCAAATATCAATTGAATTGCACTGAAAAAAAGATGAACATAGACACCTAACTCAAAGGCATGAAAATGGGACACCACATCTGGAAAAGGTAGAACTGATCCTCATAGACCCCTCACACACATTTAAACAAGAATAAAAATGCACAAAACATAACTCGAACTGGGTGTATAATTAATTTGAAGAAAAACTAAACCCAAAATGACGAAAACACATGAAGGGTGAAGTCCGTGAACCAGAGGGGAGGTGGAGGTGCCGCGAAGGAGGGTTCAGGTTTCCTAAAAAGGGGGAAAATCACTATCGCAGGCCGCCGGAGATGAGGGAAAAAAAGGGGATTAGGTTGGTCACTAACTGAAGGGACGTGAGTGAGGGTTGGGAGCCAAGGCAGGAGTTTGATGTAAGGGAGAGTGGGAGGCCGACAACAGAATGTTGGGTCGCAGCTGCTGATCGGGTTCGTCGTGAGGCTGAGGGTGGCCAGTTCTGGCATGCTAGGTGAATGGGAGTTTTACTAGAGCTGAGGTAGGCTAGAATGGTGAGGGTAGGGGTGAGGAGTGTGGGACTGATGATGTCGGGTGTCGAGGCTAGTGGCGGCCTAGATCCATGATGAGGCTAGGTGCGAGAAAGGGCAAGGGAGAAAAGGAGGAGGGTCTATGTGAGGGAGAGGCCAACACGAGGGTGAGGCCGACGCAATGAGGTAGGGTAGCGAGGGCTTGGGGTCATGGGCCGCGCTACTGCGTAGGGGGAGAAGTGGGGGGGGGGAAATGAGATTAAGTTAGGTTGTGTTTTTTTTCATTCATATAATAATAATAGTATTACAATAATAATAAAAACAACAACAATAAAGATAATTAGAATAATAAAACCAAAAATAATAATCATAAAAATTAATAACAATTTGAATATAAATAATATCAATTACAATTAAATTATAATTTATTAACAATTATATTAATAGAAAATTTTAAATAAAAGAAATATTTTTAACCATTCATAATAATAAAATTATTATCTCCACTATAATTTATTATTATTATTACCTTTTATATGGTTTACTTATTTAATTTTCATTAAACATCATTTATTTCATGTGATAAAAAAATACATGTCACCTAAGCCAATCACAAGACCACCATCCCCAGTGTAGTGACCTTCGCATGGGTCAGAAAACTGCTAAAAATATTAAACATAATTTTTTTTTGACCCACGATCATCCTGAACCTCAATGAGGTTGACCGAAGCCATGAAATATCAAAATAACAATAAATTAAAAGGTTAGGGTGTGAAAGGAAGGGGTTGACGAGCACTTCTGTCATGATATTTCCACAGGAGGGAGTTGATTACCTAGTGTTCTATGATGCATCGGAGACAAAACATTATAATATTTTGATATATTGGAATTTCCTTTTTACCAATAGTTCATGTTAGTTGAGACAAAATGAGTCTAACAATGAAACATAATGTCTTACACTAGCAATGGTAGTCTTCAGAGATAAGATATGGAGACACTACCTGATGGGTGAGTGGTTTATAGAATACTTTAACCATAAAGGTCTCAGGTATATTATTTAACATATGGATCCTATCATGAGATAGATGCGATAGATAGGGTTCCTATATGAAACTAACTTTATGACTATATACACTCCTAGTAAGGGGATCATGGTATTACATTCTCTCAGAATGAGATAATATTATGAGTTTTCTTATTCTTAGTTATTGGATGATGCATCTGATCTATTATCCCAATATCATTTTTCATGAGTGGATAAGGATGGAGGTCTATATCTTCTTTTTATGTTTTTTACCCCACTGGTTCTATAGTGTGTCTAGGATGACCATCAGGGACATATTTATTGTGACACCTTACATTCTCATATTTCCACTGGATGCGATCCTGATGGATATTTTGAAGGTGGTGAGAACACTATACATTTCAGAGGATGGATGATGGTACCATTGTTGTTGTGGGAGGAGGTGTTTTGGGAGTTTAATACATCCACTTTGGAAGTAAATCTAGGAGAGGAAAATATGTACCAAAACCTGTGACGTCATTTTTTGTGTCCAGTAATGATGAAGGTAGTTTCATAGCTTATATCTCAATGCCTCATTTGTTAGTAGGGGAAGGGTTAGGGATAGGTTCTAGTGGGTTAATCCCAACACCTTTTGGATCTAGAGTTGAAGTGGTATTGGATTCCTATGGATTTCATTATGGGGTTACCAAATATTTTTGAGGGAAATGATTCTGTCTAGGTGATCGCAGACTGACTCAACAAGATGTAACACTGCCGATATATTTAATAGATGAATTTAGAATAGATCTTTGGATGCATCTATGTGAAAGAGACTATCCCACTCTATCAAGTTACCATAATTATTGGCCCTAAACATGAATCTTGCTTCACATCATGATTATTTAGAGGATTACAGGAGTTATTTGGGACTCATTTTCACTTTAGAATAGAGTTTCACCCCCATGAATACCGCTATATAGAGTGTAACATCCTGGTTTTAGATAAAATATTTTATAACTGCATGTCGGGCTTTGGAAATAATTATTAGGATCACCCACCATTAGTTTAGTTCGTATAAAACAACGACTACCATTCCCCTATGTGTATAAAACCATTTGTGTCTATTTATAGAAAACCCATTAGGTCAACACATTCGTGGATTGATCTATGTAAGTTAGCACTACTGGGACTAGAGTTGTTGCAAAACACTACAAAGAAGGTGAATATCATCCAAGAGTAGATGAGGACGACACGAAGATATCAAATGTCTTATGAGGATTAATGATAAGTACTAGTAATGTTGGAGGTGGGAGACCATGTGTTCCTTAGGTTCTCAACCAGTTGTGAATTGCATAGAATTTTCCATGACAGAAAATTATCTCTAAGATTCTTTTGTATTATTTAGATACAATATATAGTTGGTGAGGTGGAGTACCACTAATCTCTACCACTATAGTTGGATGGAATAAACTAAATTTTCCATGTGTTGTTGTTGCGGAGGAATGTGCATGACTAGTTGCACGTAATTGATTGGGGTGAGCTGGAAATTGATGATGGAGATACATTTTCAGAGCTCCCAACGGAGATCTAGTATTAGTGAGACATTTTACTTCATGGGTGACTGATTCCACATGTACATGTTCGGTGGCATTTGTAGATCCATCTGGAGAAAACCTAGGTGAGGGAATCCAATATGCAAGGCCAATAACCTCATCATTTTTAGTATGGTTTTCTCATATTAGGATAAGAAGCACTAAGGTGGAGAGAATATAATGAATAATGTTTTCACTGTATTATTTTTGAATATTATTTGGAAGATTTCTTAGAATATGAGAGGTGATGGAATGTGATTATTAGGCCAGATGTTTAGAATAAATTTTCATAATATATTAAATATATAAAATATCACGCATATTTTTTTTTCTAGAAAAATTGGAATAACTCTGGAACTGAAGCCCATATCAGAAATCCTAGGACAATATTTAGTTCAAAATGTATATTTTCCCCTTGACATGACATAATCTTGTCAGCACCAGTTGTTCATGAAAAAATCATCTTAGCTATAAATAAATAAATTAAATAAAATTAAATAACAAACTTATTTTTCTTGTTTATTTTGATACAGTTACAAAATTTTCTTATAAATATACAGATATATATGTTCTTTAGGGTTATCCACTCAAACCCTAAAGATTTAGATGAACATTGGACAACATTATTTTTGGTAAAAGATGACATGGAATGATCAGATCATTGTTATTTTCTCCAATTGTGATCGTGGATCTAGTAAATGATGGAAAAAAACTATTCTTCTTTAATGATCATTCCATAAACCATATAAGAAGTTTGACAGTGTTTCTTCCATATTTTTTATTAATCATAGAAAATAAAATGTCAATTCCAAAAACAAAATTAATATGTGCATCATCATTAGATTTAAATTGATGTAATTTTTCAATTGTTTATTGTTATCTTATTAATATTTTTTTACCTTCATAATAGATAATGAATCAAAGTTGAATGAAGAAAGGATGATATTTTTTATCATATATTTTAGTTTTTCGATTCCACCCATTAATTTCATTTTTATTGTGTTCATTTCCTTTTGGTCCAACGATTGATGAATACCCTATATTTAGTGGTTCTATGACAATTCATTGGTGCAACATATCAATACTATGGGTGGGTCTCATGATTGATGGTGTGATCAAGGTGCAAAGACATTGTTGGATGATCATATATCAATCAGAAAATATTTCGAGGTTATTTTCTTCTTGATTTTTGATTCATAATGAAGGTGGATCGTCAAAGTGATTTCCAAGTGGATTCATGTCGGGATCTCCATCGATAAATGTTGGAAAGGAACAACAAAACCCTGATCTATGGGTTTCATCAAGGGTTATGGATCTAGTATTGCCTAAGAAGATGTATAACAGATCACCATGGATATGGAATATTTGAAGAAACACTAAGTGTATTACATGATTAGATTCCTTTGGGGTCCTCCCTATGATATTTATGGTTTTCGGATGAATTCATAGATCACATGTTGTGTGACACCAATAAAACAATGTTTGAACCTTCCACAATGACTCGATGTATAATTCATAAATAACATGGAAACCAGAAAAATTACATGGATATTGAAATTCCATGTTCTCAAACATAGAATCAACTAGGTGTTTAAGGGCCAGTACAAAGACATAGTCACTGGTACAGGAACACATCCAACATCACACATTCATGTGTCAGGTGATATCAAATCATCATGTGCCCTTCTTTCACACTTTCTAATTATATATTTACATTACATATGATGATTTAACACACTGGGAAACATGGGTATATTTATACATGTTGTATACCCCTTATACATGTCATGTACCCCATTAAATAGTGTTTTTAGATAATCATTTCATTATTTTGGACCAATATAGTTTGATTGTTTTCCATTTTCCCATTTTCCATTGAATGTACTATGTGGAATTACAATGATACCAACATATATTGACCCCCTCTTATAGATAAGTATCAAATATAATAATGGATTCCCGCCATGATATTTTAGTATAATCGTCTATCAACATTATACCATAGGATGGGTTTTTGGAATTAGTGTGACTTCCATTAGAAGAGTGTTGATCCTCCATCAAGAAGTCCACATCTACAAGGTTCATGTAATTTCTAATATATGATACCCTATGCAGAGTGTTAATCTAGTTTGTGTTCATGGTGTCCCCAACGGTTCAGGTCGTGACACCCTATAGAGTTTTCATAGACTAGTGTGATTTCCTCGATGGGTCCCAATTATTTATACCTCTTATTTGACTGCCTCTAGTGATAGAAAATCTCATGGAGTGGACCCTCCTAGAATGAGCATTTCATTGAGTAGAATCCTTTTTCTAATATTTGGTTATTATTTTCTTATGGTGTGATGTATTTACTTCGTATATTTGGTTGATTCAATTATACATTTTTTTATTTATTTTATTGATACAACTATAAACGTTTCATCATGTTTTAGGTTTTTAGGGGGTCTTATTGGGTATTTCTATACTAACCCCTATGTGGGATTTTCCCATAATTGTCATGTCTTATGTAGATCATCGACCATTTGATGTTCTCCTTGTATGATAGTTAGATGAAGGGGTATATATTGAGCTCTTCAGATTAGGTTTCATTCCAAGAGATTTTATATTAATTTTTTTCTTCATTCATTTAGTTGTTGGAATCATTACAGTTTTTGTTTTTGCATGTCTTCTACCCATTTTTTTAAATTCAAAACATTTCTATCAAACTCAGTTATGAGAACTTAGATGTGTGTATGACCTATTTTCAGTTGTTTTACATGTAAATAAATTTTGTATTAGAGATGTGTTCATGTGTAAAGGTACATTTTTATGTTGTCTTTAGTTTGTGGGATATGTCAACTCAGTGTTGGTCACCAACCCTTCACCTATTGGAGAGGCTCTTTGAGTAGTCATGGGTCAAACCACATTAGTTCTGTTAGGCATAGGATAGAAATTTGTATGTCAATTCATGAAATTATTTTCTATAAAAAGTTCATAGATGATACAATTGAGTTATTGGATGATATAGTAGAGTTCCCTGGTGATCCAAATGGTTTGTAGTGAGTGTATGTAGATAACATACTATATGATTTGGTTTCCATGTTATATGAAGATTTCATGTGGTCATGCATGTTTGGTGGATTAAGTATTGATTTTCCATCACCTATTTTTATGTCATGTAGTATTAAATGATGAGTTTTATAAATCTATTAAGATATGTTTGAAATCTAATATATAGTATAGATCATGCATGGTCGGTGATAATCTCTTGTGTGGATATATCAGGGGGTTTGAAGTGAGTTTTGGTGGTGTTTCTATGAATATATGTTATGGGGAAATGTTTATTTTTTTAGTGTTTAAATATAAGAATTACCATGATTTATCGATGAACAAAAGAATATAAATAAAATTACTGGGAAGACTATGTAAAGTTGTATAAAACATAAAAGTCTAATGTGACCACTGTTGGAAAAAATCAGTTCACCGTGATGCTATAATATGAAGATGCATGCCATGTGTGGAAATAGATTTTATTGAAGATGGAATGCCTAGATAGTATTCCATGCGAATCTAAAAATAATAACATGTTCTATGTAGAAAATATTTTTGTCATGATATTCTATGCATGCATGATAAATAAGATAAATTGACATCCTTGGAGAGAGAATGGTATTAAACGTTTAGACATATATTACAAGATAGTTTTTAGTTAAACCAAATGTTAACCAATTCCTTTTTTTCATGTTAATACATGGTTAATAATCGGCATAATTTTTGTGATGAAATTTTGAGAAGTCTATCATTGTGATTGAAAGATCTTGTATTACTTTAGTTGAGTTCTCTATAGAACATTGTGATTTTAGAAATGGTGGAAATTATATGAAGAGAAATTCAATGAAGATACAATTCTAAGATAATTACACTTTTATGTAGTTTCAGAAAGAGAGAGTTGAGTACCTGAAAAAGAACCAATATTCCATTTGAAGCATCAACACATGAAGAATAAGAAAATTTGGAACAACAGTATGAAAAAAGTTATATATATTATATTATTATCATTTGATGTATAAATGATCAATTTAAAATACTTTTTGAAGTTTACAATTTTGATAATAAAATTAAAATTCCATGAAACACTCATGATTCCATGAGGCATTTTAATTTAGATTGCGAGGAAATATCATTCTGATATTTTCATGTTTCATATTCTATAAAATAAAATGGACGAAATTGGGTGCATCACATCCACACATTATTTTAGAAGGAAGAACACATTCATGATAAGTAATATGAAGATTATATGATCATTGGAAAAAGATCCAAAGTTGAATAGAGAGATGAAAGAATATTTTTTGAGGAAAAAATAGTTAGTTTTGAATATTCGGTAATCAAAGAATTAATTGATCATTCAAGATATGGTGTTAATGAGTTATATGAAAAAATGTATTACCTTATGATATTGTTGTTGATCAATCAGTTTTACACATGTGAAATGGATCTTGTACACTCATGTAGGAAGAATATTTCAAATTATGTAGAATCAACTTGATGATATAAATTATCTTGTATGTTTTGGATCAACACTATTGTCAAGAAGAAAATTATGACTGGGGTGTCTGAGCAGTTTTTTAAGAGGCTCTATGATATAGTGTCTAACTAGTCTAGATGAATGAGAATAGAAGATGTTTGGGGGTCTAACTAATCAAGGTAGAAGAGTTTGTTACTAGGGTTCAGAACCGAGATCAACTGATGGATCAAGTACTATGTTTTACAACTAGTTTCTCACTTATTAAACTCATCTTCTTATATAGTAGGGAATACATGATGGGGGGATCAACCAACATATAAAGAATTAGTTCGTTGTATAGAACCTTGTAAATACTTTTTTCTATAATCTCATTTATTATTTCTATATATGGTGTGGTATTTTGTGAAATAACTTAGTAGATTTCCAATGTTATCAAATTCAAGATGAAGAATTGAAAAGACCAATATTTCGTTAATGTTATCCAATGATTCACCCAACCTTTTACTGGTAAATTCGTCCTAGGGAACTATATTAGATTTCTCCAAAATTAGACTATAATTGAATCTTTATAGGTTATACACATCTCAATCAAATGGGGAACATAAATACAAGAAATGGGTTATCTCAAATGATTAGTATGATAAAACATATGAAGATTTAATCAATTGTTAATCCATAGTCATATGATAAAACTCTATTAGTAGAGGGATACCTTTTTTATAGGAACATGAATTATTATGATTATTCAATAAGTCATGATAAATGGAAAAATAATATAAAATTTATAAACGACCACTGTACTAAATTACTGTGGAATACTAAGATAATAAACCAGAGATATATAGCATAATCATATGAATTTAAATATTACATTACCCATAAACATAAAATAAAAATTAACTATGAAAAATATAAGAATATCTAATCATAAAATTGTGATCATATTGAATAATTTCGACACGTAATTTTGTGATCATATCCAAGAAGGTTGATCCTTTAATTATTGAGTGTAATCCAAGAAGCATCACCATTTATATTGTGAGTGTAATTCAAGATGGATAATAATTAATGTTTTGAGAATAATCTAGGAACCCCCCACCCATTATAATGTTATAATATTATATGAATGAACGTTATTTATGTTTTCAGAATAATATAAAAAGTGTTTCCCTTTATGTTATGTATGAAATCATAAAAGGAACACCCATTATTTTGTAAAAAATTCATATATTTTCATGACTCATTGTATCCATAGATATAAAAACATATCCAATTTACTAGAGGGATTTAACAAGACCAAATTAACTCATAATTAGTGCTACACATAATAATAATTAAATATCATAAAACACAAATTATTTCATCAAATTTTAATTAATCCATGGGGATTTATTTTTCTTAGAATCCTTTTTTAAAATATAATCATCATAAGCCATCAGTAGAAATAAGGTGGATGGAATCATATAAACATATATCAAGTGTAACATAGGAAGCATTAGTGCATTAATACATGGATTAAAGTACTATTATAAATTTATTTTATTAATCCCATTGAAAAAGAATAGTAATTATCCCTTTTGAAATGTGTTAAAACACCTAAAAATTTTATCTCTAAAATGAAATATATTGATCCCGATAAAACAACAAAAAATAATATTTTATAAATAAAAAATGATTTTATAATATATATTTTATAAATGAAATATTTTTCAAACATATTCATTATGATGAAAAATTCACTAATGACTTATTTATTAAAAGATCATGTATTTCGAATCTCGTTTTAGAATCATGAATCCCTATTTAAGATCAAATAATTTATTTTAAAAAAACATAAAATGTTTTCTTTTAAATAATAAAATATTATTAATTAAAATCATTTGGAAAAACATTTTAAAACACCAAATTTAAGCTTCATAATAAATAATGATTAGCAGGTGAAAAAATGTAAAGTAGATTATACAAAAAAATTTCAACATAGTTGTAAAAGATTATGTTATGGGACTGATTTAAATGAAATCATACAAATGATGAAGTAAAAAAATTTAAAAATATTTACGTTAAAAAATCCAATATTTGAGTCATGGAAATCAATGCTGGTTTTTTAAAATGAAATATGGGGTGTAAGAAAAAATGTATAATTGAGAAATTTTAAAACATTTCAATAGTTATTGAAAAAAATCACATTATTGGTATTAA
Source organism: Viscum album (assembly GCA_963277665.1). Taxonomy (NCBI): domain Eukaryota; kingdom Viridiplantae; phylum Streptophyta; class Magnoliopsida; order Santalales; family Viscaceae; genus Viscum; species Viscum album. Next base: position 112,256,600 of record OY728151.1, read on the forward strand.
AATATTAATGGTAGTGATAAATACTTAATATGAAGAGATGTAAAGGGAAATAAAAATAATTTTATACATAAAAAATGGATTTCAAAGTAAACAAATGGATAACACTGACGGTAAGAGTAAACATAGCTATGGAAGAGAAATGACTCATTTATAGGGAAATAAAAATATTTTTAACATCCAAAAATTTTACAATGAAATAAATTCATTAATGTAATTCCATTGAATATAAGGAGAAAATAAATAATGATATAATCATAGAATGTAATAAAACCATTTTGAATAGTCATAGACAATGAAGAAATAACAAGGACTCATAAAAAAGTGATTACTCAAGAAAACCCATTACATCTTAAGAAACATTAAAATAAAAAACCCCTTGAAAGTGAGAGATTGAAATTGAACCAAAATTTCAATAATAGCAATTTAATTCGTGATATTAATATAAATAGTAATTATATATTCCAATTAAGTGAAATTAGGTGAATTAACAAATCATATCATAAAAAAAGGAATTATGTATGAAACGCCATTAACTTTAATCATGATTAAAGGAACATTCCGTAAGTTAGTTTATAGAAAATAATAAATAACCTAATCACCAAATTCAGAACCAAATTGATAAATATAACGATTTATAAAACTCATTTATAACCATATATTTCAATTATATTATTTATATGAAATTTTCATCATTAAATGTTATTAGTTATGATTATTTATTTATTATAAGTTTAATAATGACTGTGTCGATTGTTATTTAATTATTCAAATTAAATATACATATTTTTATAATAATATATTTTTCAAAAAAATTAATTTAATGATTGTTTTGGGTTTGGTTTAGGAAAATGGAATTGGTGACAATCATGTTTCGGTAAGTTTTTATCAAATAAAGTTTGGTATTAATTAATAGATAAATATTAGTGTAACCTTTCTGAAACCATAAAAAATAATATTTATATATTAATGTCTAATGATCATATTTTTCTTGCATCTATTTTCCTCCATGATATAATTTTAAAGCTTAGATTGTGGAGGAGGTCAAATCGACAGAAACAAGAATATGATATAATCAATTGGTTAGTGTGGTTAAAAAGTAAATAATTTGTTATAATAGAATTATTATTGATGTATTATGATTTTGTATATATTATATATCATTTGGGAAATAATATATTTAGATATTTAGATAAATAAGATAATTCTATATGATGAATGAAATATGTTGCTTCGTGGAGGAATTCGTCTACATTAAAACATGGGTGATATTCCCATTTTCCTTATTATTTAAAGAATTTATAAATTAGTTTATATTTTCTGAAACATATAAGGATTTTATATATCGAATTTAATAATTTAATACCAGTTTTTAACAACACATTTATTGTTATTATTAAAAAATGATCATGTCGCCTATGGAGGTGGTAGTCTTCACTTAACAAAAGTTATGATTTAATTTTCCAATTGATTAGGATCAAGGTAGAAAATGCTTATCACATAAAATAAATTTCATATAATTATAATTATGAAACATTTTAATTTATGTTTTATCACCATTCTATGTTATTTACACTTATTTTTTTTACTATTTCTTGGACTTTAACATGGTAATTAATTTAATCCAAAACAATTTAATTCTAAATCCCAAAAAATAAAATGTGTTTTATTGATGAATTATGTCCCAATAAATAAAAATAAGAAATAATTTTAAATTTAATAATATTTATATGTTTCTAAAAAATAATTCATTTATTAGAGCTTATAACATGTAACAACAATTGTTAGGAAACAATTTATTTTATATATAAAAATTATTTATAAAAATTAATAATGTTTTTTATATTGATGAAATTAATATTAATATTATTAACCAAATATCAGTTATTTGGATTATTTTTTAGTATTGAAATCTATTTCACCTTTTTTGTATTTTTCTTAATGAATCATAAGAGGATTATTTCTTACTAGTGTAATATATTTCCAATTATTCAAAATTGATACAAATTAGTGTCATTATTTCAATTTAATATATATTAGTTTATTTATTTTATTATATGTTAATATATATTATAGATAAAACCTTTCAATTGCGTTAAATTAATTATTGTATCATGAAAATTTCATTAACTTGATGGTATTTGGAAAATCATTATCTTAAACATTTCACACCAAAATATAAATTTAAAAAAAAAACAGATCACCAAACGATTCTTATTATATATAGAACTCAAAAACAAATATATTTTTCAAATATAAATGGAAAATATTAAGAAAACTATTTATATTGAAAAATGACATCCCAATGTGTTCTTAATAATAGTTAATATCACTTTATAATTTTAATATTATTAATAAATTAGTTATAATATAATAATATTTTAAAATTTGTAAAATTTGAATCATGATGAAAAAATATATTTCAAATTTCTAAAAAATTATTTTATAATGAAAAAAACTTTACATTTAATAAAATTCATTATTTATCATCCAATGTAATGAAATTTTGTCAAGTAATATATTTTAATTCAGTAGAGGTTTTATTATTCTTTGATTTTTCTTAATAAAATTCATATAATATGTCATAGATCATGTTAGATATGTATTTTGTGTAGAAAAAGAAATGAATGGCATTTGATTTATTTAGAGGAAGTATTTTTTTAGTAAAATCATAGGGCATTACAAAATCCCTGACATTGATATTGGATACTATATCCATAACCCTCATATCAATGATAAATGTAGAACCTCCAAGTAGATAAATCATTTATATAAGTGGGATGTTTTGATATGATGTCCCAAATAATGGATGTAATGACCCACCAATTATCATTGGCCTGATTGTGAAATGAGTCATTACTAGGCCTTAAGCGACATCCCCAAGAAGCCAAAGGCTGGTAATAAATGCCGAAGGGTCTCAAGTATAAGTGGGGGACGACATACCCTTTAAAAATAAACCCATACATTTACCATTCACTATATGATGCATGAACAAATAAAAGTCCAATAAACAACCTCATTTATGTTAAACCACATCAGAGTACACAACATCAGAAGACCAATCCAAACATCAAAATACATAGTGGAAGAACAACTCAAGACTCTCCAAAGACACCACGAATCTGGGGTCTACAAGCTCCAAGCTCCACAGCATCTCCCAAATATCACCATGATCCACTAGTAATGAGATGCTTTACCTTTACCTGTGTCTCGAAATACAACATCTGCAAAAGCACCAAAGTGGCAAAGTAGGGGTGAGTATAAAACTCAGTTGGTTTTCCCCAATGACTTCCCTACTCACACCACTAGGATAGAAGTGTTAGAAACATTTATATAAAAAGATTTTATATAAAACTATTTCTCCAAAGCAGTTTATAACTGAATATAAACAAGTTTTCCCATATCTTCCATGCTCACAGGCATCCAAGTGCATGTTAAACCAACTTTCCCAACATGTTATTTTTCTAGACAAATAACCAAACAAACATCCAATCCATTTCACAAACATCCCGTTTTGACATACCCAACCATTTCACAAACCTGTGAAATATACCACGCATGCTCTGTTATGACAGTTCCATACTCAGGAGTGGTTTCTGGTCGATCTACCAAGTCATCACAAGGTAATTGTTTCCCTTGTTCCAGTACACCTTTGGCACCGAGCACATAGTAATTTTTAAACCAAGTCTCAAACATAAGAGTCCCATATGCCATTAAACGTTTGGCACTGAGCACAACGTCCTATTTCAACCAAGCCTCATATATGCAACATGAACACACCACACGCATTAACAACATTCATGCCAAAACCAGCCTTTCAATAAAACACCCTTTTATTGAAAACCATTTTCCATCAAAACCATGTGTGTTCAACCAATTCAAACCATTTCAATAAAACTCCCTTTTTATAGAAAACCAAATCCATCAAAGTCATTTATATCTCAAACCATTTCAATAAAACATCCTTTATATTGAAATCCCATTTCTCATTAAACCAATTAATATTTCAGAAATTTCATTATTTAAAATCAACATTTTAAATTCAAATAGCCAAATCACTTTGCACAACAATTCACCAAGATTTCACAATTTCATCAAAACCATAAATCATCACTAAAGAAAATTTATTCCCTGATTTTCACAGTCAATAACATTAAAATAACCAATTTGAAACTAAGCCAACCAATTCTAACAATAGGGTCGAGAGTGAATCCACCTACCTCAAAGTTTTTGATGAAAACCCCAACGAACGAAGAACACACAGGAAAACCGAGCTGATTCACCAATGATCATCCTTAGATATCATCTCTTAACACAACCAAGACCAAATCTCATCATGTTTGGCATCCACACACTTAGATCTAACCCTAACGGGCATAGATATAGGAAACCGAGATAATAAATGAAGTATATCGTAGTAGATTTGAGAAACCAAACAAGAACGATCACATACCACAAGAATCCGACTTTGATTCATCAAGAGAAGCATTCAGATTGCCTCCAAAACTATGGGAGAACCCTTTTTGACCTTAGGAGAACCAAAATCTCGAGGTAGGGCCGCTTTGGTGCTTAAACGAGGCACTTAGACACAAAAACGTGTGAGATCCACCTTTTTTGGATCTCGTTTAAGTGGACACATGGTTTTTTCTCATGGTTTGACAAACCCTGTGCTAACCGTGCATTGAATACTACCTCGGCCGCCCTTCTCTCACTATTTGGCCACACGGTTTGATAAACCGTGTACTGCCCGTATGGAAGATACTTGTAACAACCCGAGATTTTATAAGATAAATTATTTTTAATTTCATTCATATCTTCTGTTGTACGATACACCAAGATTACCTTGCGCTATACGCAACACCGTATTAGCTTACAATATATGCAACACTATTCTTGGATCGTGTTACACACAATTTTGATAATAGTTATTCTACCCAAAATTGAGTATATATATATATATATATATTTTCAAAGTATAAATGAAATATGGTTGGATTATTTTATACGAAACACTGAAGGATTCTTTCACAACACGCAACCCTGACTTGGCTTGCATTACACGCAATCACGGCCTTCCTCGAGAGCGTGTGTTGTACGCAATACCGTGTTTTACTAAACAAAGATATATTATTATAATATTATTATGAACTAGCCGTTATGAATAGTAATAACTAAATTTTTAATTTTATAACATTATTATTCATCTTACACATTTTTTAGAACATGGTATAAGAACAAAATAAATATTTCGGGTAAAATAAGTATTTTTCAAAAAATGCATTTTTGCCGCTTTTTTATGGCACACCCACTTTAAATATAGTTTTTGATATGTTTATAAGTTACATTTTACAAAATAAAATTATTCTTTGGAATCAGGAAATAAAAATTTACTTTGGATAAATTTTTCATTTTATTCTGATGACCTTTATATTTTAATGAATAGTAAAAACAAGCTATATTTTAATTAGAAACAACTTTTTCATCGTATTATCTTCTGTGGATAAATAATATTATTGAATGGATTCAAAGTATAAATAGAATATATTTTTACCATTTAATATATTGTATGTCATTAGCCTTGATTTTACAATGAATTCATAGGTTCAATAAATTCAATCTTTGGCAATGTTTTAACTTTTAAAACCTGATTTCTTAACAACAAGATTACTTTTAAATTTATTACTGAAACTTCTATGTTTTGAATTTTTAAAAATGGATTCCATATTTGGAATCATTGGGTCCAAATTATGTTAATAGGTTACTTTTATTTTTTTGATATTTTGAATAGTAACTATGGTAATTTTTATTTACTACAATTAAAGGTTAATAGGGTAATTCAAGGTTAAAGGAATATTATAATAATTCAAAATTACTTTGACACTTGTCCTAACCTTATTGGATGAGTATTTTCCGACCATGGGCATCCTTGGGTCTATTTTGGTACCCCATGGAGCCACTTATGAAAGACAATGACACATTAGATTAATTAATTTAATGTATAGACAATATTGGAATTAACAAATATAGTTTAGTAATTAATTTTTATAAGGGAATATATAAATTATATTTTGGACTATAAATATTAATTGGAAATCTAAAGAGATTTCATATATGTTGGTATTTTTTTTATAAATTTTTGAAATCATAAATTAAATTTTTTATGACACAATAATGATGCAGTATTTACCTCATTAATAAATGATTTAAATAAATAAGATTAAAATGATTAAAATATCATCCAAAACCTGTCCAATTCCTATTGGATGATTTTATTTCGAATATAAGTCATCTTTTCTTAGACATTAATGTGTTATGGACCTCTTGAAATTGAAGATAAGTTTATAATAAAATAATGTTCTCACACTTTCCTAAAGAGCCCCTCCACTCCCTTATAAAAGGAGACCACTTCTATGAAATTCCTCACACCTCTCAAGCCTTTTGGATAGTCCAAACTCGGCCCAAATAAGCTCCCTACATCCCTCTCCCCCCCATTTAAGCCTTATATTAGGCAGAAAACTCTCCAAGAAGTCCTTTTGGTTCAAACCAAAGGAAGTTACCAAAATTAAAGGTAACAGTTTCTCTTAAGTTGTTTTGTTTTATTCTATTTCTCCAAACCCTAAAATCTTTTTAATAATTTATTTGGTGACAACACCAGTATCCTGAAAATACTAGGATTTTTTTATGAGAATTATTAGAACTACACTTACACACACCTCCATCTAATGGATGGAGAACATAATGTTTCTGTGATGGCGAACTAACGCCTCACGAAACGATGATTGTTCGATTTTCCCCTACCGCCACTCATGGTGGAAAATATTATGGCACTGTATTTATATATAATATATATTATTTTTATTATTCCTTCATTCTTCTTTACTTCCCAATTATATCAAGCCTTTACTATTTCCATAGTCGGTAAATACGATAATCTCATTTGAGGAAGTGCGGACTACTGCCCCCTCAAAGTGAGGTGATTCGTCAATAAATTTTGTGGGATTTATAAAGGATATGGTTAATGATATTATATATGATATTATACTGGAATTATAATATACCTTTGTATCATTATTTTTTAATTCCATTAAAATAAGAAATAGAAATTAAAGTAGCGTTCATGCGTACGTACGGCTTACCGTCTCCATGAACAGTGCGTTTCATTTCTTACCTCCATATGTTATGTACTATTATAAATTATTGTATAGGCTGGATATATAATGAATTTATATGATATATAAATCATTATTTACATTTTGGATGTAAGTAAATCATGATATAAGTAATAATAACATCAAGAACAACAAGTCCAAACACGTACGATAAATAAGATGATTTTACCCAAAACACTACTTTAACAATAATTTACTTAAGAATGGGTAATATAAAGTCCTAAGTGAATCATATATGATATCATAACAATGAATATGATTCTTTAATAAGTCAATGACATTATTTAAATCATTATACAGGAGGTTCAGACTCTTACGAAGCAAATTGGACCTAAGGTAAAGGAAATATCACAATCTCATTTTTATCCGAGATTGTTTATAATTTGGAATTTACTAGGGTGTATTTTATCATCCACATCCATGTTTCCTCAATATGTAATATTTATATCCTTCTACAATAGTTTATATCCAATTTTACCCTTCGGTGAGTTTTTATTAAAAGATATGAAATGAATCTTTTGTCGTTTTTCGTACAAGGTACTTTTTGACTTTTTTGACAAAAGTACGAGAAGAATGTTTTCTTTTAACTTATACAGCATGAATGGAATTTTTAAAACATTATTTCCATAAATATTCATTTACAAGTTTTCAATTTTATTTTTAATCAACTTATTTTAGTTAGAATTTTATGACATGTTAAGAAAGGAAAAGTGTTTTTGAAGTTGAAAGGATATTTTCCTCAAGAATGGAGTTCAAGTGCTTTATCAAAAAAAATTTCCATCTAAGATAATATAGGGTTCTGTTTATATCCATATTATTTCATTGATTTTATTATGTTGTGATGGAATTATTTTTATGAATTCCTTTATCTTATATGAATTGTTTTATGATGTCATGTTGTTTAAGAATCCCATTTTTACTACATGGGTTATGCAATGATGTATGATTTATGATTTTGTGGCACACATAAGAATGGAATAATTATGAGATGGGTGGGACCTATATCTCCCTCCAATGCATTGGGTAAAGATTTTATATCTCATGATATAGACATGGCTGGAACGGTAGGTTATACCGGTTCAGTGAAACAGGACTGAAACGAGGAGTGAACTCGGTTCAGAAAGGGACTTTGTCCACTAAGATAGTCTTGGAAATGAGTCTTGAATAATAAGAAATCATTATCTATGATTATGTGTGTATGCCACAAAGTTTTATATTTTCTTTTATGATTATTGGGATTACATTTCTCTACTATGATTTATCCCATGTTATGAAATTATGATCTCTTTTGCAGGTTAAGATTTCCAAAAGATATGTTCTTATGAATATGACGTGATTGATATTTCTTTTGTTTACCCTTAATGAGAATTTGAGCTCACCCTTTTATGTTTTCTTTTCCCCAGGACATAAATAAATGATTTAGGTTTTAAAAAAATTATATCTTTATGGGAGATGTTGAAGATCTTTCACCACGATTAGAAGATTATATTCCGAGTTTCCAAAGACACTAAACTATTACGGTCCTTGTGTGTGTGTTTTTTTTATGTACTTAGTATTCCACAAAAGTAATGTAATTTATATGTACGTTAAGCTTCGGGTATCTACATTTGGTATCAGAGGAACGGTTTAGTCAACCATTGGAAACTAGGATTCCAAAATGTTAGTGAGATCCCTAGAGATATTTCTAAGGTATGTCTAGGGATGTCCCTAAGGTTAAGTATACGTATAGGTTAAAGTCCTATAATTTCTCTAACGATCATAGAATTTAACCTAAGATGTTAGATATTGAGGGTACTCCCCCTTTTCTATGTTGTTTTCCATAGCATGATTTTTTCCTCTCACACTATTCATTTTGGGTTTTAGAAAATGGCTGGAAACAAGATGATTCCCGATAATGGAGGATATGATAGACAATGGAATGATATTCTTCATGAGCAACGAAATGAAATGGGATTTGGAAGTCCAAACATCATTATTATGCCGAATCAGAAATCTCATAATATGATCAATAATGTAAAATTTGGTAAGTTTCCTGACTCGGCTAATAAGAGCAAGATGGAATTTCATGATGATCATAGAGGAAAGAAAGTTCAATTTCCCCTACGTAAATCATGTGGGAAGAGGCATCAAGGAGAATGTTTCAATGGAACTGGAAGATGATTTGGGTGTGGAAAAGAAGGAAACAAAGCCAGTAAGTGAAAAGCAAAATGTTCAGTTAACACCAGGGATGAGGATAATGGTGTTGCTACGACATCAACAATGGTTAAATGTTTTAAATGTGGAATGTACGGGCATTATGAAAACCAATTCCCTAAGGGAAAGTCTCATGAAGAGAATCAATATGGTCGTATGGGTAGTATTTATGTCGATGATGATGTAGAGACTACAAATGATATGTGAGATGAAAGAATTGTTGAAGCTCGGTCAATGGTTTAAGAATGTAGTGGAATGATTACATGTTTATCATGTGTTATGTTGTATAAGTAATCTCATGGTACTATAGAATAAAGAGACATCTAAGGATTGTTACACTATTGTCTTTCCTTGAGTTTTGAAAGTATATGTTGAAAAGTACCAGTAACCATGGAATTTTATTCAGTTATTTTTGTAAAGTAGATGATATGTGCATAATTAAGGAATAATAAGATAATGAGATGTTTGATTGTATTCATGAGATCGTGATTGATATATGGACTAAGTGATATCATGGTTTGAGTATATAGAATGTTGAGGATTTTTGAATGTGGAAAGTGTTAACTTTTAACTGCATTCATGTTTTCACAATGGTTCAATGGGTATTCATTTTTCAAGAGAATACATGATTAAGGCCTTCGAACGTTTGGAATGTGACCAACAAGACATATCTTATGATATATGGGGATCAAAGATGGTATTAACATGTTTCTTATATGAAATATCTGGTAATCATTTTCACTATAATATGACAATGGACTGCAATATTTGGGACAATACTAAAGATATGAATGGATTATGTTGGACATAAGTTAGTATTGTTTACGGATATAACCTTTTTTCGATATTATTGATGGGATGATATAGTTTCAGAAAAAGGACAACCTACAGGACGGGCGACAACCCATCGCGTCGGACAAGGCTGTGGGAATCGAACCCACTACCGAAGTGCGACTGGCCTTTATCGCCTACCACTAGCATACATGAATTCCCTGTTTAGTAGAAACTAGTTTTATTATATTAATCAGTATGATCTATGAAGTATAAGTCCATTTTAGGAACCATATGTGATTAATCTCACTATAGATGGACTTATGTATTTTTTTGATAACTTTTCTAACCTTTTTTTTGAGACAGATGGAATGACCCATCATTCTATCACATGATCTGCTAACACATCACGAATGACAAATTCAACTTCATTTCTTTAAGATTTGAAGTGTAAATTGTCCAAAGAATGACCAATGGAGAGACTATACCAAAATCACGGAAGTATTTCTTCCAATTTAATCATCTTTAGGGAAATGATCTTGAGAACAAAAAATGTTGTCCTAGTGCCTTTATATCCGATGAATCAGATGGTACCTTAGATCATCACAAATTTATGGCTTTGTGATTGTTGGCTTTTCCATAGCCATATTTTCTACCACTCTCTATCAGAACATGATGATTAGATTTCTCTTCCATATCCATATTTTATCTAATGTTATCCTATATGGAAACCCAGTGATGAGTTAATTTGGGTAACCGTTATATTTCATACTTTAGTTTTTAAAGTTCAGTTTTGGTATTTCTTTTTACGATGTGGGTTTCTATGAATAGTAAAAGATTTATAACCCCGACGAATTTCGAGGGCGAAATTCATTTTAAGGGGGGTAGAATGTAATGACCCGAGATCTTATAAGATAAATTCTTTTTAATTTCATTCATATCTTCTGTTGTACGATACACCAAGATTACCTTGCGCTATACACAACACCGTATTAGCTTGCAGTATACGCAACACTATTCTTGGATCGTGTTACACACAATTTTTATAATAGTTATTTTACCCAACATTGAGTATATATATATATATTCAATGTATAAATGAAATATGGTTGGATTCTGTTATACGAAACAATGAAGGATTCTTTCACAACACGCAACCCTGACTTGGCTTGCATTACACGCAATCACGACCTTCCTCGATAGTGTGTGTTGTACGCAATACCAGGTTTTACTAAACAACGATATATTATTATAATATTATTATGAACTAGCCTTTATGAATAGTATTAAATAAATTTTGAATTTTATAACATTATTATTCATCTTACACATTTTCTAGAACATGGTATAAGAACAAAATAAATTTTTCATGTAAAATAAGTATTTTTCAAAAAATACAGTTTTTCCGCCTTTTGATGGCGCACCCACTTTAAATCTAGTTTTTGACATGTTTATAAGTTCCATTTTACAAAATAAAATTATTCTTTAGAATCATGAAATACAAATTTACTTGGATAAATTTTTCATTTTATTCTGATGACTTTCATATTTTAATGAATAGTAAAAACACGTTATATTTTAATTAAAAACAACTTTTTTCATTGTAATATCTTATATGGTTAAATAATAATATTGAATGGTTTAAATGTATAAATAGAATATATTTTTTTCCATTTAATATAATGTATGTCATTAGCCTTGATTTTACATTGAATTCGTAGGTTAAATAAATTCAATCTTTGGCAATGTTTTAACTTTGAAAACCTGTTTGCTTAACAACGGGATTAATTTTAAATTAATTACTGAAACTTCTGTGTTTTTAATTTTGAAAAATTTATTCCATATTTGGAATCAGTGGGTCCAAATTATGTTAATAGGTTACTTTTATTTTTTTGATATTATCAATAGTAACTATGGTAATTTTTATTTACAACGGTTAAAGGTAAATAGGGTAATTCAAGGTTAAAAGAAGATTATAATAATTCAAAATTACCTTGAAACTTGTCCTAACCTTATTGGATGAGTATTGGCCGACCATGATCATCTTTGGGTCGATTTTGGGACCCCATGGAGCCACTTATGAAAGACAATGGCACATTTGATTAATTAATTTAATGTAAAGACAAAATTGGAATTAACAAATATAGTTTAGTAATTAATTTTTATAAGGGGATATATAAATTATATTTTGGACTATAAATATTCCATGGAATACTAAAAAGATTTAATACATGTTAGTAGTTTTTTTATAATTTTTAAAAATCATATAAATTAAATTATTTATGACACAATAATGATGCAGTATTTACCTCATTAATAAATGATTTAAATAAATAATATTAATATGATTAAAATATCATCCCTAAACTGTCCAATTCCTATTGGATGATTTTATTTCGAATATGAGTCATCTTATTTTCGACATTAATGTGTTTTGGAACTCTTGATACCTAATATAAGTTTATAATAAAATAATGTTTTCACACTTTCCTAAAGAGCTCCTCCACTCCCTTATAAAAGGAGACCACTTCTATAAAATTCCTCACAACTCTCAAGCATTTTGGCTCATCCAAACTCTGCCCAACTAAGCTCCCTACATCCCTCTCCTCCACCTTTAATCCTTACATTAGGTAGAAGGCTCACCAAGAAGTCCTTTTTGTTCAAACCAAAGGAAGTTACCAAAATTAAAGGTAACAGTTTCTCTTATGTTGTTTTCTTTTATTCTACTTCTCCAACCCCTAAAATATTTTTAATACTTAATTTTGTGACAACACCAGTATCGTGAAAATAATAGGATTTTGATATGAGAAGGATTATAACTACACTTACACACACCTCCATCTAATGGATGAAGAACATAATGTTTATGTGATGGCTAACTAACGCCTCATGAAACGATGATTGTTCGATTTTCCCCTACTGCCTCTCATGGTGGCCATTATGATGGCACTGTATTTATATATAATATATAATATGTTTATTATTTATTTATTCTTCATTACTTCCCAATTATATCAAGCCGTTACGGTTTCCATAGTCGGTAAATACGATAATCTAATTTGAGGAAGTGCGGACTACCGCCCCCTCAAAGTGATGTGATTCGTTAATACTTTATGTGGGATGTATAAAGGATGTGGTTAATGATATTATATATAATATTATTCTGGAATTATAATATACCTTTTTATCATTATGTTTTAATTCCATTAAAATAAGAAATAGAAATGAAAGTAGCGTTCATGCGTACGTACGGCTTACCGTCTCCATAAACGGTGTGTTTCATTTCTTACCTCCATATGTTATGTACTATTATAAATGATTGTATAGGATGGATATATAATGAATTTATATGATATATAAATCATGATTTACATTTTTGAGGTAATAAAATCATGATATAAGTAATAATAACATCAAGAACAACAAGTCGAAACACGTACGATAAATAAGATGATTTAACCCAAAACACTACTTCAACAATAATTTACATAAGAATGGGTAATATAAAGTCAAAAGTGAATAATATATGATATCATAACAATAAATATGATTCTGTAATAAGTAAATGACATTATTTAAATCATTATACAAGAGGTTCAGACTCTTACAAAGCAAATTGGACCTAAGGTAAGGGAAATATCACAATCTCATTTTTATCCGAGATTGATTATAATTTGGAATTTACTAGGGTGTATTTTATCATCCACATCCATGTTTCCTCAATATGTAATATTTATATCCTTCAACGATATTTTATATCCAATTTACCCTTCAGTGAGTTTTTAATAAAAGATATGAAAGGAATCTTTTATCGTTTTTCTTACGAGGTACTTTTTGACTTTTCCGACAAAAGTACGAGAAGAATGTTTTCATTTAACATATACGGCATGAATGGAATGTTTAAAACATTATTTCCAAGAATATTCCCTTACAATTTTTCATGTTTATTTTTAATCAACTTCTTTTAGTTAGAATATTATGCCATGTTATGAAAGGAAAATTGTTTTTGAAGTGGAAAGGATATTTTCCTCAAGAATGGAGTTCAAGTGCTTTACCAAAATTATTTTCCATCTATGGTAATATAGGGTTCTGTTTATATCCCTATTATTTCATTGATTTGATTATGTTGTGATGGAATTATTTTTATGAATTACTTTATCTTATATGAATTGTTTAATGATGTCATGTTGTTTAAAAATCCCATTTTTACTACATGGGTTATGCAATGATGTATGATTTATGATTTTGTGGAACACATAAGAATGGTATCATTATGAGATGGTTGGGACCTATATCTCCCTTAAATGCATTGGGTAAATATTTTATATCTCATGAGATAGACATGGCTGGAACGGTAGGTTATACCGGTTCAGTGAAACAGGACTGAAATGAGGAGTGAACTCAGTTCAGAAAGGGACTTTGTCCACTAAGATAGTCTTGGCAATGAGTCTTGACTAATAAGAAATGATTCTCTATGATTATGTGTGTATTCCACAATGTTTCATGTTTTATGTTATGATTATTGGGATTACATTTCTCTACTATGATTTTCCCATGTTATGAAATTATGATCTCTTTTGTAGGTTAAGATTTCCAAAAGATTTGTTCTTATGAATATGACGTGATTGATATTTCTTTTGTTTACCCTTACTGAGCATTTGAGCTCACCCTTTTATGTTTTATTTTCCCCAGGACATAAAGAAAGGATTTAGGTTTAAAAAAAAGATCTTTATGGGAGATGTTGAAGATCTTTTACCACGATTAGAAGATTATATTCCGAGTTTCCAAAGAAACTAAACTATTATGGTCCTTGTGTGTGTGTTTTTTTGTTATGTACTAAGTATTCCACAAAAGTTATGTAATGTCTATGTACGTTAAGTTTCGGGTCTCTAAAATACTACCTCTAATTCCAACTCTGCACGGTTTTTCCACACAGTTTAGAAAAACCGTGTGCCTCCCGTGTGACTTCCATTTTTTCCCCAACACTCATTCCATGTTCTCCCGACACTCCCATTCATCACCCTTAACATTATAACCAATAAAAGCATCAAGAAAGGGTTACATACCAGACAATGGGGGTACCACATTCTTCCCACCATTGGACTTTTCGTCCATGGAAAGTAGAAAACTATTGCTTTCCTGAAAGATTTCTGGCCAATGCTCTTTCATTTCATTCTCGCATTCACAAGTCTCTACCTGAATCTGACTGTGCTTCAATAAAAACTGCACTAGACTGATGCTTTTTCCATGCAAGACTTTCTCTTTCATATCCACAATCCATACAAGGATATGTATCAACGAAGCATCCATCTCTAGGTCAACGTGATCCCATCTGATCACATGGCCAGGATTAGGCTGATACATTTTCAACTAAGATATATGTAACACATTTTGCACCAAACTGAACCGTGGTGGTAATTCCAACCGATATTCCACCTCTCTAACCCGTTCCAGTATCTCAAAAGGGCCAATGTATCAGGGTGATAATTTTCCCTGCTTCCTAAAACGATGATGTCCAAGTCTTAGAGAGATCATCAAGAAGGCATGATCACCCACAACAAATGACAAAGGTCTTCGACGGTGATCTGTATAATCTTTCTGATGAATATGAGCCGTCTCCATCCACTTTCTAATCAACTGGATCTTCTCGGTTGTCTCTTGGACAAGGATTGGCCCAACTAGTAAAGTTTCACCCATTTCTACCTAGTATAGTGGAGAACGTCAAGGACTCCCATACAATGCTTCTAGCAGAGCCATGCGTATCGAGGATTGATAGTTGTTATTGTATGAGAAATCCACTAAGGGAATATGCTCCTCCCATGAGCCAAAAAAATCCATTACACAAACCCGAAACATGTCTTCCAATGTTTTTCTCATCTGTTTGGATTTCCCATCCGTTTGAGGATGGTACATAATTATCATCGTCAACTGAGTCCCAAGGGATTTCTAAAACGATTTCCAAAAATGTGATGTGAACCCCTTATCTATATCTGAGACAATAGACACTGCTACACTATGCCTCTTTACCACTTCTCAGATATATATTTTTGAATGATCTTCCACCGTATGGGTTTCACGAATAGGGATGAAATGGGCCAACTTGGTTAGATGTTCCACTATCACCCAAGTGGCATCATGTTTCCAGAGAGTTCTTGGAAATCCTGTAAAAAATCCATTTCTATCTGTTCCCATTTCCACACTAGGATAGGTAATGACTGTAATATACCTGCTGGTCTCTAATGCTCTGCTTTAACCTGTTGACGAGTTAAGCATTGCGAGATAAACTTGGCCACCATCCTTTTCATGCTGCTCCACCAAAATTGCGCCTTCAATGCCGTATACATCATCTGTGTAACTGGGTGTACAACCCATATTGAATGGTGTTAATCATTAAGGATTTGTTCCTGACAACCCATAGTTACAACCATCCGATCTCTCAGACACAAAACTGAACCTCCATAAAGTTTCTAGACATAAATGGTCTCCCCACCATTGAGTTTTGAACTTACAACCAGTCATTTACATCAGAGGTTTTTGCTTCTTTGACCATATTTACTAAATCAATAACAAGTGTAGATGACAAGAAAACAACAACATCACCTCGGTCTTCACATTCCACATGCATGTCGGCTAAGACAAACATCAATTGCCATTCATCTAATGCTTTCTTTGCCAACTAAGAATACGACTTCCTGCTTAATGCATCTGCCACCGAATTTCCCTTACCTTGTGTATACATTATGTCAAAGTCGAACATTTGAAGATAATCCATCCATCTCCTCTACCTCAGATTCAAATATCACTCTCAGAAAATGTGTTTCAAGATTTTGCATTCTTAAACACAGTAAATTTCTCACAAAAGAGGTAGTGTCTCCATGTTTTCGAAGCATGGACGACTACAGCTAACTCCAATTCATGTGTTGGCTAATTCTTCTCATCCACCCTCAACTACCTTGAACCATAAGAAACTATGTGATCTCTTTGCATTAGGACACAACCGAACCCTGATCCGGAACCATGGCAATACACAACGTATCCTTGACCTGATTCTGGCAAGATCAAGATAGGTTCCGATGTATGGAAAACATTCATTTCCTGGATAGAATTTTGACATTCTTTTGTCCATTGGAAGGGATCATTCTTATTAGTTAGAGCTGTCATATGAGAAGCTAGTCATGAGAAGTCATGGAAAAAGAGTCGGTAATAAACAGCTAAGCCAAGAATACTTCGTATTTCGAAGACATTCTTTGGATGTTTCAAAGAAAGAACTTCTTATATCATTTCTGGATCCACTAAAATACTTTTCTCATACACAACAAGGCCCAGAAAATGTACATCTTGTATCCAAAAATTTCACTTTGATAATTTGGCATACAACTGATGGTCCCTTAAGATTTCAAACACTATCACCAAGTGTTTCTGATGCTCAAACCTTATTCTTGAATACACCAATATGTCATCCACAAACACCACAACAAAAGAATCTAGATATGGATGAAATATCCAATTCATCAATTCCATAAATACTTCTACTGAATTCATAAGACCCAAAGGCATGACAACATATTTGTAGTTGCCATATCTACTTCTGAAGGCTGTCTTCGTAATATCGTCCTTCAAAACTCGCAATAGGTGATATCCTAACCGAAAGACAATCTTGGAGAACCACTGAGCTCCCCTCAATTGATCAAACAGATCATCAATGTGTGGAAGTGGATATATATTCTTTATCATAACTTGGTTACGTTTACAATAATAAACACATAGCCGAAGAGTTACATCTGCCTTATTTATGAACAAAACCGGTGCTTCCCATGGAGACACGCTAGGCCGAATAAAACCATTGTTTTCCAGTTCTTCCAACCGCACTTTCACTTCCTTGAACTCTGTTGGTTGCATCTTTTAAGATATAAGTGATATTGGACTGTTCCCCATAAGGAGATCAATCGTAAACTCTACTTCTCTTACAGGTGGTAACATGGAGAAGTTTTTAGGAAATACATGTGGAAATTGATCTATGTCTACTGGAAAATTGTTATTCGCAATCTTGTCCTTCGATTCCAAGTTTAAAACAGCCAACTGGTAGGAGATCGTGGCCACTACATGTGCCAAAAAGCCCGTTGCACCTGCCTTCACCACTTTTTCTTCTCTAAAGATATGCTCGACACCATCTTAAGTCACAAAACTGACTATTCTGCTATAATAATCGATGTGAGCCCTGGACTTTGTTAAAAAATCAATAACCAGGATTATATCATAGACATCCAATATTCACCACAGAGAAATCCCATTTCATTTCAACTCCATAAATAGTTATAGAACATTCTTTATAAACGAAGGATCTACATTATCTTTCACCGAGAGGAGTTTGATGTTTTATCACATAAGGCATCATTTCTAGTTTTTTGTTCCGAAAATCTGCAATATGAGAAGTAAGAAAAGAATGTGATGCACCATTATCGAAAAAAACTTGCATGAGGGTAGAATTCAAAAGAATCGTACCTCTCACAGTAGATGGTCCAGCGTGATCATTGACCATCATCTTCTCGGCTCCATACAATTTCTTTGTTGCTGCACTTTCCTTCTTATTGCCTCATTGAGATTGCCCGGCCTGAGGAGTTATGGTATTCCTAGAATCACGATAATAGACCTGTTGTACAAGTGAGACTGATTTTTTTGTCCTCGACCTGTCAAAGCATACGATGCTTGCGATGCCTAATAAGTGTCCGGAACACCGAACTGTGTAGCACTGCAACAATATCGCTAAAGATTCCCCATCATGTTGCAATTGTGGCCTGCTCTCGGTGGTGATGTACATTCTCGTTTCATGTGATCAGTCGAGCCACATTGAAAGCTACCTACTTTTCTCTAGGGTCATGGAAGAAGGCTGACTGATCCTGCTATCTGGTTCTGATTCGCACTCCCACCTTGGAAGTAGGTGTCCCTCTTCCTCTTGTTCCCAGCATAGGAGTTCCCACCCATTCTAGTGGGTATCTTCATGACTCCTCCTATCAATCCCGAGATATCACGTTCAGTAACCATTGCTCTGTTCACCATGTCTGTATAATCTGTAATACAGAGCACCATAATCTTTTATCGAATCTCCTACCTTAGCCCTGATTCGAAGATGCATGCCTTCAAAGAATAACTTTCCGCAACATCCGGTGCAAAATAGACTAAATTCATGAACTTAGCCACATACACTGTTATAGAGAGGCACTCCTATTTCAATCTGAAGAAGTCTTTCGTTTTCTGTATCTTGAACGTGTGACGATAAAACTGTTTGTTAACCAATTCTTCAAAATACTCTCATGTAAGGCCTTCATCCAATATATCTTGCACTGCTAAATCCAGCCAATGACGTGCACGATCCATGAGCATATACGTCACCATCTTTACTTTCATCTCTACTGGTGTGCCGATGAAATCGAATATACGATTCATCCTGCTAAGCCACAACTCCGCTTTCACAAGTTCATCATCACCCCAAATCTTCGGTGGATTCTGCTTCATGAACTGGATGGTATGATCCACATTTCGTGGCTAATTCTTCCGGTTCCCTGTATCCATAGCTTGAATATCATGGAAAATAATCTGAACTAGCTCTTGGTTCACACGTGGTTCATGTGAAACCACATTCTTTGTAGCTTCATTAGGTTGGTTTCGACGATGCCTACAGGGTGCCATTTTCAAAACCTACAACAAACTCCGTCAATCTCAGTCTCTAGCAACTGTTGGCTTAGCATTTCAAATTCTATCACATCAACTATCAAAACATGGTTCTCAAACAAACTTTTTCCATGTTCAACCATTTTTTAAAACATTCAATATAATTTTTAAAAATCATTCCATTTTCAAAATACACCAAATACCCTGTTTTGAATGTATTTCGGTTGAAAAAAATTTCCGCATTTTCCAAAAAAAATCACCTTTCACAAAATTCTTACTCATTCCTCACAATGAGATATACAACCCCAGTGGGAATTCATTCCTCTATAATTCATGTCATGCTCCTCTCATTTGATAAACCCACGACAATGAGATTTCCAACATTCAAGAAGTGTATCACAAAAACATATGTACCCAACACCCTGGTTACATGACGTTCATCATAAATGGGTTAGCTACGTCCCTTTATGGTATACCTTTGATGTTCCGACAATCCTACTCCAGTCTTTGATTTTAACCCAAGGAATAGACAAGATGGAATTTCAACTCCAAGACTAAGAACATCAAGGACCACTTGTTAGGCAAGGACCGAACAAGCTGATACCATTTGTGATGACCCACCAATTCTCATTGGATTGAGAGTGCAACGAGTCATTACTAGGCCTTAAGTGACATCCCCAAGATGCAAAAGGCTGGTAATAAATGCCAAAGGGTCTCAATTATAAGTGGGGGAAGATTTACCCTTTAATAAATAAACCCATCCATTAACCATTCACTATATGATGCACGAACGAATGAAAGTCCAATCAACAACTTCATTTATGTTAAACCACATCAGAGTACCCAACAACAGAAGACCAAACCAAACATCAAAATACACAGTGGAAGAACAACTCAAGACTCTCAAAAGACACACCACGACTCCATGGTCCACAAGATCCAAGATCCAAAGCATCTCCCAAACATCACCAGGATCCACTAGTAACGAGATGATATTCCATTACATGTGTCTCGAAATACAAAATCTGCAAAAGCATGAAAGTTCCAAAGCAGGGGTGAGTATCAAACTCAGTAGGTTTTCACTAATGACTACCCTACTCATGCCACTGGGTAGAAGATTTAGCAACATTTATATAAAAATAGTTTATATAAAAAAAATCACCAAATCAGTTTATAACTTAATATAAACAAGTTTTCCAAAACCGTCCATGCTCAAAAGCATCTAAGTGCTAGTTAGACCAACTTTTCCAACACGTTATTTTTTCAGAAAAATAAATAAACAAACATTCAAACCATTTCACAAACATCTCGTTTTGACGTACCCGACAATTTCACAAACCCATGAAATCAACCATGCAAGCATCATTATTACAGTTCCATAATCATGAGTGGTTTCTCATCAATCTACTAAGTCGTCACAAGGTAATTGTTTCCCATGTGCTATTACACCTTTGGAACCGAGAATAAGGACATATTTCAACCAATCCTCATACATAAGAGTCCCATGTGCCATTAAACATTTGGCACCGAGAACAAGGCACTATTTCAACCAGGCCTCATATATGCAACATGAACACACCCCAAGAATTAAAAAAATTCATGCCAAAACCATCCATTCAATGAAACACCCTTTTATTGAAAACCATTTTCCTTCAACTCCATGTGTTTACAACCAATTACAACCATTTCTATAAAACTTCCTTTTTATTGAAAACCAAATCCATCAAAGTCATTTCAATCTCAAACCATTTCAATAAAAAATCATTTTTATTGAAATCCCATTTCTCATCAAACCATTTAGAATTTCAGCAAATTCATAATTTAAAATCAACATTTTAAATTCAAATAGCCAAATCACATTTCACAATAATTCACCAAGATTTCAAAATTTCATCAAAACCATAAATCATCACTAAAGAAGATTTATTCCATGCTTTACACAATAAATACCATTATAATAACTAATTTTAAACTAAGCCAATAAATTATAACAAGATGAGTCGAGAGTGAAGCCACCTACCTCAATGGTTTTGACGAAAACCCCAACGAACGAAGAACGCACAAGAAAATTGAGCTGATTCCCCAAGGATCCCCCTTAGATCTCATCTCCTAACACAAACAATACCAAATCTCATCATGTTTGGCATAAAAACACTTAGATCTACCCATAACAGGTGTATATCTATGAAACCGATAGAAGAGGAGAAGTATATCTATATAGATCTGAGAAACCAAACAAGAATGGTCACATACCCCAAGAATCTAGCTTCAATTCGTCATGAGAAGCCTTTGGATCACCTCCGGAATGATGGGAGAACCCTTATTGGCCTTAGGAGAACCAAAATCCCGACATAGGGCCGCTTAGGAGCTTAAACGTGGCACTTAGAGACAAACACACGTGAGATCCACCATTATAGGATTTCATTTAACTGGCTGCACGGTTAGTTCGCACGTTTTGACAAACCGTGCGTTAACCGTGCATTAGCTACTGCCTTGGCCACCCTTCCTGCATGGTTTGGCTGCACGATTAGACAAACTGTGTGCCACCCGTGTGGAAGCTACTACTTCAAATACCAACTTCATAGGGTTTGGCCACACGGTTTAGACAAACCGTGCGCCTCCCGTGTGACTTACATTTTTTCCCCAAAACTCATTCCAAGTTCTCCCGACTCTCCCATTCATCACCCTTAACTTTATAACCATTAAAATCTCCAAGAAAGGGTTACATATCAGAAATTAGGGGTACTACAATAGATTAATCCATGATTTTTAAGTTCATGTGGGATATACAAGTCAAAATATATTAAACCCTTGTGTGATGTACTATCAATTATATAGTTTAAAGTAATCCATTGAAGAATTTTTTAAAAATCATGAAACTAAGAAATATATTTTCAAAAAAATATTAAATGGTGGATTATATGACATACTCTTGATTTTTTATAATCAAGGAGTAAGCCACAATGTAATATAAATTTATTAAGGTATTTGTTCCTTCCCATTACAGATATAGTTTCGAGGCTTCTATCATGGTATCATCACCCTTCATAGATCCACCCCCAATTATCTATTGTTGAATGACTAGAGGGAAACAAATTACAGTTATATGGCTATATTTTCATGGATCTCAAGGTTTCATAGTGTGCATACATTTTTCTCATCTAGTCTCTCTGATTCATCAATTAATATTTCAGTCATCTCATCATTAGAGTGTTAATCATAGACATATATATAATATTTTTGTTGTTGAACCTTGATAGGAATTAATACCTCTAGAATTATACAAGTTAGTTTGGGTTATCGTGGATTTTAATATAGGTTGTGGTGTGTTCATCCCATAATGAAAATAACTGTATATATGGCAATGAAATCATGGATTTTTCAACATGAAATGAATTATATATGATAGTGGTTTATAGAAATCCTATATAAATCTATATTAAACATCTAGATTGTTGGATGAATTGTTGTACTGGATAGTATACATATACATTCTCACCTCAACAAAGAGGAATATAAATGGTTAACATCATCCATCAATATCAAACGAGGGACCAAATGTCTGGGAAATATATTATACATATTGAAGTTCATGCTAAATCCCATTTTCAAGTGCCTAAGTGGACATATTTTGACCTGTTTAGAGAATAAATTTGTGTCTATAAGGATGATCATGAAATACCTAGTACCGTTAGGAGGGAATAGTGCCATGGCATCAATTCCCAATATTGAACATTTCTAAGGGGGTTTAAGGGTATACTTCATATCAACTCGTTGATGGATGAAGTTATCATATATCTA
Source organism: Viscum album (assembly GCA_963277665.1). NCBI lineage: Eukaryota > Viridiplantae > Streptophyta > Magnoliopsida > Santalales > Viscaceae > Viscum > Viscum album. The sequence goes on from OY728151.1 coordinate 112,280,200, forward strand.
GAAAGAATATTTTTTTTACTAATTCAATGTTTTCAAGAATCTTTGATGGCTAGAAGTATCCATGTCTCATTATTTAATGTATGAAAATTCATATAACGGGTGGGTTTCATAAGAACCAATCTATACATCTTTCATGATTTACTGGAGTATCCTCCTTCGATTCATTTAAGAATAACTCCCTCAAATCCTCATTTTTTTAGTAATTTTATGGATTATGGTCATTGTAGATGATGAAATATTATACTCAATGATGTATATCTTACTTTATAGCTCAACTCGATTGGTGAACCCAATTATAATTTTCTTACATCATAGGTTATATCGATAAAAATATAGAATATATCAATGAGAATAAAGGCTCAATTTGACTCATGGTGGTGTTAAAAATATTCATTTAATTAATTTTATTATTAATGAATAGACAAACCACTATCAATAATTGATATGAATGACTTTCCCATCATAATTTAGATCTAAAATGGTTATAGATGTCATTGTCAATGAATATCAACGGGAATTTGGTAAATGAGACATGTGAGAATGTGTTGGATTCGAAGTGAATTAAAGCATTCATCCCTATAAATAATAATTTAATGGAATCAAATATTCTTTTGGGATGGAATAGTATCCATTAATTTTAATTATCACCAAATATGAATCTCCATTAATATTTAATAAAGACATTAGTATTTTAGGGCTATGTCTGACCCCGTAATGAGGCCCACTATTCTACCTCATTTTTAGTGTATCATATTATAGTTAGAAAGAGTACAGATGTATTTATTTTTATATTTAAAGTAATATAAACCCAAGAATAACCCAATTATATTTTAGATTTCCACAATTCAAAAAATTTGGCACCATGTGGCAGAAAAAATTACATTTCAATTGATTCGGAAGTTTAATAGATGGAAAATATATGTTCATCATAGAGTATCGTGTATACATGTAGTTTCTGTAGGAAATTGTTTCCTATAAACGAAATATGAATTTTTTTCATTTGGATGACATTTGGAAACAAAATATTGATGTGAATTTTTTATAAAATGACCACAAAACATGTTAAATGAAAGGTTAGCATCAGACAACCAAGGATGTTTTTGAGTGGTCAATATGAGAGACCCAGTGAAATATATTATACATAGAATAATATATCAGGTACACCATAGTGAAAATAAATGCTGGGTATTTCGTTTTAATATTAGATTATTGGTTCTCACTATTAGACATTTTCATATTTAGATAATAAAATCTATTCTCCTTGCTCATATCATTCTTTTAACCAAAGAGGGTTCAAAGAGATCACTCTAATATTAACATATATAGGATGACATAACTCAATATATATGAATCATATATAATAATTAGAATAAAATACACTATTTTATATCATTAAAATATTTATAAAAATTAAAATCCTAGTGATACATGATCTCTTATTTCATTGACAGCGTAAATGGAACATACTTTGGAAGGTATGTAGTTAAGGGGAACATTATATACATATGAAATCCTTGGAGGTATGTCAACTCATTTAGGTTTTTTTAAAGATTAATACTGATTATTTTATTATAAATTTCATTAAGGGGTAAATTTTTATGTTGGGATACCATAGAGTCAATAAATTTTCAAAAATATTTTTCATAAGCACATTTTAATGGTATATCTTCATGAATTGATTTGATAGACTGATTAATAAAAAAACAAAAATGTTAAGATGATTAACTTTCTTTTAACAATTGACCACAATATCATTCATATAGAACATCATTGTTATCCACAAGAAGGGATATAAAATATGGATTGTGGTAAATTTTTATATTGAACCACCATTTCTAAAAAAAATAGCCTTACATACATACAATATACAACTTGTAATTCCATGATGTCAGCAGAATCATCATCCATATATTCCATACATATATATTAATTTTATCTATAAAATATAGGTATTAGAATATTGAGTTTCATTAATTATTAGTTCCATTATTGATACTATTAAATCATCCTTTTCGATGTAAAAAATATGAATCTTGAAATAATTTCAGATCATAATTTTCCTATTAATTTTCTTGTAAGAGGTTATTATTCTATGTCCCCTCAGGTCTTGAAGATACTAAATAAATCTATAATTATTGATCCTATTAGTAACACCATTTAATTTTATAGCTTCTGTAAGATTTTATTTTCTTCACTATCTATTCAAAACAATGGTAGTTATTTGATAGACCTAAACAATCAGTAGCCACATGATGTCAAAATCTAATCACATCGTAATAAAATCTTACTAAAATATATATTGGGATATTTTTAACTACGATATGTAACTATCATATTCTACAAGGTTTATAGTAGTGTTAATCAATATAGTGCACGAATATACCCTTTCATATATTTTCTTTTCTTTATTCATCATTTGTTGTTGAAACACCTTCCATGTGTGTCGAAGAATAATCCATAATTTTCCATCTTCATATTCACCACTATTAGGGTCAGATAAAATAATATAATTATGAGATTAGAGAAATGTTTTTGGGGTATTATTAACACGGTATGTGTAAAATAATCCCTTGAAATTGTCTACCTTTTCAGGTTTGGATTCCCCCTTTAGATAGGTAGAAAATGTTTTACAAATCATGTAATATAATTCTATATATCATTTACATTGGATAAAATTGTTTTGTATAGGTGTAATTAACATCAACTAGACCATCATTGTAAAAATTACATTTTGGGGTCCAAATTAATCCACATGGATAGTATAGTATTTTTCCACTTCATTAAATTTTGTTACTCAAATAAATCATCTTCATTATCATCATATAAGAGTAATGTTATTGAAGGGATAGATTCATTTAATAATGAGAACATTCAGAAAAAAACCATTCCACATATCCATATTTTGTACATCAATACAATTATTGGGAAACAAAAAATATTCACCAAATTAACTAAATTGTTTCATTAGTGTGATTTTCATTTCAACAACTGTAGTGATTTTTATAGAGTCATCTACTATAAACTAACATTCACTAATTTTATAGTGATAGGGATATACATATTTAGATTCACTAGATTGTAAAGGGGAATAATCACTGTAATGTATACATACATTTCAATTAATATAATATTTTATTCATTGATGGTATGATAGTTTCACTATCATGTGTATATGGAACTAGGACCTCACCATAATATCATTTAATTCCATGTATTATTCCACCACTATAAACTCATATTATGAAATAATATCATATATTTTTTTATTCAAAACATTATTGTTTTGAGTGGTCTCTACTATCACTTTGTATTATAAAAAATTGACATGAGGGAGGCCGACTTTTATTAATATGAATGATATATTAGATAGTTCATATTAGTATAATGTTGATCCCAAATCCATTATTTACATAGAATTTATGAATTCCAATATCTTAATAATTTAAATATATGAACAAGTGTGTGTTGTCTCTATAAATATTAGTTTCTATGTGTTGTTCCTTAAAATAAATGTTTGTATGGTATTCTAATGATTCAATATTTATGGGATATATCTCAGCTACTGAAAGATCAATATCTATATTTTTTTTGAATCAAAGGTTCTCAATAATGGACATAAAAAGTTCATTAGATTCGTGAAGGGAATCAAGGAGTGAAATATTTTTTATGGATATAATTATTTTCTTCCAAATTAATTATTTATTGACTAGAGGTTTATGATTCTTATCATGATGTTTTTCTCGAACATGAAGATTAGGGACCAAAGTAGACTATTATATACACACATTCCCTAGACATGAATTAGGGGTACCATTATCATCTGGGGGATGGGATGAATGAGACTTCTCATATTTTGATGTCAAACCAAAATTGTATTTTAGATATCTAGTCATCATGTACATTTTGTTCTGGAAGAACAGAATAGATCATCTATCTTTTGGTATTGGTGTTATATATATATATATATATATATATTACATATGTAAAAAAATTATGGCCGTTAGGGTCAATCAAATTTTTAACTTCAGAAATACATATAACCATCTCTATAATTATTGATGGGAATGATGGGTTTGTAAAAATATTCATTAATTAAAACAAGATTTTTCATTTGGAAAAAATTTTAACATCATTATTTTTAATCCACATTATATGAAAATCAATTTTGGAAGGGAGGTTTATGTCCTCCCAATGATGTGGGTCATAAATAAAAAATAGTCTCGATGGAATATGGTATAGGAATTAACTATTCCACCCAAATCTCATCTATCTGATGATGACCGGAGAAAGCATTGAATGGCTACAATGATAAAGATAGAGAATCTAATATTAATTTTTGTAATGGGTTTATGAATTTTTTATTTAGTTAAGTTATAAGAATTTACGTTCACGAATTATTGATTTTATGGTCATCTAGTCATCATAATTATTTATAATCATTTATGTAACTTCATTATAGTCTCTATATCCTTCTACTAGTGTGAAAAAGACATAATGTAATTATTGGGGGGAATTACCAATATTTATATTTATATAGAAATAAATTGTTTACATTATATAAGTGATGATGCAGTTATCTTAAATGTTGTTCCACAATATTCAATGGAAGGGGTAACTATCTGAGTGATCTTTCATACTAAATTAATCTAGAAAAATAATCCCTAAAAGTGTAACAAGGATATGTTCTATATCGGGTGAAAATAATATCATGACTCTTTATTTTCAATGGAAAATCATTTCTATTTTGTTCCAAATGGTTTGGGAGATTCTTTTCATTTTCTCCCACTTCATGACTGTGTTTTTTGTTCATTTCTGCTTCACACGTGGTACCATATGATATTTTACATATTTAGGAAAAAAAATTTGTATTGATTATTATTTGAGTGTGATAGTCCAAACATCCACTCCAGTGTATTTCTTATCTTATACTTATGGTGTAAGATGGGAAATGGATTTAAAATTCCAAATGTAATCCTCATGAATTTTGAAATGAATAAAAACACTTAAAAACATCCCTAATAATGCAAGGGAATGAGTTTCATTTTTAAGACATGAAATATATTTCTTATTCATTTCTATAACAACTAAAATTAAAAAATATTCAATATTAATGAGAATTTTGAAACATTCCACATAAAAATGATATCAAAACCCCTTCTGTTTTCAAAATATTTTCAATTCAAGATGATGAGGACCTTTTTTATCCTTGGTATTTTGTTGAACTAGTAAAATAACTATTGTAAATGATATATCAAATTATAAATAGAAGTAGAGGATAAGTTGTTATGGAATATTAATATATATATTTATAGTGTTTTTATAAATAAGTTTATCTTTTTCCTCTTATTTTTCTTATATTACCATCACAAGGTAGAATATTGATGTAAAGTGGAATACATAATTATTTTGAAATCACATCTCATTGAATATCTGGAATATGGGATTCCTGAACTTTTTAGCTGTGGGATCCATTCCCCCCCCCCCCCAGGATTTGGTTTCCTCACTGGTTGAATTTATGTTCCTTACACCTATAAATTTTGCATCGTAGTTTTAAGGGAATCAATGGATTTAAGGATTTTGTATCGCCCCATCTCTTGAATCAATGCTCATGTAGAAACTGTGAGTATAATATTCATGGGTTATCTAAATTTATCTTTCTATTGATAACTAATTCATATGATCTACGCAAAAATCATATGAAATACAGGTGTATTCTACCATATGAGAGGATATTATTTTTACCCTATGACCACTAGGTTTAAATAAACTAATTATCCAGACCTCATGTTATCAAAATTACATGAATCATATTCTGTTGATTGAGTGGTTACATATTTTTGAGGGGACTCACTAACAGTGTATTACAAGCCTTGACCTGGGTGATTCTTTTAGTAGGTACATTGACTCTATGTATTTCATTATAGACTCACTTTATCTTCTCATTATCAACCTTATACAAAAGAATCATCTCCTCAGTATAAATTTGTTCTATTTCTTGGAGTCTTGGGTTGTTTGTGGATATAACCACATCATTCCCTATATTTTAACATGAATTCGTTTGAGAGAGAGGAAACTAAATATATTGAGGATTTCCAAGTCATGTGTATCCCTCAATTATTGGTTGTGAATTACTTCTTCATGTATTTTATCTTACACCGTATTCCAATCCTATTCTTCATTTCTATATTATTTAGTATTAGTATCATGATCTATATTATATATGGTGGATATTATAATGATATTCATGGATGTGAATTTAACATCAGTGATCATATCTTCATTCATGTCAAAATAGTAATGGAATATATAATCCTTTAAGAATATTTTAATAGAAGTTCCAAAATTCTCTATTATATCGTTGTTAAGGTATTCATGACATACAACCCTTGTGATGTTATAAATTTTATCCTTAATATTCCACTGAATAGAATTTATGGGAGTCCACCCTAATGGATACAATGACTTTATTCACTGAGTATAATCATAATAAAAAAGAGGTATTGTAACGAAGAAAACACAAAGAGGTGTTTCATGTGAAGAAGACCTATTTATAAGAAACAATGCATTTTTGGATGAGGGGGAGATAAAAATTACTCCAGAGTAGTAGGAATGGTTGAGTTTTCATCTATCTCTATTTTAGACATTTTAATATGTTGTCTATGTTATTCTATATAAAAATATGGTGGTAAAAATACCCTAGCCTTATATGATGGGGTTTATCTTGTAGCATGTATATGGAAACTAATATCATACACCTATTAGAATTTATATTCTCTATTATTTAGTGATCTAGATGTAATATATTTTATGGGTTATAAATTCTCACTATCTAGAGTTACTATGTTATTGTAAGCTTTATATTCCCCAAACATGAGGCATGTTTAGCCTTTTTTCATACTGATATCGAATCCAATCAATGGATCTCCCTCATTTATTATTTAATTTTTTATATTGAGGAATAATTGGAAATTACTATAAAGAGTAACTAGAAAATAAATAACCAATTCCCAAGATGATTCCTAATTCATTAAAATTGTAGGTCGTGTCCATGATAGACCTTGTCATCTAAAAGGATTTGAGAAATAGAGAGATCTATATTCTTAATATCATATAATATGTACAGTAAATGGGTTTTTAGTTAAAATATATTAGATAAACTTCATACTAATAATGATGTAATTTGTGAGAAATTCATATTGTTTATTTGACATAGGGTTTTAAGAAATTAAAATGGTAGCCATATCGACATGGAGACAGAAATAATTTACTAACATTATATGGTCAATATATTCTCCATAATAAAAGTATCAATTATTGATGTGGTAGTGATTGATAAAAAAAATTGTGATAAAATCATTGTTTATATACCGCATTTCATGCATCTCAAATTCAATATCAGAGAGTTGTTATAAGTTAAAAAAATTTCTAATTTTGTATCAACCAATTATTCTAACATTACTATGGAAATATCTTCATACTCTATGTGAGGTTAATTTACATGATTATATTGTAACAGTAATTTATCCAATAAATTTTTAGAATAAGTAAGATTATTCAAAATCTCACCAGTATCAACTGAATAATAATGATCTGAGGAGGCATTGGAAATTATTTTCACCTCAGGAAACCTTTTAAACTAGATGATATTTCATTTGTTGATGATCATGTTACCAGTATTATTAGTCCTAATATATAATTTTCCACCCTATATTTGAGAAATTTTGAATTAGGCTTGAGAGTTGGAGGACCATAATGGAAGGTTGTTGAATCATTGTGTGGATGGACATTGTAATGAGCACAATTGGTAAGGCCATAGTGGTTTTTTATCTCAAATTTTATATTATGGGGAGGGGCTCCGTTCTTGTTATCATATCAATCATTGGGAGGCCCAATGTAATATATAACATGGGGAGGACCTAAACAATTGTTATCTTGCTGCTTCACTTGGGGGGGCTTCTGGTTTACCACCATATAATGAATATTCAGAAAACAACTTTAAGGGATGGCCTCTAAAGCTATTGGAAAATTTTATATCTGGATGACCTCCAAGTTAAGTAGTTGTTGATTTGATTAATTTGGTTTAACTCTTATCAATAGGGTATTTGGGATATGTGGAGTGCATCTACAACTATAATAATGATGAAAAAAATCTTAAATGATATTTAAATTAGTATATGGAGGGCCTATGTCTATGAGACTCTAAAAATAAACATTAATTTTTTATTATTATTGTACCATGTGGGGGACCTCCATCAACATAGATTCATTCTATCATTTATGAAGAGCTAGAATATCCTAATACAATAACATGAATATTCCAATAAACCTCAAGAATATCTGTGTCCATGGGGGATGTCACATACTCTTGGATTGAATGTATCCCTTGGACTCACCTTCATCTAGAGGTACATAATTAGATTATCATGTTCAAACACTCATTTTTAATTTTGGTTTCATAGTTTGGGATACAAAAATTGTGAATAAAATAACACTTGTTAATATACATTGTTATTGTCATAATAATAAAATGAAGATCATAGGATAGGGAGGGAATATGGGCCTTCCCATTAGAAATTACTATATTATCCTATTAGGATTCTTGTGAACAAGTGGGACTTTAAGAATTTGAATTGTATTCCTACATAATATGTTAGAGATCTTCATTTGTGTGGGGAGGAAAAAGATCATCCTCCATGATCACTATTGTAACATCCAATTATTAATTATATATATGTGTAGGATTATGGACCTTCACATCAATTTTAATTAGAATGTATACATGTGATTCAAAAATCCAACATGGGAATGATACTTATCCTTGGTTTTTATTACGATATAACAATTGGATTAATTAATGAAATATGGAATATAACACCCCTCTTAGAACACATTTATGATATATAGGTGTGATTGAGAGATGCCAATATAGATTTGATAATTCTCCATATTAATTATTAGGATATTATAATGGTATTCATGATTTTGATTAGGAATAGTGAAAAAGGACTACCCTTTATATATTAGTCGGATGTGCTGAAGGCATTATAGGTATAAGTCATAACATATATCTGCTCCCACTCATCCACTATCATGAGGATATACCATTAAATTTCATAGTTTTGGTAAGAAATGTGATACTTAGTCTCAATATTTATCATGATATAGTGATGGAATTCATTAGTGTGAGAAATTATATGATCATTCTACTCATCCTCCATCGAAATATTTTGAAGGGCTCCATAGGTGTGCTCATGAATATGATCCTCTTATATGCTCATAATTGTGATATGTCAATGGGTTTTAGGAATTAAATTTAATTAGAAATATAATAAATATTATCATATAATATTGGAATATGGTTTTAGAATTTTTGGGTGTAATTGGATATAGTAATGTGAGAATATTCATTATATTTAATATTTCCTAACCCCCATACATGCATCCTCCATGATACATATGTTTTAAATAATTTGGTTAATTTCTCTAACCTGGACATCCTGAAATATTAATGATATTTTGGTTATATTCAGAGTTAATTATGAAAATTTCTCATAGGAGGCCTTTAGTTAAACTCTTGAACAACCATTTGATTGTAATAAATATCATTTTTACCAATACACTTTAAGGGAGGTGTGTGTTTCTACAATCACATGATATAATCCTAAAACAATTAAATTTTGGAACTATAGCCACTCTCTCCTCCAAAGACCATCATTTATTAGAGGTTTTCTAGGTGTTTTATCACCTGGTTGATTTTGCAATCCACACATAGAGTCAGGTTGAAACCATTGAGTTAGTACTCTTTTAGTAGGATATTCACCAAATCACATGAGATGTATTGAGATATTAATATCATACATCATGATTGTAGGGTTACATTGGTTATTAATATCATACTGTATATCCAAATATTTATATGGAAGAGTATTGTAGCCTAAGGTGATAATAACCCACCACCAATTTGTATAATATTATGAAACATGTAAAGATTAAGTTAATAATTCCACGTCTATGTTATGGGAGATCTTGTGGGAGACAGAAACCATAAATAAATAATCCATTAATGTTGCATCCCAATAAAATTATTTGTAAATCAATATCATTTATAGGTAATTAATAACTAATCAAATCACCATTAAAAATATTGTATGTTTTGATTCATTACATAATTGATTTCAAATTATGGGTGGTCACTGGGAATGTTTAATTTCAATTTTGGTTGTACATTGGTTATGAGGATGGAAGGTTGGTTAATCCATTATGGGGACTTCTTTCAAGTACGATACTCTCTTATAAGTTTATTTGATGTTCATGAATCCTTCCAATATGTAATGATAGTTACATATGTGAGGGTGATGTATTGTTACCATGAATTGATGTTTATATATATATATATATATGGTTTAAATTCTATCAATATTTATCATTATGGTTATAATATTGATTAAATTGACAGATATGGGAAATATCAGATTTACTTCCATGAAGAAAGGTATTTGGTGTTCTGGAGTCTGGATGAATCCCATGAATGGGGATTTATACATATATTTATGAATTGAATTTTAACTCCTTATGTTAATTGTTGCTAAACATTATATGTCATACATTTTATTGTTATGTGGAAAATACTATAGTAGTGCCTTTAAAGGATCCACATACATTACTATTTGATGATCCATTTAACATCATGAACATAGGAAATAATTCAATTATTTTAACATCATATGGAATAAACTATATAAAATAATAATTAAATTCACTCATTTATGACTATTAGTAGATATGAACATTTTAATATTTATTGTTGGACATATATAAGAGTATCCCTTTTTTGTTTATCATAATTCTTGGTAGTTAAATAGGAGACATTATGGTTTGAGAATACTCTTAGTAATAGGCACATAAATGTATGTATAGTTCACGACTAATGATAAATAAATTATTAAGGATTATTGGACTCATATATGATATGGACCTTAGAGGAAGGTTTGAGTATTACTATAGATTGGAGGCCTATATAAGGATTACTAACTTGTTTCAAGAAAACATGTAACATTCTTGTCGGTAACATTATTTTTATGGAAAACCAATATTGAACATATTGATATAGAGTTTTGTTCACACATATAATTAAGATAGAGACCATCATTATCATTGTACTATATGATCACTGAATCTTAGCTGGTTCGATAAATAATGGAATAAAACATATAAATTTTTTATCACGGTTTTCAAAATCTAAATTATTAATGGAATAAAATAATTATTTGGAAAAAATGATTGTTTATAACTTATTAATTTATATAATGAGTCCATATTTGAGGAATGAGTAGCCGATTCTCAGTATTTAGTTGGCAGGAACTAGTGAGTGTCAATATGATATTTTGGGAAACATATTTTTCCCAATTAGTTGATAAAAATTTAAGGAATCCCCTAATAGGATTTTTATAGTATATAAAATGGAAATAGGTTACTAGATCCCTATAATGGTAGTTGGAAGATGTAGCACACATGTATGGAATTGGGGAAGTCTTTCATCCTAGAGAATGACCTTGTGTAATGTGTTACTGAAGTTAATATGAGACTAGGGTGATTAAAGAAAGAGTATGTAGTCCTACATGATAAACCTAACTATTATAGATGTTTGAGTGAAGTGTAACCCTATAGTTGAGGCATGGGAAAAAAATTTCCTTTGAAAGGAGGCATTGGAAATGGTTCAGTATAGAATGGGGGAAAATGAAATGTGCCTCCCAATTATGAGTTTCTTAGTGAATAATATCACTAAAATAGAATCATGGTAGAAGTGTCTCCCTAATACAGATGTCGAGGAATATTGTTTTCCTAGTATAGGACTTTTTAGAGGAAGAGGGAATACAAAACCCTGTAAAGGATCTCTTGGGTAACATGGTGGTGTGGTATTTAATTATGGTTCTTCTAGGAGGGGGTCTATCACCCTTTTATAATAAGAGAATATTTATAATGTTATTTGATAAAAGTTTTAATGTAAAAACCATACAACGATAAAATTACTCAGAATTTAGATTTTGTCCTTATATTTGGAATTCGAGAGTCCTTTAATGGAATATTGAGAGATCTGAGAATTTGAGGAAGTGGATCACTTCTTAGAATTATGATCATGGGTTATCTTAGTTTCCCCTTCTATATTTTTTTCATTTAAATGGAACACAAATGAGATTTTTTAAAAACAAGAAAGTATGTAATTGGGATTAGTTAACACCATCTCATATGACCTAATATGGTCAGAACATTATTGAATTATTTTCTGGGTATAGCCAATTAATTCTTTTATGAAAAGTGGCACATGTATAGAGACCATATTGCATAGTGTTATGCATAAAGGAGGAACTTATGTTGGAGGGCATGAAAGTAATATCATTAAAAAATGAGGCATTTTTGTAGGGGGCGTGGTGAAAGAAAAATTAGAAAAAAGGGGACCTGAGTATAGAAGAAATAAGTTATCATCAACTCTTTTCTTTCAAATGATAATATTCTAAAATTCCATGATTCACACCCGTAATCATAAGGGTGTTCTAATAGTGGAATTATCAAACAAGGGTGATTGAGAATAAAAAATAAAAACAACAAAAAATAGTTAAATGATCACATACCATATGATGGGAATCTATATAAGGATATGACACGCAATATGACTACTTATGAAATTATCAACCCTATAACCAACACTATCCACTATGAATAAAAACACATTTGTTCCTAACGTGAATTAAGAATAATTTTTATCATTTATTTGTATTCATATCGATTTATTTCCAATCACAAGACCATTTGTTAAAAATTTCCAATTTATTGAACACTCAATCAGTTTAAGTAATGGTTATTTATTCTATATTATAAAGTAAATTTCCATAATACATGATCCTATTTTTGATAATAATTATCAATAATTTCCAACTAAACCTTCTCATTATTAATTCATTAAACCATAATAGAATTTTAATAAACCATGACCATTTTTGATTAATAAATTATTTACCATTATATAACTTCACATCACTATAATAAACTTGTTCCTATATCAAAAAAGATAACATGAAAAATGAAATAATAAAATAGTATAAAATGGTCATATATAAACTAATACAATCCCCACAATATCATCCAAAACACAATTATAAATCAACCACACCATATCACCATTATCCACATAAAAATAAGACATCCACATTATAACATACTTACCAACCCTACCATTATAATCCACCCATAAAAGATCTCAATTTAAATCACAAAAAAGAATAATATAATAAAATAATTAATGGAAGAATATAAATATTCTATAAACAATGTATATCAAAAAACCTCAAACATAGAGTCAAATAATAAAAACTGGAATAAACCATGAAATACTACGATTCATTATCTCCAAAAATTAATTTCATAATTTTAATTATGATTTTACTATAATAATTAATTTATTTAACTTCAGACTATAAAAAACCATAGAAACATAAATTTTAAAAAACTAATAACATTAATATACTTCAAAAAAATATTATCATTTCATGAATAAAAAATACTAAACAATTATGGGGAATATTAATAAAAATTACTAATTCTATAATAATTAACCTCTACATCAATATATATTTTTTTAAATTTTTATATAGGATATTAAAACCTTTATACTAATAATCAATATAATAGGACAAGATGAATAAAAATTACGTATCATAATGTAGTAACATGAAAATAAGAATAATCAAATGTGAATAAATAACACTACCCCTTTCTATTTTATTGATTTTGGTTCATTATATTTTTAGGTCAATTTGAAATATTTAAACATTGAAAACAGATGAATAATAATCCAAAATATGAATCCTAAAATTGGAAATTATATTTAAACATCTTATATATAAAGTTTAATCCCTAGTGATCATGTGAAAGAATGAAACAAGGAATGAATAATATGCCACCACAAATCCTTTCCATAAACAAAGAATCATTATAAATAACACAATAAAACGAATACATCAATAAAATCCCAAACAAGGAAAAAATAAAATAATGGGAACCATGCTTACATTTCATTGAGTGAATAGAAGCCAATATAATATTAAACGAATGAATAAAACAAGATCCTTTGGATTGATAAAATATTACACCAAAACCTAGAGTATTATGATCAATTACATTTGATTATGTTAAAAATGAATTATTTCACAACAATCTTTTGATCTAGGGATGATGAAGTAATTGGAACGAATTTAAAATACACAACTAATTTATAAGTATATTATATAAATACTATATTATGGTAGGATTTATTAAATTATTGTGAAATCCATCCTAGATCTATGATTCACTACATGATCCTCCTAATCATTTCCCTTTTCATTTAATTAGTTAATGTTTCCATTAATGATTTGAAAAGGATTCATAGAGAAAGATGGATTACCACAAAACAATATATGAATCCTTTGAAATCATAGTGTAATTCTCACCATTATCCCTAAAATGAGAATCATTAAATAACAGTCATGGACCATCTTATGAGAAATAAATAATTAAACCCAAGAAATATGTAACTAAGGAATTAAATAGATAGAACCTCCCATATCCTATCCTACTACCATAATATAATAAGTTATTTTGTAAAATTAAACAAAAAATCATAGTCCTTAGTTAACATTAATAAAAAAACTATACAATTTTCTTCAAACCCCAATAGATATACAAATTTTACAATGGAAAACCATACAACCAAATAATACAAATGTGATCATAACATCATTAACTCTTTAAATATAAAATTAAAAAATAGACTCCTTCAATATCCTTACAATTCCTCACTCAACACCCCAATATAGCTTTACCACTCATTAAATAGTAATGTATGGGTCTAGATAAATATTTTAAATTATATTGATTACCTTAATTTAGCAATAATTTCCTCAATTAATTCAATAATGTCTTCCTAATATATTATTCTTTAGGTTTTTCTAGTAACATATTCAATATCTAGAAATTCTTTGAGAATATAATGATTATTCTCAATTATATTCACATCCATCAATTTAATAAAATAAACGATTTATAGAAATAAACACTTTACTATTTTTTATAGTTAAAGAAAATGGAAAAAACCTCCATCTACTATATATTACCACTTTACTTGTGAGTTATATCTTTTTATAAATCTATATTTCTTATAAGTAGTATATAGGTTTATAAATTTAAGTTTTCTCAACAAAACATATCATATGGTCTCATCATCCAATAAATACTTAACAATGTCCTATTTTCTATATAAACCACTACATGAACTGCTTTTTTCTAATACCACCATAAAACACCACACTAATTGATCATTATTTTTCCTATTTTAATTTCTATGTGAATTCAGACCTTAAAAACTCCATTATACAGTCTTTATTTAAGTGACTAATCACCAGATTTGATTCTATTTTTTACTATTTAGTTATTAACATTAATAACAGAGTACCATATAATATTATCATATCATTGTATTTTTATTAACCATTTACATCCATTTTGGATCAAAATGTACTTATTTTGATGCACTATGTCATTGATTTCATCATATGTTTGATATTTATGCATTTAATTTCAGTGTGATATTTTATAAACTAGAAAAAAATAAATACCACCTCAATTCCCAAAAACATAATGGGATAAAACACACTAGTATGAATTAGACAATGAAGACATAATGATCCATTATTCTTTATCTTTTAGGGATTTGATAATATCTCCCCCTCATGTGTGCATCAAATATCCTTACCAAATCTCCCTTCAAATTTTGACATAAATTGTGATTATGAATCATTTACCTTTGACTTGAAATAATTTTCTTCATTTTGTTGTTATATATGTCTTAGACATATTTTTCCAAAGTTAATTTATTCTTATACCATGAGAATATATAATTACTCCTTGTATTACTCTATATTAGGAAGGTAATTCCTTATCCATACATGTCATAATACACTATTATAATCATAAATTAATTATTATCTCATTTTATATTGAGTACTCAATTGAAAAGATTACACACACATAAGTGATTATGTTTAAAAAAATCTAAGAAGTGAATCTATATATTTTATAACTCTTTCCTAGATGGACCTAATCATTCACCTGTTTTATCATTAATATTTTTCCAATTTCTAACCAATTATAAAATAAATATATATTCCCATATTCATAAAGACTCAAATTTCCCAATATATTAGATGATTTTTTGTAACCGAGTATCCTTGAACTACTATAATTTATATATATAAGAAAATAATCTACCCTGAAAGCCTTCTCATTATTATATTTTTTATTCCATGAAATTTCTTGCACTGAGCACACATAATTTGGATTTTCATTGTCGATTTCCAATTATTTAATTGTATAATTATTCTTTCTGTAAATAAAGAGAACTTATTATATAACGGAATGTGTTTCACAATAGTCCAATAATTTCTACATGATCCCCAATTAAATTTTATTCAATATGTTATTTTCATTCAATCATAAAACTATTTTTTAAGATATAGTTATTAAAAATTCCCTAATTGTATTTTTAATTTGATTTGAGGGATATTTATTAACTTATGATTTTAAAAACTAGGGTTACATGTATTATGGATAACATAAATACATATCATAATATTTTATGGTACAAGATAACTAACTATATAATTTATATTTGTTTAGTTGTAATTTCTTAATATTTTCACGCTATATCTCTATAGATTTCAAAATGTTTTTGGAATTTTAGTTAAAACTCAATGTTTTTTCTTAATAATTTTATCTAAATTTTTTTATCTTTTCACCATTTTATTATCACTTCATATATGATATATTTCACTTTTATATACATTTATTTTATTAATAGATGAATTGGACCATTATTTGTCAAGAAATTATAAAATTTTATATTCATACAATCAAATACCTTTTAGACTTAATCATCTAAAAATATTCCAAACTATATCATTTACATATATTTTCCTATTTTAAAGTAATATTTTATTTTCTTCATCATGGATACCACTTCATTTTTGAATTATTTAGTTCTTTTTTTATATTATTTTGATAAATAAATTATGGTAATTTTTTACCTTATCATATTTACCAATTTTTTACATAAATCAAGTCACATGTCATTTTATTCTAAAAAATAACTATGTTTTTCATGAATATTATATAACCAAGTTATTTTATATTGAAACCATTAATCACATATATAGTATTAATTATATTGATAACCAAGTACAAAAATAAGAATCATAATGGGTTAATGATACATAGGAAAGGATGTATTATAGTTCTAGTAGAGATGGGATGGATTTGTATTTCCATATTAGAAAATATTTTTTTGGTAGTTTGGTTTTTATGGATATAGTATTTTTGGGTTCCTTTTGGTTTTTAAGTGTCTTTTTACATTTATAAATATATACTACACGATATGAAATTAATTTTAAAGGTAATAGATCACAAAAGAAACCATGTTTTCATGCATCAAGAACATAATGTGATTTTATAATTCATTATAATATAACATATTCCATTAACTAAATTGTGTAGGTTTATCAAGTACCCAATGTTATATTATGTTGGTTAATCATCCCCTATATCATTACCAAGTACTCGAGGGATCTGAAAATAATTTATAAAAGTGATGAGAAAATAGGTAATACCCATTTTAAATAAATAATATTCATTTAGGGGCTCCAATTCATGATCCACCTCACTAGGTTGGCTATATCCACTTCTCTTTTACATACCCTCATCCTTACCAAACGAGCTAGGTTGATCCAAGAGCATCATCATTACATATTGAGTTCAGTGACTCTATCTTTTTATTCTTCATTTTAGTCTATCCCTTTTCCACTAATTTATGTTTACTAGAAGTATATAACATAGGATTATTCATACAAATAATACTTAAATCCTTCATGAAAACATGGTTTTCATGAGGAATAGAAATAAAATGCCATGGATGCGTGAAAACAGAACGTTTCATGCCACATGAATTAAGGTATAGGAAATAATGATTCATTCTATGAATTTATTTAATTGGGGGTGAAAATTTATTTTAAATTAGAGGAGTATTTTTATTTATATCTAATATGTATGACTGAATTTTAGAAACGATTGTTACTATATTTAATGTGATATCAATATATATAATCTACCTTTTCAGTTTAGTAGAATTACATTATTATTTTTCATTTCATAAATTATATTAGAAATAAAATAGAAATTTACTATTATTTATTTATATGGTTTAATAATTAAAAATCTATTATTGGTGTCTCTTTATGATGGTTAAATATAGTAATAGAATATATGGTGGAATCAAATTACCTAAATATTGTAAAAATTTATATTTTAGATGGTGGTATCAAATTATTCCTTCCATGAATGTAATTTTATTTCTTATTTTTGTTGAATGTTAAGGGTGATATGTGGATAAAAATAAAAAGATATAATTTTTGGAATAATGTTTATAATGTGAAAAGGGTTTAACATTGTAAATACATAGAAGTAATATCATACATTTTCCCTTTATATTTTATTTAATTAGTGGTTCAAGTAGAATAAAATCATAGGTTAAAGGTGAGGGTAATAATGGTGCATATTTGGACTCAGATAAAAATCTATTGGCTTTACGAGGTATTGTATATGGTTTAATAAATATTTTTTGTTGATGAGAGAAAATGATAATTAATTTAGGGATAAAATTAAAAAATATAGGTCATACAGATTAGTCAAGAGAGAAGACCTATGAGTTTTTAGTGGAACATTAGATAGTAGGCTAGATATTGATTGAAAAGGTTTGACAGTGTTTCTATTGGTGGTGATATTGAGATAATGAAAAAAATGAACAATTTATTTTATGTGTTAGATTACAAAATTAGTTAGTGGTTATCCTTTATTCCAAGTCACCGCATGGGAGCTAGCTCATGTGATAAAATTATTCTAAATGGGTTTAGACTAAGTGTTGTGTTGCGACACTATAATTTATGGCCTATTATCGGCTATATATCAAGCTAGTGGAAATGTTATAGGCTAATATAAAAAAACATATATGGGGAATAATGAGGTTTGGTTGATGAGTCAGGTTAATGGAGTGATTATTACTCAGTGATATTGGTTGAAAATGTTAGGTCACTGAATGATGGAGTATATTAGTATATAAACTACTGTTATATGGTTATGAATATTATCTTATGCTCGGTTAGTGGATATATTTGTTGGGATGAATATACATGAGACTAAATTATTTATAAGATAGTTGAAAAAACGGGTGTGGTATGTCAATATATGTATCACATATAGTGTATTAAATAATTTATATTGGAAGGTTTTCAGTGGGAAATTTAAACGATATTTATTATTACTCAAATGTTATTCAATGATGTGTTGTCTAAATTTTTGGAGTATTATGGTGATGATTCCTGGAAAAATATTTTAAAATCATAAGAATATTTATATGTGGATTTATCCTATATAATTATTAAATATTTACAACCTATGTGCTTTTCAAACCTATGACCAATGGGAGGTTCCAAGTCAGATTATCATATCAGATTAGACTATTGATCGCATACATTTAGGTTCATTGAACTTTTGACATATTATATCTAAGAGAGTGAAACTATTTCTAATTAAATATAGATTATATTTCAGAAGGAAACATTATTCTTTTTGATAGTGTATCAATAAGAGTGACATAACACTCTTTAGGAGTGAGTGAGTATGTGTAGGTGCGTTATATTTCTCCCTACGAATTAGTGAGTATTTCTTGTGGGAGTGAACTTCCCTCAGAGATTTAATTATCCCTCACAGTTATATTTATAGGAATCCCATATATTGATAAGTTATTTTAGGATTGGAATCTTTTTGAAAAATTAACTAGTGAGAAACACCATTTTGGTTTCTTTTTTAACAAACGATTAGAGATGACCATACAATATTATGAATTTTTCTAGATCAGGGTAATATAAATAATTATCAATATATATTTCTATCCTGCATACAATCACTATTTTATGTTTATAAGATTTTATTTTAATTATATATTATTGAACACCCTAGTATATGATTCTCTTATACTTAATAATTTTTTGGCATCTATTTTATTCATTAATTAAATCTGAATTTATAATCATTATATTTAGGGGAACCAATCATGGTTTCCTATTGAGTTTTATTATTAAAACCTATATGAAATCCTTAGTGAATATGATATAATTTTGGTTTATGTTAAGTTCGGGGAATGAGCCTCAACGAAGGTGATTGTTTGAGAGAAGCCCAATGGGGATAAGAAGAATTTTCAGTGTTATGGGTTAGGAATTGTAGTAAAATACCATTTCATGTTAGTTATAATATTATAAAAAATATATGGCCATACCACTTAGTGGACCCCCATTTATATATGGATTCATGATCTAAAATATTATGATTTAATTATAAAATATTTTAATATTTTTAGGCCACCAATTTTCAACCCATATGTAGTGCTTTAGACATTGAATCAATTTTTTAAATGGTTATATTATTTACAAGATATTTCTTATTATAATTTATAGTGCATAATGACCAACTTGGGTTTATAAATATAATAATACATGTTAGTAGTCTCTAGAATATTCGAAGGAATTTTTGATATATGTAATACTCTTGATCCAACAACACAGATTGGTTTTGAGATGGGATCTTCCAAGAAATATTTGAGAATTGTTTGTATTTATATTTTTGTATAACTATTTGATATAGGATATTTTATATAGAGATATAAATGGTCAAATTTAGAATAAAAAACTTATTAATTCCCATCCTAAATTTTTTTCAAAGAATTAATTTTTTAGAGATTTAATTTTAGGTATTTTAGTAAAATGATAGAGTTGAGATAATTATTAACAAATTATAATTTTATAGGGTTACAATGTATAAAAATTTTTCATACCAAGGAGTGGTTAGTGGTTAGTTTACCTATATTATTTGGAAGTCATTGTTTCTAAAAATTTACCTAATTTTTTATTGATAAACATTACATAAAAGAAAGTAGTCTCTAGTTATTTAATATTTAAGAATTAAATAATATGGCATGTTTCTAAATTAATTATTTTGGAAATAGAGCATACCCTAGCAGCTTATATGATTACATCTAAGAAACACATCACTTGAGAGTGATGTTTTATAAATTTACATGTAAGGATTAATGATCAAACACTACTTTTAAATAGGTTTGGTGAAACATGATGTTGATGAGATACAAGGGATGTGGTTGATGACATAAAAGTCACATTTAGTTGTACATAAGATGGATAAATATTTCTTCCAGATTTCTTTGACCAAAAGAGGTATGTGAATAATTTAATTTGGAGGAGGACTAATATGAAATATATATGAATTATAATAATGTCAAGTCATTTTTTATTCATGAAAAAAGGTTCGTTGTTTTTTATAATTCAAGAGTGGTGGTGTTTCCTTATTTTACAACACAATAGTGAGGGGATAGACAATCATCAAGACTCCATGATATTCCATGTGACCACTAGAAAAATATTATTCATTTTATATGGGTTTTTTAGTAGGTACTGATAAGATTTCAATATGTGTTCAGAATCTAACATGATTTAAATTATTGATTTAATGATTCTTAGAGGATTTTTTTTGGAAACATATTTAACATATAGATGTGATGATTATGACATCCTCATAATTATGAAGACATGTGATTATATTTTTTTTCAAGAGAGAACTATGTCTAAAATGTGTCTTATGAAGATTGATTTCTATAGAGATGAAATAATACATATTTAAGGAAAATATATATGGGTGATAATTTGATGAAATTCAAAGAATTTTGAGATGCCAAGATAATTCAATTTTAATTGAGAAAAATAAAATAATTGGTGATTAAATATAGATGTTCACTAAGAATGTAATGGAACAAAAAATATTATATATATATATATATTGGGAAAATAGTCATTAAAAATTGTCCAACATATTATATCAATGGGTAGATAATCAACCACAACCACCATTGAAGTCCACAAAATATAACTTAATCATAGATTGCCATCCCAAGGCACTTTGGTGGGATAATTTTAAGGGAAAACGCCTGAATGGATCTAGGATTCAAATAAGGATGATCATGATTGTATAAAATATGTAAAGGGGGGAATTATCCCTTTATATATGGGGTGGGACTGGAGCCATTATGTGAGTATTTATACCTCACTAACATTATTTTACAGTTAATGATATATGATTCTGAATAATGTAGATTCCTTCTATCATTTTAGTTGTTGTGGGACCCATTATATCAAGTGGTTATGATAACCCTTCTTAAATAATCCGGATATAAGTAGGTGTATGATTTAAATTGAAAGAATTTTGTTCAATATCATCATCCTCAAATAGAGGTAAGGGTTTCAAAAATTAAAATTTGAATGCACCCATTGATTACAAACAATATAAAAGATCCTAGAAATATTTATACCATCGTGAATGTTTAAGGAATGATTGATAGGAAAAAACAACATAAGGGTAAAACCACATACATTTTATGTGGTATCGTGAGCGTATCAACATGTCATATATCTGAGGAGTAAGTGTTTCCAGTTTGAGAGTTACACAGTGAAATGTTGTCCACTTGAATAGTATATGACATAATATTAATGATGATTATTGAATTTAAGGTTGTAATATTTACAAAAGATGGGGTTGGAGTCCATTGAGGATATTATGTGATGAAGAATATTTATGGATAATATGTATGTAGAGTTCAATTCAAATAGTTTCTTTGTTATTCCATTAGTTTGGCATGAGTTTTAATGAGTGTTTTTAATGATATTATCATCTCATGAGGTCATTATGCTCGATCATGTGCTATGTGAAGAGGCTATCCTGAATAGTGTATGCAATTTGGAAGAGTGTGTGGCCATGTAGTATGCATGTAGGTGTGGGTTTCTCAGGATAATGTTGTTCACATTATATCTAGAATGTTATGAAGAGCTATGTGGTCCTAGAACCAATTAGTTTTTTTAGAATATAGTTGTTATATACTAATCCATAATATTCAGATGAATTAAGGTCTAATATAGTTAATTTTTGTTATAACATTCTTTTACAAATATTAGGTACTTTTAGTACCCTATATTGATAATTATTTTGTTGGCTATCATTTAGGGGTTCATTTGATGAGGTTTTGGAAATTTCAAATACGATTTTCGGCTATGCATGGTTGGTGCCTGGATTTCCCAAACTGTGTGCCTTGCTAGTGAAAACTATGAAAACCCATTTAGTTAGGGTTTTCACTGTTGGCACATAGTATCCAAAACCATACACCGACCAAGGAGAAATATTCAACCATACTATTGTTGGGGGGTTCATTTTTAGGGTACATGGTTTTTATAACTTTGTAACCTTTCCCAACTAACCATGCATGAAACTTTTAATTAACTGGAACCTTTACTAAAATTTCCAAAATTTCCCTTTTTGACCCCCTCTTGACCATAACTCCCCATATAATGATTTCCAAGGTTGATAATACACTCAATGAAAAATTTGGGCTCCATAATACCCATTTTAATGTATATTAAATCATGGGGATCTTTGTTCAGTCCCTTCTCGATAATTTTTCTCTTCACATTCCTTACCTCACTCTATTTTCCTCTCTATTATTCAGGGTATTTTATATTTCCATAATGTTGGAGGATTAAATCCCTACTCTGTCAGATCTTGAATCTAGGTTTTATTCTCTGATAATCATTACTGACAATTTTTATTGGATTTTCTTTTTAGGGATTTCTATTATTGATCTCATGATCCTAAGGTAGGTGGTTCTGTTTTTGATGGACAACTTTTTTAATTAAAACATTATTTATTTAAAAGTAAATTACATAATTTAAATTTAATTGTATTCAATTGCTTTTTTAATCCCAATTACAATGACTTGTGTATTTGATGTTGATTTTTTTAAATTTGTGTAAACCCCCCAATTCCAATGAATTGGGGTGCGTTATAAAATTTGATGAAAATTGTGGAATTTAAATTTTGAAATTGAATTTTAAAATTGATTTCAAATTTATTTTTTTAAAAATGTTGTAATTTTTTTTCATATAAATCCATTGGTTCTATCCTAGAAATATTCATGATTTGATTAAAAAATATTTTTTTATATGAAAATTGGTGTATTGAAATTGAAAATGGGATTAATTTTATTTTAAATAGTTTTTCCACAAATTTCCCATTATTGATTATTTTTTTGAGAAATGAAATCCTTCTTTGTTAGTGATTTATTAGTGAAAAAAACATTAGGATATGAATTCATCAATAGTAGAATGATTCTATTAAACTCTCACATAAATGTGTAAAAAGATCATATCCCCAGTGGGATGTTAGTTAGTATTCGTTTTCTAGTGTCAGCGAGATGTGTGTGAAAATTTTATCTTACATTATATAGGAGCATTGTGATCCTCTAACATGGAAAAATTGTTACTGTTGGAACATGAAAACTTTTATCATTGTTTGTTTATTGAGAAATATATATATATATTTCATTTCATGTAAATTATTTTAAAATTTTCATATAAATTTAACTGACCAATTTTATATAAAATGTTTATCAAACTATTTTTAGAAATATAACAATTATTGGAATTGTAATGCAATATTTCATTGATATATTATTTTAAACTAGAATAACTATGTATTTAAAATGGAAGGCCTTATCTGCTTAAATGTGTTGGAATATTTTTTGGAATCCATAGTGAGAACCTTCTGATATTTTATCTCACATCCTACTTGTGCCTTTAGGCATTAGTATTTTCCCTCCTTCAAGGTTCAAGAATGGTGAAAGAACTGCATGTAGGTTGCAGTTGTTGTTGATATTTGGGCTTCAAAAGTTGTGTCTGTTGCGACGTGGGATGTTTATCATCCTCTTATTCTATTACTTTTCTTTTTTAATTTTGTTTTTTGTACCTATTTTACTTCTAGTAATGTTATCCCTATGCATTTTTCAATTTTTCATACTGAATTTTATCTCTTGGTTCCATTGTGTTTGTGTAAAATACATTCTCTCTTTCATAATGTACGATACCCAGTGCTAGTTTCAAACATGTTGGGATCAATAATTCCCTACAAGCTAGGTTGAGATCAGATTGGGTATCAAGGTTCCAGGGTATCTGGGAGAGTTCACAAAAAAGTGTTATCAAAGGTGGTAGATAATCGTTCCTTGATGTTAGTATGCAGTTCTATAATCCATTCAAGAGGTAGAAGATAGTGGTGATTTATTTATTTTCCAGTTCTCACCATAATGAACCATAAGTGATAAAGGGTGTTTTTTGAAAGGTGTATTGAGGATTAGTTATTGTCCTTCAACAAAATTTTATTTGGAGATAATGAAATCGAAATGTTGTTTACCTATATGTTGGGATTAATTACCCTTTTTTCTAGGTTTGAATGACAATGTAATTCATTTAATGTTGTCTTCTTATATTTTGTAGCACCATGCCTCTATGAAGACCTGCGAATATGCTCTCAGAGGATAATTTCAATGAACTATAGAGACAATATCATCTAATGATCGAGAACCTAGATGAGGTTATTGTGCTGGTTTCCCAATATCTGGAAAAAGCACCTACACCCGTTCCCATCTAGGATAAAACTATGGAACCATAAATGATTGTTTTATGGAATTTTTCTCATGAGTTCCTTTTCCATATTCCATTAGTTTTCCATGTATCCAATAATATGTAACATTTGTAGAATTTATTAAGGGATGTCAAGCATTAGTATTAGTTTTTGGAGATATTTGATGAAATTATGGACAAATGTTCGACCTTCATGATTACAGAACCTATCAGAAGATGGTGGGACACAATAGTGGTGGTGATGAAGCTTGAAAGATTATAATTAATTTTTTTGAAAGTTATTATATTGGGCCAGTTCTATCCAACTTATATGGTTTCAGCTATGGCTTTAGAGTTTTTCAATCTCATGTAGGCTGAGAGTACCTTTAAATAATATTAAATTCATTTTGATGGGTTTTTTCAGTGGTCACACTGGATAACATCAAATAAGAATTTGAATACTTGATGGTTCATGATTTTATTTTTATATGATATTCATTTTCAAATTTTAATACTGAATATTCATTCTTATGATATTGTTTTTTACATGGAATTATTGATTGAAACTAGCATTGCTGGTATGTTAGGGATGATTAGAGTTCCTTTTTCTCCCAATGGCGGTGTGAGTTCCGTTAAACTAAATCATAAGAATGATTATTCTCATTATGGTTCATGAAGGTGTGGTTTTTCTAGACCTTCTCATGTTCCCAAAAGAGGCCATTTTTATTGTCACCAGTGTACCAATCCATTGATTTAAATTTGGGTATTCACTATGTAACTAATGATATGTGGTTTAGGTAGACACATTGGTCACTTGAATACATTATTCCATGCCTATTCCACTCATCGTAGTGTCATGGTATTATTATCACATTCCAAAACTATTGTGAAATCAAATTCTTCATGGACAAAGGGGTTATAGCCACAAGCATTAAGAATTATGATTCTTCAAAAAGAGAAATATTGTCTAGAGGAAGTAGAGTGGTTCAAATGACTTTGATTGGTACCATCAATATAGATTCCAAATTATTGACTTCTTTATTTCATACTGAATAATATAATTCATTTATTTGAATGTCTATTATGATTATTATTATTCTTCCTCTAGATATTGTGTCATATGTGATAGATACTAATATAAACCTTTTTATAAAGATAGATTTGCATCTTCATAATCCACCTTATGTGTTCTCTCATTCGAAGATAGATCATTCATGGAATTTTATTGTCATTGCAATGAAACCCTTTGATGTAATTTTTATGATGGATTGGATCATTTACAGTAAATCTAGAATTCATTGTTATCTTCAATTGGTTCCAGGACTACTCTAAATCCGTTGTGTTGTGCATTTCATGGATAATGGGACATGATTTCATGTAATGCCAAACCTTCTTATCTATAGTTAGAAAAAGTAATAAATGTGTTCACATTTTATTTGGATGAGGAATCATTAACTGGAAATCTCTCTTATGTTGTTGTTGATTTTCCCTATGTGTTCCCTTATGACTTATTTAGACTACTACATTTGAGGGAATAAGATCGTTATTTCTACTTGGGGAATAGTACTCTTTCGATATCCATTCCTTCTTATAACATGAAACTGACTGAATAAAAGGGTTGTAAACTCTATTGGATGATATTTTATAAAAATAATTTATAATCTTGAATGTATTAGATTGGGTGATGTCAGTTATAATTATTATGAAAGATGATATGTCACTTCATTTTTGTGTTTATTATTAATAAATTAATCAATTTACCGTAACGAAAAAATATATGTTACCACAATTTGATGATCTATTTGATATTTTTATAGTGGTGAAGTGGTTATTGAACATTGATCATTGATATAGTTACAATCAGTCGAGGATAAAATAATCTAACATGAATAAAACGAAATTTCAGAGTAGTTATGACAATATGAGTATCTTTTCATTTTATTTAGTCTATGAAATTTTCCTATAGTCTTTATGGATTTAATGAATAGGATATTCAGTGAGTATCAATATATTTTTACGGTTTCCATTGACAATGTAATCCATATTTACTCCTAAATAAGATCATGTGCATCCTCATATAGTAGTTTTGGAATTGGTCAGAAGTCACCGACATTATGAAAAGCTATTAAAATGAGATTTCTAGATTCAGGAAGCGATGTTCTTCAGACACGTGGTGTCTAAACACTGTATATTAGCATACCCTGAGTAGGTAAAATTTATTATTTGATAAAAGTATGTCATATATACAAATCACTATCATTTTGTGAAGGATTATACATGTTTTTATCTAGTAATACACTAGGTATGTGATTTTTATTTGAATAAATAGGATTTCAAGGTTGCAAATGAAAAACTGGAGAAACTAACCTAAATGCACATTACAAATCATGAAACAAAATTACATGATGTGTAAACAATTTTCGTATGATAAAGGGATGTTGTGATGGTATTCGTGAAGAATTTTATGTTGTGAAGCCATCACATGGAATGATTAACTAATACATGTCATGTAACCTTTGAATTCAATTCATTTTTTCCAGATAAGGCCCAAAGGATGCTACACATTATGATTCCCAAAAACAAATCATGAAAGGTGACAAAGTTACAAATCCCAATATAAGAATCATGTGGGATTCACATAGAATTAAAAATTGTGGAAGAAAACATCAAACAGAATTATAGGATTTGAAGAACCATTTAATGATGTTTAATATCCCTACTATTTACCGACAGTAGAAACATTATGTACCAGCAGTGGATTTATCATGTGTTTTTTCATACATTTTTAACTAGTTTTGACTCATTTTTCCTTCCACCCTTTCTCCCAAAACACAATCCCCATCAAGTTTAATTATATTTTACAATTAAGCAATCCCCAATCATCGATTATCAATGTTTCCTTAATCTTATTGGTATCACCAACACCATGATACATGTTTTTTTCATATCAATATTCAATTACCTCGAACCAATAAAAATCATTTCCACATTAATATTTTAATGAAGGTATTTGATTAGATATTCATTGATTCAAAGATCATAATTCTTATGCTCAATTTCATGAAGGATAATTGGTTAATATTAATCATTGAATTTTTTTGATAGTTTAATGTCATTATATTTTGGAAGGTGAACTATGTTTTCAATTACATATATTGTTGTGATCGATTCTACTATGAGTAGCTAATGTAGATAGGGTATAGATCAAGAGTAGGTGTGATGGAAACTAATTAATCATTAATTCTAAACCTGATAGTCTTAAGGAATAATAATCCAGTTTAATAATAATTATAAATCAAATTATTTTAAGAATTCTTGATCATATGATGTTTTAATTAATGGAATCGATCTGATTAGAGTAGAATAGTCTAAGACAACTAGCCTATGATACTCTAATCTTGGGAAGATATGATTTCTGCATCCTAGTTGGAGGTATCTATATACCAAGAAATATTTTTCTCTTGGATATATCTAGTTGTCTGGAATATATCAAGCTAGTTACATTTTTTTCTTCGCATCCTAGACCTTAGGACTATAAATAGTTATAATTAGATATCATCCTTTCTCTTGAACATTGAAATTGATCTCGATGCCTTCCATATCTCAGATCCTTATCTTTAAAACTTATAACTTTTTTCATTTTCCCAAACTCAACTATTTTGGGAGGAATCCTACCCCAAACTTTTCTAATCATTTTTCCTACTAGCCTACCTAAAATCCTCTTGGGACTGACCCTGCACTAACATTAAACTCCCCTAGTAGTAAGTGTTTTTTGGGAAATATAAATCTAATCTAAATGCATCTCGTGTGAGTTAAACGTTATGTGTGGGAACATAAAATTTTAGAATCATATTCAGTGTTCAAAAAATATATATGGTAAGTTATTGTAACCCATGGAAAAAGAACCTATGATTACCTCACCCTTTTTCTATTTCCCTTTTCTTTTCCTTTCCCTTTTATTTTGAACGCCACTGTATAATTATTCGACATGATTCTTAGTGCATGAATTAGAGCCTTATGAATAATTAAAGGATACTTGACGTATAAGAGTGGCCTTCCTTCATTCCTTAAATATATTGGTACATATCTGCATGCTTTCATTTATAAATGGTAGACCACATCAACCCTATAGGTCTAAACCAACCCAACCCAACAAACATGAAACCTTCCATACATGGACCTCATTCTATGCAGAAAGAGTGCACCATCATGGATTATGGATTACCATGAATCCATCGTATTACAACTATAATTGTACACCCTCTTATACATGCACACAATTTTGAAATAATTCCATGAATCATTTATATTATCTAGAATATCGGCCTATTTAGTGGGCTTCAATATGATGACCCCCATTAGCATATTTCGAACTTCCAGGAAGTTTGAGATACCTTCTGCAACCCTGGAGTTTATTTTCTTAATATAATTCTTTGAATCTTCCCCTTTTCCATATAGGACTATGCCATGGATCAGATTATATATCAAGAACCTGATTCCATTATGACATGGGGTTAGTTATCCATGAAATCCCAAGAGTAGTACATTCCTCTAATTCTCAATTGGATATTAGAGAAAAAAAATCCAAATTTTGTTCTATATGAATGAGAATGATCATGAGAATCATTAGAAAGACTTATGGTTCTTATCAAGATTTCCTAGTAGCATTGTTCTAATATGTGGACCCTTCTCAAGAAATTTAATCAAGTCCTCCAAACATCCTCTCCCTCATTCATTGATGGAGCTTCTCATGGATGGTAAATGTTAATGAAACCTGAGGTAGGAAGGGAAATTATAGATTAAGTCTCCTATTAAAATACTCTATGGATGAGTGATCATGAGCCGCACCAGTATGTGATCCATCAAGTTGAAGATAACAGTCGACTAGTTGCATAAGTCAACGACTTGACCAAGAAGTTAGAATCATTCAAAATACTAGCTGCATCACCAACAACTTTATCTATAATCATGAAAATTGAATAATCAATGTTGTGTGATGGTCCACATATTTACCAAGACTTCACAACATGTGTCAATGAATAACCATTCTAGGAGTGTAATTATGTCAATTACAGTCATCAAGGACAATATTTTCTGTAGTTGCAAATATACATTTCAAAAATTCTATTTTAAAAGAAATCAAAATACATTCAATTTTATTTCCAACAAAGAAGTGGTCACGACCCATTTATAAACCATGAAATTCTAGGATAACCACAGATGGACAATGTTCCTCTATAATCACAAAAAACAATCGAACAAACCTCCCATCTGATAGGGCAACAATAATTTTATCATGTTCTACAATGACATTCATAATGAGCAATACCTCTTTAATGAAACATGGAAAATCTAATATTAGACTTCATTAAAAGGGAATATAAAATAATGAACACTAAAGATATAGAATAGAAGATTAAATGGAAATCACTGCATAACCTTGAGCATCAAATGGGTTCAATATCAATGTCATTGTTTGAGTGATTTTTATGTACTCTTCCTAGCTACATGGATACATACTCGAAAGAAAAGGAAATTGTATTATTTATGAGGAGTGGAAAAGTAATGTAGTTTCATCAACCATAATGGTGAGAATAAAAACATGCTAAAGAACCTAAAAATCATAAAATACTTGCGGAAGAAAAAAATGATATTGAAGAAACTGAAACTACCCAAATAACAACTCAAGAAGTTTCACCTTATAAAAAAATGCATACCATAGAGAATCATAAGGAAGATATATTTATTTATCTGTCCTCATATTATCCACCTATCTCTTTTCCGGAAATAGAATGGAAAGGAATAATTTTAGGGAAATATTAGAAATTTTTGGATATGTTCGAGTAATTACACATAAACATCCCTTTTTCTAAGGAAATCAATCAAATGCCTATGTATGGAAAATTTTATAAAGAATTGGTTTCTAAAAAAATAAAAAAAGTGGAAATAAGAGTCATCTGACTGAATGAATAATGCTCTACTTTTTTTCAATAGAATCTTATTAAAAAATTATATATCACAGTAGTTGATATATTCTATAAAAAATAGTAGAATATAACATTAAAATATTTTTTTCCATTTAGGATCTTACATCGACCTCAAGAAAATGTGTGTATTCCATAATCTGGGACTCAAAGAACCCTATATTATCACTCAAATTGGCCAACTGTTAATAAAATATCCTAGAATAATTCTTGAGTACATATTATTCAACGTCATAATATTCATATCTCCAATATACATTCTTATTCTTGGCATGGAAGAGTATGGGGACATTGCAATCACCTTGGGCTAATAATTACTAGCCACTAAAAAGGAATGTATTGATGTAAATAATGAAATATTGATATGCCTTGTAGGTGAAAACCATCTCTTGTTCATGCTTGAAAAGTAATCACTAAAAATAGAGGATTCATTTTACTACCAAGCTATCTTTAACAATGATTATAAATAAGGATACCTAAACATTGAGGAAGAGAGTGGTGAAATGCTCCACCGTGAATATAAAAAAATTTACACTGAGGAAGTAAACTACATAGAACCTTTTACAAGGTATACTATTAGAACATTATTACCCTTTTTCAATTATCCACTAAAATTGGAACTGAATTCCCTCCCCAATTCAATTTAGTATTTCTTTCTATGGACTTTTTAAGAACTACCAGTTATCATTAAATCATAAATGTTTCATTAAAAAAAGAAAAAATTGGTTGATGTATTGGAAATACATAAGAAATAATGATTTTAGGGATTGATTGAAATTAATGGAATAAACCCTTCTTTGGGAACCCATAGAATCTTACATGAGGAAGGTGAAAAAACAAAACATCAATCATAATGGGAAATCACACCACTAATGAAGGAAGTTGTTATGAATGATGTATTAAAAATTTTAGATGCTGGAATAATCTTTTTAATATATGATAGTTATTGGTTGATAATGCTATTAGTAATTACCAAGAACAATGGACATATAGTTGAAAGGAAAGATGAAGATGAACTAATCATAACACACACCGACATTGGATGGTGAGTATTCATGGACTATATAAATCTAATTGTAAAAACATGGAAAGACCATTTCCATTTACAGTCATATATAAAATTTTAGAAATACTATAAGTACATAAATTATATTATGTCTGGGATGGATATTCAGGATACAACCAAATTCTACTCTACCAAGATGGTTAGTCTAAAAAGAAATTTAGATGTCCATTTGGTATCTTATCATACATGCACATTTCATTTGGTATGTGTAATGAACTATAAATTTTTTAATGATTCCTGACACACATATTCCATGATATGATAAAGGAATTATTATAATTTTTTGTTTATGAATTATTGGGTTATTAAAGATCCTTTAAGGTCAACAAAAGAAATATTTAGTAAGTCATGCAGTGCTGTGAAGATTAGTGTCTGTTTTTAAATATAAAAAAATGCAAATCTAGGGTTAAAGGAGGAATTGTCTCCTGAAACATAATTTCCATGGATTGAATGGAAGATGATATTTGTAAAGTAAAAGTGATCAATGATTTACCTAAGCTCAAAATAGTTAATTTCTAAAGGAACATTCTAGGACATGGTAGATTCTATCAGTGATTCATGAAATATTTTCCTAAATTTCTCCACCTTCAAACACATCTATTATCAAAGGAAATACCATTTGAATTCATTGAATAATGTTAGCTAGCATTCAACTCTATAAATAAAATCCCGATAGCCGCTCCTAAAATAATTTTAGCTGATTGGAAAAAAGTGTTTGAAATGATATGTGTTGCATAAATTTTACTGATGGTGCTATTTTAGGACAATGAGTCAACCATATATTTTTCAAAATCTACGATATGAACCACACAATGAATGAACATCATGTTAACTACACAACCACATAGAAGGATCTCTTATCATTTACTTTCATTCAAGATATTAGTTTCCTATCTAGTTTTATCAAAAGTGATTTGGCACAGTAATCATACCTCATTAAAATATTTACTGAAATAAAATGATTCCAAGACATGATTGATACAGTGGATACTACTTGTTCAAGAGTTTTATATTGTCACTATTTATACTAAAGTAACATAAAATATTATCATTGGTCATTTATCCCAACTCCAACTACCCCTTATAAAAGTTGATGACAATCTCAACATTGATGTGTACTTCCTTGATGAAACAATCTTTAGAATAAATAAATAGGTACCACTATGGTTTTAGGGTATTCAAAATTATCTAGACACATGATAACTGTATCCAAAAATATTATACCAACAATATAGAATACTTTTGGCTCAAGCAACTACAAGGATGAACCAATCCTTTTCAAGTGAAGTGTTGATGTATTTTTACATCACTGCATTCTAGTGGAAAAAACCTAAAATTTCATAGAAAATTTTCATTCATAACTAACAGGAGTAAATCATGGACTATAATGCATCAAGTTAAAAATTATTCAATTTGGTATTTTCTATCCAAAACTCAACCATGATGTAAGAAATATCTGTCAATGTTTTGAGAATTTCCACCGAACAAGTGACATTGTAAAAATGAAAAAATTATCCCAAAATGGAATCAAGGATGTTGAAATCTTCAAATTATAGGGGATAAAATTCATAGGACCATTTCACAATTCACATAGAAAAATATATATCATTCTTGGGATTAAATACATTTCGAAATAGGTAGAAGCTGATGTTTCATCCAAGACACCGTAAAGGTATTCATCCATTTTTTAAAGAATTTTTTTCTCATGATTCTTATTTCCTAGACTAATCATTATTGATTGATGAACACATATCAAAAATAATTATACAAAATTATTTAATAAAATATATGGAATTCGGTATAATAAATGAATTCCCCACCACCTGAAAACAAGTAGGAAAGATGAATTGTCAGACATGGGAAGAAATCTATGAAAATAAGATGAACATAATTTGAAGCAATTGGAATCTAAAATTAGATGACTCCCTTTGGGAGTATTGTAGTACATACAAAACACCCATTGTCACCACACCATTTTGATCAATATATAGGAAACACTAACATTTAATAGTTAATCTAGAACATCACATGTATTGGGAGATTAAAAATCCTAATCTGTGCTGTCAAAAACCAATAGAATTTATAATGACGAATTTGGATGAATTAAAAGAAATAATTAATGTTGATTATTAAAATGACAACATATATAAAGAAAAAACCTAAAACATACATGACCCACAGATTGCATGTTGCAAATTTTTCCCATGAAATGTTGTTTTTTATTTAAATCATATTTAAAATTGTTCCTTTGGAAGCATAAATACATATGGTTAGATCTATTTACAGTCATTCACTTATTTTATTACATGATGATTGAGATTAAAAGAGAAATAACACCACTATTTAAATTAAATTGTTAATGTTTAGAAACATTTCAAGAACACTTCCCGGAAGGCTGTTTCATCAGGTTTAAATTCATCAAAGCATCATAGCTTCATGCTCTCAATGTTAAAAGAAGCACTGACTGGGAGGAAACATAGATAAGGAAACCCTATTCTCAAATAGGATAGAATGAGATTTACGATAGCTTAGGGAATGTTGGAAGAAACGGACAATGGTGAAATCAAATTCCCACTATAAATATCTAATTACACATCATGTAACCATAAATCTAAATGTGTATTTTCACTACCATAAATTTCATAAAATTCACCAATACATGATGTGATACCTAATTACACATCACACATCATGTATTTCCCTGATATAGTTCCTATCTACCACATCCTTTACATCCTTATACTCAGTAATCAAGCCAATATATTCCTACATATCATCTCCTTAACCCTCCATGCATCCAACCCTACATCCGCAATGGATTGTAGAAAACATATTGGAACTCCGCACACTGATCACAAGACTAAATGAGATTCTTCCCCACCATCCAAACACTAGAGAGGAACCACAATCCATGCACCTCAGGAAGCATCCCCATCCACCCACGCTACCACCTCTAAAGAAACCTGATGGCTTGGAGGAGGACCACTCAAGCTCCAATGAGTATTTATATGATGACCACCCTTATATAAACCATATCCTTCGCATTTTAGACCTTCATCATCATATGGCACCCATTAGGTTGTAGGCAATGTTGATGTTGATCAAAATAACCAATCATTTGACCATCCTTGCATGGCTTAATTTCTTATAAGAAGTCATAAAGCTCCATGACTGCCTCAATATTTCATACATTAATAATGTACATGAGGAAACATATGATGAGGTATTATTGGAATTTATTACCGCATTTTAATTTTCATTTGAAAGCCTCCACATTAGACTAGTCGGGAGACCGCATGGTATTTCATTCGTAGAATTAAGCATTGGCCTTTAGAATTATAATGATGAATTCTCCACATCAATGGTATTCCCAACAATTAATCTTATTCCTACAGAGTCTCATTGATAGGGGCTCTGGTGGATGATAGCGTGAGAATCTCACACTGATCATGATCCCAGGATCACCACTAGAGGATAGCTCGGACTATCTACATCAACAGCTCTGAGGGTAAGGCTATCCAACTAATGTGTTATCGGTTGCACCCTCCTCTGGCTAAGTCCATCTGGTGCTGAAACTTTTCCCTTCACACCAGTGAAGAAAAACTGTTTCCATCAGTACGGACACACCGAAATTTGCGCCTAATATAGTCAATATGATCATATATTATAGATAACTAGTCCATACCCAATATGACGACATAAGGACTCATTGACGCTAATATGAGATCCCAGCTGAAGATATCACCTCCTAGATTAAGCTCAGACTACCGACACCAGTGGGTGATCGTTGAATCTACTCTTGTATGAGTCTCTAGCCATAGAGATCAAGCCAACAGATCTGTCAGAATCTCCGAGCTCCGAAAAAGGGATGTGGAAATAAATGAGTGACTGTAACATGTGTCTATAAGTAATACAACATTGGTGGATTAGACACAGATCGAATCTTGTATCATCTCTGGAGCACTGTGGTTGTAAGCCTCAGTTACATGGAGCTGAGTTCAACCATGTCCACCTACTCTATGTGGTCTGGGTGGACCGCCTAATGGTGTTGGCAGTAGAACCTAGAAACGTCGCCCACAACCTGTTGCACAACCTAGTCCTCTTCAATGGCCGCCTCCTACCAGTGGTCCTCCTCGATCGAACCTCTGTCTCTTCCTCGGTGGTCCCTCGACTGTCTGTTGGTTATCGGTACGAGGGGATGGGTTGTCGCGAGCCATGTAACCCTGCTCTCCGCACAAGTAACATGGCACGATCCTTTCCATCCCTGCTCTACCTCAAGGTCCCCGCACCACCAACTTTGTATCATGTGGTCGTATGCCTATAGGTATGGTCCACTTGGACATCTACATCATCTGTCTTCTACCAGCTTTAGATTATTCTACTACATGTCGTCCGGTGGTGGATCTCTCTGTTGGTGACTACTCAACAATGAATCCCTCCACTATGAGTGCTTTCTCTAACACCCTCACCTGCGTAAGCATGCTGAGAGAAACCATCGAATATCTAATCTTCCATCTGAGCCCCGCTCGAATGTCTGGGCCCTGAGGAAAGGGCACTACACCATGTCAGTGGAGTAGCACGAGATGTCGGTGATATCTGCTGAATATTGAGCCATAATCATGCTACCATACTACAAGTGGATAAGCTCATGTATATACACTGAGCGTAGGTTGGCTGGGACGAACACTGCCCTAAAAATTCCCTTGAAGTCCACCCAGAAGAGAGTGACCTCATCTTGAACATTGTGCATCATGCTCCACCATCCGCCCATTGCTTTTTGAATAAGGTGGGAGACAAGGATCACCATGAGACCACCTTCTATCCCGACCAGTCGAAAAATTCTAACCACAGCCTCCAGCCATTTCTCAGCTGCATGTGGATCTGTCTCAACCCGAAACATTAGTGGCCTCTGGTGCTGGAAATTGAGAATGTGCTCAAGTAGCGTGCACTCGCTCCTACTGAGGCTGGTGGCATCGACTTCCCAATGGGTAGTGGTGCTGCTAGTACTCCACCTGGTGGTACAACTTCTGCAAGGGGACCTACATTGAAGCATCTTTGTTCGGTGGGCAGTCATCACATACTATAACTATAATCCTAGCTGCCTGCCTACGTGAAGGAATCCTGAAAAGAAACAGGTGCGCCATGGTCCTTAAGTTTATACGTGTTGAGCTGACTGAAATATATCACAAAGAAAACATTTCAAAAAAAAAAACGTTGACAATTATTGTTTTCATGCACTAATTCGGAAATCAAAAGTCATGGTCCTGGTTTATGGATAAATCAGACGTCTCACCAACACTAAACTCCCCGAACTGAAAACCACACTCATAACACTTAACACTATTGCTTCATAGTAAAGATCATATTCCTAGTTCTTTGGTAGAACCAAAATCCTCTGACACCAATTTTTCATGACCCTTCCCTCGGGGCCCGTTCCGTGACTACCCCAATCCCACCATCCATAGGCCAGCAGCTGGAGACTAGTACCAAAAGGCGTATTCCCTAAAAATGGGAAGGAGTTTCCTTTTTTACCTATAAACATACAAAACTAAGTAGAACGTAAACTATAAATAAAAAAATGTGCGTACAGAAAGCTAAGTGGCTAGAATACAAGCGAAACTGAAATGTACTAGTAAAACATAAAAGTAAAAGTAAAATAAAAACTACAATTATAACTAAAATTATCTCTCATGAACACGTACCATGGATCCTACCGAAAGGGTAGGTACAAATCTTGAATGGTTGTCTCTATGGTACAACTCGTCTAATTTCCACCTCAAAGCTACATCCAGTCATAGTACCCTCATCCACATTCATCAATGTCCGTCGACTGCACCAAACACAACAAGGTACGGGCATAGCCCATGCAGGGGTGAGTAAAACGATACATAGTAGGGACCCCGAGATCCTCAATGTTCTCACAAAATCCACAATGTATAATCCACTATGCATGAAAACATATGTCAACCCTACTTAGGTATATGCCCAAAAATATACCTATGTTGTCGAGTATACCCATCTCAATCACGAGGAATCACAAGGCCCAACTCAAAAACCCAAAGCTCAACATTTACACAATGGAAAAAATACCAAAAAGGTAAAAACTCATCTCACACTTGGTATTCAACTCGGAGGAACAAAATTATGAAGTTGACCCACATATGATCACTATGAAAGCTGATAGCTACCCACAAGATTCTCTAAGGATAATAACAACTATCATTCACACTCACAACGTTGAAAACCTTAGCTGCTGGATAAATCCTTCACTATCGAGCACAGTGGGCCTGCCACATCACTCAAAGGAGCTTCCAAATAACCTTGGACTACTAAGGTACTCCTCCTGCCGATTATCATGATTTTAATGTGTCACATAGAGGCACTCCCCACAGTGGGTCTCCTGTATCACATAGAGGTTCTCCCCCTCATGGCCTGCTAAGTTACTCCTCCTATCGAGTACCATGAGTCGGCCATGTCTCATAGAGGTGCTACCCACCATGGGTCTGCTGCATCACACAGAGGCTCACCCCACATGTCAGTCGAGTCACTCCGAGTCGAAGCTGTTAGCAGTCATCAAGTCTCATCCAGTGACATGGTTCTGTACGTTTCATGGTTGGGAGAACCACTACCGACGCCATATGTAATACCACAACCACCCTAAAGTTCCACGAAAAAGTATTCCAATGTTCTGTCACATCAAAATGGACCCAACATAATAGATGATGCGTCAATCATACTGTCGGTCTGTATGTTGTTAGCATTTCCACTCCGAGGGCCCAGTTTGATTCGTGATTTGATCCATCCTAGCTGTACCCCAAATTTATCCAAAACTAAATTGGAATATACCCAAAGGACCATCCCAATCCATGGATTCTTGTTCCATAGAATGTTCTTCAAACAGACACCTGGTTCTAAAGTTATGGAAAAATGACGAAACTGGGTTTAGATAGGCCTGGGTCTGGTCCGACCCAGTCGGACTGACCCAGCCCGACTTGGGTCCGACATAGATGGGATGGACATGGCGGGCCAGAAACATGTAGCAGACAGTCTGGCCCGGCCCATAGGGCATGGCTCACTCGGCTGTTGGTCTGCCATGGAGGGTCTACCATAACCGACTCCCGGGGGGAGGGGCCCCCGGTTTTCCTGAACGGTTCATGGACAGTTCAGTTGCTGGCATGCGGGACCCGCCGAAGGGTCTTCACTTAGTGTGGCATGGCCGGGTGATATGCCAGCCAGTCTTCTTCCAAACGGCGTGGTCACATGTCGTTGCTCCATCGCAGCCGACCAGATGTTGGCCTCACTTCAGCCTCCGTCGCGGCCCAGCGGTTGTGACCTCCTACTCCACCAATGGTGCAGACGCGTGCCATCCCTCCGCTACGCAGCCGAACGACATGCCGACCACCACCTCTTTCTTTTCCACGGTTGAAGAGTCGTGACCTACTGCTCATCCAGCGGTGCGGACGTGTGCTTCCCTTCCTTCATGCGGTCGTCAAGGTGCCAGTTGCTTCCTTATTCGGCGAGCCATTGCGACTTCATTCCAAGCCTAAAAAAATTAATGATTTCATATTCACGATCCTCCGGTCATTTTATCCACATCCATTTGTCTCTATCAACAAAAAAATTGATTTTCCAACATCAATATATATTTTTCATTGAAGAACTAACAATGAAAACCAATTAAATAAAAAGTTAAGAGGAAAGTTTTAAATGCGGGATGATGGACATGTTCATTTGGCCATCGTCGTCGTGAATTTTGAATATAGAGAATTAATAAATTAAAAATTCAATCATATTAAAATTCCTACATCAATTTTCCAGTGGATGTGGTGCGAGGAATAAGTTGATGTCATTGAGTAACATCGGTGTTCATCTCTCCCACAAGATGCTTTTGATCCGGTCTTGGGGTCAGTTCATTGTTCTTCGTTGGGGGTGGTTCTTCGTTGGAGAATGCTCTTCCCAACGATTCTCCCATGAGAGGTGTGGTGAGAATTTAATGAGTGAAGGATAGATCATGGAACATCAAAGTGGGTACATTAAATTGGTACAATAAATTGGAATAACAAATTAACACAATAAATTAGAAGGATACCAAGGGTTTCCCCACATTAAAAAAGGGTTCGGGTAGTTCCCACAACAAGAATTCAAAAAAAAAGAGGATTCAAACAAAAAAAATAAAATTAGTTTTATTTTATTTTTATTCTCCCACAAAAGGCCAAAAAACCAACTTCTACCCTCAACCTACTATGGTCGAGGTGAAGATATCCTTAAGAGAATATCAGCGCTGCGAGTTCAACAGTGCCCTCAGATTTCAATTCTGAGCACCAATTTCAAAGTTAGAAAAACCTCCTCACGTGTTTACTAAACACACCTAAAAAAAGTTCAGAAATTAATTCTGAGCACTCCAGGCCTCGAAATCACATGCCGTCAATTTTCACAGACTCGTAATATTTATATAATTAAAAAAACTACATTAAAATTTGTTGGGTCTTTACAATAACATAACCAAATCCATTATAAGTCAGTAATCACAATTTATAAAAAATATCATGGAAATTAAAACTATGACATAACTCATTAACACATTTTCCAATTAAATTTCATTTCCTTTTATACAAATTCCCATTCTCATTCCTTAACCCTTTAAGTATATCAAGCCGCCCCTATGCCTTTGAAAATATTCATTAATGACCATACATATACACATTTCCCGTATTTATGATTCCATGTACATTCCTAATATCTCATAACAAAACCAATTTATTAAATTCATCCCATTAGGTGTACCACAATTCTTATGCATTAATCTATCCATCCTATTCAAATAAAAGTGGACATTTAATATTCCCTATTCCATATTGGAATTTCTAACTGAAATTCAATTGCAAAGTGACATAATCACATTCGACCCATTCTCTTGTTTTCATGTAATTACAAAAAACACCCTTTTTTCTATCGCTATAGGTATATATATATATATTAAAACCATTTATAACATAATAAACTTTTTAAAATGTTCTAAAATGGCTCCACATTATTTCTCAGAAATCCATTAGTAATCTCAACCACTCTCTAGATCAGGGATTGTTGATGCACCCCATTTGTGTCCATAAAATGGACTAGTACTCCTCTATACATCCCATGAGGATCATGAGGGATTTAATAACCATGTGCAAACAATGAAAAATTATCAATTAAGGAAAAACATGAACACAAGCTTTCATGGAAAATTCTAGAAAAAAAATATGGGATAATACTTGTAGAATACCTACCTCAAATATAATGATGAACACACTCTTAATCATGGAAATATATCTATATTTAACCACTATTTATGCCTTAAACTAAAACTCATCAAAAAAGGAAGGTTTTAGTGATTCTAAAGGAGATAGAGAATAAATGAAAACCTTCAACCAAAATGAGAAGAAATAGGAGTGTTAGACTTACAAGAGGACTCAATCTGCAACCAACCACACTTTAAAAAGGAAATAAATGAAGGATATCAATCTTGGGGATCTCTTGGAGGTCTTGGTTCATCACTAGGGTTTAGATGAGAATAATGGAGGAAAATATTTAGTTGGGGTTTAAAACCCCAGTCTGTCAACTTTGTAAATTCTCTATCTTTTCTAGGCCACATGGTTTTTCTGCATGGTTTTCCAAACCATGATAAAATAGTATGGGAGCTACTTCCCAGAAATGGACCCCTTTGCACAATATACTGGGAAACTCCACTCTATTTTTTAAAAATGAACCAACCGTTTGTAAGCCTCTGTCCATGGCTGGATGATTACCTAGAATACTTCGCACGGTTTTCAATAACATTGTGCAAACAATGAAACATTCTCAAAAACTACTTCTTCATTATGCTTCATTTCCCAAACTCATGAAAACCCCCAAGTCATCATGTGAACTTAGAAACACTTATTTATCACAAAATAAGGGATTGAATCTGAAACATAATCATGAAAATACATTATGTAGAATCTGAGATCTAACAACCACCACCCCTTTTAACGACTCATCCTCAAGACACTCTTCCCTGGAATCACTTAAGCATCCTCAAGGGGATTATTCCTCTATTCCTATCTATCCTTTCTAATTTACCAAGTTTCCCATTTAATGCTACAAGCCTTCAATGAAAAGCTAACCAAGGCATAGTCTTGAGTTGTATGTATTCCTCACAACAACACACAACTCGAATAGAAAATCCTCAAGGATCCATCAAATTCAACCATACCCAACCAATTGAACATCACAGAGAAAAGATAGACAAAAGTTTCTAACTCCCTACACATGTAAAATTCACACACAACATCACATCGTAATAGAGGAACCAATCAAAACCTTATTGCCCTGATCCTCTGTAAAACTCATGACCCAAATCACTTGGCATCCTTTTCATGATCCCCCAACTCTAACAGTGAACAAACCTAGTATCACCCAAAGGAAAATAAAAGATTCTTTAAACCACACTTGAAGATTATTTCACTCAAAAACTGTACAACTAAACACATCCCAAAACGACCTCATACTCGGCCAACTAAACCCTTGAAAAAGATCTCTATTAGGGCTAACTCATCCAAACAATGACTACTCAAGTCAATCCAACCCAAAACATGGTTCACATCATCAACCGTCCATTTATCCAGTATGGTTCTCTCCACCAGCTTCATTTAGATGGAACATCCATTTTTGACGAAAGACCACTCGACCCTCAACCTGACATTCACATAACGTGACATGTTCCAACTAATTACACCCCAAAATCCATTAGAGCATTACCCAGCATTGACTTTCAGCCACAATAACAAAACAATTTAGAAGTACATTCCTACACTTTACATTCTAGGACTAAGATCAAATTGACCTCACATAGGTGTACTTAATTTACAAGAAGTATCATTCCATGGTACATGATCCCAAAGGTGGGTCAATCTCACCATACACATTATTGTTTACCATTTCAAGTTGGACCACCCTCAGCTAGATTTTCCCAGAGCACCCACTATCCTCTAATGGTGTGCTACCCTATTCTTGCCTTCCCAAGGTACTTATTGACATGAATCCTATCAGTATTATCCTATGAACCCACTAAGGTTTTCCCTGAATTCCGGTTGATTTCCATCATCCCGATGTTACCACCATCCATATCATAATCAATCTTCACACTTAACATGACATCATATCACATGGACAATGTTCCCAAAACTTCTAGATGTTATAAATCCCCAAAATAAGAAATTACTTCAACTGAAACCCAATTTTCATTGGATTTATAGGACCCGTACTCTTTTTCCATGAACTATTGCCATATCCAACCACAACATCATACGACCATAGCACAAACATCATAGACATCACATGGAACCACCATGAACGTGAAGAAAAAACTTATCTCATCAGTCACCACATCTAAGTCACACATTTCCTCTATAAGGTTTCTAACAAGAACCTTAAATTTTCCTAACTGGAATCCTAGTCCCAATACATCATCTAAATATTCTCCTCTCCACATCTCGGACTGACATAACACTCCCCACCTTCAGAGTGTCGTTACCATTTCTCACCATGAGGGATCCCAACCACCACATCTTATACTCAATCACACCTGAACAACAAACATAGACATGGCCATCTAGATTATTCTAGAAAAATGAAAATGAATGCAACCCAATTCCCATTCACATATTCCGTGAATGGCACCGATGATGTTTATGGCCATTTGGTCCATCCTGTTGACCTCAACCAAATCCTTTGAGGGGGTACATACAATCATCAAACTCCACTCATACCATTTCCACGCGCGTAAACTACAAAAAGTCCCTCATATAACTAAAAACCTTAAAGTCACTTAGTGTAAAGCTAGAGATTCTCAACATACCTAGAAAAATATCATCATATTGGGGCGGATCGTCACTAGATGAGGCACAAAAATAATT
Source organism: Viscum album (assembly GCA_963277665.1). Taxonomy (NCBI): domain Eukaryota; kingdom Viridiplantae; phylum Streptophyta; class Magnoliopsida; order Santalales; family Viscaceae; genus Viscum; species Viscum album. The sequence continues at coordinate 112,324,835 of OY728151.1, forward strand.
TTTCAAAGAACACCACCACCAACTTATCCAATTTTGATGTAGAACATTGGGACACCATGACCTTTCATGGATCTCAGGCTCCCTTACCAAACAAATCTCATCAAAAATCAACAACCACTACTCATGCATGATTTCCAAACATGTCTCACCACCGCTCGAGGACCAAATCACAAACCAGTCCTGGTCCAATGTTTTATGTGGGAAAAAATTCACCACACTACTCGAGTTATTCTGATGCATCCTAGATAGCTAACAACCAAAGCACAATGGTCTACCACACCAATCATACCAATGATATCTCCCAAATGAACCCTTATCTACATTTAGCCCGTTGAACGATGACTTACCTATCCATTTATATTAGTTTGTTTGCTTCATCAACCCTAAGGAAGACTCTATATCTCACCCAACCACCAAACCATTCGTAAAAATATGGTTATACATGTGACAACACTTACTGTAGGTGTCACCATCCAGAGAAAACATATAACCACACATTATCCACCCCTATCTCTTCTGATTGAAACCACATAAAATCCATCATTAATCCTTATCCAAATAGATGAGTCAAGCATCCATATGATAAAACCCTATGAAATAATCCTTAACATCTTTCCCAAGCACTACAATTCCCTTTTAAAATAATCGGGGAACTACTATATCATTTACTAAACTCAGTGTTACTTAGTTTTCATTAAAACCACCTCACAAACATCTCTCATGCTCATATTCCAATATAGATACATCACTGGGCTGACTTCCCATGAGGTCACCTTGATTTTATGAAACTTTCATCGAGTAATTACAACTCAGGAAGCACCACCAACCATCAACCTTCCCACTTGGCACACAAGGCCAAACCTGCACCATGAAACTATTCGCCTCATACCATTTTGGTCTAAAACATATACCTGCGCGACAAACACCCAAAAGATCTAGAACCCCATCCAACCACTCTCATAGGATACCTTGAAGGATGAATGATTAAAACTTCCTAGACTGGAGTCACAACCAAGAAAAGACATTGTTCCTCTCTCAAAACCCTACATATAATTACACAGACAAATCAATGCCCAGGCATGTCACTCTCACCCCCTTTCTGGAGCACAATGTGCCAAGCACACCAAAACCCATTTACTCCAAGATCCATACCAAGGGTTTACATATTCATTAGCACTATGAGAAAAACATACTCTCCAGAATTTCAGTCCCAACTCACAAGGTCTCTACTCACAAGGTCACCAAGACCCATACACTATCCTTAAGATCTAACATGAACTCTGTATGGTCAAAAACCATTATAGTTTCCACACTTGGATTACCGATAAATGTCTCACAGCCCAACTATAATGTCCTCGACCTGAAATCCACTAAACCAGTTCCCAAGCCAAGTAATCACATAGCCCTATGCACACCTCCCCATATGACAGAGGTTGCCGACTAGAGGTGAGGGTCTAATGAGTCATGTGGGGAGACTATATCCTCTCTACACGAGTAATCAACAATAGAACAAAATATAAATATCAGAAACAATATGAACAACCAATAAACATAAAAAACCGAATGTTTCCAAAATAGGTTACAAACAATAATAAAAAACAATGTCTTGTCGTGATATTAGTGAAATTTGAAAGAACCAAAAAAAACTCAAGCCGGATCCTAACTCTATGTATGGATCCTTCCTCATGCATATCCTGAGGCAAACTCTACATATCAGTGTTGGGACTCTTCCCTTGTCCTATCATGCATCCAAGAGATATACTCGAGCACCTAATTCTGGCCGAAGAAGGTCATGAGTAAAAAAACTATTATGCCACCACCAAAAGTGTCTAAAAAATATCCAGTCTAATAGGTAGTGTATGCAGGCACAAAAAAGGTAAATAAACCAAGGATGACTCATGTGACATTATATATTCATGATTCGCTTAATTAATTCGTTTAATTGATCCCAATTTCATTTTGTATACCATATTCACTTCATAGTCCATTTTGATCACATGTTCCATAGGTTAGGCATAATTATCATCTAGATAAGGGTTTATGTTAATCATAAAAATGCATATGGGAAATAAATAAAGTCCATATCTCACTATGGATCCATATATCACATTAACAAATTATCCTCACCACGAAGCCTCGGTCTGGGTGGAATGCAAATTTTAGGGGAATAGAGCCTATGTCCCCTTCCCCAACCCCTACATTTATGGGTTGGGGTTTAGTGCCTCAGTCTAACATGACCCATGGGTGTAGAAAATAAAGTAAATAACCCACTCAACTAAGACATATACACCTTCTTATTTATCAAATCACCACAACCAAACCATAACACAATATAACATAACAAATTCCATAGGAAATCACCAATGACAATGAATAACAAACAACATGGGAATTCATACTATGCCATAACCCATTAACGCATTCATCAATTACAATTCATAGACATTTATACAAATTCACATTCTTTTTCCTTCACCCTTCATGTATATTCAACAACCCCTATGCCATAGTAAATAATCATCAATGACAATACATAAACCCATTTCTCCCATTTATCATTCCAAGGACATTTCTCACATATCATAACACCACTAATAAATTACCTTTATCCCACTATGACTACCAAAATTAACATTCATTAACCTATTCAACAAATTCAATTACGAGTGGCAATTTAATATGCACTATTCCATATAGGGGTTTCTAACCGAAATTCAATTGACAAGTGACATAATCTTATTCGACCCATTCGACCATTTTCATGTCATTAAAAAATCCCCTTATGCCTATCCCTATAGGAATATCTATTATCAAACCATTTTCAACATAATAAACCATTTAACATGTTTTACTAGGGCTTCACATTATTACTCACCCATAATTCACTTAACTCTAACACTCTCTAGGACTGGGATTGCCAACACACCCCATAGGTGGACCTAAAGTGGTCAAGTCATCATCTATGCATACCAGGAAGATCATGAGTATTTTAATTAGTCACTAAGACACCCATTATTACCAAAAAAATATAACAGAACCAGGAACAAAATTAAGTAAAAATAATAACACAAGCATTCATGCACTTTTATAGAATACAACTATTTGATAATACAAGTAGACCACCTATGTCGAATCCAATGAAGAATTAACTCTTAATCATGGCCATTGATCTAGATTCAACTACCCTAAGATGACTCGTCCTAAAACTCATCCAAAAAGGAAGTTTGTTTTATTTGGAATGAGATGGGGAATAAATGGAATCCTACAACATAAAATAGGAGCAAGAGGAGTGTTAGACTTACCTGAGGCTTCAATCTGCAACCAATAGTGCTCCAAGAGGCCCATAAATGAGGGTGATTGATCCTTGGGAGATACCATAGGTCTTGGTTCATCACTTGGGATTGTAGGAGAGGAATGGAGGAAAATACCATGTTGGGGTTTAAAAACCTGGAGTGGAAATTTTAGAAAATTTCCAACATTTCTTGGATGCACTGTATACCCGCACGGTTTAAAAAAATTTATGCAAACCATACAGGCGGTACTACCCAAAAATCACCCCCTTCACCGAAATTCCTTTGAAAATACATGTGGTTTTATTAACAGTTCACTAACTCTGTGAAAGCCTATGTTTATGGCTGCATAGTTACCTAGGATACTCTGCATGGTTTTCCCTAACCATGCACAAACTATGATCCATATCTAGAATCTCCTTTTCCATCATGATTCATGTCCCCAACTATAGGAACACCCCATAGTATTCATAGGAACTTAGGAACACTTATTTAGCCCAAAATAAGGGACTAACATTGAAACATATACAATAACATACCTTATGGACAATCCGAGATCTTACAACCCCCACCATATAATGGATCGTCCTCGAGCCAGTCTTCCAAATCATCACTTAAGATTACACAATTGGATTATGCCTATAGTAATGTCTATCCTTTTCCATTTCCCATGTCTCCCATTGAATGCTACATGGCTTCCACAAAATTTTAACCAAGGCATGGTCATGACATGCAAGTCTTCCTCACCACAACCAAGAACTCAAACCGAAACTCCTAAAGAATTCCTTAAATCAACTATACCCAACCAATAGAACATCATATAGAAAACATATAAAATAGTTCCCGACTCACTTCACATGGAAACTTCACACATAAGATCAAATCATCATAGAGCAACCAATCGACACCTCATCGGTATGATCCTCTGTACTACACATGACCCTAATCACATGGCATCATTTTTTTGTTCCCAAAACTGTAACGATGACCAAACTCAGTATCACCTGAATGAAAACACACAACCCCTATAACCAAAATTCCTGAAAATTTCCCTCCACAACTATACAACCAAATGCAACACAAAATGATTTGGTAATCGACCAACTAAACATGTGACAAATCTCTCTATATGGGATAACTAACATGAATAGTGATCACCCGAGTCACTCCAACCTAAAACTATGGTGATTTTGTTAACCAACCATTTATTATCTATGGTTATCTCCACCATCTTTTGTTACAAGGTTCATCCACTTCCAATGAATGTATACACAAACCTCAACCTAACTTTCACTTCAACTGACATGTTCTAACCAACTGCACCCCAACATCCATAGAAGCATTACACTGCATTTGATTCCAGTCACAACATCAAACCATTTTGAAGGAAATTCATACACTATCCATTCTAGGACTAAGATCAACATGACCTCGCTTAGGTACACTTCATTTCCACGACAGTACTTTCCACCGCAATATCAACCCAAAGGTGGTTCACTCTCACCCTGCCCATTCAAGTTTACAATTTCATGTCTAACTTCCCCCAACTAGCTTTCCCTAGAGAATCCACTCTCTACAGATGGAATGATACCCCCTTATCACCATCCCAAAGTGATTATTGACATGAATCCTATCATTAACATCCTATGAACCCACCACGTTCACTCCCTTAATTCTAGTATAATTCTATCATTGGGGCGTTATCTCCCTTGAGACAGTCATCAGGAATCACCCTAGACATGACACCATATCACATGTCCATGGATACCTCAAATTTAAGATGTTATAAAACCACAGAAAGGGGAATTATCTGAGTCTAAACCTAATCTTCATTGGAATTATAGAACCCGCACTCTATTTCCACAACCTGTTTTCATATCCATCCACACCCTCCTACGACCTCAACACAAACATAGAAATCATCACACCAAACCACCCTATTCCCGAAGCCAACACATGGATCATCAGTCCCACATCAAATTTCCACATTTCCTCTATGAGGTTCCTAACAAGCACTTTATAGGTTCCTCACTGGCATCCCAGTTCCACTACTTCTACTTGATGTTCTCCTCTCCACATCTATGACTGACTTACCACACCCCTCCTTAGGAGTGTCAATACCATTTCTCCCAATGAGGGATCCCAAACACTGTATCTTATACAAAATAAGAACAAAGCACCAATCCTAGACATGGATATATAGCTCCTTCCCCAAACAAGATAATGAATGTATCCCAATGTCCGTTCCCGACTTCCATGAATGACACTGATGAGGTTTGTTGACATTTGGTCCATCCAGATGACCTCACCTTAATCCATAGAGGGTGTAAATCACATCATCAATCTCCACACATACAAGTTATATTTGTGTAAATTACATGTTTTTCATCATCAAACCAAACTCTTTCAAGTGTCTTCGTGTAAAGACAAAGCTTCTCAACGTACCTGGAACGATATCATGATATTGGGAAGGATCATCACTAGATGTGGTACAGTAAGATGTTTTCAAAGAACACCACCACCAACTTATCCATTTATAATGTAGAAGTATGAGACACCATGACCTATCAAGGATCTCATGTTCCCTTACCAAATGAATCTTATAGACACCCAACCACCACTGCTCAAGAGTGATTGCCAACCATGTCTCACCACCTCTCTATCAACAAATCACAAAGAAGTTATGATCCGATGTTTTAGGCCATACTACTTTCAAAAAACCACTCGAGTTCTTATGATGAGTCGCTAATAGCTAACAACTAAAGAAAAATATTCAACCACACCAATCAAACCAATAGACTATCACAAATCAACCCTTTTCTATGTGTATCCCATCACATGCTTACTTACCTAATCATCTATCTTGGTTATTCAGCTTTATCATACCTGAGTTGGCATCTACACCTCACCAACCACCAAACCATTCATACAAACATGTTTAGCCACATGACCACCATTACCTCAGGTTTCACCATCGAGAAAAAATATATAACCACACTTCATCCAACCTTGTCTCTTCCACTCAAGGAAACTTCATGGCCTCCATTAATCATCATCCAAATAGGTGAGTTTGGAATCCATATGATACAACCCTATGAAAGAATCATTACCATCAATCATAATCACTATGGTTCCCTTATCAATGAATCAGGGCATAATTATACCATTTACTAATCTTAGTGGTACACAGTCTAAATTGACACCAACTCTAAAGCATATCTCATGATCATATTCCAAGATACCAATATCATTGTGGAAACCTCCCACGATGTCACCCTTGATTTTACAAAACTATCATAGAGTAACTACCACTCAGGTACCACCACTAACCATAAACCTTCCCTCTTGGTGGCCAAGGCCAACCCTCACTATGAAACACCCTGAGTCCCACTATCAATATCCAAAACAACTACATGTGCGACACACACCCAAAAGCACTGGAACTTCATCCGACCTCTCTCATAGGTCACCTTGAATGCTGAATGATACCAACTCCTTAGACTATAGTCACAATGATGTAAATACAATGGTCCTCTCTCCAAACCCTGTATATCACGAAATGATCAGTGAAATACTTGTGTATGGAACTTTCAACCCAGTTCCAGTGCACAATGATCCTAGTGCACCAAAAAACCATTTAATCTAGGTTTGGTAGTAAGGGTTTACACATTCATTAGCTAAACGAGAAAAAAAATCCAATCTAGGATTTCAATCACAACTCGCACGGTCTCTACTCACAAGGTCACTAAGACCCATGCACCAAACATATGGTCCAACATGCACTCTGTACGGTAATGAACAGTTATATTTTCCATGCTTTCATTAACGAACAATGACTCATAACCAAATGGCCACAAAAATACCAAGAGATCCCTAAACACATGACCTTGGCTATATCATAATTGGAAAGGCCTCAAAATCCAAATCCAAAGTCTCAAACTAGGGCCCTCTTACTACTCCAACCCACACATTCAAGGGTCAAACCAACCACACATGGGACACCCACCATTTCTCTCACTCATTCTAATTTTAAACTTATTGTTCAACTGACGCTCAAAGAAACACCAATATAATTTATCCATATATGGAAAAGATCTCACGCTACGAACCTAAAAAAACCATTTTTCAAACTCTATCCCAATGGTCATCATCACACTCAGAAAACTTCCATTTACCATACCTATCATGGGTCAGGGTCAACATGGGGTAACCAATTTACATAATCACAAGTCTTTCATCAACAAATATTCAATCCAATTATTCTTTTACAACATGATCCCTTAATCATATGCACATTTACTATTTCAAAACATGTATTCATCATCATTTTAACTCAATTACATATTTTATTACAAAAATTAATTAACAATTTTACAGTCATTATGAAATCCCTTTTCTTTTAGACATTGATGTAAACATTACAATTTATCACAACCCAATATGTTAACATGGTCACAAAACTTCTTTATACACTATACTTCATAACAATTCATTTCAATTCTTTTCATTCATTTATATTCATTACCATTATTCAGCTTCATTTTCTTCATATTATTGAGGGAATTAAAATTCATTATACTATCTATTCCCTACACACCGATCCCATGTGTATATATATAATGATGCATTTCACCTACTTCCTTAGGTGCCTAAAATGATGCATGAATGCATAACCTCATTCAATTCATGAAATGAAAAAATATCATAAATCAGTTAAATCACATAACATGTGCATCAACAATGGTGAAATATCATTCTACTATAACAACACACATCAAATACGATAACTCCCACCCAAGATGACTTCGGTTTTCCCTTGCACACGGGTTAGCCACTTGCAAGCACGATATCTTTACCAAGGCCTGAAACACCCTAATCACTTTTCTACCTTCCCCAAATATTATGAAAGAGAAAATAACTCCCCTAATACTTTTTTGAAATCTCCCCAACCTAGAATCCAATAAATCAGTTCCCTGAGCTGAGTCGTCACATGACTTCAAACGTGCCTCCCCATAGGCCAGAGGTTGCTGACTAGCGGTGAGGGTATAATGGGTCACATGGGGAGACTATTCCCTCTTTAAAAGAGTAAGTCGTAGTAGAAAAAAATATAAATTATGGAAAAATATGAACATCCAACAAAAATTCATAACAAAACATTACCAAATGGGGTACAAATACTAATCAAATACAACAATGTCATGCTGTATCAGTAGTGCAAAGTGAAAGAAACCTAAAATAAAAAATGGAAAAATCTCCAAATGGGTCCTGACTCTAATTCTAGATCACTCTCCATGTACATACTAAGCTCAACTCAACATCACAGAGTAGAGCCTCTTCCATTGACCTGTTCTGCAACCAAGAGATCTGCTCGAGTACCCAATGGAGGCCCAAGCAGTGTGTGAGTACAAAACTCATTAGGCCACCACAAAATGGGTCCCAACTCTAATTATGGATAATTATATATGTACATACTGAGCCCAACTCAATATCTTATAATATGGCCTCTTATCTTGTCCTGACCTGCAACAAAGAGACCTACTTCAGTACCCAATGGGGACCCGAGTAGTGTGCGAGTACAAAACTTAGTAGGCCACCCTAAAAAATATCTAGTCTAATAGATAGTTAATTTAGGTATGATATAAATATTAAATAAACAAAGGATGACTTGGGTTCCATTAGATATCCAATATTCATTTCTTTAATTCCTAGAATTTATCCCAACTTAATTTCTTTTACTATCTTCATTACATGAGCCATTTTGATGACATGTTCCATGGGTTTGGCATATTTATCATCTACAAAAGGGTTTAAGGAAATAAATCATAATCAATAAGGGAAATAAATGATGTCCATATCTAAATAGGGATCCACATATCACATCAGCATATTATCCTCACGTTGAAGTCTCAGTCCTGGTGGAATGAAACCATTTTGGGAATAGAGCCTCTGTCCCCTTCTCTAACCCATGTATTTATGGGGTGGAGGTTAGAGCCTTAGTCTAACTCGACCCATGGGAATAGAACCTCAAGTAAACACCCAACTCTACCACGCCATGTGAAAATGACTATTTATCAAATCACCACAACCATACCATAACACAACATAAGAAAACCAATTCCATTAGAAATCATCAACCAAAATGCATAACAAAAAACATGGGAATTAATACTATTCTATAACCCATTAACAAATTTACTAATTGAAATTCATATTCGATTAGTCCAATTCCCATTCTCATTCCTCAACCCATTGTGTATATTCAATAACCCCTATGACTTAGTCAATATTCATCAATGACCATATATTAACCCATTTCACCCATTTATCATTCTAACTACATTTCTCATATCTCATAACATAACAAATTTATTTTATTAAACACATTAGGTGTACCAAAATTCCCAAGCATTAAACTATTTATAATATTCAATTAAATGTTTCCATTAAATAATAATTATTCAACATAGGTATTTCTAACAAAAATTCAATTTACAAGTGACATAATCCCATTCGACCCATTCCCCCCTTTTCATTTTATTCCAATCAAAATCCTTATGGATATCCCCCTTGGGAATATATATATTATAAAACCATTTAAAGCATATTAAACAATTTATCTTATTTTATAAAGGATTATTATTATTTCTAAGCAATCCTTCACTTCAGTCTACTACTGTCATGGTTTGGGATTGTCGGTGTACCCTATGGGTGGCCCTAAATTTATCAATTCCTCTTCTATGCATCACACGAGGATCATGATTGTTTCCATTGGTCACGTGGACACCCATTTTTACCAAATAAATAAATAAACTAAACCAAGAACGCAGTTATGTAAAATGATGAACACAAGATTTCAAGAACAAATCAAGAGAAAAACTATAGGGTAATACTTGTAGATCACCAACCATGAATCTGTTGATGAACACACTCTTAATCTTGGCCATAGATACTGATTCAGCCACCCTTTTAAGCCTCAACCTATAAATCATCCAAAAAGGATGGTTTCGGGTCTTTAGAAGGAGATAGAGAATAAATGGAAACCTTCAACCAAGAAGGGGAGCAAGAGGAGTGCTAGACCAACCCGATGTTTCAATCCAAAACCAACAGTGCTCTTAACAGCCATGAAATGTGGGATATTTATCCTTGGAATGTATGGAAACTCTAGGTTCCTCACTTGGGATGCGAAGGAAAGAATGGTGGAAAATCCAAAGTTGGTGTTTGAAAAACCCAGACCAGCAATTTTAAAAATATTGCAACTTTTCTAGGTTGTATGGTCTTAATGCACGGATTTCCAAAATGGGTGCTAACCATGTGGAAGCTACATCTTGAAAATCACTACATTACAAGGTTTATTTCGATACTCTGCACATTTTTCATAACCATGTACCAACCGTATGTAAGACTCATTCTATGGAAGCGTAGTTACATAGTATAATCCTCATATATTGCAGTAACCGTGCCAAAATCTTGAAACATTCATAGAATATCCATTTCAATCATGCATCATGTCCAAAACTCCTAAAAAACTTCCTAGTATTCACATGAACATGGATACACTTATTTATCCCAATATAAGGGGAAAAAACTAAATCACAAATAAGAACATACCTTATGATGAATCTAGGATATAACAATACAATCAATTATAAGGGTTTTAATGAGAACATTATTTTTTAATAAAAAATTAATTATATATAATTTTTAGTCAGAGTATCCAAAGGAATATATTAGATATTGAAAATTTAATTTGACCAAATTTATTTCATTAACTACAATATTTTTAGTTTTATTTAGTTTTTAACCATCGACATTGATTCACCTCATTTTATTATTATTCATAAAACATAAAAATGCTAATTATATATATAATATATTATAAAAAGTAATAGAAATGTTTTATTGGCACTTAACTTCCTTACGAGAATGATTATCATGGAATGTTATTGTGACACCCGTGGGCTTTAATAACATTTTTATGTGATTAAGTGACACTTCATCAACATAGTTATACATTAGATCATTTTAGAAAATTAAAAATGACCTGTTGGGGTCCCAAATTTTTATTCCAACAATTTTGGATTCACCATTTGAGATAATGTGTGATGTTAGAGATCATATATTAGAGAATACATATGTATAATGAGTCAACTAGGTTTTAACCACTTATGTTTACCAATAAAATCATTAAGTATTCATATATAATCTATACTATAAAAAAGATAAACAATTGTCTATTGTTCTTAACATTTAATAAGTATAGATCATATAATATTATTTAAATTTTAGTGTCCTGCATTTATTATAATGTACTATTTTAAATTATAAATAAAAAGAAAATTAACTCATGGATTATTTATTAAACCTATTTGTAGAGGATTGCAGTTTTGAATTAATATATTATAGGGTTTATGAGATTTTTTATCTACCTATTATCAAGGATGGGCTCAACTCATTTAGATAAAAAAATGTATATTGAAATTTATGATGATTTCTTTAATAAGAATTTCGGAGATAATTCTCAAAAGCTAACTAAATTTTGTACATTCAATATCTTCATCAAGTATTTATTATATACATATTATATAAAATATTATATTTTTCATATACATACCTCTATGTGATAATTTACTTAGATAAGTCATCATATTAATAAGCGATAACTATCCAACACAATAATATGATCTGTGAGATTCCATGGTGATATTCTTAAAATCATATCATATATAATAGATACATCATACTAATGATACACAATTAATGTTTGATAATTATGTGGGGGGGGGGGTAAAAAAATTGGGTCTTCATCTCATGATGTACATAATTGGAGACCTCTAAAATGGGAGTTCAGGAGGATAAACCCATTTATTCATAAAAAAAGTTTCATTTATTAATCAAGAATATTAGTGAGTGTATTGGTACGTTGAATAGATTTTATTTATAATGTATGAAATGATTAAAATATATTAATGCATATTGAGAATCCTAACATATTTATCCATATTGATGTAGCTTTAATCTATTCTATCATTATTTTTGTGACTTTAATTGAATTTTCAATTTAGGATTTATTTCTTTCACAAATAAGAAGAATATATTTTTATCCATCAATAAAAATGAAAATTTCTAATACAAATTCATTGATATGATATTTCAACATAAATTTTGTTTCAGGGAGTTAATGAATGATATGACATGTATTAAGGGTGATGACATAAGTATACATCCAATGTGATTAGATATTTCCAAAAAAATTGATTATATTACACATGTAACGTTTTCATTGAATGGGTTTTGTTATTAATAAATTTTATTATTATTTATTATATAGGGTTTATGATATATTTCATTATAAACCTATTTTTCTATTAAATACACCATCTTAAATTGTAAATATATTCTAAATAGTCATGTATTAAGTGTGAAAATCTTATGTTATGGTCTATTTAAATTCCATATAAATTTATCTTATTTGCAATTTTGATGTTTTTATGAAATTAGATATATTTTTATATAAATTTTACTTGGATTAATTTTTACTATACATTTAGGAAAATTGTATGAAGGCACATACATATGAGGTTTTCCTATTCAGTTTTGAGTTCATAATTTATACAAACCATGATGATTAATATTATTATGGGGACTGAATCTTATATATGTCTATTCTGTATAGTGCATTGTTATCTCATAACCACATGATGTTTAGAAGAAAATATTTTAGTATATCTTATCTATGTATGTGAATTCGTGGTATCTACATAGTTTATCTATATTTTTCAGATATATTCAATAAATCCCTCTAAGGGGTTATATTAATTCCAATAGAGGTATTATTGTTGGTGTATGGTTTGGTAACCTATATATATAAACCATTTGAGTAAATAAAAAATTTATAACGGGAATTTTAATTTCTACCCAAACTAAATTTAAGCTCCTATGGATCTCTTTTACACTAAATTAACTTGATCCAACATAAAAGATATCAACATAGAATCCCCAGTTCTTATTCCTCATATATAAGTCTTTATTCCTTATATTTTATGGATATTTAGAAGGTAAAAATCATATTTTATTTTCTTTATTAATTTTTCTTCTATATTTTTCTTATTTCATTAACTATAGTGACCATCTTATTCAGTCAAAGGTTCAGATATTGTTTAATGAAGGTGAAATGGTTTTCTAGAGATTTTATAGGTTTTTTTCTTATATATTTTTTCTTTTTACATCATTGTTGAGTAATTTATAATCATTAGGGTTGGTGTTTTTGTGTAATTACATAATATTATATGTTGTGAAATGTTTTTGTTTTCTAAAACTCAATTTTTTTATGTTACACATTAATTGGAAACCCATTATGAGACAAAAAATTATATTCCAGGATTTTTAAAAATACCATAATTTGTTTTCATGTGTTTTAGTTACATATATATTAAAATTATTATATTTTTACCATGAAATTGTTAAAATTACCAAGATAAACTTGTTAATTACGTTCAATGTTAAATATAGGATTTACCATATATTGAATTTCAAATAATGTAACAAATTTATAATACTTTTTCAATTAAAGAGTGTTTTAATTTCCAGTTTCATCCTAAGAGAGGAATTCCATTTATTTAAATTATATATTTTGTATTCCTTTCAAAGGAAGTATATAACAAATTTTCCTTGATAGACTTATTGGACTATTTTAAAAATTAAAAAACCCTTCTTTATTTAGGATGAAAATGATAGTGTTATAACGTGTCATTTGAGGTTGGTTTTAAAGTCCCAGTTAACACATTATAAATTTTGTTCACTTGGTGATTGTATCACAATTTTGTGATCAAAATTATGTAATAACATTTCTTTTATTTTCCCATATGTGGGATTCTATATTAATGATATTTTAATTCTTATTACAGTGTGGAAATGGGTTTATTTTTTAGAGACTCATATATGTGATGTGATATTTTCTTTTTTTGTTGATTGTTTTTATCATGATCATGGGATTATTGATTTTTCAACTTACATTGACTATGTGAAGTGAACACATTGTGTACATGTGAAGTATCCCATTTATTCCAACTATTTTATACTATGCTCTAGATACATCACTAGTTTATATTTTGACCCAAGTGTGAGATGTAAATTTTGAGTGTGATTAGATTTTGTATCTCATAAATAAATTCAACATAGGATGGTAGTTTATTTACAATTTATATTTCAATTATTTATTCACATTATAAATTAGTGAGATTATAAGGATGCTTATTCATTTGATCATGATGTTATATTTGGATTCCAACTTTTTACATATTTTGATTCCTCTTAGAATAATTTTGGTGTCTTTTAACAATTATATATTTTTTGTTTATATTTGTTATTATTTACTGATGTAGTGGTTCTCGTTTGATCTATATGCCTTCATTATTTTTTGATTTATTTTACTTTTAAATTTTATTATAAAATGATAGTTTTAGGAAACGTTTTTAATATATAAAATGGTGTTTTTTGTATTTATAAACATATATGTATAAAATTCCATGGGTTTAAATGTTTTTCCTTATCAAATAGTGGATCCTACAAGTCATGACATTGTATATAATGATTTTAGTGTTTGATATCCAAATAATGTTTAATTACACTTAACTATATAGATGAAACATGATCAAACTCTTGAACCCATCTAGTGTCTAGCTACTAATCTTCTTGTGTTGTAAGACCTGTATTCTATATATTTTTATTATGATCCTCATATTTTATCACAATGATTCTGAAATCCTTCAAATCTTTTATATTTTCATTATATATAAATGCATCAAATTTCTTTATTCTTTTGATTATTTTTATTTTTGTGAATATACTCCTTTTGGTGAACTTTTGTAACCTCAAATTTCCTTTAGGTGGAATTAATAAAATATTCTTCATGTAAACCAAAATTTCTTCACTTTACAGTAGTAATATAAAATCTTTGACCAACGCATTTGAAAAATATACCCCGGATGAACTTAAATGTTTTTCTTTCTATATTTATATCCATTGAACTCACAAAATTCTTTTGGATGCAACTTAAAAAAATTATCCATCTATATATTTCAAAAATAATCAATCATGAACCGTGATAACTTTTAGTAATCAGGAGGTTAGAAACAGTTATGATTAGGGTGAAATTGAATAAATTTTATTCATCTAGCACTTTTCATTATTTCAATGATTTTTATTTATCATGAATATTTATTTCATGTTATTATACTTTCACAACACCCTAAATTAGTACATAAACCAATGTTCCTCCTACCAATAACTTTACCTTTCTAAAATATGTAAATACATTCATTATACATATGAATCATTCCTAGATAGTAATTTTTCCTTTTTATCTTCAGAATTACCCAAAATTCATTTTTATATTCATTTAATTTTGTTTAATTCATTGTTAGAAAATAGAACACTATAGTAAACATCAAATCATTGGATTTTAATTCTTCCCCATAGGAATTTGATTTAATACCAATATACTATTTAAATGTAATTAATGTGTACCATCTTTATTGATACTAAATTATGGGTATCTCAAATCTTTGTCTGGTTTTATCTTCCCCCTATTAGTGTAAATTAGATTCCCCCTATTTATAGTTTTTGATAAGGAGAAAATATATTCAACTCATTTCATCTGCTCTATTTTTATTCTTTTGAGTTGTATGTAAACCTTGAATTAATTCAGAGAAGGATAAAATCACTTTTCTAAAGAAACATGATAGAATTAATCAAACTATATGCTTACAGGTACTTGGAAAATCATAGAAACATGAGAGATTGACAAAAAAAATAAGCTATTAATAATATTTATCAAGCGATTCATAATTCAAAAAATCTCAATTTAGGTGCATATTTAATAAATTATAACTCAAAATATTTCCTGAACCCATATTAATAAATATATTAACAATTTTGGATAAAAAATAGTATATTTAGACCACATCATAAAATCGTATTTTTGATCAGCAAATCACTTTTCATATATTGAATTGAAATTTGTATTTTTATATAAGAATGTAGAATTAAATTAAATATAACTCAAATGAAAATAATATCACCACCCTATATATTATATATCCAAAACAAATTTGTCTTCATTCATAATAGTAGTCTTAGAGTACTTCAATGTTCACATTACCAAAGAATTAGACATAGCTTCAAAATTATTGGTTTTATAGAATCTTTCTCTATATTTCAATATCATTAGGTTTTCAGAATCAATCTATTTCATCATTAAATTATTCACATGTGTAAAATCCTACAAAATTAAATCACATTAATTTTTTTTAAAAAATACATTCTTACAGGTCACTAGGTAATACATTGGAATTTTTTAATTTGTTTTTATATTAATAGGGTAAAGGTGATTATCATAATAGAAAAAAAACCCGTGAAATTATCATCACATTTCATTACATTGTCACCCATGAAATTAAATTCTTCAATAATCTTCGGTTGACTGTATTCATCCTTATTCTATTTATTATTCAGTTATTATATAACATCACCTTTATTTTTTACTATTAAGAGCAAAAATAATTACTATTTTTTTCTAATTCAATATTCTTCACTTTGTCTTCCAATTTTATACATATAAAAGTAAAACTATTAAATTATGTTCAAATTTCTTCTTTATATTATATTTATTTAAACCAATAGTTGTTTCTTCTAATGATTTCCTTATTTTATTTATCATTTCCTCTTGTCCATATAACCACGTAAACAATTTTTTAGCAGTGTGGAAAAAAATTATATCATATACATAGATTAATTTTTTCCAACAAGTTAATATTTAATGGTATATTTTAGTGAACATAAAAAATTTATTTGGAAGGATTATTCCTAATATCAAACCCCTTAACTTTTCCTATGGCCGAGTTCAGTTTTTTATGTTTCTTTCATATAATATAAATTTTCATATCCATAATTCTTATTTCCAAATATAAACTATTATTCCTTACGAGAAGCATCTCTAAATAATTTTTACTTCCGTATAATATTTTATATTGGATGTATCCATCATTATAACATTATTTTACCAATATTATATGCATGAGTTGTTATCCATGTTAACTTATTTCTTCTAGAAACCTTGTTGGGGACTTTTCCCATTCCATATTTCTTCCACCTTCACTGAATTGGTGGGTTTCCCTATTTCATTCATCATCTATAATACTATGGTACTATTATTTCATGTTTTACTATTTAAGGTATTGGAGTGTATAAAACTAAAATTTCATGATCGCGGGTTTATAAAATTATTCTGATAAATAAAATCTGATAAATTTTAGGCTTTAACGATTCTTATACCACCTAATTAAAGCTTATATAAAATAGTAATCCCATGTAAAATATAAATTAGAATTTTTTCTTCTATCATGTTTAGGTTAATATTGATCTAGATTAGATTTAATGATTCTCAGAATTAATTTTAAATGAATTTAATTTAATTGGAATTTATCTTCATAATCATCAAGATACCATACATTATTTTCACTTTTATAATTCATTGTCATTATCTTTTCTTCATGAATATTACATTCTTATTTCCATGAATTGTTATTATTTTTTTATTCTGGTATCTTTGATCTCAATCTGATTGATTTAGATATTTATAATTTCTTATAATGAATGGAGAACTTATGAAAAAATTAAATTTAATATAAACATCACAAAAATCCATTGAAATTCCTATTTTAATGAAGATAATTTTTTCTTTCAAATGAAAAACTGATTGTTCATTCACTTCAATGAGTTCTGTAAGAGCTATATATTTTTGAAAATTCTTTCCAAAAGTATCTTATATTATATTATAATCTAATTAAAACATAAAAATTGTTATATATAACCATGATGAGTGATATAATGTATACTATAACCACATCAAGGACATTATTCGTGAAAGGATTTGTTTTAGAGTAAAAATATGTAAAAGTTTGGATAGATTCATACACTTTATAAAAAGACCTTGATCATTCTTCTAGAGGATTAATTATAATATACATTTCAATATAACTTACACACTCTTTAACTACTAATATTTTGGGTCCTCTTGTAACTTATCATGATTGGATAACTTTATTATATTATTTGAATCCTTATTATTTGTGTTTCTTGAGTGTTTGGTTATCATTCCATGTTTCAAAAAACCAAAGTGTATTTTGTTAACATCATATATGGTATAACATCCATATCTATAACATCCATATATTTTATGAAATCATTTTTTAAAATTATTTTGAAATTCTATGTATCTTTTATATTACCCAAGATTGAGTTTCTCTTACATTACATGAATGAAATATTTTCTTCAAAAGTGTGCATGTCATGCATAACTGAGCTTCCAAAAACCCTGAAATAATATAATTTAGAATATGAACATTATAAAAGAGCTAATAAATGGGAATTTACGAATATTATTAACTAATATTTTAAATATACATATAAATTTTCTACAAAATATAATTTTATTTATATATTATTTATAAATAATCAATCAATTTTATGAAAAAAAGTTATATTCATCAAGAATATTATTTCTTCAAAAATGATTTCTATGTATTTTAAGAATGATAAATTATAATTAATTTTTTGATAAATTGATATTTTTATTTTATAAAATTAACTAAACATTAAAAATAATTATATCAAAAATAACTATAGTTAAATTTTGTGATTTTTTTTAAAAAAATTGAATTGAGTTATTAAAATTATTTTTGTGAAAATATAAATTTTATTTAATTAGATAAATTATTTCAAATTCCAAATTAATTTTAAATTAAAAATATTTTTTTTTAATTTTATTTAATAAACTTAATTACTTATCAACCTTCTTTATTTTTTATTTTAGAATAGATATATTTTTGGGTGAAAACAATTTTTCTGAAAACCAATTTAATGTTCATAATGTTTCTATATTTTAAATAATTTATATATTCCATAATTAAGAAATTTTAAATGAAATTAATATGGTATATATAAACAAATGTTTATTTAAATTAACAAAAATTATTATTACAAGAGATATAAATAATATAAAATCATGTCAAGCTTGAAAAATACACTTATTAAAATCATTATTTTTAATCAGGTCTTCCAATATTGTTTTCAATTTAATTTTTTAAATTATAGTTAATTTTTTAGAGAAAATAATATTATTTTTATATATAATCATGTCGAAATTATCTTTGGGAGAATATTTACGATATTTAGAAAAGATAATATTTTTGATGAATAGTGAAGGATGGTAGGTTAATAATGAATATTCATTTATTTTATTGATTTAATAAGATTATTTTTTTAATATGGATTTTAAAGTAAAATTATTTAGATTATATATATATATATATATATATTAATCCAATTTCAATAATTTTAAAAAAATTCAATTTTTAATATTTGAAATAAAAACTTGTTAAAATTTTGGACATTATTCTCTTTGAAGACACACTTTCCCATCACATATACATGGTTAATTTTGAAATACAAAATTCAACTTATGTGAATGAAATATATAAAAATAGATTAAGTATTTTAAATAATTATATAATATATTATCTAATTATTACAACATAACTTTTTTACCATAATGAATACTGAAAAAATGAAACAAAAAATTTATACAGCGAAGGTAAAAATAATTTTACCAAAGGGTTAAAATTTAATGATAAGGGTTAAAAATATCCCAGAACACATACTAAAGCTATTTTATAGACATATTTAGACCTTATAACTTATTATATTAATAATTTCCCATTTTTCTCCTTTTTTATGTGAAAACGTGGTTACACATTCTTTTTAACATGAATTATAGGTGTGCCACTCACATCAACTATTAAATAAAACTCACTCTCTTCTCCACATCACACTTATAAACCTCATTGGGTTAACAAATAACATGAAAATGGATTAATAAATTCATTTATATATTAATTTAATTATTATATTAATTTTTAAATCCATCAAATGAACATTATTGGTGAAAAAAATAAGGTGTTCGAAAAAGAGGTAACGTCCCTAACCAAGCATTTAATTTTATTTGTTCATCAGCCTCCATAAATTATTAGTGAAACATGATGATATAATGAAATAATTATATGATATATAATTTTATAATTTTATATTAATTTAATAACTAAAATCCTTCTCCTCTTCTATCAAATTGGTTAGGAAATCATCATTTATTTCTATGGTGGACTATTGCCTCGTGAACTGATGTAATCCATTTTCCATTACCAACAATCATGGATGGATATAATGATGGATTAAATTTTTATAAGTCTAATTTCTGTTAATATTATACTTATATAATTATCACATAACCTATACCTTCTTATATTCCATTCTATGTGAACACAATAATGTTTCTCGTGCTTACGATAGACTACCACCTCGCGATGTGATGTGATTCATTAATGCTTTACATGGAGGGTAATAAGGATGATTTAAATGAAAATATGTGATATATATAAAATAAAAAATATTCTTTAATGGTAATATATTATTATATTTATTTAATTTAATCCATCAATAAAATCGAAAAAGAATCGTGGCATATGTATCCCATACCATCTCCATGAATTGTGTAATTCATTTTTATCACTAGATTTTACAAAATAATTAATATAAATATATAGAGAATATATATTATTTTTTTATCATTGTTAAAATTCTTGATATTACGGATTCATGATCATTTTATGTGGGAAAAAATTAACAAATCAAAACATGCATGAAAAAAAATTATTATTACCAAAAACATGACTTTAACATTAAAGTGTAAATTTATGTGTAATAAAAGTTCATAAGTAAATAGTATATGGTATGATTTATATAAATATGGTTCATTAATTTATGTATCAAAATATTAAATGTATCATAGTAAATTTCTTAATGTGTACGATAAAGTGGAGACTTACAGTGTGGGATTTCTGTGTCACTTTTTTTTAGTGACACAATTTCTGTTTTCACTATGTTGTTTTATGTAGTTTATATAATTCCATGGAATTTATATTATTATAGTTTTCCTTAAACATTTTGGAATTTATATAACCATTTTTAGATATATAATTCATGGTGTTTATGGTAGAAAAAATATCGAAGCTGTATGATATTTTTGTCTCCATTTTCATTGTAAGAGATTTATGTTATGTTATGTACCTATCATATTTTATAATGTGTATATATATCCAATATTACATGATATTTCATGTATATGCATAATTTAATTATATATAATATTTCACTTAATATTATCCTTTAATGATTCAAATGATTCCTTGTCACCAAATTTGTAAAGGTTTTATGATATATTCTCATTATATATGGAGATTGTTTAATTTTATTATATTGATGATAAAATAGTATAATCAATATCTCAAGAAAATATTTAAATATATTCTACACTAGTAATTCCATTATAATATATGTTTTCATGACCTCTTCATTTCTTTATTTACTCCATACACAATTAATTTTTTTTTACGAAATGAGTCATTAATTCACTCTTATGTAGACAACATTTTCTTTCTATGGAACACTTGTTTTATAAAAATGTATTTGAAATATATTTAAAACATTATCTAAATGATTTGTTAAATAAAATTTTACACTTTATTTAATTTCTATTTAATGTTTTTAAATAAAATATAACTGTTTTTTCAAACATTTCGCATATATCTTTTACAAAAAATGGGGAAGGAAGCATTATTTTACCATACATGGAAGGAACATTATTGACCACCAGCATGAACATTATTTTAAAGGATGATTATTTTTTATGTTTTTAATGTTATATTCAATTAAAATATTTTTAATATTTTTAATGTTTTGATGAATTTTTTTAAATGGGAAATGTATATTTTCTTCATGAGTTGTTTTAAATGATATTTAGATATCCATTTATAATTTTTTAAATTTACTTCAAAAGAAATGAAAATAAAAAATATTTCATAACGTTTATATTTAAAATAAATATTTAATATAAATGTTGTTTTACTCATGAAACGTTCCATGTTATTTTTTCATTGAAAATTGTTTTTTGCTAAAAATTGCATCTTTTGATATTACTTATCCATTACTGGGGATATGATCCAAAGAAATCATTCTTATTGTTTCTCTAACTGGTTAATATTTATGATTACATGATGTTAGTTAATCCTGTTTCAATTCCATGAGGTAAAAATGATAAAATTCATATGAAACCTTATTATTTATACATGGGTTATACCATTTTAAAATTATTCTAAAAGCACATCATTATACATGGTTTATTATATGTTCCATATTTTAAATGATTGTGAACCAATTTATTTTCAATAGGTTATTATATAATGAAATTTTTATAAAACTCATTTATATTATTGGGATATGATATAATGAATGTTTTATGATCCAGTGTGACATAAGATTTGGATGTTGAATATGTGACAGGTGAGATCTATTTCTCCATATTATTCATTGTGAAATGATTAATGAGATCATTGGGTACATGGAAGGTTATCCCAGTGTGCAAAATATGAACACCATAGGTGTAACGCCCCGACCCCAGCTACCCAGAGTCGGTGCATTACTTCGTAACATTGGCATGATCACAAGAAAGATCAAATCTCGAAAGACCGATTGGTTTAGTAGCCTTGGAAACACTAGATATATTCATAAGTTTTACATTACATCATAAAATGAAAAACTACTACAACAACATAATGTCTCCACAGTCCACACTATTATCCCCTCATAATATCCCTGCAGGTCATTCATAATTTACTTCTTCACTTCCTAGGAAAAATAAAACATAGAAAAGCGGTGAGCTCAAATGCCCAGTAAGGATAACAATATAGCGGAAACATTCATAAATAATAATAAAAAGTTAAGGCAATGTATAACTAAAACAAAAGCCTTTTAAACTTTAACATCATCATAATATGGAAAAAGTAAAATGAAATAATTCCATTTACTCATTCACATGGATATTCTACTAATCGAATAATCACATGCAAAATCACAAACCACGTTCATAATGTTGGAATGCATAATGCCAGACTATCATAACCACATAGCCAAGGCATCGTGCCAAGACTACAAATAAGATTTTGTCAAGGCCTTGTGCCAAGACACTAGTTTGTCTCATGAGACCTACCGATGCATCGAGGAGCTATAGCGGGCTCCACCCGTAACATATTAAGTCCAATGCATTCCCATATGAAAAGGATTAAGCATAACATAAACATTTGTATTAAAACTAGCATAAGAAATGTCAATAATTTCACCATAAACTATGAATGGTATAAAAATAGCACATCCACAGTCAAACATATCACAAAATCTTCAATACAATATAGAAGTTTTGTATTATAATAAATCAACTTCAAATAAGCGTAAAATCTATCAAAGGATGTTGACATAGATGAAATCAAAACACGTTTTAGAGAAATATCTATTTCTATTTTTGAAATCATTTAATATCCATATAAAACAAAACATTTTCTTGAAAATATTCTTATAAGCTTATAAGGAAAGCTTTGATGATTTTATAACGGCGGAAAATAACCGCACCCGCCGTATAAGTTAAAAAAACATTCTTACCTTTATTCTGTCGAAAAGGATAAAAAGGACCTTGTTTTGAAAACGATGGAAAGATTCCTCTTATAAAAAGTCAAAAAGGGTATAAATGACTTTAACCCATATTATTGTAAATAATAAAAATGTTTTGAAATACATTTTGAAGAAACATGGATGTGGATGATAAAGAGATCCCAGTAGATTATTACGTATAAACAACCTCGGATAATGAAGAGATTGTGAAATAAACCTTACCTTGTACTTTTCCTTGGTTGGGGTACGTTAACCTCCTGTATAATGGTGAAATAATTGTTATTAAATTATACAAGAATCATATACATTCATATGATATCATATATGATCTTTTAACATTGCTTTGTTAACAATATCTTAGATTTATCGTTGTTTTGGGTGTTAACTTACTCGTTTTCTTTTATATGTTTTATTACGTAAGTCGTGTTTTTCATGGATAGGTTGTATCTTATTCATATCCAGAATGATATCATGTCCTTAAACATTATTTTTAAATAATCAAATGATAATTATACTTGAATGGATACGACGGAGAATGAATCTCATCGCGTTCGTGGAGACGGTAGTCCGTACGTACGCACGAGCGACAATATCATTATTTTGATACTAAAATAATATATAATTGGATAGTATATCATATATATACAGAATCATTATCATGTTACATTTATTATTTACATGAATTATATATCATTATTATACCCACCTAAATAATAATATATTCAATAACAATTACACCATGACGTGGAGACGGTAAGCCGTACGTACGCACGTATGGTGACATGTCATTCAAATGATGGGTAGAATACTGAAAATGGTTGTTACATAATTATAATAACATCACAGTATATAGAATATACTGGAGTTATAATTTTATAAATGAAATAATAAACAAAGAGGGAGTGGAAGAAGAAAGAAACATGAAAGAGGGTGATGAAAATGTTACCTCTTCTTCGGGTTCTTCCTTTTGATTTGATCAAAAGGACTTCGTAGGATGGCTTTCTGACTAAAGTAAAGCTTCTAGGATGAAGGTAGAGAAGTTGGGAGAGTAGTTGGGCAGAGGTTGGCCGAACCAAAATGCTTGAAAGTGTGAATAAGGTGGTAGAGGTGGGGGCCTTTTATAAGAGGAGAGGAGGGGCTCTTTTGGAAATATTGAAATGTTACATTATTATACAATGCTTTTCGGATTCTAAACGTCCCACACTTATATAATTCGTGGATAAGGTGATAAGGGTTCGAAATCTCCTCATCCAATAGGCTTTGGACAAGTGTAAGCCTTGGATTTTTCATTATCTTCTCATTTTATTTAAATCGTTAAATAATGAGGTCATCGCTGCATCATAATGATGTCATAAATAATTTAATTTATTTAATGTATAAAAATTATAAAAAAATACTATGATGTAATAAATCTTTTTAGTTTTCTAATGAATATTTATAGTCAAAATTTGGACTTGTGTAACCCCACTTAAAAACTGTTTTAGTAAAACAACTCATGTTTGTGTCAATTTAATTTTAACATTAAATAAATATATATTAATGTCATTTTCCAACTAAAGTGGCTCCATGGGGTCCCCAAGTTGACCCATGGGTTGTATCGGTAGGCCATGACTCATCCAATAGGAGTAGGACAAGTGTCATGCTCATCTCATATTATTAAAACATTATTTGTACCTTAAACTACACTAATTACCTCTAATCGCGATTAAGAACTTAAAAGTTACTATTCACCAAAAATTTATTTTAATCTCATTGAACCACATTTTACTTATTAATGACAACCATGTATGTCGGATTTTTGAAAATCATATCACAGAAGTGGTAATATTTCATTTAAACGAAAAATCAGTTATTTAACTACCACTTAGTGGTTTCACTATTCATCAAAAATTGATGTTTTTCAGAACAAAGAAAAAATTTCACCCTAAGATATAATTGATATTCCGAATTCATAAATGATGTCTATTTTACAAAATTCTAAACATATAAGTTGCATTAATTAATTTTATAATTAATTCCCGCTGTTACAAAAAATGGCGTGTTTCTAAGAAACAATTTATATCAAAAGATTGGCAATTGTTTATGTCCGATTTCAATGTTAAATTAATTCTAATGACCACCATTGGATAAAATGGTAAAAATATATTCTAATTATTCTTTAAAACCACTAAATAGTATAATTTTTCACTATAAATTATTTTGATTTAAAAATTTGTTTTTAAGTATTTTTCACTATTCATAAAAAATTAGAAGTTCTCAGAAAAATACCAAAAATTCAACATAGGATAATTTCGATATTCCAAATCCAAAAATGAAGTCCATTTTGATAAATAAAATTTATAAAATTCTAAAAAGTAGGTATTACTATTCACAACGGGTAGTTTAATTAGTTGTGGTGTGTGTTAGAGCTCGAGGTTGCGTACAACACACGCTATTGCATTATTCGAAGGGAAACGTACCGTGGAAGCTTGGGGTGTTACATTCTCCCCTCCTTCAAATAATTGCGTCCTCGCAATTTCTAGGGTATAACTGTATAAAAATACTCTGGTGGTTCTTCATCATAAGTTCCTCAGGTTCCCACGTTGCCTCTTCCATTTTATGATTTCTCTACAAATCCTTTACCAGACGAGTCGTCCGGTTTCTCAGAACCTGCTCCCTCACATCAAGAATCCTGACGAGATCTTCACAATAGGAAATATCGGGTTCCAGTTCTAATTCCTCATAGGTGAGTACATGCGTTGGTTCAGGCATGTATTTCCTCAACAGAGATACGTGGAACACATCGTGAACTTTGGAGAGACTTGGCGGCATTTCCAATCGGTAAGCTACAGCCCCAATTCGTTCTAGAATTTTGAAAGGTCCGATGTACCTGGGACTCAATTTACCTTTCTTACCAAAACGTATGACTCCCTTCCATGGAGATACCTTCAAGAAAACATGATCACTGACTTGAAATTCCAAATCCTTCCTTCGATTATCGGCATAGCTCTTCTTCCTACTTTGAGCTGCTTTGATGTGATTTTGGATTACTTTCACCTTTTCCACCGTTTCCTCCACCAGTTCTGGGCCTACAAGTTTTCTTTCACCAACGTCATCCCAACAGGTTGGTGTACAACATCTATTTCCGTATAACGCTTCATATGGTTCCATCTGAATACTCGAATGGAAGCTATTGTGTAGGAAAATTCTACCAGTGGTAAATATTGATCTCACATACCCTGAAAGTCATGTGAGAAAGATCTCAACAAGTCTTCTAAGGTCTGAATAGTCCGTTCTGATTGTCCGTCTGTCTGAGGGTGGTAAGCAGTGCTCAAATGAAGTTCAGTATCCAAGGATTTCTAAAGACTTTTCCAAAATCTTGAAGGAAAACGGGGATCACGATCAGAAACGATCGATAGGGGTAATCCATGATGTCTCACAACTTCATTAATATATATTCTTTCTAGACTTTATAGGGGTAGATCTTCTCTTATAGCAAGAAAATGTGCTGACTTGGTAAGACGATCAACAATAACCCATATTGCATCGTTCCTTCTAGGAGTCTTTGGTAGCCCCAGGACAAAGTCCATCGTAATATTGTCCCATTTCCACTCCGGTATGGGAAGAGGTTGCATGAATCCTCCAGGCTGTTGCCTTCCAGCTTTCACTTGTTGACAAACCATACATCTTGACACAAAATCAGCAATCTCCCTCTTCATGTTGTCCCACCAAAAATGTTCCTTCAAATCTCTATACATTTTGGTGCTCCCAGGGTGTATAGAGAAATTGGAACTATGAGCATCATCCAGCAATTCCCTTTTTAGATCAGGTATATCGGGAACACAAAGTCTCTTCCCGAATTTCAAAATTCCATCCTTATACACAAAGTCCCTCAATCTTCCATCATTCACATTTTTAATCTTCTTCTGAAATTCTTCATCATTGGTCTGAGAACACTTAATCCTTTCTAGTAATGATGGTTTGGAAACCATTTGAAAAAGCATTGATGTTTCACCTTCCCTAGTTATTCCCATGTCCATCTTCACTAGATCCATGAAAATTGGATCCCTTTCAATTCTCATCACATTAAAAACTCCATGGTCTTTTCTACTCAAAGCATCTACCACCTTTTTTGCCTTCCCCGGGTGTTAATGTATCGTGCAATCATAATCCTTGAGTAGTTCAAGCCATCGCCTTTGCCTCATGTTGAGTTCTTTTTGTGAGAAAATATACTTCAAACTCTTGTGATCAGTATAAATCTCACATTTTTTACCATAGAGGTAATTTCTCCATATCTTTAAAGCGAATATCACAACTGCTAACTCAAGATCATGAGTAGGATAGTTTTGCTCATGAATTTTTAGCTGTCGTGACGCATAGGAAATAACCTTATCATTCTGCATAAGGACACAACCAAGTCCTTTCTTCGATGCATCACTATAAATAACAAACCCATCATTCCCAGATGGTAGAGTCAATATAGGGGCATTGACTAATATTCTCTTCAGTTCTTCAAAACATTCCTCACACTCTTTTGTCCAGACAAATTTAATCCCTTTACGTGTGAGCTTTGTCAGTGGGTTAGCCAATCTGGAAAAATTATGGACGAAACGTCGATAATAACCTACTAAACCAATAAAACTACGTACCTCAGTTATACTCGTAGGTGTTGGCCATTCGTGGATTGCCTTGGTCTTAGAAGGATCAATAGATATTCCATCTTTAGAGACAATATGGCCAAGAAAAAAAATCTCATGAAGCCAGAATTCACACTTGCTAAACTTCCCATATAATTCATGCCTCCTCAGAGTCTTCAAGATAATGCGCAAGTGATTTTCATGATCTTCGTAGGTTTTGGAGTATACCAAGATATCATCAATAAATACCACCACAAATTCATCGAGATACTCCTTGAAAACTCTATTCATCAGATCCATGAATACCTGGGGTGCATTAGTCAAACCAAACGACATTACAATAAACTCGTAATGCCCGTACCTGGTTCGAAATGCTGTCTTCAGAATGTCTTCCTTCTTCACACACAACTGATGGTATCCAGATCGAAGGTCAATCATTGAAAAGTATTGAGCTCCATGCAGTTGGTCAAATAAATCATCAATGCGAGGTAGGGGATACTTGTTCTTTATTGTTATAGCATTGATCTCCCTATAGTCGATACATAACCTCATAGATCCATCTTTCTTTTTAACAAAAAGAACAGTGGCTCCCCATGGAGAAACACTAGGGCGAATAAATCCTTTATTACTCAACTCCTCTAGTTGTTTTTTAGTTCAACTAATACTATAGTGGCCATTCTATAAGGGGTCTTCAATATAGGCCTTGATCCAGGAATTAAATCAATGGAAAACTCAACTTCTCGTTCTGGAGGATGTCCAGGTAAATCTTCCGGAAATACATCTACAAATTCATTCACAACAGGTACATCCTCTATTTGAACATTCCTTTCCTCACCGACAGTTATTCCATTCTCTTCCTCCCCAATAATTGAATTTAGTTGAGCTATTGAGGGTGGATCTAAATAAGAATTAGGTGGTGACGATTCTGCTCTAAAGATAAGGTGTTCCTTATCATTATCATCAAGAATCATATCCTCTTTCTTCTTACAATAAATATTCGCATCATAGTCCGAAATCCAGTCCATACCGAGGATTATATCAAACTCAATCATAGGTATGACGATGAGATTAGTAGATAAAGAACATTTATGTGCTCTAATGGGGACTGATTCACAAAACTTTGTTGCAATGATACTTCCCATAGGAGTTTTAACTGACAACTCCCTTATTAAATCATATTGGAAATATCTAATTTTCTTAGCAAAATGGGAAGATATGAAACAATGAGATGATCCAGAATCAAATAATGCATTTTCTAAACTTGAGGAAACCATTAAATTACCTGCCACCATGTCTTTCGGAGCTTCTACCTCAGCAGTAGTGATAGCATAAGCCTGGCCTTGATCCCTTGGCCTTTTCTGAGGTAAGTTCTCCTGACGCTTAGGACATTCATTTGCATAATGCCCCATCTCCCTGAAATTGTAGCACCGAACGTTGGTAGCTTCCTTCTTCCCCTTGCAATCACGAGCTTGGTGGCCTTTTTCACCACACTTATAACAGACTCCCATTCCCTTCAAGCAAGTACCAGGATGTTTCTTCCCGCATTTACCACAAGATGGATATTCAACTTTTCCCTTATTCCCTTTATCTCCATTCCCAGATTGATCAGCAGGTCTCTTCTTCTCTTGCTTTGCTTTAATGTCATAAGACTTAGAGAATTCCTTTTCTGTCTTGATAGCACATGAGACAATGTCTTCGTACGATGAAAAGGATTGTGAGACTAATGCTCGACGAAGAAATGGTTTTAAACCATCAAAGAAATGATCAATCTTACTTCCTGGGTTACGTATATAATCTACAGCATACCTTGCTAACCTTGTAAAGTTAGCCTCATACTTTGTGACATTCTCATCCTCCTTTTGTCTCAGACTCAGAAATTGCCTTTACATATATGCTCGATGGTCACGAGGAAAGTATTTTTCTAAAAACAGATCTTTGAACACCCTCCATTCCATATTTGATACTTCATCATCTTCCTTCATGTTTTGAATCAATGACCACCATTGATCAGCATCTCCAGTGAGGCGGTAAACTGCCATGATAACTTTTTCCCTTTCACTGCTCCCCAAAGCCTGAAATATTTTCTCTAGGGAATTTATCCATTTCTCGGCTACTAAGGGATTTGTACTCCCATTGAACGTTGGTGGTTGTTGCCTCATGAATCGATCTAACATTGATCCTCCACGCTGTGGATCAGGGTGCTCCATACGGGTAAGGTTATTATTCATAACCTGATTACGTTGTCCCAGTATGGTGATTAGCTGATCGGCACCAGTTGCATCACCAGCCCCACTATAATTATCTTGAGCAGGAGGGAAATCCCTACATGGAGTGAGTGAATTGATACGGTTTCCATTTCTTCCACTAGGTTCCATTTCTAAACAATTTCATAAACTAGATCAGTTTATGAATCAAAATACATAATGCCATACTTATAAAACACTTAACATAAACTGAACTATTTAGGAATATAATCCATAATCATAAAAATGTTTTCTTTGAGGAAGTATATACTCATAAACCCTTCATAATGATTTGTAACGAAAATGAGAGTTATCCTAAGCATATCCCCCGGGTGTGTCGTAACCCAGAGTGCAGCAAGGCCCGTTGTCGTGCACCAGTTCCCGTTCGAGTCTAGCTCAAAGCGGTGTTTTGGGGTTTTACCCCTAGGAACATCTGTGCCAGAGCCGCCTCTACCTGCTCGTATCCAGACAGGGATGTATTTCTCGGAAAACTCACAAAATCTCTACAATACCAAAATTCAAGGAAGTTATTCTATACTAATCCTCAAAGTTCATCTTAGGTCTACGTGCTCTAATCATAGTTTATCTAAATCTAGCTTCCAAGGTTTGTACTAAACTTCCTCTGATACCAACTGTAATGCCCTGACCCCAGCTACCCAGAGTTGGTGCATTACTTCGTAACATTGGCATGATCACAAGAAAGATCAAATCTCAAAAGACCGATTGGTTTAGTAGCCTTGGAAACACTAGATATATTCATAAGTTTTACATTACATCATAAAATGAAAAACTACTACAACAACATAATGTCTCCACAGTCCACACTATTATCCCCTCATAATATCCATGAAGTTCATTCATAATTTACTTCTTCACTTCCTGGGAAAAATAAAACATAGAAAAGGTGTGAGCTCAAATTCCCAGTAAGGATAACAATATAGCGGAAACTTTCATAAATAAGAATAAACATTTAAGGCAATGTATAACTAAAAAAAGCCTTTTAAACTTGAACATCATCATAATATGGAAAAAGTAAAATGAAATAATGCCATTTACTCATTCACATGGATATTCTACTAATCGAATAACCACATGAAAAATCACTAACCACTTTCATAATGTTGGAATGCATAATGCCAGACTATCATAACCACATAGCCAAGGCCTCGTGCCAAGACTACAAATAAGATTTTGTCAAGGCCTTGTGCCAAGACACTAGTTTGTCTCATGAGACCTACCGATGCATCGAGGAGCTATAGCGGGCTCCACCCGTCACATATTAAGTCCAATGCATTCCCATATGAAAAGGTTTAAACATAACATAAACATTCGTATTAAAACTAGCATACGAAATGTAAATAATTTCACCATAAACTATGAATGGTATAAAAATAGAACATCCACAGTCAAACATATCACAAAACCTTCAATGCAATATAGAAGTTTTTTATTATAATAAATCAACTTCAAATAAGCGTAAAATCCATCAAAGGATGTTGACATAGATGAAATCAAAAAACATTTTAGAGAAATATCTCTTTCTATTTTTGAAATCATTTAAGAGCCATATAAAACAAAATATTTTCTTGAAAATATTCTTATAAGCTTGTAAGGAAAGATTTGATGATTTTATAACGGCGGAAAATAACTGCACCCGCCGTATAAGTTAAAAAAACATTCTTACCTTAATTCTGTCGAAAAGGTTAAAAATGACCTTGTTTTGAAAACAACGGAAAGATTCCTCTTATAAAAAGTCAAAAAGGGTATAAATGACTTTAACCCATATTATTGTAAATAATAAAAATGTTTTGAAATACATTTTGAAGAAACATGGATGTGGATGATAAAGAGATCCCAGTAGATTATTACGTATAAACAACCTCGGATAATGAAGAGATTGTGAAATAACCCTTACCTTGTACTTTTCCTTGGTTGGGGTAGGTTAACCTCCTGTATAACGGTGAAATAATTGTTATTAAATTATACAAGAATCATATACATTCATATGATATCATATATGATCTTTTAAAATTTCTTTGTTAACAATATCTTAGATTTATCGTTGTTTCGGGTGTTATCATATTTGTTTTCTTTTATATGTTTTGTTACGTAAGTCGTGTTTTTCATGGATAGGTTGTATCTTATTCATATCCAGAATGATATCATGTCCTTAAACATTATTTTTAAATCATCAAATTATAATTATACTTGAATGGATATGACGGAGAATGAATCTCATCGCGTTCGTGGAGACGGTAGTCCGTACGTACGCACGAGCGACAATATCATTATTTTGATATTAAAATAATATATAATTGGATAGTATATCATATATACAGAAACATTATCATGTTATATTTATTATTTACATTAATTATATATCATTATTATACCCACCTAAATAATAATATATTGAATAATAATTAGACCACGACGTGGAGACGGTAAGCCGTACGTACGCACGTATGGTGACATGTCATTCAAATGATGGGTAGAATACTGAATATGGTTGTTCCATATTTATAATAACATCACAGTATATAGAAGATACTTGAGTTATAATTTTAGAATTTAAATAATAAACAAAGAGGGAGTGGAAGAAGAAAGAAACATGAAAGAGGGTGATGAAAATGTTACCTCTTCTTCGGGTTCTTCCTTTTGATTTGATCAAAAGGACTCCTTAGGATGGCTTTATGACTAAAGTAAAGCTTCTAGGATGAAGGGAGAGAAGTTGGGAGAGTATTTGGGAAGAGGTTGGCCGATCCAAAAGGCTTGAAAGTGTGAATAAGGTGGTAGAGTTGGGGGCCTTTTATAAGAGGAGAGGAGGGGCTCTTTTGGAAAGATTGAAATGTTACATTATTATACAATGATTTTCGGATTCTAAAGGTCCCACACTTATATAATTCGTGGCTAAGGTGATTAGGGTTCGAAATCTTCTCATACAATAGGCTTTGGACAAGTGTAAGCCTTGGATTTTTCATTATCTTCTCATTTTATTTAAATTGTTAAATAATGAGGTCATCACTGCATCATAATTATGTCATAAATAATTTAATTTATTTAATGCCTAAAAATTATAAAAAAATACTATGATGTAAGAAATCATTTTAGATTTCTAATGAATATTTATAGTCAAAATTTGGACTTGTGTATCCCCACTTAAAAACTGTTTTAGTAAAACAACTCATGTTTGTGTCAATTTAATTTTAACATTAAATAAATATATATTAATGTCATTTTCCAACTAAAGTGGCTCCATGGGGTCCCCAAGTTGACCCATGGGTTGTCTTGGTCGGTCATGACTCATACAATAGGAGTAGGACAAGTTTCATGCTCGTCTCATATTATTAAAACATTATTTGAACCTTAAACTACACTAATTACCTCTAATCGCGATTAAGAACTTAAAAGTTACTATTCACCAAAAATTTATTTTAATCACATTGAACCACATTTTACTTCTTAATGACAACCATGTATGTCGGATTTTTTAAAATCAAATCACAGAAGTGGTAATATTTCATTTAAACTAAAAATCAGTTATTTAACTACCACTTAGTGGTTTCACTATTCATCAAAAATTGAAGTTTTTCAGAACAAAGCCAAAATTACACCCTAAGCTATAATTGATATTCCGAATTCAAAAATGATTTCTATTTTACAAAATTCTAAACATATAAGTTGAATTAATTAATTTTATAATTAATTCCCGCTGTTACAAAAAATGGCGTGTTTCTAAGAAACAATTTATATCAAAAGATTGGCAATTGTTTATGTCTGATTTCAATGTTAAATTTATTCTAATGACCACCATTGGATAAAATGGTAAAAATATATTATAATTATTCTTTAAAACCACTAAATAGTATAATTTTATCACTATAAATTATTTTTATTTAAAAAGTTGTTTTTAAGTATTTTTCACTATTCATAAAAAATTAGATGTTCTCAGAAAAATACCAAAAATTCAACATAGGCTAATTTCGATATTCCAAATCCAAAAATGAAGTCCATTTTGATAAATAAAATTTATAAAATTCCAAAAATTAGGTATTGCAATTCACAACGGCTAGTTTAATTAGTTGTGGTGTGTGTTAGAGCTCGAGGTTGCGTACAACACACGCTATTGCATTATTCGAAGGGAAACGTACCGTGGAAGCTTGGGGTGTTACAATAGGTTATCCCAAGACTGAAGGAGGGTACACCTGAGGTCATCCAATGCCTGTAAGAGGGTACATGAGATATCATTCCATACCTGATGCTATAACATGGTTGGTTAGTCCATGCCTAACTAGTTTTTAATGTCTTGGTGGGTATCCGTGACATAATATTGTCTATGATTTTGTTTATCCCAAAAATCATTGTCTTATTTCTATTTTATAATATCATGGTTCTTTTTTTGATGTCCTAAAGATTCATGTGTTTCGAACTACCAATATTTGTCCATGACTAAATATTTTTATCTTTGATATATTCGATATATATTTCATATGTTATGATCAAAATATTATATGATTATACTCATGTTATTTTTATTAATTTCCCATGTCTACAAAAATTGAGATTAAAATCTCACCCATTCTTATGTTTCAGTTCGATATGTTATGATTAATGGTATTACATGTGATGTGATAAGTAAGCAGTCTATGTATTAAGAACTTGGTGGATGATGATTTATAACTATTATTAAGATTACAATTTTATAGATGCACAATACCACAAGGACCCTCATGCATTTTCTTGAGTAAGGTATTTAATATTCATCTAAAATGATTATATATATGTATGTATATCAATTTTGGGGTTGTTTCAATTTGTATCAAAGGGTAGGTTTTGTTAATAATTTGAAACTATTATGAAAAAACATTTATGATATCCTTAGTGTTATTTTTAAGGATATTTCAAGGGGTTTATCAGTGTATAATTTTATGTATGAGTCATCGTATAGTAAAATGTCATGTAATTTTGTTAAAGGATGGGGAAGGTGGTTTTAAAATTATCATATCCCTATCTAGATTGTGTTGTAACCATGGTCGTTCTTTGCAGGAATTGGAGTATGGTTTGTATTTGTTGTTAGTCCTTATTTGATGTTCAGAATGTTTTCTAGTAATGTGATCACATAGTTTAATCACACAAAAGTATTGAATGTCATGAGCTGCGCAAAATAGTGGAGTGGTGCGTGAAAAACATGGATTGCACACTAAATTTGTTCTATTTTCAATAGTTAATGTTGGTTGGTTTTCTTGCACAAAAGGGGTTTTGAGATCAGAACGATGAAAAATGGAAAAGGCATTATGTGTGCAAAAAATCCAGAGATATGGGAGAAGAATGGTTCTTTCACGAAAAAGGATTGTGTGTAGAATGATAGTTTTTCTTGAAAAGGTGAGGTTTTGCGTGCATAGGTCGGTGACGCCTATAAATAAGAGGTGAACCCCATCATTATGGATGGATGAGTACTTATCAAAGATCCGAGTTATGATGCGTGTAAAGGTGCACGTAAAGGGAGTTGCGCGGAAAAGATTATATACCATGAAAATGCAGAAGTTGCACATAAAAACTGATGTTGCACGTAAAAGTGGAAGGTGCATGGAAAACTAGATTTTTTGCGTAAATATTTTAGGTGCGCGTAAAGGTTGGTGTTGCGTGAAAAAGCCAAATCCAAGCATAAAAATTGACGTTGTGCATAAAAATCATGTATTGCGTGAAAAAGTGAGATCTTGCACGCAAATGGTAGGTATTGCACAAAATCATTAGTGTAACCTATTTTCACATTCCAAATATCATGTTCAGTGGTACAATGCTTCCAAGTGCATATTTTTTAGGACTTTTATGCACGAAGTGTCTCATTCTGAATAGAGACAAAGACATCAATGCAAATCTATTGAAGAGTCCTTCAAGTCAATAAACTGAGTTTGACTTCTCTTAAGGCAGTAATCTAGGGGGAGGAGACGGAAGTGATCTAAGGTATGTAGTGAGTGTTCCCTGAACCTTTGTAAAGGCAGTATTCCAGGCACAACTTTACAATGACCAAAACATGTAATCCATGATCTAATGAAGATTAGTGTATTTTGTTACGACCAACAAACTTTTGGTGTTTGCTCATTGGACGTAGACCTTTGTGGTGGACCAATTAAAAGTGACGTGTCAACATCATTCTTTCACTTGTTTAATAGATTTAACATGTTCCTACCAACGTGGTAATAGGATACACAACTTTAAAAAGAAAAAGTTGACTCCCTGATTCACCCCACCCCTCTTAAGGTGGTCCAGGGTCCATCAGATAGTACTATTGAATTTGGCTCTAGAAGAGAGGTACCTAGGGGTAATAAATCTGAAATGGTTTATTTTTTATGGAATCTCTCAAAACCTAGTACATGAAAATGGGTTTCAATGTACTCCATGTTTGAAACTTCTCAGGGATATGCATTGGAATTTCACAAAATCTTTGTTAACCATAACATTAGATTTAACTAGATGATGACTATGAATGACATGGGATAAACACAAGGATTCCTAGATTTAAAATATGTATCATGATGTAGGCCTCCTATAAGTTATTTTTATGTATTATTTGGTTCCCCACTATGATTAATGTTACCCAAAATAGGATTTTGGGTTTTAGAAATGGAAGGAACAAAGATGAACTTGATTGAAAATTAATGTGATAGACAATGAGTAAATGAGGAAAAAAAATTGGATGGGGACCCCTATTAAGAATTTTTGTAATCCAAATATGCTATCCTGATCCGTGATAAAAATCATTCACTTTAACTAACTATTGTATTCACCAAAGAAAAAAAGGGTAATGTTTGAAGAGAGTTAATGTTTTACAGACCATAGAGGAAATAATATTCAGTTTCTTATATGTTGATAATATGGGAAGAAACACCCAATTGAGTGTCCCAAAGAAACAAGAATATGTTCTATGTGTGGAAAATAGGAACACAAAGAAAGTGATTCACAATGAAAAAATAAAAATTCGGTTAATAAAATGGATGAGAATATTGGGATTCATAAATAATTTTCAACAGATTAATGTTTTAAATGTACAATGTATGGGAATTATAAAAATAAATTTCATATGGAGGAAAATTATGAATAGAACATGAAAGATAATATGAGTTATGTATATATTACAGAATATGTTGAGACCAAAAATATAAAATGAATGGAAATATATATTAAGGGATAATATGGTGGAACCTAGTTAATTTTTTAAGAATGAAATAGAATGAGTAAAGTGTTTATGTATAGGAATTGATGAATTATGAAATATAAATGGATTTTCCGATAGAAGTTTTCCTAATGGATTTTCAAGAATACAATGAATGCTATAGATTACCTCAGTAAGGGATTTAAATGTCATGTGTCATTATATTTATAACACATGGTTAAGGTATTATAAACTTTAATATGTTCGTAATGTTGAAAAAAAGTATTTATACAAGATAAATAGATTATTGAAATGGATAAATTAAATTGGATATTACTGATGACCTCATAACAGATAAATAATTTCTTGAGAATGTGGTTTGTTTTATCATTGATAGAGTTTACAAAATTCATATATTTAGGAATTTTATTAAATAATATCTGGGTTTATACAAGGAATGAGGATGCATGTATGTTTTTATAGAGGCTTTATAGTAATTCAGGTTATTAAAATTATTAAAATTAATATATTATAAAGGTGTTCAAAGGTTTGGTATGAGAAAATTAAGAGCAACCTAATATAGTTTTGTAGATTTATGATAATTTAATTTCAAAATTTTACTGACCTTAATTCTATTGAATTTTATTTTAAGGTTTTGATGTGTCATATAGATAATAATTTTTAAATTGGTTTATGTTAAACTCTGGATGAGGTTCTAGAGACTAATAAAGTATTTCATCCTAAAAATCTTATACTTTATTGGATAACTGGGGAAAAAACATATTTGTTTTGATGATAACGAGAGATAGATGGAAATAAATATCATAATTTTTTTGATAATGTGATATTCTTGATCTTTATGAATAAACTAAATTATACCCATTTTCGTGAAGTATTATATGATGTGCGAATTGGAGAAGGTAAAGTAAAAGGAGGAGATCATTCTCATGAAATAGAATAAATCGAGTAAATATATATTCCCTTGAAAATTCATCAAATATAAGAATATTGTATTAAAATAAAATATTAATGTATTAAAATAAATTCAAATAATATCAATGTCCTTTTTCACACCTGTTTACTTTATAGTTTTATTGTTATTGTTTTTCTAATTATTGTTCACTTTCTTATGATTAATTATCTATTTCACTCTCCAATAAATTTTGGAAATTATAATTTTCTTCCATGTCAAAATACACACTTACCACCAATGTTTTCTTTTTGAGAAATCTGTTTTCTGATGTTCCGGATGAGCATTATAGATCCCTTTCTATATTTACAATACAATTTTCTATTAACCCTTTTTACAATATTAGATTCTAGGAATGAATTTTTAAATCATCAATATTTTTTGATAGAGATGAATTTTAGTGGACAAATTCATTTTAAAGTGGTTGAATGTAAAATACACATATATTATGAAATATATTTTTAAAATTAAATTGTTTTTTCTAAATATCATTATATGAAACAATAATCATAACTTTAATTTCATATAATAAATAATTTCTTTGATATCATGCATAACACACAATAATGAGCATTAGTGATCCAAAAAATAATATTATTTTTTATATGATAATTATAATGTAGGTACTAAATATGTGGCTATGAATATTTTTAATTACTTTATGAAAGTGAAATCATTATTTCATTCTCAATATAAAACAAATTATATGTTTTTATTAAATATTTTTATCAATTTTTAGAAATGTAACTATATTCAACAAAAATATGTTTTCATTAAAAACATTTATTATATTATTTTATGTGAAAATATTATTATTTATTTATATATATTGTATAAAATTTATTTTATAAAATTATCTTCATATTTGAAATAATATTATTAAAAATAACTAATGTTGAAATTTATTGGATTTTTTTTAGAAAATATGGATATTTCATTGAATAGGGAAAATTTTCTTTTTTGATAAAATGATGATTTTTATTAAATAAAAAAATGTTTTTATTCTCCATTATGGTTTAATTTATCATAAATATTATTTTTTATAGTAAATACAAACAGTTTATTTCCTATAAACATTATATGTAATTTTAGAAATAATATATTTTGGTTAAATAACATATTTTTTCCAAAAAATGATTCAAAGTGCATAATGTTTTCCCCATTTTAAATATTTATTATAATCACAAATGAGTAGTTTTTTTAAATGAAATATATATACATATTATATTAATAAATTTTATTTTATATTAATAAATTCATTATTATTAAGAATATATTTAATATAATGTCCTCTTGTGCATTGAAAATTACACTTCTCGAAAACCCACTTTCTTGCTGTGTTTCTGGGTTTTTTAAATTTAATAACTTAAATTTTTATAAAATTAATTTTTAAAAATATTTTTATTTAAAATAATTATTTTAAAATTACGATTTTATTAATTATTTATAGAATTCTAAAATGATGTATTTTTTTAGGAGTAGTAAAAAGTATTAGTTTTTTTAGAATTTTCATTTCCCTAAAATATTTCAAAAAATATTTTTTTTAAAAGGGTTTAAATAATTAAAATACCTAAAATATATATATTAATCCAATTATTTTCATTGTAGACATTTTTATATTTAATTTTTATATAGAATATTTGAAAACATTAGAATTTTTTTCATTGAAAACTCATTTTCTCACCATGTCGGTGAGATTAATTTCAAATTATAATTGTCGAATTCTCTGAATAAAAATTGGAAAAAATGATTAAATATATATAATGAAAAAAATATATTATCTAATAATGAAGGAAATTATTTTGACCCTATTGAATAGTGAAATGCAATATAAATTATTTAATGTGGTTAAGGTAATTGTGTTACTGGTGGTTAAACTAAAAGGATAAGAGGTAATATTTCTTAAATATTCTCCAAAAACCCATGCGATGGATATATTAAAATATATTTCCTTTTATGATATATAATGGACCCCTATGGATCCTTTTGGAATGTGAAAATGATAGTATAACGTTTTCTTTCCTTAAATTACATTTGTGACACTCACCTCCCATATAAATGGAAACTCACTCTCCTCTCCTCTTCACGCTTCTAAAACTCATTGGTGTGGCCAATAAATACTCAAATAAATTGTTTAATTCCATTCCATAATCCTATAATCCTATGTTTGGTCATTAATCTATCCAATGAATCCTATTAGTGAAAATCAAAAGAAGGTGCTTGAAGAAAAGGCAATGTCCCTAATCGAGCATTTTATTTTATTTCTCCCATCAAATCATTTAATTAATATTAAAACATTATGATATAATAACCTCATTATCTTAAATATAATAATTTGTCATTTTATCAATTTAATTACTTTAATCGTACTCCTCTTCCATCAAATGGGTTACACAATAGTTATTTTTGTGTATGGTGGACTACCACCTCACGAACTGATGTCATTTAATTTTCAATTACAACCTTTAGAGGATGGATATAACAGTGGAACAAATGTTAATATATTATATGCATTATATTATTAAGCTTATTTTTTTATTATAAAATATATAATTATTTTCTTTCCATTCAATGGGAATACGATAATGTCACTTATGTGTATGATAGACTAAGGCCTCACGAAGCGATGTAATTCATTAAAGATTTTAATTGAAGGTCATAACGATGTTTTTAATGAAAATATGTGATATATATATATAACATAATACTAATTTTTAATGGTATTATATTATTTTATTTCATTATTTCAATTTTTCAAGAAAATGGAAAAAATAACCATGAGTACGTACAACCTACCTTCTCCATAAACAGTGTATGTCTCTTTATATTTCTAGGATTGATTTATTTTTATACATAAATGTATAATTAATATATATAATATATATATAATGACTAAAATTATGGATATTATGGATTCCTGATCTATGTAAGAAGACCAAAAAATAAGGAATCATAACTTGCATGTAAAAAAAGTAGTTATTACCAAAACATGTCATTATCATGGAATTGTTAATAAAATGGATTGAAATGGACTTAAATAAACCATATATGATATTATATATAATTTATGGTTTTTAATAGATGTATAATTAAAATATATTTATTATATAGGATGTTCTAACATGTATGAAGGATGGCATGCCTCATAATATTGGATTTCAATCACAATTTTATTTTTAGGGAGAAAAATTCCATATTAAAAACACGCTTCTTTTATATAGTGTATATATATCCCCTAAATTTATTATATAATAATTATACTGAAAATTATTTGGGTTTATATATCCATCTGATAATCTTGAATTCACAGGGTTTACAGTTCAAAATTTAGATAATTTGTATGGGTTTTCTGTCTCAATTTTTCTTTGTTGAGCCATATGTAATGTTATAGACTTATATACTCAAATGATGTTTAGATACACACCATTTGAAATTTTATATCATGTATACTCTTATTTTGATTATATTTATGGTTTTAAAATTAGTTGTTCTTTAATGGTACTTATTATTCAATGTAACTAATGTGGTAAGGGTTTTATGATATAATCTCATCATTTATCAAGATTTTTCTTGTTTATTCTTCCAATGATTAAATATTATGTTAATTATATATGAATAAATTTGTAAATTTTCTTCTCATTTTGTTATTTATTTATAATACAAGATTTAAATTCATATTAATCTCTTCATTTACTTTGGAGTTCAAATGGATGTTTTAAAAAAACTCATCTTCATCTCATTGTTGAATTCGAACCCCCTTTCTTCTCCAAAAACATTTTTTTGAAAAATGTTTTCCATTTTCATACATTAACAAAATGATTTATTAAATACATGTTTACCAATTGTTCAATTTTTACAAAATATTTTGAATGTAATCTTCACGTTATTTTCCAAACATTTTCTTTTTGGATTTTCATAAAAATGATGATGAATTTTTGTTTCAAAATGTTGGGATTGAATAGAATTTACCACCATCATGACTATTATTTTATTAAAAATATGTAGTTATTATTTTTAAAATTTTTAAGAAGATTTTTTTTAATTTTCTGTTTACAATGAAATAATCAATGTGAAAATTATATTTTCTATAATAACTTTTTTAATAATAATTATAACTTATTTTACTAGTTTTCTATGTTTATATTTGAAGAATAATATTTCAAAATTATTTCATAATGATTAGGTTTAAAAATTGGTTTTTTATGAATTATTTTTCATCACTAAATTTTCCATGTGATTTTTATTTCAAAATCATTATCTATATAAGAAGAAGTCCTTTAAGTTTACTTATACATTGTAATGGATATAATCCATGGATGTAATTATCTTTCTTTCTATAAATGGAAGAAGATATTTTTGAAATCATTTTAATGAATTCGATTCCCATTTCAAGAGTTATACCATGATATAATTTTTATGAAAACTACTTCTCTTTTTCCAAGGGATATACAATTATTTAACACTTATTATACACTTTTATTTTTCTATGGGTAATGCTTTCATGAAATTATGAAATGATTATGAACTTATTTCTTTTCCAGAGGTAATGATATGATTAATTGTTCATAAAACCAACTTTTTGTCAATAGATATGATACGATGATTGCATTACGATCATATGGAATAAATCTATGTGATTATCATTATGTTATTAGTGGGAAGAATATATCCCTCTAAATAATTTGGTTATAGTTAATTAACTCAAAGAGTACATGGGAGGTTATCCGAACATAGAAACAGTGTAAATGAGAGGTTTTCTCAAGCCTGAAATAGGGTACATGAGATAATATCTCATGCCCAAAAGCGGGAACATATATGGAAATCCCAATCATAATGTAGGAAGTTTGATGTATATTCCAAGCATATCATGTTATGAATTCCTTGGTCAGTGTCCTTGAAATAATATTTTATATGATTATGTGTATTCAAACAAATCATTTCATATGTCAATTTTATTTTCTCCTAGATCTTGGGTATTTATTTATTAATTATTAATGTCTTATGGTTATATAATATATATCCCATGACTTGATATTTTGATCTTTGATATGATGGGTATTGATTTATATGAAATAGTGATGTTCTTTTATCATTAACCCCAAGTTATGTTTATATATATCCTTTACTTACCCTTTGTGAGCATCTGAAATCACTATTTATTATGTTTCTTTTCCATAAATTATGATGATCATCATTAAACATGATATTTTTAAGAACATAAATTTTTATGAAAAACTATGTGGGAGATGATATACAATTCTTATGATCCAATTTTTTATATTTTAATGATTCCAAATGTATTACACATGTATGATTGACATGAATGTTTTTTTGTAATGTAATCAATGTTAATCAAAAATATGAAATAACTAGGTTACAACCAATCCCATAGGGGCCCGTTACATGACTAACCCAATCCCTCCTCCAATTGGACAGGGGCTGATGACTAGCACCGAGAAGGCATATCCCACAAATGAGAGGAATTTACATAGAGTACCAATACACATACACACATATCCAAGCCATAAAATGATGAAATTTAAAAAAACTGAATGAATGAATGCATACAATTATGATCTTTCAACTAGAGTAAAATAGGACGTAATGAAAAATTAAACTGGTCCAAATTCAATCCCACCATAAAAAAGTATGTAAACAAGAACAACTTAAAATCTAAGAAGTGAAATCTGCTTCAAGGGAGAATAATATGTGAAGGTATATTTCCAATAAACACCTCGGTCTTCCTAGAACTATCTATGCTTCAACCGATCTGACTCATCCTAAACCACCGTCAATAGCGTCACCATTTCCACAAGACTTGACATGTTCAGGCTAAGCCCATGAGGAGTGACTATAGTAATACTTCATAAAAAATCTTGAAAACACTATACACAAAGCACAAAGTAAGTTAGTTCAACAAAATATGTATGATTCTATGTATAGAATATTCCATGAGATTATGAGAAAAT
Organism: Viscum album; assembly: GCA_963277665.1. NCBI lineage: Eukaryota > Viridiplantae > Streptophyta > Magnoliopsida > Santalales > Viscaceae > Viscum > Viscum album. Next base: position 112,369,689 of record OY728151.1, read on the forward strand.
ATATATACATTGGAGAGACACAATGCCATCTAGTCATTATAATCAATTTCTGGCCACATGATTCTCTTCAAAGTAGCAATCATTTTGAGAGATTCCAATCAAAGATATATACTATCATCAAATAAACATTATGAAATTGGTAAAACTATTTTGGGTCCACCCAATGAAAATTCATTGAAAAAATAAAACTATGATACAGAGAGTGGGGGTCACACGAAGGACTTTTGGGGGAAAACATGAACTCGATCTGGATCAACCTTGATACACAAAAATGGGTCACACCAAGCATTGTTGGGGGACACCACGAACCTAATACAGATCAACCTTGATACATAGATAGGGTTAACACGTAGAACCATTAGGGGAAACCATGAACCCAATATGGATAAACCATCTACATAGCTGATCACCTGCCTAAGATTCTACAATCCCGAACGATGTAGCCTGCTAGATAGAGGACCAATTCCCATATCGGGGAGTTTAAAAAGATTAAAATATCTTTCATAGGGATGATAGATGATCCTGATCCAGTCTCACAGAGGGACACCAAAATTCTACCAGAGACTCATCCTCTACATGGGATAACATCTAATGATGCATATGTAATGTTGTATTGTACCCTTGAGGAAAGGACAAAGGGAATGAAATCAAAATATACTAGTCCAAACTAGGAAAATAATATAATATAATCTAAATAGGTACCCAATAATTATATTGAGTTGAACATATTAAAATATGGGGCATTATACCACTGATGGAACGTCGTTTGGATGCTCTGTTAAAGAGTTGTGACCATTTGAACTTGCAGCTCAAGGAGCTTCCCGAAGACCTGTTGGGGACTGCAAAACTACCACTGTGGTTGGTCCATCATCCACCATAGTTGGTAAACCTATATTCTTAGACATTATAACTACCATGTGGTCATGCCACACGTGGACCGATTGTCATAGTTAGTATGTTTATCACGAAGACTGACCATTATAGTCACCTGCCTACGGACCAGCCCTGCGATCATTGTGATCATGGATGCTCGAGCTGTCATATCTCATTGAAGGACTTCCATAGTTATCCACAATGTAGATGCACCATGATTTCACTAGATTTGACCTGATTATGACCCGAATCTGACCAGGGTCCAACTCGTCCAACCTCGCCCACCAGCCCAACCCAGCCCACTGATCCGACCAGGACCTCCTAGCCTCGTGTGATCTGGTTCCACAGATACTCTTGCATCTATATCCACATCCCATTATATAGTACATATTGGCACCTAAAATCCTCTATGGTCACACATCCAATCCCCCATGAATCTTTCTCCATCCACGATCGCACATGGATCTGTCACCTGCTTGTGGGATTCTATCATGCCCAAGTGCTGCCATCTGGCACCACTATTGCACAATGATTGTACCTTCCACAGACCATCAAGCCTCCTCTAATGGTCGAAAATTTACAAGGTCCTAGATCTGATCTCCTTTGTTCCCTACCTACATGGATCCAGCCTCTGTTTTCACTTTTCTTTAAATGTGGGGGTTTGATCGAGTCTGAAACCACTCAACAACATCGAGCCGGGTCCACGAGGATACAACCAGTTAAGAACACGTGATTTAGTGGAGAAAATCACAAAAAATTGAGAGGGACTAAATTCAATTGATCTTTATGTCGATGTTGGTTCATCACTTTTATAATGTTAAATGAATCTAATCAGATATCAAGAATAAAATCCGGATGCATCCCATAAAATAACCATTCTCGTAAACACATTCAATCCACGGGATAATCTATTCATGTAATAGTCTAAATTTGGCATTGGAATCATGAATGGTGAAGAAAATATTGAATAAATATCCCTATCATGATTTGGATTGAGTGATAAAGAAGAAAAAAGCTGCATCATGATTGATGAAGAGATTCGTCGATCCTATCTCGCACTAATTAGTGATCTCTGATTTGAAAATCCTTCGTCGAAGTCATCCACAAATGTGGTATCATCCAATGCTCTAATGGAACTTGTCAAATTCAAGGAGTTACATGGATGACCCTGTGAATTTTCAATAGTCATGTAATTAAATAGATTATTAAGTTGTTGTGGCAATATAATAATCATTAGATTATTTTATTCCTTTTACGTCCTTGCTAATGTTTTTAAAAACGACCCACACCGACTAATGTAATGTCATTCCTATTATAAATATTCTATATTGAAATAAATGTTTCCCTTTTATTTCGGATATGGGAAATTGTTTATATGTTACGCCCACCTTTCAAGAAAACTTTATCCGCATGCTATTAAATATTTTAATATTTTTAAAAAAATTATTTCAGGAACAATGGGAATTGGAATCACAAGCTATCTAAGTAACTGGCATAAAAAATATTCCTTGTAATAACAAAAAATAATAGATATAAAATATGAGAAAATATATTCTCCCATCAATGGGAATATATGTCCTGGAAAATAAAAAACAAGGGGTACTCAAATAGATGAGGGTATAGAGCATGAATATGAACCACCCTCTCCTATGTGTTCTCGTGGATATTCTTATGCTTTGATTGGGAATACACCAAAGGGATTTATCTCCTTCGAAGGATCATATCCTGCAGATCATCAATATACAATGGGTACTATATTAAAGTCTCTCCATCCAATATGTCCAGCTCTCCAAATTAAATTACTTGTGACGAGTCGTGCATGTACCATCCCAGCTAGAACATGTAGTAGACGTTGTGTACCCATTCATATAGTTGAGGTAGATAAAATCAGTGCTACACGTATTCAAATCTACATATTATATAGAGAAAGCATGTGAACCTAAAAAAAGATTTCCTCCTCAACAAACTCTACATAATCCATATTACGGTGAAAATTGAAGGAACACATAGACTCCATCCTTGATCCACAAAGGCCTTCATCACCTATCTGCATCAGAATTATGATAGCTATGTGTAGTCTTCATATACTCCTACATGATCTATAACTTTTCGGTAGTAGATCGATCCATATCTGGGCCCATGAGTGATCACTTTCATGGGTCAGTCCAGAAAAGTGGTAACCATTATGTTTTCCAGTACAAATCCTCAAAACATTATATAGAAATGGTTTAATGGTAGATATTTTTTTAACAAAACTCCTCCAGTGGTAGGTGATTTTCATAACTACATCCAAAGGCTAACATGCATATTCGAAATAAGTCCTCCAAAACCTAAATAATCTGTTTATGTTGGTCATCCGTCTGTTGGTGTACCATCATTCTCAAGAATATCTAGAAATGGATCTTATAACCCCTTATAATAAAGGTCTATAAAGCATATATCATGATCTAAAACTATCCTTGTCGTAAAACTATAAAGTCGAACCATCTCGTGAACATAGAGGCATCCCATGATCTCTAATGAACTCTGCTCTCAGATAGCTAGGATTTTGGCCGTCTTGGTGAGTCATTCCATGATCTCCCAAATAGAATCATGTCCAATGGAAAAATGTGGTAACAATGTCATGTTTTACATCAACATCACATCTCACTTCTATTCTAGAAACACAAGTGGTCGATCTGAACCCACTGTAAAAAGGTTCTCAACCTTCACTTGCTGACATGTAAGAAATCAAGAATCAAATATAAAACTCCATTCTTCATCCATAGACACCAATGTTGATGTAGGAGTACATGGTAAATCTCCTCTACACTAGAATATACAATCAAAGGGGATGTACTAAAATCTTTCAAAACATCGTCTAACTACATCACTGGTACAATAATTCATCCTTTGAAGAGAACATAGTTCTTCCAACCTATCATGTATCCATTAAGAGAATTCCTTATTAACATCTGAGCATGTTGGGCCTCACATTCGGTATCACCAAGTTGTCCATCCTTAACTCACAAATAAATGAGGAGGCCAGAAAACCTTTAACTAGAGATAAGGTACTACATTTCAATCCATAAATGATAATTTCAATAATTCCAAATTAGCTAATGCACCATTCAACAATTATGGATTAGATTTCCTATTTAGAGCATCTACCATCTTGTTCTTCTTCCCAGGAGTATAGACAATAAATAAATCAAATTATTTGAGGATATATATCCACAAAATTTTCCCCATGTTAATATATTTCTGTGTAAAAGATAAACCAGAGACATTAATGAATAGAGTAGATTATAATCCTCTCATCCATCGGGTTAGGTCTTCACATCTTTTACATAAAGAATAACACCACTAACAGAATATCATGGTTGGTGTAGTTCTTCTCATGTGGTCTCCACATATATGTACGACAAAAAATGATCAATTTACTCTACATTAGGATATAACCAACCCTAGATCCTGATGCATCACAGAGTACTATTCAATTGACACCATTCTCTAGAAATCTCAAGATTAGGGAACTGGTCAAATATTGAGAACCATCATTAGTCTGTCAATTGATCAAAGGGAGGGTCATTGATCCTTATTAATTGATACATGCTCTTAAAAAATTCCTAGTTTATGTTTCCATATTCCACTTACACCGTAATGCTAATATTTTTCTTTTTCATAAAGGAAAATTGGGTGACCATTGTGAAACACTAGGTCATACGAATCTCTTATTTTGTTAGTCCAAAAAATATACTCAATGACCACGATGCTATGTGTGATCCATTAGATATTTTGGTGTTGATATAAGGTTTAAAAAAATGGATTAGTCTAACTCCTATGAAGGAGGCTAATTAGGAACATATTTAGGAAATAATTCCCCATACTCCACCACCATCGTAGGAAATTGAGGATTCAGAACATTTACTACAAAGTGTGCCATGGAACCCAACAGATGTGTAATCGGCTACCCCCGCTTTTGTATCGGTCCATCTTATTCTACATAGGATAAAATTTTAATTAAAAAGGAAAACCTTCCTCCATCATTATGGACATTCCACACTCATTACATAAAATAGTAATTAAAGCATGAAATTTAGAGAACTGGTCTATACCAAAAATCACATCGTAAGGCCTTGAATCCTATATAATGATATCCCAACAGAAAATTTTTCCTCCAAGATTCATGTCACACAATGGGAATTAGAGTGTGATAAATGGTTCTCCTCCAGTATGTGTCTACAAGCATGAGGTTCGATTCAACGGGTCAACAGGAAAATATGAATCTCGATCTAGATTCACATAAAGAAGAGAATTAATATACCTTATGTTTATCAATATGGATTATTACATAGAAGAGAAATATATCATAGCTCAAATCATTTCTGGAGCCCCGAGTTCTTATACCTCAACCACATGCAGTTGTCCCATCCCCTTTCCTCTAGCTCCATGACCCTAACATCAACCACCTATGGTCGGTGGTGGTAACATGTTGAAACATCAACCACTTCCTGCTTCCCACCTTTATCCTCTTCAACATTTTCCTACTAATAGATATGTTATCATGTCATTTTCTATACCTCATTGGTCCATCCAATATCTCCCATAAATAGTACGATGGGTTGTAAAATCATAGGTGAGATATCCCATGTCATCACATGAATTGAACCACCTCACTCTAGGATGAGTGGGCCCACACTATGAGCTCTAAACTATATATCCTCTATCATAGGACCTCCTATTGAAGTGGATGACCTTATTGGATCCTTGTGACTACCATCAACTACATATTTTCTACGTCCCTACTTCTTCCTTCCCACTACTGGAAACCACTGCTTGTATTTACTTATCCCAAAAACCGTCGACCATGAAATAATACTCAAGAAACCCAACATAAGCAGTAATGCACAGAGGCACAATAATGGCCTGGATGTCCCTACATAATCTTCGCTTGAATGTATTATCCCTGATGTACTGATCATGTATCATATCCATTGAGTACATTGAGTGATTAGTATGCCTTGATGAATACATAGATACCAATATATCTCCATGCCAAAGCTGGTGAATCTTCTTGTATACACATAAACATTCGTTTATAAGGTGATAACTAATCTATGAAAAGGTTTTTAATCTCTATCCATGAATGATTCTCCTTGACGTATGATCTATTAACCAAACCACACTATCACCTTATATAGTATTTGTATAATGCACGCTTCTAGGACCACCATCTAATCTACTTGTGTCCTATCTAGACCACAGTCTTGGGTCATCACCTCAAGCTAGTCACCAACTACCAATGTGTTGGGATAACATTAAAACATGAGGGGTATCTTCTTATATTACTCATGAAGAGCTCTCAGCCTATGCATCTCACCTTCTTGTTCTTCAAGTACCTTGTGATACACTATAGGTTGTGATATGGCTATTACACCACCTGTAGGTGCTATCTGTGGTAAAAATATTTGTACTAATTCCACATCACCCAAAGGATCATCTTCATCATCACATGGTGGAATCCTAGTTTACTATCTATGTGGTGACATCATAGAGTAAAATAACATTTACCATAGTCATAATAGTATATCTAAGGAGATGACTTAACAAGGACCTGAAAGAAAAAAACATTCTTATATGATTCAAGTATAATTATTTTTCCCTAAAACTACTTTTTTTAGGTAATTATTTAAAAATCATTTGATCAGAGTTCTGGTCTATGGATATGTCGGCCGCCACCCCAAAAATAGAGCCCATGGCCTGATAAAGAAACTCAAAACACTTACCACTTTTTCCCCAAACCAACCACATAGACTCCTAGTCCTAATGTAGAACCGACCACTATGATACCACCCAATATTGAATAGTCATAGAGGGTCCTGATCTATGAATACCCAAGACAAACTATAATATTCTATGTGATGGTGACTAGCACTGAGTAGACATATTCAACATTTGGGCGGCATTAGAATAATGTACACACACACACACACATATCCCCAAGTCACAAAATACTTAACTATAAAAAAACTTATAGAATGCATGCATAAAACTAAGATCCCACAACCAGAGTACAGTAGGGTGTAAAGGAATACTAAACTGAGCCAAATAAAATCACACCCCAAATATTACATACACAATTCCAACAAAAAATAAAGACGACCATCTTGTCCAAAGGGTGAGGAATATCTCATGGTATTCTCCCAGTAAACACCTTAGTCTTATCATATCTAGCTATGCTCCACAAACTCTTGGTTCTCCTAGGTCGCCATCAATAGGGACACTGTCTATAAAAGACACGACATGTTTGAGAAAATATTGTACATGGGTGAGTATAACAATACTATGTAGGACACCACAAAAACAGAAAACTCGATGCACCGAGTAATTAATATTAATAAAAGATATATCTATCTATTTATTACATTTTACTTGAAATAAATAAGACAATGATATACCCTCAAGAGACACGATACCATTAGGTATCCATAACCAAGTAGCAGCCACATAATTCTCTCTGATGTTGTGCTCATTACAAGAGATCCCTATCCATGAGCCATTAAATATTTGGAGACACTCAATGAAGAGTTATAACTCATTTGGGTCCCACTCAATGTGAACATATTTTTCTAAGAAGAATATGATAAAAAAAATTCATGCCCAAGACCACTAAGGAACTCTACGAACCTGATCTGGATCATCCTTGATACAAAAATAGGAGTTCACTCCCATAAAATCTCATGGATACCAAAAAACCTATATAGATCAAACATGATACATAAATAGGTGGTCATTCCTAGAACCATTGGGGGACACCAAGAATCTAATCTGGACTAGCTTAGGAATCACGTTCAAAGTGCGGGCTTTTGGAGAAACCTGGAGTGGGAATCAGATACTGGAGAAGAGGGGTCCAATTTTGGGTATGGTGATGACTACAGTTATTATGATGTTTAAATCTGTGTTGATCAACGTTTCTTCCGGTTTTTTTTTCTTTGGCATTGTATGTTGGGCACCGGGCACCCATAAGCTGGCTATTATAAAATGAAAAAAAAAATGATTTGCAGGCATGGAAACTATTCTGAAAACCGTACCAATGTGGACAGCTAGATAGAAGATCAATTCCTTGATTAGGGTGGTTGTAATGATTCGCCAAACTCCACTATGGATTATAGGAGATCAAACTCCAGTCTCATAGAAGGAAATCAGAACTCCATCTGAGAATTGACATTTATTAGGGATTAGAATCTATTGATGTGGATGTAATTCGGCATTGTACCCTCAACAAAAGAAAAAATGGTAGACTCTCAATATATACATTTCAATGAATTTAAAATATTATACAAATATTCAAATAATTCAGCCTAAATTAGTTTTGATTCAATTGTACTAATATAAATTTCATGCTACCACTGACGGTATTCCATATGAATAATCTGTTTTGCTGTTATGACTATTTGAAACAGCCAGTTGGGGAATTCACCACAGACCTACTCGAGAAAGCTGAACTACCACCACTGTTGGTCCATCTACTGTGTGAACCAACCACCCATAGACTGGCCATTATAGTCCATCCACCTTATGCTCTGACAGAATGATGTGGTCGACCGCCCACGGATTAGCTATGCAGTCGCTATTATCAGAACAACTCTACCTACCATGGAACCAGGAGCAATTACCACTATCGACCACAATGGGGATCCTCCTCGGTTAACCTTGAACTAAATTGGGTCTAACCTAGACCCGAGCTGGTTCTACCACATCCGGCTCAACCCACCGGACTGACCTATCAAACTGATCTGAACCATCCCACCTAGCTCACCCCGCTCAGCATCCGCCTCCTTTCTCGTATTTGTCACCATCACGACCACCCCTTCCCATATGTCCTTTTTCTCTATATTCATGCTTTATATACAGTCCCACATCTATTTTGATCCCATGGGATCCTACCCATATGACCCACTACCACCACGACTGCACACAACTCCACCGTTGTGATGCGTGCTACCTCTATTTGTTGTTGGATAGACTACTATGAGCCGGTGGTCTCTTCCATAGACCACCACACTTCTTCTAATGGAAAAAATGTAATAGTAATATATTTGATCTTATAGGGTCCTGATCTACATTGTTACATCCTCAGTTGTTAATTTTCATCAAAACTGGGGGTCTGATCAAGTAAAGAACCACAAAAAAATGTCGAGTAGGGACCATTAGGATCGAACCAGTGAAAAATTTGAGAATGAAGGTAGAAAATCATAATCAAATCACAAGATAATAACACTTATTGATACTCATGACCATATTATTTCATCCCCAGTAGATCATTAAATTAATCCACAAAAAATTAAAGAATCCACTGTCAATAAATCCCACAAAATAACCCATCTCACATTCATGATCGATTTACATGCTAATATGTTGATGGATTAGTCTGTGTTTTTCATGAGAATAAATAATGGTGATGAATGGATTGAATAAAAAGACATAACATGTTTTGGATTGATCATTTATGATGAATTAAGATTCATCACAATCATTGGAAATATCCCTTGATCCTATCTTGCACAGATAATCGATCTCGGAATTTCAAATCTGTTGTTGACATCATCATCCCTCATGGTTTCCTCCAATTTTGTAATGGAACATGTAAAATTAATAGGGTTATGTGGCTAACCCTATGAATTTTCCATAATTAAGTATTTATAGGGGGAATTTGGTCACTACATCAAAATATTTTTTATTAATTTATTTTATTTCTTTTGTGATCACAAAAAATGTTTTACAAATGACCAGAACCAACTAATGTTAAGTCGCACCTAGGGTAAAGCTACTGTTCTGAACTCAGCATTTCCCTTATATTTCTAATCTAGTCATCCATTTTGGAATTATTAGAAATTTTCGAGAAATATATTCATCCATGAAATTAAATATTTTACTATTTTTGAAAAATTATTTTGGTCACACTGGGCCTCGGAAAAGCATGTTGTATCAGTTCCTGGTACTGAACATAATCCATATAATATCATAAAATAATACATGGAAAATATTAGATGTTACGAACTATGTATCAAAAGATTGGTTTATTTATAGTTTTTATCGGAGGATATGTTTAGTTAATTACTGAAATCATGGAGGTGAATACTTTACTGAGATTCCTAGGGACATTTCTATGTATATGTATCACGATTTATCAATGAAAAATTCTAAGGCTGAATCACTATATGGAGAAATCCTAGAATTTTGGAAAAGGATAGAGAATTTTGATTAAAAATACTAAATTCTTATTTGGATAATACGTGTGGATGTGGCTATAGAACATAGGAACACAGGGGTAACCAATCTAAAAAGGGCACATTGAGCTAGACTCAATCTTCATCTGGTCCACAACAATAGGCCCAACTGGACACCTTATTTTATTCTCCTAAAGGATATGATTTATAAATTCACCAACTCATTAGAAAAGATATTATATGAATAAAAGAGTAGATTACTATGAATAACATAGTACAAATATAATCTTTCATATATTAAAAGGAATGTTCATGATTTTGACATCCTATAGGTGATTTTACTAATTATATAGTTCCCACTATGATTATTGTTACTCAAATTATGATTTACTATTTTAATCAGTGTAATGAACCATAAAAAACATTATTTATAATTATTGTGGTATAAAATGTATTGATATAAATCCAAATGGTGGTGATTAATGGATTGAAGTATATTTTGGATTTGACTAATTAATTATCGCATTATACAATTAACAACATGAATATTTACCGACTCCTAGAATCACTAATGAAGAAAGGAATATAGAAAGATGATAGTTTTGGTGGTGGATAATGCAGAGTAAAAAATATCCAATTTATATTATTTTGTGAATTTGGGATGAATCTTCCATATGAAGTCCTCAAAGGAACGTGAATATGTTTTGAGTTTGTAAAAAATGGATAAAAAGAAAGTGAATTTTTAGGAAAAAGAAAATGTTCAGTTTATGTAACAGATATGAATATTTTCCCCCATAAAGTATTATAAATGAATGAATGTCTTAAATATTAAATGTATGTGCATTAAGTGAATTGATGTCATTGGTGGAATGTTCATGATGACAATCATCAATGTGGTATGATTAATGGTTAAAATATCATTGACAAAGATACCAGAAATGATATATGAATGGAATTTGATATAAAGTGATATGTTGGTGAATACTTGTTAATTATTTAATAATGAAGATGAATGATTGATGTAGTTCATGTTTTTGAATTCAATAGTAGTGAAATATATAAGTATTATTATCTAGAAGTCATAATTAATGATTTTCTAGAATTCAATAATTGATATTGATGAACTGGAAAAGATAATTTTTTGTAAGGTGAAATGTTTTGGGAAATATATGATTAATGGAAGATGAAAATTTATATGTACTTGGTGCTGAGAACATTTTGTTTATTTTTTATAAAGAGATTAATGAAATGGATAATGTGAGTTGGATAGCATTAATGTCCACAGAAATGATAAATTATTTTTTGAAAAGGTGTTCTGTATTACCATTGATGGAGTTTAATATTATTTGAACTTATATTATATAGTCAAGAATTATTGGTTTTCTTCAAGTAATGAGGAATCATGCATGTTTTCATTGAGGTATTATGGTAATTAAATTTATTAACATGTTTTAATTTAATACAGGATAAAGGTATTCAAATTTTTAGTAAATGACAATGAAGAAATATTTATTTTTTATTGGTGTATTATTGACAAATTGATTTTAGAAATTTATTAACTTCCGTAATAAATATTTTAATTTTAATTTTTTGAAGGTTAATAAGGTTAACCATTTTTGAAATTAAATAAGTATAACCTCAAATTATTTTTTCATGAAAAATTAATTATTTCATCTTATAAATATTTATCCTTACTGGATAACATGTGCTATCTATTTTTTATGGTAACTACAACAAGATTGAATGAAATACCATTATTTAAAGGACCTTTTAACCATAATGTGATTTATGAGTTAAAAAAACAATCTTAATTTAATGGACATATGGATGAAGTGAAAATTGATAAATTAAAAAACATATGATGTGATTGTGCTAAGGTAATTGAATGAAATAGAGTAAATATATATTCTCATGAAAATTATTCAATCTTAGAAAAGGTATTTTGAAATAAAACGTTATCCCATTAGATTGATTTCTAACGATATCAATCATATTTTTCTTAAATATTTATTTTATGGTTTCAAGTTTTTTCATTTAAACATGATCATTAAATTTCTTGTGATAACAAATATCTATCACTCTCTATCATTTTTTGAACAATACATTTTTATTCCATTTTAAAATCCTCACATCCCACCAATACTATCCTATTTAGAAACCTAGTATGTGTTATTTAAGATTAAATTCTCACATCCCTTGGTATATATTCAAGTGTTATTTTATTTACCATTTATAGGATGTGTATTTCTATAAAGGTATTCACAAATGCAAAACCATTGATGATCAATAGAAATGTCAAAGGAAAAAAATTATTTTAAGTGGGTAATATGTAATATTTCATTTCTTTTTGTAATTTTTTTTCATATAAATATATTTTTTATAAATCATGAATTATATGTAACCCCATGTCTATCTTGTTTTACACACAACATTGAGTTTCTTCAATTGTGTGCATGACATGTTACTCCGAACTTCAGTGAATCCTAAAATAATACTATTTTAAATTTTACCATTATAAAATAGCCATTAAATATAATGAAATTGATAGAATTAAATATTTTTTTAAATATACATATATCTTTCCTAGTCAAATTATATTTATTTAAAAAATTATAATTAATAATAAATAAATTATTTGTAAAGTAATACTAGTCATCATAAACGGGTTTTCTAAAAAAATGAGAATTAATCATTTTTATGAAAAAAATTTGATATTAATTTATATAGATTTTATAAAAGGTATTTTATAATGTGAAATTATTTTTTGAAATAATTATATCAAAATTAAATTGTGGTAAAATTTTATTATTTTTCAAAACAATAATTTTTTCAATAAAGAATTCTTGATAACAATTGTCGTAATACTATAATATTTTTTTCAATAAAATAAGAAATTTTTATTACTATTATTTTTTAAATTAGGAAATATATTCTTTATTTATATGTAAACCATTAATAATTTTTGTATCAAAATTATATTATATTTTAGTATATGTTTATTTTTGGTAATGAACAGTGTGTTTTCTGAAAAATGTTTTCGCGTGCATAATGATTCTTGATTTTAATTAATTAAAATACTATCTAATGAGTTACTCTTTAAATAAAATTAATATTTTATATATTAATTAATTTAAATTTAAATTTAATAAATTATTATTATTAAACATATAGTTAATATAAAACTATCTTGTGCTTGAAAAGTAAGCTTCTTCAAAAGCCGTTTAAAGTCATGTTTTTGGGTTTTGATTAAATTTTTTTAAAACATGTAGAAAATTTATTTGCAAAATTAAAATTTATTTTTTAAAATAATAATTTTAAAATTATCTTAGATGGATTTTTTTATAATTTTCTGATAAGATTAATTTTTTGATAAATAGTGTGAAATAATGATTCATATTATAAATTTTCATCTAATTTAAGGATTGTAAAACTAATAATAAGGTTTTAAAAATTAAATTATTTAAATTATATATATATATATAATAAAATTTATTTCATTTGAATCAATTTCATATTTTCAATAACATAAAAACATTGTGAACATTTGAATATTTTCCACTTTGAAACCCAACATTCTCGTCGCGTAATATGGATTTATTTTAAATTTAAATTTTCATACTAAAGGAATTTAATTTTGAATAATAGATTTCTTGTATGTAATAATAATAATTTATAATTTATAATATATTCATCATAATTTTTTACCAAAATGTTTATTGAAAAATTGAAAAAAGTATTTTCCCTAGTTAAGGTAAAAAGGGTTTTACTAGGGGTAAACTAAAATGATATTGGAAAAATAATGTTCCAAAGAATATTAAAAACACATTTTATGGCCATATATTGACCTTATTTATTATAGTTTAAATAATGTATAATTTTTATTCCTTGTGAAAATGTGAAAAATCTTGGAAAAAATTTTTATTTTCAAACATTACAAGCGTCGAATCACCTCAAATATAAAATAACAATGAATATATTATCCAATTCACACTTAAAACCCCCAATATTTTATAAAATAAAAACTCAAATACAATTCTTAATTATATCCTCTCATCCCAGTGGCCTTAATTTATTCACAATGATATTTAATTAATCTATTTTTTGTAAAACAAAAAAATGGTGTTTGGAGTAGGGGTAACTTCCCTAACTGAGTGATTTATTTTATTTCTCCATCCACCCCTAAACATTGATATTAAATAAATATTATATAATAAGATAATTATATTATGTATGAATTGATGATATTAATTTAATTTATTAAATTTAATCCATCTCATCATCATCTACGTTACTTTTTATTAACAGAGAGACAAGACATCCAAAATAAGAAAAGAAGACAAGATGTCTAAGGAGGTTTGAAATAGTAAAGGACAAGGGAATACCCTATTATATGATTTACCCCTTTAGGTTTCAAAGGTATTATATCCTGAAGACAAACTAGATCATTACCAGGGACCTCCATTGACACCATGTAATCTGCCACTTTATTACCCTCATGCCTGGAATTCAAAACTTTGATGTTGTTGTTGATCATGCCATCAAACATTTTGTTAATATAGATGATAGAACATAGAGGAGTGAAGGTATAATTTAATACATCCTGGAGGATCATTGAGTCTATTTCATTTTATGATAAGGTTATACCCTTTTGGTGAAATAGATTGATACCCATGAGCATATCCTTAGCTTCGGCCTGAAGAGAGAAAATGTAGCCCAAGAGGAGGAAAAGGCCAATAGAATAAAGCCCTTGGAGTCCTGGATAATCCCACCCCCTTATAAAACACACATCTTGCAAGACCCATCAGTTTTGAGTTTATTTCCCCAAGAGGAGGATTCTAACGCACCCATAGTTTGTGGGAGCTGTTGTCAAATGCCTGGGCGTCATGTGAGTCGGGGATCATCCAATGAAAGGAGTTTCATCCCTATAGTTTATAATGAGCCGATCTAAATTTAGGAAGGTGTTATTAGTACTAATTATGATCAGTCGTCTGGCATAATAGACCCCCTCTTGTCTAGGTTTAATCTTGGCTATCCAAATAGACCAGCATCCCACCAGAAGAATCACCGTAAGTGCAATCTTCTCTGGTTCTCTGTCTCCTGAACCATAGAACCACCTATCTAAGAATGGTAGCTCCACCAGATTATTTTTGTTGAGGCCTGTAAACTCCCCAAAGGAACTCCACACATCACACACCCATCCACCCTTGAATAAAATGTGATTTACACTTTCCTCCTTGATGTCTTTACATTAGGGATATCGAGAATCCAGAGGGATGCCACAATGTTTTATGATTTCTTCCATGAGGATGGATCAATACCTAATCCTTCATAACAAAAAGTTGTATTTCAAAGGATCCTCTTTTTTCCAAATAATATAACTATATCTATCTTTCTCTTATGTTATGACCTGATACCGATAATAATCCTGAGTGGTGAAAGCCCCCAAATCAATGTCAGACATTTAAAAATTTCTATCTATCAAGTACAAATTTAATGTGGGATTAAATTTTCAACTATTATATTTATGATTTTATTATACATATAGATTTATTATAACACACACTCCCTTTTAATTTTTATTCTATGGAAATTCAATAATGTCACTTATGAGTACAATGAAATACAGCCTCACGAAACATTGCGATTCATTCAAGATTTAAATGGAAGGTAAAAAGGATGGTTTTAAGGGTAATATGTTATATATATATAAAATGAAAAATAATATATAATTTTTATTTGTTGTATTAATTTATTTCTATCAATATGTTGAGAAAATTGAATCAATATTAATTTGATTGTACACTCTACTAACTCAAAAAAATAGTGTATTTGATTTTCAATCATTAAAGTTTAATGATTAATATAAAAAAATATAAAAGTGTATGATATTTATATCATATTTAACATTCATGAGATTATGAAAATATGTTCAATGAAAGAGTAATATAAATAAGAAAGAAAATCATGCATGAAATACATATTGTTTATTACCGAAATTATGAATTTAAAATAGAATTTATTATAAATTTGAAATAGAAGTCCACAAGTAAATAATATATAGAATAATATATATAATTATTGTTTACTAATAAATATATAATAAATTTATATTTAATATACATTATGTTATATCACCTGTGAATGAAGTTGATGCTCATGGTATGGAATTTTCAAATCTTTTTTATCTTCTAGAAGACACAATCCATATTCACCACATATTTATTTTTTGTGGAGTATATTCTTCCCATAAATAAATTCAATTTTTATATTCCAGAAAATTACATGGATTTATATATAAATTCCTTTATATCCCTTTCAGGGGGTTTATCAACTAAAAGCTACGAATGTGGTAAAGGAATTTTTTTCTGAATTTTCTTTCATTGAGACCGATGTTATGTTAAGTACCTATATTATTTTATCAGAAGTATATAAATAAACCATTACTTGTTTTAACATTAATAATATTCATTTTATGATATCTAATGATTCATTTAATTTCATTATTAAATTCTACTTACAATTCAATGTTACAATAATCGTAAGAGTTTTATGATTCGATCCCATCATTTATCATAATTGTATGTTTATATGCTTCTAATGATGAAATATTATGATCCCTCTCTATAGAACATCATTAATTTTATTATTCATTATTATTTCATGGAAATACATGTTTTCCATTACATTTAGACTCTTTACGAACTGAATAGATCAATATAATATCTTTTAATGAATACTTCAATTATTTAAATCTTTCATAAAAACCCCAATTTTATGAAACCATGTTTTCTAAAAATGTTATAAAAAATATTTTTAAAATTTTCTAAATTATTTGCGAATGAAATAAATAACCGTGTTTTACTCATTAAAAATTGGTTTTAAAGGAATTATTATTTAATTTTCAAAACAATTCATATATCAATTTTATAAAAAATGTGAATCGAATAATTATTTTAACATGTACTACATGAACAAAACTTGTCTATAGAATGATCATTATTTTACTAGAAATGATCTTCAATTTTTTTTCTTTTTAATGAAATTTATATTGAAAAGTTTTATTTTTTTGAAAAAATTGTTCTTCAAAGTGAAAATATTATTTTTATCATGAAATATTTTTAATGAATTGTAGAGCTTAGTTTATAAGTTTGTAAATATTATTTTCAAAAAATAGGATTTCTCTAATATTTTATAAATTTTAGTTAAAAAATTAATTTTCATAGAGTTTTTATTTTCCTTAAGAAATTTCCAAGGTGATTTATCAGTCAAAAAAATTCTACATATATTATTACATTCATAGTGGATACTTATGTATTTATATAGATATGATCAAAGGAAACACATATAATTTTTTTGCAAATGTTTTATGATTACCATGATATGATGTTCCTAAAATAAATTTCCCTTCCATAGGTTATACAGAGTTAGAATTATTATGAAAACCTACTCTTTATCCATGTGATATACCATTGTAGATTTCTTATAAAACCCATTTTTTTCCATGGGCTATTCTCTGATTAAATTATAGTTTTATTATGAACATGTTTCTTTTACACATGTCATACTGTTATGATTTTTATGAAATCCATTTTTTCATATGTTTTGATATGGTTAATTTTTTATGATCATGCGTAAAATATGTATATGATTTTTACAATGTTATGGGTGGGACTTATATGTCCCTATAATTTATTGGATAATGACTTATGTTATCAATGTGTACATGAGTGGTATCCCAATACTGAATGATGATTTATGGGATGTTATACCAATAAAAAAATAGGGTACACGTGATGTTATACCAAACTATAATGTGGGAACAAGGGAGGTTATCCAAATCCTGAAGCATGTTTCCAGGTTGTTAGGCCAAGCCTAAATAATTATTAATGTCTTTGTGGGTAGCACTAGAATTAGATTTTCTATGATTATGTTTATTCATGAAAACAATATCTTATGTCTATTTTATGCACTCTTGGATCATGTTATTTGATTATCTCATTATTCATGTCTTACGAGCTAAGAATCTATATTCCATAACTCAATATATTGATCCTATATATCCCCGGTACTATTTTCTAGTGTCATTCTCATGTTCCCATACAATTGTTCTTGAATTTTTTTTATATATTTATTTTTATTACACTTACTTGTAATTTGATCCCATCAATTCTTATGAATCATTTTCCCAAGTAACGATGAAATGTGTTACATGTGATATTTATAGTAAGGGTTCTAGTAATGAGGAACTAAATTCTTGATGATATAGGACACTTATTAACTATATTTATGGTTAGATGTTTCCAAAGAAACTATACAATTATGATTATTAAGAATTTGTTTTTTTATTTAAGGATTGATCATTTAAAGAGATTTAATATTTTTCTTTGTGATTATTGTTCTCTTTATAATATCTTCTAGAGAAATTATTTCATTAACATTAAAAAAATTCACATTGTGTAAATAAATGATTTAAAATATTTTTTTAAAAAAATATCCAAATAGGGGGAACATTCTTTTATACTAATCTATATCCTCAAGGAATGGCATAGTAACCCTGAGAGGCATTGAATATTAGTTTACCAACTTTTGACAATTGCGCTCAACATAAATTTTATATTCCATTAATTTAATTAATCATCCATCATTGGATATTATGTAAATATATTTACAAATTAAACTCACTAATTATTCATAATGATATTAATTTTATGTAATGTAAAGACCATATAATTATTTTTATAAGGTTAGTCTTCAATTTGAGAACCTACTCTTGGATTTTTCGATGCCTATTGAGCAAAAAATTCAAAAACCATTAATAATTTTGTAAAATAAAAAATTCACGTGGGAAGATACTATATTAACCCATAGTGTCTATCATATACACATATACACATATATTTATAATGTTTCGCGAATTAATAATATAATGATTCCCTTTAATTTACAAAGTCTACAAACATGAACATGTCTTCAAATACATCATCAATTAATACTGAAGTACTTTTAAACTGACCATGATATTCATTCATTACAAATAGTTATGGAGGAATCCAAAATTTTCATTTAGTCACTTCAATTTAGGGATGTTATTCGCGTTCTGCTAAACATCATCATATAGTTTTCTGAATTTTCTCAACATGATTAAATCATTCATGAAGATGCTTGGTCAGCAACATTCTATAACAAATATTGGGTCATCATTATCTCAAGGATTCATAATATCAAATAACCTTATATAAACATTTTCATCATAATTGAATAATATATACTTGTAATTCTACCTCCTAATAATTCTAATGTCATTCATAACTTTATGAAATATGAGATAAATGGGTTGTAAATTCCATTAAATCTAAATTACCATAAATCATCTTGGGTATACATTTAAAGATTCATAAACCATAAAATCCATCAAAAATATACATAATATAAAAGGTCAAATCATTCCTCAAATCACCCCCAAAATTTGGGAAGAATCATGAACATAATTTTTTAATATTGAATGTCAACTGTTCAACTCATCATCATCACTATTAATTTGACATCGCATGAATGAATTTTATACAAAAATTTCTAGTGTAATTGAATCTAAAAACAATGAAAATTATACCACAAACATTAATTCCACATTAATTTTTTCTGTTTTTATATATACCATTTCTTTTCTGATTGTAATAATATTCTATAGTTATATTTGTATAACATTTCATGCATGAATATCGATCTTCGAATTATCACTTCATATTTATTCAATGTTAATTTAAATATTTTTAAAAATATAGTTTCATATGCGTTCTAATTATCTGAAATGAGTATTATAGTATGTTTTACACATAGTTTTTATAGACAATTACCTCAACCTTCTTCTTTTAGTTACATTATGTCAACCCCTCCTGACAGTATCATCAACATTTTACATCCATAACATCACTACCAATATTATTCACATAATACTGACTTTGTCCTCTATATATTTTTAGCTTCTTTACATAATCTCATATTTTACAACAATATCTTATATACATAAACTATTCCACTAGATTGACTTCAAAAATATTTTTTTGGATGGTTTATATTAGGCTTCTCTATGAAACCATTCATTGTTACATACCTAACATGAAACTATGCCAATGTCTTTTTCCGAATTCCTTTATATTGTAGATTATATATCTCTATCCAAAAATTTTAAAACTAAAATGAAATGTTATATCATTCATAATAAAATTGACTCCTGAAATATTCTTTCTCTTCGTATCCCTCCATCAACTACATATAATGACTCAAAAATTATATGATAAAACCCTTCAATGTTGATATAGTCCTCAATCATTATTTTTCACTACATCAATGTTTCATGAACATCACAAGATTATAATCATTAAAATACATTACTATCAACTTTTAAACATAATGATTTTTCTATAAATAATATGTTATATATATTTTATGGTTAAAATTGATATGTTAGTATTCAATAAATGTATTTTGATATTTTGGTATGGGTTAGACCAAGAGTCTCACTTTTTTCTCTTTTCAATATTTTTATTTTTATAGAAATCACATAAAATTGTCATGTATAGCCTTCAAAAACATGAAATTAGTTTAAAATAGCTTGTAAAGTTTGTGTACTGTTTAATATTTTGAAATGCTTCATACCTCATCTCACCACATCACTTGAAAATCATCGTTCATTTAAAATATAAATCAATCCACTCCCATATCATAATATTTTAAATTTTCACTATTTATTATCAGTTGTAATACCAAATACATGGATCATCTTCAAAAATAATTCACATACCATGATCTTTGAGGTTTCTTCTTGAATGAGAATGAGTTCATGAAATTCTTTTCCTAATTCAATAATTTTTTTGTTCACTCATATGGGGGTATATGTATTCTAGCAACTGTAATATCCTTGTAGTTTTTTTTATCACAACTGCATTGATGCAACATGTTCAATCACACGTATTCCTTTTCTAGTGAGTTACTCACATACCTGTATTATCATCCCTATACTCTATATGATTACATTAGGGTCTTCACTTTACCCATCATTATTTTGAGTCTTAATTTATTTGGATAATGTATAATTCCACATAAAATAAACATATATCATTTTTAATTAAAACACATATTTTTATTATTGTGGGGTTGCTCCATTTGGTGTAATTATCTAGCCTCAATTTTCCATCTAGTGGAAATTAAAAAATATTATTCTATAACATCCCATTAACCTCTTTTAGGTAATATTATTATATTTAATTTCCTTCATATATAATTCTCCATGTGATGGGACTTCCAATGATATGGAGAATTTGTTACGCAGAATTAATTAATGTTCCAAGATGTATGTTTATTTAAATTAATGGATCCCATGTATTAATGTGTAATTGATTTTTAGGGTTTTACCTCAGTCTGTAGAATGAAAAAGGTGTTTTGATTTTATTTATAATTAAATGGACTTTTGAGCAGTATGTAAGAGAAAAAAATGTTGTGTAATAGGAGAAAACCCATGTATGTTATAAATGGATAATTCCATTAATATAGTATATAGAGGGAAGAGAGTACATGACATGTTCATATTACACAACATGTATTTTTAAAATTAGGGTTTTGATAAAAAGGATATTCATTTTTCGATGTATATGGACATCTTGGATTAAAACTTTGTAGATGGGTTATATGCGTAGTAAAAGTACATAAAATGGATTTTAGAGCCTTTCAAATATGAAATATCATTCATTCATTAATAGTTTTTTTCTCTAATCATAGTATCTCTCCCATGATATTTTGGGAACCTCTATTCATTTCAAATTGAATCATTCAACTTTGTACCATCAAGATAGTTACAGTGCATCTCTCTAGGCGAGTAATTTTATTTCACATTCATTTCAATTGATCATAGAATCATCAATGCATTGTGTTATTGTATCCATAAATCCATGGGGGTGAGTATCTTGATTAACTTATATTATTATTGAGAGAACATTTTGTGGGGGAAACTTCCATTATGTTTGTGGTTTGATAGTTGTTCATTCATGAGGTATTTGTTTTTTCATCATCATAGATGACCCTTTTGTTTAATTGAATCAATTATATGATGAATATATCGATTCTAGGGCCCTAGTTATGGTTGTGTGTTCCTTCTTATAGGTAGTTCCTATTAAATCATGTGCGACCAAAGATTTTAGGTATCTAGTTTCATATCTACTTAGTTTTGGTGAAACTCATTTATCCATTTATGAGAAAATTATTTTTTAAATTAACCAACAGAAGTCATTGATTTTTTACTTTAGTATAGAATTATTTTTTATAAAATCGTGTTTTTCCCATGTTTTGTTAAATGAAAATATTTTTCAATGCATTGGAAAATGATTCTATGATTTTTTATTCAATGAATTGTTTGATGGTAATAGAATAAGGAAAATGGTTTTGCAAATAGAGAACATTGAACAAATTGGGTACGTAGGATAAATGTATAGTAATAAGCCTCATCCCTTGTCAGGGGAGGGGGGCTCTCATGGGGATTTTCCATGCTCATTAGGGTCTTTGTTATAGGGACTTGTTAGACCCATTGAGGGGTTTTCATATGGGGGTTTACCTATACTTTTTAGACTTATTTCATATATATAGTTTCTTTATTCACACAATATTTTATACATCATGTATTATTATCCTATATATCATGAACTTGCATGATCCTTGGTGTGATGTTATGTCTGATTTTGGATGATTTTTATTATTTTTGGTGTATTGTTATAGCTTGTACTATCATGTACTTGATATGAGATGGGGCAAATTCATTACATTGATTTGAAATATCTACTATGAAATATGTATATGAAATAATTTGAAACTGATATATGTTCTTTATTTATAAATGTTGAAATGGGGGAAATTTAATTATTTTTCATTCTTTTGATATGTAAACTATAATACTATATATCATTGTTTGTTTTCATAAATTCTGAGAATGCTTATATTATTGTACTTCAGCTAATTTTAGAACACCTAGGTGATATCATATTGATCGTGTTAGCTCACACCTAGAAGATATCTTTTACAATGCAAATGTAATGTTATGTATTTAGATGTAATGAATCTCAGTGAATCTCAGTGAGACTTGGAGGTTTTCTGTTAGCTATGATTTGGATAGTTAGTGGTGTGATGGTAGGGGTTTTCCCATACTTTCAAATGGATCTATTGGAGTATTTTTTTATGCTTTGTCATTTATTACAGTTGGACTTGTATCTTGTAGAATATTTCCAACCTTTTTCTCTAGCATCACTTTTTCCATTATTTATCTATTGTGGAATATATTAATTTATTTTACTATTTCTCTCTACTATGATTTTTTATTCGATTTTATTGCATTAGGTTGGATAGAATTGTTCACTCTAGTTATTTTTTGATACTCATGTGATTGCTTCTAGCCCATGGGGATAGGGAACACCCTTCAAGTATGCGGTTGATCAAGTTGGGTGCCGATATTGAGATGGTGTGTGGGTTTGTTTGATAAAAAATGGTATTATAGATGAGTGTTTTTTTCCTGATGAATCATTTTTTTCGGGAATTTTAAATATTGGAGAAAAGATTTCCGGTACATTTGAGGTAAGTTGTGCTGAGTGTCTATCCAGCTCTTACCACAATGATAGTTAAGTTACCATGGAATTTTGGGATGTGTGTCTAATATTTTTAGTTTTAATCATGATATAAATAATTTATTATAGGGTTTCTATTTCTAACTAATATAATTCTCTTTCTTGACCGTTTCTTCTTTTTTGGTGTGTAGAAATATGCCTCTAAGATGTTTCTTATGAGTTCCATAGGTGGATGAAGTAGATTCTACTCAAGGGAATCCATACATTGATTAAATGTTTATTGAGGATATCATGTAGGTCATTAATTATATATACCATAATGTTCCACCAGTGCATAAAATAGTTATAGAGGTATATATAGTACTTGGTTCAAAAAGGTATCAATCACTTGAATTCTTGAATGAGAATCCATCATCCTATAAAAATAATATTGAAGCATATGTGGTGGGGGATTTTCTTAAATATAATTATCATATTTTTAACTTCTTGGATATAGTTGATAGTATCATTTTAAAATGTGTGGTGTTCAGACTTGAGGGTCACAGAAAGTATCAGTAGGATTCCTTGGTATAAGAGGATAGAAAAATTTTATTGGACTCAAATGGATTAAATATTCTATTAATGTAACCATATTTTCTAGAGTCACTCAGATTGAAACGTATCTATTTTTCCAATATTTACTTCAGGAATATTGTTCGGTGTCGACGTACACAAATTAGTTTTCTGAGATGGTTCATTTTTCACAAGTGGTTATGATGAATGACCAGGTAAAATCTCATAAGTACCTACATGGATTGAGACTGGATATCATGTCATAGGTATATACAAAAATTATTTTAACATAAAAAGTGAAAATATATAGGGTTATGATGGATGTGATGAATATGGATTGAAAGGTAGGATATTAAGACTCTTCTCTTCGACCTAGTAGTGGCTTAGTAGCACACTACAAAAGAATTGGAAGTGGAAATCTCTTCATAGGAGTGTTGGAGGTAGTTCTCAATAGCAGTCCTATTCAGAATATCAAATTTTATATATCAATTTTCCACTAACATGCTATTAGTATGAGAATATTGGAAACACCTAAAAATTTTAACATTCAACTATGATGATCCACATCTAATGTGGGAATTTTTGGAATTTGCATCATTTCTATCATGATATGTCTACTCCTCAAAAGGTTCAAGGTATATCAGATCTAAAAGAAAATATAGAACAATAAAATGCTTCAAATAATATAGGGAAGAAACTATGGGATTGAAGCGTGATGTGTATTTACATAGTATATGAGTTTCCAATGGTTGTTTTTCTAGGTCCATCCATAGTGTGAGGTTCCACATTTATTGAATCATCGGTAGGAGTTTCATTATATGATATGGGTTCTTACCACTCATTTATATGAATACATTTCTATATTCTTAAAATTATAACAGAACTCATTTTATTTGTTATTGATTTAGATATACCTCTTGAGAATAGTAAAGAGAAATTGGTTGGGTTCCCTTCTTATGCACTACTGATAGCTGATGCAGAGTTAATATGAAATTATCTTGTTCATGATAGGAATATATTTTATATCATCATTAGGATATATTGGATTGTTTTTCATCATTTAGATATTTATTGTTTTCATCAATTTTTTTTTAATTTTTTTGGCTGATGGGAGATCATAAGAGTTTCAAGAATAGTGGGATCAGTGTTCTTGCCATACCGGACCTTCCCACCCAAAGCATTGATGTTTTTGTCTATTTTCGTAGTTGTTAAAAATGAAACATCTTCTATTAATTTTCTTTATTTATTTTTTAGAATTTTGTGATGTTTTCCTAGACATTTGTCTTGGAATACTTTAGATAAGGGGTAGAGTTTATGAATGATCTGTTATTGGATACACAACTGATTTCAAAACCTTATTATAGTGTGGAAGCAATATAGTTGAAGGAGTTCAAGATTCATCATGATAATATGGTTGTGAAGGGTTTTGTTCACACTAGTGATTCTATTTGGGTAGATCTAGTGATCTATGAAATGGAGAATGATTGTTTACTTTGATAATGTGTGGAATATAATATGTTTAACCATGTATCTGTTAAATATAAGTATCTTTTGATTCATGTGATTGATTTTTTTGATCAGTAAAAGGGTTAAAACTGGTTTTTCAGTATTGATCTCTGGTATGGTTGTAATCAACTAATAGTTAGAGAGTTTTTTATACCAAGAATAGATTTTAGGAGTAGGTATGTCCATTTCGTATATTATAGGATTCAATTTGGTCTAACTAATTCTCCATACATTATTGTGGCTTCGATAAATCAGATATTTCATTAATATCTTTTCACTTCTATGGTAGTTTTCATGAATTATATTTTTTATTATTCATGATCTAGGGATTATCATGGTCACTATATGAGGTTTTTCTTGAAAATCCTTAAGAGTATCCAATTTATTCGATATATTTTTAAAGGAACTTTCTATATCAAATACATGACGTTTTTAGGGAATATGAATTTTTGGCATGTTTTATCAGTTGATCCTAATAAGGTGAATGATATTTTTCTTGGGAAGAGTATAAAAATTTATTTGAGATTCCAAGATTCCATGGAATTACTGGATACTATTGACAATGCGTCAAGGATTTCTTAATATTTGTGTCACATTTTACTGCACTTACAAGGAAATGGGTGAAAATCGCATGGGATGAATAATGTTATCATTCTTTCGATGAGTTGAAACAAATTATTACAATGAGTCTTATTCTAATATTACCCAATATTAGTAAGGGTTATGTTTGTTTTTGTGATTATTATGGTGTTGATTTTGGTTTTTTGTCACAAAGGATGATCTAGTGGTAGTTTACGGCTCCTTTTGCCTTTGATCACCTGAGAAGAGTTACCCCACACGTTATTTTGAAATTTAAAAAGTTATTCATAAGCTAAATTGTTATTTGAGATACTATTTCTAGGGGTGGATTACAATCTTTTCTGGCCATAAGAGTTTTAGATATATGTTATCCTAGAAATACATGAGTCTTAAACAAAGACAATGTGTATAATACCTGAAGATGTTTAACTTTGATATCGCCTACCCCATGATAAAAGGGAATGTTTTCATAGATTCTCTCTGAAAGAATGTTCCATCACATTTTTTTACTTAAAGATAAAATAGAACCTTATAGGGATTTTTTCTTAGCATTATATATATGTTAATGATTATGTTTCCTATTGATTTATAAATAATGTTCAGTTATCATCATCTATTGTTGATTATATTCTATAGATCTATTATTATGATGATAAGATCAATATAATTTGAGAAAGAATTTGTCATGGGGAGACTATTTCAAGTTTGTATCTCTCTTCTAACCATATTATCACTTTTTGGGAAACAATTTTTCATTCCAACATCTATTGCGAGCTCAATTTTATATGATTTTTCATACATATATATTGTCCATTCACACAGACACTGAAAATATATATTATGACATTACAAGGTGATTCTAATGGATGGGTTTGCACTGTGAAATTGCAGATTCTTTGGATCAATATCACATCTATAAATAGTTAATGGTATTGCATCTGAATCCTTTTGGTTTTTTCCACCCACTTCTAATGTCGTTTGAAAAAGGAATAATGTATCCATGCATTATTTTGTCAGATTTCCATATACTCACTGATGATAGAATGCTATAAGTGTGTCCATTGGTTAGTTGACAAAGTCAATTCATTTTATTCTAATAAACGGCACCATAATTGTTTAAGATCATGTTATGTTGTTTGTGCATGGAATTCTGAGGGTAAATTGGTTTCCATTTACCATTATTTTAGATAGGTATCCTATGTTTACTTCAATGTTCTAGAGAAGTATCCATGATGCGATGGGGGCTCTATTTAGGTTGACTATAGCATATTATCCATAGAAATATGGTTAGATATAGCATTCAAATATAATCCTTATGGATATTCTCTATGACTGTGTCTTGGATTTTAAAGGATCATGTGATATCTATATAAGTATGGTTGAGTTTTCATATAATAATATTTACCAATCATAAAATTTAATGGATACTCTTGATTCATTATATGGTCAACCATATAGATCACCTCTTTATGGGGAAGAGGTAGGACATGTTTTTTTAGATGGACCAAGTGTGGGTTATGAGACATCACTGAGGATTCATGAAGCACATTAGAATTTGGTTAAATATCATAGTTGAGAGAATTCTTATGTAGAGTAGTAAAATTGTCCTTTGGATTTTTTCTAATGTAAATAGGTTTTCTTGAATGTTTCTCCTTAGTTGGGTCACTATTTTCTAGGGAAATAGGTAACGTTACCCATGAGATGTGATTGACTGTTTGAGGTCCCTAATTGGATTGGGAAGGTTGTTTATCGATTATAATTGTTGGTTTATTTGAAGTGAATTAATGATGTTTTCCCCATATTATATATTATAAAATTTCATCTTGATCCCTATCAAGATCATTGTTTGGAAGAGAATAAGTTAGAGCCTGATGTTTTTATTCATAATAATTGATAAATATCATTATATATCAAGTGAATGTATTATACGGGAAGTCTATTTCATTAGTTAGAGTGTTATGGTGGCACACATCAATTTATCTGGATACATAGATGTGCGATTCTTTAATAACGGGGTAGTGTTCAAACCAATTTACTATACTTATTTCATCAACATGACATCCCATTGATTGAAAGACATATAGAGGGTATTTTGTAACATCCCAATAAAAATATTTAGATAATTATCTCATATTTACTTTTTTTCCTCTCAAACTAGGCACATCATGGGACTCCTGAGGATATAGAGAATTTATTATTGAAAATGACCTAATGTTAATGGATGTATGTTTTTTTGAATTAATTGATTCTATTTATAAATTTCTAATAGATTTTTGGGATTTCACTATGGGTTCAGAGAATGACTAAGGTGATTTTGAATTTTATGAAGTAAAATAGATTTTTTTTCTATATTCATCAGAAATACATGCCACATAATTGGATTACACGACATGTATCCTTTGAAAGGAAGATTCTATGAACCTAGTAGAAATTTTTTAGGAAACAAAATTCCATGTAAAAATTTATCATAGTATATATTTAAAAATAATACATTTAATAAAAATTTTATTAGTTTTTGGTGTATCTAGAAACCATGGATTACATGATGTGTAAATCGGTAACACACCATGTAAATGTGAGGAACCAGAATTTTAGAATGTTGCACAGCTAAATTTTCATTTATTATTCTCTGTTGTCTTTTATTCCCAATCTAAGATATATTTTATATTTTTTTCGGAACCCCCATTATATTTGGATCCGTCCATTTTGTGTAGGATCATTAGAGAATATTCATTGTGTCTCTTTAGGTTAGTAATCCCTTCGGATAATTTTTATCCTTTAATCACGGTAGCACTATTTCACTGTAGTATCTGACTTATCTATCAATGGATATGATTCTCTAGAATTAATTTTAGATATATTGCTAAATTTTATTCGATGGATCATTTCCTTGTTGGTTATGGTGAGGTGATTGTGCATTTTTGAGGAATGTGTTGTTTCCAATTATTAACTAACCCTTTTATTAAATTAAATAAATTAAATGATATTTATATTCATTCTATGTATTATTTTGTGGTTGTATTATCTTCCTTTTTTCTAGATCACATTGTTGGAATGTGAAACCCATGTTTTAGTATTAATGGTTCTTTATCATTCTTATGACGGTGAAATTCATTTCATCAGTTTTTAATAAAATAAAATTACAAATGAAATGATAACATTGACTTAAAATATTTTTATGTATAGTAAATGGTTTTTGAAAAAACATGGTTGTACCTGAGTTTTCATAAACAAAATGGGGTTTTCAATGTGTTGTTAAATGGTTTTCAATGCATTTTTTGAATAAAATGGATTGATGAATATTTTTTTGAAAATAGACCACATGGGAATCCTTGGGTAATTTAGTGTAAAATGTAGTAATATGACTCTTCTAATATTGGGTTTCTTTATCATGGGGATTTACTATACTCTTTATGCCCTGTTTTTTCAGGGACTTGTTAGACCCATTGGGGAGTTCTAGTTTTGGAGTTCTTTTTTACTCTCTAGACTCAATTAATATTTATATTTGCTTGATTAATGAATGATAGTTTATGTTAGGTACATTTTTCCTTCTTATAGTGACATATTAGGCCTCATGGAGTTATTTCCCCAATGTTTTTGTATGATTTGTTCTATTTTTTATTGTACTATTTTAGATCTTACATTCGTATACATGATATGAGTGGTGATACATTATTTTCTTTTATTTGATATATCTATGTTTATATATGTTTCTTCGAGACTAATATTCTTTTTTATAAGTAAATATGGAAAATATAGAAAGTAAATATTTCTCCAGGATTTTGATGTAAAAAAATACATTTATATATCTTTCCTTATTTTCCTTAAATTTTAATATGGAGAGATTATTATAATGAGACATGCTATTGAACAGATGGTGTGATCAATTTGACCCTATAATAATACACCCTATGGACCCCTTCAGTGGTGTAAATTGTATATTTTGTCATTCGATGTAGATAAATGCATGGAACCTTAGTGAGTAAATCTAGTTTTCTATTATTAGGGATTTGTTTAGCAATTATATAGATGGTATTTGATTTATCACACATTAACATGGAGTTAATGGAGTACCTTTTTGAGTTTTTTCATCCTTTTCATTTGGACATTTCTCTTATAGATTGTTTGATACCAATTTATGTTGTGTCACATTCATCTTTCAATATGTTATATGTATTATATTTATGCCTTCTAATTTTTCTCTCATTTTATGTGTATATATTCAGTATATTTGCTTCAGTTTGGAAAAAATTGTTCTATATGGTTGTTGTTTTATGATTGGGTGCTAGTTTCCAGTTAGTGGCCGTTGAGAATCCCATTTATGTATGTGGTGGATAGAGTCATGTGTATGTATTGAAAGGTTATCTAAGTAATTTAGTTATATATTTCAATACCAATGAAATATTATTCCAGTTATATTATAAATTATTCTTCTGATGAATTTATAAAATCCCCTTCAAGATAATGCAAAGTTGTCCATCCAAATTTGTATTCATTTAACTCAATAAATTTCATCTCAGGAAACTTATAAAAACATTATACTTCATGAAATTTCATAAATAAACACACCTATAATTGTAAACATTTTAATTAATAGTGATGTAAAAAACACTATGGATTAGAGAATTATCTATTTAATTACCTTAATCAAACAGTGTTCCTTTTTCTGAAGATTTGTCTCCTTATGAAGTATGTATATATGAAAATTATAGTTTTTGGAATGTAGTTAGAAAAATTTCTACCTATTTTCTTTATTCAAATTATTTTATCCTTATAAACTATATACTAGTTGTAATTATACATTAAAAACAACCATAGGTAAAACATTTTATTCATTGTCAATAACTTTTCTTAATATTCTTATACGTATTCGTTGACAGGTCCTTAAACTTATTTTCAATAAATAAAAAACCTCCATCATATTAATCCCATGATATCTTAATATTATGATATGCATTATTTCATCAATTTCATCAAAATAGTTTTAGTATAGGATATCGATAAACTAGTCATGTATCTAATAAATAAGATGAATTAAACTGTTTTTTTATATTTTTAGGGAAAATTTTGAAAATGGGTTAATCCAAATATTATTCCCCCAATATATATTATTATTTTTGGGTTAAAATTATTCCATATGTACATAATAACACTAGTTTAAACATTTTAAAAAATAATATGTATAATTTAGATTTGATGATGTTGAAAAATATTAATGATTATATACTATCTATAAGATAATAAAATAATAAACACATAAGTTATATTTAAATCAAACCATATTTAAAAAATATTAAGTGACACATATATTGAATAGCTTATTATTTATCCATTTTCTCTTTATTTTTTGTACTACATATTTATATATAGGACTAGTCAGAATGAAACCCAATTTCCATTTTTCTATATTTAATAACAAAAATAATGTAATTTTGGATATATAATTAATT
The DNA here is from genome assembly GCA_963277665.1 of Viscum album. Taxonomy (NCBI): domain Eukaryota; kingdom Viridiplantae; phylum Streptophyta; class Magnoliopsida; order Santalales; family Viscaceae; genus Viscum; species Viscum album. The sequence goes on from OY728151.1 coordinate 112,401,465, forward strand.
ATGTTCCTAAATGGGATGAAATTTGAGTATCTTATCTTATTAAATATATTATTTTAGGAATTTATTAAAATAATATTATCTTATATGTGGATCATCATTGAATTAATTCTATTATAGTCTTCAAGTTGTGTTATATTGATACCTTATACATTTTGTCATTTAATTATGCAATTTTTTTTCGTATTATATAATAAAACTATCTACTTATATATAATGTGATAGAAATTAATATTTAATTATAGATCAAATGTGTTTAATATTTCATCCCAACCTTACATTATATTTTCATTATATGTTCAATCATTCCCTATAGTTGGTAGGTTCTAATGATGTTTCATCAAAGATGTCATTATGATCTCTTTACTCATAACTTTATTTAAAAAATAATAATATTTAGTATTTTTAATATTCTTTCCATGAAAATATTAATGAAAAATTTAGGATACCTAATGTAACATCAAAGACCTCATTTGTTGATATGAGTTTTCATGTTACAATAGTCATACCAGCCAATTTTCCGGAGGATACTAAATAGTCGGGATGATATGTGATTATGGTTGTGGATATGTACAATTGATATCATAAGAAAGAATTAATATATATATATATCATATGTGTTTCCATTATAGAATATCATTTTATAACAACAAAAATTCGTTTCAGAATAACCATTCTATGAAATAAAATTCTATTCTATAACAAAATGGACCAATGCTCCAAAAAATGCATACTACTAATGGGGCGGGTTATATATTTGTTTCACAAAAATATATTAATTAAAACTATGAATTGACACTGTAAATGTAAAAGGCCTCATTTGGACATTGTCAGAATAACACAAAGATGTTTAGCTAGCTTGATAGCTGTTATAAGTGAGTGTGGGCAAACCTATATAATTAAAATTTTGTCTCCACGTCCACTAAGGAAAATGTTCATGTTGTAATTATAAAAATAAAAAGGATCCACTAATGATCCTCTTAAAGTATACCATAAAATATTTTGTGAGTATATAAATATGTAATACTCAAAACACTATAATCTATTAAAATCAATCTATTAAATCGTACACATGGTGAGACCCCACTCTTTATTCATTGGATAGCCTAAATATTTTAATACAGTTATTTTTATTGGTTCATTCCATATTTCCTCTTATGCCTAAAATTAGGAGCCTATGTAATTGGTAATCATCTAAATAATGGTAGAGGTGTTTAAATTTTCAAATCATAAATAAGGACACATGGTGGGTTCAATGTGACTGGTCATCATAAATATATTATACGAGTTCATTGAAAATAATAAAAACCATGAGTTCTATAAAGAGGATTGTTTGAGACATTTTTATCCAAAAATGTGGTTTAGCATTCATATCATGGAGAAAATTTTCATTTTCTATTCCCCTAGAATCCAAGTTGACTAAGAAAATAAAAAATTTACAGGGTATCTTGATACATAACCTAAATTAACCCAATCTAAATGACCCATAAATAATAAATTTATATTATAATTCTAAAAATATCTCTCAAAAAATACAAAAAAAATATATAATTTTTAATGACATGGATATTATCTATATAAACATCATATTTTACAACAGTTTCAAAATTTCCCCTATAATCCTGCTTATATCGAACCTGTATAGGAATATCAATTCATTTAATCATATTCATACCATTGTGAATATAAATATAAAAATGATGTGATTTCAGATCAATGTTATGAAAAAAATATAATAATGTCTCCAATCAGAAACATTATTTATAAGATGTTTAATATATAAATATCTTACCAAATTTTATAAAATAACATATGGTAGTCATAAATCATGTTAAAGCAACAGATGATCCTAACTACATCATTGAGAAATATTAAACAAGTATGACATTGATTAAAATACATATTGATAATCATAATATAAGTGATAATGAAATAAAAGTGTATAATAATTTATGAAATACGGTGTAATCATGAAAACATGTAATTTCATGGTAATTAAATACGCCATTAAAATTAGGTGTAACATCATAAAAATACATTGAAATATGTTAAAGCATAGCCATAGGATAAAATTTGAGAGAAATATCATTATTATCATTCCTATGTAAACAAACTCCTTATTTATAAACATGAAAATAGGGGGAAACCCAACATCCCCATGCATGTGTGAACAATATAATTATGTTTGAATCTGACTATACTATGATATATAATCCTAAACAAATGAATTGTATATTGATAAAGGGCCCAACCCTTCATAATCTATACATATGTGTGCCACATAAACATAATCATCATAATATCATAAAGAACCCATCAAAATGAATGGGCCACTAAAAAATAGAAATAAAAAACATTCACCTTTGACGAAGAACCCAAGTAAATGAACTAAGTTTCATAAAACATCTAAATTGTATAAAATAACATATTGAGTTAATTAAAATTTTATCAAAAAAATGATCAACCCAAATAATTTAATCATAAAATTAAATATATGGCGTACATATAAAATATAACCATTATAGATATATCAATTTACGTTAATTGAAACAAAATCAAGAAATAAGCCAATTGAAAAAAAAATAATCACTATTGTAAAAATAATAATTATGATTCACATTACAAAATTTATCCTTTGAAGAAAAAAGTGAAATGAAAAACATTAAAGGAAATGTATTTAGTTCAAGATAACATTTAAACTATAAATAATTATAGAAATATATTTTCCCATTTATAAATATATTATAAAATTTAAATTAGATAATATAGTTTGTCATAGGTAAAATTCTAGAATAATGTGTCTAACTCAATGGAGGGAAATTGATTTACAAAGTCCCAAACTATTACCCTAGATTTCCATAGAATTTCTATGAATTCATGTAATATGGAGATATAATTCATTATTACATATTTCATAACCTTATTCATATAAAATACCATTTATATTATTCATTAAAAACATTTCCCACATGTAATGGATTGTCCTAATATTTTTCCAATAAATTGTATTAATAATGGATACCATTAAGAACTATGTTCATGAAATGATTTCAATAATATGTTTTATTCCAAATATCATCATATAAAACCATTAAAGTTATTATATTTAATATTTTAGAGAGAATTATACTGTTATAATCTCATTAATGAGTTGTTTTAGTCACACTTTATGAATATTAAAATAGTTATGAACTAGATTCACGTTATTTAATAATATTGATGGATTAATTTATAAATAAAATTAAACATTGTGATATCCATAAATAAAAATATTTATGAAATAATATATATATACATATATCAAATTTATTCGTAGAATATAATATAGAACCATCCATGATAGTGGTGGTGAAATACTGAATACAATGGTCTATGGAGGAAGTAGTTCAAACATACCAGTGGTTGATGATTTAATTTTCACTGGAATAGGGAAAAAATAAATATCATTTTTTCATTTTATAATATAAAATATCACACACACATATATATAATAATTAAAAATCATTTTCCCTACTAGTGCTATCCATTTGCGGTGGTGAAAAAAGGAAACATTTTGCATAATAGAGGCGGTAGTCAATACAACATATGATTGAAATTTTGTTTTTAATTAATGGGAAATGGTAGTATGGTTAATGATTTTACCATAATTATAATAACATACTTTTATAAAATGATACATATTTTAGAAAAATAATATTATGAACAAAAAAATTATAAATAAGAAAAGTCTATGAATAAATAAAAAAGATGTATGAGAGGTAAAAAATCATTAACTTAAATCATTGATTATCTTTTTTGATAATGGAAATAAACAAATTAGGAATGGTATTTGGAAATGAATAAATCCCATATTAGTTTTATAGGAGTAATTATTATAGGTACGTCATGTTTTTATCCTTTTTTTGTTTTGGTGTGAAGGAATTGAGGGGATTAGATCCCCTTTTATACCCAAAATAGACATGATGTTTTTGTAAATATGTAGATGTTTTAAAAATGGGAATTTAGTATAAATGAAAAACATTACATAAAAAAATTATATATATTAGTATACATATGTTTTATATAAACCTTAAAAGCTATGTTAAATAATTTTATCATTTTAGTTCATTTATCTCTTAGTGTACTAATTTTTAGAATTGTTGTTATCACCATAGTAACCAGTTCTAACCTAGATAATCAATATTTTATCCCTAATCACTAAAAGGGTCTTGTAATATAATATGGAATTTTTTTTAAATGTTAAATCCTTTTTCTATTTTACTTCTTATAATTTAAAAAAATTACATTTATAATTCTTAATGTATAATGTCATAATCTGTTTTGATAAATATTACATTAGTTATAAAATTTCAAATATGGGTTTATGAAGTCAAAAAAATATAAATTAAAATCTTATATATATATGTATTTGATTAGGAAAAATGATTCATAAATATATATTCTCCACTCATACCATTAATATTTCTTAAAAATAATTTTTTTATAAAATTAATATTATACACAATTCATTATAAATAAGTTTTTTTTCAAATTCCTTAAATTTTTTAATATGACAGTAATTAAATGATAAATCCTAAAATGGTATTAAATTTTCTAAATTCTGATTCTAAATTCAGTAAATATATAATTAAAAACAAATATACAGAAATTTCATTTTTATAAAATTTGATTTAATAATATTAACCATTCATTTTCTTATGGATTAGTAATTAATATTATGTTAGTGTATGTTGTAATTACTCAATAAAAATAATCACTGTTTTTTGAAATAAAATTCAAAATTAGGGAAAATGATTTTTAATGATTGAATCAAATTTTGGAAGACAATATTTCTAAAATTTATAAAAAACATTATATATCTAAAAATAGAAATATGTTATTAAAATTTTATATAATATAGATATCTATTTACATTACCCTTAGTGATATTTATATATGACAAATGAATTAGACAAACTATGGTTGTTTTAGGTGGTTGTTCCGTTAGAATAGATCTTGAAGAAATATCCATGAATATCATATTCTCTCATATTTGGTATTCCTAAAACTATAATTTCTTAAGTTTAGCTTGTTATTGGTCAATGTAAATCCCTGGAAAATAAACCACTCTTCTGAGTTTAGATAAATTTTATTTATAAGAAATATATCAGTTTTTGGATATGATATCCTCTAACATTATTTATTGATTTTTTTGGATATGGCTATCTCAATTTATACCAATTAAATTAACAATCATATTTTATATTCCATATTTATCAATTCATATAATTTTATTTAGGTATCTTGGGAGAAACATGATATTTAATATATAATTTACTTATGAAGAATATATAGCCAAACATGAGGTCACTAAATTCTCCTCACTTAACTAAATTACATCCTCACGATTTTACTCATTACATACAATTGATGATAGCTAAGGGTATCTAAAGTATCAATCTGAATTTAAATTTATAAAGAGTCTTAAATAAAATATATTATCATACAATAATCATAATTCCAATATTTTGTATCTTCATAACCATATGAGTTAAATACATTTCATTGTTTTCAAGTATAACTAATTATATATTTCAATTTTTTTATATTTAATATATACAGATACCAAATATCATATATTGGTTTATCTTTTGATGTAAGACTCAATATTTTAATAATATCTACAACATACAAACCTATCCCTCATCCCTTAGGGTTCATCATCGTAGTAGAGCTAGGGGATTCCTTGGGACAAATGATAATGTTTTCGATGAATACTCCTTCTCTGTATAATGCATGTGGAGATACATGTTCAAATAACATCAACATATTACCACCAATCCCATCACCCATTTTTCCCACTAGTCATTGCACTAAAATCATTTTAAATCCTTCTTGGATAATTTTTGGTGGGGGACGGAAAAACCACTACATGTTCTTTGGGTGGAACTTCATATACCAAATAGGGCCTCCCATATACCAAACTATTTCCCATACATACATTAGTCATATTATTTAAATAAAAACTTCACATTTAGTTAAAAATGAAAGGTCCTAAAGGTTCAATTTCTTATATATTAGTTATAAAAATACATTATTTTATAAAACTTGTAAACATATACCTTTAATAATGATCCTCTAGAACCTTGTAAGGAATATGACATTATATAATCATCTTAATTATATAGGTAATAAAAGCACACTAATGGGGTGAATAAATATTCCTAGTAAGGTAAAAACATATCCTACTGTATCAAATCCTAAAAAATAAGGATAACATGATGAATAGGAAAATTTCTTATTAAAATACCACAATACAATAGACAATAGTAATAAAGATTGTTTAAGAAAAATATGTTCATATATAGATCATTAAAAAATCATCAAAAATATTACAATGGATAAAATTTCATATCAATAATAATAAAACTTCGTGATCACATTTTAAAAGAGTGGAATTTATTAAGAAATATTTTTTTATCTTGGTAATATGACATTCCATAGGAAAAATTGAATCATTAACATTTAGAATAACATGATAAATAATTAATAAATATGAAACATCCATAAAAATATGAAAATATTTTTGAGAGAACCCATTAAAACAATGAATTTGTGAAAAAACATATTATATGAATAAATAAAAATAATAGTAAATAGATCTTGTCCATGCCTTTTTAAACAAACTATTAATGTTTTTTGTCAGATTATCTCATAATATACAAAAATAATATAATTTATTGAAGGGTGATATATGTCTCCACACATCATTATACATATATATATGTGACACTTAAAATCATCCATCATCATATATTAATGTAGCCCTAGAAAACAGGTTTTGTAAATCATCAAAAAAAGAAAATTATGTTCTCTTGTTGAAATTATTGAGACATGGTAGGTCTCATAAAACATAAAAATTGAATAAAATAACATCATGAGTTAAAACATGTGATAACAAAAACATAATATCCCAAATAATTTACATAAACAAAAAAAATATAGGATAAAATATGAAAAATAAATAAATTAGTGAGGGATAATTCAAATAAAATAAAAACCAAATCCTAATAATTATTGTTTAAGAAAATTTAATTAATAATTATAAATTTCTTAATTATTTGTCTCTTTTAAAAAATTATCCATTGTTTTTTTAATATAATAAAATATATTTCATAGTAATTTATTTAGATAAAAATATATTTTTACCTATAAATAAAAATAAAACAACATAAAACATGGGAAATATAGGGAACACATGAGAATGAAAATAGATAAGATAGTTTTCAACACAATGGTGTAAATTTTAGTCAGCGTTTCCCTTAACTTAACTATTGACTTCCATGGAATTTCATAAACCAAATATGTCATAAATATAAAAATATAAATTAAAAAATTTATTATATTATTCATATAAATTTTTATTCATACCCTTTATTATTAATCATTACATTAAAATATTACATTGTTAAAAACTCATTTCAACATTGTGTGTTAAAAATCCTAACCATTTTGAACTAGGATCATAAAAGTTTTGTGGATAATCCTTTATCTCAAAAATATAATAATTTAAAAACAATTATAAGAACCAAAATTATGTTTTTATAATACCCTAAATATTTATAGTTCCATTGTATGTGATTTTAATGCATGTTCCATGCATATAAAAATAGTGATGAACCAGTTTTAGGTTATTTAAGAATATTGATGGATTTAAATATAACAATCATTAATTTTCTATGTTGTACAAAAAGAACCATATTAATGTTATATACTACTTATTTATATGAAATATAAATATCAAATATAACCAAATAACATATTTTAATTTTTTTATTAAAAAAATACACATATCCATGGAGGTGGTAGTCTACATGCACTGATACATGATGATTTCATTCTCCAATAAATAGTGAAAAAGTATAAAATTAATTATAAATTAAGAATATAAAATATTTTATTAATTGAATAATTATATATTATATGAATTAATGGGAACACACTTATAATGTGGTAATTTAAAATGAAAAACATTACATTGTCGAGGTGGTAGTCTTCAAAATGCAAGATTCAGGTTTTCATTTTTGTAAATGAAAAATGGGATTGTGATTAATGATTGTACTTTTAATATAATAATATAAAATCATAATAATGATTCTGATTTGATTAATTTTTTTATCATGAATTTAAATTTTAGGAAGTTGAAATAAACATAATGAATTCGATAAAGGGATGATCTATTAGAAATATATACCATGCTACTTGGATTATTGCTTTTGTGAAGTGGATTGAACTACTATGTGACTGTATTTTGAGAATAATTGAGACTCCTTAATTTGTCTATGTGTTATTATGTTAGGTTTTGGTAGATTATGAAATGAACTAAATGGGTTTGTGGGTGAGGGTATTTGAGGAGGGGAGAGCCCTTGAAAAGGGGTTTCTTTTTTGGAAATACCCAAAAATCATCAATAATTGGAATCCATGATCAAGAATAAGGATTATAATATGAAAATTAATCAATATACTAATATATATGGTAAAACCACACCTCAAAAACGCATTTAAATCATTTTTTATATTTGTTAAATCAATTACCTCTTAGTTTAAAAATCTTTATCATTTCGGTTTTCATCATATTAATTAGTTTTTACCTTATTAATTTATACAATTTTTAAAATAGTAAAATGATATATATTTTATAATTTGGATATAATTATGTAAAATATAAAATCCATTTTTTTATTAAATTTTTAAAAGTGATAAGAATAAATTTTAAAATATTAACTTTATAATGTATAAAAAAATTCAAAAATATATATTCAGTTATAATATTTAAAATATGAGTTTATATACAAACCAAATAATTTTAAAAGTTATAGATTCACATCTAATCTACGTATTTTAACAAAATAATTTTTTATAAATTTTATACTAATACTTATATTTAAATATTGTCTATAATATCATGTTGTTTTTAAATATAGTATTTTTAACTTGAATTGTAAAAATCAACATTTTTATAAATTTTCCAAACATATTCATAAGTAAAATTTTCATTGATAAATCCAAATATTAATTTTTTCACAAATTCTGATCTAATTTTTTTAATTATGTTTTTTATTTATCAACAAAAAATAGTGTTAACCATTTTTATAGATTTTTTTGTATATTTACTATTTTTTACATTAAATAAATAATTAATTTTTGATTTAAAATATTTATCTAATTTAGTAAAAATAATCTAGGTTCCATGATATAAAACTACAACTCCTAAAAATTTCATTTTCCAATCATAAAGTGAATGTAGAAAATATTCCCATTTAGAAAGTATAAAAATTTATGACTTATATATTCCTATGATAACTTTATTAAATATTTATATAATTTTTTTTCTACTTATATAACCCCTTTTGATCTCTATATAATATCAAATCATTAGATATTCTATTTTTGCAGTTTTGAGTTATGGTTATGCTAGAAAAGATATGGGGTAAAGCTCCACTCCATTGGTCTTCATTGATACATAGTTTTTTTTTCAAACATTAATTTCTTGATTAAATATTTTTATTAGTTAGGGGAAAACCCTAGAGAGGCTACCTACTATACAAGTATGAAAACTGGGCTTTATAATTATTTATTTGTCTTCTTGATCCCATTCTTTATTACATTCATTTTTAATTTTTATATATAGTTACTTCAACATAATCTAACTAATATAAATATCATATTTACCATTACAAATATAACAACGTTTCTATTTCATTTGGTGTAATGTGTGAAACAAATAGTGTAATATCATATTAATTTAAGGAGAATATAAATTTATATCTCTTTTCATTAAAAACCTTCAATTCCCCTATTATTCAAACCAATATGGAAAGAACCAGACAATATAGACCACAATTCATCTATCAAGCCCTTGAACATAATTAAAAATAATTTAAACCTCTAGAAAAATTATTATAACCCATTATCATATTCAATCATGTGAATGAATACATGGAGACAAAAATCACAATAAAATCAGACATTTTAATATAATATCCATGAAAATTTTATAAAAGTATACAACTTGCATAACCCATACCCATCTCTTCACTTATGATCAAGTAATATATGTTTTACCTTGTTGTAAATCATGTAACCCATGGATAAACCATCATAGATAATTTTTTTTAATATACACCATAGGTACTAAACAAAATCAATTATCATTTCAAAATACCATCACACAACATTTTAATTCACCTGTAATTTCAAAAAAAAATATTCCAAAAAATACATTTCAAAAATATATATCATACCAAATAATATCAAAGCATCAAATTCATGCTCTCACCTTACATTATCTACCATTCCATAATCAACATTATCGTTATATCCCCAAATATAGGCATCACCCAACACCATGTTTTTTAATAATCATGTTGTCAAACCCATCACCAAATTTAACCCTTAATCATACCCTTGAGAGTATATTATCAATATTAATGGGGTAAAAACTCAACAATCACCTATAATATAATTTTTAAATGTCTAGATACCACAATCACATTATGATATATCTCTAATGAATCAGGTATCTAAACTCAACCCCCAATGATTCTATGTGTGGACCACATCTCTAGATATATGTATATATTCAATAATGATATAAATAATTACATTAATAATAAATATTTATTTAATTTTATAATGGTTTGAATGTATGAAAACTATTATCTCTAATATAATATGATAATTTAAAAGGAAAAACACTTTCTTGACTACCAATTGAAAGGAACATACAACCTAGACCCCTTAAACACAACCAAGTCTGTCCATCCTTGGCCAGTAGTAAATTATAACATTCCAAGAGACCCATTTAGGGTCAATGTCAATAATTAATTTTACACACCCCATGATGACCTGACCACTGTGTGATCCCAAAATCATGAAACATTTTTTGATGATCTGTTTCACTACTAATGGTATCTACCAAATTTATCCAATAATTATGCACACTCTTTATCCCCATTTTTGTAAAAATAACACAAACACCGATTTTTATATACCACATCTCACCAAAAAAATGAAAAGTAATTCCACAAGTTTAACATTAAAAGTTCATTTTTCTTACTAGGTTTATTTTCTAAATAATATTTAGTTTATAATTAAACATTCAATTAAAACATAATATTAAGATAAAAGGTATCAAATTGGGGATTTCCACCTGAATATATATTTGAATCAAATTAATTTTTCTGAATTCATTAAGAACACCATATCCTTTATTATAAGAGTCTTCCATTAGAAATATATCATCAATAGGATAAGATATTGTTTTTTTTTGTATGAGATAAAAACAGTTAGGAAGATAGAAAGAAATGAGATGATATGTTTCTTGGATTTAGTAATTTAGTTAAAGAGCGGAGGAGGGGATTATTTATATTATTTAAAACATAAAAAACATAAAATAATGCATTCTTAGATATCACTAAATACATGGTTTCCAAAATTTGCTACAATTTTGTGTCAACTGACCCCTGACAGGTTTCCACTAGCCTCAAGTTGGTGTCCATCACCCCTTACCCCACCCCAATACACACCTTATAGGCACATGAATGATTTAATAATTCATAAAGTAACCAAAGATACCAAAATTTGATTTTTGGGATATTAAAATTATTTTTCCACAAATACATCCCACTTATATTCTTCACCCAAACCTCCAATTATTCATAAAACCATTCATAATTGCATAATTTTATTAATGAATGATCTCAACCTCAATTTTTTTAATATCTAAATTATAACAACCATTAATATAGATATATTATTTTTTGAGTTAATATAATCCCACCAACACACAACCCATAAGATTCATTTCAAAATACACACTTTACAAATTCATATTCTGGAGTAGCATTCCAAAACATTTCTAAGGATCATATCCACCAAATTTATTCTGATTCGATTAAAAATTCCTAAATTTATACTTTTTATTTTCATTTTATACACTTACCTAAATTATAAAAATATTTTCTTTATAAAAAATCATACTTGGACCCATCATTTATTTCAATCATTTACCAATTATATCATCAACACCAATTCTTATTCACCAAACACATTGAAATATGAAACCACATGTTGTTTTTTGATTATAAAGTATTGCTATAAAAAATTCATTAAATCACATGTATACATGAATCTTCATCATCGTTATCACGATTTCATAACATTTGAAAAATTGTTAACTGACCAGTTTACTCAGAGATGAGTCCAAAATTATTTAGGATTTCATAAAAAATAATAATTAATTCAGAATAAAAATCTTCATTATCCTTAAAAGAGTATCAAAATAATCCTAGCCTAACTCGAAATTATATATTTATTGATTTATATATACAATATGTTAAAAAATACACTAATATATCCTTAACATCATAATATAATCCTATATTATACTATTTTCAAAAGCACAGTTTGGCATATCCAACCCTTAACCAAAATTTATAAAAAACCCCATTCACCATCTTATAGGATTTAATTTACACATTATCGGTGTCATCAATACAACTTTCCCAATAAAATGGTGATAATATCAGGAAAGTTCTAGGATACAACAAACTATTGTATTATAAGTAATTTTAATATAGATATATACAAACATAATATCTATAATATCATATTGAGAAAAATAATCCTACACCACAAACACTTCTACTAGTTCAATAGAGCATTTAAAACTTTTGGCCACCACTTCTCAGTAATGTCAGGTCATCCCAAACCATAGTATTTAACCACTATATTCATTTCCCCTATGATTTTAAATCATAAATAAAAACAAATTAAAATTGAAAATATAATAAAATAATAACAGAATATCCTAATGATAATGGTCCTCTTTTTAATTCCATTTAGTATATATGATTATGAATGTATCCCCTCTATAATTGAAATGTCCTAAATCTTAATAAATGTAAAAAATGTTAATTTCTTGTTATATTTCAATTAAAATCATTGTATATTATTCTTAAACAAGTAAAGAAGGTCTTAGATGTTTCTGGGGGTCGTTCGGAGCCTGAAACCTCAAAAAAGGTAGAGCAGACAAGGCCACACGATTTGAATACAATAGTATGACCCATTGAACATGGCCATGAATGTTGAATTAAATTCGTGGAAGATATAACTTTCACATTTTTCACAGGGTTAGTTAAATTATGATGGAAATCATGTGCAGTTTCCCAAGTATTAACGATCGGTGCATGACTGGGGCACGGTCTGGAAAAACCGTGCTGGAAAATTGTGCATAGTACACAAATGAGTGAAATTACCCAATTTACCCTCTTAAATGAATAATATATTTCTCTTCTCTTTACCCACTAATTCCAATGACTGGGTTCTCCACCTCTCATAGAAACCCATTTATCCTCTCAACATTGGAATCAAAATGAAGTATCCATTTGTTAAACAATTTGTATGTCGTCAGATCCTACATAATGCTAGAACTATAGTCTTCAATAGTTTCTAATGTATTTCATGTTTTTCATCCCATCCATTGTGTTATATGGGTGAAATATCATTTTCCCCATTTTCAAGGAATATGACAGTCACTCCATTTTCTTCCAATCTATATAAAATAACACTTTTATACTGGACAATAGAAGCTCTACGAGGCTATGGTATGTGGAAAATTACTTTTCATTATGTTCCATATCTTTTCATATACTAGGCCATTATTCAACCACTAGGACATTCGGTTGATACCTCCAAATTGTTAATTAACTTGTTATATGTGATTTCTCATGGTATGTATAATCCTATGATGCATGAAATTTCCTCTATGGCTGATTGAATTGATTCAGGACACCTTAATGGGTCCCCTCTACCCTTATGGCCATAATGGGCCTTTATTCTATTTTTGCTTCAATACCCTATTGGGATTCATCACATAGTTGATACCACCAGACATTGGTGTAGTTTAATTGATGGCTGGGACATGAGTTAGAGCTTATTCATTATGACATATCATGAAGGTAGAATTAATGGATTTTTTAAATGTTAATACCTCATTACATATGCCTTGAGTGGATTTTCCCACTGCAATTCCCCGAATAATGGGACCCGTGTGATCTATGTACTTCAATTTAATCAAATGGGACATCCTATATGATGTAGTGTAAATGACCTATTAGTTAAATGATCTTTTCATGTAGCTGAGGGTGAATCATGGGGTTTTGAAATAAGGACCCCTTGGAAAAACTGCAATTCCATCTATGATTTTTTCTAATCGTTAATGGTCACGCTAGGAGTGACACCAACTATGTGTTGGATGGGTTATTCAATCATTATATATATATTGTATTCCTAAAAAGGGACACTAGTTCCCTAGTAGATACACTTCAGATGAGATCTATGGAAAAAAAATTTAACCAAGCCTAGGATATACTTGGGCTCTTATGTATGATACAAGGTATGAATAGATATGCTAGTATTTGAATCTACACAATTCATTGAGTGAGACGTGGGACTTTATCCATGATTTACCTTGTACACTATCTTTATAATTGGTAATGTGATTATCTCTCTAGAGATTCATGGAATGCATTATAGAATTGTCTAAGATGGGATTTTGGTGTCTTTATATGCATTATTAGAGGTTATAAAATGAAATTAAAATATAAAATGAATGTTTTAAAAATGAAAATGTCTCTTGGTATTTGAAACATATGAACAGTTCCTCAAAGAGATAGAACAATTTTGGGGATATTCCATCCTCTATCTTTTTACATATCACATTACCATTACATGTTTTCTCTATTTAGACACACCGAGTGGGGGAGTAGTAGATAGTTGGGTGGGTGTCCATATTGAACCCAGTCTAATTATTCTTTTTATTTATTCTGCCTTTTATTAAATTATCATAACACACTGAAAAAATTTATGTGTCATGAAATGGATTTTCCTTGATATCGTGGGTGTTATCATACTGATATTAGTTTCACACACATTACTCAAACACCTACAGTACGTGAGTATACATTTTGGTTTTAGGTTTAAATAGGGAAATCATCTATCTTCTAATTATTGATGTACTTTTCTAGAATGGTGTTGAGAGAAGAGGACTCATAATTTTCTTGAGATGCTAGTTGTATATTTTTTATTGTAATTTATTAAGAATGTTGTATGTGTATGTATCATTTTCCCCTTCCTGTTCATTATTTTGTAGACTCATGACATAATATCTTCATTAGTTTCTTATATTTATTTATTCATCATCCGAAAATTATTTCATTAGATTCCAAGATTATGGTTGCAATTTTCAATTATATATGGATTTTGTCATGTCTTATGGTATTTATTATATATATATATATTTATGTTATCCACTCTTATAAATGATTTAATAGTCCCCCAAAAAATCTACCCAAGACCCTCGATGCTAGTAGGTAGCCGTTGGTGTTCGGTGAGATGTTCTTGATGTCTTATGGCTCTACGCCTGGAGGAATAGTTGAGTGGAACATTGGGTGGGACAAAACAATGTGTTGTCAAATCCATATTCCAATTTTTCATAATGTTTGGTCTTTGAAAGGTGACTAGGATGATGGAATTTGGTCATGATCCTATTCCTAGGAGTAGCTACCCCACATACATGGAATACCCGAATTATCTAGGATGGGTAAAATTTTGTTGTTGTTTCCAAAATTAACAACTCATGGATTTCACCATATGATGACATAGGTTCCTTTATCTTTATTTTCTTTATAAGATATGTAATATTTTATCTTGATGACAAGATGTCACTTTAGAAGCTTTAATCATTCCCATCATGATTGGAATTAAAATGTGATTCATTATGACATTCCATATCTACATTATGTATACATTACCTATATTTCATGTGATTGTTGTATGTTATTTATTAGTTATTTGTCTGATTTTATTTTATATCATCGAATACTTCGTTAAATTGACCAATTATTCCACATTGGTTGATTTTACTGGTGAGTTTCAAAGGAAGCTTGTCCAATTGAAACACAACCCATGGCCCATTACACCAGTTGTTTGGTGAAATGGACATGATGCAGTTACTAGACATGCCCAATACAATTTAAAAATTGTATAGGACCTTATATATCAGAATTGTTGATGCCATTAACAAGACTGATATTATAATAAAAAATTTAAAAAGAATTTATTTAAAAATGTTAAGAGGAATATGATTCCTAAAATGAATTGGTTAAATAATATTTTATTTATTGAGACACTTACAACTTGGTAGGTGGTTGTATGCCATGTCTCATATGATTTCATCTAGAAACTCAGATTTATCCCCCAAACATAGGTCTCAGAGAAGGATAAGGGTTTTAGTCTGCATTTATGTGGGATATTTACCTTTCCATTATTACAAATTTTATTATATGTTATAAATTATATCTAAGGAATGAACATTAAATTTTTAGAGCTATGACACCCTAAAAAACTTAGGCCAGATGCTAGGAAAGTGTCAATGAGATTACTGTTGAGGTAGTGGGACCTAATACAAACATGATACCTCTTCTAGTTCCACATGAGTCCCCTCCTATTGTTGATCATCCATTGGGTGATGAATCCATTTTTTTGAAAATCATATTTTGTTTTATGGAAATAGTTTATTGTGAACTTCACCATTCCCCTTATATGGTGGAGCTAACCCGTGAGTTTCAATAGCAGAAGCATCCTAGCTTCTCAGAGGATGGTGGAACATAAGACGATGAATCATAGTCATAGGATATTGTTTCCGTCTTCGAGAACATCAAGACAACTCTATAGAAGAGGGTCAAGATTGTAACCTACATTATGATAGATTCTAAAAAACATTGGGGGGGGGGTTGTTCTAATTCAGGTTGGTCGACAATAGGGTATGGTCTAGGTGGATTTCCTTGTAACCTATTTTAGCTACTTCATCCCTTAGACACTAAGAACTTATTTTATGATGGATTTAATTCACCCTATTCAAGGTGATACGTCAGTGATGTAACACTCTGCTCACTTCATAGAATTGCTATATTTTCCATAGACATTGAGCAATGATGATCAAACAACTCTGAGGTTCATCGAGGATGGAATTTTTTATGCTATATGCTCAAAGGTAATTTTATTTGGGATGAACATAGTTACGAAGATAGTGAACCGGTCTCATATCAATGATTGAAACCTATGGGGGTCAGGTGATGTAAACTAGGGAAATTCATATTCTAGGAAGAATGTAAATTTTTTATCAACTAGCAATATGTCACCATTCGAGGGATTTAATGGTGGGGTGGCACTAGCAAGTTCGTATGCACTGGTAGCCATTTGGGGTGTCACATTTGTAGTAGTCAAGGCCAAAAATCCCTAGTGTGTAAGGAACATGATCGAATTAATGGATTTCATAAGGATAAATAAAATGTAGTGTTTCTGTCGATCCTTTTTTATAATTCCTATAGAACAGGGTTCTCTTCCAACACCATAATTAGGTGTGGGGTTGGGGATTCCTTGTTAGGATATAATATATTCTTATATAGGCCTTCCAAGATTAGAATGTGGTCATATCTGAGGTAGTGAAGCTTTAGAGTTCCATTTTCAGTATAGTGGACCTATTGAGGTTACATAGGAAGCATATCAAGGCCATGGTTCAGGCCATATCTATTCATTTATCCTACAAATACGTAGTATAATTGGTGGTTATATATAGATAGAGGTTTTATTGATGTATCCTTTAGTTTATTATATTCCTTATTCGATACATGTGAATATCAATCTTCTCTATCTTTTGCAACTATTGGAAGTATGGGATTAGTAACCAATTATTCCAGTGGTATTATCACCCCTGACATGACGATATGAGTTTGAAAATCAGGTATACGCCAGTGAAAGGAGTTCCACTTGATATCTATGTTTATCATTTTCTATGGAGTTTCTTTATCATCAAGATAACGAGCATTGAATTTATTCTCGATATCAATTGTCTTGTGATGTTTAGAGCCCAGTTGAACACCTATCGTGGTTGGTATATGTTCACATTACTTGAGAGAAACATTAATAAACTTAAGGGTGAATGGGAACGTCATTCTAGTTGAGCTAGACATTAGTGTACTAGGCTAGGATGTGTAACATTCAATATTTCTAGACTCTTAATGAGTGATCGAAGAATGATGTTAGATAAGTTCCACTATTTTTTGGATAATTTCAGGGATACCTCCCTTGTTGGTTTTTTCATCATTCCTCTTAATAAGAAAATTGAGATCACCATGGAGCTTGTTCTAGGTGCAGAACCGTTGTTTATTCTTTAGAATAGGATGGAATGTAAATATAACCCAAAATATAATTGGATTATTGAATAAATATATGATGTGTTTTTTATCATTCCCAACACATCACCATGGGGGGAACTGATACTTTTTTTTCCAAATAAGGAATAATGTAACCTCATGTTGTGCATCAATTATAGGTGGTCGAACAAACTCCTAGTAATGAACCATAATCCTTTTCCTGAGATAGATGACTTATTCAACCATCTCGGGTCAGAAACAATTTTCTATATGATTGCTTTTATTTTGTTGTACCATCATTCTTATATGAGGAAATTAGCCATACCATATACATAGTTATTGACTAGTTACTCTTTCATAGACTTTTTGATTATGTTGTTCAATCTGATGAACATGCAAACAATCTCCATGGCTATGATGAATCATGTTTTCCATAGGTATATTGATTCCTTTATGGAGTTTTACATTGAAAACATCGTAATGTACTGAAACACCCAACACAACCTCTCCAATCAACTTCAGATCATTCTTAGTATACTAAAAGGGCCCAAACTATATGAAAAGCTCAGTAAATTATACTTTTGGGTCTTTATGTTTTACTTAATGGGTTGTAACAAGTTTTTTTTATATCATTTGTCCTAGAGAAGGTGATAACCATGGTTTCTTGGGAGTATCCCATGAATGTGTTTGATATAAGAAGCTTATTAGGGTGATCTAGATACAACATTTTATGGATTCATGAGTTCTATTTCTTGTTAGTTCCACTTACACGCTCGAAGAAGAATTGTGTGATGTTTTATTTGAATGAAGTGTGTGATATATATTTTATAGAGTTAAAGGAGAGATTTACTTGAGTCTGATTCTGATTCTACATAAGCGATTTAGAAGTTATGAATTCTATTCAAATGCTTATTTGATCGAGTTATAAGTAGTTCTAATGTAGGGTGATTGAGTTGTTGTATATGGATCCCACTAGTTAAGGCCCCATGAGGAGAACTATACTACACATTACGTTAAGCTATAAGTTTTTTTCATGCATTTTTATGTTGGAGGAACAATTTGTTGGGTGATCAATTCATCATTTTCACAGACCATAAATGTATCAATTCCATATGTACATAGTGAGACATAAATATATAGAATCATTTGGGAGTTTAATAAAAACAGTAGTTTGATTTTTAGAATTCATGTATGCATATTAAGAGAAATTTTGTGGTAAATTACATGATATGGAAGACATAGACAAAATCCATCCAGGTAGACAGCTGTGAGTGTTAGTTGATGGGTTTTTCTCTAATATGAACATATAGGTTTAAAAACAGAATAAAAAACCAATCTTATTGGTTGTGGAATCATCATATTATTAATTTTATTGAGACTATAAAAAATAGATCTCTGATTTAGAGTGTTTAGTTTTTATGCATAGAATCACTGGAGAGATCCCACCTCCTGGCTAAGTTGTGGATGCGAGTGATACACTTCTCTTCTATGTTAGTGTATGGGTACTAAATGTATATGGGAATAGAGGATGTGGGAATCACATGCCTCAATATGGGTATTTTATCATAGGATTGCTAAGTAGTATAGTGATATCCATCATTAGTACTAGTGGCAATGTGTGAAGATTTCAATAGAACATTATATCACCCGGTGCTCCACTTGTCATATAGTGAACGCAGATCACCAGTGACCTATTGAACTTTTTTAGCCTCTCTCCATTATATAGTGGAAATGGAATGACTTTACCATAGACATAATTATATAATTGATGTGATATCCTTAAGTCAATGATGCATTACGGGTGATCGTCGATATTTCAACCAAGTTTTCACACTTCTTGCTGATCTGGGAGACCTTCTCTCTTATTGGGATTGGAAGGATATACCTTTGAGTTATAGTGAGACATCATGTAATAATTAGTTCTGTTGTATCATATTGAGACACTCATTTTACTCCACGGTTCAATAATGATATCCATAATTCACTAGGCTCACATGTGCACATAATTACTGTACATCGCCATCAGAATGAAGGATAGTTTTAAAAGACCATACATGTGTTAAAAGATATTCTATGAGCTTGTATCCATGATTTTGGGGGTTCTTGGGATAACCATGTTCCCGTGGTTGAGTTTTCCTACAATAAAATCATTTAGCAATAAATAAATATGTTTCTGTATGAGGACCTCTATGGTAGACCATGTTTTTAATATATGTGATCGATAGAGGATGGTGAGGCAGCTCTAATATGTACTTATATTGTTTAGAAGACTTCAGAGCATGTTTAGAGGATTTAGAAGAATATAGATACATCACAGTCTAAGCCGAAGGGATATACAAATCATTCTTAAAAACAACTATAGATCAAGACGGGCCATCTTGTTTTTCTTCAAGTATCACCTAGTATGGGTTACAAGCGAATCATGAGAGATAGAAAGTTATCGTTGATATATGTCAGTAATTTTGATATAATAGAGAAATTTGATTTGGTATCCTATTAGTGGTTACTAACATGAGGTGGCATTCCATGAAAAACATCTTTCTCATATATCTGCTTCAAATGTACCATGTCAACCCATCTCCTTTGTTTGACCCCATGAATATTGAGTTGGATTTGTATGCATCCATTGAGGAGAATCCAATATATTTTATTGATCATAACATGATTTTCCTATAAGGTTATTTAGTTCCTCTTTTATAAGTTTTATGGAAGAACAGACATGTATATTATGTGACCCCGGATCATAAGGCTGATTTACATGTGAAGTGTCGAGAAAACATCACAGTTGACGTTATACTACCCTCAGAATGGTATCGTAGGGATGAGTTATCTTAAATAGGGGAGGTTGTAACATACTTCATCTTTATAGTGGTATTAAAAGTTACTTTTTAGCACTATTTCTATTAAACAACCCTATATATGGTGCCTAAACCATTCAATTAGGTATTAGGTGAGTCCCTAGGTAGTTCAATGCTTGAAACCCTGAAAACGGACGAGTATGCAAGGCCACATGGTTTTTTTATAACCCTGAAACCTAGGGTTCATGATCCTGAGAGTCATCTCAATTCATGGTAGATATGTTTTACTAGGTTTTTTGATGGTTAGTCAATCCATGCAGAAAAGCCTACATGGTTACCCATGTATTAGAGAATGGAACACAATTGGTGTACAGTTTTATATAGTCATGTGGATAAACCGTGGTCTATAAATAAATGGTGAAATTACATAAATCCCCCTATAAGATGAATTAAAAAATTTATATCTTACTTACCCTCTCTTTCTAGTAACCGGGTTCTCCTCCTCCCATAGAAACTCATTTATCCTCTCAAACAAGGAATCAAAGTGGATCATCCATTCATTATGAAATTCATCCTCTATTGGATCCTATGAAAATCTAGAGGTATGATCTTCAATAATCTCTAATTATATAATTTTTTTCATCCTATCCATTTCACTGTGTGGGTGAATGCTCATTTTCCACATTTTTTGGACATTTGAAGGGTTTTAAGGATTCATCTTAAAATGATTGAATCAAACATTGATACTAGATGAGGGATGATCTAGAAGTATAACATAGATGGTGATGTATTTTTATGTTCATTTTTCAGTTTTCATAAAATTTTCGATTATGGCACCGCAAGACCATTCCGATGATACCTCTACATGTTTAATTGAACTTATTTGAGTGATTTAACATATGTATTATAATCCTAAAAAATTAGAACCTAACCTCTATAGTTTATTTTCTTTGACATGAGTTTCCATGATGGGTTTGTTTTACCATTATACCCAAAACTAACCTTTGTTTTATTATGGCATAAAGCCCTTGTTGTGTTTCATCACATAGATAATACCTTGATACACATGTTTAATGAAATTAAATGTTGCGTCCTGAGTTAGACCTTATTAACTATTCTATAGGGTTGTTTTTATAATTAAATGAATTGGATTCAGGTTAATTCCTAATACCATATTACATGAGTAGAAGTTCCCAATGACATTCCTTCACTAATGTCCCTGATGTGATCAAATTACATTAAAAAATGGAATGGTACATCCTAATTGATTTATTATAAATACATTTCTTGTTAAATTATTTCTTCTTGTAGTCATGTATGAATATTGGTATTTCAACTTAAGGACCCCATGGATGGAATTTTGTTCCTTTTTTTATTGTTAATGGATAGCCATCACATCGGGAGGAAAACTAGCTGCTCCTCGGATAGGTTTGCCAAGCGTTATATATATTTACCTCTAGATTAAGGACACAAATTACCTAGAGGAGAGACTTTTTTTGGTCTCTAAGGCATTCCTGGTCAAACCATTCTTAGAGGGATACTTGGCCCCTATTTACGATACTTTTTATAGACATAGAGGCTAATATTTGATATTTCACCATCCTTAGAGGGAAACATGTAACTTCATCCTCTGATTACTATGTACATTCTCCTTCTCACTGGTTATGTGATGAGACCATGAGTGATAAAAGAAATGTATTTTTTGATTTTCAAGGATGAGATCTAGGAACATCTCTTTGTTTTCTTAGTGGTTTTACAATGAAATTTGAATGTAAAATGAAGGTTATAAAAATGAGGCATGCCCCTTTGTATTATAAATATAAGAACATGTCCCGAATGGCCACGAAAAATCATGGGGATAGTCCATGCACTAGCTTTATACATCTCACCTTACATCGTAAATGTTATCTCAGTTTAGACAAACCATGTTAGGTTGATGTAGGTCGTTTGTATAGTGTCCTTATAGAACCCAGTTCAATGATTTTATTTGAGTATTCTATAATTCATTAAATTATTATGACATAATAATTATAATTTTGTGGCCCAAAATGGATTTTCCTTGACACTGTGGGTGTCATCTTTCTACTAGGTTTGTCTCACACCCTGATAGGGATCATATATTACCAGAGAAGACTTAATGATTATAGGTGCATACAAGGTGAATCATCCATCTTCCAACTCTTCATTTTCTTTTAAATGATAGAGATGGGAGTAGGGGACCGCGCCTATTAAGGATATGATAGAGCTATCATTTTTTTTGTTTTTTTTTCATTTTTGTTAGAATGTGGAATATTCTTGTATCCCATACCCCTAAATTATAATTTTTAGAAGACTCGTAACATATAATCATTACATGTTTCATTTGTTTATTTCTTTATATTTGGAACATTATTTCATTAGATTGCATGTTTATGATTTTTGTTTCTTCTACTATCTGAATGATGTAATTCCTTTTATTATTTATAATATATAAACATATGTAAAATAATCTAAAAAATGATGGAATAGTCTCCCCATGGAATTATCTAAGTCCCTCTCTTTTTGTTTTTAGCCTCTTCCAATAGGGGAGATGTGCATGAGGTATTATGGATCACCTCCTCAGTTCACTATTTAGTAGATCTCGGGGTGCGACTCTATAGTATGATTATTTATCCATACCCATCCTAATTATACCTACAACTTTTATACTATTTATGAACACACTAAGAGCCCATATATCCTAGTAGGAAAGTTTAAAGGAACATTGAAGAATGATTCCTCATTAGTCTAAGTGGACTAGTACAATCTCGATGACTTCCCTAATTATTATTAAATTAATGATAGTTGATCAATAATTATTTTTATCTATAATTAACACTATTTTAGGTTATCTCGTGAGGTTAATAAACCTATATAACAAACACTAATTCCTTCTTCCCAAACATTGAGTGTATTTTCAAGAGAAAAGAGTCCATAAACGACCAAAATGTTCTTTTAAGGCCCTTATTAATATTGAATATTATTATAATGTCAATAAACATCGTTATTTATATTAAATAAACATTCCACTCAAATTTAACATTGTATTCCATCATATATATATCACGGTGTTTAAGATTTATTGTCTAAAAAAATATAGTAGGGTTTAAAATCATTATGAAGAGCCCTTGAAAATGTAGAGAATATATCACCATCAAATATATTATGTCACCGTTTTCTTTTTGAAAAACGAATTTTCACATTTTTATTACTTGTCATCAAATCTAATGAAATATCATTTCACCTATATATCTCACATTATACAAATATATTAAAACCAAAAATAAATGTTTTCTAACTATAATTCATCATTTTGATACCTAAATTCACCACTAATATAACACCCTGAGATTTTATGAGATATATTCTTTTTAATTTCTTTGATGTCATCTATTGTAAACTACACCAAGATTATCTTTTACTATATGCAACACCGTATTATCTTGCAGTATATGCAACACTATTCTTGGCTCGTGTTACACACAATTTCAAGTTCATTTTGTAGAAAGTATTCTATGCAAAATTAAGTATATATTTTGTATAAATAATAAATTAAATAAGTTTTGAATATGTTATATGAAACAATAAAGGGATATTTCACTACACATAGCCCTGACTTGGCTTTCATTACATGCAATCACGACCTTCTATGATAGCGTGTGTACTACGAAATATCGAGTTTCACTGAACAACGATATATTGTTATAATATTATTATGAACTAGTTGTTATGAATAGTATTAACTGAATATTAAATATTATAACATTATATTTCATCTTACACATTTCTAGAATGAGGTATGAGAACAAAATCATTTTTTTGAATAAAAGAACAATTTTTCAGAAAAAATGCAGTTTTTCCGCCTTTTATTGGCGCAACCATTTTAAATCTAATATTTGAAAAGTTTATAAGTTAAATTTTACAAAATAAAATTCTCTTTTTGAATCATGATATAAACATTTACATTGGATAACGTTTTGATATTTTTTTGACAACGTTTTTATTTTGATGAATAGTAAAAGCACACTAAATTTTACTTAAAAACAACCATTTTCATCAAGAAAACTTATATGGTTAAATTATAATATTAAATTGTTTTAAAGTATAAATTGAATATATTTTTACCATTGAATATAATTTATGTAATTAGAATTTATTTTACATTAAATTCGTAGGATAAATCAATTCAATCTTTTCCAATATTTTAAACAAAAACCCGTTTTTTTCGACAACAGGATTAATATTAAATTAATTAATTCAACTTCTGCATTTTGAATTTGGAAAAATGGATTCCAAATTTGGAATCAGTAGGTCTAAATTATGTTAATCTGCTACTTTTTATTTTTGGGCATTATGAATAGTAACTACGATAAATTTTATTTACCAAAGTTAAAGGTAAATCGGGTAATTAAGGGTAAAAATAAGATTTTTAAATTACCCTAACACTTGAAAAATTTCTATAGGATGAATAAAAGTCAACCCATATCACCTAAGGGTAGAAATATATTCATTTCATGGACTATTGACCATAAAAAGGATTTAATTGTTATTAAAACCAAAGAAAATGACAACGTGTCACTCTCTTATATCTTATAAGTGTAATAATTTAAATTTAGTGAAAGACATCATAAAACCTATAATATAAATAGTCTCCAGAAAAATAATAAAATTATCTACATCATGATAATTTATTTAGAATTTTTAGGGATTAAATAATTAACATTAATGATGACACAATAGTGATGCAGAAATTTTTTATTTGGTGGAAAATCAATAATATAGTTTTTATTAAAATAACAATACCTATCAAAAAGACCAAAAACTTGACGAAACATTATTGGTCGAGTATATCTATTCCATAATCATCCAAGGGTCTATATGTGGACCATTTGGAGCCTTATAAAACCAATTAGGACATTTATATTATATTATTCTAAATGATTTCAAAGATGCAACCTTCATAATGTAATAAATATAATAATTTAAATTTTGTGATTTTAAGATGATAAATTCTAGTAAAAATATTATTATGAAAGGAAATATATTTATCTTCATCATAGGATTTTATTTTAAATTTATATCCAATAAACAAGTATATTAAATAAATATTCAAAAATGTTTTAGTAATTATTTTATTATGAGATATACGAAATAAATGGTTTTAATAATATTAGAATATATAATATATGTACAAATTAATGTTACACATGAATTTTTTGATGAATAAGACATGTTAAGAATCTATTATATATTTTGGTTCGAACATATATTCTGCGTGGTTTTAATTTAAATTCAAATAATGAATAGTGTCAAAATTGACACTCTTGATATTTTATAAAAATAACATATTATTAAATTATTTAAAAATCACAAAAATATTTAATAGCAACAAATTAAAACTTATATGTTCTAAAAGCTTATAATTTATCCAATTAGGAAAAATTGACAACATTTAAGTTTTTATTTATAACAATTTAAAATTTAAAAGTTTATTACCACAAATAAAACTAAATAGATTAAATAATGATAAATCATGCTGATAAGTTATAAAATAAACATAAAACATGCCAAAATTTTATTGGTTTATGATATTAAAACCATATCTCACCTCATCTTATAATTGAGTCATTTTTGGAGGTTTTTATGTGCGGTTTCATTTTATTATTTATTAATATTTTTAAGGTTTCCAAAGGTGCCCCTCTCCTATCTTATATAAGGGCACCTCCTTCCATCTCATATTCACTCAATTTTAGGACTTAAATCTCAGAAAAAAACTGACCATTGATCTTCTCAGCATCTCTAGATATATCATAGGGGTTCTAGTCTTCTCAAAAGACAACATATAGTGCCCTAAGAGGAAGTTTAAAAGAGGCACGTCGAGGAAGAGGTAATCTCTTCTAGTGATTCGTTCAAATTTCTTTCTTCTTAAACTTCCTCTTATTTATTTTTTTCATTATAAAGTAATAACATCAGTATCACTCATATACTGATACGTTATTATAAATATTAAACAAACCTATTTCACCTTCTATCCATCATACTGAAAATGAAATCACCACGTGTGCGTACGTACGAAATACCGTCTCCACACCGTGGTGTAATATGTTTTTCCACCACCAACATACTTGGACGGGTATAATTGTGTAAAGAATTACTATATATTGTTATTATAACATCATACCAATTATGAGATATTATATCATCCACTCCAATTGCATTCAATAATTATGGGATTGAAATCATTGCTCATGCGTACGTAAGGATTACTGTCTCCACGACGCGATGAGATTCATTCTCAATGTTAACCATTCATGAATGATTATAAAGTACATATAATAAATAATCATGAAATATTTTAAATAATAATTATACTGTATTTATCTAAATATATGATTCATTAAAAAAATTCCATTCAATTCAATAAGGAAATGAATACAGTGTTCATGCGTACATAAGGCCTACCGTCTCCATGAATGGGGTATTTCATTCCATTTATTGATCTACCATATATATATATGATGAATATATGTGTTATATATAAATAATTATTTAAATTCTGGAATTAATTAAATCAGGATATTATTAATAATATCATGAACAATAAGTCCAAAAACATAAGAAAAATGAAACAATTTTACCCAAAATGCTGCTTTAACATAGAATTGAAAAAATAATGAGTAATATTAAGTCATAAGTTAATCATATATAATATCATAAATATTCCTATGGTTCTGTTACAAGGTAATAATTAGTTAAAAACCACTATACAGGATTTTCAGACACATATGGAAGAAATTGGACCTAAGGTAATGGATAATTTTGCAATCTATTTTATATCCATGATTTCTTTTAAGTAAGTATTTAATGGGGTTATATTTTTCATACATGTCCTTAAAAATGTGTTTCATAAAGTTTTTAATATTATTCCATGTATTTTTAGAATCAGGTTTACCCCTCTTTTACTTTTACATTGTGTTATGGAAAGAATCTTTCTTTTGTTTACCATATGAGGAACTTTTTGGACTTTTCCGGAAAAAGTAATAGGAGAATGTTTTATTAACTTATATGAAATGAATAGATTGTAATAGTTTCATAATGCCTAATTTCCATGAAGCTTCTTCTACATGTTTTCAAGGTTATTTTCAATAAAATCATTTTCTTTTAAAATTATCTTGCATTATGTGAAAAGAATATTATTTTGAAGAAGAAAGGATACTTTCCTCAAGAATTCATTACAAGTGTTTTATCAAATCTGTTTTCCATATAAGATCGCATTATTTATCATTTTTATGTTTCAAGTATAATTTCCTTCTTATTTACATGGTGTTATTTTTGTTATGAATAAATGATATCCATTTGTTTTATATGGATTATGTGATTATGTGATGATGTTTATGAAACCCATTTTATTCTTTGGGTTATGGTGAATGTCTTAGGATTATTTTATGTAACAAGTAAGAATGATTTCATTATGAGATGGGTGGGACCTATATCTCCCTCTAATGCATTGGGTAAAGATTTATATCTCATGAGATAGACATGGCTGGAATGGTATGTTAATCTGGTTCAGTTATACAAGACTGGAATGAGGAGTGAACTCGATTTAGTAAGGGACTTTGTCCACTAAGATGGTCTTGGCAGCAATGTCATGGCTACTATGGAAATAATATCATGTGCTTAATGATTTCCACATTTACATGTTTTATTCCCATGATATTTTATCATGGTTAATGTTCCTTTATGATCTATCAATTTTTCCCTGCCAAGATTTATGTCATTACTTGTGATTTTGATGTTTTATGTTCATGTTCTTATGTTCAAATGTTCGGGGATTTTTTTATGTTCTCCATGTTTACCCTTACTGAGCATTTGATCTCACCCTTTTTATGTTTTCATTTCCTTAGGATGTAAATAAAGGTTATAGGTAAGAAAACCAAAGCGGAAGATCTTTATGGGAGATGATGAAGATCATTCACCATGCATAGAATATTATGTTCCGAGTTTCCAAAGACACTAAACTAATACAATCTTTGGGCGTCAATTTTTTTCATGTATTAAGTATTATACAAAAGAAATGTAATGTCTATGTACATAAATCTTTCGGTCTCTACAGTGGGTATCATAGTGATGGTTTAGTTATCCTTTGGAAATTATGATGGGAAAACTTTAGTGAAATCCAAAGAGATATTTCTAAGGTATGTCTAGTAATGTCCCTAAGGTTTATTATAACTATAGGTTACAGTCCTAGAATTATGTTGACGATCATGAATAACCTGGGTTGAACCGAGGTTGTCATAGATTAAAGAATTTTTGATAATTTAGACATCCCATAAGTGACTTTTTATGATTATGGGGTTACTTGATATTTCAATTGTTTCTTACACCATGGTTTTTGGTTTTAGTCAATGGAGGAAACCAAAAGGAATTAGGTAAACATTGAATCCAATGGAAAATATGGTGATTATATGCAATGAAAATGTGTAATTCTTAAAAAGAAATATTTTGTGATTATGTTGAATCAGTCATCGCGATATATGAATAACAAGGTGAACTTTAGTTGTATTACTAATTCATCAAATAAGAGAAAGATATAATTTTATGCATGGTCTCATGGTAAGGAGCATAGAGAATGGAAGATTGAGATATCAATATAAGGACAGAAGAACCTTGATGAATACATAAAATGGAGGGGGAGATGTTATCTATGTGGAGAGAAGGGTCATAGAGTGACAAACTGTTATGGAGTTCAATGTCTTATCTGTGGAGAACATGGGCATTACCCAACTCAATGCCCTGACCTAAGAGGTTACTTTCAAATCAAGGAAG
The DNA here is from genome assembly GCA_963277665.1 of Viscum album. Classification (NCBI taxonomy): domain Eukaryota; kingdom Viridiplantae; phylum Streptophyta; class Magnoliopsida; order Santalales; family Viscaceae; genus Viscum; species Viscum album. Next base: position 112,431,361 of record OY728151.1, read on the forward strand.
GACTTATTCCATGACAATCACTAAAAAGGATGGATTGAAGTGTTTATGTATTGGTATTCATGAATAATGTTGTTGAGGAACTTTTTTGGTATATTTTAATATCTATGTATTGGTCCATTGTAGTTTTTCATAATAATATGGTACCCGTAACCAAGAAAAGTGATTGAAATATTTTTTGGAAAGTAGATGATATCCGCATAATGAAGGGATAGGAAGAAAATAATATGTTTGATAATATTCATGACCTCGTGATTGGGATAAGGACAAATTGATATCATTGTTTGAGTATATAAACTTTTTTCGATTTTGGTATGTGGAAAGAGTTAACATTTGATAGCATTCATGTTTTCACTAAGATTATATGGTAATAAATATTTCAATAGAGTACATGATTAAAGTAATCACATGTTTGGTATGTGACCAACAAGATATATCTTGTGATATATGAGGGATAAATGATGGTATTAACGTGCTTGTTATATGACCTTTTTAGTAATCATTATATTTATACTATGAGTTTGGAAATAATTATTTTGGATAAGACTTAAGGTTGGAATGGATTAAGTTGAACATTATATATTATTGTTTAAGGTAAGTAATTTTTTCGATTTTATTTCTGGAATGTTATAATAGTATAGTTTAAGAAAAGGAATAACATGAAAAATGGGATAAAACCCATCGCATTATACAAGGTTGTGGGAATTGAACCCAAAACCAAAGTTCGAAAGGCCTTTATCGCCTACCACTGACCTACCGGAAGTCCCTGGTTATTATAAACTAGTTTTATTTTATTAAGCGGCATGATTGATGAAGTATAAGTCCATTTTTGGAACCATATATGATTAATCTAACAATAGATGAACTTATTTATATAGCTTTTTCTATCCTTACGTTAGAAACAGATGGAATGATGTATCATTCTATAGCATGATCTACTAACACTTTGCAAAAGACAAATTCAACTATATTTCTTTAAGAGATGAAGTTGAAATTGTTCAAGGCATGAGAAATGATAAGATTGTACCAAAATCAAGTATGTATTTCTTTTAATTCAAATTTTTTTCGACATTTGGGAAATGATCTTGAAAACCAGAAATGTTATCCTAGTGCCCTCAAATTTGATGAATCGGATGGAACCTTATATCATCACAAATTTATGGCTTTTTTATTGTTGTCTTTTTCATAGCCATGTCCTCTACCACTCTTCATCATAAGTTGATGGTTGTATTTCTCTTCCATATTCATATCTTCACCTATGTTCTCCTATTTGGAAACCCAGTGATGAGTTAATTTGAGTAACCATTACATTTCATACATCACATTTTAAAATTATGTTTTAGTATTCCTTTTTTACGATGTGGAATTCTATGAAAGAAATTATCAAGTAGTAAACGATTTATAACCCCGACGAATTTCAAGGGTGAAATTAATTTTAAGGGGGGTAGAATGTAACTCTATGAGATTTAATGAGATATATTCTTTTTAATTTCATTGATGTCTTCTATTGTACACTACACCAAGATTATCTTGTACTATACACAACACCGTATTAGCTTGCAGTATACGCAACACTATTTTTGGCTCGTGTTACACACAATCTCAAGTTGATTTTGTGGAAATTATTCTACGAAACATTAAGTATAGATTTATTTTATGAATAAATGATATAAGATTTTATTATGTTATATGAAACACCAATGGGAGATTTCACTACACGCATCCCTGAATTGTCTTGCATTACATGCAATCGTGACCTTCCGCAATAGCGTGTGTAGTACGCAACACCGGGTTTCACTAAACAATGATATATTCTTATAATATTATTATTAACAAGACTTTATGAATATTATTAACCAAATATTTAATTTTATTACATTATAGTTCATCTTTCATATTTTCAAGAATGAGGTATGAGAACAAAATCATTTTTTTTGTATAAAAGAACAATTTTTCAAAAAATGCAGTTTTGCCGCCTTTTGTTGGCGCACCCATTTTAAATATAATTTTTGAAAAGTTTATAAGTTCAATTTTACAAAATAAAATTCTTATTTTAAATGAATATATGAAAATTTACATTGGATATTGTATTGATATTTTTTTGACAAAGTTCTTATTTTGATGAATAGTAAAAATACGCTACATTTTACATAAACACAACATTTTTCATCAAGATAATTTATATGGTTAAATTATAATATTAAAATGTGTTCATGTATAAATAGAATATATTTTTACGATTGAATATATTTTATGTTATTAGAATTGATTTTACATTGAATTTGTAGGATAAATCAATTCAATCTTTTGCAATATTTTAAACAAAAACCGTTTTTTTCAACAACAGTGTTAATATTAAATTAATTACTAAAACTTCTATGTTTTGAATTTGAAAAAATTTATATCATATTTGGAATCAGAAGGTCAAAATAATGTTAATTAGCTATTTTTTATTTTTGGTCCCTATGAATAGTAACTACGGTAAGTTTTATTTACCACAGTTAAAGGTAAATTGGGTAATTAATGGTAAAAATAATATTATAAAATTACCCTAACACCTACCAAAATTATATTGGATGAATAAAAGTCATCCCATATCACCTAAGGGTTAAAATAGACTCATTTAATGAACTTTTGACAACGAAAATGATGTAATTATTATTAAAACAAAGAATGTGGAAACTTGTCACTCTCTTATATCTTATAAGTGTAATAATTTTAATTTAGTGATAAACTTCATAAAACCTAGAATATAAATAGTCTCCAGAAATCTAATAAAATTATCTAAATCATGAAAATATATTTATAATTTTTAGGGATTAAATAATTGACATTGATGGTGACAAAATAGTGACGCAGAAATTGTTTGTATAGTGAAAAATCAATAATATGGTTTTTCTTAAAATAAAAATACCTATCAGAAGGACCAGAAACTTGACCAGACATTATATTTAGATTATATATATACCCTAATCATCCATGGGTGGATTTTTGGTCAATTAAGAGCCCTATAAAACCGATAAAGACATTTATAATATTTTATTTTAAATGATGTCAAAGATGCCACCTTTATAATTTAATAAATATAAGAATTTAAATGTTGTGATTTTATGATGATAAATTCAAGAAAACAATATTATTATGAACGGTATTATATTTATCTTCATCATTGGATTTTTTTTAAATTTTATTCAACAAATAAGTATATTAAATAATTATACAAAAATACTGTAGTAAGTATTTCTTTACGAGATATACGAATTAAATAGTTTTAAAAATATTAAAATATGTTATATATGAATAAATTAATGTGCCCCATGAATTTTTTTGATGAATATGACATGTCAGAAATCTATTATATATTTTGGCTCGAACATATCTTATGTGTGGTTTTTATTTAAATTCAAATAATGAATACTGTTAAAATCGATACTATTGATATTTTATAAAAAAACATATTATTAAATTATTTAAAAATCACTAAATTATTTAAAAACTACGAATTGAAAATTATATGGTCGAAAAGGTTATAAAGTATCGAATTATGGGAAATTGAAAACATTTAAGTATTTATTTATAATAATTTAATATTTTGATGTTTATTACCGCAAATAACATTAAATAGGTTAAATAATGATAAATCAAGTTTATAATGTTTAAAATAAACCTAAATCATGTCTAAATTTTGTGGGTATATGAGATAACAACCATATATAACCTGATATTATAATTGAGACATTTTTTGAGGATTTTATGTGGGGATTAATATTATTATTAATTACTATTTTTAGTTTTCCAAAGGTGCCCCTCTCCTCTCCTATAAAAGGGAACCTCCTTCCCTCTCCTCGTCACTCAATTTTGAGCCTTCATGCTCGGCCAACCCCTGACCATTTCTCTTCTCAAAATCTCTATTAATATACTACTGCTTCTAGACTTCTCAAACGACCAACTGTAGTGCCGTAAGAGTAAGTTTAAAAGAGGCACGTCGAGGACGAGGTAATCTCTTCTACCGATTCTTTCATGTTTCTTTCTTCTTCAACTTCCTTTTATTTATTTGTTTCATTATATATTAATAACATCAGTATCACTCATATAATTATATTTTATTATAAATATGAAACAACACCATTTCACCTTCTATCCATCCTATCGAAAACGAAATCATCGTGCAAGAATACGTTCGGAATACTGTCTACATACCATGGTGTAATCTGTTTTTCCACCACCACCTTACATCGATGGGTATATTGGTGTAAATAATAACTACATATGGTTATTATAAAATCAAATAGATTCTGATATATTATATCATCCACTTCATTTATGTTCAATAATTATGGGAACGATATCATCGCTCGTGCGTACGTACGGATTACCATCTCCACGATGCGATGAGATTCAATCTGCATGTTAACGATTCAATAATTATTATCAAGTATATATAATAAATAATAATGAATTATATAACACACTAATTATACTAGATTTATTTAAAAATATGTTACATTTACATATTTCCATTCAATTCAATAAGGAAATGAATATAGCGTTCATGCCTACGTACAGCCTACCGTCTCCCTGAACGGTGTATTTCATTCTATTTATTGATCTACCACATATATTTATATGATGAATATATATGTTATATATAAATTATGTTTTAAATTATGGAATTAATTAAATCAGGATATAAGTAATAATATCATGAAACACAAGTTCAAACACATATGATAAATGAAATGATTTTACCCAAAAAGATGCTTTAACCTGGAATTGACAAAAGAACGGGTAATAAAAAGTCATAAGTGAATCATATATGATATCATAAATATTATTATGGTTCTGTTACAAGTTAATAATATGTTTAAAACCACTATACAAGAGTTTGGTACACATATGAAATAAATTGGACCTAAGGTAAGGGATAATTTTTCAATCTTATTTTTATCTGAGATTGCTTATACGTAAGTATTTACTGGGGTTATATTTTTCATCCATGTTCGTAAAAATATTTTTCAGAATGTGTTTAATATTTTTTCATGTATATCTAAAGTCATGTTTATCCCTCTTTTACTTTTACATTATGTTATGGAATAAATTTTTCTATTGTTTTCCATACGAAGAACTTTTATGACTTTTCCTGCAAAAGTGCGAGGAGAATGTTTTATTAACTTATATAGCATGATTAATTTTTTACAGTTTCATAACGCATAATTTTGATGAATCTTCCTCTACAATTCTTCATCGTTATTTTTAATAAAATCCATTTCTTTTAAAATTTTGTGGCATTTTGAGAACTGAAAATTATTTTGATGAAGAAAGGATATTTTCCTCAGGAATTTATTTCAAGGGTTTAATCAAAATTATTTTTCATATAAGATGATATTATTTAGCATGTTTATGTTTCAATTATAATGTCTCCATTATTTACATGGTGTTATTTTTATTATGAAGAAATGATATCCATTTTTTTTTATGGATTATGTGATGATGGTATGATGTTTATGACACCCATTTTATTCTTTGGGTTATGATGAATGTTTTATGTTTATTTTTTCTCACAAGTAAGAAATGTTTTTTTGAGATGGGTGGGACCTATATCTCCCTCCAATTTTATTGGGGAAAGATTTATATCTCAGGTGATAGACATGTCTATAATGGTATGTTAATCTGGTTTAGTGATACAGGACTTGAACGAGGATTGAACTCAATTCAGTAAGGGACTTTGTCCACTAAGATGGTCTTTGAAGCAATGCATTGGCTACTATGGTAATCATTTCATGTTCTAAAGGGTTTCCATAGTTAATTGTTTTATTCCCATATTCTTGTATCATGGTTAATGTTCCTTTATGATCTATTCCTTATGAACTGCCAAGATTTATGTCATTACTCATGATTTTTATGTTTTATGTTCTTATTATTACGTTCCAATGTTCAGGGATTGTTTTATGTCCTCCATGTTTACCATTAATGAGCATTTTAGCTCACCCTTTTTATGTTTTATTTTCCCCAGTATATAAATAAAGGTTATAGGTAATAAAAAAAAGTGGAAGATATTTATGGGAGATGTTTAAGATCTTTCACCAAGATTAGAAGATTATTTTCCAAGTTTCCAAAGATAGTAAACTAATACGGTCTTTGGAAATTTATTTTTGTCCGGTATTAAGTATTCCTCAAAATTAATTTAATGGCTATGTACATCAAGCTTTGGGTCTCTAAAAATAAATACAAGATATAACATCACAAGAATATCATGAATTAAAATACTATTAGTTCCCATTATTTAGACTATATTCAAAGGCCTTGTAGATCAATAATATCATTTTTTCTAACAGAATTCTTGTAAGCGCACTAACACTAGATGTTTGATGAATAATTTCAATTGAAAAATCAATTTATGATTTTAAATTATAAATTTTCCTAGGACTACATGGTTAATAATAATATAACCATTCAATTATAATCCATATACAGTAATGCATAAAATAATTAAAATACAATAATGAACTTTATAATTTATCCTGAAGAAATAAACATTTATATATCTACATACAATCCCAAAATTTTCTTAATGGAAAACCATTTAATATGTCATTACATGAAAATCTCATTTATGTAATTCTCTATAATTCAAATAGAGTAAAATACCAACTCACGTGAATTTATAGAATCTAATAACATAATATAAATTATATTATAAAAATCCTAACCAATAATAAAAATATGTTTTCATGTTATACATACAAAAATTCATAATTGACTAATGAAAATGAGACTGGTATCATTTTATTCTACAAAAATAAATTAGGCAACTTAAACCACATGTGGGTACCTGACCATACAAGGAATCCGATTCCAATATATAATCATAAAATCCATATAGATTTCATATCAAAGTATATACCAAATGAATATAATTCCCATACCAACCCATTGCTGTTTTCATCATAAAACTTGTGCATATTTAGTATTAAATTATTCAACTAGTGATATAAAGAAAACAATAAAATTTAGGTATTGTTAATTAATATTAAAAAAAAATTATTCAGGAAAACAATAAATAATTTATTACAAATACATTAAATAATTAAAAGCAGTTTATGTATTCTAATTTTAAAATAATTAAATTTTGTGAAAGTATTTTTAAAAAAACAATTTTCAATATTATGTTTTCTAGAGAAACATATTCATGTACAAGTTAGGTAAAACTATGTGCCAATTATTATAATTTTTCACATTTCATATTCAAATTAGAGTTTTATAGTAAAATAATAAATTAATATAAATTTATTACATGTATATTATAACAAAACTATTATAGAGACAATAGATAAACATATTCTCCCATCCCTAGTATCATGAAACATATATCATGTCAGTGTTCATTAAGAAAAATCATGATGTCTACTTCTTGTTCTCATTAGTTCTATATCAATTTACTATTATCCCAATAAGAAAAATAAAAAATAAAAATTTGATATCATTTTTTAATGTCTGAAGCCAATTTGAAAAGAATAATAACTAATTTTGTTTACCATGTCCCCTAAGATATGCATCCATGTTTGCTAGATGGATTCTAATAGTTCACAAAATAAATTTATCACTGTTGGAAAGATTTCATAATTTTTATCTTATGTACAAAATAATAAATAATTTACAAAAAAAAATTATGTTATATTCAATGATTATAATAGAGAAATTCTATGCCAATCCATTCGTCAAGTGAAATAAAATTAAATTTTATAATACATCGTGCCCATTCTATAATGAAATTCATATAAAAATATAGTCTTACCCTCCATTATTATCATATAAATATATAATCAATTTATCCAAAATAATAAAATTTAACGCAATATTGATTTTTAAAACCTATCATTCACACCATCATTATATCTCCATTTGGATAATTTGTCTTTACCACCTATACACTAGATTGGGTTTTGTATTGTATATTATACATAATTTATGAAAATCCACTAAATCACATGTATGGGGTGATAATACAATTGGATATACAGACACATGAATAGGGGAAGTTTTATATTCCTTAATATATCTATTGTGTTCGAATGAAATTGTAAACATGAAAAATAGAGTCATCATGTCCATTTAGTATGGGTTTATGAAACCTTTGCCTTAAGGACAATGATCCAATATCAATGGATTCGTGGAAACTAAATTAATATCCACTAATAAAGAATATTTCTTGATAATATGACCTCGTATGTTATCACTTGTTTTTGGAGGAAATTTAGGAGATTACATGTTCCCTCCCTCAAAACTAATTTGAATGAAATTTACAATAGAGTGTGAGGGGATCCCCCAATGTTTTTCTTAAAAAATAATTAGTACAAGGCTTTTGAGTTAATTATTACATCTTATTGTTTTTTTAAATCTATAACATATTTCAATTTTTTTTATTAGAAAAGACTTATAGATTATCAATTTTGTGGATTTGTGAATATTCATTATATTTTCCTTTCCTATTATCATACATTTCCAATCATAGAGTAATTTATAAAATCTATAGAGTTGTAGAAATTAATTGTTCAAGGGATTCCAAATATTATTTTTAAATTTATATTATGATTTTAATCGTGATATTGAATCTACTACTGTTCAAGTTAGGGTTACTTTTTTCATCACCCCTTTCATCCTCATAGCCAAGTTCCCTATTGAATATTGGTAGAGAACATTGTCTCCCATTAAAAATAGATTATGTAGAGAATGATGTATATATTTATTTTATTTTACAAATTTATACCAAGTTAGATATTTAAACCATTCGACCCATTTATACTTGGATAAACTATATACCCGAATTTTTTGTTCAATTCATTATTGTTATTGATTATTTACATTATTATTCTCAATGATTTAAAATTATTCTTATATATGATGTTAAATAATTATCTTCTCTTCTATATGGAATCCATTTGGAGAATTGTTATTCTCCATGTACGGTTTCACCAGAAGATATATGCGGTGTGATCAAAAATCAAGATGAATATCTAAATATATCATATTAAAACCCTTCTAAGATGGTTTTATTGGATATTTTACTACTATAGTTGATCAAGAGGTAATGGAATGATTTTTAGTTTTTGATACATATATTTTGGGTAATGAATCAAAAAATATTATATTGAAGAAGATTTAAACATTATAATTTATATTTTGTAAATATTTTCTGGAATAGGTAAAGTAAAAAACCCTTTTCAATTTTGAAATATAATTTGTCTTTTGATATCACCCAACCCCTCACAGTCCCTCTAGGGTGGCGGTAAATTGACTCTGTCTCAATGACCACCTATAATAGTTTAGTTGTTGCTGACTAGCATCCCCTACGGATAAAAATCAAATGCGAGGTCCTTATTTAATGTACCTATATACAACACATAAAACCACACATGATAAAATTATGCATTTTTACATAGAAATTAATTATTTTACGAGATAAATCCATAAAATAAGTAATATAATCCATAAGTGGTAAACGATAAATAATAACGTAAACGATGGAAAATACATGCCATAATGAAATGGAATAAAACTTGAAAATTATATGAGGGGTGTTCTTGATGTGCTACCAAGATTAGAATATTACCAACTCACCCTAAAACAAAGAATCATTGATATTTTACTACACCTATCCCACAAAGTTCATCATTCAATTTCCTAAAATATAAATTTGATAATAAGTGTGAAATAACTATGAAAATTATGTGGTGAATATTTAAAAAAGTAGTAGAATAAAAAAATTCCATATAGGTAAAATAAAAGATCACTGAAATCATTAAAATATTTAATGGGAGAATGTTAATTAAGAACATTAATATACTCATATAAGGACTTGAGATAAAATAACATGCCTTGATCTAACAAACCATAAATATAAAAATCTCTACATTGATTCATGATTCCAAATCATATAAAACCACTAACCATGTTTGAACTCTCTAGAACTTCAATTTGGGACCCACACCTCATCAAAGAAAGAATAAATAGAATGGGGTGTATATTCATTTCATAGAGGTATGTACTCCATCTGATCCTCATGACGGTGTATTATAGACTCTATAGATATAGGGTTGTTTCATGAGTGTTTGTACCATTAGATAGTGGGGTTTTGAGCATGGGAGTACGTGTGAGGATGATTTTCATTACATTATTTAGGATAGGGTTCCATTTATATTCATCAAATATTTTCTCTATTGGTTAGTTATTTATGAATTAATGTTATACTATAGATTTTAGCAGATATTTCCTGTATTTATTTAATTCATCTGTTTATTATAATAGTAATATTCCTTTTCATCACTTTTATATATGTTTTTCATGTGTATAGTTAAATTATATTAATAACACCCATTTGAGTGTTTTCACACTTGATTCTAGTCACTATCCCATAGCGCATTAGAGTGTTTATTGAGGAGAAGTAGTTAGATTATTTCTTCCCATAAGGCTTCACGATGGTTCTAGTAATGTTAGAGTGGAATCAGAGTGGGGTTTTCTAGGGATTGTGTTTAATGTTTGTATATTTGTGAACATTATATTGCGAATTTAGGGAATTAAAATTAAGGGGTTACAAGTACGAAATTTAGGAATATAAACTAGAATATGTTTGGTGGACGATATATCCATTAACTATTATTTTGATAACATTATAGTAGACTTACTCTATAGAGGCACTAGATTCTAGGAAAAAATGTTCAATAAAATATTTAAGATTGTTTTATAGATTTTTTATGTCATAATGGAGTATAATTCATTCAAATTCTCTTTTGATAGTGGGTTGACTTGTTAAATTATATTATTTCACTATGTAAAAGGATTGAAAATATTATAATGAAATTATATGATAATGAAAATTTGATAAATGAGGTTTCTATTCAGGGTCTTATTAATGATGTTCTCCCTGAAGGTCGACATATATTTATTCCCCCGCATGTTGAAAAATGATCAAACTCACCACCCATGGTGAAATAAATTTTTTATATTGTTTTCAATTAACTCAATATTCTAGAAATTCTATTAGAGAATTCCTATTGGTATATTGTTCCACATAAGTTTCACAGGGAGTGGAAAAACTGGTTTGGAACAAAATTTTAACCCATGTGTAGCTAAGGACTAGTTCGATTTTTTATCTATGTGTATTTTATCATTTGAAACAATTGTAAGAAATTTTCAAGTACTGGAATCCTAGAATCATTATAGTTTAGAGGGACTATGTTGGGAAATGGTATACCAGACTCTTCATAATGTGTCTACCAAATAGATGGATTTACTATACCTTTATAGTGATAATTATTTGGAGATATCATGATAGATTAATATTCAAAAGATTGAAGTGATTCAGTGGAGAGTTAAAATAGCTATAATATATGTATCAGTATTAAAGGGTCATACACAATACACCATTTAAATGTTAATTGTTGAATTATTTTTAGTATGGAACATTGAATGGGTATTACATATAAATATTATTAATGGTGGAATTTTTCTCTAAAACCCACATATCATGTGGAACTAATGTTTTCCTTGATGATAGAAATGATTTTGATAACGGAATGATAAAATGAAAATGTTTATGGTGGATATCTTTTAACATTTTCATCAGATTCCACATGTAGGTGTTGGGATTTTGATTTTTACTAGAAGATTCATCCACACACTATGAATTAGACTAGAGGATTGAAATACTCTGGATCACATAAGAGATATAGATAGATTAGAGAAAAGTGATTTTTTCCAATGAGGGGTGGGGTCACAGAACTTGTGACTTATTGATTTGTTGTGAGATAGAGAGTCGTTAGGGTGTCGATAGACCCCATTATAAGAGGTAGTATCATGTTGAAGGGGTTTCCCTCAGTTTAGGTAATCCTTATTAGAGATATTTGTTGTTGAGTAGTAGATGGGTGGACGAAGGTAGAATATACCATCACAAGAATTTAAAAAATAGATATTAAATCATTTTAGATTAATATTCAACACATTACTAAAACACATTCCGAAGGATTATAATGGTATAGTGCCGTTGGTATCTTTGACACACAAACATTTTTTTCATGTGTAAGTTAATTCATCTCCAACCATGTTCTAGACAACTATAACCCAACATAGAAATATCATACATAATACCTTTGTTAATATCACAGGGAAAAGAATCATTAGAATGGTTGATCTAAGATTCTTAGTAAGTGTAAAAAAGAGATATATTAGTATAACATGACATTAAGGGTATGATAACATTAGTATAACATATAGAAACCATAACCTGTATATAAATGATCACAAACATGAGTCATTTAATAAATCATGGTTGTTTATAATATCTGAATCATAAAGGAATCAATGAATATGAGTCAAGAGATCTAAACATTGGTATAATGGATTTATTTGTGGCATATACATAACAAATGAAAATATAATTTTGAGACTACTCACCAATACCTTCATAACATGTTATAAATTTTCTAAACAATAGTGTACCTTCTTTGAGATTGAGATAACTTCACATGGCCCTATTTTGAGCTTTAGAAAACTGCCCATGTAACCACTTTCATGAGTGAAATATCATCCCACGTACCCTCTTTTAGGATTGGGATAACCAGTTGTGTACCCTTTGAGCATATATAACAATAATCATTACCAAAGTGCATTAGAGGAATACATAGGTCCCACATGTAACATGATAATAATCATACATACATGTGCCATAAGATAATAAAACATTCATATTATTAGAACCCATTAAGAGAAATGGGTTCCATAATCAATTCATCATTTCCTCAAATTATATCCCAGGAATAAAGAATTTTGTTTCTTAATAATTTTATCATGGTATAAACCATGGATGAAAAATCCACTTCATAAATATCTTCTCATTATAAAAATTAAAATTAAAGAGAAGGAGTAAGACTAAAATCAATGGTTTACATCCCCAGTAAATAGTAACAAACTTCATTGTGTTTCATCTTAGATAGAAACTAATTTTGAATGAACAATAACATGGAAAATATCCTCCGGAAAATATCCTTTCATGGAATATAATTATTTTGTAACTATAAATTCATAAGATATTTTTGAAATAATTAGCTTTTAAAATAACCTTGAATAAATATAATTCACGTTCCAATGAAAATAATTTTTTTGATAGTGTGAAAATCATTTTAAGTCATTCACATTAAAAAAAAGATTCCATTAACATTTTTTGGTAGAGGCTAATTGAACATTATTTGGATAATGATATAAAGATTCACATAAAATTTTTAAAGAAAGTTAAAATCAGTCAAAATATATTTAATAATTCATTTTCGAAATGATAAAAATATTTTTAAGACATTTTTAGAAAACTTTGTATTGGAAGAAAATAGTTTTTAATAGAAGATAAAATAAATATGAATTTTATTAAGAATATCATTTTGAAAATTATATACATTACAAGATTAAAATGAAGGTAAAAATTATATTATCAGGAAATTAATATATGACTATAAATTTCTTGATTTTATTGAGATATAGACAACAATATTTTACCATTGAATGAAAATAAAAAGAATTCACGATAAATGATATGATTTTACATATTTCCCTAAAATTTCTAACAATGAATTGTAATACCCATGAAATAATAACATAAAATGAAAAATATAATATGATTTAAATGATAATATTCATGATATATAATTTCAAAGTGTAATTATATTTTATTTTGAGAAAAAGTTAGGTGAATAACATTACTGAGGTCTCTAAGAAGGAAATTTGAGAAAGTAAATTCCTTTCTACTTCGGTAAAATTTGAACCGTAATCGATAAAAATGAGATATCATAAAATGAATTTGAAAATAAAAATAATTATAAGGATAATAATCATAATATACATTCAACATCAATATATTCAGTACATAACCTAATTCATATTGAATATGAAATGAAACTCACCGAAGTAAAAAATGAGATGGAAATACCTTAATGGAATTGTTGTATTCCTCCAAACAAGTTCAAATATTTTTATTTTAAATTAAAGTTTATACCTATTATAATAAATAAAAATATATATATTTATATATTAATATCATACCAAATATTATTTACATATGAAATTTTATTACTTTATTATTATCAAATCTATGTTAAAGTCACATTTTCTGTTAATAACTATTTTGTTTTCAACGTATGTTTTGACTTTTAATTTTTATTATGCTTCCATTGATCATGGTTAGAGGACTAATAAATATTAAATCATGATAAAATATAAAATATATTCAATATACTTGTATTTATATATATCTATAAAATATAGTGATAAAAATGAAATACACTGTTTACAAAGATGAAATGTCATACGTATGTATAAAAGTTTATTCCATTTTCCATATAGAAAGAAAGAAATATAGTTATGTAATATATTACCACTAATTACTTTTTTAAATCATATATATCAAAAAAATCATTAATAAGTCATTAATTCTGTCTATGTAAAACCTAAATGAGATTGATCACATTGGGATGGTGTAGTCCGTCGTACAGATGAGTGACATTATCATACTCACATAGAATGGAAAGTAATAAGAAATATATGATATAATGACACCAAAATAATAATAATATGAAATATATAAAATATATATTTTAAATCCACCATTATACCCAACCACGAGAGATGGAAATGGAATAACGAGTGACATCAGTATGTGAGGTAGTAGTTCACTATACACACGAATGATGAATTCCTAAACCATTCGATAAAATAGTAGATTGTTGTAGGTCATGAAAATAAATTGAAAACATAAAATTATAATGAAAATACATAGAATATTATATATTCATGTTTTAATAAGATTTTATTGAGGCTTGAGAATAAATAAAATAAACAAACTTGTGCAAGTACATTACCTCTTCTTCATGTTACCTACATCGGTTTACAGTAAAAGAATTCCTCAGATAGGTTTCAAATAAAATTAATGCTTCTGAGATGATATAAGATAATTTATGATGTTATTTTTATGTTATTTTTAAATCCAATTGGTTTTGAGAGGGTTTTATATGAGAGGAGAGTGGGTGGCCTTTTATAAGTGTCGTGAGTGGCACACATGTAATGTTTCATAAGATAAAGGTGTATCCACCACTTTCATAATAAAAAAGGATAAAAATGAAAAAAATAGATCATATATGATATAATATATAAATTTCAATATAAATGGGGTTTGGACATTTTTTTTACTATTTAGCCCTTATCTTCTTATTTTAACTCACTAGTAATCTAGTTTCTACCATAATCTGTATGAATAATTGTTTACAATTTTTATTATTCATCATGCTTAAAATTTATGTTTAAATTTATGGTAAATTATATTTTATTTTTATTAAAAATATATAATCCATTTTCCAAATTAAATTATTTTAAGATACAAAATTTAATAAAAAATTTACCCCACAGACAAGATGAGAAAGTTTGTTTTCAAAGAAATTTTTTTTGAAAGTCTAAAAATGTTTTATATTAAAAGTCAATGTAAAAATGTTTAACTAACTTACATAAATTTAAAATATATAATTTAACTATTATTGATATTTTAAACCTTAATAAAATTATATTAATATTTTAAAAATATTTAATTATACTGAAAATTATTAATTGAAAACATTATATTTCACAATTCATAAAAAATAAGTATCTCTAAAGAAAATTCCAAAAATTTCAACCTTCAATAAATTGGATAGGGTTATTGATAAAATGTAATTATTTTATAAAATATTTTTATTAAATGTGTCAATATTTAGTTTTATAATATTTTAAAAAAATCATACAATAGAGGTTTTTAGTAAAATACATTTTATTCATGATATTATATTTATTAAAAAAATTTCTTAGAAAGCACATAGTATGGTTGTTAATAATTTAATTTAATATATATTTTATAATTTTCAAAAAAATTATTCACCAAGAGTGGTATTTATTTATTATGGAAGAACACATTTCTTTTTATATCAAGAGTATTTTCTGAAAAATATTATCTTGGTTTTCAAATATTTTTTATTTTCATTTTAAATTAATTATTAAAAAATTATTAATTTTATATACTTGTTTAAACCATATATTTTAATAATTTAGTAAATATTATTCTTAAAATATATTTCAAGGTCTATTTGGTTACTATAATATAATAATATTTTAATAAAATGTCATGTTTCGTTTAAAATATCTATTTCTTATAAGGAAATATAAAATTAGTGTTGATTATGACACAAATAACTATTACTGTTTATAAAAAAATATTCTGAAAATATTAAATATTTCTGAAAGATATATTTCACCAAAGTATTTTGGTGGTTCATTCTACCCCAATTAAAATCAATTTATCCAAAAAAAATTCATGAATTTGGTACCAGCAACAAGGATAAATCTATATCATGAAATCCTTAGGTTCTCATTTAACTTCCCCAAACATGTGATTTCACCAGAAAACACACACTAGATGAGTGGTCTTGTTTTATAGAAATTTATCTATATGATATTTAATCATCCCAAATTTTTACTTACAAAAAATATTATTCTCCAATGGTATGTTCACTGAGTTCATATGTGTAATGGATTATGAATGTACATACTCAGTAGAGATATAAGAAACACATAGTAAACTAGAGAGATTTTAGGTGGAAGCATCAAATGATATTCTGTAGTCTCATTATGAATAATTATTTCAAACTGACTGATCTATATAGGGATAAGATCTACCTTCATTATTTTATAGATAAAATCATCGAAACACCTTCTCACCAACATCAATTTCTAAAACACATCGATAATTTTAGGCATATCATTCTTGTCCACAATGTGCCACCCATATGTTTTTTTTGATTCTTATAACATTAAATTTAATTTAATTATCTTTCACAAGTCCCAATAGATTTATTTTTTAAACTTCATTATAGTAAAATTGATTTCTATAGTTATTTCAATTAATGGATTTATAAGGATCCATATGAAGGATTGTGTGAAGGATATTGTTGTACGAAAACATGACTAGAGGAAGCTGTGGTTCCCAAAAACCTTTAAAATATATATAATAAAATCATATCAAATACTCTAGTGTTTGATTTGTACTCTCATATAAACCATCCTTCTAATGATGATACATTTTGTAGAAAACCAATTCCATATAATGATCTTATTGATGTCTTTCCAAAACATCGAGGTAAATGTCAGATCCTAATAAGAAACACATGAAACCGGTAAAGCAAAAAATATTACCACTTATTTATTATATATTCCTATGAGAATATCCAAAGAAATATTTTCTCTAATATTAATAATGTTTTCTTAATTACTATAGAAATCTATGAAAACACATAACCAACTCAACATCAATGATATAATAAACCTTATTGGTTTAATAGAACATTAATAATATTCCCACAAAGTGTGAATTTCCTCCAAAAATATCATTTTCACTAATATATATGAAAAACAAAAAGTGTTTTATTACTATAAATTTATCTTTAAATATAATTAATATCGATAAACTCTAATCACATAAAACCCCACAAGGGGTGTCAATGTCATTGAAATTATGATCAACCATAATATCATTAACACATAGTGGTAAGAATATATCTTATTTATTATTACCATAATTCATATATTCATATAAAGGATAATTCTCCCTTTATTCATTAAATAGTTTGTTATCTTACATAAAAACATTTACATTGGAATCTTGGGTTTAACCTTATACTGATATAATATTAAATGTGATTTTATTATTTCATAATACCTATTCGGGTATGTAATCAATGATCAAAATAACATTAAATTTCACCAATGGATAATAAATAATATTTTAATAGGGATCGTTCATACAAACAAAACATGAAATAACCAATTCAGTAGTGAAGGATAAGTGTTATCTAATTATTATTATTCACCACAACCATAAAAATATCATAAGATTTCCCTTTTACATTATTTTTTGACCATGTAGTGGATAATCAACCTCATTAACCATTGGATTGGGGAATTGATTCTCAAAGTTCCCATGCTTCTTGCATTTGAAATATAGGGGTCTGGGTGGTGAATTCGGTGAAACATTCTCCCTATTTTCATCATTATCTATCTTTATCCAATCACAACAATAATCGATTTCCTAATGACCATCAATTCCATAATTAAAATAGTTTTTAGTAATCTGAATATAATCTCCTCTATGTTTGTTCCCAAACATTTTTCATAGATGAAATATCATCTTCTTATCCCCATGGTTTATAGTTTTTCCTTTGAATTACATTTTTACCATCTTATAAAAACCAAGAGATTGATACTCGAATCCACCTCCAATTTCAACCTCGATTACTGGTCAAAAATCTATAAATAACTATAGAATCATCTTGTGGTGAATAAATTTTTGAGAATATCTTTTTAGGAGCTGAGTAATTAACTAACCTTAAAATCTAGTGGGATTATAATATAAGAAGCGTACCATAAATTTCATGTAAAAGTTTCCACATAGAAACCAATAAATTCATCATCGTTATTTTTTATCTCAAGAAACTCCTTCTCCATCTTCTTATGAATAATATATGGAATTTAATAATTGAAAAATAATATCTTGAACTCATTAGAATCTATAGAGTTTATTTCATCATGTTTCATCTAATACATGATATGATTACACTATTAATTTTCTTCACCATCCAAATAATGTATGTTCAAATAAATTTATCAAGATTCAAACACTAGAGGATAACAAATATCATTTAAATGGTGTTGATCCATTTAATATTAACTAGTGGATTAGAAGGCCTTATAAATGATGGTGGTGATTTCTTCTTGAGGAATCAATAGAATTTTGTTCTCCCGCTTTATCATTTAGAAGTTTGGCATGATTCATAGAGTGAGAATGTTGTGTTATAATAAAAATATGATTTTGAATTCTTATCTCCATAACATTTGTTTACTCTGGAGGAAAATCATTTAATTTTCCCTTATATTCATCATTACCATGATTTCATTATCTTACATTATTCAACTAAAACTAATAGAATTGTGTGGAAAACTATAATCATTGTGGGGAGCTACAATATTACGGAAAATAACTTATAGGATGTCAAAATTATAAACCCTTTTTTTATATATGGAACCTTTTAATTATCCTAGGTTATTAATACTAATTATGTATATAAAACATTCATGATGGATTATAATGTGTTTGTGAATTTTTAAAGTTTATCCTTAACAGTGTCAAACAAGGTGTACATAAAGGCCCATTTTCAAGCAACATGGGAATATTGAGTCCAAATAAATACACAATTTTCAGATTAATAAGGCGTAAGTACATAAATTCCAGGTCCATATCCACTTGAAGTATTTATACTAGGTAGAACTTTCATAGAATCTCTTCAATCTACCTAGCACAAAAATTCCAATATAATTTTCTATACATTGACTCATCTATAGACTTATCCTCAGTCATATCCCTAGGGTTCTCACTGATGGTTTCTCATCCCAGTTTTCCAAATTAAACTAAACCTCCCATATGTTACCTAATACAGTGACCCTTTATTTTCTTCTACATATTAAAATATATTACATCCTTCTATATGAATATCAATTAAAACACAAAAGCACATTCTTGAGGATTTTAATGGTATAGTTTCCATGAAAAAATAAGAACATAAAATATATTCTATAAGTGGGATACTTTATCTCCCACATAGTTATTCATAACCGGAAATCATCATAAAAAGCATATATAAAATAACTTTCATCAAATCATGGAAAAAAGGAAACATAATAATGATTTAAAATAGGTGCTCGGTAAGGGTAAACAAGGGATATATAAATAAAAATGATCATATTGGTAAGAGAACATGTGAATAATATATAAAAACCATACCATGAATATCATACATCATAAACATGAGTCATGGAATAAATATTGGATTTTATACTATGTGAATCATAATAGAATCAAATAATGTGAGCCATGAGAGAATAATATTGACATAATGCCTAAATTTGGTTTTAATACATAATCATAAAAAATATTTTGTTTTTGATACCCTCCAATAAATTCATAACATGTGAATTGTAGGAACACCACCCATGTACCTAAATCAAAATTGAGGTAACCTCTTATATTCCCTTTTTAGGATTGCAATAAACTCCCATATACCCTCATTATGGCTTGGGATGTACTCCTATGTACCCTATTTTTGGATTGTGATAACATCTCATTTATACGTTGAGCTCATACAACATTAATCATTACCTAATTCATTGGAGGGAGATATATGTCTTACACTCCACAAGAATAAAATAACACATATGAGTTATATAATAACATTAATCAATAATCATTTTAGATCAAATGAAACAATAGGTTTTATAATAATGTCATTATTTCCTCAATGAATATCCCCTTTAAAAAAGTGGGTTGAAAAAAAATATTATCATGATAAAACTTGTGGAATAGAAATAGGTTTCAAAACATTTATGTAATCCTAAATATAAATCATATAGACAAATATGAAGAGTGGTATTCTTGGTTCATATCCCATGAAAAATATAAGTAAACTAAATGGGTTTCATCTTAGATGGAAGATGAATTTGAAAGAAAATTACTATGTAATTTTATTGAGGAAAATATTATTTCACTGAAGAAAAATTAAACTATAAATTAATTAAAAAATTAGGAAATTATTTTTTTTTAAAATAAAATTAGATAAATATAAATTAATATTCAAACTAAATCATGTTCATGATAGTGATAAAAATTGATCATAGCATAGATGTTATAAAAATTAATCCTTTTACATTTTCAGTAAAAGTAAATCACCCATTATTTGAAAAATGAAATGAAGATTCATTTAAAATAGATTTTTTAATTTTAAGACACTGGTAAATATGATATTAATAAATCATTTGATTAATTTAATAAAAATTGCAAACCTTTTTTTTAAATATTATTTTGGAATGAAAAGGTTTTTCAACTGAAGATAGAAATAAACATGATTTATCATTAAAAAATCAATTTGAAATTTGAGTAAAGAAAATGAGCAAAATGTATGGAAAATGTGAATTATATTTAAATAAAAATATTATAATAAAATTCTGTACTTTTTTAGATATATATTATAATAATTCATCAATAGAATCATAATAATAAAAATCCCAAATAAATGATGGGATTATAACATAAAACACTTACCACTTTGGTAACATTGAAACATAACCCCCAATGAATAATTGAATTAAATGAAACTAATAATATTTTTAAAATAAATATATTAACGATATAACATTAAAAATAGGAATTATATAAAACTCATAGATTAATATTGTTGCATAACAGAACTTAGGTCTCCATGAAAGAAATTTTGTAAAACAATCCCTTAACACATTGGAAAATTTTGAACCGTAAACCCCATGAAAGTATATTCTACAATGGATTTACATATCCCCTAATTTTTGGGTTAAAATTTAAATAATTAACTAATTCAAATTCTATACACCACATATATTTAATATTTTGTGAGTGTTACATGTTTCTCATAGAAGTAAAAATTGAGATGAAAATCCAATTCTGTAAGTATCAATTTACTTTAAAAACATCCTAACATTGTTTGTTATAAAATTATATTTATTATAAAAATATTATAGAAACATATATATATATATATATAATAACATATTTTGTTTACTTATGGTCTTTTATTATCGATTTACTAACAATTAAATATTGAAGTAACGTTTGGGGAAATAAGTGATTTTTTTTCATGTGTGTTTCGAATTGTAATTTTTGATCCTCATAATTTGTTACTGATTAAATAATATAAATAATTTTATCAATGATATAAATATAGTATATATTATCTATTTATGGTAATATGGTTTCTTATTAAATGATGATATATAAAATTAAATACACAATTTGTGGAGGCAGTTGGCCATATGTACACATGAATGTTGTTTCCATTTTCCTAAAGGAAAAAAGGAAGGAAAGGTATATAATATATTATCATTATAAAATATTTTATATGTTCTAAATAATATATATTTAAATTATACTCTTCCTTTACCTTCCATGTGAAATTTGAAAGAGTCACAATTCTTTTCTAAGTGGTTGTCCACCATACACATAAGGTAAATTATCATACTTCCAAGGAATGGAAATCAAAAGGAAAAATGTGACATAATGATTATAAAATATATATATATATATATATATATTTCATATATAAATAACAAATAAATCATAATATCTAGATGAGTGTGGTGGTAATGAAGAAAAATTACATCGGTTTGTGAGTTGGTAATCCTATGTACATATGAATGATGCTTTCAAAACCCATAAGATTTAAGTAGATATTATTTTAGGTCATGAACCTAACAGAAAGAAATCTCATTATGTTTATGATAATGGGGATATTTTGTCTACATGGATTTAAAATCATCAACAAATTTGGAATATCGAATAAAATAAAAATGCTCATTGAAGAACATTTCCCCATATTCATGTAACCTCCTTATGTTAATGACAATAGGCATCATTTGATACCTTTGTAACCATAATAAATCATCAATATTGATATATGATATGTAATTTAGTGTTTCTGGCTTGTAATTTATTATCTAATTGGTTTATAAATTGGGAATAAGAGAGGAGAGGGGTGGCCTTTTATAAGTGGGGTGAGTGGCACACTTGTAATTTTTGAATGGAAAATGGTTTTACCACATTATTCATATGAAATACGATTAAAAAATATTCCATTCATGAGAATATAAAATATACGGTCTAAATATTTATATCCAATTAGTATTATAATAATTTTGGGACATTTTTAACTGTTATATTTTATGTTTATCCCATAGTAAACTGATTTTTACCATAACCATGGTAAATATTTTTTTTTATATTTTCACATTTCATTATGGAAAAAAATTAAGTTGAAAATTTTAGAAAATATATATTATTTTTGTTCTATATTTATTATCAATATTAAGAATTTATAATTTCATAATTACAAACTTTTATTTTACAATTAATCATTTAGACACAATGAGAATGTTGGATTTCAGTGAGAAAATTTTCAAAATATTAAAAGGTTTTAATATAAACATTCCATATGAAAATGATTACAATGAACTAATTTTCATTATTATATATATAATTGAACTAATTTTTCATTTATATCGATTTTTTTTATGTTTATAATTGTTTGAAAAAATTAAATTTTTTAAAATAATAATGTATTTTGAAATATTAATCCACAAAATTTATATGCTATGATAATTCAAAAAATATCACCCTATGATAATTCAGAAATATTTATTTATAAAACGAAATTTACTTTATAAAATAAATATTCTAAATGTTTCAAAATTTAATTTTATAGTATTTCC
This sequence comes from Viscum album, assembly GCA_963277665.1. NCBI lineage: Eukaryota > Viridiplantae > Streptophyta > Magnoliopsida > Santalales > Viscaceae > Viscum > Viscum album. Next base: position 112,454,764 of record OY728151.1, read on the forward strand.
ACAAATGGAGAAAAAATGGGGTTGTTATGAAAATATAGTTTTACAAATAAAATTAGATTAATTATTATCAATTGTCTATAAAACACATTATATGAATATAATAAATTTTGTTGAATATATATTATATAAAATTCATTAAAAAAATTAACTAAATGTTGTATTTTTTACTTATTTTTGTAGAACATCATTGTTTTCTTAAAAATACATATTTGTAAAAAAAAATTATTCATTTTAAAATATTTTTTATATAAATTTCTAGTTAATTGGTCTCTAAACAATTAATTTAATATACATGTGTAAAATATATATTTACATGTTTTTTATTCATCTTGATACCATCCATTCAAATGGATAGATGATAATTATCATATAATATTATTTTTATATTATATTATATTTCGTTTAAACTTTATATTGTGTATAATGCTATATAAACACTACACTCTGTATAACTGGAACTAAATTCATTATTTTGTGTATGAAATAATATTTAAAATACTAATTAAAAAAATATATCCCCAATATCCTGGGGTGTTTCATAGGATTTACAATAGGATGTAATTACAACCCACTTCTATCATTTCTAATCCTAGTCAGACTATTCTATGCTCAGAAAGATGGTAATTAGGGTCACAATGATATATTGGTTATAGAGGAAGATGAAAAGGTGGAACATAACTTGATTCAATGTATTATTTTAGTAATTTATAGATTCATTACAATAATAATAGACACATTAAATAGCTGTTATTTCATTTCTTTATACCTTGTTTGAGATCTTAATGTTCAAGGTGGATTTTTTTTAAAATAAATGATCCTTGAGACTCATAAAATTAGCGATCCCATGATCTCAAACAACTATCAATAGTGTGAAATCATGCTAAGTGGAGATAGATTCCAATTTGATATCATAATTACTTCTATAATGTTTTATATCATTGTCCACGGTGTGAGATAGATATATACACTTAATGACTCAATTTATTATTTCTATCTGAGGGTGAGGTGAATTTTAGTAGATAGGTGAAGGTTTTAATTCACTGGTTAATGATATTGTTTATATATATATGTAGCGATCATGTGTATAATGTTTTATATCATCAATCACCATATAATGAGTTTAATACTTTGTTTAGTATATTCTTTAGATACTCATATTCAAAAAATAATTAGTGAATCCCAAGATTTATTACATAAGTATCAAGATTACCCCTAACGGTGTGGTCAACTATATTATTGACCTACACCCAATTTTACAAAATGATATATTTTGTATCTTCCTTAAAATACCCACTAAGCACTGGGAGATGAGGGGGTAGTTGGGATACCTTCAAGAAATGGGTTTTATCAAATATAGTATAACCTATTAAGAAGAACCAATTTTTGTCACAAAGAGAGTAGATGACAACTTGTTGTTTTTTTATTTAAAATCGTCACCTGAACCATGAGATATGACAAAAAGCTATCTTTTATTAATAAAAAAATCATTGAGTACATGAATAGATGAAACTAGTTTATAATGATCCCACTTTGGTTTACCTATTATTTTTTTGTTTATTGTATTGGAATACAAAAAAATTTATTAGATGTCCCCATATAAATTATTCATCCTTAATTATTACCTTCGGCATGAAAAAAAACACATTTTTTACTGAACCCATGAATATAATATTTTACACCTTCTTTGAAATTTTTTCAGTATTCTTCATCGAAGAAATCGCAACATATATTTCCCTTAAGGATGAGTTTGTATATCAAAAAAATGATCCTAGACATACATTGAGAGAATCATTTTAATAGAAAGTTTACAATGTGTCCCTTATTTATTAAGTATTTCTAATCCATTAGATACATTATCTAATATGATGGTGTCTATGTGGAACTGAACATGATTTAGGATTTACTAGCATGTGATATATTCAATAGAATGTCCATTGTATTGAGTTATCTTGGGATGGATTTATTACTAGAGGTTAAAAAGGAATTTTTGTGGTTAATTCCTATCATAAATTCTCTTGGTAAAAATGGGTAGTTATTCAATTTAGTCATAAATATTTGAAAGATATAGAGGTCAGTATATATAGAAAGACTAAACCTCCTTTCATTATAATTTTAGAGGATGAAATTCAGTCTGTTTTTATAAGGATTATGAAGATTGTTATTGATATGTGTTGATTATCAACAAGGGGTTATTTATTATTGGTTTATATATAAAAGAATCACATAGTATAATTGTGTGACATAAACATGATGTAGGAAGTTATATGGTTCTTCTTAAAATCATGGTTTCCCTACATTCTGGTAGATTGGATTATGGACCACTCATGCCACAAGAGTTTCATAAACATCATTAATCAGTGGGATCATAACCTATTAAATCTAAATTTTATAGATTACCTATATATCTATGACATTGATACATTTTATACAATAGGGAAGAAAAATTTGGGGGGAAATTTCCTCATAATAATTTATTATTCATATCTTCTCGGATATTTGTTATATCATTTTGACTGATTTTGAATGTAATTCATATATTATTGTGTATCTTACCACTGATAAATAGTAGTGACCCATATAATTATTCTCATGTGTGGTGAAGGCTTATCTTTGGGAATCTATTAAGTTGTTTTTTCTGATCATATATTCTTAGTTGATTTATTGGATTTATTCTTTAAATGTAGGGATCCAGTCATCCTCTTTGAAGGATGTGTGGCCTTATTAGGCATTTCATAATATGTTTTATTGGAGGAATAAAAATTTTACTCTATAGTGGTAAATCAATGAAAACCATATAATCTCAATTAATTTTGATGAAAATATCCTTTGGTATGAATAAATATTATTTTTTTCGAAATTGTTTTATTAAACCTCAAATGTTATTTGGTAATAGTGAATCATTGGGATTTAATGGGTTTTGAAGTACCCCTAATGTATCTGAAGTAAAAATTGGATTATATTTATATGGATATTATGATTGGGATTCCATGATTAGTGAGAATCCTTGACAAGATCTAGGATTATTTATCAACCAAATATATCTTCCTACATAATTAAAATTTTGGGGTAGAGTTCAGTTGGGAGATTGGGGTGCATGTTCATATAGAATATTATCCGAATTTTTATGGTAGCTACTACGATTATTTCTAAAAAATATTCCTTATTTATGATATTTTTATAGAGAGTCATTAATGAGGTATCTGGGGATAGTTATTGATATTTATAGTCATTTTTCCTTAAACTAATAGCAAGAATAAGTGAACCGTATAGGTTTTAGTGGATATTTTGAGGTTTGGTATTTTAAAATTCATCATACTATTGGAAATCCAATACCATTATTGTATTTCACCTATGAAAACATCTATTACTCCATATTTGACATTTATAAATTCCAAGCCTTGTATATGAGACCATGAATGCCAATTATGATATGGAATGAATGGGGAGAGTCCTCAATTATAGGGTGAAGATTTTTGTGATTGATTATTTACAAGTTGTTAGTGATTTACATGTATATTAGGATCGTTCAGATCCATCATAAATCCCATGAAAACCATTAATAGATACAAATGTTGTTTTTAAGGGATGAGATATGTTCCTGATAATCTGACATTACTTAGTATTGTATCTAATATTCTTGGGTGGTAGGATATATTTTAGATTCATTTATCTATTCTAGAGAATTCATAGAGAAAGATAGGTTATATACCTGTTAGAATTTCCACAGTAATTAAAATAGGTACATGATTTATTCCTTGTGTAACACTTGAAGAGACAAGTTCATGACCTATTTTCTCTCATATACTAAGGAGAGATAGAAATTAGAGACATGCAAAAAAAATTTACGGTACCCTATTTTGATTTAGGATTAGATTGAAAAGGCCCCTTCATGGTAGAGTTATTCAACATAGTGTTTCCTATGATTCTATGGAGACCTTTAAGAGAGATCATGGGATTGAGAGACATATGTGGGCTAAGAACCATCACATATTCGATTAGATTGGACAAACCTAAATGAGAACATATTTTATAGGGGGGTGTAATGAATCCTATTTTTTTGTCAAATACTTAAATTATATATATATATATTAGATTAGTTGTTGAGTAATAATGGTATTATAGGCAACATAGATCCATGATATTAGTATATTAAAAATTATATTTTCATAGAAACCCCCTATGCATATTCATTAATAATGACATATCTAAAATGTGGTTTCTCAGAATAGGAAACTGATATAATGGTTATGTATAGAGTGCGGGTTTCATTATAAGGTGTTTACAAATTTTATCAGATTAAGGGAATGGACAATTACTCTAATATTGGTTTATTTTTTTATTAAAAAATTCATTTATCAAAATAAATTAATAAATTGTCAGATTTTAGTGATCTTTTTTTTAGTTAAACCCTTTTAATTATTTAATATATTTTTTTAGTCATCAATATTTATATAGAGGGGGAAAATTGTTTAATTATATTGATATTGGGTCTTTTTGATGCCCAAAAAAACCATTCTTTCTCTACTAACAATATAATAAATATGTATTAAATTATTCTTAGGAGTATAACTAATAAATATTGAAATTACATCCGTGATAAAAACCCAAAAAAAATTATTTCTGAGAAAAAAATGGTTTCATCATTATCGACACCTGATTAGACTATTGTTGTTTCCCTTATATGGAATTATAATTTTACGCATGGTATAACAAACCTTATTGGAGACAATGATTCTCTAAATTCATATTATTATATATTATTTCATTCATATAAGTGAAAATGAATTTATCATGTCAAAAAGAAAAATAATTTTTTTGATGTGATTTATAATAAATCTTTGATAAGAATATTCTAAATGGAAAACAATCAAGATTACTATGTCATCCTTTGATATTTAAATGAGTATTTCTTGATCTTATTAACTTAATATTTCATTTATTTCAAACTATTTGGATGGTTTCAATCTATAACAATTAATAGATATATTTTATCGAGTTATCATAATAGATAGGGTTCTTCTTGTTATTGTTTGTTTACAATAAAAAAAGTGTCATGTTTTATGCACATTAATGATATTTTTTAGGTAGATTTCAAGATATTATATTTATATCATGTGTATCAAAAGAGAAAAAATTTTTCCTTATAGGAAGATAAATGATTCTTAATTTATTAGATATAAAATATAAGGATGTAATACTATTTGGATAGATATTATTTTGTAATTATTTACATCACAAGGGTAAATTATTATCTACATAAAATCTCCATGATGATTGATTTAACTCATGTACCGATGTCATATTTTTTTGGTAAATTCTATAAGGATTTTGATTCATTATATTACATTTCATAGTTTTCTCATATAATTAATTTATATCATGTTCACGTTCATTGTTGATTTTTTCTATTCAATGTATGTATTGTCTTGCTCATTTCATGTAAAATGGTTTTCTCCCCATCCATAATAGGGATTGTTTATTAAATATTAAGGGTTTTTATTAGTATATAAAATTGTATGGCTCGGTATTCCATAATTATGTCACATTACTATGTGATAACCATGCCATAATGAAACCCATCCATATTATCTATAACAGGATCCTAATGTTCATGATTTCTATTCATGTATTCATACCACTTTAGTTCACTTTATCAATAATATATTACAATGAAACATTTTTAATTCAAATGCTGGTATATATTATTTTACCACAAAACCCTCAAGAATATAACATAAAGGGGTCGATGATATAGATCCATAGACCCCTAAAATATTATTTATTTAGATATAATCCACATTATTAGTACCATAGGCTATATACTTGGGTTAATTGAATCAATGTCAATTTTTTTTGTAATAAAAACCATGGGGTCGGATATATCACTATTTTAAATAATTATTTGAGGAATATCAAGAGGGAAGTATAGCATGTTGTACAATAACAAAAGACTATGAGATCCCATGCTACAAAACCAATCCAAAAATAAAACGTGGGTCAGTTATATGACACTACGATTGGAACATTTGAATTCAAATGATCTTAGAAAAAAAGCATGTAGAGTTTCAATGACCACTCTCATTTCCTATAATATGAATACCCATTGAGAGAGAAGCTCCAACAGAGAGCTCCAAATATCACATCAAATTTTGGATATGGATGAGAAATTCATATGGTATATGAAACACATATAAAACAACCCGTATATTACCAAAAAACAAAATCTTTCTTATATCTTTTAAAACATCAACCATATCAGAGTCTTACAAGAAATATCCCACTAAAAAATAATAACTTCATTGTAAAAGATAATTCATTATTCCATAAACCATCAAACCACATTATAAATTTTATATAATTAAAACATATATTAATCATTTCTAAAATTTTTTATAGAATATATCTCCTCACATAACATTAATATAAAAAATATAAATAAGCACATTATGTTTTCATCTATATCTTATTCATCATTATTGTGAGTGCCCAACCCATATGATTTACCCAATACTGAAACAATCATTAATTATATATGAAAACACATTACAAAATATAACCCCTAACATTATTCCATAGAGATATCTATCCTTATATATGAGGCCAAAACTCACAATTGTCTTCTAAATATTGAATCTGATACCCCTAACCTATAGTTTTTTTCTAATAGATCAACATGGTGACAATAGTATGACATCAAACTATAATTTTAGCTTATTCATCCCTCATATAATGATACAAAAATCATTTAATTAATTATAAATATATTTTCATACCTAACTCTTATTTATTTACCATAATGAATGATAATGGTTCTTTATCCATTATTTCATCCTTAATAATAAATAACATAAATCAACTCTCAATACTATGAATAGAAATGATCATAATGCCTAGAACATTTCAACCCACATAAGAGATCCCATTCATTGAAATCTGAAAGTTATCTCAGACCCATATATCTAATCATGTTGGTTACAACGAAATATTTTGAGCATAAAATAGATTTTTGGTCATTGGGTGAACCTAAAATCACCATACATAGATCATAAAATATGAGAAATTACTAATATTCTACAAAAAAATATAAAAATTTCCAATCCTGTTGTTTCATGTCAAGGTCTCCCTAACAGAAACTCCAATACTGACATACCACTTGACACATAGAATATTAAATTTATTTCATAATAAGAATGAAATAACAGCTCTTTATTATTTTATTTATCAAAACATTAATTGATTTTTTTCTACTCATTGAAATTTTATTGATGTTAAACATTCAAACAAAAGATCTTAAAGTATTTGCTTTTGATAGAACATATGTTTGATAATTTAAATATAAATAGAAATTATAGAATTTACGATAATATCACCAATAAAAATGTACTACCATTGATGGATCAGTGATTAATGATAGAGATAATATCAATAATGTGAAAAAAAATAATGTTGAGGGAGAAAAATGAGAAGAGTGATTTCCTAGAACGAGAGGATCAACCTACGAGAGGTGGGAGGTTTTTCTTTTTTATAAAGACGAATTTAAATTATTATAAAAATCTATTGGGTACCCAGTGGATGCTGTGAAAGAAATAGTATCCCACATTCCCATAAGGGGGGTCTAACAAACTTCTATAGGACACACATAATATTAATATCTACATGGTACCACATTGGATACATAGTGACACACATTGGATACTCAATGTAATCTATATTATTTTTCTATAAAAAACCATCAACCATGAATCTAAAAAACCATTAAAATTTCACTATAACGTTAATAATCTTTAAAACTCATTAACTAGTATTTATTCCCAAATAAATGAAATATCAATATCAAAATTTAAAACACATTAATTTCATGTCATATGAGTATATTATTTGTACCAATAACAGTGTAACAGAATTTAATGATTTGATACACTTGACATGACCCCTCCACATTAAGACTTCACCCATGTTCCTTTCAAGGAAATGCTTGCATCCACTGAAACAATGTTTAACTGGATAGGGGTTGGAGATAAGAAAAGGGAGGATATATATGCATAAATGGGTGAAAGTTTAAAAAAAATTCCTATATAAAGGTAATATGGACCCACTAATTATCATGATGTATGATGTAAACATACATAATCTAATGGGATAACTGATGAATATATATATACACGAACACAAACACACACACACCAAAACACACACACGCACACACATAGATATATATATATATATATATATATATATATATATATACGGTAAATAGCTCAACCTACAGATATAGACTCCCTCAAAAAACCTCTATAATCCCCATCTCATCATCCACAATAAATTTTTCACTACTAGATCCATGACCACCATGTACATATGTAATATTCCAAACATATTTATAGCCACCATAAAATCACTTCATATGTTATCATATAGGGGTATTTATAATAACTAGGTATAATTTCCCATGTGTTAGGAAATGACATTTTTAAGATTATACGTGAAATAAATATAAAATCTTCATTTTTGGTCTATATATGTTCATGAACCCAATAATCATACCATAAATAGGAAATATAGGCCTCATATCCCTATGATTTTGTTGTGAATCATATTCTATGAATATTCATAACAAAATATAATAATCATAAACCATAGATCTACCCCACTTTACATAACAATGACTAAGAATCTCACAAACAACCTCTCCTTAAATTAATATTATCATATTGATATACACATTCAAATAATTAATCAAATAACCATATTAACAACCATATGGAATAAGTCGCCCATCATGAGAGAGATAAGTCATCTAGTCAACTCTATATAAGTGAGTATTGATTCTCTATTCTCTGAACTAACTACCTTGGATATACTAGAATCCATTGTAGAAAGACTCTCACTCTCCAAATATGTATATGTAAAAGTGGTGTTGATACTCAACTACTAGTATCAGTGGCCCTCACTATATTCATATACAATTGATAGATATTTAACTTAACCAAAAATGTGCAGAATAATCTCTCATTACCATTAAAATTCAATACCAATTTTAGGTTTTCATTAATATTAATTTAAGTAAGTGCTATACTATTTTCAATATATTGAAAATTTTAAGAATATCTGGGCTCAAACCACTAGCATTTCATGAACTTATCACATTGATGAATGGGCTCAAATTTTAATCTCTATTATCAATAACAAAATATAGAAAGTCATATCATGATTATTTAGTCAATTAAATTTATAAATTTACTCATAAAAGGATATAATAAATTAATCGATTTACATGTACTAAGATAAATTCTACACTCATACATTATTATGTGTCAGAGTACTAAAACCCCAATATAATGAATTACTATTTGGGTATAATTATTTTTGGAATTTCACTACATACAAAGGTGATCTACCCTTACAATAATTTTTTAATGTTGATATGCTACATCCCAAGTGTCTCAACCTATTTTAAACTATCCATTCAGAATAATAAGATCAATCAGAAATTGTTTACAAATTTTTGAGTCCCATTAAATGATGTTGAAGATATTAATACGATTATACTAACAAATCATATCATACTATTTCTATGTCCTCCAATCCACTAACTATACATTCAATGTAAATATATAGTCATATCAATTCTATGTGAGATGATATTGTATCATCTAAATAATATTCTCAATAATGTCAACATTCATCAAGATGAACTGAATAATATCAATTATCTATGAAAGGAATAATCACAAATATAATCTATTTTATTATCCTTGAAATATTATTTCATCAAGCATATTCAATGAATAAAACATGTACCAAATAAATTTATAAAAATAAATTTATCCCACATTACTAAATAAACACATATCCTTCTCTAGATATATTTAACCACTCTCATACATTATATATTTCCAAAATTATATAGAATGAAATGTTTCACCCTTTTAAATCATCAATCATTGAAATATTTTGGAACTACATGCTTTATGACATATTTTTCCATTCTATTTCAATAAAATTTATTTCCATTATGGTTACCATTTTAAAATATCTATGAATATCCATTTGTAAAATCTTGTAACTATGTCTTCCTTATTCTTTATATATAATTTTCCTCCATATTCCTCATTTAATCTTTGTGGTTGAAAATAACTACATCTATAAACGAAATTTGGATTATTTACTTCATACACACACAATCCAAGTCACAATATTGGCCCATTTATCCTATTTATGAATTCTAAACATTAATAAAAAACCACTATTTTTTAATGATAAGAATTCCAACACATAACCATTAATGGTTCAAACAATAACATTATATATTCTATAGTAAATTTTATATTTTATATTCAGTTTTGAAACATCTATTTAACATATTTTAATTTTGGCAATAATATATCACTTTGAAATAATTTTCATCCATTTCAATGAAATTATTTATCATGGGTTATCCCTATACAAAATTAAAACTAAATTTAATTCTCCCTAGATATCTTCTCACTATCACTACAAAGGGAGATAACATATAGTATTCACTGGTATATTAAACCATTCCTTATACCCTATTTTAAATAGTATTCAAATAATATTTTATCAACGTTCATTAAATATCTAAAAATTTATAATTTATGATAAATAATTATTATTTAACATAAAACATAAAGGGACATTTTTTACCCTATAATAAAGGGGCAATACTACCACACATTGTTAACCACATTGAAATTATTATTTATCCATTGAAAAATAATCCATTCTAAAACACCATTTCTTCAATTGTTTCTACATATAGGGAATAAAATTATCTATCTTATCTAGGTTCTATCTCAAAAAAATAATTTTTTTTCATGATTCGGTATTTAATTGATAAGATCGCCATTTTTTCTGATTTTCTATGTTTTCCTCCATAATTCATGACAACTTATTTTCCAATGTATCCAAATACTATAAAAAATGAATCAATTATTAGAAATTAAAATTAGTGAACATACCGAATAAAAAACAATATAAGTACATCCACTAAAGAAACTTTAATCAATATTAATTAAAAAAAGATAATACATAAAATAGAATAATATCATCCATTATACACACGTACCATTATTACATGATGATAAAAAATAACTTGATCTTCAAAAAATCATCATATGATATCAATAAGTGGACCAAGAATTCATTACCAACGAAACATGAAAATAGAATGTATGTGATTCAGAACATATGTTGAAAAATGTACACTCTATTCAAGAGGTGTATCTCTTATGTTGAGTTTTACAAGAAGCCACAATGTATTCCCATAATATAACCTTTTATTGAATTATGTATGAATTATAATTCAAAAAAAAATTAAAAATTATATTATTTATGGAACACTCACCTCTACTAAATCCCAATGATTATAAAATACTATATATGATATAAGTTATTAGATTATGATGAATTAGTTATGGATCCCTTGTATATGAGGTTTTTTAAATTAATTGTGTCTATTATACTTAGTATCTATGTACTAATTCCTTATATACATACATTATTAGGATAAAAATTATTGTAATTATTTATCCCACATTGTTATTATTTAAATCATGTCATTATTATTGACTTTACCTATTTATTTTTAACAATTTTTAAAGACACCAATTGAAATTCTAGCTTTTTCTCCTCCACCAATCTCAACTTCATCAATTTATTCATAGTTTATTTTTTTTAATGAATCCATGATTTAATATTTTTTTATGTAATGGATTACATATCCCAATTAAACATGTATCATCTTAATCCATATTTATTTTATTTTAAAAAAATATTGTGTTAGGGGGAGTTCTTGAGAATCCTAATGTATAGTAAGGTCTTTATTCTTGGGAATCCTATAACACACAAAAATGATGTAACATAGTGATGGTGTCCACTTTATTACATTTTTACAAGATAAAATGGTTCACATTATTAGGTGGTAATTATTTTAGCAGTCTTAGGTAGGAAAACACATACAATATTTTAATATTACATTAAAAAAATACGGTATAACATGAAATATATTTTCTCCAATTTCATGATTATTCAAATTTTTCTCTTGATATATTAAGAAATGGAAAAAAAATAAAAAAGCGTGACTTCTAATTCCCATTAACAGAATGTGTACAATGGATGAAAATATACGTATATAAGGAAATAATAATTTGGAAAAGTGGATAGTCAATACATAGTACATTTAAAAAAAAGATCTTTAAAATGTTTTGATGGAAAATAACAACATAAAGATCCCATGTAAAAGATTACATGAAATTTGGTTGAAGTAAATTAATAACATCAAAAGAATAAATAATTATATAAAATTAGTATTAATATATACATTTGGCCAAATTTTTAAGAAGGGGAAGGTATACACTAAATAACCATTTAGTTTTGCCAAATTTTTGTCTCAATATACATTTTTATTTATCAAGGAGATATCTATTTTATGTCCCCACGTACCACATTAATATATCTATCTCATTCATCACATATTGAATAAATAATTATATAAAATCAATATTAATTATCTATAAATAAATTTACGTATTAAATCATGAGTATATAACATTTATAGTTAACAATTAAATGAAATAGATTTCTCTAAAATATTAAATTAATTATACCCATATATATTAATGGTATATAGAGAAGATAACATTTTAAGGAGTACAAGTGATACTCAATATATCCCTGAAACTAAAAATAAGGATGTGATGGAGGAAAATATTACTTAATAAATATTATAGACACATGATCATAGGAAAGATAATTATTTTATTGTATTTTATAATACAAAAATCAATAATAGATGATGATGTAAAATCACATCATCAAAAATGATTATTAGAAATAAAGAGAGCCTTTTGAGAAATAAATATGAAAATGAATTAAATATTTAAAAAGGGAAAATATATATATATTTTTAATTTATGTTAATAGTGTATTTATAAATCATTTCCAAACTTATTTTCAATCATTATGAGAATATTGGATTTTCATTTTAATATAAAAACTAAAATTCAATGAATAATGGAACCAATATTTCGTTTTAAACACGTGGAATTTCATATAGGAAGATAAATGGTGACTAAAAATCGTGGATGTATGAAAATCCATTCACATTGAATATATTAAAAATAAAACACCTATATTATTTTGTGAAAATTAAAAATTGAGATGTTTGAAAAACCTTAAAAATTTACATTTTAAACCATTTTAATGAAATTAAAAGGTATTATAATATGATTTTTATGAATCATTTTATAGTTGACAAAAATATCCAAAAACTATTTTAAGGAATATAATTATAGAAATAAAATTCCCAAACAAAAGAAAAGAAATATTGTAATATTGTATTGTAATAATTATTTTTTCATTTATGAGTACAAAAGAGGCGAAAATTTTGAATTAAAAAAGGAAACACCCTAAATAACTGTTACAATTAAAAAATATATGATGTTTAAAAAATAATGTTAATGTAATTATTATTGAAAAAATCTAAACATGGGAAATCCTAAATAAGATTTTTATTATTAAAAAACCCCTTATGACATTAATAACACAAGAATTGAACCCCCTCAAATGAGAAAACTTAAATTGGAACATTAAATTCCTTAATTATAGTAAAATTCATCATAATAGATGTCAATAATGTATTATATACACCATATAACTTCAATATTTTCCCTAATGTAGATTATGTCTCATTAGAGTGGAATTACGATGAAACCCCTTACTGTGGACACCTATATTGTAAAATTCATCATATCATATGGAATAATGAATTTCAATTTTTTAAATATTTTCAATTGTTTATTTATCTTCTAAGTTATATTTGTAATTCCTTTTAAAATCATTCGGAATCCATTCGTTGAGTGGATGTTCATTACATCAATAACAAAATGTTGTTCAGTTAGATTTTCCAATATTACTCTAGTTTGTGGTCCATTGTTAATTATGTTATAAAACTATTCAATCATATGAAAAATGTTATGAATATCATGAATATAAATTTTCTCCATTATATATAATTTTATAATCATACATTAAAGGCGTTAATATTTAAAATAACCACATGTCTTCCAAGAGGTTGTAGTTAACTCCTATTCACAAACAATTCTATTATATTCCTATGTATTGAATTGTAAAATGAAATGTGAGATTTTATATTTTCATTCACTAATGTATAATAATTTTTATTAATCCTCATATTTTATAATAATAAAATATCATTAATGGTTTTAAGAGTTTTCAAGAGTTTTTTATACTGGTTCGAGGCCCAAAGGCAAATTTTTTGGAATAACATGATGATGTCTGTTGCTTTCACCAAATATGCACCTCAACCGTGTGCCCATGAGTGTGTGAGTCATGGTTTTAAAAATTATACTATATAAGAAATAATGAAATTCCAAACATTCAATTTATTATTGGTAATCCTCACATGGTCTGCGTACATTTTTTCTAATACTTCACCTAAACCATGAAAGGTGTCGATTTCTAGGATGTGTTGAATGTATAATTTACACATGGATTGTCAATACTTGTGGATTATCTATGATATTGGGAGATAATCAGTGTGAAAATTTTGTTTATGGTTTATCCAACCATGTGACTAGAGTGTGAAACCAGATAGAATTCAGGGGAATTATATTTTTCTCACTTTTATTTTAAACCTAAATACTTTCTTTCTCCTTTTATTTTTCATAGATTGATACACGTACACATATCATTCTTCCCTATTCATTTATTTTCTATAGATCATTAGTATAGAACTATATTTTTTCATAATTAGTAATGTTTGATTCTCATCATATTTCTAAAAACCATCATTCTTTTTTATCACTTTCTTATTCTATATTTGGTTTGGTATTCATGTGTGATAATATACCTCATTTCATTGGAGTTCATTTCTTTTTCCCTTTTTTATATTTCATGCAAAATCATATGGCCTATACTGGATGAGGATTCAATCATAGTGATAATGTACATTGTATATTATTTCCCTAAAGTCTTTTTGATTTTACATTATCATCATTGTTCCATATATTAGACATTATATAGATCGATCCTATGAATAAATGTTTAGTAAACTACTATATAATTTAGGTTATAAAGGTGTTATGTACACTTTTCAATGTCATAGGTTGAATAAATCGAATTAAACCACCCATTAGGGGTTTTTCGATTAATTTTCCTTGAAAAATAATATTACACATAGAGAAAACACAACTTAGGATTGTTTTGTTTAATCATTATAAAATGGATTGTCAAAGTTGAAATAAATTAATTTTAATATCAATTGTAATCATCACATGACCCAATTTAGTACTTTATAATTGAAATGAATAATTTAATGAAATGAGTGTCTAAATGGAAAGGATATAACCCATAGACCACAATTACTAATATTCCACTTGATTTTTATTATGGAATATGTTTAAAATATTAATGTTTTGGTCTTTCTTGAGTTAGAAAAGGATTCCATAATGGAATGCATAGTAAAATCATAGTATTTTATTGGATTACTTGATGAAACTTCTATGTGAGCCACCAAACATGGACATATATAAGGACTTAGATATGTGAGTTCATTGGCTACACAACAATGAATCACTTGTATACTCTAAAATTTGAATTACATTGATCATAACCTTAGATTAAACTTCTTTCCTCATAGAATGAGTATATTTGAATACTTTCATGTGCTTAAATCAAGTCAATCATGATAATACCATAACATTTAACCTAAAATGAATTATAATAATTTCAGGTATAATTCCAAGGGTTCATCCCTTGTGTTACACTCATATCGCATATCATGACAATGCAGGGTATCAGTGTGAGTGGGCTTATCTTTTTAAGGTCATGGATTACCTAGGCCCCCATGGATCCCATGTGATTATATTGGTATAACAATTTTTCTATGTTTCATGGGTCATTGTTAATTCATTTTTCAAACGAAAAAAGGTATATTTCGTGGACCAAATCTCATAGGGTAAGATGGGTCTCCCACGATGGACCTGAGCCTGGAACAGTCTATATTTATTTTTCATCATTTATTAATTATATCATCATATTTTCACATATTATATTGAATTACTTAATTTTTATTTTACATAATTGGTTTTGCACTATTTTTTTTACACACCTTTTTTGATCCCCCATTTGGTACCCAAGTATATTTTTTAGATGATGGTGAGGATATTGGGTGCCACACAACTATAAATGTTATATTTCATTTTGGTATTTGAGAATATGAGAATATGACTGAGCCAGTTCTTAGGATGATCCTGGTATAACTGTTTTTCTTTTATACATCTTGTATATATCATTAAAATATTGTATACTTTATACTATATTTTACAAAATTCACTTTTGAACTATCATTAAATATGTTTTATATGCTCTTGTTACTAGTTATGTATTTCTATTATTACCTTGATGATTGTTTACAACACCTTATTCTAATTCCCACTCCATTTCCATTATTATTTACCAAATTTCTGCACTCTGATATATGTTGTATAGTATCCCCATGATATCACCATAGACACTTATTTCTAGTTACAAGACTCTAATATATAGAGAGACGTGTTTCATGTCTTGTGCCAAATAGTACAGGTTACTTATGGGTGAACCATGACCATATTGTTAAAATGTGTCATTATATGATGATTTTACATTTTATTAATATTTTGGGTAGGTAGACAACAGACTAGGACATGTTAGACTAATTAATAAATAATTTCTAAGAGTATCTAAGACATGTATGGTGGAAAAGAATTGTTATCTATAATGAGACATATTGTTCTATATTTTTTCGTTGTAGTTTAACTAATATCACCATTGTGTGATGAACATGATTTATGATGACCTTTTTACTATTTATTTTTAACCATGGGTAAATATTTATAGAGTTCATTTCATCATGAATAATTATAGGCATGTAGTCCTCTATGTATAATTCATATACCATGGAATAAATTCCACATCATTTGGGTCTCATATTTCTTGTTTTATGTTCCCTGGTTTTTATAATAGTATCTCTATAAAATTTCTTTAATTAAAAAGTGAGAATAACTGGTAACTTTATGTGTCTATGTAATCCTAAATAGTGTTTTCATGCATAACATGATGATGTCACCTTATCTAACAAAATATTTCATATGTATTCCATGATTATTTAGTTATATGGGATGTAACATTTAGATTATTGTGAATAAGTGGATTACAATTTTAGATTATCATGTTCCCAACTCAAAACATTTTGTTTGTTGATCTATATAATTGAACCATTATATATGGAATGTTACATCCTGAGAAAAAAATTAAAAGTTTTTTTTTTTCTATTACGTGGATTGAAAATCATAATGTATAATTTTTAGGCATTTATAACTTCAAAATGGCTATGAAATCACTAAATTTTATCTCTTTAAGGAAATGGTTTCAATTAAATGGTGATTCCAATTATAATATAAATATATTTTTCCTCAATAACATGTAATTTACGCCCCATTTAATGGATCTTGTATGATTGAAACATGGAATCATTCATAATAACATGACCATAGAAATAGGTACTTAGCTCCACCTCCAATGTCTCGAGGGACTTATGTTTATTTTATTATAATAATAAAACCCCCTTTTAAGGGATGAAGGGGAAACCCTAAAAGATGTAATTGACAAAAGAGGTTACATGACCCAAAGGTCAAAGAGAATCAAAACCAGACTGACCAAAAGAAGTTGTCCCTACCCAGACTGACTAGACTGACCAATGCATTACTGCTCAGCAAGTAGTGTCCTGTGTCAAAGCATTGGCCCGATCCAATGGCTTCTGCCATACCTTACCAAACATCCAAATCCAAAAATAACTACACAGGTGAGATGCCAACTCTAAAACTTCCATTGGTCATGGTCATTATGATCCAATCTAGATGCATCTACAAATTAAGTGCTCTGAAGACCTAACCAGCCATAATCAAGACCTTGTCTCACAGACCATGGAGCACTCAGAAAAATAATCAAATGATCGCACACCAGAAAAATCACCAGAATCACACACTAAACAAAATTAGCAATAAGACCTTTAAGTAGACCGTAGGACCACCAGAATCACGCACCCCCCTCTTAGTGCCATACTGGAGGGACGATAAGCTGCACCAGAGAATAAATGGTACTTATCCCTCAGATGTTAAGCTAAGAGAGAGTGACGGGAACAATGCCATTCCTAGGATGGTAAATATGGAAGTGAACATGAAAGATCTGAGATGTATACTGGCGAAGGCCTTCACCCGCAGAGACACGATGAAGAAGACACCTCTCCTGTGCCGACAAAGACGGAGCGTCCAGAACAGGCAACTCCACGCCAAGATGGAGGGCTCCAAAGATGAGATAAAGATTGTGTCGAGATATAAGATTCCATCGCTGAGCCATTTGAGATGATGAATTAGGGATGGAAGAGATGAATATTATGATACCCTAACCTCGTGTGATAGAAAGAGCGCATCCACTCAGAGTCTATTTTGAATTCAATGTAATATAATCTTGGTAGTTATCTAGAGTGTCATTTGTAATCCATCCATGATTATATTGTTTTCTCAAATGTGTACCATTTTTTATTATATTAATTTACTCCTAGGTGTGTACCTAGCATTCTATATAAATTCCTCCATGATTCCCATGGGTATGTTTCTTGAAAGTTTGTGATGACCATGATTTCAAGATGGTGGGATCCAACCATCATGTAGTAAAACCAATGAAGACTCTATTAGTACCCCATGTCATACATGAACTGTGAACTAACTGTACACTAAGAGATAGAATCATATGTCTAGTTTGGCCTATGGAAGCAGTTCAATGACCACCACTAACTACGTTATAATTGATTGGGTTGTTCTAATAGCAACACACACATAAATTTTAACGGGATGGTGGGTACTAGGATACTACTACATGATGAATTGAGGCTATAATATTCCTCTTTGTGAAAAAATAGACGCCTCTTGAAAATATGGAGAATCATGTAACATACATGCTTAATGGATATTCCATGTAATGGTGGAATGTTATTATATAGGATTAATAGTATTGGGGAAAGGTATGGAGGGAATTCTAGATGACCTTTTGAGATAATTTTTTTCATAGAGTCCATTATCACTATTGGGGATATAGAATTTATGCACATGGGGTAGGATATTGCATTATTTATGGATTACTCTGTCTTCTTTATCCAGATCCCACACTTTTTACACATAATTCCTAGTAATTAGAAATCTATGGAATGTTTATTTATAGATGGGATTATGTATTCCATTTTATCAATAGTGAACAAAATATTACTACCTAAAATCTTTAAAATGGTGAAATGAACTTTTCCTATGAGATATATTTTAGTTTTTGTGAAAGTATAGGGTATGGTGGTTCCACAAATAGTTAGGGAAGTAATTCATCTAGTGGTAGGAAGTGTACAAGTTAGATTATTTGAATTGGTAATAACATGATATTATGTCACTATTGAAGACTAGATTAAATGATGAATAAGTGTAGCAGATAACTAGTAGATTGTACAACCAACTAGAATATTTTCCATATTTATATATTTTCTTGGACCATTCAAGAAGACAGCAGTGTGATAGGATCTATAACTACTCTTAATTCATGAATGGGATCAGGGACTCCACACCTAGTGAGGAGCTAGAGTACCAGCATCTATACAGGCTGAGAAGGTGGAAGAGGTTCAGGAATCTAAACATATAACATGTCATACTAGTAGTGAAAAAATTCTCCCAGAGGAATGGTTGGAGCTTAGCTCTATTGATCATACTAGATGCACGCAGTGAATCATACACATGATGATGAGTGTGTTTTTTCTTATATTTTTTAATATATGATTTTATAAGATTTTCCCATAGTTTCTTATTTACTTTATTCTAGACTGAGGCAAATATTTATAAATACATATTTTGTGAAATGTATTGGGTTTATGGTCATATATATTTGTAGGTTAATGTCTGATGATACTCTACTTTAGAAGTATGGTCAGAATGTGTTCCCTAATACAAGGAGATCCTCCAAGACATTGTGTATAATCATTTTTAATAGACTTTTCATCATTGAGATTATATGATTTGGTATAATTCACATGATGGACATGATAGCTCCTTACCGATCCCATGTTGGATCTTATCCCTAGAGGGTGTCATTTACATCACCAAAGGGTAGTGGATGTGTTCATAAAAAAGAATGGAATGTCTAGGAATTTTAAACTATACATGATAATAATGGTATGGGTTGGATAATGGATTATATTTATAATTCTTTTCTAAATGATATAGGAGTAAAACTGGCTATTTTTCCTCCTATGATTGGCTTATTTAGACAGGTTTTCGCAGATGAATTTTGGAGGCTACCTCATGTTAGTGTGGGGGTGTTCAATATTGAACATGTTCTAGAAGAATTTCTATATTCATTATTTCATGACCCCCTCTCCATAAAGTGTACCCTCTCTGGGCCGACAATGTGAGAAGGTAGATAATGACCCCTGAGTCCCACCTCCAGTAGGCCTCGGGTTGGAATCTAGCACCGAGGGTATAGTAAAAACACAAATGGGAGGCATTACACTCTAAGAGAACACATGCAGAAGAGATAGATAAGATAGACACCAACAAACACCAATGAAAAACTGAAATATAAAAGAAACCCAAGTGCACATATGTAATTCCATGAAAAAGTACTACAACTGAAATGGAAAAAACTGCAAGTACCCAAAAGAATGTAAAACTGCAGCAACCACTAGCCCGAATAGTTCATGAAACCCCAAGCTAGTAAACACCAGCCGGACCTCCAACCTGCTCCAAGTGACCTAAAAGACATTTGTATATACATAGGGTGAGTATAACAGTTTACTCAGTAGGATCCTCCCTGAAGCCTCTTGTGAAAATGTAATGAAAGAATGCTAAAGCACAGTGAACAACAAGTTAATCTAACTCATCACCTAAACATGTATACTATGTTTCAAGCCTCATCATGGCTACTCTCACCAAATAACACATAAAAAATATATCATATAATAAATAATATCAAGTGTACCAAGCTACTACTTCCCCACTAGTTTTCCGCTTTGCCCAAACGTCGTATGTCCAAAGCATCTCTCACTAAAAAGGCTTGCTCACAGATAGTTGAGCCAAGCACAAAAATATGCACCTCATGAAACAAAACCACCACTTCCCCACACCAAAGTAACCAGGTAGTTTTCAGGAACCTCCATAGCTCGCATAATGTGTATCATATGTCGGGTATTATACCTCAATCCATCACAACCCATACACTGAGTAAGGATAATCAAGACATCACAATCGATACACGTTACACCTATAGTAGTCCATAGAAAACTATATCAAGAATATATGTATGTGAATAACCAAAAGCCATTATATCCCTCTACACACATATATGGGGAAAACTATCCAATGTGACTGCCATGACAAATAACTATCAAGAGAAGAGAGCGGGGCTAAAGGGGGTAATCATCCATCCATACTCCCACCAGAATTTTGGGGAAAACACCTCCAAGGCTCAGAATCCCCGTGGAGTCATTTTCCCTTAGTGACTAGGTGGAGTAGCATATAGAAACACAAAACTTATAGGATATAATATATCTCACAACCACACTATGGGAATAACCTACTCTGAGACACAACTATAGCCAATGTCTTTTAGAATCTATGTTGCTACTTCTATGACTGGGTATTTTATTAGCACACAACCATTTAAAGAGATTTATTATATTACTTCATTCCTACTATTTTTATCAGTTCCACTTTACACTAATTCAATCTTTAAAAATTAATTAACCATGAACAATTCCACATTAAATTTCACTAGCATCACACCCAAATACCACTTTTCCTTCAAAATTATAAGCTCGTCATTATGTTCCAGCAACTCCATCCCCATGGGTTAACCCCATTTACTAAATTTATCATTATATAATTACTCTACCACATTCCCAAGCATTCACCAAAAACATTATAAGCTACTAAACACAAGGGGGCTCAACACGGTGAGTAGACGTACTACCCATCAAGTCATTCCCGCTTATTTCATGATCATATACCCATCCGATCATGAGAATCTATTCATGGAAATCACATGGAATACCCCACATGTCTTTGCCTCTTTCAGAAGAAGGGTAAGTAAGACCAGCTACCTTGATCAGTGAGGAAAAGTAAAGAATATAAATAAACAACAACAATCATCATGAATCTAATAATCGCATCCATCACATTCCATCATCCCTTGTGTCCTAGACGACACCCTCATGCATAAACAGATGCATCTCACTACTCTAGGCGTCATTCTCTGCCATAAAAAATATCCTCCATGCCCCCACATATCACAACGTCTATACAGGATCACATCACAACATTAGCAATAGTAAAAAAACATCACATAAATCGGGCTCTTGGACCTTTAACAATAAAGAGGGTAACTTACAACCCATTATGGAATTATCAGTCAATCAGTTATTTAATCCATCATGAATTAAAAGATTTATTATTCGTAGGTTCTAAATTTGGGAAACCTAATCATTAAGCTATCACAAATAATTAAACATGCTTACTGCGTCAATTTGATTAACATCAAATTTAAACAACAACTAGATTCTTTAACATGCCACTTTATCTTTATCCAAACAATTATCAATTATTCCCAATTTATTTTCTTTACCGATTTCTGTGGAGAACAAATAGATATCTAAAGCAAGCATTGATTTCACACTATCTAGCAAAATAAGAGGCAACAACTTGAGATCGATATCAATTTAGTTATCCTGTTAAAATATTTATTATGTCAATTCCATTATCATCCAGTGGGATTATACATGCTAACAATATAGTTTCACATAAAAGAAAATAGAAGCAATGAATCCCTTACCTCTAATAGTTACTCACGTTCTTTATCCACACAACAGGTCATGATCCTCCTCTTGTGACTACTACATCCTCCCGAGGATGACATGGTACGACCGCACCAACCAAACCCTAAGAAAACCCCCATTAGAAGCACAGAGATATCATGCTATAATATGTAATAGAGAAATAGGATAAGATGATCCCCAAAGGAATGATGATAAAACATACCTTATATGGAAGATTGATTGAAACAGCTTGGTTGCATCAAAACAGAGCGGAACCAATCCCAGGAGTAAATTTTGATTGTGCAACTCATATGGGAAGGATTGAAAGGTTCTAGCATCTAAAAGCCGAGACAAAAGAGGAAAAACAAGGGAGGAATATATCTTGTCCCTTTTGAAGATTTAATGGGCAACGATTTAAGATATGCTTAATTCCCCACTAAAAGCAGATCACATTAACCCAGGTGGTTTGACCATGTAATAACATCCCGAGCCATATAAATAATTAATATAGGATTTATAACCTTTGAATCGGCCTTAAGAGTCCTTAAAATAAGGATTTACATGTATTTTACATCAAAGGAAATGTTAAAGGTGTGAAACTGTAGGAATATGGAAACACTCTACACCTACCGTTACAATACACCTACTATTACTGTACCCCTACCGTAAGAGGCTACCGATAGACCTCTCCGTTCTAGAAACACTGTACACTTACCATTACTCTACACATTTTGTAATTGTACTCCTACCGTTACTATACACATACCATTAGAGGTTATCGATAGAGGTTACCGATAGACCTCACGGTGCTAGAAACATTGTACAACTACCGTTACTATACACCTACCATTAGAGGTTACCGATAGAGGTTACAGATAGACTTCACCATTCTAGAAACACTGTACACCTACCATTACTGCACATCTACCATTACTATACACCTACCATTAGAGGTTACCGATAGACCTCATCGTTCTGGAAACACGGTACACCTACCGTACTATACACCTACCATTACGGATAGACATTTCTATTGTGGAAACACTGTACACCTACCATTACTATACTCCTACCATTACTGTACACCTACCATTAGAGGTAACCTATAGAGTTTACCGACCTCACTATTCTGGAAACACTGTACACCTATAGTTACTATACACCTACCGTTAGAGGTTATCGATCGAGGTTACCGATAGTCCTCACCATTTTGGAAATATTGTACACCTACCATTACTATACACCTACCGTTACTATACACCTACCATTAGAGGTTACCGATAGACCTCACCATTCGGGAAACACTGCTCACTGAACCTCACCGATAGAACACTATTCATTAAACCTCACTGATAGAGCACTATTCACTGAACCTCACCGATCGAACATTTTCACTGAACCTCACCAATAGAAAATTATTCACTAAACCTCACCGATAGAACCCTGTTCACTGAACCTCGTCGATAGAACTCTTTTCACTGAACCTCCCCGATAGAACATTGTTCACTGAACCTCACCAATAGATCACTATTCACTGAATTGGAAATTTGGAAAAGTGTTGTGGATAAGTCACCTTAACCTCACAGAGCACCTCAAACACCATATTTTCACAATGTAATGGACCGAGAGGTCTGGTATATTACATCAGATAACCCTCAAAACATTCCCGTCCTCGAGAATTTAAACCCCACCCAAAGAAACGGGGTCCAAAAAACCACCTATCAAGATACCCCTCAAAAGAGAGAAAGCCACAATAGTTTCAAAACAAAATCATAAAGAAAACATGAAAGGTATAACATTAATGGGAACATCGTTACATGAAATGAGTTAAACATCAAAAAACTCAAGGTACTGAGCACGTATCTGTGACTCACGTTCCTAGGTAATCTCTTCCATACCACTATGTCGCCACAAGACACGAAATAATGCGAATGAATAACCACACCAAAACTTCTCCTTACGGTCTTGGATCTCAAAAGTTCGCTCCTCGAAGGTTGCATCATCATCAGCATTGATATCTCCCCAATCGATGATGTGAGAGTCATCATGAAGATAACAACGGAGCTATGAAACATGGAAAACATCATGTATATGAATCCTCTATGGGGAAGTGCTACTCAATATGACATAACTCCAACATGAGATAACACCTCAAAAGTCTCAACAAACCGGGGATAAATCTTACTTCCATGACCAAGCCTTCACTTCCCATGACAGGGAGTCACCTTTAGAAACACATTATCCCCAACTTTAAACTCTAAGGGTCTCCTTCTTTGATCAACATATCATTTTTATCAATATTGCACTATCTTCATCCTCTCACGAATCAGCTGGACCATCTCTGTGGTTTTCTGCACTAGTTCCGGTACAAGAATTGCTGACTCTTCGACCCCAGACCCACACAATGGAGAATGGAATGGCTGGCCATACAAGGCTTAAAATAGCACCATACCGATGGTGGAGTGAAAACTATTATTGAAAGAGAACTCCACCAAGGGTAATGCCTCATCCATGAACCTCCAAAATCAAGAACACAAGAGTGTAACATGTTTTCAAGAGTCTGGATGGTTCCCTTTGTCTGGCCATCCATTTGAGGATGAAAAGTAGTGCTAAGGCATAGTTTATAACCGAAACCATATTGGTTACCTCTTCACACCCTGGGGGTAAAATGAGGATCTCAATTCGAAATGATTGTCCTTGGGACTCCATGAAGTCTCATCACCTCCTCTAGATACTGCCTCGACAAAACTTCCACTGAGCTGAAATCCTTGATCGCTATGAAGTGGGCCAATTTTGTTAAACAACACACTACCACCCAAATAGTATCATGTCCTCCCGGAGCTCAAGGTAAACCAGTAACAAAGTCCATTGAGATGTCCTCCCACTTTCACTAATTAATATCTAATGGATGGAAAAGTCCACCAAGAACACGGTGTTTGGTCCTCACCTTCTGGAAGACTAAACATCGAGACACAAACTTCGCAACCACATGCTTTAGCCCAGGATAACAAAACTGACTCCTCAAGGATCGATACATCTTTGTCATGAGAGGATGCACTGCTAAAAGAAAACTATGGAACTCTCTGAGAAGTGTATCATGCTTCGTCAAGGAAACAAAAATCCTTCCATGATACAACCCTTGATGTTGTTCATCCTTCGACCAACCATCAGGGGCCTCACCACAAACAACTCGTTCTATACAGACCACCACCTCTAGATCTACCAACTAGAACGCTTCCACCATCTGCATCAGGGATGACTTTACCATCATCTAAAAAAGACAACCTCTACCCCCCAACTTCTCCCATATAAAGATGTAATGCTGACAGTTCTTCTATTACTCTCTAGGAATCACTAGATTCATGCACAGCATCACTACGTGACTTTCGGCTTAGCGCATCAACTACAACATTCCTTTTTCTAGGTGTATACAATATTTCAAATTCATATTCCTATAAGAACTCCATCCACTTACATTGTCTTAAAATCAAGTCATGCTTGGAGAAAAGAAACCTCAATATCTTATGATCGGTGAAAACCACAAACTGGTCACCAATGAGGTAATGTCTCCACAACATTAGAGTAAACACCACGGCTGTGAACTAAAGATCATGGGTTTCACAGTTGCATTCATGGGGATGCAACTGTCGAGACCCATATGAAACAACTGACATCTATGACATGAGAACACAGCCTAACTCTAGATATGAAGCATCACAAGAAACATCAAACTGAACTCCCACAGCTAGAAGACAAAGGACTGAAGCACTTACTAACTTCTCCTTTAGATATTCAAAATCTCCCTTAAACTGATCAATCCATATAAATTCTTTGTCCTTCCTGTTAAAATCTATTATCGGATTCACAACTCGTGAGAAATCAGCTATGCCCCTTGTGTAGTAGCCTGTGAGACCAAGGAAACTTCACAGCTCGGAAACTATCTTGGGGGATTCCCATGACACAACTTCTTCTATCTTCGATGGATCTACTGCTAATCCCTGTTGGGAAACAACATTCCCCAAGAAACGGACTTCTTGATCCCAAAACTCAAACTTAGTCAACTTCCCAAACATCTGATGTTGATGAAGAACTCCCAAAATGGCTTGTAGATGCTCTGGATGCTCTCCTCAGATGTGGAGTTCAAAAAGATGTCATTGATGAAAACTACCACAAACTTGTTCAAGAACTCACGGAACACAGCATTAATCAATCCAATGAATACATCTATAGAATTCGTCACATCAAATGGAATTACCAGTTACTCATAATGCCCATGATGACAATGGAGAGCAATCTTCGGGATATCCTCATCCTTCACAAGAATATGATAATATCCTGACCGCAAGTGGATCTTTGAGAACCAACTTTCACCCTTCAGTTGATCGAATAAATAATCAATCCGCAGAAGAGGATAGGGAATCATTACTGTCACTTTGTTTAAGCGACGGTAATCGATAGACAACCGCAAACTGTCATCGGCCTTCTTTACTAACAAAACTGGTTCACCCCACAATGACAAACTTTTCCAAACAAAACTACACTGTAATAGAACATCAGGTTGTATACGTAGCTCTTGTAACTTAGAAGGGGTCATCCTATATGTGGACATAGAGATAAGATACTCACTTGAATGTAGCTCAATCCCAAACTCGATCACTCATCGAGGTTGTAACGCTACATCCTCTTCTAGAAAGACATCAGGGTACTCCTCTACGACACTAGGAAATTACAAGTGATAAACCTAGGATGAACTGAGCATCATCTCAGACATCTTCGATGATAAGGATGGAACGTTCCTATATCCCATCTGAGGACTTCGCTCACCAACAAACACCACTGACTCTACATCCACACCAATGAATACGAACATCTTTCTGAAGCAATCCATGATAAGATACACTGAATAAAACCAATACATGTAGAGTCTGAAATCATATGGTTGTATTACTAAAAATAGGAAATCTCCCCACGATCGGTGTTGCCCCAACACTAGCTCACAATCTCTACATACATCAAACACGTCAGATTGACCTCTAACTGGTGTAGTCAAAGCCATGGGAACTGGAAGTCTCTCTACCTCAAGTCTCAAAGCATGGAAAAGGGTAGGTGTTATGAAGGAGAGTGTTTCTCCTAAATCAAACAAGGATTAAATCATGGTAGATAAAAAGAAAAGGGTATCTCGAATGTCATATGTCTCACCTAAAGCTGCAAATTCTCAAGCATGAAGCTGGCCACAACCTCCTCAACGACCTCTATGACCCTGATGATGACCCCCACCATGGTCGTGCTCTACTATCTGAGTATGGGGAACATAATGGGGCTGCCTCTACCTGACCCATCTACCCTCTGCTGATCTAAAGCTAGTGCAACTGGATGCTACTTCCTTGGCTGGAACTACCTCAATAGAAAAACCTAGAGCGTAACCCTGGGGATAAATGATCACTCTGAAATGTTGGGAACTCCCACTACTGATGACCACAAACACCACAAGATAAACAAGCGCATAATCCCTTGGCATTGGCATGAGAGTAGATGCCTCTAGAGAAATGAGATGGGAAGTGATGGGACTTACCCCTAGCTGAACGAAAACTCTTCTGCCCAGAAAACTGAGAACCCTAGACCATAGCTCTGCTTTGTGAGGAATCATGCTTATTCCCCTCTTGTGATTATTTAGTCCTGGGAAAAGTTCTCTCGATAACCTCTACCCTTTACAGTACCTCAAGATATGTTTTCAGAATAAGTGGGATGTCTTGGTGCTGGATCTCTGGATGCCAAGCCTCCTAGAAATGTCTCTCCCTGGCCTCCTCATCTGGTAACAGGTCCAAAGAATATAGTAAAAGGTTCCTGAAACATATTCCAAACTCTTGAACACTGGAGCTCCACTGTCAAAGGGTAAGAAGGTCCTGGCGATTGGACGCCTTCATAGTTGAAGAAAGAAACTCGACTCTAAAATGGTCGCGAAACACCTCTCATGAGTTCACTGACTCCTCACTATCCCCGATGAACAAGAACCACCACTGCCTCACTACTCCACGCAGCATCGTCACATCCAAGGACACCGAGTGCTCCTTCTGAGTATGAATCAAACTGAAGCCAATCTCGACCTCCTCTAACAAGCCTTCTGTGACTAGATCTGAAACGGAGCCCTCATTCTTCTCCAGACTCTAGTGATGAAACTCTCAGAGTGTATTCCTCTGAGTGTCATCGTCATCAACCTCTACCCTGCAACGATCTGCAGGAACATCCTGTAAGACATTTAATGCGCAAACCTGACAATGATGTCAACCTGGAGCCATACTAGTAAAATAAAAAACTGTTAGAGCTCCTAAACCTGCAATATTGAATATGAATCATTAATTAATTAATCATTATATTTTATTTATTTTAGGTTAACTTATCCCAAGGTCTACCCATTCAAACACAAGAGCAAAGAATAATAATGCATGATCCTTTCCTAGGTCTCTACCTTGCAACTAGTACCACCTTGTTTCGAAGCCATTGTAAACATAAAGGTATGTAAATAAGATAATAAGGGGCCCTATATTCCTATGTCTCAGCCGGTCTGTAGTGTTTACCACACATTCTAAACATGAATGACAATATTTCCCTACCAACCCATGAAACCTCATCTATTCCTAAGTAATAACTCCATCCTGTCCCTCAACCAGGCCTCTGAAACTACTCTGTCACGACCCCCTCCCCATAATGAGTACCCTTCCTGGGCCGACAATGTGAGAAGAGAGATGATTGCCCCTGAGTCTCACCTCTAGTAGGCCCCGGGTTGGTGGCTATCTTCGAGGGTATAGTAAACACAGGAATGGGAGGCATTACCCTCCAAGAGAACACATGAAGAAGATAGAGATAAGATAGACACCAAAAAACTCTAAATTAGAACTGAAATATAATAGAAACCCATGTGCACATATGTAATACCATGAAAAAGTACTATAAATGAAAGGAAAAAAACTACACGTACCAAAAAAAAGTAAAACAACAGCAACCACTAGCTCGAACAGCTCCTGCAACCCCAAGCTAGTAAACACCATCCTGACCTCCAACCTTCTCCCAGTGACCTAAAAATAGTTGTATATACAAAGGGTGATTATAAAAGTATACTCATTATGATCCTCTTCGAAGTGTCTCATGCAAAATTAAATAAATCATGCTAAAGCACAGTGAACAACAAGTGAAACTAACTAATCACCTAAACACGTATACTAAGTTCCCAGCCTCACCATGGATACTATCCCCAAGTAATGAATACAGTAATGTATCATATAATAAATAATATGAAGGGTACCCCGCTACCACTTCCCCATTTGTTTTCTTCTTTTCCCCATTGTCGTACGTCCTAAGCATCTCTCTCCAAAAAGGATTGCCCACAGACACCTGGGCGAAGCACCACAATATGCACCTCATGCAAAAAAACCACTATGTCTGCACACCAAAGTAACCAGGTAGTATCCAGGATCCACCACAGCTCGCATAACATGTATCATACGTCCGGTATTATACATCAATCCATCAGAGCCCATACACCAAGAAAGGATCCTTAAGCCATCACAACCTATACACGTTACACCTATAGTAGTCCATAGAAATCTATATCCAGAATCTTTATGTGTGAATAAACTCAAGCAATTACAACCCTCTACACAAATATATGGGAAAAACTAACCAATGTTCCTTCCTGCACAAGTAACTACCAAGGAAAGAGAGTGGGGATAAAATTGGTAGTCATCCATCCATCCTGCCACCAGAATGTTGGGGAAAACACCCCACAGGGCTCAGAATCCTTGGGGTTTAAATTGACCTTACTGGCTACGTGGAGTAGCATATAGAAAAAAAAATGTACAAGATATAATATATCTCACAACCACACTATGAGCATAACCTAGTCTTAGACACAACTTTAGCCAACGTCTCTCTGAATTCGGGCTACTACTTCTAAGACTAGGTATCCTATATGTACACAACCATTTAAAGAGCTTTATTATATTACTTCATTCCCCTTTTTTATATCAGATCTACTTTATGTAAATTATTTCATTACAAATTAGTTATCCATGAACAATTCCACATTAAATTTCATTAGCATCACACCCAAAGTCCATTGTTCCTTAAAATTTACAATCTCATCATTATGTTCCATCAACTCCATCCCCATGGGTTAACACCATTTATTAAATTGTTCATTACCGAATTAATTTCCCACATTCACAGGAATACTATAAAAACATTCTATGCTACTAAACATAAGGGGGCTCAACACGGTGAGTAGATGTACTACCCGTCGAGTAATTTACGCTTATAGAAAGAGCATATACCCATCCTCCCTTGAGAATCTAAACACAAAATGAACATGGAATACCCCACATGTCTTCACCTATTTCAGAAGAAGGGTAAGTAAGAACATCTTCCTTGAGATGTGGGAAAACATAAAGCACATAAAAAACCAATAAGAATCAGCTAGCATCCAACAATCACATACATCCCATTCCATTATCCCTGGTGTCCTCCCCGACACCCACATGCATAAACTGATGCATCTAACCAATCTAGCGTCATCTGATGCCACAACCAAAAACCTTCATGCCCCCACATATCAGAATTTCCATCCAGGATCACATCATATCAAAAGCACCAGGAAAACAACGTCACATCAATAGGGATCGTGGCCCTTTAAAAATCAAGAGGGTAACTCAGAACCCTTTAAGGAATTGTCAAACAATATGTTGTTTAATCCATCTTTAATTAACAGATTTATTATTCGTAGGTCCCAAATTCAGGAAACATAATCAGTAACTATCACAAATAAATTGACATGCTTACAGTGCCAATTTGATCAACATAAAATTAAAACAACAACCAGATTCATTTACATGCATGTTTATATTTAGCCAAAAAATTATCAATTAATCCTAATTTATCTGCTTTTCTGATTTTTTTCAAGAACGCATATCTATCCGAAGAAAGCATAGATATCACAATTTCTAAAAAAATAAGAGGAAACAACATGCGATCAATATCAATTTATTTTTAAAGTTAAAATAGTTATTATTTAAATTACATGGTCATCTAGTGGGATTAAACATGCTAATAATGCAGTTGCATGTAAAAGAAAAGAGAAGCAACAAATCCCCTACCTCAAACAGTTACTCACGTTCTTTATCCACACAATGGGTCACGATCCTCCTCTTGTGACAACTACATCCACAAGGGGATGACACGGTACGACTGCACCAACCAAACCCCAAGAAAAACCCCATTAGAAGCATGTATATTACATTATATAATATAGAAAGGAGAAATAGTAGAATATGATCTCTAAAGGAACGACATTAAAACATACCTTATATTGAAGATTGATCGATATAACTTGGTTGCATCAAAACAGATCAGAACCAATATGAGGAGTAATGTTTTATTGTGAATCTCTTACCGGAGGGATTGAACGGTTGTATCATCTCATAGACAAGAACAAAGAGGAAGAATAATCGAGGAAGATATCTTGTCCCTTTTGAAGATTTAATGGGGCGACGGTTTAAGATACGCTTAATTCCTCATTAAAATAGGATCACATTAACACATGAGGTTTGACTAATTAATAACATCCCGAGCCATAGAAATAATTAATATAGGATTTATGGCCTTTTAATCGGCTTTAAGAGTCTATAAAATAAGGCTTTAAATGTATTTTACGTCAATGGAAATGTTAAAGATGAGAAACTATTAGAAGCTGGAAACACTATACACCTACCGTTAATGTACACCTACAGTTAGAGGTTACTGATAGACCTCACCATTCTAGAAACATTGTACACCGACCTTTACTATACACAAAACATTACTACACACCTACCGTTAGAGGTTACCGATTCAGGTTACTTATAGACCTCACCATTCTGGAAACAATGTACACCTACCGTTACTATACACCTATCGTTACTGAACACCTATCATTACTATACACCTACTGTTACTGTACACCTACCGTTAGAGGTTACCGATAGAGGTTACCGATAGAACTCACCATTCTGGAAACACTGTACACCTAGAATTATTGTCCACCAACCGTTAGAGGTTACCGATAGAGATTACAGGTAGACCTCACCATTATGGAAACATTGTACACCTACCATTACAGTACACCTATCGTTACTGTACACCTATCGTTAGAGGTAACCAATAGAGGTTACCGATAGACCTCACCGTTTTATAAACATTGTAGACCTAATGTTACAGTACAACTACCGTTACTCTACAACTACCATTACTATACACCTACCATTAGAGGTTACTGATAAATCTCACAGTTCTGGAAACACTGTACACCTATCGTTACTCTACACATACCATTACTGTACACCACCCCATAGAGGTTACTGATAGAGGTTACCGATAGACCTCAACATTCTAAAAACATTGTACACCTACCATTACTATACACCTACCGTTACTATAAATCTACCATTTGAGGTTACCGATAGAGGTTACCGATAGGCCTTGACATTCTGGAAACACCGTTCTCTGAACCTCACCGATAGAACAATGTTCACTAAACCTCACTGATAGAAAACTGTTCAGTAATCCTCACTTATAGAAAAATGTTCACTTAACCTCACCGATTGAACATTGTTCATTGAACCTCACTTATAGAACATTATTCACAGAACCTCATAGATAGAACATAGTGCACTCAACCTCACTGATAAAACACTACTCACTGAATTGGAAATTTGGAAAAGTGATGGGGATAAGTCACGTTGACCTCCCAGAACACCTCAAACACCATATTTTCACAAAGTAATGGGCCGGAGATGTTCGGGCCATTACACATTAAATCCTTAAAAGATATATTATAAAAATATTTCAGAACACAGGAGGACGTTATAGGGCCTACAAGCTAAAGGAATTATAAGACCCATTACATCTCGTTGGGTGCACAATTTCTTTTTCAAAAAAAGGTGCATGGAACCCTATGATTGTTCATGTATTATCAACTATTTAATAATATTATCATAAAGAACCAGTACCCAATTATTCTAATAGATTATCTCTTCGACTAGATCTACATATTCAGTGTCTTCACGATGATAAGATTGAAATTGGGATACTATGAGGTGTGAGTTAGTAACATTCAAATACCATGTATATAATTTTGAAGGAGATATGGATTGTATGATTGTTTTATATGTGTTGCAGTAAATCAAAATCACCTAATGATTCAATATATTTTATGATCCATGTTTTCCACACATACCAAAATACCATTGTTTTCATTTTTTCGGATGATTTCATAGTGTATTCTCAAGAAAATAGATTTTCATTACAAACCCCATGACATAATACTTAGTGTAATAATAGATACTATAATCTATGGTGTGCTCCCAAAATTTTTATTTTGTGTTGATAAATCTCACATATGTGGAAACATATATTATAAGTGACAATAGTTTTGGATACATAAAAGATGACAGTCATTGTTTCTTTAGATCATCACAAGAAGGTATTTAATATTAATTTGTTGTTATGGAGTGATATTTTTTCTCTATATTTTATTCTTAACATTTCAAACCTTACAACACCACATAGATATTTGACCATGAAAGGTTCGCAATTTACATGGTTTGATGAATGTTATAATCCCCTTCAAGTGATTAAATGAAGGCCGACTCTAACAACTATACAGATTTTCTACCACCTATAAGGGGCTAAATGGATCATTTTTTTCAGAAATAATTATGATAGAATATATTTTAATGAAAAGGAAATGAGTCATATCATATAATACTTCTTATTTTATGACTCATTAGTATAATTATCCAATACATAACTAACAGTTACTACTGTGGTTCTTCACCTATGTTGTTGAAGAAATTATGTTCTAGTGAAATAGCTCATATTAAACACAGACAATAAATTCCTCATGTACATATAGACTCATTTATACATGAACCTATGATATAATAGATTTGTTGAATACATACATTAAATAAATATTTACCATTCTTCCTCACCATGTAAGGGTGATGAAATTACTAATTCTTTAATAAAAATACATGAGATCGTGTAGTTTTGGACGATATTAGTGAATGGAATTTGATGGTTATTCTTCTAAAATGCATCTAGATATTCATCGGTTTCATTAAATATCTTTCTACGTGGTTTAGGTTGTGACCAAATTACCATTGGATTGAGAAAATAGGTGGAAAGTTTTAGACCTAAATCGATTAGTCTAGATAGAAATTCTTCAGGTAAGTACCAACAACATGGAAGGTTTGTTAATGGGGATGAGATCAAAGATATTCATAGGCGTGTATTTTTAACTTCAAATATGTGATAAGACTTAATGCATGAATGAAAATCCACAAAGTGTTAAGTAAATCCATAAATCATTAAGATATGCCTTGAATTACTCCACCAGTATTGGTGGCATAGGCTGAAGAATTAGATTGAAATCTTCGTTACATGGTTTTCCACCACATTATAAGGGAAAGTGTAGAGTCAATATCTTGTAAGTCTCTTATAATCATTAACTATACCATAGTGTAAAGAAGATTACTATAATAATGATATCATAAAATGGTGAAAAAATTATACTTGAGGCTGTGATTTTATGTAGATAATTGGGGACAAGTTAAAAAATTTATTTCAATTATTTTCTCTTAAGCATACCTTTGGTGTGGATGAATATGAGTGACTTTATATCTGAGACTCCATTCTAATTCACCTGGTTCCACATACAATTATATCTAAATGTGATTGTGAACCTATTTATTAGTTATGTATGAGGTTACAAAAGGCATTTTGAAAACATTTACTATTATGTACAACATACCACCCTTAGTCTTATGGTCAGTACGATTGAAATATATAGGTACTTGAAGAAATTCATTTGAATGTGTCATTAAATTTAGAGGATAGTATGAAAATAATATGTCTCAATCTATGTTTTCTAATAATATTAGTTATCATGAAAATAACCAAATGGATATACATGTGACACTATATGATCATCCACTCCAATTAATCTATGTTGGATAGAGGTACAACAAGTAGCACATCTATGAAACCATTTCATTTTGGAAATATTGGAAAGGTATAACTAATCACCAAATGTATGAAAAAGGATAACACAAGGTAGAATTCACATGTTGACCAACCTCACAATATTTTGGAGTTTTAGGTGGCAGATCAGGTATTCTTAAAATTATCACTTAGATCAATTCATGAATGCATATATGTAGGCATGGAAAATTATTTACTATTTCTATTGTCACTTTTAGGATCATGGAGATGATCATTAAAATAATGTATTAGACAACTCTTTCTCAGTGATACATGGATATGAATGATGTTTTCTATGTTTATCAACTCTATTTGTATCATTACATCACATTAAAATATTTTTAATCCTATGTATAATTAGATACTGGTTGATACTTATTTTTATGAGTATCCATTTTATGTCATCGATTGTTGCGTGAATCGTCTCTATGGTCGGACATTCCCTACTTTTCACTTGACAGGGTAGAAAAACCATGTACAAGACTATACAAAAGTATTAAAATATGATATATATATATATATATATATGTGTGTGTGTGTGTGTGTGTGTGTGTTAATTGATTAGATTTATTGTAATATTCAACACAAAAAACACCTAAATGGAAACCCAAGGTTGAGCCATTTTTGGGAGGCAAGGTTGTATGATCATTGTATTTCAACGTGGTAAAAATCATTACTATTTTTATTGAAACCATTTCATTTTGTTTAATGGAATTTAATAAAGTGTTAATAGTGGTTCCAGGAGTGATCAAGAACGGTTCATGACTTGGATTACATGTTTCTTGGAGGAATTGGTTGAGGCACAAAATTAGTGCATCGCTTCTACTAAATGTGTGGACCTCATAGAGGTTTTCTTGGTCTATAATAATGTATATAATGTGCCAAAAAACTTTAGAAACATGGAATTTATCCCATTATGACCACACAAAATTTTTGTGTATTGTTTTTCTGACTTTTTTCAAGACTATATATTGTGTGGACTTCTAAGAGGTTTCAAATTCTCACTTTTCACATGGTAGGTCTAAATATGAAAACAGACAATGTGACGGGTGTGAAAAAGAAATGTCATTTCAAATGATTGGTGCACAGTTTGTGTTCAATATAGTAAAATAAAAATCCTTATTAAAAAATAGAAATTATATTTTCCCCATTTATTCTCTTTATCATAATATCCATCTTCCTCCCCATCTTTTACACAACCATCAACTCATAGAACACCCATATTTTAGTCTTGTAGGATTGCTATAACTTCTTAATCTAGACTCTATTTTGATCACCACCACTCATATTTCACCCCCCTAAACATGTCTACCACTCAATGTTCTTATTTTATTTCGTCATCTACCCATCATCAGTGGAGTCTCAATGCAATCAAATATACCCTATTTGTGGGGAATTTATCTCTTTTTCTCTTTTTCTCTCTTTCCAAAATAAATATTATCTTAATACTGAAGGAGTAAAATTCAATATTGATAAAATATTCTATCTAGTACTTTTATCTAAACATATTATGGATTATAATTTATTGTCATTATCCCTCATACTAGACATTATATTAATTGCACCTAAAATAAATACTTCATTATTTTTATATAAACCTGATTCAATATGATCTATAAGACCCCATAAAATTATACAGATTCATGAACTGAACATGAACCACTACATAAGGTGTATTTTATTAATTTTCCTTGAAAATTATTACTGAACTAATCATAACATCTCTCATGTGAGTTTCTTTTTATTCCTATTATAATGAATGAATAAATTGAATCAAACAATTTGTAATATAGTGTGTATACATAAACTTATCCTCTATGATAACTTGTAAATAAAATGAATAATGAATTAAATTAATGGACAGATTACATGAATATACTTATTTCCCTTTTATTATATATATTTCTATTCACTATTATTACAGATCTTGATAACACTATTAATGGAATGGTATGCTTTGGGTAAAAAAGGATTCCCATCATTGAATGTATTAGGATATATCATTGTAAGAAAAAAATTAATTTATGGGACCACCAATTATGTCACCAAAAACTGTCTCAGTCAATTTATTTCATACATGAGTGCCAAATAATTTCAATGATGATTCATTTTCACCTAAGGAAAATTAGGTTTCCTTTGATCATAACATTATAGATATATTAATGTCCTAAAACATAGACCACCTTAGATTATCTCTATATGGTCCAATGTATTATATCAGGTGATTATCATGGAAATTTTAATTGGCTCATTTAGAATCATTTATAGTGAAATAGCATCGGTTCATCACATTGATTATACGCATAAAATATATCCCAACATTGTTGTTTATCAATAGGAGTGGGGTCATACTTTTATGGTCATGGATGTTAGGGGACCACATCAGGTACCATGTGATTATTATACTTTTAAATCATGTAAATTTAACTTTTGTACCCAACAATTTAATGATAATATGTTCATAGGCATACATATTACGTCAAAGTAAAGAGGTTTTTTCAAGTGTCCAAAACAGATCTTGCTCGAAGCATGGTATATATGTATTTTTCATTTATTACTTATTATAAATTCCCAAAATTAAATTTTATATACACATTATGTATCTAAATTAGAAAATATTTGGGTGTCCCAATTAGTTTTAGTAATAACACTTTTGGGCCACCACTTTCTACCTTGTAAGATTACTTGGATGCAGGTAATGAGAAAGGGAAGAACCCACCAATGGATACATGAATTCTTTATATAATGGGAGGTTGTGAGAAAATTACTATTCAAGTTTGTGGTATTCTTATAGGAAATATTTTTGGTCATTTTAATCTTTTGTATATACTATTACTACATTATATGTCTACTACCATGAAAACATTTTTCAATATAATACTATCATAAAATCATTATTATATGATATTGTTGTTGATTATGTTTGTTTACTATTGTGAAATTTATTATTAATTTTACCTAAAAATTATCAATACTTCGTTATATTTTTTATTTACCGTAATTTTCCACTATATTAACGTTTTTTTAGTCTCACTACCACGCCAACAATACCCTTGTTTCTAGTCAGCATCCTTTGGTATACATGGTACCACACATGAGGAAATGATGCCCTCCGAATTGGTTACTTTTGAGTAAACTAGGTACATAACATTAAAAGATAGATGATAAAATAAATTTAAATACTATTAATTAGATATTAAATTAAATATGTAATTTTTAATTCAATAGTAATAACTATCTTTGTAACTTAATGATAAAAAATGATTAAATTGTTATGGGGTTTGTAGTCTATAAATATTAATAAGTGATGTTTATCATGTTCAATTTTATGTATACAAGTAATAAAACAGTTAAATAATTAAAATAAAAAAGTAATACTATGTTAATTATATATGTATTTATTATATTATTTTTAATAAATCTTTCTAGGGGTTTTGTGAACACGTTAACTTAAAACTTTTATAGAATAATATACACTTCTTCTTTTTGACACCTCATTTTTCTTAAACCAGACGTCTAATGGGACTGGTATTTTGAGATGACAAAACCCACTTGGAAAAGAAAAATAATACTGAGAAACAATTGGTTTTGACTGTATTGATCTTAAATGATCAAATATTAGAGGGAAGAGAGGATATGATTTTCCCTTTTCTAAATATGGTATGTGGTAAACAAGTAAACACATGAAACTCTGTTATATAATAAATTCTTTTACCAATTCAAGAGGATTAAAATTTTAATAACTTTTTATACTATAATTATAGTCTTGATATAAGACAATCCAATGTGATTTTAGAATGATTTTTGTGTTATATTGAGGCCATATCCCTTTATTTTATTCATTTTAACTCATTTTAACCTTTGTTGAGGTGATAAATATTTTTCATGGTTATTATTAATTATTAAGATAACTTGTGTTCCCCTAAGTATGTAATAATATTTACTATGATAAAAAATATTTAATCCTTTTTAAAAAATAATTTCATTTAATTAAAATAAATTATTTTTTATATCTGTTTGAAAATTGGGAAGAAACCGTTTCTAGAAATGTGTTTTCTTAAGAATAAAAAATATTTTATAATAAATTAATGTATAATATTGATTATTATGGAACTAAATGTATTATTATAAATAAAATTCTCCTAATTTTACATTTAAACCAAATAAAATTTGAAAGGAATTATGGAAATATATTTTTTAATGATACAAAACAAAAAAAAATTTGATGGGATACAAATAGGACAAGAATCATTATAATTCTAAACACCAAATTATAAGTTAAAAACTATATTTGTAAAATAATTTTACTAATTTGATAACATATATATATTTATGTTATATAAGATAAATTTAATTAACATTATATCATTATTATTTCTTGAAAAATGATAAATGTGACAACAATTGGATGATCAATATTTCTCACTATTAACAAAAAATTCAGTCATTTCTGAAAAATATCTAAAATTCCACTAGATATAATTTCTTCATAACGATTTAAAACGGTAAATTCATGTTATAAATTTTAATTTATACAATTATGGAAATTTAGTTTTATTAATATTCATGAATAAATATTGGTTAACAATGTTATAGTTTCTTAATAATGAGAATCTTACTTATTATAATTGAACCTCATATGTTCTGTTCATCACCCAATTAGTAATTCCATACTCGAAATATCAATAATTTCAACTCATAATAAAATTTTTTTAGTTATTCATACTAAAATATTCATTTCACCATGTTTCAACATTTATTTTTTAATTTAGTAAAAGTACATTATCAATATAAGACATCTGATTTTGTAATACTTCATATCTAGTAAAAAAATCTTGATATGATCTTCATAATAAGATAGAATATTTTCCAATACCATTTCATCATAGTTCATTACATGAATTGTGTATTTAATATACATAATCATTAATTATGTAACACCCCAAGCTTCTACAGTACATTTCCCTTTGAATAATGTAATACCGTGTGTTGTACGCAACATCGAGTTCTAACACACACCACAACCGATCAAACTAGCCGTTATGAATAGTAATACCAAATTTTTGAAATTATAAATTTTTTATATTTCAAAATGGACCTCAATTTTGGATTCGGAGTATCGAATTTATCCTAAGGTGAAATTTTGGTACTTTTCGGATAACTTTAAAATTTTGATGAATAGTAAAAAATACTAAATTTTAATTAAAAACAACTTTTTTAATCAAAAAAATTAATAGTGATAAATTATGAATTTGAGTGGTTTTAAATTATATTTAGAATATATTTTTACCATCTAATACAATTTTGGTCATTTGACATCATTTCACAATTAAACCGAACATAAACAAGTATCAATCTTTGGATAGTTATTATATCTTAAAAACACGCTTTTTGTTTTAACAGCAGGAATTAATTTTAAATTAATTTTTGCCACTTCTGTGTTTTGAATTTGGAAAAATGGATTCCATATTTGGAATCAGTATGTTCATATTTTGTGAATAGATAACTTTTATTTTTAGACATTTTGAATAATTACTACGGTAAATATTTTATTTACCATGGTTAAGGGTAAATCCGGTAAATAAGGGTTAAAAAATAATATTATAATAATAATAAATTACCCTAAAATGTGTCCTAACCTTATTGGTGGACACCTGTCCGACCATGGACATCTTTGGGTCGATTTCGGGACCCCATCGAGCCACTTGTAGGTGATAGAGACACTTTATTTTAATTATGTTAAAATAAGTACAAAAATGACAAAAGAATATATCTTTTAGAAAAACAATTTTTACATAGGGTTATATATGTTTTATTTTAGAATATAAATATTCATTAGAAATATAAAAAGATTTCATATATAATGATATTTTATTTGTAATTTTTAGACTTTAAATAATTTAATTTATTTATGACACAATTTTGATGCAGTAATTACCATAATAGTGAAAAATAAAAATAATTGATATTATAAATACCCAAATAAATATAATTTGAGACTTTTAATGAATTATAATAATTTTCTAAGATAATATGACATATTAGGATATATTTAATTGACTTTTTTCGAAGTAATAATTTTGTTATGAGTTTCACAAAAATCAACTATTGAATAGTGTCAAAATTGACATAAAAGAGTTTTTTTAAAACAAATATTATATTATTAATTGATATTAAATTCCTAAAAATATAAGGTTCGGCCAAGAGACTTATATCATGATAGTTATATAATTAATGGACCACTTGGGGGTCTCTTGGATGTATATAATAAGTCTATTAACCATATAATATTAAAATACAAAGAGACATTGTAAAATGGAAACTAATTAACTAAAAGTTAATACTTAATGATAAGGTTAATATAATGACCCAAACCAGTATAAATTCTATTGGTTGAGTGGTTTTTTTCCTATCCCCACCTTAACCTTTAAATAATCCACTTGGAAGCCATTAGAAACCGAATATGAATTTATTATAAAATAATATTTCTAGCTTTTCCAAAGGTGCCCCTCACCCCTCTTATAAAAGGGCACTCCTCCTTCTCATTTCTTCACACCTTAAAAGGCTTTTGGTACCACAAAACTCTGACCAAATACTCTCCCAACTACCCTAAATTCAGTCTAGAGGCCTTAGTTTGATCAGAAAGCCAACCTAAGGAGCCCTTTTCATCAAGTCAAACGGAAGAACCCGAAGAAGAGGTACTCTTTTCACCACCCATTTTCAAGTTCCTTTCTTCTTCCACTTCTTCATTCATTGTTATTACCATTCTAAAATAATAACTCCAGTATCTTATATATACTGTGATGTTATTATAAATATGGTACAACCATATTCAGTATTCTATCCACCCTTTGAATAACATGTCTCCATATGTGCGTACGTACGGCTTACCGTCTCCACGTCGTGGTGTAATTGTTATTCAATATATTATTATTTGGATGGGTATAATAATGATGTGTAACTCAGGTAAATAATAAATATAACATTTTAATTATTCTTTATATATGATATACCATCCATTTATATATTATTTAAATATCAAAAGAATGATATTGTCGCTCGTGCGTA
Organism: Viscum album; assembly: GCA_963277665.1. NCBI lineage: Eukaryota > Viridiplantae > Streptophyta > Magnoliopsida > Santalales > Viscaceae > Viscum > Viscum album. The sequence goes on from OY728151.1 coordinate 112,497,824, forward strand.
CGTACGGACTACCGTCTCCACGAACGTGATGAGATTCATTCTCCATCGTATCCATTCAAGTATAATTATCATTTGATGATTTAAAAATTTTATTTAAGGACTTGATATCATTCTGGATATGAATAATATACAACCTATCCATTACAAACATGGATTACGTGACAAAACATATAAAAGAAAACGAGTAAGTTAACACCAGAAACAACGATAATACTGAGATATTATTAACAAATCAATGTTAAAAGATAATATATGATATCATATTAATGTATATGATTCTTGTATAATTTAATAACAATTATTTTACCATAATACAAAAGGTTAACCTACCCCAACCATGTAAAAGTACAAGTTAAGGTTTATTTCACAATCTCTTCATTATCCGAGGTTGTTTATACGTAATTATCTACTGGGATTTATTTATCATCCACATCCATGTTTCTTCGAAAAGTATTTCAAAAAGATTTAACTATTTAAAATAATATGGGTTAAAGTCATTTATACCCTTGTTTGACATTTTATAAGAGGTTTATAAAGGAATCTTTCCGTCATTTTCTAAACAATGTGCTTTTAACCTTTTCGACAGAATTAATGTAAGAATGTTTTTAACGTATACGGTGGGTGCAGTTATTTTCTGCCGTTATAAAATCGTCGAAGATTCCCATATAAGCTTATAAGAATATTATCAAATAAAATGTTTTATTTTATAAATATATGACTCTTAAATGATTTCAAAAATAGAAAGAGATATTTCTCTAAAAAGAGTTTTGATTTCATCTATGTCAACATCCTTTGATAGATTTTACGATAATTTGTAGTTGATTTATTATGATACAAAACTTCTATATTGTACTGAAGGTTTTGTGATATGTTTGACTGTGGATGTGTTATTTTTATACCATTCATATTTTATGGTGAAAGTATTGACATTTCGTATGCTAGTTTTAATACGAATGTTTATGTTATGTTTAAACCTTTTCATATGGGAATGCATTGGACTTAATATGTGACGGGTGGAGCCCGCTATAGCTCCTCGATGAATCGGTAGGTCTCATGAGACAAACTAGTGTCTTGGCACAAGGCCTTGGCAAAATATTATTTGTAGTCTTGGTACGAGGCCTTGGCTATGTGGTTATGATAGTCTGGCATTGTGCATTCCATCATTATGAAAGTGGTTATTGATATTTCATGTGATTATTCGATTAGTATAATATCCATGTGAATAAGTAAATGGTATTATTTCATATTATTTTTGCCATATTATGTTTTAGTTCAAGTTTAAAAGGCTTTTGTTTTAGTTATACATTTCCTTAATTGTTTATTCTTATTTATGAAAGTTTCCTCTATATTGTTATCCTTACTGGGAATTTGAGCTCACCCCTTTTATATGTTTTATTTTTCCCAGGGTATGAAGAAGTAAATTATGAATGACCTGCATGGATATTATGTGGGGATATGAGTGTTGAATATGAAGAAAAGATGTTGTTGTAGTTTTCATTTTTATGATGTAATGTAAGACTTATGAATATATCTAGTATTTCCATGGCTACTAAACCAATCAGTCTTTCGAGATTTGATCCTTCTTGTGATCATGACAATGTTATGTAATAATGCACCGACTCTGGGTAACTAGGGTCGGAGCATTAAAAATTAGATATGGAACACACTATTCACATCAAATAGTTTGAGTGGTATTTCCAAAAAATATTCCTCAATTCCAATTTGGTCAAATCATTCAATTGGATTGATGTATAGAAGATATATATTAGGTATCTTTCCAATCCTTATAACACAATTCTATAAAAATACCAATAAAAATACATGATCTTACACAAAAAATTTCTAATCCTTCTTTGGATATAAGTATAGATATTTCCTCTATGTTCAGTATCTCTGATATAAACACGAATATGTATCACATTTTCTGTTCTGTCCTCAATATGTTCTAGTTCTAAAATAAGTATTCACTAATGTCATATGAAAACTTATTTGGATGAAATATTTTCCTATAAAATCCTTCAGACAGTTCTAATTGTATTCGTGGGTTAAATATATTATTATATGATAATTCTATCAAAGCTAAATAATTACCCTGTATAACTTGAAATTAAACTTATCACAAACTCCTCATGTATTCATATGTTTGAGTAGACTTTTAAGACTATAAATATTTCTCAATATTGTATGAATTTTTCTATGTATCTCAGTAATGAGATCCTTATGAATAATTTTTTATGTTTTAATATAAATAATGGATCATAATTACATACAATCAACGTGTCGGTCACCATGAATTCACAAAAACTCATGAATCCAATTTTTTAGGTGATGAAGAGGTAGATACTGCTTTATAATGAAGAAATTTGTAGACCTTGTAATCTAATAAATAATAACACATATAAAATTATTCTTAATATCTTGAATGGCCTCATGACCTTTAATTTTTATGTATTTTTGATAATCCACCAATCAATGGTTGAGGGGGAACTTTTCCATGTCCCAGAGGATTAAGTGATAGATTACACGACCTGTATGTCTTATAGTAATTCATCATAAACTAGAAAACATGGAATTGACCCTCCTAAAAAAATATTTTTTTAATCTCTACACCTTCGAAAGGATGGTCAGAATGATTTCCTATATAGAGATACAACTGCATGGTACTGATGGAAATGTCATAACCTCTCATTTAACCAAATCTGGTCACCTTTGATCTGGTAAATGTCCCTGCTCTGAATCCTCATCTAGAGCCTTGTTCCTTATATAGTCAATCTAGTTGCATTAACATTTCATGTGGCCCGAAGGCCATGATTTTTCCCAAATTCCTTTAGGTGGCCATAAATCTATAGTCTTTTTATGGCCTTGGGTGGTATAGGACCTTAAAGGACATGAGTGAAAAAACAGTGGACTGAAGGCCCAAACAGATGAATAAATTTGGCTGTTACAGTACCTAACAATACCTATTATAGGAATTCTATAATACCCATAAATATTTCTCCACTTGGATTTGATCTTGGGTTCAAGGATGTACATGATGATTCATCACCAACCAGGATAAGGCTTTAGTGGAAATTATTCATCATATGAATATTTGGTAATATAGTGGAAACACCAATAGTAATATAATACTACTTCCACATAGGATAATTGATATTTTTCATGACTCCATTAGAAAATTTTTATGTCATCATTAACATGTTCACAAACCATGAATATTGTAGCATAGTATTTAATTTTGGGCATCATATTTTCTCACAAAAAAATTCTCTTAAATCCTTATACAACATAGTGCTACCATGGTGTATGGTGAAATCCAAGATATAGGTATCATAATGTAATTAACTCCTTTTCATTGGTATTGATAGACCATGTTGGACTCACATATTTTGAAAATCCAAAATCATTATTTTGATAATCTCAAATCCTTATTTTGATAATCTCATGTCATTATTATGATAATCCCAAATAATTATTTTGATAATCCCAAATCATTGTTTTGATAATCCTGAATCATATTTTGATAATCCGAAATCTTGTTTTCATTTAACTGAGAACCATTTCTTCATTCTATGGTAATTATGTTTCATTAATGTTTCCTATTCCTATAGAGTAATATTCATATACTCTCAATCTCACTGCTTGATTGATTAAGATTACAGTGAAAAATTTATCCATGTACAAGGTTACAGTTACAAGGTCACCATTACAGGGTCACCATTACAAGGTTAGAACTACATGGTCACCATTACAAGGTGACTGTTACAAGGTTATAGTTACAAGGTCACCGCTACAAGGTCACCATTACATGATCACCAGTGTAAGCATACTATTAAAGGTTACAGTGAGAGACTGCCGATGTGAACCTACTGTTGAAGCTTACCGATGTGGAGGCTACCATTACCAGTCTACCGACACTTATTCTTCCACACATTTTCAATTTATAAATATTATTCTAACAGTCATATTTGATAAAATAAATGATCTAACATTAATTAATGATGATTTTAAACATTTTAGGAGACAATAATATGGAATGTATGAGGTACGAGAATGATTTAATGTGATCTACTCATTCCTATTATCAGACCTGAAATATAAAAGGAAAATACAGCAAATGAAAATACCCATAAATTACATGGAATTTTTTTTCCTAAATTCTTTTGGATTTTACGAGTACACATTTTCTAACAGCACCGGATTTCGAGGCCCGGAGGGCCCGAAATCAATTTCTGAAGTTTAGCTCGAGTACTTTCAGTGAAAGAACGAGTGGGTTTTTTTATCTTTTGAACCGGTGCTTGGAATTGAAATCTGAGGGCACCGATGGAACCACAACACTGGTAATTGCTTAAGAGGACTTTTACCAAAGGTGAGAGGAGTTGTTAAAATTTGGGGATTAATAAAGAATTGAATAAAATTTGTGGTACAAATTTTTTTTCTAACCTGAGTGGTTTTATCTAACATAAAAAAGATAGGGTGGGACCCACTGGAACCCTAACTAACCATGTGAGGGTAAATGTGATATGGGGCCCGCACGAGCCCCAACCATTCCCATTCCCTAACTCCCTAACTCCCTTCATTATGTGAGTAACTCCCCTCTCTCTCCCTCATTGAAATTTCCAACATAACATCCAATTAATTAGAAAACTCAAGTTTAATTAATTATGTGATTATGATTTTGATTTATTTAATTTGAAATGCATTCCATGATTTAATAAAATAAGAGGATTCTTATTTTATTTGGGGTTTGCTCATTGTGTTGAGGATTTGAAGAGAGAGTTCATTTATCTTTTGAAGAACATCCTCCTTCCGCGAAGAACGAAACCCTTCGACAAAGAATGTTGTCACCACAAGGAGAGACGACGTGTCATTCCTTCATCTCTTCATATCTAGGGTGAGACGTCGTCCCCTCCTTTGACGCACGCCAATGTCGTCTTTGAAACATAACCTCGTGGATCCATATTTCACGTCGCCATAAAACGTCAACGTTTATCGATGTATGGGTGTGTTTATGAATGGGAAACGTTGTTTTCCCTTCCATGTTATTGGTTCTCTCTAAAACTTTTTCTATCAAACTAATGCGGAAGGAACTAGACCAAAATAACACGATATTATTCCTCCACCGTTCCTGTTGTATGGTGTTCTCCAACAGTTCTTGAGTAGTGAATCAAGGCATGTTTTCGGAGCCGATCAGAGGCCCGAAAACATCGAAAACGACCTCAGAACATCAGAACGAACTCGATACATGAGTTTTGAAGCAAACGGATCATCAAATCAAAGGACGGATGCCTCGCGAGGCATTCGAGCCAGAGTCATCATTTCTGGAAAATTTCAGAATACACTGTATGTCCTTACAAAGCACATGCCGTGTAGTACAAGCGTTCATCGGTTGAAGTAACAGACATCAGAAGAAATGACACACGGCGTGTGACACCGGTCACTTGGCATGTACTGTCCACATGGTTTGACAGAGAAGGCGTTTATGGACATGGCGTGTATTCAAGGGAAATACATGAACACAGACAGAAATACACGACCACGAGGCATGACGTGTATTATCTTCATAGAAAGGCAGAAGCAGATTCACGAGGCTCGGTGTGTAATCTGGGTGATACATGGACACGGGCAAAACCACACGGCCATGAGGACCGGTGTGTACTACAACCACCATGGTATAAGTGGCTTCGCAAGGCCCGACGTGTAATCTGGGTGATACATGGACACGGGTATAACCACACGTCCAATAGGCACAGCGTGTTTTTCAGAAATACACAGACACGGGGTGGAGTACACGGGCATGTACTCCACCACACTGCCAGACATGGCCATCGCACATGGAACCAACCATAGAGGTTTGGACATGGCATGTAGCCATAGTACACGCCATGTATTTACATACCTACACGACCAGCCCTGTGGCACGGGCCGTATCACAAGGGCAGTACTCGGTGTCTGATGACCCGACATGTATCTCTACCTACACGTCGTGTACTTTTGTAAAATGGCTTCGTCGTCTTATTCTCTGTGACTCGGGTGCGTGTTTATTGGTTTTCCCCTATGACGTGAGATGGAACGTTAGGATGCATCATCTATGGTCTTCGTGACGGTTGATGTATCCACCCCTTTGACTCGAGGAGCGGACCCTCCCGGAATCGAGTATGCTGTGTGCGGGAACCCTAGAGGTGGCTATGACTGTGACGACGATGATGACATTACTTGGATCCTACGTGGGTTCTGCAGTGAGGAAGACTTTACTTGGATCCTCCGTGGTTTTGGAAGCAATGGTTACTGTACTTGGATCCTATGTGGGTTTGAAAGAAATGGTTACTGTACTAGGATCCTATGTGGGTTCGGCAGTGCCGACTTCTATACTTGGATCCTACATGGGATCGGTAGGGGAGATGATTTAGAGGATACATCTATCATATTCATCCCTCTTCGTGAGTAGTATACTTGTGTGAGATGAGTCTTGATTTTTAGTCATTATTATCGATATGATTGACATACATTCCTGTGTGGATTGGGTTGTGCTTTCCTGTGTGGATTGGGTTGTGCTTTCCTGTGTGGATTGGCTTGTGCTTTTCTGTGTGCACTGGGTTGTACTTGAGCTCATGAGTTGGAGCCGAACTGGAATTGATGACTTAGGTATATGTATTGGAATATACCCTAGTATAGTTGGTTGATACTTCGTGTTTGCATCCTTCCTTTGTGTTTTATCCTTTGTGGATTCTAGGAGACCTTTGAGGGTCTCATGGTGCCTACTGAGTATCGTATACTCACCCCTACATGGGTTATTCCCGCACTACGTTGTGTTGGTTGTAGATGATGTAAATCGCTGATCGTTGTTGAGGATTGTGGAGAGGGATGGTACCCAGAGGTGGACTATCAGGCGAGACATACTCGGAGCGGACGGACGTACCCAAGGAGTTGACGAGACTATCTATACCCACCCTTCATGTGGGAATTACGGAGGATGACTTGGTGAATCCTGATTTACACTACTGTTGATGTTATTTCTTTTCAGTTGTACTGTACTTTCAGTTTTGTTTGTATTTTGGCCCATTTACTTTTCAGTACTTATTTTTTTACTCAGTTTACTTAGTCTTTACATCAGCATGCATATTCTGTGGGGTTTGTTTTCTTATATAATCGCAATGACTTCCCTTTTATCGGGATTTACACCTTTGTTTCTAGTCACCAGCCCCTGGCCTATGGAAGGCGGGCTTGGGGTAGTCATGGCATGAGCTCCGAGGATGGGTCATGACAAATTGGTATCAGAGGAGTCGGTTTTACCGCAGAACTTAGGACTCTGATAAATTATTCTATGTGAAGAAATAGTGATTAGGGTATTGAGTGTAGTTATTAGTCCAGAGAGTCCAGTGTTGGTGCGGCGGCCGATGTATCCATATACTAGGACCCTTAATTCTGATTTCCGACTCAATGCAAGAAAACATTGATTGCATGTGTGTTTCAGAAGATTTATTTGTGATTACATTGTTTCAGCTCACTGGGTATATTGTATTAACCGTAGAACACCTTTTTCTTTTCAGGATGGCCTCATGATGGAAGATAGGGTTCTGAGTTTTGTGCGAGATGGAATCCCACCGAGTGACGTGGCCACGGTGCAGGGCCCCATTACCGCAAAGGCACCGACGGTACCTCTACCCGCAGAGCCACCGATGCAACCTGCCCCAGCAGTTGAGAGTGCAGGTCACCTGAGTGCAGTGCACACTTTTCAGCATAAGAGGCCGCCCAGGTTCCATGGGGAGATGGACCCTCAGGCAGTTGAGGACTGGCTGGAGGCAGTTGCTCGAGTTTTCTTATTAGTGGGGACACTAGCTGACCTCAGGGTGATCATTGCGGCAAGTCTCCTGCACACAGTAGTAGGTAGATGGTGGAGCCTGATGCTCCAGGTGCATGATGAGGCATCATTACTTTGGATGGACTTCGAGAGCCTCTTCCACTCAGAGTTTGTTCCAACCACCCTCCATGTGGTGCACATGCAGGAGCTACTATAGCTGCGGCAGGGTAGCATGACAGTAGCCCAGTACTCGGTGAGATTTACCGATCTCTCACACAATTCCACTGACATCGTACGAGACCCATTATTTCAGGCCCGAACCTCCGAGCAGGGACTGAGGCATGAGATCAGGGCTTCTATGATCTCTCTCAGTATTCCGACATAGGAGGGAGTACTGGAGCGAGCCCTTCTTGTGGAGATCGTTCTTGCTAAGCCTACACTAGCAACGAGACCTACCGCAGGGTGGCACATAGAGGAGTCTTCTATAGCTGGCAGTCGACAGATGTCACAAGGGTCCAAGTGGACCAGACCATCAAGTGGCGACTTGAGGATACTAGTTCAGATGTGCGGGGCACATGCAGCAGATCCAGTCATTCGAGAGGCAGATAGTGCTATGCATGCGGCGGGTAGGGCCACATGGCTTGTGACTGCCCGCCCCGCCATGTAGTGGAGCAGAAGATAGTTGAGGGACCACTCAGGAAGAGGAAAATGTTCGATCGTGGTAGTCCGCAGGGAGCAGGTGGACGAGGCAGAGTAGCTGGCCGAGCAGCAGGTTGTGGGAGACGCTTTGAGGCTCTACCACCACCACCACTAGGAGGTCCACCCCGACCACAGGGATCTGGCGGACAGAGACATACTCAGCTTTAGGCAGTGGAGGCCTACGATTATTACACACCTGAGATGATTCGAGGTAATATATATGTCTACTAAACCCTTGATGCAGTTATTATAGACACAGGAGTGAGTCATTCTTTTATTGCCACTACCCTTGTTCGGATCTCGGAGATTCCGACAGAGCCGTTGGCCCAATCCGTATGGCTAGAGACTCCTACGAGAGCAGACTCAACAATTACGCATTGGTTTTGGTAGTGTAAGCTTACTATAGGAGGTGAGATATTCGGCTGGGATCTTCTTGTAGTAGCGTCGAGACCTTACGACATCATCTTGGGTATGGATTGGTTATCTATGGTCCATTCTCAGATCGAATGTTTTATGCGCAAGGTGCGGTGTATCTGCACATATGGGAGAAGGTTCACCTTCACCAGTGAGAAGGGAGCCTTTGCAGCACAGGATGGACTTACACAGAGGAGAGGAAAGCCGATCACTCATCAGTTAGCTAGTCACATACTAGGAGCGGTTGATGTGCGAAGTCTGAGTTTTTCTGTTTTGGTGGATCAGTACGCGGTCATTTTTCTTGACGACATTCTAGGAATACCTCCTCATAGAGAGGTAGACTTCTATATTGACTTGTACCCCAAGATATCCCTGATATATACCCCAGCATATCGGATGCCTCCCGCTGAGCTTCGTGAGCTATGGGTATAGTTGGATGACTTGCAGGGAAAGCGATTCTTTCGACCCAGTGTTTCACCCTGGGCTTCCCCAATTTTGTTCGCCAATAAGGCAGACATGAGCTTGATATTGTGTGTCGACTAACTTCACCTGAATCAGGTGACTGTGAAGAACAAGTATCCACTTCCGAGGATTGATAGCCTCTCCAATCAGCTCAAGGGAGCACGCTGGTTCTCGAAGGTATACCTCAGTTCGGGCTATCAACATCTCATAGTTCGAGATGAGGATGTGCAGAAGACATCCTTCAGGTGTCGGTATGGCCACAATAATTTCATGGTTATGCTTTTTAGCATAACCAACTCTCCAGCAGTGTTCATGAGTCTCATGAACAGAATCATCTATCCTTACCTTGATCAATTTGTCGTAGTCTTCATCGACGACATATTGATTAACTCGACTACTGAGGAGGAGCACACCTACCACTTGTGGGTTGTACCGGATACACTCTGAGGGAACTAGCTTTATGGTAAGCTCTCAATGTGTCATTTTTGGATTCGAGAAGTCCACTTCTTGGGGCACGTCATCTCTGAGGCAGGAGTTGTGGTGGATCCTGTAATGATCGATGCAGTGCTAGCTTTGGAGCCACCCAGGAGCATGACGGAGGTGGGGAGTTTCCTAGGTCTGGCTGGGTACTATCGGAGATTTGTGCCATACTTTTCCAGAGTTGCAGCACCACTTTCATCTTTGAAAAATAAGGGGAAACTCTTTGTGTGGTCAGATAGATGTCAGCAGATCTTCCAGGAGGTGAGACAGATATTGACCAGTGCACCCATATTGAGGCTACCAGAGGAGGGAGTAGGGTACGTAGTTTACTAAGATGCATCCAGGAATATACTCGGGTGCATCCTTATGTAGGAGCAGGCTGTGATTTCCTATGGATCATGACAGTTGAGGAAACATTAGAAGAACTACGCTACCCATGACCTGGAGTTAGTAGTAGTGGTATTCTCCATGAAGTTGTAGCGACACTATCTGATGGGCGAGCGCTTTACAGTCTACTCTGACCACTAGAGTCTCAGGTCAATCATCACACAGAAGGACCTGAACCTGAGAGAGTGTAGATGGCTCTAGTTCCTCCTGTAATATGACTTTGAGATAGTCTATACTCTTGGAAAGGGGAACGTAGTAGTTGATTCTCTCAGCAGGAGGTCGGGCATTCAACTACTTGGAGAGGTGACGAAGCAGCTAGTCGCGTTGCAGATATCCATCATGGATAGAGATGGGGCAGCCTTTCTACAGTCACTCATAGTCACTCATCCACTAATTCAGTGGTTCAGAGAGACACAATGTGGGGAAATTGAGTGTGAGATGCGACGTGCATAGATATCCTCAGGAAAGGAACCTGATGGATTCTCTATAGGAGGAGGGTACATCATTCTTTTCAGGTGACGTACCATGGTACCAGTTGCATTACAGGAAGATCTGCTAAGGGATATTAAGACATCCCCTCTATCGGTACATCCTGGAGTAGTGAAGATGTACCAGGACCTCAGATGATAGCACTTGTGGTTGGGTATGAAGGAGGCTATAACAGTGTTTGTTTCGCGATGCCTCACCTACCATCGGGTGAAAGAAAAGTACCAGGTACCAGCAGGCTTGGTATAACCTTTACAGGTTCCGGAGTGGAAGTGGGATGATATATATATGGATTTTTTTATAGGGATTCCACGTAATTCCAGAGGACACGACTCCGTCTGGGTGATCGTAGACCGACTCACCAAGTCGTCCAACTTCTTACCCATCAGAGAGTAGGGCTAAGTGGAGAGCTTGTGACACCTCTATATTCAGATGATCGTATGGCTTCATTGTGTTCCATCATCTATCGTCTCTGATTGAGACACTTTATTTACGTCACTGATTTGGAAGGAGTTGCAGGAGGCATTTGGGACGCAACTACTCCTGAACACCGCTTTTCACCCTCAGATGGATGGCCAGATGTAGAGGACCATTCAGAAAATCAAAGACATGCTCCATGCATGTGTCCTTGACTTTGGCCGCAGTTGGGAGGATCTACTAACTTTGGTGGAGTTTGTGTACAACAACAGCTACCACTCCACCATCAGGATGGCACTATACGAGGCATTGTACGACCAACCATGCAGATCACCTCTGTGCTGGACAGAACCTGGGAAGTCAGCACTTGTAGGAACAGAGATGGTCCAGGCCATGATGGAGAAGGTACAGATCATCTAGGAGCGGATGAAGACTTCCCAGAGCTCACAGAAGTATTATGCTGACAGGAGGCGGAGACCACTAGAGTTCGAGGATGGAGACCACGTTTTCTTACGGGTCTCACCTCAATGTGGATTACGTAGATTTGGTCTTGGAGGCAAGTTACCTCCGTTCTTCATCGGACCATTCCAGGTTCTCAACAGGATAGGTGAGGTAGCATATCGCATGACTCTTCATCCTCTGTTGCACAGGGTTCATGCCGTTTTCCACGTATCTCAGCTGAGGAGATACGTGCACGACCCGACACATATCATTGATCATGGGAAGCTGGACATTGATGACAGGGTGACTTTTGCGGAGGTCCCAGTGGAGATCGAGGTTCGACCGGAGTAGGTCATACGTGGACGATCGATTCCTCTAGTGCACATCTAGTGGAAGCACGAGAACCTCCAGAAGAGCACATGGGAGCGGGAGGCTCAGATGCATGCTTAGTACCCTCATTTGTTTTGCTATTTTGTGATTTATCTTTACGAGGATGTAAAGCCCTAAGGTGGGAGTAATTTAAAGACCCATAAATTTCATGGAAATTTTTTTCTTAAATTCTTTTGGATTTTATAAGTACGCAGTTTCGGAAGGCACCTCATTCCGAGGCCCGGAGTGCACGAAATCAATTTCCGAAGTTTATCTTGGGTACATTCAGTGAACGAAATAATAGGTTTTTCTATCATTTGATCCGGTGCTCAGAATTGAAATCTGAGGGCACAGATGGAACCACAGTGCCGGTAATTTCTTAAGAGGACATTTACCAAAGGTGCGTTCCCCCAGGAGGAGTTGTTAAAATTTGGGGATTAATAAAGAATTGAATAAAATTTGTGGTACAAATTTTATTTATAACCAAAGTTGTTTTATCCTACATAGGGAAGTTAGGGTGGGACACGCTATCACCCTAACTACCCATGTGAGGATAAACGTGATGTGGGTCCTGCATGAGACCCAACCATTCACATTCCCTAACTCCCTAACTCCCCCCTTTATGTGAGTAACTCCCCTCTCTCTCCCTCATTAAACATGCCAACATAACACCCAATTAATTAGACAAGTCAAGATTAATTAATTAATTGAATATGATTTTGAATTTTGTAATTTGAAAGGCATCCAATGCTTTAATAAAATAAGAGGAGTCTTATTTTATTTGGGGTTGGCTCGTTGTGTTGAGGATTGGAGGAGAGAGATATTTTCTCTTTGGAGAACTCCATCCTTCCGCGAAGAACAACACCCTTTGACGAAGAATGACATCACCACAAGGAGAGACGAAGAGAAATTCATTTGTCTCATTACAGCTAGGGTGAGACGTCCTTCCCTCCTTGCACGCACTCCAATGCCTTCATTGAAACCTTACCTCGCGACGCCATCTTCTGCGTTTCCGGCAAATGTCAACATTTATCGAGGTAGGGGTGTGTTTATTAAAGGGTAACATTGTTTTCCCTCCCATGTTATTGGTTCAATCTTAATCTTTTGCTATCAAACTAATGCTGAATGAACTGGACCAAACTAACACGGTCTAATTCCTCTGTCATTCATGTTGTATGGTGCTCTCCAACTATTATTGAGTGGTGAATCATGGAAAGTTTTCAGAGCCGATCAGAGGCCTGAAAACATTGGAAACGGCCTCAGAACATCAGACTGACCTAGGAATGGGAGTTTTGTAGCAAAATGATCCTCGGAACAAAGGACAGATGCCTCGGGAGGCGTCCTAGCTAGAGCCGTCGTTTCTGGAAAATTCAGGAATACACGGAGTGTCCTTCCAAAGAACACGCCGTGTAGTACAAGCGTTCAGCGACAGAAGTAATGGACATCAGAAGAAGTGACACACAGCGTGTGACACTAGACACACGGCGTGTACTGTTCACATGGTTTGACAGAGGAGACTTCGATGGACTTGGCGTGTATTCAAGGGAAATACACGGACACTGACATAAATACACGGCCACGAGGCACGACATGTATTATATTCATAGAAGGGAAGAAGTGGCTTCGTGATGCTCGACGTGTAATCTGGGTGACACACGGACACATGCAGAACCACAAGGCTATGAGGCATGGTGTGTACTACCACCACCATGGCAGAAGAGGCTTCTCAAGGCCCGGCATGTAATCTGGGTGATACATGGACACGGGCAGAACCACATGGCCAAGAGGCACGGCGTGTATTCTGGAAATACACGAACACGGGGTGGAGTACATGGGCATGTAGTCCACCACACGACCAGACATGGCCGGTGCACATGGAACTGACCTTAGAGGTTTGGACACGATGTGTAACCATATTACACTCGATGTATTTACATATCTAAATGACCAGCCCTGCGGCACGAGCCGTATCACACGGGCCGTATCCGGTGTCTGATGACACGGCGTGTATCACTACCTACACGCCGTGTACTATTGGAAAATGGCTTGGTCATCTTGTTATACATGACTGGGGTGTGTTTTGGTTGGTTTTCCCTATATGACATGGGATGGAATGGTGTGATACATCATCTCTGGTCTTCGTGACGGTAGATGTATCCACCCCTTTGACTCGAGAAGCAGACCCTCCCGGAATCGAGTATGCTGTGTGTGGGAACCCTAGAGCTAGCTGCGACTGCTGCGACGATGACGACTGTACTTGGATCCTACGTGGGTTCAGCAGCAAGGATGACTGTACTTGGATCCTCTGTGGATTCAACAACAATGGCTATTGTACTTGGATCTTACGTGGGTTCTGCAGCAATGGTTACTGTACTAGGATCCTATGTGGGTTCGGTAGAGATAACTTCTGTACTTGGATCCTACGTGGGTTCTTCATGGGAGATGATTCAATGGCTACATCTATCATCTCTATCCCTCTTCGTGAGTAGTATACCTATGTCTGCTAAGTCTTGATTTTCAGTCATTATCATCGATATTATTGACTTACTTTCCTATTTGGATTGGGTTGTGCTTTCTTGTGTGGATTGGGTTGCGCTTTCCTATGTGGATTGGGTTGTTCATTCCATTGTGTACTGGGTTGTACTTGAGCTCGTGAGTTGGAGCCAAAATGGAATTGATGACTTAGGTATATGTATGGGCATATACCTAAGTAGATTTGGTTGATAATTTGTGTTTGTATCCTTCCTTTTTGGTTTATCCTTTGTGGATTCTGGGAGACCTTCAGGGGTCTTGGGGTCCCTACTGAGTATCGTATACTCACCCCTTCATGGGATATGTCCGCCCTACGTTGTGTTGGTTGTAGACAATGGACATCGATGATCATTGTTGAGGCTTGTGGACTGGGATGGTACCCGGAGGTGGACTATCAGGCGGGATGTACTAGGATAAGATGGACGGACCCGAGGAGTCGACGAGGCTATATGTACCCACCCATCAGGTGGGAATTCTGGAAGACGAATTGGTGGTTGCTGATTTACTTTAATACTGTTGTTCTTTCTTTTCAGTTGTACTGTACTTTTAGTTGGGTTTGTATTCTGGCCCATTTAGGTTTCATCACTTACTTTTGTACTCAGTTTACTTAGTGTTCACCTCATCTTGCGTACTCTGTGGTGTTTGTTTTCTTATATAAAGGCAATGCCTTTCCTTTTATCCGGATTTATGCCTTTGGTGCCAGTAGCCTGCCTCTGGCCAATGGAAGGCGGGCTTGGGGTAGTCACGGCACGGGCCCTGAGGACGGGTCGTGACACCAAAAGAGATAAAAATATATATATGCGGACACGAAGAAAGGGTTTCATGAGAAGTGTGATAGAGATTAATCACTAGATCAAAATTTCTAACTATCCAGCATTCACAAAAAAATACCCAAAAGCTTCATGATGATCATTCTAGGAGAAACTAATTCCGGTCTTCTGTGGTGCATCAACTACAGATCAAAAATTAGAATTAGAAGCAAAACATTGGAAGCTAGAACCTGGTGTTGCGACAATCTATTTTGGAAACAAATTATAGAGACTAACTCGAACTTCAACATTTCTCATTCTATGGAGTCAAGATATGAAATGCCAAAAAATGGAGCCTTCTAAACTCTTTGTTTTCATAACTACTCTGTTTGGTTTCATTCTTTTTTATCTATGATATGTGTGTTAGTCTATTGAACACACTATCTCTGGTGCATGAACTGGAAGATACTGAATATCCTCACATCAAACTTCATCTATTTTTTCCCATGTATTACTATGGAAGAGACAGTGTGTGGTCTGTATTGTTATTCTTTACCATGAAGAACAGTGGTAGAGGGTGCGTTCCTTGGACAGTTTGTTAAAACTATTATAAAGCCTGATACTGGATTTGTATAAAGATTTAATATAAAATTCATGGTGGCATGTGATCACCAAGTGGAGAGGATTAGGTCTCAGCTTGAGACTGAACCAATTGTTTACATTTATGTGAAAATCCTCAGATACTCTGTTTTGATATTAACCACTACTTATATTTTTCAAAAACAAAAAACTGTTTTTAAATTCACTTGGATAGTTAGTTTTGGTTGGTGTGTGTATATTTTTAATTTAGTAGACTTGTTTCAAAAGTCGAATTGTTGTTCTACACTGATTTATCTCTGGAGTAATCACCCATTGAGAAACATGTTGACCAATTGGACATTTATATTTCAACTACCTTAATTGACTAGGCTGTTTTGAATTGGGGGATTTTAATCATATTGTTTTGAGCAGAAATTTTAATTGGAACTCAATTCACCCCCCTCTTGAGTATCCACTCTATCCAACATTTTCCATCAGATGGATTAATTTTTCATTCATTATTTCAAATTATTTTCAACTGTGATTTTATTTGTATCGTAATGATCTTAATTTTTTTTTTCATATCTAATTTTTTTGTTCATTATATTCTAAGTAACAATGTAAAATGGAGTTGAGGGTGATTCTTATAATTGGCCACCTTTCTTTAATGGTAATAACTATGGTCAGTGGAAATTAAATATGAAAATGTACCTAGAGAGCATGGGACCTGAAATCTGGAACATAATTAAGGAACATCATACATTGACTACTACTTCTATGGACACATGGTCTTAATTGAATAAAGATACATATACAAATAACTAAAAAGTAATGAATGCCATGTACTATTCTCTAGGTGATGATGAATTCAGTAAAATATCTTCTTGTAAAACTGCAAATGAAATTTGGGATACTTTAGCTATTTCTCATGAGGTAATAACTGATCTTAAGGAAATTAGATTAAATACTTACAATATTAACTATGATAACTTTAAAATGAATCCGTATGTACTCATTTCATACATGTATCTTGGGTTCAATGAGATAGTGAATACTATGAGTCTTCTTGTGAAACCAGTGGACATCTAGGACCAGATTATGAGACTAATTCAATGCATACCTGACAGATAGAGAGGTACTTCAGTTTCTATATGAGAATCTGGTGACATAGGAAAACTACCAGTGAAGGAACAAATTTTAAAGCTTATAATGTATGAAGAAGATATTAAGTTGAATTATGATGTCGATGAAGAACCAAATAATATATCAGTAGCATTCAAGACTTCGACCACAAAAAGAAAAGAAAGTGAAAGAATTCAGGTTCCTATAGACAGTTCCACTAGTGAGGAGTCAGATTTAGATAGTGATGAAGAGATGGCTTATCTTGCTAGAAGGATCAAAAAGTTCTAGAAAAAGAAGAAAATTTTCAAGAAGTAAAACTACAAGGGAACTTATGATAGTAGATAACAATAGAAGAAATATAGATATTGGAATGAAAATTCAAATGAAATAATTTTCTATGAGTGCAAACAAAAAGGTCATGTGATGGAAGACTGCCCCAAGATAAAATTTAAGATGAAATATGAATATAAGGGCAAAGGATATAAAAAGGATATGAATGCCACTTGGAGTTTTTAAAAAATCAGCTCCAGGGGATCTGATGATTCTTATAGTGAACAAAACAATCATGCCAACTTATGATTCATGATAGAAAAATTTGAGGTAACACATAATTACATTATGAATAATGATTATTACTCTTGGAGTGAAGGTGAATCAAACAACGATGAAAATATGAATATGGATGAACTATTTGAATATTGTGGAATTATTGAGGATTCCTTTAATGAACTCAAGGATATATATATAAATCATTATAAATACAAATTGCTATAAATGATAATTATAAATCTGATTTGGATATTCAAAAATAAAAATGTGGTTAGCTGTTAAAAGAAAATACTGAACTCAAATTATAAAATGATCAATTAAAAAGGTATTTGGGAAAATTTACTGCCGGTAAGAATACCTTGACTCAGTTTCTAGGACAAAAGAATGCCAAAAAATATACAACTGGTCTAGGATATCAACCAGGACATAGAGGGATCATTAAAAATAAATTTATTCCAAAATATATACCTTTCACTTCCAGTTCAAGTTCTAGACCATTTCATGAACTACAATTATATAAGGGACTAAACAAAGTGTTTATGTCTCAAAATATATCTGCAGATTATAGGAAATCTTTTATAAAAGTATGTGTTCCCAAAGTATTACTTGCTAACCTCTCAGGACCCAAGAAAATATGGGTACCAAAGTTACCACATGTTTAATTGGTTTTGCAGGGATGTTACCTAAAGAGCTCTTGTAAAACTCTGTGGTAATTGGACAAAGGATGTACAAAACATATGATAATAGACTATTCATTTTTCAAAATTCTGATTAATTGTGATGGTGGTTATGTCACATTTTGTGATAGTGATAATGGAAAAATCGTCAGCCTAGGCCAGATTGGTAACCCTAAACGTTATTAAATTCAAAAATACATTTTATTGATGGGTTAAAATACAATCTGCTATATATTTCTAAGTTGTGTGATGATGGTTTCATTGTCAAAGTTGAAAATTATGCCTATAATGTTTTAATTCCAAAAATGATTTAATATTTACTAAACTCATAAATGAGAATGTATATGCTGTTGATTTAGATTTTTTAGTTATGAAAAATGTTTCTTATTTAAATAAATTTCATAGGGAATCCTGGATGTGGCATAGAAGTCTAGGACACAATAATATACACTCACTTTGGAAACCAACTAGGAATGTTTTAGTTAGAGACTTACCAAAATTAGAATTCCCACTTAAAAAGTGTGTAATCCTTTTCAAAAGAGAAAACAACACAAATTTTCATTCAAACAAAAGAAAGAAGTTTCTACTTATCAAACGCTTGAGTAGGTTCACATGGATTTTTTTAGACCATAATGAGTATCATGATTAAATTGGAAGCATTATGTTTATGTTCTTGTATATAATTTCTCTAGGTACACTTGTGTATACTTTCTGGCTGACAAAAGTGAATCTTCTTCTTATTTCATCAAATACTCTAAGTGTTTAGAAAATCATACTGGACATAAGAATCAAGACCTTGAGATAAGATCATGGCCGTGAGTTTGAAAATCAAGATTTAGAATCCTATTTCTCACACAATGGCTATAGTCACAATTTCACTGCTCCTAGAACACCTCAAAAAAATGGAGGCATGGAAAGAAGAAATATGATGCTTCAAGATATTTCTACGACAATGCTCAATGAATATAATTTTCCAATTTATTTCTGGGATGAAGCTATAAATACATCTTGTTACATTATCAATAGAGTCTTGATTAGACTTATTCTTAAGATACCCCTTATTAAATTTTGAACAATTGGAAGCCTAAGGTTAATTAATTTATAGGTTTTGTCTGCAATGTATTTATTCGTAACACTAAATACAATCTCGACAAGTTTTTCTCCAAAAGTGATGAAGGAATCTTCCTAGGATAATCAATCTTGAGTAAATCCTATAGAGTATTCAATAAGAAAAGAAAATGTGTAGAAGAGATATTTCATGTTAAATTTGATGATACTGATCCACATGAACCCAAAACCTCTTTTAAACACCTGGAGGAAGATATGACAATTCTGGACATTAATGATAATGATAGCAAATCCCCTTTAAAAGTAACTAGTTCTATGAATCTTCCAGAATCTGCACCTATTGAGTCTGAACCAATAGACAACCATGAGGAGTCTAGTTCAACACTTTCCAGAGGTATTAGAACTCTCAATAATCATCCTTTAGATGTTATAGTGGGTGATTTAAATCTAAAGACACAAACAAGAGCTTCTCTAAGAAACCCAGTTGATCATTAAGATTTTCTTTCATAGCTTGAACCCAAAAATATTAATGATGTAATCAGTGATGAATTTTGAGTTATGGCTATGCAATAAGAATTTAATAAATTTGAAATAATAAATGTCATGGAAATAGTTGAAATACCTAAGGAAACATTGGAAATATGCAATAAATGGATTTTTAAGAACAAAGTTGATGAGTCTGGAAATATAGTTAAAAAAATGCTAGGTTGGATGCACAAGGATATAGTCAAGAAGAAGGAATATACTATGAGGAGACCTTTGCACCTGTATCTAGAATACAAACCATTATGATACGACTACCTTATGCAGCTCATCTGAATTTCAAACTTTATCAAATAAATGTAAAAATATCATTTATAAATGGACTTATAATTGATGTTGTATTTGTTGAACAACCACCTGGTTTTACAAATTCCCATCTTCCAAATCATGTTTTTAATCATTAAAATGCTTTATACAGTTTAAATGAAGCTCCAAGAGCATGAAATGATAGACGTAGTTTATTTCTTATTTCAAAATGTTTTACTAAAGGAATAGCATGGCCTACACTCTTTATTAAAAGGACATCCAATGATGTTTTAATGGTACAAATATATGTAGAATATTTTATTTTTGGATCTTCTAAAAATTCATTATGTAATGAATTTTCAAATATAATGTGAAATGAGATTGAAAAAAGTTTAATTGAAGAATTTAAATTTATCCATGGATTTAAAAATTTTCCAAATTATGATGGTATTGTTTCAAATCAAAGAAAATATATTAAAGATCATTTAATACGTTTTTATTTAGATGGTTTTAAAGGTAATGATACACCTATGAGTACCACTTGTATGTTGGATGCTGATGAAAATGGAGAACCAGTGGATCAAACCAACTAAAAAGGTATGATAGGGAGTCTATTATACCCTACTGCTAAAAGACCTAACATTATGTTCATTGTATGAAAGTGTGCTCGCTTTCAAGATAATCACAAAGAATATCCTTTAAATAATGTTAAAAGGATTTTCAAATATCTCAAATATACTACCAACATAGGACTATTTTATCCAAGAATACAATCATTTGATTCAATAAGTTATTCAGATGCTGACTTTATTGGTTGTATGTAAGACAGAAAGAGCACATATGGAACATGTCACCTTTTAGGAAAGTAACTAGTATCATGGTGTGGTAAGAAACAGAATTATGTTTCATTATCTACTGCAGTGGCTGAATATATAGCTACTGGTTATTATTCTGATCACATTCTGTGGATAAGACAAAATTTTCAAGACTATCAATATCAATTCAAGCATGTCTCCATAAACTGTGACAACACAAGTTCTATTAACATTTCTAAAAATCCAGTATCTCATGTTAGGACAAATCATATTGATGATAGACATCACTTCTTGAGAGATCATTTTCAATGAGGTGATATAACTCTTGAATTCATTGGAATTGAACATCACTTGGATGATATATTCACAAAACCTTTTAATTCGAAGAGGTTAAACTACATCAAAAATGAATTAGGTATGATTAATTTCAACTGTTAGAACCTCACTATTTGCACCACACTGTTAGAACATTGATGTTAGCACCTCACTATTAGAACCTCATTGTTAGAACCTCACTATTATCACCTCACTATTAGCACCTCATAGTTAGCACCTCACTGTTAGCACCTCACTGTTAGCACCTCACAGTTCACACCTCACTGTTAGCACCTCATTGTTAGAACCTCAATGTTATCACCTCAATTTTAGAATCTCACTGTTAGAACCTCACTATTAGCACCTCATAGATAATAACCTCACTATTAGTACCTCACTGTTAGCACCTCACTGTTAGAGCTTACAGATACTTCCTTACCGATAGAAATTTGAATTCTAGCACATTGCATTTTGTGTTCTCTCAACCGAAATCGGAAATGTTTTCTGATATTACTTATTTATTTTATCTGCTTTACCTTTTCAATCTCTAAAGTATAAAAATAAAACACTGATCACATTTCAATCCACATCAATCCATCTCTCGAACCTCTTTCTCTCAAATCTCAGAACCAAAACCTCTACTAAAACCTCGAACTGCTCAAGATCGTTGGAAAGAGTCAAAAGGTCGATGGTTGCTGATGAAGGAGGCATGACTAATCCTAAGGGATCTAGAGTTGAGTTGAGTAGTGGAAGTCAGACATTCTCAAAGATTATAAATGTGTATTTATCAAAGAGGGAAATATTAGTTGTGAAAGATTTAAGATCAGAGTGGCTACTGTCGAGCTAGTCGTTAGTACATAAGGCACTGGAATCTTAGGGTTGGTTTGAATGTTTTTCAATCAAAAAATAGACCATATTACTCAAGTTGGTGAAGGAATTCTATGAGTATCTAAAGTTCGTAGAGTTATAGAATGAGCACTGGATGACTTCCAGATTAAATGAAGTAAATATATGTTTCTCCTCTACTGAGTGGGGTTATTGTTTAATGATTCCTCATGAAGGAATTTATAATAATTACTCAAAAATAGTGCCTCCCACTAGTGAGTTATTTTTCTATGAAGAAGCTTTAACTAAATTGACAGGGAATGTAATTCGTAGGAACGTCATTGTTACTGAAATGGCCGGAGAAGATAAGCTACTTTTCAAATTTTTTTAGCATGTGATAATTCCTAGGAGAGGGGACTTCGCTGTTTTGAAGTATCGGGACATATTCATACTGTATTTGCTAAAGAATGGACATAAAATCAACCTGTGTCGGTTGAATATAGCTCAATTGTAAGATATGACCAATACTAGTTCCAAATCCAATGCCCTATCACATGACAAGATGATATATATTATGTTGAAGGTGATAGGAGTTGATGGAGATAAGGAAAAACTGTTGTTATGAAAGAAAAACATTTCATCAAAAAAGTTATTTTAAAGCTGATAACGATTAACAAGAATCCATGGATAAAGAGATGGGTGAATGATGTGTCTAAGGTATATGAAGAGTTTAATCCTGTGACTCATCCTACTAGGACTATGAATTATAGAGACCCTGGTCTTAATCCTGATGAAGCAGAGCCTGCTTATTCAGATGTATAAGAACAAGAAGATGATGTTGTGTAAGAAAGAGAGGACTCTCCTATAGATGATAGGAGTGACCATGACCATCCCTATAATCCTCTTGAGATTACTTTATCCTTTGGTGAGCCTAGCCCACTAAAGAGACTACCTAGAAGGGAGACTGTCCTAAGGGACAGTAACAAGGAAACCAGGGAAGAAGAAGGGGCTGAAATTGTCTTCAGAGAAGTTAGAGATTCCTTAGATGAGGACAAGGAATCTGAATCAAGTCATGCTGACCTTGAGTCAACTGCTACTGAAAATGTAGAGGAATGTCTATTTCTTAGTCCTCTAATAGGACATACAGAAAGAGTAGAATGTGGAGAAGAAGAAGCTACTGATTCAGTTGAGGCTGGACCTGATTTGGAAGTGGTTTAAGATTTTGGGAAGGAAGTGGAAGTCATCCTTCCTGATTTTGCAGTAGATTAAGGAGGTATGGAGGAAATGAGTATAGCCGACCAGGAGATTTCTCCCATTGAGGGGGAGGAACCTTATGTTATTAATTCAGTTTCTATTGTACATGATATTGACGTCTAGTCTGAGGATCCCTGATTTCTAGTGTTGGGACTAGACTATGATGACTCAGAAGATGAAAGGCCCAACAGAATACCCTCAGTGCCAAACCTCACTTTTTTCCCCCCAAAAACCTCTTCCCTCAAGACTATGTCAGAAAGGCAGATCCCGAATCCCTAAAATTCGAACTGTCGAAAGTGTATAGGAATTGGTCGTCAGAGTTGGAAAAGGATTTCACTCTAGATCATGATAATTTAGCATATATGTTCACCAAAATTCAGTCTAGTATTCAATCTACTCTTCTCCAGGATGTACGACAATGCTAGAGTTATATCAGTGAGTTGGCAGTGTCTATGGTTCAATTAGACAGTCTATTGCCAAATTATATGATTACATGGCTTCAAGGGCTTAGGTGTACATAGACCTTGCATATGTCAAAAGTGTAGTTCGGTAATGGTCACAATGTTTTATAATTTTAAGAAATATATGGAAAAACATGTGAAAGGGAAAAATGATGATTTCAAAAGGTTAATCATTGGCCTGACCAAATCTTTCAAGGAGAGAATGGCTTTCACTCTGGCACCTCTAGGTGCATCTTCTTCCACCTCAGCTTCTCCTCTAGTTAACATTGAGTATTTTAGATCTATTTATAGATAAGAAGTGGAAATTATTTATGGTTCTAGTACTTCAAACTCTCATTTCATTTCCATTACTAGTGAGATTCATACCCTTGAGGGAAATTATTTGAGGGAAGCTTCTCAGGATCAAAAGGCCATCCGAGATCATGTTGACATCTTCTAGAAACAGATTTACACCAATCATAAAATGGATGTACACTTTAAATTTCTATTGGAAAACTTAAGGATCCCACCTATCACTCAGGCCATTATGGATTAGGTTAATAGACTTGAGGAATTGACTCCGGATTTGGAAAAATTCATGGAGAATAAGGATGACTTTATTTCTACTATGGAATGAGGGGGAAGTATCATTATGGACTTTAGGAATATTTTGTTACCTTTCCTTCATATGGACATCACTCCAATTATAGTTCCTTCCTACTCTTCATGCATGTTCAGCTGCTTCAGGTTCCACTAGTGCTGCTCCTTTGATGACTCCTAAACAGGCCATCAGAAGTCTGACCCCAACGATTACTCATAAATCTACTCATTATAGGTCTAGTATTGCCTGAATGGCTAATCCTTCTACCTTACTCACTGCCATCCCTCGGCCTATCCCTCCACCTTCAGGACATGCTTCATCGTTTTTCTAGGACAAAGCTCTCATGGGCATGTCTGATGTGGATTGGGTAACACCCGAGACTTTTATGAGAAATATTTTGTTTTTATTTTATATAAATAGTCAAAGGAATCTTTCACTACACAAAACACATTCATGGCTTGCTTTACACGCAATCACGGCCTTCCTCGATAGATTGCGTCATACGCAATAACGAGTTTCACTAAACAACGATATGCTATTAAAATATTCTTAAAACTAACCGTTATGAATAGTAATAACCACCTTTTAAAATTTTTTAAATTTTATTTTTCAAAATGGAATTCATTTTTGGATTCGGAATATCGAAATTAGCTTAGGGTGAAATTTTGGTACTTTTCGGATAACATTCATATTCTGATGAATAGTGAAAATTACTAAATTTTAATTAAAAACAACTTTTTTTAATCGAAATAATTAATAGTGATAAATTATTATTTTGAGTGGTTTTAAAGTATATTTAGAATATATTTTTACAATTTAATACAATGTTGTTCATTTTATGTAATTTCACATTTAATCCAGACATAAACAAGTGTCAATCTTTTGATAATTATTATCTCTTAAAAACACGCTATTTGTTTTGACGACTGGAATTAATTTTTAAATTAGTTAATACAACTAATATGTTTTGAATTTGGTAAAATAGACATCATTTTTGAATTCATAATATTAAATATAGCTTAGGCCTAATTGTTTGTATTTTTCTGGAAACTTTCATTTTTTGATGAATAGTGAAACCACTAAGTGGTTGTTAAAAAAACTGAATTTTTAATAAAACATAATTTTACCTCTTCTGTGAGTGGAATTTCAAAAATATGAGGGACACGGTTAATATAAAGGACTAAAATGTGGTTCAATGAGATGAAAATAATTTTTTTTGAATAGTAACATTTTACTTTTTTTTACCACGGTTAAAAGTAAATAGGGTAATTAAGGGTCAAAATGATATTATTATTACCCTAACACATGTCCTAATTATATTGGATAAGTGTAATTCTACCAAAAACAACCTTATGAATAAAATATGACCATTTAGGCCCACATGGATTAGATTAGGACATTTATTATCAATTTATTTAAGAAGGGTTAAAATAGTTAAAATCAAAGTTTAATAACTAAATCATTTTTAATATAGGGTTATAAATAAGATAAATTCCACTATAAAAATTCATTAGAAAGATAAAAATATTTCATACATTATGGTATTTTATTTGTAATTTTTAGATATTAAATAATTTAATTTATTTATGACACAAAGATGATGCAATAATTATCTTATCAATGAAATATTGACATAATTGATGTTATAAATACCCATATAAATATAATTTGAGACTTTTTATGAATTCCACTTATTTTATAGGTTAATATGCCATGTTAGTATTGATTTAATTAACTTTTTTATAACTAATAATTCTGTTATGATTTTCACAATATTCAATTATTAAATAGGGTCTAAATTGACATAAAATAGTTTTTAAAACAAATATTGTATTATTAATTTTTAGTTTATTCCTAAAAATATATGGTTTGGAAAAATGACATATACTAGGTTATATATATTAATATTAAACAACTTGGGGTTCGTTTGGCTTGTTATAGTAAGTTTATTAACCATATAGTGTGGCAAGACAAAAAGACACGGTAAAAGTAAAATTGTCTAACTTTAAGTTAAATATAAATGATAAGGTTAAAATAAGAACCTAAACTTGTCTAAATTCTATTGGATGAGATGATTTAGACCCTTACCCACATTAGCTTCGAAATAAATCAATTTGGAGCTATTTAAAACCGAATTTTCCTTTATAATAAAATAATATTATCAGTATTTCCAAAGGAGCCGCTCTCCTCCCTTATAAAAGGGCACCTCCACCCCCTCTTCCTCACACCACATTGAGCCTTCATGCTCGGCCAACCCCAGCCACTTTCTCCTCTACACTTCCCTAGAGACATCCTAGAGGTGCTGGTCTTCTTAAAAGACCAATTTTAGTGCCCTAGAAGGAGGTCTCAAAGAAGAGTTTCAAAGAAGAGGTAATGTCCGTTATTGAATCTTTCAACTTTATTTCTTCTTCCACTTATTCTTCATTATTTGTTTCATTATGAAGTAATAACATCAGTATCAATAATATATTGATATGTTATTATAAGTATTAAACAACCCTATTTCACCATCTATCCATCCTACAGAAAACGAAATCACAGCGCATGCGTACGTACGGAATACCGTCTCCATGCCGTAGTGTAAACTATTTTCCACCACCACCATACTTGGATGGGTATAATGGTGTAAATAATGACTATATATGATTATTTTAAAGTGATATTGATTCTGAAATAGTATACATACACTCCAATAGAATTCCACGATCATGGGAACGATATCATCGCTCGTGCGTACGTACGGAATATCGTCTCCATGATGTGATGTGACTCGTTCTACATGGTCTTAATTTCATAATGATTATATAAATGAATTGTATAAACGAATATGATATATATTACACTAATACCATTCTGGAAATGAGGTATCTATAACCTAAAAAGAAAAATATGAATTTATTCGACAAAACACGCATAAGAACAAAAAGTAATAAACACCCGAATAACAAGTATTAATGAAATATTACTAATAAGAAGCTAAGAATATGATAATATATGATATCATAAAAATACGTAAGATTCTGGAATAAATCAATAACATTATTTAAATCATTATACAGGAGGTTCGGACACTTACGAAGAAAATCGGACCTAAGGTAAGGGAAAATATCACAATCTCATTTTTATCCAAGATTGTTTATACTTTGGTATTTACTAGGGTGTATTTTATCATCCACATCCATGTTTCCTAAATATGTAATATTTATATCCTTCTACAATAGTTTATATCCAATTTCACCCTTCGGTGAGTTTTTAGTAAAAGATATGAATGGAATCTTTTGTCATTTTTCGTACGAGGTACTTTTTGACTTTTCCGAGAAAAGTACGAGAAGAATGTTTTTTTAACTTATACGGAATGAATGGATTTTTAAAACATTATTTCAAAGAAGCTTCCTTTACAAGTTTTCAAGTTAATTTTTAATAAACTTCTTTTGTTTTAAAATTGTATGACATGTTACGAAAGGAAAATTTTTTTGAAGTAGAAAGGATATTTTCCTCAAAAATGGAGTTCAAGAGTTTTATCAAAATTATTTTCCATCAAGGATAATATAGGGTCATGTTTCTATCCCTATTATTACATGGATTTGATTATGTTGTGATGGAAATATTTTTTTGAGTTCCTTTATCTTATATGAATTATTTTATGATGTCACGATGTTTAAGATTCCCATTTTTATAACATGGGTTATGCTATGATGTATGGTCTATGATTTTGTGGAACACATTAGAATGGTATCATTATGAGATGGGTGGGACCTATATCTCCCTCCAATGCATTGGGTAAAAATTTTATATCTCATGAGATAGACATGGCTGGAACGGCAGGTTAAACCGGCTCAGTGAAACAGGACTGAAACAAGGAGTGAACTCGGTTCAGAAATGGACTTTGTCCACTAAGATAGTCTTGGAAATGAGTCCTGACTAATAAGAAATGATTATCTATTATTATGTGTGTATGCCACAAATTTTCATGTTTTATGTTATGATTATTGGGATTACATTTCACTACTAGGATTTATCCCATGTTATGAAATTATGATCTCTTTTGCAGGTTCAGATTTCCAAAAGTTATGTTCTTATGTATATGATGTGATTGATATTTCTTTTGTTTACCCCTAATGATCATTTGAGCTCACCCTTTTGTATGTTTTATTTCTCAAGGTCAGGAAGACGGTTATTAAGTAGGATATGCCAAAAGGGACTCTAGATATGATGATATAAATGGGAGGAAAATTAGATGCTTTATGAACCAGTTGTTTATGTTTCCCAGTTTCTAAAAACTCTATACCTATATGGTCCTTTCTTAGTTTTGTTATATGTTGTAATCAGTGTGCTTCAATTCTATAGTAATAACAATGTATGTAAAGTATCGGTCGTTATAGTTGGTATCAGAGGAATGGTATAGTCAATCATTGGATACTAGGATGTGAAAGACTTAGTAAGAACCCTAAGGATAAGCCTAATCATAGAGCACAATCATAGTCTTTTTGAAATGTCCATGAATAACCTAGGATAAGACCTTAAGTGTGAAATTTTGTTCTTGATTATGTGGTTTTCCTATTATAATTAGTTTTTCTCACACTATTCTTCTTGGTTTTAGTCAATCGATGGAACCCTAAGGAACCGTGTTAATGCGGAATGCGACGGGCAATGCAATGATTGTCCCCCTGAGCAACCAATAATTATGGGAGCTGGAATGCAAAATCTTATAGCCATGCTCACAAAACATTCTCAAGCTATGAATCATGCAGGAATTCCAAACGAGAAAAGGAAGGAGCAAAATTCTGTTGAATCTTTCATGAGGAAGCGTCCACCATCATTCAGCGGATCTACTGATCCATTATTTTTTGAACAATGGATTAGTACTACTGAAAAGATATTTTCAGTTCATCAATGTTCTGAACATGATAAAGTCATCCTAGCAGTCTATCTTTTGGAAGGAGATGCTGATCAATAGTGGAATCATGTTAAGAATACGAGGCAAAGGGATGAAATTGAGTCCATGGAATGGGACGAGTTCAAGAACTTATTTTTCAATAAGTACTTCCCTCATATTCTACGAACAAATATGGAGAAAGAGTTTCTTGAACTGAAGAAAAAGGATGATGAATCTGTTGGTACCTATGAAGCAAATTTTACAAGACATGTAAGGTACGCTTCTGGTATTATTATCCAACCTGAGAGTAAGATCGATCGATTATTTAGTGGCTTAAAACCAAGTCTTCTAAGGGCGTTTGCCATAAGGGACTTAAATAGATACGAGGAAATCATTCAATGTGCTCTCAAAGTTGAGATGGATATTGGAGTAACCCACCAGTCATATGGGTTTGATAAGAAGAGGAAGATGGAATTAAAAGGAAAATATAAAGAGCAAACTGAAATGAATATGAGATTTTCCTTATGATCAAAGTGTGGAAAGAAACATAGAGAGAGTTGTATTAAAGGGACAAGTAAATGATTCAAATGTGGAAAGGAAGGTCATCGGGCATTTGAATTCCGCAATGATGGGAAGAAGATGTCTAATGATGCAAACAAAGGAAGGGATACACAGAATGAACCTCCTACACTTCAATGTTAGAAGTTCAAGGAGATGGGTCATTATGCCAATCAACGCCCAAATCCAAGGGTTGATGATGATGGTCGACGCCAATGAACTCTTAAGGCTAAAGACAATGGAAAGTCACATGCAATTTATATCAACGATGTGGAGTATGATAACGATGTGGTGAAAGGTACACTTACCATCCACTCTAAAGTAGCAAATGTTCTATTTGATTCTAGATCCACCCACTCTTTTATTTCTGAAGAATTTTCTAAGAGTATCATTGTATTACCTCAACAATTAGATGTTGAGTTAGCTGTGACAACACCTAATGGCACAACAGTCGCATCAAAAGTTTATAATTCTTCCCCGGTTGAAGTTTGTGGGAAAGTGCTTCCTACAAATCTTGTGATCCTTCTTATATTGAGTTTGATGTGATTCTTGGCATGTGTTGGCTTTCTTTATATGGAGCTCATATCAATTTCCAAAGAAGGGAAGTCACATTTAATATTCCAGATCAATCTATGATCGTCTATCGATGCAAGGATGAACATAACCTTCCAGTGGAAATTTATTCCATCTTATGGGTCTTGATTCCACTAAATGAGGGTTATTTATCTCAAATATCTCGAGAGAAACTCACGATTAAGAATATGCCCATTCTACGGGAGTTTGATAATGTCTTTCCAGAGGAATTTCCGGGTCTTCCACCAAATCGTGAAGTTGAGTTTTCAGTAGAACTCGTACCGGGTGCTTTGCCTATTTGAAAGACACCTTATAGAATGGCCCCAATTTAGTGGTAGGAATTGAAGAAGCAACTCCATGAGAATCTTGATAAGGGATTCATACACACTAGTGCGTCACCTTGGAGAGCACCTGTGCTGTTTGTTAAGAAGAAAGATGGATCAATGAGACTCTGCATTGATTATCGAGAACTTAAAAAGATCACTATCATGAACAAATATCCTCTCCCACACATTGATGACTTATTTGACCAACTACACGGAGCTCAATACTTTTCCAAGATTGATCTTCGTTCAGGGTATCATCAATTAAGGGTAAAAAGGGAGGATATACCAAAGACGGATTTCTGTACAAGGTATGGACACTATGAATTTATAGTGATGCCATTTGGTCTTACTAATGCCCCTGCTGTCTTCATGGATCTGATGAATAGAGTCTTTAGAGACTTTCGTGATCAGTTTGTGGTATTCTTTATAAATGATATTCTTGTATATTCAAAGATCAAGGAAGAACATTAAGATCACTTGAGAATTATATTGAAGACCCTGAGAAAGGAGAAGCTTTATGTCAAATTTACCAAGTGTGAATTTGGCTTAAAAAAGATTCATTTTTGGGTCACATAATCTCAAAAGAGGGGATATCTGTGGATCCAGTAAAAATAGAGGTAATTGAAAGATGGCTGAGACCAACAACAGTAACTGAGATCAGACGTTTTCTTGGTTTGGATGGATATTATCAACGTTTTGTGAATGATTTTTTACAATTATCTAATCCACTCACCAGGTTGACTCAGAAAGGAGTTAAGTTTGTTTGGACGGAGGAATGTGAAGAAAATTTCAAGGAGTTGAAAAGAAGGTTATCCAGTGAACCTGGTCTCACACTGCCTTATAGTAGAGAAAGGTTTGTGATCTACAGTGATGCATCCAAGAATGGATTGGGGTGTGTTCTTAGGCAAAATGATATGGTGATAGCTTATGCCTCACGACAGTTGAAAATCCATGAGCAAAATTACCCAACTCATGATTTGGAGTTAGCTGCGGTAATCTTTGCATTAATGATTTGGAGGCATTATCTTTATGTAGAAAGGTGTGACATTTATACTGATCATAAAATTTTAAAGTATGTTTTCACACAAAAGGAGATGAATATGCACTAAAGAAGATGGTTGGAGAAGATTAAGGATTACGACTGCTCAATCCATTACCACCTTGGGAAAGAAAACATGGTGGCAGATGTATTAAGTCGACAAGACCATGCCAGTTTGTCCATGATGAGGATCACAAAAGATCCAATATTTATGGATTTACAAAGGATGGATCTTGAAATTATAATAGAAGGGGAAAAAATATCTTTCTCAAATGAATTTTCAACCATCTATACATGTGAAGATTAAAGAGGTACAGAAATAAGACGTAGAGTTACAAAAGAAGGTGAGAAATTTACCTGAATTCAACCTTGATTGTGATGGGATAAAAAATATCAGGAATCGGGTTTGTGTTCCTCCCAACCCATAATTAAAGAAGGAGCTGCTGGATGAGGCTCATAGTTCTCCATTCTCTATTCATCTTGGAAGCACGAAGATGTATAGGGATCTGAAAGAGTACTTCTGGTGGGATGGAATAAAAAGAGATGTTGCTGAATATGTCTCTCGATGCTTGGATTTTCAGCAAGTTAAAGCTGAGAGATAGAAGTCTAAGGGGATGTTACAACTATTACCCATACCATAATGGAAATGGGAAAACATCACTATGGACTTTGTCACAGGACTTCCTAAAACATCCAATGGAAATAATGCTATCTGGGTCATAGTTGATCATCTTACAATGTCTGCACATTTCATTGCTATTAGAGAGGATTTCTCTCTGGATCAGCTTGCCAGGATATATATAAAGGAAGTGGTAAGATTGAATGGAGGACCACTTTCTATTATATATGATCGGGATCCGTGGTTTACCTCAATGTTATGGCAAAGTCTTCAGCATACTCTGGATACAGAGTTGAGTTTCAGCACTGCTTATCATCATTAGACAGACGGTCAGTATGAGAGGACAATTCAGACTCTAGAAGATATGTTGAGAGCTTGCTCTATAGATTTCAAAGGTGGTTGGGATCAACACCTACCCATTGTGGAATTTTCTTATAATAATAGATTTCACTCCAGTATTCATATGGCTCCTTATGAAGCTCTCTATGGAATGAAATGCAGGACTCCAACTTGCTAGGATGAAGTTGGGGAAAGAAAGCTATTAGGACCTGATATTGTTGATGAGATGGCAGAAAAGGTCCAATGTATTAAAAAAAACATAAGAGCAGCTCAGAGTCGACATAAAAGTTATGCCAACATCCAAAGAAAAGACCTAGAGATTGAAGTGAGTGATAAATTGTTCTTACGAATATCTCCCTAGAATAGGGTCATGAGATTTGGAATGAAGGGGAAGTTGAGCCCTAGACATATCGGTGCTTTCGAAATAATAGATCGTGTTGGAAAGGTAGCTTACCGATTGGCGCTTCCACCGAATCTCTCTCAAGTTCACAATGTGTTCCATGTATCTCTCTTGAGAAAGTACTTAGCTGATACTTCACATGTACTTAGCTCAGAAGATGTACCACTAAAGCAAGATCTTTTTTATGAAGAACAGCCGATAGAGATTCTGGATCGTAGCGAAAATGTCCTACGAAACAAGACCACTCGCTTGATGAAAGTTTTATGGAGGAACCAACAATTAGAAGAAGCTACATGGGAGCTTGAGGATATGATGAGGGAGAGGTATCCTCATCTGTTTGTCACAAAGTGACGAATTTCGAGGGAGAAAATCATTTTAAGTTGGGTAGAATGTAACACCCGAGAATTTTATGAGAAATATTTTGTTTTTATGTCATATAAATCGTCAAAGGAATCTTTCACTACACACAACACTTGCTTGGATTGATTTACACGCAATCACGACCTTCCTCGATAGCTTGTGTCGTACGCAATACCGAGTTTCACTAAACAAAAATATGCTATTAAAATATTATTAAAACTAGCCGTTATGAAAAGTAATAACCACCTTTTAAAATTTTGTATATTTTATTTTTCAAAATGGACTTCATTTTTGGATTCAGAATATCGAAATTATCTTAGGGTGAAATTTTGGTACTTTTCGGATAACTTTCATATTATGATGAATAGTGAAAATTACTAAATTTTAATTAAAAACAACATTCTAATCGAAATAATTAATAGTGATAAATTATTAAATTGTGTGGTTTTAAAGTTTATTTAGAATATATTTTTACAATTTAATACAATGTTGTTCATTAGATTTAATTTCACATTTAAACCAGACATAAACAAGTTTCTATCTTTTGATAATAATTATCTCTTAAAAACACACTATTTGTTTTAACGACGAGAATTAATTTTTAAATTTGTTAATGCAACTGATGTGTTTTGAATTTGGTAAAATAAACATCATTTTTGAATTCATAATATCAAATATAGATTAGGCCTAATTTTTGGTATTTTTCTGGAAACTTTCATTTTTTGATGAACAGTGAAACCACTAAGTGGTAGTTAAAAAAACTGAATTTTTCATAAAACATAATTTTACCACTTCTGTGAGTGGAATTTTGAAAATCCGAGAGACACGACTAATATCAAGGACTAAAATTTGGTTCAATGAGAGGAAAATAATTTTTGGTGAATAGTAACTTTTTACTTTTTTTTACCACGGTTAAAAGTAAACAGGGTAATTAAGGGTAAAAATTATATTATTATTCCCCTAACACATGTCATATTTCTATTGGATAAGTGTAATTCGACAAAAAACAACTTTAGGAATAAAATATGACCATTTAGGCCCACATGGATTAGATTAGGACATTTATTATCAATTTATTTAAAGAAGGGTTAAAATAGTTAAAATCAAAGTTTAATAACTAAAGAATTTTTAATATAGGGTTATACATAATATAAATTCGACTATAAATATTCATTAGAAAGATAAAAATATTTTCAAAATAATTTTAGTTTATTTGTAATTTTTAGACATTAAATAATTTTATTTATTTATGACACAATGATGATGCAAAAATTATCTTATTAATGAAATATTGACATAATTGATGTTATAAATACCCAAATAATTGTAATATTAGACTTTTTATGGATTCCACTAATTTTCTAGGTTAATAATACATGTTATTATTGATTTAATTAACTTTTTTCGAACTAATAATTTTGTAATTATTTTCACAAAAATCAATTACTAAATAGTGTCAAAATTGACATAAAATAGTTTTTAAAACTAATATTATATTATTAATTGCTACATTATTCCTAAAATCTAAGGTTCGGTCAAATGACTTAGATAAGGTTATATATATTAATAATAAACAACTCAGGTTTCGTTTGGCTTGTTATAGTAAGATTATTATCCTTATAGTGTAATAACACAAGAAGACACGATAAAAGTAAAATTATCTAACTTAAAATTAAATATAAATGATAAGGATAAAATAGAAACCTAAACTTGTCTAAATTATATTGGATGAGAGAATTTCTACCCATCCCTACCTTATATTATAAATAAATCAATTTGGAGCTATCTAAAACCGAATTTGGCTTTATAATAAAAAAATATTTTTAGTTTTTCCAAAGGAGCCCCTCTCCTCCCTTATAAAAGGGAACCTCATCCCCCTCTTCCTCACACAACTTTGAGCCTTCATGCTCCTGGAAACCCTGCCACTTTCTCCTCTACACTTCCCTAGAGACATCCTAGAGGTCCTGGTCTTTTCAAAGACCAATTTTAGTTCCCTAAAAGGAGGTCTCAGAGAAGCGCTTCAAAGAAGAAGTAATGTCCGTTACCGATTCTTTCAACCTTATTTCTTCTTCCACTTCTTCTTCTTTAGTTGTTTCATTATGAAGTAATAACATAAGTATCACTCAGATACTGATATGTTATTATATGTATGAAAACAACCCTATTTCACCATCTATCCATCCTACAGAAAACGAAATCACTGCGCGTGCGTACGTACAGAATACCGTCTCCACGTCGTGGTGTAAAATATTTTCCACCACCAACTTACTTGGAAGGGTATAATGGTGTAAATAATGAATATATATGAATATTTTAAAGTTATATTGATTCTGAAATATTATACATACACTCCAATACAATTCCACGATCATGGTAACGATATCATCGCTCGTGCGTACGTACGGAATACCGTCTCCACGATGTGATGCGACTCGTTCTACATGATCTTCATTGCATAATGATTATATAAATGAATTTAATGAATGAATATGATATATATTACACTAATACCATTCTGGAAATGAAGTATCTATAACCTCAAAAGAAAAATAAGAATTTATTCGACAAAACACGCATAATAACAAAAAGTAATAAACACCCGAATAACAAGTAGTAATGAAATATTACTAATAAGAAGCTAAGAATATTACCACATATAATATCATAAAAGTACGTATGATTCTGTAATAAGTCAATAACATTATTTAAATCATTATACAGGAGGTTCGGACACTTACGATGAAAATCGGACCTATGGTAAGTGAAAATAACACAATCTCATTTTTATCCGAAATTGTTTATACTTTGGTATTTACTGGGGTGTATTTTATCATCCAAATAAATGTTTCCCCAATATGTAATATTTATATCCTTCTACAATATTTTATATCCAATTTTACCCTTCAGTGAGTTTTTAGTAAAAGATATGAAAGGATTCTTTTGTCGTTTTTCATACGAGGTACTTTTTGACCTTTCTGACAAAAGTACGAGAAGAATGTTTTTTTAACATATACGGCATGAATGGATTTTTAAAACATTATTTCTAAGAAGCATCGTTTACAAGTTTTCATGTTTATTTTTAATCAAATTCTTTTAGTTTAAAATTGTATGACATGTTAAGAAAGGAAAATGTTTTTGATGTAAAAGGATATTTTCCTCAAAAATGGAGTTCAAGAGTTTTATCAAAAAAAAATTACATCTAAGATAATATAGGGTTCTGTTTCTATCCCTATTATTACATGGATTTGATTATGTTGTGATGGAAATATTTTTTAAGAATTCCCTTATCTTATATGAATTGTTTTATGATGTCACGATGTTTAAGATTCCCATTTTTATTACATGGGTTATGCAATGATGTACGGTTTGTGATTTTGTGGCACACATAAGAATGGTTTCATTATGATATCGGTGGGACCTATAACTCCCACCAATGTATTGGGTAAATATTTTATATCTCATGAGATAGACATGGCTGGAACAGCAGGTTAAACCAGTTTAGTGAAACAAGACTGAAACGATGAGTGAACTCGGTTTAGAAATGGACTTTGTCCACTATGATAGTCTTGGAAATGAGTCCTGACTAATAAGAAATGATTCTCTATGATTATGTGTGTATGAAACAATGTTTCATGTTTTATGTTATGATTATTGAGATTACATTTCACTACTATGATATATCACATGTTATGAAATTATGATCTCTTTTGCAGGTTAAGATTTCCAAAAGATATTTTCTTATGTATATGATGTGATTTATATTTCTTTTGTTTACCCTTACTGAGCATTTGAGCTCACCCTTTTGTATGTTTTATTTCCCCTGGTCAGTAAGTAGGTTATTAAGTAGGATATTCTCAAAGGGACTCTAGATCTGATGAAATAAATGTGAGGCAAAGTAGATGCTTTATGAACCAGTTGTTTATGTTTCCCAGTTTCTAAAGACTCAATACCTATACGGTCCTTTTCTGGTTTTGTTATATGTTGTAATAAGTGTGCTTCAATTTTGAAGTAATAACAATGTATATAAATTATGGGTCGTTATAGATTGAGTGTGTACTGTCATAGTTTTTAGGGATGGGTGTATCTCTTTTTGTATAATGTACTCTTGTTTTATTAATACAAACACTTTTCATTATTTCTTTTTCTTATATATGATTTTTTAATCACAAAGGGGTAAAAATATTAAAGGGGATAAGTCATTCACGTGGGAGAAAATATTCAAAACACAAATCTATTGATTTAATGAATTTAGTAGCTCTGTTTAATCTTGATTAAAAACTACGGCAATGAAATAATTTGTGATTATGAAAAAGGGGGAGAATGTTGGACTCTCTTATTTTGATAATCCCAAATAATTATTTTGATAATCCCAAATAATAATTTGGATAATCCCATATCATTATTTTTATAAACCCAAATCATTATTTTCATAATCCCAAAACCCTGTTTTGATAATCCCAAAACATATTTAGATAATCCCATATCTTATTTACATTTATGTGAGAACCATGTCCTTATTCAATGCTTATTATGTTTCATTAATGATTCTTATTCTTATAGAGTAATATGCATATACTCTCAATCTCACTACTTGATTGATCAAGCATACAGTGCTGAATTTATCTATGTACAAGGTTATAGTTACAAAGTCACCTTTACAAGGTCACCATCACATGGTCCCCATTACAAGGTTACAGCTACATGGTCACCGTTAAAAGGTCACCATTACATATTCACCGTTATAATGTTACAATTACACGGTCACCACTACAAGGTCACCGGTACATGGTCACTGGTGTAAGAATAATATTAAATGTTACAGTTAAAGATTGCTGATTTGCACATACTATTGATGCATACCGATATGAAGGTGACCATTTCGATTCTACCGATGATTATTCTTCCATACTTTTTCAATTACTCAATATTATTATAAAGTTCATATTTGATAAAATAAATGCTCTGAAATTAATTAATGATGATTGTAAATGTTCCGGGAGACAATACCGTGGACAATACGAGGTACGAGAAAGATTTTACATTATCTACTCATTACTATTGTCGAACCCCAAATATAAAAGGAAAAGACCCTGAAAGAGAGAAAAAAATAAATACACGGACACATAGAAAGGGTTTTATGGTATGTGTTATAGAGCTTAATCACTAGATAATAAAGCTGAACCATCCAGCATTAACACCAAAAGACCCACATGCTTCACTAAGATCCTTATGGGATAAAATCATTCCTACCTTCTGTGGTGCATCAACTATTGATCAAACATGAAAACTAGAAGAACAATGAAATCTAGAACCTGGAGTTGTGACACTCTATTTTGGAAACAAATTCTAAAGACCAACTCAAACTTCAAAATTTTTCATTCCAATGAGTCTAGAGCTAAACTGCAAACACATAGAGCCTTCTAAACTGTTTCTCATCCTAACTATTGTATTATGTTTCTTACTTTTATATCTGTGAAAACTGTGTCATCCAATTGAACACACTATCTCCTATGCTTGAACTAGAGGATACTGAATATCCTCACATCAAACATCACCTTCTTTTTCCCACGTATAACATTGGATAAGACAGTGTGTGGTCTATATTGTCTGTCATTCCCACGATGAGCAGTGGTAAATGGTGTGTTCCCTAGGAAGTTTGTGAAAACTATTGTAAAGCTCGATACAAGCTGTGTATCAAGCTTTAATATAAACTTCTTGGTGGCAGGGGATCACCAAGTGGATAGGATTAGGTCCTGGCATGAGACTGAACCACTTATTTACATTGTTTTGTAAAACATCATATACTCTGTTTTGATATTAACCGCTGCTTATATATTTCAAAAACAGAAAACTATTTTTACATTCAATTTGATATTTATTTTCTATTAGTGTGAGTATTTTTTTAATTCTGTAAACTTGTTTCAAAAGTTGATTTACTTTTCTACACTGAATCATCTGAGGATAAATCACCCGTTGGGAAACCTGTTGACCAATCGAACATTTATATTTCTACTACAATAATGGACTAGGCTGTTTTGAATTGGGGGATTTTAATCATATAGTTTTTAACAAAATTTTAATTGGATCTCAATTCACCCCCCCCCCTCTTGAGTATCCACTCCAACCAACAGAAGACATAGCCTCATTCTAAATATCAATGCCCCATCTTCTTAATAAAATTATCCAAATTTTCTTTATTCATGAAATTAACTTTCTTTTGTAAACTATTCCCATTAAGATGGGGACATATTATCTTATATAGTAAGGATTATTTATAAATTATTTTAAATTTATTAATGTTTCCTCTTACATATTTTTTACCCTACTAAACATTACTAAATATAAAAATATAGGAAATTTTATAATCCTATGTTTAGTTAGATCTTTATAATATTTTGAAATAAACAAATTGGAAACAATATTTTCCTTCTCAAAGTGGATTGTTATTGATAAATAATTATCCTTGTGTAAATATAGTCACCAAATTTGTCTCACGGTGATCTATTGTTTTTGAAAATATGTATTTCAGACAATATTTTCATATATATTTACAAAACATATATCACAAAATAGGTTGTGACTTCATATCTTGAAGTAAACGAATAAACTCTCCAACTCTAAATTTGGGTTTGGATAAACCTATACCTGAATCATTCACTATTTCAATGAATAAGATATTTTTTTCAATCTATATAATGATACATATGATTCCATTAATTGATGAATCACAATATATCACAAAACCATCTCTACCTAATGGTAATTTCAATATTAATTCATTAAATAATATCCTATTTAGTTTAATGAAACATTACTTACATTCCTAAAACCACATGATCTTAACCACTAATTATATTTACTTATTTAATGTGTTTTCTAATTTAAAAATAAATTTTATCAAATTGTAGATAGTAACATAATAATATGAGTAAAAAACATATATTGGTTTTTGTTTGTTGGGGTTGGTCATTTTTTATAAAAGTCTAAAATTGATGGATCTACAAATATTTCATCCATTGAGATAATATGGGTAAGAAAATAAACTTCATAATTCCATAATTTTCACTTACTAAATTAGGAATATTCTTCTTTTCAACTAATAATTTAAAGAATAATTCTAAAATGGATTTTATTCCCTTCATATTTTTAATGTATACCTAGATATAATCGATAATTAACTCAATGGTACTATCAATATTATCAATGAATATTATGTTCAATAGATCTATTAATGTAAAATCAAAATTAACCCATCCAATGGCGATTATAATGAAATAATAATTTTTATATACTATTTGAATTTTTTTCTTTGGAATATCATATTTTATTGCTCACAATTAAAGATACCTACAATGAAGATCAAATTTGGAGACATTTTGAACTCATTAAAGTATATAAAAAAGTCATCAATGTGTGGTAGGGGATATATGTTCATTATGATAATATAATTGATTACCCTATAATTTAAACAGAACCTCATATACCCATCCTTGTTAAGAAAAAATAGGGTCTACCTAATGATAAATTATATTGTGAATGAATCTATAATTCCATAATTATTGAATTTGTTTCATTAGTTTCACTAATTCTACAATGGTTATTCTATAAACAATTTTAAATATTGGGTTATTAGTAGTGATATGTTCATTAAAAAAATACCTTTTTGATTTGGTGGATTTTTAGGTAGATCATCAATAAATACATAGATTCATTTCTATTAAATGGGAATATATTATAATCTATGGTTACCCTTTTCACATATAGGTTGTTTTATAACTTATTCTTCCAAATATTCATTAAGGTGAGTTACTAAAGGTACATCCAAACATGCTTCAGATGATGTATTATCACCTCAGTAAATAAAGGATTTAACATCCCCATCAAAAAACATATTCTCATTCTCTTGTAAATATTTTTTCTCACTATAAATTTAATTAAAAAAT
Organism: Viscum album; assembly: GCA_963277665.1. Lineage (NCBI taxonomy): Eukaryota > Viridiplantae > Streptophyta > Magnoliopsida > Santalales > Viscaceae > Viscum > Viscum album. The sequence continues at coordinate 112,539,125 of OY728151.1, forward strand.
TTACCAACGAATATATCAAACCCTACCATATGTAGGATAACTAATGTTTAAAATAGTGTATATCTATGAGTCATATTGAGGGCTTGATGACATATACAAGTTGAAATAATATTTCCATCACGATTCTTCATTGATAATTCACTTCATAATATTATATGGAATTATTTAATATTATTTCCAAACAAGGAAGATATAAATTAGTTATAACATCTAAAATATTATAAATCATTTTCTAAAAAAATGTTTATCATGAAATTACTTCCACCACATCTTTAGGAACATTAAATTTAGATGTAGTAATCAAACAAGATTCACCTTCCCTTATTGGATTCTTCTATGTTTGGTTGCCTTGATTATTTAGGTATATGTTTTAATAATTCAAATTATCCATAGTAAATATTCTAGTTAATAGTACTTTCTATCTTTACTAAGAATTATTATGATATATTGATCTTATTCATCATGTTATATAAACTAAATATCATTTAAATCATTTTCTTGGATGTTTCATTCCATAATTATCACAATATGTCAATCCCTAAATTCAATTAATATTTATTGAGGTATTTATTTTCTATATTATTATCGTATGGACACTTATTTACATGATTTCCATAAATTTTTTAAGGACTAAAAAATTCAATTTATATATTTTTATAAGATGATACAATATCATCATATCATGAAAATTTTTATGAGACCAATTCTATTTCAAGGGGAGGATGAAGTCTATTAATGAAATAGTCAATTTTGGATTCAATATTACAAATATAAAATGTGTCATGTTACGATAATCTTGTATAAGTGGTATTATATCACCATTTCATTCCACTTCCTTTCGTATTAAGTTCATGAACAAACACTATATTTCATCTCATTCCTCTTGGGGATAACATCTCATAAAGAATATATCAATAAAATTTCTATATTACATATATTCAATTTCATCAACTTATTTTTTATTTTGTAATAAAAAAAGTAACACCATGATATTTTTGAAATAGTAATCTATAAATAAATTTATGTTCTTTGATAAATTGTTATATGGGAAACCGTATGACTAAATGAACTATAATGTGGTATGTAGTTATCACTTATATGTTGGATTGGAAGATATGATTAGGAATAACTAAACTATTAATAACTTATGGTTTACACGTGTATAAAATTAATTTTTGGTTATCAGTTATTTATAAATGATGAAAATCATTTGAAATAAATTTTTACTTTCTCAAGAACTAATTTTAAATGTGAATTTTTTTTACCTTAATAAATTAAATTAAGAACTACTGGTTAATTATTTCATTAAAATATATTTATTTTATATTCAATAAAAAATTTATCATTTATATATGGTTTTTTCTAGTCACAGGATAAAATTAAATAATGTTTTATTCTCAAAATCAATTTTTCTTTCTAAAAACTAGTTTCAATATATTTACCCGCAAACATTAAAATTAATTTATTCTTCTATAATAAGTTGAATCGTGAAAAATAGAGTCTATATTTCAAAACGAGCGGATCAATTTTTTTAAATAGTATAATTTTTTTGTTAATATTAGTACCAACCATGATATTTATTACTCCTTAACAAAGATAAAACTAGAAAACATTGTAAAATAATTGGGAAAAGGAATTAAAAATATCTCTAAAACTATGATTTATCCTTTTGAATGAGTGGATACTTCCCCATACATCATATTTTTGAATATATGGCCACATAGAGCCAATTTACATTGACTATGAAATTTAGAAATTGTTGAAAAGTAATAAACACAAAATATCACTATATAGATATTAATAACTCTAAATTGCATACAGACGGATAATAATAGGATAAGTTTAGTATAAAATATTTATTTTAATAATACTTTTTATCATAATAATTTATTTTTAGTTTTTATTGTTTGACTAATTACATTTAATGCTTATGCCACATCACCGCAACATTTATTCATTTAATAGAAAAAATTAATGATGTAAATAATTTAAAACATAATAAAAATAGGGTGAAAATTTGTCATCCAAGAATTTTATATATTTATAGAACAAATAATATGTATTTAAAGGATTTTATTTTAATTCCATTTTTATCATGTTGTTTTCAATGACAAATTTTGTTAATAGTTCAAAAAATGATATTAATAATATTTTATGATAAAAATATTTTATTAAATCAAATAAAATAAAGAAACATAATAAAATTTGATAATTATGATGATAATGGTTATAAAATTTCATACCTTAATCGTTTATGAGCAAATTATTATGTTATATTTCTTGTTATAATCCTTCAATATATGAAACGACATTCCCATGGTTATGTTTACTTTTTATAACTATGGGTTTTAAAAAATGTACTGTTTAAAATGACTATAAAACATGTACAAATATCATTATACTTGGATATTTTGACATAATACTCTTTTTATTTTAATCTCGACACATTTGGATTAGTTTTTCTAAATATGGAATTAATTTTATTTAATCAATTTTTATTTCCATGTTTCTTCTTTACATCACTTAAAAAATAAAACTCATTCTCTCTTTTATTTAAACTAAATTGTTCCATACATCTTGGAAAATACCCGAACTACTATAATCATATTTTCTTACACCAAAACCTATAACTTTTGGCCTCTCTAAAAGAAAATTCTTTCAAGGTCAATTGTGTAAGAAAAATGGTTTTTGTAATAAAGTGGTATAACTATTAAATGAGACTTTTGAATTATATATATTTGAATACCACCTATAAATATGTGGTACCCATTATAAAATAATAAAATAATTATATTAAATGTATAAAATTTATTTGATGATAATGTAATAACCATTACCCTCTTTGTTCCATCCATTAGGTAATGAAAATGTTAATCATGCATGTGTATAGACTACCACCGATGTGATTCATTTTTTATTTGAAATTGGAAATAATGGTAATAAATATTAATATAATGAATGTTTATAATATATATATATATAATAATAATTATAGAAATTTTATTTCTTATAGAACATTCTTTTATTCTATCTTTCGAAGAGTGAAAATATTGTTCACATGTATGTATGTCCTACCATATCCATGAATGATGTAATTAATATTTATATATATATTATTTAGATCACAATATATATATATATATAATGAGTATATATAAAATTTATAAAATGATAAAATTACTTATATGATGTAACCATAATTATTGTAAAAGGGGCAGGACTAAAAAACTTAAACATGAATGAATAATGAAGGATTTTTCACCCGAAAGAGTTTGTTTTAGTACAGATAGTTAATAAATAAGTGAAATGATGTCATATGTAAATAATTATGAATTTATATGTAATAAAATGGTTCTTTAATTTTTTTTAATAAATATATATTTATTATAATGGATTTTTAATCATGTAAAATTAATGATAAGGCTTGAGGTAAGAGATTAAAGTATCAACTCCATTTTAAATGAGGCTTGATTATGACTTGATTTAAATTGTGGAATTTATATTATTATTATCAAAAAAATTCTTCTAATTGTTTTATAATATTATAATTTATAAATAATACAAGCTTAATTTAATTTTCTTATGTTTTTTATATCAAAATACAAAACTAATGTAAGTCAGAAAAATAGACATTATTTTTCTCTTATGTCAAAAATCCATTTTCATCCATGTCCATGTTATATCTAATTTTTTGAAGAGTTTTTTACTATTATCGAATGATTTTAAATAAACTTTCACCAAAAAATTACTCAATTAAAAAAATCAATTGAATACTCTTTTTTTTGAAATGTGGTAATTTGGTCTTTTTAATAAAATGGTGATCATAATAATTCTTTTTACATTCTTATCAGGAATGGAATTTATTATCAAAATAACTGAGCAATTCATTTATGATTTGTTAAAATTTTTAAAAGGTACTATAAAAATAAATATTTTCTATGATATTTATGAAATATTTTCAATTTATATTGTGATTTCAAAATTAAAGGTCTTTTTCCATAATAAATCTTCCAGTGAGTCATTTAATTGAATTTCCATCTCGAATAACATAATTTAATGCTAATTTTAATTTATTGTGGATTTGATCCAACGATACCACAATATTTCCTTCTCTTGATGTTTTATTATTATGATAATGGGGGGATTATAAAACCATATTATTCCAATATGATATGATATGATAAATTTATAAATAATTAATGAAACACATTTTCAATGTATGCATTATGAAATTATTATATAATAAATGAAAAATAATCATATAAAACACAACTATATTGTTTTCATTACGTGATGAGTGGTCCATGAATTATATCCCCCACCTATATAATGGGAAAATGTATATATCTCATGGGAAAATTATTGTAAAATTTTTAATTTTGTCAATCCACATTGGGAATAAAGTTGATGTGCTTAATCTATAATGGGAAATAGGTGATTATATATTTTTCATTATGATATGGGAAACTGGTGTTGATAAATTAATCATTAGGATTTTTTATCAAATTAGTTTACCTTAACATATGATATTTATACTATATCTATTATGGTTCCACAATATTGTTTTAAATGATCTTATGATTCATGATTGATTTATGGTGATTTCTCACTCTTATGAACCACGTTTTTTGAAAAGATAATATATTATTCGATCACTCAAGTTTCTGATCCCTAAAATAATTTTTATAAAAATTTTAAGTTATGTTCTTAATCTAATACCCATATCTTTATCTTATGATTCAAAATGATCATCAATTGATATCACCCACGTTTAACCTTACTGAACATCTGTGCTCAACCTTTCAATTGTTTTCCTTCCCTTCGTTATTAAGAAATATCATGAAGGGAATGTATATGATTTTCAATATGTTAAAAGTCACTTATGTTAGATATTGACGATTTTACATGAAATAAGGGATTATGAATATTATTTCAAAAGAAACTAAACCTTTATTATACTCAGTCATGTATATTTGAATTGTACTGTATATCCATATGTAAGAAAATATATATATATATATATATATGAATATTTTCGGTTTGTATAGTTGTTATTATAGGATATATTTATTCAATATTTAGAGATTAGGCTTAGATATCTTTGGTGATTGCCTTGGGGATAAGTATAAATATAGGATAAGATCCAATTTTTATTATAATTTCCTTGAATAAACTAATTTTAAAAAATGTATCCATATATTTAGAATATGGTGGGGGGATTTTGGAAACCCATGAATGATTTTTCATTACTGTAGGATAGTTCAATCTTATTATTATGAAATGATTATTAGGGTTTTATTTTTTGGTTATAGTCAATAGATAGGTCTGAAAGACATAATTTTGATAAAAAATTTCAAGATCAATGAAATCATTTTCCACCTTTGTAACCAAATTCATTGAGAGATTGAATTAAAATTTTTATTGATATGATCATAAAAAATTCTAAATCCATGAATCAGGTTGATCATCATAATAATCAAAGAAGGTAAAAATGCACTATTGAGTCTTTTATGAGGAAACACCACCATTATTTAGTAGATTTAATGATTCACTAGAGGATGTGTGATGGATCAACCCCATTGAGAAAATATATTATTTTTTATAGTTCTCAAAAAATTAAAATTTTATCCAAGCCATTTATCGCATAGTAGAAAATGAATATTAATTGCGGAAATATATTATGAATACAATGCAAGAGGAAGAAACTAACTCCATATAATGGGATGAGCTTATTAAGATATTATTTAGTAATTAAATCCACCATAATGTACATATAGTGATAAATAATTAATTCCATTTCTTATGAAAAGGGATTATTAAACCACTATTACTTATGAGAAAAATTATACAAGAGACTTCTGAATCTATGAATAAATCATTTTTTTGTGAACTCATAGATGAAATTGAAATTGAAGATTATCACTATTTCAATGGTTTTAATATAAAATGAATTATCAAGACTCTAGAAAATGTGAATTAATCACATTGTGGAAAGTTGTTATATCCTTGTACATAACAAAAATGTGGTAAGAGACATATTTTATATTATTTTATATAACCAAGAGGTGTATTAAATCTAAATATGTGTGTCATAATTCTCATGGAATTAAAATTGGAAAAATAGGATGGTTATTTCAATAAGGGGAACAATGGAACAAAATACTAAACTACCCACTCTCTAATGCACAAAATTCAAGGAGTATGAGAATTATTCCTACTATAACAAAAATATAATGTTTTATGATTATGATTGGAAACAAAAACCACTCAATATCATTAAAAAAGTTAAATCATATGTGATCATGACTAACAAATTGGGTTTTGAGAATGAAATGTTTTCAGGGTACACTTATTAACAACAATAAAGTAAATAAATCATTAATTTTTTATAGATTTACACACACTTATATATTTAATTAATTTTATATCTGATTCAAATTACCACATCAAGTATTATATATTGAGTTATCAATGAAAAATCAAAAATGTATAATGGTCATCTATCACATTTAATGTTTCTCTCCGCTTGATGTCTGTGGGAGGATGTTTCCATAAAGATTTATTATTATAATAATAGTTAAATATTATGAGACTCTATGTATGAGTTTGATTTTTTATATATATACAATGTCATTTTTTTAAACGTAAGGCGAATTTCATATTCAAAATGAACTTTTGATCAATTATCGGTCTGAGAATGAATATAATGTTTCAATTTATATTAATTATCTTATGGGTTTTAATTTCTAAACCTTAAAGTTATATTTATAAAATGTTTTGGAATAAAAATAACATTGCATATATGACTATTGTATTATATTTTTATAATGCCTTTCTTGAATAGTTTTCTAGTCTTCATCTATATCATGAGGTACACTTTTTAGTAGTTATCATAACTTGTGGTACACCAATTTTAACGGATAGTTGTAGAATGGGGCCAATTTAGTTTTATGAAGTCAAGAAGAATGTATATAATAATATTAACATGGGGATCATATTCCCTATTGCACTAAGATGGGTTATACCTAATCTTGTTCTATTATAGAAAATGGGATAATTTTTTTTTCATTGATTATCATTAGTGTTACAACATCACTATCAAAGAAATGTATCATATGACCATTATGATTGATTGTATTGTTCAATTATGTGTTTACAAATAATTTTGTACGATTTAATATCTTCTTGTATATCATTAACAAGGGATTAATAAGGCAGATATTCCTAGGACAATCTTTTTTATGATGTATGAGCCTTATAATGTTATTATGATGTAATTTAGAAATACTAATTCCATTTACATCATCATGGTTTTATCAAATAGAGTATTTTGAGATTCCCTTAACATGTTTTTCGTATTATTTATCATGGATATTATTATATATACAAATATAATGGAAGATAATAATTTTGTTTTATATTTTCCTTGAATATATAGAGGAAGAAGTTGTTTTCTGAGAAATTTACCAAGTGTGAATTTTATCATCAAAAAGTTTCATCATGTGTCCTAAAATATAAACTGAGGGTGTAATAGTTGACCCTTCAAAAAACTATTTTGATAAATCTCCTTGACCGACTATAGTACCCAAAATCCATATTTTTCTTGGTTTGGTAAGAAATTACTAATACCTTTAGAGAAATTTCTCACAACTATATAATCCCATCACCGTGTTTAATTGGAAGGGAATATGTTCTTATTGATTGATTAATCTAGAGATAATTATGATAAATAGAGGGAAGGTTGGTTATTTCATCAATATTTAAAATAACATGTTGTGGAGAATGGTTTCTGATCTATAGTGATCCATCATTGAAGTGTTAGGGATGTTTACTAATGTATAATTTAATGTTTATATCATGTGATCATTAATAATTAAAATTACATGGAATAAATTTCATGACCCAATACTTATAAGGTAGAAGGGTTAAATAACACATTGATTATATAAATCCATTATATTAATTGAGAATGGTGTGACATATATACATACAATAAAATTCTATGTTTTTCTACACATAGAAACACATGAATATTCAACAGAGAATATGGATGAAAATGATTTATTACTATGAATTATCAATGTATTACCACCCTAGAAGATATTACTAAGGACAAATTCTCTCATTCTCAGAATAATGTTAATCAATCTATCCATTTTATTTATTAAATATGTGTATGGGGAAGATGTAAAAATAAATATTAAATTGAGAAATTTTATTGACTTAAACCTAGATTATAATAGAATGATAAGGTTCTAAAAACACATATCTGTTCCAACCATAACAAAATTGAAGTTGGAATTGTAATATAGAGTTGTAGTTCCTTATTCTCTACACATCATGTAAATGCAATGATGTATATAGATTAGAAATAATATCTTTGATGGGAAAAATATAAAGGGTTATTCCTATATAGGTATCTCATTTTTTATTACATTATCATGTGATATATGAGAGACATATGTCTAAGGGGATGTGATAACCATTACCTATACATTAATTTAAATGGGAAAACATTTCCATGTATATAGATTTCAGAATCACCAAAACATCTAATAAAAAAACTACTATTTGGGAAGTAGTTTATAACCATGAAATATCATCACATTTTTTACCATCTCAGATTGTTTCCCTCTTGGTCAGATTTCCTTTTTACAAATTATTTATGTGGTGACATTTCATGGACTACCACATTATTTTATATCTAATAGAGATATGAGTTTAACCTGGAGGATCTGGATAAGTCCTCAATAATATCTAGATATTGAGTAGATATTTAGTACTATATATCATCTATATTGATATTGTTAGTTTTAGGGGAAAATTCAAGACATAGAGGATATATAGAGATATTCTTCTGTAGAATTTAAATGTTTTAGGGATAAACACCTTCTATTAGATGAATTTTAATATAATAATAACTTCCACATGATAATTAATATGGATCCTTATAAATCCCAATATGGATAGGAATAAAAAACCAAAATGCTTATGTATAATGTTGCGGAATGAAGGTTTTTGGGACTTGGTAAATCTAATGAAATTGATGAGAAGTCAGAGTCATTAATAAACACAAAGAAAAGTCTCAAAGTAAATATAAAATTTATAATGACACTCTTTAATTTTATCTACTGTCAAAATTTTTTGAAAATGAATTCAAATGAATATATCCTTTTAATAAAGCTATAATAATTGGACAGAAAAGAAAATTGATACCTGAATATATCAGTCCCTTTGAAATTACTGATCTCATTAGGGATATATATTATCATTTGGAACATCCACTAAATCACACTCATGTACATTATAAGTGTTATGTATCAAAATAAAGGATGAAAATAAATGATCTTTTACATGTACTGACTCATTAGGCAAACGAATAGAGAATGATCTCTCTTCCAAGGAGTTATAAGTTTAAATTTTGAATAATATATAATATTGGAAATGAAATATGAACACTCACCCTATCAAATCCTTGTGCAAAAACCATAAATATAAGGTATCTATGTGGGCACCCGAGGATGTGATAAAACAACGATATCATCAAATTTATTTTTTCCACATTGACATAATTTGGGGGGGGAGAAATTAATCTTATGGGGGAATAATTTAACACCTTGATATTTTATGACAGACATCCCTCTAAATAAATTCAATATCCTGGATATCTTTGTGATACAATCAACCACAAGACTAAATGAACACTAATGAGGTATACATGTATCATATAGAAAATAGTGTTCCATGTAAGAATCTGAAAAAATATATAAAAATAATATGTGGATTAAAATGTATAAAATTTATTTATTAGTTATCAATAATTTACAAATAGAAATAAAATATTCTGAAAGTAAAAGTACTTGTTTTGGAAAAAATATTTATGCGAGCAACGTGATTTGATCAAAATAAATTAAATTTATTTCTAATAGTTAATTTTTATAATTAAATTTATACGTTGTATATTTAATAAATTTTTTAATTATAATCTAATATTTTTCTATGCACGGTAAAATAATAAATCATGTTTTATACTTTAAATTAACTTTTCAAAAATATATATTTTGTTGTACTTTTCACACTTATATTAAAATTAATTCATACCTATAATTGAAATTAAATGATAAAAAAAGATAGAATATTCAAAATTAAAAAGATAAGATTTGGTAAAAATAGCTACTTAATTTATTTAATCATGAATACTAACCATGGTAAATATTTATTAGATATGTAAAGGTAAAATGGGTGAAATATGGATAAAACATTGGGAAAAGGGATTTAAAATTTTCAAAAACAATTTCTTTTATATAATTGGATAAATTTTGTAGAGAACATTCAATATAATTCATCAATATATGTTCATTCGGTTCCATTTTTACCTGATTATAACCTTTAATTTAGTTTAATAAAATCATAAATTAAAAATATCACAATCTTAACATTAATAACTTCGAACACTATTGTTACGAATAAAAAAGAATATAATTTTGGTTATAAATTTTAATTTGATATATAAAATAATTATTTCTATCAATGTAAATTATTTTTAATTTATAGTGACTAAGTAATTATCATAAACACTTATGCAATGTATAATAAATATTATTTAAATTATTAAAAAAAAAATTAAAAATTGATTTTATAAATGTCAAAAGTAAAAAAATTTCCTTTAAAAAATTATGTTTCACAAATTGTTTAGATTAATTTATCATATTAGATATATTTTAATTGTTTATTTTCAGAATCCATATTTATCATGATATTTTAAATGTAAAACATGGTAAATCGATATTAAAATGAGAAAAATAATTTTTCATGTTATATATATTTTATTAATCTATTTAAAAATAATAAATATATTGAATGAAGATTATTAAGATGATAAAGGGTTTAAAATTTCATCCCTCTATAAATTTTGATTAAATTTTTAACTTAAATGTAAAATTATACCTTTTAAAATATAAATACTCATCCACATGGTGACGATTATTATTTTTGCCATGGGGTAAAACTAAAATAGATGGTTTCAAATGACACCAAAACAATTATAAAAATCAGTATCTAAAGATATTTAGTCATTATAATACCTTATTTAATCTATGGAAATTTTTAATAAATTATAATTATAAGGAGTTAATTATAGTTTAAAATTTTGGTAATTCTATGTGTCTCTATTCACTCCTTTATAAATGGAATCTTCTTCTATATTTTCATTACATTAATTTGATCCGTCAATATTATAAAATTCCAATCCTAATATCATTATAAATTTTTTCACTATATTATTGTTCTTTTATTCATTAAAAAAGAACATCCTTTCATGGAATAATGTATAAACTAATGTTGGTTTATCAATGAGGAGGAATATCTCTTAATATATAGTTTTAAATTTTAATTCATAGTATACATAATATTAATATATGGTATCCATTATAAAATCATTAATTTAATATCTCCATTATAGAAATTTTTTTCTACATTGATATAAAATCTATTATCGATATTCTTACCATCTATTGTAAAATTGTAATGTCCCTCCTGTATACGTATGATCTACAACTCCTTGAAGCGATTTGATTAATTTTTCATTTCAAGTTTATATTGATTGTAATAATTATAAATATAATTATTATATAAGATATATGTGATAAAATAATATTTATATAGGGACCAATTATTATTTAACATTATTTTTTCAATCAATTAAAGAATGAGAACAACATTCTTGTGCACATAGGGTCTACCATCTCCATGAACGTTGTAAATCATTTTTCTATCTCTACTTTTTATGGATAAATAAACACACACAAATTTATATAATTAATATATATTATATTTAAATCATCATTAAAAATAATTAATATTATATAACCATAATCCATGTATAAGGATCAATATTGTCAGACCTAAAAATGCATGAAAAATTAAGCATTTATCAGTTGTAATATTGATTTTAAAAACAAATTGTTAATAAATTAGAGATAAGATATCATAATTAAATATTATATAGTATGATATATATTAATATTATTTGGTAATACATTTATAATAAATCTAAAATTATTATGCATGATGTTTTCATGCATATTTAGAATAAAAACACTTGATGTAAGGGAATTATTTATTAGAGGAATTTTAATCGAGATTGTTTATACATAGATTTTCATCGTGTAAAATATATGATTATTATATAATAAATAAATTTAATTTTCATCTCAAGTGGTTATATTTAGAGATTACATGTTATCCATTTATTATACACTCTAAAATATCTATCAATACTAAATGAATATGAGTAACATGTTGTGATTAAAAAAATAAAACATTGTTTGATAACCTTTAAGACATGCATAAAGAATTCCTAAAAAATCATTACATATAAATATTCTAATATTATCCTTGAGAAATATAGAAAAAAATGGTGGGTATTAGTTGGACTATTTTATATAAAACTAGTATAATGATCTAACATAATAAAATAGTATTGATAAATTATAAATAAAAAATAACAAAATTTTCATTTAAAGTAAATTTATACTGTAATAAATAATATTTATTTAGACAGGATTTTTATTACATTTTTGAGTGGATAATACAATGAATATCTATAAATTTTGGAACTATTATTTTATAAGAAATTTATATTTTACTAAATCATCAGGTAAATATTATCTTACACTATTTTTCGATATATTTCTAAAAAGTATGATTTTTTAGTAAAAAGTAAACAATTATGATTTTTAATGGAACCTGTAATTTAACATAATGTCATTGAAAATTCATATAAATATTGGAGTATTATTAAAAACTTACATGTTATTTTTTACTATATGTAGCCAAATTATATTATTTTAAATTAATGTTATCCTGTCATATGTACAATAATATTTTATACTTTAAAATGCATTTCCAAGAAACCTATATTTCACTTCGTTTTTTGTTTAAAATATACTTAATTTTTGATAAATCAATTTTTTTAATATTTAAAAATGAATTCAAAATTTATAATCAGTGGTAGAAATTTTATAAATAGGCCCTATGAATTTTTTATTATTTGGAATAACAATCGTAGTATATATTTGATATATAGGTATATCTAAAATGAGTCAATTAATGGTAAAATTAATTATAGAAGAACATAAATGTTAAAATATAATGTGTATTAATTTTATTATTTGATTATATTTTTATATATATTTATATTTAATTAAAATATCTATCTTTTTTTATATGGCCATTATTTAGTCATTTATGATTCTTTATGTGAAAAATAGTAAAAAATGTCATTTTAATTGTTTTATTACATTATATTTTTGGACATAGTGATAAAAGGAGAGTAATTTCATTTTAAATTTGTAATTTGAAGGATATTTTTTTATTAAGGGGAATTATTTCTAATTATTTATGAAATTATTAACCAAAATTCATCACTAGTACTAACTCGTCAATTTATTAAACTTATAGAAAAACTAAATAAATGGTCTTACAAATATTTAATGTATTACAATTTGAGTGATTTATTGTTTCCTAATAATTTCATTGATACATATAATACATTAGGGTGTGTAAAAGGTTTATATTCTAGTCAAATTAGTTTTGGGGATGTTTTTAATGTTAAATTAAATGAATATTTTTAAAATTGACATTAATGATATGTTACAATAAATATTTTTTTACCGAATAATTTAAAATTACTAAATTTTTGTTTTATAGAAATTGAATGATATATGTATTTCTAGATTAACCATTGTGCATTTTTTGGTAGTTTTTTGTTTTATATTAAATTGATGGACCCCTAAATATAAAAAGAATTTATACTACATAAAATTTTCAAAATGTGTAAACATGGGTTAAAAAAAATATAAGGGTGAAAAATCAATCTAAACATGTTAAATTTTTATCATATTAAAGGAATTGGATTCAATATCACATTATTTTCTTATATTATCAAATTGGATTAATTTTTTTAGGAAAATTAGTTTATATTAACTTATTATTTTATGAAATTCTAATAGTTCCCCTCCCCTCCCTTATAGAAGGGTACCTCTTCTCTTATTTTCATCAAACGTAAACATAATTTTGGTTCAAAAAATGAAAAAAAAAATATTTTCCTTTAATCCCCCATACCTATTAAAGGACTTGGTGTCATTAGAAATCCATCGTTGGAATGATTTTAATGTAATTATTACAACGTCGTCTAAATAACATATATAGTTCATAAATAATAATTTTCAATTTATTTATCCATAAAAATACATAAGAACCCTATCAACCATAATCGGATAATTAAATATTTACCTTATATATTATGTTATTTTATTTGATTAATTTCATAACCTATACAATTCCTCTTCCATCTAATTGGAAATGAAATTATCATTCTTGTGTATGAAGGTTAATTGCTTATCAAACTAATGTAATTTTTTTCCATAACCGAATATTACGGATGGTTCTAATGATGTGTCTAATTAATATTTAAGATATTCAAAATCTAAATAATTATTAATAGATACATTTCCATTTATTTTTTTACCTTTCCATTCACTGAATGGTGATACTGCCATTGATGCTTATGTGTGGACTGCCACCTCCATGAAGCGATTTTCATTCATTTTTCATCACCAAATCCCATGGATTATATATATATTTATTTAAATTTAAGGAAATATTATAATATTTATTATATAATTAATTTTTTAAAAATGTAATATAACTCTTAAAATCTTTTCATCTAGAGTATTGAAAAATGGAAATGTTTTTCATGTGTACGTATGACATACTTTCTCCATGAATGTAATTTTATTTATCTTTCATAAGAATAATTTGTGATTAGTATTAGAAAAATAATTTATATAAAACTATAATAATTATACATTTAATAGTTTTCTAGGATTATTGAAAAATGGAAACATTTATAGTAGTCACCCTACTGAAGACATATTGAACTTATAAACTGAATATCATCAAAATTATTTATATAAAAATAATAAATTTATTAATTGAATATAACTAGGTAATAAATAAAATATGAAATAATGAACTTGAAAAGGGTTCTAAAGAAATTAAATAACTAACATAATTCTATTATTCATGATCATAATGAATGTATAAAAGATGTTTGAATCAATGTAAGGTCATATGTGTTTTCAAAATAATAATTTATTAATGTTTCTCTTAAAACCCCTTTTCATTCATGTATATTATTGTAATGTTCCAACCTAGGTTCCACAAACTCGTGCCCTGATCCAGTCGATCACATGACCAGAGTTGCACCTCTATGTATTCTAAAGGCTGCCAACTAGTAGCTAGAGTTTAATAAGTCGATCATGGGAATATTATCTCCCCTTTGATCAGAGAAATACAATAGCGGAAATAAATAATCAAAAGAGGAAGAATATATAACCATGAAATATATGAATATATCAAGATAAATAGTTTAGGAAACACAATATCCAAATAAAGAAGAAAACCAGAAATTCTAATGTACCAATCCAGTGTCAGAAGTGTAAAACGAATATAAAGACATCGATGAATCCCAATGAGTCCCAAACCACAACATGTTCAATCATCCATGATCCTTCCCAAATCATCTATCTAACATATGTCCCTTAACATATCCCCTTCCATGAAATATTTTCAGGTAGTGATCAGGAAACTTGATTAGGGTGTGAGTACAACTCAGTAGGACACCACCAACAATGTCTAAAACAAATACAAACAATATAATGTGTAAGTAGTTATATAAATAAATTCTTGAAATGCATAAGTAAATTGTTTTGAAATTACTAATTGATCTTTATCAAACCACATAGATCACCATATTTCTGAGGTCACTCGTAACTTATTAATTGCTTCATCTAGTGCTTGTTCTAAAACTTGTTACATATTCATTTCACATTTCATTATTACAGACACATGGAACCATATTCCGATGAAAATGTTTTGGGTGTAGACCACCATGGCTAGTAAATTGTTTACCGATCATGAATATGTTACCTAGGAATAGAATATCATGTTTAGTACCCCAATTATCAACCATACACACACGCACACACACATATATATTTCATTAGAATAGATTTTTATGTGTAGAACCCCATTTATCAAAAATGCATATACAACATTAGCATAGATGACCAAGTCCAACATCCTGATTCTCAATCATGAATATATATAATTATCATTGATAATCATGTCTAACATCCCATTTATTATACATGAAAATTTATCATTAGCATAGATCATCATGTATTTCCTTCCCATTTATCAACCACGAATATATATCATAACATACCACAACATCACATGTATCTCATTATTTATCGTTTTCACATTTTGATGTCTTCCCTGATTAAAAAAATTAATCATATTATCATAAATAACCACGAGAACATCTATTAATTTAATATTAAATTACTCAATCCAAGTCCCTTAGTTAATTCATGAATTAATTAATCCTCTCAAAATCATTACATCTAATAATTAATTTACAAATTAATTATTACCAATTCCCAATTAAACTATTCACTAACTTATAAGGTAACTAATGAATTAATTATTTGAAATTATAGAAATCATTACTTGCAAAAAAATTCATCAAAAAATTATTCAAATTCCATAGTTCCATTATTCAATCAAATCTCTAATTCCTAAACACATTAATTGACCAAATTAATTCATCAATTTTTAGAATTCCAATAGTGAAATGAATCCTATCAATTCTAAAATAATATACATGTATTTGAAATCAATGCTATGGGATATGAATAATAAACCACCCACCTTGATTCATTGATGAATTATCAACAAATAGAATCCCCAAAATTGAGAATCACAACAATGTAGAGAAATATCCAAATATAAAAACATTAATGAATATTAAAAAAACAATGTCAATCAATTATTAATCTAGATATAAAAAATTAAAGATAACTTCCCACCAAAAAAATGAGATAATTAAGGAGGATGAACAGGAATGTAACATGATAGTATTCACTTACTAGGAGAGGATACGATCATTAATCCGAGATAAAAATCATGAATAATAGATGTCATCAAGGCTTGAAATTCATCCGGAGGGAAGAAATATGATGAAAGACCCTGAAGTTTATAACGGGGGTTGATTTAGGGTTAATTAGGGGATTGGGGGATTTTTAAAAATAATTTTCCGGAAATTTTAAATCTAAGACACGGTTAGCCGATCTCGGGTAGACAATTTCACCTAACCATTTGCCCAAGACAAGCACCTCTTATATAGGGTTTCAGAATTAATATTTTTAGGAACATTTTTTTTCTAAACTTTGTTCCATTCATGTGAATCCCCTCAACTTGGGTTGGCAGAGTTTTCTAGGATGGAGAACACATTTAGGGACAATTATTTGTCAATAGTGAAAAACTCTATAATTTTCATTTTTATCAAAATTAAACCCAATCGTAACTCAATTAATATACAAAAAAAAGTAACCAAATAAGGATAAATGAGTTAACTAATTCTAGCCCAATCCAACTCCTTGAAATTTAGCGATCTTACAAACTCTCCACCTTATAACATCTCATCATCGTGTCATAGTACTAATCTTATTTTAGATTCCGTGTTGATAAGAATTATTAATTGAGCCATCATATAAGCTTCCCTTTCCTATGATTCCTTTTACACAGTCCCATATTTCAAAAAACCAAGTACTATTGGAACAATCTTTTCCAACAACACTTTCTCACATCGATCCAACACTTGTATTAGATGTTCCTCAATAAATTCAACTACCTCAATCTCGTCATAATAAACATAAATCACATTATAAGGGTTGGGTGATACTAAAAATTTTAATACATATAGAAAACAACATCCATGGCATTATTTTTCTGTAGAATGTCCAATCGGTACCCCACCAGATCGATTCTCTCCAAAACCTAAAATGGACTAACAAACCTGGGTGAAAACATTCTATACCTCTATATCCTATGGTGGCCCAACATAGGTTAAACTAAAGGAACACATGATCCCCATTTATGAATTATATGGGTCATCAACATCTATCATCATACAAGTTTTTCCAGCTCTTAACTATACTTACACACAAATGAATGAGTTTTACCTCCTCCAACCTCTCATGAATGGGACTCGGTCCAAATAAAACTAGCTCACCCCCTCCATCAAGAATAGTCATGATCTAAATGGACTTACATAAAGAGACTCATATGGTTCCATTATTATAGTTTTTTGATAAATGTTGTTACATACAAAAAATACCAATCACAGTGCTTCTCACAAGTCCAACCAAAGTAAAAAAAACAAATGTTTATAACATATCCTCAATAACATATATAGTACACTCTGACTTACCATATGTATGTGGGTGATAATTTAAACTAAAAAATCATCATTCCATGTCCTTTTTGTAATCCTTTTCATAAGCATGATGTGAAACACAAGTCATGTTCTGAAATTATTTACCATGGGACCTCTTTCAAATGGTCCATCTACTAACATATACAATTCTAGCACTGATCCACTAAGAAAGTATCTCATATTGGAAATAAATTGTCTAATTTGTTCATTAAATACAAAATAATTCAAATAGTATCATTATTCTTGGGTTCCATTGAGAGACCCACCAAAAAATTCATTATCTTGGCTCCCCACATCCATTCAATAATGGAAAATAGTTGTAGAAAACCACCATGTCATTGATATCCTTCCCACACCTACTGACGGGTTTTGTACAATTTCATGAACTCTGCTATCTCTGTTTTCATGCCTGTCCACCAAAACATTCATTATAGGTCCAGGTACCTTTTGGTTAAACATAGATATACCACCCACTTAGAATCAATAAATTTATACATGATCTCCTCTCACTTGCTCATAAGTAGAATAATCATACTCCTAACATTGATGATATCATACTTATATATGCTCCAATCGGATGGTGAATCTCCACCATAATCACTTTTCCTCAAGTTAAATCACTATCAATCCTCATAGTACCTATCCTAGATCCATCTAAAATGTATATACTGCACTCAAACTGATACTATATTCATTTTATTTTTACTCTCTTAATTCACCCCATGCATCTCATCCAGTAATGCCTTCAAATTCCACTCAGTACTATACTCCTCAAATTCTAAAGTGCGAGACTTCTTACTCAATGTTACTGCCAAGTTATTTCCCTTCAAAGGTAGAAATTCAAGATCAAAATCAAATGACAACATATACTCAACCCATGACCAGTAATGATGATTCAAATATCAATGTGAGAAGATGTATCATAATAATTTTTGATCGTTGAACACATTAATATTCTCACCCAATAAATTATTCCACCAA
Organism: Viscum album; assembly: GCA_963277665.1. Lineage (NCBI taxonomy): Eukaryota > Viridiplantae > Streptophyta > Magnoliopsida > Santalales > Viscaceae > Viscum > Viscum album. The sequence continues at coordinate 112,558,452 of OY728151.1, forward strand.
TAAGTTAATGAATAAATCAATGATAATAACTCATGGTCATTCATAGGGTATTTTGGTTCATTTTTCTAAAACTTTCGACACCCATATACTAGAAATCGATCTCCCTTGATCAACAATACTTTGATTATGATCACAGAAGTGTAAAAATACATATTATACTAATAAATTAGCTTGGTTAGGATCAATACCAGTGTCGATGTCAATTTATTCTTTAAACCCTTGATTGAATAATCTCATGCACCTAACCATTAAAACATTATCCCCTTCCTAGTCTTCTCAAATATGACAATGCCATATGGGAATAATCCTCAATGAATTTCATATAAAATTCTTTTAACCCCAAATCTATATAGATATATAAAACATTATTTTAGTGCTCCCATGAACACAATGGATGTAATTTCTCTAGGTCCACTAACACACCTTCCTCCAATATGATGTTTCCTACGAAGTATACCTGATCAATCCAAAATTAACACTTATATACATTGGTGTATTGATGATTCTTTCTCAGTGCACTCAATAAAATGTCATGGTGTTGGGAATGATCATCGTTAGTTTGGGATTACACAATGATTTAAATAACAAATACTACAATAGAATGATCTAAGTATGGGTGAAATATTATGTTCATCAAGTCCATAAACAATATATGTGCATTCCTCAACCCAAACAGTTTTATGATGATCTCATATTTGCGATACATTCTTCTGAAATTAATACTTGGTATATCAGATGTCTGAAATATCAACTAATGATACCATAATATCAAGTCAATCATTGATAAAAAACCATATCGTCTCAACTAGTAAAACAGATCATAGATACGTGGACGATGATATCGCTTCATTATATTCTTTTGGTTCAACATTATATAATCAATAAACAAACATAGAGTCTTTTCATCCTTCGTAGAAAATACCAATGTATATTCCCAATAAAATGTACTCAGATGAATTAATACTCTATCCTCCTAAACTTATAGTAGTTTCCTATTATATAGAATCTGTGTTTTTGTCATTCTGTATTGTGGAATTGTGAATGGATTAGCCCTTAACATTATCTCAATTGTGAATTTCACATCTCTCTCTGGTGGAAATCATGAGAAGTCTTTCAGTAGAACATCCCCAAATCAACCCCCCACTGGTGGAAATATATCATACACTAAACCTCAATAATCAAGAATTTAAGTAGCAACCTGGGCTATGAGATCTCATAGTTTATGAGTAATTATTCCTACTTAACCTACCTAGATATCCTACTCTCCATATAGAAAATAGTTTTCAAATATTGGTGTCATTAAATTTTTCCTACTATAGTAAAAATCCACATGACCTCAATATTCAAATAGCCAGTAAAAACCCACAATTAGATTGAAGACTGACATATCTAGGATATAGATATCCTATAGAAAATGGTGCTCCCCAAAATCAAGTGAAAATCCCTTTAACAAATATATATCTCTATACAGTTCTCCTAATATTGTATTTATAGTCATTACCTCACTCAAAACCCCCACTTATAAGGTCAAAACATTATCATGTTTTATATACATTAAGAAATGAGAGGCACCGATATCAAATAAGGCACTATATAATGTAAAAGATACAAGAATTGGACCTCTCACAATCGACAATCCGGCCTCACTATACACATGTGTAGGCTACACTGCTTGGTGTGTTCCTTCTTTTCATTCATGTGATACAATTGGACTCTCCTCATTTTCACCGCTCTACTAATATGGGTGATCAAACATAGAAGCACTATGTACACCACCTCAACTGCTTCTTCAAGTTGAAATCCATCTTCCATTCTAATATGGTGAAAAATATCTCATTACATCACCCTGGTACTACCTATATCCTCCATCAGAAATGGTATGTCTCAATTTCCTATAGAACCTCTATAATGTACCATATTTTCCCAGTTTTAAACTCCTATGGTGGTCGGGTATAGCTTTTATGAATGTTTCATGTCATACCACACTAGTGGAAAATAACATGGGTGCAATCCTGAGTAATTGATCCCCAAAAATAGACACCCTACTACCACAACTCTAGTTAATGTTTTAATAAATAGGATTTCTACTCTTGGATGATGTTACTCAAGGTCCTCTAGAAGAAACCACATGTCAACCAGGGGAAGCGTCCTTCAGGTTCTGGTCTAGGATGAGATCCCGACTGACCCCTTCTAAAATCAATTTTCAGAATTAATATATATATTGGGTACTTAATATCACACTTAATTCCATCTTGAAATCATTTTTTAATGTACATTCATGTTACACCATTTTTGGAGAAATGCACTACTAATTTGTAAAGTGTCTAGCATAGTTCATTATAAAGGTCAAAACATTACATAGAAAGATGCTACTTAAAAATTGAAGAATATTCATCAAAAAATAGAAAAAAACACACCAAGACCATATATGTTTAATGTCTTTAGAAACTAGGAAACATACACAACTAGTTCATAAGATATCTACATTATATTCAGCTTATTCTTTAACAACTATACCCTTTTTGATATATCTTACTTAATACCCTTCATCACTTACTCGGGAAAAGAAGAATAATAAAGGGTGATCAAAATATATAACTAAGGGTAAACATGATATATATGAATCATATCATAATCAAAATACATAAGAAGAAAAAAATTGAAAATCTTATCATGCATATGAATGATCATGATGTCATGTCCTAGGATAAATCATAAATGTTCATAACTAATCAAAAGAACATTATTAAAATTTCATGACCTAAAACATATGTTTTATGGAATACATATATTCATATAAAATCATTAATTATTTGTCAAGGGTCATTTCCAAGACCATCATAGAGAACAAATTCCATTACAGAACCATGTTGATACCTGGTTTTAGCCTTATGTTACTAAACTGAGGTCATTTAATATTATAGACATGTCTATCTCATTAGATATTATTCTATACCCAATTCATTGTGAGGATACATAGGTCTCACCCATCTCATAATGAAATCATTTGTATGTGTGCCACAAAAACATAAATCAATCAGATAGACCGATGTGCCATTAGGAGCTGTTAAAACTATGTTAAAACCTAGTTGTTGAGGAAATACAATGATACCCCTAGAGAATTCATCAAAAATAAAATAGTGGATGGATATAATATAAATAAAATAAACATTATATTGGATAAAAATTGTACCTTTCAACACATCATTGTTGTACTCTACATCGCTAATAGTGATCGCATGTGTCTCACTAATTACCTTTGTATATAAGAGTTTGATTACTTCTATCATCATAAATAACCATTGGATTTGGTAATCAGTAATCATAATTCACCAATTCCTTTCAATTGAAGCATTGAAGTGTGGGAGGTGAATTATATGCATCATTTTCCTTATTCATATCATTAGTAATATTTTTCCCATCACTTCATCATTCATATTTTGGATGAACTTCTATCCCATACATAAATCATTTCATATTCCCTTTAATAAAATTTTCTATATGTTTTCTTCCATACATTGAAAATAAGGGAAAACTCATCTTCTTTTCTGTATGGTCTTTATACTATCCCTGGAATTAAATTTTTCTCTTCAGTTCATCCCTATAAGACTAATTTGTTTAAATGACCTCTATCTCAACCTTGAGATCAGAACGAATGATTTTTCATAGTTATTAATATTCTTTATGTAAAATTACAATAAGAGACATGGATTTATGAAACTAAAGAATTGATTAATTTTAATCTCAGGTTGGATAATAATTTGAGAGTAATACCATGAATGTATTATAAAATTTTCTTGATAGGTACCAACTAATTCATCATCATTTTGCATATGATCAACAAAATCATTCTCCATCATTGATTGAATAATAAGAGGAAATTACTTATTGAAAAATAATTTCATGAACTCATCACATTCGATGGATTCAATATCATTTCATTACATCGTATTCTTAATAATGTTCCAGCATTGATCATCTTCACTGTAACGCCCCAACCCTAGTTACACAGAGTCGGTGCATTATTACATAACATTGGCATGATCACAAGAAGGATCAAATCTCGAAATACCGATTGGTTTAGTAGCCTTGGAAACACTAGATATATTCATAAGTTTTACATTACATCATAAAATGAAAAACTACTACAACAACAGAATGTCTCCACATTCCACACTATTATCCCCTCATAATATCCTTGAAGGTCATTCATAACTTACTTCTTCGCATCCTGGGAAAAAGAAAAAATAGAAAAGGGTTGAGCTCAAATGCCCAGTAAGGATAACAATATGAAGGAACATTCAAAAATAAGCACAAACATTTTCGGTAATGCATTACTAAAACAAAAGCCTTTTAAACTTGAACTTCAACATAATATGACAAAAGTAAAATGAAATAATGCCATTTACTTGTTCACATGGATATTCTACTAATCTAATAATCACATGCAATATCAATAACCACTTTCATAATGTTGGAATGCATAATGCCAGACTATCATAACCACATAGCCAAGGCCTCGTGCCAAGACTACAAATAAGATTTTTCCAAGGCCTTGTTTCAAGACACTAGTTTGTCTCATCAGACCTACCGATGCATAGAGGAGCTATAGCGGGCTCCACCCGTCACATATTAAGTCCAATGCATTCCCATATGAAAAGGTTTAAACATAACATAAACATTCGTATTAAAACTAGAAAACGAAATGTCAATAATTTCACCATAAACTATGAATGGTATACAAATAGCACATCCACAGTCAAACATATCAAAAAACATTCAATACAATATAGAAGTTTTGTATCATAATAAATCAACATCAAATAAGTGTAAAATCCATCAAAGGATGTTGACATAGATGAAATCAAAACTCTTTTTAGAGAAATATCTCTTTCTATTTTTAAAATCATTTAAGAGCCATATAAAATAAAACATTTTCTTTGAATATATTATTATAAGCTTTTAAGGAAAGCTTTGAAGATTTTATAACGGCGGAAAATAGCCGCACCCGTCGTATAAGATAAAAAAACATTCTTACCTTAATTCAATCGAAATGGTTAAAAAGGACCTTGTTTTGAAAACAACGGAAAGATTACTCTTATAAAAAGTCAAGCAAGGGTATAAATGACTTTAACCCATATTCTTGTAATTAATAAATATTTTTTGAAATACATTTTTAAGAAAACATGGATGTGGATGATAAAGAGATCCCAGTAGATTACCACATATAAACAACCTCGGATAATGAAGAGATTGTTAAATAACCCTTACCATGTAATTTTCCTTGGATGGGGTAGGTTAACCTCCTGTATAATGGTGAAATAATTGTTATTAAATTATAAAAGAATCATATACATTAATATTATACCATATATGATCTTTTAATTTTTATTTGATAATAATATCTTAGTATTATCGTTGTTTCGGGTGTTAACTTACTTGTTTTCTTTTATATGTTTTGTTACCTAAGACATGTTTGTAAAGGATAGGTTGTATATTATTCATATCCAGAATTATATCAAGTCCTTAAACATCATTTTTTAAATCATCAAATGATAATTATACTTAAATGGATACGATGGAGAATGAATCTCATCGCGTTCGTGGAGACGGTAGTCCATACGTACGCACGAGCGACAATATCATTCATTTGATATTAAAATAATATATAAATGGATGGTATATCATATATACAGAATCATTAACATGTTATATTTATTATTTACATGAGTTACACATCATTATTATACCCATCCAAATAATATTATATTGAATAACAATTACACCACGACGTGGAGACGGTAAGCAGTACGTACGCACGTATGGTGACATGTTATTCAAAGGGTGGATAGAATACTGAATATGGTTGTACCATATTTATAATAACATCATAGTATATATATGATAATGGAGTTATTATTTTAGAATGGAAACAACAAATTTAGAAGAAGTGGAAGAAGAAAGGAACTTGGAAAAGGGTGGTGAAATCATTACCTCTTCTTCAGTTTCTTGCTTTTGATTTGATCAAAAGGGCTCCATAGGTTGGCTTTAGGATCAAACTAAGGCCTCTATGTTGTAGTGTGGGAAGTTGGGAGAGTATTTGGGCAGAGTTTGGACGAATCAAAAGGCTTTTATGGTGTGAAGAAATGAGAAGGATGAGTGTCGTTTTATAAGAGGGGTGAGGGGCACCTTTGGAAAAGCTAGAGATATTAGTTTATAATAAATTCATATTCGGTTTCCAATGGCTCCAAAGTTTATTATTCAAAGGTTAAAGTGGGGATGGGTCGGAAAAAACTCATCCAATATAATTTATACTGGTTTGGGTACTTATATTAACCTTATCTTTAAGTATTAACTCTAAGTTAATTAGTTTCACTTTTACAATGTCTCTTTGTATTTTTATTTAATATGGTTAATAAACTTACAATATACATCCAAGAGACCCCCAAGTGGTCCATTAATTATGAATCTATCATGATATAAGTCTCTTGGCCGAACCTTAGATTTTTAGGAATTTAATATCAATTAATAATATAATATTTGTTTTAAGAACTCTTTTATGTCAATTTTGACACTATTCAATAGTTGATTTTTGTGAAAATCATAAAAGATTGATTGCTTCTAAAAAAGTCTATTAAATCAATCCTAATATATCATATTATCCTATAAAATTAGTTTAATTCATTAAAAGTTTCATATTATATTTATTTGGGTATTTATAATATCAATTATTTTAATTTTTCACTGTTATAGTAATTAATTCATCATAATTGTGTCATAAATAAATTAAATTATTTAATGTAAAAAAATTATAAATAAACTATTATTATGTTGGAAATCATTTTATATTTCTAATGAATATTTATAATCTAAAATCCAACATAAATAGCCATATGTAAAAATTATTTTTCTAAAAGATATATGCTTGTGTCATTTTTGTATTCATTTTAACTTAATTAAAAAAAAGTGTCCCTATCACCTACAAGTGGCACCATGGGGTCCCAAAATCGACCCAAAGATGCCTATGGTCGAACATGTATCATAAAATAAGTCTCATACACGTTTTAGGGTAATTTAGTATTATTATAATATTATTTTTTAACCCTTATTTACCGGATTTACCCTTAACCATGGTAAATAAAATATTTACTGCAGTAATTATTCAAAATGTGTAAAAATAAAAGATACCTATTTTCACAATTTGGACATCCTGATTCCAAATATGGAATCCATTTTTCTAAATTCAAAACACAGAAGTGGTAGAAATTAATTTAAAATTAATTCCCGCTATCAAAACAAAAAAGCGTGTTTTTAAGAGATAATAACTATCAAAAAATTGACATTTGTTTATGTTCGGTTTAATTGTAAAATTATATCCAATGACCAACATTATATTAAATGGTAAAAATATATTCTAAATATACTTTAAAACCACTCAAAATAAAAATTTATCACTATTAATTATTTTGATTAAAAAAGTTGTTTTTAATTAAAATTTAGTAATTTCACTATTCATCAAAATATGAAAGTTATCCGAAAAGTACCAAAATTTCACCTTAGGCTAAATTCTATATTCCGAATCCAAAAATGAAGTCCATTTTAAAATATAAAATATATATAATTTCAAAAATTAGGTATTACTATTCATAACGGCTAGTTTGATTTGTTATGGTGTGTTAGAACTCGGTGTTGCGTACAACACACGCTATCACATTATTCAAAGAGAAGCGTACAGTAGAAGATTGGGGTGTTACATTCTCCCCTCCTTCAAATAATTTCATCCTCGAAATTTATAGAATACAACCTCTTGAAAATACTAGGGTGGTTATTCATCATAAGTTCCTCGGGATCCCACGTTGCCTCTTCTATCTTATGGTTTCTCCACAAAACTTTTACCAGACGCGTTGTCCGGTTTCTCAGCACTTGTTCTCTCGTATCAAGAATTTTGACGGGATCTTCACAATAAGACAGATCGGGTTCCAATTATAATTCTTCATAGGTGAGTACATGCGTTGGGTCAGGCATGTATTTCCTCAATAGAGATACGTGGAACACATCGTGAACTTTTAAGAGACTTGGAGGCATTACCAATCGGTAAGCTACAACCCCAATTCGTTCTAGAATTTCGAAAGGTTTGATGTACCTGGGACTCAATTTACCTTTCTTACCAAAACGTATGACTCCCTTCCATGGAGATACCTTCAGGAAAACATGATCACCGACTTGAAATTCCAAATCCTTCCTTCGATTATCGGCATAGCTCTACTGCCTACTTTGAGCTGCTTCGATGTGATTTTGGATTACCTTCACCTTTTCCATCGTTTCCTCCACCAGTTCTGGACCTATAAGTTTTCATTCACCAACGACATCCCAACAGGTTGGTGTAAGAAATCTCTTTCCATATAACGCTTCATATGGTGCCATCTGAATACTCGAATGGAAGCTATTGTTATAGGAAAATTCTACGAGAGGTAAGTATTGATCCCACATACCCCGAAAGTCAAGTGAGCAAGATCACAACATGACATCTAGGGTTTTAATAGTCCGTTCTAATTGTCCATCTGTCTGAGGGTGGTAAGTAGTGCTCAAATGAAGTTCAGTATCTAGGGATTTCTGAAGACTTTTCCCAAATCTTGAAGTAAAACGGGGATCACGATCAGAAACAATTGATAGGGGTACTCCGTGAAGTCTCACAACTTCATTAATATATAGTCTTTCTAGACATTCCAGGGGTAGATCATCTCTTATAGAAAAAAATGTGCTAACTTGGTAAGACAATCAACAATAACCCATATTGCATCGTTCCTTATAGGATTCTTTGGTAGCCCCATGACAAAGTCCATCATAATATTGTCCCATTTCCACTCCAGTATGGGAAGAGGTTGCATGACTCCTCTAGGGTCTTTACTTCCTGCTTTCACATGCTGACAAACCATACATCTTGACACAAAATCAGCAATCTCCCTCTTCATGTTGTCCCACCAAAAATGTTCCTTCAAATCTCTATATATTTTGGTGCTCCTAGGGTGTATAGAGAAATTGGAACTATGAGCATCATCCAGCAATTCCCTTTTTACATCAGGTATATCGGGAACACAAAGTCTCTTCACAAATTTCAAAATTCCATCTTCATACACAAAGTCTCTCAATCTCCCATCATTCACAGCTTTAATCTTCTTTTGAAATTCTTCATTATCGGTCTGCGAACTCTTAATCCTTTCTAGTAAAGATGGTTTGGAAACCATTTGAAAAAGAATTGATGTTTCACCTTCCCTGGTTATTCCCATGTCCATCTTCACTAGATCCATGAAAATTGGATCCCTTTCAATTCTCATATTGTTCAAAACTCCATGGTCTTTTCTACTCAAAGCATCTGCCACATTGTTTTCTTTCCTCGGGTGGTAGTGTATCATGCAATCATAATCTTTGAGTAATTCAATCCATCTCCTTTGCCTCATGTTGAGTTATTTCTGTGAGAAAATATACTTCAAACTCTTGTGATTAGTATAAATCTCACATTTTTCACCATAGAGGTAGTGCCTCCATATCTTCAAAGCAAAGATCACAGCTACTAACTCGAGATCATGAGTAGGATAGTTTTGTTCATGAATTTTCATCTGTCGTGATGCATAGGAAATAACTCTATCATTCTGCATAAGGACACAACCAAGTCCTTTCTTTGATGCATCACTATAAATAATGAAACCATCATTCCCCGATGGTAGACACAATATAGAAGCATTGACTAATCTTCTCTTCAGTTCTTCGAAACATTCTTCACACTCTTTTTTCTAAACAAATTTAACCCCTTTACGTGCGAGATTCGTTAATGGGTTTGCCAATCGGGCAAAATTATGGACGAAACGTCGATAATAAACTGCCAAACCAATAAAACTACGTACCTCAGTTATACTCGTAGGTGCTGGCCATTCATGGATTGCCTTGGTCCTAGAAGGATCAACAGAGATTCCATCTTTTGAGACAATATGTCCAAGAAAAGAAATCTCATGAAGCTAGAATTCACACTTGCTAAATTTTCCATATAATTCTTGTCTTCACAGAGTCATCAGGATAATGCGCAAGTGATTTTCATGTTCTTCGTAGATTTTGGAGTATACCAAGATATCATCAATAAATACCACCACAAATTCATCAAGATACTCCTCGAAAAATCTATTCATCAGATCCATGAATACAGAGGGTGAATTAGTCAATCCAAACGGCATTACAGTAAACTCGTAATGCCCGTACCTAGTTCGAAATACTGTCTTCGGAATGTCTTCCTTCTTCACACACAACTGATGGTATCCAGATCGAAGGTCAATCTTTGAAAAGTATTGAGCTCCATGCAGTTGGTCAAATAAATCATCAATGCGAGGTAGGGGATACTTTTTCTTTATCGTTATAGCATTGATCTCCCTGTAGTCGATACATAACCTCATAGATCCATCTTTCTTTTTAACAAAAAGAACATGGGATCCCCATATAGAAACACTAGGGTGAATAAATCATTTATTACTCAATTCCTCTAGTTGTTTCTTTAGTTTAACTAATTATACAGTGGCCATCCTATAAGGGTTCTTCGATACAGGCCTTGATCCAGGAATCAAATCAATGGAAAACTCAACTTCTCGTTCTGGAGGATGTCCAAGTAAATCTTCCAGAAATACATCTACAAATTATTTCACAATAGGTACATCCTCTATTTGAACATTCCTTTCCTCACCCATAGTTATTTCATTCTCTTCCTCCCCAATAATTGAATTTAGTTGAGCTATTGAGGGTGGATCTAAATAAGAATTACGTGGTGACGATTCTGCTCTAAAGATAAGGTGTTCCTTATCATTATCATCATGAAACGTAACCTATTTATTCTTACAATAAATCTTTGCATCATAGTCCGAAAGCCAGTCTATACCGAGGATTATATCAAACTCAATCATAGGTATGACGATGAGATCAGCAGATAACGAACATTTATGTGCTCTAAAGGGGACTGATTCACAAAACTTTGTTGAAATGATACTTCCCTTAGGAGTTTTAACTGACAACTCCCTTGTTAAATCAAATTGGAAATATCTAATTTTCTTAGAAAACTGGGAAGATATGAAACAATGCGATGATCCAGAATCAAATAATGCATTTGCTAAGCTTGAGGAAACCATTAAATTACCTGCCACCACGTCTTTCGGATCTTCTACCTCAGCATTAGTGATAGCATAAGCCTGGCCTTGATCCCTTGGCCTTTTCTAAGGTAATTTCTCCTGACGCTTAGGACATTCATTTGCATAATGTCCCATCTCCCTGCAATTGTAGCACTAAACGATGGTGGCTTCCTTCTTCCCTTTGCAATCACGAGCTTGGTGGCCTTTTTCACCAGACTTGTAAGAGACTGACATTCCCTTCAAGAAAGTACCAGGGTGTTTCTTCCCACATTTACCACAGGATGGATATTCAAATTTTCCTTTCTTCCCCTTATTTCCATTCCCAGATTGATCAGTAGTCCTCTTCTTCTCTTTCTTTGCTTTAAAGTCATAAGACTTAGAGAATTCCTTTTCGGTCTTGATAGCACATGAGACAATGTCTTCGTACGATGAAAAGGATTGTGAGACTAATGCTCGACGGAGAAATGGTTTTAACCCATCAAAGAAACGAGCAATCTTACTTCTTGGGTTACGTATATAATCTCCAGCATACCTTGCTAACCTTGTAAAGTTAGCCTCATACTTTTTGACATTCTCATCCTCCTTCTGTCTCAAACTCAGAAATTGCCTTTCCATATCTGCTCGATGGTTGCGAGGAAATTATTTTTCTAAAAACATATCTTTGAACTCCCTCCATTACATATTTTATACTTCATCATCTTCCTTCGTATTTTGAATCAATGACCACCATTGATCAGCATCTCTAGTGAGGCGGTAAACTGCCATGATAACTTTTTCCCTTTCATTACTCCCCAAAGCCTGAAATATTTTCTCTAGGGAAAATATCCATTACACAGCTACTAGGGGATTTGTACTCCCATTGAACGTTGGTGGTTGTTTCCTCATGAATCGATCTAACATTGATCCTCCACGCTTCGGATCAGGGTGCTCCATACGGGTAAGGTTATTATTCATAACTTGAGTGAGTTGTCCCAGTATGGCGATTAGTTGATCGGCAGCAGTTGCATCACCACCTCCACTATAATTATCTTGAGCAGGAGGGAAATCCCTACATGGAGTGTGTGCATTGATACGGTTTCCATTTCTTCCACTACGCGCCATTTCTAAACAATGGAATAAACTAGATCAGTTTATGAATCAAAATACATATTCCCATACTTATAAAACACTTAACATAAATTGAACTATTTATGGATATAATCCATGATCATAAGAATGTTTTCTTTGAGGAAGTATATACTCATAAACCCTTCATAATGATTTGTAAAGAAAATGAGAGTTATCCTAAGCATATCCCCCGGGAGTGTCGTAACCAAGAGTGCAGCAAGGCCCGTTGTCGTGCACCAGTTCCCGTTCGAGTCTAGCTCAAAGCGGTGTTTTCGGGTTTTACCCCTAGGTAAAACTGTGCCAGAGCCTCCTCTACCTGCTTGTATCCAGACAGGGATGTAATGCTTGGAAAACTCACAAAATATCTACAATACCAAAATTCTAGGAAGTTCTTCTATACTAATCCTCAAAGTTCATCTTAGGTCTACGTGCTCTAATCAGAGTTTATCTAAATCTATATTCCAAGGTTTTTACTAAACTTCCTCTGATACCAACTGTAATTCCCCAACCCTAGTTACCCAGAGTCGGTGCATTATTACATAACATTGGCATGATCACAAAAAAGATCAAATCTCGAAAGACCGATTGGTTTAGTAGCCTTGGAAACACTAGATATATTCATAAGTTTTACATTAAATCATAAAATGAAAAACTACTACAACAACATAATGTCTCCACAGTCCACACTATTATCCCTTCATAATATCCCTGCAGGTCATTCATAACATACTTCTTCACATCCTGCGAAAAATAAAACATAGAAAAGGGGTGAGCTCAAATTCACAGTAAGGATAACAAAATAGCGGAACATTCAAAAACAAGCATAAACATTTAAGGCAATGCATTACTAAAACAAAAGCCTTTTAAACTTGAACTTAAACATAGTATGGAAAAAGTAAAATGAAATAATGCCATTTACTTGTTCACATGGATATTCTACTAATCGAATAATCACATGCAATATCAATAACCACTTTCATAATGTTGAAATGCATAATGCCAGACTATCATAACCACATAGCCAAGGCCTCGTGCGAAGACTACAAATAAGATTTTGCCAAGGCCTTGTGCCAAGACACTAGTTTGTCTCATGAGACCTACCGATGCATCGAGGAGCTATAGCGGGCTCCACTCGTCACATATTAAGTCCAATGCATTCCCATATGAAAAGGTTTAAACATAACATAAACATTCGTATTAAAACTAGCATACGAAATGTCAATAATTTCACAATAAACTATGAATGGTATAAAAATAGCACATCCATAGTCAAACATATCACAAAACATTCAATACAATATAGAAGTTTTTTACATAATAAATCAACTTCAAATAAGCATAAAATACATCAAAGGATGTTGACAAAGATGAAATCAAAAATCTTTTTAGAGAAATATCTCTTCCTATTTTTGAAATCATTTAAGATCCATATAAAATAAAACATTTTCTTTGAAAATATTCTTATAATCTTGTAATGAAATCTTTGAAGATTTTATAATGGCGGAAAATAGCCGCACCCTCCGTATAAGTTAAAAAAAATTCTTATCTTAATTCTGTTGAAAAGGTTAAAAAGGACCTTGTTTTTAAACGACGGAATGATTCCTCTTATAAAAAGTCAAACAAGGGTATAAATGACTTTAACCCATATTATTGTAAATAATAAAAATGTTTTGAAATACATTTTTAAGAAAACATGGATTTCGATGACAAAGAGATCCCAATAGATTATTACATATAAACAACCTCGGATAATGAAGAGATTGTGAAATAACCCTTACCTTGTAATTTTCCATGGTTGAGGTAGGTTAACCACCTGTATAATGGTGAAATAATTGTTATTAAATTATACAAGAATCATATACATTAATATTATATCATATACGTTCTTTTAATATTGGTTTGATAATAATATCTTAGTATTATCGTTGTTTCGGGTGTTAACTTACTTGTTTTCTTTTATATGTTTTGTTACTTTAGACATTTTTGTAAAGGATAGGTTGTATATTATTCATATCCAGAATGATATCAAGTCCTTAAACATCATTTTTAAAATCATCAAATGATAATTATACTTGAATGGATACGATGGAGAATGAATCTCATCACGTTCATGGAGACGGTAGTCCGTACGCACGCACGAGCGACAATATCATTCTTTTGATATTAAAATAATATATAAATGTTTGGTATATCATATATACAGAATCATTAACATGATATATTTATTATTTAAATGAGTTACACATCATTATTATACCCATCCAAATAATATTATATTGAATAACAATTACACCACGACGTGGAGACGGTAAGCCGTACGTACGCACGTATGGTGACATGTTATTCAAAGGGTGGATAGAATACTGAATATGGTTGTACCATATTTATAATAACATCACATTATATATATATGATACTGGAGTTGTTATTTTAGAATGGTAACAACAAAGGAAAAAGAAGTGGAAAAGGGTGGTGAAATCATTACCTCTTCTTCGGTTTCTTCCTTTTGATTTGATCAAAAGGGATCCTTAGGTTGGCTTTATGATCAAACTAATGCCTCTAGGTTGTATTGGGGGAAGTTTTGAGTGTATTTGGGCATAGTTTGGCCGAACCAAAAGGCTTTGAAGGTGTGAAGAAATGAGAATGAGGAGTTCCCTTTTATAAGAGGGGTGAGGGGCACCTTTGGAAAAGCTAGAGATATTAGTTTATAATAAATTCATATTCGGTTTCCAATGGCTCCAAAGTTGATTATTCATATGTTAAAGTGGGTATGGGTCGAAAATAACTCAAACAATATAATTTAGACAGGTTTGGGTACTTATATTAACCTTATCTTTAAGTATTAACTCTAAGTTAATTAGTTTCACTTTTACAATGTCTCTTTGTATTTTTATATAATATGGTTAATAAACATACTATAGACTTCCAAGAGACCCCCAAGTGGTCCATTAATGATGAACCTATCATGATATAAGTCTCTTGGCCGAACATTAGATTTTTAGGAATTTAATATCAATTAATAATATAATATTTGTTTTAAGAACTCTTTTATGTCAATTTTGACACTATTCAATAGTTGATTTTTTTGAAACTCATAACAGATTTATTACCTCGAAAAAAGTCAATTAAATCAATCCTAATATATCATATTATCCTATAAAATTGTTTTAATTCATTAAAAGTGTAATATTATATTTATTTGGGTATTTATAAGATCAATTATTTTAATTTTTACTATTATAGTAATTAATTTATCATCATTGTGTAATAAATAAATTAAATTATATAATGTCTAAAAATTATAAATAAAATATAATTATGTAGGAAATCGTTTTATCTTTCTAATGAATATTTATAATCTAAAATCCAACATATATAACCCTATGTAAATATTGTTTTTCTAAAATATATATGCTTGTGTCATTTTTGTATTCATTTAACTTAATTAAAAAAAGTGTCCCTATCACCTACAAGTGGCACCATTGGGTCCCAAAATCGACCCAAAGATTCCTATGGTCGAAAATGTATCAAC
Source organism: Viscum album (assembly GCA_963277665.1). Lineage (NCBI taxonomy): Eukaryota > Viridiplantae > Streptophyta > Magnoliopsida > Santalales > Viscaceae > Viscum > Viscum album. The sequence goes on from OY728151.1 coordinate 112,574,256, forward strand.
CAATAATTCTTGGACGCGTTTTATGGTAATTTAGTATTATTATAATATTATTTTTTAACCCCTATTTACCGGATTTACCCTTAACCATGGTAAATAAAATATTTACCGCAGTAATTATTCAAAATGTCTAAAAATAAAAGTTACCTATTTACACAATTTGGACATCCTGATTCCAAATATGGAATCCATTTCTCTAAATTCAAAACACATAAGTGGTAGAAATTAATTTAAAATTAATTCTCATTGTCAAAACAAAAAGCGTGTTTTTAAGAGATAATAACTATCAAAAGATTGACATTTGTTTATATTCGGTTTAATTGTAAAATTATGTTCAATGACCAACATTATATTAAATGGTAAAAATATATTCAAAATATACTTTAAAGCCACTCATATTCATAATTTATCACTATTAACTATTTTGATTAAAAAAGTTGTTTTTAATTAAAATTTAGTATTTTTCACTATTCATCAAAATATGAAAGTTATCCGAAAAGTACCAAAATTTCACCTTAAGCTAAATTCGATATTCCGAATCCAAAAATAATTTCCATTTTAAAATATAAAATATATATAATTTCAAAATATAAGTATTACTATTCATAACGGCTAGTTTGATTGGTTATGGTGTGTTAGAACTCAGTGTTGCGTACAACACACGCTATCACATTATTCAAAGAGAAGAATACCGTAGAAGCTTGCGGTGTTACATTCACCATTCAGATGATAGTCTACCAAGATGAATTTATCTTTCAATGAACATTGTAGAACTAAAAATATATATTTTTTTCATCTTATCCAGTGTTCAGACAGTAGTGGATTAGAAGACAGACTAGAAGAAGGTAGACATTACCTCATGAATGAATCAACAGAATGTTTTTACCTAATTTTAAAATTGTAATGTATTTCATGATTCATTGATTGATAAATTTTGGTGAACATCTTGACAATATTTTTCATTCCATATCCCATAATATTCGTTTTCTTATAAGGAAAATCATTTCATTTCAAATCTCATTCAGCAATTATAAGAACCCGTTTCTTAGTTTTGAGGTACAAGTTTCTTCTTTTCTGTTTTCCTTAAGCATTTTTAAGAAAATAAGGAAAAATGGGGAAAATCCTAAATTTTATAAGTACATGACATGTACTTTTCCACACGTTGTGTACTTTTGTCCGTGTGGGATGAGTACACGGGGCGCGTGGCCATGTCGGTGATGGAGGGTGTAGAAACCGACTACACGCCGTGTAGTAGTCCTTTACACGCTGTGTAGTCAGTCGACAGACTAAACAGTAAGGCAGTGGAAGCAGCCTCTAGCTGGGTGACAGTAGACGCCATGTAGTCGGGAATACATGCCATGTACTCATGACGACGGGTGAACATTTTGGTGGTGCTTCCAGATGAATAGTTAAATGAAGGATGTGCACGTCGTGTACTCAAAAGTACATGCTATGTACTTTCTTTTTTCACTTAAAATGGGCAGTATCCAACGTTGTTCATAGGGAAGGCTTAGAACCTGACAAGATCTCAGAAGGGGACGGCTGAATCTTCGAGGATCTCCATATCAAGCGTCTGGAATTCGTTTCCGCCTCGGACGATCTCGTTGGAACCGCGCGGGTAATCCATCTCATCTTCTGGCGTAGTTCTTTCCAAATCTTACTCTAATGGATGTTATTTGGGTTTAAAAGAGTTTTATTTCTCCTCAAATCTACCTCATTCTGGGATGATTTGTGGAATGTCATTTGAGTATACTGATCAGGGGTGTTTATGGTAGGCGGCGTGGTGTTTAATTTTCCAACTGATGTGCGTTTTGTGTACCATTGTGATACGCTCCCATGAATGGGGTGTCATATGGATGAGGCCTTGATTAATTAAATACCTATAATTGTATAAGTAATTTGAATGCGATAATAAACTACTTTTTGGGATCGCTGCTTGGATCCAGGACCACCCCAGGGGTGCGTTCCTCTGTTTACACGTTTGGCCGGATACACGAGGGTATTCCATTGTAATAATGTTTATTGAATTTCTTTGAGAGTAATTTCACGTCTATTTCATGTTTATTTGTTGGGCTAGGCCTGGTTACATTCTTAGCCTAAGTGAAGTGCTTTACTTAGACTGAGGGCCGTGTTACCTTTCGCCTAAGGGAAGAGGTTATTTCGGCATGAGGGAAACTTCTTCTGTGCCTGAGGGCTGTAGATTCTGTGCCTGTGGTTGGCACTTCATACGCCTGACGGAAAAATAAATAATGCTTGTGGGAAATGCCTGAGGGAAAGATTCTGATTACCGGAGGATAAGGGTTTGCATGTCTGAGGACACTGACTGTTTACATAGAAATTCACAATGGTGGTTTCCTGATAATGAACGATTAAATGAATAATAAAATGGAAATATAACTGGTAAACATTGTTCCTTAGAGTACTGATTAGTTTATTTCATTTTACTACTGCACACTGTTGATGCATATCTTCACATAGTTGGGCACGAGCCTTTGGTGGGTGCCTACTGGGATTTATTTCTCACACCCTTTTTTGGTCATATCGTCGACCCAAAAAGATTACTTTTTGTAGGTATGGATAAGGGAAAGGGTCCCTATACAGGTACTTGATTGCTGCGGAGGAGTAGGGGAGCATGGTACAGGGCTTAGGCTCGTGATGCTACCAGCTGTTTTGTCTTGTTTTACTTTACTCTGTATTGTACAGTAATGTATTTTTTTGAAACATGTTCTAACTATTTTCATAGAATAGTGAAATGTTGCATCTTGACATACATATATATATGACTTCTAGTTCTTTTTATTACAATTGATCATTTCAGTTATGTGTGTTTTAACTCTTCCACTGCTGTTGAATGTTTATCTTGTATTCCCCTATGATACACTTTGACAAATGAGGGAATAGTTTCCCCACTATCCGACCTGGGCCCTCACTTCTAGTCGGCAGCCTCTGACGTTTGGGGAAATGTGCTTGAGGTCACGTGACAAACTGGGTTTGGGGCACCCGCTGAGTGGAACCCGGAATAGGGACGTTACAAAGTGGTATCAAAGGGGTTCATTTATTTGACTTACTATTTGGAGCCTTAGTCATGGATAGGAAGAGAACGATATTTGGTAATATGCTGTAGCTAACCCGTGTATAGGGAAAATCCAACTTACCTTCGGTTGCAATTTTTCTGATTTTGCAATTTTACAGTTGATTTGATTTCACCGAAGGGTGACACACATGTATTGTTTTGTTATATTTTATTCATGGGTTCTATTTAGTTGCAACCTGATGAGATGTGGGTATTCCATCTCATGCATCATTTAGAGACTTGCTACAAATCACATGCCATGCATTGTTTCCATGCCATGTAGTTGCATTAGAAATTGCATGTTGTTGTGATAGATGTTGTGCTTGTAAAATCATGTTGTTGTGATAGCTTCTTGGATAGATACCTGCTATTTAATAGGGTATTGTTGTGTGATCCTATTATAGAATGGACGCCAAACTTTGGTTTTGGGGAGTATGGGTCCTCATTGACTGAAATTTGGTGGATCATTAGCAGTTTATCCGGTTATAACACATATAAGATGCCAAACATTGATTCACAGGGATTATGGGCCCTCAGGGATTGGAATTAGGCACTTTGGGGTTGTTTTTCAGTATTTTCTGGGTTCCGGAGAAGTTTCTGAGGCATACTTTCTGAAAACCCAGTATACACGCCATGTAGAACCTTGAACACTTCATGTATGTTCTTCTGTTCAGGAAGAAAAAGAGAACTTTTTGAGTACATGCCGTGTACCCTAAGATCACGTCGTGCAGTCTCTTCCTATATCATGGGCCGTGTGGGCGGGGACATGGGGAAGGGAAATGTTCGGGGCGAACACGCTGTATAGCTGATGTACACTCCATGTAGTGTTGACCTGGAGAACACCCATGTAACTAATAACAAGGATGTGGGAAATCTTGATATATATACACCGTGTCCACTACAAAACATGCCGTGTATTCTGACCTGGGATCCGGCCGTGTAACTAACAACAAGGGTCGGTGTAATCCTTCCGTGTACACGCTGTGTGTATATAGAACTTGTCGTGTAGTGTGAGCCGTGTATCCGGCCATGTGACTAACAACACGGGTCAGTGAAGGTCATCTAGAACACGCCGTAAACCTATGGGACATGCCATATAGTCTTGTCTGAGGATAGACTGAGTGGGCTTAGCCATGTGGCTGGGAAGATAGAGTGGTGTACACGCTGTGTGCGGGTGTAACACACCCTGTAGTATCAACTCGAGTAGTTGGTCGTGTAACAAATGACACGGGCAGTTGTAAAATTACAACTTACACACCGTGTAGATTTTAAACATGCCGTGTAGTTTTGTTTAAAGGGAGCCATGTGTCTTGGCCATGTAGAAGGACCCGGGCATTGGAAGAAAAGTCAGGTACATGCCGTGTTGATAGTATACATGCCCTGTAGACTTTTTTTTTGCCAAATCATGAATTCCTTCTTCCTCTTATTCCTCTTTTTGATCCCTTTTTTCAGACTGTGACAATCTCGATCTATGGTGTGCATTTGACCTTGTAGTGTCTTGCCACCGAGACGACCATGCGTTGTTTTCTAGGAGAGTGGCAACGAGTTTACTCCAAAGATGGTGGGCCATGGGCTACCTGTTGATCCTCTAGTAGAGCTAGATGTAGAACCAGCCGTTATACCAGACACAGGCATGGATGCGTAGTTCCGTGAAGGCTTTATGTGGTTAATGCAGATCTTTCAAGGAGAACCGTCAGCTTCCACATCTATGGCAGAGCTGTCACGTATCTTACAACAACAAAATCTGCCTACGTTTTCATGGGATGGTGGACCACAGGCTGCGGAGTTTGGTTGGGGTCTATGTAGACTATGTTCAAGCATCTTGAGACGCCTCCAGGGTGGAGGGTCAAGCTCGCGATGTATATGTTGCATGATTCTACCAGGAGGTGGTGGGATGTTACCACATAGTCAGAGAATCATAGAGACATGGGGTGGGAAGATTTTTAGATAGCCTTCTATGAATTCTTATACCCAGGGACGCTGAGGGAAGATCGAGCTTGAGAGATCATGAATCTATAGCATGGCGCTATGTCGGTGATGAATTATTCTGCTCAATTAACCGAGATTTATCATTTTGCACCCGTTCAGGTGGGCGATGAGATGATAAGAGCTAGATGCTTTAAGAATGGTCTTTGATGTGACAACCGAGAACTGGTGAATGTTTTCAGGTTGCCTTCAGCACATGCTATTGTGAACCAGGAGCTGATTACAGAGAGAATCCTACGGGAAGCTAGTGGTGTGGACCATGGCTATTCAGCACCATTTTCTGGTACTATTTCTACTAGTAAGAGAAAGATACGGATGGACTTCTCTTAGGGTGGTAGTACCATCCAGAAAAATGTTTCAGGTGGCTAGGTCATGTGCTACCAGTGTTGTAAGGAAGGGCACATGAGACCTTAGTGTCCACGAGACCCAGTGGAGTTTCATGCTTGCGGAATGATGGGTCATCTGTAGCACTTTTGTAGGGCGTTTCTACCAGTGGGGAGTAAGAGGGTTTCTGTGCAGACTCCGTGTGGGTAGACATATATAGTGCAACATACCCTACAAGAGCAGGATCCCATACCTTCTACTTTCAGAGGTACTATTCTAGTACCTTCTATTTTATCTTCAGTACTTTTTGATACGGTTTCTACACAAAGTTTCATATCTGTGCTGGTTGTGGAGAGCATTGGCCTCTGTGTTTCTTCTTCTTCTGCTGTTACGATGCTAGAAACTCCATTGGGGACTAGAACAATAGGTCTACATCAATGCAAGGAGTTCCCCCTTGAGGTTGGTGGGTGTCACTTCCTTTAGGACCACTATGCCATAGAGATGACGAGCTATGATGTCATTCTTGGGATGGACTGGTGGGTTCCCTTCAGAGCCTTTATAGACTGCTATCTTCCGATGGTGAGTTTCACATCACTAGAGGGCAGAGAGTTTTTGTACAAGGGCGAATGAGATGTTCAGGTGAGTCGAGCTGGACCAGAACATCGTGGGAGAGGTGGAGTCATAGCCCAGACTGAGAGCTTATATCTGGATGACCAGGGGGCTTGTCAGTAGGATTTACCTCCAGTGTTTTATCATTTCAGGGATGTCTTCTCGGATGACTTTTCGGGTCTACCACCGGAGCGTGAGGTGGATTTTTTATTGACCTTGTTCTAGGAGTAGCATCGGTGTCCAATCCTCCTTATAGGATGGCTACGCCTGGGTTGCAGGAGCTCAAGAGGCAGTTAGAGGAGTTATAGTCAAAGTGGTTCATCCGACCCAATACTTCTCCTTGGGGTTCTCCTGTCCTCTTTTCGAAGAAGGTGGACGGTACCCTCAGACTCAGTGTGGATTATCAGAAGCTGAACTAGTTTACCGTTAAGAACCGATATCCCTTTCTAAGGATTTCTAATCTCATTGATCAACTTCATGGAGCACGAGTTTTCTCGAAGATTGACTTGAGGTTAGGATATTATCAGCTAAACGTTAGACCATCTGATATATCTCTCATAGCTTTCAAGAGCAGGTATGGTCTATATGAGTATACGGTTATGTTGTTCGGACACACGAAGGCACGAGCAGTTTACATGGCTCTCATGAATCGTGTGTTCAATCCTTATCTAGATTCTTTTGTGGTAGTATTTGTGTAAAACATCTTGTTTTACTCTCACACTTGACGCGACCATGCCACCCATCTTGAGATCTTATTGAATACACGGAGAGAGCATAATCTATATGCTATGCTCTTCAAGTGCCACTTTAGGATGAACCAGATTCACTTACTGTGTCATATCATCTCAAAGGAAGAAGTTGCAGTAGACCTAGAGAAGATGAGGGAAGTATTTTCCCGGGAGTATCCTAAGAACATGTTTGAGATAGTGTTTTATTAGGGGTGGCTAGTTACTATAGATTCTTAATACAGGACTTCTACCGCTTAGCAGCGCCGTTGACGGGCTTGACTAAGAAGGGTGTGGTGTTCATTTGGTCAGAAGCATGCGAGAGAGCCTTTCAGGAGTTGAAGGGAAAGTTGACATCAGCACTGATCCTGATACTCCCAGAGCAGGGGAATATCTATACAGTTTACTATGATGCATCAGGTATTGGGCTAGGAGCTGTGTTGATGTAGGGTGACCGAGTTGTTGCGTACAGGTCTCAGTAGTTGAGGCCACATGAGAGGAATTAACAGACACATGATCTCGAGTTGGCTTTAGTCGTTCATGTGCTGCACTATTGGAGACATTATCTTTTGGGAGAACATATTGTGGTGATCACTGACCACAGAAGTATCATGTACAAATTTACCCAGCATGACTTGAACCTGAGACTGCGAAGGTGGGTTGAATACCATCAGTCCTTCGATTTTGAGATTTCCTATACACTTGGTAAAGCTAAACATGTAGCTGATGCACTGAGCAGGGAGACTCAGATATAGGTAATACAAGAGGCCAGTGGTGAGTGGCAGATTATGGATTTATTCTCTGAGATGCATTTGGAGGTGCACGACAGTCAGGGGAAAACATATCTTTCATCTTTACCTATGACCTCTACTATCCTGGATAGAGTGAGGATGTGACAGTAATCTGATTCATAAGGCCTATTCCTATGGGAGTCGGTGGCAAGTGAGGACCCTCCTCCTGGGGTGGACAATAGGTGATGATGAGGAACTAAGTTTCCATGGACGAGTATGGGTTCCAGGGGATATATGCTAGGAGATGATACGGGAGTTTCATGCTTCATCTTGGGCAGTTTATCCTGGAGATACCAAGATGTACCGTGACTTGAGACTTCAGTACTGGTGGCCGGGTATGAAGAGAGGAGTAGCTGGTTTTGTTACGAGGTGTTCCACCTGTCAGCAGGTGAAGGCGGAGCATCAGAGGCCAGCCGTACTGTTACAGTTGTTACCTATTTTAGAGTGGAAATGGGATAATGTCACGATGGACTTCGTGACGGGGTTGATGAGGTCACCTTGAGGCAATGATGTTGTGTGGGTTGTTGTGGACAGACTCACAAAGGTAGCTCACTTTTTTCCAATCAAGGAGACCTTCGGAGTTGACGAGCTCGGGAAGTTATATATCCAAGAGATCATACGTCTTCATGGAGTCCCTCATTCTATCATTTCAGATTGGGACGCCCGTTTTTTGCCTTGTTTCTGGTAGAGTTTTCAGAGGGAAAGAGGTATAATGGTTCTTCTGAGCCCAACATACCATCCTCAGACCAATGGTCAGTTAGAGCATATGATATATGTGCTGGAGGACATGTTGCGTGCATGCGTCCTAGAAATTGGGGGCTCTTCGGAGAAGCATATACCCCTAGTCCAGTTTTCCTATAATAATATTTTTCAGGAAACTATTGAGATGGAATCTTGAAAGGCTTTATATGGTAGGCCATGCCAATCACCCTTGTGCTGGTCAGAGGTAGGTGAGGCAGCATTTCTGGGACCACAGCTCGTGCAGGAGACTTCTGAGCAGGTCCAGTTGATTCAAATATGGATGGCTACCTCACAGTCTCGACAGAAATCTTATGATGATCGCCGCAGATGACCTTTGGAGTTCATGGTTGGGGATCATGTTTTCTTGCATGTTTCACAGAGGTTGGGACACAGTCAGATCATGAGGTAGGGTAAACATTCACCAAGGTATGTGAGGCCATTTGAGATTCTGGAGAGAGTCAGGCTGGATGCCTATCGATTTCAGTTACCGCAGAGGTACCAGGCCATGTACGATGTATTCTATGTATATCAATTGCACTGTTATCATTCAGACCCGTCTCACGTCTTTAAGCCCGAGGAGTTTGATATTGAGGTAGATGCGTCCTTTGAGGAGCATCCGATTCATATAATTGACATGAGCACAAAGGTTCTCTGAGGCTGGTCAGTTCCTCTCGTATGGGTGTTATGGCATCATGGCTGAGTGCAGGATGAAACTAGGGAGTCGGAGACCGATGTACGTGCTCAGTGGCCGGAGTTATTCAGGGCTATATCTTCAACACCCTTAGAAGGGAAATTTGGGGAATAATTTATTTAAGGGGAAAAGTTTGTAAGAACCTGGTTCTTAGTTTTGAGGTATGGGTTTCTTCTTTTCTCTTTTCCTTAACTGTTTTTCAGAAAATAAGGAAAAATGGGGAAATTCCTAAATTTTAGAAGTACACGTTGTGTACTTCTCCACACGCCATGTACTTTTGGCCATGTGGGATGAGTACACGGGGCGTGTGACCATGTCGGCGACGAAGGGTGTAGAAACTGACTACACATCGTGTAGTGGTCCTTTACACGCCATGAAGTCAGTCGGCAGACTAAATAGAAAGGAGGTGGAAGCAGCCACCTGCTCGGCGACAGTACACGTCGTGTAGTTGGGAATACACGATGTGTACTCATGTCGATGGATGAACATTTTGACAGTGCCGCTAGATGAATAGTTATATGATGGATTTACACACCGTGTACTCCAAAATACATGCAGTGTACTTTGTTTTTTCTCTTAAAATGGATAGTAGCCAACCCTCTTCACAGGGAAGGCATAGAACCGGACATGAGCTCAGGAGGGGAAGACCGAATCTTCGAGGATCTTTAGATCGAGCATCGGGAATCTGTTTCCACCTCGGAAGATCTCGTTGGAAACGCGTGGGTATGCCCTCTCATCTCCTGGCATAGTTCTTTCCAAATCTCCCTCTAATGGAAGTTATTTCGGTTTAAGAGAGTTTTCTTTCTCCTCAGAGCTACCTCGTTCTGGGAGAATTCGCGGAACATCTTTCGAGTATACCGATTAGGAGCATTTAAGGTAGGTGGCTTGGTGTTTAATTTTTCAACTGATGTGTGTTTTGTGTACAGTTGCGATATGCGCCCATGAGTGGGGTGTCATATGGCGGAGTCCTTATTGAATTAAATACCTAGAATTTTATAGGTAAATTGAATGTGATAATAAACTGCTGTTTGGGATTGTTGCTTGGATCCAGGACCCGTTCGGTGGTGCTTCCTCTGTTTAGACATTTGGCTGGATACCCGAGGGTATGCCATTGTAATAATGTTTATTGAATTTCCCTGAGAGGAATTTCATTTGTATTTCTTGTTTATATGTTGGGATTTTCCCAGTTACTTTCTTAGCCTGAGGGCAGTGTATTACTTAGCCTGAGGGCAGTGTTACCTTTATCCTGAGGGCAGTGGTTATTTCGGCCTGAGGGAAACTTATTTCGTGCCTGAGGGCAGTAGATTCTGTGCCTATGGGTGACACTTCATAAACCTGAGGGCAATATCTGTTATTCCTGAGTGCAATGCATGAGGGAAAGATTCTGATTACCTGAGGGTAAGGGTTTGCGTGTCTGAGGACGATGACTATTTACATTGAAATTCACTGTGGTGGTTTCCGGATAATGAATGATTAAATGAATAATAAAATGGAAATATAACAGGTAAAGTTAGTTTCATTTAATACTTCATAGTTTATTTCATTTTACTACTTCACACAATTGTTGCATATCTTCACATAGTTGGGCACATGCCTTTGGTGGGTGCCTACTGGGATTTATTTCTCACACCCTGTTTGGGTCATGTCTTCAGCTCAAACAGATTACTTTTTTGCATGTATGGATAAGGGAAAGGGTCCCTATACAGGTACTTGATTTCAACTAAGGAGTAGGGGAGCATGGGCCCAGGCTTAGGCTCGTGATGCTACTGGATATTTTTTCTTGTTTTACTATACTCTGTGTTATACTGTACTGTATTTTTGTGTAACATGTTCAGACTGTTTTCATAGAATAGTGGCATGCTACATCTTGAAATTCATATATCTATATGAAATCTGGTTCTTTTTTACTACAGTTGTTCATTTCAGTTAAGTGTGTTTTAATTCTTCCGCTTCTATTGTATATTTATCTTGTATTTCGCTATGCTACACTTTGACAAATGATGGAATAGTTTCCCCACTATCAGACCTGGGCCCTCGTTGCTAGTCGGCAGCCTCTTGAGTTTGTGGAAATGCGCTTGAGGTCACATGGCGAACCATGTTGGGGGCACCCATTGAGTGGAACCCGGAACTGGGACGTTACAGCAATAATGTGGGTCCATAAAGTTCTAACCACAGACTAAAACCAAGAATCATATTGTGAGAAACACTAACCACAAATGGTAAAACCACATAATCAAGAATAAAATTTCAAATTATGACACTACATGTTTAATCCTAGGTTATTCATGGTCATTTCTAAAACACTAGGACTGTAAATTAAACCCCAACATATCCTTATGTTTCTCACTAATGTTATCTTATTATAGTTTCCTAAGGTTATCAGTACCTTCTCTATGATGCCAACTATAATAGAAGATAATTTACTTATATATATAATACATCAAAAGTGAATAATATTCATCAAAAAATATAACTAAACCACCCAATTATTGTATAAGATAAGTTAATTTGGAAACTATGAATCATAAATAACTGGTTCATAAGATATCTACATTGTCTTTAGCTTATTCCTATATATATAGAAACCTTTTCACATATATTTCTTAAAAACCTTCTTCACAACCCAGGGAAAGAAACAGAATAAAGGTTGAGATAAAATTCTCAATAAGGGGAAAAATGGGAATTATCAATCATATAATAATCTTTATCTATATTAACATAACCTTTGAAAATATTATCACGTATATAAAAGATTATGATATCATATTATCTGATAAATCAAAAAAGTTTATAATAAAACAATGAACATATTTCTAAAAGGCATAACATTATAGAAGAAATTTTTGGAATACACATAATCATTGAAAATAATTTCATGTTAGTAAAGGGTAATTTCCAAGACCATCATAGTGGACAATGTTTTATTTTTAATGTAGTTCACTCCTTGTTACAAACTTGTGTAACTGAATAGAGGAAATGTCCCGTTCCATTACAGTATATCTAATAATATATAAATCATGACCCAATGTATTAAAGGGAGATATAGGTACCAACCATATCATAATTAAATCATTATCATGTGTTCCATAGAAAAATTAATAAGTCATTATGGAATAACCTAAAAATTTAATGGGTTTCTTAAATTATGTTAACACATAACATAATACATGTAAAACTAAAGGATTTCATAAATATAATTACATCAGAAAGATATAAAAAATATATTATAAATAGGGATAATGTACCTTAAAAATATCCAAATTAATTAAATACCTCTTATATGGAATATAATTTTGATAGAAAACTTGAATTTTATTAGTCACAAAAATATCCTTTCTTCTTCCAAATAGTTTTCTTTTCTCATGATTATAGGAATTTTTTTTATTTTTTTAAAAAATAAACTTGAAATATTGTGAGGTTGATTATGGGAAATGAGTTGTTTCGAAAAATTTTAAATCCTTTCCTTTGAAATAATTTAATAGAGAATACTTATCATACTTTTGCTGAAAGGGTAAAAAAGTATCTTTTAACGAAGATGTCAAAAGATTCCTACCATACTGTTTAGTAAAAATTAAAAAAGGGTAATTTTGAATTTTCAATATTATATAGGAATTGAAAAAATATTTTATAATACACATTTAGGAAAAACGTTCATGGGTGATTAATATAACCCATAAAATACTTATGTATAAACAATATCATATAATAATGAGATTGTGAAATTATCCATTAACTTAAATGGTATATCATTCGTATGTATCTGAACCTCAAATAAAATTTATTAAATATTGTCATTGACTTATTTCAGAATCATGTATATTTTTATGATATCATATATGATCATATTATCATCCATTTTTTAATAATAACTAATTATTACTCCGTATTCCAGTATTAACGACTCCATTTTCTTATGCACGTGTTATCGAGTAAGATCTAGTAATACTTCTTAGGATATAGTTATCACATTTACAAAATGATTTTCATATAATATATATAATATTTATTAATTATATAAATTTACATAATCATTATTTAATTGATATCATTTAGAATGAATCATATCGCATAGTGAAGATGATTGAACTTATGTACGCACAACTGATTATATCATTCCTGTAATTCTGTAATTATATTCATATGGATGGTTTATATTTTTTTATTGAATAAATATAATGATATAATAATATTATATAGAAATTATTTCCATCATTATACTCATCCATGTACGGTGGTGTAAATAAAGAGATTACACAATAGTGTGGAGACGGTAAACCGTACATACACACATGTGGTGAATCATTTTTTCATAAGAAGGACAGAAGGAGGAATGTGGTTGTTACATAATCATAATAACATAATTTAATATTTTCGATTTTGTAATTTTTAAATAATATTTGAAAAAACTCATGAATAGTGAGTAGATAAAAAGATAAATGTCTGAAAGAATTATTAGAGTATATTACCTCTTCTTCGACATGCTCCATCCAGATCTCATCTTAATGCAATAATGTTGGTCTTCAAAGAAGACCCGAACATATAAAATGTGACGAGGCATGTTGAGGATGAAATGGGTTATGTATGGATAACATTAAATATCAATATGATGTTAATAAGTGAGGGGTGATGCGCTTTTTTAAAAAAATTGAGGGTCACTTTTGGGATCTCGGAAAAAAATTATTTAGAATAAATTTAAAATACATCCAAAACCCTCTCATTTTTCGTACTTTTTATATGAGAAGATATAATGTTTTAATATAATCTACCAGTAAATTTTTGACTAGTTTTTCATTAAATTTTAAACTTATCATTTTAATTAACACTTAGTTATACTATTTAATTTTTGACTTATGTAACAAATATTTCAATATTAAAATGGTGATTTATTAACAATTATGATGTGAAATCGACCAGAAATGAATAATTAAGAACATTTTAGACCATATGGTAATTGTTATCTATTTTTTAAAAAATTTATGATTTTTAAAAAATATAATAATACATTATTTGGATAAACAAACAATAGTGTCAATATCGAAACTATTCAATTTATTGATTATTAAAAATATAAAGATAATAAGTTAACTTCGAAAAAAATATTTTATTATATTCCTAAGAGGTCAAAGTCATATATGATATTAGTTGGATATATTAATTATCCCAAATAATATTTATGTTAATATTTTTAATCACATTTATTTATTATATCCATTAATAAAATAATTATTACATCAATTTTGGGTAATTTATTTATATTATTATTCATTGAATAAAAATTAAAAATGAAAGACTAAAAGGAATCCAAAATACACTAGATCTAATATTAATAAATATAGACTATTATATCTATTGAAAAATCTAACAATAAAAATTGAATATGCTTTAAAACATGAATGTGAAAACTTTAACATCACATTAAATAAAATATTATCTGTGTCATAATCATTTACATATGGATCCATATTGACAATAATTGGACCCATGGATGATTATGGTAAAGATAAACTATACCAATAAGACTCGGTCAAGTTTTCTTGTCTTTTAATTCTTATTATCATTTTAGTAAAATATATTTAATTTATTTGCAATCAATAAAATAATTTCTGCATCATCAATATATAAGCTTTTATGGTAATTATTAATTTACTAAAAATTAAAATAAATTACCATGAAAAATAAAAATATTACTTTAAAATTAGTATTCACAAACTTATTTATATTTTTTTATAACCATACATTTAATAATATATTGTTAAAAACATTTGAGTAAGACATATTTGACTTTTCAATAAATAAAATGTCTTAGTATCATTCTAGTTGCTTCCAAAGGCTACCATTTCAACCCAAAAATGCATTAGATGAAAATATACTCATCCATTGATATTAGGAAAAGTGTAAGGGTAAATTAATAATTTTATTTCGACCATTAATTACTTTATTTACTCGTTTTCTATATTATAAAAATATCAAAGTTACTAATTATAATGCCCAAAAATAAAAAAATATAAATAAATTATTTGTAACTACTGATTCCAAACATGGAATTTATTTTTAAAAATTAAAAACCTATAAATATTCAAATTTAATTTGAAATTAATATTGTTATTGGAATAAGAAAATGAGTTTTAAATGTTAAAAGATTTCAAAAAATTTATAATTATTTTCATCTAAATTCAAGGGAAAATTAATTCCAACAAACTAAATTATATTAACTAATAAATATATTATATAATTATAATTTAAATCCATTCAATATTTCAATTTTACCACATAAATAATTCTGATGAAAAATGATGTCTTCACATTAAATTTTGTACATTTTTACTATTTATAAAAATATGAATGTTATCAGAAAAATATAAAACAACTCATCTAAGGTAAACTTTTATATCGTATTTATAATAAGTGGATTTTTATTTCATAAAAAATTATTAATTTTTCAAAAAATTTATTTTAAAATTTTTCTCCATTAAAAAGAGGTAAAATTACCATTTTGAAATAATATAGTGTTTTATACATAACATAGGGTTTACTTATAACATATGAGTAAAATATATATTATATCAATATAATAAATATTTTATTATATATATAAAATATATATTCCATTAATTAAATGAAATTATTTAAATTACTATTAAAAAATACATATAATTATTTTACATTTAATTGGATTATATTTTCAATAAATATATTATAGTGATATAATTAACCATACACTATTAGAAGATAGTTATATTAATGATAACATATGTAAAGGCTATGTTTTGATGGTCATTTCTTACTAAGGGTGTATCATAGTTATTTCAATGTCATGCTTGTGTGTAATTAGTGCTATTGAAGAATTAAAATTATTTATGGAAAATATTTCATTAAAACATTTGGGCGTTACATCCATCACTGATATATGCTCCACTGAGTAAGCCACATAAACTATGCTCCTCCCTCCTATCTCAGCATCTATGTGTAGAAGTGTTCATGAACTTCTCCAAAAAACACATTAATATAATATCATTGGCCAATCTAGTCTATGAATGAATATAACAACAATGCTTCATTGATTTTTATAGAATATAAGAATCCAAAATGAACTACTTCTCAGCAGGAGTCTCCAAATGATCAGGTTTTTTCTCGATGGAATCATCTGAGAAATCAGCTACCTTAGGACTACATTATTTAGTAAAATTACAAGTGTGCTTCAACCAAATCACTTTTTTCAGGTAAGGCATTCTTTTTTAAACCCATTGTGGGCCATATTCCCTGAATTTTATGAAGTGAGTGTTGTTATCAAAGAACTTCTCCCCTGCATCTTCACCCGACATTATTAGTACCTCATGTTCCATTATTAGTAAATCATATCCAACCAAATCCTCTTATTGTACTCTTTACATGCATCATCATGGAAGCATATCTATTCAATTATAAACACGCATATTCAAAATCATAAAGTAACTTTATCCTTTTTTATATTAAAAAAATAAAAACAAGTCATAATAAGCCATTCACAAAAACCTCACTATATGGTCAAAACTAATTCACAATCACTACCCATAACCATCCTACACCTACGTCTTGGAAAACAAGGATAAATACATTGTTTTATAAATGTTATCATTAATCACAAATTCAGTCACAGTTTTCATCATTTTACCATTCTTAATATCATATTGGGAAGCAGTTTGAATTCAATTACACAAGTAATGAAAAACAGTTCGTGTTCATAAATTGATCCATAGATCATTTTCCAATGCATGCCTAAAATAATATATGTAACAAAATAATATTTTGTGCCTATAATAATTTATAGAGGATCAACCTTCATTCAATCCTGGTTCACGAGTCAGTTCTATAAAAATATCAGTATATTTTTTCCTATCCCAGAACATGACTATCACTCAAGGTGAGATATTATTCGACTACAAAAACACAAATAAAAATAGAAATCCCACCCATGGTACTGATTTTTAGCCCCGTACATGATTCCGAAATCCCATTCATGCGTTCATTACTAAGGTTCAACATTACTGGTCTCTTTTCTACCTTACCCCAAATAGAATGAAAAATGAGGAACAGAATGGAAACTAGGAACTGATACAACAATGTAACGTCCCATCCCAATATGTCACACACCAGTACACGGAGCGAGTCAGTCACATGACCTTAAGCGCACCTACCATATTGAAAAGGATGATGACTATATGTGAGGGTCTGATAATTCGATCATGGGGAAAATATAACCTCTTTTGTTAGATTAATACACAAGAAGAAATTAACAAACAACAGTAGTGTCATATAAAACTATAATGATTTCCTATATATCACAATAATCAATAACGAAAATAAAATAATCAACTAAAGTAGAATGAATAATATTATAATATATTAATCAAGTGAAAAACATTTAAAATAAAAATAAAGACACTAATGAATCTTAATGGGTCCCAAACAATGTCTGGTTCCCCCATCTGTGCTCCAACTCAGCTTGTATATCTAATATAGGGCCATTTCCCTTGACACATCAAATATCCATGAAAAATATACATCTACCAATTAGGTAACACATGTAGGGTGTGAGTATAACTTAGTAGGCCACCAACAATTGTGTGTAAAAAAATGTAATCAATAAAAAGTTTATATAGTCTTATAAATTAATTAATATAACACATTAGTAAATAATTATATTATTATTATTTGAAAATTATTAAACCTCATAGACCACTAGGTATTAAAGGACATTTGTACCTCAATACATACTTCATCCCAAGCAGGTTCTGATCTATATTATAAATTCAATTCATATTATATTGTTATAGCAACATGGAACCATATTCTAATGACAATGTTTTGGGTGTAAAATTCTATATCCAGTACTATGTTTATCAATCATGTATATATATTATGGGAATATGACATCAGGTATATAACCCCAATTATCAATCATGGACACACGCATATATATATATATATATATCATTGGAATTAATCAACAAGTCTAGAACCCCATTTATCAACCATTCATATATATCATTGGTGTAGATCATCATATCTATCACAAAAATTCTAATTTTTTTATATTTCATTAGTATAGATCATCTTGTATAGCACCCCATTTATCATCCATTCACATATTTCATTTGTGTATATAATATTTTCTAGTACCCCATTTATTAACAATTCTTATATGTCATAACATATCACAATATCACAAGTACCTCTTTATCACATTTTTTCACATTAACATGAAGACCAATATTAAACAAAATTAACCCTCTTATCTCAATTTAACACTACATCCTACCTTCATTAATTAATAAATTAATTAATCCACGTCCATTAATTAATTCAACAATTAATTAATCCTCTCACAATCTTAACATCCAATAATTTTGATTCCATGTAAATATTTTCAAATCACAACTCAACATTTCAAGAACATAAAAATTAACTCAACAACTAATTATACCCAATTCCACAAATTATACATTGATAATGAATTCAAAAATTAATTATCCAAATTTCATTATTCCATTCTTCAATCAAATTCCAAATTCCAAAAATCATTAATTAACCACATTAATTAACCCAATTTAGGATATCAATTTGATAAATCAACCCCACTAATTCTAAACTCACATCCACGTATTGGATTTAAAAACTATAGGACTTGAATAATTGACTTCCTACTATGATTTGTCAATGAATAATCACCCAATGGAAATCCCAAAAATTGAGCAGTATAATGACGTAGATCAGAATTTGAATGTAAAACCCAAAATCCGGATTAACCAAAACAATATCTCGTAATTGTTGATCAAGAAAAAAAATCCTTGATCTTGATTCCCCAAATATAGATCATGATATAAAAATTGAAGATGAAATCCCACTAAAATAACAAGAAAATGAAGGTTCATGAACATGAAAAAAACATGATAATAACTACTTTTAAAAAAGGATAAGAACATAAATTTGAACATTGAATCCTAAAGAACGCATATCGAGAATGAATTTAATTCATTCCGAGAGCTAAAAAATAATATAAAGACACTAATAGTTGAATTTTGGTTAATTTTGGGTTAATTAGGGGGTTTATGAATTTTTTTAAAAAAATTATGGGAGAGTTTAACTATTTCACAAGGAAATATAGGATGTGGCACACATTTTTCCCTAAAAATATTCATAATCCTTACACCTATTTTATAGACGTGTAAGGTTACTCCATTTATAGTTCGTAGTTTTCTAAATTGTGCACCAACCTTATGAATCATATCTACCTAGGTTCAAATGGTTATATTGGTTGTTGAACATGAATAGGGAATATCATGGACCAATTGTGTGCTGCCCTATAATTTCCATTTTTATTAATATTCCCCCCAAAGACACCGCAGACTATAACCTAAAAAAATACTCTAGTTGGAAAAAAAGAGTACATGAATTAATGCTTTATTTAACTCCATAAACATTCAGGATTTTATAATGTTTTTCTAAATGTTTCATAAAATTAATACCTATTAATCATTGTATAAAAATGTAATTTTGACCATGTTTACAATTCCTTACAAGGAATTAATAAAGGATTATTTGTATATGTTTTCATATGAAAAATATTAAATTATTATTTTTACATGTTATAATTATTAATATTCACAATCTTTATCTTCAATGTCTATATTCATAAAATTATTTTTTGGTTTCTTATTTGTATATAAATGAATTAAAAATTAAATTGTATTTATCTTTTTTACATTCATTCAAATGTGTTTGAAATGTAATATTTTCTATATATTTTATATGGATCATTTTAACATTCTTTATAAAAGGAATAAATAATCTTCTATTTTATTTTATATAAACCCAAAGACATTTCATGCCACTAAAATTGTTATTTTATGTTGGAATTTGTTTTCTATCATTCATGATTTTGTAATGATAAAATATATATCTACTTATTCAATGTATTTTAGTCTTGATTTTTCTTTTAAAAATAAATAGTATTTTAATATACTGAAATGTTTTGTATATGGATTCAAATGTTTTTTCAATTATTTTACAATGAAAATGGGAAAGGGAAATTTTTTTATTAATGATAAGGTACATTCAAATTATATATGATAAAAAGGTTATATTAAAATATATTATATGATAAATTGAGACCTATTATAGCTCATGAACGTGGGTGAGACATATATAGATTATATAAAGGGTTATACCCACTATAACTCTTCAAATGTTCACTATGTAAAGAGGAAATAAGGAATGAGTTAACCAGTGTTGTTTCAGAAATGGAATTCACATTATGTTATTATTATATACACATGTTTAAAATGGATTATTAATATAATGCCATATTCCATCCAAAATGTATTTATATTTTCTTATTATGAGTTTCTAAATTTTTAACGAAAAATGTTTTAATCATACAAAATTGATATATTTCATATTATAAGCAATAATATGATAATAGTATGTACTATATGGGATTCCTATTTTCACCAATAAAATTTTATTATTCTTTTTATTTCCCAAAGTAAGAATTTTTTTCCTCTACATGTGTTTAAAAAAACATATCATGTTTATTTAAGGGATTGATAAATGAAATGCCCGAGATAAATTTAGGAATATTTTTCATGAAAATAGAACAGGTTTCATTTTATTGGATTTTTTATTTTGGAAAAAATTATATTAATTAGAAGTGTTCAATTTTTAATTTATGTTTTTATTATCAAAGTGTTATGAACTAATCCGAGAAAAAATCTAAAACAAAAATAAAATTAGTTGTCAAGGAAAATAAATTCATAAATATGGATCCAATTTATGGTTCATTTTTGGATGATTCTTTATAGATGGTCTTGGAGAAATGGATTAGATAGATTTTAATTTTTTTTTATTTTGGATATGTTAATAACACACTATAACCCTAAATGGTCATCTTTTTTGGTGAATTGTAGTTATTACGGGGGATCATATAACACATAAATTAGGATAGGGGTAAAGCATTTGAATAATTAGAATATTTTTAAAAAAATTTGTTATGTCCTTAACCTTATAGATTAATTTACTTTTAATAAATATATTAACCTTTATTTAATGTTTTTTAAATAAATTGATGATATTTTATCGATATGGAAGAAATTTTATATTTAAAAAACATTGTATGAATGAAGATTATTTTTTATCCTTAATATTTAAAAATCTTTTACAAGTGATCTTGATAACATATTTAGTATTAAAATCATCTATAAGAAACTATTCCAGTTATCTAATAATTTTTTATTTCTCAATATATTTTATGGGCCATGTTGTCTTTTCAATTTTATTTCAAATTTTATTCTCAACCAACACTCAGGAAATGGGAAATACCACAACAGACTTGATCATTTATTATTTGTATGTTTGGCATCATGCATGAAGAAAAATGGAATAAAAAATAATAATAATGCATGGATTGAAAATGTGAATTATTTTCTTATGCTTAAATTATAAATCATAGGTTTAATAATATTTAAAGATCATAATGAAAGGATTCATGTCTTTAATTTGTGGTAACAATTATTATTGAATACGGTGAAAAATCGTGATTGAATTTTTAATAAGAAATTATAATGAATGATTTTTTTATGTATTGAGTATTAAGAATTATAATATATTGGTATTCTATAAATGATACAATAAAATGTTTAATATATTTTGAGAATCTTGAATCCCATAAGGATTAATCTATAGAATGTTACATTTTGATTTTTTAAAAATATTTCTTAGAAGGAATTAATAACTTTGAAATTCTATATACATAATAAGTGATAATATTTGGGAGGCATTTATTTTGTTTTGGAAAATGATTTATTTATATGTAACCCATATTTTTAATAATAAATTATTATTTGATGAATAATGAATATAATTTTTATTGATATAAATTTACATTTTTCAAAACCATAATGGTTTGTATGATATTTGATGTTAAGATATTTATGGGAATGTATGTTTTATCATAGAGATAATATTGGGAATGAAAAGTGATTTGCAGATTATCTGATTAATGATATTTTTTTGAAAAGAACAGTATATTTTTTGAGAACATTATATGGTTAAGAAAAAAACACATTTTGATATTTTATTTGAGGAATAAATGTTGAAATATATTTTTGAGGAATATATAATTTCAATGTGGCTTTAGGCTGATGTAGGCCCTTTATGGAAATGATAAGCATACCTAAAAGATTAAATATCATTAGCCTAAACATTTTTGTGTGTATGAATTAGTTAGTGAAAAAATTTAATGGGTGATAAACTTTTAAATACTATCGGAAGCTATTGTTACAAAATAATTCTAATTTTTATTCTCTAATCATATGAGGTATTATTTTGAGTACATAGATGATCATTTATTTATCAAATTATCCATGTCTAACACTGGGTGTTATTGTTGAGGATTTATAAATTAATTATCTAATTAACTATATAAAATATTATTTATTTTTGGAATTAAAAAAACTTATTCAAATAATTTTTCCCTCTTTAATTTATACTTATTGAACAGAATAGATTTTTATCCTTTTCTTGAAATTAGTGATCTACTATATTTTTATTTTAGGAAATATCGTATAAAAAATACATCTTATATATTCATTAATAGCATAATAATATGTTATTGTGGTGGAAACTGATTAAAGGATGACATCTCATGTGTTATGTTTGTATATTTTGAAAACATCATTGTCAATACGGAAAAGAAATTCCTCCATTGAAGTGAAATTATCTAGATTTTTTTTAATTTCCATCATTTTTTATAAACTGATTATCCGTTTCACACCACATGAAATGCCCCAACCCTAGTTACCCAGAGTCGGTGAATTATTACATAACATTGGCATGATACAAGGAATAACGTTCTGAAAGACCTATCCATTTAGTATTATTGGAAATAAGATACATACATAAGTTCAACATTACAACTTGAATAGAAATAAAACACTAAATTATTAAATTAAAAAAAATCCAATCCTCATAGATTATGCCTGAAAGCCACTCTTAACTAACCTCTTCATATCTAGGTAAAATGATACATAATAAAGGGGTGAGCTAAAACACTCAATAAGGGTGAGCATAACAATAGAAGATAACATAAACAATAGGCATGATGAATAATTAAAAACACATGCCTTTAGAAATAATAAACATGAACACTTTATTGAAAGAATATGAGCTGAGTAAATAATTCCATAATATAACATAGTCATGGGTATTATACTAGTATAATAACCACATTAACCATAATTATTATTTCTATAATTAGGGAATGTATAATTTCAGACGTTCTGAAACATCTTGTCATGGCCTCAGCCAAGACGTCTAAAAAATGATTTATTCCTCGGGCAAAACCATATATAAAATTGGGAAAGGCCTTATCCAATTTCACATCTAATTGTATCATGAGACCCACCATTTCACTGAGGAGCTATAGCAGGCTCCACCCTTCACATACTAAGTCCAATAAATTCCTTATATAAAATGGTTGAAACAAAATATAAACATTCGTATTAAAACTAGAATACGAAATGTCAATAAATTAACCATAAACAATGAATTGTATAAAAATAACACATCCGCAGTCAAACATATCACTAAACCTTAAAAAAAATATGAAATATTTGTATCATAATAAATAAACTTCCAACATGTTTTAAATCCATCAAAGGATGTTGACATAGATGAAATGAAAACTCTTTGAAAGAAATCCCTCTTCATATTTTTAAACCATTTTCGAGTCACATAATTATAAAATAAAATAGTTATATTTAAAATATTATTATATTCTTGTAAGGGAAGAATCGATGATGTTTCAATGGCAGAAAAATAGATGCACCCATCGTATAAGTTAAAAAACATTCTTACCTTAATTTTGTCCAAAAGGTCATAAAGTACCTTATCTGAAAAATGACAGAAAGATTCCTTTCAAAAAAATATAAGGTCAAATAAGAGTATAAATTAATTTTACCCTATAGTCTAGTAAATATTAAAAATTATATGAAATATATTTTTAATAAAACATGGATGTGGAGGATAAAGGAGTCCCAGTAGATACATACGTAAAAACAACTTTGGATAATAAAGATATTGTGAAATTAACCCTTACCTTGTACTTTCTATTAGTCGAGGGTACGTTAAACTCCTGTAAAATAGATAAATAAATTTTATTAAATTATAAAATAACTATATTCTTAAATATGATATCATATATGATCCTCTAATATTTCTTTGTTAATAATATTTCAGTAGTATCACCGTTTGGGTATTAACTGATTAGTTTTCCTTTATATGCATGGTAATTTAAGCCATGATTATTATGAATGGGTTGTATTTGATTCATAAAATGAATGATATTACATTAATAAACATTATTTTTACTCATAAAATGAAAATTATTCTTGACTGGTTTCAATGGGGAAAAGAATCTCATCGTGTTCATGGAGACAATACTTCGTATATACGCACAAGCGATAAGATCATTATATTGATATAGAAATAGTATGTAATTGGATGGTATATAATATATAAATAATAATTAAAATGTTTTATTTATTATTTACATTAGTTATACTCATTATTATTCCCATCAAAATAATGAAGTGTTAGAATAAAAAAACTACACTATGACGTGGGGACGGTAAGCTTTACATATGCATGTATGGTGAAATTTTCATTTATATGATGGATAGAATAACGAATATGGTTATCCAATATTTATAATAAATTTATATTATGAAGAAGGTACTGGATTTATTATTTTTGTATGGAAACCAAAAATAAATATAAAGTCGGAGAAGAAAAGAACTTGAAAGAGGGTGGTGAAATTATTACCTCTTCTTCGGGTTTTTCCTTTTGAGTTGATCAAAAGGGAACTTTAGGATGGATTTATGATCAAATTAAGGACTCTAGGTTGATTTAAGGGATGTTTTTAGGATATTTGGGTAGATTTTGGCTGAGCTAAATAGATTTTGAGGTGTGATTTTGAGAGAAGGGGAAGTTCCCTTTTATAAGAGAGGTGAGAGTCACTTTAGGTAATGATTGACATATTATTTTATAATAAAATAATTTTCGTTTTATATGCTAACCAAAATTATTTTTTTAGAGGACAAGGTAGGTAGGGGTATAAAACCTATCAACAAATAGGTCTTATATAGGTTTAGGTCACCATATTAACATTATTTTTAAGATTTAACTCTTAGTTAAATATTTTGACATTTACCATGTCTCTTTGTATTTTTATATTATATGGTTAATAATCATACTATAAACAGAGAAAAAAAACCCCAAGTGGTTCATTATTAATATATATAACCATATCTAAGTCTTTTGGACGATCCTTAGATCTTTATGCTTGTTATATCAATTAATTATATAGTATTTGTTTTAAAAACAGAATTATGTCAATTTTGAAACTATTTATTATTTGATTTTTTTAAAAGCCATTAAAACATTAACTATAACATCCCAAGTAAGTAAAGAAATATTCATTTACATATCTATGTATATGCATGAATTAGATAGTTTTTCAGAGGCTTAAAAAGAGAAAAAAATCCAATCTTAAGCATTGGATTCTCTAATATTTTTAAAACATTGTTTTACCGCCTTTTGATGGCGATGATTTTTTAAGTCAAACTTTTAAAACTTTTATAAGCTCTATTTTTCAAAATAAACTAATTCTTTAGTATTGGGACATTGAAATTTACATTGGATAAATTATTGGTATTTTTCTGACAATGATAATTTTTAATGAATAGTGAAACATACTTAGTTTTACTTCAAAACTGCTTTTTCATCTAATTTTATTATATGAATAGATTATATTTTTAATTTTTTTAAAGTTTAAATTGAATATATTTTTACAATTTATTCGAATGGTGGTCATTGGGATTAATTTAACTTTGAAATTAGACACACAAAGTTCTCAAACTTTTGATAGATATGGTTTCAAAAAACCCGCTATTTGTTTTGACAATTAGAATTATTATTAAATTAATTAATAAAATTTCTTTGTTTGGAATTTGGTAAAATGGATTCCATATTTGGAATCATAGGGTCCAAATTATGAAATTATGATTTTTGGCTTTGGACATTACGAATAGTAACAACTTTAATTATCATTAATTATCGTGATTAATTAGTAATCGGGTAGTTAAGGGTAATAAAATAATATCATAATAATAACAAATGACCCCAACATGTGTCCTAATTCTTTTGGTTGTGTCATGGCCGACCATGGGATTCCTTTTTCCAAACTTTGGGACCCCATGGAATCACTCTTGGGTGATAGTGACATTTTATTATATTATTTTGTTAAAGGGAAAGTATAACCAAAGTACGTATCACCCAAGAAAAAAAATTAGTTTTGTCTATGTAAATGATCTAGTAGACTATAAATAGTAATTGTAAATCTAAAAATATTTCCTACATCATATTATTTTATATTTATAATTTTTAGACATTCAATAAATTAAATTTTTTATTACACCATGATGATTTAGTGATTACCTCATTAGTTAACGATTTAAATAAAATGAAACGATATTGTAAAATATAAGATATACACTTGCCAAATACCTATTGTATGGGTAGATTTTGAACCCTTGTCAGCTCATCCTCGAAATATATCATTGTGGGACCTTTAAAATTTGAAACTCATTATATAATAAAGTAACATTTCTTGACTTTCCAAGAGTGCCCCAACTCCCTCTTATAAAAGGCCCCGCACCTCTACCAACTTACCCACACAAATCAAGCAATTGGCTCGGCCAAGATCTACCCATTTTATCTCTCCACATATCTATACTCATCATATAAGCCTTAACTTGGGCATAATGCTCTTCATAAACCCTTTTGGTACAAACCAAGAGGAGTTACCCGATTTACAGGTAAAGTCTTCTCTAATGTTCTTTTGTTTTATTTTTCTTCTCCAACCCCCTAAAATCTTTTTATTTTTTTCTTTTGGAAAAAAATTAGTATCTCAAATATACTAGGATGTTTTTATGTGAAATATTTGATTTACACTTACACACACCTTCGTCTAATGGTTAAAGAACATACTGTTTCTATGGTTGGCGAATTTCTGCCTCACGAAACGATGATGGTTCAATATTCATTTCACACCATTCATGGTGGCCATTAAGATGTCAATATATTTATCTATGATATATATTTTGTTTATGTATTCTATATGATTCTTTTTTTTTCATTTATTTCATACCTTTATGGTTTCCATTATGGGTAAACACGATATCTTCATTTTAGGAATTGCGGACTACCGCCCCCTCAAAGTGATTCGATTCGTTAATACCATATGCGGGGAATATAAAGGATGAAGTTTATGATGTTATATATGATATTATACTGTAACTATAATATACCTTTATATCATTATGATTTCACTTCATTATATACAAAATAGAAATGAAAGTAGCGTTCATGCGTATGTATGGCTTACCGTCTCCATGAACGGTGCATTTAATTTCATACCTCTAAATGTTACGTAATATTATAAATACATGTATATGATAGATATATATGATATATATGATATCTATATGATGAATATAATTCTGGATATAATGTATATTTTACCCCATGAACAACTTATAATTATAAGAAATTTATTTTTGGCTCACATACCAAATATCGACAAAATGTTCGTTATTAACATAAGTAATTACATAATATTAATAAAATGGTATTAAGTGATATAAAAGGAATAATGAACTTGAAAAGGGTTCTTATGCAATTATATATTCACTCTAGTTAATTATTCAGGAGATTAAAGAACAATCATGTCAAGTCGAACACGTGATATGGGACATCATCTCAATCTCCTTTCATTGAAGCATATTTTGTTTTATACACAACTTTATTTTATACAGTGTATAAAACCCTTTTACTGTTAATTTTATTCAAAAGTAATCTTTTTAATATGAAGTGTTTTACTAAATTACAAAAGGGAATGTTTTTGTCGTGCGTATGCGGTAAAAACGACTTCTCTGCTGCCGTGACCATTATTTGAGTTTCGTCTTCCTCTACAAGCCATAACATTTTTTGAAATGAAAAATAAATACCATGTTTTAATTTTCATTTATTTTGGTATTGAAAATGGTTTTGATAATGTTTTGATTATATCAATGTTTTTTCGATATCTTGTGATCGAAATGTGGAAATTTTATGTTTCTTTTATGCATGTTTTTTGTGATATGATTATGTTATGGTTCATGGGAAATGTTTATAAAGATGGGTGGTTCCGTGATAAACTAAGGGCGGGTGATCATAATATAGCTCTCCAATGCATTGGGTAACACGAAAGAGTTAAACGTTAAGGTTTCTCCAAAGATATTTATTTAATATATTGTAATGGGTATTCTAAACGTAACCATGAGGGTTAATCCCTACGTAAGAATGTTATGAATGCCCCAAGTTAACTTTATGTCTTTTGTTTTCTATGAGTTATTTATAAATCTTATGATTTCATGAGGTATGATAAAGTGATTATCTTTTATGAGTGAAGTATGGTTTCATTGATTCATATGTATACATGAACTAAAGTTTTTTTCCGTATTTTTATATCCTTTACAAAGCTTTTTATGCTCATCCCATGTTTTTGAAATGTTTTTCACAGGTCAGGGGAAAATTACCTGATGTGATGATAGAGTCGAAAATGTGTCAAAAAAGAATCCATGTTTTATATTAAATATGTTTCCTTTAATGATAAAAGTGAATATTGTATTTGTTGTTACCACCTTGTTTAAAAGTGTAATGTAATGCATGATTTATGATCTAATTCTCTAAAACTCTAAACCTAAAAAGATCCCCATTGTATATTCTTGAAATAACTCAAGATTAAGTAATATTTAAAGATGGGGCCTTATAGTTGGTATCATAGGTCGGTTTAGATAACTTTAGAAGATAAAATTCTATTAAATGATTATCGAAAAATATTTTTTTAGGGTCAAATTGAAATGATATAGAAATTGAAGATTACCATGTTGCTTCATCTAAGACATGTTTTTTCAGAATGTTTTTCCACAGAGGAAATAGGGAAGAAGTGCTAGGAAGGAAAATAAAAGGAAATGACATTCCGAATCAGCATCCTACGATGGTCGTAATTGGAACTGAACAGTTTGTTGCAATAATGGCGCAATTGAATCAGGCGATAAATAGTGGTGGTATCCATGCACAAGATCAGCCAGATCAACAGCAGAGGAACATGTCAGTGGTGAAACTTATCATGAGGCAACATCCCCCATCGTTCAGAGGATCGTCTGACCCTGTGCCAGCTGAAGGGTGGATTAAAGCACTAGAGAGGTCTTTTGATGTCTTGGTGTGCTCAGACAATCAAAAGGATAGTCTTGTTGTTTACCGTTTGGAGGGTGAAGCTGATCGGTGGTGGTCAATTGTTAAAAATATCAGGGGCGATGATGAGATTAATGCTCTCGAATGGGATGAATTCAAAGGTATGTTTCTTGAGAAATATTTTCCTAAAGCTGTACAACTTAGGATTGGAAAACAATTTTTGGAATTGAGGCAAGAGTATGACTCAGTGCATGATTATGAAGAAAGGTTCACTCGATTGGCAAGGTATGCTCCAAATTTTATCCGAGGCCCTGATAGAAAAATCAATCATTTTTTAGTCAGGATTAAGTCCAAAATATCGAAGGGCCTTAGCTTCTCATGAGTTCAAAAGTTATGAAAAGCTTTTTCGATGGGATGAGACGGTTGAAATGGAGTTTTTTGATGCTCAACTGTTCTATAACAAGCCACAAAAGAAGAGACCTAGGTGGCAGGAGAAAGGTAAGAATCCTCCAAAGAGGTCTGATGGTAAGAAAACTATGTTTTCAATTTGTGATTAATGGGGTAAAATACATGCTGGGGAATGTCTTTTGAATTCCGGAAAGTGCTACCGATGTGGTATGATGGGACATAAGGCTCATGATTTCCCTAAAAAAGATCAGGGTGATGGTAAGTCCAAATTTGATTTACAGTTAGTGAAATGTTTCAAGTGCAATGAGATGGGTCATTATGAAAACAAGTGTTCAAAAAAAAATCTAAAATCATAGGAATCAGTCAGAATACAAGAATAAAGGTGTGGTGAAATCCTTTGCAACTACTTTAGTAGATGTTGGGCCATCGAATGAAGTGGTATCATGTACTTTGTTTGTTTTCTCAGATTATGCCATTGAGTTTTTTGATTCAGGGTCTACACATTCTTTCATCTCTGAAAATTTTTCTAGTAAATTGGGAATTTCGTCTCAAGAAATGACTCATGAACATGTGGTAAAAACACATGGGGGAAATGTTGAGGCCAAAAGAATTTATAAGAATCTCTCTATCCTTATCCATCGAAATAACCTACTTGAAAACCTTATTGTTTTACAACTAGTAGATTTTGATACTATCCTGGGTATGGATTGGCTCTCTGTTTACCATGCTAAGATTGATTGTGGACCTAAAGGCGTTTCTTTTTAAAAAGTCTTTCAATTTGTGTACAAGAATGAACCATTATTGTTGATAACATATCAAGAGGATGGGAAACCTATAAAAGATGGAAATAAATGTTACCTTATGTATATTGTTGAAAACAAAGGAACCGTTCAGATTAATGATGTGTCAGTGGTAAATGAGTATCCTGATGATTTTCCTGGAATAATACTAGATTGGTAAGATGAATTTATTGTTAACTTTGTTCCTTATGTGAAGCCAATTTCAAAACCCCCTTATCTAATGGCTCAAATTGAACTTTTAGAGTTGAAGGAGAAATTGTAATATTTATTAGAGAAAGGTTTCATTTGACCTAGAACATCACCATGGGGTGATCCTATCTTATTTGTTAATGATAAAGATGGTTTTATGGGACTTTACATTGATTATAGAGCCTTGAATAACATCATTGTTAAGAAAAAATATCATTTGCCTCATATCGATGATTTGTTTGATTAGCTCTAGGGATCTCAGTATTTTTCAAATATTGAACTGAGATCGGGGTACCATCAGTCGAAGGAAAAGGAAGTAGATATTCTGAAGATTGCGTTTCGTACAATATATGGCCATTATGAATTTGTAGTAATGCCTTTCGGTTTGACCAATGCACATGTTGTATTCATGTAACTTATGAATAGAAATTTCCATCAGTTCTTGGATATGTTTGTGGTTGTTATCATTGATGATATTTTGGTGTTTTTTAAAAGTAAAGAGGAGCATAAAAGTCAATTAAGGTTATTTTGAAATCTTGAAAAGAAAAGAAATTGTCTGGGAAATTAATCAATAGTGAGTTTTGGTTGCAAAAAAATTCTTTCCTTGGTCACATTGTTTCTAAAGATGGAATAACTGTTGATCCTGCAAAAACAAAGGATGTTGAAGAATGGACAAGACCCACAAATGTAACTGAGATTCATAGTTTTCTTGGATTGGCAGGATATTGCCAAAGGTTTGTTAAAATTGTTTTCACGGTTATCTAGTCCAATGACTAAGCTAACTTGGAAGGGTGTTATGTTTATCTGGACAAAAGAATGTGATGATTATTTTCAGGAATTAAAAAGAAGATTGGTGAATTCCCTTGTTTTTTCACTACCTTCGAGGAATGGTGAGTTCGTTATCTATAGTGATTCTTCATTGAAAGGACTTGGTTTCATCCTAATACAAAATGACCAGGTAATTGCTTATACTTCACGATAGTTGAAAACTCATGAGGTAAATTACCCTACA
Organism: Viscum album; assembly: GCA_963277665.1. Taxonomy (NCBI): domain Eukaryota; kingdom Viridiplantae; phylum Streptophyta; class Magnoliopsida; order Santalales; family Viscaceae; genus Viscum; species Viscum album. The sequence continues at coordinate 112,605,933 of OY728151.1, forward strand.
CATGATTTGGAATTAACTGCTGTGGTTTTCGCTATAAAAATTTGGAGGCATCATTTGTATGGTGTAAAGTGTGAAATATATACTGATCAAAAAAGTTTATAGTATATATTCACCCAAAAATAATTTAACATGAGACATAGGAGATGACTAGAATTAATCAAGGATTATGATTGTACAATCCACTACCATCAGGGAAAAGAAAATAAAGTGGATGATTCTTTGAGTCGAAAAAGTAATGCTTCATTAACCATGATATGTTTTGAATGTTATCCTTTGGTTAAAGATTTGATGAAATTTGGAATAGATGTTGTTGGTCCAGGATGTTCCTCTGTTAGGTTTCACGTATTAGTGAAATCTTCTCTTTCAGACAGAATTAAGCAAGCACAGAGGCAAGATAGTGAGTAGAGCTGGTTCAGAAGGGTAAGTTTCCTGATTTCAACATTGATAATGATTGTGTTTTGATATTTGGGAAGATATTGTGTGTTCTTTGTGACTCATAGTTTAAGAGAGAGTTGTTATGTGAAGCTCATAGTTCTCCGTTTTCAGTTCATCCTAGCAGTAATAAGATGTATAGAGATATTCGGGAGTATTACGTGTGGGATGAAATGAAAAGAGATATTGATGATTTTTCTTTGAACTGTTTGACTTGTCAACAGGTTAATGTAGAGTGGTAGTTAGCGAAAGGGATGCTCAGCCATTACCAGTGCCAGAGTGGAAATGGGAGAATATATCCATGGACTTCGTTGTGGGGTTGCCAAAGACACCTCAAGGTAATAATGTGATATGGGTTATTGTTGATCTATTGACTAAATATGCGCATTTCATGGCTATAAGAGATAAGTTTTCCCTAGATCAACTTTCTCATTTTTATCTTAAAGTGATAATCAGGTAACATGGAGTTACCCTTCCATTGTATTTGATCGTGATCCCATGTTTTCTTCTAACTTTTATAAAGGCCTTCAAAAATCATTGGGTTCTAAATTAAATATTAGTACAACTTTTCATCATCAAACAGATGGGAAGTCAGAATAAACAATTCAAACATTAGAGGATATGCTACGTGCTTGTTCAATGGATTTTCAGGGAAGTTGGGACCAACAAATTTCTTCGGTTGTGTTTTCTTATAATAACAGTTTTCATTCTAGTATACAGATGGAACCATTTGAGGCATTATATGGGAAGCGGTTCCGAACTCCAGCTTTTTGGTATGAAGTAGGTGAAGGGAAGTTGATGGGACCAAAATTGGTAGAAGAGTTGGCAGAAAAAGTTCAGCTGATTCAGAAGCACATGATAACAGCTCAGAGCAGGAAGAAACGTTATGTAGACAATAGGAGGAAGGATCTCTCTTTTGAGGTAGGTGATCATGTTTTTCTCAAAGTTTCACCATGGAAAAGTGTGATGCGATTTGGTAAGAAAGGAAAGTCGAGTCCAAGGTTCATTAGACCATATGAAGTTCTGGAGAGAGATGGATCAGTTGCATACTGAGTGGATTTACCTCCGAGATTATCGTAGGTACACACTGTTTTTCATGTTTCAATGTTAAGGAAGTACATGCCAGATCCATCTCATGATTTGATTCTAGAGGTAGTTCAGCTGGAAGAGAACCTTTCATATGAGGAACAACCGTTCCAGATTCTTGACCATAGGGAGCATGTATTATAGAACAAGGTGATTTATTAAGTAATGTTTTTGTAGAAAAACCACATGATTGAAGGGGCAACATGGGAATATGAAAATGCAATGAGGGATAAATACCCCATCTTATTTGATATGTAAATAAATTGCGGGGATGGAATTTTCAAAAGGGGGAAGTATGTAACATCCCATGTAAGTAATGAATTTTTTATTTTAATATCTATGTCTATTTATGAATTAGATAGTGTTTTAGATGCTTAAAAAGAGAATAAATCTAATCTTAAGCATTGGATTCTCTAATATTTTTAAAAGATTATTTTACCACCTTTTGATGGCGAACCATTTTTTAAATCGAAATTTTGATATTTTATAAGTACGATTTGTAAAAATAAACTTATTCTTTATTATTGAGACATTGAAATTTACATTGGATAAATTTTTGGTATTTTTCAGAAAATTTCATTTTTTAATGAATAGTGAAACATACTGCGTTTTACATCAAAAATTCTTTTTCATCTAATTTAATTATATGGATAGATTATCTCTTTAGTTGATTTTAATGTGTAAATAGAATATATTTTTACCATTTAATCCAATGGTGGTCATTGGGATTAATTTCACTTGGAAATTGGACATAAACAGTTGTCATACTTTTGATAGATATTGTTTCAAAAAACCCGCTATTTGTTTTGACAACAAGAATTATTTTTAAATTATTTACTACAATTTTTGTTTTTGTAATTTGGTAAAATGGATTCCATATTTGAAATCAGATGGTCCAAATTATTTAATTAAGACTCTTTTGTCTTGGAACATTATGAATAGTAACGATGGTAATTATCATTAATTATCGTTATTAATTAGTAACTGGGTAGTTAAGGGTAATAAAATAGAAATATAATAATAAAAAATGACCCCAACATGTGTTTTGATGCTACTGTTTGTGTCATGGCTGACCATGGTATGCCTTGTGCCAGACTTTGGGACCCCATGGAATCACTTTTGGGTGATAGTGACTGTTTATTATATTAATTTTTTAAAAGGGAAAGTATAAACAAAGTATGTATCTCCCAAGAAAAACAACTTTAGGTTTTTCTGTGTAAATTATATCTTAGACTATAAATAGTCATTGATAATATAAAAATATTTCCTACATCATAGTATTTTTTTTATTTTTAGACATTAAATAAATTAAATATTTTATGACACCATGATGACGCAACGATTAACTCATTAATTAATGATTTAAATAAAATGAAAATATAATGTAAAATCTTAGACTTAAACTTGTCAAAGTTTTATTTTATGGGTAGATTTCGAACCCTTATCACCTTAACCTTGAAATATACCACTGTGGGACCTTTAAAATCCAAAACTCAATATATAATAACGTAACATTTCTTGACTTTCCAATAGTGCCCCTCCACCCTCTTATAAAAGGCCCCCACCTCTACCACCTTACCCACACCTCTCAAGCCATTGTCTCGGCCAATATCTGACCATTTTATCTATCCACATCCCTCTCTTTATCATAGAAGCCTTACCTTAGGCAGAAATATCTTCAAGAAACCCTTTTCGTTCAAACCAATAGGAGTTACCTGATTTAAAGGTAAAGTCTTCTCTAATGTTCTTATGTTTTATTTTGCTTATCCAACCCCCTAAACAATTTTTATATTATATTTTGTAAAAAAAAATATATACAATATACTAGGATGTCTTTATGTGAAGGATTTACTTTACAATTACACACACCTATGTCTAATGGTTAAAGATCATACAATTTTTCTGGTTGGAGAATTTTTGTCTCACGAAATGATGATTGTTCAATATTCTTTTAACACCATTCATGGTGTCCATTAAGATGTCAGTATATTTATGTATTATATATATTATGTTTATTTTTTAATATTTTTATGTATTTTTCTTTTATGGAATACCTTTATGGTTTTTATTATTGGTAAACACGATATCATTATTTTAGGAAATGCAGACTACTGCCCCCTCAAAGTGATTTGATTAGTTTATTCCATATGTGGGACATATAAAGGATAGAGTTTATGATGTTATATATATGATATTTTACAGGAATTATAATATACCTTTATATCATTTTTATTTCACTCCATTTAATACGAAATAGAAATGAATGTAGCGTTCATGCGTACGTATGACTTACCGTCTCCATGAACGGTACATTTCATTTCATACCTCTAAATGTTATGTAATATTATAAATTCATGTATATACTGGATATATATGATATATATGATATCTATATCATGAAAATAATTCTGGATATAATGGATATTTTACCACATGAACAACTTGTAATTATAAGAAGTTTATTTTTGGCTCGCGTACCAAAGATCAACAAAGCGAAAAATATTAACTCAAGTAAATACATAATTTTTATAAAATGGTAATAAGTGATATAAAAGGAATAATGAACTTGAAAAAGGTTCTTAAGCAATTAGAAATTAACTCTAGTTTATTATTCAGGATATTAAAGAACGATCGAGTCAAGTCGGACATGAGGTATCAGACTTCATCTCAGTATCGATTCATTAAGGCATATTTTGTTTTATACACAACTTTATTTTATACGGTTTATAAACCACTTTGACTTTTACTTTTATTCAACATAAATCTTTTTTATATTACTAAACGACAAAAGGGAATGTTTTTGTCGTATGTATGCGGTGACAACAACTTCCCCGCCGCCGTGACCATTATTTGAGATTCATCTTCCATTACAAGCCATAACGTTTTTTAAAATGAAAAATAAATACAATGTTTTACATTTATTTTATTTTGGTATTGAAAATGGTTTTGATATTTTTTTGATTATATAAATGTGTTTATGATATCTTGTGATTGAAATGTGGAAATGTTATGTTTCCTTTATGCATGTTTTATGTGATACGATTATGTTATTTTTCATGGGCATTGTTTATGAAGGAGGGTGGTTCTATAAAAAACTAAGGGAGGGTGAGCCCGATAAAGCTCTCTAATGCATTGGGTAATGAGAAGGAGTTAAACACTAAGGTTTCTCTCGAAGGGATTTAGGGAATATACTATGATGGATATTCCAAACATAACAATGAGGGTTACTCCCTACGTAATAATGTTATGAATTTCTCAAGTTACCTTTATGTCTTATGGTTTCTATGATTTATTCATAAATCCTATGATTTCATGAGATATATTAAAGTACTTATGTTTTATGAGTGAAGTATGGTTTCATTGACTCTTATGTATACTTGGACTATGGTTTTATTTCTGTATTTTTATACCCCTTACTGAGTTTTTTATTCTCATCCTATGTTTTTGAAATGTTTTTCACAGGTCAAGGGAAAGGTACATGATGTGATGATTATGTCGAGGAAGTGTCAAGAATGAATCCGTGTTTTATATTAAATATATTTCCTCTAATAAGAAAAGTTAATATTGTATTTGATGTTACCGGCTTGTTTAAAAGTGTAATGTAATGCACAATTTATGATCTAATTCCTTAAAATTATAATCCTGAGAAGATATTCAATGTTTATTCTTGAAATAACTCAAGATTAAATTATGTTTAAGGCTGGGTCTTTATAGTTGGAATCAGAGGTCAGTTTAGATAAATTTAGGACTTAGAATTCTATTAAATGATTATCCAAAAATATTTTTTTTAGGGTCAAATTGAAATTATATAGCATTTGAGGATTACCATGTTGCTTCATCTAAGACATGTTGGTTCAGAATGGTTTTCTACAGAGGAAACAGGGTAGTAGTGCTAGGAAGGGAAACAGAAGGAAATGACCTTCCGAATCAACATCCTAAGATGGTAGAAATTGTAACTGAATAGTTTGTTGCAGTAATGGCACAACTGACTCAGGCGATAAATGGTGGTGGTATCCATGCACGAGATCATCCAGATCAACCGCGGAGGAACATGTTAGTTGTGGAACATTTCATGAGGCAACATCCCCATCATTCAGAGGATCATATGAGCATGTGCTAGCTAAAGGATAGATTAAATTACTGTAGAAAATTTTCGATGTCATGGGGTGCTAAAACAATCAAAAGGTTAGTCTTGATGTTAAACGTTTTGAGGGTGAATCAGATCTGTGGTGGTCGGTGATTAAAAATATCAGGGATGCTGTAGAGATTGAGGCTCTTGACTTGGATGAATTCAAAGGTATGTTTCTCGAGAAATATTTTCCTAAGGCTGTTCAACTTAGGATGGAAAAATAGTTCTTGGAACTGAGGTAATAGGACGACTTAGTGGCTGCTAATGAAGAAAGGTTCACTCGATTGTAAAGGTATGCTCCATATTTTATCCAAGACATTGATAGTAAAATCAATCATTTTTACTCACGATTAAAGACAAAATATCGAAGGGATTTAGCTCCTCGTGAGTTCAAATGTTATGAAAATCATGTTCGATGTGCTGAGATGGTGGAAATGTTGTTTTTGATGATCAACTGTATTATAAAAACCAACAGAAGAAGAGACCGAGGTGGCAGGAGAAAGGGAAGAATCCTTTAAAGAGGTCTGATGGTAAGAAAACTAAGTTTTCAGTTTGTGATATATGTGGTAAAAGACATGCTAGGGAATGTATTTTGAATTCTATAATGTGGTACCGATGTGGTAATATGGGACATAAGGCTCGTGATTGCACTGAAAATAATTAGGGTGATTGTAAGACCAAATTTGATTTACAGTTAGTGAAATGGTTCAAGTGCAATGAGATGGGTCATTATGAAACGATTGTTCAACAAAGAGCTCAAATGACAGGTGGTAGTCAGACTACAAGCAGAAAGGTGTGGTGAAATCCTTTGAAACTACTTCAGTAGATGTTGGGCCATCAAAGGAAGTGGTATCCGGTACATTGTTTTTTTCTCAGAATATGCTAGTGTGTTATTTGATTCGGGTTCTACACATTCTTTTATCTCTGAAATGTTTTTAGTAAATTGGGAATTCCATCTCAAAAATGTCTCCTAAACTTTTGGTAAAAACACCTGGGGTAAATGTTGAGGCAAAAAGAATTTATAATAATCTTATTATCCTTATTCGTCGATAGAACCTACTTGAAAACCTTATTGTTTTACCTCTAGTGGAGTTTGATGTTATCTTGGGTATAGATTGGCTCTCTGTTTACCATGCTAAGATTTATTCTCGAGCTAAAGAATTTTCTTTTCAAAAAGACATTCAGTTTGTGTACAAGAATGAACCCTTATTGTTGATAACATATCAAGAGGCTGAGAAACTTGTAAAAGATATAAATTAATGTTACATTGCACATATTGTTGAAAACAAGGGAACCATTCAGATTAATGACGCGCAAGTGGTAAATGAGTATCCTGATGTTTTTCCTGATGAGTTTCCTGGAATAATACCAGATCGAGAATTTGAATTTACTGATGACTTAATTCCTGATGCTAAGCCAATTTCAAAACCCCCTTATTGAATGGCTCAAATTAAACTTTTAGAGTTGAAGGAGCAATTACAAGATTTATTAGAGAAAAGTTTTATTCGACCTAGAACATCACTATGGGGTGCTCTTGTCTTATTTGTTAAAGAGAAATATGGTTCTATGAGACTTTGCATTGATTATAGAGCCTTCAATAACATCACTGTTAAAAACAAATATCCTTTTCCTCATATCGATGATTTGTTTGATCAGCTCTAGGAAGCTTAGTATTTTTCAATGATTGACCAGATATCAGTGTACCACCAGTTGAGGGTAATGGAAGCAGATATTCCGAAGACTGTGTTTCATACAAGATATGGACATTATGAATTAGTAGTAATGCCTTTCAGGATGACTAATGCACCTGCTGTATTCCTGGACCTTATGAATATAATTTTCCATGAGTTCTTGGATAAGTTTGTAGTTGTTTTCATTGATGATATTTTGGTGTTTTCAGAAAGTAAAGAGGAGTATGAAAGTCATTTAAGGGTTATTTTGCAAACCATAAAAAAAATAAATTTTATGTTAAATTCAGCAAGTGTGTGTTTTGGATGGAACAAATTTCTATCCTTGGTCACATTGTTTCTAAAGATGGAATAACTGTTGATCGTACAAAAAAGAAGGTTGTTGAAGAATGGCCAAGACCGAAAAATGTAACCGAGAGTCATAGTATTCTTGGTTTGGAAAGCTATTACTGAATTTTTGTCAAAAAAAATTAACGGTTATCTAGTCCAATGACTAAGATAACTCGGAACGGTGTTAAGTTTATCTGGACAAAAGAATGTGATGATTATTTTCAGGAATTGAAAAGAATCTTGGTGAATGCTCCAATTTTGGAACTACCTTCTAGGAATGGTGAGTTTTTTATCTACAGTGATGCATCATTGAAAGGATTTGGTTGCGTCCTAATGCAGAATGATCTGGTAATTGCTTATGCTTCACAACAGTTGAAAACCTCATGAGGTAAATGACCCAAAACATGATTTGGAATTAGCTAATGTGGTTTTCTCTTTAAAAATTTGGAGGCATCATTTGTATGCTGTAAAGTGTGAAATATATACTAATCACAAAAGTTTAAAGTATATATTCACTAATAAATAATTGAACATGAGACAGAGGAGATTGCTAGAATTAATCAAGGAATATGATTTTACAATTCACTACCATCTGGGAAAATCAAATAAAGTGGCTGATGCTTTGAGTCGATAAAGTAATGCTTCATTTACCATGTTATGTTTGGAACGTGATCCTTTGGTTGAGGATTTGATGAACATTGGCATAGAGGTTGTTGGTGCAGGATATTCTTCAGTTTTGTTTCAGGTATCAGTGAAATCTTCTCTATCAGACAGAATTAAGCAGGCACAGAAGCAAGACAGTGAGTATAACTTGTTCAGAAGGGTATGATTCCTGAATTCAAAATTGATAATTATTGTGTTTTGAGATTTGGGAAGAAATTTTTTGTGCCTTGTGATTCACAATTGAAGAGATATTTTTTATGTGATGCTCATAGTTCTCCGTTTTCAGTTCATCCTGGCAGTACTAAGATGTATAGAGATCTTCGAGAGTATTACTGGTGGGATGGAATGAAAAGAGATATTACTGATTTTACTATGAAGTGTTTGACTTGTCAATAGGTTAATGCAGAGAAGTAGTTACCGAATGGGATGCTTCAGCCTTTACCAGTGATAGAGTGGAAATGGAAGAAAATATCGATGGACATCATTGTGGGGTTACTGAAGACACCTCGAGGTAAAAATGCAATTTGGGTTATTGTTGATCGTTTGACTAAATCTGCTCATTTCCTTACTAAACGAGATACTTTTTCCCTAGATCAACTTTCTCGTTTGTATCTTTAAAAGATAGTCAGATTACATGGTGTTCCCCTATCCATTTTATCTGATCTTGATCCCAGGTTTACTTCTAACTTTTCGAAAGACCTTCAGAAATCATTGGGTACTGAATTAAATTTTAGTAAGACTTTTAATCCGCAAATATATTGGAAGTCAGAATGAACAATTCAAACATTGGAGGATATGATACGTGCTTGATCGATGGATTATCAGGGATGTTGGGACCAACATCTTTCATTGGTTGAGTTTTCATATAATAACAGTTTTCATTCTAGTATATAGATGGCACCATTTGAGAAATTATATGGGAAGCAGTTTCGAACTCTATGTTTTTGGGATGAAGTAGGTGAAAGGAAGTTGATTGGACTAGAATTGGTAGAAGAGTTGGCAGAAAAAGTTTAGTTGATTCAGAAGCACATGAGAATAGTTCAGAGCCGGCAGAAAAGTTATGCGGACAATAGGATAAAGGGTCTCTCTTTTGAGGTAAGTGATCATGTTTTTCTCAAAGTTTCACCATTGAAATGTGTGATGCAATTTGGTAAGAAAGGAAAGATAATTCCATGGTTCATTGGATCATATGAAATTCTAGAGAGAGTTAGATCAGTTGCATACCGAGTGTCTTCACCTTTGAGTTTATCTCAGGTACACAATGTTTTTCATGTTTCAATGTGTAATGGCCCAGACCCCTCCGGTCCATTCCTTTGTTGAAATCGATGCGGTCAACACGACGCGAATTATAATGATAATTTTTTAATATTAATGATATCGTAAAAATATGTTAAATAATATTGATGATGACATAAATTGTGTGATTAATTAAACTAAAAAGAGAATAATCATGATAAAATGATTTAATGGGTGTTATTATTATTAATGATGTGAAGTGTGAAGGTGTGTGACCCATTAGACTTTGATAAATGAAACATGCGGTTTATTAATTTAGTAATTGTTGAAGTTAAATTTTAATAATAATAATGGGTGTTTTGTTATTAATATTATTTGTAATATTAATAATAATGAGAAATTAAAGAAATGAGTCATGGTATTTATTGCAAATGAATAAATGAAGATGCGCAGAGGAAGCGAGGTGGTGCATTAATAATATTAAATGCGAGTTATTATTATGTAAGATAATAATAATAACGATGAAGTAAATATGAATTTATATATATGTATATATTTCGGCATAATTAAATTAAATGGTTTTAATTTAATAAAGGAAACCGTTTGTAAATTAATTGGAATTAAATGAGGGCACACAAATCTTGCAGCGTTATTGCGTTACCGTAAAAATCTATTTTGACCCCTATATTGTGGTCATATTAATTATATGTTTTATTTAATGTTTAATAAAATTTCTATAATAAATGATATGTTATGGGCATAAGGATGAGGTGCATGGCCCCATGTATCTTTACAGAATTTATAATATATTATAATAATGATAAATGAAAAGAAATAAAATGAATTCTAGTTAAATTCTTGGTTACCCTTTCCCCATTTTATAATTATAAAGTATATATATTATTATTTTAATAGTTTAATAAATAATTATAAATTACAAAGAATAAGGAGGCGCCACTTTTTTGGGTGCGTGATGAAATTTGGAGAAGAAAGGGGATTGGAGAGAGGAAGCAAAAAAAGGAATAAGAGAAATAAGATTAAAAGAGAAATAAATGAAAAAGGGGGAATGATTGTTTAATTCTAGTGAACAACAGGATTCAAATCGTGATTGATTTTGGAATTATGAAAAATAAATAAAAAATTGATAAATAATAATAATTAAATATTGTTATTATTAATTTTGGTGATAAAACACCTATTTGTCTGCAACTTATTCATGCGACCTCGGTTTTACGAACCGTCAGTGGCAGTGCAACCCTGACTTCGAGATGGAAATTATGAGTCCAATATTGGATGTCTGTTTTGGTTTTCCGGATCGGGATCCTGAAACACATATAAATTAATACATTTAATATTATTATTAAATCTTCGACCTGTCATAACTCCCGCGTGCGACGTTCGATTGTATTATCGTCAGTGGCGACGTGATACTATAAATAATATGATAGATTCAAGTCTAATATTGGATATTAAATTATGGTTCGTGGCTCAGGTCCACAAACCACCAAATAATAATAATATCATTATTATTACGGGATCTTGAATCCAACGTATCTCCCTCATACGGTATCGGATTGAAGAACCGTCAATGACAACATAACCCTGATATTATGATGGTCATTTTAAGACCAATGATGATTTACATTTTATGAATCATGTATCAGGTCAATTAAACACCTATTATTAATTGAAGTTATTATTATCATTAAACACATGGAAACCGCGTGACGTGTCGTGTGTTGACCAATCAAACAATGTAGCAATTGTACGGTCATGTCATGTATTCATTAATACACACTGCGTACCATTTTACATTTTCGTTGCCTATATAAGAGAGGGTGACATGTTATTTATGGACCTATCTTCTTCTCCGCACGGCAACACTCCCAAATAACATAGAAGCCTTCCTCATAACTTCTTCATCTGGACTCTGATCGTCGATCTTTCAGTGACTGCAGGATCATGTCAGTGAGGAGAAAATCGTACTCCCTATTTTGTTCCCTCTTCATTGACGTCCCCTCTTCAGTTTCCAACTGAGGAGACTTCTGATAATTGATAGGAACAACGATCTTTGATGAACGACTGTAAGAAGGTATGATAAACCTTTGTTCTTTTACTCTATTTCCAATCCTACTTATCCTTTTTTTTTTCATGCTACGAAATGTGATATCTGTGTTGAGAGATTTTCTTGTGTTGTTGATTCAGTGGTGCCGTGATGTCCTTGGTGTGTGCAGTCATTCTGGGAGAAGCCTTGTGATCGTGGTAGTCGTATTCGTAGAAGGACATCAGAACCTGTTGAGGTAGGGATCATACCTTCGTCTCTTTAAATTTGTGCATCATGTGGGGTGGGTGTCCTCTTGTTGACGTGAAACACATTTGAACCAGTTTAACAAAGTTAATAACTGGCTTATATAATGGGGATGGGAAGTTTGTGAATAAAGTTACATTATTTATATCATGTGATATTATGTTGTAAATTGAATGAGCTTCCGCCTACTGAAAATCATTGTCGTTGGGGGACTTTTATTACACAATTAAATGTTGCCCTCTCCTTCTGGATTTTTCATATGGATGAAAATGTTATTGAATGTGTAAATTGGTTAATCATGTAAAGTTGGATGATTAAATACTTGGAACCCTTGTGTGATCACCCAGGCTGAACAATCTAAAATAATAAACATGTAGGTGTTGGTTAGGGTTTATTTATGTGAAGGGGGTGTTTTGTGGGTTCTTGTGGATTGAGTGAGTAGTGGGATATGGTTGGATTGGTTGTGGGTTGGTTTGAATTTTATGTTGGTGATGGTCAGCGGGGCTGCGATAAATGTTATCAAATGGATGATGATGTACGGGTTCCAGTGTGATTGTGGTTATGGTGTTTGGCAGCGGGGCTGTTGGGATGGGTTTGAATGTGAATGAACTATGGGTTGTGAATAATAAATAAAATGTGGAATATTTAATGAATTTTGGGGCTTGGTAACAGAACGGGAATAATAATCAATGTGGTTGGTTGTCTAATAAGAAGGGACTTGTTTGTGTTGTTTGTGTTTTCCTAACTTGATTTGTGGATGGCAGGGATATGTTTTATAAACGCTTTATCCTGTTTGGTTTTTGATAGTTCCCCGGTAGTTAATAAATTGATAACTAAATTTGTTGAAACATGAAAACATTAAATGGGGTTTTGGGATGGTTTGTTGTGTGCATGCTCTCGAAGTAGCAGTGCCAAGGAACGTGATTCGAACTTTGTGTAGAAGCCTTAGGATGGGCTGAGTGGTTGTTATACTTATATAAATATGTATGTTTTATGTTTCTTTATACACCCAACCCATGTTGAGCACTTAGTGTCGAACACCCCCATTTCATGGGGGTGCGTGTTTATCTCAACACTTCTATAGTGGCTGGTTATTAGCTCCTTTCTGCTCCCTTTATCGGGTAGCCCAAGTATCTTTGGGCATGCTGTGATGGCTTGTGGTCCATTATTAGCCCAAAAATCGTTGGGTAGGGTAGTGTGGTGGTTGTCCCAGGTGTGCGCGGGTAGGTGGTTTCCCAAGTGTCTTTGAGATGAGGCCTAGGTGTCTTCGGGCGTGGTAGTAGAACTTCTAGCCCAGGTGTCTTTGGGCGTGGTGGTGGTTGTTCTATCCTTGGTGTTTGCAAGCGTGGTTACGTGTGATAGTTGTGGCTCAGGTGTTTGCAGACGGGGTTTGGTAGTGAGACTGCGTGAGGATGTGTCCCAGGTGTGTGCGGGCGGGGTGAGGTAGTGTGACTGCGGTGAGAATGGCGGGATTGGTCTGATGCGTAGGATTACTTCAATAACCAGTGGGATGGTGGTGCGGGGTACCCATACTTTGATAACATTACTACTATACTCTATTGACTTTTGTTAGTTGGTGAGTGTGACTGGTGAGGCTGGGTGGATAGATTCCTTACTATGTTTTGGTTCTTCTGTTTTCTCACGGGGCATTTGGATGTCTCCCCACTTGTGCACGAGAGCTTTAGGTTTCCCTACTGAGTATACTTGTATGATCAATCTACATTTACTTTCAGGTTTCTAGGAGGACTACCACGTTCGTGCAGGACCCTACTATTTGTGACAATTGGAGTTGTTGCAGTTTGATGTACTCTTGTTTCATTTGGTATTGTACTTTTTTAGCTTTCTTGTACTTGTACCTTTTTTCAGAACTATTTAAACATGCATGTGGGATTGGTTTGGGTTTATTTCTATACACATGTTTTTTCCCTTTTGGTGTCTTACTTGTCCTATTTCCTAATCTTAAATAATAAAAAGGGTAATGCCTCCCATATTTGTGAAAAGTCATACCCTTGGTGCTAGTCACCACCCCGGGGCCTACTAGGGGAGGGAATCGGGGGTCATTATCTCCCTTTCACCAATGCCAGCTCAGGAGGGGCATCTTTGGTGGGAGGGGGTCGTGACACAATTGTATCAGAGGTGATGAATAAGAGATAAGATGGAGTCTAGAGTTAGGAACATTGAGGATTTCATGGGATGGTAGGGAAACAGTGTTTGTTAATCTTGGTGTGTGACATAGGTTAGGGAAGACCGACTAGGACATGGGATTTTAGGGCCCCCCATGATCGGATGCAAAGAATCTGAGCTAACCGAATGACCAAGTAAGACTACATTGATTGTTGGGTAGAGACCCTAGGAAAGGTTCTTGCATCATCATGATTTGGGTTTTACTTGATTAGGGTGTTCTGGGAAATAAATCGAAATAAAAATGATAAAATAAAACCTTGAGATATTTCCTTACTACTTGGGCTTATGAGTTCTTAGTTTACCATACAAATATGGCACATGGACGTCAACAGGGAGGCATAGGAGTGGGATGTGGACAGATGAATCCAACAGAAGTGGAAACCCTAGAAAGGCCATAGATCGAGAGATATGTTTTCGGTTTTACTTAAATTCTCTCGTTTATGTTTTGGAGCTTCACACGCCTTTGTTGAAACTCATTATCTCCCATGCATTGGGCCTAGACCTTGTTCTTCACGAGTCTATAATGCTATGTTATTTCTCTATTTCCTTAAAATTTGTGTGAAGATTCCTAACATGTGGGGAGAGGATGACCTGATCCCTAATCGAGACACATTAATGTGGATGCGATTAAACCCGTGCAGGCGAGTCAGTGCCTCCTAAAGCGGATAATATCTCAACATGGGAGAAGGAATTCTTCAAGTCATATGTTCATGAAATTTATAGTTTTTTCGAATGGTGTTGGGGGTATTCTAAGTTTGGAAAATCCTAATAAATGGAATTCGGAAGACCTAATTCTTAATCGAGACTCATTAATGTGGATGTGATTAAACTCATGTAGGCAAGTCAGTGCCGCATAAACTGGATAATATCTCAATATGGGAGAAGGAATTCTTAATTCATATAATTAAGGTTGTTAGTTGTTTCCTGTTATGACGAGAGCCCTGAGATGTATCTTGCGGGGTGGTTGTTCAGATCCATTCTTTCTTCTAGGTTGGTTTTTTAATTCTCGAGGACAAGAATGTTTTGAGAGGTATCTGATGTAATGACCCAGAACCCTCCGGTCCATTCCTTTGTTGAAATCGATGTGGTCAACATGACGCGAATTATAATGATATTTTTTAATACTAATGATAACGTAAAAATATTTTAAATAATAATAATGATGACATAAATTGTGTGATTAACTAATGTAAAAAGAGAATAATCCTGATAAAATGATTCAATGGGTGTTATTATTATTAATGATGTGAAGTGAGAAGGTGTGTGACCCATTAGAAATTGATAAATGAAACATGCGGTTTATTAATTTCATAATTGTTGAAATTAAATTTGAATAATATTAATGGTTGTTGTGTTTTTAATATTATTCGTAATATTAATAATAATGAGAAATTAATGAATTGGGTCATGTTATTTATTGAAAACAAATAAATGAAGATGCGCAGAGGAAGCGAGGTGATGCATTAATAATATTAAATGTGAGTCATTATTATGTAAGATAAGAATAATAACAATGGCGTAAATATGTATATACATATATATATATGTATATATATCAAGATAATTAAATTAAATAGTTTTAATTTAATAAAGGAAACCGTTTTTAAATTAATTGGAATTAAATGGGGGCACAAAAATCTTGCAGTGTGATTGCGTTACCGTAAAAATATCTTTCCATCGCTATATTTTGGTGATATTAGTTATATGTTTTATATAATGTTTAATAAAATTTCTATAATAAATGATATTTTATGGGCATAAGGATGAGGCGCATGGCCTCATGTATCTTTACATAATTTATAATATATTATAATAATGATAATTGAAAAGAAATAAAATGATTGCTAATGAAATGCATGGTTACCCTTTGCCATTTTATAATTATACATTTTATATATTATTCTTTTAATAGTTTAATAAATAATAATAAATAAAAAATAATAAGGAGGGGCCACTTTTTTGGGTGCGTGATGAAATTTGGAGAAGAAAGGGGATTGGAGAGAGAAAGAAAAAAAAAGGAATAAGAGAAATAAGATTAAGAGAGAAATAAATGAAAAAAAGGGGAATGAGTGTTTAATAATAGCGCTCAAGAATATTCAAATAGTGATTTATTTTGTAATTATGAAAAATAAATAAATAATTGATTAATAATAATAATAAATTAATATTATTATTAATTTTGGTGATAAAACACCTATTTTTCTGCAACTTCTTCGTGCGACCTCGGTTTTACGTACCGTTAGTGGCAGTGCGACCCTGACTTCAAGATGGAAATTATGAGTCCAATATTGGATGTCTTCTTTGGGTTTTCAGATCGGGTACCCGAAATGCTTGTAAATTAATATATTTAATATTATTATTAAATCTTCGACCTGTCATAACTCCCGCATGCGACGTCAGATTGGGTTCTCGTCAGTGGAGATGTGAGCCTATAAGTAATACGGTTGATTGAAGTATAATGTTGGATATTAAATTATGGTTCATGGATTGGGTCCACGAAACACCCAATAATAATAATATCATTATTATTACGAGATCTTGTATCCAATGTATCTTCCTCATGAGGTATCAGATTGACGAACCGTCAGCGATAGCATAACCCTGAAATTATGACGGTCATTTTAAGACCAATGATGAATACCTTTTATGAATCATGTTAAAGTTAAATTACAAAAATATTATTAATTGAGGTTATTATTATCATTAAACGCATGGAAACTGTGTGACGTGTCGTGTGTTGACCAGTAGAACAGCGTAACAGTTGTATGGTCACGTCGTGTATTCATTAATACACACTACGTACCATTTTACCTTTTCTTTTCCTATATAAGAGAGGGTAACGTGTTATTTATGGACCTCTCTTCTTCTCCGCACGACGATGCTCCCAGATAACCTAGAAGCCTTCTTCCTAACTTCTGCATCCGGAATCCGATCGTCAATCCGTCAGTGACTGCAGGATTGTGTCAGTGAGGAGAACATATTACACCCTGTTTTGTTCACTCTTCTTAGACTTCACCTCCACAGTTTTAAATCAGGGAGACTTCTGATAATTTATGGGAACGACGGTCTTTTACGAATTACTCTAAAAAGGTATGTGTAACCTATGTTCTTGTATTCTCTTTCGGATCATACTTCTCCCGTTTTCATTACATGTTACGACATGTGATCTCCGTGTTGAGGGAGTTTCTTGTGTTGTTGATTCGGTGGTACAGCAATGTCCTTGGTGCGTACAGTCATTCTAGGAGAATCCTTGTGATCGTAGTAGTCGTATTCGTAGAAGGACATCAGAACCTGCTGAGGTAGGGATCTTACCTTTGTCTCTCTAAATTTGTGCATCATGCGAGGTGGGTGTCCTCTTGTTTACGTGAAACACATTTGAACCGGTTTAATAAAGATAATAAATGGCTTATATAATGGGGACGAGAAGCTTGTGAATAATGTTACATTATTTATATCATGTGATATTATGTTGTGAATTGAATGAGCTTCTGCCTACTGAAAATCATGGTCGCTGGGGGCCTTCTCTTACGCAATTAAATGTTTCCCTCTCCTTCTGGATGTTTCTTATGGATGAAAATGTTATTGAATGTGGAAATTGGTTAATCACAATATGCTGGATGATTAAATACCTGGAACCCTTGTGTGATCACCCCAGTTGAACAAACTAAAATAATAAACATGTGGGTGCTGGTTAGGGATTATTTATGTAAAGTGGGTGTTTTGTTGGTCGTTGTGGATCGAGTGAGCAGTGGGATGCAGTTGTGTTGGTTGTGGTATGGGGTGAATTTTATATTGGTGATGGGCAGCGGGGCTGTGATAAATATTATCAAAGGGATGATGATGTACGGGTTCCATTGTGATTGTGGTTATGGTGGTTGGCAGCGGGGCTACAGGGATGGGTTTGAATGTGAACGAACTATGGGTTGTGAATAATAAATAAAATGTGGAAGAGTTAATGAATGGTGGAGCTTGGTAATGGAAGAAGAATAATAATAAATAGGGTTGTTTGGTTAATAAGAAGGGACTTTTTTGGGTTTCTTGTGTTTTATTAACTTGATTTTTGGATGGCAAGGATATATTTTATGAACACTTGATCCAGTTTGGTTGTTGATAGTTTCCTGGTAGTTAAGAAACTGATAGCTAAATCTATTGAAACATGAAAACAATAAATGGGGTTTTGGGATTGTTTGTTGTGTGCATGCTCTCGAAGAAGTAGTTCCAAGGCACGTGCTCAGAACTTTGTGTAGAAGCCTTAGTATGGGCTGAGTGGTTGTTATACTTATATAAATCTGTACATTTTATGTTTCTTTACACACCCCACCCATGTTGAGAGTTTAGTTTCGAACACCCCCATTTCATGGGGGAGGGTGTTTTTCACAACACTTCTATTAGTGGGTGGTTATTAGCTCCTTTCTTCTCCCTTTCCTAGGTATCCCAAGTAACTTCGGGCAAGCTGTGATGACTTGAGGTCCATTATTATCCCATGAATCTTCTGGCAGGGTAGTGTGGTGGTTGGCTCAAGTGTGTGTGGGCAGGTAGTTTCCCATGTGTCTTCTAGATGAGGGCCAAGTGTCATCAGTCGTGGTAGTAGATCTTCTTGCCCAGGTGTCTTCGGGCGTGGCAATGGTTGTTCTAGCCTATGTGTTTGCAGGCATGGTTACATGTGATAGTTGTGGCCCAGGTGTTTGTGGGTGGGGTTTGGCAGTGGGACTGCGTGAGGATGTGGCTCAGATTTGTGCGGGCGGGGTAAGGCAGTGGGACTGCGGTGAGAATGGCAAGGTTGGTCTGCTGCATAGGATGTCTTCGATAACCAGTGGGAAGGTGGTTCGGGGTACCCATACTTTAATAACATTACTACTAATCTCTATTGACTTGTTTTACTTGGTGAGTGTGACTGGTGAGGCTAGGTGGATAGATTCCTTGCTAGGTTTTGGTTCTTCTATTTTCTCACGGGGCATTAGGATGTCACCCCACTTGTGCACGAGAGCTTTAGGTTTCCCTACTGAGTATACTTGTATGATCACCCTACATTTACTTTCAGGTTTCTAGGAGGACTACCAGGGCCGGCGCGGGACCCTACCTGTCGGGACAGTTGCAGTTGTTGCATTTTGTTGTACTATTGTTTATTTTGGTATTGTACTTTTTGAGATTTCTTGTACTTATACCTTGTTTCAAAAATATTTAAACATGCATGTGGGAATAGTTTGGGTTTATTTCAATATACTTTTTATTTTTCTTTTTTGTGGTTTACTTGTTCTATTTCTCAATCTTAAATAATAAAAAGGGTAGTACCTACCATATTTGTGAAAACTCATACCCTTGGTGCTAGTCTCCACCCCGGGGCCTACTAGAGGTGGGAATAATGGGTCATTATCTCCCTTTCACCATTTCCAGCTCAGTAGGGGCATCTTTGGTGGGAGGGGGTCGTGAAACAATGTTAAGGAAGTACATGCCAGATCCATCACATGATTTGAGTCCAGAGGTAGTTCAGTTGGAAGAGAACCTATCTTATGAGGAACAAATGGTCCAGATTCTTGAGCAAAGGGAGAATTTATTGTGGAATAAGGTGATTCATCATGTAAATGTTTTGTGGAAAAACCACATGATTTAATGGGCAACATAAGAATCTGAAAATCCAATGAGGGATAAATACCCCAACTTATTTGATAAGTAAATAAATTATGGGGACGAAATTTTCAAAGAGGGGGGAAGGATGTAACATCCCAATTAAGTAAAGAATTATGGATTTTCATATATATTTCTATTTATGAATTAGATAATGGTTTATAGTATTAAAAAGAGAATAAATCCAATCTTAAGCATTGGATTCTCTAATATTTTTAAAAGACTGTTTTACCGCCTTTTGATGGTGAACCATTTTTTAAATCAAAATTTTGACAATTTTATAACCTATATTTGTCAAATTAAACTTATTCTTTAGGATTCGGTCATTGAAATTTACATTGGATAAATTTTTGGTATTTTTCTGACAATGTATTTTTTAATAAATAGTGAATCATACTGCGTTTTACTTCAAAACTTATTTTTCAACTAATTTAATTATATGGATAGATTATCTTTTTAATTGGTTTTAAAGTGTAAATAGAATATATTTTTACCATTTAATCTAATGGTGGTCATTTGTTTTAATATCACTTTGAAATTGGACATAACAGTTGTCAAAATTTCGATAGATATTGTTTCAAAAAACCCGCTATTTGTTTTGACAACATGAATTATTTTTAAATTAATTACTACAATTTTTGTGTTTTGAATTTGTTAAAAACAATTTCCTATTTGGAATTAAAAGGTCCAAATTATGTAATTAAGACTCTTTTGTCTTTGAACATTATAAATAGTAACGACTGTAATTATCGTGATTAATAAGTAATCGGGTAGTTAAGGGTAATAAAATAATATCATAATAATAAAAATTGACCCCAAAATGTGTCTTAATGCTACTAGTTGTGTCATGTCCGACCATGTGATGCCTTGTGACAAACTTTGGGACCCCATGGAATCACTTTTGGGTGATAGTGACAATTTATTATATTATTTTTTTAAAAGGCAAAGTATAACCAAAGTATATATCACCCAAGAAAAACAATTTTAGTATTGTCTGTGTAAATGAAATATTAGACAAAAAATATTCATTGGAAAGAAAAAAATATTTCTTAAATAATTTTATTTTTTATAATTTTTAGACATTAAATAAATTAAATTTATTATGACACCATGATGATGCATCGATTACCACATTAATTAACGATTTAATAAAAATGAAATGATAATGTAAAATATGAGACTTAAAATTATCAAATACCTATTGGATGGGTATATTTCAAACCCTTATCACCCAATCCTCGAAATATATCATTGTGGAACCTTTGAAATCAGAAAATCATTATATAATAAATTAACATTTCTTGACATTCCAAGAGTACCCCCTCCTCCCTCTTATAAAATACTCCCACCTCTACCACCTTGGACACACCTCTCAAGACATTGGCTCAGCCAATCTCAGCACATTTTATCTCTCCACATCCATCTATTCATCATATAACCCTTACCTTAGCCAGAAAGCTCTTCAAGAAACCCTTTTGGTTCAAACCAAGAGGAGTTACCCGATTTAAAGGTAATGTCTTTTCTAATGTTCTTTTGTTTTATTTTTCTTCTCCAACCCCCTAAACTCTTATTATTCATTTATTTTGTTAAAAAACAGTATATAAAATATAATATAATGTTGTTACATGAAGGATTTGATTTACACTTACACACACCTCTATCTAATGGTTAAAGAACATACTGTTTTCGTGGTTATCGAATTTCTGCCTCACGAAACGATGATTGTTCAATCTTCATTTTACACCTTTGATAGTGGCCATTAAGATGTCACTATATTTATGAATGATATATATTATTTTTCTGTTTTCCATATTCTCCTGTATTTTTCTTTTATGAAATACCTTTATTGATTCCATTATGGGTAAACACGATATCTTTATTTGAGGAAGTACGGACTACCGCACCCTCAAAGTGATTTGATTCGTCTATTCCATATGTGGGACATATAAAGGATAAAGTTTATGATGTTATATATGATATCATACTGGAATTATAATATACCTTTATATAATTATGATTTCACTCCATTATATACGAAATAGAAATGAAAGTAGCGTTCATGTGTACGTACGACTTAACGTCTCCATGAACGGTGCATTTCATTTCATACCACTAAATGTTATGTAATATTATAAATGCATGTATATACTAGAATTATATGATATATATGATATCTATATCATGAATATAATTCTGAATATAATGGATATTTTACCACATTATCAACTTGTAATTATAATAAGTTTATTTTTAGCTCACGTACCAAAGATCGACAAAACGACCTTTATTAACTTAAGTAATTACATAATGTTCATAAAATGGTAATAAGTGATATAAAAGGAATAATGAACTTGAAAAAAGTTCTTAATAAAGTTGAAATTAACTCTAGTTTATTATTCAAAAGATTAAATAACGATCGAGTCATGTCGGACATGAGGTATGGGACTTCATCTCAATCTCTTTTCGTTGAGGCATATTTTGTTTTATACACAACATTCTTTTATACGGTGTATAAACCCCTTTGAAATTTCCTTTTATTCGAAAGGTATATTTTTATACGAATCAATTTACTAAATGTAAAAAGGTAATGTTTTTTTCATACGTATGCGGCGACAACGACTTCTCCTCCACTGTGACCATTATTTGAGTTTCTACTTCCTCTACAAGCCATAACATTTTTAAAAATAACAAATAAATACCATCTTTTAATTTTCTGTTATTTTTGTATTGAAAATGGTTATGATAATGTGTTTATTATATCAATGTGTTTTTGATATCTTGTGATTGAAATGTGGAAATGTTATGTTTACTTTATGCATGTTTTGTGTGATATGATTATGTTGTGGTTCTTGGGAATTGTTTATGAAGACGGGTGGTTCCGTGATAAACTGGGGGAGGGTGAGCCCGATATAGTTCTCCAATGCATTGGGTAATGCGAAGGAGTTAAACGCTAATTTTTCTCCAAAGAGATTTAGGGAATATACTGTGATCAGTATTCCAAACGTAACCATGAGGGTTAATCCCTACGTAAGAATGTAATGAATGCCTCATGTTACCTGTATGTCTTATGTTTTCTATTAGTTATTTATAAATCTTATGATTTCATGAGGTATGTTAATGTGCTTATGTTTTATGAGTGAAGTATGGTTTCATTGATTCTTATTTATACATGGACTAAGGTTTTCTTTCAGTATTTTTATACCCCTTACTGATCTTTTTATACTCATCCTATGTTTTTGAAATGTTTTTCACAGGTCAAGGGAAAAGTACATGATGTGATGATAGTTTCGAGGAAGTCTCAAGAAGGAATCCATGTTTTATATTAAATATGTTTCCTTTAATGATAAAAGTGAATATTGTATTTGATGTTACCACCTTGTTTAAAAGTGTAATGTAATGCATGATTTATGATCTAATTTTCTAAAACTCTAAACCTGAAAAGATCCTCAATGTGTATTTTAGAAAGAACTCAAGATTATGTAATGTTTAAGGCTGGGGCCTTATATTATCACTTCGAATAATTTTTTTTAACCAACCCTAACATGTAATATTATCCTATGAAATTAGTGGAATTCATCAGAAGTCTCAATTTACATTAATTTGGATTTTTATAATATCTATTATTTTCCTATTTCATTAATAAGGTAATTACTACATCATCATTGTTCAGAAATGAATTTAATTATTTAATATTGAAAGATTAAAAATAAAATTCCATTATTTATGAAATATTTTTAGCTTTCTAATGAATATTTATAGTCAAATTTATATTTTGTTTAACACTATATTAAAAATGGTTCAGTTATTAAACATTGAATTTAACTCTTTTAACGCTTCTTTAAATAAAATAATAATAAATGTCTTAATCTAATCCATGTGGACCAAATGGGGTTCATATTTTTTTCCTAAGTTTGTTATTGGTCGAATTAAACTTTTCCCGTAGAATTAAGACTTGTGTTAGGGTAATTATGATATCATGTTTATCCTTAATTACCCTATCTAGTTTTAGTGGTGGTAAATAAAAGTCAAAAGATACTATTCACCAAAAATTATTTTCATCTTATTGAACCACATTGTACTTACTAAAATTAATCATGTCTCTATGATTTTTTAATTTCAACTCATAGAATCGGTAAAATTATGTTTTCTGCAAATTTTCAAATTCTCCTTGGAGATGGGTAAAAGACGGTAAAAAGTTCAATAAAATTTTTATATATCTAAAATTCTTATAAAATGTCTTCAATGAATTACATTAAACATATATAGGTATTATGTATTCATTTTTACCTAAAATAAATATAAATAAAATAAATAAATATTTAAATAAAATTTTTGTTATAACCAATCACGCAGTGTTTTTCACTATTCATCAAAAAATGAATGTTCTTAGAAAAATACCAAAAATTCAAGCCAAGCTAATTTGGATATTAAAAATTCAAAAATGAATTCCATTTTGAAAAATAAAATTTATAAAATTTCAAAAAGTGGGTATTACTATTCATAACAGCTAGTTTGAATGGTCGTGGTGTGTTAGAATCTCAAAGTTGCGTAAAACACTAGATATTGCATTATTCAAAAGGAAACATATCGTGGAAGATTGGGGTGTTACGTTATTCCCTTATTTAAATAATTTCTTCCTCAAAATTTCTAGAATAATACCTCAAAAAAAGATTCGGGTGCTTCTTCATCATAAGTTCCTCTGGTTCCCAAGTTGCATCTTCCATCTTATGGATTTTCTATAGAACATTTACTAGACGAGTCATCCGGTTTCTTAGCACTTGTTCCCTGGTAAAATTTTTTTGACTGGATCTTCACAATAAGACAGATCAGGTTCCTATACAATTTTCTCATTCGTGAGTACATGCATTGGGTCTGACATGTATTTTCTAAACAGTGATACATGGAACACATCATTATCTTTGGAGAGACTTGGAGGCATTACCAAATGATAAGATTCAACTCCAATTTTATCTATATTTTTGAAAGGTCTAATATACCTGGGACTCAATTTACCCTTATTTCTGAAATGAATAACACCCTTCCATGAATATTCCTTCAACAAAAGATGATCTCTTACTTGAAATTATAAATCCTGCCTTCGGTTATTGGCATAAATCTTTTTCCTAATTTGAGTTGCTTTGATGTGGGTTTGGATATTCATCACTCATTCCATTTTTTCCTCAACATGTCCTGGGCCTACAAGTTTTCTTTCACCAACATCATCATAACAAGTTGGTGTGCGACATCTCTTTCCGTATAATTCTTCATATGGTTCCATCTGAAGACTTGAATAAATGCTATTGTTATAGGAAAATTATACCATAGGTAAATATTGATCCCACATACCTTGAATGTAAAAAGAGAAAGATCTCAACATGTCTTATATGGTTCGAATAGTCCGTTCTAATTCTCCATTAGTTTGATGGTGGTAGACAGTTCTCAAATGATATTCAATATCCTGGGCTTTCTGAAGACTTTTCCAGAATCTTGATGTAAAACATGGATCACGATAAAAAACAATCTACAAGGGTAATCCATGAAGTATTAAATCTTCATTAATATAATTCCTTGCTAAACATTCAAGTGGTAAATATTCTCTTATAGAATGAAAATGTGTTGACATGGTAAGATGATCAATAATGTTCCATATTGCATCATTCCTTCTAAGAGTCTTTGGTTGCCCCATGAAAAATTCCATCGTAATATTATCCCATTTCCACTAAGGTTTGGTAATAGGTTTCATGACATCTCCTGGCTCTTTCCTTCCAGCTTTCACTTTTTGAAAAACCATACATCTTTACACAAAATCAGCAATCTCCATCTTCATGTTGTCCCACAAAAAATTTTCCTTCAAATCTCTATACATCTTGGTGATCCCAGGGTGTATAGAGAAATTAGAGCTATGAGAATTATCCAACAATTCCCTTTTTAGATCAGGTATATCGGGAACACAATGTCTCATCCCAAATTTCAAAATTCCATATTCATACACAAAGTCACTAAATCTCCCATCATTTACAGCTTTAATCTTCTTTTGAAACTCATCATCATTAGTCTGATAACTTTCTATCATTTCCAGTAAATATGGTTCAGCAACAATTTGAAAACGTTTTGATGTTTCACCTTCCTTGGTTAATCCCATACCCATATTTACTAGATCCACAAAAATAGGATTCCTTTAAACTCTCATATTGTTAAAAACCCCATGATATTTTCTACTCAAAGCATATTCCACCTTATTTTCCTTTCCCAGGTGGTAGTGTATAGTGAAATCATAATCCATTAGTTATTCTAGTCATCTTATTTGCCTCTTGTTTATTTCTTTTTCTAAGAAAATATACTTCAAACTCTTATTATCCATATAAATCTCACAATTTTCACCATATATGTAGTGTCTCCATATCTTCAGATTTAAGATTATAGCCACTAAATCAAGACCATGAGTGGGATTGTTTTTCTCATGAATTTTTAGTTATTGTGATGCATAGGCAATAGCTCTATCATTATGCATAAGGACACAACCAAGTCCTTTATTTGAAGTATCACTATAAATAACAAACATTTTGTTCCCTGATAGTAGAGTCAAGATAGGATAAATGACTAATCTTCTTTTCAGATCTTCAAATAATTCTTTACACACTTTTTTTCCAATGAAATTTAACCCCTTTACATGTGAGCTTGATTAATGGGTTAGCCAACTGGAAAAAATTCTGGATGAAACGTCGATAATAACCTGCTAAACCAATAAACTGCATTCCTCAATTATACTTGACGGTGTTGGACATTCATGTACTGCCTTGTAATTTGAAGGATCAACAGATATTCCATCCATAGAAATAATATAGCCAAGAAACGAAATTTCATGAAGACATATTTCAAACATGCAAAAAATCCCATATAATTCATTTATTCTAAGAGTCATTTTAATAATGCTCAATTTATTTTCATGATCTTCATAGATTTTATACTATACTAATATATAATCAATAAATATCATTCCAAATTCCTTAATATATTCTTTTAAAACACTATTAATTAGTTCCATGAACATAGAGGGTTTATTTGTCAATCCAAAAGCCATTACTGTAAACTCGTAATGCCCGTAAGTAGTTGGAAATGTTATTTTCGGAATGAATTCCTTATTCACACACAACTGATGATATCCAGATTGAAGGTAAATCTATGAAAAATATTGAGCTCTTTGATGTTTTCCGAATAAATCATCAATGTGAGGTAGAGGATACATGTTCTTTATTGTTATAGAATTGATCTCCCTGTATTTAATGCGGACCCTCATAGATCTATCTTTCTTCTTCACAAAAATTACAGGGGCTCTCTATGGAGAAACACTTGGGGGGATAAATCCATTATTAATCCATTCCTCTAGTTGTTTATTTAGTTTCACTAATTCAACTCTGGCCATTATATAATGGGTCTTCGATATGGGCCATGAACCAGGAATTAAATTATTGAAAAACTCAATTTCTTGTTCTGGGGGATGTCTAGGTAAATCCTTTGGATGAACATCAACATATTCTTGCACAATAAGTATGTACTATATTTGAACATTATTTTACTCACCCATAATTATTTCATTCTCATCCTCCCCAATAATTGAATTTAGTAGATTTACTATGGGTGGATCTAGATAAGAATTAGATGGTGATTTTTTGCTATAAAGCTAAGGCACAATTTATCATCATCATGAATTGTAACAAACTTCTTCTTAAAATAAATTTTCACATTAAGGTCTAAAAGCCAATCCATACTGAGGACTATATCAAATTCAAACATGGGTATGAATATTATATTAGCAGAGAAATACCATTTATATTTTTTAATGGGGACTGATTCACAACATTTTATTGCAATGATACGTCAATTAACAGTTTTGACTGACACCTCCCTTATTAAATCAAATTGGAATAATCTAATTTTCTTAGAAAATTGGGACGATATGAAACAATGTGATGATAATAAATCAAATAAATCATTGGATAATCATGTGGAAACCATTATATTACCTTCCACCATGTCTTTCAGAGCTTCAACCTAAGCAGAAGTGATCAAATAAGCATAGCCTTGATCCCTTTGCCTTTTTCGAGGTATGTTTCTCTGACTCTTAAGACATTCAATTTCATAATTTCTCATTTCCCTAAAATTGTATCCATGAACAATGGTACCTTGTTTCTTCCTCTTACAATCACTATAAAGATTACCTTTCTATCTAAATTTGTAGCATAATCCTTTTCTTTTTATACAGGTACTAGGGTGCTTCCTTCCATAATTATCATAGGGTGGAAATACGACTCTTCCCTTATTCCCTATATCCATATTTCTATTCCTATAGTGTTCAGAAAATCTCTTCTTCATTTTCTTTTCTTTAATGTCATAAGACAAAGGGAATTCCTTTTCTGTCCTGATAGCACATGAGACAATATCTTTATACTATGACAAGGATTGCAAGACTAATTCTCAATGGAGAAATTGTTTTAACACAACAAAGAAACAATAAATATTAATTCTTAGGTTATATATATACTGTGCATCATGCTATGATATCCTTGTAAAGCTATCCTCAAACATTGAGACATTCACATCCTCCATTTTCCTCAGAGTCATAAATTTACATTCCATATCCTCTCGATGGTCATGAGGAATGAATTTTTCGAAGAAAATATCCTTAAACTCCCTATATTCCTTGTTTGATACTTATTCATCATCCTTTGTGTTTTGAATCAATTACCACCATTGATCTGCATCTCCGATGAGGCGATAAGCTACCACGACAACTTTTTCCCTTTTTCTACTTACCAAAGCATGAAATATTTTCTCTAAGGAACTTATACCTTGATCAGCTACAAAAGGATTTGTACTCCTACTGAATGATTGTGGTTGTTGCATTATGAAGTGGTTTAACATTTATCATCCACATTGTGGATTAGGGTTCTCTATACGGGTAAGGTTTTTATTTATATCCCAAGTGAGTTGTCGCAGTGTGGTTATAAGCTGATCAGCACCAGCTGCATCACCAGCTCCACTATAATTATCTTGAGTGGGAGGGAAATCCTTACAAGGATTTCCTATGTTGATACAATTTCCATTTCATCCACTAGGAACCATTTCTAAATAATGACATATTGGTGATTAGTTTATGAATCACAATACAAAATTCTAAACATGTAAAACAATTATTATAAATTGAACAGTTTATAGATATAATCCATAATCATAAAAATATATTCTTTTATGAGGTATATACTCATAAATCCTTTACAATGGTTTGAAATTGATATGAGAATTATCCTACGCATATCCCCTGGGAGTGTCGTAACCAAGAGTGCAGCATGGCCCATTGTCATGCACCTGTTCTCATTCGAGTCTATCTCAAATTTTTGTTTTCAGGTTTTACCCATAGGTACATCTGTTCCAGAGCCACCTCTACCTCCTCATCTCCAGAGAGGGATGTATTTCTTGGAAAACTCACAGAGTCTCAACAGTACCAAAATTCTATGATGTTTTTCAATACTGATCCTCAAAGTCTATATTAGGGTAATGTTCTCTAATAATAGATTTTCTAAATCTACTTTCTATGGATTCTACTAAACTTCCCCCAATACCAACTATAATGCCACAACCCTAGTTTCCCAGAGTTTGTTCTTTTTTACATAAAATTGACATGATAAAAGCAATCATGTCCCAAAAGACAGACAAATTTAGTATTATTGGAAAAAATATACATACATAACTTCAACATTACAACTTGAAAAAAAATACCACACAAATTTATTCCATTAGAAACATCCAATCCTCCTAGATTATGCCTACAAGTCACCCATAAATAACTTCTTCATATCCTGGGAAAATGAAACATGAGAAAGGGGTGAGCTCAAACACTCAGTAAGGGTAAGAAATAAATCAGAATATAGCATCAACATTAGGAATGGTAAATAATTAAAAACACACGCCTTTACAAATAATAATCAAGAACACATTATGGTGGGAAAATGAGTTGAGTAAGTAATTACATATTAAAACATAGTCATGGGTATTCTTCTAGTAGAATAACCACATGAACCATCATTATTATTTTCATAATAAAGGAAAGTATAATTCCAGACATTTTGAAACATCTTGTTAAGGCATTGGCCAAGACGTCTAAAAATGATTTAGGCCTCGACAAAAACCATATATCAAATTGGGAAAGGCCTCATCTAATTAAATGTGAAATTGTCTCATAAGACCTACAGATTCACCGAGGAGCTATAGAGGGTCCACCAGTCACATACTATGTACAATACATTCCTCATTAGAAAAGGTTGAATCATAACATAAACATTAGTATTAAAACTACCATACTAAATGTCAATACATTAACCATAAACCATGAATGGTATAAAAATAACACATCTACAATCATAAATATCACAAAACAATCACTAAAATATGAAATATTTTTATCATAATAAATAAACTTCAAAAAATATTAAAATCCATCAATGGATGTTGACACATATGAAATGAAAAAAAATTGAATGAAATACCTCTTTCTATTTTGATACCATTTAAGAGTCACATAATTATAGAAAGAAAAAATTTATTTTAAATATATTATTATAAGGATTAATTTGTAGTTTCGATGATTTTATAACAATGGAAAAATAACTGCACCCACCATATAAGTTAAAAAACATTCATACATTAATTTTTTCAAAATTGTCAAAAAGTACCTTGTTTGGAAAAAAACAGAAAGATTCCTTTCAAAAAATATAAGTTCAAATAAAGGATTAAATTACATTAAAACATATTCTAGTAAATAGTAATAATTTTTTAAAATACATTTTTATGATAACATGGATGTGGATGATAAAGAGGTCATAGTAGATACTTACGTAAAAACAACCTCATATATTAAAGAGATTGTGAAATTAACCCTTACATTGTAATTTTCCATGGATGAGGGTACATTATACACCTATTTAATAGTTAAATCATTTTTATGAAATTATACAAGAACTATATAAATATATATGATATCAAATATGATCCTCTAATATTTCATTGTTAATAATATTTCAGTCGTATCATCGTTTCGAGTGTTAATTGATTCATTTTCCATTATATGCATGGTTATGTAAGACATGTTTATTATGTATAAGATTTATTTTATTAATATACAGAATGATATAATGTTCATAAACATTATAATTAGTCATCAAATAAAAATTATTCTTCAATTTTTGCGATGGGGAAATGAATCCCATTACGTTCACGGAGACGGTAATCTGTACGTATGCACGAGCGACAATATCATTGTATTGATGGAGAAATCGTATGTAATTGGATGTTATATCATATATAAATAATAGTTAAAATGTTATATTTAATATACTCATTAGTTATAATCATTATTATACCCATCCAAATAATGATGTGATTGAATAACAAACTACACCACGACGTGGAGACGATAAGCCATACGCACGCACCTATGGTGAATTTTTCATTTATTGGATGGATAGAATAAAAAATATTGTTGTACCATATTTATAATAACATCATAGTATTTATAAGGTACTGGATTTAATATTTTGGTTTGGAAACAACAAAGAAAGTGGAAGTGGAATAAGAAAATAACCTAAAACAGGGTGGTGATATTATTACCTTTTCTTCGGGTGGTTACTTTTGAGTTGATCAAAAGGGCTCTGTAGGTTGGCTTTCTGATCTATGTAAGGACTCCAGGTTCATGTGAGGGAAGTTTATAGGATATTTGGTCAAAGTTTGGATGATCCAAATGGCTTTGGAGGTGTGATTTTTATAGAAGGGTAAGTTCTCTTTTATAAGGGACGTGAGAGTAAGTTTAGGAAAATATTGAAATATTATATTATAATATAAATATTTTTGTTTTATAATGGATAAAAAATGAATTATTTAGAGGATATGGTTGGGAGGGGTATAAAAAAATTCAACCAATAGTTCTTATAGAGGTTTAGTTCACCATATTCACATTATATTTTATATTTAACTCTTTGTTAAAAAGTTTGACATTTACCATGTCTCTTTGTATTTTTATATTATATGGTTAATAAACAAACTATACTCAGCCAACAGAACACCAAGTGGTTTCTTATTTATATATATGACCTTACCTATGTTTTTCGGCCGAACCATAGATTTTTATTAATATTATATCAATTAATAATATAGTATTAGTTTTAAAAACTCAATTATGTCAATTTTGACACTATTTATTATTTGATTGTTTTGAAGTCCATTAAAACATTCTCACTTCAAATAAAATTAATTTATCCAACCCTAACATGTCATATTAATCTATATAATTTGTGGAATTCATCATAAGTCTCAATATACATTTATTTGTATTCTTATAATATATATTATTTTAATATTTCATTAATAAGGTAATTACGACATCATCATTGTGTCATAATCGAATTAAATTTTTTTATGTCTAAAATTATAAATAAAGTACCCTTATTTAGTAAATATTCATATATTTCTCACAAATATATATAGTCAAATTTATATTGTGTGTATTCCTATATTAAAAATGGATTATATTTTAAACATTGAATTTAACTCTTTTAACACTTCTTTAAATAAAATAATAATAAATGTCCTAATCAAATCCAAGTGGACCAAATGGGGTTATATATTCTATTATGGTTGTTTTTGGTCGATTTTTACTTATAAAATTGAATTAGGACATATGTATGGGTAATTATGATATGAGTTTACCCTTAATTACCCTATATACTTTTAACCGCGGTAAATAAAATTCAAATGTTACTATTCACCAAAAATTATTTTCATGTTATTGAACCACATTTTACATACTAATATTAAATGTGTATCACATATTTTTTAATGTCAACTGACAGAAGTGGTAAAATTATTTATTAAATATTGGTTCAACCATCTATAATTCATAGACAATCACATGGTATAATATTCATTCTTGGAAAAAAGGATTGTTGGACCCCATTGTGATGTGATAGCCCTGATAGAACCTTTATCCTTAAGATCTTCAAGATAAATCTTGAGTTATTAGATCTCTTATGGTTCTATTATATATGAATGAAGAGATATTAGTTCCACAACTATCACTACAGCCAATGTGAAATCGACCTCTCTCTCAAGAGGTTATCCAAAAAAAATTGTTAGGGAGGATGTCCCTAAAATGATCCGTAACTAGATGGAATTATATGATTTTAATTCCATGATCACTTATAATGATTCTCTCTGGCTAAGTTGTCAATCTTCTAATCCCAATCCACTTGGGTCCAACTCATGCTTCATCTATATACTACTCACCCTTTTGCAAGTACTCATTTTCAGAATACGATGTAAAAGTCACTCATCGACGATAAAAATAAATTTGGCATGTTAAATCACATGCCATTATTCACTAAGAATGACATTAGAGTCTGACATAATGATGAAAATGAAATTCTAGTAGAAATCATTCCCATGTATCCTAAGGGGGGAATTCCTTAAAAGGAATTATTACCTTTGTTCTGGACCTAATTGAATTTTAAATAGACATAATTCCATATAAGTAATCGATAGTAATACCATGTATTTATATTAATTAAATAAATTTTAATGAGTGTAAAGAACATATATCAAGACAATAAATAATCAAAAGTACCTCTTTTGAGGATAAAACAAATAACCATAGATTTTCCTAAAATTTGCTCCTTAGGCACTGGTTGTACTACATTCATATGGCCCGAACAACGAACCTGAGATGCCACTTAACTAGTTTGAGCAGATCCACTCTACTATCATTGATGATTTGAAGATAGACTGCCTCTTCCACGACCACCACAAGCTCAGCCTAATTTTCCAATAGAAGAAAAACTCCCTCTAGATGTGGTGTTTTAGATCCTGTACAAATTTAAGGTTATGGTACATATCCCATTCCATTAGTTTCTTATGGAAAACATTGATATAAACAACAATAATGAACCATCATGTGTCAATCTTGTCATTTTATCATGTTCATTGTGCCTTGAGGCTTTTTGTGCCCTACCCTTCTATACTGGTGACATATGATAGAATTGTTAGTATGGTTAATCTAGAAAGAACTTCCCCATGTGCATGCTCAGGTCGGTGCTTCCTAAATCATAATGCAAAATCTCCCAGTCTTAGAAGAGAACTACTTCGGCTCACAGTACAAACTTCTCATTGATTTTTTTCTGTAATTAAGTCCTTGTTAACTATCTATATCATGTTAGTAAATTGAAATATTTTCACTTAGGTTCATATTTTATACCCAATCCCATCCTCATAACACATTGTAATAGTCAACATATCTCTAATAAGATCTAGATAATAAAACTAAATCTTAGAGAAACGTGAAAAAAACTCAAGAACATACATCAAACATTGAAGAAGATTCAGAGACTCTCGGGCTCGATCCACTGTAAATATTTACAGAAGGAAGTTATCAATGTTATACTTCAGGATGTCTATACAGACCATGTCTTTCTAAAGTTATGAATGTGATTCAACATCACACCAATTCTTGGAATTGTAATGATGCATGTAAGTAGTTTTTTTTGACCCTCCACTTGGTATGCATCATAAGATGGTCAATGATGGAGACCATAGCCTGTAGACATGAAATTTCTGAACGATAACAACCATCCCCAAAAAATGTGGGATGTTTCAACATCTGAAAGTCCTTTGTAAGCTCTACTATAGCCATTTCATATCAGGGAGCCCCTAGAGTAATATACATAAACCTCATAAAACCATCCCTGAACTGAGAATCGAACCTCAATTAATGATCTGTAGGAGGTTCCTCATGAGGCACTACAGGAGGTATAACAGGTGGATGATGTACCACTACCTCCAAGGTGTGCTCATATTTACTCTATGTTCATGTATCATGAGTACATCATGGAGGAATATCTTTATAATTTTCATAAATACATCTAAAAAAATATTTAAAACAAATGATATAGTTAGGTAAAACTGATAAATAATGTGATAAGATTTTAAGGTACAAGGAATCCATGAAATATAACACAATAGAGAAGGAATGAAATAATGAGGATTGGTACATATCCTAATTATAATAATAAAACTACTAATAGCCTTCTCAAAGATCTTGGTCCATATAAGAAAGAATAAACCTCAGATGGATCAGAAGATAGACGACCTACAACCCATTGTGAATGTAAGGTCAAGGCAGGGTATCATTTCACTTATAATGCGGCCATATCATTTTTATTCAATTACACATTTAATTTTATTTTAAATATATTGAACTGAGTGGGTCACCATCAGAATTCAAAAGGTCCCATTCACCTTATAAAATGAAATTGTATTTCCACGTAATCTAATTGATATCAAGATCATGTATTGCAATCTAAAACAATTATATAGTAATAATAAGTAAATAAATACAAGTATTAACCAAATAAGTTCCCTTACACTATTCATAATAATCAAGAACTTATGGATATAATAACTATGAATAATAGTAATAACATGCAACAAGAAGATGAATGTTGAATATAAACATGGAGTAGAATATTGAATTACATTTCATTTCTTATAGTTCTTAGTTTGATGCATGAATGAAACACCCTCATTTAATTTAGCATGATGTACCAGAAAACATCATATAAATAATATCAATGTAAATATAATCAAAAAACAAGTGTATCACCCTTTGGTTAAGTCAATCTGACCATAAATTTTATAATCAGTAACTGCAATTCCTAACCCAATAAATTTTGGAATCCCCTGTACTTCGGTTAGATAAGTTCAAGCACATAGTCAGATCCAAATTCCAGTGTCCTAGTATCATGTCTAATCTCAATCATGATTTTGGGGAAAATAGCACATTCTGATACAACCTTTTAGTGTCCCTCCCCATGTTCCACTGAAAAGTGCCTCAATATGGTGGTCCAAATGACCTCAAGCACATCTCCCTGAATTCCAGAGGCTACCAACAATTAGTGAGTTAATAAGGTGCGACTGTGGGTTTAATACACCCTCATAGATCGAGCATGAAATGTTTTCCATGAATGATAAATAAATGGATAAATCTGGGAGGAAACATATAACAACAGAAGTAAATATTCATGTCATGAAATATATATAAATAGATGGAAAAAAGAAAAAATTAATGTATAAAATATGGTAAATATGTAATTTCATGATTCTATACAAAAATTATAGTGAAGGAGAAATGTGGTACAAGCATATACTATATGCCATAAAAAACAAAAATGACCCAAAAACTACCACACATCCTATCATGCATAGTCATGATACTCTACCTCCAATTAGCCCTCATAAGAATGAATATAATAAATGATCTAAATTAGAATTCTTTCTTTTATTCATAAATGAGATCATAAAGGATACATAGGTACCCAAATGGTGCCTCAGAAGGGTTTGAGATAATAATATCTATAGCTCATCACCAACAGTGTCTAGCACATTCCATTTTTTAATTTATGTACTGAATGTGTGGTAGAAATAATATAACTGAGTATTAAATAAATTATATAACAGCATCTTGTTCTGGGTTCCACAGGGAAAACTGTCCCATACCACCTACTTTTCCCTATTCCAGAATTCTGATAAGTATATGATTGAAAATATAATATGGGTTCAAGGACAAAAGTAAAAAAGTCCATCGAATGAATTCATACCTCCAATCTTGTGATATTTCTTAGGGTCTAATCAACTTTTCATCACATAATCATTCCCATGAAAAAACCAGAATCATAAAGAGATATCACAACAAGTTCAATGATAATAATGATTAATGCATCCCATAAGAGAATAAAACCAATCATTAAATTTCACTTATTCCAATGGTGGAAGCCTGTTACCATCTAATGGAATCTAGGAAACCAAATTATCACAATGGGAACATTTTATAGTCTAACATCACAGAGTCTATCCAAGGATATCAAAACGGAATCCAAAATATCAATTGATGAATGTTAACTCTGAGTTGATCTTAGGTATCACACATAGGGGGCTGAGTATCATCTATTTAATGGGGTATCTATATTTTTGTTGGTTCTATTCACACATTCTCAATTAGGGATATGGTGTCACACATGAGTGTAGTAAAGCACCCGAGACAACCTTTTCTGGAAATCCGATGTCTTTCCCCTGGTGTGTCGGGTTGTAACTCAAATGTGCACCGAATGTATCACCATGGATCTTTAATGCGGAACTTTTGTTCACTTCAATACATAGCAAGAGACATATCAAACATTAAATATAAGTCATGGAAAATGATTTTACATTGCGATACAAAAAGTAACCATGTTAATATTATATTCATTACATCTAATCAAGTTATAAAATTTTATCCAAACAACAATGGAACATTTCATATAGAATGTCAATAATCATTAAATAAGAGAAATCATGTTATGAGGCATAAGTTACAAGAATGATCATTAAATAATGAGAAAGAACTAATTATATACGGATATAGCTTTAACATAATCATATTCCATCAAAGATATCTCAATATCTCATGTATAGATGATTGAAAAAACATACCGTTTAAATTACTCCATTTACTAATGGAACCTTGTAGTAATCATTTGATGTCACATAAATTAGAAGGAAAAAATAATGCCTTAATAGAAGAAGCGAAATATTGAATCAAATATAGGCATTTAATCAACTTACACATGTTATTATCATAAGTCAAAAGGATTTCAATAATTTTTTGAGAATCAAAATACAAGGAAAATGATATACAAGGTGCACTTCATGAATGCCAAATGCATAAGGCATTACCAAATGTATAATTAATTATCTTCAATATTAGTAATTTTCATGAGGATCACAATTCATTATTCTTTTCTCATTGAGAATTAATTATTCAGTTCAAATCTTTAAACAATGGTGCAACACACCAATATGGTAGTTTCTATATTAAAAAAATGGTATATAGAAATCCTTTAGATTTGGAAAACCGAAAACGTGGTCAAAGACGAGGTGAATTCACAATAAATGTGTTTCCCCATAGTCTATGATCATTAAAAATGGGAAAACATCCCGGTTAATTTAATATGAGATAACAAAGAATCACTGCTAGGTTACAGCTACTGATATAGTGGTGAAATGCCAAAAATGAAATTAAATAATGGTAAAAAGAGTAGAAACCATATCTCATAGTCATAATACTACTTACATCTAGTAAAAAGTCATGATTCAACCTAAAATGAGAGAAAATAGATGATTTAACCTAACCCTCAAATAGGGATAAAATATATTGAATGGAAAAAAAAGAAAACGAGGTTGGAGAATCCTTGAAGTCAATGAGTGAAAATGGCAGAGCATACCAGCAAGATTATATTGCTTTCAGGGGAAATAAAATTGAAAAGAGATGATGGAGATATCATAAAACCACCATTAGAGAGGGAGGAGGACATTATGTTCCTCGAGGATATGAGAAAATTTGGTGGTAAAGGATGGAAAATAAATTGAATCCATAATCATTTATTAAGGTCAAATTAGTAAACTCACAGGAACTTTTCACTATGCATGGTTTTGTTTCACATTTTGGCCAAACCATGCACATGGTTATCCTTCATTGGACACCCGGAATGGAAAAAGAAAAGAGTTTTTCTAACCATGTGAAAACAATGTGCATTTATACATTCCAACATATTCAATGTGGCTTATATCAATTCACCCTAGGAACACGTTTTTAGACAAACCTTTTAGCATACCGCCTTGTGTCATTATTCGGTGCTCTAAGCTTCATACAAGCCCTTATTTCCCCCAGGACATCCTTTATCCTCCTATGAGTCAATTAAAGGTCCATTTTAAGGAATTAAATAAAATTAGTACTCTATTCCTTTAAATAATGTTGTGATGTTACAATGTTATCAGTAAAATGTTATGTGTTTTTTAGTTATTTAACTTTACATATCGGTTATGTGAATCATATTATTTAAATGGAATGTGGTTTTAGTTATTTAACCATGAACATTTATTATGATTATTGATTCATGATATCTTCCATTATACGTAACCCTTATAAAGAATTTTAGATCACCCAATTTTATTTCCATTCCTAAGAACCCATGAAGTGTATTATGAATGATATGAAATGATATGTTTTACGGAATAATGATATTCTTGAAAAAACATTATATAATTTATTTTTTCGACTGTAAAATTAAATATTGTATTCATATAGTTTTCTAAAACTACAAAACTATTATTTACATTGAGATGTAATTCCTTATATTTTATGGCAATGTAAAATTTTAAGATGCTAGATCCTGGTTACTGGAGTTACAGTCATCACAACATA
The DNA here is from genome assembly GCA_963277665.1 of Viscum album. Taxonomy (NCBI): domain Eukaryota; kingdom Viridiplantae; phylum Streptophyta; class Magnoliopsida; order Santalales; family Viscaceae; genus Viscum; species Viscum album. The sequence continues at coordinate 112,644,953 of OY728151.1, forward strand.
AGGTTTTTTAGTAAATTTATCAAAAATTACATCAGTATATCAAACATGGTTAAAGGTTTAATGAGGTGGTTAATTAATATTTTAATATTAATTTAAGCAATGATACATTTTTTTCATTATATAACGTTTTATAATCATATAATAATTGTTTTTATTTATAAAAAATCACTTTGATGTGTAGATTTGGTAGTCCAGATGTACAAATTGGAAAAATTAATATTTTCAATGAGATGGAAGGATATGAATATAGAAAATATCTTATATTTATGTAAAAATAATAATTTTATGTCATATATATATATATATTAATTAGTTCTGTTATTATATCCATCAAGATAAATTTGAGATGAATTAAAATTTACCCTACTACGTGGAGATGGTAGTCTATAAGTATATATGATGTATATTTTCATCTTCCTTGTTATAGAAGGAATATATAAAATGGATTTATTAATAAATTAAAACAATAATATAATGGTGAATATACTTATTTATTTATTTTTATATGGTAATTTATTTTTATAAGGTGTTCTAGGATTAAAGAAACTTAAAAAACATCAATAAGAACATATATATCTTATTTTGGTAACCTCTTTTGGATTACAAATTATGACTTATGAAAGTCGTAATTTTAGAAGAAAAAAATCTATTTTATAAATGAAATAACATTTGAATTGCAATTCGAAATGACTGACTGAGATAAGGGAATAAAATATTGTTTATTGGAGACATGATATCTTTTCATAATTGATTTTGATAGAAATCATTTAAAAATAAGAAACAATATAAAATAATATATGTCACGAACCAAATCTGTTTGCTGTCAAAACAGGCACCAAAACCAGCCTATGGAAAGGCCTGAAGGTCGTTCTGGATCCCCAGAGGCTAGAACAAGTTTTTGGGTATCATAAATAGAAAATTGTAAATGATTTACATGATTTTATAAACATTCGAAGACAAATAAATCCAATAAAACAAATGAGGATTTTTCAATCAAAAATCATCCTTTATAAAATTTTAAAACTGAATTAAATAATTTAAAATAATGTTTAAAGACCATTACAAAGTACTAAAACCAAAAATGAAAGCCCAAGAACCTCCACATGGAAATATGCACAACCCTCAATCCATCTCCACAACATTTCATCACGATGGACCACTAAAAACATGAACCATTGGAACAAAGGTTGTACCAAAACCGATAGAAAAAAATAACAAAGTCTACTTACAACCTTGAGTGTAAGTATGGTATGTTCCAAATCCCCATATTATACCACAACTAAGATATTCTATTTGATAAAAATTCAAATATGAAAATATGGAATGTTTTCATAAACATGAAATGCTAGTCACAATTTCTAAAAGATGAAACTTTAAATAAAAACAGTTTTCAAGTGGGACATTTTAAAGAATCAGTAATTTTAAATAAAATATAAAAGATACTGAATTTTCCATCCAAAAATACAGTATTCTTAAGGTAATAAAAATGTATCTAATGAGCACAAGAAACGAGAAAAAAGCCACCAAGAACTAACTCATTGTGGTTCCCAGGTACCTCGTATCTCAGTGACTGTTATAATCAAAATATCTCTTCTCGTGCATGAGCCAGTAGTAGGGAACATACTGATAACCAAGTGATCCCCAATAATCATCATAATCATATTTTATTTATTGTTTTCATTTTCAATCTTGCAACATGAAACTGAGGCCAAACTCCACAAGATCACTAGCATACTAGTACACCTCCACCAACCTAGATACCTATGTTTCGATCTTGTGCTCAAACATGTTCAAAAAGCCATGAACTATAATTTGAAAATTGAAAATAAAACTTCCACATCACACATTCACAAAATATCCCACATTTACATCATAGAAGTCGCATCATCCAACTTTTCATTTAAATTGATTTTGAAATGAATCTCACGCCAAAATAAACCACAACACATTTTTCATATATCTCACAATTCAATAAATCCATTAATTTTTCTAAAATAATTCCCAATATGCCAAAAATCAAATAAATGCCCACTCAAATGTCACATAATACCCTTTTCATAAACAAAAATCATTTTTTAACATCAAACTCACACAAAAAAACCCACAATATGTTTCACACTCACATCACAATTTCATAAATCCCGACAACAAATTACAAAACATTATCAAAATGTTTGAAATCGCAACTGAAAACATTATAATTTATAAAATATTTTTAGATTAACAAACTCACCAAAACAGTATATATACATCCTTTTCAATCTTTCATTAACCATATAAGACATTTAGAATTTATATAAATCTAACCTAATTGGTAAAACAATGTTTTACACACAACCCATTTCAAAAACCACTTTCAAAACCAAAATCACACAAATACCAATCCAAAATAGAATTGGAATCCCTAGAATTTTTTTTAAACCACTATCCTATATTATAAAATCACCTTCAATAATACAACAAAATATACACAATAAAACACACATTTTTATAAAACAATTTCAAGAGGCATAGCATGGTTTTACACATAAAACACATTTAAACCCCTTTTTTAAACCCAATTCCACACCAAGACCCTACCAATGAATAATTGATATCCTAAACAACATTTATTAAAACACTTTTATATGTTATAAAATACACTTAAATACTACCCATAGAGTTACACATGAAAACCTCCCAATTTAAAGCTAAATTGAACATATAAAATTAAATTCATAACCAAATACATGGAAAACAGCTTCAAAAACACATAAATCATATGAATAAAAATAAAATCAGTAAATAAATCAAGGTAACTCATCAATAATATCTTACACAAGGAACCACCTATCATTTTCTGTTGAAACCCTCAAACCACATGTGAAACATCAACCACACCACTATTGCACCACAAGGGGTGAAAACCTACCCAAACCACAATAAATGACCAAAAAGAAAAAAAAACCCCTTGGGTTGGACCCTTACTTCTAGAAATTTTTTAACATCATGAAAGAGGGGGGAAACCCTAAGTAAAAAGGAATAAAACAACACGGAATCACTTATATTGAACAATCTTGAATAAAACAACCCAAATCCACCAAAGGATGAATCTCCAAGCAAACAAAACTGATTGATATAATTGAATGATGCTTAGTGGGTTACGAGGGGACTAAAATGTATGATAAATAGTAAAAATTGAATGTTTTATGAAAGAATCAAATTACCTTCTCAAATATGGACAATTTGAGAAACCCAGACATGTTTTCCCAAATCCGGGATCCAAATGAGCTCTGACGCCTTGAAATAGATAATGATATCGAGACTCAGGTTTGGGAATTTTAGTGGGAGGTGGAATCACCCAAAAAAAGTAAAAAATGAATGAGATATTGAATCCTTAAAAATATAATTTAAACTAGTAATTGAGCTTACAGGCTAGCCCAAAATGATAATAAAAAAACAAATCCATCATTATTATTGATTCTTATGGTGTTCAAATTTAAATTGAAGTTTCAATATAACAAAGAATTCCAATTAAGAAGTGTAATATGTGAAAAATATTAAAAAATGAAGGATTTATAAAAGAAAAATAATTATCTTTAAATCTGGAAATGGGATCATCGTTTGGCCCAAATTTTGAAAACCCTCAATTTCCACCAAAATGCATGGGAAACCCCAAAATCAATGTAATAATGGAAATTAAATGACAAATACCTTTAAACTAATTCATCTATGTGACAATTGTCCCCACCAGAAATATTTTTACCCTTGTAAAGCCACAAAATGGCCTAAAGAAAAAAACAAATGCATCCGAATGGATGAAATAGACTCTTTTGCCAAGTTTCAACCACATCAAAATGGCTAAGATATCTCCAGTTGATCAATAAAGGATGGAATACTCTCCCAATACATAACATACATAAAATTTATATAACGATCTAGTACATTTTTAATTCCTCCGAAACAAAACACCTCAAACACTCTTTGAACAATATTGAATTAGTCTACCCAAATGAACAACAATATCGACCAAATTTCCACTAAACATAGTTTAAATAAACCATTGGGTGCTCTACAATCCTAAAGTTTACCCAAGAATGATGTTGGAAGTTAGGTAGATATGAACTCGAATACCTACTTCCACGCCAAGACCAATGACAAAACTGAGTTTCTAATATAGGGATACACAAATGGGATCCCCAAAGTAAGAGAAAACATAAATTTTCCTAAGATGGAATCAGGACTGTAATATAGGGAGGCCCAAATTGAATCCCCAACATAAGGGGTATTATATCATTATATTTTACCAAAAGACCATACATGAGACCCATAGTGGGTCTACCCACCATAAGAATAAACCATCTAGACCTACTAGCATGGTCCTTTATGAAAAGACCCCAAAACATAAAGAGTTAGTGCGGCCACATGGTTATTATTAACGGTTTGGGAACAATGCACTAACCCTGCATAGCACTCTCTCCAAAGGCGAAACATTGCATGGTTACATGGGCCAAGGCACATAGTCGTGCAGCAGCTACTCTCTCTTATAGCATGGTACCCTAGGTTGGCGCATGGTTACTATTAACCCTGCACAAAATGTGCACTTTAATATGGATCACACAAATTTACAACATTTACCAAAAAAACATGAAGGAAAAAAAAGTGGGAATGTATGAAATCAAGATATAACACTAAAAAGTGGTCCTCCAACCTCTACCACCAAACGAGAACAACGAGAAGAAGATGAAGACACCATAGGTTTAAATTATTCCAGTCTTTCATACTAGGGATATAAATTTGTATGAGGGTTGAATGACCTAGGGATTTCCCCTGACTATGATAAAGCTTCACTCTATGACTTATGACTGCATATCAAGTTATTGAAGCATTTTTGACCTTGTAGTTAGGCTTTTGATACCCCCTAAACGTAACTTCTTCTTCCAGTGCTACAAAATAACTACACCGCAACTCCTGATGGGTTTTCCAAGAAATAACACATTCCAAAACTTAATTTTTCAAAACTAGGCATTTCACTGAAGAAAGTGATTCGATGGTGGATAAACATTAACCATTTTTTCCTTGAATGGGAAATAGATAGATGAATTGATATATAGAAACCCCTTCATCCAAAAAAATGTTGTCGTGGTCTCCCGAAAGGAGACACACTCATGAAAAAACTAATACTAACAGAAGATTTTAAAAATTTACCTTTACAATCAAATGAGCACACTACATCACAACACATCACCGAACATAAACAGACCGACTAATTGAAACAATACATGGCGGTGGACCATATAGAGCATCCCCAAACATCACAGAATTCCAGAAAGTGGACATAACAGCCTATCATGACCAGATTTCACACACTACTGGACTAACATGAACTACTGCTTCAAAGAGACTATGAAGGACTATAAGGCCCTATTATGCACCATCCAAGCACTCATCCAAACTAACATCACCAGACCACTTCCACCTTCGATGAATTAGGTAACTTAATACACTATGGTTTATTTCAACCATCCATAAGAACTCCCCCGTAACAAGAGGATCTACAAAACCAAGAAAGGAAAAGGGTGTAGACAAAATCAACAATACTCGAGAAAAAGATTTCTTATAATGAACAACTAGACTATTTTACAATGGAAAATCAATCTGGGTTTCACTTCAATCATGCACTAAACTGTAATGGGGTCGTAGCTTATCCAATGAAAGAACCCATGGACCTAAAAAAATGGTCCATTAGTTTAAACGTACCAAAAAACTAGAACCAAACACAAAGGGGTGAACCACCGTAAAATCTTCCCAAACTTTTCTCAGAAGATATCACTAACTAGCCCTTCATCCCAACTCACCAACCAAACACAAACCCAAAACACGGTACAAACAAGAGGTTGTTCTTGGACTCAAAACATACCACAATATCAAAAATTTAAAATACACATAATACACACCCTTCCAAACTAGTCATCAAAATATCATGTTTTCCACTAAAAACATTTTGTTGAAAGAAAACAGTTCAATAGTTAGCATATCCACCAATGGTTCCCCCTGGACCTCACACATGCATTTTTCTGTGCCACACAAGGCACCCTCCTCTTATCCATCCAAGTATTCATATTGGCATGCCATTAACCATCCACCGTCCCATATAACCCCATGCATGTGGTCTCTCATGGAGATACCAATGTTTAGAATATAAATTCTTTCCACTTTTCAAAACATAAATGGTCAGGTGACATACCCTTTTTCTCAAGATCGCTCACCATGAGATCAAAATCCCAGTTTACAGCTTACAACTATTTTCTGAAAGGAACAACCAATTAGATAAGAACTCCCTTTAAATTCATTCACATCGATTTCAAAACATCTCATCCCATTAAGAAACCATTCAAAAGTTTATAAAACTATATTGGATCCACTTTTTCAGAACAAAATTTAGCATAGTTTCTGTTTTCAAAAGATGTATAAACACACCATTTTACCTTTCAATAAAATTATAAAGATTATATTCCCTCATTTAACAAATCCATCCCTTCAATCATTATTAGAAAATCATTTCACAAAAAAATTTCTCTTCTTAAAACCATTCCAATTTTTCTTGAAAACTGAACATCCATGATTTCAAAAAAAAGGACACAAGACAATGCGAGGGGAAACAAGTTCTGGTGGGTGAATTGGACATATGGTTGGAGGCCATATTCCAATAAATTCACCAACATGGGGAGTGTTTTATGGAAATATCACAGGCTCCAAATGGCTTTCCAAGCCCTACGAGCTCACTGAAACCATTAACCCAACTCTCTTTTCATTTCCCATAATCATCATCTAACTAAGAAAACCAAAAATCTCAAATGAATCCCAACTTCCCCTAGCAACTAGAATCCCATCATGAGGTGTGATTTCCATGAAAACTACCCATAACCATAACCTCAAGTCTAAAATGTACTAACTTTGGTCTATCATTATTGTTCCCCATATAACATGACTCAAAGATTTAACCTCCTCTAATACCATATTTTCATGAACCAGATCTGGTTTCTATCAAAAATGGCAACAAACGTAGCCCGTGGTAAGACCCAAAGGACATTCTTGATCCCCATGGGCTGGAACATGTTTCTGGGTATCATAAAATGAGAATTGGGATTTATTTACCTATGTTTATAAACCTACAACGACAAAACAATATTATAAAACATATATGTATTTTCCATTCAAACCCATATTTTATAAAATTTCCAAATTGAATTACATAATTTTAGAAAATGTTTAAGGACCATTAAAAAATAATAAAACCAAAAAGGACATCCAAAGAACCTCCACATGGAAATAGGTACCACTCTTAAGCCATGTCCACAACACAACATCATGATGGACCGCAAAAAACAAAAACCATTTTCACTAAAGTTGTACCCAGACCTGTGGAAAAAATAACAATGTCTACTTACACCCAAAGGTGTAAGTAGGGTTCCATCCAAATCCTAGTAGAATACCACCACTAAGGGTTTTAATTTTATAAACATTCAATGATAAAGATTATTCTTGTTTTCATAAACATGAAAATCTAGTTACAATTAATAAAAGACGCGACATTAAATAAAAATAGTTTTCAAGAGGGCTATTTTAATGAATCAACACTTAAAAATATAATATCAAATCTAATGAATTTCCATAAAATCATATTGTATGCTGATGGTAAGCACAAAGTATATAATGAGCATAAGAAATGAGAAAATAACCCTTAGACACTAGCTAATTTTTTGTCCCTGGTACCTCATATCTCAGTGAGAGTAACCCTCACAATATTCGTTCTCGTGGATGAGACACTAAAAGGGGAAAAAACCATAACCTAGTGGTCCCCAATAATAATCATCATCATTGTTTAGTTAGTGTTTTCATCATCAATATTTCTACATGAAACTTAGTCCCAACCCCTCGGGATCACTAGAATACTTGTACATGTCTACCCACCTAGATACACGAGTTTCCCTCTTGTGCTCAAACAAGATAAAAAAGTCATGAATAACAATTTTCACATTAAAATACTACTTCCACATCACAAATTCCCCAAAATACCACATGTACATCACACAAGTCACATCACCCCCCTTTCATTCAAATTGATTTTGAAATCAAACTCACACCAAAATAGACCACAACACAATTTTCATATCTTTCACAATTCAACAATCAATTTAAAAATTATATAAAATCATTAAAAAGATGATAAAAATAACATAAAAAAAAACTCACACGTTACATAATATCATTTTCATTAAAAAAATACATTTTTCACATCACACTCTGACAAAACAGCCAACAAACATGTTTCGCACCCACAACACAATTTCATAAATCAGCTTAACAGATTACAAAACATTATCAAAACATTTGACATCACAACTTGCCACTTTATCTTTAAAAAACACATTTTAGGTTAACAAAATCACAAAAACATATATCTACATCCTTTTCCCACTTTCTTTAACCCGATAAAACATTTACAATTTTTAAAAATCTAACCAAAGGGGTATTTCTATGTTTTTCACACAACCCATTTGAAACCCCCATTTCAAATATAGAATCAAACCAATACCAATCCAAAATGGAATTTTAATACCAATAAATATTTATTAATAATCTATCATGAATTATAAAATCACCTCAAATAAAACCACAAAATATGCACCTGAAAAACACACATTTTCATAAAACACTTTCAAGAGACATCACATGGTTTTATACATAAAACCCCTTCAAAACCCTCCTTTAAAGCCATAGTCACACCAAGACCATAAAAAAGAAGAATTGGGAAACCAAAAAACATTTTATAAACCACATTCATATGAGATAAATTACACCAAAATAATACCCCAAGAGTTACACGTGAAAACACACAATTAAAAGAAAATGTGCTACTTCAAAATTAAACCCCTAACCAAATCTATCAAAAACTAATTTTTCACTACATAAAACATATTAGATACATGAAAATCAGTAATGAAATCAATCTAACTCATCAATAATTGCATACACATGGAACCACCTAAATTTTTGTGTCGAAACCCTCAAAAATTGTTGTCAAACATCAACCGCACCACCTCCGCACCACGAGGGGGTGAAAACCAACCGTAACCCACATGATTTGACAAAAAATACAACAAATAAACCCCTATGATCTAACCCTAACTTCTGGAAATTTCATAACATAATCAAAGAGGGAGTAAACCCTAAGGAAAATGGAAGAAACCAACAAGGAATCACTTTCCTTGAACAATCATTAATAAATCAACAAAAATCTACCAAAGGGTAAATCTACAATCAACCAAAACCGATAATTGGTCACCAAAAAGGAAAAGAAGGTTAAGTGGAGACTAAAATGGGTGATAATGAGTGAAAATTTAATGGTTTAAGAAAGAATCAAATTACCTAATCAATTATGGATGATTTGAGACACCCTAAGACCTTTTTCTCTAATCTGTGACCCAAATGACCTTCAATGTGAGAAATAGATAATGACAGTGATCCTTGGGTTTTTGGGTTTGGGTGGGAGGTAAAATAACATAAAAAATTGATGGGATAATAAAAATTAAAAAAAATTAAAGCAGGAATGGGCTTACGGGCTAACCCAAAACCTTAATAAAAAACATAAATCCTTTATAATTATGGATTCCTACGGGGTCCAAATTGTTATGGTGGTTTTAATATACAAGGAGATGTTAATTGTGTAGTGTAATAGGAGTAAAATTTTGATAAATGAGGGAGTTATACAAGTGAAAATTTTTATTTTTAAATCTGGATATGGGCTCACGGTTTTGTCCAAATTTTGAAAACACTCCATTTCCACCAAAATGCATGGAAACCCCCCAAATCCAAGTTAGAATGAAAATTAAATGAAAAATATATTTAAAATAAGTCATTTATGTTAAAATAGATGTATTTATCATGTCAATAGGATTGGTATTGTGATATTTACTATTTAAAAAGTCTGATGTCAAAATAGAACCATCCAATGAGATATGGGAAAAAAATTCATTATCCTGAATCTTTTTCCCTTTATTTTCACACCGTTAACTAATTTTACCCCAAACTGAGGTGATAAAAATTTATAATGGTTATTATTAATTATATAAAAAATTGTATGCTTAAATTTTCTAGAAATATTATTTATAAATGTTCAAAATACTTAATCCATTTTAAAATTTTCAGTTCCTATAACTATCAGAAATCACATTAAATATTAGAATTCAGAACAAAATGGGAACCATTTTTAGAAAATATTATACATAATCTAAAACTATATTTTATAAATAAATATTCTATAATTTTAATTCATGGGTTAATAATTTTATTATTTTATAAAAATAAGAGTTTTTTAAATTAAAAAAATGTATTAAACATTGTGAATACATTATTAAAATAGAAGAACAATGCATGTTTTTTATTTGAATAAAATCATTGAGTAGATTACCAAAATATTATAAATAGATTTATTAGTTAAATATTTTTTTTAATTTTATTATATTAATTATTAAATCAATATTTTTTTATAATAATGTTTGCATAGAATTTAAATTCATTATTATACCTAATAATTTTATAAATATGTCAGTATTTGAAAAATATTTTATTTTACCTATCATACAAAAATTCAATTATTTCTCAACATTATAATTAACTGGACCTTATTGAATTTTAACATGATAAATTCAAAATTGAAATTATTTTCATCAAATTAAAATTATAAAAAGTGTTAATATAGTATTTAATCACATTCATGGGAATATCAATGTGAATTATGAAATAATTTCATTAGGATGTAATGATTGATGAATACAATTGAATCTCATGTGTTATAAAACCAACCATTTTCTTAATACTGAACATTAATGTTTTTTTAAGATTATCATTTTAGAAATGATAATCAAAAATAGTTTTTTAATATATAAGTTTTATCATCTATATTCCTTATAATGGACTCTTTCTCTATTACACGATTAATCCCAACAATGCATGTTTCATTGTTTAATAAATTATCACAATATTTTTATAATTATTCATCTTTAATGATTTAATATATCAACCATTAACAAATTTTTATTATATAGAATAATGTTTTTTCCTAATAAGGAACAAATATTTCTTATCATATTTCTAATCCATGATGATTGCCTCAGATTTATTCATCATTTTTAAAGTGCATAATTTAATATCCTACCTCATTTCATAGAGAAAGGTACACATTGTTGTTTATCATTAATAATTTTTTCTATTCAATATAGGATAATTTTGATAAATTAAAAATTAATATTATTTTTCACAAATTCCAATAAATTCAATTATTTACTTCACTGGATTCGGTGAATCTTTTTTCATTAGAATGGATTTCCTATCCTTTTGTACTCACATCCCAAAGTCTATTGGATACATAACCTACCACATTGAAAATAAATCACCTCATGTGAGGTATTATATTTCAACAAGTCTAATGTTATAAAAAATAAAACATATCTGAAATGAATCATGGGTTTTTATTCATTCGTGAATATGATATTGAAACATATTTCAATCATTTTCTTTGATTTTTATCATCCACACACACATCTTTATGGTGTAAAATATTTTAATAGTTTTCCCCTTGATATACTATAATTATGTAATTTTATTGAATAGATATTTCATTCACCTTTCATTTTCATCACAAATTTAGGAATCTTTCCTCTCCACTTACTGATCACTTCATATTAGGGATCTGTAGGTTTTCTTTCTCCTTTTTGGACATCAAATTATTTTTAATCTCCTTGAATTTTTTTTCATCACACTTATTTTGTGACATTGAACTTTTTCTAATTTTTCTTCTTTTCAACAATTTATTTGTGTGAAATTTCACCAGCTTTATTCTAATTTTTAATATTGATTTTATAAAATGTTACATCTATGAGATCTATATGTATTTATAAATTTTAATCACAATAATCATTTTAGTAAATAATTTCATGGATATATCATCTATCATTGGTAATGGATTTTCCAATATAAATTTTTATTTAATTATAACATAAACATTACCAAACATCCAAATGATCTATCTTTTATTTATTTTTTTATATCTCCTCTAGAATACATTAAAATCACAATATAAATAAAAAATATATATAAATATTTTTTAAAAATAATTTACATTTATTTCCTTATTTAATTTAGAATATACTATTATGATTTAATTTAATATTTGGATAAATTGTGGGCTTTATTTATATCCATTGAAATACAAATCATCACATTGATCATAGTTTCCATAATTTATTCATCATATTTTAATTGATATTTTTATCTAATTTTCATATAATTAATTTAAATCTTGTTTGGTCCATGATTATTTCAACATTTCATTATATTAATTTTTTACAAGTTTATAATGTTATATAATTTTATTATTTAATAGATTCTACATAAATTATATTTAATGTTTTCTATATATCAAGAATCATAGAAAAATAATGGGTTGTCATAAAAACGTCATCAATTAATGAACAAGGAATCATAATTTACTCATTTCAATCATGAATCCTTTCATTTAATATTCTCTACTAAATAACATCATTATTTTTAGCCTAAAGAAAACTATGCACCTTTAATATCCAATCGTAACAATTTATTCCATAATATTCTAGGGACATCATATATGACTCTAAATATATAATCATACCCAATAATATTTTCTATATTTTGAGATTAAATCTAAAACCATGAATCTGAAGTACAAAAAATTAGGGATAAAAGGTAATGTTGTTTGAAAAAAGTAGTCTAGAGAGGGGGAGGGAGGGTGGGTAAATCGTGACGATAATCATTGATAAAAATTGTCAATTATATCTCACTAATCGTTATATATTGTTCCAATGTTAGATGAAATAGTATTTTTTACTATAATTATCTTGGATTCATTGATACATAATATATTGTATTTGGATAACATTAAATAAGAATATTAAGATTAATCAACTTGGTTTTTTAACATAGGTAAATATCAAATGATAATTTTCATAATGATATGTTGGTATGAAAAAGAACAATTATACTACACTACATTACGAATATGATGTTTTTGGAAAGGGTACTCATTAATAAGTAACACTACCCAACAAATAATATCTTAGAGGTGGAACATGAAATGAACGTTTTTCTCCACATTTTATATTTTTCCATGAAATGATTAAACATTAGTATTCATGTTATAGATATATTTGTATCTAAGAGAACCATTTTAGAGAAAAATATGTTTTCATTATCAAATCTAAGTTTTTTCATCATTATAATCCACAAAAATTCTTCAATCTTTGGTGGATAAATATATTGAAAAAAATATTAAGGTAATTTAAAGAAATACAATAATATATTGTTCCATGGTTTTTGATCCTTCTCTCACCCAAACATGATTTGTCAATAAAATAGTCATTTTTTAGAACACTTTATTCTTTATTTATTCATCATGTTATTTTTTTAACCATGGAAACAGAAAAAATTTAAATTTTTTTATTTACAAACCATAAATATATTTTAATAATCCATGTTAATATTCATGATCTTCCGTAATCATTCCATGTGTAGGTTTACATAATGAATGATAAAATATTTTTATCCAACTCACGTAAATTCACTAAAAATAAATGTAAATATACCATAGTTAATAAAAAAAAATTATAAAAAATTTAGAAATTTATAAATCATGACACGCACTGTGAAACCATGATGGGATATTATTATTTAGTGGTTTGTTTCTTAAAATAATTTTATATGTAACTTTATCTTCCTAAAAATCCTTAATACTTTTTTTTGGAAATTTGATATATCATCCACTCTATGATGTATTTTCATCTCTTCAATGTCATTGTTTTCTACTAATCCTTAAAAAAATTAGTTTCATCAATCAAAAAAATGTTCAGCTCCATGTTAAGAGAAATGTTTAGTTTTACCATTTGTCTATTAAATATATTTAAAAAATTAATTTTTCCTTTCAATATTCTAGGTAATTTAAAATTCATCAAATAAAATATCCCCCCCCATGAAAACCACTATTGAATGGTTTCATTATTTTTTATTATTTAATTTAATTATCCTTTATAACTGTGATTGATATTAATATGCAATTTTTTCATGTGTTATAAAATTGAAAATCCAAGTATATCCTATATAAATTCACTTAAAACCAATATAAATATATTATTTACATTAAATTATTATATGATTAATTGCGTATTTCACAAAAATCATGGTGTCAAATAAATTCATCAATTGAAATTCCTCAAAATAATCCTTAAACTATTATGGTGATTTCAAATCCATAATATATTTTTAAAATATTCAAAATTTTAATCTCATTACATAAATATTCTCCATTATTATTTGATAAAAATTTATATTATAAAATATATTATACCAAAAAATTTTATATGATGTAGTTTTTTCTTCAGTAAATAAAATTTTATCCTTCTCCAGACATCCTAAATCAGTCACAAACATGACCCCATGCTTAAATTGGAAAAAATGTACTAAATATTCGTAATCATCCATTGATGATAAATTAGAAATTGTTAAATTTTATTCAATAATTTAGGTTTCTTTTCCATAAATGATATAAATATTATAGTGAACTTATTAAATGATCCCTTATTTATCTTATATGATCTTCATATATATTTCTTTTTTAATCTTTGTTTATAAATGAAATCCATCATTACATAATCTTTTGTTTTATTTATTTCCAATATATAACCTTATAGATAGAAAATTATCATTTTTTCATCTTTATCAACAAACCCAACTATTGAAACCAAATCCAATAGTTATAATTTTTATTAAAAAATTCAACACCCAACCTCTTCATCATAAGATATTAAAAATAAATTGTAAGTGATATGTTGTATTTATTAATATTTTTATTATAAAAATCATTGGAGGAATATTTTATTAACACAATTATATTTATAGAGGTTTATTTAATATATTTATTTTGGGATTTTAAATATATAAAAATAGTTTTGGTCAAGTTAAATTTTTTTATTTGTTAAGTAATTATATTTTTTAGGAATTTATCTGGACTAGTTTGACCTATTTTTTCATGAGAGACAAAAAAATCACTTATCTATAAATATAAATCTTTATAATATGTTTATCAAAGATTAATTGATAATGAAATTGTGATACTGGGAAAATATGAATAGTGTAAATTGAGGATTCAAAATCATCAATAATGTTTTTAGGTGGGTATAAAAAAATAATATTTTATTGATCACTAAGAACCTATCATGATTTTAATTGGTTATGATGGGTGAATAATTATCTAAAATCTAGGATTTAGCCTATGATGGAAAATGTAGAATAAGTTATTTTGAGTATTATATTATTAGAAAATATTTTGAAAATTAAAAACTATAATTGTTATAATATTTATTACGGTGAATCTTTGGAGGAGATACTAAAATTGTGGGAAAATTATAATGAGAATTATGGTTACCTATTTTAAGACAATTGAAGATGTCTTATTTCTGATTTTAGGTCACATAATTGATGAATTTATTCCTCTGATTGTGAATTATAAAATTACTTAATGAGTTGAAATTATGTTGATATGTAACTATAATTTATTTGGAGATAATGTTTTCTCACAGATATATGGATATTAATTAAATTATGATGATGATGTTAGACTTGTTTTTTATATTTAAAAAATAAAAAAATTGGGAATTATATTAGAATAATTTATCTATGGGGATGAGCCAAATTGGTATGATTCCATACTATTATTTTCATATCTTCTCTATAACACTCTTAAAAATTACATGTGTTTTGTGGTTATCTAGTTCCAAGTACTCATTTGGTTTCCCAAAATCAGCTATGATTCATACTACATTATTTAATTTTTTTGTTATAATAGTTTATTAATAAATATAGAGGTGTTTATTTACACATTTTCCTTTCATGGTATCATAATGTGTTGTCACTTATACTGATGAATATGTATTTTTTTTAAAGTTATATTATTATGGTATATTATTAAAATAATTTTTTGAATATAAGAATACAATCATGGCATGTTCACACTGTGTTCAAATAGTTTTATGAATTAATATTTTCATGTATGTGGTGTGATTTATTAGCATATTAAATTATATCTATAATATAAAAAACATATGGGAAGGGGATTAATTATATGATATGGCTAGGGAAATTATATTGAACATGTTTTGTCCTAAGATATGCATAATATTGGTTACATGGTTTTTAAACCATCTGAATCTTGATTGTGGTATTTGTTTGTAGATTTTTGTTTTGAAAGTATGATTTATTTGTTCACTATAATAAAAATGTTTATATGCATATATGTTATTAACCTAATTAAGATAAAAAAATTATAGAGGAGGTTATGAATCTATTTATGTTTATTTTGTAGGGATGAGATATATTTTATAGCGATTATGTAAAATTGTTTTTGTGACATAGTGTTGGTTTAAATTTAAAAATGGTCTTACTTTTTATTCATAGGTTCTTAAAATATTTATTTATTATTTAGTAGTGATAGTTTATGTCTAGATTGGGAAATTACCTATAACTAGAGACTATAGTCATTATGAGGTCCTTTTCCTGTGAGCACCCAGTAAATAATTTTCATATAATTAGGTTTAATAATGGTGATGAAATTAAATTTTTTTAATGATATATTATTGATTATTTTTGTTGAGTTGGAGACATTATATGTAGTTGGACCTAAAAAATAATTCTTTTTGGTTCAATAACTAGCCATACATTATTTTTCAAATTAAATTTTGTAATTCCCTGTCCCCTATTTCCTAGATCTAGTGCATAATTTTAATAAATTGACGTGATTACAAGGAATCAAGTCTCGAAGGACCGATCAGTTTAGCAGTGTTGGAAAATAGATTCCATAAAATAACTTTACATTACAATTTAAAACATAAAACACAAAACAAATAATTCTTTGAGAACACCATTATTCCCTCTTCTCTTAACCCTGTATATCAATCATAATATACTTCTTGGCATCATAGGAAAATGAAACATAAGAAAGGGGTGAGTTCAAATTGCCAGTAAGGGTAAGTGATACAATGAAAGATAACATAAATATCAATCATGGTGAATAATTGAAACCACATGAATTTACCAATAATAAACATGAATAAATTTATTGAAGAAATATGAGCTGTGTAAATAATGCCATAATAAAACATAATAATGGGAATTATACAAGTCGAATGACTACATGAACCATCTATATAATTTCCAAAAGGAAGGATTCTATAATGCCGGAAATTCTGAAACAGTTTGTCCAGGCCTCGTTCAGGACATCTAAAACTGATTAAGGCCTCGGCCAAAACCATATATCAAATTTTGAATGGCCTTATCCAATTCCACATCTAGTTGTCTCATGATACATATTGATACATCGGGGAGCTATAGTGGGCTCCAACGGTCACTTACTAAGTCAAATACATTCCTCATAAAGAAAGGTTGAAATATAACATAAACATTCGTATTAAAACAAGCATACAAAATGTAAATAATTTAACCAGAAAAAAAGAATGGTATAAAAATAGCACATCCACTATCAAACATATCACAAAACCTTGAATAAAATATGGATGTTTTGTATAATATGAATTCAACTTCAAATAATCTTAAAAACCACCAAAAGAAGTTGGCATAAATGAAATTAAAACATTTTTCAGAGAAATATCACTTTCAATTTTGAAATCATTTAAGAGAGACACAATTATAAAGAAATCATTTATTTTGAAAATATTTCAAATAATCTTGTAAGGGAAGCTTTGATGATTTTATAACGGTATAAAATATCCACACCCACCGTATATGTTAAAAAAACATTTTTACCTTAAATTTGTCAAAAAGGTCAAAATGTACCTTGTTCGGAAAATGCTAATATGATTCCTTTAAAAACATATAAGGGTATAAATTATTTTAAACCATTTTCTATAAAATAGTAAAAATGTTTTGAAATACATTTTTAAGAAACATGGATTTGGATGATAAAGTGGTTCCAGTAGATATATACGTAAAACAACCTCGGATAGTAAAGAGATTTTGAAATTAAACCTTACCTTGTACTTTTCCTTGGTCAAGGGTAGTTTAACCTCATGTATAATGGTGAAATAATTTTTATTAAATTATCCAAGAATCATATACATTAAATGGATATCATATATGATCTTTTAACATTTCTTTGTTAATAATATCTTAGTATTATCGTCATTTCGTGTGTTCTCTGATTCGCTTTCCATTATATTCTTTGTTATGTGAGTCATATTTTTTATGGATGAGATGTATCTTATTCATACCCAGAATGATATCATGTCTTTAAAAATTATTTTTAATCATCAGTTTAAAATTATTTTTGAATGGATATGATGGGAAATGAATCTCATCACATTCGTGGAAACGGTAATCCGTACGTACGCATGAGCGACAATATCATTCTTTTGATATTAAAATAATATATATTTGGATGGTATATCATATATATAGAAATATTATAATGTTATTTTTAATATTTATATACATATTACTCCTCATTATATCCATCCAAATAAAGTGTTGAATAACAAATTACACCACGGCGAGGAGACGGTAAGCCGTACATATGCACACATGGTGACATTATCATTCATAAAATGGATAGGATAATGAAAATAGTTATTCCATATTTATAATAACATCACATTATATAGAATATTATAGAGTTATTATTTTATAATTGAATCAACAATGAATGATTAAGTGGAAGAATAATTGAACTTGAAAGAGGGTGTTGATATCCTTACCTTATCTTCGGGTTCTTCCTTTTCATTTGATGAAAAGGGCTCATTAAGATGGCTTTAGGATCAATCGAAAGCCTATAGGAAAAATTTAGGATAGTTGGTAGGATATTAATTGGGTAGTTTTTGGCTGAGAAAAATGGCATTGGAGCGGTAAATTTGACAGAAGGGGAAGTGCCTTTTTATAAGAGGGGTGAGGGGCACCTTATGAAAAAACGTAAAATATTATTTTATAGTAAATTCATATTCGGTTTATAATATCTAAAAAATAAAATTTTTAAAGTCTAATGTGGGTATGGTTAGAAAACCCCTCAACCAATAGGTTTTAGACAGTTTTGTGTCACCATGTTAACCTTTTCTTTTAGATTTAACTCTTTGTTAAATAGTTTTCCATTTACGATGTCTCCTTGTATTTTTATATTTTATGGTTAATAAACATACTATAAAATTCCAATAGAACTCCAATTGGTTTTTTAATTTCATATATATTATTATATATGTATTTTTGCTGAACCTTATATTTTTTGGACTACTATATCAATTAATAATATAATATTTTTTTTAAAAAAATTGTGTCAATTTTGACACTATTTGGTGTATTTTTTCTAAATTCATAAAAACATTATTAATTTGAAAAAAAATCAAACAATAAACCTTAATATGTCATATTAACCTATATAAATTATTTTAATTCATAAATATTCTCAAATTATATTTATTTGTATATTTATAATATAAATTATTTTAATTTTTCATTAATTAAGTAATTACTGCATCATCATTGTGTCAAAAAGGAATTAAATTATTTACTGTATAAAAAATATAAATAAAATACCATTATATAGAATTATTTTTATCTTTCTAATGAATATTTATAGTCTAATTTATCTTATGTATAACCCTATATTAAAAATGTTTTACTTATTAAACTTTTATTTTAACTCTTTTAACTCTTCTTTGAATTAAATATTAATAAATGTCCTAATCTAATCCATGTGGACATAAAGGACCATATTTTATTCCTAAGGTTGTTTTTTGTCGAATTACACATATCCCATAGATTTAGGACATGTATTAGGGTACGATTAATATCATTTTTACCCTTAATTATCATTTTTTACTTTTAACCGTGGTAAATAAAAGTAAGAAGTTACCATTCACCAAAAATTATTATTGTCTTATTGAACCACATTTTTCTTACTGATTTAAACCATGTCTCTTGGATTTTTAAAATCCCACTTATAGAATCTGTAGAAAAAATTATCCGAATTTTCAAATTCTCCAAGGAGGTGGGTAAAAGACGGTGAAAAGGTTAATAAATTTTTATATATCTAATATTATTAAAAAATGACTCCAATGAATTAAATTGAAAATATATAGGTATTATGTATCTATTTTGACCAAAAATAATTTAAATAAAATAAATTATTATTTAAATAAAAACATGGATCTAAATAATAACTCAGTGTTTTACACTATTCATAAAAAATTGAATGTTTTCAGAAAAATACCAAATATTCACCCTAAGATAATTTTGATATTATGAATTAAAAAAGGAAATATATTTTACCAAATTAAAAACTTATATGTTTAATTTATTAATTTAATAATATTTCCCATTGTCAAAAGCAAAATGCGTTTTTTTGAGAAATAATAACTATAAAAAGATTGACACTTGTTTATGTCAACTTTTAAAGTGAAATTACTTACAATGACCATCATTGGATTAAATAGTAAGAATATATTCTAATTATACTTCCAAACGATTAAAATATATAATTTGGCATTATAAATTATTTTGATTTAAAAAGTTGTTTTCAGTTAAAATACAGTATTTTTCACAGTTCACCCAAATATGAAAGTTACCAGAAAACACCGAAAATTTATTAAAACTACATTCATATGTCTTGATTCTAAAGAAGAAGTTTATTTTGTCTAATTTATTATATAAAAGTTTAAAATATTGGATTTCAAAAGGGTTCACCATAAAAAGGTGGTAAAACTGCATTTTTAAAAAATACTTTTTTTATCTGAAAAAATGAATTTGTTCTTAAATTATGTCAAAGAAATTCATAATATGGATTCTAAAATTATAAGGATAATATAAATTTCAAAATTTACTTAATAATATTCATAATCTCTTTTGAACAACTAGTTTGGTAAGTTGTGGAGTGCGTAAACTCGGGGTTGCGTGTAGTATAAGTTATTTAATTACTTTGAAGAAATAACGAACTATGAATTCTTGGGGTGTTACATTATTGCCTCCTTCAATAAATTGCTTCCTAGTAATTTGAAATTTTTGTTCGAAAATAAAAGGTTGAAAATAGAAAATACCTTTGTGGGAAAACACACATCGGAAATTTGGTTAATAAAATTATGTCTTAATAAAAGGAAAAGGAGAACGAAAAAGTCACCACCAAAATATTATATCGATTAAGAGAACGTTGATGGAAATTAGAGACACATAATTGGAGGAAAAATGTAAATATTTATCGGGAATTATTGAGGTCATCAATCATAAACAATTGTTGAATTGAGGGCCTCAAATCCATCAATTTATAATGATTTAAAATATCATCTGTTCAACAAAACATAAGGCATTAGGATAACACATTTTTAGTTTTAGGATCCCTTACCTAATGTTTTTGAATTAATTTTTCATATAATAAGAATATATATATATATATATATATATAGACACACACACATATACTTGACAAGTAGAGTTACATCCTTTAACTTATTTCAACCTCAAACTCATCTTTCTCTCTAAAAGATAATAGAACATAAAAAAATTTCTATTTATACTATTCGTATAGGGTTACAAAAAAATGAATCTTTTATTCATCTACAAGAACTTTTAAAAAAACTATATTATTCAATCTAGGACATCACGTGGGCCAGTGGTAGGTGATACACCCTTGTCGCCCTTCGGTTGTGGGTTTATGTCTCATGGCTTTGCTAGACGCTATGTGTTTCCGCCCAACCTCTGGGATTTCCTTTTATGGAAATCCAAAAATAATCTCAAATAATCAATAAAATAGTACTGTAGTACAATCCTTATTTTTCTCCATAATTCATATCACCAGTACATCGTGGATACAATACTAAAATGACACAATAATTTAATAACAACATAAGAACTCTTAATCATTCATATTCATCTTTGGTATTATCAGAACTTTATTCTTATCCAATAGTAGCATTTGGGGTATACTTTGATTATTTGGACATTGATTCGCGTAGTGTCTCATCTCCTTGCAGATGAAGAATTGTACATTTAATACTTTTTTCATATCCTTGAAATCACATACTTGGTGTCCTTTTTCTCCAAACTTATAACAAACTCTCATTCCATTAAAGCATTTACCAAGGTGATTCTTTCCACAGTTATCACATATAGGAAAATCTATTTTCCCTCTTCCATTTATCCATGTTTCTCACTTCTATTATTTTCTTGTCTTGCTTCCCTTTAAATCGATAGGACTGAAAGAAATATTTACATATCTTATTATCACATGATACTATTTCTTCATATGTTGAGAATACATGGGAGAATATTTCCTTTCTAAATGTTGGCTTAATACCGTGAAAGATATGATCCTTCTTACTCTTTGGATTATACATATTGTTAGAGTTCACCTTCCTTATACTAGGCGCCATTTCTATACAATGGCATACACTAGGTCAATTTATGAATCACAATGAATAATTCAAACTTATAAAATACAAAATGTAAATTGAACAGTTTATGGATATAGTGCATAGAAATATTTTCTTTGAGGAGATATATACTCATAAATCCTTCATAATTATTTGTAAAGGAAATGAGAATTATCCGAAGCATATCCCCCAGGAGTGTCATAACCAAGAGTACAACAAGGCCTGTTGTCATGCACAAGTTCTTGTTCTATATATTACCAAAATTCTTGGAAGTTCTTCTATACTAATCCTCAGACTTTATCATTGGGTAATGTGCTCTAATCAGAGTTTATCTAAATCTATTTTCCATGGTTATTTCTAAACTTCCTATGATACAAACTGTAATTCCCTGACCCTAGTTACCTAGAGCCGGTGTATTATTTTAATACATTGGTGTGATTAAAATGGATCATGTCCCAAAGGACCGATCTGTTTAGCAGTCTTGGAAAATAGATTACATACATTAACATTACATTACAATTTCAAACATAAAACACAACATAAATAGATCTTTGAGAACCCCGTTATTACCTTAAGATTAACCCTACATATCAATCATAATGCATATCTTGTAATCCAGGGAAAATGAAACATATGAAAGGGGTGAGCTCAAATGCTCAGTAAGGGTAAGCAATACAGTGGAAGAAAACAAAAATATTAAGCATGGTGAATAATTGAAACCACATGCCTTTACCAATAATAATCATGAATAATTTTATGGAAGGAATATGAGCTTAGTAAACAATTCCATAATAAAACATAATCATGGGTATTCTATTAGTCCAATCACTATATAGACCATAAATATTATTTTCATAATGAGGTCATGTATAATACCAGACATTCTGAAACATTTTTCCAAACCCTCGGAAAAGGCATCTAAAAATGATTAAGGCCTCGGCCAAATCCTTATATCAAATTGGGAAATTCCTCGTCCAATTCCATTCCTAGTCGTCTAACGATACCTACCGATACATCGAGGAGCTATATCGTGCTCCACCCGTCACTTACGATGTCTAAAACATTCCTTAGAGGAAAAGGATGAAATATAACATAAACATTCGTATTAAAACCATCATAAGAAATGTAAATACATTAACCAAAAATCATGAATGGTATAAAAATATCACATCCACAGTCAAAAAAATCACAAAACCTTCAATACAATATATAAGTTTTGTATCATAAGAAATCAACTTCAAATAAACCTAAAATCCACCAAAGGATGTTGACATAGATGAAATCAAAACCTTTTATAGAGAAATATCTCTTTCTATTTTGGAATAAATTAAGAGAAATATAAATATAAAGAAAAAATTTATTTTGAAAATATTCTTAGAAGACAGTAAGGTAAGCTTTGATGATATTATAATGGAAGAAATTACCCGCACCCACCGTATAAGTTTAAAAAACATTCTTACCATAAATGTGTCGAAAAGGTCAAAAAGTACCTTTTTTGGAAAATTATGGAAAGATTCATTTCAAAAAATATAACGGTATAAAAAACTTTAAAAAATATTCTAGTAAATAGTAAAAATCTTTTGAAATACATTTTTAAGAAACACAGATGTGGATGATAAAGTGGTTTCTGTAGATACTTACGTAAAACAACCTCGGATAGTAAAGAGATTCTGATATTAACCCTTACCTTATACTTTCCTTTGGTCAAGGGTAGTTTAACCTCCTGTATAATGGTTAAATAATAGTTATTAAATTATACAATAATCATATACATTAATGTGATATCATATATGATCTTTTAACATTGCTTTGTTAATAATATATTAGTATTATCGTAATTTTGGGTGTTAACTGATTCGTTTTCCTTTATATTCATTGTTATGTGAGTCATATTTTTTATGGATGGGAAGTATCTTATTCATATCCAGAAGGATATAATGTATTTTAACATTATTTTTAATCATCAAATGAAACCTAGTCTTGAATGGATACGATGGAGGAAGGAATCTCATCGCGTTCTTAGAGACGGTAATCTGTACGTACGCACGAGTGACAATATCATTATTTTGATATTAAAAAAATATATAATTGGATATAATATCATATATACAGAAACATTATCATTTTATTTTCATTATTTATATACATATTACTCATCATTATATCTATCCAAATAACATAGTGTTGAATAACAAATTACACCACGGTGTGGAGACAGTAAGCCGTACGTATGCACGCATGGTGACATTATCATTCATATGATGGATATGATAATGAATATAGTTGTTCAATATTTATAACAAAATCATATTATATACAAGATAATGGAATTATTATTTTATAATTGAAACAACAAAAAATGAGTAAGTGGAAGAATAAGAGAACTTAAAAGAGGGTGGTGAAATCGTTACCTCTTCACCAGGTTCTTCCTTTTGATTTGAACAAAAGGGATCCTTAGGTTTTCTTTATGAAAAAAGGATGGACTCTATGATGACGGTAGGATAGTTGGGAGGACATTTGGCAGGTGTTGGCTGAGCCAAATATATTTGGAGGTGTGAATTTGAGAGAAAGGGAAGTGCCTTTTATAAGAGGGTGAGGGGCACCTTAGGAAAAACATAAAATACTATTTTATAATAAATTCATTTTTGGTTTCAAATGGCTCAAAAATTAAGTATATAAAGGATAATATGAGTTAGGGTCGAAAAAAACTCCACTAATAGGTTTTAGAGTGGTTTAGGTTTCCATAATAACCTTAACTTTTAGATTTAACTCTTAGTTAAATAGTTTGACATTTACCATGTCTCTTTGTAATTTTATATTATATTGTTAATAAACATACTACAAAAAGCCAATATAACTCAATTAGTTAGTAAATGTCAAATATATTATTATATTAGTCTATTGGCTGATCCTTATATTTTTAGGACTATTATATCTATTAATAATAAAATATTTGTTTTAAACAATATTTTATGTCAATTTTGACATTATTTGGTATTTTGTTTTTTCTAAATTCATAACTGCATTATTACTTTGAAAAAAATTCATCTAATAAACCCTAATATTTCATATTAAGCTATAATCTTAGTTTAATTCTTAAAAAGTCTCAGATTACTTTTATTTGGATATTTATTATATCAATTATATTAATATTTCATTAGTTAAGTAATTACTGCATCATCATTATGCCATAAATAAACTAAATTATTTAATGTATAAAAAATATAAATAAAAAACAATTACGTAGGAAATATTTTAATTTTTATAATTAATTCTTATAGTCTAATTTATTTTATGTATAACCCTATATTAAATTTTTTTAGTAATTAAACATCGATTTTATCTCTTGTAACTCTTCATTGAATTAAATAATATGATATGTCCTAATCTAACCCAACTAGAACTAAAGGATCATATTTAATTACTAATGTTGTTTTTGGTTGAATTACACTTATAAAATAGAATTATGACATGTGTTAGGGTATGATTAATATCATTTTTACCCTTAATTCCCCTTTTTACTTTTAACTGTGGTAAATAAAATTAAAAAGTTTTGATTCACCAAAAATTCTTTTTTTATTATTGAACAAATTTTTTTTATTGGTATCAACTGTGTCTCTCATATTTTTGAAATTCCACTCACATAAGTGGTAAAATTATGTTTTATGCAAATGTTCAAATTCTTCTATAAGGTGTGTACAAGACGGCGAAAAGATCAATAAAATTTTGTATATCTAATATTATTAAAAAATGACTCCAAGAAATTACATTGATCATATATAAGTATTATGTATGTATTTGTTACCTAAAATAAATTTAAATAAATTAAATAATTATTTAAATAAAAAGACAGTTGTAAATAATAACTTAGTGTTCTTCACTATTCATAAAAAATTGAATGTTTTCATAAAAATACAAAAATATCACACTAAGCTAATTTTGTTATTATAAATTCCAAAATGAAGTCTATTTTACCAAATTAAAAACATAAAAGTTGCATTTATTATTTTAAAATTAATTTCCATTGTCAAACCCAAAAAATGTATTTTTAATAAATAATAACTATCAAAAGATTGACACTTCTTTATGTCCAATTTTAAAGTGAAATTACATACAATGAACATCATTGGATTAAATGGTAAAAATATAATCTAATTATACTTCCAAAACATTAAAATATATAATTTAACAATCTAAATTATTTTGTTTAGAAAAAAAAATTTCAGTTAAAATATCATATTTTTCACTATTGACCGAAATATGAAAGTTGTCAAAAAAACACCAAAACATTATTGAAACTAAATTCATATGTCATGATTCTAAAGAAGAAGTTTATTTTGTCAAATTGAATGTATACATGTTTCAAATATTGGATATAAAAAGGGTTCACCATTAAAAGGCGGTAAAACAACATTTTTGAAAAATACTTCTTTTATCTAAAAAAATTAATTTCTTCTTACATTATGTCTAAGAAACTCATGATATGGATTCTAAAATTATAAGGATTATATAAAGTTACAAATTCAGTTTTTACTATTCATATCCGCTTTTGAACGGATTTTTTTGTAAGTCGTGGTGCGCTTGAACTCGGTGTTGTGTGTAGTGAAAGTTATTGATTTACTTTGAAGGAAAAACGTACTAAGAAATCTTGGGGTGTTACAAATTTATGATTATATTATGAAATTTTATATAGTTAAAACCCCTATAAAAAGAAATTTTTATGAAATATTGTAGTAATAATAAATGAAATTTTTTTATTATATTCCACATAATAAGATTCTTTATTGAAAAATGGGGATTGTGTATGCGTAGTTGGGGTTTGGCTTAGTGGTAAGCACCCCATAATCCAACATGAAAAATGGGTGTTAAAAACCCGTTGGGAACAAGTTACAGTAGCAGTAATATAACAGTACTGTAACAGTAGCGGTACTGGAGATCGGTGGCTACTATAGTGGTGGGAACGCACTGTAGCGGGGGTTATACTCTACTGGTACTATAACAGGTGGGATACTATTCACAGAAATGGGAATTGGGCCAAAACAATTGGGCCTACAGGCTATGTAATAGGCTACAAGCCCACTAGGCCTTCGGGTGATGTAATGAGTCTCCCTCTACCCTATTAAAAGAGATATTTTCTTTCATTTAATAATAAAATGAGGCTTCGTCCCCAACCTTCAATAAAATGGGGATTGTGAATGCATTAAAAATTGTAAGAAAAATATATTTTTTAAACATTTAATAATACCTTGATATTTAGGATATATTATTCTATAATGAACTTATTTTAAATAAAATTTACTAAAAATTTCCATTACTCATTGGTATATTATTTCTAATTGGTCCACCCTTGATGGATTTATTATTTTAGTAGAGAAAATTAGTAATGATTTTAAATGATATACTGGACCTAATAACAATAACACCACCTCAAATTTAGGGAACACCATTCTCTATATATCATTAGGATAATATCCAATTATTACATTTCATTAATGAATGTAAACCAAAACAACTAACCCTTTATATTAATAGATAGATCAGGAGGGGTGATGGTCATATAGTTGGAGATTTTTTATGTAAAATAATTTCTCAAATTTCCCTATTCACACTTATAGAATCATATAACTATAGCCTCCAATCTGCTCAAAAAATAAATATTCTTCTCATTTGGAGAGGGGTTTCAATGAATTAATAGGGTCTTATTCAATGATATTTGTTTTAATTCACATCTCAATCTATTTAAGATAAGGAATTCTTGTAAGAAAATATCATATCTAAGAAACATCTCATATACATCTACTATGTAAAATAGTTTTATTTATTTTAGTTTATTACATTATATTTAATAAAAAAATTATTTAATAAAATTTTTATTTTCATTATTGGGTAGTAATTTTTTAGTTGATACTATATTTTTTAATAGCATAGAAAAATCATTTCACAAAAAACCTATTTTAATGATGACTCGTCCACCAAAATAAATGTAGTTTATATTAATGGTATATCAAAATCATTTCACAATCAATTAATCATTTTTAATATATTTTTTTTATAATTTAAAAAATTAATATCATATGATAAGTTTTTAAAATTTTAATTTACATGAAATATTAAAATAATTTATATGATTCACAGAAGGTTGGAATTGAAGGAATAAAAACTAAATTGTAAAAACTATTCATCCAAGGATTTATTTATCGATTTCTTGAATAATAAAGACATTAAATATATTCCCATTACATTTTTAGATACATTTACCTATTATTTTCCTTAACATTAGTGGAGTATGTAATTGAAATCAATGTTGGGTTTCACAAATTGATGTTTTGATGTCAACTTATGTTGAATTTTTTCCAGTCATTCCAATAATATTTACATATATAGGTTTCTTTCTTTAAGAACATTTTGGATTATAATTTATTATACAATAAATTTTATATTACTGATAAAAAACTAGGAAATATATTATCATAATTATAAATTTATAAATTTTTATTCATAGAATACTTCTTATTTCCCACTTTATTTACCGAAATAATACTCCAAAAATCAACCTACATTTTTTAAAACTAATAATTTTTTTCAAATATTTTTAATACCAATTCCCAATTTTTGAATAAAATTACACTTTAAATTAAAGACATAGTTGATCCAAATAGTTATAATTTCTAACAATTTGACATCATTTATGAGTTCCCATTAAAAAATCCGTAAATTGTTGTTGTTATTGAGAAAAAATGTCATCCCATCACCCTTTGAAGTTATGTTTTTATATTATTTTATCCTATTAATTTTAATTTTTCATTTTTTTCAATTCATATAAATATTTAATTTATTTTTCTATTTAATTAAAAAATTTAATGATATTGTTTCTTAAAAATAATTCAATTTATGAATGTATTCCACTCCATGAAGAGTTATATTTGTATCTTCAATCAGTATAGTTCAAAATCAAAAGCAATAACAATTAATATTAATAATGAAATTTATCAACCCATGTTTAAAATATCTACACATTACATAAACTATCAACTATTATATATTTCGTACCATAATTTTCAAATAAATTTCAATAAAATTCAATATTTATATTAATTCTTAGTAAATTTTATTTAATATCATGTACTAGAAGAATCATCATTTTAAATATTTTAATGTTTTATATTTCAACCATGAAATTGAAAAATGTACCTGAAGAAAAAAAAATCAATAATAAGGAATTTTTTTGTCACTTTATATATTGTAAATGTGTTAGATAATCTATATAAAAATAGAATATTCAATATATTGGAAATGATTTAAAATGTATTTCCCTATATATTTTCCCACGAATCAAGGAATATATCTATTTTTAAGGATTTACATGGGATAATGAGTATAAATTGATAATTACCAAAATAATTTTTGGATAAATTCAAGAATATTCTCTCTAGTTTCCCACTACAATAAAATAGAGATAAAATAAAAAAATAGTACATGTATTATGAAATCCTACCAATTCTGTAACATGGATGTGATAATTTAAGTACTATTGAATGAAAAAACATCATTAAAATATAAAACATCAATTATAATTAAGGTATAGGAATTCAAATAGTTCAATTATCATGTTATAACTACTATAATAAGAGTACACCAGTTATGACATTCAAATATTTATATAAATTTAATGGATTATAATTATTTAAAATTTACTACTATAGTGTTATCTATAATAATAGAGAAAAATAAATCCTAGCCCAATATTTTAAAGAGATGTGTAATATTCATAATTTCTTACCAGCCAACTAATAATTTTCCAAATCAATAAGAAATGGATGAGTGATCCATTATCATTCCAAGGATACCATTTCAATAAGAATATAAATTAGAGCATATAATATTAAGTATGATCCATTTTCGAAAACAATAAATCATA
Source organism: Viscum album (assembly GCA_963277665.1). Lineage (NCBI taxonomy): Eukaryota > Viridiplantae > Streptophyta > Magnoliopsida > Santalales > Viscaceae > Viscum > Viscum album. The sequence continues at coordinate 112,675,364 of OY728151.1, forward strand.
GATATAAATATTATATGGTTATTAGATAGTTAATGTAGTAGATATAAAACATTATTCACAAAAAATGAATCATATTCCACCTCTATTCAAAATTTATTTTCAATAACCCCAAAATTGATTTGATTCCCATTATTTTAAAGATATTAAAAAAAAGTTAACTAAAAAAATGAGTATATTATAATTATAGTAATAAATTGAAAAAAATATTAATCAATTAAATGAATTTTAGTATAAATTTATAAAATTGGTGGTGATGAATGTAAAAAATGATCATAGTTGTGACATCCCTACTAGAAATGAAATGTAATAATTTTTGGAATATCCCCTCTTAACATAGAATGAATCAAATGGGTAATGTAATCACTATCACATAAATAAGTATGAATAAAATATTGGATACATAAACTACTACTTATATATGAGAGTTCACAATTTCTACCGAGAAGCCTCATTCTAGACTAATTGATTACAAACCAAATGATAATGATATGTACCGGAAAAATATTAAATAGGTTAATATTATAACCATTATATATCCAAATAGATTTAATTTTAAATGTAATAAATATTATGAGTAAATTGATAAACTATTTTTAAACATGTGCATGTAATTATAGATCAAATTAACACTACTTGTGGTATTAGAAAATATCCTGTGATATACTACATTTTTATTCAAAATTTACACAAATAGAATTGGGTTAAATAAAAACGGGATAATCAATATTGGTTGGAATGTTTTATCAATGATCACACTATCCATTAAATAACTTATGAAGTGAAATCACCCTAATATATTAACAATTATATTTAAAAAGTTGTGTTTAATTTCACTAAGGCATTATGTGATTTGGGTGCCTCCAATATTAAAATTCATCACACAATTTCAAATTATTTCTTATTTGGGAGTGGAAGTTGGTATCTCTATTGGTGTAATTAGAAAATAGGTTTATAGAAAATACATCCCAAATCCTTGAGGATTTTACAATTTCATTAGTATATTTGATGTTTGAGGATTATTTTCACATTATGGATAAGGAATGCGGACATATAAACTTGTATAATCTCATTATGCATGAAAGACCCTTCTATAAAACATATAAAACAATCATAAATTTCTATGACTGTAATTTTTTTTACAAAGGTCAATGATAATTTTAAAATATGAAATATTTTATACACTATGATATTCCACATAGATGAATGTCTTTCTCTCATTATATACAATTTTATCCCATGTACAAATGATTCTTCAAATGGTGAATTATAAACTTATCAAAATATGAATTATTCCCTGATTGGGGTGATTTTTTGTATTTTGAATGGTTTGTTTTATCATAATAATTCTACACCTATTTTAGAAGTTTGAACCACCCATTGTCATAATAATTTTTTGGATTAGTATTTTAATACAACCCATTTGATTTCTTATTATATCATTATTGTGTAATTGTCAACTAGTTTTGATATGATGTTCTATAATTTCAATCATTTTAAATTTGAGAATTAATTTTATCATGCACATATATATGATCCTACTATTATATAATCCTTACCTGACCCACCAAAATGTGAACTAAAAACATTATCCCTGAATATAAACAAAACATTATTAATTAATGATTCAAAATTATAAGACATTACTTCTAGTAATCTTTATATTCCATAAGAAGAGGAAATATTAAATATTTCTAAAGAAATAATTAATGACCATTGTTAGATCCTATAATACATACTTGTTATTACCCAATCTATTATTATCTATAAGATTCAGTTTGATGATGTTTTCTAACATGTTAAGAAACATTAAATAATAATTAATCATATCTTATAGGATATTATGAAAAATATATGGAAAAACTAAATGAGGTCGGTATCATTTAACCTATATATTACTCTTATTTATTTAACCCATTTCCAGTTATAGCCATGACAACTAGTTTCATAGTTGTAAAAAAATAAATGTGAATAATTTCTTCTTATTAGGTTGATAATGGTTGGGGTATGTGAATATATTAGTGGAAAAAAATCAATACCCTTATAAGTATCATTTTTCATTAATTTCTTTGAATAGGTTCATGTTAAACTCATTAGTAAGAAACATTATTTATTGTGGGGATTTCACGTTTTTTTCATGTTCATATTGAACTAATGTGCAATGATAAAATAAATTTTCCAGGCATGTCTGGTATAATCACATTCCAATTTATGTTATTTTCAAAATTATAATGCCCAAGATACCTTGAAGAGATATATGGTGAGTATATTCTCTGATTTACTTGTGACTTGTATAATGGTATTGATGAATGAATTTAATATATATACATATATATCTAACAAGTTTATCAATTGAATAATAATATTTTATCCATCATATTATTAATAAAATAATTTATTAAATTTTGAAAATTTAATTTCATTATATATAAACGAGTTTTCAAATGGAATTTGGTTTCTATGTATAGTATTGTGGACGATTGGTTTATCGTTCACATTATTTTCCAATTATAATTTATTTTACGTGTCTATGTCTGTGATAATAAATATTTTATTTTATGAATATGATTTTATAAATTTTTCCTTTGATATTTTTGTTATTTTTTCCCTTATCACTATTATAGTATAATTAATTTCAATTTTTATTTGATGATTATTTCAAGGTTTCCTTTGATTAATTGATTATGATTATCACTAATATCCCCATCATACACATACTATGGTGGGAAAATAAATTCAATATAATATATATCACAATATACATTTTAGTTAAAATATTATTATCACATAAGATGATGAGACATCCACAATTGATTATTAATCACTATAAAAAAAGATTTGTCAAAAAATGACGAAAAAACCATATTAAATGATTTTTATTTTGGTTTATTTGGTTTTGATGAATCTTTTTTTTATTTTGCATAAATTTATTTTCTCTATTGTATATTATAACTTCTAAGAACCTTCGAAAAATATAAATTTAAACCCTTGAATTATTCAAATTTTTATACTTCTTCAAAAATTATACATAAAGATTAGATATAATAATAGATAAAGAAATTTAGGTGATGATTACAGGATTATGATGAACCATGCATTAAAGGCTAACACTGTTGACCAGGTACCCCTTCAAGATGAATTTCATGATTATAATTTTTAAACAGTCCCATGTACACATCCTTGGAATACTGATTTTGTATAAAAACAATAATTATGGAAATTAATTTAATGAATAAAAAACCATGTTGAATGTATAAGGGTGAGACCAGGATTTATCTATGGGATATTTCATACCTTTGGGGTCATTTTTGAACAATTAATTAATATATTCATACCTACTTATATGTATTAGTATGTTTTGATGTTATTAAATTTTCTTATATATATTTAGAACACTATCCTTTAATGAATATCTTGGAGCGTTTTATTATGAATAATATGTGGGACTATATATCTCCATGATTCCCATGAGTTTTTTAAATCTTATGAATTATGTCTACAAAGTTGAAATATTTTTACATTACATTCCTTAGGGACCCATATTAATTATTATTGTTTTATATATGTGTGGTATTGAGTTTTTGGGAATACTTTATAGTTCATTTGAATTTTTGAAAATTCTTGTTTTTATTGATTATGATATAAAATAGATTGATATCAAGGCCAATATGATCAATGGTTTTCAAATTGTAGTATATTTTTTTAAAGATTTAGATTTTATTTATGGTTTTAATTCCAAATGTGGTTTTCAATAATGATGGTCCATTCTACTAAAGTTAAAAAATTTCTACCCTCCTCCATATTTATAGAGAATTTTAAAAAACATAAATACCATGATACCCCAAAAAAATTTAGGTATTCATTTCAAAATAATAATAATAAAATATTAGAGAAAATGATACATATGATTAGAGAGGATTAGATAATTTATATGGATGATGTACTTTGGGATTAAAGGATGGTATGTAATGATCCCTTTAAAATATACCCATTCTAAATATACTTTATGAAGACATTTCTTATTTCAATTGTTTTAGAGAACCGACCATATTTAGTGGTAAAATAATGAGACATAGATTTAACACAAGTATAAGAATATAGAATGTTACAATATTAATAGATTTAATATATATTTTTTTAAATCATAAAATAAAAAAGCTATTTGACTGATTATCAAAATACAATCATGGAAATATTATTTAAAAAAGGTAATTTCATGTGAAAAACAATGTACTTCTCTATTTATTAAGGAAAAAAAATATAAGTCCTTATAACATTCATAATGGATGGTTAGGTCCTTAAAATATTTCTATTTTTATTTATTTATGGAATAGTACTGATAAAAAAGAGGAAATATATATTATCTTATTTTTTAATGGGTAGTGGATAACAAAAAACATTTACAGATTCCCCAAGAATGAAATTAATTCCATTACACTTTATAACATTATTACCACATTATATCATTACATTTTTATTTATCTTATCATTTTTATATTACTTTTCCATATATAAATTATATATTTTCACATATGTTTACAATATTATTCAGTTAAGCTGAGAATAATGGGACCTTTATATTCTATTGGGGAGAGTAGAATATCTAGTCATGGATGTAAGTAATGGTTTTTTATTTTTTTCTTGTTTATTTATTTTTCGTGATTTTTATGGTCTATGAGTGTTTAAAAGAAAATTTAAATGACTATAAATTTATACCAAATTGTTTTTATCACACAATTATTAATTCTAAAATTTTTTACTATGGGAAAATTGATTATATTTTATTATGGATAATGTTACATTTTATTAATTTTAATTTTTGAAAATATAAATTAACATTGAGAAATAATTGAAATCCATCTTATGGGTGACTATCAAAAATAAATTTTATAGTGCTATGTGGTATTAATATCATATTTCCACTATTTATAATAATACCCACTATTTCATAATAGAAAATATTAGAAATGTTTGGAGGATATTAATATCATGAAATTTCATTAAACTCTTATAATTAATCTATGAGTGTTAAAATGATTGAAAACATTATTAAAAATATATAATGCCTTAGATAACTAATATTTCATTAATCCCTGTTAATAACCCTTATAATCAATGAATGATTGTATGAATAAAATACATTTTTATCACAATATTACAATCCAATAATAATCATAGAAATTTTTATATTTACACTTAATGATAAGTATTTAGAAATGGTTCTATACACATAACAATATGGATGAGTCACATATATATATATATATATAAATTTGGATAATTTTTGTGTTTCATACATCTCATTATGTAAAAGAGATAATTCGTAATTCAATTTTAATTATGTTATCGTTTTAATATTATTCTCTAAAAATTTCATATAAATATATATATAATAAAAAGAATTAAAAGAATTAAAATTTTGAGAATAAAGATGATGTATTAAAAAATTTATATTTAATGATGACTTTAATATAAAATAAAATATTGAAGGGACGTGTATTGGTTGGTATACCTCTAAATAAATTGGGGGAGATGAATTTAATAGGTTTATATTTTTTATAATAATGAATATTTCAAGAGAATAATCATCCACATAGATCCTCTTTTATCATAATTAGATTACATCACTTTGGACATAGAATCTCCCTTATTGAAGCCGTTGTGACTAAAAAGTTATCCAAATTTATACTTAGTGAAATTAAATTACTGTAAAACATATTGATACCATACATATTTCATGAAAGATTATAACATTGCATAAATTATATTTATTGAAGAGTGAAACATTTTTTTGGATGGTGGTTTAAAAATTTTGTGTGGATGGAAAATAAATATTTCATTAGTAGTATGTTGGATATAAATGAGGTTGATAATTATTTCTACATAAATAAATTCATGATCATTTTTTTGGCTATATATTTAGTAAATTTTATCACCCTTGAATATGTTGTATGAGTTTTTTTTTGGTGTATAATTTAAATAGAATTTTTTCATTTTTCTGTGTGTATGTGTGTGTGTGGGGGGGGGGGGTTGATAAAAAACACATTAATGAAAATTTAATTGAAAAAGGATGATATAATTTCATACAATTGAGATAAAATTTTTTATTTGAGGAAAATATTTTGATTATAGAAAGTCGTTGATATTCTATAAATATTCTGAATTTTACCCTTTAGAACACACATTATTATTATAAATAAATTATTTTTTATAGACGTTATTCTGATTTAAAATTGATTATTAGGAATCTAAATCATTCATATATATTGTTAATATCGACTATCCATCATATAATCCTTGTATTAGAGGATAAAATCAGCCATAACATAAATTATATACTTGATATAGAATCACAAATACCAACATAACATTTATGAAATAACTTATTTGTCTATAGATTGTTTTTTATTCTTTTTATACAAATAATAGGGCAATCTTAACCAATTTTTTTTATCATTTTACATGTCTATCACTTCCACATGTAAAAACATTTATACAGATAGTTTAAGGTATAGAAAAATAATTTTTCAAATTTACCCATTCACACTAATAACCGTTGAATCACTTATACTCTATAAGAGTGTGTTTTAATCATAGGATTAGGGTTAGTCATAAAATAATGGGTATGTGTATAATGTATAATGACTTGAATATTTTCCACATATATTCATTACTCTTCTAGACTAAATATCCACAAAATATTCTAAAAAAGATAATGGTATGGTTTATTTTGAAATTTAGATACTGAATACAACACATTATGGATAAACTAGTAAATCATTTATTTCAACCATTATAACATTCTGTTGTAACTCACTATACTCCTACAATGGTAAAATAATTTAATGTGTACATACATAAAAATATGTATGAGAAATAAATACCAAAAAGATTGTAATCTATGAAAAAAAGGGTGTCATATATCATAATAGAATGTAAATCTTATAATCAAATCATAAATGATAATAAAATGCCACAAAGAAACAATTGATTACTGATGAAACATCACCAGATCATGATAATCAATAAGATCCTAAAATAATGGAAAAACATAAGGAGTTTTCTTATATAAAAGTAATGTATTTCCATCAAGAGATCATAATATTAAATAATAATCTAACAACCTCATTCCCATGTAATGTATTTTGGAAACATCTAACCACATAAGGTCCATAGAAGAAGTTATAGAAGAATCTAACATAATCATTTCCACACATTCATATATCAAGATATAAAAAACATTACAAATATATTAGCGAGAAAAATAATTCAGGGCCTATCTATCATGATAGTAAATCATTAATATGTATAGCATGTTGAAAATAAACATATATTATGTTCGAACATAAAATAAAATAATCATAAAGAAAATTGGGGCATAATAACTCCTTAAATCATAAACCATTAAGTGTCATGTATGATCTCATTGATATTTGGGATTAGTGAATCTATGAAATTAATACTAAAAGAGTATAATTTTTCAGAAAAAATATATTTCAATATAAAGGATAAATTATAATAAAATATGAATATAATAATTTACGAAATCTAATTCGTGATTTTAAAATTGAAGAATGGTGAAAAGTAGTTTTTAAAAGTGATAAGATTATATATTTTACATTAATATAGAAATAAAAAAATATTTTTTATTAAAAACCATATTTTTAATAAATGATATATAGAAAATATTTAAAGAACCTAATAATAATTTCTTAGAGATGATAAATAAATATGAAAATAATATGTTATGATCTTTATAAAGATTGAAATAAAAAATTAATGAAAATAAAACATAATAGCATGAATATCCACCAAAAAAGGATGAAACATGAATCATAAATTAGACAAAGTAATTATATTTTAAATGTAAAAAAAGGATGTGATATTGAGAGAGGGAGAGATAGAGTGTTTGTGTGTGTTTGTGAGTGAGTGTGTGTGAGAGGAAGAATACAAATAATAAAGTAATAATGAATGAGAATGAATTTTTAATTCAATTCATGATTTAATTCGGAAACGTTTCTAACATATTTAAGTGTAGAGTTTTTTATTTAATATCAAGATTTATAAAAAGTTTCATATTTATATCATATATAATATTACATTTTAATAAAAAAAATTTAATATATAAAAATTAAAATTCCCACAATCATATTTTTGAATGCTTTTTTCATTCAGGGGTCCAAAATTGGTTTGGAATAGAAGTAACTATGGAATGTCACTATAAAATGATTACTTATTCTCTCATATAGTTGTTAAATATGTTTTATATTATTATATATATGACAATGTTCAATTAACATTTTGATATTATGAATTCACTTAATCCTACTCAGCCAAATTGATCATTATAGTATAAAATGAATATACATTTTTTCTTTTAATTTAATTATTTTTATATCAACTATATCATTAAATAATCAAAGAGACTAATTGTTTATGTAATATTAAATAAATTATACAATTATTATGGATAAAAATGTATGTAATTAATGACAAATAATATATCATCTCTCACTTTTATAATGACAAACTACATCAAGAAGAATAATATTTTACATAGGCAATAAAAATGTGGTTTTGTAGTTAGTTTTTATTATTATATAAATGATTGATTGTACATTAATGTTTTTAAAAAATTAAATTTTATTAATTACATCATTTTGTAAAATATTATACAGGAGTAATGAAATGCGAGCCTAAGTTTTGAAACTCATTCTTCAAACAATAACTCACTTCATTTAAATGTATCCTAATGCAATTGGTGGAAAGAATTTTTCTCACACAAGGGGATTTAGATCAGTTTAATGGGATTCGAGATATGTATTTCTTCACGGATTTTGAAAAAAAGAGTTTTTTCTAGGGAAATAGTTGTAGGGGATTTCATACTACCACGGAAGATGGGTATTTTAGAGTAACGTATTGATCATTTTATTACATAGTATAAATAATAATAAAAATATCCCATTTTATGAATTTCAATATTTTATTATTAGCGTGGTGTTATTCATTGACATTGAAATCAACAAAAATCCAAAGGTTGTCTTAGAGATAAATTATTCGAGGTAAATATTTAAAATTAAAATTTGTATTAGAATAAAATATAACACAAGAATAAAATAATAAAATATAGGACTATAAATTCAATATAAAACATTAAAATGAATCGTTTTAATACATAAATAAATTTTATGATTTTAAATTTGTTTTATTAATTTTTATCCCATATTTATATCATGTTAAAATTATAAAACATACCATACCGATAAAATCATATTTGTTTACTCTTGAACAAATTAATATTTTCAGATTAACCAAAAAAATCACAATATTCAATGTTTATCTAATGTATATGAAATTAAATTACATTTAAAAATATCAAAATATAAATATGATAAACATACCTTATAATATAAATATTATAAAAGATGGGAAAAAATTATTTCAAATCAATAAATTTTCATTTTCTATGAGTGATCACATTCATATTTGTTTATATTTATTAGTTATATTATTATTGATAATCAGTTATTACATAAATTATAAGTAAAATATTATTCAAATATAAATAATTAAATTATAAATAAAATATAATAATAATTTTCTTAATAATTAATAACAATCCTTAAAAATGTATAATTAATTTTTATTTATATCAAATGATTTGAAAAATATTTATCAAGAAATATAGAATCTATATTCACTAATATTACTCATTACAAATAGAATTTTTTTTCATTTACCTTTTTTGTTCATTTTATTCTATTTTTAGTGTTAAATACTATTATTGGGATCTATATACTAAATAAATGGTCTTATAATGACTACAAATTTCATTATTAACCATATAATATTTTATTTATTAATTTTCTAATATTGAAAATCATTTTTTCTAAATAATGCTTCATTTTTATTGTTTTTTCATCAATCATATTTTTAGGGGACAATGATAAACTATAATATTATGTTCTAGTTTAGTTAAATACATTTATTTATTATCATATTATTTTATTTTAAATTTTATTGAGTATATATTCACATCTATTGATACATTATCGAATAATTAATTAAAATGATGTCAGTTATAATATTATATATTTTGTGTAGCACATATAATTAGAAGGGTATTTTTTTTATATCATAATATTTTGGATCATTTCATTCATCCCCTAATTAGGAATTTCATCATTCAAATTTTAACACAAATTATAAGATGTAAATAGATTAGGGTATTTCTGATTCCATAAATTCTCAAGTTCCAATGTTGCCACTTCATAATTTTGAGTTGACTCTAGTACAGTGAAAAGATGCATGGTTCTATTTTTGAGATCATTTTATCAATGATACATTATTTTCACCAGCTAATCTTTTATGAGATATCAAGATCTTACAGTACTACCTCTATATTTTGTATACGTTATGAAAAGGCTGATAAGGATGACTATCATATTTTGGTATTGCATTTTGTTATCAAGGATTCCTAAGAAGAAAAAAATCACCTCACTTAATTTTTAATGAAAATTGGATTCACCGTCAATGTTAAGAAATCACACTCACAATTTTATCCATTATAATAAAAAATGTGGCGAATTAGTGTTGGAAGAAGAATGATATTAATGTGATGATGCTTTGTTGAACATGAATTTCTCATAAATCACATGTATTATGTAATCTTTTGATGAAATATTGATCATATAAAGGTATTGAAATGGTGTGGGTGATTATATTTTGTCTGATTGTAATCATGTCAATCGTATTGAGGCTAACTATAAAATAATGATGTTTCTATAGGAATGGGAATTTACAAATACATTCCATGGAAATTCAGATGATAAAGAAGATGATCGTCAATGTAATCCATGTTATAAAAAAGTGATTATACAAGATGAATATTTTGAATGAAAAAAGTTGATAAATATGAAGCTACAATCATTGGCATATCATATTCAGTGTACAATTGTATTTATTAAAGGCATAATTCTTGTCATCAAGGCCGATGGTAAAGGAATTTAGACCTTTAATGCTTATTTATTATGAAAAGAAAGAGATTGATAAAAAATTTAGTCCACCATTTATCTAGTGAGACTTACATATGTCCCCATTGTATTGAGGAAAATTTTAATTCCAATCAGAACACATATTGGACTTTATTTGGGTAAAAATTTGAATGATATGGTTGAATGTTTTGTCAAAATGGTATATTTAATTCGAAATAAGATGTTTTATTTTCATTTATTAGTATAGAGAATCATAATGTTGAAATCATAGGGAGCCAACAAGAATGAATAATGAAATTTGGATGATGATTTTTAAATAATTTTAGAAGAGAAAGGAAGTAATTATAATAATTAAGAAGGATCGATATGAAACCAGAAGAGTTTAGTAACATGGAATAAAGTAAAGGTGCGTCAAGAATTCAAGGTAACATGATAAAGTAGGTAATTATTTGAGTGGGGAAGTTTTACAAGATCCCCTTCAAACCAATTTTTGGGCTCTTCTAAAATGTGGAAAGTACATTGTATTTTTCTACTAGAAGGGATTTACATGAGCGGTAGAGAGAAGGTGGATCTATAGAGAGATGAAGTGTTTCTATATTATTTATTCTAGGAAAATCATACCAGATATATGTGAAAGGAGAAGATGGAAGACTAATATTTATTTGGATGATCATCATATTCAACTGAATATCATATTTAGTCGTTTATCATAATTAGTTTATTTTAGTATTGGGATAGATTATCATATTGGGTTTTCAGGATTGAAGATGAATGGGTTCTGAAATGCCTCAATAATATTCTAACAATGATATATTATCACATTAAGAAATCAGATTGGGAGAATCGGACATGGAGAATCATTCTTGAAATTAGATTGAGTTTCATATCGAAATTCTCAAATGTTTTACAAGATTTAGGGGAATGAATTCTTTAATATGAGTCTGATGTTATTTTATTTTCATGGAAACATAAAAATAAAAGATATAACTGATTCAACCCCTCCCTCTCCCAGTGATACAACTATCCTAAATGGGTACATTCAAGTTGTATCAAATATGAATGTTTTGAGCACTTATTATTTACTAAAGACATAAATAGATGATTTGAATAGTCTAAAATATGTAAATAGTTATGTTATTATAGTTTTCAGTGGTAAGAAATATCATTTATAGAAATATATGGTTTTTCCTTATATTATGTTGATTGTGAATGATATTCCTGACGGTGAGAAAGATGTATTTCGTATTATTGATGATAAATATCGTCTTAAATATATTAATAACATGAATCTTTAGAATGATGGATGGTACAAGAATTAATTTCTATCATCACTCTCTAACATATAATAATTTACGGTGAATTATGTTGCATCAAACAAAGGTATAATGGATAAATTGAAAAACATATATGAATGCAATACATAAGTTAAGAAGGAAAAATTTCAATTATGGAGGCTGAAGTGTGATGATTTGAATCCGGGTGAGAGTGAATATATTTTGGGACTTCACTACCAGAGTGAAAGGAATATTTAGCACTATCAGATGTTTTGGTGAAATGTTATAAGATTCTATTGTTATTAAAAATATCCAAATAATTTTCCCTGAAAAGATTGATATAATTTTTTCTTCATTAGAAGACATAGATCCTGAAATTTTATCCCTAGATGATTTTAAAATCACATACACCACTTATTAAATGATAAGTGAGAATTCGAGGAAAATAAAAAAAAAGTTGATAGAGAAAAGGATTTCTAGGTTTCTAAAAAAGTCATGTCTATGAAGATCCTTATTGAAGATGGAGTTGGTTCCTCTAATTCCAAAAATCAGGTATGTAAAAATATTGATGATATTTTAACCTTGTTTTATAATAATATAAGAATAGGTAGATTTATAAAAATGTATAATTCCCTTGAAATTTATTAAATGTGGATCCATAGGCCACACTACGACTGATTTTCTACAATTAATGGATAGGTAAGAGACTGGTGAAGATGAAATGTATCCATGAATATCATGAAAGAAACATCATTATAAGGATAAATATCACTCTAGAGGAAAGAAATAAAAATTATTCAAATCCAAAAGAAGAAATTTATTATCCGAATATGAATAATAACAAGGCAGTTATGTTGAATTCAAATAACATATTGAGTATTATGGTAAGAATACTTTTATTACAATAGTGAATGATGAAGTGTTAAGAATAATTTGTTCTAAGGAAGATGAAACTAGATTATAATATATTTTGAAAGATGAATTGAATGAATGATTGTGAAATATTAGAAAGAATGAAAAAGAAATTTGGAAGTTGAATTATGAATTTTCATAAACAAAAAACAAAGAATGTTTCCCTGATGGAAGGGTTTATCTGGTGATATAAATTTATGACTTAATAAAACCAACTTAGGATGAAATCAATCATATTGTAGATATAAAAGTGAATATGTAAGAAAATAAATATGAGTTGTTTCTTTTTCAAAAGAATCATTCTGAAGATAACCATATAAGAATAAGTTTAAAAAACACTATATGTAAACATATTGACAGTTCTCATAAGGATAATCATATTAAGGATCAATAAAATTTATATTCAACGATTGATAAGAAAGATAGAAGTGTTTCTGAAAAGAAGAATGATGTGAACGTTATGTATGTAGAAAAGGGCAACAAAATTCAGAATTAAGAATCTTGTAAAAACCCTGAGCCCAGAAGTCTTAATATCAAAACTTTTCCATTAAAAAATTTTCAAATAATTCTAAATAAAAGTTTAAAATTATTATTTATTATAGAATGTATGGTGGTTCAAATAAGAAAGGCTAGAAGGTTGCTGAGAAAGATGTTCTGAACTTTAGTTTTAATTGATGTTTTAGAGTAAAATATTAATTTTATGCATACTTCTGGTATTGTGGAGGATCCATACATTAAAAAAATATGTGTGGGTTTATCCAAATAAATTACAATTATTCCCCAGTTTATGGAAGGAAATGTTTAAGGTGGATTTAATTCTCTCAAAATAATAAGTCTGATAATGATGTTCGAAATAAACCTGAGAAAGTTATTGTAAAAGTAAAAAATAGTTTCCAATTTATAGAAAACATATTTGAATGATGTTTAGAACCTAGAAACAATTCAAAAGAATCTCTTGTATTTTTCTATTGAACCAAATGTTTTATAATAATTCACAAAAGTCCGAGATGAAGAAAGAAAAGGGGTGAAGAAGAATATCTTGTTTTAAAAATTGCTATGAAAGCTACAAAAGTATAATGACATTTCATAATTAATAGTTGCTATTATTATCATATGTTAATATATATAATTTTCATAAAAAATGAAAAAACCCTTATATAAGGAATACTGAGATTGGGAAATAATGAATTCGTGTGAATCAATGGTGTTGGATCAATCATCCTTGAGAAAGAAAAGTTGAAATCCAAAAAACCATTATGTCATGAAACAAATTTGGTCACCATCAAAAACGGCACCAAACCTAGCCTGTGGAAAGGCCCGAAGGGCGTTCCCGATCCCCACAGGCTGGAACAAGTTCCTGGGTAATAGAAAATGAAATTTGGGATTGATTTACCCGACTTTATAAACATAAAACAACGAACGAATCCAATAAAACAAATCTGGATTTTTCAAAACAACCATCATCTACAAAATTTCAGAACTAAATTACATTATTTAAAACAATTATAGAATAACATAACAACTTAAGAAACCCACAATGGAAAGCCCAAGATCCTCCGCATGGTGAGAGGCACCGCCCTCAAGCCATATCCATAACACTGTATCATGATGGACCTCTAAAAACCCGATCTTTTGGCACAATAGTTGTACCCAAAAATGCGACAAAAAAATAACCAAGTCTAATTACACCCATGTGTGTAATTAGGGTGTGAGATAATTCCTAGTATTATACCACCACTAAGAGATTCCATGTGATAAAAATTTAATTATGAAAAGGATACAAGTTTTCAAAAACATGTAATTTCAAGTTACAATTTTTAAAAGATGCAACTAAAAAACTAGTTTTCAAGTGGGCTAATTTAAAAAATCAACACTTTTAAAATAAATTACAAAGCTACAGAATTTTTTCAGCCAAATAAACCATATGGCAACGGTAAGTATAAAGGATCTAATGAGCACAAGTAATAGGAAATAACCCCTAGGCACTAGCTAGCTGTGGGTCCCAGGTACCTCGTATCTCAGTGAGGGTAACCACAAAAAAATATCTGTTCTCATACACGAGCCACTAGTAAGGAAGATATCCATAACCTAGTGGTACCCAATCATCATCATCATAGTTTATTTAGAGTTGTAAGCGCCAATCTTTCTAAGTGAAACTGAGGCCAAACCCCACGGATTTACTAGCATACTAGTACATGTCCACCCACCTAGATACCTGGGTTTTTCCATTGTGCTCAAACAAGTTCAACAAGCCAAGAAATATATTTATCACATGAAAATATCACTTCCATGTGACAAATTAACCCAAAATCCCCATCTACATCACACAACTCACAAATTCTACTTTTCATTCAAATGCGTTTTGAAATCAAACTCAAACCAAAATAGCCCACAACACTTTTTTCATAACATTAACATTCCAACAAATCCTTTAATAATTTTATAAATTCCCTAAAACTATGTTAAACATCACATAACAGCCCACTCACATGTTTCAGAAAACCCTTTTTATAAAAAAAATACATTTTTCACATCGCACTCACACAAACATCCCACATCACGTTCACACATCTTTCAAATTTCAGTAAATCCATTAAACATGTTTATAAAAAAATTCCGAGAGGAAACACATCACATGACAGAACTATTCATATTTAAAATGGTCCATTTGAATGTATAAAAAATCAAAAATAGTTTTCCAATATTGTTTCACAACATACATAAATCATTAAACCATTCAAAGCATTCAAAAAAAACAATTCTAAAGAGTGCACCAAATATATTTACATAAATCCCATTTCAAAACAATATTTCAAGGACAAAATCGCACCAATAAAAATTAAAAACAGAATTGGAAGCCCCAAAAACATTTATTAAACTACCCCCAAATGTTATACAAACACCACAAACAATACCAAAAAATATCCACATGAATAGCACAGGTTTTCAAAATCACTTTCAAGAAGTACAATAAGGTTTTACACCATAAACCCATAAAAATCCTTAAAACCTACTGGAACACCAATAACCTACCAAATATGAATTTTCATCCCAAACAAGATTTATTAAACCAATTTCATATGTTATGAAACACACCCAAACAATACCCAAATGGTTACACATGAAAAAACCCCAATTTTAAGCTAAAATGAAACTCTAAAATTAAATGCTTAACCAAATCCAACATAAACAATTTTTGCACCACAAAAATCATATTAGTAACATTCATAATAAGTAATTCATGAAAAATAACTCATCTAGAAATGATTACTCATAGAATCACCTATCTTTTATGTCGAAACCCTCAAAACATGGTGTGAAAAATCAACTGCACCACCGCCACACCTCAAAGAAGATAAATCCATCCCTAGAGCACAATTTTTGACCAAAAATACACCAAATCAATCCCTAGGTTAGAACCTCAACTTCTGGAAATGAGGAACTTCAAGAAATGTTGAACGAAACTTTAAGAAAGGGGAAGAAATAAAGGAAAGAAACACTTACATGAAACATCTTGAATCAAACGAACCAAATACAAACAAATTTTAATCTCCAAGCAACCAAACCTGATATGGTGGCTCTAATGGGGATGTGTAGGTCATGTGGGTACTGAAATGGAGGAAAGAGAGCAAAAATTGAAGGATTCATGAAAGATACAATTTACCTCTTCAAATTTGGATGATTTGAGAAAAATCCAACGAAGTTTCACACAAATTCACGAAACACATGAGATGAAAAGCTGCGAAATAGATAATGGGGGTGCGCCATAAGTTTTTTGCTTCCCTTGGGAGGTGGAATTACCTAAAATAGTAAATATTAAATGAGATATTAAAATATTAAAAATAAAACATAAAGCATGAAATTGGCTTTCGGGCTGGACCAAAACCAAAATAAAAAACAAAAATCCATCATGATTATGGATTTTATGAGGCCCAAATGGATATGGTAGTTTTTAGATATTAGTTTATGAGAATTTAGAAGTGGTATTATTGTAAAATCTTGAAAAATGAATGAGTTATAAAATAAACAAAATTGGTTTTAAAATCTGGAAATGGGCTCACGGTTTGGCACAAATTTTGAAAACCCACCATTTCCACCAAAATTAATGTGAAACCCCCCAAACAAATAAATAATGTAAATGAAATGACAAAATAACTTTAAAAGAAGTCATGTATGTGACAATTATCCCCACCATAAAACATTCAGCCCTCGGAAATCCACAGTAAGGCCAAATACAAAAACAAAACCCAACTGATAATCCAAAAAGTAATTCATTGCCACGATTCGCCACCAAAGGCCAAAATACCTCTAGTGGTAATTTAAGGAAGGATTACTCTCACAAGAAAAGCATATACCACTTTCCTAAAACAATGAATCACATTTAGGATTTATCCCAAATGAAAACTCCTCAAACACAATTTGAACAATACTCAATCATTTTACTTAAACAAACAACAAAATCGAAAAATGTTACACTTACCATACAATAAATAAACCATTGGGAACTCTCCAATCTCATTGTTTACCCAATGAATATTTAGGTAGTTAGATATCTTCAAATGAGAATACTTGTTTCCAAGACAAGGCCAAGGAAAAAAATATGAGTTACTCGTATGAAAAGATGCAAATGGGCTCCCCACCGTAAGAGTCATCCAATTTTTTTTCCTGATACAGAATCAAGACACTAACAGGGGGAGGCCCAAATAGACTTCCAAGTACATGGGGTATACATCCATTAGAAATTTATAAAATAATATTCATTATACCCATGGTGGGTCTCCCCACAACAAGAACCAACCATCTTAACCGACTAACGTGGGCCAACACGAAATGACCGAAAATTTTTAATTATTTGGAAAGGATTCATAGTTAGTCCACATAGTTTGGGAAACCATGCACTAACTATGCAGATAATTCTATCCACATGACTTCCTGGTACATGGTCTCTACTAATCGTGCACAAACGGTATGGTCAGCCGGTCTAGCCAAATTTTAATCCATTCTCCAAAGACTCAATGGAAACCAAAGGGGGGGGAGATATTGGATGATGACATGTGTACAAGGCTCTCCACCTATTTCCACCGAACGAGAACAATTGAAGAATGATGATGAAACCATAGTTTTAAAATCTTCCTATCTTTCGTAATTATGATAGGACAATGTTCAACGTTTTAAATGACACACGGGTTTCCCCTGACTATGCGCCAACTTCTCTCCAGCACCTATGGTTGGAGCTCAAAATATTGAAGCATCTTCAGCTTCACAGTTAGGCTATGGAAACCCCTGTATGGAACTTCTTATTTCAGTGCCACAAACTACTACACCGCATAACCTGATGGGTTCAACTAGACGCAACACACTCCATAACTCACTTTACCTAAACCTGACATTTCACTGAAACAAGGGATTAAAAGATACACAAACATCACACATTGTATATTTGGGTGAGAAACAATATAAGGGCATGACACACATAAGCACCTTTCTCTAAGATATTTGATTTGATGTTTTCCCCAAGGGATACATACTCCCAACATAATAGATAACCTCAAAGGATTGCGTGACCTTCACCATTACAGTCAAATGAGCACACAACATCACAATGCTTCACCGAACATGACCTTTGCGATTGATATAAACAATACATGGAATGGGACCTTATGACAAGACTCTAACCAACAGACTAGTCCAAAACGTGGACACAATATCCTCTCATGACCAAAATACCAAAATTGATGGTTTAACAAGAACACTTGCTTCAAAGAAACTATGAAGAACCCAGAGGCCCTCTTAGACACCATTGAAACACTCATCCACAATAACAAACCCAAAACGCTTCCACCTTTGTTGAATCAGGAAACTTAAGAAACTAAGGCTTCTTTCAGCCTTCCACATGGACTGTCTTAATACAAGAGGATCCAAAAATCAACAAAATGAATGGGTGTAGACTCAATCAACAATGATCGATAAAATATTCCTTATATTGGTCAACTTGAGGATTTCCCAATGGAAAAACAATATGGGTTGCACTTCAATTGTGCATTATCCCTTAATGGGGGCGTACCTTAACCAATAAGGGAACCCAAATTCCCATCCAATATGGTCCATTGGTCAAAACATGCCACAAACCAAATCAAAACACATGAAGGTAACCACCATAAAGGTGTCCCGAAACATATCTCAGAAGAGATTACTAACTGATCCTTCTACCAAACTTGTCGTCCAAACACAAACCCCAAACATAGTTCGAACAAGAGTGGTTATTGAACTCAAAACATCCCACAACATCAACATTTTAAAAAACAGATAATTCAAACCATCCCAATCAAGTCATCAATACATCATGTTTTCCTTTAAAAATATTTCATTGAAAACAAACGGTTCACTGACTAGCGTATCCACCAATGGTACCCCATGGGCCTTACACATTCATGTTTTTGTACCACACCGGGCCCCCTCCTCATATCCATCCATGAAATCATCCATTAATTCCATTATCCATCCATCATCCCATATAACCCCATGCATCTGGTTGCTCATGGAAATACCAAAGGTTAAAACAAAAAATCCTTTCCACTTTTCAAAACTAGAACAATCAACCAATACTTTCTTTTTCTCAAGACCGCTAACCATGGAATAAAAATCCAAATAATTCAAATTAATACTCAATTTCAATTCATATACATCAATTTCAAAACATCTCATACCATTAAAAGACCCTTTGATAGTTTTGAAAACACTATGGGGAACACTTTTTCAAAACCAGATTCAATATAGTTCCTGCTTTCAAAAGAGGTGTACGGACACCATTTTCCATTTCAAAACAATTCTAAAAATTCAGTTCCACAATTTCATAAATCAATAAATTCCTTATTTATTTGAAAATAATTTCCCAAATAACATTATTCTTCTTAAAACAAAGTCACTTTAAAACCAAAGTTCCCTGATTTCAAAATTAAGCACAAAACAATGTGAGAGGAAAGTAGTTTAAGTGGGTGACTTGGACATATGGTTGGCAGCCATATCCCCATCACATCACTATAAAAATGAGTATTATAGGGAATATATCTTACTCCAAATGGCTTTCTAGGCCCTGCGAGATCACTGAGACAATTAACTCAACTCTCTTTTCATTTACCATAATCATCATCAAACCAAGGAAACCAAAGGACTTAGATAAATCCCAACTTCCACTAGAAAATTGAATACCATAATGAGGTGTGGTGATCAGGAACACTACCCATAACTGTAATATCATGTCCCGATAATCCTAACTCCAGACTATCCCAACGATTCCCCAAATAAAATGACCCAACGAGTTAACAAGAACTTCTTCTGATACCATTTTTTCTGGAACTGAATTTGGTCACCATCAAAAACAGCACCAAAACCGGCCCATGGAAAGGCCCGAAGGGTGATCCCAATCCCCACGGGCTGGCACAAGTGCCCGGGTAACAGAAAATGAAATTTGGGAATGATCTATATATGTTTATAAACATAAAACAACAAACGAATCGAATAAAACAAATCTGGATTTTCAAACAAAACAATCTTTTACAAAATTTCAGAAGTAAATTATATAATTTAAAATAATTATACAAGACTAAAAAAACTTAAGAAACCCAAAATGGATATCCCAAGAACCTCTGTATGGTGAGAGGCACTTCCCTAAATCCATATCCACAACATCGTATCATGATGGACCGCTAAAAACCCGAACTGTGGGCACAAAAGTTGTACCCAAACCTGGGACAACAAAAATAACCATGTATACTTACACCCAAGGGTTTAAGTAGGGTGTGAGATAATTCCCAGTAGGATACCACCACTAAGAGATTCCATGTGATTAACATTTAAAGACAAAAAGCTTGCAAGTTTTCAAAAACATGTAATTTCTAGTTACAATTTGCAAACGGTCCAATTAAAAAACTTGTTTTCAAGTGGTCTAATTTAAATAATCAACACTTTTAAAATAAATTCAAAAGATAATGAATTTTTCTAGCCAAATATACCATATGCCGACAGTATGTATAATGGATCTAATGAGCACATGTGATAGGAAATAACCCCAAGGCACTAGCTAGCTATGGGTCCCAGGTACCACGTAACTCGGTGAGAGTAACAACGGAAACAAATATCAATTCTCATACATGAGACACTATTGGGGAACATAACCATAACCTAGTTTTCCCCAATCATCATCATCATAGTTTAGTTAGATTTGTAAGCGTCAATCTTGATAAGTGAAATTGATGCCAAACCACGTAGATTCACTAGCATACTAGTACACGTCCCCCACCTAGAAACATGGGTTTTCAATTTGTGCCCAAACAATTTCAACAAGCCAATAAATATAGTTTCACATGAAAATATCACTTCCACATCACACATTAACCAAACAGTCCCATGTACATCACACAAGTCACAAATTTATCTTTTCATTCGAATGCATTTTGAAATCAAACTCACACCAAAAAAGCCCACAACAATTTTTTGAATAACTTTCACAATCCAACACATTCTTTAACAATTTTAAAAAGTCCCTAAAAATATGATAAACATCACATAACATACCAATCACATGTTTTATAAAACCTTTTTTATAAACAATATCAATTATTCACATCGCACTCACACAAACAGCCCACATCACGTTCACACCTCTTTCAAATTTCAGAAAATCCAATATTCATTTTAATAAAACATTTCCAAGAGGATACAAATCACATGACAGAAAAATTCACATTTAAAATGGTCCATTTGAAAGTATAAACAATCCAAAACATTTTTCCAATATGGTTTCACCCCTTACATAAATCATTAAACCATTCAAAACATTCATAAAACAATTCTAAAAAGTGTACCAAATATTTTCACATAAAACCCATTTAAAACCCATATTTGAAGCACAAAATCACACCAATACAAATTTAAAAAAAATTCTCATCCCCAAAAACATTATTAAACTACCCCCAAGTATTATACAAACACCTCAAACAATACCACAAAAGATCTACATGAAAAGAAAAGGTTTTCAAAATCACTTTCAAGAAGTACAATAAGGTTTTACACCTTAAACCCATGAAAACATCTTTACAACCTAATGGCACACAAATTCCATACCAAATAAGAATTTTCAGCTTAATCGTGATTTCTTAAGCCAATTTCATATTTTATAAATTACACACATACAATACCCAAAGGGTTAAACATGAAAAACACCAAATTTTAAGCTAAAAGGAAAATATAAAAATAAATGCCTAACCAAATTCAACATAAAAAATTTTCTCACCACACACAACATATTAAGAACATGAAGAATAATTAATTAATGAAAAAAAACTCATCTAGAAATGATTACACATGGAATCACCTACATTTATGTCGAAACCCTCAAAACAAGATGCGAAACATCAACTGCTCCACCGACACACCTCAAGGAAGATAAATATATCCCTAGAAAATATTATTTTACAAAACATACACCAAATCAAACCCTAGGTTCAAACCTCAACATCTGGACATGAGGAACTTCAAGAAAGGGTGAAAGCAACCATAAGGAAGGGGGAGAAATCACGGAAAGAAACACTTACTTGAAACATCTTGAATAAATCTAACCAAATACACCCAAATTTGAATCTCCAAGCAACCAAACCTGATATGGTGCATATAATGGGGATGTGGAGGTCATGTGGGCACTGAAATGGGGGAAAAGATCAAAAATTGAAGGGGTTATGAAAGGAACAATTTACCTCTTCAAATCTGGACGATTTGAGAATTCCAGAGAAGTATTGCCCAAATTCGCAAAACACATGAGTTCAAAAGAGCCGAAATAGATAATGGCGGTGCGACTTAGGTTATTAGCTTCGTGGGGGAGTGGAATCACAGAAAAATAGTAAATATTCAATTTTATATTAAAATATTAAAAATACAACTTACTGTTGGAAATGTGCTTTTTGGATGGCCCAAAACCTTAATAAAAAACCCAAATCCATCATGATTATGGATCTTTATGAGGCCCAGATTGATATGTTAGTATTTATATATTATGTTATGACTATTGAGATATAGAATTTTTGTAAAATCTTGAAAAATGAATGAGTTGTAAAATTAAAAAAATGGTTTTTAAATCTGGAAATGGGCTCACGGTTTGGCCCAAATTTTGAAAAACCACAATTTCCACCAAAATTCATGAACCCTCCCCCCCCCCCCAAATTAAGAAATAATGTAAATTTAATTACAAAATAAGTTTAAAAGAAGTCATGTATGTGACACATTGTATGATGATGGGATAAAACCCAACAAGATATGTGTTTTATATCATTTTTATGATGGTAAAAAAGATATTTTTATAAATTCATTGTATCTTTTGGAAGGCATGAAAGATGGAAACATATTTATGAGAGGACAATATACAAAAGGAATATTTTTCAAGTAGGTAAAATAAAAAACTATTGTTACTTGAGTAGGGTGGAAGAGAATTATCTGTGGCATAAAAGTCTAGTAAACATGTTTCAAGGAAAAATGAGAAATTTATCAAAGCGGGAGAGTTTCTAAGAAATTAATGATATTCCACGATGAAGAGATTTTTATTTCACTATTGATCAAAAAAGATTAATTACAATCTCAGTGAATAAGAAATATTAGATTTGTTAAAAAAACCCCATGGAGCTTATACATTAATTATATCTATAGGATAATGACATAACCATAAATAAAATGATATAATTAAATTATTAATTTATTTTATGATTTTACTCACATTACTTGTGTTATGTATATTAAATATATGTGAGATGCTTTGAAAATTTTTAAAAGTTTTATAAGGAATGAAGAGAGGGAATGTGGGTATTCAGTGAAGTACTTGAGAATATAAAATGGTTTTGAGTATTGGAATAATTAATAATAACTTTATTTAAAGAACCGTAGAATTTGAAATGTGTATAGTTCCCCATACACTCCCCAAGAAAATGGGGTTTTAGAAAGAAAGAATAAAAATCTAGTAGAAATTGGAAGAAATATGTTACATAAACATGGTCTTTCACGTCATTATAGGAGGAAATCCATTGGTACTGCTACTTATATTTAAAAATTATGATTTTATAAACAGTATTAGATATGAATCCATATGAAATGTTTTATGAAAAATCTCCAAGTTTTAAACACATAATGGGTTTCAGGAGTTCATGTATTATAGAGAAGAAAGTTGAAATATATGGAATGTTTTGGTAGAAATGTGGTGATTGAATATTTTGTGGCTATGATCTTGATAGAATATGATGTAGATGTTTCAACAATGAAATTGAAACAATTATTCATTCTAGAGATGTTAATAATATTTAATCATACAAGGAAGTAAAATGTACTTGGGTTAACAAGGATATTGAGCTGGGTAAGGAAAACATTGTTAAAATTTATGATAATGATACTAAAAATTAAAATTCACTTATAGAAGAAGAATTAGACTGATTTTTTATATTTTGGGTGGAGTATACTTTAAAATATCATCTTAATAAGTGAATTCATGAGAAAACATATAATATATTTTTTGATCTACATCATAAGAATCCATTAAAAAGAAAAACAAATGCTATTAAACAAACATATATGTATTCAAATGTTGACCGAAATGATGTAAAATAAGATTTTTAATATTTGGAAAGGGTTTAAACCATGAATGAACTGATTTATTAGATAGAATAAATGATACATGGGATCTTGTTCTTAATCCAGATAACAAACAGTTTATAGGTACAGTGTGGGTTTTCTGGAACATGTTGAATGAAAAAGGTGGAGTGATAAGAAACCAAGAAAGATAAATTTAAAAAGGTTACTCACAAACTGAAGGTGTTGATTTGGATGAACATTTTCTCTAGTTTAATGGTAGAAATAATCATAATTCTTCTTTCTGTTAATGACAAACAAAGGTACAAAAATTTTCAACTGGATGTTCAGTCTGAATTTTTGAATGGGGATCATGATGAGGAAGTTTACATTAAACAAACATGTTACATTGATGTTTGTAAATTTGAATGTTATATATACATATTGAAGAAATACTTTTATGGGATAAAACAATCTCTAAGACCATGGTATTACCATTTATATGTTACTTAATAGAAATGACATTTAAGACAGACCAATTTATAGAAATGTTTTCATCAAATTATGTCAAGATTTTTCCCTCATCATAATTTTTTATGTTGATATTATTATTTCATGGGAATGATGAATGATCTTATGAATGATTATAAAATAAATGAAAATGTATTTTAAGATGTCCATTTTGGGTGAACGAAATACTTTCTTGGGTTACCAATTTCAAAAAAGAAAAAATCGCCTTTTATATCTCAATAAACGTATGAAAATAAAATTATTAAATTATTAAGCATGAAAAACATGAAACCTATTTCCACATCAATTTTAGTAGGAAAAATGTTTAGTACTAATAGATTAGGTAAGGAAGTTGTCCATAACAAATTTTGGAGGCTGATTGGATTTTTTTGTATTAAATTGTGCTTCTGGTAGAGTATTCATTCGAGTAATGAGTTGTTTTATTTGGAATAAAAAAGAATCACAATTCAATAACTCTTAGTATATCTAAATTTGAGTTTATTTTTTCCACTCAAGCTACTATACAAATTTTGTGGATAAAGACTCAATTAAAAGATCTACTAGTTGAAGTGTTATAATTGTTCATGGGTTACGATAATCAATGTAAATCGAATCTGACTAGGAATATGATTTAATATTCTATCTCAAAAATAATGATATAAAATATAATTTCCTAAAATAGATTTTGGACAAGAATTAATTCAATATAAATTATTTTTCTAAAATGGAATAAGTTGCTAACATTTTCAAGAAACCTTTTCTGACGGAATAATTTTCTAGATTGAGGTTGAACATGGTAGTCAAACCACATTCTCATCAAGGTTGAGTTATGTGTTTTTTCCCACTCATAACATACCATTGGATAGTGTTTTCATAAGGAGAATTATTTTATAAATTTCAAATTTTGGAACAATATGAAAAGTGGGAGTTTTGGGTATGCTATGAATCCAACATTTTAAGTGAGTGTAATTTTATCACTAGTCAATGGAGTGGTTGTTGGAATGAACATTTTTTGCTTTCTAATAAAGTGGAAGAAGTGAATAAGTTTCTATGTTTAAAAGATAAGGAAGTTACCATAATAACTATTTTGGACTACATGGTTTTATGTCAATAATTATTGTTTCTTATAATGTATTCTATCATGTAGGATAAGAATTATTGACAGGTGATCCATATCTTTACATTTCAATGTTCAGTGGTTTATGAAACTCGGTTGACAAAAAAATCAAAGGGAGGAGATTGTTAGGACCATGGTGATATGAATTAATATCAAATTCAGGTATTGACATTGGTTGTCAAGGAATATTAAGAAGAATTGATAATCACCTCACTTGGTATTTAATGATAACTGAATTGACCCTATATTCAAGAAGTAAGACTTACAATTCTTGAAATTATCAATCTGATTATGAAAGAATCATTCTAGAAGTATAGGTTCCTCCGATTTTCCCTTAGTTTGATATGATCATATGGGGTTGAATTAGAGTATGCATGAAAATGTTATAAATTTGATGATTTTTTTTTGTTCATGGAGTTCTCATAAATCATAAGAATTTTTAAAATTTTCCATCTATGATAGATGATAGAATGGTTGAGAAAAGGTTCTAGAGATTTTATTTTGTCTGTTTGTAATGATGTTCATCCTATTCAGGATTTGTAAGAGAGAATGATATTGATAGAGGAATGGGAAGTAACAATACATTCCAATGGATATTTGATGATGGTGAATATGATCCTCATTATAATCAAAGTCTTGAAAGAAGTTATGATTCAATATATTTTCTTGAAATAAGGATGTTACCAATGTCAACTTTTCTAACACCAATCCATCATGTTCAGTGGTCCAACATAACCATCAATGAATGAATTGTTCCCATAAATCCCAATGGTAAAGGAATTTAAATAGTCGAAAATGATTAAAAATATAATGATAGATATTGATCAATTATAATCAAACACTTCTCTGGAGAGACATAAATTTTTCTTTCATCGCATTGAGGCTCATTGTAATGTCAATCTGAATTTGAATTAGACTTGAGATTGGTCAGAGTGTGAAGACAATGGTTGGGTGTGTTGTCAAAAAGGGGATCTTGAATTTTGAAGACCTTTTTTCTATTAGTTAGTATAGAGGATCGTAATGAAGAAATTGTACATAGCCAATTGGATTGGATAATTGGAATCAACCATTTGTTTTTTAAGAAAGAAGGTTGGGAGATAATGTGTTAAGAAGATTCCAGAAGGCTCGAGATGAAATGAGAGGAGTTTATAATAGTTTATGATAGTCAAGATGCACACAAAATTCAAGGTAACATGAAAATATCTATAATTTGGTTGAGTGTGAATGTTTTTAGGAATTCCGCCCAAACGAATTTTGGGCGGTGCATAAAAACGCTATTAGCATATTTTTATTTTCAAATAAAATGTACTATTAAAGATATATAGAGATAAGGATTAACTCTATAGTGAATAAGGGTTTTAGAATTATTTTTTTTGGAAAAAATAACATAGACCAAAGTGAAATGAGAAGATAAAAGATTTCAATGCATTATATTGATCAATATATTAAACTGATTATCATATTAAGCAATTTATGATATTCATGTTGTTCTTTTATTTGGATAGATTATCATATTGGGGTATTATGACTCCGGAATAAATATTTTATAATTGTATCAACCATATTGTGATATATTTTTATTTTCTTATTGACCAATAAGACTGGGAAAATAAAAATAGGAGAATCAGATGGGGAAATCAAAATGAATTGTATATCAAATTTTTCAATGTTATTATTTAAATTTGTGGAATGAAATCCTTAATAGGAGGTGACTGTTCATTCATTTTAATGGAAACATAAAAAGGAAACATATCACTGATGCACCTTGTCCCCCTCTACATGAAACCAATATCTGGACTAGGTACTTTTAGTATATGTAATGGATTTGTTATATATATAAAAAATATTTATATTTGGAACAAATTTTGTACATGAGACATGTTTTTTAGTATGGAGTGTTGATAGTTTATAGCCGTTATGTGATAAATAATATCGAAGGGGCCTTTAAAATGAGGAAATATAAATTATTTCTTCCCATGCCTTTATGTTCCCTCCATGGAGATATTTTGAGGAATAATTTATCACTAACATCAAATTCTAAGACACATAGGGAATTTTAAGAATATATATTCTAACAATTTATAGTTTCTCTCATAGGTGGTGGAATTTCATGGAAAATGCTTATCATATATTAAAACATCACTAGTGGAAGATGATGATTCAAGACTCATTTTAAGTCCATAGATTAATATATTAATATATAATATAGAGTTTGAATTGTATTTTCATATTTACCATCGGTTTAGGGATGATATATCCAATGGAATTTTTAATTTTTGTTTATTTCCATTTGAGGGATTTACTATAACATTGATGCGTACATCATATCTCGATCCAACATAATTGATATTCATGTTACATAAATCTCGAACACTTCATAGATATGTATGACTACATTATAATTGAGTGATATGTCTTCACGAATAGTAATGATTTGATTAGTATTTTAAAATATGATACACCAAAACATGTATGGAATTGTTTCCTTTATATATCCTTAAAATACCAATGTAAAATTCTCTTATGATGTATCCAATTTCCATGCAAGTATGGGAAATTAGTTCATTATTTCCCTTGGACGTTTTTCATTCTATCATATATTTTTGGAGAAAAAAATGGCTATTTATTCAACAATATTCTTTGTTCATATCATCCAAATATAATTTATCTAAGGGATAACTATACATTTTTTTCATTCATTTTTTATGGAGAGTTTTGGGCTATGGAAATCATATAATAGATCAATTTTTATCTTAGTATTAGGTGGTACCCAAAATCCTACCCCATATCATACTAATCATTTATTATAGAGTTTTAAATATGAGATTTTTTCATTCCTTATTGCATACATCGTCATTTATATCTATAAATCATCAATTTTCACCACCATAGTAATCTTTAATGTATATTATTAGGGGAAATTATATGAATTTTGTTTTTCTTTATCTTGAATTTTTATTTCTTTTTCCATTCTTGGATCATTTAAAAAGATTATGTCCCTTTATATCCACATCATCAATATTTTAACAGGATCCCTTCTAATCATATATTACAGTAATTTATTTTTTAAAAATATAAGAGATTGAAAAATCATATTATTTGATTATATCCAATAATATTCAATGGAATAATTTGATATCATCATGTTGTAATACATATTTTAGAGTTCTATGGATAATATATAAGTAACACTTAAATATATAGGGATAATTCTTCTAGATCAATATATAAAAGATTACCATCACTAACTCTAGATCATTATTTTTTTAATTAATCTCAAGTAACTTTAAATACCTTGAACCGGAGAAAATCACTTATTTATTATTTTATATTTAAACACCCCATTATTATCTTGAAGGTATCATTATATGTCAAACATACTTCCACTTTTTTGGTAGTGTGAGTAGATGTGTTTTCACTAGCCCCTTATTTAAATCCTTGAATTTTTGTTGTAATACATATGTATAGAAAAAATAATCATTCATGTTTTCATAGTAAATGGGTTTTTAAAATATGTTGTATTTATGAAAAACCATCGATAATACCAAATAAATCAAATAATAATATAGATTCGTATCATTTTTTTGTCTAATCAATTCATCAATGACCATATTCATTAATAGATACACATATATCTTTTTCATTATGGGATTTTTTTTCCAGAAATGTGAATTCATTCATCTAGAATTCAAATATTCAATACTCTTCTCATAACTCATTTTTAATGTATTTTTTTATAATTATAAATTTTTCTTCATTATCATGATTTATTTTTAAAAATATGACAATAAAACACACATATATATACCACTAAATTTAGTATTTTATTCTAAAAATACTCTATTCATTATGTTGAATAATATTTCTAGATAATTAGTGAGTCTAAATGGAATTACCATAAACTCATAATGTGAATTTTCTCTAAAAATTTAATTCAAGGGAAACCCCATTTTTGGAAATTAAATTACTTATATCACAATAAAAGATAAATATTTGATAAATAAAAATCCACATGAATTTTATAAAAATATTCATTAATATATGCCAAAAAGTATTTTATGATATTATTAACCTCGTGATAACCAATAAAATGATACATCGAACCATCCATCATTTTAAAAGATATGTCTTAGTGAGACCCATCAGTAAGAACTGTTTAAAATAAAACACTTTTCAAAGTGTTCTTACTATTTATTATTAATCACTTCATGATCAATAGTTACCATTCTATAGGAGCACATTGATATGGGAAAATATCATGTATATGTTATTTAGTGATATTAACCAATAAAAAAGGATTACGACTAGGAAACTATTTTTGGAATAAATTTTCCTATTTACAAGTAATTGAATAATTTTCAATGATAATCCTTTTCCGTATCTCAAAATTTTCCCCCATGTATACATTACTATAAAAGGATATCGATTGTTTAGAATTATTTTCTAGGGAGATTTGAAATTTTCGTTTAATTTTTATAGAATTTTAGGATGCTTTGGTTATATAAAAAGATCCCCCTCACAAAATAGTGTTAAGTCAATAAGGTTTTCTTTATGACTTTTCCATTCCTTCTTGTTTTGAAAATCACAAACACCTTATAATTAAGAAAAACTATATTTTACTTCTATTATGAAAATTTCCCTCCGTATGGATATTTACCCTACCTATATTTCAATATACATATCAATATTTTTCATAAGGATAAAAATCGGATTCATATCTAAAACCTCGGAATCATATAATAGTTATATATAAAGCATTCTGTTTTAGGATCCGAATTCTAGATACGATCTCTAATGAAGTTCCACTCCGAATTCTGGATACAAAATCTAATGAAGTTCCACTCCGAATTCTGGATACGAAATCTAATAAAGTTACATTCCGAATTATGGATACGAACTCTAATGAAGTTCCACTACGAATCCTGGATACGAACTCTAATGAAGTTTCATTCCGAATTCTGGATACAGACTCTAATGAAGTTCCATTCCGAATTATGGATACAATCTCTCATATAGTTTGACTCTGAATTTTGGATACGAACTCTCGTATAGTTTGACTCTGAACTTCTATTAGTTTGACTCTGAACTTTTATGATTTCGACTCTGAACATCTATTAGTTCGACTTTGAACTTTTCTAAGTTCGACTCCGAACTCTGTAAGTTCAGATTCTTAATTCTAGTGATACCAGACTTCGAATTTCTTTATAAATTCAGACTCCTGATTTCTATAGAATTCAGGTTCCGAATTCCATAAAAATAGAATCCGAATATCTCTTTATTATAGACTCTGAATTCCATTTTTGTTAGAATTCGAACTTTTGTTTGATTACATTCCGAACTTCAGTTTTACTTATTCTTACAGTTGTTTCATTATAAAACGATGTCATACTTTTAGTTACACATGTTTTTTTATAAAACGATATTTTCCATTCTATTTTTAACTAACCATTGGTTGAGTGACACGTGTATAGGTCCCTCCGAAATTCAAGGAGAAATATGACCGTTGGAGGAGGGAGCTGACCATTGGAGTTTCACCTATAAGTAGGAGCTCATTTGAAGCTTCAATAAACACTACAACTTTGACACAACTTGTGCTTACATGTTGTCGAAGTGATTTCTAGATAGAGAGGCTCTTATCAACTCTCAAAGCATCATGCAGAAAATTTGAATGGTTTGTTCAAACTTTTCCTTGTGCAAACTTACTTCGTGCTAATCCGATTGTTTCTGATTACAATCGAGGACTTCTGTGGATAGGAAGACAGAGGTTCCAACACCTTGAAGTTGAGGGCTTCCTTGCTGAGGAAGATAGAGGTTCCGACTACCTGATAGTTGATGACTTGCGGGGACAAAAAGATAGAGACTCTGATATTGGTATCGAGGGATTACCCTGCTGTGGGTAAGACAGACTTTCTTGAAAGTATAAATCAAGGGACCTTTCTCCATGGTTGTTGGATACCCTTCTCTTTGGGTTAAAATATTTATATCATGTTACTTATTTTTGTTACAAGTATTTCCACCGAATTTTGTATTGTATGGAAAGTATGATCTTATTTTATTTCCTTAAACTTGTACTCTGACTTAGTTAGATTCTATATGCTTTAAGTTTGAATCACATATTGTAAACTTTGGTTAAGTTTCATTTTCTGGATCCATATTTTTAGAACTTGTTTTTCAGAATCACTTTCCAGATTTAAGCAAGTGTATAGAACTAGAAGTTTGTAACTTCATACTTTGTCCCAATCATTCAATTGGTTTTAGAGGTGTTTTGAATTTTCTTAGTTTAACTTTGTTAAACATAGATATTTCTTTTTTTTATAAAAAATTTTAATGTGTACAATTTACCCCCCCCCCCCTTTCTTGTATATTGAGCATCAACATCGATATTTTGATCCTACAATTGGTATCAGAGCAGGTCTCTGAAATAATTATACTTACATATAAGTTTTTCTTGCTCAGCATTCATTGTTCTATATTTTTTTCCTTAGGAATATTCTCCTTGAATATAAACTTTTTTTATTAATATGTTTTTGTGTGGAAATAATTTTAAAGATGGTAGGAATCAATGCTGGTTCCATCAAAAACCTAAATCCTACAAGACCACCACTTTTTGATGGTAATGATTATGAATATTGGAGAGAGCGAATGAAGACTTTCGTTATCAATACTGGGGTAGATAACTTTGTCATGCTTATTGGTGGATACAAAATTCCTGACAAGGAAGTAAGTGCTTTCACAAACCAAGAGAAGCATTAATACCAACTCAACTATAAGGTACAAAATAATTTATTATGTTCAATGAATAAGAACTTATATAGACAAATTTCTTCTGGTGAAACAGCTAATAGCATATAGATGAAAGTTGAAGTTACTCATTTTGGTACATCTAATGTGATTGAGACCAGAAGAGCTATACTTAGAGCTGAGTATCATGGTTTTAACTTTCCTTATAGAGAACCAATATGAAAAGTGCAACAAAGGTTTATGACTATCGTGAATAGCTTATAATCTATGGGAGAAAACGGTTTGGATGATGAATCTCTTGTTGACAAGATCATTGATATTATGCCCAATGAGTGGGAATCAAAGAGAACATTTATTGATGAAAAAAAAGGTGACTCAAATTTCACTTGATGAGTTGTTTGGAACTCTTCTCCAACATTAGACAAGGATGAAGAGAGATGTTGACAACATAAAAAATAAGAATGGGAATGGTACTGTTGATTTTACAACAACTTCAAATCACATGAAAGCTAAGACTCCTGAGAGAGTATCTAGATCAATATCTAAGATGGTTGTTATCCAATCCTAATCTATTGATAGTGATGTCTTAGAAAACTAGTTAGCTAATCTTGCTCAAAGGATGAACACGATAGATGGATAGAGAAATTTCCAATACAAGTATAAGAAGAAGGATAGGAATGATAAGAAAGATAGAGAGGTAACATTCTAAGAATGTAAAAGAGCTGGACACATTAAACTTGATTACCATATGCTCAAAAGAAAAGAGAAGAAAGAAAAACATACTAAATGCAGCAGAAAGAAGTACTACAAGTCCAAATCTATGAATTTTCTAAAAGCTGATGATACATGGAGTGCCAGTGGTGGAGACTCTTAAGATGAATCTTCGGATTATGAATATTATTTACAGAAGAATCTTGGTCTTATAGCTAGATTACCGATTAACAATCAATTTTTTAAATGGTAATTCTTTTGTCAAAGACCAAAGCATAATTTATTGAAAATTAAGAAAGTTACAAGAGACTGAAAGAGGGGATTTTTTTACAATCTCTATCAAAAAGAGCAAATAAATCAGTAGGCAAGGAGTTCATCCAAGTCATGCGCTGGTGAACTCTTTTTTTGGAAAGAGCATCAGCAATGGAATTCACTTCACGGTATGTATGTGTAGCTATAAAATCAATCCCATGATGCGAGTTAAGGCAGTTCATCCAATGAGTAGTATGCTTCCAGGCCAGTGGCATTCGTACATTCAAGATGGCAAGAATGATAGTGGTTGAATCACTCTCAATCCATAACTTCCTCCAACATCTTTGAAGAGAAAAGTCAACAGCATGGATGACACCCAACAATTTCGCCTCCAGCAATGTTGAGTGACCACATCCGATGTAGAAACAGCACTGACACTGACCAGCAGAATCTCTGAAAATAGCTCCGCAACTGGAAGGGCCTGGATTTTCTTTGGAAGCACCATCAACATTGAATTTGATCCATCCTGGCATTGGAGCCTACCAGAAAACTTCAATGGTGAGTTTGGGCTTTGGGTAAATGCCAGGAACTCGGAGGCGGTGACGGATCTCAATGTCCCCAACTGAGTTGTTGTAGTAGTCTTTTTGAATGGAAGCAGCTTCCTTGAACTGATTATCAATCATTACGTTATAGCTAAGGTACAAAATGGTGAGTCATTTAACAATGTTTTTTTAAATGATAATGATAGTAAATATTATAACTCTTCTGATGAAAAATCTTCTTCTGATGAAGAAAATACTTTACCTCCCTATGAATAAGTTTCTAGTTTTTCTGAATTTTTTAATATTGAGAAATCAAAACTTATGTTAAAGCATTATAAGGAAACCTCTAGGAATACTATTCTAACTAAGGAAGTATAATATCTTTCTAAATATCTTGATAATAAAAATTCTGATTTTATAAGTATTTCAAAAAGTATTGAGGAAGTAATTTCTGAGAAGAATGAACTTTCTAATGATCTTGAAAATGTAATTTCTAAGAAAAGGGTATTCGAGCCTAGATCTAGTTCCAAATCTAATTATCTTGTAGATAAAAACATGGTTATAAAACTCAAGTTCGAAATATTTTCCTTAAATAAGTGTTTGTCGAACTTTACCCTAGGTAATGAAAATTTTTATAAGATGTATTCACAAATACTACCTTTACGAAACAAATCTGGATTTGTTTATACCCATGAAAAATCATATTTTTGTAACAATTATTTTGTTCCTCAAAGTGCCCCATTTTGCACAAAGTGTCAATGTGGTTGTCACTGGGCAAAGAATTGTTCTTTAAACCAAACCAATCTTTAGGTTTTCATAAGTCTTATTTTTCTAAGAAGATGTGGGTTCCAATAATTTTGTTATTGGGAAATCTCGGATCCAAACATGTTTGGATTCCGAAACTCTAATTTTTTTCTTATTTTCAAGATGATAAAATAAGTACCAGCAGCAATACTTGGTACATGGATAGTGGATGTTTCTGTCATATCACTGGTAACAAAAACTATTTTATAAAGATTATCAAGA
The DNA here is from genome assembly GCA_963277665.1 of Viscum album. Taxonomy (NCBI): domain Eukaryota; kingdom Viridiplantae; phylum Streptophyta; class Magnoliopsida; order Santalales; family Viscaceae; genus Viscum; species Viscum album. Next base: position 112,711,044 of record OY728151.1, read on the forward strand.
TGAAAGGAGGAAAAGTCACTTTTGGAGATAATGCCCAGGGATAAATTATTGGTATAGGTAACATTGTTCTTCTTGGAAAAACATTGATTTCAAATGTTTTGTTTCTTAATAGAGATAAAATTATTTAGTTTATCAGAACGCAAGATCAACTTCCAGGGATTTTCACAAAATCCTTACCCTCTGATACATTTGAATACATTAAACAGAAATTAGGAATGATTACCATGATGTAATCTTCCTTCATTAACTTCTTGTTGAACCATTATCCTTATAGTAATAGACTATTTTTCAAAGGGGGGTACATATTTTATGAGTCTTTGAATATTTTTCATAATGAGTTTTGGAAAAAAAATTATGAGCCTTTCAAAAAATTTCAGAATCAAATTTTTCGTAAAGAAGTTTTCATACTGAAATTTTCGTAACAATGTTTTTGTACTAAGATTTTTCGTACTGAGAATTTTTGTACTGAGAATTTTCGTACTGAGAATTTTAATACTGAAAAAATTTTGTAATAAGAATTATTTTCTTTATGAGAATTTTCGTAATGGTTTTTCATACTCATATTTTTTCGTAGTGAGTTTTTCATAGTGAATTTTTCGTGATGAGTTTTTCATAGTCAAATTTTCATCAAGAAGAATATTAACTGTTACGAATATACTTTCCTAGCTAGTTCGAAAGGTATGACTTCCTTACTTATGTTTTCGTAGTCACTTTTTGTTGATGGTACTTTCTTTTTCTTATAAAATTACTCAGATTCATTTCTTCTTAAATCCGAATGTTTTTGTTAAAACCTCAAAAGATCGGATTCTAGATTTACATGGGGATTTGATTACAACCGTCAGATCAGATCATATATGTTTACAACTGTTAGATTTTTTTTGGAAGCTGAAAGGTCTGCTCCATCGCCTATATAAAGGGAACCCCGAGGGTTGTCCCACATAGTTTTCAAGTTCTAGCGTGTCGAAGCACTGCATCAGTTGTTAAATGACATTCTGAATCCTTCAAAGATCCTCCATTCTGAATGACTGTAGAAGCTACTTCACAAGATATGTCTACCTCTAAGCTAATTTCAAAATGGAAAGTGTACAAGGAAAGGTTGGTTCATCACAAATTTTACAAGTATGATTCTCTTATCTCCATGAACATCAAATTGAATGGTTGGGAAGATGCATGTGTATCCAAGACAAGTGATAAAGATGTAGTCTATCTTGAGTTTCTTACAGAATTCTATGAATCAGCAAGCTTATATGAGGAAGAGGGAAGAGAAATTTTTTATTTCCAGTCTTATAGGATGTCTTACAAACTTACTTACACTAAGGCAGCAATCTTGGTAGGGCTAGCATATGATGGAGAAGTTTAATTTTGCTCACATAAACTTCTGGATGTACAAGGCAGATTTGTTAAGGTGATGGCCTTATAGTGTCTTGGGATTTATGATGTAAAGACATCCAAGATTGATCACCCTTCTCCTAATAATTGGAATCTTCAAATTTGGGTACACAGTTTATTGGTTCCGAGAAAGAGTGATAAAGATACTCTGAAGAAAAGTTACATATATTTCTTAGAATTCTTGGTGAATCTATGAAAAATCAATCTGATGAGGCATGTTCTTGTCACGATCAAGAATATCAAGGAAGGAAATTTGAGAGCTCAAATCATCATGTACCCTACCTTACTATCAAAGATGATAATTCAGTGTCTTGATTCTTTCAACATTGCATGTGTGTCTATGATTCGAAATTGAAAGGTTATGCTTATAATTGATGATACCTTGGAAAGGATGAATATGGATTATTCCAAGGAAATAGAAGTGTTTTATAATTTTCCAGAGGAATAGGTTGAAACCAATCCGCAAATTGTAGACAAGGTTGAGCCAGTGAAGAACGTTACTAAGAATAGGAAGCAGAAGGAAGCAGTTGCTAAAGGCAAGACTCCCAAAGCTAAGGAAACCCAATCCGCACCTCCCAAGATGAAAAAATGGAAATCTTATCCAGATGAGGTGGCTGGTAAATGGAGGGAAGATAAGGAAAAAATGAATGAAGGGGATCCACAGTTCGAATTAGACCCTGCTAAGGCTAAGAAATCAAGAGAAAAATCTGCAGATGAGTTAGAGAAACAAGAAAAAGAGAAGAAGATGAAGAAGAAGATGTTTGACGCTGAAGTTGTTTAATCTCTGTTAAAATCCACAGAAATAGCTTCGGAGAAGATTCCTATTCCAGAAGATTTTGATTTCCAACCATTACCAGAGACCCCTGGGAAGAAGTATTTCACTCAGGAAACATTCAATGGGAATGAAGTAGTTGAAGAACTAGAGAAAGCAGCTGGTAAAGATGTAGAGGAAGAACATGTTGACGAAATTGAAGAAAAAGAATAAATAGATGATGGAAGTGATGATCTGGATGAATTGATCAAACAAGTTGAGGATTATCAAGAAAAGGCCGATTCTTTAAATCTAGTCACTCCCGGAAAGGGTGTTGACAAACATTCTAAGGCATATGATATTGAGGAAGTTGAAAAGGAAAATGAGTTGTCTGAGGAGGAAATATATGGGAATAATTTTCTTGAAGAAGGAGTAGAGAAGGAGAAACTACATGAAGACACGATTGTTCAAGTATCTAAATCCGAGGAAGAGTCTCATGATTAAGAACCCATTCCAAAAGTTTATAAGGGGGAGAAAGAGCTTATTGACACCCCAACATAAGATATAATAATGAAGAAGGATGTTACTAGTTCTTCGAGAATAATGTTGGTGGATATTAATGAACAAAAATCCCCAAGAAAAGTGTCTGACTCCGAATCATTAGCACTAGGTCATGACTTTTTTGTTGAGTCTTTGAAGAAGTTGGTGGACACCGTTCCAATTTTTCCCACCATAGACTCTAGATGCCAGATGATGCAACATAGTCTGAATCAGAAGTCAGAATTTCTTTCTATGATAATGGATAAGTGTGTGAAGATTTAAGAAGATCATAGAAATTTCCTTATCAATTATGATTTCCACAGGAAATCTTGCAGCAAATTCACTTTGTGATCTAAGAAAGTTGATGAAGTCATGGCCTAGTTTGATCATTTTCAAAATGATGTTAAAGATTATTTTAACACCAAGGATTCCAAAGTGAAAGATCTTCAAGAGAAGCTGATCCTTGAGAAAAATTCTCAAAATCATAAAGTGAAGGACATGAATTGTAAGGTTAACTCTCTTGCTCAAAACTTGAAAAGGGATAGAGATCTTCGGATTGATCTCGAAGAAAATCTTGTAAAGTAAGATGATGTTCATAAAGCACAATCTGAGGCCCTGAAAGGTCAAGATGAAAGGATAAAAGCTTTGGAGAAGCAAGTTGAGGAGGACCAGAAATACTTGAAGAAGCTGAAAACATTATTGAAAAAGTTAATCCCAAAGGAAAAGGAGGAAAAATAGACTAAATCCAATCATTTGTTGCATTTCATCTTCCTTGTAAAAATTCTTCCAATCATAATAGAACTGTGGTTTCTTGTTTTCCTTGCATGTCTTTACTAATATTTCACGTATCATATTTCTTTTCCATTTCCTCAATTGTTTTTGAAAATCACTATGGGGTAGAAGGAAAAAGAACTACTCAAAATAGGGATAAGGGAAAAATTTCTAAGTGAAGAACTATCCTTAAGTAAGGGGACGTTCTTCAGTACGAATTTTTCCATTTCCAATGATAATGAAAGCTCCACTTCTGAAATTCAGAATACAATCCTTAGAGTTCTAATGCCTAAGGGGGATTTAGTTGTATTCATCATCATCTATGAACAATGGGAGATAAGTTTTAATTTCAAAGTCTATGAAAGTTTTTCTAAGGTCTTATGTTCTTTTTTGTAAGGTTGTATGAGCATTCCAAAAAGGGGGATATTGTTGAGTCAGTAAGGTTTTCCTTATGGATTTTCCATTCCTTCTTGTTTTGAATATCAGAAACACCTTATACTTAAGCAAAACTATATTTTACTTTTATAAGGAAAATTTCCCTCCTTATGGAAATACACCCTAACCTAGATTTCCTTATACATATAAATATTTTTCATAAGTAGAAAAATCGGATTCATACATAAAACCTCGGAATCATATAATACGTAGATATGAAGAATTCTATTTTAGGATCTGAAATCTTGATACAAACTCTAATGAAGTTCCACTCGGAATTCTGGATACGAACTCTAATGAAGTTCCATTCCGAATTCTGGATATGAACTCTAATGAAGTTCCACTCTGAATTCTAGATACGAACTCTAATGAAGTTCCATTCTGAATTCTCGATACGAACTCTAATGAAGTTCCATTTTGAATTATTGATACGAACACTCATATAGTTCGACTCTGAATTCTGGATATGATCTCTCATATAGTTCGACTCCGAAATTCTATTAGTTTGAATCCTAAATTTTATGAGTTCGACTCATAACTTCTATTAGTTTGACTCTGATCTTCTATAAGTTCTACTCCGAACTCTATAAGTTCAGATTCTGAATTATAGTGAAACTATACTCTGAATTTCCACAGAAAATTGGACTTTGTATTTCTAAAGCATTCATGTTCTTAATTCTTGTAAAACAGATTCCGAATATCTCTTTATTATAGGCTCTGAATTCCATTTTGGTTATACTCTATACTTTTGTTTTTTCACATTACGAATTTCATTTTTACTTATTCTTACAGTTGTTTCATTATAAAATTATGTTGTGCTTTCAGTAACACATGATTTGTTATAAAATTATGTCGTCCATTCTGTTTGTATCTAACCGTTGGCTGAGTGACACGTGTGCAGGTCCCTCCGAAATTCAAGGAAATATATGACCATTAGAGGAGGGAGCTAACTGTTGGAGCTTTGCCTATAAATAGGAGCTCATTTTAAGCAGCAATAAACACAACAACTTTGACAAAACTTGTTCTTACATGCTATTGAAGTGATTTCTATAGAGAGAGGATCTTATCAACACTCAAATCTTCATGCAGAAAGTTTGAACGGCTTGTTCATACTTTTCCTTGTGCAGACTTTCTTCGTGCGACTCTGATAGTTGCTGATTATAATCAAGGGTTTCTGCGGATAGGAAGACAGAGGTTCCATCACCTTGAAGTTGAGGGAATCCCTGTTGAGGAAGACAGAGGTTCCGACTACCTGATAGTTGTGGACATGCGGGGATTAAAAGATAGAGACTCTGATCATTGTATCGAGGGCTTACCGAGGTGTGGGTAAGACAGACGTTCTTTAAAGTATAAATCAAGGGACCTTTATCCAAGGTTGTTGGATACCCTTCTCTTTGGGTTAAAAGATTTATATCTTGTTACTTGTTTTTGTTAAAAGTATTTCCACAGCATTTTGTATTGTAAGGAAAGTATAATCTTTTTATATTTCCTTACACTTGTACTCTGACTTAGTTTGATTATATATGATTTAAGTTAGAATCTCATATTTTAAACATTGGTTAAGTCTCATTTTCCCGATACATATTTTCAGAACCTATTTTTCAGAACAAATTTCCATTTTTAAGAAAGTGTATTGATCTAGAAATTTTTAACTTCATACATAGTCCCAATCTTTCAATTGTTGTTTGAGGTGTTGTGAATTTTCATAGTTTTTCTTTGTTAAAATTAGATCTTTCTTTGTTTAAGGAAATTTTTAATGTGTACAATTCACCCCCCTCTTGTATATTGAGCATGTACATAGATATTTTGTTCTTACAAATAGAAGATATTTTCATATATAAGGGAAACCAGTTAACTATCAATATAGCATAAAATCACACAAAAGAGACCATATATATATTCATAGGATGGTTCAATCCATAAATTTTATTTTTGGTGTATTTATATAATATTGATTCATTGATTTCACTGTATTTTTTCACTATTAAATTACCCTTTGTTTTTACAGGTGGTGATTAAATATTTCTAGATAACATTCATGATATGAATGAATATGAATATCAATAAATAAATAATACATTTTATATTTGTGAGTGGATATTAAGTATATGTGTATGAACATGATTTATGTTATAGTCGTATTATAAAGTGTGAATAATTTTTTGCATGAGAATATTCATACCTGTATGAATATGATGAAAAGTTATTATCATAGAAATAATTACTCATCAATTACATATAAATCCTAACATATAACTTCATAATTTACAAAATATGTTATTTATTGTTCATTTACTATTTTTTTCTATATAACTCCCCTAAACTAACATGAAATAATTTTGATACAAATTATAATGAAAAACAACTTATAAGAATATAGAGAAATAATTTTTAGCTTAAATATCCACAAACATCGCTCATAAAACTATAAATTTAGCTACTTTGGAAAATTAGAGACATAAAAGACCACCTTCTACATGAACTATTTTAGTTCTTTCTATCTTAATTCCTTTATCTGAGAGGTCACTATAATCATATCAGTGAAATATTTATCTAGGGGATATTGAAAAATAATAGGTTATCCACAAACCAAATAAGGTTGTTAAATAGGATAAAAATTGGGTAATATATCCTAAGAGATTCTAAATAAAGGAATGTAATCATAAGGGTTCATAAACAGTCACATCAGAATGAGGAATAAGTTAATAAACATCATAGGATAATGGTAATCATGAGAACAATTAAAAATATAACAAGCATAAACTAGGTAAAAAAAATATGTTCATACTCAACTATAAGACACAAATGTATTATAGAAAATTCTAATTGTATCATTCCCAGGAATAACATTTTCGACAATCATAGTTTTATCATACCTAAGAATAATATTATGGAAAAATATAATCATTTTAATCATGTTCCCAAAGATCTCTTGACATATAAATAACTAAAAAATAGATTTTGGGGATATATAATTATGTGTACTCTCAATATCATAATAAAACATTTATACGTGTTCCGAATAGAAATGAAACACAAATAGTCCTAAAACATGAAATATACTGATGATAATGAGATAAGTAAAATTTCAATTCCATACATTATTAAATAGTACGTTATTTTATAGAATAACATCAAAATAAGTTATTACGGTCCCTAGTATAATTATTATAAAATAATGGATCATTGGCCATGAAAATTGATCTCAATATAAAGGAAAATCATTATAAAATATGAAAAAGAGTTCCGATTATCAAACTCTATTATTAGTAATTTATAAAATGTGTGAATAATATTGAATATTGATAAGAGATTAAATTTTCTATAAAACCACAAATAATCAAAAAAATTGGTAAAACATTGATGTTTTTAAGACTTAATAATGAGAAAATAATATTAATTATAGAATAACTCAATGAAAATAATTTTGGTGAAAATAGAGAGGACACGGAAAAGACTCCCATAAAATGATAACTAACATTATCTAAAATAAATAACAAAATGTAATAAATAATTGAAAGCATATAACTATAAATATAAAAAAATTATACATAAATAAAATAAATTAAGTACATTAGAATAGTAGAAATAGTAAGAGGTAATGGGAGAGTGATCAAGAATATAACATTAAATATGATAAAGAGTTGGAAGAAACCACTACCGTTAACCTACAAATAAATTAAATACTCCACTTACATCTTAAAAACTAAATATTAATTAATTAAATACTTGATTAATTATAGTAATCAAATTTAGTGCATCCCTTAAAAAATTTCATAAGATTTATTCATTTATTTAATTTATATTATTCATGTCAAATGTTTTAATTGTGATTCATTTAGGGATAGAAAACTACATTAATGTATATCATATTATTGATGGTTACATTTTAATGTCTCTATAAGATCTAGAAATTTCATGGAATATTGATCATGTTTTCAACAATATTAGGGGTTTAATAATTTTGTAGATAAATATAATTTTTTCAATCATTCACGATAAGGTTTTTCATGATGGTTACTAATGATTGAAATTTATAAATATGACACCATTATTATAATGTTTATTTTTTATTTTATGAATTAATGTCATTATTATATTATATTCAATCGTAAATTAAATTTTTATGGATATCTATAACATTCATAATTTGAAAAATAAATAAACCCAATTAATTTTGTGTGTGTAAAACAACCCCAAGTGATACATTTTTTTAATGATTATTTAAAAAACAATTTGAAAAAGTGTTGAATGTTAATGTTTCATGAAAATATAAATGTAAAATGGTTAGTATTTTTAATGTAACTTTTTTATAACATCATGTTATGTATTGTGTAAGAAGTAAATTGAATATGGAACATGTGTTTTGAAAACAATAAATTGCATGGATTTGAATATGAAAAAAACATTACGTTATACCTTTAGTTGTCTCCTTTAGATAGAATGTAAATCCATTAGTAGAGGAAAATTCACTGAAAAATTTTATTTAGGTCATTTATAGTAATGTATAGAAAGTAATTTTAGAGGATTATTTAATACTAATGTGTATTATGGGTGATTTTAATGGGTCATAGGATGGGGTGTTTGAATATTAATGGGGGTGTCTATTTTATAAAATAAAGTATATAATATTTTATTAAATTAGACAAAAAAGTAATATTATTTAGTAATTTGAATTTTATTGGATTACGAATAAAAATATAGTATTCTTTTCATTTAAAATCAATCCAAAGTAATAGAAATCATAGGTTTAAATGTTGGATTTTTATTAAATTTTATGTTCATTATAAGTCATCTAATGTTTGATATTTTATGTTGTATGATGTCATTGAATGTTCGTGAGTAGTTTGATGAGAGAATAACTCAAAAAACTCTTGCGACATTGGATATGATATTTTGAAATAGAAACATACATTTATCTGTGTCTATAGGATTTCTATAATTTATTTTAATATATTAACAATGAGATTTGAAATGGAAATGATCGATATAGTATATAAAACTAAATTTCATTGAGGTTTAAAAAATAGTTATCAAAGAAAACCAAGAATTGTTAAAATATAATGAAATACAATTCACTGGGAATTTGTAAAGATTGTTTTCAAATGAGGATTAATTGAAAGATGGATATGAAGTGGACCACATTCCAGCAGAGTTTGTATTGGGATTTCAATATCCATAAACAGAATTAGGTTGCCTTCAATTAGAAATTTTAAAGTTGTATTTGATATTTATTGACAACTAAAAGAATATATATAAAATTATTATCAATTATATAGAAGTATTATAGAAGGATAGTTAAAACTAGTACCTCTAGAAGCATCATTATTTAATGGGAAAAATTCTTAAGTATTATGTTTTCTAGAGATAAAAGTACTTAATAATTATAAACATTTATTTCTGATTAGAATTGTCTATTAATAATTAGTAACACTTATGATAAATTTATCATATTTTGAAATAATTATTATTAATAAAAATCAATGGTAATTAATAAAAAGTAGTAAAAATTAGAAATATTTTTTTACTTATTAATAGAAAATAGTAAAGATTAAAAATAATTCTTCGCTTCTTCTATCATATTAGTCTTAACCCATATTTCATGTGAATTTTTTGTATTTAATAAATCTTATAATCACTTATTATAGTGTATCTCTTAGTTTAATTATAACTCATTTTCTTACAAATTGAATTTATTTTTGGTAAATAATTTAATAGTTTATCCTTTCTTGTTTTAGAATAATCATAAAAAAATTTTATATAATTTATTCAGAAGTTTGAAACAATTAACTACAGTTTTTTTCTTATATCAATCATATTTATCATATCCCATATTTCCAATTAACTATTCATATTTTAATAACAGTTACCAATAATTCATCCCTTATATTTGCCGAATTAATCCAATCCAATAACTATTGTGAAATTTTTGTATTTCAGTAACCATTGGAATCATTTAACCCCTTCTTCTATCAGATTAACAATAACCCATATCTCTTATGAAATATTCATATTTTAGTAACAATTATCTAGTGTTCTTCCTTTGTATAAGGGGTATCATAAAATATATTTATTATAAATTAACTATGTTACAATAAAAATTAGAAATAAGTCATATCATTTATCATATTAATCATCACCCATATTAATTATGATTTTTCAATATTTTAAAGAAAACTGTAAACCCAACCTATTGACATTAGATTTCATTATGGGATCACAATTTCAAAAATCATCATTTAAATCCAAATGGTTCTTGAATAAATCCTTTCTACATTTATGATGATGATACATTTATACAATTTACATTGTCAAATTTAGAATTTGGTTTGTAAGGTAAAATTATGTTTTAGTGTAAGAGATGTTATCATATAAAATTTCAATTATTTTATAATATTGGAAATCATATTTTGTTTTATTGTTTTTAGTAATATTATACCATTTGGAATCAATATTGTGAACAGTAATCCTAATAAGATTACAATATTTTTCTTCGTAATCCACAAAAATTTAATAAATTAGTGAATAAAGTTGTTGGCCCATCATTTAGGAACGAAACACTCAAATTGATAGTTTTAATCCTTCAATGGACCCATCTAAGTGATATTGTTTGTTGAATTCAGCTAAGGAGGCCTTATACCCCGGATGAAATATAATTTAATTTGACCTTATTACAATGTTAATCGTTGTAAAATTTGATATTATAAAGTTAAATGGTTACATAAATCAATGATTTTCTTTAGTTGAATCATTTTTTCATTGGGTAAATAAATCACCTTCTAATTTGTATGAAATAAAAAAGTTACTCAATTATTTGGGAAAGAGTTTTCAAAAGATCAATTCATGTTCATGTGATTTCATATTATATTAATAATAAAATGGGCCATAAGTTAATTTAATAGCATGCGGACAAAAAAATGTTAAGAGTGGAAAAATATGGATAGTCTTGATTCCTTCAAATTAAACAAGTGATGTATTTTCCAATTACACTATGATTATAACATATATTTTTGTCATGTATCATTGCCACATTGATGAAATGGGATGGATCAAATAATTATATGACATAAATAACAAATTATAATTTTTATGTTGATTCATGTATATAATTTTGTCATGTGCATATATATATTTTTTCAAATCATTTTAACATACGTTTAGGTCATCAACTAATGTTTTTTATCAATTTAGAGCTTATAGAAGCCAATAATCTTATTATACAGTTTTTATAACTACATATGACCTACATACAAGGATATTAATGAACTTAGAATATATCAGTTTGGGGTTACTAATATGTAGGCAACCAAAAAGTAACACACTCATTTATTTAAAGCAATGAATTGAGGAGAAAATTTCACTATAAAGTGATTATGTAACTAAAATGATGTTGATACATAACATAATTTTATATTTAATGATGCATTAACATGAAAAATAAGTGACATTATAATGAATGGTATGTTTTCTAGATGAATTACATAGGGGTTAGAGTCTTGTCTAGACTCCTTGGGTGAAATTATTATTATTTTTTCCATGTAATAAGTCATTTTTCTTAGATTGTTATCATAGATTCATTCATATGGAGCATCTTTTTTGAAGGAACTAAAATAATTTTACAGATGGGGTAGTTGAAAGGGAAGAAACCACAATGTTTATCTCATGTAATGATGTAAAATCTATAACCTATTTGTTTCATTTTATTACCATTGGTTCAACTGTATATTAAAATTTTTATGTTTGAGAAGATATTACAATTGGATAAAGTGAATTGTTTTGGAACCTACCATATTAGTGTGATTTATTAGATTACCTCATGTCAGAATTAATTGATATTAATAAGAAATATTTTTATGACATATTTTATACAATTTTAGACACACCTTGGAAGACTATTTATATAATATAATAATGGATATATATTTCCCAAATTTAGTTTTGTCAAAAAATTAGCAATTTAAAATAATCAATCACAAATTAAATGAAACCCAAATCTACTTGTCAAAATTTTATGAAATCCATCTATTATTCTATTAGGGAATTTTAGGTTCATGGTCACTAGATGGATATGAATCCAAAGTTTTTCACTACGTTAGAAATGGTCATATTATAGTATAAAAAATTCTGATTATCAATTTTTAATGGATTTGTTATTATCATCAATATTTTAGGGATTATCAAATTATTCAAATTGGGATGTATTCACTAAACATTCATATTTTTTTGAGACATTCTCAAAATAACATCTGATTTGGAATCCTTGAGTATGAAGTAAAAATATGTTTTTCTATTTTTTTTAAAATTGATAGAAACATATTTTTTTTGGTGATATTTTTTTCAAGTAAAAATTCTATGTTACATTTATCATTTAAAACAAAATAAAAGGTATATTACATTTTCATTGGATTTTAAAATATGCGATATGCATGCCAAAACTAAATAAGAAGGTTTGTAACAAAGATTCAGTTGATATGAAAATTTCATAAGTATACCTTGGAGAAGAAATTATAAATTTATACTCCCAATATTTTTAATCTAAAAATCCATTAAAACCAAATTTATTTGGTTATAATAATGGAATCTTTAATGATGTCGGAGATAATTTGTTATGAGTATTTAATATTGTTGAGTTCTGTTTTAGTGGTCATCATTAACAATGTCTTTCAAATGATGAACAACATAGTACTCATGATTGTATCAGTTCCTGGAATGGGAGCCAGTGGGGGGGGGGGGGTTTGTTAAAACATTTTCCGACAGGAAGACATAACTTGTCATCACCAACAATTCAAGCACCAGTATGGTCAGAGGATCTCTCAAAAATTAAAAGAATAAAAAAATAAAATTATAAATATACATTTTTAGATATTAATCCATTATTAATTTCAATTTGTCAATGATGATCATTTATTAATGTATCCATAGAAAGAACCCTCTATATATTCCTCATGCAGTTCAAACAATTTGAGGTAAATTTAATCTCCGAATTACGGGTGCTATCACAGAGATCCGATTACAACTTCGAATCTGCAATGATCACCTGGATACCCTACCATTATTACATGATATTTGTCGTTGATCATGACTCAAAGAGAGAGTCTCTCTCTATATAAAGTTTGATGGGAGAGATTATCTCATCATGTATTAATGAAAATTATTTTATGAGAGATCCTCTCTCTCAATTTATAGTGGATGATTCATAACAACTTGTAGAGTTCCCCAACCCCAGAAATTTAACATCCACTAAATAATAATTATGAATATATTCACTCACCATAAATATTAATAATAACTTTTCACATACATGTAATATATATATAATATATTATGTGATAAAATAGAGCCTTACAACTCAACTCTCCATTCCCATTTAATATTAATAGAACCTTGACTATTAAGATAACTTTCATTCAGATAATATTTTTTCATATTTACATAAGATATAAAAACTATAAATTAATTCATCCTAATCATATCTTACTTGTATAATACTGAATTTTTTAATTCTTTTAATTTTTGAATCTTTGAAAAGAACTCAGACCCCTTGTTGGGACCCAAGAAGGCAAATAAAACGATTCAACTGAATAGGGTGAATTCATGAATATGCTATTATGTGTAACCCTTTATCCCTTATCTCAATATTAATGAATAAAATATATAGACCATGAGTCAAGTATAATGACCTATCAATGCCACAATAAATATAATTATAGTCATAATAATAAAAACCATCCTATAAACACGTATTATCTACTACAATATCTCTATCGTTAAATATATCGTAAATAAGGATGCACACTTTTGACATCTCCATTTTTAGGATTTATTATTTTTTGATCTACCTGGAAGGATTTAACTTTCGACTAATTTGGAATAGGACATATAAGGGTAGAACCATCCTATTCAACCAGGTCTGAGATATAAAACTTCCCTAAATTTCAAATGAAAAATACTTTCTTGGCCATTCAACCAATGTCATACCACCAAAGACATACACAACACAAGCTACCTCATCAAGTTTTCATTATCTTTGTTTCTATATTGGATTATAGTATGCAATCAAATGGAACACACTGGTACTGATCTCAAGTCAGGAGACCAATTCACATGTTAGTAGATAGGAAAATCAGATGACACCCAAAACATGTGGTGTTCCTATTAACATGTCGGCCCTAATGATCTCACATCTGGAGATCACTAAGTCTGATAATAATGAGAAAATTCACAATCATTATTAAGCCCCATCACCTGATAGTGAAACATCAAATGTGTCTAATCATAATGATGCATCTAGACCATATGACATTTTTTAATATTAGTTTCATAGTATCTCGAGGTTCACATTATTTCCTGGGATATTCTATACCATTTCAATACGACAATTACCCATTAGAAATTACCATTAAATAATGGACACATAAATATATTAACTATAATGGTATGTTTTTTGAAATGAATATCTAACTGAAAAACTTGATCTGCAAATCAAAATTACTAGTTAGTCGGGTCTAGGGAACCCAATAATTCAACACTACCACTTGAACTAGATCCAACAAGTGATACATACTTGTTAACTTCTCACATGATAAAGATCATGTGTCTACTGAGTAATGGGTTTAAATAGTGTTTCTTCCATTTTTCTTCAAAGTGGAAATTATGTTATTATCAACTTCATCTTCTCGAGTAACAATTCTCATGAGATGGTGATATTGAGTATATTATTTTTGTCTGTTGACATATTATGACATATTTCCTAGTAATAAAATCATAATTTAAATTATGATAATTCATTAATTACAAGGTGTGATTCTATGATCCAGAAAAAAATCATTATGATTGATAACTACTTCTTAGCGGCCTTAGAAACTATGACATTCTCCATTTTTCATTGTATGGTTACCCCTGGATTATATGAGATTGTATTTCTCAACACATAATTCCAACTGTGACAATAGATCAAATTGATATAAGGAACAATAATTTGTTTCCCACCATAACTAATATCATTCTAATCCACATAACAAGTACATATCATTTTTACATTCTGATGTACAATCCGATAGTCCTGACTGCTTTAATTACAGTGCTCTTGGATATATTTAATATCTTCCTACTATAAAGTATATAAGGGGAATATAAATTTTTTTACATATTGTGGAATATGTGATTAATCCATCGGTGATGTATATGGAACATATCTAAAAAATTTAATATCCTTCCATGTCCAGAACATGTCATCCTAGAATGATTATGGAATATGACAATGGTAAAACCTCTTCCCTTGAATTTTTCCAATTTATATTTCTCATAAACATGTCAATATATGTACGATTGACTAGGTAAATGAAAATTTTACATCAATATCGATAGATCATATTCCCTAGAAAATAGTTTTCTAATATAAGTCAATCTGGGTAAAATTACATTTATCATAGTCTTAACTAACTGTAAGACCGATATCTGTTTTTCCATATTTTTCCGAACATATTTTTCCTAGAAAACAATTCCACTCAGACTAAAATATTGTAGAAACAAGACAAAAAGTAATTATAATTGAATATTCTATGATATTGTTGATTACATTAATACGTACATGTTGTTTTTATTTTGCAACATTTATTGGCGTATAATTATTTCATCATCCCTTACTGGTTCTGTCATATAGAAACCTTCAATGAAATTTTACCTTGACATCCAATAGACAATTTAGAAGATCATTAATGTTAGATATGACAATTGAAATTCTAATGGATTTTGGTATACAAACTTGGGATAATGAATTGATCCTTATTGGTACAATGCATGTACCATCCATGTATCATCTATCTTGAATACTCACTAAAGTATTATAGTTATAATCCCCATTTCAATTTTATACATTGAATTTGTTATTGAATTTTAAATGGTCTTTTCAATATTAGCGAATTTTAAATAAAGTTATTACTTGTAGGTATTATTATTTTCAATGAATTATGTATCATCGTCCATGATTAAAACAAAACCATCACCATATTTTTAACCTTTCCTATGAAATATGTGTCACTGAAACATTCTTTTTCCACATGTACTTGTGGGTTTTGTTTGTATACCAATTTTTTCTGCATCTTGATCATCGGGTAGACCCAATTCAACCACTCCCCACTATTTCATGTAGATAATTTCACCATTTTATAGAAATGATGTCTATCACATGACTACAAAGTTTATATCATAGTAATTTATGTAATATCTTAAGAAATTGTTAGGATAATTACCTTAGATTCAAAATCTTTTTAGCTTTATGAAAATTTGTTTATATCTGAAAAAACTTTTTACATATAATGATATGTCTCATGACATAATTGATTTCCCTAATACTATGTCATGTATGATATCCATTTCTCATTTTGATTTGTCATATGGTTATGGGATATCTCCATTATTTTCTATACATGTCTTGGAATAAGATGGAAGTTTCTACCAGCTGTGACATTGATACTACTTACATCATATATTTGATGTATAAAATATGAATTTAATAATTTCCCCATGATATATTTCAATTGATCATTTTTAATAAGTAATACACTTCTTTGATTCTTTTTATTAGCATCAATGTCGTGATGTAGATAATGTATTCTGGGTTATGGAATTACTCTATGCAACATTAAGATGATCAATGAATGTTGGGTAAAGATATTATTCGGTATGCCAATCCCTTGATAATCATGGATATGTCATGATTTTAAATCAATATTACATTCCTTAATAACATAAACAAATCTTATGAAGTATATTTACCATTATTTAACAAATTTAATAGTTCACATTCTCTTGTTTAGCTAACTACACAAGATTTGTGGAATTCCATTATTTCTAAAGGTTTCTTTATCCAAACTAAATCTGTAAGTAATACCAAACGTGTTTAGCCATATTGAGCATATATACCAAACAGTGTACATTCTTGTTGTATACATTTTGATTTTACAAGGCAAATAATTATCTCTCTAAAACTGGGTAAAAGTATTACATTTTATATTTATCACTTACTTCCAATGAATCAAGTACTAATGAATTAGTTGTTATGTATGTAACACCAAAAATAGAATTCATTACAAAACAAAGGATGATGTCACATTATTTTCGAAGGCCACACGAGATAAATGTTTTGATGATAATCAACAACTCTTTCAACAAGAATCAATCACTAAGAAAATTGATGTTATCTTGTTCTAACTGCTAAAATACGAATCACCCATTCAAAGATGATTGGAAAAGACACCTTAAGTCATGTAATGTTTCTCTCATTACATGTTTAAAATATTAAAATACACATATATGAAAGTCATATTTTATTTCATACCCAATAATTATTTCAGAAACAACACATTCACTTGATTCATATAAACTCAAGAAGAAGCGGTTACATGATTTATTAATTCAGTTCACTATGTTTTATGATCATATAAATATATTTTATAATATGTGATTCTAATAACCTTCTATTTAATAAACAACATATATATCATTGAAGGAACTTTTGAAGGTGCATTTGGAAAGAAAATTATTAAACATCTTACTTATCTTTCTATATATTCACTATATGAACTAAAGATGGTACTTTCTTTAATATTCTTATTACATGAAAAACCTTTCTTTAAAGGTAATAATGTGCTTAATCCATATTGTATATTTGTATATTTAAATGAAATTAGATTAGTTGGGTGAAAATTTATAATAATGGGATTCCATGAATGATTATAGTCTTCCATTAATGTTTACCAAAGCCAGTGTAATCATCACATTCAAAAGTTTCTTCACTTTCTCCTCACAAACTTCTTAAAGATGAGATAACATCAGATATCATCCATGATCCGATGTTGTATCAGAAACAAAAATTGTCATTGATGATATAATTATAATATAACCATCATATTCTTGATCTGTATAGTCTCTTGTAATCAATTTTACACTCACTCTTCCTGAGATTTCCTGGCAGGTAGGGACACCAGCACCTTGAATTTTTTATTATAGTATTATGCGCAAGAGCTTTTACTACATGTGGAAATTAATTCTAGTTTGGAAATTAACATGGTCCAATATTATTTACATTTTTATGGTGATAGATGACATTTTTCTACAAAAATAAACTTTATAGGATGAGTACATTTAATTACATTACTGAATTAGACATTAACGACTAATTGAATCAATAAATGTCTCCCAATATGTTATTAAATTCTAGGAACCCTCTGTACTAGAATCAGAATAATTTTTCACTTGAGTATTCTATTGGAAATTATCCCTAAATTTCACCTCATAGTTTACAAGCTATGGCTATTCCATAACTCAAATGGTTCATCGTAGGCTTTTGGCAGGCCAATCGCAATAACTCATGGTTCCTTGATCTATTGAGTGAAGTCCCAACTTCAAAAATCCTAACATCATTTACTCAATATAGTAATCTAAAATAAATTAATGTTAGCTATGGATAACCCTCACTACTATTTTAGTTAATTCAACCCATCACTCTCATAAGAACGCTTTGGCATTAAGAGGCTCCCTTAACTATGGCATGACTGGCACCCCAAACACCCGGTTTTGTTCAAATTTCAATGATAGAAGCTAGTGAAGAGTTGATATTATTTAGAGTTATGTTGTCTTTTATATCGACATATTTAATTTATTTATATTAATATTGATAATCCATGTTTTCATTCTCACAACCGAACATTAATAGAAAAAAAATATTTTTCTTGTTTTTGGGTTTTATTATTTTTTATTTTTTGTATTATCCCACTTTTAAAAAATTCATAAATGAATAAATAAACACATAATCTAAATCACTACCCAAATTGACATAAAAATATAAAAAGACCTTGGGGAATTATACTAGAGTCATAAATTGACTCATGATGCATCTCTCCCCACTCTAGTAGGCATGCTTCTCGTCTGAAGTATTGCCTTTCCTTGGTTAGGTATACACCACATATTAGAGTACGACCTCAACATGGTAGGTTCTACATGATATCTTTCACCATCGTGTTCAATGTACACCACATCATCTTAGTGGGGTAAACGTCATACAACGTCTTCGTATAATATAAAATAATACTCACGCATAGGCGATGGGGACATGGGGTGAGAATATACATTAGAGGGAATAGACACGCAACCCATTATACAAATTAACCAAAAAAGGATGATGCATAGACCACAATTTAATTAATAGAAAACATCACATGAAGGTAAAAATATTAAATTCATTAACAATTAAATTCATATATACATGAATCTATTCTCAAGACTTTTATTGGTTATAATGACACATTATAAAAGTAACCATCATAAAATAATGTACAAGGGTTATTTATTAAAATTTAATAAATTATAGAATTCAAATAATATAATTATTTATCAGTCCACTAATTAATTTTATTTATTTCCTAAAAATAATTCATTTAATTAATTTAATTAAATTACAAATATTAAATTTTTATTTTTATTTTTATTGACTAGAAAACTAGTGCCACACAACTATTACATTTTTTCACAAATATATTTTTCATGTATTTTTTCTACATTAACAGTTCACTAAAGGCTCTTCATTCTCATTTAAATATATTAATAATATTATTATTAAAAAAAATTAATATTATTAAAATAATAATAATAATTATAAAAAAAATAGCATTCATAAAAACTATATAATTTTGAATGAATGAAAAACCATTGAAACAATGCCATAAAATAATAAAAAAACAATTGATTGAAATTTGTATTACCCAAGACAGCAACACAAACACAATCCATATGTAAAATTTCAAATGGTCACAAATTGGGAGTTCGAAATTGTATTGGATTGTGGTTCAAACTGTTGGAACCATTTTCAATCCCTCTACTAAATTTTATGAACATTAATTTTCATTTGGATTATAAAATATATGAGATTGTTATGATACTAATTAAAGCTATCAGGGCTCACTATAAAAGATGTTGGGTTGGGAATTATTAAAATCTATATTGATGGGATGACGTAACATTTCATTGTTGACTACATGATCCCTAGTATGGTCTGTGTATCTAAAAAAAGTTAAAATAGATCAAAAATAAAAATGTAAACATACATGTTCAAATATGAATCCAATCTCTACTAAAACTCATCGATGATGATTATTTCATGAAGAAGAAAAAGCAGGGTCCCTTTACATCATTCATATGTTCTTTAAAAAGCTTAATGAATGTCGATTGACAAATTCCAGGTGCTAGCATAGAGATCTGAAAACACCTTTGATGCCTCAGTGTTCACCAAGATCCTCTAACATCATTACATTAAGGTCTTATTAGACAGCTACTTGGATATAGTTATTATCTATCTAGAAAGAGGTAGTAGAGAGAGTATCTCATTCTAAATGATTGAATGGTACATGATGAGAGAGAATTTATCACTATTTATAGTGGATGCATAACACAAGGTAGGGTTTCCCAACCCATGGAAATTTAGCATCCACTAAATAATTATTATGATCAACAAAATTTCACAATAAATATTATTAATAATTTATCACATACTTTTAATATATATTAAAAATATTATGTGAAAAAATATATTCATTTAACTTGACTCACCACTCCCTCTTAATATTAAAAATACCTTGAATATCAAAATAATATTCATTCAAATAACCTTTTCTCATATTTACATAACATGTAAATAGATTAAATAAATTCAAATTAATTATTCATAAGATGAATAATAAAGAATTTAATTATTCATTTAGTGATTGAAACATTGGAAAATAGTTGGACCCTATGGTGCATCCCACCATGTCCAGTATACATGTTTAACAGAATAGTTTGTATTCTTGATGACCTTGTTATGTGTGACCCTCTAGGACCATAAATTGATACAAGTGAATAAAACCCATAGACTAATAGTGGAGTCTAGTAACCCATCTATTCCTATAAAGATTTAATGATTTTCATAGTAACAACAACCAACATATGAACACGTACTATGTACTATATTCTATATCTTTAAGTATCTCAACAAGAAGGATACACACTAGTGTCATTTACCTTTTTTGATTTGTTATTTCTTGATATACATGAGTGGATTTACTATTCGACTGTTTGGATAGATGCTTATAATGGTAGCACCAACCTGATCCACCAAGACTGATATATATAACTTCCTTAACATGGAAGTGACAAATCCTCTATTGACCATTCAACTAATGTCATACCACCTAAGACTCACCCAATATAAACAACCTCACCATGATTATATTATCATGTTTGTCTCTTTTGTCAATTTATGTAATGAAATGGAACACAATGGTAATGATATCAAGTCATGAGACTAATACACTTGTTCTTAGATATGAACAGCCAATGACACCCAAAACATCTGGTGTTCTTATTAACAGGTCTATCCTCATTATCTCACTATTAAATAACACCATGTGAGAACAGAATGAGAATAAGTATCATTACATATGATCCCCCAACAACTAATATCAGACATCGATTGTGTCCAATCAGTATGATGAATCTAAACCATATGATATTTATTTAAGATAAATTTCATAGTATCTCGAGATTCTCATTATATCCTGGGATCTGCTATGTCCTTTTGATGTGAAAATTAAACTATGTACATTACCATTAAATAGTCGACACAGAAATATATACCCTATAATTTTATTATCACATAATGTATAACTAACAATATACATGATGTGGTAATCAAATGTTCTCCATATTCGGGTCTAGGTAACCCACTATTTCGATAACTCGTACCTATGATCAGATCAATTGTGAATAAATTTAATTATTTATACAATATTACTTGTTATACAAACATTTTAAGTAGATTTTGTAAAATTAAAATTATATTTATAGTATTTAATATTACATGATGATAATAAAAAATAAATCAAACAAATTACCACAGTTTCTCTTGAAGAATATTGACAACAACATTTTTCCTACTGGATTAAATGATTGGTACATAAAATTTTTTATGTCATAACATATGAAAATTATTTTTTATATTACATATACTTTATTATTTTTTGGTTTTTCTATGTATCATTACTCGGGCATAACATTGATAAATGATTATGTGAAATGACTATCCCAGTATCCAAATATTGTAAATCCTATAATTCTTATGTGGTTAATGAATTTATGTTTAATACAATCACATTTAGAGAGGTGAAAACATTTAATTAAATTATTTTATAGTTTAAAAGTATCTCTTAATAATTAACTTAATGATAAATTAAATGGAATATTGAGTAAAATAATTTATTTATATCATCATTGATAAAATTATTTAATAATGATCACCTGTTTATAGTTATAAATTCTTCTATAATTTGGAGTCGTTTTCATTCAATACAAATGTCTTACTATATAAATTAATCAAATATATATTGTATCATCAATAGAATAAAATTTAATATGAAAAAAAAATATAGATATGATATATTCAAATGACTCATGGACTGTTATAAAAAATGAAATCTAATGATAATTATTTTAAGAAAATTTTATGTGTTTATCTGTAAGTTCAAGTTAGTAAAATATTTTCAAAAACATATCCAAACATGTAGAGAACGTGAAGAGATAATGATATCAACGATGAGCCCCAAAGTGTAAGGGTATATGGTGTTGATAATGTAGATGATTTAAAAATAATGTTTTAGATAATGAGGGATAAATATATTTAATCTCCTATAGAAATTGATGATGGGTTGGAGGAATATGGAGACACTGACATAAATGAATATGAAAATGAATAACGAGGTATTATATTCAAATTTTATTCATAATCAATAAACACATTATTATTATAGTAAGTATGTATTATCATTTTTTAAATTTATGTATGTATTGAAATTTATTTACATGAAACATTATTTTTATTCTATCTCTCTCAAATCGATCATGATTGGTTCGATGTCATGATCCGTACCATGGTGTAGATGAAATTTTATATGATGATCCTCTAACCATATTAAGAGAGGTTTTGATGAAATTATAACTACTATGAGGGTTGAGGACATGCTTGACTGATGATTTTCGTTCCTTTTCCTAAGTGGCATCTATCTTTTGATTTTGATCCTCAATAATAGACATCTGTTTAAATAAGAACCCAATTTAATTTTTACTTATTTTAATTTATTTAATAATTTTGAATCTATTAATTTATATCATTTTATTTTTTCACTTGTAGAAGTTGGTAAGTCTAGTTTTATTCGTTGGAGAAATTTCTTTTGTGTGTGGGCATGATGGGAAAATATTTTTATCGATGTGTATCATAAAATATTCATGCATTTGATGGTACATACAAATAAACAATGTATCTTTTATTAAATTTATAATAAATTTAATTTAATATATTACTCAATATTTTATTGATGTATTTATTCGATTTATAATATATTGAGTCTCTTTATTTGGATGTTGTGCATTCATGAAAACATCCCTCAGTTTTTACATAACTTCTTCAGAGTTATATGGATAGAGTATCTTCAACTATATTTAATGAGTATTGTGTGGCTCCCCAACCCAATTACATATCTATTGAGTCATTTTATATTTTTTTTCAATTACATGTTATGGTATATAGTCAAGAATTTATCATATTCTAATTTAAATAATTGGAGGAAATAGAATGCCACACATAGATCCCAGAATTCAGGTTTTTATTCTACATTATCAACAATTTGTATTTATTATTTATAAATTTTATGTATATATATTATAAATGTTTATGAGAAATATATGAAATATAAATTAGAAACATATGTTATAGATTTTGATGTGTATTAATTGGTATTCCCAAATATTATAAGGATATTGTTTTTGTCATGCAATAATAGATCAATGATAGAAAATTTCTATGGTATATGAATAAAATTATAATTTTTTATGTATCTAAAATATATTTATAAAATTTTAGGTGGAAATGAGAGAGTGGGGTTTCTCATGATTATGAGAGTTATACAATGAAAATAGTAGAGATGATACCCTCTATATGTCACATTTCAATGAGATGGTATAGTTGTGTGTGATGGTTAGTGGTATTCAAAATGATTGATTGGTTGGTGTTGGATCATGATCAATTTTAAATGGTTATTATATAAAGAATTTATTTTATCATTTATCTATAAAGAAGTATATTAATTGACCATTTATTATATGACTACAATGTGTGATGAAAGGATATACAGTAAGTATAAAAATATATTGTTTTTTGTTAGAGATAAATAAGCATAGCTAACATATCAAGAATAGATGTGTCATTGGCACGAGAAGAAATCTTAGCAGTATGAAAAAATGGTAGAGTACAAGCCAAAATTGACATACAGTTTACAGATAGAGTTCCCTCTATTATATTAAATTGATGTCGAACCCCATTAGTGATATAATTGTTACCTTTTTCATTGAGAATAACTTTTCCATTGTATATGTGTTATTTTTTGTTAAATTTTATTTTAGTATAATAAATTTTATGGAAACATTTTATATTTTTTTCTTTCTGCATATATTTTTAAGGGTACTATTATTCTATTAGGAACAGAATAAAATATGTATAATAAATTATTATAACTAATGATACTAGTGATTTGTTCTCATATTTCGTCACCAATTACAATTCATGGACAATTTAATAACAAAGCAGATTTGGATTTCCAATACTATTATTGATGGTGTTATAATTCATCAGAAATAGAAAAATCACTAGTGATTATAATGATGGGAAATAAAAATTAAACTTAATTGAGAAATTATTTTCAATTACATTGTAGTGAAGATGGATGTTCATCAGAATCATCTTTTGTTAATGAAAATCAATAAAATTTACACTCTCACAAGAATTCTTTCTTACTATAGTTAATCATGTGTGAAATATATGAATGATGAGCTGGAGAAACATTTATAATAATAAAACAAGGGAACATGTTCATAGACATAAAAATAATAGTTTTACTTGTATAAAAAATATCATAAAATTGATAAATATGAAAGATTGGTCCTGAATATGGTGAGACTATTACATATTGGGGATTTTCAGATTAATGGTGTTGACATTGAGTGAAAATTTAGAGAGATAGAAAGCGTGGAATTAATTTATAATTTTCCTACATTAGTTTTTTTAAATGAACATTATGGTATCTTAAATTGGTGAGGATGTATACTTTCTAAATGTATTTATGAATAAATATGTTTATATTGAACAAAAAATATGATTTCTTATTAGAGATAATTATTCAATGGTTTTCTGATTAAATATGGAATTATATGGTATAATAAAGAAAAACTATTATTGGTATACCTGATGACAAACATATCATAGAAAATTAGTTTCTAAGAGTGGTTATATTGACCTCAACCAAAAAGTGAATGTCTCAGATGATAAGAATTCTACGGTGATAGTCTATGTCGATGATATTATTTTTGGTAGTAAAAAAAATAATTTATTTAAAAATATTATAGAAATGATGTTTTCGAAATTGAAGATGTCAATAATTATTGGATTTTGATTACTTACATAGGAATTAATAATATTATAGTGATGAAAAAAATTTAATATGTGAAATATTCAATAGATCTGTAATATAAGTTCCAAATGAATGAAGGAAAACCAGTTTCAAATCGGATATTGTCTGGAATGAAGAATGAAAAATTGAGGATATTAGGGGAGTAGAGAATACATTATAAATAATAATTAATTAAATTTTATTCATTCATATAGTAACCCAAAATGATATTTCCTATGCAATGTACATGGTATAATGAATTTATTGTATTCTAATGAATAAACATATCATATCCCAGATGTTGATAATGATTTATATTCAAGAAACATTAAAATATATTTTCGTTTTCAAACCATTATATGTTCAGGATTGGGTGGACGATTCATATTCAGTTTTTAGGGGATACTCAAGATCGAATGTTCATAGTTTGTGTAGTTTATTTCATTGAAATAAATTATATTTTTTGAAATAAATATATTATTAGATATTTTATCCCTAAGTAAAATTGATCAAAAATACATTTTAATTACCAAGGATTTTATAAAAATTATGTAGGTGAATAAATGTTAGGAAGATCATAAATGGACGTTATAAAATGAAATGGTAATTTTGAGTGACAACAAATTTCTATTTATATTGAAAATAATCCAAAAAATAATCCCTCAAAAATAATTTTTTGTATCTATTATCACTTTATTAAGGGGAATGTATAGAAATGAAAAAATGAATTGAAATTTTTTGGAACCTTGTATCATGTTGTTTTTGTATTTATGAAACTATTACACATGGTTGTATTCAATATGACGAATTTTTACGAGGAGTTCATCTAATAAACATAAACAGGAATGTTCTACGTACCCCCTCAACCCATATCATATAATGGTCTAATTGAAAAATATTTTATCTTATATGAATTTATCCTTTTAAAAATAAATATTGGAAGGAGGGACACTATTAATGGATATTCAGTATTAAAATTAAGTGATGAATAAAAATATATAGAATTTTCAAAATCAAATATTTCTATTCTCTCAAACAGCTTTAACTGACTCATGTATGCATAAGGAACTTATCAATTACAATTTTTTTTATTTGGAAAAGGGGATGAGATAAGATCCCGAAGAATTATAAAACCATGGAATAATATTATGTAATATTCAGAATGATGATAAGGGGGGTAATATAAATGGGGAGTATAGAAAAAAATTCAATGTGGTGTAATGTTGCAAGAACATATTTTAATGTTGGATTATATTCAATTAGACAACCATTGGACGTCATTTTAACATGGATACTTTACTCCCTATAATTTTATGGATTTTTATTATATTATTATATAATATGAACTCTCGAAGCTATGTTGATATTGGATCCATTTTTTTAAAACAATAAATAACTTGTTAAAAACATCATAGCCATTTTTAATTTATTTCAATATGGAAGCATTTCAGTTTGAAAAGGTCATTTTATTATTCAAATTATAGATTCTAATTAAAATAAATTAAACACATCAGTATCATAGAATAAATATAGGTTCTAGAACTACATTCAATAAATTTCACTAGTTATTGTGATGATTATCATACAATAAAAATGAATTAATATATTGGGATAATGAGGTAAAATCAATATATTATGTCATAATAGGATTAAAAAAATAAGGGGGCCAAAAATGGATATTATTAAGTTGTTTTAGTTATATCATGAAAATTAAAAATATATAAATATTCTATTAATCCATGTTATGAAAAATTCATATAAGGGTAGTCAAATTGGACCACGTATAAGAACCACATTATAGAGGAATATTTTTTTTACTATTGGTATTTATAATGTTGAAGTAAAAATATGTAGGTAAGTAAAGAGTAATAAATTTCAAAAGGGTTTTTTTGGATGGTTTTATGGAATGATAATTGGAGTATGAGGGTAAAAACCCCTTGAGGTAACTTTATGAATTTTTTGTGTTCTGATTGTTTAAATTAGAATGATGACATAGATCCAAGATAGTAAAGACCATGCAATATTAATGAACAAGATGAATTATAATGAAATGAACTCATTTGGTATGTTTCATAGAAAAGTATTCCAAATTAAATGTTAATCACAAATAGATAAATTGAATCTCACAATTTTGGTGTCGATAATGATAGGGACACATACCCATCAAAATTTTAAAAAAGGCGATTTTTTATTGTAGAAGCATAGTAAACAATCATAGAAGATGGGTTTCATGAATGTTTATCCCAATTAGAGTTTTGTATGAGTAGATAGAACAATGGAAACACATTTCATGGGAATGGAATAGTTGAAAAAAGATTAATCTGTGCTTATAAATATATATCAAATACATCATTATCTTTATTCAAGATTATGAAGAGGGATGTCTTCTTTTTCAGCACATATGACTTAGATAAATTTGTTTCATTCATAAATACGTTATACATGCTCATTGATTATGTTATTAAAGGGTAATGTTTTTAATACATACAAGGGTAATCTTAATTTTCATTATGTGAACATATTTCCTACCCAATATGTGTTTCATTAATGTCTTTTTCATAAAACCACTGGGTATTATCATGAAATATTTTTGTAAATTTCAGTTCATCATTTAGATGATAGAAGAAATCCATGGAACCATAATTTCATATATTAATATTTTATTAATAATATGAATAGAGTCTTCTAGGGGGATAGTGGGTATACAACAATTTAGGGAGAAGTGTGGTGTAATATTATAAAATATTAGCGAGATTTAAAATTGAAAAATTAAAAAATAGTAGGGATAATGACCCCTATCTTAAATTTATAAACTAGTAGGTTCTTAGT
The DNA here is from genome assembly GCA_963277665.1 of Viscum album. Lineage (NCBI taxonomy): Eukaryota > Viridiplantae > Streptophyta > Magnoliopsida > Santalales > Viscaceae > Viscum > Viscum album. Next base: position 112,739,289 of record OY728151.1, read on the forward strand.
TGATTCTATTACAATATAATATCATTATAGTAAATTCTATTGATAATAAAAATGTATGTGAACATATTAAAAATTTATTAGTCTCTCATTACATGATTAATCACATGATACTTGTTTGGAGGGGGAGAGGGGTTCCTAATAATTATGGAATGAGGTCTTGTAAGGGTTACCTTGATGAAGTTTACATATCATGATTCACACCCCCACCTCTATGAGTACTTACCTTTCATGAAGACAATATGAGTTTTCAGTGTGATGGGTTTAGATTAGTTGAAGTCTATATTAAGTTGATGTTATGAATTTTTTAAATCATAAATGTATTAGAAGTTTTTATATAATCATCATTAAACACTAGAACAACCAAATGAATCAATAGTTTTGATCATTAGATATAGATGTTTATAGAGGATACATTTAATGATTCTCATTTAATTGGGATAGTAGAGTCCATTCATTATGTTCTCACATATATTTTTATATTCACATTAACAGAAGTACTGGGTTGGGGGATCTATTGATGGAAATATATATATTGAGGTGATGTCTTGTAAATAATTACACTCAATTAAGGAAATTCTTAATAAAATATTTTAATGAGACTTAAAGTAATGAGAATCTAAATACATTATTCTATAAAATGAATATGATAAATTGACAATGATATTAATTTTTTATGTTGAAAACATATTTTACCAGATAATGATTTTGGTAGAGGATATGCATGGGAATATAGAATCCCTCAATGTTGAAGAGATAATAAAGAACATAGTCCGAAGACTGTCAACATGGTTTAACCTTACTGTCATGGTGAAAAAGGATAATGATCCAACAAAAATCAAAGATAATATTAAATATATAATTCTTTTTTTATATGATATGAAGAAATCTGATAACTAGGTTGTGGAAAAGGTGAAATATGTGGCATACATGTCCATAAAGAGACTCCCCATATAGGGTGATAAAAAATAATAAGAGGTTAGTAGAGACAAGACCTTCCACTTGTTAAACCTGAAATGGGTAAAGTAAATTCTAATCTAAAACATCCAATCACATGGTTTGGTGTTAACATTTTAGGCATATTAGATAAAGGTGTCCCATGAATTCCCAATATGATAAACAAAATGATAAATATTCCATGAATAAATATTCAAAATTGTGAATGGTAGTTGTGGAAATAAGAGTAAATTATTGAGAAAAAACATCATTCACAATAGTAATATAACCCAGTAGAGAAAAAAATGAACGAAATTGAGGACTATATAGTCATCAAATATGTTTTTTGTCATGATACAACCTTACTCAACCACAAACTGATCACCTAATATAGCCCGCGACATGACCCGAGAGGTGTTCCGGATCCTCATGAATGGAAAATAGTACTGAGCATTAAGATAATATCAATTTGAATGACTTCTTCCAGTAAAAAGTAGTAAAATAATAGGATATAAACAAAAAAATACTACCAAACACTAATATAGGAAAGAATTATATAATTTCACAATCATCCATGTGACCCTACGGGTCTACACCGACCAAAAAACTAATGTGAACCCATAATGATTGAGACCCAGATGGAGGAAACACTAATTATAAAATCCATAAATAAATATATATGCATTAGTATTAAAACATTATAATACTTCCCAAATAAACAATTCTGTATGCATTTTCATCAAAATAAAAAATAATTTCAATATCATTTGAAAATAAATTTATATAAAAATAAGATATTTCATTTATTTTTAAAATATGTATGAAGATTATATTTCTTACAATCTATTTCCACCTTTTTAATATTCAATTCCATTTATAAATATAAATAAAATTCCAATAATCACTTTTCAAGAAACATCATGAAAGGAAGGAAATAATTCATTGTGAAGGAATTACATCAAGCACTACACAACATGGTTAAGAAAAAAATATTTTTGAATATTTTTTTAAATAAATGGAAAAAAGGATCAAAAATAATATAATGAATATATAAAATAAAGAAACGTGTGTAAAAAACATCAATCACCATCGTCAAACTGTAAGCATCATGGTTGGTGTAGACCTTGGATCCACGCTCCTCAGTGACACTATATAGAAACTATAACTTGCAACATCATATTGAAGAAGATACAATAGTGGAATTAATCACAAGGTATTGTGGTATCCAATCATAATTATATGTCTTTATAGTGTTCTTTCATCAATCCTTATAGAGGGAACTGGGCTTTGATCCTATATATCTTACTAGAGTAATAGTTCTAGTATTCCCTTCTAGTCTTCTAGGATGCCCATGTTCATTCACCATATAGATATATGTTTTTACCAAACTGGAATATACATAAATTACACAAACATTAACTAAAATCCACCATCCACATTATCACTTATTAACCATATTTTATATCACAACTCTTTTTTTATTATAAAATTCACATTATACACAATTTCCACTACAACCATAATTTACGTGTCACACATTTAGAACACATCACCTCTCATATACATGTTTCATGCCTTAAAAAAGGATTTCATATTCAAAAACAATTTTTTGTGCCAACTGGGCCCTATAACATCAAATATGAGAAACACCATTAATTTATAAACCCAATAAAACATTTAAAATGCATCCCTTTCCAAACAAGACCATTGAATGATATAAAAATGAAACCTCTATTAGAAGCATATATATTACATGGGTTACAAGTTAAAATAAATTTCCAGTGATATAAATCACTTTTTCCATCATAGAGATTTCTTAAAATGATATATATATATATATAATAATAATCATGAAATTATGGATATTAAATTAATGGTCCAGGCATGGGGAACCTAATTCAAGCTTAATGTTCCCTGCTTTTGATGATAAAAAATCTAATATTCCATTCCTGTAGGCATGCATATTGGACGTTCACATATATATAATGATAAATATCATCAATATATATATATATATATCCATGTTCAAATATGTACAAGTGGGTCCTTAAATATATGTTTTTTACATGCATATTCCCCTTTACATATACACTCATATGTATATTTTATATAATTAGATATAAAAACCTAGCCCAAACAAATATATTATTATACCACCATGAATGAATATATATATATGGGGTATGAAACATATTTATATATATATATATATATGTTCCGACCTATCCATATATAGATATTTCTCTTTTGACAATGACAACTCAAAACCACTGTAATGAGGACCAAATAACTATATAAAATTAATGGAATATGGGAAAATACAATAACACTAATTTAAAATTGAGTAAAATAATTATAATATATCAGAACCTACCTATACCCCATTGTAGTCCCTATTCCTTTTTTATATGTAGAATTAATGATCCTCAATGGGACCAAGGAACCATTGAACTCAATAACTCACAAATAGAAAAACAAAAAATGAGGTAGGGTTAATACAATACATGTGAACCACCCAAAAAAGAATAAAACAAGAAATATGAATAAAAAAGAAGATAATAATAAGATAACAATACCTTGATATACCACATAGTTGATATGCATAAAGATTGGACATCAAAATTTGAGGGGTGTATGTGGGGGTCACGCATGGTGGGAGATCACCCTTCAGCTGGGGTGATGTGTGAGACATGGTAGGGGATGGGGGAAGAATTACATTAAAGGTTTTCTAAAGAAAATATTTATTATTATTATTATTATTATTATTTAAAATTTTCTTTTTATTTCATTTTTTCCTTTTTCAACTCTCGGTAGACTGAACTCTTTGGCTATACAGTATTCTAGATTGTTTGCCCACTATGAGGTTTCCATTATATAAATGGATTGTGACCACACATGATCTTAGGGATGGGTGAATTCTTGCACCCCTAGATATGCATCCTGGACAACACCATGGTCTAGGCTGCGTGGTTTTCATAGAGATATAACACAGTTTATCCTAACTATGCTCCAAGTAAGCACCAAGGTAAGAAAATCTGAAATCCAAAACTCTCATTAGAAACTTGACCCAAGACTCAATCAAAAGACCAGTGACCATGAAATAAACAATCAAAGGTAATCATGGTTTGTGGTGAAAATTATACATATAAAAAAACATCCTTACCCTTGAATGTTTGATTGAAAAATAGGGACCAATGCATAATACCATTACTAAACAAAGAAAAATGATACAATGAACCTTGGTGAGACAATTCAACTCCACAATTCACCCAAAAACGTATATTGAGAAACCCAAAGTGAGTAGAATGATGAAGAGAAGATAATTGTCTCACTAACACTAAAAACCCACAATCACCTACCAAATCTTGAACAAACAACCACAAGATCCATGGTTTGTCTCTCCAAAACATAAGAACTGACAAACTTAGACCAACCAATATAGACCAATATGAAAAAAACAACATAGAATAATATAAGAACACTCTCAATGACATACCCCCACCACAAGGGGCCTTTATGAAATGGATACCAATCCAAGAAGATAACCATACCCCAATTAATAATTTCAAAAGTCACAAGTATCCCAAAGTAAGCTCAATCCAAAACCAAACCCGATCCAAAAAGGATATAAACAAAATGATAGATGATCAATGATTCCCATACAAAAATACACAAATATTTGAATTAAAATAAAAATAGGCAACTCAGTTTTCTTATAACCAATGAGTAACTCAAAATAAAAAATAAAAAAAAGGGAATCTGCAAGGAGAACCTAAACTATCTCTACTCTAATGTCAGAGACAAAAACCGAACAAAATTTCTCCACACCCTTAGTGATTTATAACTACGTACCGGAATAATTATAAAGACTAAGGTAGGAGACATAAATTTTAATGCATCCACATTATCAATTTCATATACTAAAAAACTATGATGGAGTCATATTCTTCTAACAATACAGTTATCAAGACTTCCTCAAGTGTCTCAGATAGCCATATCCTTATAATTCTTCATAAGGATTTTTACAAGATTTTTTTGATTTCCCAAACTAGTGACACTAAAAGATAAAAAATTTTCGACCTAGCATATGAGAAACCATGTCCAAAAAAAGAGACTCCTCAAAGACATGTTCCTTTATAATACACCCACCACTAAATGGGTAACTGTCATGCTTGCAAGGAAAAAATGAACTTCCAAATGCCAGAACATCAAGAACCAACATGGTCAAAAATTACTCAAAGACCAATATCCCAAAAATAATATCGATAGATTATATGACTTGATCGTTAATATCTATTCTATGAAAACAAAGAGAAGATGATATATTATCTGATCATATACAACCACTATTGAAAAAAATGAACCATGCTCTATAAACTAGTCAAGATAGGCCATCATCATCCACTGACCATATTGAATTTTCATGATCCCCTCATCATTCCTTTCCTTCCACTCCCTAGGTAAAATAATTGAATGAATTATTTTTTAATAGTTATAATGAAATCCCAACTTGTAGTGATTTTAGTACAACCACCCCCCCCTCCAAAGGTCAAAATTTTTCATTAAATGATCCCAAATTTGCTAGAATTATTATATCATGGGGAGTTCATAATTCCCAAAAAAACTCTCCTAGAATTATCAAGAAACATTGAAACCCATAATACACTTAAGTTACCACAAAAACACTAATAATAAATAGTATGAACCAATCTTCTCCACTCCTTTGGCAGTCCGGGAAGGGAAACAAACTGGGATAGACTCGTAGGAAACCCCTGTGACCTTTTGAGGTGGCATACGTCAAATAAAAAAAAGATAAAAATGGAATCAATTGCCAAACATAGGTAAACAAAAAATGATATCCCAAACCCTAACACTACACAGATTGATAAAACATGACAAAATAAAACCAACATCCTTTTTTAAAAAACCACAATTTTCATTTGACATTCCAAACCATTATACCCAAGGACACTTTTCAACAATACCAACTTCTTTTCCAATTTATTTTAAACACTAAATCACATGTGATAAATAAAGTATTTTCCAAAAAAAAATTGAAATAATTTCCCCCAAACTCCATTTTCTATTCAAAAAACCACATTATAAAAATCATGTGAAAGCTGTGATTTTAAATACTCACCCATGACAACATATGAACATTAAAATATGTGTGTGTCCCATACCCTCTTATACAATCCAAATATACATAACAAAATGAAATTTCCGTACACAGAAACACACACACATATGAATATTATTAAACAATACCATGGTTCATAAATATAATTTTATTATCTAAACCAAGAATCAACCGATGTCATAATTCACTATTGCTCCACATATTCTGAAACTTTTACATATTCCAAATAAATTTCTCTTTTAAAATAATTTTTCTAATCTCAAAACCATTTTAATAAATAATTTTTTATATAATCCACTCACTCCAACCCAGATCATATTGAAGAATCACCAATACAAAAATAACTCAAAATGGAACTACATGTCATTCCTACCCAGACCATATGGTTTATCATACCATCCACTAAGCATGTACCATCCAATAGAAAAATATTAAAGTATGAATGTGAGACCTACATGGTTATTTATACCATGTAAGATTTATATTTAGCACCAATTCACATCCACTGTCATCCCCCAATATATAAAATCACGTTGTGTTATCTAAATGTCATAAAATATCCAAAAACCATAAATAAATACTTCAAGCCCATCTGACCCTTTTAAACCAGGTATCATAACGAGTAGTGGTCATCAGGAACCAACCTCTAAAAACCATCCTATGCTCAGAAAATCCTAACTCGGACATACAAAACAACTCAAATAACATAATCTTTCTATGTTACCATTATTTAATGAAGAAACTCAGGTCAACCCTGAACTGGACACCCATGTCATCTCATGATAAGGCCTGAGAGGCATTCCCAGTCCTCCCTAAATGAAAACTATTTTTGAACATAATTGTAAAACAATTGGGAATGGTATATAACATTAAATAGAAAAGTAATAAATTAATATAATCTAAATAATAAAAATGAATAATAGTTGTATAAGAAAAAATTAAAAGTAAAAATACCTCTATGTGACCCTAAATGACACCATAGAACACTAAACCAAAGACACCCCATGTTTACCAAAGAGAATATAGAAGCAACACTTAATCTAAAAACAAATATAACATTATAGTTGTGTGTGGTATGAATTCACGAATAATAAATTACATATTCCCTTACATGAAAATGAAAACCATTTCATGTTCTATTGAAAGTTAAATTATATAAAAAGTGTATCTTCCATTTCCCATTAAAACAAGAAACATCATGATATTTATTAAAATTTATTTTCCACTTTTTACATGGAAAAAAAATTTAAAATGAATAATACATTTCCAATAATCCCTTTGTGATAATGATCATGAAATCATGGAATTATTTCACTATAAAAACACAAAATTTTGTGATACCCAGCATTGGCAAGTAAAACTTATTTTTCATTATTTTCAAAAATAATGGATAATTGAGAATAAATAATTTAATAAAGGAATACCCTAGAATGAAAGGGATAAATGATATATATCACCATGGGAAAATCCTAAGAAGAAATGTTAGTGGGGACCTAAGATCCTAATACCTCAGTGACTTGGTATAAAATTCTTAACCCACATCATTCTCATACACAAGCTACTAGAGGGGATTTCATCCTAAGGTCTAGTAAAATCTAATAATCATCATATATTTATTTAGTTTTGTGAAATCAATCCTAAAAGAGGGTATTGGGACACAACCATGCCTATCTGACTGGTGTACAAGTCCTATTATTCCCTTATAGTCACATAGTTTTATTTTGACCAATGACCAAATACAATTGATTTTTTACGAAACTAGCGTATAAATATATTTCAGATACATGAAATAAAAGTGACCATACATATTATCAAAATTAAAAATTATTTTTATGAACAACCTATTTTTTCCTTCCTAAATGAACAACATAAATCATGTTCCCTTACCGAGAAACATTACATGTGATACATTTAGCACACATAATACATCATATTCATGGGGAATGAATTAAAAAGTGGGTTTTATTTACATATAAAAACTAAAGTATCCAATCAGGACTAGTCATATTAAATTTTAGAAACACGTTAGTTTTAGGAAAACAATTATTCATTTAAAATTCATCCCTTTTCAAACATTATCAAAACATGATAAATCAAATGAAACCTCTATTAGAAGCCTAGGTAAAACATGGGTAATTAGAAAAAACATTTCCATGAATTTAAATCATCTTCTCAATGAATATATATTTTAGGTAATGAAATACTAATTTTTTAAATAATAATGAATTCATGGAATTTAAATTATAGGTATAGGGATAGGTAACTTAACTCAAACTCTAGGAGCGTCGCTTTTGATAACAGAAACTCAAATATTATTTTCCCTCATGCACACATATGAACCTTCATATATATATAAGGAAAATTATCCCCTATGCACATATTTTCATGGCCAAATATGTACATGTGGGTCCATTCCTATTTGTTTTTACATTCATATAACCCCTTACAATTACACTCATATGCATTTTTAATATATATACACATAAGAACACCTAGCCCCAATATATATATTCTTACCTCTAGTAATGAATATATATATATATATGGGGGACCATATATATATTCATATATAAATATCTACCTATGGATATGAAGATAATTCTTTTTTGACAACAACAACCCAGAACCATGTCAATGCGGTCAAAATAACTCTATAAAAATATCAGAATATTATAAATAAAAACCCCTAAATATAAAAATGAGGAAAAAATTAAATTAAATGAAATCTAACTAAAACATAGGGACCACACACTTCCTTTTTTAACCATGGATAAAATGTTTCTAAATGGGGACAACAAACGATAAAATCATGAACTAACAAAAATAAAATAATGAAAATGAGTTAAGGTTTTGGTCAGTCATGCACACCACCAAGAATAGAAGAAAAAATATATGAATTAGAGGGGAAAAGAAATATTAGGAGATTAAAACCCATGATGGAGATGACTCACAATATATTAGATCTGAAATTGAATGCCTGAAGGGCCAAAGAGGAGGTAGGAGAATTGGGGTAGGGGCCCCCCCTTCGGTTGGGTTTTCGCGCGAGACGGGGTAGACGAAGGGAAAATAAGACCCTTAATTAGTTTTTAATACAACCTAATAACCATAATATTATTATTAAAATAATAATAATAATATTATTATATGTATTATTATTAAATTAGCTTTTTTATTATATTTTTATTTTATATTAATGTATTTTTTGTTTTTTTCTTTAGTACTTTGATTACCACATGGTTTCCTGTACAGTCTTTCATTCTATGATCAAAAAATGTAGTTCCCTCTGTCATACAGAGGGGGGCCTAAATAGATCATAGGGAGGTCCAAATTCATTTGATCCTAGTAATGTGCCCAGGATATCCCCACTATCTAGGATATAATGTTTTTCATTTTATTGGCACAACGTTTCCCAAAACAGTGCACAGACCATACACCTAGATAAGAAACAACCAAATTCAAAAATACCACAAGAAACATGACTCATACCTCAACAAAAGACCAAGAAATATGATATAAAATTATAAAAATAAAACATTGATGGTTTTTGAAAACGTTATCATGGTAATTGTAAATAAACTATAGATAAAATAAATGTGTGATGATAAAGATGAAGAATTTTAAAGAGTATTTAAACTCAATGTGGACTTTGAGGCATTCCTTGATGAAATAGATATATGGGGGTACGGGAAAAAAAGAAAATGGATTTTCCTTTACATGAAACTATACATGTAGTTATAGAATGAAGTAGAGTTCTCATTGAAGGATGAAATTCAATCCTTCTACCTTGTAGTCAAATGATCTCATTGTTGGTTTTTGAGTAAGAACACAAAATAAAAGTGTAGGACCAGGTAAACAATAGATTGACTACAGTATTGATATATTGAAGAAAATATATAACGGATCATGAGGAATAAATAATCACCCAATAGTGAATGTAGAAGAAAAACTGATACTCCTGACTCCAGATTCGACTTCAGGAAATTAGACGAAAAGGGAAAAATAATAAATTGAAGGAAATTAAGGGGTTTTCAAAAGAATAATAAGATATTCGTTTATAAATGAAAAAATGGATTACTATTATATGGATAGTACAAGTAATTATTGTGACCTTATTGAAATTTTGGATGATTTCCTATTTGAAATACAAAAACATAAACTAAATGTAGATTTGAGTTTGTCGCTGAATTGTAACAATTAATGAATTCAAAATACCATGAGTGTCATAGAGAAGAAAAAAGGACAACACCAAAAAAGGTAAAACTATTTTAGAAAAATGGGAAATTATTATAGTATGTGTTCTATAGTTAATGGATACAATAGAAAATGATAGAAATAAATTCATCTAAACAATGTCTAACACACCCTGTATTATATCAATGTTCATGATTTTTTGTGTTCTATATATGAAGATATAGATTGGTGTTTTGTAGGGGATATGGACACAGAGAGATGTATTTATCATCAAGGATGATATGTAATATTTCAATTATGACTTATTGTGGCTTTTACACAATCTCAACGACTAAATTATCAGGATGAAAATGATTGATAAATTTTTATTTTTGATACAAGAAATAGGTCCACAATATTCCAATAAATTTCTAAATAATGAATCAAACCATTGTAAATTCTAAGAAACTAACCAAAATACAGAATTACTGATAAGAAATTGGTCAAAGATATTTCATTAAAGGTGATAGATTGAGCTTGGTTGTGGATCCTTGAAAATAAAGTAACCTCTAATATTATAAGAAATAATAATTGTGTTACATTTAAAAATTAAATTTTGGAGTGTGTAATCATATTTATTAAATGATTATATTTTAAGGATTATTGGCATTGGAAAACCCGAATTTGGGTAAAAGTCGAGATATGTGTGTATTTCATGTAGTTGATTGTGTTACTCATAAAATTACAGGTTTAATTCAATTAGGTGACTTAATACTGACCAAGATTTAAAAAAAAATTGTATCATCCATTGGAATGATGGTATAATTATGGTTAATGTGATGTGAAAAAATTGATAATCTATAAATTATTTGGGGAGATCTATATTTGTTCTTTTATTTAAGGAATAATACAAATGTTTGGGTTATAAAAATAGTAGATACCAAAGACAATAGTACATGGATTATCTTTTGAATAATAATGGGGTTCTTGATATTTTTATACATTCATATTATTGAACAGACATGTATAATGTTATTCAATATAGTAAGACTATTTATAAGACATAAATACCAACAAACCAAAGTTAATAAAGAATTCATGAATTTCTGTATGTTGATGTTTATCAGATGACATCAAAAAATTTCAATGATGGAAATTTGGTTCATATGATATTCATTGAAGATTACATTTGGATTGTGTCGTTGACGATCATCACTCACTACCTTAATGTGTTCATATTTTTTATATTGTGTCATAACATGGTTGAAATGATTCATGGATAGAAAATTATGATTTTTGAGACATATAATGGAATATAATTCACTAATATCTAAGAAGATATTTATTTCAAAATTCATGGGATATGGAACAATGTTTTAATTGTATGGACTCATCAACAAAATGAAATATTTGGGGGGGGGGATTTTATATTAAAGATAATATTTATAGAAAAATTCTTAATGAGATGTAACAAAAATAAATATTTTGGATGTAATTTGATAGTATATATCCCTACATCATGAATATATTATTATTTTAAAAAATATTATAATACTCTATATGAGTTGGGTTATAGAGAGAATACAATATTTAAATACCTTTTTATCATCATAGGTTTGTCATTTATTTTCAATAAGGAGAAATAATGAAGGTTCTATACTCATAGTGGTGAATTGGTAACAATTAGACTCTGAATATATTGGAAGGAATACTAATTTTTTAAGGTTTTTCATGGATGAAAAATCAAAATACATTATGCCTCTATAGTTTATTACAAGTCAAATATTTAGAAATTTAGTTACAGTATGTCAGATGGAAGAGGAAAGTATTTCACTACATCAGGAGTTGAAAATAGACTAACATCCAAATTAGAAACAACTAAAAATGATTGAATTGATTTTGTTATAGAAGTTACCAAGATAAAGAAACTAAATATGTCATTAAACCACAAATAACTACTTAGATGAAGTTTTTTAAATACAATGGTTTCAAGGAGGTCAATATCACTGACTATAAGTTGGTTTCTAGGAGCCTCTTTCACATAAAAGCATCATTATTTGACATTACTTCTATCTAATGAAACTTTTCATGGTATCAAATGTATCCCAATGATATATAGATGTTATTAGTGAAAATATTACACTAATATATCAATGATTAGTTTGAAACATGGATCTACTATCATAATATATAACAACAAGAATTATTATTCAACATAGATATAAATAAGGTTGGATCGGTATATTGAATCAAATCAATATTAGGTTGTGCATTTTATCTTGTTGGATTTTAAATATCATTGATTACTAAGAAACAATATTTTATCTCCCTGAGAAATGTATATGATGAATATATTATTGACACTTAAGCATCATAAAATTATTTTTGATATAGATAAAGCTTACTGATATGGGAGTTAGCTTAATATCTCTAATTAGAATAAATTTTTAAAAATAATGTGAAATAAATCATATAAAAACCTCATCTATCACTCAAGGATTTGGAAAATTGAAATCAAGTATCACACCATCAAGGATATAGTATAGAATTCATTTGTGAAATTAGACTATTTGAGTTAAATACTTAATTCACTAAAATTATCGTGAAGGATTTACCAAAATAATGTTTCGGTGGTATTAGATGGATTTTGGATACACATTGATCCCCACACATTACTTTCTTGTTTTTTATTTACTAGAAATCATAATGAGATATCATGACACAAGATAATTATGGATAAGTATCCTGTGGATCCTAAGTGTTACAAGATCTTAATCATTGACTATTTTTTTTTAAATTACATGTATTTAAAAATATCAATAATATCTCATATAGACTTAGAGTATTTTTTGAGTATGCCACTGATTTGTATGTGTATTTTATGAGGCTGTACATTGTTTTTAGTTGAAAATGTGCTTTCTTTTTAAATATAATAATTAAGAATTTTGTAGTGTTATCAGTAAATATAAAGGGGAGTTTTTTAATAAAAATCACCCATTGATACTTTTAAAATGTTTTTGGGTTTTTATTGATAATATTTTCATGTAGAAAAAATTCCATGAATTTTATGACCAATAATAATTCATGTTGCAGATTCATTTGATGCACATGATGGTTTTTAGAAATATGAATAGAAAACTAGTGTGAAAAAATAATTCGTCATCAAAGGAATAGTGTTTTCAATGTATGATTTTGTTTGTGTGAATTAAAAAACATATAGAATATACATTTTTATTAAAACAATTTCCTCTCACACAAGTTAGATAGACTCACTAAAATTTACAGTTTCATGAATGCAGTTCACAAATGGAGTTGTGATCAAGTAGTAAGAATGGATAATGTGACATTTCTGTGCATGAAGAAGATCCACAATGTATTTTCTATACCTATAAATATAATGAATTTATATTATATGTTATATAAAATATTATGGGAAGGGTATGTGTATTTTATTGATTTCGGACATAGGTGAACTTATTTTTTTATTGGAAGTGACTTTGTGAAATCTCTAGTCACACGATCAAATAACATACTGATTAAGATACCAAGGATTCTATAACATATGTTCTATGAAAATAAGTCATGGACATAGTGCATGCATAAAAGTGAGTTTATTGAAAATGACATTTACTTGCAAGATTTTTTAATATTATTCACAAATTCCCAATCACTATCATAGTATTCAAATTGACTCTGATCCAAACAAAACATTATTTCACCCACAGAGTCAATTAAATATTCATAGGTAGTAGGTTATATAATCCACCACAAAGTATACCTCAATGCCAACATAGTGTAACTTATTTTAAGTCCTAATTATTTTAAAAACAACACATGATAAGAATCTATTTAATGGTTGTTTTATCCAACAATGAATTATTTTGGGAATCTTTCTAAAATCCATCTCAAACTAGGGTGTTTGGAATTATTTTATTGATGTTATAAAAACAAACACAAATAATTTACTAGTGGTTTGTTTAGAGTTCTCCCAATTGTCACTAATTGATGAAAAATTGTTCTTTATTTAAATATATTTTAAATAAAAGTAATATAAATTAATATTTAGTTACATCATTTTAAATTAATTAAAATATATATTAATTATTTATTATTTATTATTTATGTTTTTAAATATTTTTCATACATGGAATAAAATAATTCCTAAAAGGATACCCATCATTATAATACTCTCACTAATTACCATATAAAAGATTAATTACAAACCACTGTATTAAAAATATTTACATGGATTCAATTTTCAATACATATTATTTTAAATACATGTTTCAATATTTTATTATATATATAAAAACTTCTATGGACACACATATTTTAACCAATTTCATTCATTTCTGCCTAACTCTCAGTGCATTATTCACTCCAACAAATGAATTTAAATGCATTATTACATGAATAAATATTATTTAACCTCTTTAGGAATTATAAAAAAATGCCTACAACCACGAAATAAACACAAAAGAAAAATAGAAAATACAGGTTAACCCACTATTCTATGGACTTATCCCCATGTCCTTTCCCCAAACTCCCCCTTCCCTCACCACCCCATCCGATCCAGGGGTATCCTATTTAAGAAATACAATTCAACAAAAAAATAATTAAATCTTAGAATAATAATTTTTAGTGAATTATTTTTTATTAATTATTATAAATTATATTTTTTACAAACTAAAATATAAATAATTATTCATTCATAATAAAGTCATTAATAAACAGTGACTAATATATAAAATTTCCTTATTTATTAAAATGAACTGTTCAATCATTTATAATTAATAATTAAAAGGTAAATATAATTGTAAATAATATATATCAAATATTTATATATAATTGATAATTAAACATTAAAAATTAAAATAGATAATTAATAATTTCCAAAAACTAATTAAATATTTCCAAATTCTAATTTTTTAAGACGTATTATAATTTAATTTTAACGATTATAAATAATTGATAATTAATAATTAATATATAATACATACTAATTTTAATACAATAAATAATAAATAATAAATTTATAAAATAATTAATAATGGTAATTCGTAAATAATTTATAATACAGATTTACTTATTGATAATTAATTAATATTATGAATACTAAAAAATAAATTATTATAGATAAGAAAAAAGAGTTACTAAATATTAAGTAAATAATTTCAATTTACAAATTATTTTTTATTTAGAGGTATATAAATTTTCCTTATTTATAAATAATAATAATTAGTGCTTGTTTATTTGGAAGTGGGTTTTAAAATAACCAACACTAAAAATATATAAAAACGTTAAAAATTATCAATGTTTGGTTGTTTAGAAAAACTAATTCTAAAATTATATAATAATAAAAACAATTCTTATTTAGTTACACTAATAAATAAATTACCCTGAAATTACTAAAAATATTCTAAGATAGTTTCTAATGATATTTAATTGGATATTATTATAAATGTTTCATAAAACCAGTACTATATTTTATTTTTCCTAGAGTGTCACATCCTAAAAAAAATGTATATCCTAAGATTATACTAATGCCACAACTTCATGTAATAGCCCAAACATATCAAATTAATCCATTTATCCAAACACATCATCTATCACCCAACTATGCATTCGAACATCCATTTATAGGGAAAATATATGATATATAAAGGATTTTATTATATTAATGTGTCACCCCCCATTATCTTTTCAACGAAAAATCCCCAAATATTAGGAGTATAATGCTTCATGATATCAAATATTAATGTAAAATATCCTAAAAATAGGGCACAACATTATAGAATTTACACCAACATATATATCATAGGATAAAAAATAATGTAAATCCTTAATATGGTTTGTCCAAACGTAACATAGTAACACATCATCCCATTACCCTCACCAAAAATTCTACACAATATTATAGAGAGTCGCATCTCACTCCTTCAAAATTATGATGACATATATTAAGGTGGGTAAATTTTATCCTCTCACCTATATGTTCTTTTCTTCTATTTTGTGCTTTGAATTTATATCACAATTTTAGATATATTTCATAATTAATCAGATAAAATTGTTAGCACCAATGATCTACCAAAGTTCAACAAATAATAAACAAATAAAATTTAATATATAATCATAAAGGAATTCATCAATTTATAATCTAATATATCATTCATTATTTCATATAATTATTAATTACTTTCATATATAACATATGTGTATTTCGAATAATTTATCATAACCTAATTCTACAAAATACAACTTTCAGTAATAATCCATAAATATTATATTCTACTCAATTCGAATTTTGAACTTGATTAATTTTTCAAGAATATTCATACTCCTAAACATATCCAATTATATTTTAATTTATATTTTTTCTTATATACATTTATGTTTCATCCCCAAAATGTGGAAAATAATAAACATGGAATATTTCAATGGATCATATAATTGATTAATATTTGATTGACATGACTTGATTCCATAATCAATTTAATAATTTTCCCTCTATTAAACTCCATATACCATTACCCCAAAATATAAGTACCAATTAATCGCTTCCTCATTTGAAACCATATAGTTCCCCTCATGAAATTCAAGAATGAAGATAATAGAGATGAATATTTATTTCATAGAATCATATGTTTTCTTTGGATTAATCACCTCCATACCCCCTGGCCATTTTTCCTTTATAAGAAAACCATTAATATCCCTATTATATTCAATTATAAACCACCCATTCAATTTCCATTTGTAAGTCTTAAAATATTATATGTCTTAACTATAGATTTATCTAACCCCCCATGTTTATATAATTCCATTTCAAAAAAATTATACGAAATTATATCACATTTACCAATATTTATTTATGAAATATAATCTATTAATTGCGTGTTAAATAATTAAATATTAAAAAATTACATTAATAGCGATCGCAACACATATAAATATTACGACATTAAAAAATTACCAAACACCCATACAAGGGTAAACATCACATATTGAATCTATTGATAGATTAAAAATTAAATTACTAGAATTAGAAAATTATCATTTGACCCATATTATTATAAAACCAAAAAAATATAAATTTCGTAAATCATAAAAAACATATTTCCAAAATAACCCACCCCTTTTAGTGTTATCAATAATTAAAAGAATACCAATAATTAATTTTTTTATAAAAAAAAATTATTAACATTTTATTAATAGAAAAAATTCCCATGAAAATATAATTAAAAAAACCCTAAGGATACTACACCCGCTAATGTGATTAACTAGGCCATGTCATTTTTAATGACATTATCTTTATACTCTTTAAAATATAGTAGATAATACTATATAGTTTTATTTTCAATGATACCAATGTCTCTTAAAATAATCACATGCAATATGCCCCAATAATTCTTCCAAATCAATTTCATGTGAAACATGTACTAAAAAATTACATACCATAGAGGACATTCCAATTATTATGATACATATCCAACCCATTACAAAACATAAAATAGGAAAATAAATCTTGATGGTCACTTATTTTCATTACCAAATGTACGATTTTCATGTCTAGGAGAAACTCAAAAGAAAACATGCTCCTTAATTTGACACCTCATCAGCTAACTTCTATGAATTTAATAGGAATTACTTATAATTTTACTAAACATAAAGGTCTCTTGAATAACATACACATGATCTGAAATTTCCTAAACCAGCTGTGGTCTAACCATAGTACCTTCACAAACCTCAACAAAATAAATTGTAAAATTAATTTTTACTCACTAAATTTCCTCATAAGGTTCCATTCCATTGGGTGAATAAAAATTTGTCTTCAAATAAAAACATAACAAATGAAAAATTGTCCACCCATGAAACCTAAAATGAGAATCTCTATGCTATAAAAATGATAAAGAAAATGTGGCTTCCAATGTCATGCAAAAATAAATTTGAATTTCACTATTCCAAATAATCTTCATGGATGGAAACTATCACCCATAAAACTCCACGAGTCTATATACCTATATCGTATGAAGATTTTATAAACTATTTACCAATATGTATTATTTATTCTGTATAAAAAGAGTGTAATTTAAAAAATATATCTATAAAACCACAAATTTAAATAAAAAGATTAATATATCCCCCCATACATTTGGAAGACCAATGAAAATCCATTTATTTTCCAATCACTTCCAATGAATAATTATTAAATCATACAATAATACTATTAGAGAAGATATTTTGATTTGACCTACATTCATATAATACATCAATAAGACAACCTAGTTTCAACCTTATTAATCATAGACTACTAAAACTTCCTCTTAAAAGTATGATATATATTTTCAAGACATGAATACATTTTTGATGTTGAACTACAAAACTAAAATATTACAACATATTGTATATTTTGTGGAAAACATTCATATAAACTATATCTTTATAAAATTTATCTTCAGAAGAACAATTTAAAGCATCAATATTCATGATTCAAACACTTAACACATCTGTAAAAGTATTTCTCAAATGAGGTTCCTTTACTATATAGATTAATGACATTTTGAATATCATCTAATGAAGACAAGATCAATCTCCTATTCCTTTATAACCATGTTTAATAGGTGAAAACAACTCGAATACCTTCAATTTATAACTAATTCATTGATCCTCCTTAACATAATGATATCTAGAATTGGAATTAGCCATGAAATTTCCATTAATGGAACAAATTTGATTTAAAAAATTAGTATTGGATAATTTAAAATGAAATTTTATAAAAAAATGATTTCCTTCTGATAATTTATATATAAAAACATCTCATGAAATGAAAAAAACATAATAAACTTTCATATAAAATAATTTCTCCAAACCCTATGAAAAACATTATGATAAGATACGTTATTATAGGATTAATGTGATTATTTACATAGTGATAAAACTATTATGGCCCATAAGCATTGACTACACTCACATTTATTATAAAAATTCCAATATCTTGATACGAATCATCACAATAATCCTTACAAGAAACATCTTCTTTAACAATTAGATTAATTTAAGGACTCCTTAAATTGCCCATCAATATTTTAGAAGCATATTGTCATTCCTCTATCATAATAAATACATTTTCTTTATTTTTTATAACTTATAACGAGGTTGTAATAATAAATGAAACAAGAAAAATATTTATATAATAATTAGTTATTCCTAGTAAACACTTAATATATGGAATACAATTAATTTATTTCATAAACATCCACTATAATCTTTATTATATACACTACCACAAGAAAATATAATGTTTCATTACCTAGAAAAATACCTCAGACATCCAAAATAAGTAAATAAAAATCTAATAATATAATTACATATTTTTTATAACATAAACACAATATTTATATTCTCAACATGATTGTACTATATAATAGAATCAACAAAATTTCCATTACTAATGATAACAATAACAAAATATTGAAATGTATAAAACAATTTTGTTCACAAGACCTATAAATATTATTAGTGTATATGTAACACAAAATGGAATCACCAGATACATTAAATCCCCAATATAACCTAAATAATTCGTCTTGGGAATATCTTACTCCTAAACCCTCATCCAATAAATTCCAAATGATAAATAAATAATAAAAATTTAAATCTCACATATTATTTGATTAAAAAATCATCCTTCATTGGAAGAGAGTTTTAGGTATTCCCTGTAAAAATATTCAAATTTCAATAATATATAATAAATTATTTTTTTCAATTTTTATTATTTGAAAAAATGGAAAATCCTATAATGATACACAATAAAAAATAAAAAAACAGAGTAATAGATCATGAATATATATTATCAGTTACTAAAACTCTATTGGATCTATATGATAAATTGAAATTGAATATGAAGAAACACAGAGATATAGATTAATAAGGAACTCAATATCCTACCTTGGAGGTAGTATCATAACCTCATCTAAAAATATATCAAAATAATTACACAAAACATAAGGAAACATATTCATTCCCAATAAATATTCAAAAAAAAACATTTAATTAAACTGTGATTTTACACACTATAGAATTATCGATATATACAACCAAAATATTATTTCCCTAAATAACCCCACATGATCACCATCCATTCATGATAAGTAATCCTTTATCAAAAATAATTAATAACTGATTATATATAATATAACCAATCTAGACTGCATTTAGTATAATAATGTTATATCAGTAACAAGACTAAATTCCCAAGAAATAAATCTCTAACCAAAATCAACTAACAACCTCTTTCTCCATACAACCACATAAGATTGACCACATTTGTAATAAATTCTCATAACATATAAAAAATTTATATTAGGATATCTAAACCCTGGTCTAGGGAAGTGTTGATTAATGAATTGGAAGAGCTATTCTCAATTAGTTTTAAAAATGAAATATTTATTAAAAAATAACACCTTTAACTAAAAAATGTTCCCCGCATATTGAATATTTTATTCACGGGTTTTCCCTATTCTGACTCCCCCTCCACCTATTCTCTATATATTTGGTCTACCTATTGTCATGTTATCTCTCTATTGAGATCTTGTACGTTGTCCATTTCTAGTACCACCCCGCATTCTTGGTAATAATGTCCTTTTATCCTACTATTTTTATTGAAACTACTATTTTGTTATGTTAATTGGATATTATATTAATAGTCGCACTTTTCTCAGACCTCCGTTAATCAAAACTAAAATATAGGATTAAATAATGTAGATATCCCAAAATACTATAAGAGAAACACCATGCCCATGCATCCCACTATATGTTTACATATTATCCATAACTGATAAATGATACCACAATATCATATGACTAACATGTCCTTTCAGAAACCTTGATTTCATAAAAAACTAATAAATTCTTATCATTTCTACACTCTGAGCTATATAATTCTATTTACACCTCCAAGAAAATACAAACAACATTAAATATTTCATTGAATCTCATTATTCTCTAATATTACCATGAAGAAATATAAATAAAATTATAGTCAACTACCTATAAATCTAATTCCATATTGAATTTTTAAAATGACGTGCTTTAGGGTTATAAAGAATTAAAAAATACAATGAATATCATATGAACACTATATATCATACACCATGGTCATAGATTGAATATTTTTTTACTAGATCACCAATTCCCCATGCTACCTATATTTCCTAAGATTCTTATATTAGGAATCATTCCTAAAAAAGAAAAACTGGGCTCATTTAATTATCCCCACATCATAATCTCTTAACCTATGATTCAATAAAAGATGCACCTGACATGATATGAAAATCACCACCCATAGAATACTATGCAGAGATCCTATTAGCATTATATAATAAATAATTCAAACTCTTATTAGTAAGGATTAATATGCGGTCTAGAAACAAAAAACTTATACTTAGGAAACAAGTCATTTTAGTGTTCATTCACGGTTTTCAAAGCTATCCAACTTGGGTTCTACTATCAAAAACACATCATTGAGTGAGTGATAAAATTCCTATTAATTAATTTCATTATTTTCTTATATAACAAATATAAAATTAAATTCATAGACTAACCTTATCTCAATTATGTCTCTATTTTTGAAAAATATATAATAACACTGCCTACTCAAATAACTATATCATTAACCTTCACAAATAATCCATCCCCAAAATAAACACCAATACAATCTGCATGACATGGAACAATACGATCCATGAATCTATACCAATGAAGATACCATATTGTAAAAATACTACTCCATAAGTATTTATCTATATGTTACATAATAAACAATTAAATCACGGGGGCTATTCAACATCAAGAATAATTTTCTAGTATACATTATATTCTACGTTCAACTAATATAACTATCCTGCCAACTAATAAATGGTCACTAATTTTTACTCTAAATCCATATATAAAATTTTATTTGACACCAATTATTCATGAACATCTCTCAATGGAACACTAACCAACCTATTAATGAGTTAGAGTTTGAAACCTAAATCCATTCATTAATAGTACAAGGGTTTGTAGAAATTACTATTTTTATAATATCAAACATTGATAGAATGAAATATAAAATATAAAACAAAACAATATAAATTATAAAAGACTACCATCCTCACTATTTGTTGTGTGAGTGACAACCAACTTACCTCATCCAACAAATCACTTGTACCTGGTGATGTGGTTTCTTAACAACACTTCCAATTTTATCTAGATAATCATAAACAAATTATTAAAATTAAATGTTGATAATATAAAAATTATAAAAAATTTCTACCATGAAACTCAAATTTCAGAATTAGAGTCATTCATTCTACGACAACAATGTAAGGAAAAAATAAAATAACAAAATCAATCTCATGTATCTTTCAAATGTCAACCATGCAAATAATTATATTAAAAAAATATATATCACATTCTATAAACCCTATCAAATACTCTAACCTTGTCATCATATAATCTCCAATATAAATGTAAATATCACCAATCAATATCGAGTATATTTCTACCCATGGTGTTACACCAATAAATTTTATAATATAATTTCTTATAACTAATAATACTCTTGATAGCTTATGCTATATGAAACATCGATCTAAAACTATTTATGGAAAATTAAAATAAAATATTATTAAATCAAAATAAAATAATAAATCAGGATACATGCATTTTAGTTGTTGGTTTTTCATTAATAATGGAAATGAATATCAAATAAATATCAATTTTAAAATGATTAAAACCAGTCAATGTTAAAAATATTAATTTCCAAAGATTTTAATCAATGAGTTTTTTGTTTTAATAAATTCATCCCATTTAAAGAAATTATAATTCTGAAATAATAAATTAATACTCAAATAATTGTATGTTTATATGAAAAGGGATTTTGAGATTTTGATGTTTGAAATGGTAATTTTTCTATAAGATTTGTTTTTTTTATATATTTATTGTAAAATCATTTAAGTAATAAAATATTGAATATTAGTAATTTAATATGGTGAAATAAAATTAATTTTAAAAATAATAATATCAATATTTTATTTGGGTGTACTATTTTTTAAAAAATATTTTATTTTTAGTGAATTGTTAATACAGAGATATTAAAATGTTTTTCACATTTATGAATTTACAATTATATACGAATTATTTTAAAATTAATGAAAATATTTTACATAAAAAATATATTTAATAATTAATATATTGTATTTAAAAGTATATTTTAGAACTTTCTAATCTAGGATCGATATTCTGAAAATCTATGAAATCATTTTATTGAAATAAATAATAATTTATTTAATAGTTTTTTATTATTTATTCAAAATGCTCCTTTATGTTTTATATTTATTTTAATGCAAAATTAATTCTCTTTTATTAAATATGTTCCAAGTAATTCTTTTAGAATAAATCTAATATATTATATTGGAATAAAAATAATTTTTTTCTTAAAGGATAAATTTTTCCAAAAAAAATTTCATTGCACTTTATGAAAATATATTTATAGTAATTCTTGAAATATATAGAAATAATAAAAAATAAAATGTATTCAATATTTATGATCCTAATATTCTATTTTTTATGTCAATTTCATTTTTCGGCATTTAAATAGATTCCATGGAAATAAAATATAACCATGGTATATGTTAATAGGGTAATTGAGGGGGTCATTCTAATTGATAAGGATTAAATAAAATACTAAAACATGTCAAAATGCAACTGATATAGTGGATTATGACATTAAAATATCTTATAATTTAAATTTTAATAAATTTGAATAATGTATCATGAAAAATGGTTTGAATATATTTTAATATTCTTAATATTTATTGAGGTCTCGCTCCCCCCAATTATAAAAGGACACAACCAATTACCACTTCTACACACACATATCTCCATTATATTTACAAATATCTGATTGGATTCTCTCTGTCACGACCCGTCCCCCGGGGCCCATGTCGTGATAACCCCATGACTGCCTTCCACAGGCCAACGGATGATGACTAGCACCAAAGGCGTAATTCACTAAAACTGGGAAGTCATTGCATTTATAACCTCTAAACACACACAACAGATATGATCACAAGTAAATTGAATAATAAACAAGTGAGTACAGTAAGTAAAAATGGGCCAGAATACAAGCCCAATTGGAAAGTACAAGAAACTAAAAGTACAAGTACACATGAGGAAATAGGGAAAATAGCCATTGGGTCATTCTTCAAGGTTCTTAACAAAAAGGGTAGGTATAGATCGCCTCTATAGCACACCAGGTCCATCTTTCTCCTCTGTGTACCGTCACGTCATAAGTTCCACCCCGGGTACCGTCTAATCCAGGTACTCTCAACCTCAGTCAGCGTTGTCCGTCATCTGCATCCAACACAATGAGGTGTGGGCATAGCTCTTGCAGTGGTGAGTATAACGATACTCATTAGTATCCTTGAGACCCTGAAGGTCTCACCAAATCCAACAAGTATAAAGCACGAAGTATGAAATCAACAGATAACCCCACTTAGGTATATGCCCATACATATACCTAAGTTATCAAGTAATCCATCTCAATCATGAGAAAAAACACCAAACGTTACTGAGTCAACTCACACAAGTATAAAAATTTTGTAGAGTGTTAGATATTCTTAGATGTATCCACCAAATCATCTATTCTGTTGAACCCATGTAAGATCCTGGTACAGAAATCAGAGCTGTCGAACCCACACAGGATCAAGGAACAGTATTCAGATTTGTTGAACCCACAAAGGATCCAGAAATAGTAGTCAGAGCTATCGAACCCACACAGGATCCAGGAATAGTAGTAAGAACTATCAAACCCACACATGATCCATAAATAGTTGTCAGTGTTTTCAAACCCACGCAGGATCTTGGAAGAGTAGTCAGAACATTCAAACCCAAAGAGGATCCAGGAACAGTAGTCAAAGAGTAACTAGCCATAGGGTTTCTGCACAAGAACGCTTGATTCTGGGAGGTTCCACTCTTCAAACCATGTTTCGATACATTATCTTCCACAAAGTCTGATTAAGAAAAGTTCCCGAAGGTCTCCCTCGTCATAGTGGTCACAACGCAATAGACGACACGTCAATCGGACGCCCGGTCTGAGAGTTATTTTCCTTTTATTCTTGGGGGATTGTTTGGATTTGTGTATGATCCAACCTGACTGTATCTCAAGTATTCCTCGAACTCCAGTTGGTTATACTTTAAGGGACCATCATACTTCAATATTTCCAGTGCCGCTGATGGTTTGTCAAACAGACGTTCGGTTCCAAAGATATGGACGAAGAAGCGTAAATGGGTTGATGTGGGCCCGGGTCCAGTCCGACCCGGTTGGTCCGACCCGGACGGACCCATTGGATCGGGACTGGCCCGTTGGTCCTGGCCCAGTAGGGTGTGAAGACCGCAAGTAGCACGAGGGAACAGACCGGTCATGAGGGCACATACTGGCCGCACGCCAGTGGAAGGGAGGTTCGGCCTGGAGGCGCCGCAAGTTGCGTGGAAGGCCGAATCAGCTATGCACGCGTGAGGAATTGCTTTGCGGCTTTTCCTAGAAGACTGAGGCTGGTTTGGCCAATGCTGTGATGGGCACGAATCAGGTGGCTCGGCACGGGAGGTCGGCTGGTGGACGGGAGGCCGGCGGGCAGCCAGTAGGCGGGAGGCCGGCATGCAGATAGGGGGCTGGCGGGCGGTCGGGTGGACGGTGTGCGGCTGGGAGGCTATAAGGTGGACGGGAGGCTGGCGGTGATCGGGAGCTTGTTCGACAGAAATTTCATCAGGGTGGCGTGGGATGCGAAGTCCGCAGGTAGCACTTTTGTTACATGTCGCCTCCGTCTCCTCGTTGTTTCGTCGTTATCCTGAAAAACATCAAAAAGAGATCAGCGGAGGCAGTCGGGCCATGTTTGTTTGGCCTGCACCCACATCGTATAGGATGATAGCAATCGATCCTTCAAAAAAAACAGAACGATGAAAATCAAATTCTATAGCCTCCATAAAGATTCTTTTTCAATCAGAAAATGAATATCAAGGAAAGCATTAATATGCAAATTAACCACCTATATTTGTTCGATGTTTGTTGAAGTTTGTGCGAGGAAGAAGACATATCAATGGGAAAAGGAGGACGTTGGTGTTGTCGGAATTTTCCTCGATCGTCGGTTTGTGTGCCAGCTCGTCGTAGTTGATGACATCCCACATCAGAGTTGGTTCCGAGGAAGTTCGAGGTCAAGGTCGTTCTTCGTCGGGAGAGCATTCTTCATCTAGAGACCATGTTATTCATTGAAGAGCATAATCCTCCATGTGTTGGGTGTTGTGCCTCTTTACCAGTGCTTCGTTGCTTGGTGAAGCTCTCCAAAATCCTTCTCCAAATCTCCATACATATAGGATAGGGGGAGGTAGCTAACGATCATTAGAATTTATGATGGTTCCTTTATTTGGAACCTTCCTAAATTCCAACGACGCTGTTACTTTATTTATTAAGGGGCAAGACAATTAATTTATATTGGCACAACGATGCGGTGCATTGGAAATATTAAAGGTATGTGCATTGGCACAATTAAGGTGGAGGTGGTCGAGAGGCTCTTCCTCATTAATTGTGGGATTTGAGGTTTTCTCTCAATTAAAGTGGGGTTTCAAGGGGGTTTAATCCTAGGTGGTCCCCACCACCATAACCTCTCATGGGAGGTAGTGGTCCGGGTGGTCCCCACCCCCTTAACCTCTCATGGGAGGTTAAGGTATGGTGGTCCCCAAATCCAACATCCAGATGGAGGTTTAGTTCTAGGGGAACCCACATGAAATATCTACATGGAAACTCAGAATAAAATAAAATGAATTTTATTTTGTCTTATTATTTCCACGAAAACACAAAAACTAACTTTCGCCCTCATCCATCTGTCGTCAAGGTGAAAGTCTCCTTAAGTGATAACCAGCGCTGTGATTTTATTGGTGCCCTCAGTTTTTAATTCTGAGAACTGCTTCAAAAGTTATAAAACTCTTCTTGTGTGTTTACTGAACGTATCTAAAAAAAGGTTCGGAAAAATATTATCAATCACCCTCGAACCGTGCCGGTCGAGGGTAGGCTCTGCCTAGGTGAAACACGCCCCAACGAACCCAATAGTTCTCTCTTATTTTCAATCCGAGTTACCATATAAAAGTTATAAATTTTACAATAAAATTATTTTCACTTAAATATTTTATTTGCGACCAAAAACTAACTTTCTCTGGTGTCCCACTCCGGCCAAAGTTAGTATCTATCTAAAGAAATCACACCCTCTTGAGTTCAGTAGTGGTCTCAGATTTTTAATCTGATTTATCGTTGGTCATCTATAAGCATTTGAAAAATAATATAGTTTATTTTATTATTTTATTTTTGATTATTCCATTTTCGGGTTCTCTCACAGGAGGCCCATGACGACTAATCTTAAGTCGCGCCTTGGGTAAACCCTCCATATTGAGTGCAACGATGACCTTAGATTTTTTATCTTAGTTACCTTTTAATATTTATTCATCTTTTTCCAGAAAAATGCTTAAGCGTGTTAGCATAAGTTTAATAAAATTTCAATGGAACATTCCGAGAATTCCGGGCCTCGTAATCATGCGTCGTCTGATTTTGCGGACTCGTAAAAGTTCCATATATTTATAAAAAATTACATGGAAATTCCAGGTCTTTAAATTCTCCCAACCATAGGGCTCTGCATCCACGTAAGCCAAAACTCACAACTAAGGGAATAAGTGGGTGTACTGAGCATGCATTTGAGCCTCCTGCTCCCATGTGCACTCTTGGAGGTTCTCATGCTGCCAGTGAACACTCACCAAAGGTATAGACTATCCACAAAGGACCCAATTCTATTAATCATCAATCATTACTAGGACCTCTGAAAAATTCGCCCCATCGTCGACGTACTACTCTCCATGGTCGATGATGTGATTTGGGTCGTAGACATATCTCTTCAACTGGGACACATGGAAGACGTCGTGCACCCAGTGCAATTGAGGTGGAAGAGCTAAGCGGTATGCCACCTCGCCATCTCTGCTGAGGACCTAAAATATTCTGATGAATCTCGGAGATAACCTGACACCTCGACCAAATCTCCAACAACCACATCGAGGTGAGGCCCGTAGAAAGACGTGGTCGCCATCCTATAACTATAGAGGTCTCTATCACCGGTATGCATAAGAATTTTCCCTGCTCTGTGCAGTATTCATCCACTCCTAGATGATATGCATCTTCTTTGTGGTAGCCCATACCATCACTGGTCTCATTAGTTTCAACTCACATGGGTCAGTCCAACACAAAGGTGATCTACAAGTTCACCCTTACAATGCATCAAAAGGTGTCATCTCTATGGTGGAGTGATAGTTGTTGTTGTAAGAAAACACCACCTAAGGAAAGTGATCCTCCCAGTTGCAACCGAAGTCAAGGAAACAATCACGTAGAATATCCTCGAGGGTCGGAATGGTCTACTTATTCGGACCATTCATCCGAGGATGGAAGGCGGTGCTCAAACGAAGTTGCATCCCAAAAGCTTCATGTAACCCATTCCATAGCCAGGAAGTAAAACATGTGTCACATTCAGAGATAATCATCGAGGGTACACCATGTAACCACACACTCTACTTCACATAGAGGTGTCCCAAGCTCTCTAATCAACCCCGTTATTTAATTGATAGGAAGTGGTCCGACTTGGTGAATCGGTCAACGAACACCCGAATTGAGTCATGACCCCTAGATTTACGTGGAATTCCAGTCATGAAATCCATGGATATCCTATTCAGCTTCCACTCTAGGACCTCTAATGGCTGAACCAAGCATGCTGGTACGTGATGTTCCACCTTCACTTACTAAAAAGTGAGGTATAGAGAGAGAAACTCTACTATTTCCTTCTTTATTCTTGGCCACCAGTGCTATCGTCATAGGTCCTGATACATCTTCACCACTTCTAGATGTACCGCTAGAGGGGACATGTTAAACTACCTCAACACATCCTCCTGAAGAGACTCTGGTACCATGGTACATCCTATGAAGAGGAGGGCATGCTCCCCACCTACAAAAAATCCACCAGGCTCGTGCCATGTGGATATCTGAGTACATTTTGTCTCACAATCAGCATACCCATGCTGTGCCTCCCCGACTTGCTGAAGAAATGGGGGAGTGACTATAAGAGACTGAAGAAAAGATTCTCCTTCCCGGTCCACAAATGATATCTACAAAAAGGCTAGCTGCTCTGTCACCTCACTCAGCAGATGTAGGCCCGACCTCTTGCTGAGTGTGTCTGCTACCATGTTCCCCTTCCCAAGATTGTATTCTATCTCAATGTCAACTTCTGCTGCCATAGGGGTGAGGTTGGCCGACTCATGAGTTATTGGTTTCACCCTCATATGCATGAGTTTAACCTCTGCTTCTTGGGTTTCCTTTTTCAATGACCAAGTAAAACCCCATTCCGGCGTTGTAGATAAACCACAACCTCTTTTCCTAATAAAGTCAATATTTGTGTGAAATATGGATGTTATGTCCAATCCCAAACTAACGTCCTAAGGCCTCGATGCCACGACCAAGAAGTTCCAACCAAAACTCTCACATCATGGGTCAGATCACACCATCAGCGTAAGTGTGATTATCAAGTCTCCTCCCAAAGGTATCTTCAGACGTGAGTGTTAAGTCAATGGTTTATCCAAAAACTCAAGGTCATGGACAAGATTTATGGAAGGAAAGAATTATTTGTACTTATGTATATTGATACGGAAGATATTAGTAGTCATAGACCTTACCTCGAATCATTCCTAGAACCCTTAGGTTGTATTCCTTGGTTGGATGCAACTACTCTCTTCCCATGTCCTACAGCTCCCTTAGCCTAGTGGGGTCCAAAAAAGGGGGTGGTAATAACATGAAGAAAATTACAACACCTCATTCTGCTCTCCAAGCTCGGATTCCATGTCTTCTGCCTTACAGAACCATTTTTCCCTAATCCTTCTTCATCCCAGAAAATTTCACAAGACCATGTCTCTAAGACTGGCGCCAGTTTCCTGCTTTCCCACCTCTAACAATCACTTGCTGTATCCGCTCAGCCAAAGAACATTCAACCACAAAGGTTCTCTATATCACCCTAGCATAAATAGGAATTCATAGACGAATAATGATAGCTATAATTTCTTTTAAACACACCTTTCTTGGATGTTCATTCCCTGAAGTACTGATCGTATCATATTCATTGAGTACAAGGAAAGATTTATAATCCTTGATGAATAATCAGCTACCGACATGTCTTCATGTCGAAGATGTAGAAGTTCTAGAGAACTCCCAGCCACCTCTTTGAGCCAGTCCTCAGCCCCTTGTGAGTCGGGCTCGCCATGGAACCTGAGGGGTATCTGATACTAAAACACATGTAAGGAACTAAGCCTACATGTGTCCCCTACAGTTACCGTCAGCTGTAAATGCGGACCAACGAGTAGTGAAATAGCTGGAACACTACTTGAAGGTACTATCTCGATCAATGATCCACGTACCAAAGGCTCATCACTAAGCGGTCCATCCTCATGACCACTCATAGAAATAGACTAGTTACTAAGATCACCATCTACTCTACTAGTTTCTCATCTAGAAGGGAAACTCTAGAAATCGCCTCCATCCATCCCTTAGCTACATGGGTATCTGTCTCACCTCGAAACCTCATAGGCCTCTACTGCTGGAAATCGTGCAACATGCTCAGTCAGTGTGCACCGTCCGCCATTGTGGCTGGTGGTATCTGTTTCCCAATAGTTGGTGGTGCTGCTGGTACCCCACCAGAAGGTGCCTACATAGTAAGAGGGCCTTACACCGGATCCTCATCGCTCATTGGGATGTCAGTGTGTACAACTCTCAGAAGTCTTTTTGGTCATCCATGTGGATGCATCCAGAATGAAACAAAGTGAAACATGATCAAAATATTATACCTGGTGATTTGGACTGGTTGATCTGACATAAATAATACTTTTCAAAACACACACGCAATCAGTGCATTCACGCACTGAGTCAGATATCAGAAGTCAGGGTCCTGGTGTATGGATACGTCAATCACTGCACTGACACTAGACTCCCGGAACTGAGAACCAAACTCACTACTCTTAAAAATATTTCATTATATAAAAGAAATATCAAAGTCCTAAGTTATGCGGTAGAACTGACTCCTCCGATACCAATTTGTCATGACCCATCCCCCAGGGCTCATGCCTTGACTACCCTAAGCCCACTATCCAAAGGCCAGGGGCTACCGACTAGCACCAAAGGCATAATTCCCAAAAACAGGGTAGGAATTAACTTTATAACCTATAAAAACACATAGCAGAGATGATCACTAGTAAAATGAATAACCAAAAAGTGAGTAATGTAAGTAAAAAAGCTGCTAGAATAACAGACCAACTAGAAAATATAATAAACTAAAAGTAAAAGTACAGCTGAGTAAATAGGAAAAACAGCCACTAAGTCATCCTACAAGGAGCCTACCTGAAGGGTAGGTGCCAATAGCCTTCTCAGCACTCCAGGTCCAACAAACTCCTCTGTGTACCATCACGGCATAAGGTCCAACCCAGGTACCATCTAGTCCTGGTACTCTCAACCTCGGTCAACGCTGTTTTTCGTCTATATCCATCACAACAAGGTGCGAGCATAGGCCGTGTAGGGGTGAGTATAATGATACTTAGTAGGATCTCCAAGACCCTCAAGGTTTCACAATGTACAACAAGGATAAACCACAAAGAATGAAATAAAAAGATAACCCCACTTAGGTATAAGCCCATATATATACCTAAATTATTAAGTAATCCATCTCAATCATGATAAAAGCACAAAATTTTCTGACTGAACTCACAATGTTGTAAAACATTTTTAGAGAGTTAGAGATGATTAGATATAGACACTAAATCATCTATTCTGTTGAACCCAAGTAGGATCCTGGTATAGAAATCTGAGCTATCAAACCCACACCGGATCCAAGAATAGTAGTTAGAGTTGTCGGACCCACACAGGATCCAAGAACAGTAGTCAGAGCTGTCTAACCCACACAATACTAGGAATAGTAGTCAAAACTGTTGAACCCACATAAGATCCAAGAAAGAGAGTTAGAGTTGTCGAACCCACACAGGATCAAAGAATGGTAGTCAGAACTGTCGATCCCACATAAGATCTAGGAATAGTAGTCATAGAGCAGCCAACCATAGGGTTTCCGCACAAGCACGCTTGATTTTGGGAGGTTCTACTCCTCAAGCCAAGTGCCGATACATCAACTTCCATGATGTCCCATGAATAAAAAATACATAAGGTCCACCTCGCCATAGGGGTCTCAACGCACTAGACGTCGTGTTAATTAGATGCTCGGTCAGAGAGTTATTAGCCTTTTAGTCCCCATGGCTCGGTTGGATTAGTGCACAATCCAACAAGACTTTATCTCAACTATACGTCAAACTCTAGTGGGGTATACTCTAAGGGACCTTCACGGTCCAGGATTTCCAGCGCCGCTGACAGTTTTTCAAACGGACGTCTGGTGCCAAAGATATGGTCGACGGAGCATAAATGGGTTGAAGTGGGCCCAGGTCTAGTCCGAACCGGCCCGTCCCCATCTTGGCTGACCCTTTCCAACAGGTTGCAAAGGCCGCAAGTATTGAGAGTACGCGGACCGGTCGAGAGGGCACAGACTGTTCGCGAGGGTGAGGACCGGTCGCATGTCGGTGTAAGGGAGATTCGGCCTGGAGGCGCCGGGAGGGGGTGGAAGGCCATCTCGGCCAGGTGCACATGGGGCGCGACTCGGTGGCTCGACCCAGAAGGCTGAGGTGAGTTCGGCCAATACCACGAGGAGCGCGCCTCGGGCGGCTCGGCTCGGGAGGTCGGCGGGCGGCCTGGAGGCTGGCAGGCGCACGGGTGATAGGCGGTGGCTAGGAGCTGGGAGGCTGGTGGGAGGATGGGTGGTCGAAGGGTGTATGGGAGGCTGACGGTGGCCGGGAGCTGATTTGACCAAATCATTGTCAGGGCGGTGTAGGTTGCGGAGTTAGCGGCTTGCGCGGTCATTGCATGTCACCTCTGTCACGTTGTCGTTTCATCACTATGATGAATAACATCAGAAAGAGATCAGCAGAGGGAGTAAGACCATGTTAGTTTGGTATGAACCCTACGCATTTTGGATGATAATATTTAGTCCATCAAGGAAAGAGAATGAAGAACTTCAAATTTTGCTACCTCCACAATGATTTTATTCCAATCTACAAAAGAAAATCAATGAAATCATTAACATGAAAATAAACCCCCTACTTTTGTTCGATGTTTTTCAACGTTCGCATATGGAAGAAGACAGATCGTTGGGAAAAGATGGAAATCATTGTCGTCAGCATTTTCCTCGATCATCAGTTTGTGCATCGGTTCATCGTAGTCGAAGAAGTTCTCTGTCATAGCAGATTCTGAGGAAGTTCTAAGTCGAGGTCGTTCTTCTTTGGGAGGTCCTTCTTCGTCGGGAGAACACGTTCTTCATTGGAGAGCGTAATCCTCCAAGTGTTGGGAGTCACATCACTTTACCAGCACTTCGTCTCTTGGTGAAGCCATCCCAAATCCTTCTCCCAAGCTCCATATATATAGAAGAAGGGGATGTAAGTAATGATCATTGGAATTTATGATGGATTATTTTTTGAGAACCTTCCTAAATTCAACGACACACTTACTTAATTTGAAAAGGGGAAATCCAATTAATTTACATTGGCGCAATGATGAGGTTCATTAGAAAGATTAAAGGTATGTGCATTGGAACAATTAAGGTGGAGGCGTTCAAAAGGCTCTCCCTCATTAATTTTGGGAGTTGAGGGTTTTCCCAATTAATGGGGGGTTTCAAGGGGGTTTAATCCCGTGTGGTCCCTAAAACCATAACCTCTCATGGGAGGTTATGGTTTGGGAGGTCCACACTACCTTAACCTCTAATGGAGGGTTAAGGTATGGTGGTCCCCACTTCCAACTTTCACATGGAGGTTTAGTGTCGGTGGACCCCACCTGAAATTCCTACATGGAAGCTCAAAATAAAATAAAATGAATTTTATTTTATTTCATTATTTCCACATACAACCCAAAAACTATCTTTATCCCTCAACCATCTGGGATTGAGATGAAAGTATCATTAAGATAAAACTGGTGTTGTGAGTTTAACGACGCCCTCAGTGTTCAATTCCGAGAACTGGTTCAAAAGTTATAAAATGCCGCTCGCACTTTTACTGAGCGTACCTGAAAAAAAGATCAGAAAAATATTATCAGTCATCCTCGACCCGTGTCTGTTGAGGTCAGGATCTGCATTGGTGAAAAACGCCCCAACTGACCCAATGTTACTCTCATATATTCAATCTGAGTTACCATTTAGATGTTATTAATTTTAAATTAATATAATTGTCACATAATTATATTATTTGCGGCCAAAAACTAACTTTCTCTGGTGGTCTGCACCTACCAAAGTTAGTATCTGCTTACAGAATATATACCCTCACAAGTTCAGTTGTTGTATTATATTTTTAATCTGAGTTACTGTTTGTGATCTATAAAAAATTTAAACAGAAAATAATTTATTTAATTATTTTATTTACTATTATGCCATTTTTTGGTTCTGTAACTGGAGGCCCGTGCCGACTAATCTTAAGTTGCGCCTAGGGTAAACCCATCATCCTGAGCGCAATGGTGTCCTCAGATTTCTGATCCAAGTAACAGTTTAAGAGTTATTCCAATTTTTAAGGAAAACATCTCACATGCGTTAACATAAGATTAACAACACATCAATGGATCATTACAGGAACTCCGAGCCTCAGAATCATGCACCGTCTAATTTCACGAACTCATAACATTTCCATATATTTAAAAAAATACATGGAAATTCCGGGTCTTTAAACCCTCCCAATAAAATTATAAATGTTTTAGATGACATTCAATCCCTATTAGATGAATTATAGAACTCTTAATTGGTACACCAATATGAGATATTATTGGGGGAAGTATAAATAATAACTAAATTCGTTCAACATTATTTCCCCTTATACCTCTAAATAATATATTATAACCATCCAAACGTAGTTAAATAAGAATTTTTATTATAAAGAATGATATTATGCATATCTAAATCTGTTTTATACTTCAATTCAATGTAAAGGGAAAAAAACATTGTTCCTAATTAAGAATCGGATATCATCTCCAAAGAGAGATAAACTTCATTAAAACACTAAAAACATGGACTTTTATAAATAATTATTAATTAATATATATTAAATTTATGAAATAATTTTTATTAATTATAGAAAATTTATATTCAATCTTATTAATCATCCATTCATTTGATAATTGAAACATCGCTCATGTGTATATGTCGAATACTCCCTCTATAAAAATATATAATTTTTTATTTATCATTATTGCACAGAAATAATTATCATGGTGAATTTAATGAATATATATTATATTTATTATATTATTATTATTATTTAAAAAATTAATATGTTTTATTTCAATTTCATCCATTAGAAACATTAAAACAACACACATGCGTCTGTCCAGACCACAACATTCAAGAATAGCATTTCTCAATTTTAACCTTTAACATACATGTGTGGATATAAAAATATAATTAATGTATAAATATAATATATATTAAATTATTTAAATAATTTTGATGAGGAAATATTTATTATGGTGCGTGTATTGGAACTTTTTAATCAAAACATACATTTGAAATGAAATAATTACCACCCAAATAATCAATTTTAAAAAATAATTTTCTATAAATAACAAGAAATATATTTCTAATAAATAATATTAATCAATATAAATAAAAAACATGGACCATAATTTGAATAATAATAAATACATATTTCTAATCATGGTGGTTGGGATTCCTCTCACCATAAAGGAATCCATGGTAAGTCTTTCTCATATGAAATCATCTTTTTCGATACATGTTTTCAATTAGGAAAATATTTCTATTAAACAGTGTTTATAATTACAAATTGTAATATTATATCAAAATAAATGTATTTAAATTAGTAATAACTTTTCCACATTATGTAATATCATTCATGTGGTTTTGATTCAACAGTAATAATATATGTAACGTTTTATTGTTTTATCTCATTCATTATGTGGACAATATTATATTTTAATTTTCAATGAGGGGATTATATGTTATAATTTTTATAAATCCCATATATATCATTATTTATTATTATTTATGGGTTTTTTCATGTATTCTACCAATTTTTCATTTATTTGGATCCCAAATTCACCAAAAAATTATTTATTGGAAATGTCACATTTTTTCTCATTTTTAGTTTTTAATCATTCAATTCCATGCCCATATTATTTATTTTTTTTCATGTATATCACTTTTTGAACTCATATGAAATATTTAGCTCAATTATATTATTTTTTATTTTTTTATTAAAATTTTACAATGGGGTATTTTCATTTTTGTTCGTATAAATCATTTTTCAATTTATTTAATAATGTGTGAAGACAATAATATTTTAAAAATATTTCACATGAATGTGCTTTCATAGAATCATGTAAATTCATTATGATTTATATTATTTAAAATTATTTTATGGTTTAAAAAAATTATATTCAAATTCTTAAATAAATATTTCAAAATAATAGAAAATTATTTTCAAAAATGTTTTGAAAGGGGATTGCAGTCCACTTATGTATATTTTTATCCTACACCCCACATTTTATTACATAAAAATATTTTATTTTCATAATTATATTACTATAAATTCAATATAAATGATGATTTAAAATTATTTTTGATACATCAGGATAAGAGCTTTATAAATGGTTTGTAACATTATTTTCTCAAAAAAATTTCAAAACAATTTAGGAAATATTTTTTAAATGCCTTACTTCCATTTTCCAGTCTAATTTCTTAAGTAAATAATATTACCTCAATTAATTTATTTATGATTACTCGATAGTACCATTCACATACATGTGTGTTTTTATCTTATATCTATACTATATCATTTATAATATAGATATTTTCATATATGTTATTCAATATATGATGTAGAATCATATTTAATTTAAATTGTATTGGGGGTACATACCATGAATAATTTTCAATTTATTGAAATGGTAATCATTATAAATTTACATAATTCTTAGTTTTATAAATATTATTATAGACTACTAGGGTAGGAAAAATATATATAGGGAAGATATTAACATTTATTAAAGTACTTCTCAAACAAAATTGTTAATTTCTATGGAATTTTTGTTAGGTATTGAATAGTTATTAATTTTATTTATATGATTAATACATTAGACATAGTGAGTGAAAGGTGAAGACCTATATTAGATATCCACTCAATGCATAAGTTGGTCTTATGAGAAAAAATAACTACGCTCTGTGGTGTATTAATACCTTATTATTTATAATTTCTTCAGAAGTTAGCATAATGGTACGTTTATGATGTCTTAGCATAATGTTTTGATGGTAATATTATGATGTATAATTTTATTCTTTCGATAATTAACAAATCAATTAATTATACTTATCTTAGTTTTAATATTAATATTTTTGTATAATTTTAAATATTAAGTTATCATTTTACTATAATTTTTATATTATCATTAATTCTTTACATATTTATCATTACATGGATTTACAATGATATTTATCACAATATGTTTTCCCTCACTATGAATCTGCCTCACAATTTCATATGTTTCTATTTCTCCTTGTAATCGTGTAGTCAAAAAAATATGATATATATATATATGGGAATGATATTTTGAAAATTATATGGGATCTATTGAAGGATTTTTCTAGAATGAATAAATATGTCTTAATGGAAAAATATGAATTGAAAGTGATATTAATAAGTTTTGATAACAATATGTTCTTCTTAATAATTAAAATATATAAACATGAAATGTTAAATGAGTATAAAAGGGACTCAAATAATTCTTATCTTTGTTTTTAAAATATAATCAAGAGTAATTTTTGGAATTTAATAATTGATTTCTCATAAAATTATATCAGGTTAAATTTTTTTATTGAGGTATTGAAGATTAATTTAATATTTCATCATATAAATGTTTATTCACATTAAATATCAATATTATTAATAGATTTATTAATCATTTGATTTTTAGAAAATTAATAGAGATATTAGGAATATATTTACATATATTTTATGAGATATTATTATATGTTAAAAGATAAATCTAGTTCATTGAGAATGAAAAAAAATCATAATGTTTATTTATTTTTTGAAAATGAGATGAAGTTGTTGTGTATAAAATGATTAAAACATAACAAAAAGATGAAATTGGACTTGTGGAATGAAAATAAATAATGTAAGTATATTTTGACAAATTCTCTCTATTTATGGTAAAATATCTCATAAACACACATAATATGTAGATAAGTAAGTCATTTATTTTATGAGAAATACCACTCCAAAATCAAGATATCATTTTTAAATCAAATTCAAAGATTGTATTTGATATTTATAAATGTATTTATATGGTTTTATAATTATTCAGTAAAACAAATTCTTTGTAGTGTCATTATAATTAATTACCATGATAAAATATAATATATATATTTTTTTAATGTCATGATACACTCATTTTTTTGTAATACCTTACATAAAATATGAGGAAAAAATTTATTTGTAGGGGGAAATCAACCACTTAATATTTAAAAATGAAATTCCCCTTCAAAAAATTCCATTTTCGATAGTTTCCATTATATATAACACCAAACTAATATGTGGTAGACTGTATTTCAATAATCCTTCATTAAATATAACAATACCAATTAAAGATGTTTCTTTCTTTATATTATTATTTTTACTATATTTTAATGATGAGAAATGAAATAATTAATGTTATATAGTAAAAAAAATAAATTTTAAAGTGTGGAATTTCTTAAATAATATTTTTTTAATTGTTGTTTATTTTAATAATTATATAAATATTAATATAATTTTATTTATGAAATTATAAACTAACACTCAAATAATTATAAATTGTTATGAAATTATATTATGGAAACATTCATTTTAAAAATGGAAATTTTTTACTATAAAAATGATGTACATATATATAAGATATTTTTATTTCAGAGAAACATTGAATATGTTTAGATTTTTTTAATAAGTAATCTAAATTATTGGTTTTATCTTATAAAAAAAGTATTTTCTCGATTTGTTTCTTTTTCTAAAATAATATTTTTTTAGTGAATATAAAAAAATATTGATTTTACCAATACTCCCCATTTTATTACATTATAATGATATTTGATAGTTATAAATGTTTATGAACAACTTTTTAAAATAAATATATATTATAAGTTATATAATGGATTTGAAAATATAATTTTTATATTATAAATCAATGTTAGACATTTTTGAAATATGGGTAATGTTTTTATGAAATTAAAAACTATTATTGTTATTCTCATTTAATCAATCATTCCAAATGATTATTTCTGTTTTGGTTTGGTATTAAAATCAAATAAGATAAAATTTAATAAAAAATCCCTTAATTCAATAGAAATCAAAATTATGAATATTTTTTCTATAAAATTAATTTTAGGCCTAAAAATATATTTTTTCATAAAATGGTTATCATTGTGTATTATGAACGTATATTATATGTAATTTTTACAAAATCATAAAATTGAATATTAGAATATAGATTCAAAATTTAGAATTAGAAATATCTAGTATTATAATGAGATCAATTTCACTTTAACTAATATTGAATAGTTACCATGATAAAAGATTTTCACGACAACTATGACTAAAAGGATTAATAAATGGGTTAAACTAAGAGATAAGTATTCAAGTAGTACTAATATTTATATAAATTTGATCAATTT
Organism: Viscum album; assembly: GCA_963277665.1. Classification (NCBI taxonomy): domain Eukaryota; kingdom Viridiplantae; phylum Streptophyta; class Magnoliopsida; order Santalales; family Viscaceae; genus Viscum; species Viscum album. The sequence goes on from OY728151.1 coordinate 112,779,429, forward strand.
GGTGGATTTAGATTATATAACTGGAGGTTTTATAAAAAAATCAACATCCTATATTTAATAAATTTATTATATTTTAAATTTCATTATATTTACAAAGGGGTTACTCTCTTTACATATAAAAGGTGACCTCCTCTACTCATTTAGACATACATCTATTGATCATTTTTCTCAACCAATATATATCAAAATAACCTCCAAACATGCTTATTAATTTTATATAGGTCATTGTATCACCAAAATAGTAGTTCTATATTTCTTAAAATGTATGATAATTGAATATTTCAATGGAGTGAGTATAAGTCTTAACTGAATTCATTCATATTTATTTCTAGTTCATAAATTTTAATATCCATGATAATTATACTAATATAATGAAATAAGTATTTATAAGATTTAATAATACTATTATCTTAATGGAATAACTATTTTATACCCCATTTACTCTTAATGGGAAATCAAAGCATTACTCTTATGTACGAATGAACTGTCATCTTCATGGTCAGATGTACTTCATTTTTCATAGAAACCTAATTGAACATTATATAAATATGTTATTAATTAGTATATATGATATTTAAAAAATAAGTTTTATTCTATAAAGAAATTATATTTCCTACCTTTTTACCCTCCCATCATTTGTAATATGGAAATGTCACTTATGCATATGATCATAATACCACATCCATAGTGAGATGTATTTTTTCACCAACATGCATGGATAGTCAAAATTTATAATTTAATTAATTTATATGATAATAATTATATTAATATTTTTATTGAATTTTTATATTTTTCCTACATTATTTCAATTTGATTCATTATCGAATTGAAAATTTTACTCCTGAATTTGTGTAGTGTATCGCTATTATGAACAAAGAATCTCATTTCCTTGAGTTCCCTTAAATGGTGGGATATAAAAATATAATTAATGCATAAATATAACATATAAATGAAATTATTAACATGTTTGTAGTTACAAAATTATGAACATCGTGAAAGTACTATTACCTTTAAATAAAAACATGCATTTCAAATGTAACAGTTAATACAGTAATAATCTAATTTAACTGCGAAGTAAGATTATATAGGTAGAAAAATGATAAGAATGAAACGCCCAATGGATTTTTGTTTCATTATGTTATTTTAATTTATCAAATCTATTTTTTGATAAAACTATTTTAAAAAATGGAACACATAATGAAAATTTGAGAGTTTTGAAGGCATTAAAGTATTTTTTGGTACGGTTTAAGGATCGCAAGGTGTCTCAGGTGTCGAAGGGTGATAGAGAGTGGTTAGATGGTTGGGATAGGAAAATATATATTAGCAGACCATTCTTGGAATTAAAATAATTTTTAAACCCAACAAGTCTCTATATATAGGGTGAGGATTCGTACCCATGGTAGTGATGTGTGTGAACATCAATTAAAACCATGAAATGTGTGAAAGGGATTTTAAAAAACATGTTGACCCATTTTAGTCTAGACAAATTCCCATTGGAATTTATGGTATAATGTGCTCGGTAGGGAGAATTGATTGGATCTAACAATCATTCGATCAGCCATTCAAGGGGATATTCTTTGTTCTAATTCAAGGTAAGTATCTCCTTTTATTTTAACTTATACTGATTTTTTTCCTAGCCATAATGTTAATTCGCGACCAAGGATCCACTAAATAGTTCCTCAAATTTGTGGTTCCCATGACCTCAATTGCCTTTCCCCACACAGTAGAGGTTTTTGACTAGATGCACGGTTCTAGGGTGTGTCTATCGATACACTACGTCCTCCTGTTAGAGTGTAAAGAAATAGTTTAAACATATCTATCAAAAGAGGATGGCTAATATAAATCTTATTTAGTATTAAAAAAACATCTAGATAAGAGTAGATAAAAACCCTAAGGAAATATCATATCAATTTATAGTATGTCCTTTCTCTATAAATAAGGAAGACAATACATGCAAACATGAATCTATACATTACATGCATCAAAAGTTCAAAATGACCAAAAGAACTATCTCCTGATAACATTATGGGAAATAACTCAATCTTATGCTCCCATGGTCCTATTCACATTCAATAATGCATCGTAATGTATGTTCTTTCCCTAACCCATACTTGTATAAATGATTTATGTCTTTGTACCAAATGGTGGCCAAAAAGGGGTTTATATAACACTTAGTAGGCCACCAATAATGGTATTTATAAAATTTTTATTCTTTGTATACAAGCTAATTAATGAAAAATAAATAAAAATATTACAAATAAATTACCAAGATCAATACTTGTTAATGTGATATTTTCTAGACTACCAAGTCTCACTATAAATATGATATCATTAAAATGGTCTATATATAACTCATGAAAAAACATCCACTAAATCCTATGTTGAGTAATATAGTGTGGATATTACATGGGCTACATCCATTGTATTTAATTACCATGTCAACCTCCTCAATTCCAGGGAGAATCACTATAGAAAATATGGATAGGACTTGACAGGATCCAAGGGAACATTTCCGTGGAGAATGTTTGAGGCGGTCTGAAAAAGCCAGATTGAAAGAGAAGCAATCTACTATGAATCCAAAATATTATTGAATCTATGGAGTAGAAATGTACATGGAATCTAATTCAATCATATGTTAGACTGTCATGGGAAAGATACATAGAGTATAATTTTCCAAGGCATCCAACATATTATGGATACATAGATAAGAAATATACACTGAATTACTCATCATAACTAATTCATTAATCATTTTTAAACCATATTAAATCCATGAGTTCATCCAACCTATTCAATGATTTAATTGAATCCATTATATCATTTTAATAACATGTGAACAAATAGAAAAGGGGGGAAAATACATCTCCTACTATCCCATTAAACTCTTTATGGATACGATCAAAATGTAGATCTCTCACATGAACCCAACTGTGTTTTATGTCATAGGTAATATACATATATTCACCTCACTAGTTGTACGGGTTGAGGTTAATAACCATCGACCATATCATGGTACTACATAAGAAGCCTTTAATAGTTTAAATAAATTAATTATGGCATTTAATTAATTTTTTATGTAACAAAAAAAAGGTATAACTTTTGGTATAAGGGAAAAAATATATACTATCTACCACAAGTCAACAATAGAGCACTAATCTAGTATCTGATCATAACTGAACCAAGAATGATTGAAAATAGATGAACAATCAAATTACCTGGGAATATGGAATCTTCACATGCACCAATGTAACAGTATTGAGAAGAACATTAATGATTAAAGGTGTTAGTGGAATGAATAACTCACCTTCATAGACCATTCGAGATGTACTGCTCTTGAATCATATGTTAGATTGTGAAATTATCTCATAGCGTGGATTTAATCTTGACAAAAATCCAATAGGATAAGAAGACCCTCATGTAATTTGTAAATTAATTTGTATCAAAATGGTTATGTATTAAATTATTTTATGTTAAAAATGGTCAACACACATAAAATAAGGATCACACAGTTTCTCATTGACTATGGCCATACTATGCCCCAATCATGTTCACCACTATTCAAAACAAGTTTACCGACATGGTTTATGCACACATTTTTGGAAATTTATTATTAACCATGCTATCATTCACTACTAAAAAAGTAGATCCCATTCATGGGTGTGCGGGTTGGATAACATAGATGCATAAAACTATGTTTCCATGATTCGCACAACAGCACCCCAAGTGATTAGTATTTACGAAGTATCCTGGGTGTTATGGATTCAACTAACCACATGGACAAGTTGTTTATTCCAAAAAATGAGCACCCAATATCAAAAAGATCTGTGGACACCACTAAGGAAACTACGTCCAAATTGGACACTCAAAATAGATCAAATCCAAAGAATTAAACGGGAATTTATAAGATCTGTATGTCAAGGAAAAACTATGGATCTTACAATCCCCCCATACTAAGACAACCCATCTACAAGTTTCTATTTTGTGGGTGGTGAAGAATTTGAAAATCGTTTCATCAACTAATAATGTACATATTGATCCCATCTAATAGTTATCATCTCACACATGTTTGTTCCACCAGAGCACCTAAACTAAAGGAACTGGCCTGCCTTAGAGAGTTTTCGATATCTGATCAACGATACATAAATTATTCTCCTCAAAGGATGCATATAACAATATATCAACCTCATCTTGAAGAATATATTGAGATTTTTCTTAGCAATAATGAAAAATATGATTAATATAGATGATGTAATGGATGCATATGTACCTCTTAAGTAACTACAACTGATAAGAAACCACCACAAATCTCTAAAAAATCATAAAAGGCATGACATATCCAAGAAAATTTTACCCTCTCTCTGAATATATATGTGCCCCATCCTCAATGAGATACATAAAAATACCCAATCCATGACCTCAAACTCTAGAGTTCGTTGATGATTATTAGAAGATTATTTTTTAGATAGTTCTATATTCATCCTTTTATAGATCAAATTTACATGATTGGAAGTCTCTCACATGAGACACAGTTAGAGTAGTGTTTCACCTCTTACCATTAACTATCAATGAATTTATAAATATGGCCTTAAAAAATCCATATATAGTTCCATCTATATTTTACATAGATGGATATTATTGTTGAGAATCAACCAGGGGTATATCCCACTCCCAAGAACCCTGGAAAGTGAGGACACATGCCTGTGGGTTGTCCCTTAAAACCTAATTGAATTCCCCAATTGTCTATCAGACTGAGGGTGGTAGGTTTTGCTTAAATGAAAATATGTACCCAATTCCCTCTACTTGAATTTGAAAAATTGAGATTTGAATAAGGTATCCTTGGATGATACAATAGTATGAGGAACTCCATGATGTCACATAATCACATGGATATAAAGTCATTGAAGCTCATCTACTAAGAAGGTCTCCTTGATAAGAAATAATATGAATCCTTCTTGAGCATGTCTATAAAAAATCATATAGTATCATTGCCTTTTGTTGACCTCGATACCCAGGTCATGAAATCCAATGTAATATCATCCCACATCAACTCATTGATGGGAAACCTCTCTAAAACCCTTTTAAGTCATTGCTTTTTTCCCCTTCAGTTGTAGAAAGGTGGAACAACACTTAAAAAATCTAACTACCTCCCAGTTCATACATGACCACTAATACTTGTTGTGAAAATCCATATATATTTCGGTGATGATGGAATGTACATCCCCAATTGAGGATTAAAAATATTAAATAATATCCTTTCATATGTCTATTGGAACCAAAAAATGTACATACTTCTGTAGAGTATCATCATCTCTAATGGTCCAACGAGGGTAAAAGTCATCACCTTCCACTCTATCAGATTAGAGTAGTCCATAATAATACTATATCAATCTAAACCAAACCCCTTCTAAAATAGTGTAGGTGACTTCTAGGGATTAGATAAATATATTTATGTGACTATCCTTCACCTCTATGTATAACTCATATACAAATTCCACTAACATCAATCCAATAATGGCCTCTTGTAATGAATGTGTATGGGTTTTAAATCCCAAAGAATCATCCAACACACTTTTCTTACAACGACTATAGGCTATCTCAAAGCCAAATGGATAGATATACTCAACCAAATTTCTCTTCCAATGGTTCACGTCATGTCATATAAAAAATTAATTAGGGCTACTATGGATCATGAACACTGAAACACTCCCTACAAATAAATAGTTCATCCTATAAAGAAAGATGAGAATAACACCAGCCGACTTGATATAATTCATCAGATTATTTCCATGATGTGGTCTCAATTGGAGATTCCCATACTCCACATCACTATTCCCCATAATAAGAATTATCCCAACATGATGCATAATTCTTCATAGTAATCTGTTTAGCATAATCCATCCTCTTGAAAATAAGAATCGTTGACGAAGTTAGTTACCCTTTAATCTCTTAAAAGGATGTATCTCTAGAGTTAGTCCTTATAAGCATCACACCATTTTTATTAAATCACACAATACGTAATAGAAATCTTTGAAATGCATATATTAATATCCTATAACAATCATAAATCCCATGAATCTTTGAATATCAAAACATTTTCTTGTTTTCTCCCAAAAAACTATAGCTCTCATCTTGTTTGAGTGCACAGATATTCTTACCTTCAAGGAGATGTGACCCAATAAGTGGACTTTATCATTATAGAATTTAGATATTGTGAGATTTCAAAAAAATCTCTATTAGTGTATTTTTAATGATTTTAATGGGTTTTAAATGGTCGTGTCTTGTATGATAATACACCCTGACTTCGTATATCAAACCCAGAAAAAATGAATCTAGATATGGGTGGAAACCTCGATTCATAACATCCATGAAAACTATGAGATAATCCACGAGGAGAAACAGAATAACAAAATTCTCATAAATTCTATACCTATAATGAAATTATGTATGTTTTATGTATTGAGGATGAACATACACCAGATGATATCCCTGCCTCAGATCAATCATCGTGAATAGTCTAGCATCTCTATGCTCATCAAATAGATCAACTATCTAGGGAAAAGGATATCGATTCATAATCGTAACCTGGTATAATTTTTTAATCTAAATCAATACTTAGTTATCCATCTACATTATTTGTAAAGTGGAATAGAGAACTCCATGTATAAGTACCGGATCATATAAACTCTTTTGCAACAATCCCCTTTAACTGACTCTTGATCTCCAAAAGCATAGTAGAGGCCATCCTATAAGGATAAATTGATACCAGTATAGATCATGGAACAACCTCAATACAAAACTCTTCAAATTATTCATAAGGTAAAACATAATTTTCATTCAGGAATATATACCTGAAATGACTTACTAAGGAATAGAAAATGGCCTTTCACAATCACTAATAATCCAAATATAAACTAGCAATCCGATTTGTCATCCCACCAAGCCCAAGATGCTCCGATTTGTCTATGTATTCCTAGAAATATTCTTAACCATATTAAATTAAAACCACATCATAAGTCAATGTGAATATGAGAATCTAGTGATATATGTTAATGAAATAATGATAGGGGACCAACCAGTAACTCTCGAGAATGATGTCAAACGTTGTTATCTTAAGGACAACGAGGTACCTTATGGATTGAAAACAACCATCCTCCAGGGTGATCATCTAAAACTAGAATATATTCTCTGATAAAATGTACAATGTAATAACATGTGTCCTAACACAATCAAAAAACTCAAAATCATGCCCATGGGTTTCCAAAACATAATGATGTTAGAAAGAATATGATGCTCCTATATCAAAAATGGATGATAAAAGAGTAGATGTTTTCATGATATTACCTATCATTATACACATGACAATACTATACTCCTCAAGTATAGTTTTTTTGAATATATATTTCTTGAACCATCATGATGATAAATAGCTTGACTAACCTGATCAATACCATTCTGTGGTCGAGGTGAAACTGATGTCTTGCTCCCATGGCAATGATCAACTCCTCGATATGACTGAGAAGTTGTTCTTGAGATTCCATCTTTACTTGGTTCTTTGAATTGCACTAATGAACCAAGAGTCTTAGTTGACCCCCTCTCACTAGAATCTAGAGGGAAAGTCCTAAAAAAATTCTCTATATGGACCATCTTGATGTAAGTTATGCATTAGATATGGTCTCTATCACACTAGATCTCCAGTTTTACCGACCATCCACACTAATGATAGATGAAATATATACTATCACATGGACACTGGCCGGTATTCCCCTCAAATGATGTCCCAAATGGTCTTTTCCATCCACCTGGATCTGAACCACTATATCGAGAAGTTGTTCTACCCTACTCATGCCCCCCATTTTCTTTCAAGGAATGCTTAATTATCAGTTCCTGATTCACTATCTCATATATAATAGTCTCCCAAAAACATTCACATATAATCCAATGGCATGATTTAGATCTTACATAAAGAGTCTCTATTTGGAATGTCATTATAATGGTAGATAAGAAGAAATTGATGAATCTATGTAAAGATATTGAAATACTCTATAATAGTTATTTGGCCTTTCTTTAGACATATAAATTCACTAGTCAGTTCAGATTTCAATGATTTATGAAAGAAGTTACCATGAAACCTAGATTATAAATCAATTAAAACTATCTCTCAAATATTATCTTTTGGGTTCAAAATAGGCCACCATTTCATAGCGGCTTCTCAGAGCATATACATCATGATCATGTATCTTCTCTCTAGAGGAGTCTCCATACTCTAAAAAATTTAGAATATGTTTTCAAGACACAACTCAATATCTTGTGGTACACAATTCTATGAATACGTGGTTGGATGATGCTATCAGAACACATGTGTAAACTCATCTAATGATGATGTCGGCTATGATATTTCATTATAAGTATTCAGAAAAGTTTATTCTAGAAATGAGGATGACCTTGTTTGTTTATGGTTCAAACTTTTCCAATATATTTCTAACGGGTCTATTCGTAGAACCGGAAACGCCCACTGATTCTATATCCATTTGGACCTACTTTCCAAAGGTAGGTGCCCATTAGTTGTGGAAAAATGAGGCTTGATAATTTTCATTAGTCGAGAGGATGGGAGGTCAGGCTCATCACACCTTTTTGGGTGGAATTATTGCTTACTCTAGGACTCTCTTTTAGATTTATGTTATGTTCATGAACCTTATTAATTCACTAATCATGAAAAATGAGTTTCCCTTTAGATTTGGAAACAAGTGATTGATATGTCTAGGATTTAGATAATCTTTTATATGTATTTGAGGTTCTTTATTGACAGAGAATCATCCATATGTATTGGAGATTCTTCGTCAAGGGTATCCTTCAATATATTATATAAAAATATCATAGTCATTATGATGACCATACTAGTTTTAACGCCACTCAGTGGGGCACATGATGTTTATTGTCATTTAGAAACACATGGATTATTTCAGAGTTGGGATCATACACGTCGATGGGCTACCTACATATCCTTGTTAAAAAAGGAATCAGAACCCACATTGTTCGATAAAAAGAATATTGTTTAACGCCATATGGGACAAAAAATAATTATTGAATAATGGGCTGGAACCTTATAAATGCTTCCTAAGTAGTCTACTATTATGGTAGAGATCAAAGTCCATGTAGTTCGGTAAAAAGGCATATGGGGTTTATGCATAGTTAAATGAACCAAATAGAGATGTATTGATTAATTTTACACTCTAAGCCCACGTGAGTCATGCTCGGTGTGAGATACAAGAGGTATTAGTAACCTTGAAAATGGTACCACGAAATATGCAGTCATGAGAAATGATGTGGGGCTTACGTATGTTTGACGGCCCAAGTAAATGAAGACCAGGAGTTAGGAATGAAGCCCAAGAACATGGTCCATAAAGGAATTTTTACATTATAGAGATTTATAATTATAACCCGGGACTTACTCTTCAAAAGGAATCCCCCTTTAAGAGGGATTTATGATTGGGTTTTATTCCTGATAAGGAAGCCCAAATCAAAAGAAATTAAGATTGGTTCTTACTTCTAAGAAGGAGGCCCGGGTTAATTGAAATTATGATTGTGGATTACCCTTGTGAAAGAGGCCTATGTTAAAGGAACTTATGACTGGGGTTAAATATTGAGAAGGAGGCCTAGGTTAAAAGAAATTATGACTGAGGCTTACTTTTGAGGAGGGGACCCAGGATAAAGGAAATTGTGACTGGGGCTTACTCCTGATAAGGAGGCCCAGGTTAAAGGAAATTATGACTGGGTTTTACTCCTGGTAAGGAGGGCTAGGTTAAAGGAAATTGTGACTGAGGCTTACACGTGAGAAAGAGGCCCAGGTTAAGGACACTTGTTACGTGGGGCTTACTCTTGAGAAGGAGGTCCAAACCAAGAGATCTTCTCATCACAAAGGATGGGGTTATATAGGAAACCCCTAACCATGGTGACATAAAGCTAGTAAGTCACAAGGTTTTTGGAGAGGTTCTCACAAAATTCCTTTCAGATAAAGAAACCAAAAAAGGAACAGTGCCATAAATGGCTTTGTAGAGGGTTTTGAAGGCTAAATATTGAAGAGGAGAGGTGGATTCAAGGAAAAGAGGTGACAAGGATGGAGGTGTGCAAGTATTGTTCTGGAGCGCAAGCCTTTTTCATGCAAGTATAATTTCATGACATGATTCGCCTTCGGTGATGAATATTTTTTAAGGTAATACTTGGGCGACTTTGAACTCAAGCCCTTAGTATCATCCCTAGAAGCTTCTAAACGGGTAGCGTGCTAGTTCCCCTAAGAGGGAAGGGTGGCGCAAAAGTCTATTCATTTCCAGTAAGGGATAGACACTTAGGCGCGCAAGTATTAATGAGTTCTAATACTTAGAGCCTTATTCTTCCTCTTTAGAGCTTCCCTTATAGGTAATAAATTACCTTAGAAGTGTTCAGAAGACTTCAGACAGAGACTTGGGTGACCAGATCTTGAATCTGAGTTTTGGAAAATATGTCCTCGAAATGGGGGCCCATAGGGGCTATTTATAGGCCACTTGGAACCTTGGGTAAAAACTATAATAGGGCGCGCAAGTGACTTGCGCGGCCAGAAGGAAACATGCGTGCATCCTTCTTAACGGGTTCCTTGTTCATGCCTTTGTCAATTTTTGATGTTCTTAAAAGGGTGACCATAATTGGGCTTAAGGTATTCCCCTTTTCCATTCGTTGTACTCTGTGACGGAAAGGAGAATCAACAAATGTCCCCCTCATAGTTGGATCCGAAAAAAGGAAATAGGATTTGACTCTGAGGAAAACCTGAAACAAGGGTTCGGCGGCACACAGATATTGGTGCATAGGTCTTACGCACAAGTTTTGGCATGCTGTGGGATCGCCTATATATATGGGTGTCACATAGAACAAACCATCATACCTTCAATGAATTTGAGCTTTCGCTCTCTTCATTTCCTCTATTGATCGCTTCTCTTTGTGTCACGCTTCTCCAGTAAGGATTTTGACTTTTCTCAGAGTTCCTTTTACAGGTTCCCAATTTAATGAGTACCCTGTTACTTGTTGGCAGTTTAAATTCATGATTTTCGGACATAAAAAGTCTAATGTTTCAGGTCGAATAGCTTTGACCGAATGGATTAAAATTTACTCAGTTCCTTGATATTTTTTTTCGAAAACATATAACCACATTCAAGTATGGGGGAAAACATGTAAATTATGACTTAAGAAATTTTTAATCTGAGGGATGATATGAAAAAATATTTAAAATGCATTAGAGGAAGTATTTCATAAGAGTGAAGTTACCACTATTTTACAAACCCGTTAGGGGGTTGAATTATGCGGGGCCTCTGAAGGGAATTGGTTGCATAGTCAAATAATAGCATCTTCTGGCTGACAGGTCTATTATGTAGACTACTTAATCAAGGCTAGCTAGGGGAACATGAATCATAGTCAGGAAAAGAACTCTCAGAAATATTACTTTTCTATATCTAAAATCCAGGGAATGTTTATGGAGATTCAAATTTTCCAAATGACAGATTCTACTGTATGGAGAGAGGTAATTGAATATAGAGAGGATATTCCCAATCAAGAATATCAAACAGTTGGATGAATGTCACTCTTGCGAAGGTCTGACCCAAATGTAGGGAAGGGAATATAAACCATATAATTAATACTTTCATATCATGAAAAAGAGTATGTGGAAAATATGTTAAGGATGGCTAATTTGGCGGATCCCTACATATCGTTGTTAAGACCAACAGAGAAAAATGAGGTTTTCCCCCCAATAATGAAGTTAACACTATTTGACAAACCCATTAGGGGGTTTGAATTATACAAGGCCACTTAAATGCAATGGCTACATAGTCAGGTAATATCATCTTTTGGCTGATAGGTCCATTATGTAGACTACTTATGCAAGGCCGCCTAAGGAAATATACTGCATGGTCAGGCAAAAGAATTCCCGAGTATTAGACATTTTGTGACCAGAAGTCAAGAAAAGGGTAATGGAGATCTGGAAATATTTAAGGATAGGATTATGACACATAAAAATTGGTATTGTCTAATGTATGAAGGAGATACATAGATCAATGCTGACCATAATCATGTTGTGGATGGGTCTTGAATTGAGAAGCTGGAATTCACTACTTATCTCATTTGGATGAGAATCAAGACTTACGTAGTACTGGAAATACATTTTAATTTCATTGGGACAAGAGTGTAGGAGATCATATTTTAGGTTCGTAGATTTTGGACCAAAAATGAGGGAGACACATTGTGTGATTGTTATAAAGTGGTTTTGATTAAAGACCAGAGTTTTCATGCCACATTCCTATTCTCACAGGGGGACTTTTCAGCCAAGGGACTTACAGTGGAGTTTGGGGTTAGGCATAAAAACATGGGGCTGGGTTTTAGGGATTCTCAAACTTTCCTACATATCCCATAAGGATGAGAATCAATCCATACATAGTACTTGATATATCCTCTGTACAAATTTGGTTCATACATGTTTTGGTGAAAAGGGACTATAGTGCAATGATGGTTGGATCCAAGATTAAAGGTTTGGGCATTTCCATGTATGCACATAGTCCTTGGAATATAACATGATTAGAGATCAATGTCCATAATGATTCCCTCTCAGGTGAGGGTGTCAGATACTGTTGTAGTTTATTGTCATAAAGGACAAAAATGTGAATAGATTAAAGTCATATTCATGGACCGGTGCTGCATATTTTAGAGTCATGTAGGTAGGATGTATTTGTATGAAGTTGAACATCTTGTAGCGAGGACAATGGATGAATGTATAGTTTAACATCATATATCTAGGACGATGACGAACCTATGTTAATATTTTGGTTTTGTGGGGGGGGCTTCATGGATCAACATCGTATGAGATGGAAGTGAACTGATGTGAAGATATTAGTTTTGGGCTTGAACCTTAGGAGGATGCCTACGTACCCAGCCTAAAAGGAAAGGATCAAAGTCCACGTAGTTCGACTGAGAATTAATTGGTTATCGAGTTTTTCATGAGGAAAACCCAAAGATGGTGTTGGGACTTATGTGTGGTTAGCGTCCTAGAGAGGTTGTTATGGTTGAAGCTTTCTCTAAGCTCAAGTGAGTCATACTCAATGTGAGAAACAAGAGATTACAAGACCCCTTACTATGCATAGTTTAATGTTATTTAGGACGTATAAGGGATTGTTTCACAGTTAATAAGTCATGTGTCACAGACATGGGGTGTTTGGCAGTTTAACGGGTTGCAGCTCAGATGAATAGTTTAACGTAATGTTGGACGAAAAAAGGGGACATTGTTTAATGTCATATTGAATGATAGAGGGGATATGCAGTTTAATGTCCTATAGAAAGGAAAAAAGGGACCATGCAGTTTAAAGTCTTGCAGTGAGGACAGAAGGGTGTATTTGTGTTACAAAAAATACTTCTCCAAAAATCGTTCATTGGTTTGAGTTGTAATGAGTTCCTATCCAATGAGATTAAAGAATAAAATCCATTGGAATATACCATATGTATTGAATTAGTTCCTTCCCATTTTGGTTCAAGATTTGGAGGTTTCTTTCCTGGTATCATTGGATTTTTTAGGACCATTACCAATTCTCCTTGAATGAATGAACGAAGATGAACTTTTTTATTGAAAGCTCACCCTATTCAATTTTGATGTACTTCCAAGTGGTGCAGGGTGCATAATATTTTTTCATCTAATCATTCAAATTCATCAAATCACTTCTGATATTGTTCATCTGGGGATGACTGATCATAAATTTCTACTCTGAGTGAATGTAATTGAACTTCAATGTGAAAGACTGATTCTATTCCATATACCAATAAATATGGAGTTGACCGCGTAGCAGTGCGGGAGGTGGTCCGATAAGCCCATAAAGCATGAAAACGTTTATCAGGCCATGATTTATTATCTTTTTCCACCATCTTTTGCAGTATGTTTGAAAGAGTCTTATTGAAGGCTTCTATTTTTTCCATTGGTCATTGCATGATACCAAGATGAATGGTTGAATTTGATGTTGTATTCTTGATACAACTTTCTCACCTCGGATGAATAGAAGTTGGTTCCATTATCCATCAATATGGTATGAAGGACACCAAATCTGCTAATTGATTTAGACTTGACGAAACTAACAATAAATTTATAACTAACTTCATTGAGAGGTATTGCCTCTTCCCATTTGGAAAAGAAATCAGCATTAGTAAGAATATACTTAAACTGGTTGGATGTAGCCGGATGATAAGGTCCTACTACATCCATTCCCCATGTGGTAAATGTCCATGAGTATTTAGCTGTATGAAGCAGATCTGTGGGTTTATTAATGATGTTGGCCCATACTTGGCATGAATGACACTTCTTTGTGAAATCAACACAATCTTGCATCATTGAAGGCCATAAGTATCCAAGCCTTGAAATTTGACGAGAATGTATATGTACAGACTGGTGCGCCCCACAAACTCTTGAATGTACTTCATTCATGACATCCATTATCTATTAACCATCAATACACTTGAAGATAATTCCATCAAAACCTCTCTTGTAGATAATTTTTTCGTGATCTGGGCTATCATATAGAGTAAAATCGACCACATGTTGCCAGACTTGTTCTTTCCCGACTCTATCAGGTGGGAGTGTTACATTTTGAAGGTATTCCCTGATAGGTGTCATCTATCATTTATTATGACCATATGGTTTATTAATGGTACTGATTTAATTAATTTCCCCTATTTTGATTTGAACAAAAGGTGAATCTACAGGATGGTGGGAAATACTGATGATTGTTTCATCCCTGTTTGGATCTGCCAGGGCTGTGGCTACATTAGCCAGTGTATTAGCATGGGCATTTTTTGATCGTGGGACATAAAAAAATGTCAGTTCTGAAGGAAATTAGTCCATTAACTCTATGAGGTAATCACAAAAAAAAGATTAACCCTTCTTTTCTGATGGAATAATCCTCATTGATTTGTTTGATTACCAAATGTGAATAACTTTTTACCCTCAACTGATTCAACTGTGCCTGAAGCACCAATTTCGATCATGCGATTCGAGCTTGATATTCTGCTTCATTATTTTTACTGCCTTTCAACAATAAGAAGGAATAGGGTATCACTACCTTTTTTTGCGGAAATAGGAACAATTCGTAACCCAACATTGTTGAATTTAGGATCTTACATTTTCTTCCCTGTTGGACTTATGGAGGCACCATCAATGTACATTTACCATGTTTGAGGATTATCTTGAATAGAGAAGAATTACTCATCAAGAAGTATAATATTTAAATATGTACCTTCTACATATGGTTTTTTAGCAAGGAAATCGACTAGAGCGTGGTCCTTTATTGACTTTTGAGACACATATTGGAAATCAAACTGCTGCAAAATAATTTCCCACCATACCAGACGTCCTGTAAGCATTGGACGACTAAGGATAAACTTCAGCTGGTTATTGTGAGATACCAATTGGACCTCATGATGTTGCAGGTAGTCTCGCAGTTTCTATACTACAATGATAAACGCTAGGAAGCACTTTTCAGTACTTGAATATCGAGTTTCTGCCCCAAGCATAGTCCAACTGATATAATAAAGGTTGTTCTCATTCCCAACATCATTATTTTGGGAAATGAAGGAACATAATGATCACTCTAAAGCTGTCACATAGAGAATAAGTGGTCTTCCTTCAAGAGGTTGCATTAATACAGGTGGACTCAGGAGATATCTCTTAAGAATATTGAATGCTTCTTGAAATTCTTCAGTTCACTGGTAGGTGACTCCCTTCTTCATTAATTTGGTTAAGTGTAAACACTTTCCGGCTATATTTGAAATGAAACACTAAATATAGGCCATGTTTGTTTAATTTCCTCTTAATTATTTAAAATTTCGAGGAGGTGACATACCAAGGGTTTATTTTTTCTTCTCAGGATCAACTTCGATACAATGATGGAATACAACAATGTCAAGATATTTTCCTGATGTTACCCCGAATGCACATTTCTAAGGGTTCATCTTCAAAATTTGTTCCCAAAGTTTGTTGAATATGTTTTCTACATTAGACAAGTGATCAGAACGTTGTCTGGATTTTACCACAAAATTATCTACATAACATTCCTCAAATTTCCCAAAAAAGGGATTGAAGATATGGTGCATGGAATGTTGATACGTTTCACCTGCATCTTTCAGGCCATAGGGCATTACCCGATAGCAAAACACACCTTGAGGGGATCTGAAGGCTATAGATTCTTCATCTTCTGGATCCATTAAGATTTGATTATACCCAGAATATCCATCCATGAAGGAAATTGCTTCATATCCAGTTGTTGCATCAATTAAGAGTTTTGTTATTGTTACTGGAAAATCATCCTTGGGACAATGATGATTGTGATCTTTGAAGTCAATGAAAAATCTAATTTTTCAATTATTCTTTTCCACAGGGACAATATTAGCCAGCCATTTGGGATATTAAACTTCTCTAATGAATTATCCTTGATAATATTGTCAACTTCAGCTTCAATTTTGGAGGCATAAGTTGGGTGTGTTCTTCTTTCTACTTGCTTGAATCCTTGAAATTCTTTGGGAAAACCCAAATGATGAGTGGAAACATCAGGATCAAGACAAGGACTTTATATATAATTCCAAGAACATACATCTCTATTATTCATTAAAAAATAAGTATAAATTCCTTACTCATTAGGACTCATGGAAACACTAATTAAAGTGGGCATGGATATTCTTTTTAACCTAGATTTTTTTCTCTGAGTTTATCTATGGTGGTAGAGATACCTTCTTCAAATGCTGGAGGAGCATCCCTGAGATATTCCTCTTCTTATTCAATATGTGTCACTTCTTATTCTTCTACCTGCATAGAATATGACAAAGTAGAATTTCCATGATCAGGGGAGAAGTTAAAATTTAACATTTTGAAGAAGTGGATTCCATTTCTGGCCATATTGATGATGATAGGTATTCCTGGGTTGATAGAGAGAAGATGATGGACTAAGAATCGACATCATTATTTTCCTCTATCATTGCTATAACATCTTCTGGACTGGTTGATGAAGTATAGAATTATTGGATTTTAGCAGATTAAATGAAGACATCTCTATTTAAGCTTTCATCACTGCTTGGCCAATCAAAAATTTCTCCCATGCTATCTGGATCAATTTCTATAATGGAAGTTATATATGTTTCTGTAAGAGTGTTTGGATTTGGGTCTATCACGTCAATTTGACTGATAGGAAACACATAATCTATACTCATATGTATTAATTGGTTTACTAGAATATTTTCCAAACCATATAGAGCATTAATTTTTGAGACCTTTTTTGCTGTGGATTTTTCCTTTCCCTCCATGTTAGAAAACTATACCTCAATGTATTGAGATTCACAAGTTTTGAATGGGGATTTGTCACAATACAAAGTCCCAATTTCAATATTGATACAATATTTGAGACATTGATGGTATGACGATGGTACGGCTACATGGTGATGTAACCAAGTTTTTCCATGAAATTTTTGAAAGCTGTGTCCTGAGGAACAACCATGAAATATGAAATAGAAACAAGGTCTCCAAACTGAATTTTGAGTGTAATTTTGCACATAGGTTCTTGTTCATTCTTATCGTATCCTTGCAACATCAATGTATAATGAGATATATCAAATTTGGTGAGGCCCAATCGATGTAGTAGAGGAATAGAAATGAGATTGACTCTTGAGCCATTATCAATGAAATCTCATCAGATGTCTATATCGTTGGATTTTCTTATTAGATACAATGGTATGATATGTCCATGTACAACTTCATCATCATCTTCATCTATAAAAGATATCACCGCATGAAATTCTGCACGATCATTCTCTATATGGTAGACTTCAGCCGCAGCAACATCAGTTTCGAATTCATGAGGAATTGATAATGCCTCAATTAGTGCCTCCAGAAGATCATTTGATAGATTCAAGGCATCCAATATGTATAACTTGGACAGTACGTGGTACAAATTTTCAAGACATCATACTTTTGGTCTAAAGGTCTGTGTTTCCATCATGAAAATGTGGTTTTTCAGGTGCCTTGGAAGTTGATGATTTGGCAGTAGATGCATCTAGTATCGGGGTAGGAGATAGAAACACTCATGGATTCGGTAGATTAGACCAACTAGGTCTATCTATTTTCTGAGAGGAAGAAGGTGTTACCTCTAACCGATCTTCCAAAATAACTGCATCCAGACTAAATCTTCCATGTGTGGAAGAACATTCGTGTTCCTGTTGAGCCCACTAAAGTTCTTTTCCACGAGTTTCTGCCTCATATTTAGTTCTAGCTGGGGTGGGATTGAAATACTGGATTCTGGAATATCCATGTCTTCCCCAGCATTCTAGACTTATATCTCTTCCTCTAATTATTCTATTTGATATAGGGAACTCAAGATCATCATGATTGAAACTATGACTAGCATAAGGATCTGTTAAATGAATCATATTAACAGAACCAAAGATTATTTCTTCATCTAATGAAGATTCTACATAATTATCCAGCTTAGGCTCTTCCATTTGGTGGGGTGGTGCCTGTGCTTTTGAAACAGACGACATAAAATCTACCAGATTCAAAGACAATTTAGGCTTTGACACGAACTCATCTTCTTCTGTCTATTCTTCTTTCTTTAAATTATGCTGCTTCTTTGAATATTTCCCTTCATATGAAATGGGTTTTGTTGTGGAATTCATTTCATAAGACACAATTGGTTCAATCAATTATGTTCATAAAATGGAATGAGTTCGGTTGATCATTTTCTTGACCATCCAATCATCATATTTCTTATCATTTTTACTTTTGACTTTGTCCCACTTGCCTTCTTCCTTTAGATCAGAAGTAGTAACACAAGCTACCTGGGATGAAGAACGTTTTAGTTTAACCTATCTAGAGTCCCCCATATTTTGTAAGAGGTTTTTGAAGACAAAAAAATCCTGAATGGGATTCCCCAACATCTGATGAAATACCCAATATTTGTGTAGGTCTTCGTCTCCTTCCTTGTTCAGCCTTTTGGGCCTTTGCAACTGAACCAAGTTGTTTTCTAGAGCCGTGATGATGTAACACGAAACTTTTTCATTCCAGAAAGAAAAATTTATTTCTTCATATCTTCAAACTATTTCCGCCTTTGGTCTTTTTTATCATCTTGATGAAGCAAATGTTTTTGATGATGCTCAAGAGGTAAAGCCCTTCGATATGATGAATGTATTGAAGTGGAAGTTTGTACAGGTGCTTGTTTATGTTTAACTATTACTGTCTCTACTTTCCCTATTCCCCTTCCTAGAACTGATGAGTATTATCCTTAGTCATTGTAAGAGAGTATTTGATCTGCTGAGCGATTGAAGTAAGGTCTCAAAACCCTCCTGTGTATTTCACAGGGATCATTGGTGTGCATAATTCATCACGTAGATTTTCCACACAGATTCAAAACAATTCTTTTTGAGGGAGTTCTAAGCATAAGGAATATGTTAATCCCTTTAAGTGAGCAATGAAATATGAAACTCTTTCATTATCCCTTTGCTTACAATTTCTATGATCGAAAACTATCGTCTTTGGGAATGTTGAGCATAATTGATGAAATAACCTTTGACGGAGATCTTCCCACCCAGTAATTGACCAGGATTGTAAACATGTATATCATTCAAAAGTAGGTTCTTGTAATGACTGTACAAAAAACCGGAGCTTAATAGCTTCTTATTGATTAGGAGTTCCCGTCATAGGATCACAATAAGAAAAAAAAATGTGTTAAGTGTTGTTATGGATCTCCCGAGCCATTAGAAATTGGGAATGTTGTACTCATATAATTTGATGGGGGAGGAATTGCATCCACCCATTCAGGGTAAGCTCTCTTTTCTGGTTGATTTTTTTCATGCTTTCTATCCATATATTCTAACTGAGATGTTAATGACTCAATGTTAGTCGTTAATTTTGGAGAAAAATCTGGTTGATCTTGGGCCTGAGTAGGTGCAATAACTAGAGTTTGGACGGGTGTGGAAACTGGGACTGCCACTGATGGTATTATTTTCGATTATTGTTGTGTATGACCCGTAATATTGGACCTGTGAGGGTGTACGTGTAAAAGGGGATATTCTTGATCCATCAAAGTAGCTGCAACAAATTCCCTTGACAGATTAACTCTAACATGATTAGGATGAAGACTACCTTGAATTAGTTCTGTATTTAACCTCCCTAATTCCTTCATTTGTTCTTCTTTTTGTGAAAACCTTTCCTCTAATGAGAGTGATTGGACTTCTCCAGTGGAAGAGTGTAATGTAACCTGACTTTTACCCTTCTCCTTGGTATGTGCCTTTCTGGAGTACGAAAGGGAATTACTCAAAGAAATGGCTTTCCCCTGGGAAACACATTGACTTCTGGTACACACACCTCCATCATTCATTTTGGTGTGCAAAACCTCTTGAATAGTAACTTCTTCATCTGATCCCTCTAAGGGAGTCTCATGTTCTGGGGGATCAGTGACAACGACATTGATGACATTTATTGATCCATAATGCATTGCAAACTTTCTGTCAGTGCTTCTGCGATACTGTCTCCCTCAATGTCATTTATGATACTTTCCCTTTTGTTAGGTTGATCCCTTAGGAACTTCTTGATGAACATAATTTTGAGGGAATCTCCTAATAATTCGCCTCTACATTCCTCTTGTGGATTCCTTTCTACTCGAGAGAATACTGAATTTTGTTGATGGAAAAATTGAGAATTTAAAGAAGTCTCCAGTCTGGTGAATTGGGGATGTTCTTGTTTTTCCTTCTCAACTCCATGAATCCTATCTATTGATTCTGGTGGTTGTATTAAAATAGTCCCCTGCCTGACAAGATGAGGTTTCTCTTGAGCTGCTACATCTGAAACTTTCTTAAATGCTCTCCTAATTTTGTGGACTTTAGACCAGAAATTTTCCGGATGCATCAACCTACATCCACACAAATTACCTGGCTCAGATGACCTTTGGATTATTTTTGACACCTCTATCACCTGATGATGTGCATTCTCTAAATTATAAGCCTATTTGATATTCTCATTTTCTTCATGCATGAGTAATTTGACATATTTTTCTTTAAATGCCTGATTTGTGATGAACTAGTTGATTCATGTTCTTGGGAAATCCTTTGATTACGTACAAAACCAGTTGAATTTGGCCATCTATAGGCAGTAACATTATATGAGACCACTTTTTTTGGCCTTTTTGACTGCAGAGCATAGTGAAATGCAGTGCTCCATGAACACCCCATCCCCTGATGTGAATACCAGATGGGGCACTGGTAATTAATTGGCACAACCTTTTCAACGCCCCAAGGCATGAATGCTGAAGGGCTCTCTGCTTCTTTTCAACCTTTGGATGTCAGGAAACTGAGAGTGTTTCCATATCAATTTGGAATTTCAACCCTTATATTATCATGACATGATTTTGAGATTCATCATAAGATAATATTTTCTATTTTAAGTGAAAAAGTGATTTTCATATGTTGAGACGAATATCGTGAATACAATCTTCTATCAACATTTCTGGAATATCAAACTGAGAGTCAGCCAAAGGCCAATACATGACTGGTATTTCATCTTTTTCTAGTTGTTTTCTCATATTCATCACTTCATTTTTGTCATTGGATGAAGATTCTTCTACCTGATTGTACCAAAGCTGGTGCTTCTTTGTTTCTTCATCATATTAAAAAATATTGGTAGAGAATTGATTTGTAAAATTAGAAGATAAATGACCTAGGGGTGGTTCAGGGAATGTCATACACCCCAGACTGTCTTCTGATTAAGAAAGTATTTCACCTGCTAGCGGTAAGGTATTAGACATGACTGCCTTCACATTTTCAAGTGCCTGAAGATAAGAGGGCTTTCTGATTACTGCATTGTCCATTGAATAATTTTATAGGCAATGTGAATTACTACTGTGGAGAGGACTTTCAAAGCTAAATTCATCATCAAGGGGAGTACCACTGTGGTGGGTTACAACAAAAGATGAAACCTCTTTCACCTTGGTCTTCTGTCCATGCAGAGTGTTATTATGGCTCTTTTCTGATGATGATACTTCGAGATTGACCAAATTGTCCTCAACCAAGACTTTATGAGGAAGTGTCTGATGAAGACCTTCGGAATAATCTTTTTTACTTCTGGAATATGGAAAAGAGAGAATATAATCTTGAGTTGTAACAGACAGTTATCTGAGGGCTTCAAGAACTCCAGCATTGAGCACGGCCTTATTGCAGATTGGATCTTCATTTTTCAACTATGCTGGATTGGTCTTTTTCTTGGATGACTTATTACTCACTTTGGAATCTACTTGTTGATGAAAGTGGATTAGCTAGGAAGTTTTATGTGACTGATCTAGAGAAATGGTCAGGTTAGGCTGATTATATCCATTTAAATAGGGTTTATGTGCCCGACTTGATTGTGAATATGACGTGGGGGAATTTGACCCAAAACCCTCTTGGACTAGAACAGAGGTGTGTATCTTATCCAGAGTGACATGTTGATGAGTCACTCCACTAATAAGGATAGATTTATGATTCTTTCCCTCTGATGCTACTAAAGTTATTATAATTTTCTGACAGGTATACATAATATGGGTAGGGATTTGCTTCTGCTCTTTCACCATTGTCAGAATGTGCTTGGTGACTTCAGCTACCAGAATGGGAATATATGTCAATTCCATGTCTAGAGTAGTTGTATGTGCCTACTCATTTCCTCCTTTTACTATCAATGGATATTGACAGTACTTATGCATAGGGGTAGAGTGCTGAGTCTACTCCATATTTTTCGTCGGAGCTTTCCAACTGAATTATTTGGGTGCTGCCAAATGAGACTATATCCAAGCTTGATGAACATTGGAATGTGTATGTTCATGAGGTGTATTCTCGGTCAGGTATGGTTGATAGGTTTCCTTCAATACTGGTAGATGAGAATAATGACAGAATTGGTGATTGTAAACAAGTGTATCATGCTTACCAGTTTCTAACATATTAAAATGGTGAACTTATTTGGTTTCCCTCAGACGAGCCATCTGACTGGCTGATGAATTATAAATAGGTGTATATGCCTGCCTATAGTACTCTGATGAAATTTCCTGGTGGGATTTGTGTGTTACTTCTAGATGAGTTTTCTGTGCAGTGAAATCAGGATAGACGGGTGTATATGCCCGCTCGTTTCTTGCCATAAAGTTAGGTTGATGGACTTTTTCAGTGGGGGTAGAGGTAAGAACCTGCCCCCTGTTGGCCGAATTTCACCTTTGATGGTTCATCATGCATGCTCATGTCTGAGGGACCTAAGTCGAACCCCTAGAGGTGATACCCTCATCATGTTGAGGGCGCTCTACTGCATGATTCTGGAGGTGATTGTTGGTGGATGTCCACAAGAAGGGCTCTTTTCTTCTTGAATTGAGGCCTTTAGTGACCTCTTAATTCATCTTTTTATGACATGGGAGTGACTGGATGTTTTGTTCTGGGGATAAGGACCCAAAACGGTATGAAACAGTGGTTGGAACCACCTGCTTTTTGACCACTGGTTGTCGCTGTCCAGAAACCCAGAGTGAGTTATTAACATGGAGGGCTTGTTGAGAGGCCTCCCAAGTTGGGATGGTACCGTGTTGTTGGTATTCCCTTTACCAATGCATTTGATACCCATCATTGAAGATGCTGAGTAGGTGATATTATCCTCATAGTGGACGAGGATCCCGAAAGAGTAGTAGCCGAGCCATTCACAGGTGTGAACTGTTAAGAAGCAATTTTTGTATTGTAGAGAGATCTTAGAAAAGAGTGCCTATTTGATATAACAGACATAATCAAGATAATATTGGCTAAAATAAATTTTTTTGGAAGAACACTTATGTGGTTGATTGATTCGTTGGCCCTCATATTGAATTTAATAGGGGCCTAACAAATAAGTAAAAAATCATTTTAACTTGGTTAATGATTCACATTGGGTTCACCATTTTTTTATTTCATCTGGAAATGGGGATGACCTAGATTATTTATGTTTTAAACCTTTCCAATAGATTTCTAATGGGTTTATTTGTAGAACCGGAAACACCCAATGATTCTATATCTATTTTAACCTACTCTCTAATTGTAGGTTCTCATTAGTTGTGGACCAATGAGGCATGAGAATTTGCATTGGTCGAGAGGGTGGGAGGTCTGGCTCATCACAACTTTAGGGGGGAATTATTCCCTACTCTGGGACTCTCTTATAGATTTAAGTTATTTTCACGAATCCTTATTATATCCCAAAGCATGAAAATTGATTTTTCCTTTAGATTTGGAAATCAGTGATTGTAATGTATGGGATTTAGATAATTTTTTATATTTATTTGAGGTTCTTCCTTGATAGATAATCATCTGTATGTATTGGAGATTCTTAGTAAATAGTATCCTTAAATATTTTAAATTAAAATCTCTTGGTCATTATGATGACCATACTAGTTTTAAAGCCACTCAGTGGGGCACTTGATGTGTATTGTCATCCAGAATGATAGGTATTATTTTAGTGTTGGGATCGTACCTGCAGATGGCCTATCTACATATCCTTGTTAAAAAAGGAATCAGATCCCATGTTGTTGGATAAAAATAATATATTTTAATTTCATAGGGGACAAAAAAGAATTAATGAAAGATGGGCACGAACCTTACAAAGGCTTCCTACATACTCAAATTTTAAGGCAGAGATCAAAGTTCACATAGTTTGGTAAAAAGGCATATGGGGTTTATATATTGTTTAATTGACCAAAAAGTGATATCTTGATTACTTTTACACTCTAAGCCCATGTGAGTCATGCTCGGGGTGAGAAATAAGAGGTATTAGTAAACATGAAAAAGGTTCCATGAAATATGCAGTCATGAGAAATGATGTGGATCTTATGTATGTATGGAGACCTAGGTAAATGAAGACCATGACATAGGAAATAATCCAAAGAAAAGGGTATATAAAGGTATTTGTAGAATATAAAGAATTAGAATTTTATCCCGGGACTTAAAAATGAAAAGGAATCCCAATTTAAGAGGGATTTATGATTTGGTTTTATTCCTGAGAAGGTAGACCAAATCCAAAGAAATTAAGATTGAGGCATACTCATGAGAAGGAGGCCCATGTTGAAGGAAATTATGACTAGGGAATACTCCTGAGATGGAGGCCCAGGTTAAAGAAAATTAAGACTGGGACTTACTCCTGAGAAGGAGACCCAGTTTAAAGGAAATTATGGATAGGGAATACTCTTGAGAAGGAAAAGCAGGTTAAAGGAATTTTTGACTGGGGCTTACTCTTGAGAAGGAGGCCCAGGTTAAAGGAATTTGTGACTGGGGCTTACTCCTGATAAGGAGGCCCAGGTTAATGGAAATTGTGATTGGGGCTTACTCTTGAGAAGGATGCCCAGGTTAAGGAGACTTTTAACTTGGGACTTACTCCTGAGAAGGAGGCCCAACACAAGAGATCTTCTCATCTCAAAAAATGAGGTTATATAGGAAACGCTTAACCGTGGTGACATAAATCATGTAGGCCACAAGGTTTTGGGAGATGTTCTCACAGAATTACTTTCAGATAAAGAATCCAACAAAAGGAATCGTTCCATAAATGGATTTGAAGATGGGTATGAAGGATAAATATTGAAGAGGAGATGTAGATTTGAGGAAAGGATGTTACTAGGAAGGAGGCGCGCAAGTATTGTTCTGGCACACATGTCTTGGTCGTGGAAGTATACTTGCACGACATGAGTCACCTTGGGTGATGAATAATCTATAATGTAATAATTGGGAGACTTTGATCTCAATTACTTAGTAACATCCCTAGATTCTTCCAAAAGGGTAGCACGGAAGTTCCCTTGAGAGGGAAGGGTGACACAAAAGTGACTTCATTTCCCTTAAGGACTAGACGCTTAGGCGTGCAAGCATTAATGAGTTCTAATACTTAGAGACTTATTTTTCCTCTTTATAGATTCCATTCTAGGTAAAAAATTACCTTAGTAGTGTCCGGAAGACATCATAGAGAGGCTTGGGTGACCAGAGCATGAATATGATTTTTGGAAAATTCGACATCGAAATGGGGGCTCACATCGGCTATTTATAGGATACTGGGCACCTTGGGTGACAAAAAATAATAGGGCGCGCAAGTGACTTGCGTGACCCATATGTGGCGTGCAAGTGACTTGCGTGACCAGAAGGAAACTTGCACGCCTCCTTCTTAAAGGGTTCCATGTTCATGCCTTTGTCAATTTTTTATGTTCTTTAAAGGGTGATGCTCATTGGTCTTAAGGTTCCGCCATTTTCCATTTATTGGACTTTGTGACGGAAAGGATTGTCAACAAAAACTTGTAGGAAAATATATTAAATATTGGAATCATAAACCATATGAGGAATAATGGATTGGAATTCAAGTGGAGAAACTCTATGTTCTACATTAAATAATAGTGTCTCCCACCTCTAGAGTATGTCCATCTCCACCCTTTATGAATGCGAATGGAGGATATCGTGGTAGAATGTCTCAATAAGTTCTTAGAACCAACACTAAAAATGATTTTGTAATATACAAATTACAAATATATAATTAAGACCAATAAGACATCAAAATCACAAGTCACACCACTCTTCATTATCCAAAATCCATGATATAGTAACATGAGAAATTCTATGGAACACCATAGACACGTCCTACTACCCACTACTGAATTATTTTATGTGTTATGTTCTCTGTTATAAGTTAGGGGATTTGGTAAAAAAGTGTCAATAGATTTATAAATAGAAAATATCCATTAAAAATACAGTTATAATCCCAATTAAATAGTAACCATTCATATTAGTATTCAATTTCATTTATCTTCATTCTCATTTATTTAAAAATATTCTCATAATGGTTGAACTATTTCCCCTTAAAATTTACAAGGGCACACACACCTTATGAAATAATGTGGAGGATCCATTTAATCCCAACCACTAATTTTTTATGCCCCTACAATAATTTTTTTTCAATTACCTTTATTTAATAGAAGACAAGAAGAATAAAATTCTTTTTGTAATCCAATTCATCCTATATGTAATTGAATTAACCATAGAATATCATCCCTATAAGCTGCCAAAAATGATTCAAGATCATTGATTTATTTCCATACCAATCCAAGGATAAAATTTATTTTCTCAAATATATAAATAATAAAATTTTATATCACCTACATATACCAATATTAGAATAACTCTATATGTAATAATAATAAATCTGAACATCATACCCAATCCCAAAAAATTGTATTTTTCCTATAAATGGGTTTGCTACTCCAAGAAAAAAATATTAAATTTAGAAACAATCCCAACAACATTTTTAATATTCCAAATTGATAAGTTAAAAGAAAATAAATATTTATCTGATACCACTTTATAGAATCCATTTATGATAGAAACTAAACAATTACTCAATATGGTGGGTATCATGGAATCATGTACTTAAGCATATACACCAGAGGCTACTAACTAGAAGTGATGGAATAAGGTGTATCTTTGGGGATATTGTTCCCTCTTAAAAAAGTGTAATGTAGTGTTGTTATCATATAGATCAATAAAGTAAGAATAATATATTTCAGAGGCATCAACGAATGAACATATAGATAGTATAAATAAAAAACAGAGAAGGAAAAAACATATACAACATGAGTATGTCAAGTCTCTACACAAAAAGGTAGGAAATAGATGGTAAAATGAATTTAACCAATACATTTATCAGACATATAGAATGACCAAAAGAACTATCTCTCAATAGAATCACATTCTATAGCTCTGTCATGTTCTCCTCTACTCCAATATACAATTAATCATGAATTTTACATACAGTGATTTCCCAAGTCCCTACATGATCCCATGACGTGTGTATGAGTACCCAATAGAGGCATATAGATATTGTGGGATAAAACTCAGCTGGCCACCACTATTTATATCTACAAAAAATCTAGCATGTGTATATAATTTTTTTAGTGTTAAATATATAACATGAATATAAATTAATAAGTATGATTGATACATGTAAATGTGATTATTCCAATCCAAACAAGGCACATTGCAATCACATAATGATAAACAAGGGCCATATATAAGTTAGTAATAAATTTTTTTTAGGGAATTTTCAAAGTAATCTAGTGGAACAAATACTTAGGGTAGATACATGTAATAAATTTTCCATGAAATCCTCTAATAGTCTATACAGAATCATTATCACGCACTCGATGATGAAATGAGTGGATCTCTATATCATATCTAAATATTAATTATAATTAGGTCAATGAAACCCATATCAAATGAGTAGAAATTTACTAAACATCCAAAATCATCTACAAAAAATGAGTAAAAATTTCTATTGCATCCAATGTAATCATAAATCAGACCCTCATATGTTGAATCCAAGGAGTAGATATGTGCTAGGCCTCCAATATAATTAAAATCCACAGAGTAGAAATTTAGATGGAATGCATTATCAAAACAAATTGATTATTAATTTAAAAACTCTTTTAATAATCATATAGAAGCCATGATTTAAGCCAACCAGTTCCTTATTTTCCGTTTATCCCATTTTATCTTTTTAATAAAATTATTTTATTTGTAAAACAAGGAAAAATACATCTTTTAACAACTCATTTAATTCATAAAGGATCCAATTATGATGGATATCTATCACATGAACCTGTGTACATGGAATATCACAGTAAAGATACCCAAATATGTGGTCTAGTTTGATGTTTTCTAGCTCTAATCATATCATGGTCCTATGTGAGAATCCTATTAAGATTCCAATATATTGGGTATGTCATTTTATAAATTTTAAAAGAATATTTCTATGGTCTACCATGTGGAACAATGACGGTATTGTATGAAACTACTATTATTTATTGTAAAGGGTTTATACCGCCTACCTTAATCCCCTCATAGAAAAATCGTATAGTGTCATATTCTACCTCGACATAGATTGGAGGAAAATGTATAAAAATATGAATACTATAGAAATATGAAATATTATATTACAACAAAATAATTCCTTCATGGAGAATAGAAACAGACAAATAGGGTAAGAGGATTGAAAAAATCACTATCATGGATTTTGTAAGGTGAAAAAGAATATTGGGTTTACATTATATATATTTTTGGGTAAATATGGTCTTTTCCCAATTAAAAACATGGTTACATTGTTTGGTCCACCGATTGGAAAAACCAGTCACCAATCGTGCTCACCTATCTCCATAATAAATTGAACCATCATGATTCATGATTAGAGTCTAGGAAAACATGAACAAACCATGATTCCATCCATTTAAAAATAATATATTGTCCTTTCTTGGATGTGCAATGTGGCATTCATGGCATTATCAAACCATGCTACCTGGGTGTCACAATTTCTATTAACCAGGAAGTGCATATTTTTTCCCAAAACCAGATCCTTCATGAACTGAACGATCCTTGGATACACTAGGAAACTTTTTTGTTGACATATTAAGAACTCACATTATGCCATATCCAATGAATTTAATTTAAATTAATAATATTAATTCCACATTTAATAACCCATGATCTTCTAATAAAATCCATTCTATTATTGGTCATTGTTCCTAATTACACAAAATCATTGTTAAAATCACCCCGAGCAATGGGGATTTTTTTATTATATAAAGAATGAATTGAGAATATGTCATCATTCCATTATTTTTATTCATATGAACATTCTCTATCATAATAATTTTTTTAAAACATTTTCCCCAAATTAAATGAAATTATTTTTTGGACTGAGTTTATAAATTTTTTTATTTTTATGGATTATATTCATGTGTATGTTGAGAGTTTACCAAACTCTATTTTTCATGGTATTAACATGTGTTTTATGCCCAATATTTTTTTAAAAATTATTTTTATTTAAATAAACATTAATAATTATTTTTAAATTGAAATAATTATCATTTACTATTGGTTTGTGTGAGAATGGTTCCTAAGAGATTGGATAAGGCTTAATGATTTGGGATATGGTTCAATATATTTCATCAAGGGTTTAAATATATGATCCAAGATGTTGGACCATCTATAATAAAACCATATAGATCCCTATTCAGGGGTGTTCTTTCATGAATAGGTTTATGGTTTTTGAGCATGGGGTTTAGGGACCAAGGGTGATCCTAGACGATGAAAACGGATGGTAATAGGCCTTCTATATATGCAACAATTTCTATTAGAAGTTTTTTACATGATTTATCCTAATGATAGTGTCAGTAAGGTGAAAGGCCATCAAATAAGCTGATGACAGACCTCTAGGAGGTCTTGGGATGTTATATGAGAAAAACCATGGACTAGGTTTGGCTTTTAGTGTTATTGGGTAGGAATGAGATCTTTGGGGAACAAAATGACCAAAATAGTGGATTTGTGTTCTATATATGATGGTCAGAACACAATTTTTTTTGGAGTGTAAAAATGACATGTTCCATGAGTGGATAAAGCCCTTTTAGGATGTATGTATGTGATAGAGATGGTATTCATTTGGGTACTGTGTTTAGAGATCTCCCTTTGGGGGAGTGAGATGTTATATGGTGGTGGTCTGTGGGAAAATATTTTACTTTTATAATGAATTTTCGTTTAGTTTAGAGAGTGATATATTTGTATAGACCCTAGATAGTGGAAATATGTGTGAGAAGGTGTTAATATTGGAATTAGAACATTATTTATGGGGTCTAATTTGGGATAGGAATTAGGGATACAATGTCCCTATATGATGTTGGGATAGAGATGGAATCGTTGTGTAGGAAATATAATGAGTCTAAATGACCCATCAAAATCCCTAATGGAAGAGGATAGAAACAATTATGATGAGGGTATATGACTTGAGTGACTAACATATTGGGATTATACAATGATATATGTGAAATTATTTTGTAACTTCCTCTAATTTATTTTCTTTTATACCTTTTTATTATGATACTAGTGTATTTTTATAGGTCAAACTAGGATTAGTTGACTGTTATAATTTCATAATTCACTATATCATTGACCGGTGGTCAGACTATTGGTCACTATTGTACCTTAGAAACACTACTTGGAACACTGGAGGCTTCTAACTATTAATAAGTGTCTAATGAGATACCATGAAGAAGATATAACCCCTTTATAAGAGTGTAAAATCATAAATGAATTTTAAAATTGCACCAAAATAAATATTCATAGAGTAAAAATTAATTGAATGAAAAAGATAGAAGCATAACATGAAAAAAACTATGGAAATACACTAATACCCATATTACCAAACCATATGTACAATATATATACACCAATTAGGATAATACCGTATAAACATGAACATGAATGAAACTAAATATTATGGCTTCATGACCACACTGAGTTTCACGACACTAATAGCGACAATTAATGTATATATATTAACATATTAAAACCATTATATTTAAAATTAGTATTTTAATTACATAAATCATATTTAATTTTTAATCATCTTTTTGACATTAATTGTGAATTAAATTTGAAGGACGGAATAATAAACAGACATAGAGTTGATGAAAAAAATAATTATTCGTTAAATTGGATAATTCAATGATTTTATCCAAGGATAATAATTTAATTTTCAATAAGAAACAAAGAAAATACACTAGAAAAATTAATCATAATTTGGGAAATAAATATATATGATATGAAGTTAATTAAAAAAGAATGGCATGAAGAGAAATGATTAAAAATTGAGCCCATGGAAGGAACCCCGAAATTTATGGTATGCAACCCTAGATAACTCTGTGAATCCTTATAAAAGTATTTTCTTCATTATTATTATTATATTTAATTCAGTAGTTATGCACTAAATAATCAGTAACCCCCATGGGTTATTTTAAAAAATTTAATTTTAAACATTAAATAATTTAGGACATCTTGGGTGATCTATTGGTGCCTCTAATAAAAAGGATATGTGTCTTCTCTAGGGGGGTCAAACTAAAATATAATTGAAGCCTCTATTATGAAGTATTTCACTAAAGAGTATTCCACTAGGGTACTTTATCATTCATATAATAATTACTTTTCTCTTTTCCCAACCTCACCCTCTCATGACAAAAATGAGGGTGTAACTCTATTATGAATTTATTGATATTATATTAATTTTTCCTTATCATGTGGATTTTTTTTATGTATTATTTTATATTCAGTTCTTTGTTGAGGCTTAAAATTTTCCTCAAACATTATTTCCATATGAACATTGATAATTTGAATAGGAATATTCATCTAATGCATGAACTATTTAATCTAAAAAATGCTTGATCATTATAAAACACTGAAAAATTATGCTTAAACATTGTTTTGAATCACCTAATTAATTAATCGTCCATAATTTATTCATTGTATGGAAGAGAAAATAAAAAATTAGACAGAATGCACCAAGACTGAGGACTTTCTCTAATTTTCTGGCAATGAAAACATAACTAGATGAGTTAAATGATAGATCCATTATCAGAGGAACCTAAAAATCACTGAAGATGAAAATTTTCCCTAGTTTTATTCACATTAATTCTCTTTCTTCACTATCTTTCTCTATCATATCCAATAAAAAATATTTATTTTTTCTATGTTTTTTCAAAATTAACTCTTGCATTCGACCAATAACTATTAATTTTTTGTTTTTAATTAGTTATTCATGAAAGTGATCATTTATAAATAAATTATAAAATTTCATTTTCCCTATGGGAATGAATGATTCCCTATAGAGGGGGGGGGGGGGGTTCTATATTTATTGTTGGGGATAGTTGTCAATTATATTTCGGTCAATTATAAATTGGTCACATTTTATTTTCCCTCTATTATATACATTTTCTATTTTTTGATGTTTTATCCAATCATACTCCAACACCTAAATAATCCTCGCATGGTAAATTAAAAAGAGGAAGACCTCACACATGATCCTAATATGGAAAGAAACATATTAAATAATTGAATGAGGAAAGAAAAATTTATTGATGGATAATTTAAACAAGATATCATTGTAGGGGAAACACATATAACATTTGATATGTGTTTAATCAATGACTAAATAAGACCCTCTTGAATGGTGGTACAACTAAAAATTATGGTGCCTCCATTTATCGCACTTCAATTCCAGAGAAAACCAACTATAAATCAAACAGAATAAAATTTGGAAATATATTTTGGGTTACTAAATTTGGATCCAAAAACTCACATAGGGAGAGTAAATAAACTATTTAATATTATTAAAATTAATAAATATCACATTAGATGTTTTAATACTACAGTCCATTTAATTTTCATTAATAGAAAAAAGTAATGAAATTGATTCAAATAATCATACCTCATTATACACATACATGGGATGGGTTGGTCAGAAAATTAATTACATGATTCCACACCCATAAAAATCTATGAATATCAAGGGAAACATTTGAAATTTTGACCAATTTATTGATAAATCTCTTTTTAGTTTCTGTGAAATATTTAATTATTTATCTTGAAAATTTCATCAATATATCACTGAAATATATATTGAAATTTAATCATTTCATATAGGGTTTCCATATTAAAATGGTACTATAATTGAAGTAGTAAAAGTTAAATCAATGATTATGATATCACCATTATAGAGTTATACCCAGTTGGATGAAATGTCCATTAATATAATTGAGTGGATAATATGAGGACCAAAATTTGAGGGGTTTATATGATTGAAACGCATGGACAGATGGTAGATTTGATAGAGGCCATGAAAATAAAATTGGAAAAATTAATGGCTCAACCTAACCCACAAGTTATGTATATTAGAAATAGAAATAATTTTGATTATAATTTCTGAAATAATTTCTATGGGTGGAGGCCATAACAACCAGAATAAAAATTCTTGTAGCCTAGAAAAAATGATTCCTCCAAGAAAAAATCTTGCGTTCCATAACCCACAAGATAAATAAAACTCAAATTGGAATCATTGGATAACATAATTACCACTAATCGAAAAATATATATAATATCTATTGTAGGGTTCCAGAACACAAAAATATTCCATAAATATATAGAGTTTAATATTGGAATGTTTTTTGAATAACGTCCAAAAAGGTTGAGTCGAGTGATGTTGGTAATCCTAGAAAAAAACCTACATGGGTCTTTTAAGGCAGTCACCTTGTGAAATGATGAAATAACCTATGTCCATCCAAAAAAAAGAAATAAACAACATTAACATCAAATTGATTAACATGATAAAAATATTGAAACATAGAAGGAGAAATTAATGTGGGAAGCACCCATATCGCTAAAGTAATATGTATCATTTCTTGATATAATGAAACAACACAATCTCAAGGCACTAAGTTGTATGTGAATTAAAAAATTTAAAAATATCCCAATTTATATAAAATTTTCTTATCAACTAAGCAGAAATTCTAATGTACTGAACATTTAAAATATATATCTAGATGTAAAAATGCATGTTGTAAGAAATTGGGCTAATAATACTCATAAGAAAATTTTTTCGATAGTTTCAGAGGATCTAAAAAAAATAAATGGAGCCATGATGTTTTTAAAAATATATTTATATTTTGTCTAACATTTTTGTAAAATGCAGTGGTGATTTATGTGTAATAGTCAATATCATTTTTGCACCACTATTAAATGTCAAGGATAGTAACATTACCTATCGTCATTCTAAGGGTTGTGATACATCTTAGATTGGTTATTTAACATGTTTGTTTTAGAATAAAATATTAAATGAAGAAGTATTATTTAGAGGAAAAATGATTTTAGGAAGGTGAATTGTATCCAGTTTTTAGAGGTCTTAATCCTAGAATAAAATCAAGATATGTATTCTATCTTCTATAATATAAGAAAATCTATGAAGAAAAGTGGAAAGTTAAGAGATAACATCATTGATCTTAGAGGCATAGTTAAAATGAATAAAATTGATTACTGATAGTAGGTTTGGATGGATCATGGACATAATTTAGAATTTATTATAAACAAGAATTAGTGGATAGGGCCAATGGTGTTTTATAAGGTACTTCCCCATGAAATATGAATGATGTCTTTTGAATAAATAATATGGAACTTCAAAATGTACACGTAACATTTGAGTCTATTTCTCAATCCATAGTAGGTGAAATTAATCCATGCATCTATAATTTGATTTTAAGTCATTTCATCTAGAATATGTGGATTTAAAAAATGATTCAATGCGGGAACTATAGTTTTTGTGTGTTTTAAATTTTCTACCATTAGGTATATGTGTTCATTCACATATACTTTTGATTGTTACTAGAATAGTCATTACACAATAACATTTGTATATTTACCATTATTGTCCAAATAAATAATAAACTATGAATATAATGTGAATCCATAATTCAAAGTAAATAAATTCAACAATTTAGTATGAGTATAGTTTTACTATTTACCATTATTTCCCAACATTTTTATTTTAAAAATTCAACATATAACAAATGACATATATTGGACTCTTTTTTAAATCATTGGTTGAGGGGACATAAATTATTCATATAATAATCATACAGTGTTTCAAATTAATTTTCCATTAATTTTTAATGAGCATAATAGAGTAATGAATGTGTGGAGATATACATGATGATTTTGATTTGAATAATCCTACTTTGGGGAGTGAGTAGATTTTTTTAGTGAAATAATTCTAATATTATTCATGTACTGAAATTCTAAAATTTTTATCTTTTTATTTTATTATATGTGTGAGTTTCCAAGTTTGATTTTACAAATTACATGTTCTGATTATAAATTAATATTCTATTTCAAAACATTCTAATTCAATAAATGAGGAAACATCTTGTGTGAAAACCAAGAATGATTTTTTTTATTTTTTCATCTTTTAAACTCTATGATTTTAAAATTTAAAATTTAATATGATATTATCATATTTTGATCAATACTTATATTAAGAGCCATATTTATATTAATCATTCTTCAAACTATCAATGCCATGAATAACCTTGTTAATGAAGATCCACATTACACAACTACTTTGTCCTTTCCTAGTACACAATATGTATTTTTCATGATTATAAAATGAATAAGTGTGGGTGAGAAAGTATTGTGGTGAAAAGGATATATTTATTGAAAAGGATAATTAATCTCATGTTTCATTGGATATTGGTGAAAAAAATAATTATTACTTATTGATTATACATTAATGTACCCTACTTTTAGAAAATTTATAAAAAATTTAAAAATTGTATTGTATCATGTCAGGTAAGAAATCCCAATCTATCTTTTAAAAAATTAGATCATTAGGGGTTTGTTAGGGAATTTTTTATGTTCTTAAATCACACTTGAGAAATATAAAATACATAATAGATTGTTTCTAATGAATTTTACATCACAAAATCATAATCATACATTGGGTTTCTAGGGAAAGGGGGAGATTTAATTTCTATGGGATATATTTTCATGTAACATTTATTCATTATCATACTACATATGTTAAAAAATAGTAATATTTTTAATCTATATTTATTTTATACAAAATTACCAACAAACTCTAAAACCTATAATAATTTTGATCATTATGATAAATCCCTAATGATTAATCTTGATTTTTTATAAACAATATGGAGAAAAAAAATCCACCAAAATATTAAAAAAATGATAATTATTTGATTAAAGAGAAAATGATACAACAACGTTATTTTACCTTAGATAATGAATGAATGAAATAAAAGTGATATAAATTGAAAATTAAATAAACACTAAAAATTAATTGAAAAATATAATTTAATTAATGAACAATCATGGTTTATTCAATAGAGGAACAGTAAAAATAATTTTGAATTGTATCATAAAAAATATTAGACTTGATGAAAATTTCATATGTCATGATTGAAAATTTATTTTCACATTCAATCATTTGATTTTGTTGGTAGTGATATTTGAATCAATTTAGAGAGACTATAAATTTTATTTTATTTATATTTCATTATTGATGAAAATCATGAGATTAATTACAAGGGAATTTGATAGCCACAATTCAATTTACATATTAATGAAGAAATGTAATTTTCCACATAATTAATATTTTAATTATTACCAACATACATATTATCATATTATATTACATAATGTTACAAAATAAATAAATTTAATGAAGAAAAAAATTAAAAAAAGATTAAATTCATGATTTAAAATGATGCTCCACGGAATTGGATATGTTAACACTTGAGTACGGATATCTAAATAGATTCTTCAAGTAGAAATGAATCTAATTTCATTTGAAAATATCCATTAATGTTTAGAAACACCTATTAATGAAATAAAATGCATTATTAAAATATATTTTGATATGAAATGATGAAAAATAGATCCCAGGTAAGGAGATATAAAATTAACACTATGACGCCCTATGTCATTCCATGAATCCTTGTGATGGGGACATTATTATTATTTTTTGATCATTCATTCTTATGATGAAAACTAAATACTATGTATCCCCTAGGTTTTACGTGGACCAATTAATTTGGATAATTTAAATAATTTATGAAACCCTAGGGGATTCATTTATGGTTATAAATTCATGGTTCATGGTGTGCTCTTACAGGATAAGTATTAAAATGGAAAATATTCCTATGTATGAAGAGTTTCACAATAGATTAATCAACCAAACAACACTATCATTCTCATATTATTATTTTTTCTCTTCCCCTCACTCTCAACTTCTCATGATTAGAGGAAGGTTAATTCTATGATGAGATAAGTGATGTTTTTTTGTAAGAGGATTATATCATGTGTCTTTATTCTTCATTTTTTCACTTGTGTTGGATATATTTTCATACCACAACTCTACCACAGACACATTAATTTTTCAATAAAATAGATAAATTATTTTAGAAGAAAAATAAAATTTATGGATAATTATCCTAATTCATGCATTACCACTATATAAATCAAGATAATTATTCTCATGCATGGTTTTGAATCACCTAATTAACAAATACAGTAAAATTTATTAACAATATAAAAATATTAAATTAATAAATTATAGATTAATAAACATGCCTAAGGGGGTTAATATATTTAATTAAAGTAAAAACATTACTATATAGGCTTAACTATAAATCAATTATCATAGAAATATTAAAATTCATTAAATTTGACATGTTTTAACTATTTTATTTGAATTCTATTCAATTTATTCACTCATTTTCTTGATGAAATTAAATCCACTGTATTTAATTATTCATAATTATAGTCAAAACATTTGTATGGTTCCATACTTGAAGTAAACAATTTCTATATTTAATTAGTTATTCATATATGTTTTAGTTTAAAAATGTATTTTTAAATTTTGGTGGGCCCAGGGGAAAAAATAATGCCCAAAGGGCCAGTCACTGTGTGTGATCTCCAACCTTTCATGAGCCATCCCAATTGACTCTGTTATATTGGGCCTCATCCCCAAACAATTCCCTACAACAAATATGTGTGTCCTTAAAAAGTAACCATGATCCATTGTGGCATAATATGTTTTTCATTACATAATTATGTAGTGCACTAACAATGTTATCCCTTTCTAATAAGAATATATAGTGGTATGTTCATGTGAGATTCTAAATATTAATAAATTAATAAACTGAAAAATATTTTATAAATAACTAAAATTTAATTTATGAAATACTGTTTTTTTGTGTGATAATTGTTTTGAAATAATTCAATATTTTTAATATTTTTCATTTCAGACAAAACTGAATATAGAATTTTTTATACAAAAGAACTATTTTTGTCCTGAGTAATACGCAACACCATGATAATTGTGAACTACACACATACCTTAAAATAGATTATGATAAACACAATAATATTATTTTAATTTTACACACACAATACCAAGTCCCTTCAATATCTTCTGCTAAATGAAAGGTCGAATATTACCAAACAATAGGATTCTATTAATAATATTATTAAAATATAAATATAGCTACCACCTTTCCACATGAAAGGAAGTAATGAGTATGATTAACAAAATTATAAAAATATTATTTATTCATATATATTTATAATTAATCATTTGTTATAAAATAGTATAATTTAATATAAAAATTATTTGAATTTAAATATATTACATTTCTAGAAAAAAAATTATATGGATAAACCAAATTTTATCTCAAGAAATAAACACTTTTGAATAATTTTTGACGTAATTTTTATTATTTTTATATATTCTATAAATATTTTTTCACTCATCCTTAAAATTTGAAACGTATATGGTAATAATAAATCAAATTTTATAAATAAGAATCTTAATTTCTCTAAAAACAAATTTTCCACCTTTTAATTGTGAACCAATATTAGTTTATGATTTCAGAATCATTTAAAAATTTTATTAGAAAAAATAAAATTAACATTTAAAATTGGTACTTATAAATTTGATTAGGTTTAATTTTCGGTATTCTTCTATGAAGATTCATTTTTTGATGAATATTGAATAACACTTATTTTTAAATCAAAAATTATTTTTCATCTAATTAATTTAAATATATGAAGTAAATCTAAGTTAGGTATTAGTGTATAATTAGATAAATTTTATAAAAATCCAATTTTAGTCATTATAAGATAATTCACATTGAAATTTTATATAATAAAATTTAAACATTATGAAACTTTTATCTTTAAAAACCAGTTTTGTTGTCACATTTGTAAAATTAAATTTGAATTAACTTCTTCCACTTATATTAATTGTATTTGGAAAAATGTATTCCATATAAATAATCATAATAATTTCTAATTTCTAATTAGGTTAAAATATTTTTTTTCCAAAAGGATTATGGAAAATGGTTAATATTAATTACCGTGATTAAGAAAAAAATTGCTTAACAAAGGACTAAACATTAAAAACAATGTCAAGAACGACCTAGAAAATTTTATAAAATCAATTGGATGGACATTTCTATACCATATCATCAATTTATATAATTTTTTTCATTATTGGTTTCATATTTAAAAGGAGAAATGTGTGTGTAATTTCCTTGTAAAAAATTTACATGAATACCATACCTCCTTCACCATAAAAAGGCATTCATCCCTTCCACTAAATTAAAGCTCCCAAGATTATTGGATCACCAAAAATATAGTAAAATACCCTCACAACATCCCTACCATCATTATATAATCCCACCATTGGGAATATATCTATCCAAGGAAGCACCTTGATGCAATCCAAATGCAGTTACTCAATAACATGTAATGTCCTTCCTCGAGCACCTTTCCACTATTTTCATTAACATACACCGCAATTATTTTTATTCCATGACTAAATAAAAACCTATGTATCCTAAATATATTGATATATTTTTATAATAATTGTTAGATGTAATCTTAAATAGGCATCAATCCAATGGGTAAAGAACATATTGTTCTTCTGTATGATGAACTACCGACTTGCGAAATGATGTGGTTACTTTTTTATTTACAACCTATAGTGGTTTAGAATAATTATGGAAACAATTTTTTAAAAGATATTTTAAATATTTTTGATGTATTTTTTCTTCTGTAACTTTTATATAAAACACACCTTCTGTCTTTCCATATTTTGGATATATAATAACTTCGTTTGTGGAAGTTATGACTTCAGCCTCTTCAAAGTGATATAACTTATTCCCAATTTAAATCCAATGTGTTAATAATGGTTTTTTTTGAAATATATGATATGTATAATGTAATAATTATAAATTAATTATATTATTTATATAAATATATTTCACTTACTTTATTTCTATTAATATGACAGGAAAATGGAAACTACATTCAGGCGCTTTTAAAACCTACCATCTCCATTAACAATGTATTATATTTTACATATCTATATATTATATATATTTATAAATATTTATATAATTAATATATATATTATATTTAAATAATTTTTTTATTCTATAAATAATTATATCATGATCTATGTAATATGATGGACAATAACATTTCAAATATTATTTAAAAAACATAGCCGATATTACATCAAATGTAACATTAACATGGATTAGTTAATAAACGGGTAATATAGAGTCAAATAGAAACCATATATGGTGTTATATATAACAACACTGCTCTATTTTATATTTATAATAAACATATATTTATTTAAAATATTCATTTAATGTGTATAATGTAAGTCAATTCTTAAGGTAAGCAAATTTCATCTCATTTTATATTTCTACGAGATTAATACAATATTAAACACTATATTATTTGGTGTGGTGTATATATTTATTTATGTAATTTTATGTCATTAAATTAATTAATTTAATGATATTAAAAATTTTCATAGTGTTTATTATATCTAGAGGGTCATGATTCAAAAATTATTATTCTTTGTAATGGTTTCCTCCTCTCAGTTTTATTTCTTTGAGATTTATTCCTTATTCAAAACTCATTTATTTTGTGTGTTGTTTATAATTAACATGAATATAATCTATGAAAGATATCCTTAAATTTATTTTTGGTTAAATATTCATTTTATTATATCACTTTAATGAGGATTATGTTTCAAAATTTACCAAATTGGTAAACAGATTTTGTCACAATTCATCGTTTTGGGGAAACTATTTTTTATATGATACTATATTTTTTATGATGTTTACATAATTCACTTAGACATTTCATATCATTATTTAAAAATTTTTCTTCATATTTTAAGCTTCATGTAATTATTTGGTACATGGGAAGTATGATTTAAAGTTACCATTTGGTAATAGTGTTTTGAAACAATCTCATTCTTTATCAGAATTCATTATGATTATACTTCCATTAATGAAATCATATGATCCTTATATGAAGAACACTAAAAAAAATTTATAATATATTTTTCCATGATTTATCCCTTTATTAGTACAATTTTTCACTCTTTTTTATATTTTATAATAAGGGTAAAAATTTAAGTAAACTTCATACCATTTCTCTATTTTGTCAGAATACTATTTCATTCAAAAAACCATCTTTTCAAATATGTTTCTAAAAATGCATTTAAATGTTATTTTAAGATAAAAATAAATTAAAACATGATATTAAAAATGATTTATGTTTAACAACCTAACATGGGATCCCCTTAAGCCAATCCCCTAGTTGGTGGGTCTCATGGCGTCAAGTGTGCCTCTACGTAAGCCATATAATTCCTACTAGAATCATGGGTGTATGGGTAATCCAATGAAGTGACTCTACCCTAAATTCAAAGCATCACAGAGGAAACAATAAATAAGAAATAATAAAGGAAGTATAATATAAAAAATCAAAATAAATAAACTACATGTGAATATAAAGTTAAATAAACAATGGATGAATATAGTAAAAATAGCAATGGAAGTGCCTCTACATGAGTCAAGGAATGTTGTTACAAATAGGGGAACATGGGAATATTAATATCTCCATGCTAAAAAAATTAGAAAAATGAAAAAATATTCTCCATAAGAATCTCTAAGGAATTTTTGATTCTCTATTACTAAGATTTATCTAAAGAAATATAAATCAACAACCTAAATAAGGGTTCTTACCATATCCATACCTAAAAGAAAAACTATTCTCATGTGCCAAAGGAGTACAGAGTAGGATTTCAGATGAGATCACTATTTCCCACCACAAATAGTGTCATCATGTATTTTGACTATTTCTGTGTAACTAAATAATTTATAGGTGTAATCGTGTAATAAAAATGATTTTGAATAATTACATGTCCCCCTAATCATGTTTCTAATGGACACATTTCTGATATACCATCTTTAGCTCAAGGCCGGTATGTCTAATCATGTCACTATATATATTTTATTAGTAGTATATATATATAAATATTATATACTATATATTTCATCTAGTTATACGATACATGTCTATCACAATTCCCAATGTATATATACATAAAATAAAAGTGCTAGATTAGACCAGGACCTAAGACAGAGGCATTTAGATCTCATCTAGGAGCCTATAGGCTCATGTAATAGGGTACATGCCCTAAAACATGATAAAGTGTGGGATGTCATGCCTATCATGTTGGATGGTTGGAAATAACTCCATGGAAACTTTATTAGATGGAACATGGAACTAAAAAGGCCATCAACCACATCTTATCACTCATGAGGGTCACCATGAACAACAATTGATATAATGGAGTGGGAGTCCCCATGGCCCATTGAGTCTGTTACCACTATTCTGAGCCTCTATGAAGGCATACAGTATGTATAACTTGCATGGAGGATTACCAACCACCCATAATCAATTATATATATATATATATATCTTAAGTATATTTACATTTATTAATATGATCATAAGGAATTTCATCTTATGTAATGTAGTCAAATCCATTCAAAAACCAATGAATGATCGAGTATACACCAAGAATCAAGGGAAAACGCCTCTCATGTGTCTATTCATACATATTAAAATTATTCATGGAATCCCATTTAACATTTATCATTTACATAAATCATGAAAGAAGGAATCAACACATGTTCTATTTGTTAAGTTAATTTATAACTAAGGAATTCATTTCATATGGTTTGTTTTTATAAAACATGAAAAAGGTAATGGCCATGAAATACTTTGAAACTATTCCATTTAAACCCATTAAAATAAATGGATGAAACCGTCATACTTATTCCGTTATATATAAACTATTTCATTGGGATCAACAAGACATGACATAAAAATTATAAGGCTCAAGGATCTTGGATAGTGTAATGAACTACAAGACATATTCACACATGGAAAATTCCATGTTTAATAGGTCCAAAAAACGAATTTGGTGACTTATGTTTAATGGATTATAGCTGAGTCAAGAGAAAGTTATTCAATAGTGGTAGTAAAAGTTAAATTAGGTCTTACATTTTTTGTTCCAATTGGCTAATATTACTATTTCCAAGTGTCAACC
Source organism: Viscum album (assembly GCA_963277665.1). NCBI lineage: Eukaryota > Viridiplantae > Streptophyta > Magnoliopsida > Santalales > Viscaceae > Viscum > Viscum album. Next base: position 112,823,332 of record OY728151.1, read on the forward strand.
ATTAGGGAGACCATATGCAGTAATTGTGAACTATAAACGACTAAAACAATAGTCAATTCACATTTATAAAATCACTAGGGTCTATTGGACATGAAGGAACCAAAGTTTTGTTAACGATTAGTAAAGGATGGCATATGGAATGTTGATATAAATTATGGAACAACCAAAACTCAATGTAAAATCAACTTGACCACCAACCTTAGGGCCATAGATGATTCCTTTCTTAATATTGAACTCATATTTGAAGATGGATTGAAATAATATTATAAAGACACCATTTCCATATAAATTTGGAAAATTATCCTTCATTTTAATAGCATGGATAATACGAAGATTAACTATGTTATGAAGCATAGGTGAGCACAACCTTACCTTAATGATTTTAATGCTTCTGGTGGAATGGGGATCTGGCACGGGATATGAATATTTCATGAGATCAAATCATAGAATAGATTTAATCTATGGTAGGAAGGATATGGAGGAAAATTTTAGAAGAATATGAATAAAAATGGAAATTTGGTATTAAAAATAAATGTTAAATGTAATTTTTCCCAAAAAATTAGGGTCACATGGTTTAGGAATACATTTTTACAAACCTTGAAAAATTTATGAATTAAACAACTTCCCATTAACTAAAATAGTCCACATGGCCATGTTCATAGGCCCACATGGTTTTGGATAAACAATGAAGGCTTTAGGAGATTCTTTCTACAACAATAGGGTTTTTGATAAACTGCAAGGCTTTCCCACATGGCTGAAACTAATTGTGCACCCCTTCTTGTTAGAAACTTTTTTGGATCTCCAAACAGTCTAGAAATATCGTTACGTCTTACGTTTTCAATAGTATACATTTACTATGATTGAAATATATTTTCAAATTAAAAACCAATGATCAATACATTCATTGAAAAGGAATGACATTACAACATCCCCTCTTATAACAACTTTACCCCAAGTTGGCCTTATGAGTGTAAATAAGTACAATCAGCAAAAAAGTTCCATACATTGATATTTCATGTCATCTTCCCACTCTGATTTCTTATATTGTACCCATTTTTTCTTCCACAACACCAAAAAAATAGTAATTGACCTTCCACTAAGTGTCTACATTCTCCAATTTAGAATATGAATGAGATACTCTTTGACAAAAATATCCATATCCAACTCAAACTCGTTGGTTTGAAATACATTTGACGGGTCTAGATAAAAATGATAATGGTGAGAAACATTAAATAAAACATTCATTGACCGATATCTCTAATAAAGAAACAATTGTTAATCCTCTAGTCTAATCTTCCATAGAACCTCGAATGTTCTAATGAACCTTAGTTATAACTTAACTAACATTCAAATACGTTTATTCCCCAACCAAGGTGAGGCTCGTAAGAAAAATATGTCTTTGTACTCGATTTCAATAGAATGTCATCATCTGTTGGCATAAGTTTGTTGTCTGAATTGATATATCAACATGTGAATCCAGAATAGATTGACACAATATGTAGTATTCTTTGATCAGGAATAGTTCAGACATATTTGATTATCCATCCTTTATCCAGTACAAAAGTGAGTGACATATACTTCCATATAAGGCTTTATAGGTAACCATATCGATGGTAGAATAAAATATACTTTTATATGAAAAATCCAAAAGATGAAAGTAATTCTTTTAGGACGCCCCTATATATGGGACATATGCATATAGAATGACCTCTATAAGATGAATTGTATGCTCTGGTTTCCCATCTATCTGTGAGTGATAGTACATTCTCATAAGTACATGTGTACCCATGTTTATCTACAACCCCTACAATAACCATTATGTGAAAGAAGAATCCCTCTTAAAGATTATATAATATGGGGGATTCATGTAGACGCACCACCTCGTTGACATATTTCCTTCCCAGTACATCTACTGAGAATGTATCTTTCAAATTTATGAAGTGTGTGATCTTCATTAGAAGATCCATGACAACCTATGTTGTATCATTTTCATGACGTGATCTAGGTAGACTAATCACAACGACATTAAAAATATCATCCCATTTCCACTTGGGAATTGAAAATGGCTATAGAAGCTGTTATAAATGATGATGTTCAAAATTCACATATTGATGGGTGGTACATTGAATGATGAAGAAAGCAAGCATTCATATCAGACTATGCCACCAAATACTGGCATCGTGGATCTCTATAAATTTTGTTGACACCGGAGTGAAACACATATGTCGAGACGTGAAATTCCTGCATCAGTTATAATATGATTTCTGTTGGGACCCATACATGCCCATGTAAGAATAAGGTATCATCCTGATCCATAGACCCACCAAAATTCATAGCATCACCGGAAATATGATCCCTTAGGACAAGACCATTGGGATTATAAAGGTATCTCATTCATCACCGTTTAAGAAGAGTTGGTGCAACTATTAAGTCTAAGAGGATATTCAGAACAGGGTCCACATGAACCTCAATCTGAATATTTGTGAATAAGGCTATAAGCATCCATTCATGACTAGATTCTTGAACCATCTATTTCTATGTATTCTGTCTCATAGCATCATCATTCGAAATCCCTTTTCATGGAGTGTAGGCATGCTTGAAATCAAATGACTATAGCTACTCAACCCACCTACACTACCTGATATTAATATCCCACTATGTGATGATGTAATTCATGATATATTTTGTGTAAATACTAAAAAGCACTCTTCCAATTGATTATGTCACCAAAATCATAAGGCATGAACCGTATTAGTTATCTCGAGATAATTTTCAGATATTTATTATCATTATTCATTAACTATCATGTACCATATGTAATTAATAAATCATTCAATATCATAAAATCTATATTATCAGTACCAGATTCATAATAGGAAAAAATATATCTCATTCCCAGATCCAGAAGAATAAGTATCATTGCTAAATTATATGTTTCCTTCATCATCTGAAAGGCTTATTCAAAAGATTTTGACCAAAAGAGTGTCACACCCTTATTTTTACATCCAGTATGTGGAGATAAAAGGCATGAGAAATCATTGATGATGAATATGTATATTAAAATAACCCTATGAAACTCAAAATAACAAATATTTCGTTAGGATTTTCAAAAGAAACTATAGATCTCACATTCACTAGGTCTACTTGAACTCCTAACTCTGAGGATATATAACCCATGAAGTAGACTTTGTCAATCCTGATGTGGAATTTACTTATATTAGCATTGTGAATATTTTCTCTACGCATATTCAACAAAATTTCTAAAATGGGTTTCATAGTCATGTTTGGAGTATGAGTAATCCATGATATCATCAACATAGACTTCCATAAATAAATCTAGGTATAGGTGGAAGACCTGGTTAATAATATCCATGAAGACCACATGTGCATTCATGATCCTGAACGGCATAAAAACTTACTCAAAGAGACTATACCCGCTCCTTAGAGTTGTGAGAGTTATGTATGAAGTCATGGAACACATCAGGTGATAACCATACATCGTATCTATCCTAGAAAATAAATTCCCTCTTAAAAGCTACAAAAATGGTCATCTATTCTAGGGAGTGGTTACTAGTTATTAATCATATATTGATTCAACTAATTTTAATCCACATGGATCTTGATCTTACAGTCTACCTTTATGGTGAAAAGGATTTGTGAACCCATTGGACAAGTGATGGGGTGTATAAATCCATTTTCCACTAGATCCTCCAACTACTTCTTGAGATCTAAAATCCCTTTATGTTCCATCCTATAACAAGGAATAGTAATAGGTACATCTCCTAGAATAAGATAAATAGTAAAATCTACCTTTCAATCTAGTGGTAGACCAGAAAAGACTTTTGGAAATACGACCTGGTAATGATTCACTACAAAAAGAATAATAGAGGGTTATAACCCCTGGTTAATAATGTGAGGACTAGAAACATGTGATATCACACATCCTAGCCTCTGATGGTCGGGTCCTAATCGTGTCACATTGGGTTACTATTCTCCCTTATACATGTTTGTAACTCTCTATGGTTATGTAAACTTCACCCTCCAATTATTGTAATCAATATGTGATATTTAGGGGACTAACCATTCCATCCAGACAATTACATCAAATCTGAACATGTCTTGTACATACATATTTCATATGAACAGGTAACCACCTATCTCAAAGGGTTATTCTAATAGTGGTGAACACCCTCTCAATGGATACCTGATGTCCTATCTAGCGTCATGATGTCATGAGAGTACTCCATTAGAAGTTCCAAACTCTCAGATATTGAGTTAGATATAAATGAGTGAGATAAGCCTCTATGAAACAAATAATACGATAATGTAGATAAAACTAGAATAGTAAGTCATATAGAAGGAAGTCATAGTATATTCTCATATCAAATGGGATGAACTACAAGTAATTGTATTATACTATGGTGTGAGTCACTACCTTACTACTTTATGGAGTCCCACACTAGTAGAACTGAGAATCATCTGTCTATGTACCTCTACCTCGAACACCTCCTTAGGAGAATCGACTAGTGGTATTCTATCCACCTAACTATTATGATCCTAGTGATCCTACTCCTGAATAAGTAGTAGGTAAAGATCCATTCACTCTAGGTACTAGAAGGAAATCCCTGATGAAATGTTAGAGATGGAACATCCTTTCATATCCTTTGTACTCTGTTGGATCTCGTAAACACTACATTCTGAAGTTCCCTTGATTTCTTTATTGGTGAAAGATAAAAAAATTAGCTGTGATAGTTGCATGACTGCTTCCACCACCATGAGCAGTCTCAAAGTGCCTCTTTTTTCTGTTTGTGGAACCATTAGAAGCCCATGGTTTTAAATCCATTAAATTTCACCCTCTATATCCCTCAAATTCCACCCTATAATTATGTCATAGTTGAGGAGTTCATTTATAATCATTAGACTAAATAAATTTACCTACCATAAGAGAGAATAAATCAACTCATCCTCATTTCTCTTGATGGTCAAAAGATCATCAATAACTAGAGAGGGAGAGAATAACTACATCTTAGTAAAACATGATCAGTATTCGATACATAACATAATACCATTTTTTAGATTCATGAATTCTATAGAATTTATATACCTTAGAGTCTAGGGATAGATGTAGTCTTAAAATATGGACTACAAATCCACCCAGACCAAATATTTGTTATATTATTCATGGGTGACAGAATCCCACCACCTATTGTCGGAATCCCAAATCATATCGGGTGCTAGCTTGACCCTCCTCTCCAGAGGTATCTCAATTTTTTAATATAGATATGATAATCTCATGCCATGGATCTAAAGAATAAGGCCATCTATCCCATGAGAATGTGTGAGGATACTATTTCTAAAACTCATTTTTCACCTTTATCATACTCGGGTTATGTACCAGTCGTCCATTAAATCCTTGAATAATTCAATGAATACCCTCTTGAAATTGGGCCACAACAACAAAATCTAAGATTATAAGTTTATCCATAGGTCCATCGATATGAGGAATGACATACCTCCCATCGACTACCACCTGATGAACTTGATCATTTCCTCCTTTATGGCTTGTGACATGAGGAAATCATGTAGGCATATTGCTATAATGCATAATGAATGTCTTAGATGACATAAAAACAATTTAGGAGATCAAATTTAAGAAACAGGATGTGAGTAATGCCTTACTACAAGAACAAACATGCCTCCTGACTTGTTTCAATATTGAGTTCTAGACATTAGATTAAACCATAACAGGATAGAGAAACGAAGAAACACCTACAACCCTCTACTAATGTCAAGTTTGGATCTATGTCTCAATGTTAGTCATGTGAAAGATGATTATTTTCATGATAAATTTCATTCTTTATTTGAATGTTTTCTCATTCAATCATTTAATCCATTCTGAAATCGATGGATCCAAAGACATACCATTTTTATGGTCTATAAAGGACCATACAACTTATAAACCAAATCATTTAATCACAGGGATTTCAATTTCTACTAAAATTTTATCATCTAGTATATAAAATACATTGAAATGGTTGACCTAGGAGGAGTTCAATTTTTAGATCTATAAGGTCACATACATCTTATAAATCAAAATGTGGCATCCACTAAACTCACAAAATATGAATTTCTAAAAAAAATGTTTTCAAACAACATTATTATATTTAATAAGGAATAATCAACAAGAAAAATGAAATGATATCTGAAAATTAAGCATGGAATGACATGTTTCACACCTATAATTCATGTAGTTCCTATAATGATACATGATATAATGTGAATCCTTTATTTCAATAGGTTGTAACAGAAAAAAATCTCATTCACACCCATATTGATAACATCAGAAGTCATGTGAAACACCAAATGGTAAATGATATCAATATTAATGAACAACATTTGACCAATATAATTAATTCATGAAACTTGGCCTCTACCCTGTACATGGGTTAATGACACCCCTTCATGACTTATGACCTAGTCCCAAGCTCTTCTCAATTTCAAATCCATTATCATCAAATAGAAATTCAACGATGGAACCTCTATGATACAACTTTCTAACATCTCGACCTGGGATCCACATAAGGCAACCCCCCAAGTGGGTGGGTCACATTTCCTAAAGTGTTCCTCCCCATATTCGAGAGACAACTGAATAGAATATAGGGTGTAAGTGTAGTACAATAGATATATTATACCCTCGTGCTGGATTAACACAGTGGATAAAAGATATTAAAAAATAGAAGAATTTTAATATTAACAATCAGAATCAACAAATCAAGAAAGGGAAAACAAACAACTATTAATTTGATAAATATAGAAAAAACTACAAAGGAAGGTTCACTACAAGATGCATGGGGTGTTGGTACAAAAGGGTGAAAATGGTAATATGTATATAGTCATTCTAAAAATAATTTAAAATGAAAAAAACCTCGTACTTAAGTATCTTGATCACTTGATGAATTCCCTACTCTTAAGCTCCATCTATTGTAATATAAATTAGTAAACCTGTGAAGGGCACATTCCTCTAACCATACCAACAAAAAATGGTCTTCTAGTGTTCCAAAATCTACTCTAGTAGGATATGAGATGAAATATCAGTTGGACACCACAAATGGTTTCTACGTGTAATATGATTAGGTTCTTGTAAAAAAATAATGTGACGGTTTATATAGGTAAGAAAAACAATACAGAATAATGAAATGACCACCAAATCATGTTTTTAAATGATACCTAGTGGGTCTAACTGCTTTAGTTACTGTATGGTATGTATTATCATGTCACTATATATATAGTAGTATATATATATATATTATATAAGTTATATATTGCCTAAACCTAAATGATTAAGTGTGTTCTGATTCCTAATGAAAATATACCTTAATAATATAGATATATTGGACCAGAACGTAACATGTTATCCTCTATATATAGTCTAACTATATATAGGCTAATGTAGTATTGTACATTCCCTATATCCTGATAGAGTGGGTGACATCATTCTCGTTTGTTCAGATAGTGAGAGAACATTCCACGGAAATAATCTAAGATGGAACATGGTGCTCAAAATCCAATCACCCATATCATATCACTATTGGGGTTATCCAAGACCAACACCCAATGTAATTGAATTAGGGTCTCTATACCCCTATGAGTCCCTTACCATCATTCTGAACCACTTTAAAATAATATAATATATATTAATGGAATGGGGAATTACCAACCGTCCATAATCATTTTATAGTCAAATTATATATATATATATATTAATAATGTTCACATTTAATAAGATAATCATAAGGAATTACCTCTTCTAGAATGACATCAATGACTTTAAAAATCTAAGGCATGATCGAGTATACAACATGACAAATTGAGAAAACCCTATCATGTGTTCCTCTATCCATAATAAAATCGTTCAATGAATATCATTTAACAATTATCATTTAGAAAAACAATGATAAATGGAATGGGATCACCACACATTAATCTAGGCTATATATAACTAATAAATTCATTACATAAGGCGCGTTTTAATAAAACATGTTAAAGGGAAAGGTAATTCCATCTATTGATGCAATTTTATTTATAACCATTTCATTAAAAATAATAAACTGTCTTACAATTTAAATTTTATATTAACTAAGTAATTAGGTTAATCAAGAAATGATGTTACAATTACAAGGATCAAGTATCACTGATGGAGTCATGAGATACAAGGAATAAGCCGAATTTTTAAATTCCATGTTTAATAGTTTCAAACACCAATCATGTCACTTGTGTTCAATGAATTACAAATGGGTCAATGTAAAATGTATTTAGAGTTCAAGCTATAATTTAAATTAGTTTCCAAATATATTTTTCATTTGTAAAAATTGAAAAATTCCCAGTGTTTCATCAACAGGGTGACCATATATAAAATGTGTGATCTATAAAACACTAAACTAAAGACAATTCATATGCATTATGGCACTATGGTCAATTGTAAATGATGAAAACAACAGAATTAAGATGTTTAGAGAACTCCAACATATATAAATATTAAATAAATGATAAAAAACAAAAAATTAATGAAAAATCAATGTGACCACCTACCTTAGGTCCAGAGAAGAAGCCTCACATGATATTAACATCATATTTGAAGCAGTTTGGAAGAAATATGAGAAATGGTTATTTTCCATGAAAATTAAAAAAATGATATTACATCTAAATAGCATAAAGGATATGAATATTAACTATTATAAGAAAAATATTTGCGGATAGCTGAACATGGAGGAGTTCACCACTTATGATGGATTGAATATCATATGTTGGATACATGAGTTTTATGAGAACAATACTTGGAGTATATTTAATCTATTGGAGGAAGAAGATACTATAAACCGTATGATGAAGAGTAAGAAAATAAGAAAATGGTTTTTAAAATTAAAGAGGGTAAAATGGTATTTTTACCATTAAAATTGGGGTTGCATAGTTTAGGCACACAATTTACAAAATGTAAAAAAACCATGAAATAAGAAACATTCACAAAACTACAGCCTCACATATGGTCATGTGAATATGCCTTCAAAGTATTAGGAAAACTATGTAGCCTAAAAGTGATTCTGTTTTCAGTGACATGATTAAATTTAATAGTCAACCCCTTCATGTTAACCAATTTTCTAAAACAACAGGAATTGAAGAGGCCAAAAACTCCCCATGTACCTTCCCAAGACATAGCATATGGGGGGTAAGCCTAAACAACAGATTCAAATTAAATAACAATATTACATACCTTAATTTAAAATATTGGGTGTTACATCATGATTTTTAAGGCTTACATTATATATTTTCATAACCATATTGAATGATAACATTTTCAAAAAAATTATTATTTTTATGTTTTCAAATATATTTTAAAAGAAATAGTGTTCCAAATATTTTCATGATTTCTTTATATGATTTTAATGTTATTTCCATTGAAACAGTTTAAATTTTTTTTTGACTTCATTAATTTTTTTTAATGATATATTCAAGGAAATTGTATTCAAAATGTTTTCATGACTTATTTATTTTTATAAATCTATTTTCCTAGAAAAGGATATTAAAATGTTTCCAGATTTTAATTAGATATTGTCATGGTTATTTTTAAGGAAAATAGATTTTAAAAGGATTTATTTATTTGAAAACATTTTTAAATAATGAAATGATATTTTCCGTATGAAATTTTTTATAAGATATTTATAAATTATGTTCTATCTGTGTTGAAAATCATTGTTGTTACCTATTCCTTTCTGCAGAAATGATAAAAATTATCCCTTTATATTATTTATCTAAATGGTTTATTTTTAATGGCATATTTTTCATTAATTTATTTTCCATTTCATGGGTTATATGATTTTGAAACCCACTTCCTTTCACAGATTATTCACGGTTGAAATGATTTTGAAACCTATATCATTTCCTTAGGTTTGTATATGAGGAATCTTTTATGATAACCATTTAATTTGATGGGTTATTATGTTTATGAAACCCATCCATTTTTATGATTCATGATATGGTGAATGATTTATTATTATGTGGATCTTATTGGTATGATTTCATTATGTGATGGTAGGGAACTATATCTCCCCCCAATAAATTGTGTAATGATAAGTGGAATATGATCTCAAAGGGTATATGAAATGTATCCCCATCCAAAAAAAAACAAGATGGTATATTGGTTGTATCCCATTCCCAAAGAAAGAGAGTACATGGGTTATAGCCCAATCCTAAAAACAAGAGGGTACAAAGGTTTTATCCCATGCCTGAAAATATGTGGGTACATGGGTTATAGAACAAGCACTAGTACAAGAGAGAACATGGGTCATATGCCATGCCATGAAATAAGAGGGTATATGGGATGTCATCCAAATCCCAATGCAGGTACATAGGTTGATTCCCAATACAATCAATTTATAATGGTCTTAATTGGTAACCCTTACATATGATTTTATAAACTTATATGTATTCCAAAAATTCTATGTCTTATTCCTCAGTTATTATTTCATGGATTATTCTAATGATTCCTCTAGGATCCATGTCTTTTGAACTATTGATCATAACACCATGTCTCTTTATTATGATCTTTGATATGCAGTGTGTGACATTTAAATGATATTATATTTCTCTTATATGATTATGTTCCAATTATTATTATATACTTCATTAATTTAGCCTTATTTAGAATTCATGACAAATCATTTCTTTAGTTAACATTTCCTTTGTTTTGATGGAATTTTTTATTAGGAAAGTATAATAGGGAAGGAATTTGTCAGAAACATTGAAGATAATTCACCAAGTTAGAATATTTTTTTCCTAGGATTCCTGTGACACTAAAAGAATATGGTCCTCATGAATTTATTTTTATATATTTTGAATATTCATCATCATTTATGTAATATCTCTATATTTTTTGCCTCAGTTTATAAAATTGCTATCAAATAAATGGTTTGGGTAACCATTATAATCATGTATAAGAGAAATTTTGTGATACCCCTAAGGATATTTTGAGTATATTTATTTGAGTGTCTCAATGCATAAGTCTAAGGATACGGTAATGTATTAGTAAATGTCCATGATTTTTTTTAAAAGATAGAGTGATTTGTTTTCTTCAAATACATCCTTATATGGATACTATATATCATTTTAGATATGGGAAAACGGTAACTAGGGGTAACAACTCTAAAAAGTTGCATCGAGCCTGACTCGAGTGTAACCTGGTACACAATAATGGGCATTACTGCACACTTGGTTTCACACTCCTGGTGGATATTCATTTTAAATTCGAAAACCCATTACGATCCAGCATGAAGTATTTAACTAGAATATGACTATGAATATACCACTACGGGAAAAAGTGGTATTAGCAACAGGTTATTTGCGATGGGAATATGTCTCGTCGCAAATAACCTCGCAATCAGGGTATTAGCGACGTGGTATAATCCCCATCGCAAATAAAGAGTTATTTTCGACGGGATATTCTCAGCCGTCGCAAATGGTTCGGCGCCAATGCACTCCAAATCGCATGAATGATATTTGAGACGGGATCCCATTCCCGTCTCAAATAACCGGCAGCGGTAACAGGTTATTTGCGATGGGAAGGGGTTCCCGTCGCTAATAACCAGGCGGTAGGGGTTATTTGCGATGGGCCCCGTCGCAAAAAATCCCTTTTATTGCCGCCCATAATAAATGCGGCCGGGGTTATTTGCGATGGAACAGTCGCAAATAATACCAATTGCGACGGGAATATCGTCGCAATAAACCTCGTCGCAAATCATCTAACCTATATATAAAGCCAGCCTTGATATGTTTTCTAAATCTAAACTACGTTTTTACTAGTTTATATGTGCTGAGTGAATTTTGTTTTGCAAGTCGATATCAAGGAGGTTGCGGGGATCATCCTACAAGTACAACCAATCGAAAGCTTGAATACCAGTTTAAGGTTTTTTTTCTGAATTTTAATTTAATATTTATTCAATGATTTTGTTTTATATTTTTACATTAGTTTTTATTATTTCTTATTAGATATAATTATGTTGTATTAAGGTATTAAATTTGATTTGTGAGATTTAATTATTAGTAATTTACAATATTTAATAATTAAGTGGCGGTAATTAGTAATTAATAACTTTAATTTTAATTAAAGATACTAATTAGTAATTAATGAATGTAAATAGTAGTTAATGAATGTAATTTGTAGTTAATGAATGTAATTAGTAGTTAATGAATGTAATTTGTAGTTAATGAATTTAATTTTTAATAATTGGAATAATTCAAAAAACATAGTAATAATTAGAAACAATTAACAATAATTAGTAATAAGTAAGATTAATTAGTAATAATTAGTAATAATTAATAATAATTAACAATAATTACCAATAATTACCAATAATTAGTAATAATTAACAATAATTACCAATAATTAGTAATAATTGGTAATAATTAGTAATAATTATCAATAATAACCAATATTTACCAATATTTACCATTAATTTCCAATAATTGTCAATATTTTCCAATAATTACCAATATTTACCAATATATAGGAATAATTACCAATAATTAGGAATAATTACCAACAATTAGGAAAAATTGCCAATAATTAGCAATAATTACCAATAATTAGGAATAATTACCAATAATTAGGAATAATTACCAATAATTAATAATAATTACCAATAATTACCAATAATTATCAATAATTAGGAATAATTACCAATATTTACTAATAATTACCAATAATTACCAAATATTACCAATAATTACCAATAATTAGGAATAATTACCAATAATTAGGAATAATTACCAATAATTAGTAATAATTAGAAATAATTAGGAATAATTAGTAATAATTGATAATAATTACCAATAATTACCAATAATTAGGAATAATTACCAATAATTAGGAATAATTAGTAATAATTACAAATAATTACCAATAATTACCATTAATTAGTAATAATTACCAATAATTACCAATAATTAAGAATAATTATCAATAATTAGGAATAGTTACCAATAATAACCAATAATTAGTAATAATTACCAATAATTATCAATAATTAGGAATAATTAACAATAATTACCAATAATTAGTAATAATTACCAATAATTACCAATATTTAACAATATTTACCAATAAATACAAATAATTGTCAATATTTACCAATGATTAGTAATAATTAACAATAATTAGTAATAATTAACAATAATTAGTAATAATTAGCAATAGTTACCAATATTTACCAATATTTACTAATAATTGCCAATAGTTACCAATATTTACCAATAATTGCCAATAATTGTCAATATTTACCAATAATTAGGAATAATTACTAATAATTTGGAATAATTACCAATAATTAGGAATAATTACCAATAATTAGGAATAATTACCAATAATTAGGAATAATTACCAATAATTTGGAATAATTATCAATAATTTGTAATAATTACCAATAATTAGTAATAATTATTAATAATTAAGAATAATTACAAATAATTAGGAATAATTAGTAATAATTAGCTAATTAGACAAAACTACCGTGATCATTATCTTTCTCAATTATCTCTTCATCTTTGTATTGGTTTTAAGAAAACTTCTGTCTCCACATGTAATATTTGCATTCTTTTTCAAAATTATCAACCTACTCACCAATAGAGAGGTGAAAGTGAATGCAAATATTACATGTGGAGACAGAATGTTAAACACACGGATGAAAGGAGAATGGTATCATAATATAGAAAAGTATATTATTTTAATATTAATAATAAAAAATAATAATAATTTAATAATATTATTATTATATAATTAATAGTTTTTAAAAAATAATATTAGTATTATTAAAATAATAAAAAATTTATAAAATATTAAAATTATCAATATTTGTAACAGGTTTTTCTTTATTCTTAACATGTTCAATTCTTAAAAGGTCAATTTTTAGGTTTATCCCAATAAAACGTTTGCGCCAGTTCTGTCTGATGTAAAATCTATAATTATCCTTGCTTGAGTGTTTTTTCTAACAAATTATTCAAAACCATTAATGATTTTATATTTTATAGAAAAATATGGAACAACGAGGTCGTCAACAGTCATTATTAGATGACCGCATATGGATAAATCAACACAGAAATCCAAATGGTTCTTGTTTAAATCCAGCATATATAGAGGGTATGGAGACTTTTTTTGCATTTGCGGCAGCAAATCCAGAATTTGTTTCAGAAGGCACAATAAAATGTCCTTGTAAAAAATGTGCAGTGAGAACATTTGACACGTTTGACAAAGTTGGGGGATATCTCTTGCGCTTTGGTTTTCAACATGATTATGTTTTTTGGTATCAACATGGTGAACACAGTTCTACAGAATGTGATACTAACTTGATTCTGGGTTTATCCCGGTTTCATAATTTAGTACATGATTTTGTAGGTCTATCTATTCAACATACAGAAACTCAAGATGATATTGATTCTACTCCTGAGTTGGAACACTCTGAATTTTATGAGTTTTTGAGGTCTGCTGAGGATGTGTTATATCCTGGTTGCAAGATAATAAAATTAGAAGCAGTTGCAAAAATTATGGCTATCAAATCAGATAATGGAATGTCAAACACGTGTTTTGATCAAATATTTTCTTTGGTTAAAACACTGTTACTCGAAGGAAATGTTTTGCATGAAAATTACTATGAGAGTAAGAGGCTGGTAAGGAATTTAGGACTTAGTTGTCAGAAGATTCTTGCATGTTCAAATGATTGCATTTTATATTCTGTGGAAAATGAGTCGTTGGATAGCTATCTCACTTGTGGGAAATCGAGGTATAAAGAAGCTCAACATGGGAAGTCTGGCTTGATTCCTGTAAAACAGTTGAGATATTTTCCTCTTACATCAAGACTTCAGCGTTTATTCATGTCTAAGAATACAGTGACAGTGATGTCCTGGCACAAAATGAATATTTCAACCGGTAAAAGCTTGAATCATTTGGCCGATGGTGATTCATGGAAACATTTTGATAGAGTGCATCCATCCTTTTCTTTAGAAGCCTGAAATGTGCGATTGGGTCTTTCCACTGATGGATTCTGTCCATTCGGATCTTATGGTAGTTAGTATTCATGTTGGCCTGTCTTTTTGACTCCGTACAATTTACCTCCATGGATGTTGATGAAGGAACCCTATATATTTTTGACCTTACTAATCCTAGAACATTCAAATAAGAATATTGATGTTAATTTGAAACCATTGATTGATGAATTAAATATACTATGGAGTACTGATGTCAGTACTTATGATGTTGCTGTGAAATAGAATTTCATACTAAGAGCAGTATTGATGTGGACAATCAATTACTTCCCGACTTATGGCATGTTATCTGGCTGGAGTAAACATGGGCCGAAATCATGTCCTTACTGTATGGGAGATAACAAGGCATGTATGCTCGTCCCTGGAAAAAATATAATGACCCATACTTTACATAAATTGTTATTACATCAAAATAGAAGCACACTTATTATAACATATAACAAAACTAGGAAAGGACTGTATAGGTATAGAGTCTTTAGAAACTGGGAAACATAAACAATTGGTTCATAAAGCATCTACTTTGCCTCTCATTTATTTCATCATATCTAGAGTACATTTTGGCATATCCTACTTAATAACCTTCTTCCTGGCCTGGGGAAATAAAACATACAAAAGGGTGACCTCAAATGCTCATTAAGGTTAAACAAAAGAAATATCAATCACATCATATACATAAGAACATAACTTTTGGAAATCTTAACCTGCAAAAGAGATCATAATTTCATAACATGGGATAATTCATAGTAGTGAAATGTAATCCTGATAATCATAACTTAAAACATGAAACTTTGTGGCATACACACATAATCATAGAGAATAATTTATTATTAGTCAAGACTCATTTCCAAAACTATCTTAGTGGACAAAGTCCATTTCTGAACCGAGTTCACTCCTCGTTTCAGTCCTGTTTCACTGAACCAGTTTAACCTGCCATCCAGCCATGTATATCTCATGAAATATAATATCGTTACCCAATGCATTGGAGGGAGATATAGGCCCCACCCATCTCATAATGATACCATTCTTATGTGTTCCACAACATCATATACCATACATCATAGCATAACCCATGTAATAAAAATTGGAATCTTAAACATCGTGACATCATAAAAAAATTCATATAAGATAAAAGAATTCATAAAAATATTTCCATCACAACATAATAAAATCCATTTAATAATAGGGATAGAAACATGACCCTATATTATCTTGGAAGGAAAATAATTATGATAAAACTCTTGAACTCCATTCTTGAGGAAAATATTTTTCTACTTCAAAAACATTTTCCTTTCTTAACATGTCATTCAATTTTAACTAAAAGAAGTTGATTAAAAATAAACTTGAAAACTTGTAAAGGAATCTTATTGGAAATAATGTTTTAAAAATCCATTCATGCCGTATAAGTTAAAAAAACATTCTTCTCGTACTTTTGTCGGAAAAGTCAAAAAGTACCTCGTATGAAAATCGAGAAAAGATTCCTTTCATATCTTTTACTAAAAACTCACCGAAGGGTAAAATTGAATATAAAATATTATAGAAGGATATAAATTTTACATATTGAGGAAACATGGATGTGGATGATAAAATACACCCCAGTAAATACCAAAGTATAAACAATCTGGGATAAAAATGAGATTGTGATATTTTCCCTTACCTTAGGTCTGATTTGCTTCATAAGTGTCTGAACCTCCTGTATAATGATTTAAATAATGTTATTGACTTATTCCAGAATCATACGTGTTTTTATGATATCATATATGGTCATATTCTTAGCTTCTTATTAGTAATATTTCAGTACTTCTTGTTATTCGGGTGTTTATTACATTGTGTTCTTATGCGTGTTTTGTCGAATAAATTCTTATTTTTCTTTTTAGGTTATAGATACCTAATTTCCATAATGGTATTAGTGTAATATATATCATATTAATTCATTCAATTCATTTATATAATAATTATTCAATGAATATCATGGAGAAGAAGTCGCATCACATCGTGGAGACGGTATTCCGTACGTACGCACGAGCGATGATATCATTCCCATGATCGTGGAATTGTATTGGAGTGTATGTATACTATTTCAGAATAAATATCACTTTACAATAATCATATATATTCATTATTTACACTATTATACCCATCCAAGTAATGTGGTGGTGGAAAATAGTTTACACCACGACGTGGAGACGGTATTCCGTACGTACGCACACGCGGTGATTTCTTTTTTCGTAGGATGTATAGATGGTGAAATAGGGTTGTTTCATACTTATAATAACATATCAGTATATTAGTGATACTTATGTTATTACTTCATAATTAAACAACTAAAGAAGAAAAAGTGGAAGAAGAAATAATGTTGAATGAATCGGTAACGAACATTACCTCTTCTTTGAAGCGCTTCTTTGAGACCTCCTTTTAGGGCACTGAAATTGGTCTTTGAAGAATACCAATCCCTCTAGGATGTCTCTGGGGAAGTGGAGAGGAGAACGTGGCAGGGGTTGGCCGATCTTGAAGGCACAAAGTGGTGTAAGGAAGAGGGGGAGGAGGTGCCCTTTTATAAGGGAGGAGAGGGTCTCCTTTGGAAAAACTAAAAATATTATTTTATTATAAATCCAAATTCAGTTTTAAATAGCTCCAAATTGATTTATTTCTAAACTAAGGTGGGGATGGGTCTAAATCCTCTCATCCAATACAATTTAGACTAGTTTAAATTCCTATTTTATCCTTATCATTTATATTTAACTTTAAGTTAAATAATTTTACTTTTACCGTGTCTTTTTGTGTTCTTACACCATAAGGTTAACAAACATACTATAACAAGTCAAACGAACCCCAAGTTGTTTATTATTAATATAAATATCCTTATCTAAGTCATTTGGCCGAACCCTATATTTTTAGGAATAAACTAACAATTAATAATATAATATTTGTTTTAAAAACAATTTTATGTCAATTTTGACACTATTTAGTAATTGATTATTTTGAAAATCATAATAGAAATATCGGTTCGAAAAAAATTAGTTAAATCAATAATAACATGTCATATTAACCTATAAAATTATTGGAATTCATTTAAAGACTCAAATTACATTTATTTGGGTATTTATAACATCAATTATGTCAATATTTCATTAATAAGATAATTATTGAATCATCTTTGTGTCATAAATAAATTAAAATATTAAATGTCTAAAAATTAAAAATAAAATACAATTATATATGAAATAATTTTAGCTATATAATTAATATTTATAGTAGAATTTATCTTATTTATAACCCTATATTAAAAATGCATTATTTATTAAACATAGATTTTAACTATTTTAACACTTCTTTAAATAAATTGATAATAAATGTCCTAATCTAATACATGTGGGCCTAAATGGTAGTATTTTATTCCTAAGGTTATTTTTGGTCGAATTATACTTATCCAATAGAATTAGGACATGTTTTAGGGTAATAATAATATCATTTTTACCCTTAATTACCCTATTTACTTTTAACCGTTTAAAAAAAAAGTAAAAAAATATTATTCACCAAAAATTATTTTCATCTCATTGAACCGAATATTTGTCCTTGATATTTACCGTGTCTCTTGGATATTCGAAATTCCACTCATAGAAGCGGTAAAATTATGTTTTATGAATAATTCAGTTTTTTTAACTACCACTTAGTGGTTTCACTATTCATCAAAAAATGAAAGTTTCCAGAAAAATACCAAAACTTAGGCCTAAGCTATATTTGATATTATGAATTCAAAAATGATGTCTATTTTACCAAATTCATAACACATCAGTTTCATTAACTAATTTAAAAATTAATTCCTGTGGTCAAAAAAATAGAGTGTTTTTTGAATATAATAACTATCAAAAGATTGACAATTGTTTATGTCTGGTTTAAATGTGAAATTACATCCAATGAACAACATTGTATTAAATTGTAAAAATATATTCTAAATATACTTTAAAACCACTCAATTTAATAATTTATCACTATTAATTATTTCAATTAAAAAAAGTTGTTTTTACTTAAAATTTAGTAATTTTCACTATTCATCAGAATTTGAAAGTTATCCGAAAAGTACCAAAATTTCACCCTAAGCTAATTTCGATATTCCGAATCCAAAAATGAAGTCCATTTTGAAAAATAAAATTTATAAAATTTCAAATGGTGGTTATTAATATTCATAATGTCTAGTTTTAATAATATGTTAATAGAATATCACAGTTTAGTGAAACTCGGTATTGCGTACGATGCAAGCTATCGTGGAAGGTCGCGATTGCGTGTAAAATAATCCAAAAAAGTGTTGTGTGTAGTGAAATATTCCTTTGACGATTTATATAACATAAAAAATATTTCTCATAAATGTCTCGGGTGTTACATTCTACCCCCCTTAAAATAAATTTCTCCCTCGAAATTCGTCACATTGTAGCAACTAGAGGAGGATACATATCCCTCATCATATAATAAAGCTCCCATGCAGCTTCTTCTAATTGGTGGTTCCTCCATAAAACCTTCACCAAGCTAGTGGTCTTTTTTCGTAGAACTTTTTCGCTACGATCTAGAATCTCTATCGGCTATTCTTCATAAGAAAGATCTTGCTCCAGCGGTACAACTTCTGAGATGAGTACATGTGAAGGATCATATATGTACTTTCTTAGGAGAGATACAAGGATCACATCGTGAACATGAGAGTGATTTGGTGGAAGCGCCAATCGGTAAGCTAGCTTTCCAACACGATCCAATATTTCGAAAGGACCGATATATATAGGGCTCGTCTTCCCCTTCTTTCCAAATATCATGACCCTCTTCCAAGGATATATTCGTAAAAACACTTTATCACCCACTTCAAACTCTAAGTCTTTTCTTCGGTTGACGGCATAACATTTCTGTCGACTCTGAGCTTCTCTTATGTGTTTTTGAATAGATCAGACCTTTTCTGCCATCCCATCAACAATATCAAGTCCTAATAGCTTTCATTCCGCAACTTCATCCCAACAAGTTGGAGTCTTGCATTTCATTCCATAGAGAGCTTCATAAGGATCCATCTAAATATTGTAGTGAAAGCTATTATTATAAGAAAATTCCACCAAGGGTAGGTGTTGATCCCAACCACCTTTGAAATCTATAGAGCAATATCTCAACATATCTTCTAGAGTTTGAATTGTCCTCTCAGACTGACCATCTGTCTGAGGATGATAAGCAATGTTGAAACTCAACTCTGTATCCAGATTATGCTGAAGACTTCGCCAAAAATTTGAGGTAAACTTCGGATCCCGATCAGATATAATAGAAAGTGGTACTCCACGCATTCTTACAAGTTCCTTTACATATGTCATGGAAAGATGATCCAAAGAGAAATACTCTCTAATAGAAATGAAGTGTGTAGACTTTGTAAGACGATCAACTATGACCTAGATAGCATTATTGCCTTTGGATGTTTTAGGAAGTCCTGTGACAAGGTCCATAGTGATGTTTTCCCATTTCCATTCTGGTATGGTTAATGGTTGTAACATCCCCTTAGACTTCTATCTCTCAGCTTTACCTTGCTGACAAAACCAAGCATCGAGAGACATATTCAGCAACATCTCTTTTCATGCCATCCCACCATAATTACTCTTTCAGATCCCTATACATCTTCGTGCTTCCAGGATGAATATAGAATGAAGAACAATGAGCCTCATCCAGCAGCACCTTCTTTAATTCTGGGATGGGAGGAACACAAACCCGATTCCTGAACTTTATTATCCCATCACAATCAAGGTTGAATTCAGGTACATTTCTCACCTTCTTTTGTAACTCTACATCTTCTATATGTGCCTCTTTAATCATCACATGTATAGATGGTTGAACATTCATTTGAGAAAGATAAGATTTTTCCCCTTCTATTATAATTCCAAGATCCATCCTTTGTAAATCCATAAATATTGGATCTTTTGTGATCCTCATCATGGAAAAAATGGAATGGTCTTGTCGGCTTAATGCATCTCCCACCTTGTTTTCTTTCCTAGGGTGGTAATGGATTGAACAGTCGTAATCCTTAATCATCTACAACCATCTTCTTTGGCACATATTCAGCTCCTTTTTTGTGAAAATATACATTAAACTATTATGATCAGTATAAAAGTCACACCTTTCTCCATAAAGATAATGCCTCCAAATCTTTAATGAAAAGATTTCAGCAGCTAACTCCAAATCATGAGTCCGGTAATTTTTCTCATGGATTTTCAAATTTCATGAGGCGTAATCTATCACCATATCATTTTGCATAAGAACACACCCCAATCCCTTCATGGATGCATCACTGTAGATCAAAAACCTTTCTCCACTACAAGGCAGTGTGAGCACAGGTGCACTGGATAACCTTCTTTTCAACTGCATGAAATTCTCTTCACATTCCTCCATCCAAACAAACTTAACTCCATTCCGAGTCAACTTGCTGAGTGGATTAGATAATCAAAAAAAATCTTTCACAAAACGTCGATAATATCCAGCCAAACCAAGAAAAATTCGGATTTCAGTTACTGTTGTTGGTCTCGACCATCTTTAGATAACCTCTATTTTTGCTGGATCCACAGATATCCCCTCTTTTGAGATTATGTGTCCCAAAAATGAAACTTTTTGAAGCCAAAATTCACACTTGGTAAATTTGGCATAAAGATTATCCTTTCTCAGGGTCTTCAATATAATTATCAAGTGATCTTCATGTTCTTCCTTGCTCTTTGAATATATAAGAATATCATCTATAAAGACTACCTCAAACTGATCAAGATAGTATCTAAAGAATCTATTCATCAGATCCATGAAGATAGCAGGGGAATTAGTAAGACCAAATGGCATCACTATAAATTCATAGTGTCCATACCTTGTACGGAAAGCCGTCTTTTTTATATCCTCCCTTTTGACCCTTAATTGATGATACCCTGAATGAAGATCAATCTTGGAAAATTATTGAGCTCCGCGTAGTTGGTCAAATAAGTCATCAATGTATGGGAGATGGTAATTGTTCTTGATAGTGATCTTGTTAAGTTCTCGATAATCAATGTAGAGTCTCATTGATCCATATTTCTTCTTAAAAAACAGAACATGTGCTCCCCAAGGTCACTCACTAGGGTGTATGAATCCCTTATCAAGATTTTCTTGGAGTTGCTTCTTCAATTCCTGCAACTCAATTGGGGCCATTCTATAAGGTGTCCTTGAAATAGGCAAAGCACCCGGTACGAGTTCTATTGAAAACACAACTTCAAGATTTGGTAGAAGACCCAGCAATTCCTCTAGAAAGACATCATCAAACTCTCGTACAATGGGATATTCATAATCGTGAGTTTCTCTCTAGCCATTTGAGATAAATAACCCTCATTTAGTAGAATCAAGACTCATAAGATGGAAGAAATTTACACTGGAAGGTTATGTTCATCCTTGCATCGATAGACGATCATAGATTGATCTGGAATATGAAATGTGACTTCCCTTCTTTGGCAATTGATATGAGCTCCATATGAAGAAAGCCAATACATGCCAAGATCACATCAAATTCCACTATAGGAAGGATCACAAGATTTGCAGGAACCACTTTACCACAAACTTCAATCGGGGAATAATTATAAACTTTTGATGCGACTTTTGTGCCATTCGGGGTTGTCACAGCTAACTCAACATCTAATTGCTGAGGTAATACGGTGATACTCTTAGAAAATTCATCAGAAATAAAGGAGTGGGTGGATCCACATTCAAATAAAACATTTTCTACTTTAGAGTGGATGGTAAGTGTACCTTTCACCACATCGTTATCGTACTCCACATCGCTGATAGAAATAGCATTTGACTTTACTTTGTCTTTAGCCTTAAGAGTTTGTTGACGTCGACCATCATCATCAACCCTTGGATTTGGGCATTGATTGTCATAATGCCCCATCTCCTTGCACTTGAAACTTTGAAGTGTAGTAGGTTAATTATGTGTATCCCTTCCTTTGTTTGCTTCATTAGACATCTTCTTCCCATCATTGTGGCATTCAAATGCCCGATGACCTTCCTTTCCACATTTGAAACATTTACTTGTCCTTTTAAGACAACTCCCTCCATGTTTCTATCCAGACATTGAGCATAATGGATAGCTCATCCTCTTTTCAGTGTGCTCTTTAGATTTTCCTTTGAATTCCATTTTCCTCTTCTTATCAAACCCATATGACTGATGGGTTACTCCAATCTCTATCTCAACTTTAAGAGCACATTGAACAATTTCTTCGTAGCTACTGAATTCTCTTATGGATAATGCCCTTCGAAGACTTGGTTTTAAGACACTAAAGAATCGATCGATCTTACTCTCATGTTGGATAATAATACCAGAAGTTTACCGTGCAAGTCTTGTAAAATTTTCTTCATAGGTACCAACAGATTCATCATTCTTTTGCTTCAGTTCAAGAAACTCCTTCTCCATCTTTGTTTGTAGAATTCAAGGGAAGTACTTGTTGAAAAATAATTTCTTGAACTCGTCCCATTACATGGACTCAATTTCATCCCTTTGCCTTGTACTCTTAATAAGATTCCACCATTGATCCGAATCTCCTTCCAAACGATACACTGCTAGGATGACTTTATCATGTTCAGAACATTGAAGAACTAAAAATATCTTTTCAGTAGTACTAATCCATTTTTCATCAACTAATGGATCAGTAGACCCGCTGAATGAAGGTGGACGCTGCCTCATGAAGGATTCAACAGAATGTTGCTCCTTAACTTTCTCGTTTGGAAGTCTTACATGATTCATAGCTTGACAAAGTTGTGTGAGCATGGCTACAAGATTTTTAATTCCAGCTCCCATAACGTTTTGTTGCTCAGGGGGACAATCATTGCATTGCCCGTCGCATTCCGCATTAACACTGTTCCTTCAAGTTCCAGCCATTGACTAAAACCAAGAAGAATAGTTTGAGCAACAGTAATTATATTAGAAAAAACACATAATCACGAATAAAATTTTACACTTAAGGTCTTATCCTTGGTTATTCATGTCCATTTCTAAAACAGTAAGATTGTGCTCTATGCTTAGACTTATCCTTAGGGTTCTTACTAAGGCTTTCACATCCTAGTTTCCAAAGGTTGACTATAAACTCCCTATGATACCAACTATAACGACCCATACTTTACATATAATGTTATTACTTCAGAATTGAATAACACTTCTTACAACAAATAACAAAATCAGGAAAGGACCGTATAGGTATAGAGTCTTTAGAAACTGGGAAACATAAACAACTGGTTCAAAATGTATCTACTTTGCCTCCCATTTATTTCATCGTATCTAGAGTCCCTTTTGGAATATCCACCTTAATAACCTTATTCTTGACCTGGGGAAATAAAACATACAAAATGGTGAGATCAAATGCTCAGTAAGGGCAAACAAAAGAAATATCAATCACATCATATACTTAAGAACATAACTTTTGGAAATCTTAACCTGCAAAAAAGATCATAATTTCATAACATGGGAAAAATAATTGTACTGAAATGTAATCCCAATAATAATAACTTAAAACATGAAACTTTGTGGCATACACACATAATCATAGAGATTCATATCTTATTAGTCAAGAATCATTTCCAAGACTATCTTAGTGGACGAACTCCATTTCTGAACCGAGTTCAATCCTCGTTTCAGTCCTATTTCACTGAACCGGTTTAATCTTCCGTTCTAGCCATGTCTATCTCATGAGATATAAAATCATTACCCAATGCATTGGAGGGGGATATAGGTCCCACCCATCTCATAATGATACCATTCTTATGTGTTCCATAAAATTATAAACCATACATCATAGCATAACCCATGTAATAAAAATGGGAATCTTAAACATCGTGACATCATAAAACAATTCATATAAGATAAAGGAATTAATAAAAATATTTCCATCACAACATAATCAAATCCATGTAATAAAAGGGATAGAAACAGAACCCTATATTATCTTAGATGGAAATTTCTTTGATAAAACACTTTAACTCCATTCTTGAGGAAAATATCCTTTCTACTTCAAATTTTTTTTCTTTCCTCACATGTCATATAATTTTAAACTAAAAGAAGTTGATTAAAAATAAACTTGAAAAATTTTAAAGGAATCTTCTTGGAAATAATTTTTAAAAAATCCATTCATGCCGTATAAGTTAAAAAAACATTCTTCTCGTACTTTTGTCGGAAAAGTCAAAAAATGTCTCATACGAAAAACGACAAAAGATTCCTTTAATATCTTTTACTAAAATCTCACCAAAGGGTAAAATTTAATATAACCTATTGTATAAGGATATAAATATTACATATTGAGGGAACATGGATGTGGATGATAAAATAAACCCCAGTAAATACCAAAGTATAAACAATCTTGGTTAAAAATGAGATTGTGATATTTTCCCTTACCTTAGGTCCGATTTGCTTTGTAAGTGTCCGAACCTCCGGTATAATGATTTAAATAATGTTATTGACTTATTCCAGAATCATAAGGATTTTAATGATATCATATATGGTCATATTTAGCTTCTTATTAGTAATATTTCATTACTACTTGTTATTCGGGTGTTTATTACTTTTTGTTATTATTCGTGTTTTGTTGAATAAATTCTTATTTTTCTTTTTAGGTTATTTATACATCCTTTCCAAAATCGTATTAGTGTAATATATGTCATATTAATTCATTCAATTCATTTATATAATCATTATGCAATGAAGATCATTTAGAACGAGTCGCATCACATCGTGGAGACGGTATTCTGAACGTACGCACGAGTGATGATATCGTTCCCATGATCGTGGAATTGTATTGGGGTGTATGTATACTATTTCATAATAAATATCACTTTAATATAATCATATATATTCATTATTTACACAATTATACCCATCCAAGTAAGG
Organism: Viscum album; assembly: GCA_963277665.1. Lineage (NCBI taxonomy): Eukaryota > Viridiplantae > Streptophyta > Magnoliopsida > Santalales > Viscaceae > Viscum > Viscum album. Next base: position 112,849,316 of record OY728151.1, read on the forward strand.
TGGTGGTGGAAAATAGTTTACACCACGACGTGGAGACGGTATTTCGTACGTACGCACGCTCGGTGATTTCGTATTCTGTAGGATGGATAGATGGTGAAATAGGGTTTTTTCATACATATAATAACATATCAGTATATCATTGATACTTATGTTATTACTTCATAATGAAACAACTAAAGAAGAAGATTTGGAAGAAGAAATAAAGTTGAAAGAATCAGTAACAGACATTACCTCTTCTTTGAAGCGCTTCTTTGAGACATCATTTTAGGGCACTAAAATTGGTATTTGAAGAATACCAGGACCTCTAGTATGTCTCTAGGGAAATGGAGAGGAGAATTTGGTAGGGGTTGGCAGATCTTGAAGGCTCAATTTGGTGTGAGGAAGAGGGGGAGGAGGTGCCCTTTTATAAGGGTGGAGAGGAGCTCCTTTAGAAAAACTAAAAATATTATTTTATTATAAAGCCAAATTCGGTTTTAAATAGCTAAAAATTGATTTATTTATAATATAAGGTGGGGATGGGTTGAACTAATCTCATTCAATAGAATTTAAAAAAGTTTAGGTTCCAATTTTATCCTTATCATTTATATTTAACTTTAAGTTGGATAATTTTACTTTTACCGTGTCTTTTTTTGTTATTACACTATAAGGTTAATAAACTTACTATTACAAGCCAAAAGAACCCCAAGTTGTTTATTATTAATATATATAACCTTATCTAAGTCATTTGACCAAACCTTATATTTTTAGGAATAAACTAACAATTAATAAAATAATATTTGTTTTAAAAACTATTTTATGTCAATTTTGACACTATTTAGTAATTGATTTTTGTGAAAATCATAACAGAATTATAAGTTAGAAAGAAGTTAATTAAATAAATACTAACATGTCATATTAACCTATAAAATTATTTTAATTCATAAAAAGCCTCCAAATACATTTATTTGGGTATTTATAACATCAATTATGTCAATATTTCATTAATAAGATATTTATTGCATCATCTTTGTGCCATAAATAAATTAAATTATTTAATTTCTAAAAATTAAAAATAAACTTCCATTATGTAGGAAATCGTTTTATCTTTCTAAGTAATATTTATAGTCGATTTTATCTTATGTATAACCCTATATTAAAAATTATTTAGTTATTAAACATTGATTTTAACTATTTTAACCCTTCTTTAAATAAATTGATAATAAATGTCCTAATCTAATTCATGTTGGCCTAAATGGACATATTTTATTCCTAATGTTGTTTTTGGTCGAATTACACTTATCCATTAGAATTAGGACATGTGTTAGTGTAATAATAATATCATTTTTACCCTTAATTACCCTATTTACTTTTAACCGTGGTAAAAAAAAGTAAAAAGTTACTATTCACCAAAAATTATTTTCATCTCATTGAACCACATTTTAGTCCTTGATATTATCCTTCTCTCCGATTTTTAAAATTCCACTCACAAAATTGGTAAAATTATGTTTTATGAAAAATTATGTTTTTTTAACTACCACATAGTGGTTTCACTATTCATCAAAAAATGAAAGTTTCCAGAAAAATACCAAAAATTAGGCCTAATATATATTTGATATTATGAATTAAAAAATTATGTCTATTTTACCAAATTGAAAACATATCAGTTTCATTAACTAATTTAAAAATTAATTCTCGTCGTCAAAAAAATAGCGTGTTTTTAAGAGATTATAACTGTCAAAAGATTAACACTTGTTTATGTCTGGATTAAATGTGAAATTACATCAAATGAAAAACATTGTATAAAAGTGTTAAAATAGATTCTAAATATACTTTAAAACCACTCAAATTAATAATTTATCACTATTAATTATTTCGATTAAAAAAGTTGTTTTTATTTAAAATTTAGTAATTTTCACTATTCATCAGAATATGAAAGTTATCCTAAAAGTACCAAAATTTTACCCTAAGCTAATTTCGATATTCTGAATCCAAAAATGAAGTCCATTTTGAAAAATAAAATTTACAAAATTTTAAAAGGTGGTTATTACTATTCATAACGGCTAGTTTTAATAATATTTTAATAGCATATCGTTGTTTAGTGAAACTTGGTATTGCGTACGACGAAAACTATCGAGGAAGGTCGTGATTGCGTGTAAAGCAAGACAAGAAAGTGTTGTGTGTGGTGAAGGATTCCTTTGATGATTTATATAACATAAAAGCAAAATATTTCTTATAAAAGTCTCGAGTGTTACAAAAAAACCTTGCGATTTTGACTGTCATGGCAAATTTCTTCCAGCTGATCATCTTTTCGCAGAAACAGATCTCATTTTAGAAAAGGCATAGTAGAAAGGGATGGACCTCCAAAAATGATATCAGGTAAGGAGTTAAAATCAGTTGTATATTCATTAACTCCCATCACATTTGGACCCACAATAAACCAACATAAAATTTCTGGTTTTGGGAAAAAACACAATTGGCTAAAATGTATCATGTTTTGGGATTTTCAAAATTGGTCTGATTTGCTGGTCCGCCACATGTTGGATGACATGCATATTGAGAAGAACTGTTTTGATAATTTTTTTCATACTGTTTTGGATAACCAGGAATGAGCATAGATAGTGTAAATGCCTGATTAGATCTTGCTCAAATTTACAGGCGTCCAGAACTCGAACTATTTGAGAATGTCATAACAGAATGGTTAATGAAACCAAAATCAGCTTATACATTGTCCAAAGAAAGGAGTTTATTATTTTGTCAATGGATTGCAGATTTGAGACTTCCAGATAGATGTGCTTCCAATTTGGGTAGATGTGTAAATAATGGTCATATTACAGGATTAAAAATTCATGATTGTCATGTTATAATGGAATGACTTCTACCGATTGGATTAAGAGGTATATTGAATTCTGTGATATGGGATTCCATAATAGAAGTATCATATTTTTTTTGGGACATTTTTACGGTGACAACAGATTACGATTCTCTATGAAAATTTGAAGAAGATGTTGTTGTAATTATATGTAAACTGGAAAAAATATACCCACCGTCTTTCTTCGACTCAATGGAACATTTGGTATTAAATTTTCCATATGAAGCCAAATGTGGAGGTCCGATATAGTTTCGATGGATGTACCCATTCGAAAGATGCGTGCAGAAATTGAAAAAAAAAATGTACGTAACAAAGCATATGTTGAAGGATTTATTGCTGAAGCTTATTTGCAGGAGGAGATATCTTTTTTCTGCTCCCACTATTTTGAATCTGAGTATCCGTCAAAACACAACCGCATGAGACGGAATGAGGGTATTATTGATGAAATCGACAATCAATTATCTATTTTTAACCAGTCAGAGCTTGGTTTTGGTGGAGTTCATTAACGATGGATTTCAGATGATGAACATCACAGAGCTCATACGTCTGTTCTTCTCAACTATGAAGAGATGACATCATTGGTACTGTAAGTGGTTTTATTACTTATTCTAATATTTATATTACAATAAATAACTTTTACTTTTATGTCATACTTGATGAAATCATTGAACTCTATTATCTAGGACACCATTACATAACGATGATCAAATGTCAGTGGTTGGATACTACGAGGTGTGTGCGTGTTCATCCGACTCGTGGAATCATCGATATTAAATGTAAAAGTGTTCATGCAGAAAATGAACCATTCTTACTAGATCAACAGGCACATCATGTTTATTATGCAAAGTACTGTGCTACGTCAAGAGACTTGACTGATTGGTAGAGAATAATAAAAATGAAAATTCGAGACAATCAGTTTAGTCAAAGTAAATGTGCTTTCACTGATGTGCAAGGAATTTATGTTTTTCAAGAGAGCACTCAAAATCAATATTTGTTACAAAGAGAAATGAGTATCGCTGAGGACACCCCTCAATTAAGAGTCAGTGATGATGATGATGATGATGGTAATGACGTCACAAATGAATTTGAAATGGTAAGAGATGAAGAAACTGGAACTCAAATGGATATCGATGATATTGAGGAGGAATATAAAGATGACATTGACAGATATGAAGATGATGATGAAGCTGAACATTGATACAATTTAATGTTAGTTATATATAATCATAACTAATATATATGTATATATAATAATAATTATCAATTATTTGCTAACAGCATTGGTTTTCTATTTCAGATGGACGAGGACACATTTCGTGAGTTGGCGGATGCTGACCTATCTTTCGATGCGGACGAGTTGCTGGCACCTAACCCTCAGCCTGAAGGCGCTTTAGGGAGTACGTGGAGGGGGCGCGGTCTTGCACGACTGATGATTCCTGACCCCATCCTTGAGCGGCGTCCACATCTTGGGTTCGATCCATGCACCCGAAGGTGTGATAACCTGTGAATTTTACTAAGATTTCATTAATCTATTTAAATAATAAATGTTTGATTATTGTTTTTACAATTTTCCGAATATATCTGTCGGACAGGGCAATGCTATTTTGCGCAACTATTTTTATCAACCATGGAAGATATGGGAGCATATTCCTATTGATGTGAACCAGCCCATGTTCGGTCATTGGTTGGTACATACGAAAATAAATAATTTTTATTTTGAAATTTATTTCATTTATAACTTGATATTTTGAATTATTTGTAGGGTTTATGGTATCCGATCCCGGATACCATGTGTGACACCATCAACGAGGCATGGTAGGTGGCCATGCGTGATGGCTTTCATCACTTTTTGCACAATTTAAGAAAGGCTGCCATGAAAATGCAGGAGTGTCAGATTTTGACGAGTCATGTAGGTCACATAGACCATAGTACATTTCATCCCATGTATGGGATGGATTATGTGCACACAGGTTGAGTGGTGGCTTTCAGAGGAGATCATCGGTGGGGAGGCAGAATCAGGGGGGACCGGAGGTGACTCATCGAGCTGGGAGTTGTACTTCCAGTACTCATAGACTGCATTTGGTATGTACATTTTTTATAAATATTTTATATAACTTTAAATATCAACAATTTATTTTATATTCTTATCGGCTGTCGAGCACCACGATATTACAGAGTACAACGTATATCGGAGGATGTACAGTGATCCAGCTACTGGGGAGCTCAGAGGTGATCTCCAGCGTCACATCGTGGTCAGTATTATTTTGTTTTCAAGTTTAAAAATCAACTGCATATAATATATTCATAATTTTAATTTTAAATTGCAACTATAGGAGTCGTATGAGACCGCATCGTCACAGAACCGGCCTGAGGGTCAGGCCGAGGCATCAGATCAGACCAATGTCCATCAGTTTGATGAGGCGGCATGGATGCAGGCGACCCAATATGACTTCGAGAAGGGCCGGGTAGTTTGTATCAGCTCTCGACTGACTCCCAGTGATTATTATGGCAGTGCTGCGATGTCGGCATCCAGCTCGAGAGGAGCTCGTGCATCTTCTTATGCTACACAGTATGAGGATCAGTTGCGATCTTAGGCTGAGTTGATAGAGAGTATCCAATAGGAGCATGAAGATCTATGATGGCAGCAGCAGCTGCATGAGGAGGAGCGCCGACGACAGCAGCAGGTGTACGGGGAGTAGATGAGTTGGTGGCAGTAGCAGCAGCAGGACCAAATGGAGTACATGAGCCGACTCACTCATGCCTTAGGGATGAAGTTTTCTCCACCAGCAGATCCCCCCCTCCCCCTCCTCTTTCAGATTAGTTATTATTTAGATGTTATAATGTTTTTAAATTTAAAATATGACATTTTTTTTATTCAGAGTTTCTGTCTCTCTTATACTGGTGTCAATATTGTATTATTTAATTTCTATTTATTTTTAATACTTTATTATTTATTATTGGTATTTATTTTAATGCTTGTGTATTTTATTAATAATAATATTACTCTTAGTATTTTATTATTTGTTTATATTTCTTTTTACAAATGTAGATAATTTTCATATTTTTATATTCTAATTATTTGAATAATATTATATTCATTATTTTTAATACATAAAAAGATTCAAAAATTTTAATTAAAATTTTAATTTTTTAATTATTTATAATAATATGAATTCGGTATATTATTATTTTTATATAATATTATATTATTTATATTAAAATATTAATATGATTAATAATATTATTTATATTTTATAATATTAATTTTATTATATATATTTAAATTTTTTAATATTTAAATTTAATTATAATTTTTTAAATATTTGAATGATTTTTTGTTATAATATTTGAATGAATTATAATTGTGTAATTACTATTATAATATTAATTAAAATTTTTTATTAATAATTTAATTTTTTTAATTTTTTTATACATATTTGCGACGGGATAATCATCCCATCGCAATTAATTTTTTTTAAATTTCATATTGCGACGGGCCCGTCGCAATTACTTATTTTAAAAAAAAATTAACTCTTTAGCGACGGTATTCGTGTCCCGTCGCAAATAAAATTTGCGACGGGCCCATCACAAAAGTGTTATATAACGTTTTTAATACATATATCGATTTGTATTTGCGACGGGATATTTTACCGTCGAAAGTAATATTTTTAGCAACAGACCCATCACAAATAGTGTTAGTTGCAACGCCATTTACCGCAACGGGTCATTTGCGACAGACCCCCTTCGCAAATAGGCTTTTTCCACCGGATCCCGTCACAACATACCCGTTTCAAATGTGCTTATTTCCAGTAGTTTACTAGGATAAACCTATGGTGTTATCGATTAAAGATGTATGATCCATGATTTAGGTTCCCTTTATATAGTTTTTCTAGATTATTTGGTTTTCTGTTTTGATAAATATTTCTCATGTTAAGATTTATAGTCTTAGTAAATGTTAAAAACATTAAGGGAAAATGTCAATTATAAATTAAATGTGTAATTCAATGACTATCCTGCTATGACAACTAACATTATGTGAGTGGTAATGGAGAACATTATTGATATTTTCAGAAAATGTTCCCAAGCAATGAATCATGTTGAACATAAAAATGATTAATGTAAATAACAATATTATGATGAGTCCTTCATGAAGTAACATCCAACTCTATTTAGTGATCCCACTAATCTAATAGTTTTTTGAGATATGAATCGATACCACTGATATTATATTTTCTATTCTCTAGTCTTTGGATTATAAAGAAATCATTTTGGTTGTTAATTATTTGAAAGGTGAATCATATCAGTGGTCGAACCTTATTAAAAACATGATGTATGACGTAATTGAATATACTAAATAGGATAAAATTAAGGGAATATTTATTTGTATTTAATTCCATCATATTCTATGATGAATGATAAGTAACAAATTCCAAGAGCTTAAATATAAGGATGATGAATCTATTGAAACTTATGATGAAAATTTTACAAGACATTCAAGATAGCCATCCGTTACTGTTATTCATCCTAAATGTAATATTAAAAAATTAATCAATGGATTAAACCAAGATCTATGATGGTAGTTATCTATAAGAGACCTCAAATGAAATGAAGTGATTGTTCATTTTGATAATAAAGAGGAAATAGAGGATGGATTTATGTATCAACCAAATCTTTTAGATTATAAGAGAAAAAATAAAATAAATTTAAAATATAAGATACCCAAAGAGAAGTAAATGAGCTATCTGAACTCTTAAGAGTGGATGAAGAAACATGTAGTTATTTTTCATAATGTTACTAGTAAAATATTTATGTGTGTAAAGTATTGACATCATGGGGATGACATCGAATGTGATTGGAGACAATGTTATCTAATTATATGAATAATGGTAAATATCAACAGGATAAACCTCCCACACTTCAATTCTAAATTGTAAAGAATTTGGTAATTTTTATAAAAAGTTCTCAAATCCAAGGTTTAATAATGTTCATCAATGACATTATCCCTTAAATACAAAATAAAAAAGTGATATTTTATGGAATCTCAATGGATGATAAAAATATTGATAATTAGGAAAAATTAATCCTTCTCTCTGTAGTTGGAATTTTCATGTTTTATTTTTCATGAAAAATACTAATTAAAATCATAATCATATTACTTTGGTGAAATTACATGTGATTAACTCCACATACAATGATTATAGTATAATAAAATATTGTTTGATATTATATCAGTAAAAGGAAAAAAATTCCCATGAATTTTTTTTAGTATAAATTCGATCTTATTAATTTTAAAAAGTGTAAATTATATTTTTGAATTGCTTCCAGTATAAGAATATATTAATAGGATCATGATAAATTTTGGATTAGGATTTAGATATTAAATTGGTACATTACATTAATATGATTTATGAATATTAGATGGCATCATAAAATAATTTTTTTGTGATGAGGATAAATGGAATGACCTATCATTCTATTTATATATATCATGACCTTATATTGCCTCATAAATGATAATTTGACCTTTATTCCATGGAATAAGAGATGGTGTAGAAATTAATTATTGAACAAAAAGGATGATACTGTGATTAATGGATAATTATTTTTCTCATCAAAATTATTCAACAATAGAAACATAGTTTTGAAATAAAATTTTATTTGGTTATCAGAATTTTTTATGATATCAATGAACTTTTTCAATCCAATATGTTTTATTGATTTTTTATCTTTAAATTTCTCTTAACTGTGTTGTTTATACATCTCCATTAAAACATTATAGTTATATTTCTTTTCCATGTCCATGTTTTTAGTTTCCACCTATGTTATCATAGGTGGAAACATATATATTAGTTACTTTTGGTAATCATTATGTTTCAAACACTCTATTTTTAAAAGAACATTTTGTATTGATTTTGACAATATCGATTTCTAGGAAAGGGAAATTCATGTAATAAATAATGTATAACCTAGATGAATTTAGATGGTGAAATTAATTTCAAGGGGGTATAATATAACACCTCAAGATTCTGTGAGATATTGTTTTTGAAATTAATTTATTAATTTTGATATTTTTTAACTAACATGACAATCAATTTTGATTTTTTATTTGAAAGAACTATGTTTGAATTGTGTAATAAAAAACAACAATATAATATTGTGCTACATTAAAGTAAAATATTATCTTGTGATACATGTGACACTGTGTTTTTCTGGTTTCACACACAATACCAAGTCCATTTGATAGCTATTGATTCATGGAAGGTCAATTTTTACCGAACTACAATATGCTAGTAATATTATTATAAAAAATAAATATAGTTACCAACTAGCCATTGGAAATGATGTTATGATTAATATTAACTAAATTTTGAAAATATTATTCACATATATATATATATATATATATATTAAATACATTTTTTACTTGCTGCTTAATTTTAATGTAATAATTATTTGCAGATAAATAAATTACTTTTCTACGAAAACTACTTTTTATTTACAAAAACAATATTTTCTCAACATAATCATAAAAATAATTTTCAATATTTTTTTCAATGAAATTTAAATATTATATATTCGATAAATATTTTTGGTACTCATCAAATATATTTTATTGGTATAACATAATAACAAATCCAATTTTATGAATAAAAGTATGTATTTTATCTAAAAGGTAAATTTTCAAACATTTAATGGAGAATAAATTATAAATATTATTCATGAGTTTTTAATAATGTTAATTAGAATAAAAAAACTTAATTCTTTGGAAACATGACATATAAATTAGATTAGGTTAATTTTTTTTGTAATTTCATGGGTAGTACCATTTTTTGATGAATAATGAATAATAATGTATTTTAATTTATAATATCATTTTAGTCTAATGTATTTAAATAGTGAAATTAAATTTTTATTTTGTTTTATAGTTTAATTAGATAAATTTCACATCAATTAATACATTTTATGTTGTTGGAATCGATTTCACAATGAAATTTGATATAAAATCAGTTCAAACATTGGAACATTTTTACTTTTAAAATCCTATTTATCATCCCATATATGGGATTAAATTTAAATTAATTTCCGCCACGTAGGTAAATATAATTTAGGAAAATGGATTAAATATTTTTAATCATAATAATTAATAATTTCAAACAATTTCAACTTAATTCTTTACGAAAAATATTAGTGAGTTTTATTAAACTTTATTATATTAATTTAGAGGAAAATCAGATTTATAAAGGAATAAACCTTGATGTTAAGGTCTGAAATGACCTAGAAAATTGATGAAAATCCATTTTATAGACATATATAGAACCCTTCCTTTATTTTAATGAATTGGTCTAATTACTATATTATCTTTTCAGAAGACAAATTTTGGTAGAATAGCCTTTAAAAAAATTTAAAAAAATGGCACTCCTCCATTATAAAAAGAAACTCACACCTACCACTTATTAAAACCTTTCAATCCATGATACATTTTAAGAAAAAAATCATATAAAATAATAAAAAGCCTCATATATTTCTAAAATATTCTATTTGGGCATAAATACTTCCATATAATCCCTACGGTTTAATCCAAAATGTTTTACTCAAATAAGTGGTAACATTTTTCCTCAAGATCGTTCATTTACATTCATTCTCCACTAGCTTAATTATTATTATTATATTATTACATAATTAGCGTTGTGTCATAAATATAATTAGATATTTTTATATTTATATTTTTATATACAATTACATGCACATACATCAAATGGGTAACGAACTTACTGTTCTTGTGTACGGTGAGCTACCACCTCATGAAAAGATGTTGTTCATTTTTACATTTCCACCTTTCATGGTTACGAAATATTATTGAAATTATATTATTATATTATATATGATTTATATGATTTATTTTTTCTTATGTCATTTTTATATAAAATGTAACTTCATTCTTTTCATAATGTGGATATATTATAACATCATTTGGAATTGTGGATGATTGCATCCTCGAAGCGATGTGATTCGCACACACATTACCATTAATGTGTTAAGGGTGGATTTACTAAAAATATTTTAGATGAATGAAATAATAATAATAATTTAATTATATTATTTATTAACATATAAATTTAATTTACATTGTTTCTTTCAATACAACAATAGGACAGAAATTGTGTTCATGCGTATGTACGACTTACCGTCTCCATGAATTGAGCATTCTATTATAAATGTCTATATTTCATTGATTCATAAAAATATTTAGAAATATAATATATATGATATACAAAATTATTCCTTAATATGTTAAATCAATATCTATGTAGAATTATCAAGAATAAAATGTGAAAACTCATACAAAAAACAAAGAGAATATTTCCTAAAACGTAACATTTACCTAGATTCACTAATAAACAGGTGATATAGAGTCATAGAAAACCCATATATAGTGTCATATATAAGAATACGATTTCGTGAAAGATTTATAATACTATTATATTTATTATAAAATATATTTTTAATGTGTATGAATAAATTCAATACTTAAGGTAAGGGAACTTCATCTCCCTTTTTATTTCCATGAGATTCATTCCATATTAACCACTATCTACTTTAATGTGGTTTATAAACTATCTTATGACCTTTTATATAAATAATTTCCTTTTTTATGTGATATTAAATGTTATAATTGATTTTATTAATTTCAGAGGATCATGATTGAAAAATTACTCTTGTAGTAATGTTGTCCTCATAAAATATTTCTTTTTAAGAAATTAATACTTATTCCCCAGTTAATCATTTTTTTTTGGTGTACAAACTGACTAAGGAAATATTCTATGATTAAATTATTTAAATAAATGGGTATTGAAATATCAATTTTAATACCACTCATTAGTTGGGTATATGTATTAAATGTTACAAAATAGGTAAAGAAATTTTATCTCTATTTTCCTTTTTTGGGATACATGTTTCATTATGAACCTATGTTATTTTATGATATGTATATACATCCATTTCATATGTTAGGTTATGAATCAACATATTTAAATTATATTTTATTATTCATCTAATTTAATTTTCTTTCATGGGGATAATTATTCAATGTTACCTAGGGGTAAGAGTTTATTGCAAGAAATTCATCTCTTATCAGGGTTGATTAAGATTGTGATTCCATTAATAAAATCCTAATGTACATATCTAAAGAAACATTGTATAATTTATTATAATTTGGGTTTCCATTATGTTTTTATTTATTTTTTCAATTTTTCTACTATTTGTTACTTATTAAAAATAAGTAAAATTTCTGAAGAAAATATGATCATATTTTAATTTTTTCGAAAATATGTTTTTGTAAAAAAAGTCCATGTTCTATGATATGTTTTTAAATGTATATTTCAGGATAATATTCATGGAAAATTGAATTAAAAAATCTTCTATGGTTTTCAAATATTTCTTTATATGTTTTATAATATTTTTTCAATAAAAGGTTATCAATGAATTTTCAAAAATTCATTATATGTTTTTAAATCTATTTTCAATGAAACATTTTTTAAAATGTTTTAAAAAAATTTTTAATTAATTTAAAATATATTTTCAAGGAAATGGTTATCAATTTTTTTAAATAATTTCTTTATTTGTTTTTTGACTTATTTTCATAGAAGAGGTTTTCCATATGATTTCATGATTTCTTTTTATGTTTTAAGGAATTTTACAAGGAAAATGATTTCAAAATGTTTTCACGATTTCCTTTATAAATTTTAAAGGTTATTTTGAATTAAAATGGAATTCTAAAGGATTTCTATTTCATAAAAAATAAAATAATAGATGGTACTTTCCTCCAAATCATTGTTTAACAGATATTTTCAAGTAATTTTCTATATAAGATGTCACCTGTTGGTGGTACTCATTAACTTTTGGGGAGATAACCCAAATAATCAATAAATATTATTTCTTTAAATGGTTTATGTTTTTATGGAATAATTTCTATGAAATATATTTCTCATTCATGGTTTATATTCATATGGAGACCACTTCTTTTCACATGTTATTATAAAATGAAATGATTATGAAACCTATCTATTTTCTATAGGTTACGATATGATGAATTTTTTATGATACGCATTTCAGTTCATGGAGTACGATGCCTATAAAAAATATCTTTTTTATGCGTCATGATATGTGGAACTATTTTTTATCTTGTGGAACATGTAGGTATGATTTTATTACATGATGGGTGGGACATATATCTCCCTCCAATTCATTGGGTAATGATATGTGGTATATGATCTCAAATAGTACATGAGTTGTAGCGCAAGCATGAAAATAAGAGGGTACATAGGTTGTTTTCCATTCTCAAAAACAATATGGTATAGGGTTTACTTCCCAATCCCAAAAACAAGAGGGTACATGTGATACATCCCATTACCGAAAATAATAGGGTAGTTGGGTTATAGCCCAAGCCTAAATATAAGAGGGCACATGGTTTAAAATCCAAGCCATAAAATAATAGGGTACATGGATTGTTATCCCAATCCCAATTCAAGTACATGGGTTGTATCCGATTCCTATCTTTTTATAAAGGTCATGGTAGTTATTTTGACCTAAAATTCTATATGATTATGTGTAATACAAATATTCTATGTCTTGTTCATCATTTATGATTTAATGGATTATTGTCTTTATTCTCTTATGATTCATGTCATACAAACTATCAGTCACCGTTTCATGGCTCATGATTATGATGTTTCATATGCATAGTATTATATTCAAATGATATACTCATACTATCAAACCCTTATGTTCATGTTATGATTACATAAATCTATTTATTTACACATATAGATCATTTGAGCTCACCCTATTCTTATGTTTCCTTTCACCATGTTATGAAGAAATGATTTAAGTATAATTACTAATGTGAAAGATAATTTTAGGAAACATTGAACATCATTCACTATGTAAGATTATTTTCTTCCATGTTTACATAGACACTGAACTATTATGGTCCTAAGGGATGTTCTTTTGTAATATGAAAATTTTCATCAATATTTGTGTAATATCCGTGAATGTTAGGTCTTGGACAATATAACCTTATTTGGATAGAAGAATGAATATATATTATTTTTTCATGGTGATGGTCACTCTATTATATCAATAAAACCCCATGGAGTACAAATATATTCTAGGTTATTAGAAAATTTGATTGAATTTCATTAGACCAATAACCATGATCAATTATACTGTGTTCCCTGAATACTGAGCTTCTTATATTCACATAATGATACCATGTGACCCATAATTATACAACCACTTAGTAGGTTCATTGTTCACGAGAGTACCAGAGACATCCCCTTATAGAATTTTTATCATAGATTTTATTGGACAAAGTGTATCATATATCTCCCCTATGAGAGTTTTCGTATATGATCATAATCCTATAAGCATAAAAAATTTAATCCAAAATCATAAATTTATACAAAACAAGTAACACCACTAGAATTATTAGGAATCTAGAAGATCATAGAACATGACCCCCCAAAACACCACCACTAACACAGTACAAGACATTCAACTCTAAAAAACTCAGGTTGAAAAAATGGAAGCCTAAAAATTCACATCACATAATAACGTGATGCATAAAATTCATACATATATATTACATATTTTTACATGGATATTCCTTATATAAAATAATAATCCACACCAGAATCTTATAGGTTTACTGACTTTGTAAACATGGATTCATAATTAACACGTCCATAAGATATATACATCATATCCTCTTATGTTCAACAATACAAACACCCCTCTTAGACATATCATACATAATTTTTTTTCATTTCCTAGAGAAAGGATGCATTTGAAATGGTCCTATAATATGCTCTTCTTTGGTAAAAAAGAGAGATATCAATAATCACGTAAGTATAACATGAGTTTAAGGCTATAAAAACACATCATTGTCATTTGAAAACTACACTAAACATATAAGAGATAATAATTGAGTGTTGTGGAATAAATATTAGATTTTTATAAGATAGAAATCATATAGGAATCAAATAACATATTCCTCGATAGTATAACATTGTTAAAATTCATTTCATTGTGATATAATCAATTGAATAGAAATCCATATCACTTGTTGAGGATCACATACATGACTATCATACTGGGCTGGGTTCAATCCCCATTCCATCATATCCTTATTAAGTTTTCACTACCATTTTTGTCATAGTGTATAATGTCCCTTACTAGAAATATTTCACTCCCCAATAGAGTTCTTGTTATCTAATTAGATATCCATCTATACCTCATGAATTTGACAGATAGATAATTCCAGTCCCACATGACACATAATAAAATTCAAACATATATATTTTTCCGATCATATTTAAATATTCAAATAATATTAGATAGAATGAAAATAGGTTTTACTAATATATGATTATATTATCATACCAAAACCCATAGAAAATAAATGCCTTTCATACGGGTTTTAGAAAAAATTAATTAACTCATATGAATGAAATGAGTTTCATATAATTATTCTTAAATCATATTCAACATAACAAATATAGTGAAGAAAAATATATTGTATCATTTTTTCATATACCTGGTTAATCATATGTAACATTAAAGGAATTAATCAATGATAAAAATTCCATTATGATATTACAAGGAAATTTTCATAGGGAAAACGAACCAAGATTTTTTAAAATTAATTTTAACATCCAAATATTCCAAATATATTAATGGAAATATTTTATTCTAAGAAAACCATGAAAATGTTTAATGGAATATTCATATGATTTTTCATTAAAGATACCATGAAATTCAATTCATTTTATATACATTAAAAAATTTATATTCACATTTTGAAGAATAATTAAAAAGAACCTATTTTGGAAAATGAAATGAAGATTCATTTTGAATTATTTATATATCTTTAATTAATGGCTAAAAATTAAATCAATTAAAAATAAGATAATTTAAAATACATGAGAATTTTTTTAGAAAACCTAGATATGGAATAGAATGTTTTTCTACCAAAGAGAGAAATAAAGTCAATTTACATAAAAAAGTTCTTTTTCTACTCAAGGGTTATTAATTTGACAAATATACAAGTAGAATGTGAGATATATATAAATAAAAATAATATCTAAAAAATCTCATTTTTTGGATATATTTATTAAACAATTTTATAGTTGGATACATAATCATAACCAATTCTAAAAAACAATGAGATTGTAACAAATGTATATTAACACAGGTTTTACATACTTTGAAATAAATATAACATAATTTATATAAAAAAATTATGTTTATTATAAATTTTTAGTTGATTATTAATATAAATAAATTATATATATATAACATTTTAACACTTATTCATTAATAATTTATTATAATAATTTCCATTCCAGGTGTTAACTGTTTTGTTTTCATGGTAATTTCGGTTTAGTGGTTCTAGTATTTGTAAATTGACCATAAAAATATCTTCTAATTTTTTTTAATAATTCTTTATATTTCACATATATATAAATTATATATATATAACTATATATAATGATAATATGTAGAGATGAAAAAATGAATTACATAGTTCAAAGAGATGGTAGGTCATACGTACATAAGAACATTGTCTTCAGTTTGAATGGATGAAATGATGGAAATGTAATTTATAATATACAATTAAATATTCAATATTATTTCTTATAAAACATATGAAATCAATAAATCTTTCATTATTACCATATATGTAAATTATATAGGAAAAATAAGTCACATGACATGGTGGAAGTTGTAGTCCCCACCCACACAAGAGTAATGTTATAATTTTCCCATATTTGTAAAAGTATGAAGTTATATATTATTTTATAATTTCATAATAATATTTTGTTAATAATAACATATATAAATGTTAAATTAATATTAATTACAATCCCTGAAATATAATGATGCAAAATCAATTGTATCTCTACATGGGGGGTGGTAGTCCACGCATATGGAATATTTGGTGGATAATGGTATTCACACAATCATAATAATGCTTTAGTATATATAGAATAAAAATAATAATATTATTTGATAAATACAACTAATTTTTAGGAGGTATAAGATAAAATAAATTGAAATAGGACATGTATGTTAATTCTATATTCTTTATTAGGCTAACCTCAAATTCCATATTAAGGATCTCTAGTAAACGGTATTAAAAAGTAAATCACTTTTAATTAATAGAAAGGTATGATTATAAAATAAATTGGTAGGTTTTTGTTGATCTATATGGATTAGGGAAGAGTAAATACTATTAATTAGGGATTTCAAAATACAAGTGTGTAAATGATACACAAATAAGTTCTTAAATTATTAGAATATAATAATATCATAGTAAATAATAATGAATCCGATTGGATATATATTTGTATATATGATAGGGTTATGTTGATATATATATATATATAGAAAATAGGTTCTATACTTTTATAATTGTATGAAAATGTTGTTATCTCTTGGACTTCCCCATGTAAACGCTTTTCATCCTTAACAAAGATGATGATTATAATTTTTCACTATTTATTATAAAACGTGATATAGGATCATTAAAAAATTTAAACTTTTTTATTAAAAATATAATGTCTATTTAATCAAATTGAATTCACAGAAGTGGATGAATCTAATTTAAAATTTAACATGCATTACTCATTGAGGATCAATTTTTTAGAAAAATGTTATCTTCATATAAAATGTTCTATATCCAAATTCTAAATAAATTTAATTCAAATGAAATTAATTTTATTATTAATAATAAAAATTATTTAATTCTTCTTTAAATTAAATTTTAAAAAATAATGGTTTTTTATATTCATTAATGAAAATATAAATTTTCAATAAAAATCCATATTTTCATTACTTTTTATAAATGTTAGCAAAATATCACTCTATGATAATATTGACATGATTCCCAAAAAATTAATTTTTTTTTTTGGAATAAATATTATAAAATTAAAGATTTTAATTATATTACATTCCATGAAAATGTCATTAAAACATTTTTGAGAGAAAATGTATTTTTAATACATATATTGAAATTTAAAAAACATTACAACTTATTTACCAAAATATTTGTTAACTAAAATCTTAATTCATATTTTTATTTTTAAAATGGTTGGTATTACCATATTATTTTGAATCATAACATCTATTTTATAATAATATAATATACTAAAGATCATTTAGACTTTGGAATAGATGCTTCCAAAACAACATAATAAATTAAATGTTTTCGGAATAGAATTATATTGTTAAATCTAATGGTTATATACTCACCCCCCCATAAACAAATTTTTTCACTAAAATTTTTGTTACATAAATTAAAAAAGTGTCAAATTTTTTAATCAGATTCCCTAGTTACCGTGTAACTTGTTAAAATTTGGGATTCATATGGAGTATATTAACTAGTTTATTATTCTTGTTCCTTAGTACATTATATATATGTGGAAATATTTTTACCATTAATTATTCATAGAAATTTTCAGTCTCCCTTGATATAACCTATTATTTCACAAAATTAGAATGATCTTATATGTTGTTATTTATAAGAAATATATAAGACATGAAGTGAATATGATTTAAGTTGAATGGGTGTCCTAGTTTATATGTTACAGTACCTAATCGATCAATAAACACAAAGGGACCAATATAACTAGGTATCAACTTTACCCTCCTTGTATATATTATAACCCTTTATCAAGGAAAAATCAATTGTAAAACACTCCCACTGACATTGTATTATAGCTCACACCAATTATTATTAACAAAACTCATATGTCTACTAAGATATTCCTTAAGGTGATGGTGAATGAATATGACTATGACTACCATTTCCTAATAAATATTAGGTCCTAATAGCTTTATTTATCAAACTTAATTCAATTATATATGATTTATACTATTATTTCAAGAGAGGAATTCATATGGAGACATCTGAATGCTCTATTGTGAGCTACTATTGAAAGAAAACTCATCTTGTAGAAGGTGTTGATCCTAACCCCCTTGAAACTGTATTGAATATGATCATAACACACACCCATGGATTTAAGGGTCATCGTATACTAACCATCCATCTAAAGATGATAAATCTACTGAAACACAACTTGGTATCTAGTTTATGTTGAATAATTCTCCAATAATCTTAAAGTAATTTTATAATCATGATCATATATAGTACATCATGGTACTAGTTTTAATCTTACAACATCTATAAGGTATATGATAAAAATTTTATCGAGATATAATTATTCTATTATATAAATAATGTGTTGGGACTTTATAAGGTGATCAACTACAACCCCAATAAAATTATTGTTTTTTATGACTTTTGGGGTCTGAGAACAAAATCGATGGTAATGTTTTTGTATTTCCATAAGGGAATAGGTAATGGTTTAAACCACCTCTTATAATTCTATCTCCAGAATTAACTTGATAACACACCAAGAACTAAGTTAAATACTATATAATATCTTACATAATGTTTTACTTCCACAAATACTCATTAAAATCTATATACATTGTCATGCATTGAGGATGAACATAGAAAAATGTGATACAACATTACAAAACAACTCCTTATTCAATGATATAACCTATGATATTTGTATATATGAAGGAATAGGTATTTAATTTATTAGGAGAGAAGCTTGGAAGACATCATATATATGATTGAGAAATGATGTAATCTCCAAGAAACAAGCTATTGTAAATGATTGATTATAAATATAGATTGTTAAAATATATTATAGGAATATATTTTCCTAATTTCATATTATAATAACATAAACTCCCATGAAAAATTATAGGAATACCATATTTCTACCAATAAATTCCATATTTCATTGATTATTTTCAACATTACCTATATTTCATCTCTGAGTATAATTTATGTTCTTTTAATTTACTCTAACTATCTATTCCATAACTTCATCTAGATAAGTCCCCAATAGAATTACTTTTCAACATCATCACATAATGCTGGACTTACAGAATTTTCTCTATATAGGGCATTATAAGGATCCATATGAATCCTAAAGTGAGAGATATTATTATATTTATACTTTACTAGAATAAGGTGAATATCCCAAACAACTTTTTATACCATAAAAAAATATCCCAACATTTCATTTATTATTTTAATAGTTCTCTTATAATTAATTTGTTTTATGTCAGAAAATATATAATGAAATAAAACATCTAATCTAGCGTTTCTTTAAGTCATCACAAGAACACCAAGGTAATATTTAGATCAATATCATATAAAATAAATAATATAATTTA
Organism: Viscum album; assembly: GCA_963277665.1. Lineage (NCBI taxonomy): Eukaryota > Viridiplantae > Streptophyta > Magnoliopsida > Santalales > Viscaceae > Viscum > Viscum album. The sequence continues at coordinate 112,869,480 of OY728151.1, forward strand.
TTCTAAATTAGAAATCATTAATATATAACCACGAAATAAGATCAATAGAAAATTCATCTTTTATGTTAATGAAGATTGCTGAGCACATAAATAAATCGACAAAAACCCAAAATTGAATTATGGTCCTTAGAAGTATTGGGTAGTCCGATGATGAGTTATATGGTGATGTTTCACCATTTTCTCTCTATAATGGAAAATGGGTGTAACATATTCTTATACATCCATCTATCATCCTTCATAGGCTAACATCTAATGCACTAAGACACAAAATCTTCAACATCTTTGTTCATGTTATCCCGTATGAAATACTCATTTATATCTCCATACATCATCATACATCAAAGACGAATAGACAATGATGAAATGTTAGATTCATCAAACAACTCCTTCTTCAAGTCTATAATTTAAAGAAAACATAATCTTCTCAGGATCCAAATCATTCTGTCAAAATCACGATTAAACAAAAGAATATTTCTCACATTCTATTGTAACTATAAATTTTCATTTTTAACCACTTAACTTTTCACCTAGATAGATATTTGAACACTAGTTTTCTAAATATATGACTTCCCCCTCACTTAAATATATCATGATCCATATATTATAAATCACAAAATATTTGAACTTTTTTTACCCTCACCATGAATAATATGTCATAACCATTTCAACTGAAAACAAAAATCAATTTGATTGATTTCCCATGGTGTTGACATATTAGTAATAATAATTATAATAAACTAAAACAAAATTATTTGGGTCTTATTAATATTTTTCTATATGGATATATAATTTGAAAATTAATTACTATTATATATATCACACCTTTTCATTAAATATAATTCTTCAATTTCATTAATACTAAAAATACCATAGGTAACTACATGAAAAGAGTTTGGTTTTTTTTTCATGAACCATAAGCAATCATGAGGCATAAGATATAAAATAAATATTATAAATGAGAACTATAAACACACTAACTGCTAATTCTTAAATTTTCTATTTTATAAGAATAATTTTCATTACATATTATAACAATCCAGGCATGAATTATTTAGATATAATGACTTTAGAAATGTCAAATCACAAAAGAATACAAGTTTTTAAGTGTGCTATTTAATATTCCACTAAGTTCCCAATTACTATATTCAATATTACACAAATGAAACACAATACCATTCATCATAACATGGGAAAAGGAAACGTAATCAAGGGTGAGATAAAATTATTATAAAGGGTGAAAAAGGGAGATATCAATGAATATATAAGAATAACATGAGATTAAGGGTTTGAAAATTTTAATATAATATTTGAAACCCATACCAAAATTATCATAGATACCCAAAATTATTTAAGGATCAAATCAACAAAGTTCATATTACAGGAAGCACAATTTTTCCAAATAACATGATCCATGATATCATAATATTGGATTAAGATATATATTTTTGGTATAAACAAAATCATTTAAAATAATTTACATAGTATTAATGTAACATTTTGAAAATTATAATTATAGAATGTGATAACTCCTCATACTATATTAGTAGTCACAGCTCATTCCCAAGACTATGAATGTGGAGAAAGCCATATACCGAACAAGCTTCAATCCCCATTCCAATCCTATATATCTCTTTGGATATTAATATTTACCAAATGAATTTGAGGGAGATATATGTATCATTCATATCATAAAAGGTACCATAATAATTTGTTCCATAATATCATATAATGTGTATTTTTTTATAACCCATGACAAGAAATAAATTTCATAAATTATTCATCATATGAGAACCCATGAAAATACATGGGTCTTATAGAACTTTTCATCATAGTATAACCCAGGGAAATGAAATGATATTCTAAAAAATATTTTTATCACAAAAAACCTCCAAATAATAAATAAATATGGTATCATATGATCAAATGTCTATTAATTTATATCTAACACAAAATTAGTTGATCATAGATTGAAATTGATATTCAAATAAAAATAACATTAAAAGATTCTTGTGGAAAAATATATTCATTAATTATTACCTTTTAAAAATTAAAAATCCATAAAATATATAGGAAGGAATATTATATTAAAATAAATGAAAAAAATAAATTAATATTAAATTTAAATAATTTACAAGACAATGAGAAATTATATTCAAGTTGTATATGTTAAAAAAAATATTCCTTCTATTTTATTTTAGAAAATTGTAAACTGGAATTTATTTAGAAAATGACATGAATATTCATTATAAATAACATATTAAAAATAAAAAAACCATTAAAATTCATTAATATGTCACTATTTTATTTTAATAATAATTTTGATACATTTTTAGAAATTGTTATCATGGATGAAAAATAGTGTTCAACTAAAGAGAGAAATAATGAAATATTTATATTAAAAAACTTTTTCCACTTCTATGCATAAAGAGAGGGAAATGAATGTAAAAAAATATATTATCATAAATAAAAATTTATAATTTATTTAATTTATTTATTTAGAAATGGATCATAAATTCTATCATCCAAAGCATAAACATATACAATCAGGATTAAAATGAGATTGCAATATCAAACCATTACCACATTGGTATCTTTTGAATTGTATTCCCTGTTAATTAAATACATTAAATTAAGATTTTATATTTATAAAATGATGATTTTAAGGATATAATGTTTCAAAGGGAAAGTATATATTCATATAATATAAGAATATAGGGTCATAACATTACTTATGTCTAAAAAAATTCAATTTAAGACATAAAATATCTTACCATAAGTCTCGAATACCATCGTACAAATTAGAAAAATTAAAATTATAAATATATGATAGAATGATAATTATATATATAAATATATCATATAATATATTACGTATATTTGACACTTTATTACTTGTTTATAAAAGTATCTATGCCAACATCATGTTTCGGGTAATAACCACATTATTTTGTGTTTTTTTGGTTTAATATTTATGATCCTCTATCATTGATCATGGTTCTATATTATTAATAATATTAACAATTTTATATTTATTATATATATTCATTTTATATTTATTTGGATTAATCCATAAATTTTAAGATAGAAAATGAAATACATCGTTCATAGAGATGATAGGTTTAATGTGCACATAAATGATACTTGCATTTTCCAGATGGATGAATTGAAAGGTTGGTAAATAATATATCACTTGAAGAAAATAATTTTAATTTAATGTATATACCATGTATTAATTAAATTATCCCTAAAACCTTTCATTCGAACTGTTAGTGAAAAACAAATCACACCACTTCACGAGGAGGTAGTCTGCCATATATACGGATGACAATATTGCATCTTGCATTGAATTGAATGAAAGATGTTATATTTAATATAATAATTAAATAAATATAATAATATAGAAATTTTAATATATAAATTTTATTCCATCATTATATTCATTACTATAATGTGTTTTTGGAAGATGAATAACATCTGTTCACGAGTAGGTAATTCGCCATTCACAGAAATGATTATTTCATAACAAATTTGATTGAAGATTTGATGAAATTAGGTAAATAAATAAATAAAAAATGTTATATGTATAAATAATATATTGATGTCATAATATCATCATAATTTAATAAAATTTTAAGGATGTGGAAGAATAAATAAAATAATGATAATTGGTTAACCATAATACATCTTTTTCAGAAAACCTTCTTATTTAATCTTCAAGAGACTTTATTGGATTGATTCATTATAAAAATAAGTGATCATGGTAATGGATATTAATGTATATAAGGTATTTCACTATAAATTTGTATGAAAATATCTTAATGGGTGAAAATGAGATGAGGGGTGGCATTTTATAAGTGTCCCGAGTGACACAGTTTCAATTTTTTATAAGAAAAGGTTTTACACATTATTTTTCTTTACCAAAAAAGCATAAAAATTGATAATAATCCAAAATATGAATTTATAAGGTCAAAATATTTAATTAAAATTGGGTTTTTATCTGTTTTATCGGTGATTTTACTCCTTGTTATTTAACATCAACAACATTGTAATTTAAATTCTCTCTTAAGCATGGGAAATATTGTTTTACAGATTGTACTCATAAATTTGACAACAGAAAATATTGTTACATTATTATAAAATATATAGTAATATTATTTGAAATATTTAGTCTATTTTTCAAAATTTCATTCATATAATTGGAAAATATTAATTTAAAAATAATCCATCAGAAGTAATGAGAATGAGGTTTTCCAAAGAGAAAATGGTCAAGAGTTCAAAAAAATTTCATTTTAAAATAAAAAATTAGATTTTATCCAATAAACTAAATTGGATGAATTAATATATAAAATAAATAATTTTAATTTTAAATCCTTTTTTGAACAAAATTAACATTATAAATTATTTAAATGATAAATAATGTTTCAATAAAATCTAATATATTTTACTATTCATTATAATTTTTTTTCAAAAATACAATAATTTAACTCTAGAAAAATTGTGAAATTTATATTTTATAATTGATATTTTCTTAAAATATATTTTCAAATATTTTTAATTTAATTTTTATTATTTTATCACAAAAAATAAATAATTTAACATTTTTTAAAAAATTATTATTTTTGAAACATATAGACACATTAATGAAAACTGCGTGTTTTTATAATTATGTATTATTTATATAAAACTTTTAAAATAATATTCAAAATGAGTTTATTATTATTCATTTCAAAAATTCAAAGTTTTTGGTAATAATATTTTTGTTTAAATAATATTATTAACAGTTTTCGTTGATAGTTAAAACCTGGTGTTAAATGTAACCAAGATATTTAAATAAATTAAATTTATTCAAAAAAATAAATCAAACATATTTCATTAAATTATACCCCTATAAATTCATTTTATTCCTTCAAATTAATCAAAAAAATAAATTTATATCTGGATAATTTAGCTGCATCATATCTCAGGTTCCCATGTTTATCCATCAAACTGGTGGTATGACCAAAATACTTTGACAAAGTGAGTAGTACTCTCTTTTAGAACATTTCATATTTGATCTAAAATATCAACAGGTTGTTCATCAAAATAAAAAAAATTCTCTACTATTATGAGAATTGTTTTTAGTAAATTTGATGTTTTCTTATGGACATCTTCAAGAGGGATAGATAGAACACATCATGATGATGATAAATGTTTGGTGGATGTTCCAATTTATTGGCTACCATCCCAATATGATCAATAATTTCAACGAGAATGATATACCAAGGGACTATTTTTCACATCATTCCAATTCTATTTACATTATACAATGTATTAATCCATATAACCTCAAATTCAAAATCATAAAATTTGAGATCACATCATTTTTTATCTTCATAGATTTTAGAAAGAATTTGTGCACCCTTATGTGTTTTTAAATATATTTAACCATATCAAACATTTATTCATTTATCTTATGTCACAACAGGTTTATTTTTCTAAATTTATTTCATCATATTTAATAGTTACACGTCCTTCCTTAATGGGCATCGTAAGGATCTGTTTGAGTGCATGTGTGAATGATATTGTTATATGAAAATTAAACATGTGGATGGTGTAGATCCAAAATTATTTTAAAATCTTGAGAATAATATTTCAACATATATTCTAGGGTATGGATTTTTCACTTAGATTCAAAATATATATAAGGGTGGTTAGATGTTTGGAAACCCCCAATATGTGTCAAGAGAATGATGAATACATGTCCAAAACATCGAGGGAAATCTTAGTGCTCAATTAGAAAAAAATTAATGATGTAATCCATGCAACCAAAAATCATCCATAATTTATATCAATTAATAATTATCCAAATATAAATATTCTCTGATAGTGATGATGTGTACAAACAGTATATGGTGATTGACAACAACCCATATAGAATTATTCACATAATACATTTGGGAGAGTCCGATGAAAAACTATATAGTGACATTGTCCCTTTTTCATTCTGATATGGGTAATGGATGTAAAATACCCTTTAAAATTTATCCCTTAACCTTATATTATAGACATACTATGTAGCAAGATACATTACTTTTTATATATCTTTTTTACTATATCCCCCACCCCCAGAAATAATATTTCAATTATTTGTACATCTTCATCAATTCATGATGAATAGATAATGATGAAATATGAGCCTCCTCTAATAACTCCTTGATATTTGGTATTGAAAAAATACATACACATTTAATGAACCATATTATATCATCATGATTACTCGAAAATTAATGAACATCATTAAAATTATTATTTTTCTCTGCATATTTTTTATGGGACTATTTCATCTTCCCTTAGATAGAAGGATGAAAATTGAACATAGAAATATAATAATTCTCCACTAACATCCGGATTTCAAAATTAATACATTAAAAATATAGGAATATTGTTCCTTTTGGTGTTGATCATTAATAATATGACATGATTCTTTTGGATCAAATCACTTTCCCCTTGTTCTCATTCATAGGTTGGTAATGTGTTACGTAGTCATAATCTGTAATCATATCTAACCATCCTCTCTATAGAATAATCTACCACTTCGATGTGAATATATAATTTAGACTTTCTTGATCAGTATATATATCTCTATTTTATCGGTAATTATAATTCCTCCATATCATTAATGAAAAAATTACCCTAAAAAAATAATTTCATGGTAGTTATTTACTTTCATTAACCTTCAGTTTTATTGAGGCACATGTTTTAGCCATGTATTGTAAAGTCCTTGAAATCCTGTGTAAATTTTATTTTGAAATACATGTGAATTTTAGGAGCCTTCAGTTTCTGACGGCGCCTGATTCTGGGGCCCGGTGTGCCCGGAATCAATTTCTGATGTTTTGTTTTGGTACGTTTAGTAAACATACATGCGGGATTTTATATCATTTGAACCAGTGCTCGGAATTGAAATCTGAGGACTCCGATGAACTCGCAGCACTTATATTCGTTTAAGGATACCTTTACCACAATTCGGTTTTATCGAGGTTTAAAATTAATTTTGGGAGATTTCTAAAAAAATTATTAAAAAAAATATGAATCATATTTTTTTATGTGTGATGGTTAAAAGTTCCAAAGGGAGGTTAGTGGTGGGGCCCACCCGCACATAACCTTATTTTGGAGTATATTACATGGTGTGGCCCAAATAGGCTTGATACCCTTGGAACCACCAATTTATGTGGGTTAAACCCTCCACCTTCCACATTTGCTCATAATGGTGCCAACTTTCTCACAAAATTCATTATCTAATCTTGCAATTAATTAATTAGCTATATTATTTTGAATTTTTTTGAATTCATTATGCCAACATAATAATATGTGTTATATTATTATGGTTGGATTTGGCATAATTTTTCTTTTGTTTAGAGAATTGGGAGGAGGTCGTGGGAGAATCCTTGGAGAATTATCTTCTCAAATGAAGAACCATCGCCCACGAAGAATGCCTCTTCCTACCAACATAGAATGTGAAGAACTCCGATGAGGTCTTTCATTCATTTAATTTGTTACCTCCGAAGGCCCGTCCTCCAACGTCGAGTACCTCTATGCTTCTTCTAATGTCAATGGAACGACGCCGACTTCCCGCGACACTGTTAAGCGAACTCTTGTTGCGAGGTAGGGGAATTTTGTATTAATTTTAAATATGAGATTGCACCTTCGTACATAATCGTACAAAATTCTGGTTAGTAAAACAAAATGATATCATATGATGAGGAGGGTTAGGACTATACAAAAATGGACCAACCCTCCCCGTTGTTGTTTCCATATGACGACATTGGAGGCTGAGCTGAAAGGGTGCGGTGCCATCGCACCGCGCTGGAGAATAACCGCGGCCAGGAGGACCATGAAAGATGAAAGGGGTACTGTGGTCAAGAGGGCCCTGATGGATGAAGATGCGCGGTACTGTTGTGCAGCACTGTGGAGCCAAAAGCTGCGACCTATTCGGGCCATGACAGTGGTGGACCGACGCCGCCGCACTGGCCGTGTGGAAAGAAACTACGGCCCGCATCCACAGGCCGCTCGACTGGAAGAACTATTCATCCGCATACTAGTTAAGCAGGAAAACATCGATTCCCTCAGGAACCGCACGAAGGAGACCACGTCCTGCGTCCGCCGGGCGAATAGGCCGGCCGCTTGTCGGTCGGGCTGCTGAACCGCGGCGCCCGCAGGCGCCCCGTGGGAAGAACCACGACCCGCTGTGTAGGCCGCGTGGGCCGGGAAGAACCAGCTGGCAACGGCCGGCCGGGCAGGGCAGAGGTGGCGCTGCATGGCACCTTTGGGAGAATCGGACCACCCCGCAGCACGAGCTCGGTCCGCAGGTGGGCTGCTCCCCACCTGGTCGGGCCGACCCGCCAGCGCACTAGGCTTGATGGGCCGGGTCCGACTTCTCTTAAATACAAATATCTTTTAGACCGTGTGTCTGATCCACATGTTGTCTATGGAATAGGGACACTCGTGATGGAGAGGTCCTTCAGAGATACTCTAAGTGAGTTTTGGACAAATTTGGAAAACAGTAGAGTTTGGATCGAACGTAAATCCTACAGGGCCCCTGGAATGGAAATGCCAATAACTTTCAGACCGGGTGTCCGATTGACGTGCCATCTATCATGTTGGGTTTCTTTTAATGATATGTAATTACGAGATACATCAACTAGATAATTTGTGATATTTAATGTATCGACACTTGACTCGAGGAGCAGAACCTCCTAGAATAGAGCGTGCTGTGTGCGGGAACCCTAGAGCTGTCTGGGATGACTGTTGTACCAGAATCTTACATGGGTTCGACAGTGATGACTACTATACCAGAATCCTCAATGGTTTCGACAGTGATGACTACTGAACCAGAATCCTCTGTGGGTTTGACAGTGGTGACTATTATACCGAGATCCACTATGGGTCTGACAGTACTGACTTCTATTCCTGTATCCAGTGTGGGTCCGACAGAATATATGCTCTTATATCCCGTGTGTGTTCGACAACATTGCTGGTCCTGTATCATGTGTGGTTCTGACAGCTTAGATGAATCAGTGACTGAAAATTATATTCTCTATCACTCTATAAAATATGTATACCTATGTAAACTGAGTCTTGACTTCCAATCATTTATCATTAAGGTGATTTAATTTACTTCATGTGTGGAATGGGTTGTTCTTGGGCTCGAGAGTTGTAGACGAATAGTGATTGATAACATAGGTATGTGTTTGGGAATATACCTATGTTGGGTTGGTTGATACTTCGTGATTGTATTTTTCTTATATGGTGTATCATTCATGGATTTTGGGAGAACATCGGGGTTCTTTTGGGACCTACTGATTATAATTATACTCACCCCTGCACTGGCTATGCCCGCACTTCATTGTGTTGGTTTCAGATGACAGACAACACTGATCGAGGTTGAGAGTTGTAGAGCTGGACGATACCCTGAGGTGGACCACTTGGCGAGATGTAAACGGAGCAGACGACAGACCTGGGGAGCTGAGGAGGCCATCTGTACACACCCTTCCGGTGGGATTCCCAAAGGACGACTCATTAGTTGTTGTTTTACCTTTCTGTATTTGTACTAGTTTTACAGTTGTTTGTACTTTACTATTGGGGTTGTATTTTCAGCCCTTTTCCTTTCATCACTTTCTTATGTATACAGTTTTACTTAGTGTTTACTTAAAGTTGCATACTCTATTGTTTTTTTACTTATTAAAGGCAATTCCTTCCCTTTTTATCAGGATTACATCTTTAGTGCAAGTCGCCAGCCCCTGGCCTATGGAAGGCGGGTTTGGGGTAATCATGACACGGGCCCCGAGGACATGTCGTGAAAAATTCGTATCAAAGGGAGGCTCTACCACAGAACATGGACTCTGATTCTTTTAATAGATATAGTGTTAAGTGTTTTAGGTGTGGTTATTAGTTTAGGGAAACCAATGTGGGTGTGGCCGCCAACATATCCAAACACTAGGACTCTGACTTTTGATATCTGACTCTGTGCCCGAAAACACAGATTGCGTGAGTGTTTCATAAAAAAAATTCATCATGATTACTTTGTGTCAGCTCACCAGTTATACTGTTTTAACCATGGTGCACCTATTTCTTTTCAGTATGGCCCCACAAAGGCAGACATCTAGGGTTTCGAGTCACGTATGAGATAGTAGACCACCGAGTTATGAGGCCTCGGTGCAAGGCCCCATCACAGCGGAGGTATTAGCGGTACCACTACCCGATGGGCCATCGATACCACTAGCTCTAACAACATAGAGTGAACATTGTCTGAGTGTGTTGCATGAGTTCTAGTGCCAAAGGCTGCCCAGGTTCCGGGGAGAGATAGACCCATAGGAAATTGAGGATTGGCTGGAGGCTGTCGTGAGAGTTTTCAAATTGGTAGGTATACCGGCCAACCTCATGGTGATCCTTTCTGCAAGTCTCCTGCATGCAGCAGCATGCAGATGGAGGAGCCTGATACTCTAGGTGCATGAAGAGGCATCATTACTCTAGACAAAATTTGAGAGTCTCATCCGCTCGGAGTTTTTTCCAGCCACCCTTCATGCGGTGCGAATTCAAGAGTTGCATTATCTGTAGAAGGGAAAGCATGAAAGTAGATCAGTACTCAGTGAGGTTCACCGAACTCTTTCCCTACTCCACAGAAATGCTACGGGACCTATTCTTCAGGGCCCGAAGCTTCGACTAGGGACTCAGGCATGAGATAAGGGCTTCTATGATTCCCCTCAGCATTTCGACATAGGCGGGGTTGCTGGAGCGAGCCCTTTTAGTGGAGAGTTTTCTCACTGATCAGTCACAAACAGCGAGACCCACCACAGGGTGACACGTAGCAGAGTTATCTACAGCCGAAAATATAGAGATGATGTAGAGGACCAAGCGGACCAGGCCATCAGGTGGGCAACCCAAGGATACAGGTTTGGTTGTACGGGGAACTGAAGATAGAGATAGCTATACGAGGAGTATGCAGATCTATGCATGCGGCTGGCATGGCCACATGCCTTGTGACTTTTTGACCCACCATGAAGATGTGCATCATATTGTAGTGGTACCACCCAGGTAGAGGAAGATGTTCTACCATGGTGGTCCACTAGGAGTAGGAGGACGTGGCAGAGGAGCTGGTCGAGCAGCGGGTTGTGGATGACGTTTTGAGGCTCTACCACCACCACCTCCAGGAGGTCCACCCCGATCACAGGGGGCTGGCGGACAGAGGCAGGCTCTGTTCCATGCAGTTGAGGTCTACGACCACGGTGCAACTGAGATCACTCGAGGTATTATCTGTGTCTACTCCACCTTTGGTGCAGTACTTATAGACACAGATGTGAGTCATTCTTTTATTTCCACAACCCTCGTTCGGATCTCGAGGATTCCGATGGAGCCGTCGGCTTGATCCTTAATTATAGAGACCCCTATGGGAGGAGACTCAATGAATGCACACTGGTGCTGGAAGTGTGAGCTTACTCTACGAGGCGAGAGCTTCGACTGGGATTTTATTGTCATGGCATCGAGGCCATACGACCTCATCTTAGGTATGGACTGGTTATCCACAATTCATGCTTAGATTGAGTGTATTATTTAAAAAGTGTGGTGTATCTTCACGGATGGGACTAGGATCCCCTTCACAAATGAGAAGGGAACCTTTTCAGCGCAAGATGGACTTACGTAGAGGAGGGGGCATCCGATAACACATCAGTTGGCTAGTCTCATCCTCAGAGTGGTTGACATGCGGAGTATGAGTTTTCCTATTTTGGTGGATTAGTACACGGATGTTTTCCTTAATGACAATCCAGGACTACCTCCTCACAGAGAGGTAGACTTCAACATTGACATGTACCCTAGGACAACACCGATATCAACTCCAACATATCAGATGTCTTCCACCAATCCTTGTGAGTTGTAGGTATAGCTGGTGGACTTGAAGGGGAAGGGATTTATCCGACCCAGTGTTTCACCCTAGGCATCTCCGATTTTGTTTGCCAAGTAGGTGGATGGGAGCTTGCAACTATGTGTCAACTACCATCGCCTGAGTCAGGTAACCATGAAGAAAAAGTACCCACTCCCGAGGATTGATGACCTCTTTGATCAGCTCAAAGAGCATGATAGATCTCAAAGATAGACCTCAGGTCAGGCTATCACCAGCTCAGAGTCCGTGAAAAGGATGTACAGAAGACGACCTTTAGGTGTTTGTATGGCCCCTACGAGTTATTGGTTATTCCCTTTGGTTTAACCAATGCACCAACAGTGTTTATGAGTCTCATTAATAGGATCTTCCATCCATACCTCAGAATTTTTGTCATAGTCTTCATCGACGACATACTAATTTAGTCGACTACTGAGGAGGAGCATACCTTTCATTTGCGAGTAGTACTGGACACACTCTGAGAGCACTAGCTTTATGGTAATCTCTCGAAGTGCCATTTCAGTATTTGATAGGTTCAATTTCTAGGAAATTTCATCTCGGAGGTTGGAGTTGCAGTGGATCCAGTGAAGATTGAGGCAATACATTCTTGGGAGCCACCCAGGAGTGTGATAGAGGTGTGGAGTTTCCTTGGACTGGCTAGGTACTATCATATATTTGTGCCAGACTTCTCCAGAGTTGTAGCACCACATTCTGCATTGATAAAGATTGGGAAACCCTTTTTGTGGTCAGATAGATATCAGTAGAGCATTTTGGAGCTGAGGTAGAGTTTGACCAGTGCACCCATCTTGAGGCTACCAGAGGAGGGCGTAGGGTAGGTTGCTTACTATGACGCATCAGGGACTGGACTCAGATTTTCCTGATGTAGGAGTGAGCAGTGATCGCATATGGTTCACATCAGTTGAGACAACATGAGCATAACTACTCTACCCATGACCTGGAGTTAGCAGCAGTGGTCTTCACCTTGAAGATATGGTGGCACTATCTGATTGGCGAGCATTTTACAGTCTAATCTGACCACAAGAGTCTGAGGTATATCTTCTCGTAGAAGGACCTGAACCTAGGACAATAATGATGGCTCAAGTTCCTCCAAGACTATGAATTCAATATATTCTATACTTCTAGGAAGGGGAATGTTATAGAAGATTCTCTCAGTGGGGGATCCGTCATTCAATTGCTAGGAGTGGTGACATAGCAGATGGCCACATTGCACATATCCTTTGTGGATATATATGGAGCATCCTTTATACAGTATCTCAGAGTCACTCCCACACTTCTTCAGCGAGTCATAGAGGCACAATGTGGGGATGTTGATGGTGAGGTGCGATGAGCTCAGATATCCTCAGGGCAGGCACCTGATATGTTTTATGAAGTTGGGTAGCACGTCATCCTCTTTAGGGGACGTACCATGGTACAATTGTTATTACATGATGAGGTGTTGAGGGAGTTCCAAACTTCCCTTCTATTGGTACATCCAAGAGTGGCGAAGATGTATCAAGACCTCAAACGACATCACTTGTGGCTAGGTATGAAGAAGGAAGTAGAAGAGTTTGTCTCTCGATGCCTCACTTGTCAGCAAGTCAAGGGAGAGAACCAGGTTCCAGCAGGCTTGGTTAATCCCTTAGAGGTCCTAGAGTGGATGTGGTATCGGATATCCATGGATTTCGTGATGGTACTTCCACGTACATCTAGAGGACACGACTCTATCTTGGTGATTGTCGACCGACTCACCAAGTCGACCCACTTCCTACCGATCAGAGAGTAGGGCTCAGTTGAGAGCTTGTAATTCCTCTACATACAAGAGATCATATGGATTCGTGGTGTGCCATCTACGATCATCTCCGATCGAGAGGCCCGTTTCACATCCCGACTATGGAAGGGGTTGTAGGAGGCTTTCGGGATACAACTTTCCCTGATCACCGCCTTCCATCCTCAGAAGGATGGTCAGACATAGTGGACCATTCATACTCTCGATGGCATGCTCCATGCATGAATACATGACTTTGGTCGCAGCTGGGAGGATCACTTACCCTTTTTAGACATTGTGTACAACAACAACTATCACTCCACCATCGAGATGGAACCTTTTGAGGCACTGTATGGCAGACCTTTTAGATCACAACTGTGCTAGACTGACCTAGGGGAGTCAGCACATATAGAACCAGAGATGGTACATGCTATCACGGAGAAGGTACAAATCATCTAGGAGTGGATGAAGACTGCACAAAGAAGACAAAAGTCCTATGATGATATGAGATGGGGACCACTAGAGTTCGAGGATGGCAACCACGTATTCCTATGGGTCTTGCTTTGATGAGGTCTGCGGAGATTTGGTCGTGGTGGCAAGTTATCTCCACGATTCATCAGACCATTTTAGGTCCTCGGTAGAGTAGGCGAGATGGCTTACTGCCTTTCCCTTCAACCTCATTTTCAACGGGTGCACAATGTCTGCCACATATCACTGCTGAAAAGATATGTGCATGACCCATCCCAAATTATTTACCATGGGGAGATAGACATCGATGATGGGGTGACATTCACGGAGGTTCTAGTGAATATTGAGGATCGACAGGAGCGGGTTCTACGTGGACGGTCGATTCCTCTGGTGCGCATTCGCTAGCAGCACAGGAACCTCCAGGAGAGCACATGGGAGTGGGAGGATCAGATGCATGCTCAGTACCCCCAGTTGTTTTCTTAGTGTTTTGTAGCTTACGGGGATGTAAATCCATGAGGTGGGTAGAATGTAAAGACCCAGAAATCTCATGTAAAATTTATTCTTAAATACATTGGAATCTAAGGAGTCTATAGTTTCTAACAACGCCTGATTCTGAGGCCTAGTGTGCTATGAATCAATTTCTGAATTTTGGTTCGGGTATGTTCAGTAAACGTAGGTGAGTGATTTTATATCTTTTGAACTGTTGATCAGAATAGAAATCTAAGGACACCGATGAACTCGCAGTGCCAGTATTCGCTTCAGGATACCATTTCCTCAGTCGCGTTTTGTTGAGATTGGAAATTAATTTTGGGGAATTTATAAATAAAAAATGAAAAAAAATATGTGAAGCAAAATTTTTTATGTGTGGTGGTTAAATACTCCAAAAGGAGGTTAGTGGTGAGGCCCACCCTCACATAACCTCCCTTGGGATGATATTACTAGGTAGGACCCACATGAGCTTGAAACCCTTGGAACCCCCCATTTATGTGGGTTAAACCCTCCACCATCTACCTTCCCCCATAATGGTGCCAAAAATCTCACACAATTAAATATCTAATCATACAATTAATTATTTGGATCTTTTATTTTGAATTCATTATGCCAACATAATAATATGTGTTATATTATTATGGTTGGAGTTGGCATGATTTTTCTTTTTTTGGGAGAATTGGGGGGTGTTCTTGGGAGAATCCTAGGAGAGTTATCTTCTCCAACGAAGAACCATCACCCATGAATAAATCCTCTTCCTACTAATGAAGAACATGAAGAACACCGGTGACGCCTTCCGTTCTTCGACTTCGTTACCTCCGAATGCCCATCCGCCAACTATGACTACCTCTCTTCCTCTTATGACGTCAATGGAACAACACCGCATTCCCATGACACCGTCAAGAGATCTCGGGTTGCGACGTTGTGGAATTTTGTATTAATTTTAAGTATGAGACTACACCTTTGTACTTCCTCATACAAAATTATGGTTAGCAAAACCAAATGATATTATTTGACGAGGAGGGTTCGGAACGCACGGACACGGTCTGACACTCCCGTTTGTTGTTTCCATATGATGACATAGGAGGTGGAGATGAAAGGGTGTGGTGTCGTCACACTGTGCCGGAGAAAAAACGCTGCCAAGAGGACCGCAGTAGACGAAAGAGGAATCGTGGTTGGGAGGGCCACAGCGGATGAAGAGTTGCGGCATCGTCGACCCGCGCTGTGGAGCCGAAGGCCACGGCCAGGCCAGACCGCAGTGGTGGTGGACCTGCACCGTCGCACCGACCGCGTGGAGGGAAAACGCGGCCTGCTTCCACGGGCCGCTCAGATGGAAGAACTGGCCATCCGTCTGTTGGCCAAGCTGGAAAACCGCGACGCCCGCAGGCGCCACACGGAGGAGGCCGGGGCCCGCATCCGTGGGCCGCTCCGCCAGGTGAACCGGACAACAGCCTGCCATTCGGGCTAGTGAACCGCAGCACCCACAGGTGCCAGGTGGGATGAACCGCAGCCCACTATGAGGGCCGCATTCACCGGGAAGAACCGGCCATGCAGGGGAGAGGCGGCACCGCTTGGTGCCCCCGGGCGAACTGGTCCAGCCCACAACGCGGGCAGTGTTCGCAGTTTGGCCGAGTCCCAATAAGATGGGCCGACCCCCCATCTGGGTCAGACCCGCCGAGCTAGTCTAGGCCAACCCCCAGTCGGGTCGGACCAGCCGAGTAGGGTTGGGCCGCTTCGCCAGCCCACTGGGCTTGACGGGAAAGGCCCGACTTCTCTTAAATATGTATATCTCATAGAGCGTGTGTCTGATCGACGTGCCATCTGCGAAAATGGGACCCTCGTGACTAAGCGGTCCTTTTGGGATACTCTAAATGAGTTTCGGAAAAATTTGGAAAATGGCTGGGTTTGGATTGATTGTAAATGCAACCGGGACCCAGGAATGGAAATGTCACCATCTTTCAGACCAGGAGTCTGATTGACGCGCCGTCTGTCGCGTTGGGTTCCTTTTGATGAGATAAAACTGTGGGATACATCAACTAGAGACTTTCTGATTGTTTATGTATCGAAAATTGACTTGAGGAGTGGAATCTCTTGGAATCGCGCATACTGTGTGCGGGAACCTTAGAGCTAGTTGCGACGACTATTGTACCGGAATCCAATGTGGGTTTGACAACAATGACTACTGTACCAGAATCCTCCATGGGTTCGACAATGTTGACTAATGAACTGGAATCCCCCATGGAATCGACAACGATGACAACTTTACCAGGATCCTCTATGGGTCCGACAGTGCTGACTTCTATTCATGTATCATGTGTGGGTCCGACAGAATAGTTGGTCCTATATCTTGTGTGGGTCTGGCAGCTTAGCTGGTCCTGTTTCTAGTGTGGGTCCGACAACATAGATGAATCAGTGACTACAACTGATCATCTCTATCACTCTACTAAAGATGTATACCTGTGTGAGATGATTCTTGACATTCAGTCATTTATCTTTGAGGTGATTGACTTTACTTCTTGTGTGGACTGGGTTGTTCTTGGGCTCGAGAACTAGAGACAAACTATGATTGATATCATAGGTATATGTATGGGCATATTCCTAAGTAGGGTTGGTTGATACTTCGTGGTTTTATTTTTTTTTGGTTTATCCTTTTTGGAATCTGGGATACCTTCATGATCTCGGGGTCCCTACTGAGTATCATTATACTCACCCCTGCACGGGCTATGCCCACACTTCTTTGTTTAGGTTGCAGACAATGGATAACACTTATTGAGGTAGAGAGTTGTAGAGATGGACGGTACCCGGAGGTGGACCACTTGGTGAGACGTACATGGAGCAGATGGACAGACCTGGGGTGCTGAGGAGGCCATCTGTACCCACCCTTCAGGTGGGATTCCCCGAGGATGACTCAGTAGTTGCTGTTTACCTTTCTGCAGTTGTACTAGTTTTACAGTTGTTCGTACTTTACTGTTGGGATTGTATTTCTGGCCCCTTTCCTTTCAGCACTTTATTTGGTATACATTTTTACTTAGTGTGTACTTCCAGTTGCATACTTTATTTTTTTTTGTTTACTTATTATAGGCAATGCCTTCCCTTTTTATCAGGATTATGCCTTTGGTGCTAGTCTCTAGCCACTGGCCAATGGAAGGCGGGCTTGGGGTAGTCACAACATGGGCCTTGAGGACGTGTCGTGACATGTATTGTACATAAGAACACCTTCCAATACATTATTTGGTTCATCACAATAAATTAAAAACCATTATACATTATAGGGTAATATAAACATAGGTTCGTTGAATAATATACTCTTCAATTACAAGAAGTTTTCATCAAATTCATTATCCAGTGGAACATGGATCCATTTTGAGTTAAGATACTGAATATACAAGATAGGACTCTAAAATTATCCCAAAAAAATAAACAATATAGAGATAAACCATGAATAATATTGATCTATGTAACACCCTGACCTCGGAATCCCGATGCTGGTGTATTATATTGATATAATTCTTCAATTACAACAAATAATATCCAAAAGGACCAATCAATTTTGTAGTGTATGAAAATAGATTACATTCATCAACCTTATATCACAATCCAAAACCAAAACATAGATAACCCTTTTATAAATCCATTATATTCCAAGATTAACCCTTCATATCAATCGCAATACACTTCTTGGCATTCTAGAAAAATAAATCACAAGAAAGGGGTGCTCTCAGATGCTTAGTATGGTAAAAAAATATAGTATAGATTTTCAAAAATAATTCTACCTTATTAAGACATGTATAAAACTACAACACAAGCCTTATAAATAGAAACATGAACAAAATATGTCAAGAATAAATCAAATATTTTCATTTAAACAATCACATGGATATTCTAATAGTGTAATAATCACATGTAATATCAATAACTAATATCAAAATGAGGGAATGAATAATATTTGAAATCATAATCATACCATCAAGGCCTCGGGCTAAGACCATAGATAAACAAACCATCAAGGCCTTATGTGAAGACACTAGCTTGTCTCATGAGACCTACCAATGCATCATTTGAATATAGAGGGCCCCTATAATCACATACTAGTTCAAAGAATTTATATTATGAAAGGCGTAAAACATAACATAATAATTTGTATTAAAACTAGTATATGAAATGTTAATACTTTAACCATAAACCATGAATGTTATCAAAATATCACATCCGCAGTAAAACAAATCATAAAACCTTAAATAAGATATGGATGATAGTATAATAATAAATTGAACTCAATAAGTCGTTAATTCCAATAAAATATTTTTACATAGATAAAAATAATAAAACAAAATAATTAAAAAACATTTAGAGAAATATCAATTTTATACATTGAAAATGGTACGCAATTATAATAGAAAACATTTCTTTTAAAAAAAATAACATTATTATCTTGTAGGGGAAGCTTCAAAACTATAAGAATTCATGATAGTTAAAATAGCCTCTCGCACTGTAAAAGTAAAAAAAATCTCTCCTTATTTTGTTAAAATGGTAAATAAAGTACCTCAAATGAGAAATGATGTAAGCATTCTTTTCAAAACAATTATAGTGAGTCAAAAGTGTGTAAAAATGAAATTAAATAATTTTCGATAACAATTTCAGTTGTTTAAAGAATCATTGATATGGATGATAATGATTTCCCAGTAGATACTTATGTAAAAATATCTCAGATAATAATGAGATTGGAAAATATACCCTTAACATCTACTTTCATTTTGTTGATGGTGCATTAACATCGTCTTCTTTAAGTTTAACTTTTTAATTTTTTAAAAAAGGGCTCCTTAGGATGGTTGTTTTCCCAAATATTGGCCTATATAATGAATTGGGGGATGTTTGGAGGAGAAGTCGAAATGTTTAGGCTAAGAAAAATGGATTTAGAGGTCTGAATTAAAGAGATGGAAAAGTGGCCTTTCATAATAGAGGTGAGAGGAACATTTGAATGATTTCAAAATATTAATTTAGAATAATTTTATTTTCAATTTAAAATAGGTAAAAGTTTATTTATTTAGATTATAATGTGATCATGATTTATATTTCACTCAAATATTAAAATTTTATGTGTTTAGATTATAAAATTAACCTTATCTTTTAGATTTGACACTTAGATAAATAGTTAAACTCTTACCGTGTCTTTTTTAGACACTATAATGTCAATATAGTAACTATAAATTTCTAAATGAACCCCAACTAGATAATTTATTAAATATTTGACATTATCCACGATATTTTTTGAATGATTATATTTTTATTACTTTTATATAATTTAATAAATTTTTATTTACATTAAAATATAATTTATGTTTATTTTAATACTATTAAATAGTGTCATTTTTCAGAATATTAGCATCAAAAAAATACTTAAAATAGGTCAATAATATGTATAAGTTATCTATAAAATTAGTGTATGTAATTAATTATGTCAAATTATATTTATTTTAATATTTTTTAAATCATATATTTGATATTTATTTAAAAATAATAATTTTCGCATCCCTACGGTGTCATCATTAATGGTAATTATTTAATCTCCAAAAATTATAAATAAATTTCTATAATTTAGGTAATTATTTTAAATTTCCATTTAATAGTTATAATAGATTTTATATCAGGTATATGTATATGTTAAAATTTTTCTTCTTATAAGAAATGATAGTGTGACATTTTGTCACATTAATTAATTGTAATAATATTCATGTAATATTAATGGAACATGGTCCATTAATTGGGTAAAATTTCAAAACATAGGTGATAAGGGTCCAATATAGTAATACAATAGGATTTTGAAAGATTTTATGATAATATTATAATGTCATTTTTACCTTTAATTACATGATTTATCCTTAAACGGGGTAATAAAATATTACTAAAATTTCTATTCATAAAATCTAATAAAAGTAACCTATTAACATTTTTTACCCAATAATTGAAAATATGGAATATATTATTTAAAATTTAAAACATATAACTTTATTTATTAATTTAAAAATAATCTCGTAGTAGGAATGATAACGAGTTTTAAATGAGAAAACATTGCAAAAGAATGAAATGTTTTTAAATCAAAATTCATGGTAAAATTAATACCAATTACCAATATAATATTAACTCATAAAAATATATTCTAATTTTATTTAAAACCATTCAATAATAAAATTTATCAATATAAATTATTTTTATGAAAAATGTTTGTTCTCAATTAAAATTTAGTATATTTTTATTATTCATTAAAATATAAAACTTATCAGAAAAATATATAAAAATTATCCAACGGAAATATTTATATCCCACCTCCAAATAAGAAGTTTATATTGCTATATATGTTATATAAAATTTAAAATATCTGGATTTAAAATGGTTTCTTAATCCAATGGCAACAAAACAATATTTTTTGAAATAAAATTTCTTTATCGAAAAAATGTAATATTTTCAAATATAAAGTCTAGAAAATACATAAAATGAATGATAAAATTATATGTAATATAATATAAATAAAATATTTTTAATAATATTCATAATTTCTAATTAAAATACTTGGTTATATATTATATTAAATAACATTATTTAATAATATATTGTTGTTCTATAAAACTGGGCTAGGCGTGTAATGCATTCCAACTTGTTATTGGGTGTAGTGTATGTATAAGATTGTGTTTTATAATAACCAAGAATTTAAAAAATAATATTTAATTATAAATATAAATATTATAATGTCACTAGGTGTTACAATTTCCACTCCATCAATAAGTTGTGTTCTTTTCATTTTAAACCATGGACCAAAAACTAGGGATTAAACATTTCAACACTGCTATTATGAAATACTAAATTAAAAAATGAGAAATGGGACATCTACTTGAAAATAAATAGTGGGAAGTATGAAGGTATCTAGTGATAACACATATAAGGGTTCCATGTTTGAAAAACCTGGACAAGAAAGAAAAATCAAACCATCATGTTCAGATGGAGAGTGATAGAGAAGATAGTCATAAAAAAAGTTATCAATCATAAAGTAAGATGTTGATAATGATATAAAGGACAATTTGATTGATCAAAAATGAATGTACATAATTATTTTTTGGTTATATAATTCTTTTCCTAGAGTGGATAAACTAATTTAATTCATTTACTAAGAACACAAGGAATAATAATTAATTTATATGTACGATTCCATATTTTAACTAATTTCTATTACAAACACATATTTAATTCGAAAAGACAATAAAAATAAAAAAATATTAAATTTATCTCATTCATATATGGTTCCAAAAAATAAATTATTCCACATATATCCTACCATTAAAATAAAAAAACTTCATTATAAACACCAGAACTTCACATAGGCCAGTGGTAAGTGATGCAACCTTATCACCCTTCGATTATAGGTTCTTGTCTTATAGCCTTGCCGGATGCAATGGGTTGTCACCAAACCTTTGGGATGTAATTTTCATAAAAAAATATTATTATAATTAAAATTGTAAGAAAATTTCTATCACTAAAAAATAATATCTAATTTTCATTTTAATACATTCCGACCTTTATAATTATCCAAAATACTTCTGTCCAAACTCACAGTCCAAAAATTTATAATGAATTTCACATAACAGAATGAAAATATTTTTTATTCACATATAAAAATTATGAATAAATTCATTATGTACTCTCTTAAAACAATGTAATACTCGAAATTTCCAAAAAAACATTTTTGAATTTTTTTATTCTTTATTATTCCTAATGTAAATCATATAATATTAGATATATTACATAAATACATGAAAAATTGTTAACTCCAACCATGATGGAATAAAAACCCCATTAGTCTATTCCAAGGTATTAAATTATATCTAATATAGATTATCCAAATAAAACATATCTTTATACCAACATCATTATATGGATATTAGAAAACAATTAAGGGTTATCTTTCTCTCAACCGTATATTTTCCAAAAACAAATTTAACTCGCAACTGTGTCACTTTACATTTTACTGTAAAATCTCAAACCCTTAATGAAATAATACTGTTTAAAGATGCTTATATACCCCATATTTTTTAATAACAAGTATATTGATAATAAATTATTCCAATAAAATATTTATTGAATCATAATATCAATCATTCCACTTCATATATGGCAGTATCAAAACATGAGCATTATATAATATCATCATATAGGGTATATTCCTTTGATTATTTTGATATTGATTTTCATAGTTCCCCATATCCATGAAGTATAATCATTGTACATTGGAAACCATTTACATTACATTGAAATCAACAACTTGGTGTACTTTTTCTACACACATATAACAGACTCACATTCCCTTGAAACATTGAACCGTGTGATTCTTTCTATAGTTAGAACATGTGGGAAAAAATTTATTTCCTATCTTCGATTTATTAATATTATTCACTATCATCCACTTTTTCTCTTGCTTCACTTAAAATACATAAGACCCAAAGAATTCATTGCTTATATTATTAACACGTGATATTATTTCCTCATATTTTGAGAATACATGGGTGACTACTTTACTTCAAACTTTTCTCTTAATACCATGAATTATATGATTTTTTTTACTCTTCGGTTCATGTTCACTATTGGAGATTACATTCCTTCTACTAGGGACCATTTAAATAAGATTGAATATATTAGATTAGCTTATAAAATTATGTAATTTAAATATCTATAAATATGATACAACACATAACATAAATTTATGGATCATAATTACTAGAATCATAAACATTGGTCATATTGAAGGAATCATTACATTTAAATCCAAAAAAATAGTAGGTAAATAAAATATGAATTATCCTAGAAATATACCCCAAGAGAGTCAATATGGGTGGACAGTAAGTCAGATTATCGTGTACTATGTTACACCGAGTCCAACCTAGAACACATTTTCAGAGTAAATACTCTGAAGCACATCTGTTCCAGAAAAATGTCCACTTGTATTATACAAAAAATGAGGTTTTTTGTTAGAATACCCACAAAATATTTAATTTTCCAAAAAAATTGGATGTTACTCTATAATTATTATAACGTCTATATTAGGTTTATTATTCATAATCTATTGTCTCTAATTCTTGTTATGAGGTTGTTTCAAAATATCATTTGACACAAACTGTAATGCCCTGACCCTGTAATCCAATATCCAGTGCATTATTTTAATATATTGGAATGATTTCATGGAATCAAATCCTAATGGAAAGATTAGTTAATCAGTCTTGGAAAATATATTACATTCAAAAAACATACATCACAATTAAAAACATAAACTACAACATAGATAGTCCTTTAAAAAAGTTGTTGTTATCCAAGATTAACCCAAAATATCAATCATAAAACACTTATTGGGATCCCGGGAAAATAAAACATAATAAAGTGGTGTGATAAGATGCTTAGTATAGTTATACAATATAGTATAATCATTCATAAGCAATCATAAACTATTAATTCAAGAAGACAACAAAAACACAAGACTTACAAACATGAACATGAACATAATATTTACCGAATTAAACAAATAATTCTATTTAAAAATTTACAAGTATATTCACCTTATTGATATCACATGTAATATTAATATATAATCTCATAATGAGGGAATTCATAATGGCAGACATCATAACCATAACATCTTGGCCTTCTTCCAAGACCATAAAAACCATACTTTCAGAACTATGCGTTAAGACACTAGTTTTTCTCATAAAACCTACCGATGAATCATGAATATATATAGGGAACCACAATCAATTACATAGTCCCCTAATTTTTTCTTATGAAATGGGAAAAACAGAACATAAAAATTTATATTAAAACCTGCATGCGAAATGTTAACACTTTAACCATAAAAAATAAATTGTATCAAAATAGAACATCCACATAAAAACATATCATAACACCTTAAATACAATATATAATAGTGTATCATAATAAATTTACCCCAATTAATCATCAAATCAATCAATGGATTTTCACATAGATGAAAATAATATAATAAAATAATTAAAAATCTTTTAGATAAATATCCCTTTTTATTTGAAAAAGTCACGCATTTACAAAATAAAACATTTCTTTTAAAAATAACCTTATATGGTTATAAGGTAAGATTTTTTAATTATAATAAATCATAAAGGACAAAATAGATGCTCATCCTATATACATTAAAAAACATAATTTCTGTAATTTTTTAAAATGATCATAAATTACCTTGTTAGGAAAACTATGGAAAGATTCAATTTGAAACATTTATAAAGATTCAAACATGGGTAAAAATAACATTAAAAAATTTACTAAAATATTTTGAAAAACATTTTATGAAACAGGGATATTGGTTATAAAGTTTTAATATTAGATTGATATGTATAAACATTCTTAGATAACACTGAGATAGATAAATATACACTTAACTTGTACAATCCTTTATTCGAGGATACGATATCCACATCTTCATAGAGTGTCTCCTTTTGATGTGAACAGATGTACTCTATAGGATGAGGTTCTCCCTCATGTGTGGCCTCTTGGTTGAAGTGAAAATTTTTTGGAGGAGAAGTGGGAAGGGGTTTTCTGATCCAAAGGGATTTAAAGGTGTGAATTAAAGGGAAGGATAAATTTCCTTTCATAAAAGATGTGAGGATATGTTTTAGAGGATCTTAAAATATTATTTTATTATAATTTATTTTCAGTTTCCAATAGATCAAATGTGATCTATTTATAGGATACGATGATGATGAGTCTAAATACTCTTATCCAATAAATTTTAGACATGTTTAATTCCTAAAATTATCTTTACCTTTTGGATTTAACCATTATTAAAACAATTTAACTCTTATCATGTCTTCTTGTATTTTTTCACTATATTGTTAATATAGATATAATAAAATACCAAACGAACCAAATTGGTTCCATTATGAATATTTTAAAATCATCCATGTTATTTTTCATAATCATATATTTTATTACTTTTTTATCATTTAATAAATTAGTATTTATTTTAAAATAACATTTATATCAATTTTAATATTATTCAATAATTTGATTTTTGAAAATAGAAAACCATTAACAATAATTTAAACCTATACATAAAATATATCACTAACATTATTAATTTATCTATAAGTTTTTTTTCTCATTAATTAAGTCATATTAAATTTACTTTAGTATATTTTAAATCATTTAATTGATATTTGTATTAATAAAATAATTCATGCATCAGTATTGTGTCATTGATAATTGTAATTATTTAATATTTAACAAAAGTAAATAAATTTATATAATTTATTTCATTATTTAATATTCTTTGGTACTATTTATAATCAATTTTATCTTTTAGATAACTCTATATTAATGTTTTTATACATATAAGAAATGGAAGGGTGACATTTTGTCACGTTCATTAATAATAATATTATTTATGTCATATTCAAGTAAAAGGGCACATGAAATTATTAAATTTAGAAAAATTGGTCATAAGAGTCTAATTTTTTCATGAAATTTGATTTTTGTAGCTGTTAGGGTAATTTTATAATATTTTTTTACATTTATTTCCCTGATTTACCCTTAACCAAAGAAATAAAAATTTACTAAAGATACTATTCATAATATCTGTAATAATAAAAGTAACATATTAACATAATTTGAACCTAATGATTCAAAATAAGGAATCCATTTTTCAAAATTTAAATCATTGAAGTTTCAGTAATTAATTTAAAATTAATCCTATTGTCAGATTGAAAAACGTGTTTTTTGAAGTTAAAATATAGAAAAAGATTGAAATGTTTTCACATCACAATTCATTGTAAAATAAATTCCATTCACCAAATTTATATTATTTGGTAAAAATATATTCCTTTTTCAATTTAAAAATATTTAGTAAAACAATTTATCTTAATATATTATTTCAATGAAAAAAAGTTGTTTTCAAAAAAAAATTATATTTTTAAAATTATTCAAAAAATAAAATGTATCAAAAATTCTCAAAAATTCATTCAAAGTTCTATTTTATATCCATATTCCAATGAAGAATATTATTTAGTTAAATAGAATATGTAAATCATTAAAAAACAAGATTTATGTTGGTCACTCCATAAAAAGGTGGGAAACTGCTTTTTTTTTAATACTTGTTTTTTTATGAAAAACAGAATGTTTTGATATATCATGTCTATGAAATACATAAGATGAATGTTAAAATTAATTGGAATATATATTTAAAAAAAAATTTAATACTATTTTAACACTATGATAAGGGCTAGGTAATATATTATGTTAAATAATAATATTTTATTAATATATTATTGTTTGGTAAAACCAGCCCTTCTATGTAACTAAAGACAACTCAATGTTGTGTGTAACATAAGCATAACATAGTGTTAAATAAAAATACATAAAGAAAAAAAATCAAATATTTTTTTAAATGAAAAATTTATAATATAATGGGGTGTTAAACTCATAGTCACGGTGGTTGGTATGGGAAAATATCCAATACCCATCATCATCTAGGGATATTCTCACATACCCTCTCTTGAGATTATACGACACAAAATGAAAACTTTTTTCAACAAAAATTACCAATTTTTAATTTTTTTTATTGTTTATCTTTTTTAGGGTATATAGTACAAATATTATGTGATCCTCATACTCTTTCATCCTATTTGAATAGATCAGAATATATTTTATAAAAACTTCTACAAACTGATTATTGAATTCTATAAATATACTATTAATTAATAAAATCAAGATAGAGGGGGGAATTTGTAAGAAAAAATGATATAAATCAATATTCTTAGTAATTATACACAGTATAAAAGTATTTTAATGGGTATACCTTCTTTATTGAACATAAATTGATGATTTTAAATATAGTTTAAATTATTTAAAAATTATTTATCATCGCACTATTGATTATATTGGTTATAATTAACCGGTAGAGGATGCATGATCTTGATCATGATCTTTTTTATGTCCCTATAATCACTGTGGAGCCGTATCAATCTACATTTATTTTTTTAAAAATAGAACACGTGCACCCCCTGTTTACACACATGGCTAGATGAATACCTTTTCAAGGTTCTCTTGGTGTTTCTTTTTCAATTATTGTAACTCTATCAAAGCCATTCTATAGGGATTTTTTGAGAAACATATAAAACCTAGTAAAAGTCAAATTATGAAATCATCTTCTGTATTTAGTAGAATACATGAAAACTCATTTTGAATGAAAATAACAAATTCCCTCACAATACAATTATAATATATATATATTTTCTCATCAACCATTTTACATAAAAACCAATTTTTATTTTGATTTAAAACCAACATAATGGATGTGATTTACATATAATTTTCTAATTTATTATTGAACTTTTAAGTGATAATATGTGGGTTTTGAGTATCAATCATGAATTACCTTCTTCTGAAATAAATGCGGGGATTTTTTTGGGATGTACAATCAAATCCCATGATAACATCAAAATCTAATATAGTTAGAATAACATGATTTCAAAAAATAATATTCCCAAATATATTATCCAGATAAGAATTAAAGACATAAGATTAATTCATCATAAAATTTTGTATTTTAAATTATAATTATATATCAATATATTTTTTGGAATCTTTATAACCATAGATAATTTTTCAGATATTTAAGAATGGGTAGATCTAGAGTCATATAAGAAATTATTCATTCTATAGTGGATTGAAAGTGTACCTTTCCCAACATCGTTCTCTCACTCATCATCAAGAATAGTGATCACATAATATTTTACTTCATTTCTAAGATTAAAAGGTTGTTGACATTGATCAATGACATATAGAATAAAATTTAGGCATTGGTTTTCATAATTCACATACTCTATACACTTGAAACACGTGAGTGTGGGTGGGGTATTAAGGGGACCTTTCTCTATGTTCATAATTTTTCATTTTATTCCCATCACATTAGTAATCAACTTATAAATGACATTTATCTCCAAAAATAAAACATTTAGTAGTCACCTTGTGAAATTTTTCTCCAAATTTTATTCAGAACATTGGGCATAAAGTAATGATAATATAATTTTCTCAATGGTTTTTAGAGATTAATTTCATTTCTATCGTTATTTTCATATAAGAAATAAAATCAATGGGTAACCACAATCATAATTTCTACCTTGATAGGATGAAGATTCATTTAATCATTGCCTATAAAATATGTTTTGGAAATTTTATATTGGATAACCAGTTTTAAGCCACTTCAGAACTGATAAACCATACATTTTGGTTAGATGATAGTGCCAGAAGTGTACCAAACAAATCTGGAAACATTTACAACATTTGTACTCGCAGAATCATTCACATTATTCATTAACTCATGAAATTCCTTCATTATTTTCGTGTGAGGAATATAATAAATTTAATTATTGTAAAATATGTTCTTAAACTCATCATATTCCATATTGTAAGTATCATATTTTAGAATCATATTTTAGATATGATTACCCCATCGATCTACATAACCTTCCAAAGGTTTTACAAAAAAAGGTGATGTTTCATGCTTCAAACATTATAGAATGGAAAATATATTTTCAATGGAATTGATCAATGGTTTTTAAAATAATATATCAGATGAAACTCAAAATGAAGGTGGTTATATCTCTATAAATTACTCAAGAGAATATTCTTCTATCCTTTTCTTATTTGGATGATCTAAATGATTCAAAACATTAGAAATTTGAGTTAAAATAGAAAATAGATTTCTTCATCCTTATCCATGGATTTATTTTTTATCATGAGGAAAATATTTTCATTTTCCATCTCACTCATCAATAACCTGGTATTTTTAGGTTTCATTCATTTACTAAAACAAAAAATCATTGTGGAAAAGTGAATAATCATAGTGGGTATCCACATAATCATGAAAACCCATCTATATTTTTTCAATATCATAACACCTTATTATTAATTTATGGAAACATAGGTTTATCCAAGTTCATTAAAATTAATAATTTATTTAAATCATTTTTGTTGGTTTGTAATGTTTTTATTAAATTTTAAATCATATCCCATTGTAGTGCCAAATGATTCTACCACAGATAGAGTTTTTATACACCCTGTGACAATTAAGTACATATCAATTTACCCTTAAATATTTATTACCCCTATGTACCTATACTCTAAAAGCACCTATACGTGTGGTGTCCATATATGTATGTAATTTATTTCAGGCCACTCACTGAACAAATGTTCCCAAATATAAGGATATTATCTTATACATTAACACTTGCTTAGAATTATCCATGGAATTATCCATAGAGATATCATTTATGTTTTTTAATCCAAGTTTCCAAAGGTTAACTAAACCATTCTTTGATACCCTTTTTAAGGTCCCCAACTTCCCATAGATTAATATTTCATATTAGGATATGTATATTCATTATATAAAAAACGTTCACTCTAGAATCATTATTTCAAGTTAAATTGGAAACATAGATGCATAAAAAGCTATTTAATATGTCAGAAACATTATCTCCTCAAACTATCTACATAACTAAAACTATTACAACACATATAATTTATAATTCACTTTATTATAACCTACAGAAAAGGAAAATAAGAAGGGGTGAGGTTATACTCTCAGTAACGGTAAACAAGGGATACATCAATGATCACATAATAAAAAAATGATCATAATATTATTATACCCAGATATTAGAATTTGGAATGAATACTTAGATATCATATATCTAAAACTGGAGTCATGATGTAAATCATTGTTTTCCAGATGTCATTAATCACATCAGAATCAAAGAATATGATCCGTGAGATCATAAAATTAGCCTATAATGTTTAATTGTTGCATACATATAAGCATTGAGAAAAAATTCCATTATAGTCAATGAATGTATATAAAACTATCAAATATGAATGGTGTGACACCCCAAATAAACATATTATTCATGATCCACTACCAAAAATATCATAGTGGAAAGTACCCATTGCTGAATTGGGTTCACTCCCATATCTAGTCCTATTTATTTCACAAGTTATCAATATTTAACCAATAAATTGGAGGGATATATAGGTACCACCATTCAAAAAATGAAAAAAATATTATTTGTGCTACAAATCATAAAAAAATAATTATATAAAAACCCATGAAAGTAAATGTGTTTCAAAATCTCTTCAACTTATCTGAAAAGATTAAAATAAATAGTTTTCGAATAACTTTCCATAATATAATAACTCATAGAGATAAAAAATTATTTATAAATTTTATGTCATTAAAACATCAAGAGAGAGAATAAATATGTTATCATGGGATCATATCCCTAGTAAATATAATGTCACAATAAATTAATTGATCAAATATAGATGTAGTTTTTGAATGATAAATCAATTGGAATGTTTCATAAGGAAAATATTCTTTCAATAAAAAATAACCTTAATATTTTCAAAATACAAATAATATTTATGAAATAAGTATATTTGATAAAAAATGAATAATTTTTATGGAATATTCATATAAAATATATTATAGGATTACTTTAAATTATTTCCATTCCATTCACTTTAAAATACATATTCCATTCACAATTTTGATAAAACCCAAAGAGCTTTTCAAGAAAATCCATAAGAAGATTCATTTTAGTACACATTTAATAAAACCAAATATTGGTGTTAAATAATTAAATAATAATATTGTAAAAATAAAAATATGTCTAAAAAAAATTAGAAAATAGGGATGTGGAAGAGAATGGGTTTTCGACTAAAGAGAGAAATAAATACGATATTCCTAAAAACCATTATTTAGGAATCATTAATTCATATTGAGTGGAAAATAAATGGAATAGTTTTATTTTAATAAAATAATAATATGAGAATAAAGTTAATGATGTTCTTGGGATATATTTCATATTATTTCATTAACAAAAATAAAATCATAAATAGTCTTGAAAATTACGAGATTGTAACATCAATGCTTTACCACCTTTTTATCATTTGAATTGTAGGACCCATTAATGAATTATATCATATGAATCTATAAATATTATGTAAATAATTTTATTCATAATATAACATTTCACTAAGGAACTATATACACCTCATTTTAGAGGATAGGTTTATAACAAAACATATGTCCTAAGGAAGGGAATTTCAGACAAAAAACCCTTACCTTTATCATTATCATATTTCATACATGTTTGAACAAACAATATAACAAGTATATGTTTATTATACATATATTAATGAACCATATTTATATATAATACCATATATAACTTAATTATTACCATTTATTACCTATTTATTAACAATTAATTTTAAAATCATGTTTTCGGTAATAAGTACATTCTTTTTCATTTATGTTTTGATTTAGTATTTTTGGTCCACTAAAAAATTTTTTTTGTTTTAAATTTATATAATACAAATTTATTAAAACAAAAGATATATTAATTATATATGTATTTATATGAACCCCTAAATTTTAAAATTAAAAATTAAATACAACATTCATGAAGTTGGTAGGTTGTCTGTATGCACGAATGTTGTTTCCATTTTTTTGATGGATGAAATGAAATAAAAGTATATAATATATTAATATTATATAATCATTTTAATATCTTATATATAACTTATATTCATCAAAATTCCCATAATTTTGTTTTATGTTAAGAATTGGTGAAAAAAATCTCAGCACTTTATGAGGTTGTATCCATTGTACACACGAACAATGTTATCAGATCCCAAAAAAATGGAAACCAAGAATTTATGTGTGATATTATAATTATATAAGTATAATAATATCACAAATATAATATATAAATATATATATATATCTTATCTTAATCATTATATACATTTTTGTAAGTTAGGGATTTTAAAGAATACCATGATTTTTTTGGTTGGTAGTCTACTGTACTCAAGAAAATTGATTTCATATCCCATTTGATGTAAGAGGATGTAGATTTATGTTTTGAAGTTAACAAAATAAAATATTAGTATATTATAGAAACTATTGTTATTAAACCATACTAATTGAAAAATATATGTAGAAGGTGGATGAAAAAATAAAATAGACGCTTGGTTGAGCACAATATCTCTTCTTCAGACAAAACCCTTCAGTAAGAACCAAAAGGATTCATTGGATGGTTTTTCTATAAAAATACAAGATATTTATGGAAATATAATTAAGAAATATTTTTTAAGGTGTTTTCTAATCCACATGATATTTATTGTGTAAATAGTAGTTGATAAGGGGTATCCCTTAATACGCGAGGTGACTGTTACACTTTTAATTTTTAAAATGAAAACAGTGAACCAATGTTTCTCACTTGAAAATATTAGAAAAAAGGTAGTTGGAAGAAGATTATATGTTATAAAGTTATATATATATAAATAAAATTGTTTTTGGAATGTGTTTATATGTGACTAGTCACTTATATATATTTTATTTTAACCCTTGATAAACTCGTTTTATGAATAAGTATAGTAATTAAATTTTTATAATTTTCCTATTAATTTTGGACAAAAACTAAGTCTACCCTATAATAAATTAAAAATAATTATTATTAAAAATAAATAATCTATTTTTAAAAATATCATTTAAATAACTGGTAAAATTAATATAAAATTAATTTTACAGATGTGACAAGAATGTTGTTTTGAAGAGAATATTATGTTCAAAAGTTTATAAAGTTTTCATATCTAAATTCAATATAAATTTTATCCCAATAATGTAAATTTTATTTAATTAATAATTATACATTATTTATATTTTATGCACATTTTAAAACATACTCAAACATTTCTCTTCATTAAATGCACGTGTAGAATTCAATAGAAACATGTATTTTTCACTATTCATCAAAAAATTATACTTTCCTGAAAAATACAAAATATTAAACCAAAGAATACTTTTACACATGTATTTAAAATATTATGTTTATAATTTATAATAAATTTTTATCATTTTTTCATAAATTATTTTCATTATTTTTTTAATGATATTAATAAAGTCGTTTTTTGAGGAAATGGAATTTTTAAACCATACAAAGACATTACCAAAAATTAAGTTATTTTTAATCAATATGATTTCCTTATATAAAATCATTATACATAATATTTTATATTTTTATATTTCTATTAATTATATAATGTATAATTACTTGGTAATAATTGTTATTCATAAATAAAAATATCAGAATTTTATGTGGTTTGTTAAAACATGATGTTGTGGGTAACACATGCTATCAGATAAATTAAATTTATTCGGTAAAATTTATAAAATATAGTTTTTCAATATTATGAATAATTTACCATTCTAAATCAAATCAATATATATCACAAATTATTTTTAATTATATGTTAGTGTGAGAATAATATCTCTGATAAATCTTCTCTTTAGTTCGATGATATTTTCCACAAATTCATCATTCCAAATGAACATAGTTCCCTTTTAACTAAAAATTTTGATTGGGTTAAAACCCAAGATAAATTATATATAAATATTCAATAATGTATATCCAATTCATGAAAACTATGGATATCAGTCACATTGGTTGGATTTGGCCTATTCTTGATAGGTTTCATTATTCATGGATCAACCGATATACCCTCACTTGATATTATATGACATAATAAATGAATATTTTGGTATCTAAAATTAAAATTTTTTAAATTTATAAGATAACATATCATTTATTAAGGTCTCATGTAATAATATTATTTTATTTTAATTCTCTTAACTACCCATAGATTATCTATGAATATCTTCTACAAATATGACTTCAAACAGATCAATGTATCATCAAAAGACTCAATTCATTATGTCCATGAAGATATTTGGAGAAATAATGTGACCATGACGCATCACTAAAAATTCATACTTTTTATATGTTATATAGAATCATTTCCTAGGTATGTCTTCACTTTTGGAAATTTATTGATTATATGCGGATCAATTATCTCTCATGTAAAATTACTAACATTCAAATTACTAATCGAATAAATAATCAATACAGGGAAGTGTATAAGTAATCTTCATTAAGAACATGTTTAGTTAATAAAAATAAATCTAATGATACATTAGTCCTTGATTCTTGTAATTTAAATAAATAATTGGACCCCATAGAGATTCACTTGGATAAATGAATCCATTATCTTAATTAATTGAGACTATCTTCTTTTATTCATAAAAATCAATATGGGTAATCCTATATAGAGCCTTCAATGTGATTATAGCAGTCGGTATGCATTCTATTGAAAACCCACCATCATGAATACAATTATTACTAAGAAAATATCCCATAAATTATTCAAAAAACACCCACATAATTGTATCTTCATTTATGTTGAGTTTCATTCCATCAATTTGAGATAAATACACCATTTTAATAGGAATTAAGACCCATGTAATCGTTGTGATTCCCATTGGATGTTCATACTTATCATTGAATTAGAAGAAGTTCATAGGAAGGTTTAAAAAAATTGACATCCCTTACTCAAAATTTTAAATGAGAAATAAGTAATTATCTCCAATACATAACCAAAATAAATCCAATTTCATATAAGGAGAAAATAATATTATTTTCAAGAATCGCATTCCATCATACAAATGTTATGGGAGAATCATATATTTGTAATGTGATTATTGAACCATTTTGTGATTTCAATAGTAATTCATTAATTAATCATTAATTTAGTGCCTTTATACAAAAAAATCATTTGATAAAAAATGCTGGGAATATTTGCAATAAAAAAACCGTAGTCATTCTATAATGGTGGGAAAGTATACATTTTACCACTTCATTATCATACACAATATCAGAAATAGTCATCACAAGAATGTTCCATTTTTATCTACTCTTAAGAAGTTTTTTATGTCATTAATAATCATTAACAATATAATTTGAGATATTTTTATATTTTCAATAATCCATGCAATTAAAACACTATAGTATAAGTGGTGAATTTTGTGGTTAATTCATTCCATAATTAGTTATCTTCTTCTTCCCATAACATCAACATTATTTTCCAAATATATTTCCTTCAACACAAAAATAATATTTTATATCCACAAAATAATATTTCCACCATGATTTATTCCACACATTTAGCATAAGATAAAGCTCTTATTTTTCGCTATATTTTGATTAAACAATTTTTATAAAAACTGTTAGAATAGTTGGGTAATGTCTATATCCATTTCAACTTTGATATATAATCAAAATAATACTCATTATAAATACTAATTTATCTTATAGATAATATCCCATGGAGACATGGTAGTAGTCCATTGAATAATTGATCAACATTATATTTTGTTTGGATGAAATTTTTAGAATCATACCTCACAATCCCTGTAAAATAAGTCTCAAAGGTATTAATGGGATTATCATCCATATTCATTATCTCAAGAAATACATTTTCTTTTTTAGATGATCAATTTGATAGTGTTATTTATTTAAATTTTATGTTTTAATTTCTTCCAAATCTATGGATTAAATATATTCTCATTACATTCTAATTATCAATATATTCTATCGTCGATGTGGATGACTTTCCAAAGAATATAAAAACAAATAACTATTTCATGTTATTATATTTGTGGAACTAAATATATATTTATATTGATACTGATCAATTTCTCAACATGTAAGGGATTAGATTACCCACTAAATGATGGTGGATGATATCCATGGAGGACTCAACAAAACATTATTCACTTATTTTCATTTTTGAAGATCAAAATATATTTTGGGATGGATAACATATATTATTCATAAAAATGAGATTATTTATTACCAAATCCCTTATAATTTGGTTTCATTTGAGGAAATTCATTTTATGTTTCATCACATTAATTATTAACACTATTCCTTTAAGTTATATTCATTGAATAAAATAAAATAACATAGTGGGGACAAAAATAATCATATTGAAAAGCTATATAATCTTGGAAAATATTTTATAGTATGTTTAAATAATCATACATACATTTCAATCAAATAAATCCATGTTTTATCCTAGGTAATTAATGGTTATATTCTATTTAAGAACATTATTATGGTATATAATGAAAAATTTACATAAACCAATCATGTCAATGAGGATGGTCAAACACGATATGTAATAGGGGAACACTCACCATGAACTAGAATGATATTCGATATACATTACTAACACTTATTAGGGTTTCTGTGCATAGATTCATCTTTTCCAAAAACTGCATATACTTTTAGTATCTAAAAAGAGCTATTTTCCATTTAAAACCACACTATTTTCCATAAAATTATCTTGTAATTTATCATATACACTAGATTATATTTAGGTTTCTCAATAAATTTTATTTATCATGGATTCGAAAAGTAAATAATGAATAATGTGATACCAAATATAGTGATCAATAATTTTCATTAAAAAAATAACATCTTATTTGATTAATATTACATAGATAACATAATGATCCAATAAATTATCACATAGGTTTATTGTATTTGTAAATTTTGATTCATAGAAAACTTATTCATAAGATATCTAAATCATGTCCCACTAACATATTCAATACTAACAGCCTTTTAAAGAATTTCCACCTTAAAAACTTTTTTCATAACCTATCTAAAATAATCATAAGAAAAGTTGATTTTAGATTTTAAATATTGTTAAATTATAGATATGTTAAAGGTATCATTATAATAACATGTGAATAATGGTATGAGAATAACAAATAAAAATTTGAAAAACCATAGCCAAAATATCAAAGATCATAATAAAGAGCAATGGAATAAAATTTGAGAGTCCATATGTCATGAATCATAGTGGAATCAAAGACCATGAACCATT
Organism: Viscum album; assembly: GCA_963277665.1. NCBI lineage: Eukaryota > Viridiplantae > Streptophyta > Magnoliopsida > Santalales > Viscaceae > Viscum > Viscum album. The sequence continues at coordinate 112,906,970 of OY728151.1, forward strand.
AGAGAATGTTGTTATACTAATAAACAGGTTTGTGTCAAACACATAAGTATAGAAAATAAATTCATTTTTCAAGTATCAAAACCAAGGAAATTATAGTGGATTTAGTTAACTCCCAACTCCTACATATCCTTAATCATGTTCCACTCAAATGATTATCATAGTCGATAGAGTCACTTAATTAACTGATTTTACTTCCCATTATATTCCTTGTTATCTCATGATATATCCATCAATACACATTTCATTGGAGGGATATTTAATAATGGGACATCCCATGACATAATGAAAACAATAATTATTTGTTCCATAGTATTATAAAATTTTCATCATACCATGACCCATGAAAAGTAAATGTGTTTTATAAATATTTATTCATTTATTCACAACAAAACTCGTGGAAAATAATCAAATTTCATAAAGGTTTCATCAAAACATAATTAACATGTGGGATTTTTTTAATATAATAATAAATTATTCAAAATAATAATAAATAATAAATATAATTATTTTTTATTGTATCATTGGATAATATCCATATAAAGTCATAATTAATATAAAATGATTCCATTATAGTTGAAAATTATATTAAAAAATCATGGAGAATTTCTTGAGAAAAATACTAATTTTAGAACTTTTTATTTAATATTAAAATATATCCAAGGTAATAAGGAAATAATTTTCATTTAAGAGAACCATGTACTATTATAATAGAAAATTCAAATAGTTAAGTGGTCAAGTGAGCAGTAAATTATTTTTATACCATTTTTTAAAACAACTATTCATTTCTAATTTTCGGGGATAATTAATTAGTAAATAATTTGAAAAATTACTTGAATAATTCTTTTAAACCATTTTGTGAAAATTAGTTAATGGGTAAAAAATTAATTAATTAACCATATGATAATATTTATATATTTTTGAAACAACTTTTCAAAACATGGATACAGAAGTAAAAATGTTTTATTCTGAAGAGATAAATAATGTTTTTATTCAATAAATACATTATTTTATTATATTGATTTACTAAAGTAATGAAAAATAATGGAAGCCATAAAATTTATAGGAATTGTTCAAAGAGAATAAAATTAATGGGTTTATTAAGTGGTCGTTAAAAAATTCAATCAATGGAATGTAGATCATAAATAATCATATTAAAAACGTACAATTAACCTAAACCCCACAATAAATGTTTAATATTCATTTAAAGTTATATAAACTCATTTAAAATAATATTATATTTATAATATTTATATTTTATAATATTAATATCATATATTAACCATTTATTGAACATCAATACTCATTTAATAATAATTCCTTATTAAAATCATCATTTATGGGTGTTAAATATTTCGTTTTTGATGAAAACATGGGTTTTGTAGTTTTGGTCCTTAAACATTTATCATGGTTCCATAATATCCATAATATTAATCATGAAATAAATTTTTGATATTTTAATTACATATATAAATAGTTTAATTTTTAAAATGTTGAGTTATAAAATGAATTAAAATATTCATTGAGACAGTAAGTCTTTTATACTCATGAACACTGTATTAACTATTCGTTGGATAGAATGATGGATAGTTATATATTAATGAAAAATTATATAAATATTTTTAATTAATATATATAATATATTTTAATTTTTTCTAACCTTATTAAAATCCATGTGATGGGGATATAAAAAATGAATCTAAATGCTTCGTGGCAGTGGTAGTCCACACGTACACATATGCGACATAATAATTTTCAACAGATGAGAAGATAAGAAATATAATATAGTATTTTAAATATACATTCGTAATTATATAATAAATATCATATATAACCATAAAAAATCATTATTTACATATATGAATTGCGGTGATCAAAAATGAAATATATCAATATTTGGAGGCAGTTTTCCACGCCTCTATACGAGTGATACAATCACTTCCCATTTGATAAAATAAAGGCTGGATTATAGTAGTCACATAATCATAATATCATTTTAGTATACTTAGGACAAAAAATATTATATTATGATATTATTCAAATAAATGGAAGAGGTTAAAGAATGAATAAATTAATTGAGTTGGGGTATAATGATTTCAACTTCTTCAGCATGCCTCTTTTAGATACATTATGATTGTTACTTGGAAGGGATTCTCAAAATGAATAGAAAAAATAATTAATTTATAGTGAATCATAAAAAGGATTTTTTAAGGATTTGTGAGAGTGATATGGATCAATGTAATGAAAATAATATAAAGGAGTGGTGTCTATATATAAGCCATTGAGAAAAAACACTTAAAATTTCATAAAATATTATAATATTATAATGTAATAATCAAGAAGAAATTATCCAAATGAAAATTTACTAAATAATGGTAAATGGTTAGTTTGATATATTCTATAAAGTTGGATTTATAAATTTTTAATTGGGAAACATACCATTATATACTGGTTTAATGCCACTGGAAAACCTGTTTAAACCTTAACCAAAGTTTTGTTTAATATTTTTAAATTTCCTTATGAAAAAAATAGAAGTAGATTCATTTCAAAAATATTAAAAGATTATTCAAAAATGATATCCATTTTATCAAATTCAATTTATTGTTTTTTCATGGTTTTATTTGAAATTAAATCTTCAATACATGATGGAAAGGCATTTTCCAAAAAAAAAAATATATTTATACAACGTTTTTATATCGATATCAATCATTAAATTAATTATAATGACCTTATTTTTTATTAATTATATAAATTAACTGATTATACATTTAAAATAATATTAAATGATCATGGATATATTTAAATTCTTCAATCAAAAAAAAATTTCAGCAAAAAATTTTAATTTCACTATTCATTGAGAAATCAATGTTTTAGGTTATTCCAAAAAAAATCCCCCTAGGAAAATTTTTTCATACTATTTTTAAAATTATGTAAAATTTTCATATACATTTTTTTAGTGGGGAGAAAATAATATTTATTATTATCCCATAAAATGAAATGAAATTCTTTTTTCTAGAAAATTGAATTTTAAAATATATAATGAAAAGAAAAAAATTGAATAGTTATTTATATATATATTCATTATCTAAAATTCATATAATTTGTTTCAAAAATAAATTCATATTCACTGAAAAAATATAGTGAATCTATTTTAGTGATATAATATATAACAGTTCATATTGACTTGGGGTTTCACGTATCACAAGTTATCAAAGAAAAAAAATTTATTTTCAACGAAATGTATCATTAAATATCATGATGTTTCCCAAACATAGCTATTATGGGTGTTTTCCATTCACATAAAAAATAATCCACAGAACAATCTATATAAAAAATAAATGTAAATATCGTAAACTAGGGTGTTAATATTATAAACCCATGATATAATACATGGTTTTAGACATTAATGTTTTATCCATCTCTTCATAGTACAAACAAGTTCGAAACACCGACCTATGTTATAATGTGAAAATTATGATGATATATACCTTCTCATGAACACCCTCACATAGGGATTAACATGTCATAGATATGATACTATATTCACATAGGTCTCATTACGACATGTTTATAATCCATATAATATCACACCACTGAGATAGCCTTAATCCCATTCACACTAAAACTAATCCTATAAGGCTCTAAAAACTCGACCAACCCTAGATTACCTATATAGGATAAATACCACTTTATGAAATTTTTAATTGGGGAAGAAATTTGTTTCCATGGACATATAAATGATATAAATTGTTCTAATGAATATTAAATTCCATCATTGACTAAATTGTATAACTATTATAGATCAGAACCTTCCATCACAAAGAAGGGTCTTCAGGCACCTATACAGCATCCAATAAGGCTTACTATGGTTGTAATCCACTAACAGCCATACTACACACTTTTAAGTTCAATTTAAAACCTAAAATAATATCCACCAAAATGTATAACATAAGAACACCCCTAAAGGGTTCTGGACATCCAATGAAAACAATTATAAATAGGGCCTCAAACATTCATATTTTTGGTGAAACAAACTAGTGCACAAGGTCAGTCATGGTCATGGAAAAGTGTCCATATTATTCAATCAACCCGAATTTTGGTAATAAAAAATAATATTGAAAATTAAATTTTTCTTCACTTAAATTATATAAATTTTCTAATTGAAAACATATCAACCACCTTAGTGGAGAAAACATATACCTCACACATAAATAAAATGCATACATACCACAAGGTAAATTTTGAAACCCACCTTTCTCATTATTTCGCTCTAAAAAATTATTTTAATAGAAAAATAGGAGATTCCAATTCATTTATATAAAATCACATGATCTGTCCTAGCTCATGTCACCAATTTAGTTCTTATCTAACCTCGTACATCACATAATAAATATTATATAAAATAACATTTCAATAAATAATTTTTATAAAACACCAAAACACTATATCTGATAGATTTAAAAACATGTATCCATGTTACAACAAAAATAGAATAAATATAACGCTAATGGTCTTCCCCAAATCATTGTTCATGTACAATGAAAATTATAAAAAAAATCCAAATAAAATGGAAATAAAAATTAAAATTGATAAAAAAATTAAAATTTCAAATACTGAAAGAGCTTGCTGAGACATTAAAGAACCATGTGTTGAATGAATCTCAAGACTCCCTCATTATACAATTGAAAAATTTACCCTAAAAATTATGTTATTCCCCCATGATCTAGTAGAATCTATAATGAAATCCAAGGTCAAATAATTCATAATTATAAATTAGTATAGAACGATTCACATGGGGATCACTGGAGGAAGGATATCAACAAAAATTATTATGTTAATTTTCCAATAACACCCCCTTGAAGGGAATTGAAGTGTTTTAAGTATGTGGTAGGTATACAACTCAAGATAGATTAATATATTGGGGTGGAGTGTCTCCCCTTATTAATAATTCATGCAGGTTATTTAAAATGAACCATTTTAAAAGGACTCAAGATTTAGATTCATGCTTGTAAATTTTTTTATAGGTCGGTGCCAAAGCGTCATTTTATTATTTAATGAAATGAACTCTTTAGACTAGGTAGAGGGAGACCCATTACATATCCCGAAGTCCCAAGGCCATGTGGCCTGAAAACTAGGCTTTAAATCCCATATTTTGGCTCAAAGGGCCCCTCGGTGAATAGTACTGCTACAGTACCCATGCTACTACAACCCACGCTACAGTACCGCCGCTGCTACAGTTCATACTATAGTGCCTCTACCACTACAGTGTCACTACAGCTACAGTTCTGCCACTGCTACAGTACCAAAAAAATTATTCCCTATCCGGATATGATCATGGGTCTTTTGGATGCTATTTAATAGCATGTACCACTGGGGAACATGCTCGTTGGCATGCTTGTAAAATACATAAGACTACTATTTGGTTTGTTATACATATATCAATCCATGTCACACATCATGGATTTGTGAATTACCAAAAATTTCCCTAACACTGTGTACACAAAAACTTATTTCCTGATTTCCTCTTAAGAATATTATTATTTTCACTTAACCTTGTGAACAAATCATGATCGTTAGATAACAAATTAGGAACACCACAATAATATTTGGTTTTGAATTTTTTCCCCTCAACCATGAACACTAAAATATGATTACAGGCTAAAATAATCTAAAACATTTAAAATGTAGACGAATGAACCTATGTCTGTATTTTGAACCCGTATCACCCATCAATCTCGAAAACATATCATAAATAAGGATTTATGGTGTATTATATCTAATTTTTTTTATAAACATAGATATAAAATCGTATCCTCCCCCAATTGAATATTTCAAATTCCTTCTAATGTTTTGAATCTGTACAGAATCAACATCTTACAATCCATGTTTCATTAAATTTTGCTTTGAAAAAATGTCTCAATGGTCACACATACACATCTATTAATGAACTAAGGAAATTATTTCATCACAAAATATCTATATTATGAAATGAAACTCGAAATGCTTCTATAAATAAAATTCTCGATACAAGAAACTTGAGTTTTTTATCCAAGATCCATCACCCACATCCCTTTTCATAGTTGCAAAGATGACACTCCATTTCACATATCAATCTACATACATGAACATAATGATTCCATATTTATTATCTATCATATGATTCATCTAATAATAGATCTTATCTCAAGACAACTGATTCCATTCCAGGATGAAGCCTAAAATTTGATTTTATATTCCCAATGTACTTCATGCATGATTAAGATATACTTTGTGGAAATAATGATTCAAACCATCTGATAGTATAAAGAAACATTTGTCGGATCTCATCTGGCCAACCCATTTCAATGATTCTCATCCATGACCACCAATTCATTCCAAAGACCCATGCATGACTCTATTAAGTGGAAATGGGTCAAGTGATCATCTGAGTACTATAAAAAAATGTCCATACTCAAAATTCCTACGAAATTTCATGTTTAAACAACTGACAACAAATTCATTTTAGATTCCATATTATCATAATCAATGCACCAAATGTATTGACCAATATTTAATTAACTTCTAATCATATAAGCCCTAAATCTGCCACTCAAACTCCACCTTATTGTAACATCCCTGATAAATAATGAATATTACATTTTCATATTTATTAATACTTTTGAAATAAATATTAATTTTACTTTAAACGGGTTGTTGTGTTCAATGATGTACATGATACACAACACCGAGTATCTTTGAAATCTTGTGTTGCACACTAACAATATAATATTTTTATTTAAATGGTAGTTAAAACATAACCATTGTATTGGTGGGAATGAATAGAACTAACAAAAAATATGATTATTCTTGTTTCTTAAATGTTTTTACATTTATCCAATAAAATATAGAGGCTTAAAATGTGAATGAATATAATATTAAGCATAATTTACGTTAGAAGGTTGATTTACCGCCTTTTAATGGAGAACCCTATTTAAATCAAGTTATGATCACTTTTGTATATTCCATTTGAAAAAATACAATTCATCTTTAGAATCGGTACATCAAAATTTACTTATGATATTTTTTTGGTAATTTTCTGATAAAATTCAATTTTTAATGAAGAGTAAAAAATACTGTATTTTAATTCAAATCTGCCTTTTCATCTAATTTATTTATATGGATAGATTATCATTTAAATTGGTTTTAAAGAGTAATTGGATTATATTTTTACCATTTAATCCACTGTTGGCAATTGGAATTAAATTATCTATGAAGTTGGACATAAACTAGTGTCAATCTAATGATAGATATTATTTTTAAAAACACGCTATTTGTTTTGGAAATGGAAATTAATTTTAAATTAATTAATGAAAATTCTATGTTTTTAATTTTGTAAAATAGACAAAATTTTTGGATTTCGAATATAAAATATAACAAAGGCTAAATTTTTGGTATTTTTCTAGAATACATCAATTTTTGATGAATAGTGAAACCACTATGTAGTAGTTAGAAAACTGACTTTTTCAATTAATTTAAATTTTACCACTTCTATGAATTGAATTTTGAAAATTACACATATATGGTTATTATTATTATGAAAAATTTGGTTTAATAACAATAAATAATTTTGATAATAGTAGCTTTCGACATTTATTTACTGCGGTTATAGGTAAATACGGTAGTTCAATGTAAAAGGAATATTATAATAATACATAATTACCTTAACAGTTGTAGTAACCATATTTTGTGAGTAATGGAAGACTATGGGAATCCTTTGATCTATCTTGGGACCCCATGGAACCACATGGTAGAGATAATGACACATTATTTTAATTAATTTAAAGTAAAGACAAAAATGACACAAACAAATATCTTTTAGTAAAGAAATTTTTACATGGGGTTATATAAACTATCATTTCGACTATAAATATTAATTGGAAATATAAAACTATTTCATATATCATTGTATTAGTTTTATAAATTTTATACATCATATTAATAATATTAATCGTGACACAAAAATGATGTAGTATTTACCTCAAAAGAAATGATTCAAATAAATATGATTATAAATATTTAAATAACATCCAAAACATGGACAATTATTAATGGATGAATTTATCTAGACCATGAGTTTATTATGATATACTTTAATTAGTTTTGGACATTTATAAACTAAATGTCGTTATATAATAAAATAACATTTTCACACTTTCTTAAAGAATCCCTTCTCCCATTATAAAAAGTCTTCACCACAAACCCATTCCTCAAACTTCTAAATCTAATAGATCATCCCACCCCTAACCAAATAAGCTCTCAAGATCCATATATTCCTTTTAGAATCTTCATCTTAGGTTGAATGCACATTAAGAAGTCCTTTTGGTTCAAACTAAAGAGAGTTACCCGAGTTAAGGTAACTCTTTCTCTTAAATTCTTTTCTTTTATTTTACTTCTCCAACCACCTAAAATCTTTTTATTCCATTATTTTATGAAAAAAACAGTATAATAAATATACAAGGTTGTTTTTATGAGATTTATTCTAACTACACTTACAAACACCTCTGTCTAATGGGTAAAGAACATACAGTTTCTGTGGACGGTGAACTACTGTCTCACGAAACGATGTTTGTTTAAATAACTCCAACCGCCTCTCATGGTGGCCATTATGATGGAATTGTATTAATATATAATATATATATATATTGTTTATATTATTCTATATTTATCATTTATAGAATAACTTTATGGTTTCTATAGTGGGTAAATACGATAATCTCATTTGAGGAAGTGAAGACTACTGCCCCCTCAAGGTGATATGACTCATTAATGCCATTTGTGGAACATATAATGGGTAGATTTAATGAAATTATATATGATATTATACTCTAATTATAATATACTTATTTATAATTAATTTTCTATTCCATTAAAATACGAAATTAAAATGGAAGTAGAGTCCATGTGTACGTACGACCTACCATCTCCATGAACGATGCATTTCATTTCTTATCTCCAAATGTAATATATTATTATAAATACATGTATATACTGGATATATATGATATATATGATATCTAAATCATGAATATAATTCTATATATAATTAAATTTTTACCACATGAATAACATGTAATTATAAGAAGTCCATTTTTTACTCAAGTGCCAAATATCGATAAAACCACCATTATTAACATAAATGATTAAATAATGATTATAACACGGTAATTTGTGATTTAAAAGGAATGATAAAATATAAAAAGGTTTTAAATCATGTTGAAATTAACTTTAGTTTATTATTCAAGATATTAAAGAATGATCGGGTCAAGTCGGACACGAGTTAAGGGGTTTCTTATCTAACTTTTATTTCCGTGAGATTTCCAATGTTCGCCACTTATTTATTGAAGGTGGCTTATTGTGTACTTATATGTGATTTATAGTATCAAGATTATTTTTATATTCGTGGTATTCTGTGATTCAAGTGGTGTTTATAAACTTTTTTTCATATGACTCGTTTGATAACAATGTGGCAAGGGGTTTTCATCTCACTTCTTATTCCTGTGCGATTCATGCTATATTGACATAATTTCCCTTTGTGTGCTGCATATACTTCCAATTATTGTATTAATTGTGTAACATACATTAGTTTATGGGGAAATTATTCCTCATTTTAAGATCCTTCTTTCATATGTTGAATTTTTCATAAGTTATCAAATTATTAAGGGAACATTTGACCCTCCTCATTTTAAAGACTTCTTTTTGTTATGTATTTTAATTTACATCTTCTAATGCTGGTATATGTTCTTCTATATAATTAATGATGGAAATTTTATGTCCAATTGATGAGATAACCTTTTCTCTGTCATCAAATTATTTTTATGAATTTTAAACTGACGTTGTTAGGCTGTCCAATTTCTATAAGGGAATCTTCGTAACCAAATTTCAATTATTTGAGTTAAACATATACTTCTTGATTATGACATGTCATAAATATGTGTGAATGAAAAATGATTGTTTTACACTTAATATCCACTTATATTGAGTGTATTCTTATTTCTCACACATAAATATATAATTGATTTATCCATAACCTAATGATACCGTCTTTTAAATGGATTTCGTCTCAATTTACATTCCCATGATAATTCATTGTTGTTATGTGCCGATTCAATTATGTTTAGTCAAGTGTTCTCTCATGTGTTACGATACTCTATAACTAAATCATCATTTGAAAACCATTAAAATATTTATCATTAATTTCCATGTATTAAAATTGTTTTTTAGTATTTATTTATGTGGAAATTAATGTTAAAACTTTAATTCCGTTAAAATATTCAAAATGGTATGGGAAAATTTAATTCATAAATAACTTAGTTAAATGTTTTAAATGGTTTTGATAAATAATTATTTATATATATATCATGAAATGATATATTGTAATTGCAATGTGGAAATGTTATTAGTGAAATGTTTATATTTAAAATATTTTTTGTGTTTGGATTTTAAAATGGTACTTGGATATTTGATGGGTGGTTACGTTATAAACCAAGTGATGGGTGATGCCTTGATAAACCAGGATGAGTGCTTATGTTATAACCTCTAAAGCATTAGTTACAGAAGTTGTTCGTATAGCTTTTCCATTTAGTTATCTGTGTGGAAATCAACCATATCATTATTCCATTTAAGAATTTATATGTCCAAAGTTACCTTAATATGATATGTGTTCATTATATGGATTTTATGGTAATATTTTTGTTACAAGAGGGTAAGCAATGATCTTTTATTCAGTGAAAAGTATTTTCTACATCATAAATGTGAAAAGTATTACATAAGATAAGGTATTCACAGATTACTTGTTGTTTTGAAAAAAACTAAATGTTTTCCTTTTTTGTGTATCCCTTACTCATATTTTTATGTTCATACGATGTTTTTGAAATGTTTTTCACATCACATAAAGTGGAATAGGGTCACGTATGGGATCAAGGAAAGGTCATCTTGTCTAAAACATGGAACTTGACAAGACTCTTTTTTTCCAGAATTTTCATTTTCTGAAAATAATGGAAACTGGGTAGGTGTGTCTATATGTAATATTCAAGTTGTTATGTATATGTTATGACCTAATTCTTTTATGTTGTAATCCTGAAAGGATTATAAATATGAATTATTAACATAATTCAAGAATATTCAATGTTTATGACCGGGTCCTTACGGTTTGTATCAGAGGTCGGTTTAGGTAACATTATAGTTTAGGGTGTAATTTAAGCATGAGTGACATAACCATAATGGTTAGCTTATTAACAAGAGTCATAGTTACTTTATATATTTTAAATGGTTATTAATTATTGGGGTGAAAAATGAAAGGTATTAGATAATATTTGAGGATAAATTATGTTGTTATTATTTTTCAGGAATTTTTCTTTTTTTAAAAATGTTATGTAATAGTATAGTTTTTGAAAAAGGACAACGCGCGGACTGTGTGAAAACATGTCGCGTCAGAAAATGTTGCAGGAATAAAACCTACAACCAAAGTGCGATTGGGATTTATCACTTACCACTTGCCTACATGATGTACCTAGTTAGTATGGAAAATTATTTTTAGTTAAATTATTTTATGGATTAAGAAATAGCTGACCATATGTTTTATAAAATGGATATCCTTAATATAGTAAAAATATTTGGTGATTAAGTGATACAAGTTGCTTTGGAAGACGTCCTATCTTTTGTTAACAGTATATGATTAAGGAAAATAGAATACTATGGGATCTCATTTGAGGATTAATGGTTAAAATTTTATTTTGTTAGAATCTATGCTTTTATTATGGACATATAATGATTTGGGTTATTTATTTAAATGATTAACCTATAATAGAGAATATGTGATTAGGTTAATTACACTTTAGTATGAGACTGTAATAGCTGACGATGTTTTGGGGATAAATGTTAAGATTTACTGTGGAAGACAATGTGGTTTAAATCCTTCTAAGTTTTGGGTTTCAATTTTAGTTTTTATTATTTTGAATAAATTTAAGGACAATTGTATATTAAATGGTCTTTCTTGAACTTTTGGTACTTTGGTTGGATTTTGGAGAGTAAGACTTGTATTTCTTTTTATAAAGGATTACCATTTTAGGAATTATCTAATCTCTAACTAACAAATTTTCGTTTTGGTTAACATATAATGATATGAGAAATATATGGTTCATATTTTTTGGATAATGTTATTCTCTAGAACATGATTTTTTCTCTTTGGATGTGTCCAAGTCAACTAGAATACTCATCGTTTTGAGAAAAGAAGAGTTTTGGTAGAAATTTAGAATTGGATGAAAGTCTACATGACAGGTAAGTATGTGTTCATAGGTTCTTATTCAGGGTCATAAATAAATTCGTCAAATTTATAAAAAGGATCTTAAAACAAAAATGTTGTTCGTTTACTTTTCCTACTAGGAAAACAATTAACCCATCACAAATCAGTGGTTTTCTTATTGTTAACATTCTCCTAATCATGTTTTATATTACTCTACATCATAACATTACAGTTATTTTCTCTTATATATCAATGTTTTCATGGAATCCTATTATGTTTTATCTCGAGTGACCTTTGTACGTATCTTTCTTTCTTTTAAAGTGATTGTTTTATTTACTCATTTTTCTGATGTGGTACATTCAATGATGTTTCCAAGCCCAATTTTAAAATTGCGAGGATGCAATTCAAAAAAGGGGGGAAGGATGTAACATCCCAGAAAATATAGAATATAAATTTTTTTGTTAATAATTTTTAATTAAAAATTAATTTTTCTTTAAAGTGGTTTCTATGTTCAATGACGTACCCCATACTCAACAATGGGTTTCTTTGAGATCTTATGATGCATACTAACAATATAATATTATTATTTTAAATGTTAGTTAACTCCTAGCCATTTTATTGGAGTAAATGAATAGAACTAATTACAATATTATTATTCATATTTGTTAAATGTTTTTACATTTATCCAATAAAAGTTAGAGGCTTATAATGTGAATGAATCTAATTTTAAGCATTATTTACTTTAAAAGGTTTATTTGCCGTCTTTTAATGGAGATACCTATTTAAATCATGTTTTATTATATTTTATATCTTCTATTTGACAAAATAAAATTCTTCTTTAGAATCTGTACATCAAAATTAACTTTGGGAAATTTTTTGGTATTTTTCTGATAAAATTCATTTTTAATGAAGAGTGAAAAATACTATATTTTAATTCAAATATGCTTTTTAACCTAATTTATTTAAATATTTATATTATATTTTTAATTTTTTTAATGTTTAATTGGATTTTTTTTTCATTTAATCCAATTGTGGTCATTGGAATTAATTTCACTTTCAAATTGAACATAAACACATGTCAATCTGTTGATATATATGGTTTCATAAAAGCACGCTATTTTTTTTGACAATAGAAATTAATTTTTAATTAATTAATGAAACTTATATTTTTTTATTATTAAAATCTAGAAATAATTTTTGATTTTGGAATATCAAATATAGTATAGGCTGATGTTTTTGTTATTTTTATGAAAACTTCAATTTTTGATGTATAGTTAGACCACTAAGTAATAGTTAAAAAATCGACCTTTTCATTTAAATGAGAATTTACCGCTTCAATGAATTGAATTTAGAAAATCTGACATACATGGTTGTTATTAGTAAGTAAACATTAGTTCAATAAGATTAAATAATTTTTTTGAATAGTTACTTTTGACTTTTATTTACGACAGTTAATGGTAAATAAGGTAGTCCAAGGTAAAAATAATATTATTATAATAAAAAATTACAATAACACTTGACCTAACATTATTATATGAGTCATCGCCGACCATGGGTTTCCTTGGGTCGATTTTGGGACCCCATGGTTCCACATTGGTGTGATGATGAAAATTTAGATTAATTAATTTAAAGTAAAGAGAAAAATGACACAAACAAATATCTTTTAGTATAGTAATTTTTACATGGGGTTATATAAGTTATCTATTCAACTGTATATATTTATTGGAAATATGAAACTATTTCTTACATGAGGGTAATTTTTTTATAATTTTTAGACATCAAATAATTAAAATTTATTATGACACAAAAATGATACAGTATTTACCTCATTAATAAATGATTTAAATAAATAAGATTATAAATATAAAAATAACATCCAAAACCTGTCTAATTCTTATTGGATGAATTTATTTCATCCTTGAGTCAACTTATCTTCTACTTTAATTAGTTTATGAATTTTGGAAACTGAAAACCATTATATAATAATATAATATTTTCATAGTTTCCTAAAGAGCCCCTCCTCCCCTTATAAAAATACCTCACCTCTAACCGATTAATCACACTTCTCTAGCCCTTTGTCTCATCCAAACACTACCCAAATAAGCTCTCAAGATCCCTCTATTCCTCCTAGAAGCCTTACCATAGGCAGAAGGCACTTCAATAAGTCCTTTTAGTTCAAACCAAAGGGAGTTACCCGAATTAAAGGAAACCGTTTCATGATATTATGTATATGTAATGACATTATTCTCTAAAGCTATAAACCTGAAAAGATCCTCAATGCGAATTATTAACTTAATTAAATAATATGAAATGTTTAAGGTCGAGTCCATACACTCATAACATATTAAGAATCATTCATATAATTCACTATAAAGATCAATATTACATGAGTAAATCCATCCATCGGTTTCACTATTCAAAAATGATTTTCTATTAAAAAATTCTAACCTAAAACAAAAAATATATTATACGGGACATATTTCCATTATGATTTTCATACACTCTTCCATATATCATATCATATAATACCCATAAAATGTTTCCTCAATGGTTTTGATCATAATAAAAAAAATTAACTTCTTCATGACCTCATTGATTTAATCTTTGGCATCACCTACATAAACCCAAAATTGACTCTTTAACTATACAAAATCCATTCCAAAATAAACCTCACCACATATAAATAGAAAATATATTATATCAAAATTATGGTCACCTTGGACATAAGTAACTCCTAAATATTAAATTTATCATTGTTCCACTCACAACCACTCTTTGATCCACATTTAATTCTACTGCACACTCCCACCTCAAACCTACATGATATTATCTCTAAATGAATGGATACACAATAAATTACAGGTGGTCATTTCACCTGAACACTGATAAAATGATTCACCTAAAACAAGAACCTGGATAATTTTCCATAATAATTATCCATTATCCTCAGCAAGATAGTATTTCATGATGACCACACACTTATCCAAAACATAGCATTATTTAAGACCACCTTCACTAGAGGTTCCCTCTTCATGGAACCATAGGTATTAAAAAACATAAAATATAAATTTTATTAAACAATAACTTGTCGACTGAATTTCCCAAACCATTCACACATACTTACTACCTCAAATTAAGCCCAAATCCCTATCCAACCCCTCATGTGGGTTTCCCCTAATTACCCTACTGCTTCAAATCACTAACATTGTGTCATATATCAATTTCTCTTGGTATACATCCTAGAAATCAGGCCAAGCCTCTCCCTACAGTCCAAATACACAGGATATCTTCCATGATCATATTATAAACACCACCATACATCAAAAATTGCAAAATAACCAATATTTGGTTATATATACATCACTGGAATCAAATTGTGACTTAATTTCCCACAAGAGATCTGAATATCATTGAGCATCCTCAAAGGTAACATCCCCTTAAATAATCATAACCCACCATTAATTTTCATATGTATATATACAATGAATTCATCCTATAAGAACCATATTCTATGAATTATAGTAACAAATTTTGTGTTATAATATTTTCATTATTTTCTATACGAGAAACATAATGATGGTTGTAACTAAATCAATAATTGACAAAACATAAATGACCTAATAAGGTCTACAACATGGAATACACCAAGGGAATGGATCATTGTCATATACACCTTCAATCATCTTAACAAAGGTCACTCAAGAAGTACTTTTAGAAATAAATCAATATATGGTTTAACCCAATAGAATATAATTTCACTAATTAATTATATCAAAAAACAATCTATGAGTAGTTTTTGACACTTTTAATAGAAACGAATCATAATCATTTGAAGTATCACACTTGAGGCCAAATTTCATGTTTATCCTATGTACCAAATATTATGCATGAAACAAATCTTTCCCCAATATGCCATTAGACAATACAAAATTACTGGGCCCTGATCAATAGGATTGAAACAAAAACTAATAACTGAATTAATATAAAACTGAAACCATATCTTCCTAGGACTTCTTCTCAACCTATGTCTTCCCTTAACATTCATCCTCTATGGCCACTCCCTATGTTCTTCCCCTAGCTCTCCTTCATGTCTTGTCCACTCCTTCTTTAGTTTTTGACCTTTCTTCCTATGTTCACGTCGGAGAAGGTGTTCACATTATTTTCGAGGTCGCCACTACTATTCCCTGACCATGAGTCCCATCATTTTTCCCTATGTCAGAATTAGAGTGTTGTAATCTATTAAGTTTTGTTCTATAGGCTCAACAATCATGGATCTTATTACCGGCTTCTTCTTCTTCCCTCTCAAGTTCCTATCCATGCTTTCACTTATTATCCTATGTTATGTATTTTGGTGGAGTTTTATCCCCATGTCCATGTGGTTTTTATCACTATTTGTTCCTTTTTCATATTTCCTTTTTGGTTTCTTCCCAGTTCTAGTTTTCTATTTTATATTTATTCTATTATGGTGGCTTCCATTTTAATTCATGGTGTTTGGGTGTAGGTATTTGTTCTTTGTTAGGTTACGTAATGGGGAGTCTTAATTATGAGATCAATCAGACTCTTTCATACATGCTTCTACGATCTTCTTCTAGGACTCCACTTCCCTTTATGAGGGAGTTTTGCGAGGTGGTCTTCCATGAGCTTTATGATGTGCATTTGAGGATCAGGTGGTTTGTAGTTGTTTTAACATAGATTGATCTGGGAGATTACTAGTGTTGGAATTGTGGATGCAACCTATCAAATGGAGACTTTTCAATTTGGTTTGTGATTCTTGGTGTCCACCGGTGGCTGAATTGTCAAAAATATTGGGTGGTTCCCTTTGATGATGATGAGATGTCTTAACGGTGATGATGCTGATTTTTTTTATAATGATAGATCATTAGTTCTCACTAGTTTAAATGATGTGATGTGTGATGATGTTGGTGAAGATGGTGATGAGATTCATTTGGAGATAGTGATAGGTCGGAAGTGTTATTGTGGTAGCTAGGGGACGGTGATAGGTCATTAGTGAGATGATGATGGTTTCTTGGTATGATGGTTTTTGAATACTTAACTATGAGAAAGTTTTAACTGGAGTAGTTCGTGAGTTGGTTTGATCTCCTCATTTTGTACGGTGGTTTGTGGATCGAGGTGGGTCAACTCGTGGTTCTAGATGGTTTTTTTGGTTTGTTGTATTTCTTAATTTTTAATGTTTTGTGTAGTGGAAGAAAGGGATATGGGATTAGTGTGTACTAGTGTCTCATATAGGGTTTTCACTTACCCAAAATTGGGTTTTTTAAATAATATAAAAAATGAATTTTGGTATATGTGTCACATGAGGTGAAAATAAAACTACAAAATAACCATATAATATATTAAATCCAATATAAATTCAAAACTACACTATGGCCATGAATATTTTTTACAATGTACATGTTCATATTAAATCATAATAACTAACAAATTACTATATATTATATTTATGATCTCCAAAAATAGTAATAAACTAAAAAGAGACCAATAATTCTACATTGAAAAATATCTCTCCCCACAAACATTGATCATTGTCTTGATGAATTTCCACTACTATACCACATACACCTCCTCAAATTACAGAGGCTATAGACTAGTAAATCGTTTCTAATTAGGTACTATGGGGTGGTTATACCTCATTTATTAGAGCACACAATCCCAAATAAATATCAAAAAAAATTAACACATCAGAGTACCCATAATAATAATAAATTCTATTAAGAAGTGGTAATCATAAAATAAAAATAATAAATAAAATACAGTAAGTACCAAACGACCATTCCATACGTATAATAGATGATATCCAATTAGGTTGGCCCCACATACATACAAATATAATATAAAATAAATATGTTGGATCTATCACCACAATTATGCTCACCACTTCCCAATCATAAACCACCATTATGCCATCCAGATCAACTTTTCTATCTTTAGTCCCAATCATAATCATGTTCCTAAAATAACCATTTGAGTGTTTATGAGGTACCTATGATAAATGTAGAAGTAATAAGGTGGTTAGTACATTTATTAGTAGGTGTCTGTGAAATAATTTTCATAGTAATGGAATTTTACATTAATATGTGAACCTGACAAGCTCAACATAAATAAACATATTAAATCAAAACCAATAAATAAATAACTAAAAATACATGCTTCCTCACAATGATGGAATTCCTCTATTCACATATTTATGATCGTGGATCCGTAATTTCACCACCCTTGTGGGGAAAATCATAAAACATGGCATATTCCCAAAACTCATTTGTAATCTTTTGGTTTATGAAAATGACCGTATATACCTACATCAGAGAGTGTTGAGGTGTATATGAGAAATAAAAAATACTATCGTGACCATAATGATAATACCATCCATCAGTTGTGTTTCCCATGAATGTATCCAATACAACCGTTTATTATATATTTTTTCATAAATAGAATATAGCCATTTTTATAACATACATATCGTATTTGAGTATTATTATCCATGAAAAACCCCTAATAATTAAAAATATAGATCCAATATTACCCTGATATACCAAACAAGTCACAACTCAACATAGAGAAAACTACTGAAAGATCATATTCTATGAGACCACATTGAAGACCTATATTGGGATAGGGTGTGGTAACCCATTCTAAGCATCACATCTCTAAAACATGGAAGCCCAACATGTAGCATCTTAGATCTTCATTCTTTTTTAGTTTTAAATTAACATATCAAATACTCCAAGGATTATACCATATAAAATACTAATCTATCAAGTCTGAATCTTGGTTTTAATGTGCCTAATGTGTGATACAATCAATGTCCAGACTCCCTAGATTGTGACCATTCTCATCACATACTAAACAGGCCCAAACCATTGATCTGGTTTCTACGGAGTCACTCATGATCATTCAGCCAATCCCATGAACACATTATCATAGGGGCTAATAAGTCATAGGTCAACTATTAGTGTCCCCATCGTCCAATCTTTTACTCATTATCCATCATGGAGATATAGACATTAGATATGGCCATATGAATAGTCTATCTCATAGACATCATTGTTATGTCTAAAAACCTAACCAATGTCCCCATCAATACAATGTCTAGATATCCATTAATTCATATTCTAATGGGGAATTAACACTCACATCATGGTCATTAAAAAATTACAATATCTATTGGGAACACATTATCTAACATCACCTTCATTGTATAACCATTATATGTCACTAATTGTTTTTAATAATCTATTGTAATTAGGGAACCTATATATTTTACATTAAGGAATACTAGATATGTTACCTATTCTCCTCCACACTCCTCTATTTAGAGTTCAACTATGAACTTACGCAATGATATACTATGTTTACATAGCCCATGTATCCCACTCATGGTGTCCCTGCATCCCAATAAAAAAATTTATTGGGGTTAAGACATTTCCAACTGTGGAGAAATAAGATAGTTCCCATGGTCCATTGCGGCCATGGAATATTGTTCATCATTTTCAATGAAACCAAAATTAATTAAATAAAATATTTTATTTAATTAAATTAATATTTTTTCTTTAAATAAATATTTCAATAAATTTAAAACACGCCAATTTCCAAAATGGAAGGGCCTCATTCGTCTAACATGTATCAAATGTAAAAATATTATAAGGAAATGTATACAGACCACCGACTTCATGTTAGAATCTCTCCCAATATATTTCAAATTACTTATCACATCTTAAAAATATTTTAAATCTCTTTCAATTACCAGTCCCATCTCACATTACCAACCTTGTATCTATCTTTGTCATGAATCCCAACAAAAAAATTATAATTAGTTTTCAAATTTAAAAAAAAATCTAACATCAAATATTTTCCAAATTGATTACACATTTCCATACATCACTAGATTGAAAAATAATGGATCCCTAATTGTTTTCCAAATATATTGTAGATATTTAAAATTGAAAAAAAAACAATAATTCAAAATCAAATGAAAAGTTAATTTGTAATAAGAAAAATAAAATCATCGAAATGGTGATATAAGTTCAGAAAACACAAATAAAATGCGTGAAGATGGATTCTAAGAAAACCATATTTATAGGATATAATAAATAACATTGAAATTTTATGAATTCCATCATGCTAGAAGGAAATAAATAAGAGAAACAAAGTTTATAAAATTCAAAATTACAATCGTATATGATGATTCAAGAAGAGACCACTGATGGATGAATTTTATATAAAAATTTAATGGAAAGCCACTAATAACACCTCCATGACGGGTTTAGAGAAAATATATATGTGATTTATCCATCCAAATTATTATATGTATAGTGGTGAAGTGGGATTCCACACAAAAAAATATATATGTTAAAGGTTAAAAATTTCCTTTTAATTTGTATCACTGTTTGGGTGCATGGTTTTTAAAAAGTTGTACCAAATGTGTGGGTGGTTCTATATCAAACCACCCACCTCACATTCCATGTCACATGGTTTAACAAAATATTTTATAGTAGTGTGTGTGTCATTAAAATTTTTTCTAAATTATCTTATTATTTCCCCTATAAAATCTCATTGTTTTTCATTAACCATCCATTGACTGTGCGGACAATCCATCCATTATAAGGAAAAAATAAAAATCAATATATTCTTTAGGATTCCACTTGTTTTCCCCTAATATATATTCCCCAAACCATTATACCTGTTTATAACCTTATAAAAAATTTGAATCCTATCCCAAAGAATCTGATACTCATCTGTGAACCTGTGGAACCTATCAAACATCAATCCACATATAAAAACATCATTTTATTATTTTCCAACTCTGATAATTTCGATTCAAATATTTTCTAATAAATAATCACATAATCTAATTGAAAATTAAAATCCCCATCGAATATTTAATCCAAATAGAAATGAGGCCTTATAGTATAGGATAAAATCTATAAATGATATGGTTGGGTCATTGTAATTGATTATGACCACCCTACAGTGTGTGGTTCTGGGTCATTTTTCTTGACTATTACCATCCATATAGTGTGTATCGATGGGTCATTTTTCATGAAACTAACCTCCCTATAGTGTATGTGGTTGTATTATTTTTCTTGTTAATGACCTCCATGGGATGTGTGGGAATGGGTTGGTGTGTTTGATTATGAACTATATTGAGTGTGCCCTGATGGGTTGGCGTGCTTGAAGTGTTAACTTCCATTTGTCTGCGTGTGGGGGGGGGGGTCAGTTATTCTTCTTGATATGTCATACCATGAGATGGGTGGGTCTTTATGTGGTGTGATCTATGGAAGATGGACCATGTCTTGAATGATAACTAATGGGTAAATATATAATAATATTAATCTACCAACTCTAATCACGTATTTGTTCTTGATTTGAAAAAAAACATACCACATCAATTAAAATTTGGGTTGGACATTGATAAATGATTTGTAGTTGAGATTAAATTAGTATCGTGCTAATATAAATTAGATCTTGTACATGGGTGACCTGGTTAGCACCTAATGACATTACAATAATGTCTATATCATTGAGTGTCGTGGTCAATTGGTTAGTTCACATTGACTCAACAAACATTTTTTTTAATATTATTTTCATTATGTGAAAACCTATATTTTAAATCATATTTTTAGGTTTTGTTGGAGAGATCCAACTAAGGTATATACTCACACCCTGCATGTGTATCCTAGTCCACATTCATACCTTATGTCTATTTTTGATGTCATAGAATGAGAAGTGTATTGTATTATGATTAAAAAACTCAATTAGAATAGGTTATTAGAAAGAATCCTTAGTATAGTCAATGTGCATGTGATTTAAATTAGTTCACCTTATATATGTGATTATCCCAATGATAAATTAGGGTATATTTTTTATTAACTCATTACACATGAAGTTGGATGTTTATTTATCATAATTATTTATTTTTCATTGATGTGTATGTTTCTTTGTTATTTTTACATTATTAATTACAATTTTATTTGTGGGAATATTCTATCCATTACATAAATTAGGCCATATATACTATTGGGAAGAATATGGTATACATGGAGGCATGATTTATGTGTGTGGAAATCTTGTTCAAATTTTGGTTCTATTATGGGTCTTTTCAATGTGGTATTAATGGTTTTATTGTTTTATTATTCAGGGAGACATTAGATATTTTCTATAGGAATGTATCAATATTTTGAATGATATCAGTCTAGTGAATTCAAAGCACTATTATCCATAGGATTTCTTTGTTACTATAAGAATTATATTATTATTTTACAAATTTTGTGTTATGAAGATATAATTTTGCCATGGGCTTTCACTAGAGGTTTAGGATGTTATTTAATGTAGATTTTTTATATTGTCTCATTGGAAGGATACATATTTACATGTATCATATTATGTAAGTAGGGTTCAGATGAAATATGTGTTCTTTTATGTGATTGGCTTCATGTTGATCAATTTATCTATTTATTATCTTAAAAAATATATATTATATTTTCAAAAATAACTTGTTGGTGTAATTATAACTAAGTAGTTAAAATTGTATTTATATTGATATAATATAATGGAGATAATACCATATATTTCCTCATGTCAAGATAATATAGTCCCATCACCAAGGGATGTATGGAGACCCATTATGGGTCACTAGAAGCATTTGATACCCTAATAATGACTTGATGAAGGAATGTTATGAATCTGAGTGTATTTAAGGGTAGAAGTGGGTTTTCCTATGAATTATGGAGCCTTTTGGTTTATTAAGATATCAATATGGTTATATAATGTTTTACTGAAAACCTATATGGTGTATTCCAATATAGCTTCTTGATGGGAGCCTTTTTAAACATTATATATAGTCATATGGATTTCCTATGAGGTTTTCAAGAAATAATGGTGATAGGTTTTCAGATTATGAAGTAGTGAGTTCATAATAGTTTCTATTATCAAGGATGTATTATTAGGGAAAGACAAATCAGGATTAGATACTCATATTTTTTATATTCAATTTTTTTTATGTAGTTGGGCCATGGGTAGACACTCACAGTTTTAGAATAGAAATGATAATGGATGATTTTGTTCATAACATTTGAAAAAGTGTAGTTACTTATCGTATTCAATTATCATTATATAAATGAGGATAATGTTGAAGTGGTTTTGCATGCGATCATTGATTAGATGTTATGTGACTCATTGGTGCATGAATCGAGTGGTGCGATTGGGTTTTGTGTGAATTTTCAAAAAGTGGGATCTCATGACACGTAGGTGGATCCTGGATATGAACCTAAGAGACGGTGATTTGTGGATCACACTTCATAGATGATGTAAATTATAATTAACATGTATTTTTATGAATTCACATGATTTATAGTTCAATTTGTGTTTAGGAGGGTACATAACCTGCTGAGTTGAGTTGTAGATCATTCAATTTTTCATATGTCTGCTCGTTAAGAAATTCTTTGTTTGTATGTGAACCTGAATTGTTTTTTGGAGGAAAATAGGTGGTTAGAATCATATAGGAATATCCAAATGACGATTTGTATGAGAACCAGTGGTACTGCTATAGTAGGTTGTCATATTAGAAATCGATCAGAGTACCATGGTGCGGCCAATCGAACAATTTACCTTGATCATTTTTGTTCAAAATAGGTTATTAAAGTTGAAATATGGAATGGAATTTCTAGTGTTATGGAATATTTGATATATTTTTTTTAGGATTATTATAATTGAAATAATTTGGTGGTGAGTGGAAAATGGTTTCTTGGTTGTTAGTGTGGATGACTATCTGGACGGCTGAGAGAATGTGGTAGTGGATGTTTCATGTTTTCTATTAGGGATAGAAAGGATGGACACATCCATTAATTACATTAATAATGGATGGTTAATGGGACATATTTTTGTGGTTTTTGATCTTCATGGTTTTGATAATGATAAGTTTACATTGGTGAGAATTTTGTTGATCAAGGATAAATGACGTTCATGCCAAAATTGGTCATTAGTGTGATAAGACTGATCTGTGGGTAGTTTAGGTAGTGTAAGTCTTCTAAATCACAGTTGATATAAATTTATCTATTTCCATTGGAAATATAATATTTTATGGATATAGTGGTGGTTAAATATGGTTTTTTGGATTTGGTATCAAAATGAGTCATATGATCAGAGATTGAGTCAAATTATAGATGGACAGATATTTTGGGTGAGAACATGAATGGTTTTTCTTATGGTTTGTGATCATACCATTCTGTTACACAAAATATTAGAGAATAATATGTGTTTTGGGTATTTATATTATCTTATGATCCTTTAGAGTAAAGTTATTTGGATTGGGTTCTAATAAAATGTATTTGTATGTAAAATTATCCTTTTTTTAAAAAGTGAACACGATGAAGTTCATTGAATTTTTTTGATGAAATATTTGATTTTTTGAGGTGGAAAACATATTTATATATTTATTTCGATTTTTTTGAAGGTTTTATAGAGATCCAAAGGGTGTTTTGGAGATATTCTCATCAATTTGGGATGGGTGGTTGGAATTGTACAGTGGAAGCCTGTTGGGCATTCTATGGTCGAATATTGTGGTTTGGTGGTGATGTAATAACCATTACAAGTTAGGATAAGTAGATTTATGATTAATAATTTTTTTGGGGGATGTTTTTAGTTTTAAAAACCCTATATATTTCATTTTTATTAAATTTTATAGAATGATTGATTTTTTTTATTGGGAGGATATTTCAAAGAACAAGTACTATGAATGGGGGTCAAAACGTTTTTCTATCACTATAGGAGTTTTTAATGGGGTTGAGAATATAGTGGTGTCTGTGGTCTATGATATGGTTTCCTAGAAGGGTTATATTATGAGGAGATGAAAACATGTCTGTAGAAAACCATTAACAGTGTGTCCATAGTGGGCATGCCCTGAAAGTGTCAGGATAGAGGGGGAGGTACCTCTTCCCTGGTGGTTTGATGAATGAAAAAATTAATTTTTTTCAAGGTGTGTAATTATTTTTTAGAATGAGGCCAACCCATTTGGGGGATATCCCCTTTCTCTATCAAATTTTAGGGTGATACACACAATGAAGGAAAAATACATTATCTCACAACTCCCTTCGATCCCCAATGCAAGGGGATGGTCCATGTTAGAGATACCATGTTGTCTACCATTTAGGATAAATATGTGTTAGTTTTTAGAGGCTTTTAGTTACTCCATTACTATTTTATTTAGGTTACCTAATTTATTTCATTGACTCATGATGGAAATAATCTTGATCGTTGGTGTTTTTTTCTCAACATGCGTAGATTATGAAAAGAAAAAATTTATGAACACCATTTAAAGCCATTTATGTGAAGTTATGACATCATATTAATTTATTTAGGTGATTTACCTAAGTTTAATGAAATTTAATTTTTTCGGTAACATGTCTATAAATTGATTATTTTATGATTTTTTTGTATGTTTTCATGTTAGGAGAAAACAAAACCACATTTATTTTGGTTTTGGGGAAGGGATTTCTACCCTTGAAATTTTAAGAATTTATTCCCATTTAAATATCTTTGATTATATTTAAAAAAATATATAATAAATTATTTCTATTGGATTTTTTAGACTTGTAGTGGAGAGAATCGATGATCCTTGGTTAGCTAACACAAGGTTGAGTAGATCATGGTGGGGAGTTTACTTAATGTTAATGGTTCGTGTCCCCTTTTACACATAGAATTATGATTTTTTATTCATAGGTTCTCAATTGAACACAACTTCATGTTTGGTAATAGGGTTTAAGGGCCAACAGTTACCAAGGTAGATGTGATAAAATATCATCAAACTAAAAAAGCATTGAATATGTGCTTCCTATAACTTTTATGAGTTCACATCACTCAATGATGGTGCCACCAGGTGTATATGGAATTTGTAGTTATAGTAAGAGAAATCTATGGGGTCCTAGGATGTGATATGTGATTCTTGATGTCTTAGAATGGCTTCCCATTGCTATTGGGTGGAAAATTGGGGCTTTGGGTTAGGAATGAAAAAATTGATGTAGGTACATCTTATGTGTGGTGGTGAGAACACTATTGTTATAGTAGTGGGATTATTGTATATTCCTTAATTGGGATAAGTACATTGATGGTGGATGTGTGTGATGGGGATAAGTTTCTTCTAGTTATCATTTTTAAGGATCCACATTTAGAGTTTTCATTTGGAACATAGGTTTTTTCAAGGGGATTAATTACAAACATAAAAATTGGTTATAATGGTATTTGGAGTTTCAAAGCATGGGAAGATCCATGGGCAATGCTAAGAGGTTTTATGCGGGTTTACATGGGAATTATACCTTACTTTATGTTTCTAGGGTCAGTATGAGCCGTCAGGTTTTGATGTCATCATGTGTTTCTAATATTAAGATTAAATTGATGACTAGAATGGGTGGTGGGCCTCTCAGACCTAGTTAAATCCATTTTTGGTGATGAGAGATGATTCAATTTATGGGTGTATAGGTTTCAAGAGAAAAATTCTCCTGTACTACCTAGTGAAATCTATGATTGGTTGTGGTTTATGCCTATATAGCATGTATGTGTGGGAACATACATATCATTAATTGGCTCAAAATCTAGGTGTATATTTTATTAGTATTCTCAGATTATGGACCACCCATGTATTATGATCATTTACATAACAATTATCACTATATAGTGTTTGTTAATAGTTTAGTGTACTTGATTGTGACCTACTTTGAGTGTGTGGTGATGGGTTGGTGTGCTTTATTGTGGCCTCCCTAAAGTCTACGAGGATAGGCCATTAGTATATACCATAACCACCAGAGAGTTTATAGGGATGAAATGGTGTGATTAACTATGACCTCCCTTGAGTGTGTGAGGAATGTTAAGTGTGTTTGACAATGATCTACATTGAGTAGATGGGGTTGGGTCAGGGATCTTGACTATGACCAACATTAATTGTGTGGTGATGAGTCAATGTGGTTGATGTGGCCACACATGAGAGAAATATGTCATGATGTGATTTGAGGCAAGACAGTTTGACCCTTAATTTATTGATAAGGTATTGTTTAGATATAAGGGAATTTTATTGCACCCAATATAAATAGGTATTGGGTTATAATTTGGGAACCACCAATCCTATAGACATCAAGTATTGGTTGACCATCTGTATGTGGTGAGGTGATTAGTGGAATAAGGAATAGTATGTAATCAGGTATATTTAGGTGTTGATGTATCCTTGTTTACACACAATAAACTAAATGGAATGTATATGTCATTGAATGTCATGAATTTTTGGTTAATTAAAAAAATTAAAATGAATTTTTATTCTTTATATTTATTTTCATTATGTGTAAACATCTATATGATTGTGTATATTAATGGTTATTGGTGATCCCCCGTTGAGTTATATTCCCACATCTTTCATGGATATTTTTTTATGTTGGAGACCTTATGCTTAATTTTAATGTCAGATCTTGGGTTGTGAGGTGGATGAATATAGGAAATCAAAATGGAAATATGAGACTGTAATGACGATTGGGGATGTTAGTAGGGATAGTATGCATCTATTTTATTTTATTTTATCTTGATCGTGGGATAATCCATGGTAGATATCAATGCAATTTATGTACAACAACATTATATATGATATAATATATTTATTATATGTACAGTATATAATATTTATGTATGTTTTTAATTAATATTATTTTTTCCAAATTTTTCATAATTTGATTTGAGGGAATAGTCCCCCATTTTATTTATTAGTTCTCTACTTCAAATATGAATCGTCTAGTTTATGGGGTGGTGAACCTGAGTTGTTTGGAACTGTAGTTTAGATAATGCTTCTCGGATGGGGTAAAAAATCTATTATATGTTATCTGGAAAGATATATTCAAATATGATATTTATATTTATAAAAAAATAAAAAAATTATTATCCAATAATTTTGAATGTATCTGGCTAAAATGAAATATAATGAAATAGTTCATTGTCTCAAATTTTATTCTCGGAAAAATATTTTAAATTGTTCCCATATTTCCAATACATGGTGTATACGTTAAAACATTAAATAATTATAACAAAATATAAACAATATTCAGGGAAAAAACTATCCAACTTTGTGTTCTATCATTCAATATGTTTTGATTCATGAGTTAGAAAATGGTAAGTGTGTATTGTACAATGTCAATCATTATCATTATTCATTTTATTCAATTTAAATTGATTGAATTATATGTTATTAATCTCTGAATCCCCGTATATATTCTTATCCCATATATATTTTGTCGGTTATAATATATTTTTCTAATATTCATCTCATTGGAACTCAAATCCATTGAAAGAATCCTTAAAAAATGTGTTTTAGTTTAGCCTTTTTGGTCATCAACATAACTCTTCCATACCAATATAGATTATTTTTCATTATGAATGTTATTCTATAATATTAAATTATTTATTAAGTTCATTTATTGTTAAAAATTTCTTTTTAGAAATGTTTTATTTGAAATATATTAATAATTTTCCAAAACAATATTTTGGTATAATCTTTTCTAATGTGTGATGACAATTTTTTAATTACTTTATGTTTGAATGAATTGCCCTAGTGTAATCAATATTATAATGGTTTTTTCTTCCTTTAAATGTTTTTATATTTTTATTATGTAATATATATTCCCATTATTTATTTAAATAAATGGATATTATTTTATTATATGTTTTGAAAAAGGATCTACTCTACTTATGTACATTATTATCTTATAATAAAAAATTGCATACATATAAATTTTATTTTGATGATTAAATTAATGATTATCATTTAATAAATAAGGTTTAAGAGGTAATATTTATAAAACGTGAAATTATTTATGTATGTGATATTCCACATTACTTTTGAAACAGTATTATAAAACCAGTAAGAGAAATTTTATTCAAATGTTTCACTAAAAGTTTCTTCTATATATTCTAATCGAAGTGTATTTATTGGAACACCTTCATTTCTAAATAATAAATGGCCTATTTTCTGTAAATATTATTTATTATCATGAATTTAATCTTTATTTCTTGTATTAATGTAATAATATACTCATTACAGTGTATGTAGTAAGCAACCCATTTTATGTAAATCAGTTACGTGGTGATTAAAAAGACTACTATCTCATTTGTTGATCAAATAAAAATTTAATTTTATAATAATTATTAGATATATATATTATTAATTTAAAAATAAAATTATATTTGTAATGGGGAAATATTTATTTATTTTATAGTAGTTTTCCAATAAAAATGTTTATCACATTAAAATATTGATAATGAATTTAATTTTTATTTACTTCATTCATATAGTGAATTCAATTAATTTTTTCACTCATGAGTGGGAGAAAATATTATAAACCCTCATGATTCATTTTTTGGAATAATGAGAGAATCCTTCCCTGGTATTTAGTGTATGATTTCATAATAAATTATATTGTCTTGGAATTAGGCATTAATGGTATCTTATGATTCCTTGGAATAATCCCATGATTGTTATACTTTGATACTCAACACATTTCAATCTATTATTATGAAATGAGTTATTTATTTCAATGTTATTATTTATTTTGGGGATAAATTTTTGGAATATGTGATTAGTTATATGTTGTTATTTTATTATCATTCTTTATTTCCATGTTATCCATTTATTTGTTATTCTATATTAGTTTCTACAATGGGATTTCCCTTATAGGTTAATTTAGCTCACCCATTATTTGGATTCTTTTTCACAAGGTTATTAAGATGTGTAATGATTATAATATATATTTAGGGGTATCATGCTCATGTAATTTTATGGGAAATGTTGAAGGATTAAAAATGATTAAGAAAACAATTTTATAATGGAAAAATATCCATTGAATGTTAAAGACATGGCTAATATTAATAATATTGTTTCCTTATCCTATAATTTTATAAAACATTAATGTTATTGGGTATGTATATGAAATAATTTTATTATTAATTCTTTAATTATATACGTTAAAAATAGTTTCACATGACATAGTATCATATTTGATATGTAAATATTATGTTTTAGCAATGAGTTTGAGAGTATGTGTCTGAGATACTACACATAGGTACCATGATAAATTATCACCTCCAACATATTGTTACCCACCTACAAATATGTCATAAATATATCTATTAACCAAAAAAGGGCATAGATACCCTAAGATGAGGGGGTGAATTAGGCTATGGATATTTATTTCAAACCTATTCCTACCCCAATTGATATTGAAATCTTTATTTTGAGGGTCACTTATTTTTATATTTAATATAAATTTTGATCTTATCTGTTCAAACTATATCAATCGCAGAAACATATAAATTTAAAAAATAATGAAATAAAATGTAAAAAATTATTTACTTCGCTCACCCTCACTTGTCTATGTCCATGGAACATAGAATGAAAATGTAACAATGTACCTATTCCATAAAAATATAACTTGCATTACATAGTTTGGGAAATTTAATGTCTATGCACGATATCACCACCTTATAATATTACGTTAGATAACACTGATTACAAAGGGTCTATCATAAGATCATTTAATTTTTTTCTCAATACCGGTGGATAAGATCACAATCTTCCCCTTTCTTTTCTCAATACTCTAGAAATTATTCATTCAATTAATATAGACTTGTATGTCACTTCATTGGAGATAATTAATAAGTCCAAAATTTTTGGTGGATGATATATTAGACATATTTTTTGGATGCTACTCAATTTTTTTGAAAACACCATGAAGTTTCACATAAACATTCGAGACACCAGGAAAAAAAATCACTTTTTTTAAAAAACAAAAATTACCTCCACTTTGGATCAAGAAATATATTAACTAGATTCCAAGTCTCCCTTTCATTTAATTGGATGTCGAAGTGAATAAAATCCTTCTACATATATTGTAAACTGGTATATATCATTTTTATTATTATTCTTATTTATTTAAATATGAAAATGATACTACTAATAGGGTGATGTTGGAATGTATCTACATACTCATGACTCTATTGTTATATCCATTTGCAGGACGCTAATGCATAACCCCTTTAATTAGATCCTATCATGACACTATTGTGTGAGATCTTGACATGTAACCCCATGTCTAAGATCCCATTGTGTAACCCCATATGTGAGATTATATCGTGTAACACTTGCATGAGATCATAGAGAGAGACCCATGCACCAGATCCAGACATGAAAATACTCCCCACAATGTCCTTTTGTGAGACTCCGTTTTGTAAGATACTGAATGAGTCTTCTATGTGTGTGATCATGGCGTGATACCCATTTGATCTTTTCATTAGATCCTTTCATGAGACCACTATGTGTATGATCCTGATGTGAGACCACTTTTCACACTATGAAAGTCCTAAAACAATACCACTTGTTGTGAGATCCTAGAAGGTAACACTTGAACGATATCATGGCATAAGTCTCATTCACACCAAACAGAACCCTTCCTCCTAAAACTTTTTATAATAGATAACTTATGAAAAAATTCACCAATTATGGAAGGATCATTGGGTACTTATATGCATGAATCTACTACCTTGACTCCACATATAATGGAAACTTATCCCTTACACTGCCACAGTAATCCGCATAATGTTTTTTTGGGATCCTATAAAGAGCTCAATTAAAAATCATGTGGTGGGAAGCGATTTTGTCTCCCAGTTATATTCAGGATCCATCATTAGATAAAAAGACAATTAAGAGCCCTGTAAAAGAATAAAATGCATGATTCATAGAAAACTATGAGATATTTTAATGATCTCAGCACATAATTCAAATACAGTCATGTTCTCCTAATGATATCCCATCAAGGGATCCTTTATCAATCAAGATTTTTCATTATGCACATCATCAGAAATCTCTACAATATACGTTTACGAACATTCTTTTACATCATGTTCTTCATGAGATCACTCTATGAGATCCATTGAAAATTATTATATTTCATCATGCTCTTCTTATGAAATATCCATGAGATCCCACATATCATAAATCCCCCCCTTTTCGAGAACAATCTTTATGCCCATTCACAATATCTGACATTTTTTTTATTTCATGAGATCATAGATTTTTATCTTTCATGAGATTAGACATTCCATCATTATTGACATAATAAATTTATATCTTTCACAATATCAACCATTTCATTCTTTCATGATTTCATAAACTTATATCTTTTGGGAGATCATTCATTTTGAACTTTCATGAGATCAAACATTCCATTACTTCATTAAATCATACATTTCTCACTTCCACAAGATAAGGAATTTTTTCCATGAAATCATGTATGTCACTTTTTCTAGAGATGAAACATATCATGCATGATAGAGATAAAACACTCATGATAACTCTTCATGCCTAATTTAAAGACAATTTTTTATCAACTAACTAAAAAATTTCAACAAACACAATAAACTGAATATCACCACCATGATTAAATTTTTCCAAAAAATATCCCCTATGGGTTTCTGCAAAAAATAATAATTTTCAAGAATAAACCTTTTCAAGAATAATTTTCGTGTGAATCAATTTCAATTCTATATCCCTAGATGGAGAAAAAAAATAACAAAACAAATACTATAATCTGACATGAGAAATAAGAGTGTCATGAAGATTTCATAATTGAATCACATGGTAATAGGAAGTTATCTTTTTCTTTCATCATAGATTCCTTTTCAATATTCTAATCCTTTGGTAGAAATGTTTTTCTATTGTCCGATATAAAAAAACCCTTGTTTCATTATTCCCCTTATCAGATTCTCCCTTATCTTGATGATGATAATTTCTCCCATTTTTTTAATGAACACAAATCTCACTCCTTTTTTTCTATAACTGTGTCAAGAAGAAATATCCTTATATAGGAGAAAACACCATACATCAGAGATAGGGGGTTCCACATCCACACTTTTTCAAGAGAGAGTTGTCAATTGAACTCCAAGAGACCGTATATGCCACTCAAACACCTAATTGGAAGGAAATTGTTTAAATTTCCAAAACTAATAGTTATATAAGTACAAAATCCAACAAAAAAAGAGCCCATTATATAATTTCTCCATGATAAAACTGTAATTTATTTCAATGTTATTTTTATGTAAGAGGGGGACTATATTTTTTAAATGATTTATATCACTTCAATTATCACAATTTACATCAATTATGAAATTCACTTAAGTGTCCCAAATTATTATATAATTCAATAGGGTTTAGTAATTTATAAAATTAATCCCATTTAGTAAATTATATACATTTATTTACACTAGAATGAAAATTTGACTTTTTTAGACTTTTTCATGATGAGAGTCTTATTTTTATTTATAGCTACACACTACTAGAATATTTTTAGGATGTAAAATTTACACTTGTAATTGAGCCATTCACATATATTTTAAGACAACTATGTCATAAATGTTTATAGGGAATAATATGTTAATTAAATAAACAAAAATTATTTCAATGTCAACCACTATATTCATTATATTCTATAATCATGAAATTCAAAAAATCATCAATGGAATTTCTTTTAAAATGAGTTTATATTGCCTAGAGTGCGTATCAACACATATCCCATAAAACAACAAGAATTTTGATATCATAAAAATAGTTTGATGAATCAAAATTTTAGATTATATTGTACACTCAAAAAGATGATCACATCTTATCCTTATAGACCATCCCTTTGATGTTTTCATGAATCACATTTTACTCTTCTTTAACTTTTTCAAACTACTCAAAAAATTCAGTTTTTCTGAAAATTTATCTAGACATTCTTTTCCAAAATTCTCATAATTCTTTTGATATATAGATTTTTAGCCTTGATAATTTTTACAAATTTTGGGTTTAAAAACAATAGTACCAATTTATTTATCTGAATCCCCACCAATATTACATTATACATGATTCTATCTCAGAGTTCAAATATTTCCATTTGTCATCTTATCGCGCTTCATATTCCATTGGAGGGATCATTCTATTACCTTCACATATCTCTTTGTGTTATGACATATTAAATTTGAAGACATTATCTATTCAATTTCCTTATATCATATATCCAAGTCACATCAACCTTTTATGGGAGTATATCCTTCAATATATGTGCATTATTCTATAATCCCAGATTGAATATCTCCTCTTTTTTTCATACTTGATTCTTCACATCCTTTCCCAGATTTATATTGTGCGTTCAAAAGAGGATGTGTTTGATACAATTATTATTATTATTATTGTGTTTATCCTAGGACTCTAAACCTCCTTTTCAACTTATCATATTTTCTTTTTTATAGGTCTTATCAATACGAAAGACTAGTTTTTATGATTTCATTTATAGTTTATTATCTTACCCAACATTTTTCCAACTATAATATCATTCCAAATTCCCATGATCATCACATATAAGACATCTCTTTTTGGAATAATATATATCATCATCATTTCTCATCTTAGATGTTGATACAACCAATGTTCTTCTTCTAACTCTAAGACATTCAGCTTCATGAAACATACTCACAGTGTGTCTATGTATTCCAAAAATAATTTAATTTATTTGATAATTTCCTTTGAGTGAATCTAAATTTATATTTCTCAAGGAGAATCTTCGTATTCACTAATTTAGAAATATATCTTTCTTCACAGCATGAAATGTATTCCAAATACTCCAAACAAATACATGAAATATGACTATTCATCCCATAGATTTTCAACATGTTGTAAATACTTCTTATAAAACCCTTTATAGTTCTATTTTCATCACCTATAAGGTTTTTAATATGTATAAAAATGGTTAATACTATCATACCATATTTTATGGGAGAGGGTTCATCATATCCAATTCCATATTTTCCAAAATTGCAAGGCCTTTGTTTTGTGGAAATAATTTCATTATATTCATCTGAAATAGAATATTGGATTCTCACATTTTTAACACCTTCTGATGTATTGTAAAAAATCATATGAAATACATCATTCTATATGGGATAGCCTCTGGCATTATACTTCTCAACTTCCTTCATCACATAATCTAGCTCTTCCCAAAATTGTTGGATATTCTTGTCCTTTGATTTAACTTGAGAATTATCTTCTCTCATTATAAGAATATAATATTTCATTTCTTCGGAGAGATTATCAATATTTTTAGCTCAATAAAATATTATTAAGTATTTTCTATAAAATATATCCATTACAACATTAATTCCCTACTTTGATATTGGTTCTATTGAACCAGTTTGGATAGGTTTTTAAAAAGATCATCATTTCTAACCTCCAAATCCCAAATTTCGTTTCAGTCCAAATTTATTAAAAAAATTTCATAATTGAATTTTTATAATATTGGTGATATCACTTTGAGTTATCAAGATTATTAATTATTCTTCTCCCATAGTTCTGTGGCCACTGATATAAGTCTCATATTTTAACCTTTTTGGTTATTAACTTCAAATTCAAGATCTTGGATCCAGATATCTTCAGAAATATTTTCATATTTTTATTTTTGGTCCCATTACTTTGTCACATGTTTATCATTTGCATATTACCTTATTCAAAATTTCTCATCATTATTAGTTATATCATCACATGGCATGTCAGTTTCATCAGTAATATTTTCATCTTCATTGAATGAGTAAATTGTTTCAATATAGGATTCATCCAATCCTTTTATCAATACAGTGGGCGTTTCGTTGAATAGAATAAAACTTTTTCCATAATCATTTCCACACTGAATAATTATAGCATACCTCTTATTATATATTACATTATTCCCTTTCCATTTCACATCATAATAAAAATAGAATGAAACAGAATTTTTTATAAATTGAATAAAACATTTCAAAGAAAAAAATCTAAAAAAGTAACTTATTCAGTGATAATATGTATGAAAAGAAAGGGGAATACATACCCTAAGAGGGCAGGGGGAGGGATGAATCGGGTTTTTCATATTATTTTCAATCTTATTTCATCCCCACAAAATATTGACCTCAATATTACGGTGGTCACTTATATTTATCTACAATTTGAATATTGATGTTATTTATTATAAAATTATCTATTGATTATTTATAGAGGAGAAAAATAATGAAATCACAAGGACATATAGTTATTTAATTTGTTCACCCTCCCTAGTATATGTCCAAGGATCATACACAAAAATTTTACTATTGTTCTATAACCTCTAAACCTCACATCCAATAATATTATTGGTATATGTAACACTAATGCCTAGGCTCAATGTATTATAATATTTAGTGACAGCACACTACTTCACAAGGGTGACTCCCTTACGATTTCACTCACTAGCTCACTACTAGTAGATCAAATGAACATTTTCATCATACCATTATAACTACTCTATATGGGATTCATACACATTTTATTGACATATAGGTCAAAAAAATAATCAAAAATAATACATCCTCAATTGTCCTTATAGATATTTTTTGGGTGATCCTTTACATCATTGAAAACACCATGATGTAGTTTTTCAAACCTCTAGAAACCTTGAAAAAACATCACTTTTTTGTAGACACAATAATTATCTCTACTTGGAATATTTCATCATCTTTAGTGGATACTAATTATTCCATTAAATACATTGGATTTATTAATGAATAAATTACTTTTTTATGTATTTTAAAATTCCATAGAACAACTTTTATCATCTTTTATTGAATTCTTATATAAATATAACACTAACTCCAAGGTAATGTATGAATGTATCTCCTTACAGATGACCCTAGTGTGATTCCCAAGGATAAGACCCATTATCATAAATCCTTTCATGATATCCTAGTATGAAACCATTACACAATATCCTAGTGCATAACCCCTCACATGAGATCCTACAATGTTACACCTTGCATGTGAACCTAGGAAACTATCCGTGTATGAGATCCTAGAAGGAGACTCCTTCATGATATCCTAGTGCAAGACTATTTTTCATGAGATCCTATCATGAGAGTCCTTGACACAAGATCTTTGCATTTGATTCCATTGCATGACACCCAAGCACAAGACCCTATGTGAATTGCACGAGAACATAAAGAGATACCCCTTTGTGCAAGATCCTATCATGATACCCCATTTCATGTTTTATGAGATCCTGATGTGAGACCCATTTTAGTGAAATCCTTGTATGTAGCCCTTGCATTAAATTTTTGTGCGAGTCAAATTTGCATATTGAAAACCCTTCCCCATACACTATTTATGATGGATCTAATTATAAAAAACATTTTTCACCATATATAGATTGTTCATTGGGTCTTTATAAGAAAGGGTCCACCTCACTAACTCCACATATCGTGGATAACAATCAATTCCACAACCACAGTAATCAGTATCATGCTCTACACATAGTCTGATCATGAGAATAGTTTAAAATCATGTGAAGGATAGTTATGTTGTCTTCCAATACTTTTTGGGGTCCATCATGAGATCATGAGATAATAATGAACATTGTATGAGATATGATAATTATATATAAATAAAATCATGGGAAATTGGTGATATCCCATAATGTGAAATAAATAAATTCATGTGTGCTTTGTGAGATCCCATCATGAGATCCTTTGAAACAATTTTTTTACCATGCGCTTCATGAGATCTCTCCAGGATATCCATTAAAAATAATGCTTTTTCGTCATGTGTGTCATGATATCTCACTGTGATATCATATATATTCCATAATATTAGGCTTTCTTTTTTATTGAGATCATATATTTCGCTGTTTCCAAATATTGGAAATTTGTCTCTTTTATGAGATTTAAAATTTTTCTATTTATTATGTTCAGAAATTTAACTCTATAGTGAGATCAGATATTTTTCTCTTTCATGAGATAAATGATTTCAATATTTCAATAGATCAATACTTTTTATCTTTTATGATAAAATATATTTCAATATTTTAAGAGATTAGATATTTATATATTTTGTTAAATCATACATTTCACTCTTACATGAAATGAGTCATTTTTATCTTCTAGGTGATCAAGAATTTCACACTTTCAAGAGATCAATATATTCATGGATTCAGAAAATCAAACATTTATGCTAACTCCTCGTGCCTTCCTTGACAACCATTCTTCAATAAAAACTTGAAACATTATAAAAAACAAAATAAACCCAAAATAACCACCAAGACTATTTTTTACAAAAATATACATCATCAAAAAAATTTACTTAATAAGCTACTAGAAACCATCTATTATATAATTATTCATTGGTTTTTCCACTAATCCATCCATACAAACTCGGGTTGTTTTTTCTGGTTTTCATGACATGGTAATCTCTACACCATAGCATAATTTTTTTTCATTATCCCCATTTTTTATTTTTTTCCTATATTTATATGTGTCTTCTCATGATGACTCTCCCCTACTCAAAAAATATTCACCATGGAGTACATCACATAATCATACATGTTATCTTTTTTTCCATTTTAACCCTTTTGGAAACTCAATGTATTATTGAGTGTCCACCCCTAAGTAATTTGATAACCTTTTTCATAAACAATTCAAATATATTTTATCATTTCTAAATATTTTCCCAACACTAACCACACATTATATTTAACATCATAATCATGTATCAGAACCACTGCCACATCACAAGTCACATATTAGGCATCACTATCACATATTTCAAATGGATTTAATTTCCCACTACCATTTATTCACCCACGTTGGTTATTATACATGCATGGTATATGTTATATATATACCCTAAATTGATGTACCATGATCCATCCTTGATTTTGGATATTTCATATAATTTAATTTATAAACATACTACATCAATATCACTCCCAATAGTATAGGAATATACAAACACGACAACCCCATCACGTATCCAATTCATTTCAAATGACAAGATTCAATCAAGAATGATCATCTAAGGTAGAAATATAAATTCACAATTCAATCTGTTTACAATATATAGGTTAAAGAAGATATCTTATTAGTTTCATGTTACAACACCACCATCATCTCATCTGTATAACCATACAGTAATATTATTATGTTTTACAACACCTATTAAAAAATAAAAATAGCATAGAAAATTGGAATAACCTTATTGAATTTACACCTCTATCTATATCTAATATATATATATATGTATATATAAAATTCCCCTAATAACATAATATAAAATTTCTCAACAAAAACAAGTTCCACTTCATCCTAAAACCATAATTATCAGTCAAAATTATTATTTATTGAGTCACATAGTCCAAAATCCAAATGTTCTTAGACCATGTTAATGTATTAAAATTTGGCCATCACACCGCTTCTGTATATTTTCTTATTCCTTCAATATTATTGGCTATAATTAATATTGGTAACATAGAATATTGTTTAATATTACACATAAAAATTATCAATAAAAATTATCCACAAAAAAATTACAAATAAATCATATATGAATTATAATATATATTCAATCCAATATTTATAATTTATAAATAAATTACACAATAAATTACTTATCATCTCTATAAATTCATATTGTAGAATTCTAGAAGTATTATTTAAAAAAAATTACAACCCATTTTTCAGAATTTATAAATTTGATAAAAATTATTCAATCTTATAATCTATCTCAAAATAAATATTTTACGTCAATAAATATTCCATCATTTATATATTCATCAAGATTCATGAATTTTAATTTACCACATATTGACTCTTTTATATTATTCCGAGTTACATAACAATCATTGAAAATAAAAAATAATATTGATAAATATGTGTCATATAATATATGATAATTTAAAATATAAACCTTTATTCCATAATGATCATAACCCTTTCAATCCTTATATTATTTTCCCTAATCATTGTCAAATATCTCATTCACTGGTTATCTCTTTGAAATTTACCACCACACAAATATTTAAATTAAAAAGGGATAAAATAAAAGTATATCACATCATTTAATGGTATATATACTACAATAGAAATATACATTCATGATGACCATGATAGTTTAATTTATTTAGAAACATGGAAAAATAATCTTCGAACATGGTGGTAGGTCTTTGTAATCTCTCTTAGAAATATTTCCCTATAGTACTCATACTTTAAACCATTAATCATTACTTGGGGAAAGGAAATACATGAAATGAGTTAAAAAATGAGTCTAATAAGGGTAAAATATGGGATATGTAATAATAACATGAATATAAGTGTAAGAGAATAGGATCAGAACATTAACATATCATACCCTACATACCAAAAATCTAAATTATGTGTCATGGAATAATAATTTTTAGTTCATACAACATGAATCATTATGGAATCAAGAGAATAATCCAAGAGATGATAATATATGAATAAAGCGTGATATTGTGGGGAACACATAAGAAATGAAAATCATATGTCAATTCTACCTCTCAAGTCCTTCATAACAAGTAATTCTTGCGATAATCACCTGTGTACCAACATAGGGATTAGTACTACACCTTGTTTACCCTCTTTTTAGGGCTTGTAAATCCCTACTATGTTACCTCTTATTTTGGGATTGGGATGACCTCCAATATACCCCTAGTTTTGGCCATTAGATTCCATCCCATGTATACTCTTATTTCATGATTTGGATACCCTAATGTATTCCCTCTTATTTTGGGCTTGGTATGCACTCCCGTATACCCTCTTTTTTTGTCTTGGGATGCCCTCCCTTGTACCCTCTTATTCTGGTAGTGGGATTCCCTCCCATGTACCCTTTTATTTAAGAAATTTTATTCGACCAATTATAAAAAAAATTCTATTAAAAAAATATCATTACACAATTCATTGAAAGATATATAGTTCCCACCCATCATATAATGAAATCATATAATCATTTTCCACAACATAAAAAAACATTTAATATATCATGACCCATAAAAATAGATAGGATTCATAAACACCATATCCTAAAACCTGTATCATTGTTATAAAATTTTCATTATATCATAATTTGAGAAAAAGTTATAGGTTTCATAATAATTTAAAAATATATTATCGCATTATTGGAAGTTGGTTTCAAATTCATTTTATTTTATTATAACATATGGAAGAGAAAGAAGTTTCATTAAAAATTCATATTTATATAATCCATTAAAAGAACAAAAAAGAATTATTTATTTGGAACATATCTATATTAAATATTAAATTCTATCAATGGTTGTTAACATAAGCGGGGAATGATTTTGAATGATGACATAAAAAATTTGTAATATGGAATAACCATTAATTTTAGAAAACATTTTAAAACAAAAATAATATTCTAAATACTATTACAGGAAAACCCACTTGAAAAAATATAAATTAATCTTTTATAAATCTTATAAAAGATTCCACAAGGAAAATAAACATTCCACATTCAGAAATACTTTTTAAATCACTAAATAAATTAAACTATTGTTTCTTTAAAAATAATAATGACATCTTATAATATACGATTTGAAAATAATTTAAAACACTTTTCAAACATAACCCATTTTTTAAAATCATTTTTATTAAAAACCACCATAAAAAAATTAATATAATGGAAAACACTTTTATAAGAAACGACCATGTAAAAATTGAAAGGATGATTTAATGAAATGACATTAATGATAGTTGTAAATATATACATGATGAACATTCCTTTTGAATAATTAATGTTCATAAAAGTATAATAATCGAAAAATAAAAAGGAGATTACTTTTAAAAAATATATTACAAATTTAAAACATTAGTGAAAATTTATTTTAAAAAACATAGTAAAAAAACTGAATATATTTTTAAAAAACGTGTTTTTTTTAATAAAGAATATTTTTGAAGGAAGAGAGAAACAATTTCATATTTTTTTAATGATAATTAATTATTTATATTAAGTACCAAATAGTGGAAACGTTTTATAAATACATTGAGATATATTGGATAACCATAGGAAAAGAAACATCATTAGTGTTGTTGATATTGGTATCATAAAATTTCAATAATTGTATAATATTTAAAATCTATCTTAATAAATGATGAAATGTATGAAAAAATTGTTACCACATTAGTAAATCCGAGTCATGATACTATGGAAAAAATAAATTTACATGATGACTAATTTATCATTATATTAAATATATTCATAGTATAAAATTTAAAATTTTATTATATAAACCCTATAAAAAAATATTGATTCACCACATGGCATTTATCTCTAAGAAGGAAAACTAAGACAGAATTATATTACCAATTTCGTAACTTTGGAAACTTATAACCCTTTAATGAAATATCATAAAACTTAAATGTAAATTACTATGAATTATTGTATATTAACCATATAATACTTTAATGGGAGGTATATATACCACATAGAATAAATTAATAGTGAATAATGCATAAGTCATGTTTAAATAAAAGTGTGATGAGAAAACACCTACCTTATGTCTTGACTTTCTTCACACATGTTCAGACCTCATGAATAATAAATATAAGTTTATTATAAATATAATATATAACCATATTCATATATATCATTACAATTATTATTTTATTTTTAATTTATATTACACTTTTATTAATGATTCCATATTAATATTATGTTTTGAGTAATAAATGCTTGTTTTTTGTATATGGTTTGACATGTTATACTAGGTTATTTTACATAGATCATGCTATAATAATTTAAATAACTTGATACATGATATAAATATAATATA
This sequence comes from Viscum album, assembly GCA_963277665.1. NCBI lineage: Eukaryota > Viridiplantae > Streptophyta > Magnoliopsida > Santalales > Viscaceae > Viscum > Viscum album. The sequence goes on from OY728151.1 coordinate 112,949,954, forward strand.
TATTTATTATATATGTAATTATAATGATATATAAAATATATATATAAGAAATGGAATACACAGTTCATGGAGAAGGTAGGTCATACGTATGCATGAATATTGTTTCCATCTTCTTATCATATTGAATAAAAGAATGTAAATAACATATATGTATATATATTAATTATAGTGTAGTTATAATTTCATAAATATTATATATGTTCTCAAACCCCATTATTAACACATTTTGTGTAATGAGTGGATGAATAATATCACAATGTGGGGATGGTTGTCCAAATGTCCTCTAACAAAGTTATCGTATTTCCAAAAAATGGAACACATAATGGTATGTGTAATATAATACTAACATAGTTATAAATAGATAATAAATATCATAAATATTAAATTTAAATATATTTTAAAACATTATTCACAACCGTGAATGGTGGTAATGGAATAATGAGAAACATCAGTTCAGAAGACAATAGTCTTGTGAATATGTGTATGATGATTGGATATCCTTTTTCATAGTACTGAGTATGAGTGAAGGTTAAAAAATTTACATAAAAATATAATTATATTGAGTATAATTTTTAATAATATATAATCATGTTATAAGAAGAGTTTATGGGGGTTGAGAATGAGAATAAAACAAAAGACCTTGTAGAATTATTCTATTAATTCTGTAGGTAACTCTTTTTGATTTGCACCAAAAGGATTCCTTGGATAGAATTATGAACAAATAGAAAATATAGGATTATGTTAGGGAATATTAGAGGAAATTTTTGTTGATTATTTCTTATGATATGGTCATGACAGGTGTGAAAAAATTAGGGTTATAGTTCCATTAAATAGTGAGAGGGATTGGTATTATTGTCAATATAAAAAGGTAAACACTATTGAGAGGCCTAATGTATATAATGTTCCAACATTAATCGTCTAGATTTGAGATAATAGAGTATATGGTCTATATATGGTGATATAATTACCTTAAATCATGTTCAAAAGGTATTTTTCATATATTAATGTTTAACGACTATGTAAACTCGTTTTTTATGAATCATTGTAATTAATTTTAATTACATTCACTAATTTCTTCAGGAAAAAACTAACATAACTATATTTTACATAACAAATTATGCTGATTAAAAATATGTAATCCAGTTTTCTAATTTCAAATCATAGATGTGGTATAAATAAATGTAAAATTAATCTTGTAGAAGAGATGAGTCAATGAGTATTTAAAGAAAAGATGATTAAAAGTTTGGAATGTTTTTATTTCCAATTCCTTATCATGTTGATTCCAATGTCCTAAATTATATTTTTTGTTTCATAATTTAACTAATTATAATTGAAACACAATTTGATATATAATTTTACTATATAAATATTTAGATAAAAAATAATTTTCAATTAAAATTTAGTTTTTCCACACTAGTCATCGAAATATAAATCTTATTTGAAAAATACCAAAAATTAACCCAATGTAATATTTGATTTACTGATGTAAAATTTGAGGATTATTTTTTCTAAAAAGTATAAATTTGTAAAAATTTTATTTAAAATGGGTTCTAAATTAAAAGGTTGTAAAAATACCATTTCCAAAAATTCGTCATTTTATTCATAAAATTCTATTTTTCTTATATTATTGGCATTAATTTTTTTAAGTGTATAAAAAATATTAATTGAATATGTAATATATAAATATTTTTAAAAAATCTCATAAAATTATTTTTAAATATTTTTTGTTAAAAATTTGTGTTTGTATATGGAAAAATATTTTTCACAGAAAAGTAATTTCTTTATTTTCAAATACTTCTTACAATAATTTTTAACTAATTTATAATAAATGGACTAGTTATATATACATCTATACATCATAAATTCATATTTATTTAAAATTATTCCCTAAATCCATTCCAATGGTAGCAGGTAACTGTATCAATATTTTAATAATATTTTAAAACATATATATTATTTTCTAAAACTCGGCTTTTCATGTAACATAGTAGATCAATATAAATAAAAATTTCCAGTAGCATAAAAAAATTGTGTTTCTTGCACCATAAACTAATCTATTTATTGCATGTAGTGTAAGATTATCTCTGTGTTGCATGAAATGCCAACCAAACTTTGTTCTGTCATATAAATTGTAACGCCCCGACCCCAGTTACCCAGAGTCGGTGCATTATTACATAACATTGGCATGATCACAAGAAATATCAAATCTCGAAAGACCGATTGGTTTAGTAGCCATGGAAACAATATATATATTCATAAAGTTTTACATTACATTATAAAGTGAAAAACTACTACAACAACATAGTCTCCATATACCACACTCATATCAACACATACTATCCCTATAGGTCATTCATAACTTACTTCTTCACATCCTGGGAAAAATAAAACATAGAAAAGGGGTGAGCTCAAATGCCCAATAAGGATAACAATATAGCGGAAAATTTCAAAAATAAGCATAAACATTTAAGGCAATGTATAACTAAAACAAAAGCCTTGTAAACTTGAACTTCAACATAGTATGGAAAAAGTAAATTGAAATAATTCTATTTTCTTATTCACATGGATATTCTACTAATCGAATAATCACATGCAATATCAATAACCACTTTCATAATGATGGAATGCATAATGCCAGAATATCATAACCACATAGCCAAGGCCTCGTGCCAAGACTAAAAATAAGATTTTTCCAAGACCTTGTGCCAAGACACTAGTTTGTCTCATGTGACCTAACGATGCGTCGAGGAGCTATAGCGGGCTCCACCCGTCACATATTATGTCCAATGCATTCCCATATGAAAAGGTTTAAACATAACATAATCATTCGTATTAAAACTAGCATACAAAATGTCAATACTTTCACCATAAACCATGAATGGTATAAAAATAGCACATCCACAGTCAAACATATCATAAAACCTTCAATACAATATAGAAGTTTTATATCATAATAAATCAACTTCAAATAAGCATAAAATCCATCAAAGGATGTTGACATAGATGAAATCAAAATTTTTTTTAGAGAAATATCTCTTTATATTTTGAAATCATATAGGAGTCATATATCTATAAAATAAAACATTTTCTTTGATAATATTCTTATAAGCTTGTAAGGGAAGCTTCGACGATTTTATAACGGCGGAAAATAACAGCACCCGCCGTATAAGTTAAAAAAACATTCTTACCTTAATTCTGTCGAAAAGGTTAAAAGCACCATGTTTGGAAAACGACAGAAAGATTCCTTTATAAACCTCTTATAAAAATTCAATCAAGGGTATAAATGACTTTAACCCATATTATTTTAAATAGTAAAATATTTTTGAAATACATTTCGAAGAAACATGGATGTGAATGATAAAGAAATCCCAGTAGATAAATACGTACAAACAACCTCGGATAATGAAGAGATTGTGAAATAACCCTTACCTTGTACTTTTCCTTGGTTGGGGTAGGTTAAACTCCTGTATAATGGTGAAATAATTGTTATTAAATTATAAAATAATCATATATATTAATATTATATCATATATGATCTTTTAACATTGATTTTTTAATAATATCTTAGAATTATCGTCGTTTCGGGTGTTAACTTACTCGTTTTCTTTTATATGTTTTGTTACATAAGCTGTGTTTGTTATGGATATGTTGTATCTTATTCATATCCAGAATGATATCAAGTCCTTAAACATTATTTTTAAATCCTAAAATGATAATTATACATGAATGGATACGATGGAGAATAAATCTCATCGCGTTCGTGGAGACGGTAGTCCGTACATACGCACGAGCGACAATATCACTCTTTTGATATTAAAATAATATATAAATGGATGGTATATCATATATACATAATTATTAACATGTTATATTTATTATTTACAATAGTTACACATCATTATTATACCCATCCAAATAATAATATATTGAATAACAATTACACCACGACGTGGAGACGGTAAGCCGTATGTACGCACATATGGTGACATGTTATTTAGAGGGTGGATAGAATACTGAATATGGTTGTACCATATTTATAATAATATCACAGTATTTATATGATACTTTAGTTATTATTTTAAAAATGGTAATAACAAAGAAAGAAGAAGTGGAAGAAGAAAGGAACATGAAAAGGGGTGGTGAAAACATTACCTCTTCTTCGGGATCTTCCTTTTGATTTGATCAAAAGGGCTCCATAGGTTGGCTTTCTGATCAAACTAAGGCCTCTAGGTTGTATTTATGGATGTTTGGAGAGTATTTGGGCAGAGTTTGGCCGAACCAAAAGGCTTTGAAGGTGTGAGTTAATGAGAAGGGGGAAGCCCTTTTATAAGAGGGGTGTGGGGCACCTTTGGAAAAGCTAGAAATATTAGTTTATAATAAATTGATATTCGGTTTATAATGGCTCCAAAGTTGATTATTTAATTTTTAAGGTGGGGATGGGTCGAAACCAACTCATCAAATAGAATTTATACAGGTTTGGGTCATTATATTAACCTTATCTTTAAGTATTAACTCTAAGTTAATTAGTTTCACTTTTACAATGTCTCTTAGTATTTTTATATTATATGGTTAATAAACTTACCATATACATACAAAAGACCCCCAAGTGGTCCATTAATGATGAAACTATCATGATATAAGTCTCTTGGACGAACCTTAGATTTTTAGGAATTTAATATCAATTAATAATATAATATTTGTTTATAAACTCTTTTATGTCATTTTTGACACTATTCCATAGTTTATTTTTGTGAAACTCATAAAAGAATGATTACTTCGAAAAATATTAATTAAATGATTCCTAACATGTCATATTAACTTATAAAATTAGTGTAATTCATAAAAAGTCTCAAATTATATTTATTTGTGTATTTATAATATCAATTAGTTTAATTTTTCACTATTATGGATATTTACTGCACTATCATTGTGTCATAAATAAATTAAATTATTTAATGTCTAAAAATTATAGATAAATTATCTTTATGTAGAAAATTTTTTATCTTTCTAATAAATATTTATAGTCGAAAATCCAACATATATAACCCTAGGTAAAAATTGTATTGCTAAAAGATATATGCTTTTGTCATTTTTGTATTCATTTTAACTTAATTAAAATAAAGTGTCCCTATCACCTACAAGTGGCTCCATGGGGTCCCAAAATCGACCCAAAGATGCCAATGGTCGAACATGTATCAACCAATAAGTTTAGGACCCATTTTAGGGTAATTTATTATTATTATTATATTATTTTTTAACCCTTATTTACGGTATTTACCCTTAACCATGGTAAATAAAATATTTACCGCAGTAATTATTCAAAATGTCTAAAAATAAATGTTACATATTTACACAATTTGAACATCCTGATTCCAAATATGGAATCCGTTTTTCCAAATTCAAAATACAGATGTTGTAGAAATTAATTTAAAATTAATTCCCGTTGTTAAAACAAAAAGCGTGTTTTTAAGAGATAATAACTATCAAAAGATTGACACTTGTTTATGTTTGGTTTAATTGTAAAATTATGTCCAATTACCAACATTATATTAAATCGTAAAAATATATTCTAAATATAATTTAAAACCACTCAAATTCATAATTTATCACTATTAATTATTTTGATTGAAAAAGTTGTTTTTAATTAAAATTTAGTAATTTTCACTATTCATCAAAATATTAAAGTTATCCGAAAATTACCAAAATTTCACCTTAGGCTAAAATCGATATTCCGAATCCAAAAATGAAGTCAATTTTGAAATATAAAATATATATAATTTTAAAAAGTAGGTATTACTATTCATAACGGCTAGTTTGATTAGTTATGGTGTGTTAGAACTCGGTGTTGCGTACAACACACGCTATCACATTATTCAAAGAGAAGCATACTGATGAAAATTGGGGTGTTATATTCTCCCCTCCTTCAAATAATTTCGTCCTCGAAATTTCTTGAAAACGTATCACATGAAAAGTCTTGGGTGGTTCTTCATCATAAGTTTCTCGGGTTCCCACGTTGCCTCTTCCATCTTATGGTTTCTCCACAAAACTTTTACCAGATGCGTCGTCCAGTTTCTCAGTACTTGTTCTCTCGTATCAAGAATCCTGATGAGCTCTTCACAATAAGACTGATTGGGTTCCATTTCTAATTATTCATAGGTGAGTACATGCGTTGGGTCAGGCATGTATTTCCTCAACAGAGATACATGGAACACATCATGAACTTTGCAGAGACTTGGCGGCATTGCCAATCGGTAAGCTACAACCCCAATTCGTTCTAGAATTTTGAAAGGTCTGATGTACCTGGGACTCAATTTACCTTTCTTACCAAAACGTATGACTCCCTTTCATGGATATACATTCAGGAAAACATGATCACAGACTTGAAATTCCAAATCCTTCCTTCGATTATCAGCATAGCTCTTCTGCCTACTTTGAGCTGCTTTGATGTGATTTTGGATTACCCTCACCTTTTCCATCGTTTCCTCCACTAGTTCTGTGCCTACAATTTTTCTTTCACAAACATCATCCCAGCAGGTTGGTGTAAAACATCTCTTTCCATATAACGCTTCATATGGTGCCATCAGAATACTCGAATGGAAGCTATTGTTATAGGAAAAGTCTAGTAGAGGTAAATATTGATCCCACATACCCTGAAAGTCAAGTGAGCAAGATCTCAACATGTCTTCTATGGTTTGAATAGTTCGTTCTGATTGTCCGTCTGTCTGAGGGTGGTAAGCAGTTCTCGAATTAAGTTCAGTATCCAGTGATTTGTGAAGACTTTTCCAGAATCTTGAAGTAAAACGGGGATCATGATCAGAAACAATTGATAGGGGTACTCCATGAAGTCTCACAACTTCATTAATATATAGTCTTGCTAGACGTTCCAGGGGTAGATCTTCTCTTATAGCAAGAAAATGTGCTAGCTTGGTAAGACGATCAACAATAACCCATATTGCATCGTTCCTTCTAGGAGTCTTTGGTAGTCCCATGACAAAGTCCATCATAATATTGTCCCATTTCGACTCCGGTATGTGAAGAGGTTGCATGACTCCTCTAGGCTGTTTCCTTCCAGCTTTCACTTATTGACAAACCATACATCTTGACACAAAATCAGCAATCTCCCTCTTCCTGTTGTCCCACCAAAAATGTTCCTTCAAATCTCTACACATTTTGGTGCTCCCAGGATGTATAGAGAAATTGGAACTATGAGCATCATCCAGTAATTCTCTTTTTAGATCAGGTATATCGGGAACACAAAGCCTCTTCCCGAATTTAAAAATTCCATCTTCATACACAAAGTCTCTCAATCTCCCATCATTCACAGCTTTAGTCTTCTTTTGAAATTCTTTATCATCAGTCTGAGAACTCTTAACCCTTTCTAGTAAAGATGGTTTTGCAACCATTTGAAAAATCATTGATGTTTCACCTTCCCGGGTTATTATCATGTCCATCTTCACTAGATCCATCAAAATTGGATCACTTTAAATTCTCATCACGTTGAAAACTCCATTGTCTTTTCTGCTCAAAGCATATGCTACCTTTTTTGCTTTCCCCGGGTGATAGTGTATCGTACAATCATAATCCTTAGGTAATTCAAGCCATCTCCTCTGCCTCATGTTGAGTTCATTTTGTGAGAAAATATACTTCAAACTCTTGTGATCAGTATAAATCTCACATTTTCACCATAGAGGTAGTGCCTCCATATCTTCAAAGCAAAGATAACAGCTGCTAACTCGAGATCATGAGTAGGATAGTTTTTTTCAGGAATTTTCAACTGTCATGATGCATAGGCAATAACCCTATCATTTTGCATAAGGACACTACCAAGTCCTTTCTTCGATGCATCACTATAAATAACGAACCCATCATTCCCTGATAGTAGAGTCAATATAGGAGAATTGACTAATCTTCTCTTCAGTTCTTCGAAACATTCTTCACACTCTTTTTTCCAAACAAATTTAACCCCTTTACGTTTGATCTTTGTTAATGGGTTATCCAATCGGGCAAAATTCTGGACGAATCGTCGATAATAACCTGCTAAACAAATAAAACTACGTACCTCAGTTATACTTGTAGGTGCTGGCCATTCTTGGATTTCCTTGGTCTTAGAAGGATCAACAGAGATTCCATCTTTAGAGACAATATGGCCAAGAAAAGAAATCTCCTGAAGCCCGAATTCACACTTTCTAAACTTCCCATATAATTCAAGTCTTCTCAGAGTCTTCAAGATAATGCGCAAGTGATTTTCATGATCTTCGTAGATTTTGGAGTATACGAAGATATCATCAATAAATACCACCACAAATTCATCAAGATAGTCTTTGAAAACTCTATTCATCAGATCCATGAATACAGAGGGTGCATTAGTCAGTCCAAAAGGCATTACAGTAAACTCGTAATGCCCGTACCTGGTTCGAAATGCTTTCTTCGGAATGTCTTCCTTCTTCACACACAACTGATGGTATCCAGATCGAAGGTTAATCTTTGAAAAGTATTGAGCTCCATGCAGTTGGTAAAATAAATCATCAATTCGAGGTAGGGGATACTTGTTCTTTATTTTTATAGCATTGACCTCCCTATAGTCAATACATAACCTCATAGATCCATCTTTCTTTCTAACATAAAGAACAGGGGCTCCCCATGGAGAACCCCTAGGGCGAATAAATCCTTTATTACTCAATTCCTCTAGTTTTTTCTTTAGTTCGACTACTTCTACAGTGGCCATTCTATAAGGGGTCTTCGATATAGGCCTCGATCCAGGAATTAAATCAATGGAAAACTCCACTTCTCATTCTGGAGGTTGTCTGGGTAAATATTCCGGAAATACATCTACATATTCATTCACAATAGGTACATCCTCTATTTGAACATTCCTTTCCTCACCCATAGTTATTTCATTATCTTCCTCCCCAATAATTGAATTTAGTTGAGCTACTGGGGGTAGATCTAGATAAGAATTAGGCGTTGAAGATTATGCTCTAAAGATAAGGTGTTCCTTATCATCATCATCAAGAATCGTAACCTCTTTCTTCTTACAATAAATCTTCGCATCATAGTCCGAAAGCCAGTCCATACTGAGGACTATATCAAACTCAATCATAGGTATGACGATGAGATCAGAAGATAAAGAACATTTATGTGCTCTAATAGGGACTAACTCACAAAACCTTATTGCAATGATACTTCCCTTGGGAGTTTTAACTGACAACTCCCTTGTTAAATCAAATTGGAAATATCTAATTTTCTTAGAAAACTAGAAGATATGAAACAATGTGATGATCCAGAATCAAATAATGCATTTTCTAAACTTGAGGAAACCATTAAATTACCTGCCACCACGTATTTCGGAGCTTCTACCTCAGTAGTAGTGATAGCATAAGCTTGGCCTTGATCCCTTGGCCTTTTCTAAGGTAAGTTCTCCTTACTCTTAGTACATTCATTTGCATAGTGTCCCATCTCCCTACAATTAAAGCACTGAACATTGGTAGCTTCCTTCTTCCCTTTGTAATCACGAGCTTGGTGGCCTTTTTCACCACATTTGTAACAGACGCCCATTCCCTTCAAGCAAGTACCGGGGTGTTTCTTCCCACATTTACCACAGGATGGATATTCAACCTTTCTTTTCTTCCCCTTATTTCCATTCCCAGATTGATCAGTAGGCCTCTTCTTCTCTTGCTTTACTTTAAAGTCATAAGACTTAGAGAATTCCTTTTCGGTCTTGATAGCACATGAGACAATGTCTTCGTAAGACGAGAAGGATTGTGAGACTAATGCACGACGGAAAAGTGGTTTTTACCCATCAAAGAAACGATCAATATTACTTCTTGGGTTATGTATATAATCTCCAGCATACCTTGCTAACCTTGAAAAGTTATCCTCATACTTTGTGACATTCTCATCCTCCTTTTGTCTCAGACTCAGAAATTGCATTTCCATATCTGCTCGATGGTCGCGAGGAAAGTATTTTTCTAAAAACAGATCTTTGAACTCCCTCTATTCCATATTTGATACTTCATCATATTCCTTCGTGTTTTGAATCAATGACCACCATTGATCAGAATCTCCCGTGAGGCAGTAAACTGCCATGATAACTTTTTCTCTTTCACTACTCCCCAAAGCCTGAAATATTTTCTCTAGGGAAAATATCCACTGCTCAGCTACTAAGGGATTTGTACTCCCATTGAACATTGGTGATTGTTTCCTCTTGAATCGATCTATCATTGATCCTCCACGCTGTGGATTAGGGTGCTCCATACGGGTAAGGTTATTATTCATAACCTGAGTGAGTTGTCCCAGTATGGTGATTAGCTGATCGACACCAGTTGCATCACCAGCTCCACTATAATTATCATGAGCAGGAGGGCAATCCCTACATGGAGTGTGTGCATTGATACGGTTTCCATTTCTTCCACTAGGTTCCATTTCTAAACAATGGCATGAACTAGATCATTTTATGAATCAAAATACATAATCTCATACTTATAAAACACTTGACATAAATTGAACTATTTATGGATATAATCCATAATCATAAAAATGTTTTCTTTGAGGAAGTATATACTCATAAACCCTTCATAATGATTTGTAAAGAAAATTAGAGTTATCTTAAGCATATCTCTCGGGAGTGTCGTAACCAAGAGTGCAGCAAGGCCCATTTTCGTGCACCAGTTCCCGTTCGAGTCTAGCTCAAAGAGATGTTTTTAGGTTTTACCCCTAGGTACATCTGTGCCAGAGCCGCCTCTACCTGCTCGTATCCAGACATGGGTTTATTGCTCGGAAAAATCAAAAAATCTCTAAAATACCAAAATTTTACGAATTTCTTCTATACTAATCCTCAAAGCTCATCTTAGGTCTACGTGCTCTAATCAGAGTTTATCTAAATATAGCTTGCAAGGTTTGTACGAAACTTCCTCTGATACCAACTATAACGCCCCGACCCCAGTTAGCTAGATTCGGTGCATTATTACATAACATTTTCATGATCACAAGAAAGATAAAATCTCGAAACACCGATTGGTTTAGTAGCCTTGGAAACACTATATATATTCATAAAGTTTTACATTACACCATAAAGTGAAAAACTACTACAACAACATAGTCTTCATATCCCACACTCATATCAACACATACTATCCCTGCAGGTCATTTATAACTTACTTCTTCACATCCTGGGAAAAATAAAACATAGAAAAGGGGTGAGCTCAAATGCCCAGTAAGGATAACAATATAGCGGAAACTTTCAAAAATAAGCATAAACATTTAAGGAAATGTATAACTAAAAGAAAAGCCTTTTAAACTTGAACTTCAACGTAGTATGGAAAAAGTAAAATGAAATAATGCCATTTACTTATTCACATGTATATTCTACTAATCGAATAATCACATGCAATATCAATAACCACTTTCATAATGATGGAATGCATAATGCCAGTCTATCATAACCTCATAGCCAAGGCCTCGTGCCAAGACTAAATATAAGATTTTGCCAAGGCCTTGTGCCAAGACACAAGTTTGTCTCATGAGACCTACCGATGCACGAGGAGTTATAGCGGGCTCCACCCATCACATATTAAGTCCAATGCATTCCAATATGAAAAGGTTTAAACATAATATAAACATTCGTATTAAAACTAGCATATGAAATCTCAATACTTTCACCATAAACCATGAATGGTATAAAAATAGAACATCCACAGTCAAACATATCACAAAATCTTCAATACAATATAGATGTTTTGTATCAGAATAAATCAACTTCAAATAAGCGTAAAATCCATCAAAGGATGTTGACATAGATGAAATCAAAACTCTTTTTAGAGAAATATCACTTTCTATTTTGAAATCATTTAAGAGTCATATATTTATAAAATAAAACATTTTCTTTGATAATATTCTTATAAGCTTTTAAGGGAAGCTTTGACGATTTTATAACGGTGGAAAATAACCGCACTCGTCGTATAAGTTAAAAAAAATTCTTACCTTAATTCTGTCGAAATGTTTAAAAGAACCTTCTTTAGAAAACGATGGAATGATTCCTTTATAAACCTCTTATAAAAAGTCAAACAAGGGTATAAATTACTTTAACCCATATTATTTTAAATAGTAAAATCTTTTTTAAATACATTTCGAAGAAACATGGATGCGGATGATAATGAAATCCCAGTAGATAATTAGGTATAAACAACCTCGGATAATAAAGAGATTGTGAAATAACCCATACCTTGTACTTTTCCTTGGTTGGGGTATGTTAAACTCATGTATAATTGTGAAATAATTGATATTAAATTATTCTATAATCATATATATTAATATGATATCAAATATGATCTTTTAACATTGATTTGTTAATAATATCGTAGAATTATCTTCGTTTCGGGTGTTAACTTACTCGTTTTCTTTTATATGTTTTGTTACATAATCCATATTTTTTATGGATAGATTGTATCTTTTTCATATCCAGAATGATATCAAGTCCTCAAACATCATTTTTAAATCATAAAATGATAATTATACTTGAATGGATACGATGGAGAATGAATCTCATCGTGTTCGTGGAGGCGGTAGTCCGTACGTACGCACGAGCGACAATATCATTATTTTGATATTAAAATAATATATAAATGGATGGTATATCATATATAAAGAATTATTATCATGTTATATTTATTATTTACATGATTTACACATCATTATTATACCCATCCAAATAATAATATATTGAATAACAATTACACCACGACGTGGAGACGGTAAGCCGTACGTACGCACGTATGGTGAAATGTTATTCAAAGGGTGGATAGAATACTGAATATGGTTGTAACATATTTATAATAACATCACAGTATATATAAGATACTAGAGTTATTATTTTATAATGGTAATAACAAAGAAATAAGAAGTGGAAGAAGAAAGGAACTTGAAAAGGGGTGGCAAAAACATTACCTCTTCTTCGGGTTCTTCCTTTTGATTTGATCAAAAGGGCTCTTTGGTTGGCTTTATGATCAAAATAAGGCCTCTAGGATATAGTGATAGAAGTTGGGAGAGTATTTGGTTAGTGTTTGGCCGAACCAAAAGGCTTTGAAGGTGTGATTTAATGAGAAGGGGGAGTGCCCTTTTATAAGAGGGGTGAGGGGCACCTTTGGAAAAGCTAGAAATATTAGTTTATAATAAATTCATATTCGGTTTATAATGGCTCCAAAGTTTATAATTTAAATTTTAAGGTGGGTATGGGTCGAAACCAACTCAACAAATTTAATTTAGACAGGTTTGGGTACTTATATTAACCTTATTTTTAAGTATTAACTCTAAGTTAATTAGTATCACTTTTACAATGTCTCTTTGTTTTTTTATATAATATGGTTAATAAACTTACTATATACCTACAAGAGACCCCCAAGTGGTAAATTATTGATGAACCTATCATTATATAAGTCTCTTGGACTAACCTTAGATTTTTCGGAATTTAATATCAATTAATATTATAATATTTGTTTTAAAAACATTTTTATGTCAATTTTGACACCATTCAATAGTTGATTTTTGTGAAACTAATAACAGAATGATTACTTAGAAAACATTTAATTAAATGATTTATAACATGTCATATTAACTTAGAAAATTAGTTTAATTCATAAAAAGTCTCATATTATATTTATTTGTGTATTTATAATATCAATTAGTTTAATTTTTCAATATTATGGTAATTACTGCACCATCATTGTGTCATAAATAAATTAAATTATTTAATGTCTAAAAATTATAAATAGAATATCATTATGTAGGAAAGCGTTTTATCTTTCTAATTACTATTTATAGTCGACAATCCAACATATATAACCCTATATAAAAATTGTTTTTCTAAAAGATATATGCTTGTTTCATTTTTGTATTCATTTTAACTTAATTATAATAAAGTGTCCCTATCACCTACAAGTGGCTCCATGGGGTCCCAAAATCGACCCAAAGATGCCTATGGTCGAACCGGTATCAACCAATATGGTTAGGACATGTTTTAGGTTAATTTAGTATTATTATAATATTATTTGTTAACCCTTATTTAACGGATTTACCCTTAACCATGGTAAATAAAATATTTACCGCAGTAATTATTCAAAATGTCTAAAAATAAAAGTTACCTATTTACACAATTTTAACATCCTGATTCCAAATATTGAATCCATTTTTCCAAATTCAAAACACAGAAGTGGCACAAATTAATTTAAAATTAATTCCCGTTGTTAAAACAAAAAGCGTGTTTTTAAGAGATAATAACTATCAAACGATTGACACTTGTTTATGTTCGTTTTAATTGTAAAATTATGTACAATGACCAAAATTATATTAAATGGTAAAAATATTTTCTAAATATAATTTAAAAACACTAAAATTAATAATTTATCACTATTAATTATTTTGATTAAAAAAGTTGTTTTTTATTAAAATTTAGTAATTCTCACTATTGATCAAAATATTAAAGTTATCCGAAAAGTACGAAAATTTCACCTTAAGCTAAATTCGATATTCCGAATCCAAAAATGAAGTCCATTTTGAAATATAAAATATATATAATTTAAAAAATTAGGTATTACTATTCACAACGTCTAGTTTGATTGGTTATGGTGTGTTAGAACTCGGTGTTGCGTACAACACACGCTATCACATTATTCAAAGAGAAGTGTACCGTAGAAGCTTGGGGTGTTACATAAATATAGAACTATTTAGTGTAGTATGAAATGAAAAATATTGAAAATATTAAATAAACATAACAAAATTCACAAAAACTAGGTGTGGTACATTCTACCACCCTAAAAATGATTTTTACCCTCTATATTGTTTTATGTTATCAAATTAATAATACATGAAAGATAATTTTAAAGGAACTGACATTGTAAAAATAAAAAATAAAACCGTCCTTTAAAAAGAGATTGTTAGAACCATAAAAATTCCATAATTTACTCCTAAATAGGTTTGTGTATAAGAGAAAAAATGTTTTGAGCTATAATTGTACATGAAATAAATGTTTAAATAATTATATTGAGTGATAAATATCACTGACCACCAGATACATAATTATTTATAGATTTTTAAGGGCCTCAAAACCATAAATCTATGACTATTTTTGTGAAAATCTTTTCAAATTAAATGAAGGTGTTAAGATTAATATTTTTCAATATACTTTTCTTATAGTTGAGGAATTAGTTTTTCTCAATAATATCATAATAAAATTAACATACATAATTTTATTTTATTTCATTTTCCAAATCTCAACACCCATTCACATTAAGGGTTACCTCCCCTTGATCACAATATCAAATTTAAATTAAAAAACCCTTCTAGGTCATAAAAATCATTGAATATATATTTTGATATCCATTGAATATATAATTCACGATTTATAGAATATAAATCATGAATTCTGATACATGTTCACATCAATCATCAAAATCTATTCATAAACCATTAATTAGGACTCATCAACTTAATAATTAATACAAGATTACTAGAATATGAAAAATGAACCATGTATTTTGGTTCCTCTACCTTATCTTAATATTTATATTTAATGTAAAAAATAATGTTATAAAATACAATACCTTTAACATATTGTTTTCATTTTATTATTATCATCTGTATAACAAATATTCCTTCAACCTTCCTGATTCTCATCATGATATCTACACATAGGACATTTATTAACTTAATTACCATACTTTATACATATGAAATAGTTAATTTTAACTCGGTTCCATCTAGTTACTTCTAATGAGTAGGACCATAAATCATTATGTTAGTAACACTTATCATTGAATAAAACCCAATAACCATAAAAAATTATTTATAATATGTCTCAATCTTGAATCCTAATTATTTATTATTTGAAACTTTAGGATTATAAAATCAAATTTATAGTAATATTATATCTAAATACTTCACGATGGTTTTTAAGGATTTTATGAATCCCAAAATCATATCACTGGGAGTAGGAAACATGTTGTGCATTAAGGCACATTATGATGCACCATTTCCAGATTGATTCAAGATCAATACCATTATTTTGGGTTGATACCCTTATGTAATTTTGTGCCATATCCACATCAACTATTAGTTTCCAATCATGAATATATCTCTATAAAACAACTTTCTCTATCATTTTCCAAAATTCTAGGATAAATCCCAACACATTAACTCATCCTTAGACTTATCCATTGAGACATATCTAAACTTATCCATAGAAATATCCCGAAGGATATCAGTAAATATTTCTAATCCAATTTTCTATAACATTACTAAATATTCACTTTGAAGCCAAATATTTCTTCACATGATTAAAATACTTGGATATTAAATCATTTTAGATTAATATTCGTCATAAAAAAAATACATTCCTTGAGTACTATAATAGTTTAGTGTATTTAGATACATGGAAACATAATATTCTTTCATGGTGAAATATCATAAACATATACCTTAAATATCATACACTTTACTAAAACTACATAAAATATTTCATCATAACATACAGAAAGGAATCAAAATATTGATGAGATAAGATGCCCAGTAATGGTAAACATTAGATATATCCATTCATAATACGAGCATAAGGGTATGTGAACATGGTAAATACATTTAAGAATAAAACCCTTAATATCAAAGTTCATAATAAATGGTCATTCAATAAAGATTATAAGAACATAGTCCATGAATAATATGTGAATCCATAGAGTAATCAATTAGAGAATAATAGAGTAATAAAATATGGAATTGTGTAATACACATACCCATAGAAAATCCACTGTGAATAAAACCTTCCAAGACATTCATAAAATGTTAGGTCTGGGATAACCAGAAATATACATGTTTTGGGCATGAGATTCCTTCCCTTGAACCCTCTTGTTTTGGGCTTCGGACCCCCCCCCCATACACCTCTTATTTTGGCCTTGGGATTTCCTTCCATGTAACCTCTTGTTTCGGCCTTGGGACTCCATCATGTGTACCCTCTTGTATAGATCATGGAATTCCATCATGTGTACCCTATTATTTCAGGATTGGGATACCATCCCATGTACCCTCTTCTTTTGGGCTTGGGATTCCCTCTTGTGTACCCTCTTATTTTGGGATAGGGATTCCCTCTCTTATACCCTCTTATTCATAGCATGGGATTCCCCCCAATATACCTTTTGAGCACATAAAAAATTTATTATTACCCAATGAATTTGAGGGAGAAATACATCCCGCCCTTCACATAATATATCATAAATTCATGTGCCACAATAAATCAAAAGAATCATCATATCATGACCCATAAAAAGATATTGGTTTTTTAAAAATCATGTCATCATCCATAAAATGATATGGGATTACTAATATGACATCATAACATAACTTGTGAAAAAGATACATGTTTTATAATCATTTCATAATTGAATAAACTATGATATTAAGGTTGATTCATAATCATTTTTCCATGGTATAACCCATAGAAGGGAACAAAGATTCAAAAAAAAAAGAATCCTAACATTAACCAATCAATGAAATAATAACATTGGTGTCCTCTTCTCATATACCTAGTAAATAATAAAATAAATAAATGGATTTCAACTTAAATATGGATTTATTTTATATTATCAAATGAAGTATTACATAATGAAAATATCCTTTCCTTGAAAATCACTTCTTAATACATAAATCATTTTAAAATTCAGTGTCATTGAAAACCCACTTGGAAACATATAATGTAATATTTTAAAATAAATTTAAGTCATTTTTTATTGAAAATATAATTTCTTATTTATAAAATATTATTAAATCATTGAATAATTTGAAAAAAAACATTGATAATAACCTTGAAAACATATAAAGGATGATTTAAAAATCATCTAATACATTTTTAATACATAAAAACATTTTAAAAACATTTTTCATTGAAAAAATAAAACTAAAAGATTAAAAGTAATATGAATTTAATTTAATTTAAAAAACATTATAAACGTTAAAATGATGCTTCGAGGAAATGACAGTCATGATGAATGTTAAATCTGTATATTCATAATATTCCTTTTGCATCAAAATGTTTAGAAAAGTGAATTGACATGAAAATGGAAAAAAGAATTCATTAAAAAATTATAAAAAAAGTAAAACATGGGTAAAACATTATTTTAAACATTATTTTAAAACATTCTTGGAAATATTTTTAGGAAACATGGTTTTGTAAATATAAAATATTTCTGAAAGAAGGAAAAAATATTGTTAATTTTTATTAAAAATAGTTTTTTAATTGCCTTAAATACAAAAGAGTGAAAAAATGGTGCCAATAATTGTATATGAAATGGATAAATATAATATAATAAAACTCATTAGAGTTATTGATATATGTATAAAAACAATTCATCAATGGATGTATAATCATTATCAGTCCACTTAAATGATGAGATTGCATAAACCAACCATGTCAATACTTATAAAATTGAATAATAAAACATTAGAAATAATAATATTATATAAATCATAAAATATAATTAAAGTAATTATATTAATTATATAAAAAGTCAATGTGATGTATATACACCTCATAGAATAATATAAGATAATAACATGTCATTTATCCCAAAGAAATAAAATTGAGAATAAATTACTTTAATAATTTTGTAAAATTTTGACTATAACTCCCTAAAATAAATATCATAAAAAGGACATGTAAATACCCATAAATTTATGTATAATAATAAATGAATTCATTAATTTTTATGGTACACACCACAAAAATTATTGATCCCTGAATAAGCTATATTCATCATGAAAATATAAGTGAGACGAGAAAACCATTACCTTATGTCTTGACATTCATCATGCATTTTCAAACCTAAAATATAATAAATATATGTTATTTATAAATATACCTTATGACCATATTATTATATATAATAGAATATATTGTTATATTATTACTTTATATTATAAATTTATAAACGATTCTTTGTTAATGTTATGTTTTGGGTAATAACCACTTTGTTCTTCATATATGGTTTCACGTGTTATTATTAATCCTCTTACATAGATAAGGACTTAAATATTTCTATAATTTAAAATATGATATGAATATAATATAAATTATTTATATAAATATTTTTTATAATCAATAAATGATATAAATATGAAATGGAATACATCGTTTGTGGAGACGGTAGGCAATAAATAATGATGAATGATATTTTCCTTGATTTTTTACATTGAAAAAAAATGAAATAAAATAAAATATATGGGTATAGATATTATCATTCCAATATAATTATTATCTTGTACATAAAATATACATATATTAATCCCATCCATAATACATTCATTGTGAACATGAATTAATCACATCGCATTGAGAAGGAGGTAGTCTACATGCCATCAAATGAAGTTATCGTATTCCAAAAAATTAAAATGAGGATTTTATGTGTTATATAAAAATTTTAAAATTATAAATAAATCCAAAATATCAAATAAATAATATTAAAATATAAATTCCATAATAATTTACAACCAATTAATGTGGTAATGGAAAGACGACTGAAATCAGTTTGTGAGGCTATAGTGCATTGTACACACGAATGATAATTTTTATCTCATTTGATGGAACTAATTATAATCGTAGGTTTAAAAGTTCATATAAAATAATAAAATTAAATTTATTATAATGGGTAAATTATATAATCAATGAATATTTATATTTGAGAGTTGTACAATAAAAAAAACACAAAAGAGCTTGTGGAAGGATGTTACCTCTTCTTTGGGTAACTCATTTTGGTTGGTTTTAAAGGGCTTCCATGGATGAATTTATAAACTAAGGGAACATAATATTCATAGAATTTGTAACATAGGATGATATTTTTTAGAGGTCTTACAAGAAAAAATCTCTGATAGGTGTGAATATATGAGGGGGTATGTTCCCTATTATAATGGGGGGGGGGAGTGTCATTCCTATAAATATAAAAAGGTAAACATCATATAGAGGTGGCCCTTACATGATGTGAATAAATTAATTCTAAATTACCTATAAGACATATGATTTGATCAAAATATATCTATAAATGGATTTTTTAAATTTTTTAGGAAATTTTTTCCCTTATGTTATTGTTTAACAACTTAGTAGACTTATTTTTACCTTAGTCGTTGTAATTAATTTTAATCACTTCCAATAATATTTTGGTCAAAATACTATATTGAACTTATTGTAAATAATAAATTAGTATGATTCAAAAAATTAAATCCTTTTTATCTAAATTTAAAATCAAAGAGGTGTAAGAATTTATTTTAAAATTATTATAGTAGAAACGAAGAGAGAATGAGTTTTATTAAAAAAAAGTTCAAATGTTTGAAATGTTTTTAGATCAAATTTCATTGTGAAATTGATTAAAATGACCTAAATTTTATTTCATTCTTTATAATGTAACTAATAATCAACGAAATCCAATTAATAATATAAAATAACTATATTTATAAATTTTATAAGATATTATTTTTCAATTAAATTTCATTAATTTTCAATATTCATTAAAATATGAATCATCTATGAAAAATACCAAAAATTCACAAAATGTAAATTTTTAAATCCCAATTTAAATAATGAGGATTTTTTATCAATAAAATATATAAATGTTTCAAAAATTAGATTGAAATTTGTTTCACCATTAAAAAGTATAGAAATTTCCCTTAAAAATACATCTTTTTATTTGTTAAATTAGATTTATTCTTATCATGTTCCTATTAAAAATTTTAGATGAGTATAAAAAAATTATTGAATTTATAATATATAATTTTTTCTAAAATATTAATGAAACAATTTTGTTCACTTTTTTGAGATATAATTGTGTTTGTACATCGAAAAGTAATTTTTCTTGAAAAGCTATTTCATTATTTTCAAATAGTTATTAAATTGATTTATAAATAATTGATAATCAAAGGATTCAATCTATATAAATTTTCAATCATATTTTTACAATTTAGTTTTTCATATTCATAGATTCCATTCCAAATGTATGTTTTGGACTACAATACTATCTTAATAAAAATTTTAAAAGTCTATTTTAGTTTATTAAAACTCATCCTTGCGTATAACTCAAGATATCTACGTAACTAGAATTTTTTTATAAAACAATCCAAATGTAGTGTTGTGTGTAACACAAGATAATCTAATTATTGAATATAGTGAAATCATCACATGGTGTTTCCTAAAATTCAATCCAATCATAGTGCTTTCATATATCACAAGTTCTTTTATGTATAGTATGAAAATTTAATAAAAATTTGAAAAATATTTTAAAAAATAATGCGTTGTCAGAAATCACCCCAAAGAATTATTGAGATAAGATAATAGTGAATAATTTTCCTTTAGCTTCAACAAATTAATTTCAATTATTCATTACCTTTAACCCATACAACTATTGCATGCATAAAACCCCACTTTAATTCTACTACCACATTCCATTTAAAACCATCCATTCAATTGAAAATTATAATTCCTCTAACATTTCATGTTTCCAACATAGATACATTCAACACCTCATAATATAATAATTTTATGTCATCACCATTGCATGAAAATATTACACATCCTGAAATATTTATTTATAATATATATTATATTAAATGTTAGTTACATAAAAAAATAAATAAAAATGAAATATATAGGATAATCTACAAATCATAAGTAATCATAATTTTTTTATAATGCTACAAAACCCCTATATAAGGGTAAAAATTTTATCTCAAATCCATCGACACATTCTAAACAACATTATATATAATATAAAATAATAAATTTACACTTTTTAACTAAAAATATGAAAATAGAATAAAAAATCACAGTACTTCAAAATATGTGTCTTTTAATGAAACAACTATCAATGAATGGATTCCTGATTTATCATCCCTATATCAAAATATAATTCATTTATTTCCAATCATTTTAATTTTGTTCTCATATGTTTGGTTAGAGGGGTAAAAAATTAAGGGATCATGATTTACTACATTTTAACTTTTTAGATAATTATTAATAGATATATTTAGTGACAGGTTAAACTTATTATGTTACATAACATATATTCTATCCCAGATATATCCTTCAACAAACTAAAAATATGTTTTTATTCAAACGTCAACAGTTTATTATTTTTCTTAACAAATTTAAGGATATTTAAATAATATCATCCTAAATTAAAAGTCATCATTTAGGCTTTTTTCACAACATATTAAAAATATCACATCATTTGCGAGTTCTTATAAAACCACACATCATCCAAAAATACTGATAGTCCCAATTGGTTAAAAACTTCCCAATGGCATTTGGTAGATATTATTGTGGGATTTAGTGGTGATAATTCTTTTACCTCGAAAACGTATTAAAAATATTATTTGTGTTTAGATAACTACCAAATAATTATATTTTAATACGTTGTTCCAACAAGAGTATATATTTATAGAAATGGTAGATATAATAGTTTTTTAATGAAAAAATATGATCAGGTGTATACAATGATATGATTCTAAATGGTACGTTAAATTCTTCGAATAATATGATTATAGTTTAGAGGTTTGTCCATGGGGATGATTTAATTTTATATTATTATATTTACTTAATTCATGAATGTATTAATATGATTAATTCCTTTGGTGAAAATAAAAATTTGATGAGGTATCAACTGATTATATTTTTATGTTCACACACTCTTTATATATATATTCAAATTTTTTATATAGATATTGTAGTTGTTTTAGGTGATCATTAATCACTTGTGAAATTTATGTTGAGGTGTTTAATAGTATTAATTATTTTGATTATAAATTTGGTATGGGATTATTGGATTATCTTTACACATTAATTTATATTTATAAGACATGAAATATATTATATATACATTACTCATCAATTTATTCTTCATTATATATAAGATATTTTTTTATAATGATGATTAATTTTTTTTCAAAGGGTAATTGCATCATAATATTTTGAAGATATACCCTTTTTTATATTTACCAACTCATTGAAAATTGATGACTAACTCAAAGGGTCAAAACCGAATATCCTTATTGGATATGGGGGAGTCATAATGGGTTCAATTCATGACATAATTGAGTCAATTTGAGTGGTTTTATGTTGAAATTTGGATTAGGTCCTAGTTAAAATTGTATGAGATGGTAAATAATACTTATTATAGAAACCATTTATATGATTTTTGACTAACAAATAATATCCCTTGTGTTCTATATTAGGAAAATGTTATGATATTGATCAAATATTGGGCATGTTTTTGACTTCTACATTATATCTTTAAAGTCATGGATATATTCGTCTATTAATTATATGTTAATTTTTATATGTGTTTTGTGGTTTGAATGATAAGGTTGTATTAGTTCAAATTCCTCATTTGAATAAATGGGATGAAGTCAGTCCATATATATTTATTTTTTTATTTATGTTACCCTTTCATAAGGTTTAGTATTAGGAGATGTAATATGAAGTGATTCTTTTGTGATATAGGAAATATCTAGATATAATTTACGACATGAAGAAAATACAAACATAAATTCCAAAAGAATAAGTTACAATGTATTTGGGTTCTATATTTTGAAACCATGGTTGATACATTTTTTGGGGTCTATAGTTATTATGTAATTGGTGTAGTACTTTAAGTCAAATGATTATTTAGTTGTTATGATATGATAAAGAGATTACATGAATATGATTATCAAGATTTCTTATTTTAAAAAATAAATTATGTTAAAAATGAGGTGGTTTAGGATGTTTTATATGAGGTAAATTTTTTTTCATGGTGTAAGAGCAAATAGAAGAAAAATTAATCTATATAGTTTTTTATTTATTAATCTTGAAAAACATCAAAGTTTATCTGATGGTATAATGTCATTGATATATCAGACATAGATGTGGAGACGATCGAAGAATATAAAATCAGCCTGGTTATCTTGGAAATATTTCTTATGATAATTTTTTCCTATGATAAATGTTTTATCTATGCCATGGGGATTATGAAAATAGGATATAATAAAAAAATGAGGTGATAGTTATTGAGTTTGGTGTTTTTTTGAGGGTTTCATTTGATAATTTTCATATACTAAATTGAAATATTGATCATTAATTAGATGTTCTCATGGGTTAAGATTGTGAATTTTTGAATTCAATCACATAATATTTAGTAAATTCATAATTTCAATGTATAATAAAATTTTATTGTTTCCTTTATGCATTATTTTGTATATATCCTAAAATAATAGGGGAGACATGTTCCAAATATACTAAAATTGATAGGTGGTTGTCTAAGGATAAAAATGAGGAGCTTTAAAATATATTAAATATTATGGTATGAAGAAAATTTTCTTATATGAGATTTTTAGTGTAAAAAGGGTCATGGAACCCTGATTTAAGAGTTTTATTTTTGATAATTTTTAGAACTATTGGTAAAAAAGGTTGTTCAAAATGACATTGAAAATATCATGGTTAGTTAATGAGAGTTGAACTCATTTTGGTTAATAGAGGTCATTCGTTATTCAGAAGATATACTATATTTTTATTGGATTTAATAATGTGTCTATCATGATGTTTCAAGTTGAATTAATGACTAAATTTTAATCTTTCTTATTACATCTATGGAGGCTCGAAGTTCTGAGAATATATAATTGCTCAAATTGAAGGGGGTGGTTTTTTGACGTAATTTAATGTAGTTATTGGTTATAATTCAAATTAGAAATTTTAATTTCAAATTGATGAAATTTGTTTGTTTCTATCAAATATTATATATTCACAGAAATATAAAAAAAATTAGTATAAAAGGATGGAAAATGAGAGTAAATGGGGAGTGTTTGTGGAATAAGAACCTAAAGAAGATGAAAATAAAGTATATTAATAATAATACAAAATATAACTGAATGAAACTATTATACATTTTAAAGAACTAATTTTTTTAAAAACCATATTTCAAATAATTCATTTCATTAAAAATAAATATACGTAGCTAAGAGGCCAAGGTTCAATGCACGTATATGAAAAAACTGTATTCATTTATATTCCATATGATTGAACTAGTTGGTTGTATGATCTTAGATAAATCCTAATAATTTCAAATACTGACCATCCCATTTTTATAGGTGAACCAAGTAAAATTTTTCATTTTTACTATTGTTTCTTATTCTTTTGTTATAGTTATCATTGTTTTTAGTTTAATTGGTTTCGAATGTTTTCTATAAAAATTATTCTGTAATTAAAATAAAAAATGCTTCCCCCATATCAGTGATTCTTTATTGATATTGGGGCTCCTTTTAAATTATAATTGATGCCTAGTTCTCTAAAAAAATGATCTTATTATTAGACAAATATCCTTATCCCATAAAGGTAAATTGAATTAAGTATTTTAAAAAATTTAGATAATCACATTTCATTTATTATTAAGGAAATTCCAATATATTGTTAAAAAAACTACTATATGTGGAATGATTTAATGGTACTATAATTTTTTTCTACTAGTTTTGATATATTTGAGGTTTTAACTGATGTATTAATTCTTTATGTATAAGGTGTTTCTATGACATAAAATAATAAGATCAATTTAGTGAATTATGACCATGCTTAGAATTACATTTCCCAACACTTTAATATAATAATTTTTTAAAGTAGAATTTTATAATGATAGTAAAGTGGAATAGGGGTAAAGTTTAAATATATATTAATGAAACATTGTGATGAAAAATATATTATTAGATTTTTAGGTTGATGTTTTAAGACATAAAACTAATGAAATAAGAAATTTAGATGAATTTGTTAATTATGTTAAAGGATTATTTTGACCTGGTAATGGTTTATAATGAAAATATAAATTATCCTAAGATTTTCAAGAACATACTATACATTCTTATAGATGTGTTTCATGTTAATGTGTTACCACTTCATAACCATTATAAATGAAGATATATTTTATTTGGAAAATTGTTTATTCTTATTACATATGAAATTATAAAACTATTTTTTTCAAAAAATATTTATATAGATGATTGATAATGTTACATAATATCCTTAAAGTAAGAGATATATAAGAAATAATTACATAAATATGATTTTTTTTCATATTTAGAGGAATTTGTGGATGAAAACATTAATGAACTTTTTTATAATGTTTATAGGAACTATATATGTTTAAAATTATATTTTATTTTATGATACAATATAAATTCTTCATGTGTCTTCAATGTGGACATTTTTATGAAAACTGTCTAGTGACGAAAGAAAAGAATTTAGTGACGACGGATGTTAGAGTGTGATGAAATTCTCTAACAAGAAGGTATAAAAGAATTGTTAGATAAATATTTTCTTCCAATGTTAAGGGTAATAAAATCTCTAAATTGAAAAATATAACATTCTTATATTATTTTGAATATGATAAAATCAATGAAAATGATGAGAAATATGAAACATCATGATATTTTATTGAAATACTACAAATTTTTAAAATGAATGGGGAATCTTTCACTAGTGATAATAGTATTTCTACAAGGAGTGATGAAGAAAACAAGATAGATATTATATCAAATTTGGAAAATTGTAAATATATTTTTATGATCATAATATTGGAATATGATATAAGAATTAAAATAACTATAATCAATCATCTAGAAATAATGAATTATTTAATGATAAATAATAATTAAGCTTGATGAAAGACATTTATGAGTTATAAAAAATTTTAATATGAGAATATATTAATAGTTTAAACATAAAAGTGAGTTAGTATGAAAGGGTTAACAGATTCAGAAAAAAAAAATTGAATATCTTCATTTCTATAAGTTAATTGGAAAATTATAAATAAAAAAAGTTTCTTGAACACTATGTTGGTGAAATATCAAATAATAAGGTTCTGAAAAGTATTGTAGATTTATATAATGATAATGTGTAATGTGATAAAGTATTATCACACTCAAATAGTGGGAATAATTTTGTAAGTGTTGGTGTAATATATGATTTGAATATAATTTTGAATAAAACATTATTTTTTGGGAAACATTATTCTCTAAAATATTTATATGGTTGGAAATATAGAATAAATGTAACTTCTACTATAATATGTGATTTAATATAAGATAAAATCAATCCTAGATTAATGATTAATATTGTATGAGCATTTCAAAAATTTTATTATAAATCTTTTTCATGATTTATATTCAAATTAAAATATATATACTAGTGTTAAAATCTAGATATATGTTGGTTTGTAGTGAGACGTATGCATTTAAGGGATACTATTGTCTCTCTTCATAATTTGAGAACATGGATAGAAATTTTGGTTCTAATTACCAATTACTGTTATGAGTATATATTGTTTGGGAAAAAAATTCATTTGGAAGTCAACAAACTCATAAATGAAAAACTCTAAATCACCTGTAAAATATTTAAATGAAGGTTAAAAATAAATTTTAACCATTTGAATAATATTATTCAAAATGTAACTTGTTGGTTTAAATTCCCAAATATTTTATAACTATCCTACCAAACTAAATGAGTATGAATATTAATACACTAATGTATCATGAGAAGATGAAAAATGTTAAGTAAAGGGATTATATTGTAGAAGATTAACTTAACTCATTTAAAATGGAATTCCCATTTATTTATGATGGTGGATGTGGTTCATAAATTACAAGTGATTTAAATAAGATAAAATATATTATATATTTAAATAAAGGATCAACAAAATGTTAAATTTAGGGGGCATAAAAAATTAAATGCACTGGTTTAGTTGTAATAGTAGGAAATAAGTTAAGGGCTAAGTGCACTTTATAATTTTTTGGGTTGAAATATAATTTATTATTTTTTTCACATCAATGTGATGATGGTAATGAATTAGTATTATAGTAAAATAAAATATTTGAAAATATTTTGAATTATGGATGTGTATTCACCATAATATGAAGAACTAGTGGTAAATTGTTTTAGGCTAATGTTGCTAAAAAACATTTCCACATAATCTAAAAGAATGAAAATCTGTTTTGGTATTAATAAACGAGACACATTGGAAAAAATAATATGAGAAATAACACCCTATGATAAAATATTCATGAGGTTCCAATTTTAAAATGAAATTGAAATTTTATGTTCCTAACAATTTAAAAGGAAAATAGTTTAAATATCCATTCTAGAATGTATACAATCAATAAAATCATATATTTGAACACATGTAAGAACCCGGTTTTTATTCTTGAGGTACGAGTTTCTTCATATCCTTTTTTCCTTTAGTGTATCTGAGAAAATAAAGAAATTGGGGAAAATTACAAAATTTATGGGTACCCACCGTGTACATTTCCACATGTCGTGTACTTTGGTTGTGTGAGATGATTATACATTGTATGTAGGCCTGTTAGCGATGAAAATTGTAAAAACTGACAACACGCCGTGTACATAGTATATACAGGCCGTGTAATCAGTCAGTATGTGAACTGTATTTCAGTGGGAGTAGCTACCATCAGAACGACAGTACATGCCATGTACTTAGAAATACATGTCGTGTAACCAAGTCGTCTCATGAACAGTTAGGCGGTGGAAAATGGCCACCAGAGGATCAATTAAAAAATTGAATGTACACATCCTGTACTTGAGAGTACATACCGTGTAGTTATGTTTTTTCGTTAAAAATAGGCAGTAGCCTCATCATTCGGTAGAGGAGGCATAGAACCCCCGAGAGCCGCGAGAGAGAATGTTGGCTCATGGAAGAGCTCCTGACAAGACACCGGGACTCTGATTCCTTCGCCATCGATCTTGTTTGAACTGCGCGGGTGAGTTCTTCTCTATTCATGAACCAATACTTCCAATTTATTCCCTATGGTATGTTATTTTACTTTTAATTTGTACATGTTTATCCAAGATCTACGTCATTATCGGTTGATTCAGGATGCGTCATTCATGTATATCTATCAGAGGAGATCAAGGTAGGTGGACTAGTGTTTATTTCTAACAGTAGAGTTGTTTTTGTGTACCTTTTTTCTACGTGCCCATGTTTGGGATGTCTTATGGCTGAGGCCTTGATTGATTAAATACCCAGAATTGCATAGGTAATTTAATGTGTGTGTATAAAATATTGTTTGGGATCGTTGCTTTGATCCATGGCCACCCCGAGGGTGTGTTTCCCTTGTTTAGCTATTTGGCTAGGAAACCCATGGGAATGTCGTGATTATATCATTATTTGAGTTTTCTTGAGATGAAATTTATATAAATTGCTTGGTTATATGTTGGGCTCGGCCTAGTTACCTACTTAGCATGAGGGTAGTGTTCTGTGTATCCTGAGGGCAAGGGTTTGTTAAGCCAGAGGGAAGCGTTTCTTATTCCTGAGGGCCGTGTTGTTAGCTAGAGGTAAAGGATTTGTTTTCCCTAAGGGAAATGGTTCTTATGCCTAAGGGAAATATTTTTTATGCCTGAGGGAAATCACTTGAGGGTTTCGTTTCGGTTTAGCCTAAGCACAAGGCCTAAGCGAAAGGTTCTTTTTAGCTTGAGGGCAAGATTCTGTTTAGATCAAGGGAAATAGTTCTTATGTATGAGGAAACTATTTACATGAACATACACTATGGTGATTTCTTATGTTATACCTACCAAGATAAATCACATGCATCATATTGTTATTACCCTCTACATGTAAGATAGACTGTTGTGCTTTTTCTGCGGCACTGTTTAAGAGAATGTCGGCAGAGGCTAAGTCTCGAAAACATATAATTCAATTATATTGAATTGATACGATAAAATTAAAATGAATGTATAACAAGTAGGAATGTTTTCTTTTTATTACCATTTGGTTTACTCCATTTCAGTAATGCACACTGTTGTTGCACTTTTTCACTGACAGTTGGGCACGAGCCTTTAGTGGTTGTTTACTGAGATTTATTTCTCACACCATATTTGGGTCATGTCTTGGGCCCAAACAGATTATATAACTACTGTTGTTGATAAAGTAAAGAGTCCTTATATAGGTACATGATGTTTCAGAGGAGTAGGAGAGCATGAGACTGAGCTTAGGCTTGAGATGCCGTTGAGTTCCTATTGCACTGTTCTGTTTTGTATTGCTGTACTTTTCCCCTATACTGTATTGTTTTAGATTATAGTGTATTCTGTTTTGGCTGCTTTGTTAGACTTAGGGACATATTGCGTCATTATATATATATGACTATAGTCATCTTTTACTTCTGTACTGTTGTCAGCTTCATCTTGGTATTGTTTACTACTTCATCTTTATGTATTTTTTTTATTTTCCCCACTATGCTAGACATTGAAAAATTAGGGAATAGTTCCCCACTATCAATCCATGGCCCTCACTGCTAGTCGGTAGCCTCTGGAGTTTGGGGAAATGCACTTGAGTTTGTGTGACCAACCGGGTTCAGGGCCTCCGCTGTGTGGCACCCGGATCTGGGACATTACAAAGTGTTATCAGAGCTCTTTTATTTTCTATGAGTTATTTTATAATTTGGTGACAACAGAAATAGATAGATTTCTAATGGGTTTGGTAATAACTATGCCAGGGAGTAGCTACCCCATGTACAAGTAATGTCCTAATTTCCTTGAATTAAATAGTGTTTTTTTATGATTATTAAAATTTATTTGATTTTCACCGTTGGGTGATGCACTTGTGGTGTGCTATTTATATTTTTACACATGGGTTCTATTTAGATGCAACCCAATGAGATGAGGGTATACCATCTCCTGCATCATTTAGGTACATATTAGAATCACATTCCATTCATAGTTTCCATTCCATGTAGGTGCATTAGAAATTTCATGTTGTTGTGATAGATGTTGTTCTAGAAAATGCATGCCGTAGTAATATATTTCTTCATAAAATACCTACTATTTGATAGGGTATGGTTATGTACGGTTTTTTGAATGAATGCCAATCATTGGTTTTTGAGGAGTGTGGGCCCTCATCAATCAGAATTTTGTGTATGATCGACATGCTTACCTTGTTATAACATGTATATTATTCCAAGCATTGGTTTACAGGGAGTATGGGTCCTCAAGGATCGGAATTTGGCACTTTGGTGTTCGTTCAGTGGTTTTCAAGACTCCAGAGTAGAGTTTGAGGCTTACTATCCAGAAATAACTAGAATACATGCCTTGTAGTTTTGATTACATGTTTTTTCTATTCCATTCAAGAAGAAATGAAAAAAAATTAAGTAAACCCCGTGTAACTTATGTACACGTCATGTAGTTTCTAACAGTGGCATAGGTTGTATAGGAAGAAACACAGGGATTGGAAAAAATCTTAAGGGAACATTCCATGTACTGATTTTACATACGGTGCCATGTTGACCCTTTTTATGTCGTGTGACTAACAACACAGATGAATATATATTTTCTGAAACACGCTGTGTCACTTCCACACACTCCGTGTAGTTTAATCTTTGAATATGGCAATGTAACTAACAACACAGTTTAGTGTTATCCTTTCTAGTACACGCTGCGTACCTATGGGACACACGTTGTAGTCTTGACTGGTGAGAGACCTTTGGTCTTGGCCATGTGGGTGGGAAAACATGGTTGTGTACATGCTGTGTGCGGGTGTAACACATCGTATAGTGTCAGCCGAGTAGTCGGTCATGTAACTAACAACACAGGCAGTAGGAATCTAAACCATACACACCGTGCCCATATAGAAAATGCCATGTAGAGTGAGTTGTGTACCCAGCCATGTAACGGACAACACAGGTCAGTGAAGCTCATCCAGTACACGACGTGTAGACCTTATACACGTTGTGTATTCGCGTTCAAAAGAGAGTCATGTGGCATAGCCGTGTAGAAGGACTCGGGAAAGGGGAGATAATTCAAGTACACGCCGTGTGAAAGGACAACACGTTGTCTGTTTGTGGTGTTACACAACCAGTGTTGGCAGAGGACACGCCCATGTAAAATAATTAAGGGAACACATCTTGTAGTTATTATACACTCCATGTATTCTTATTTTGTAAAACATTAATGTTTCATATATACTATTCTCTTCTTACAATTCCAGTTCTTGGTCTTTGATGGTCATAATATAAGGCGTGTGTTTGACCTTATAGATTCATGCCACTGAGACGACCTCGAGTTGTTCGCTAAGACAGTAGAAATGATTATAATTCACAGATTGTAGGGCACGGGCTACCGATGGATCCTCTAGTGGTTCCAGATGCGGTGCCAACCATTATACAAGATGCATGCATGGATGCATCGTTCCATGAAGGCTTCTTTTAGTTTATGCAGACCTTCTAGGGAGCACCGCTAGTTTCCACATCTATATAAGAGATGACATGTATATTCCAGCAGCGGCATCTGCAAAACTTTTCAAGGGATGGGAGACCATAGGCTGCGGAGCCATGGCTGGATTCATTGCATACTATCTTCGAGCATCTGAAGATTCCTCCTGGGAGGAGGGTCAAGATTTCCACTTACATGTTGTGTGACTCCTCCAGGAGATGGTGGGATTTTACCACCCAGACTAAGCATTGTCATGACATGGAATGGGAAGATTTCAGGCAGTCTTCTATGAATTTTTCATCCCGAAGATGCTGAGGGCAGATCGCGCTCGAGAGTTCCTGAATCTACAGTAGGGCGCCATATCATTGATGTACTATTCTGCCCGCTTCACCGAGCTACAACCTATTGAACCTATTTTGGTGGGTGATATGACATTAAGGGATAGACGCTTTGAGTATGGTCTTTGATATGAAATCTGTGCACTAGTGAATGTTTTCAGGTTTCCTACAGTGAGCGCTATTGTGAATCAGGCACTGATTACCAAGCGGAACCTGTGGGAAGCAAGTGGTGCAGGCAAGGGCGGTTCGACACCAGTTTCCGGTACTATTTCTACAGGTAAGAAGAAGAGGCAGATGGATTTTTCACTAGAATTAGTAGTACTAGGAAGAATAAGTCTTCAGGTGGCCATATAATGTTCTACCAGTGTGGTAAATAGGGGAACAAGAGATGTCAGTGTCCACGTGACCCAGTGGAGTGTCGAGCTTGCTATAAGATGGGTCATCTTCAACATTTTTTCAGGGCGTTTCCATCAGTGATTAGTTGGAGGGGTTCTATGCAAACATCGTGTGCAGGAGCTGAGCCATATGATTCTGATCAGTTAGTGAATTGGAATATGTCTGGACATTTAGGACGATGTGGTGGTTGTGGCCATGGTATCCAGACACCAGGATCATAGAGATACCAGGGCGGGTCAGCTCAGGGTAGCCAAGTTGTGTCATAGGGTCGTGGCACTAGGCATGCATATGTGGTTCAATAGACCTAATAAGAGTAGTATCCCAGACCGTCCACTATCATATGTAATATTCTAGTTGCTTCTGTTTTATCTTCGATACTTTTCGATATCAGTGATATGAATAGATTTATGTCTGTGCCCATTGTGGAGAGCCTTGGGATTTGTGTTTCTTCTTCTTCTGACAACATGATGATAGACACTCCGTAGGGAACAAGAATGGTAGGTATGTGTCACCACAAGTAGTGCCCCCTAGAGGTTGATGGGTGTCACTTTTTATGGGACTTCTATGTCCTAGAGATAATGTTCTATGATTTCATTCTTGGGATGGATTGGTTGGTACCCTTCATAGCCTTTTTAGATTGCTACTATCATAGGATGAGTTTTATATCACTAGATGGTGGAGAGTTTCTATGCAAGGGAGAATGAGATGTCCAGGCGCGTCGAGCTAGACCCAAACATCGTGGTCGAGGTTGTGTGACATCTGAAATTGTGAGTTTATATTTAGACGACCAGGGAACGTTCATAAGTATTTCCCTCCCGTGGTTTATCATTTCAAGGATGTCTTCTCAGAAAACGTTTCAGGTCATCCTCTAGAAAGATAGGTGGATTTATCTATTGATCTTGTGATAGGAGCGACACCAGCGTCCATTCATCCTTATAGTATGGCTACACTAGAGTTGGAGGATCTCAAGAGGTAGTTGGAGGATTTGCATGAAATAGGTTTCATCCGACCCAATACTTCTCCTTGGGGTTCGCCTATTCTGTTTGCAAAGATGGCAGATGGTAACCTCACACTCTGCATGGTTTATCGGAAGCTGAACCAGTTGATGTTCAAGAACCGATATCCCTTTCCAAGGATTGATGATCTTTTTTTATCAACTTCGAGGAGCATGAGTGTTCTCAAAGATTGAATTGAGATCCGGATTTCATGAGTTGTGGGTTAGACCATAGGACAAACCTATCATAGCCATTTGAAGCAAGTATGGTCAATAAGAGTATTTGTTCATGTCGTTCGGACACACGAACATGCCTGCAGTTTTCATTGATCCAATGAATTGTTTGTTCCACCCATATCTGGATTATTATGTGGTAGTCTTCATGGACGATATCTTAGTGCACTCTGACACTCAACAAGACCATGCCACACATCTTGAGATCGTTTTGAGTACACTGATAGAGAATCATTTATACACTAAGCTCTCAAAGTGCCACTTTTGGATGGACCAGATTCACTTCAGGGGTCATATTATCATAGAGGTATGAGTTTTTGAAGACCCAGAGAATGTGAGAGTGGTAGTTTCCTGGGAGAATCCTAATAATGTGTTTGAAATACAGAGTTTTTGGGGTCTTTCTGATTTCTACAGGTGGTTTATACATGACTTCTCCCACGTAGCAACATTGTTGATGAGTTTTTCTAAGAAGGGTTTGATGTTTGTTTGGTCTGAAGCTTGGGAGACAACCTTTCCAGAGATGAAGGGAAGGTTGAAAACAGCACCAGTCATGATACTTCCCAAGAAAGAGAAAATCTATAGAGTTTACTAGAATTCATCAGGTATTGGGCTGGGATCAGTGTTGATGCTGGGAGATCGAGTAGTTGTGTACGGGTCTCTAGAGTTGAGGCCACATTCTATCTTGGGAGAACATTTTGTGGTGTTTACGGACCAGGAAAGTCTTAAATACATCTTTACCCAGGGTTAATTTAAACTGAGACAGTGAAGGTGGGTTGAATACCTTCAGTCCTTCAACATTGAGCTTGCCTATACACCTAGTAAGGGTAACAGAGTTATAGATGAACTGAGTAGGAGGACTCAGATACATGCACTGCAGGAGGCCAGTGGTGAGTAGCACCTTATGACTTTGTTCTATGAGATTCATTTGGAGGTGCACGATAGTCAGGGGCGAACCTATCTTTCATCCTTAGCAGTGACCTTTACCCTCCTGGATATAGTGGGGATGAGATATCTATCAGATTCAAAAGGCCAAGTTTTATGGGACTTGGTGGAAAGTGAGGAACATTCTTCTGGTTGGATAATAGGCGATGATGAGGTACTTCATATCCATGGATGAGTGTTGGTTCAAGGTGATATACGTG
The DNA here is from genome assembly GCA_963277665.1 of Viscum album. NCBI lineage: Eukaryota > Viridiplantae > Streptophyta > Magnoliopsida > Santalales > Viscaceae > Viscum > Viscum album. The sequence goes on from OY728151.1 coordinate 112,985,315, forward strand.
AGTATTTGATGATGGAGTTTCATGGTTCATCTTGGGAACTGAGTCCCGGGGTTACCAAAATGTACCATGACTTGAGATGTCAGTATTGGTGGCTGGGTATGAAAATAGAGGTAGATGGTTTTTTTACGACATGTTCCAGCTGTCAGTAGGTGATGGTGAAGCATCAGGGGCCAGCTAGATTGTTACAACAGTTACCCATTCCGTAGTGGAAATGAGATGATGTCGTGATGGATTTCGTGATTAGGTTGTTGAAGTCCCCTCGAGGCAGTGATGTCGTATGGGTTTTTGTGGATAGACTTACAATGATATCTCACTTTTTCACGATCAAGGATACCATTATTGTTGATGACCTCAGGAAGTTTTATATTCGAGAGGTAGTAAGTCTTCATGGGGTCCCTCCTTCTATTGTTTCAGATAGGGATGCCCATTTTACATCTCATTTCTTGCAGAGTCTTTAGATGTCACTGGGTACATAGGTGTTTCTGAGCACAGCTTACGACCCTCAGACCGATGGCCAATCAGATCGTATGATATAGGTGCTGGGGGACATACTACGTTCATCCGTCCTAGACTTTGTGTGCTATTGGGAGAAGCACATACCCTTGGTCGAGTTTTCCTACAATTATATTTTTCAGGAAAATATTGAGATGGAACCTTACAAAGCTTTATATGGTAGGAAATGTCGATCATATTTGTGCTGGTTGAAAGTAGGTGAGACAACTCTACTTGGACCACATCTCGTGTAAGAGACTTCAAAGAAGGTCCAGTTGATTTAGAAACAGATGGATACTGACCACTCTCGTCGGAAATTTTATGATGATCGTCGTAGACGACCCTTGGAGTTCATGGTCGGGGATCAAGTTTTCTTGTGTGTTTCACTGAGTTTGGGACATAGGAAGACCAGGAGACAGTGTAAACTTTCACAGAGGTATGTGGTTCCGTTTGAGATTCTAGAGAATGTCGGGCCGGTTGATTATCAGTTGCAGTTACCACAATGTTATTGGGTCATGCACGATGTCTTTCACATATCTCAGCTGCTCCATTATCACTCAGACCCGTCTCATGATTTTCAGCCCGAGGAGGTTGAACTTCAAGACGATGCATCCTTTTAGGAGCATCTGATTTGTATTGTTGATAGAAGCAGGAAGGTTCTCTGAGGATGGTCAGTTCAACTCATACTAGTGCTATGGTAGCATGGCTGAGTGTAGGACGAGACCTGGGAGCAGGAGACTGATGTACATGCTTAGTGGCCAGAGATTTTCTCAGCTTTATCTTTACCAACCTTGGATGGGAAATTCGGGGATGAATTTCTTTAAGGGAGGAATTTTTTAAGACCCCATTTCTTATTCTTGAGGTACAAGTTTCTTATTTTCCTTTTTCCTTAAGTGTTTTTTAGAAAATTAGGAAAATGGGGAAAAATCACAATACTTGTGGGTACACGCCAGGTACTTTTCCACAAGCCATGTACTTTGGACTTGTGGGATGAGTATACAGGGTGTGTAGTCTTGTCTGCGATGAAGTGTGTAAAAACTGGCTAAACGCCAGGTACTTAGTATAAACACACCGTGTAATCAGTCGTCAAGTGAATAGTAAGGCAATGGTAGTAGCCACTAGTGGAATGACAGTACACACCATGTACTTAGAGATACATGCTGTGTAACCAAGTTGGCTGATGAACAGTGATGTGGTAGAAAGTGGCCGCCACAGGAATAGTAAAAAAAGTTGAAATTACACGCTGTGTACTTGACAGTACACACTGATTAGTTATGTTTTTTTGTTAAAAATAGGAATTAGCCTCCTCATACTGCAATGGAGGCATAGAAAACCCGGGAGCCGCGGGAGAGAAGGCCAGATCATGGAAGAGATCCCGACCGCACACTAGGACTCTGATTCCTTCGCCGTCGATCTCGTTTGAACCATATTGGTGATTTCTTATCTCTTCTTGAACCTCTCATTACAATTGTTTCCCTGAGGGGAATTATTTGGGTTTGAATGTGTAAATGTTTATCCCAGATCTACATCATTCTCAGTTGATTCGGGAGTTGTCGTTCATGTATATTGATCAGAGGACATCGAGGTAGGTTGAATGGTTTTTTTCCAACTTTCGAGTTGTTTTTCTGTGCCTTTTTCTATGATACCATGTTTGTGGTGTCATATGGTTGAGGCCTTGACTGATTAAATACCCATAATTTCATAGGTAATTTAATGAGCATGTATAAAACTATTGTTTGGGATCATTTCTTTGATCTGGGGCCATCCTAAGGGTTTGTTTCCCTTGTTTACCCATTTGGCCAGGATACCCATGGGTATGCCGTGATTATAGAATGATTTGAGTATTCTTGATAGGGAATTTATATAAATTTCTTTCATTTATATTGGGATCTTCCCAGTTACTTGCTTAGCCTGAGGGCAGTGTTCTATTTAGCCTAAGGGAAATGGTTTGTTTTCCCTGAGTGCAACATTTCTTATTCCTGAGGGCAGTGTTGTTAGCCTAAGCACGAGGTTTTTTTCGCCTTAGGGAAATGGATCTTATGCCTGAGAGAAATATTTGTTATTCTTGAAGGAAATCACCTGAGGGTTTCATTTATGTTTAGCCTGGGCAAAAGGCATGAGGGCAAGGTTCTGTTTAGACTAAGGAAAAGATTCTATTTAGCCTGAGGGAAACGGTTCATATGTATGTGTACATTGTTTACTTGAACATACACTGTGGTGATTTCTTATGTCATAACTTCCAAGCTAAAGCATATGCTTGGTATTTTTATTACCCTCTACTTGTTAGATATCCTGTTGTGGTTTTTTATGGCAATGTATAAGAGATTGTTGGCTGTGGTTGAGTCTCAGAATTATATATTTGAACTATATTTAATTATTAAATAAAAATTAAAATGGAAATATCACAGTTAGGAATGTTTACTTTTGAGTACTTCTTAGTTTACAACATTTCATTATTGCACACTGTTGTTGCACTTTTTCACTGACAGTTGGGCACGAGCCTTTGGTGGTTGCCTACTGGGATTTATTTCTCACACCCTGTTTGTGTATTGTCTTGGGCCCGAACATATTATATTGCTGCTAGTGTAGATAAGGTCAAGAGTACCTATACTAGTATTTGATGTTGCAGAGGAATAGGAGATCATGTGACTGAGCTTAAGCATGTGACGCTACTGAGTTCCTACTGCACTATTCTGTTTTTCTTTGTAGTACTTGTCCCTTGTACTGTATTATTTTATATTTTAGTATATCCTATTTTGGGTGCTTTCATAGGCTTAGGGACATATTTAATCATCATATATATATGAATGTTTTCATCTTTGACATCTGTACTATTTTCCATTTGAGCATGGTATTGTTTACTGCTTCCGCATTTACTATGTTTTTATTTTCTCCACTGTGCTACACATTAACAAATGAGGGCTTAGTTTCCCCACAATCAGACCTAATCCATCAATGCTAGTCGATATCATCTGGCGTTTGGATAAATGCACTTGAGGTCATGTGACCAACCGGATTCGAGGCACCCGTTTCATGGCACCCGGATCCGATACGTTACACCCCATTCATTTGAAAATTTATGGACCCATTCGAAAGAAAATAATATGTGACTATAATTATTTTATAGATTTTCCAATGAATTAACATATATAAACATCATAATGTTTGTTAATAATAATTCTACGGCTTAAAAATGTTCATGAGTATCCGGAGTGCTGAGATAGTGTGTTGCTTCTCTAAGAAAATGATTTCGATATAAAATAATAATGAATTATTTTGTAGAATATATGATGAATATATAGATAAACATGGTATTCATTATATACTATTTCACCATTTATATAATAATAACTGGGTGTTAGAGAATATAATAATTGAATATCAGTGTATTATACTGAGACAATATTGATAGAGGACTATACCAGGAAAGCTCAGTCAGGGACAAAGGCCGTGACCATTTATTAAAGAAAAGGAAAAGTACAGTGAAAGTAGGTTTAGGAGAACCGGAAACCTTACAACCATACACCTGATCCCCCAAGAACAAACGACATCCGAAATTCAAAAATCAAAAACCACGAACCCTGAGCCTTCCTCGAGCCGCGCGAAACCTCGAGAAGCGTTTCACGTGAACCCGAGAATTACAATCCAAAATACAAAATTATCTAACACACAAAACGATCCCATGTATCCTTACCTCAATCAAAAAATTATGGAGATAGTATACTCTGAGGGATATAGTGGTTTTTTTCTTGGAAAAGATGAATGAAATTTTTATAGGCTTAATGAGGTTAAATAAGGGATAAAAACCATTATTTTCATGAAATTTAATGATAGATACTTTCTTTATATATTTTATTATCAATAGAATATATGTTGGAAAAATCACCATATCTAATTATGAATTTTTTTCACTTATTGTTACTATTAATGTAGAAGACATTATTTTTTATTTAAATGAATATTTTCATTAAACATTTTAATGTTGGATGTGAAGAATTTTAGTGAATTATTTTTGGAGTATATATATGATATTTTATATGTTTAAAAATTTACTAATAGTAATATCACATGTTTCTTTCTTATGAAAGGAATGCTCAAAAACATTGAATGATGTTTGTAATAGAGGATACAAAAGTGGTCCTTAATCATATCTTATATGAAAAAAATTATATGGATGAGAAATGGAAATATGTGGATCCCAAAAAATTTACGAAACCTAACTGTTGTTTTTTAGATAAAAAATTATGATTTAATATTGTATATGATGTTATATTATTGGATAGGTATCAAAGGTCATTGGAGGAATCACATTTAATTCCTATAAATTTTATTTTAATGAATTAAAAAGACTAAATTGAGTATGAAATAATATATTATAACCACATAAACCCTTGAATTTTTTCTATTCAAATGCAGTTTGGGATAAAAATATTAATCATAAACGGTATACATCTATAAGAGTTTTCTTTTTGGAAAAAATGAATGCATGGTAACACACTTAGAGGAATAGTTAGTTCAACTTTAGAAACACTAAATAATACTACTTTATTGTATCTCAAGATACAACACAAATGATATGGATGAGGACTATGTTGAAATTTCTAAAGGTGGAAGTATAGGTGTCTTTTCTTATGAATTATGATGTTGAAACTCATATAAATTTGTATACATATATCATTCAGTTTTCATGATCAAAGAACAGTTACATAAAATATCCCATCAATAAAATCTTCTAAATATATTTTTTTGATGACTGAATTTGGTCTTGTGATAAAGAAAATATAATTTTTTTCCTAAAACCCTTCCACATGAGGATTTTAAACAATAATGTTAGATGTTATGAGTTAAAACACATTAATATCAAGGCTAATGTATGGAGATTTTTTCCCCTATACTATTTGTTATTTAGATGTTATCATCAAAGGTAGATAAAAATGATATAAATTTTAATTTGTGGTTACTCGTATATTTATTAAATAAAATTTCTTCAATGGATGTGAAAACTATTTTTGAATGAATCTATGTAAATTTATTTAATATAATAGGGGAGAGATCTCTTATTTATATGGAATATGTTTTCAAGTAAATTTATTAGTACATAATTATATATAAGTCATCATGTAAACAGTTATAACAAGTTTGATGAGGATGTTTTCTAGAAATTATTTCACAATTTTTTAAGGGATAGTTTTGTGTACATTAAGAAAATATGATTATTATGTTGTATCAAAAGTTTTTATTAAAATGTTTTGTTAAAATTGATTTCATGGATATGTAGAAATAATTTACTCTTAATTGAATGAATTATGTTATTGTTCAATATTATTGTTTCCCACACCGAGTTTTCTCAAATTGGAATATAATTATTTAACAAAATTTAATTTTTATGTTAGATGATACTAATGTAATTTTTTCTATATGTCCATTATAATACAAAGGATGTTATTTTTTATAATTTTGATGAAAAATGTTTTTTATCTAATGTTATTATGGCCTTGGGGATGTATGTTAATACCTAAGATGAACTTATCAATATGAGAACCTAAATAGAAAACTAGATGCAATTAAATTGTTCTATTTTATTCACAACACAAAAATACTGATCAAAATTTGGTGTTTATTGATTGGTTATTTTGGAAAAACAATTTCATGTATCATGATTTATTAGAAGAACACAAAAGATTTATTTATATACATTTTTTAATGAGAACATTTTTTTCAAATACCAATAATGAATCAAAAAGAGTGTTTTATGTTCGAAAAAGAAAGGAAATGAATATAGAAAATGTGGTCAAATTAGAAGAAAGAAACATTTTTTCTCTTTTATGGCTTGTTTCTGACAGTTGAAAGCATATTCTGAATTCCCAAAGAATGTATGAGAAAACTAAATATGTATTTGATAAAAATGTTATTAAAATTAACGTACAAATAAAATATGAAAAGAATAATAATTAATTTAATAAGTATTATGAATTCACCTTTTCTGGATGGTGTTATATGTTCTTGGAGAATTTTTTTTTGAATTATCTGAGGTTTAGGGTTGAAGTCCAATCCCTCACGTGTATTAGTTGATTCGATCAAATTACCCTAACTCAAACAAAATAATCCACTTATACAAGAAAATAATAATTATATGATTAAAACTAAATAGAAAAAAATTGAACATAAATCTGAAATAAAAAATTAATTATTTGGATATTTATTTATTATGAAAAACTTATTGACCACATGGATATAAAAATATTATATCAAGAATGTTGATAAAAAATACAAATCTATCTAACCAAACAATCAATCTATGAGTGGGGAGGATGATAATAAAATAAGATACATTGTATTTAAGCATTGAATTGACTGAGAGAAAGTAAATATGTCCTATTGGGTTTATAAAATATTTATTTTTTACAATAAATAAATAAATATACATAATATATTCATTAAAAAATATAAATTCATATTATTTGTTAAAATTTCATAGATTGCAATTAGATATTACTAAGGGTGTAACAAAATATAAATGTTAAAAATATATTTGTTTTTAGATGGATTAAATTAAAACATACATATTGTTTGTTAGATTTTTGATGAAATAAATGATTATATTTTTAGGAATTATTAATTACTTGGTTATCATTAAAATGATGTCTATATTTATATCACCTTCATGAAATACAAGAAAGGAGGATATCAATGAATACAATGTGATTAGGGGTCGAAATGCTTCCCTGAAAACTTGAGTGAGTAAGACTCTATGAAACCTCATTTTTTTACAATTAGAGTCTAAATAATAAGAAGTGGATGACAAGGATGATAATTAGATCACATATATGCATGAGGTATTTGATCTAAATCATAAAAATATGACATTTGGATCTTGATTCAAATAAGAACAATGAAGGATTCTTATGGACCATGTTATTGCATATATTTTTCAAAAAAATATATTAGTTTAAATATACATGAGTCTTTTATTTAATATTATTTAATAATTCTGTAAATCTCTTAACATAAAAGGACATGGGAATGTATTGGAAGGAATTATTTTTTATGTCATTTAATTGAGATTGTAACATCTGGGAGGTATCATATTTCCACTAAAAGGAAAATATATCTTGATTTACGTTTTTGTTAGTAAACCATTAAATTAAATATAATTAATAATCTAATGTGAACATAGAAAGTCATTAAATTATTAAATACAATATTATAAAGTTCACATGAATTGGGATTTTAAATATATAGTAATTTTATCCATGAAAAATATTTTTTACGTTAAAAAATAGATTATATTAAAACATATTTATTATATTTTCATCAATCAATGTTAATATTTAATTTTAACAAAAGAAGTTAAATATAGTGGTATAATATTTATTATTTAATGATTCAAAATATTATATAAAATATAAATAATATAACACATTACTCATTTAATATATAATTTTCCTGGAAAATGTCAAATTTAGAAATTTTGTCATCAATCCTAAAGGATTGAGAACAAAAAACTATATTAGCAATGTAATATTCGCATACACCATGTAACGAAATAGAATTTTGTTTTATAAAACACCATGAGGATGATTGTTTTCATAGAAAATGAATTATTCCTATTATTTATTTCCTAATTATATTTCAACAATGAATATGAAAACATTAATTAGATTTTATCTCAAAATAAGTTTTTCCAATATAATATAGACTAGGAATTATAAAACCTTAATTCTATTTTATTATTCTTTTTATATAAATTTATCTCTATTTTTAAAATTCAAATTTAATTATATTCAATATAATAATATAAGCTATTATATTTTTCAAGAAGTATTTAAATTAATATGAAAAAAAAATCAGACATATGTAATGTTTTTTTAACATCTGATTTTAGAGACTCATCCAAAGAATTTTATTGTTAGATTTTATAAGTGACCCATAAATTAATCGCAATACATATAAAATAGTTCACAGTACTCCTAAATAAAACAGTTAATTTTACACTATATTTAAGTGATCATTACCATGGGAAAACAATTTTCAAAAAATTATTATATAGTCATTATCATGGGTTGGATATTTCATCATCCATTTTTTGGGATAAAAACTTATATTATTACCTTTAAAATAGAAGGGAAACCCCTATATTTATATTTCTCCTCACTAAACCCTTTTAGTTCGAATTATTAAAAGACACAATATAAGACCCTAATGATGTCATATATTTCATCATCCAAGTGATTTTCAATGTAATATTCCAATGTAAAGAGAAAACCGACCACTATATAGATGCAATTATCCAATGTTGATGATTTTATAAGGGTAGTTGTCATGGAATATAGTTATTGGTTGCCAATTATACCTCACAAAAACCATACTAAACATTATTTCTGTACTATTTCAAGCCACATAGTACCATTATTGTCCCATGAAGACCCACTTGATATTGGAAAAGTCAATACATCAATATATATAAAAAAATTGAATTTTGGTTTGATTTATAATAGTGTTCAGAAACTAGACATGTTGGGATTAATGGATGTGGTAATAGAAAGTTCAAAGGATAAGTGAGGGAAATTAGTGATATTGATAAACCTCTATTTCATTCCCGCAGTGGTTGATTTCAACCATCGAATCGATTGAGACAAGGATTCTAGCCTTCAAATAATTTGGGCCTTGATTATAGCATAAATTCGATCTTGAATAAAACAATGAGAAGTGTCAGTAGAAGGTCGCTTCTATGGAGAGATTCATATATCATGAACTATTTTGTGATTTTTAGGGTTATTAAAAAAGATCTCTGTAATTTTATCAGTGCTTAAAAAAGAAATTGTCAATAAATATATCTTTTATTAGTACATTGGTAATATGCACAATTAAATTGAATCCTCAACAGTGCTAAAAACTCATGAAAATACATATAATATTTTTATAAAAAACAATAGTACCTTAAAAAATATTTATAATTTTTATATATAATTATACTCCTTATAATAATACTTTTTATAAAATAATAATTTTATAACACTTTTAATGTATAATTTATTATTTATATTGATATAAATAATTTTTTAAAAATAACATTTATATCATTATATATGTTTATATAACTATATATAAATATATGTAAACATTGTAAATATATTAATTATTAATCTATAATTATATAAATAAATATTTAGGAATTATTAATTATTAATTAATAATTATAAATGTATAAAATTGGAAATATAAATTTGTAAATAAATTTATTTATAAATATTTTTACAAATATATTAAAAAATTATTAATGAATATTTAATCTTAATTTTATGCATTTTAATGATGAGTAAAATTAATTATTTATAGTGAGTTCAATATTTAATATTCAGGTACGTTTGATTAATTTAAATCATTAAAAAATGGATATATATTAAAATAAAGATGAATCAATATTGAAAATATTAAAATATTATAAATTAATATGTATAAAATGAATAATAATAATTTATTAACTACTTAAGAATATTTCCATTTGGGCATCTGTTTAAAAAAATGCATTAATTACATATATGTGAAATAAATTTAATAAATTGGATCAAAGTTATAATTTGAAAGATAAAATGACATTGAATTGTGTCCATTACTGGATCTAATTAGTCATTATTTTTAATTCATATTAATGTCTAATTATAACCTATTATTCACTAAATATATTATTATTTAATGCAAACCATAAATAGTATTTTTTATTATATAAATTATATTTATATACTTTAATATATATATATATATATATAATATAGTATTTATTAACATTATAAATAATCATCTAATTAATAAAATATTTAGTAGTTTTTTCAATTTAATTATTTTTATATTTAATTTGAATAATTTTCAAGTCTCATATATATATATATATTTAATACATATTATTTATTAGTATTTATAATTTATATATACTATAATCAATTTATTAATTTTATCAATAATTATTTAATTAATAAAATTTTTAATATAAACTCAATTTTATTTTAAATTAAATTAATTTTTTAATTTTATATATTCGGATCATTATCTACAAAAAATAAGCACTAATAAAGGATTATTTTGTGTGCGCTAAAAAAATAAGTGATAATATGTACCCTTTCTCAATGCTAAAAATAAAGCACTGATATTGGGTACCCATTGTCAATGATAAAAATACATGTATTGATAAAAAGACCCATTATCATTGCCAAAAAAAAGAACTAATAAAGGGTTAAATTTAGAAGCTCATTCTTTAGCGCTGATAAATACAGAATTTATGAACACTTTTTTAAAGTGTTGGTACATTATAGTTCGGTTAAACTCATTTTTTAGATGTTTTAATAATGTGATTTTGGACATATTAGTCAAATATCATCAAAATGAAAAAAAATAACTTCAAATGGTATTAAATTGGATATAACATGGTACATAAAATTAGAGGACAATAAGCAATAAAAATGATATCAATATGTTAAATAATTGATATAATTTTATTATTCAGGAATATAAAGAACATATATGATGAGATGGTTTCAAGGAGATGAATGTTCATTAAAAAATCATGTTCTAGACTTTCCCATACAAATTATTATCGTCTAGGTCTATGTCCCTCTGTCATTTTCAAGAAATTTATTTATGATTATAAGGATGATCTATGTTATTTTTAATCATATAATATTGTCTTTATAATATTTCTAGAATTTTTTATTTTTTATTTTTTGTAAAAAAATTTTATTTAATGATTTTTTTAAAACGATTTAAATATTTATTTTTAAAATCATTCCCTTCCATGTCCATATTTTTTAAATTAATTTATTAATGTATTTATATGGACAAAAATGAAATTTAAATCAATTTTTGGATCACTTGTGAGTTTATTTTAAATGGATTTTAAATGGAATATATTTAGCTTTTATGTATTGGAAATTTTAAATTTATTTTCAAAATAAGAATAGATTGTTATATTTAAATGTATATTGGTTAAATAGTTTTTACCAGTACTATAAGAATTACATAATATTTGGAGTCCTTTATAAGATTCCATGTTTTCATCGACAAAAAAACTCTATTGAATTTATTCTATTTATTTTCAAATAAGGATTTAAATGCATTGTATAATTTGATAACTAGAAATGTTTTTATTATAGGTGTAAGGGATACCCCTAAACACCCCATTTTCTATTAGTATAAACTCTTTATTTATACATCACATTATATCAATATTTAATATTATAATATTCATTAAAAATAATTATTTCACTTCTACATATGTTTCAGACTTTTTATCCCCACCTTTGATAGTGTAATACAATCCTTATATTCACTTACCAAATGCATTTTTAAGAAACATAACTCTATTATTATATAAGGAAATAATAATATACTTATTTCCTTCCCTATAAAATAAGTAATATTTTTATTTATGATTTAATTCAAAAATTTGGAACACCTCAACATGTACATGTTATGATGGGTCACCCAAATAGCACACCAATGAATTGTGTAATGTATTTGTCTCATGGGATGTTATGTGTAGGATTTGGGAGTAATCCTAATCCAAAATGGTTCTCATTACACCAAGGTAAGTTCACATTGAACTTATCATGGGCTTATGATTATATCATGGTTTTTTATTCAACCACATTCCCCATGTTTCCATGATCATATGATTCCATGTTCATTATGGAATTATTCTATGGGATTACTCATGGGCCTTCTATTTTATAATATCATGTTATACCATGGATGTATACCTTATTCTTCATAATAATTTTTATTCCCGTATATTGTTTTTATGTTCCAAATAATTTTTTTAAAAAAATAGTGCATTTTAGGGATGTGTAGGGACAAGTATGAGGTCATGAGGAAAATTGTGAATATATCTCCTGAAGACATTTCGTGATATAACTTAAAAGTTCAGTTTTTATTGGGAAATTAATACTAAGTTGAAGAGTACACATTTTGATTTAATATTTTATTATATAATGCTGATAGTATAATCTTCTAAGAATCATAACCATAATGATACTCAAATGTATAGTCATGAATTATTAGCTTAATATTAATGATCTTGTAATGTTTAAGGCTGGGTAAATAAAATATATCATTTAAATTAAGGACCTTATTCTAATTAATAGTGACCAAAGGAATTTATATTTTAGATATGGTTCTAGGAAGATATGTTTTCCAATACTTCCTGATGATATTTTATTTTAATTTGAGTCTTTATTTGGCCATTGTGTTAATCATATAAGTGAAGAGAAGTGTAGTTTTTGAGGCAACCCTTGAATTTTCAATAAAATAAACACACCATTTAACGGTAAAAATAAAAAATTGTAAAAAATTGTGAGTTTAATGTGATTTTTGTTTTTATCTCACCTCAAAAATTAATTTTAGAGCCTACCTTTTTCCTTTTAGTGATTTTTTTCAACTTTTTATCTTTTTCCAAAATTTACATTGACCATGTAAATTTAATTTTAACCATAGTAGTTATTTTTAATGAAAAAATATAATATTAAAATGAAAAAAAATTGAATGTGAAAATTAATATTTTTAATTCATTTCAATGAATAAAATTTCTATGTGTTAGAAAAGATGATTTTAATATTATCACAAATAACATGTATGAATAGTTTTAGAATAATTTTTTTAAGATTAAAATTTTTGTGTAAGCCATAGTTAATAATTAACATTTCTCATGACCCAAATTGTTTTATTATAAATGAAATAAAAGGTATCTGGATTTCATGGTTATCCCAAATTAAATCGATCATTAATGATAATTGATTCAATGAAAGACAAAAAAAATTTGTTGATTTTAATTTTTCATTAGTTTTTAAAAAACTTGACATTGGTTTTATTAAAAATAAATTTGAACTCATAAATTTTTTTTATTAAACCTCTAAGATACATTTACATATTATTAAAATCCAAAAAATTATAATAATTTTGAAGACTGTAGATTTCAAATTAAAATGGATATATTCTAAAAAGATAATTTACTAAAAAATTATTAATGTGAAGGAATAATGAATGTATTCTTTGTTATCAAATTTAAATTTGTAAATTTATAAGGTAATCTTATTGAAAAAAATATAAATCTACACATGCATGCTTTTTATAAATTTATAATCTCTTTTAGAGTTGGTGAATCTTATTATTTTATAAATATAATAGTGTCTAAGGGGCTCTGAAAGAGTCTATGAGCATTTGAGGCTAGTTTAAATCCCAGTTATCTAGTTATTAGAGAAACATGGTAAGAAGATAATTTGGTGCTTCGTTTGACATATCAAATTCCCTCAACTGTGCAATCCAAATAAGGGGATCATGGTTTGTTTTACCTAGAGAGAGGTGGCGTGTGGACTAAAAACATGTCATCAATTACTTGTTTGTGTCGCATGGTTTGCATAAAATTTCTCCAAACCAATCACCAATTAGTTTCTGGGGGTGTCAACATGTGTAGATGGTGTTCACAGTTTCCACGTGGTTTGGTATGTTGTGTTGAAAACTCGTTATTCAATTAAAAATCAGTGAAACTATAGATTTCCCCTCCTTCACAAGAAATATTAATATCCATTTTCCTCCTTCTATTCCCTTAGACATCCACTATTGAGGATCTAATCTCTACCTCACATAGGATCTTATCTATATCCACTATCTTATATCAGATAAAAAAATTATTCCTCTTTTGGATCCATCTATGTATGACTATCAGTCATCTTGATTTGTTTCAAAATTTATCTCACAACCATTTATTTTATATCAATGTGAGCTCAAAGCCCCAATATTAAAGGGGTTTTTCTATTTTTTCCAATTTATCTCATTTTAGAATTTATCTGAATCAGATATCATATGTGGATATATTAACTTGTACAAGGTATGTAGTCCTGTACCATTCCTTAAATCTCTGGATGTTTACATCATGCATCATTTTTTCATGCACCGAACCTTCTATGTGTCAACTCTTAGTTGTGTAACTAATTAAATAAATTATTAATTCCCTAAATAAGATATCTCTTAAACAATAAATTACATCATTAAAAGTTTTCATGTAGACTCAAACTACCACTTAGTTTGTTTGAATTATATGCATTGATTGTAAAACATTGTTACAATGATCAAACACCCCATTAGATAATTATATTTAATGACATTACCTTTTTAACATGTTTATGTAATGGAGTCCCCTAGAGGTGGGTTTGGATTTTCTTCTTTGCATGAAATTTATAAATCAATTAAATGAATACTTAATGGTAAGACCATATAATAAGGACCATGATTATTCTTAATTTTATGTTGAGTTCTCTGTTATAACAGAAATGAAGAATTTGAATTAATTTAATTGTTATATGGGATGGATAGTTAACTCACCCGTGACCATTAAAAATGTATATCCATGGGAAATAATCAATTTATAATTTCTAATTCCTTATAAATGCTCATGGAACATATTGAATTTAATAAATTGTAAAGGGGATAATACTATACTAGGGATCATATATAGATTTCTACATGGAACATCTTGGACACACTCACCAATAATATGGATTGTCATTCTGTCTTGGGTGATACTTGGGTTATGCATGGAATTCCTTTTATTGTATCAAAGGGATAATGTATTTATACCTTTCCATTAGTCATACATGGGTTCTAATGTGAGAATCCATGAATGTAATGATAAGAGAATGGTATTATATTATAGCAGGAACTATACATAAATTCCATAGTTGGAACACTATTGATAGGATGTGAATATTAACTAACTAAACAATGTGTCTGCCAAATCAAAGAACATAAATGGGTTTTCACAATTTTATAACTTTTTAAATGAAATTAAAAAATATCATTATCAGTTTTAGAATGTGATTCCCAAACCTAGATTCCATATAATGGTTCCTTCAGCCGATGGACCACATTTCTTCAAGCACGCCTACCCGTACACCATAGGCTACTTACAAACAGTGAGGGTCTGTTGTTGTAGAGAGGGGAGACTATACCCTCTTATATATAGTTCCTAAATAGTAGACCAAATAGATAAATATTAAATGAGAAATAAACATAGAAAATGGACTTAAATTCATTAAAATGGTATAACTAACCAATAATAACTCTATAAAGAGTCATAAAAATATGATGATATGTCATTTTTACATCATAAGGGAAAATAAATCAAGATATAAAATACATGTATCCGAAGGTGAAAAATGTCCAAATAGACTATCTATAATAGAATTATTTTCCTTACCTCGGTTATGTTCATTCTTTCTACCATGCTATATAGATATCCAGAATCAATCAATTGGATGATTCCCCTTTCCTAACTTGTATCCCAAAAATCTTCTAAGGTCCCATTAACATCCTAGAAAGGGATGGGATACACTTTGTTGGCCACAAAAAATAGTGTATAATAATATATATTCAGTTTATATATTATTCCACCATGAATTCAATAATGGTACATTATAAATTTACTCTAAAGGGTTGACGTAGGATCCAAACGGAGACCTGGATGACAGTACCAACTTCAACTGCAGTAATATAGTATCAGGACAAGTAACCATATATATAAAAATATATATAATTTATATGTAGTGCTACATAAACCCTTGAATGTGGATACAACCACTCTCCAAGTCCCAAGGTGTACCTAAAACTTCCATAATAATTAACATGAGTATCATAAGTATCGTGGGACATGATGACCGGTACCACAAGGGTAGGGGACGTCATACACAATATCATAGTAGTAGGTTCATCATTCCCATATATCACTATAAGGGTCTTCAATCCCTATATGATATCAATAGGGTCTCCATGTGAAATATTAAGGTAATGGTTCTCATTCCCATTATCATAATCAATGATGATCTTTATTCAAATATCTCTTATCACATAAGGGTATTCATCCCAATAAAATTTATTCATAAGGGTCATGATAACCATGTGTCATTATAAAGGGATAAAATGTTTGTGTCATTGTATAGGTAAATAATTCTTGTATCACAATAATATTATAAGGGATGCCATGCGCGTATCATAATTAATGAGAGGATTCATTCTCATGTGTCACTATAGAAGAAGGGATGCTGTGCCTGAATAATATTATGTCATGGGGTTTTCATTCCCAATTTAAAATAGAATGGTCACCATGACCATTTTATAATAGAATGTTTAACATTCCAAATTGTATCAATTATAAATAGTGAAGGCTTTAATATTATCCAATGGTTAATTCAAAACTCATTAACATTCATCAATGATGTTGGTGTAACCATTGTTCCATTAAATATGATTATGTCATTATACAACACAACTCTAATAATTTTACTATAGATAGATTAGTATAACATCATTTCCATACTAGTATGTTCATTCATTATTAAATCATGATGTCACTATTTAGGGGTAAACCAAACACATTGATTTGTGTTTTTTATATAACCTTGAATGCCAATTAGACATATAAAGGGAACACCCATAGGGGTGGAATACATTGATTTTAAAGAAAAGACACTAATCTTGGGAACTAATAAGGTTATTAGGTTCTTAAAAATGGTAAAACATTTATGATAGATTATATATAGGGGTAACTCAATGTAAAACTGATATGTGGAACATCTAAAAATATTATAAAAAATCTCAACATTGAAGGATAAAAAATATAACTCCTACATTATTCTGGTATAGGATCACTCATCTAGTATCTTCCATTGGTTTTTTCTAAATTGAGAGAATGAAAAAAAATTAATGAACATCCTAAAAATATGGCATATGAACTTCAACCTAAATAACTCCACCAAGAGAATAAAAAATGTTCAGAGGATTATGTTAAATTAGGATCTTAATTGTGTGCATATAATGAGAATATCAACAATCAAATATGATTCTAGAATGGATTGTTTTCCAATAAAATTGATATGGAAAGGATTTATGTTAAAAATGACTGAAACAATCACGTATGTTGGAAAATAGGGAAATGTTGATATGAGTTTTATGTTTTAAAGACTTTAGTGTACTAATTATAAGATTCTAATAATTTAAGGGGGTACATGAATTTGTCACACAGTTGAACATATTATGATCTAATCGTACTAAGTCTATTCCTAGAAAAGGGTACCCACATGGTTCTTGTTCATGGTAAGACAAACCGTGAAATAATACATTCATGTAACTCTACACAAAATTGCATACAGACCTCAGGAGTGTGAAGCATTGGGGGAAGTGTTTTTGAAAACAATGTTCCTTGATTTTCCCTCTAAAACTCTTTAATATATTATGATAAACCATGCTGGTTTGGACGCTTTGTTTCAACTAATCATGCATCCCAATGGTTTCATCCACCACCTAGGGAAACTTTCCCCAAAGTAGCCTCATACACCCTCCGAAACATCTATAACCTCATTATGTGTCAATTTTTTTAATACTAAATAATTATACACAAAAATCACAACCATGGGTAAAAAAACCCATGAAACCCAAATTATTAAAACCTAAACAAACATATTGGGAAAAACTGAACAAGTAACTAGATGCCATACATTGAAAAATTTCATTTATTGAGCCCATCTATAGATCCCATGTTCCATGATAATTTATGGATGAATTTCGATACATTTCATTGAAATTTAGAATATTTGAAGAAGATTCTAAATTTTCATCTGGATCTGCATCTAATGAATATGACCAACCGACCAAAACATGGAAAAGGGGTCGACATCGCAAGGGATTAAGATACCATATGTCATAAAAAACAATGTTCTTACAATATCCCCACATAAAGAATCTTCTTCTTGAGTTAAACCTTCAAGGGAAGTGAAATGTTGTCTCAGAATATATTCATACACTAAAAAAAATTTTCAAACCCATACTCCTAGGTCACATCTGATACCTAGATGTGCTTTCATATCAACTATACTAATGGGATAGACGATCCATGGGGAGGCTTAATGCTCCAGTGAATGTTGTGTATAACATACTACTCAAAATAAGAATCTATAGATATATCCAAAATATTTTGATAAAATGTGTGAGAAGATTCATCATAATAACAATGATGCAATTAAATGTGGAAGAAATCATGCATGAAATAATATATCTAAGGAACGTGAAAATGACGTGCTAGCATCCAAACACTCCCTTGAATTTAAATAAACCTTAATTATGTTTAAAACATCTTCACATGGATATATATCTATTTATGACCATGTATAGGTGATACACATAATAAAACATGATCCCTAACCGTGAACAATATATGTCATCGATGATGATCATCATAAGTGGTTTTTCAAGACTGAGTAGTAAAAATACACTTTTGGATCATCTAAAACTGATCTGTAGTCTCTTAATGGAAATTACAATATGATAAATCCCCAAGAGGGATATTATTTTTTCATTAACAACAAAAATAATAGAATCATTCATGGATCATTTCATCCAACACCTGTATAGTCATTTTCTACTAGCCATCGGTATGGGGGTGAAAATATGTTCTCAAAAGCACATATACACCCATTTCCCTCTATAAACCTATCTAGAAATGTCATATAAAAGTATTTTTCATATAAAAAATGATTGTATGATGATCCCTAGGTAGCCATATAATTTTATGAACATATAGTCACCCAAGATAAAAATTAAGAAAATATCCCAAAGAAGAAGGATGTTCGATATATTTCTCTATTGATCCATGAATACCCAAACTGTGTCGCTACCTTGAGTAGACCTTGGTAAGATGATGAAAAAATATATCAAAACATTTTTCCATTTCTATTCTGGGACTTGTAATAGTTGAAAAATGCTAGTATATCACTGGTCTTCCACATATAAATGATATTAGGTGAATGACCTATTGGTTAAACCCACTATATGATGTTTCATTCCTGGACACCGACACCATTGGGTCATATCATGATAGATCCTGGAGATGTATAGGGGAAAAACCATTGGAAAGAATGTGACTCTTATATCATATCCTTTATCATTACTTCAGGAACCCAGATTCAGCCAAGTATATATAGTATTTCATTATTATCGATAAACTAATGTGAAGGTGGTTCCTCATCAGACATACTCACTCATAGGAATAAATTATCATGAATAGAAATCTAACCCATCATCCCCATATCCAGAAGTGAATAGGCCACTAATTTTGATACATGTATTAAACTCCCATGATGGTCATCAACATATATATATATATATATATAACTCAAAATAGATCAATGAGATTCAACTCACATATAGCCTCCTATTCTTCATGTTTCTTGATTTATCCTTCCTAGAGAATTATTAATATTATTTTCCTTACTGGGTTTATAGGTATGATAATTGTAAAAGCTCTTTATGTATTCAATACACCTTCATTTCCAGATATTCATGTCAGACTATGTGAAATTATACATGGGGATTTTTTGGACTATAGACACATAAAAATACTCTACCATAAGTTAAATACTATAACAATGAAAGGAATGAAAATAAACTACTAACTTGAGATCATGCATAATATAATTCCTCTCATATAGCCTTGAATACTATGATCTATAGGGAATGAATCAATATTTCAACATGAAAATTTCTCCTATTTCAATACAAGTAGCATCACAATAAACTCTATAGCTTCTACATACTTATGCTGAAATTAAGATCGACAATGAAGGAAATATTCCTTCAAGATACTCAAAGGTATTATTCTAGGATTCTTACTCTATAAACAGCACACCCTTATTATTAAATTAATAAAATGGTACTTCTACGCATGATAAGACCTATGTAAAACACATATAAAAACTATCTTGTCATAAGAAACCGTGAATATCAAATAAGTGCATAGAATGTACCTAGGTAACTATAACACTCACCTTCTATGAGTAAATTGAAACTCTAGCTTCTATGATTATGTGACCAAGTAAATCTCTCTTATCAACTTAGATATTACATTTACTGAGATTAGAATACATATGGTGCTCTCTCATAGTATTAAATCTTATTTCATATTTTGTGGTGTGGTATCTTTGTGTATGAGAGTACACCAAGATGTCATCTGTGAAGACTTCCAAGAACTATTCTAGATATAGATGTAAAACCCATTCATTAAATCCATAAATACATTAGGAATGATTTTAAAATGAATTACATAATGAGATACTCATGTAAATAATAATGACTATGGAATGGAGTATGTGGTATATCTGTAGTTGAAACCACACATGATGATAACCTGATCCTATATCGATCATAGATAATCCATTTCCATCTCTATGTTGGCAGAAAAGGTTATCTATACAAGGTAAAGGATACCTATTATTCACTATAATCTGACTCATCATTTTGAAATTCACACAGAGACTGCTGATTCCATCCACCTTCTTGAAGAAAATGACTCGCAGACCAATGGGAGAATTCCTGATCCATATAAAAAACTTACTTTATAGATAATTTGGCTACCTATTTTTCTCATTCAACTCCATAGTATTTATCATGTACGGAGGAAATGATATCATGCAGCTGAAGACACTATCTGAATATAAAATAATAAAAATCTCTCAAGTTGAAGTCAAAAAATATTTTCATGGAAAATATCATTGAATCTATTGGGCATATAAGGGAATTCATTCTGGTGCAACCCCTGATCATCCATGTAAAGGAAATAAATCTGGGCATTCATTCCTCTAAGAAATCTATGATCTGGTCTAGCTTTTTGTGCCTTTACATCCCCCTATCCACTATGAGTATACGTACAATCCTCTAGTGCTGGAATGAATCCAAATGTTTATAAAAATTAATATAGGAATGATAGAGAACAAACCAATCCATCCAGAGAATGCCATCAAATCCCGTCATCTTATGGATGAGGAGATCCCATATTAAATGTTGGCTTCCTACCTCATGATGAATGTCCCTACATTGGCTAAAAAGATCTAATAAAAACCCTCAAATTTTATCAATGTTCATAATTACATAAGTGTTCATAAAATGAATCCCAAGGCTCTCCGAAATATCCAAAGAGATTAAAGACAAAGATTCACATGTTATAAATATGTTATATGTAATAGTAGTGGTTACTATAATATTAACTTGAATATTATATGGACTTGCACCTTTCTATTTTGGTATATTCTACACTGAATAAATGTAGCCTGATATATGGCCTTATTCTGCAAACAAACTACCTAGAGCTAGTCTGATCTAGTTGAACTGAGTATCTATAGACTCGTTAGCTCATCCATGACCTCATATTCTGCCTATATATCTATTATTACTCTAGATACATTCTTATTGAGGTTATATTCATCATTTTATATAAGGTGGGTCTATTAAGGATCCTCTTCCACTATGAAGATAAGGAATTTCTAGGAAGAAACACTATTAATTCCTCAATATCATGTAGCCTCAACACGAAAAGGGGTCTCTAAGACACAGTGGATTTATATTCATAGGATTACCACATTTTTAAATAAATATATTATTTTTAGAGTGTGTCACATATCTTCCACATCTTATATGAACAGTGTTAAAGAGTCATTTTTTATTACTAGTGGAATTTGTAAGCTATCTCAAATTTGAACCACTACAGTTCACACCATCAGCTTCAATCACGTTCCACATATTGATAAGATATGTTTTTCACTATATAAGATACAATAGTCAAAATAAAAAAAATTAATTGAGAACAGATATGATTCATATGGACATCTGATAATCATATCTGTTTGACTATCTCTTTAGCAGTATAGAATGGTACCAAGCACTGCATCACTGTAAAATGATATGAACACTCCATAGAAAACACACCACCCTAAAAAAAGTTAATGAAATGACTGGTACAATTATCCCTCATGGTCTCTGGGAAGAAAGAGTCATAGATGATCTACTGGAAATCCCATCATGTTACTTCCCCATAATGACCTTACTAGTTTAAATTACCCCACAAACATTTTTTGGGTACATGAATCATTTATTTTTCTAGATTTAATATCCTATCAAAAGGTTTCGCAAGGTGATGAAATATATACATAACCATATTAATTCATATCTATTCAACAAAGGGGGCCATGATCTCTTGAAAACGAAGGTCGATGTTGTAGTTATAAATCCAGCATAAGCTCTCTTATAGAAAAGGAAAGTCATGGAAATCATAATATAGTATATAGAAGCAACAGAAACATCCATAAAGAAAATTGTCTACATCTGGGATAATATGAGTTGTCAAAGATGTAACTACTTTAGGGATCACTAGAAGCTCAAGGCCCATCACCATTGAAGCAAGGTCATCACCACCCTCTTATAAAACGAGTATAGGATGTTGAGGTAGCATAAATATAAAAACTAAATGCATGTTACTGTTATGGGTATGATCATGATAAAAGTCACAAATACATATATATATATATATATATGATAGTTAAAAGCCTTCATATGAAAATGGCACACCCTTATGCATGCTCACAGAGGCAGGTATGATTGATAAGAACATTTATATAGAACAAAATAGATGATACCTTTTACCCACTACAATGGTTTGGTCAAGTTCATGATCATTTTTATTTCCCAATGGGTCCCAGTATATAGATCTTCAATAGGAATTAATAAAGGGAAACCCCTTTATATTGAAATTAAAAATCCTACTTAACATGCCTATTTTATTTTAGATTCATATTAAATTTAATTTCAATAACATTTATGTAATTTATTTTTAAATATTGAACATTATGTATTGCTGCTTCGAATTTACAAGGGCTCATACACAAAATAAATTGATGTGTGAAATACTTTAAATCAAAAACATTCAATTAAAATTGGAATGGAATAATGCTTGACATATAAATCCTTTATGGTTCCTCAAATGATCCATTATCATTCCAAAATGCAATATCTGGCCAACGATAAATTCAAAACCACAATGCTAATAATAAATATCACACATCATGTGCATCACCCAATAGTGGATTAAATAAACTATAATTAGATACTTATAGTAAATTATCTTTTAAAAGTCAAAATAAATTCTTAATATGATGTATAATATTCCAAAAATAAAAGTCAAATGAAAATTAATTTAACTCTGATACTATTTTTTTATGGTCCAACATGGATTCCAGTGAATGGAACACTATCCGGGTGGGCCACATGAACTCAAGCACACCACCCTGTAAATTGGCGGATTTTAACTATTAGTGAGGGTATAAGGTGGTATAATGGGGGTGCTATACCCACTTAGAAGGGGTGTCAAATTATCAAAATAAATAAATAAATAGAATAATAATAATGAATTCCGAAATTGGATGGTAAATAGTAAAAATGGTATAAATAAAAAATAACAACTATATCAAGTATTATATATCAAGTGATGATATTTCATATGTCTAACATAAGAGAACTATAAATCATTCTATATAATACATGTATCAAAAATGGAAAAATGACCAAAATTATTATCTATTATAGTATCACATGCCTCATCTCCATCTTTTAGTTTCCCGCTCCCATGCTATATACAAATCATGAATCAACCAAAGATCTATTTCTCATGTCCCACCTAAATCCACACAGTCAAACAATTCACCATCGATGACCATATTGTATTTGATATAAACATATAAGGCCACAAAAAATGATTTCCACATTAATATAGTATGTTAATATACTATGGTAGTGTGTAGCTAATGAATTAATTCAATAAATACAATATTAATGGTCAGTTCTAGTTCCTAAAGAACCGCATGTTAACATTTTCTTCTTAAGACAACGTCGGATTGTCCCTGAATAAGTACAATTTTTTTACACATCTATGAAAAATACACATACTGAAATCTATAGTTATAGATGTGTATACTACCACTATTGTGGACACAAAGGATAACTCATACATATACAATATGTATCACGATTATCACAAGTCATGAGGGACTTTAGGATTGGTATCAAAATAATAGGGTATTACATTCCCTGTATCATAGTTTTAATGCCTATATTTCCAAATATCCCTATAATGGTCTTCATTCCTGGAATCATATCAACAGTGTCATTATGCCTAGTATCATGACAATGGTCGTCCTGCCCAGTATCATATTCAATGAGGGTATCCATGGACATATATGATATATCATAAGGGTCATTATTTCCATCTATTATTATTAAAAAGGGTCTTCATTCCAATTATTCATTATAAAGGGATTTCATGATTGTGTCATATTATACATATGTCATGCCTATATCATAATATTTTTAGAAGGGCTATATTCCTATAACATAATTTATAAGGATCCCCATGAACATGTGTCACAATAGGAAAATGGATTCCATGCCTATATAATATTTAGAATTGGGTTCACCATTCCCAATTAATAGTAGAAAGGTGACCATTCCTTATTTATCGCTGAAGGGTCACCATTTCAATTTAAATAAATTATAACAGCTCTGTATTTAATAGGAGACCCTAGGAAACTCATAACTCATTAACATTCTATAATGAAGTGGGAGTAACCATTTTTTTCCTTCAATTATGTGATGTGGTTGTAAAACTCACCCCTTATGATATAACTATATATGGATGAGTGTGTTATCTAGGATACATAACTACCGACATTCATTAATTTATCATAATATCACAATTTATGAGTAAACATAGACACATAGATAGGTGTTTTGGATATATAATTATTAAATACAATTAAAAGAATAAATCCCAAACCCATAGGGATGGAATACATTGAGGTTAACGACATCACATGCTTCTTTAGACTAAATAGGTTCATTAGGTTCCTAAAATAGGCATTGAATATACGAAAGATTCAATTTTGGGGATATTCATGGTGAAACCAAGATGCGTCATAATGGAAAATATAATAAAACATATCAATTATGATGTATAAGAACTAGATCAGCTTCCTTATGTCTATAGAGGAACACTGGTCCATTATCAACCATTGGTTTTTTCTAGATCGAGAGAAACTGATAAAACAGATGAACACCCATAAAAAACACCATATGATCCTTCACCTAAATAACTAAATAGAAAGGAATAAAAACTTCTAAAGGAAAAAATATGAATTTGGATCTTATTGGAATTCATCCAATGAGGAGAATATAGTTTGAATTTTAGTCCAGAATGGAATGTTATCCAAAGCCAAGATTGAGAGTGGCTTGAGCTTAAAATGTGATGATAACATAATGTTCAACAGAAAATAGATAAAAGGATATGTGGGGGTTAATTTTTTATTAATTTAGGGGGAAATGTAAAATTACCCATCATTTATGTTGGTGTATGGTTTGGCTGTATGGTTGGATAAACCTTGAGATAACCTTCTAAAGTCCACTACACATAAAGGATACCCATATGGTTCAAGCACATGGTTTGACTGAATGTACACAATGTAACACCCCATGCTTCCACGATACGCTTCTCTTTCAATAATGCAATAGCTTGCATTGTTCGAAAGTTCGATATTCTAACACACCGCGACCAATCAAAATATACGTTATGAATAGTAATACCAACTTTTTGAAATTATATAAATTTTATATTTCAAAATGGACTTTATTTTTGGATTTGGAATATCGAAAGTAGCCTATGTTGAATTTTTGGTAATTTTATGAGAACTTCCAATTTTCTAGGAATAGAAAAAATACATAAAAACAACATTTTAAACAAAAATAATTTATATTGATAAATTATAATATTGAGTGGTTTTAAATTATAATTAGAATATATTTTTACCATTTTATCCAATGGTGGCCATTATAATTAATTTCACTTTGAAATTGGACATAAATAATTGTCAATATTTTGATATATATTGTTTCTTAAAAAACAAGCTATTTGTTATGACTGCGGGAATTAATTATTAAATTAATTAATTCAACTTATATGTTTTGAATTTTTTAAAATATACAAAATTTTTGAATTAGGAATATAAAATATATCTTAGGGTAATTTTTTGGTATTTTTCAGAATAACTTCAATTTTTTATGAATAGTGATTCCACTAAGTGGTAGTTTAAAAACTATTTTTTTTTTGTTTAAATTAAACATTAACACTTCTGTGAATTTAATTTAAATAATATGACATACATTATTGTAATTAGGTAGTAAAAATTGGATCAATGGGATTAAAATAATTTTTTGTTGAATAATAACTTTTAAGTTTTATTAATCGCGATTAAAGATAATTAGTGTAATTTAAGATAAATATAATGTTATAATAATATGAAATTACCTTTACACTTGTTCTACCCAGATTGGATGAGTCATGGAAGACAAGGATAATCCATGGGTCAACTTGGGGACCCCATGGAGCCACTTGGGTAAGAAAATGACATTAATAACGTTTTATTTAATGTAAAAATAAAATTGTCACAAACATGTGTTGTTTTACTAAAACTGTTATTAAATTTGGTTACATAAGGTAACATTTCGACTATAAATATAAATTTTAAAGCTAAAATTATTTCCTACATCATGATATTTTTTTTATGATTTTTAGACTTTATATAAATTGTATTTTTTATGACATCATGATGATGTAGTGATTACCTCATTAATTAACGATTTAAATAAAATGAAAAGACAATGTAAAATCTAAGATATTAAATGGTATAAACCCTATTGAATGAGCATAATTTGAACCTGTATCACGTCATCCAATAAATATATCATTGTGGGACCTTTAAAATCCGAATTTCATATCATAATAACGTAACATTTCATGACTTTCCAAGAGTGCCCCTCCTCTCCTCTTATAAAAGGCCCCCACCCCAACCACCTTATTCACACCTTCAAAGCCATTTTTCTCGGCCAGAATCTGCCCAAATACTCTCTCAACTTCCCTATCTTACTATTAAAAGCCTCACTTTGGGAAAAAGTCTTCACAACGTATCCTTTTGCTCAAATCAAAAAGAGTTACCCGATTTTAAGGTAATGTCTTCTCTTATGTTCTTTTGTCTTATTTTGCTTCTCCAACCCCTTAAACTCTTTTTATTCCTCTATATTGTAAAAAATCCAGTATCCTCAATATACTTTTATGTTTTTACGATAATTATTTTATTTACACTTACACACACCTTCGTCTAATGGTTAAAGAACATACTGTTTTTGTGGGTGGTGAGTTTTTGCCTCACGAAACGATGATTGTTCAATATTATTTTAACATCTCTCATGGTGGCCATTATGATGGAACTATTATTATTTATGATATATATTATGAATATTTTTTCCTTATACATCTATATTTTTAATTTATAGAATACCTTTATGATTTCTTTTATGGGTAAACGTGATAATTTCATTTTAGGAAGTGCGGACTACCACCCCATCAAAGTGATTTGAATCATTAATGACATATGTGGGATGTATAAAGGATAGAGTAAATGATATTATATATGATATTATACTGGGATTATAATATACCTTTATATCATTTTTATTTCATTCCATTAAATATGAAATAGAAATGAATGTAGTGTTCAAGCGTACGTACGGCTTACCATCTCCATGAACGGTGCATTCCATTTCTTACCACTAAATGTTATGTAATATTATAAATTCATGTATATAGTTGATATATATGATATATATGATATCTAAATCATGAATATAAATCTGGATATAGTAGATATTTTACCACATGAACAACTTGTAATTATAAGAATATTATTTTTGACTCAAGTACCAAAGATCGACAAAACGACCGTTATTAACTTAAATAATTACATAATGTGAATAACATGGTAATAAGTGATATAAAAGGAATAATGAACTTGAAAAAGTTTCTTAAGAAAGTATAAATTAACTCTAGTTTATTATTCAGGAGATTAAAGAATGATCAAGTCAAGTGGGACACGAGGTAAGGGAACTTCTTAACCCAATTTCCGTTATTTGGGTTAATCTCCTACTTTCAAATTATGTTATGATATTATTATGTCCTATATTGTATTTGTACTTTCTTTATGTGTACATATAGTTAATACACATAATAGATCTATTTTATTTAAAAAAAATTATCTTTGTAAGGGACTTCATCTCAATCTCCTTTCATTGCGGCATATTTTGTTTTATACACAACTTTATTTTATATGTGTATAAACAACATTGTCCTTTACATTTTTTCAAAAGGATTATTTTTTATATGAATCGTTTTACTAAAATAAAAAAGGGAATGTTTTTTGTCGTACGTATGCGGCGACAACGACTTCTCTGCCACCGTGACCATTATTTGAGTTTCGGCTTCCTCTACAGGCCATAACTTTTTTTAAATGAAAAATAAATACCATGATTTAATTTTATTTTATTTTGGTATTGAAAATGTTTTTGAAAATGTTTTTATTATATCAATGTGTTATATTGATATCTTGTGATTGAAATGTGGAAATTTTATGTTTCCTTTATGAATGTTTTATGTGATATGATTATGTTATAGTTTATGATATGTTTATACCTTTTCATATAAGGAATGCAATGGACATAATAAGTGATTGGTGGAGCCCGCTATAGCTCTTCGATGCATCTGTAGGTCTCATGAGACAAACTACTATCTTGGCATGAGGCCTTGACAAGATCTTATTTATATTCTTGACATGAGGCCTTGCCTACGTGGTTATGATAGTCTAGCATTATGCATTCCCTCATTATGAAAGTGGTTATTGATATGGCATTTGATTATTCGACTAGTAGAATATCCATGTGAATAAGTAAATGGAATTATTTCATTTTATTTTTTCCATATTATGTTGACGTTCATGTTTAGAAGGATTTTGTTTTAGTTATACATTGACTTAAATGTTTATGTTTATTTATGAAAGTTTCTACTTTATTATTATCTTTTCTGAGCATCTGAGCTCACCCCTTTCTATGTTTTATTTTCCCAGGATGTGAGGAAGTATTTTATGAATGACCTCTGGGGATAGTCTGAAGGAGATAAAAGTGTGGACTATGGAGACTATGTTATTGTGATTTTTCACTTTATAATGTAATGTAATACTTATGAATGTACCTAGTGTTTCTAAAGCTACTAAACTAATCGGTCTTTCGAGACATGATCTTTTGTGATCATGACAATGTTACACAACAATACACCGACTCTGGGTAACTGGGGTCGGGGAGTTACAGTTAGTATCAGAGGAAATTTAGTACTAACATTGGAATCTAGATTTAGAAAAACTCTGATTAGAGCACATAGCCCTAAGATAGGCTTTGAGGATTAGTATAGAGGAACTTCCTAGAATTTTGGTTTTATAGAGATTTTGTGAGTTTTCCGAGCAATACATCCCTGTATGGATACGAGCAGGTAGAGGCTACTCTGGCACAGATATACCTACGGGTAAAACCTGAAAACACCACTTTGAGCTAGACTCAAATGGGAACTGGTGCACAACAATGGGCCTTGCTGCACTCTTGGTGACGACACTCCCGGGGGATATGCTTAAGATAATTCACGATTTATTTACAAACCATTAGGAAGGGTTTATGAGAATATACTTCCTCAGAAAAAACATTTTTTTATGATTATGGATTATATCCATAAATAGTTCAATTTATGTTAAGTGTTTTTCAAGTATGGAATTATTTATTTCAATTCATAAACTAATCTATTTTATGACATTGTTTAGAAATGGCTCCTAGTGGAAGGAATTTAAATCATATCAATTCACACACTCCATGTTGGGATTTCCCTCCAGATCAAGATAATTATAATGGAGTTTGTTATACAACTGGTGCTAATCAGCTTATCACCATACTGGGACAACTCACTCAGGTTATGAATAGTAACCTTACTCGTATGGAGCACCCTGATCCGCAACGTGGATGATCAATGTTAGACCACTTCATGAGGAAAAAACCACCAACATTCAATTGTAGTACAAATCCTTTAGTAGTATAGCAATGGATAAATTCCTTAGAGAAAATATTCCATGCCTTGGGGAGTAGTGAAAGGCAAAAAGTTGTCAGGGAAGTTTACCACCTCACTAGAGATTCCGATCAATGGTGGTCACTTATTCAAAATAAAATGTAAGATGAAGAAGTATCAAGTATGGAATGGAGGGAGTTCAAAGAGATATTCTTAGAAAAATACTACCCTTGGGACCATCGAGCAGATATGGAAAGGCAATTTCTGAGTCTGAGACAAAATGAGGATGAGAATGTCGCAAATTATGAGGCTAACTTTGCAAGGTTAGTGAGGCATGCAACAGATTATATACGAAACCCATGAAGTAAGATTGATCATTTCATTGATGTGTTAAAACCGTTTCTTTCCCAAGAATTAGTATCACAATATTTCTCAACATACGAAGATATAGTCTCGTGTGCTATCAAGACAGAAAATGAATTATCTATGTCTTGTGACAACAAAGTATGAGGCTAACTTTGCAATGTTAGTGAGGCATGAAGCAGATTATATACGAAATCCAAGAAGTAATATTGATCATTTCTTTGATGTGTTAAAACTGTTTCTTTCCCAAGCATTAGTATCACAATCATTCTCAACATACGATGATATAGTCTCGTGTGCTATCTATAAAGAAAATGAATTCTCTATGGCTTATAACAACAAAGTAAAGCAAGAGAAGAAGAGAACGGTGGAACAAGAGATAGATAAAGGGAAAAAGGTAAATAAGGATTTTCAATTATCTGATAGTTGTGGGATGAATCACCCTGGTACTTTCCTAAAGCTAATGTGAGTTTGTTACAAATGTAAAGAAAAAGGTCACCAGGCTCGTGATTGTAAGGGCATGAAAGAGGCTATCAATGATGAATGCTAAAATTGTAGAGATATGGGGCATTATGCAAATGAATGTCCTAAGCATTAAGGAAAAATATCTCAGAAAAGGCCAAGGGATCAAGGCCTATCATATGCTGTTACTATAGATGAAGTTGAATAATTATTGTATTTGTGTTTTTGGACTGAAGAACTATATTATGGTCATAAGAATAATGTGAAATATATATAAGTATTGAACTACAGTACTTGTTGTTTTAATTAAGGTTTTAATATTATGAAGGTTATCTTATTTTTAGTATTTGAAAATAAGAGAAACATTACTTGGGGAATATGATGTTACAATTGATTTTGGAATTTAGAGACCTTGAATAGAAAGTCTAGACAGAGGTATTTTGGATAACTATAAAGGTTGGAATGGATTAAGATTAACAGTGTATAGTATTTTTTAAGGTTAAAAATTTTTTGAAGATTATTTTTGGAATACTATAATGCTATAGTTTTAGTAAAATTACAACTTTCAGGTCGGGGGATAACCTGTCGCGTCGGACAAAGTTGTAGGAATCGAACCCACAACCATAGTGTGACAGACCTTTATTACCTACCACTACCCTACATGAAGTCCCTGGTTATTACAAAATCGTTTTCCTAATCTAAATGGAATGTGTTAATAATTGGAACCTTTTACAATTAGGATAAATATAATATTTTTGAGTTCTATTATCGTTTTGAGTGAAAGATGGGTTTGTGAAGAAAATTTATTAAAGAATGAAAAGTCTACATGACAAGTATGTATATTTCTTTTTGTTATTACTAAATCTCATAAATAAATTCCTCAACTTTATGAAAGGTAAATTAAAACAAAAACATTGTCTATTAACTTTTCCTACTGGAGAATCAATGATCGTTTAACCAATCACAAGTACGTGATTTTCTTGTAGTTAAATTTCTCATAACCCTGTATTCTACAACACTCCATCAGACCTTGATGGTTTGTTTCTCCTCAATATCCATGTTTTCATAGAATCCTAGTATGGGCTATCTCGGGTGGCCTTTGTACTTCTCTTTCATTCTTTTAAAGTTATATTTTTATTAACCCTACTTCTGATATGGGTTTTCCACAAAGTTATTTTCTACATTGAACATTTTATTTTAGAAGAACACTTTCAAATTGCAAGGTCGCAATTTATTGAAGGAGGGGTGAATGTAACACCCCGAGCTTCCACGATACGCTTCTCTTTCAATAATGCAATAGCTTGCATTGTACGAAAGTGCAAGATTATAACACACCGCAACCAATCAAAATAGCCGTTATGAATGTTAATACCCACCTTTTAAAATTATATAAATTTTATATTTCAAAATGGACTTTATTTTTGGATTTGGAATATCGAAATTATCCTATCTTGAATTTTTGGTATTTTTCTGAGAACATCCAATTTTCATTGAATAGAAAAATACTTAAAAATGAATTTTTTAACCAAAATAATTTTTATTGATAAATTATACGATTCAGTTGTTTTAAAGTATAATTAGAATATATTTTTACCATTTTATCCAATGGTGGTCATTATAATTAATTTCACTTTGAAATTGGACATAAACAATTGTCAATCTTTTGATATATATTGTTTCTAAAAAACACGCTATTTGTTGTGACAGTATAAATTAATTAATTCAACTTATATGTTTCTAATTTTGTAAAATAGACATCATTTTTGAATTAGGAATATCAAATATAGCTTAGGGTTAATTTTTGGTATTTTTCTGAAAAACTTCAATTTTTGATGAAAACAGAAACCACTAAGTGGTAGTTAAAAAACTAATTTTTCGATGAAATGAAACTTTACCACTTCTATGAATTGATTATAAAAAAAATGATATACATGATTGTAATTAGGATGTAAAATGAGGTTCAATTGGATGAAAATAATTTTTTGTGAATAGATACTTTTAAGTTTTATTAATCGCTATTAAAGGTAATAGGTGTAATTTAAGGTAAATATAATGTTATAATAATATGAAATTATGGTTAAACATGTCCTACCCTTGTTGGATGAGTCATGGCCGACCATGAAAATCCATGGGTCAACTTGGGGACCCCATGGAGCCACTTCGGTAAGAAAATTACATTAATAACTTTTTATTTAAAGTAAAAATAAAATTGTCACAAACATGTGTTGTTTTACTAAAATAATTATTACATGGGGTTATATAAGTGAACATTTCAACTATAAATATTCATTGGAAATCTAACACGATTTACTACATCATGATATTTTTTTATAATTTTTTGATTTTAAATAAATTAAATTTTTTATGACACCATGATGATGTAGTGATTACCTCATCAATTAATGATTTAAATAAAATGAAAGGATAATGTAAACTATAAGACATAAACTTGTCAGAAACCTATTGTATGAGTATATTTAGAACCCTTATCACCTTATCCTAGAAATATATCATTTTGGGACCTTTAAAATCCGAAAATCATTTCATAATAATGTAACATTTCATGACATTCTAGGAGTGCCCCTCCTCTCCTCTTATAAAAGGCCCCCACCTCAACCACCTTATTCACACCATCAAAGCCATTTGGCTCGGCCAACATCTGCCCAAATACTCTACCAACTTCCCTATATTACTCCTAGAATCTTTAATTTGGGCAGAATTCTTCCCAAGTAAGCCTTTGGCTCAAATCAAAAAGACTTACCCGATTTTAACGTAATGTCTTCTCTTATGTTCTTTGGTTTTATTTTGCTTCTCCAACCCCTTAAACTCTTTTTATTCCATTATTTTGTAGAAAAACTAGTTTCCCCAATATACTTGGATGTTTTTATGAGATTTATTTCATTTACACTTACACACACCTTCGTCTAATGGTTAAAAAACATACTGTTTCTGTGGGTGGTGAATTACTGCCTCACGAAACGATGGTTGTTCAATCTTTTTTTAACACCTCTCATGGTGGCCATTATGATGACACAATTTTTATATATGATATATATTGTGATTATGTTTTCCTTATGCTTCTGTATTTTAAATTTATGGCATACCTTTAGGATTTCAATTATGGGTAAACACAATAATTTCATTTTAGGAAGTGCGGACTACCGCCCCCTCAAAGTGATTTGAATCGTTAATGCCATATGTGGGATGTATAAAGGATCGATTAAATGATATTATATATGATATTATACTGGAATTATAATATATCTTTATATCATTATGATTTCATTCCATTAAATACACAATAGGAATGAAAGTAGCATTCATGCATATGTACGACTTACGGTCTCCATGAACGGTGCATTTCATTTCATACCTCTAAATGTTATGTAATATTATAAATTCATGTATATACTGGATATATATAATATACATGATATCTAAATCATGAATATAATTCTGGATATAATGGATATTTTACCACATGAACAACTTGTAATTATAAGAAGTTTATATTTGACTCAAATACAAAGATCCAAAAAACGCCTGTTATTAACTTAAATAATTACATAATGTTCATAACATGGTAATAAGTGATATAAAAGGAATAATGAACTTGAAAACGGTTCTTAATCAAGTATAATTTTACTCTAGTTTATTATTCAAGAGATTAAAGAATGATCGAGTCAATTCAGAAACGATGTAAGGGAACGTCTTAACCCAATTTCCGTTCTTTGAGTTAATCTCATACTTTCCAATTATGTCATGATATTATTATGTCCTATCTTGTATTTGTACTTTCATTATGTGTACATATAGTGAATACATATAATAGATCTATTTTATTTAAAAAATGATCTTTGTAAGGGACTTCGTCTCAATCTTCTTTCATTGAGGCATATTTTGTTTTATACACGACTTTATTTTTTACGGTGTATAAACCTCATTGACTTTTACGTTTATTCAAAAGGAATATTTTTTATATGATGTGTTTTACTAAACGAGAAAATGGAATGTTTTTTTGTTGTACATATGCGGCGACAACCACTTCTCCTCCGCCATGACCATTATTTGAGTTTCGGCTTCCTCTACAAGCCATAACTTTATTAAAATGAAAAATAAATACCAGGTTTTAATTTTCTTTTATTTTGGTATTTAAAATGGTTTTGATATTGTATTTATTATATCAATGTGTTGTATTGATATCTTGTGATTGAAATGTGGAAATGTTATGTTTCTTTTATGCATGTTTTATGTGATAAGATTATTTTATGGTTTATGATATGTTTAAACCATTTCATATAAGGAATGCATTGGATATAATAAGTGACCGGTATAGCTCGCTATAGCTCATCGATGCATCGGTAGGTATCATGAGATAAACTAGTGTCATGGAATGAGGCCTTGACAAAATCTTATTTGTATTCTTGGTACGAGGCATTGGATGCGTGGTTATGATAGTCTGGCATTATGCATTCCATCATTATGAAAGTGGTTATTGAAATTGCATGTGATTATTATACTAGAAGAATATCCATGTGAATAATTGAATGGAATTATTTCATTTTATTTTTGCCATATTATGATTAAGTTCAAGTTTATAAGGCTTTTGTTTTAGTTATACATTGCCTTAAATGTTTATGTTTATTTATGAATGTTTCTGATGTACTGTTATCCTTACTGAGAAACTGAGCTGACCCCTTTCTATGTTTTATTTTCCCAAGATGTGAGGAAGTATTTTATGAATGACCTCTATGGATAGTGTGAAGGGGATAATAGTGTGGAATATGGAGACTATGTTATTGTGATTTTCC
The DNA here is from genome assembly GCA_963277665.1 of Viscum album. NCBI lineage: Eukaryota > Viridiplantae > Streptophyta > Magnoliopsida > Santalales > Viscaceae > Viscum > Viscum album. The sequence continues at coordinate 113,021,288 of OY728151.1, forward strand.
ACTTTATGATGTAATGTAAGAATAATGAATGTATATAGGGTTTCCAAGGCTACTAAACTAATCGGTCTTTCGAGAGTTGATCTTTTTTGATCATGACAATGTTATGCAATAATGCACCGAATCTAGGTAACTGGGGTTGGAGAGTTACACACAAACCATGAGATATTACTCTAATTAAATTTTTTTCCAAAATAACAATTTTATGGCCTTGAAAACATGGTTAGAGAAAACCATGAACCCTGATTTCCCCTTGGAAATGCCTGACACTATTTGTAGAAACTTTTCGATCAAAGTGGCATGGTTTCTATTAACTGTACGGGCTAGTGTATTCTTCAACGAGACAAGGTTCTTATATCTAAGCATACCCTAAATATCAATTTAATATTCCATACCCTCATTAGGCATCCATTTTAGTTCAAACAAAAATAATTTGGCTACATCATAAAGTGTCCATAGATCATAGAAATAATGGTTCATACAACCTATGATTGATTAGTCATAAATTATATAGTAATTTTTTATCACAAATATTATTATAATAGTGAAGGTGTTTTCATGTTATGTTCATTAGGTCCTTATTATTTAATTTAAAATAATATAAACTTTGAGGAATTCTATATTATGAAGAAAAATATAGTGTAATTTCTGTATCTAACAAGAAAACCAATATGAAAGGGACACTGTTTATTTTTTTACTGCGTTCTTTATTAATGAATCTATGATCCCATATATATATATTCACAGACTGAATAGTATTAAACACTTTTGTTGGTGGACTACTGAGTTTTACTCACACAATATTCAATACGCTGATTGGTTCCAGAATATAAATGATAAATGTAGGTAAGAAAAAGTGAGAACCCCACGTTATGGATGCATGATATTATGTATTAGGACAAAGTTTGGTAGTAGAGGAACAATCTAGTTTACATGACGATATCAGAGTTTAGATTATGGTATTTTGATACATTTTCTGTAATATATAGTTTTCTATTTTATGGAAACTAAATATTTTTGTAAAGTATAATGACATCATCATTTTTTATATGACAATGTCTACTATCATGATTATTGTTATTATTTCAAGATGATTTGCCTTTAAAATTGTTATTATATATTTTATTTTATTAGGAATTCATTTATTTACCGTCACACTCCACTATAATATTTATGGCATAGTCACCCAACCATAGCACTATACACCCTTGCTTATAGTCAAAAACCTCGAGCATATGTGAAGGAAAGCATGCAGCCATGTAGAAAATAATTTAGCTTATTTATTAGTGAAATAGAATTGATACATCACAGTTTTATAATATATATTTTCCTTCTATTAGTGTTTTGGGATGCTAGGATACAGACTATGACTTGTCAAAATTTTGGAATGTCATTATTTCTAGGAGTAGATAAAACACATAACATGAAAAATTCATGTATATAGGGATGAAAATTACTATTTTCATCTTTTACTATTAATTTTTATTCATTTCACCATTGTTTGACACAATATAATTATGTAAATTATAATCATTGATCAATATTATTTTCCCTTATACGATAAGGAAGCATTGGTTATGCATCATTATAGGCACCTGAGGAGTTATATGTCATCCATGTTCCATGGAATGGTTATTTACATTATGTATTACCTATTTCTTTTTTTCTATTCCTTGACAATTATATTTCATATTATAATATTTTTTTCAAGTTGGAAAAGGGTAAATAATTTGTTACATAATATATCTACATAAAAATAAGCAATTCCTTTCTATATATCTTGATGGTGGAACACTACTGAATAAATTATCCCAGGTTTGGGTCATGAAAATTTAGTTACATTGGATGAGAAAATAGATTATTATGATTAAATAGATTCAAATATATATATACCTATGTGTGTGTTTCTTCTTGTGTGTTTATTCTATAAATTACAAATGGTGATCCACATAATCGAATAATGGTATATAGGCATTTTATAAAATGAAACTATATGTATTAGCCAGGTCTTATTTACATGAATGTGCAATTTTAACAAATAATTATTTGATGATATAACCTGGTAATGGTAACTCATTTAACTAGATAGTGGTATAAATTTGAAATTTTTTCATAATATTATTTAAATAAATGAAATGGTTTATATTAAATGGGGATGGTAATTACAACATAAAGAGAGTTTTTCACTATTACATGTAATTAAAACTATAATAAAAGAACCTTCATTAAATAAAACATGGTATATTACCAATACCGAAACCATAGTCTATGTAATTGGGCTAATATTACAGATATATCAAACTATTATTATTATCTTCTTATCATAAGTTGATTACTTTTTTATTGTGTAGAGAGGATTTAATTTATCATGAATCATAATATGAATCATTAAAAATTTTAATCTATTTCGGGATCGTGTGTAATGACCCGAGAATTTCATGGAATGTTTTTTCTTAAAATCATTAGAAATTTACAAGTCTTTGAAAATTTACGACGCTTTATTATGAGACCCAGTGTGCCCGGAATCAATTTCTGAAGTTTTGTTTGGTTTCGTTTAGTAATCATACGAGCGATATTTTATAACTTTTGAACTAGTGATCGGAATTGAAATATGTGGGGACCATTGAAATCACAGCACCGGTATTAGGTTAAGAATACTTTCACCTCGATGACAGTTGTTCGGGAATAATAGTTAGTTTTTTGCTTTTTATAAAAAAAATAAAGTACAACACTTTATTTTATTTTTAAGCTGCCATGTGTTGAGTGTGTTCATTAAAACCTCCCCTTGGGAGTTGGTGGTGGGACTGCCACCCCCTAAACATCCATGAGAGGTTATAGGGGTGGGTCCCACCTGATCATAACCTTCCATGGTAGGATAATTGAGGTGGGGACCACCTGAGGCACATAGCATCCCTATAAATGACAGGGGTGGGAACCACCCGACCCTTATTTATGGTGGAGGATGAAAACTCTCCACTATCCCTCATTAATGAGGGAGAGCATCTTGACCTCCCTACACAATTAATTGTGCCAACTCATGTGTTTTATTAAGGAGAGCCTCTTGGCATCCTCCAAATTATTGAGACAACACCCGTGCATTTAATTTAGTGGAGCCAGGTTTTTAATTCTCCTTTTGAATTGGTGAGCCAATGTAATATTATACAAATAATATAATATTATTTTTTTGGAATTTCTCTTTTGTGATAATTGACAGGAGCTTGGGATAAAATTACTCTCACAGAAGAATGCTCCTCCCAATGAAGAACGCGAACAACGCCAGATTTCTTCTTTGACTTCTTTCCTCGAATCATACTGAAGTGGAGCGCCTTCCGTGGCCGACTCAAGTTGAGATTTGGAGAGCGTGTCGTGCATGACGAATGATGAATTATTTCATCTTCTTCCCATGACATAAAAAGTAGATGAACGACAAATAATAATGTAGGGGGTTATTTCATGTCGATGCTTCCCTTTTCTTCCTCTCATCATCGAATGAAAAAATTGATACAATGTGTTGTAATTAATTGTTGAGCTTCATTCTAATGAGACAATTGATATCATCTCTAAACACGGAAGGTATAGGCCAAACTAACATGGCCTGACTCCCTCCACTGTTCTTTTATAATGATTCTTCAGCATGGTGATGAGGTGACGACAACGAATGTCGCAATGACAAAGGTCGCGCTACCTGCAACCTTTTTTAATCGCACCGCCCCTACGGCACACCGATAAATTTTTTCTGAACACCGCCGTACCCCACTGCGGGAACTATGGATAACCTGTGTGCTGCCCCGTGCGCTCCGGCCTACCTTGTGGCCTGCCTACACACTGCTCGGTGCACCTACGATGCATGCCCGGTACCCCCACGGCCTGCTCGGTGCCCCCATGGCCTGCCCGGTCCCCTGCGGCGTACCCGACATCCAGCAGGCCTGCCCGCGCCCCGCATGGCCTGCCCACTGGCCTCTCGGCCACCGAACTCCCAATCTGCGCCTCTCGCGTCGCTGACCATACCGACCATAGTCTTTGGTCCGAGCTGCCTATGTGGCGGTATCTGGGTCGAACCGCCCTCTTAGTCCACTGGGCGCGGCCCAGCGGACCAGACCAAACATAGTGGGCTGACCTACCTAACGTGCCGGATTAGACCCATCGGGTCTGTCCAAGTTGACCCAGACCAGGTCGGACTGGACCCGGGCCCACTACCGACCCTTTTTTTACATTGGCCATATCTGTGGCACAAGACGTCTGTTTGACGAGCCATCAGCGGCGCTGGTAGTCTCGATGAGAGATGGTCCCTTGAGTATACCCCACTAGATTTAGGGGTATAGTTGAGATACGGTCATGTTGGATCATACACAAATCCAATAGGGCACTGTGGACAAAAGGGCTAATAATTCACAGATCGGGCATCAGATTGACATGCCGTCTATTGCGTTGAGACCCCTATGATGTGGAGGTCCTTTGATATAGTTCTATGTTATAATTTGTGACACTTGTAGTACAGACTAATATCTCGTGGAGAGGATCCTTCTGATGATGAGAAGACAGAGTACGGAGACCTAGTAGCTGACTAAGACCTGATGACTGCATGACCGATTCGACTCGGAGTGACTCGACTAGCTTAGTGGGGAGTGCCTATGTGTGGTTCAGAAGTCCCATGGTGGAGGAATTCCTCTGTGTGAGTGTGTTAGACCCGAAATACTCGATAGGAGAAGTACCTATGTAGGCTAGTAGGGGGAGCGCGTCTGTGTTACACGGTAGACCCACGGTGGGGAGTGCCTCTGTGTGACGCAGCAGTCCCATGGTACTCGACAGGAGGAGTGCCTCAGTAGTCCAAAGATAGTGGGAAGCACCTCTGTGTGTCATGGTAGGCCCACTTTACTCGATAATGGGGGAGTACACCACCAACCATGGTTTCGATAATAAAAATCTTGGTTGGAGCGGAGTCGTTGGCTTTTGTGTTTCCTCATGACTAAGATGGGTTACTAGATAACTTAGGTATATGTATGGGTATATGCCGAAGTAATGGTTATCTGTTGATTTCATACTTTGTGATTTATTTTTGTTGGATTTTGTGAGACCTTGAGTGTCTCGGGGTCCCTACTAAGTATCGTAATACTCACCCCCACACGGGATATGCCCACACCTCATTGTGTTGGATGCAAATGATGGACAGTGCTGACGGAGGTTGAGAGTGCCAGGACTGGATGGTACTCGGAGGTGGACCTTATGACGAGTCGATACACAGAGGAGTCTGACTAACATGGAGTGATGAGGTGGCCATCTGTACCTAACCTTTAGGTAGGAACCCTAGAGGATGATCCATGAGATGCTATTTAACTTTCATCTGTTTATCTATTTTTCAGATGTACGTGTACTTTATAGCTGGGCTTGTATTTCCGGCCCCTTTTACTTTCCAGCACACTTTTTGTTTACATTTTTTTCTTAGTGTTTTGATTCCAGTTGTGTACTCTTCTATTATTGTTTATAGTTTTAAAGGCAATTCCCTCTTACTTTCGGGATATATGATTGTGGGGCTAGTCTTTAGCCCCTGCCCTATAGAAGGTGGGCTTGGGGTATTTATGACAGGGGCCCTGGGGGACGGGTTGTGAAAAAATTGGTATCAAAGGAGTCGGTTCTACCATAGAAAGTAGGACTATGATATTTATTTTCTATGAAGAAATATTGTTTTGTGTACAAAGAGTGGTTTTCAGTTCAGGAAGTCCAGTGTTGTTGTGGGCGACAGACGTATCCATACACCAGGTCCCTGACTTCTGATTTCGGAATCAGTGCACGAAAACACTGATTGCGTGTGTGTTTTAAAAAGTTTTTCTTTATGTCAGTTCAACCAGGTCTGATCACCAGGTATAATATTTTGACTGTGTCACATCTGTTTCTTTCAGGATGCCTCCCCGCAGACGACCAGTTACAGCCTTGAGAGTCATACGTACTGACATCCCACTGAGCGAAGAGGCCTCGGTGTAGGGTCCTCTTCTAGTTGTGGCACTAACGGAGGTACCAATTGTACTACTACCCATTGGGCTAACGATTCCACCATCCACAACAGTATATGATGCATGGAACTTGGGCACGTTACACGAGTTCTAGTTCAAGAGGCCTCCCAGGATCAGGGGAGAAACAGACCAACAAGCGGCTGAGGATTTGCTGGCGGTTGTGGTGAGAGTCTCCAGGCTAGTAGGGACACCAGTAGACATTATGGTGATCCTTGCTACCAGCCTCCTTTAGTCAGTAGCAGGCAGATGGTGGAGCCTAATGCTCCAGGTTAATGACGAGGTGACACTTCTTTGGGTAGACTTCGAGAGCCTGTTCTGGGCGGAGTGTGTCCCATCCACCCCTTGAGCATTGTGGATACAGGAGATACTGCATCAATGGTAGGGTAACATGACAGTGGCACAGTACTAAGTGTGGTTCACCTACTTCTCATGCTACTCCACTTATATGGTACGAGACCCCTTCATTAGGGCACAGACCATCGATCATGGACTCAGGTGGGAGATCATAGCTTCATTGATCTCCCTCATCATCCTGACGTAGGCAGGGGTGTTAGAGAGAGCCCTACTAGTGGAGAGTTTCCTTACTGAGAAGTCTCCAGCAGCGAGACCCAACACTGGACGACATGCAGTGGAGTATTCCGCAGCTGGCAGAAGACAAAGGTCACAGAGGTCCAAGAGGACCAGACCTACAGGTGGTCGGCCGCATGTTTCAGGATCGGTTGTACATGGCACACAGAGCGGAGACACACATGCCGATAGCATGAAGTGTTAATCATGTGGCGTGCTTGGTCACATGGTTGTAACTATCCGACCCGTCGCTCTGATGACCAGAAGACAGTTGGGGGACCTCCCAGGAAGAGGCATAGATTCGATCGAGGTGGTCCGTAGGGCTCAGGTGGACATGGCAGAGGAGATGGTCGAGCAGCTGGCAGTGGACGATGTTACGAGGTGCTACCACCACAACCACCAGGAGGAACACCCTAACCACAGGGAGCTGGAAGACAGGGGAGAGCTCAGCTTCAAGAAGCTGAGGCATACGACCATAGTTCTCTGAAGATGATTCGCGGTAATATTTGTGTCTACTCTACCTTAGATGTAGTTCTTATAGACAAATGTTCAAATCATTCTTTCATTTCCACTTCCCTCGTTCGGAGCTCAGATATTCTGATGGAGTTGTTGGATTGATCCTTATGTATAGAGACTCCTACGGGATCAGACTCGATTATTACGCACTGGTTCCCAAAATATGAGATTAATCTAGGAGGTGAGAGCTTCGGCAAGGATCTCCTCGTAGTGGCATCGAGGCCTTAAGACGTCATCTTGGGTATAGACTGGTTATCTATAGTCCATGTTCAGATCTACTGTATTAGGCACAAATTGTTGTGTGTCCACACTGATGGGACTAAGTTCACCTTCACCGGTGAGAAGGGAACCTTTGCATCACATGACATACTTACTCGAAGGATGGTGCAACCGATCACTCACCAGTTAGCTTGCCTTACCCTTGGACTAGTTAATGAGGAGAGTCTGATTTACCCTATAGTGGTGTACCAGTAAGCTGATGTTTTCCCCGATGATGTTTCAGGACTACCTTCCCGCTGATAGGTGGACTTATACATTGACTTGTACCCTAGGATTACACCGATATCTATACCATCACATCGGACGGCTCCCACCGAGCCTCGTGAGTTGTGGGTAAAACTGGAGGACTTGCAGGGGAAGGGATTCATATGGCCCAGTGTTTCTCCCTAGGCAGCCCCAATTCTATTCGACAAGAAGGCGAATGGGAACTTGAGGCTTTGTGTTGACTACCGTTGCCTAAACCAGGTGATGGTGATGAACAAGCACCCACTCTCAAGGATTGACGAACTCTTTGATTAGAACAATGGAGCACGATGGTTCTCGAAGATAGACCTCAGATCAGGCTATCACCAGCTCAATGTTCGAGATGTGGATGTTCAGAATACGACCTTCAGATATCGGTATGGACACTATGAGTCCATGGTTATACCCTTTGGAGTAACCAACTCTCCAATGGTGTTCATGAGTCTGATGAACACGATCTTCCATCCTTACCTTGATCGCTTTGTCAAGTTCTTCATCGTTGACATTTTGATATGCTATACTAATTAGGAGGAGCATGCCTACCATTTTTGTGTAGTACTGAACACACTCTGAGGGAACAAGCTTTATGGTAAGCTCTCAAACATCCAGTTTTGGATTCGTAGGTTCCCTTATTAGTACCTGATAGATCGGATGTTGGAGTTGTATTAAATCAAGTGAAGATCAAGGCAGTACTTTATTGGAAGCCACCCAGGAGGGTGAAAGAATTACAAAGTATCCTGGGCTTGGATGGATACTTTTGGAGGTTCGTTAAAGACTCCTATAGAGTTTCAGCACCACTATCAGCCTTGATGAAAAGGAGAAACCATTCATGTGGTTGGAGAGATGCCAACAGAGCTTTCAGGAGCTGAGGAAGAGGCAGACTATTGCCCCTATCTTGAGACTTCCAGAGGAGGGCATAGGTTACGTAGTCTACAGCGATACATCAAGGTATAGACTCAGGTGTGTCCTGATGCAGGAGCGAGCTATGATCACGTATGATTCTCGGATGATGATACTGCATGAGAAAGACAACACTACCCATGACCTGGAGTTAATTTTAGTGGAATTCACCTTAAAGATGTGGCGGAACTATCTGATGGGAGAACGTTTTACGGTTTACTCTTATCACAAGAGTCTCAGGTATATTTTCTCCCAGAAGGACCTAAACCTGAGATAGTGGTGATGGCTTGAGTTCCTCTAGGACTATGAATTAAAGATAGTATATACTCCTGGGAAGGGGAAAGTTGTAGCAGATGCTCTCATTAGGAGATCTGGTATACAGCTGCTAAGAGAGGAGATAGAGCAACTGGCTGACTTAAATATATCCTTTGTGGAAAGGGATGGAGCAGCCTATCTACAATCTCTTATATTCACTCCTTCACTTCATCAGTGAGTCAGGGAGGTGCATCCTGGGGACACTGACTGCGAGACACAACGTGCCCAGATATCCACAGGGCATGCACATGATAGATTTTCTAATGTTGGGGAGCACGTCATCCTTTTCGGAGGACATACCATGGTACCAGTTCCACTTCAGGAGGATGTGTTGAGGTTATTCCACACTTAGCCTCTAGTGGTACATCTAGGAGTGTCGAAGATGTACCAGGACCTTCAATGACAACACTGGTGTCCATGTATAAAGAAGGCAGTAGAAGAGTTTGTTTCTCGGTGCCTCACTTTTCAGCAAGTGAAGGTTAAGAACCAGGTACTAGAAGGCTTGGTGTAGCCTTTTGGGGTCCCGGAGTGGAAGTGGGATATGATATCCATGGAATTTAGGATAGGTATAACACGTACATACAGGGGTCACGATTTGATATGGGTGATCATTGACCAACTCACCACATTGGTCCACATTCTACCGATCAGAGAACCGAGCATAGTAGGGAGCTTGGGATGCCTCTATGTGCAAGAGATTGCAAGTTTACATTGAGTGACTTCTTATATTTTCTCCAACCATGATGCAAGGTTGAATTCTTGGACATGGAAGGGGTTTCAGGATGCTTTCGGGACACGGCATCGCTTGAGCACCTCCTTCCATCCTCAGACAGATGGTTAGACTGAGCGAACCATTCAGACCCTCGAGGACATGCTTCATGCAGGTGTCCTTGACTTCAGTCGTAACTGGGAGGATCACTTACCATTGGTAGAGTTTTCCTATAACAACATATTTCACTCCACCATTAGTATGGTGCCTTTTGAGGCCTTATATGGGAGACCTTACAGATCCCCTTTGTGCTAGATAGACCCTAGGGAGTCAACACCGGTGGGACCAGAGATGGTTTGAGCTACCACCGAGAAGGTGCAGATCATATAGTAGTAGATGAAAACTGTACAAAGCAGGCAAAATTCATATGCTGAAAATAGATGAAGACCTCTAGAGTTCGAGGATGGCGACCACATTTATCTACAGGTCTCACATCGACAAGGTTTACAAAGATTTCACCGAGGAGAAAAGTTATCTCCATGATTCATCGGACCCTTTTAGGTCCTCAAAAGAGTAGGAGAGGTGGATTACTGCTTAGATATACCACCTCAGTTACACCAGGTTCATGACGTATTCCACGTATCTCAGCCGAGTAGATATGTGCACGACCCTTCCCACATCATCGACCATGGAGAGGTGGACATCGATGACGGGGAAACATTCAAGGAGGTTCTAGTGGAGATCGAGGATGGACAGGAGCGGGTCCTTCATGGACGGTCGATAACTATGGTTCATGTTCACTGGCAGCACGTGAACCCCCAAGAGGGCACATGGTAGCGGGAGGCTCAGATGCATGCTCAGTAACCCCATTTTCGCTTAGTTCGAGTTGTAGCTTACGGGGATTTAAAGCCCTGAGGCGGGGCGAATGTAAATACCTAGGAATTCTGTGGAATTTTTTTTCATAAATTAATGGGATTTTTATGAGACCGTGAAAACTTATGGCAATTGATTTTGAGGCCTAGTGTGCCCGAAATCAATTTCTGATGTTTTGTCCAGGTACATTTAGTAAACGTACAAGCAGGATATTATAAATTTTGAACTGGTACTCAGAATTGAAATCTGAGGGAACCGTTGAACATGAAGCACCGATATTCTCTTAAGAATACTTTCACCTCGATAGTATTTGGTCGGTAAGAAAAGTTTGTTTTTTTCATTTTATAAAAACGTAATAAAATAAAGTACAACACTTTATTTTATTTTTAAGCTGCCATGTGTGGAGTGTATTGGTTAAAACCTCCCATAAGAAATTGGTGGTGGGACCACAACACCCTAACCTCCCATGAGAGGTTATGGTGGTGGGTCCCACCTGGGCATAACCTCTCATGAGAGGATAATTGAGGCGGGTACCACCTGATCCATATAACCTCCATATTATTGATAGGGGTGGGGACCACCCGACCCCTATTGATGGTGGAGGATGAAACCTCTCTACTCTCCCTCATTAATGAGGAAGATCCTTTTGACCTCCCTATGCAATTAATTATGCCAACTCATATGTTTTATTAAAGAGAGCCTCTTGGAATCCTCCAAATTAATGAGACAATACTCATGCATTTAATTTGGTGGAGCTGGGTTTTTAATTCTCCTTTTTGAATTGGTGTGCCAACGTAATATTAGATGACTAATCTAATATTATTTCATTGGAATTTATCTTTTTTGGGAATTAAGAGGAGCTTGAGAGAAAATTAATAGAAATGAACAATGCTCCTCCCAATGAAGAACGCGAAGAACAACATATTTCTTCTTTGACTTCATTCCTCGAATCCAACAGACATGGAGCACCTTACGCGGCTGACTCAACTCGGGATTCGGAGAGTGTGCAGACGCGATGAATGATGAATTATTTCGTCTTCTTCCCGGAACTTGAAACATCAAAAAGCAACAAATAATAAGGTAGGGTTTATTTCATGTTGATGCTTCCCTTGTCTTCCTCTCATCATCAAATGAAAAAATTGATAAGAAGTGTTGTAATTAACTGTTGAGCTTCATTCTGATGAGCCAAATGATATCATCTCTAAAAGCAGAGGGTGCGGGCCAAATGAACACGACCTAAAATCTTCCACCATTCTTTCGTAATTATTATTCATCAAGGCGATGACATGATGGAAACGAAGGCGGTAAATACAATGGTCGCGCTACTCGTGGCCTCTGCAAATTACACCACCCCCGCGGCACACCTATACTTCCGGTCGAACACCACCACACCTTGCCGCGTGAATCGCGGCCTACCCGCTTGCCGACCCGCTCCCTCCAGCCTTCCTTGTGGCCTGCACATGCATCGCCTCACCTTGCATCTCCAGCTCGCGCCCTGCGCCGCCTAATCGTGCATACCAGCGCGCTTCCCGGTGCCCCCGCAATGCCTGTCCAGCGCCCCCGTGGCCTGCTCGGTACACCCGCTGTATGCCCAGAACCCCCGCGGCCTACACGGCATCCATCCGGCCTACTTTCTCCACGCGCATCCTCCCCGTTGGCCTCCCTGCTGCCAAACTCACAAGCTACACCCCTCATGCGACTAATAGAACCGGCCCCGTGCTTTATGTTGAGCGGCCTGTGTGGCGGCATCCGGGGCGAACTTCCCTCGCAGTTTTCTGGGTTGGACCCAGCAAACTGGGCCTAACTTAGCAGGCTGACCTGCCTAACATGCTAGGTTAGACCCATCGGGTCTATACGGGTTGACCCAGACCGGGTGGGACCAGACTGGGATGGGCCGAGTCGGTCCGACCGGGTCGGACCGGACCTGAGCCAACTACCAACCCTTTGCATACTTTGGCCATATCAGTGGCACCAGACGTCAGTTTGACAAGCCGTCAGGGGCACTGGTAATCTCGATGAGGGAATGTCCCTTGAGTATACCCCACTAGATTTCGGGGTATAGTTGAGATATGATCGGGTTGGTTCGTACATGAATCCAACCGGGCCCCCGAGACTAAAAGGATAATAACTCACTGACCGGGTGTCCGATTGAAACGACGTCGGTTGCGTTGAGACCCCTATGAAGTGGTGGTCCATTGTGATAGTTCTATGTGAGAATTTGTGACACTTAGAGTATTGACCAGTATCTTTTGTTGCGGATCCTTTCGGTGAAGAGCAGACAGATTATAAAGACCTAGTAGCTGGCTGCGACCTGATGACTACTTGAATGATTCAACTCGGAGTGACTCGACTAGCCTAGTGGGGAGTCAATCTGTGTGACGCGGTAGACCCATGGTGGAGGAGAGCCTCTATGTTAGAGAAGTAGACCCACGGTACTCGATAGGAGGAGTACCTCTATAGGCTATTAGGGGGAGCACCTCTATGTGATGCGGCTGACCCACGATGTGGAGCGTCTCTTTTTGACACAGTAGACCAACGATACTCGATAGGAGGAGTGCCTCAACAGTTCAAGGATAGTGGAAAGTGCCTCTATGTGACACATCATGCCCACTATACTCAATTGAGGAGGAGTATGCCACAAGCCATGGTTTCGATAATAAAAATCCTGGTATGAGTTGAGTCTTTGTCTTTTGTGTTTCCTCATGATTGAGATGAGTTACTAAATATCCTAGGTATATGTATGGGCATATAAATAAGTAATGGTTATCCATTGATCTCATACATTGTGATTTATCGTTGTTGGATTTTGTGAGGCCTTGAGGGTCTCAGGGTCCCTAGTGAGTATCGTAATACTCACACCTATACAGGCTATGCCCGTGCCTCGTTGTGTTGGATGTAGATGAGAGACAGTGCTGAAAGAGGCCGAGAGTTCAAGGACCGGACGGTACCCAGAGGTGGACTTTACGATGAGCTGGTACACAGAGGAGTCTGATGGACGTGGAGTGTTTTGGTGGCCATTTGTACCTAACCTTCAGGTAGGAACCCTGGAGGATGATCCAGGATCTTCTCTTTACCTTTCAGTTGTTTGTCCATTTTTCAGCTGTACTTGTACTTTACAGTTGGTCTTGTATTTCCATCCCCATTTTACTTCCCATCATACTTTTTATATACGGTTCTTACTGAGTGTTTTACTTCCAGTTGTTTTATTTGATGTGTTTTTTTACAGTTATAAAGGAAATTCCTTCCTAGTTTAGGCTTTGGTGCTAGTCGCCAGCCCCTGGCCTACGGATGGCGGGATCAGGGTAGTTACGACACGGGCCCCGGGGGACGGTTCGTCACATTGTGTTATTGGAAAAGTAGACATATTTCACCAAAATAACCTTATATTAAACACCACGAGGGTGGAAAGAACAATGCTTTAAAGGTGGTGGGACCTGCACAAATAGTATTTCCACCGACAGTCCCCCCTGTAAAAACTTCTTTTATACGTGGAATGAGAACTAATTCATCTCTTATGGAGGGTTTTATATTATTATTATATTTTATGCATCTAGTTCCACATATTGTACCCAACTATGTCTTAGTTCACCTAGTTGTAACAACATCTTCATGAACCTACATTCACATTGAATTATTTTCCCCAATTGTTGATTCATAGATAGTGTCTATATTTTTAAACAAAGAGAATCTAAATATTATTTTCAAAATTAGGTTCATGATAATGGTTATATAATTTTCATATCCTCCAAGCATTGGTGTGGTATTTTAAATTACATAGATAATCATCAGGGTATGGTATAGTGGGATTACGATAATAGTTTTTGTTATTTCATCTACTCAGAGACATTAAGATCCAAAAGATATTGGGAATTTATTCATATAGAAGTGGGTAATATGTTTGTTATGGAATAATCATATTGAATCACAAATCTCTAGTGTATCTTTCATCCCTATATTAGATATTTGTAAATCTGATGGATTTGATTCAAGGATGGTTTTTTAAGAAGGCCATCCAAACTCAAGTGAATGTTTTCAATTTTGATACCCTTTATAAATTAGGTAAATTTTAACTCAACTATGTGTCTGACTTGCGGGAATTTGAGGTTTTACAGCATGGTTATTATGTTCATTGAGATGGAGTTAGTTCATCCACCAATCATAAGGATCATAATTATCTTTATCATGGGGGAAGTAGTATTTAAAATGTGTTCTTAGGTATCCATGTGGTGTGTCATTAATTAGGTATGCTAAGACATATGAATCCAAAATTTTACAAAGACCTAGCGCAGTGTTGGGAATGTTGAAATATTAGTAATATTTGCTAGTTTTTCAATTATCTTACTTTGAAGGATCCATGAGATAGTGTATACACTACCTCAATGTTCAAATGTGAGATTCACTACTGCACATCAAATATGGATCTAGATAACTATAAGGAATTCAAGACGAGGAGGTGTAGAAGGTCAAAGAAGATAGACTTCTGATATGTTGCTCCAATAAGGAGAACCTACACTTGGTCATCAGGTTGATGCTCAGGGCATTGGATACATCCATATATGTACAAAATAACCTATAACTAATTATTAGGGTCTCTACAGCTCCTCCGACCATAGTATCCTTGAGACACTATTTACTATATTACATAATAATAAGAAATATGTAATAACTTTACGAAGGAAACATAGTTTATTTTTTTGGAAAAATATTTTTTACTTGAAACAGATGTTAAATTTTAAAAAATAATGTATAAAAAAATATTATTTGATAATTACACTACTACCCATTGTTTTTCCACACATATCAGTCACAAAAGACATCCTCATATCCTATATAGAGTAAAATTTAATACGAGGGTTTGAGATATTATGTTTAGTAAGGGAATGCATATAGTGAATTCAATGAATAAACAAGTCATAATCAATATAATAATGTAAATAATTGACACACATTCAATTTAATAAATAAAATTATCATAATATGGAATTAATAAATGATAGAAAAATAATTCTATATAATTAATCACAAGAGCATGAATCCAAACCATTGAGAGTCTAACTAATTAAATAATCACATTTAATATAAATAAATAAATTATTAATTATGTAATGACTAATTATAGAAATATAAAACATAATTTTTAGGCCTCATGAAAATACATCTAATACTGTCACAGCCTAATGCCAAGAAAAATATTTAAATTGGTAATGCATCGTCCAAAATCAAATCATGATTGTCTAGTTAGACCTAGTGATGCCTTTAGAGGCTATATCAATCCCTTTAAAATATCTTACTATGTATAATGAATTCCTCATATGAGAGGGGTGAAACACATGAAAATAGTAATTAACACGTAAACTAGCATACATAATGTAAATACATCCCACACTTAATAAATACAATCATAAACCATGCATTGTAAATAGAATTGTAAAAAACATTGTAGATCCATAATAAAAATAACAATAAACTATCTAAATAAATTATAATTATATTAATAGTACAACATATACCCATTTATTTATGATTAAACGGTTTTACCAATTCATTATAAAAAATGCAATAAAAATATCAATAAATTTTGTTTTTAGGAAATATCATTTTTAAATTGAAAATCAAAATTTAAAAATAAAATATCAGAAAACATTTTTAAAATATATTTCAAAGAGAAAAAAATTTGAAAAAGTAAAAGTATTCTTTAAAACATAGAGTGATAATGATTTTAAGATATTCCCTTCATAGAGAGTACGTTAAAACAAAAATTCCATTCATATTTTGTTTAATATCACAATAGAACTTGTTTTGAAAAAAATTAAGATTTCAATAAAGAGATTAAAAATTATTAATGGGAAGAAAATTATTAGATATATTATATATATATTATTGAAAACGTTATTTAAAACATTATTAGATAACATGGTATTTTATGAAAATATATTTCCAACTGAAGACAAAAATGAATTTGGATTTTATTAAAATCATATTCAACATTATTTTATGAATCAAAGAGTATAAATAATGGTACTATTACATGAAAGTATCATTAATAACTATAGGAGATATATGAAATTATTCTATTTATAAATTTTAAAATAAATTCATTAAATTTAAATTCATGAATAATAAATCTCTATTATAATAAGATTTTGTAATACACCCTTACAATGATTATAAAAATGAAAAGAAAATTATTAACTAAATTGATTATCTGTATAACCTATAAATTCATGTTAAACATGTTGAAATAAAAGTACGATAATCAAAATTCATTCCACACAAAATAATATGTTATCAAATATTATTAAGAAGTAATATAATTAAACGAAAAAAATTGAACTATGAGATTATTCAACACTTGGTAACAGTTATTCCAATTCACCATATATAAAATTATTAAAATTGAAACTCAAAATTACATGAATCATTAATGAATCATGATACTACATGTATAATGGTTAGTATATACACCATATAAACAATTAGGGTTTTAACATTACAAAATGACTATCTAAAGGGATGTTGTGATGAATTCCCATACCTTGAGTCTGACTCATCACATACATTCTTTATATTCATCAATACTATTATTATTTTAAATTTTTACTTTCATTAGAACCTTTTCCATGCGTATTATTCATTTTAATGATATATTACTGTGTTATATATGATTTCATAGTCAATTATTCTTACGATAGATGTTTTAATGATAATTTTCTTATGTGTCAAAAATGAATTTGGTTCGTTGACTATGGTCAAAGAGATAAATATTTAAACATATACATAATTACAATATTAAAATAATTATAATATTTTTTTTGAAAACTATTTTTCTAATTCTAATAATTAATTATCGTTATGAAATATTAACTATCTTACAATCACGGAGACGGTATGTTGTACGTAATCATGTGTAATGTTTCAATTTTCAATGATCATTTTTGAAATAAGTTATGTAACATTATATCCTTATATAATAATTACATAACATAAGCCATATTAATTCTTCAAATATACTTATATTTATCATGCCCATATTATGGTGATGAAAGGGGATTAACGTCACTTCGTGATGGTGACTGTCCACACATACACAAGCGATGTTACTATTTTTAACAGTAATAATGAAAAAGATAGATAATATTTCATTAAAGAGAAACATGTCTTGACTATTATAATTATTTATTGTATCTAACATATATTCAATAAATTTATCCTTATTACCTTCCAGAAAAATCGTTAGTGAAATATGATCACATTGCTTCATGAGGTAGTAGTTCACTACACACACGAGCATCATTATTATATCCCCTATGGAGTGAAAAGTAAACATTGTATATAATATAGTGATTATAGAGACTTAATTATGTTATAAATATCATATATATTGTTTATATCCAACATCATACCCAACTATGAGAGGTGTTAATGGAAAAATGATAGACATCTAATCGGGAGGCTATAGTCTATTGTAGACATGAATGATGATTTCATAATCCATTTGATAGAATTTGGGATGTTTTTAGTTCAATAAATTAACAGAAAACATATTATTTTAGTGAATTTTAATAGTGACAGTGCTAGTTTTTATAATTCCTCGGGCTTAAACATTACATAACCTTGAGTTTTGAACAAGAATTTAATTTCTTTCACCCTAGGGATATTTTTAAGTTTAGTGTTTTAGAGAATTAGTCCATAAATACTACATAAAAACTCAATATTTATAAGATAGACACTTTTACACTTTCTTTTATTTTAAAAATAAGAAAACTACTTAAATAAGCAAGAAGTATTTTCTTGATAAAAATATCCATGAATTATTACTTTCTCTTATTCTTCCTTATACCGTGTGAAAAACATTTCAAAAACATGGAAAGAGCATAAAAATCTTAGTATGGAATTTTAAATAAGGAAGTTAAACATTAGTACATGACTACATTCAAATTTATGAAAAAATACATTGTACACAGAAAACAAAAGCTCTTTAATAGAACTCGTGAAATAATACATTTTTTTAATAACTCATAAAAATCATAATTGATAACCGTGACTTGTGGAATCCATAACATACTTACATTTTATCTTTAATAACCATATAGGGAGTAACATTCTTGGTTTTATTTGGAATATATATCACAATATATTCCATAAATATCTTAGTAGAAACATTATAATTTACCTCTCTCGCATTACCCAAAAAATTGAAGATCTATCTCGGGATCTCCCTCCATTGGTTTATCATAGAAAAAACTATATACGTAAACAATCCCTACGAACCACAACAGAATTATAATACATAAAAGCGAATAATATAAAGATAAAATTTCCACATTGTAATTTCAAGATATTAGTTCAAGATATTAACATAACCAATCCATTATCAAAACCTCTATGAATACATAAATTTCCTAAAAAGGAATATGGTATTTAATTTTATTTTTAAAAACATTACAGCTTGTAGAGGAAGATAAATATAAAATAATTGTTATGGTGACGGAGAATTTGTTGTCACCGCATATGTAAAAAACATTCATTTCTTTCATATAAAAAATGATTCAAAGAAAAAATAAACACTTTAAATGAAATTAAATGTCATAGGGGTTTATTATATATCTTATAAATGAAGGATATATATAAATCAAAATATGCCTCAACGAACGGATATTGAGATGATGTCTCTTTCCTTGAGTCTGATGTGTCTTGGTCATTCTTTATCACTATGAATAATAAAAATAAGTAAATTTATACTTTCATTAGAACATTTTTATTTTTATTATTCATTTTATATCTCTAATTACCTTGTCTGGATAATTGTTTAATTATTCAAGTCAATATCGGTCGTTTTGTCAATATTCGGTACTTGAGTCGAAAATGATCTTGTGAAAATTTCTTATTTTCCTTATGGTCAAAATTCAATTCTTCTCCAAAATATTATTCATTATTTTGATATAATATATTTCTAGTATATATATATATATATATATATATATTTATAATATTTCATAACATTTTCAGATAATAAATAAAATGCACCGTTCAGGGAGATGGTAGGTTGTATGTATGCATGAACTCTACATTCATTTCATTTTGATATTAATAGAATGAAAACTAAATGATATATAGATATTTTATAATTCCAGTATAATATCTATGTTATATATGTTTAATAAGTTCATTAATCCTATCCTCTATACATTCATTGAATGGGATGGACAATTCATATCACTTTGAGGGGGCGGTAGTCTGCACATCCTCAAATGAAATTATCATATTTACACATCATGGAAAGCATAAATGTATGCTGTTAAAACAAATACCTAATGATATGGATAATATAAATAATATATATATCATATGTAAATACAATGATATCATAGTGGCCACCATGATATGTTGTAGGAGAAAATTGAATAATCAATGTTACGTGGGGAAGTAGTTCTCCGTACACAGAAACAGTATGTTCATATCAATTTGATGGAGGTATGTGTAAGTGTAGTTTGAATAATTCTCATAAAAAAATCCTAGTATATTTATGATATTGGTGTTTTTATCTAATCAAGGAATCATAAGAGCATAGTGACTGGAGAAGAAAAATAATTGAAAGGATCTTTAGAGAAGATGTTACCTCAAAATTTGGTAACTTCTATTGATTTGAGATAAAATGGTTTCTTGAATTTCATTTTCACAATATAAGAATTATAGATAGAATTGGGGGATTTTGGTAGCATATTTTAATATAATATGGATGTTCCAAGGGTTTTGAGAGGTATAAGTAAGTCAGTAGAGGTGGTGGCCTTTTATAAGAGGGATGATGTGAACTTTAGGATGGTCCTGAAAAATTAATTTATTATAAATTTATTTTCATTTAAAAATTGTCCAAAACAAATGTAATTTGATGATAAGATGATATTTATTCTAATACCCATAACCAAATAATTTTTATAAATTTTTTTAATATCTTTTTATCCTTAACCTTTGGGTTTAACACTAAATTTATCCTTTTTAATCTAATGGGATATCATGTAATTTTCACATTGTGGGTTTCTTTAATTAACATATCTTGTAATGAGACCAAAAAAAGTTATTTAGGACATATTGGGACTTATTTAATCTATTTTTCTGAAAAATATATTTTTATTAATTTAATATCGTTTAACAAACTATTTTTTATTTTGTGTTATAAATAATGTCAATTTTGGACAATATTCATAATTGAATTTTTTTTACAAATTAATAATAATTTTAATCCTTCAAAAATAAATTTAAATAATCCCAATTTGTCATATTAACCTATTTAAATTTTGTATGACATTAATTATGTCTAAAAGTTTTTGTTTTAATTTTATAATATCAGTTAGTTGAATCGTTTTTTAATGACGAAATCACCTCATCATAATTAAAATTATTTATTTAATGTATAATATTAAATATAAAATACCATGATGTCAGAGTTTTTATATATTTTTAATGTAAATTTATAGTCAATGAAATTTATTATATATCCCCATATTAATTTTTTTATTAAAAGGTACAAGTGTCTGTTATATTTATTCTTAAATTAAATTAACTATTGTAACATGTCATCTTCACACCCAACTGACTCCGTGGGGTCCCAAAATTGTCCCAAGTATTCCCATGGTCATATATATCTCATCTAATAGGATTATTACTTGTGTTAGGGTAGTTTATTATTATTATAATATTATTTTTTACCCTTATTTTCCAAATTTTACATTTTACCATGGTAAAAATAATAATTACGGATGATACTATTCATTATGTCAAAAAATACAAGGTACTTATTAAAAAAATGACATTATGATTTATAATATGTAATCAATTTTTGAAAATTCAAACCACATAATTTTTAGAAGTTAATTTATCGTTAATTCCCATTGTCAAAACCAAAAAAGAATATTTTTAAGAACTAAAATCTACTCAAAGATTGACTTCTGTTTATGTCCATTTTCAATATGAAATTTGATTCATTGTAAATTAGTGGATTAAATTATAAAAACATAATCCAATTACACTGTAGAACCAATTAAAATTACAATATAAGTATATAAAAAAATTTTATGAAAAGAAAATTTTGATTTAAAATATAGAATTATTCACTATTTATTAAAATATGAATTTCATTTGAAAAATACCAAAAAAATTTCCAAGGTAAATTTTGTGGTGTTTCCTTTAAGGAAGCCATTTATTTTGTCAAATAGAACATATAAAAGTAAAAGAAACTATATTTAAAAAGGGTTCTCCATCAAAAGGTGGTAAACTGGCCTTTTAAAAATATTAGAGTATTTTACGCTTAAAATGGTATTCATTCTCATTTTAAGCCCCTAACATTTGTAGATAAATATAAAAACAATTAATAAACATGTATAACCATATTTTAGTTAGTTATATTCATTACCTCTAATAAAATATCTAGGTGTTAACTAGTATTTAAAATATTAATATTAATATTTTATTTTTCAGTATAATTCAAAGATTTATGTAACATAAGATTTCAGGGAAACTCATTGTTTCATGTTGAGTATGCGATCGGACAAAGCATCCCCTTTAATTTGAAAATAATATCTTATTCATTAATATTTATAGAAATTAAAATGTATTGTTCTATAAATAAATTGGATCCTACATCATTTCCCCCCTTTTGGAAATTGTCTCCCCTCAATTTTATTTACTTATCAAATAAGTGGGTGTATTTATCCCTCATAGCATTTTCAGATTCCAATGTTTTTTATTTAACCATATGGTTTTTTCAAAAAATCCTTTACTTTATTAATTACCTTATTTTGAAACAATTTCTCTTTGAGGTAAATAATATTGACTGGTTGTTCCTCATAAAAAAATTCTCTTCCAACTGAACTAATTCCTGACTCAAAACATGAGATGGATCTAACATATACTTTCTCAACATTGAAACAGGAATTTCATTGTGTACCTAGGATAAACAGGGAATTAAATCCACTTTGTAGGAAATATATCCAACTCTATTTAAGATTTCATATTTTCCAATGAACCTCAGAATCATCATTCCTTTCATACAAAAACACATCACAATTTTCTATGGAGAAACATTCAGAATGGCATGATCACCTAACTCAAAAATAAATCCTTCCTTTTGTTATCTGTATAAATTTTCTTCCTACATCGAGCTATTCTCATGTGTTTCTGAATCAACTGAACTTATTTTCCATCTATTATACCAATTCTAGTAACATCAACTTCCTTCCACATACTTTATCCCCAAAAGGTGGAGTTCAACATCGCTTTCCATATAATGCTTCAAATGGAGCCATCTGTATACTGGAATGAAAATTTTTATTATAAGAAAACTCAACAAAAGAATGATTTCAGTTCCTTCTTCACTAGTAATCCATTGAACACGCACATAGAATATCTTTTAATGTGTGAATTGTTCGTTTAGACCACCCATCTGATTGAATATGAAAAGTTGTACTTAAATTTAATTCAGTAGCCAACGACTTATGAAGGCCGTTCCAAATGTTAGAAGTTAAACTGGGTTCACGATCAGATAAAATATAGATGGGAATTCCATGTAAACTAACTATCTATTTAATATACAATCTAGGATGTTTATTTGGAGACAATTTACCTAGAATAGAATGAAAATGAGCATAGTTAGTCAATCAATCAATAATAACCCATATTGCTTTTTGACCTCGAGAAGTCTTTGGTAATCCCACTTGGATATCCATGGAAACATTTTACCATTTCCACTTTTGTACTGGAAAAGGATGAAGCATCCAATTGGGTAACATCCACTTTTTATTAACCTATTGACAAATCAAACATCTCAGGATAAAGTCAGTAATATCTCTTTTCATTCCATCCCACTGGTAATACTCTTGAAGATCTATGTACATCTTAGTTCTGCCCGTATGAATTTAAAACATATAACTATAAGATTTACATAAATACTATTCCTTTAACTGTAAATCACATGGCACACATAATCTATTTCCAAAAATCAAAAAAAACCTTTATCAATGTTAAATTCATGTAACATACCCTTCTGAATAAATTCAACATTTTTCTGAAACTCATTCTCCCCTTTCTACGCTTTCTTAATTCTGTCTCATGGAGATTATTTCACTTCCACCTAAAAAAATATAGGAATTACCTACATGAACAACTTAAATTAAAAATTTCCTTAAACCAAAAACAAAAGGAACTCATTCTAAATGTAGCATGTTTATCATAGCATTACACATTAGACTCAATGAATCACCCATATTATTTCCCTTTTTGGGATGGTAATGAATCCTTATAAAAATCCTTGATTAATTCCAAACATCTAATTTTTCACTTGTTTAGATATTTCTAAGATAATATATACTTTAGAATTTTGTGAACAGTATATATTTCACACTTCACGCTATACAAATGATGCCTCAAAATTTTTAAACAAAAAACAAAAATATATAATAAAATTAATGTGTTGGGTAATTTAACACATTAGTTCTCAACTAGCATGAATTATAAAAAATTACCTAATAATTATTCATTTGGATGCATCCATGTCATTTTAAAGATGCATCACCATAGATAAGAAATTCACCATTCATAGAAGTTAGTTCCAAAACATGATAAATCACCAATATTATTTAAAATTCATGAAAACATTTACTGCATTATTTTTTCTAGATGAACCTATCTCATTTTCAAGGTAACTTAGTCAGTGGGCTAGATAACCATGTAATATTTTTAGCAAACCTTTGGTAATAACCTGCTAAACCAAGAAAACAATAAATCTTAGTTATATTTGTGGCTGTTGTTAATTCTTCAATAACTTGTTTTTATCAGGATAAATAGTTATTCTATTTTTAGAAACAATGTGACCAAAGAATGATTTTTTTTAAAAAAAACTCACACTTTATGAATTTTCCATATAGATTATTTTATTTTAAGGTATTTAATACTACACATAAATGACTTTCAGGCTCCTCTTTACATTTATAATATACCAAAATAACACCAATAAACACAACCACAAACTTATCCAAGAATTGACCAAAAATTCTATTCATAATATCCTTGAATATAGAAAGTTCTTGGGTTAACCCAAAATTTATAACTACAAATTCATAATGTCTATATCTAGTATGAAAAAAGTTATTCAGTTGCCTTCTTCCTTTACATTCAACTTATGGTACCTTTCCCTCAAGTCATTCATCGAAAAATAATGAACTCCTTGGAGCTTAACAAACAAATCATCGATATGAGTAAAAGGATAGTTATTCTTAACAGTGATGTTATTCAATGCTATATAATCAATGAAAAGTATCATTGAACCATATTTCTTTTTAACAAAAAAACAATAAAACCCCATGGTGATCTTCTAGGTCGAATGAAACCTTTACCTCATAACTCCTTTAATTGATTCTATAAATCTCAAATTTAAATTTGATCCATTTGATAAGGTTTTTTTGAAATTTTCTTAGCATCAGAAACCATGTAAACAGAAAATTAAGCTTCTTGATTAGGTATTATATTAGGAAACTCATCTAGGAAAACATCAACATACTCATTGACCAATGGAATGTCCATAATGTGAAAAGATCCTTTTTTATCAACAATCTTAGCAAGGTGACATTCATTACAATCTTTTATTAGTTTTTCATCTTCCTAATATGTTATCAATATAATGGGATAATTAATGTACATAAAATGATATTATTTCCTAAAAGAAACATCTTTAACACTATAATAAATCATAGAATGAAAAAAATAAAGCCAAAACATACCAAAAATTACATCAAACTCTACTAGAGGAAAAACAATATGGTATTCAGGTAGATTATTTCTGCACACAAGGAAATGAAGGTTATAATTCTTTATTTTTGTCTGAAAATTTCCTCCATGTGTATTTACCACAAGTTCAGGATTCATATCATGTGATTTAATTCCCAATTTACTACATAATTTATCATAAATGAAAGAATGTGTAGACCCAGAATAAAAAAACACATTGTTATAATCTGAATAAACAAAAACTGTACCTAATACTACATCATTTGATGGCCCATGCTCGGCTAAAATAGATGAAAAAGAATTCACCAGACCTTTATGTTTATATTCTGACATCTTTAAATCATTTGAGTTCTTCAGCAGACAATCATTTTCATATTAACCCATTTCATTGTACTAAAAATATTTTATTGACTGTGAACCAGAATTTATCTTACCACTACCGAAAACATTTTTAGTGTAATTATGAGCCTTATATCTCATTTTACTATATCCAAATAACTTACCAAAATTCAAATGGAATTTCCCTATGCGCTTTTACCACGATTTTCAAAAATTGTAAACTTAATTTTCTTACCATCAAACTTTTTAATGTGTTATTCACATTCAACTTCCACCTCAACATATGATTCTATTGTTTTTTAAAGAACACCTTATCATAGTCAAACTTCATTTCCACCTACTCCACACATCAAAATTTTCTTTCATAATTTTTAAACTCATAGGAATCCAATTCCCTTCGATACATTGGTTTTAATCTTGAGTAAAAACGATTTATTTTACTATCATGATCCTATAAGAAATTTGGAGCATACCTTGAATGTAGAATGATTTTCTCATCATAAGATTCATCTAATTATTCTTCTTACCTCAATTCCAAGAATTTTTACCATCCTATGTGGATTTTTAGTAGGAAAATATATCTAAATAAATATACCTTTGAATGAATCTCATTTAAGAGCCACAATATCCTCACTATCCCTAATATTTTTAACCATAATGAAGCACTAACTAGCCTCACCTAGAAAATGGTAACCAGAAAGACAATCCTTTTGAGGTTCTGAACACCCCTTGACATCAAAAAAAAATTCAACTGCTTTAATCCACCCTTCTGCAATCACTGTGTCATATGATCCACTGAATAATGGTGGTGTTTCATCATGAAATGATCCACATACAAGATGTTATTTTGAGGTCAATCTGGATGATCTTGTGCATGGATACCACAAATTTTTATATCCATATTCAATTGTTCTATCACTACAAAAAAAACTATTTAGTTCTGATTCTGACCATTTCCGTTTACAAAATTGGTGGGCTATTTTCCTCTGGACATTGTGTCATCATAGCTGCCATGTTTCCTCTATTGAAAACCAATCTAAACGTAGACATATCATAGATGTAGAAACATGGTAATGTTCAAATGCAATATCATTTCAATCTTACTATAAAGTAAAAAATAATTTTCGGATAATAATTTAATAATATCCTAACTCCAAAAGTTATCTAAAGAGACCTTTGATACAATATGTAAGGCCCCAATATTAAACAATATACAATATTGAGTTTTGGTCAAGAATTTAATTACTTTCACATTAAGAATCATTTTCAAATTATATTTTTAATGAATTAGGCTACAACTATAAAATAACAATTAAAATTTTATAAAGTACACACATCTACTCTATAGAATTTATTTCCAACAAGAAAACTCCACAATAAGAATAATTATTTTCTTGATAAATATATTCTTGAATTTTTCATTTCTTATACCCTTCCTTATACCCTGTGAAAAACATTTCAAAAACATGGGTTGATAATAAAAATCTCAGTATAGGGATTTAAAATAAAGAAGGAATACCATATTCCTTGAATACATACATGTCAATAAAATAATATTTTATACTCATGACATAAAATCAATTTAACATACCCCATGGAATCATATTATTTATGAATAACTCATAGAAATCACAAATTATAATCGTAACTTATAGAATCCATAAAAAAAACTTATATTGTATCATTGATAATAACATAGTGAGTAAACTAAATGGTTATATTTGAAATACCAATCAGAGCATATTAACTCAATCTATTATGAGAAACATTATCGTTTACCTCCATCATGTTACCCAATGCATTTGAGAGCTATTTCGTGGTCACTCTCCCTTGGTTTATCACGTAACCACCTGTTTATGTAAAAAATTCCCAAGAACCATAACCTAATCATAACACATAAAATAAGCATAAATGAAATGTAACATTTCTGCATTTTAATAATATGTTATCAGTTCAAGATATTGGAATAATAGATGCATTTTCAAAACCATTTAAAAAAATAACTTAAAAAGGAAAATGGTACAAAATTTTATTTTTAAAAACATTAAATCTTCTAGAGAAAAAAATATATCAAATAATTGTTACAGGGCTAGAGAAGTCCTTGTCACCACATATGTTAAAAATTCCTTTTTTCAATTAGTAAATGCTTCATATAAAAAATATTCCCATTGAATGAAATTAAAATCCAATGGGTTGTATTATACACCATAGAAATGAAGTTTGTATATAAATCAAAATATGCCTCACTGAAACAATATTGAGACGAAGTCCCTTAACTTGAGACCGATTTGTATTGTTCATCCATTATCTACCTGAAAAATAAACCTATGTCAATTTCTACATACTTAAAAAACTTTTTCAAGATTATAAATTTGTTTATATAACATATTAAATTGTTATAACAATCATACAATTATTCATTTTATATCGGTCATTTTGTCAATATTCTTTACTAGAGTCGAAAATGAACTTGTTATAATTACAAATTGTCCATATGGTTAATATTAAATTATCTCAAGAATATTTTTCATGATCTAAATATTATATATTAACAATATATATATATAATAATCTATAAAATTTGGAGATAACAAACAAAATGCACCCATCATGGAGACGGTATGCCCTACGTACGCATGAAAAACACTTTCATTTATTTGTCATATTGAAGGAATAGAAACTAAATTATACATAGATATGTTATAATTCCAATATTATATAAATTTTATATATGTAACATATGTTCATTATTTCTATCTATTATACATTTCATGTACGACATGAACGAGTCATATCACATTGACATGGTAGTAGTTCATACTTCATCCAATGAAATTATCGTATTTAAACAGTATGGAAAACATAATGGTATTATATATATATAAAATACATAATCCTTGTGAATATATATATATATAATATTATATAAATATATTTCCATCATAATGGCCACTATGAGAGGTTGTATGAGAAATTTGATTAATCATCATTTCGTGAGGAAGTAATTTTCCTTACACATAAACAGTATGTTCGTAACCTTTAGATGGAGGTGTGCATATGTTTAGTTTGAATAAATATCATAAAACATCCTAGTATATTGAGGATATTGTTTTTTGTATTTAATAAAATAATACGAATGGCATAAGGATTGGAGAAGGAAAATAAATGAAGGGAACATGTAAGAATACGTTACCTTTAACTCGAGTAACTTCATTTGATTTAAGAAAAATGGATTCCTTGAAATTCCTTTTTCCCAATGTAATGATTCTAGGAGGAAGTGAGATATTTTGAAAGATCATTTGATCAGAATCTGTATTATCCAAGGGGCTTGACAGGTGTGAGTATTTGGGGAGAGTTGTTGGCCTTTTATAAGAGCGAGAAGGGGTAATTTAGAAAGGTCTTGAAATATTAATTTATTATAAATTTAGTTTAGATTAAAAATAGTCCCAATATAATTAAATTTGTGGATAGTATGATATTATCTTGAATACCAATCATCCAAATATATTTAGAAAAGTTGTGAATATTTTTTTATCCTTATCTTTTTGGATTAATCCTTAATTTACCATTTTTAATATTAAAGTGATATCATGTTATTTACACATTTTGGGTTAATGTAATTACCATGTAATGTTAAAAAACCCTCAAAGAATTCAATTATTACATATTTGGACTTATCCTAATAATTTTTTATAAATCATTTATTTTTAAGTATTTAATATCATTTAATAAACAATTTTATTTTTTATGATATGAATTATGTCAATTTTGGATACTATTCATACATTGTTTTTTGAATATTCATAAAAAATGATTACATAAAAAAACAATTAATAAATCCTAACATGAAACATTTACCTATATAATTAATTTATGACATTAATTATGTCAAATAATTTTAATTATAATATTTATAATATCATTTATTTGAATCATTTATTAACAAAGCAATAAGTAAATAATCATTGTGTCATAACTAAAATTATATATTTATATTACAATAATTATAAATAAAATAACATGATTAATGAAATAATTTTAGATTTTTAAGGACTATTTATAGCAAATTACTTATGTTATATAACCCAATATTAATATTGTTTTGTAAAAGATACATGTTCATGTTTTATTTTCTTTACGTTAAATTAATTATTATGGCATGCCATTATAACACACATGTGGCCCCATGGGGTCCTTACATAGACCAAAGGATTCCCATGGTAAGAAATATCTCATAAAATAGGATGATGACATGTGTTATTGTAGTTTAATATTATTATAATATTAATTTTTACCCTTATTTAAATGATTTACCCTTTAACCAAGGTAAAGAAAATAATTACTTAAATTACAATTAATAACATAAAAAAATAAAAGGTACTTATTTAAAAAATTCAGACCTTATAATTAAAAATATGGAAGCCATTTTTATAAATTTATAACATATAATTTTCAGAAATAAATTTAAAATTAATTCCTATTTTCAAAACAAAAAAAGGAATGTTTTTATGAAGTTAAAACTACCAAAATATTGACATGTGTTTATGTCCAAATTTAAAACTAAATTACTTAAAACGACAAAAATTGGATTCAACAATAAAAAAAAACTTAATCTATTTATACTTTCAAACCAGTAAAAATAATAATCTATCTATATAAATAATTTAGATGAAAATATTTTTTGAATTAAAATGCTATAATTTTCATAAATCATTAAAATATAAATTTCATCAGAAAAAAACAAAAATTTCATCCAAGGTAAAAATTGATATATTAATTCCAAAAAATAAGTTTATTTTTTAAAATATAATATATAAAATTAAGTAAAACTATATTTAAAAAGGTTTCCCTATCATAATGTGGTAAATCGACATTTAAAAAATATTAATGTATTTTATTCTTAAAATTGGCTTCATTCAATTTTAAGGATCTAAAATCTATTGGATAAATATAAATAAAATTAAAAACCATATATACTGATATAGTAGTTTCATCCATTCTTTCCCAGAAATACAATGGCTAGGTGTTAACTACAATTTAAAATAATAATATTATTATATTATTTTTTTGTATAACTCAATGATGTGTGAAATGTAAGATTTCAAAGAAACCCATTTTCGTGTGTTGAGTACATTGTTGGAAATAGAATCCCCTTTACTATAAAAATAATACCTTATTTAAATAAATTAATATAAATGAAAAATTATATTTCTATAAATAACTTGGATCCTATAGTTTTAATCTAAACAAAAGATTTCTTTGGTTTCAAAAATATAGATGAAGTGTGGGCTTTAATAAGTGACGTGACTAGAACAGTTGTAAATTTGAAACATAAAATGGTATTCCAATGATCTTCAGAAGAAAAATGGAACCAAAATTTATTATTATTTTGAATTAGAGAAGATAATGTGTAAACATTGTCATTAAATATATTTTAGATATGTTTTTATGTCATTTTGAACAATATCTTTTTAGTTTAATCCTACCTTACTAAATGTTTACCTTAATCATGGTAAATAATTTGTTCTATATTAACTATTAATTTTGATACAAAATTATGTTGAAATTATTATATATAATAAATTATTATGATTCAATATATATAATCCATTTTTATATAATAAATTATGAATAATAGAAAAATATAATTTAAAATTAATACTTTTGATGAGAAGAGTAATCAGGTTTTCAAATAGAAAATATTCAAATGATAACAAAGTATTTATCTCAAAATAGAAGATATAAATTATTAAAATTACACAAATTGGATTAATATATATATAATTAAACTATTTTTTCATTAAATTCAAATCAAAATATAATAATACATCATAAATAAATTAAATTAAATAGACATTTTCAATTTGAATCATAAATGTTTCACAATTCATCCAAAAGTGAAATATTTTATAAAAATAAAAAAATTACCATATGATATATTTGATATGATAATTTAAAAAAAATCCTTCTATAAAATAAATATTTTTAATGTGGAAAAATTAATTTTAATTTATCTATGCTAAGAGTGACAAAACCTATTTTAGGAAAAAAAAATTCCATAAATATTCATAATTTTTAAATATTTTAATTTTCTTATTTCTAAAAATAATTTACCATTTTTTTATATTTTATTTCGTAATATTCATATTCTTCAACATACTGGATAGGATAAAATGGGAGCATTTAAATAATATTTTAACAGATTATTTTTATATTATCCCGTCGTTGTGTGCATTGTAAGATACCAAATAAATTGGGTTTCGTAAAAATAAATATGTCCTAACATCTTGAGATGTTATATTTTATTAATATCATGGTATTTTATTTCATACATAATTTAAAAAAATGATGTTATGATTTTTAATTTTTTTGGGTATTATGTTCTTCCCATTCAATAAACTGTAACCCCATAATTAAATATTTATATTGGTAATCAATAGTTAGAAATTTAAAAACACCCTTCTTTAAATACCAGATCTTGAGAACAGTTAATCAAAAAACCTCTTGATAATATAGAGATTGTAAATTGAGAGGCAATATGTGACAATATATAACTAGGATTCAATATTTGATAGCATTGGTTGAATTTGAAAATATGGGCATACAATATATGTGTAATTATTTATAGAATGTGATAGAGGCCATTGAATATAATAAAGGGAATAATAAATGGACAGTTTGTCACCGTAAACCATAAATATGTCACAATTTAAATGTCTATCTAATTCAAGGGAAATAATGGTAATAGGTTAACATGTCATTTAGATATACTTTTACTAAAATTGTGGAACTATTTTACTATCTATTAATGTACTGAAATAAACCTATTATATTTATTTCTATTTCATATGAACAATTTCATCCGTTTTTGTACATCAATCAATTTTCAATTCATATCTTAAAAAATGAAATGAATATACAAAAAATATTTTTTATTCATGGAGAACTAATATTTATTTTAAGATCCATAATAGAATGACATGTTATTCCATCACTATCTTGTTATTATTACAACAAAATGTAATAAATATGGTTTCAAATATGCAAAAGTATTCTAATGGTGAAGTGATACATTAATCAATAAAACTACTTCTAATGTTCATACTCATCCATTTCATTCATTTTTAACCATATGATCCTTTGAATATATTATGATCCAAAACAATAGAAAGGATGCCACTACCTTTCATAAATGGACTTATCGTTAATCCCCAAAAAAACACAATGTACCTCTTAATCATCACATACCGAACATATGAATACATTCATCATGAATTAACATAAAACATAGTAATAACATGAATTACCATAAAACCCAATTGAAATGATGTATTCATCGATATTCTTAAATTATAATGAAGATTATTTTATAAATTCAAGAAATCCAAAAATGTTGTTAACTGTAACAATGATATAATAGACCACATTGTCAACAAGTTAATAATCATTTACAAGGTATTCCATACAAACCAATAGTTTTATCTGTACTAATTATCTCTTTATCCCATCATAATTACCTCAACATCTGTAACATATTATGTTTTCTCTTTCCATCAATCAATTGTTTTCAGATAAGTTCAGGATTTCATTGAATCATTTTTCAGGGACATCAGTACTTCTCAACAAAAGTTTTCAAATACATAATGAAAAATTAATATTATACTATATTTATAAATTTTATAATAATTATATCTAGGATATCATTGTTAAAATACTCAAATGACATATATCAGGAATTAAAATAATGTATATTAATTATTCCACTTCATCTATTGTACAAGAATAAGCTTAACCATGATCATTAAGCTTATTTGTGGTATATTTCTGTGATACTTGAGGAGTTAATTTTTGTATTTTCTTGTATCATTAACGTGTAATAATGGTACATTGTAATATTCTTTCATACCATTAAAATCAAGAGAAAGATGGAATTTTTCTATACATATAATGTAAAATACATTTATTTTGTATGCATGGACCAAAGTGATTCCTTCCACAAGTATCACATGTTGGAAATTAATTCATTCCATTGTTAATTTTGTCATCCTTTTTCACTAATATCCTCCTATTCTCTTATTGGCCTTCAAAAGAACAATATTTTGATAATTATTTCTCTTTATTATAAGAATATGATATTATGTCCTCATATTTTGTTATTTTTTAGGAGATAATGCACTTAAATTCATTTTTATATGTCCATAAATGAATAGATATTTTATATCCTTGCATTTATTTAGTTCACATTCCTCTTATGAAGTTCCATATATAAATGATGGAATACATTATATTATGTAGTAACATTATGAAACATAATTTATAATCCAGAAACTAGTGAAATACCTAACATAAATTTAACATTTTATTCATATCTAGTCTAATAATCATAAACATTTTTTATTTTGGGATATCATAAGTTCCAAATCCTTCAAAATGATCTATAAAAGAAATGATAATTATCCTAAGAATATACCTCATGAGTGTAAATGTAGGTTCAAATTAAGGATTGGTTTCACGCACAAGGCAACGATTGTGTAAATCCCAATGCACCCTTTTAGGAGTCGTACCCCTAGGTAAATTTGTACTAGTACCATGTCCACTTATAGAATCTAGTACATGAACTTTTATTTGGGTAAAACACCTAATATTTTCCAAACCAAAACATTAGGATGTTCTTCTATACATATCCTCAAATTTTTTCAAAGGTTTATGTTCTGTATTCTATGTTTTTTTAAGTCATGTTTTTATGATTTCTACTAAACAAACTCTCATACTAACTATAGAGACCT
The DNA here is from genome assembly GCA_963277665.1 of Viscum album. Taxonomy (NCBI): domain Eukaryota; kingdom Viridiplantae; phylum Streptophyta; class Magnoliopsida; order Santalales; family Viscaceae; genus Viscum; species Viscum album. The sequence continues at coordinate 113,055,598 of OY728151.1, forward strand.
GAACATAGTAGCTCAAAGTATGTTAATAATTTATTACATTGGAATAATATACATTTAATTGAATCCCAAATAAATAAATAGTTTATTAGCCTTCATAAACTAAATGACTATTTGAAATTCAAATAACATTTTAAAACATAAAATACACAAATATTTTTCTTTAGGAATTCTTTTTCCCCTAGTGTATCCCAATTTAAAAATGAAAAAACCCTTCCTTTATTCATGGGGACAATAAAACAAAACAAAGGGGTTAGATCATATTATTCGTAATGACATGAATTAAAAATATATATGAATAAATAACGTATAATCAATTTTTAAATTTTAAATAACCAGAGCACATACCATTTATTATATAAATTGGGAAAAATTTGATAGGAATAAATGATGATCAAGTAATTCTATATAAACAATCACATGATCATCAAAATTATCTCTGGATATTCATTCTAATGAAATAATCAGATTTAATATAAATATAGGAATTCATAATGGTGGAATTAAAAATTCCATAATTCTAAAACATACCATCGAAATCTTATTACATGACATATAATACTACTGAGGCCTTGTTCCAAGTCATATATATTATTTCGAAAGTCCTTTAACATAACCCAATATATTTTTTCATTAGATCTATTGATGCATCTAAAAGATATAGTGGGCCATAAATATCACTTATTAAGTCAAATTCAATCCTCATTTAAAATGGATGACCCATAATGACAATAAAAATTCATATTTATACTAAAATATATAATTTAAATACATTCTCAAATCAACATTCATAAACATAAAACAACTTGAGTAATGGAAATTGTAATAATATAGTACATCCCTGGTCAAAATTACTATAAAAAATCCCAATTAATAATAAAGGTATTATATATACAACATTTACCCATTAGATTATGGGTAAATGGCTGTAGACATTAATGAATAAAAATACAATAAAAATATATTTAAAAATATTCTTGACTAATATAAGCTTTTTAATTTTGAAAATATCCATTTAAAACATAATGTAAATATTTATTTTGATGATTATTTTTTCTGAAAATAATTTCAGAATATTATATAGTATTCTATAAAACATTGAGTGGTCACTAGTACATGAGATTCCTTTCATTCCATGTATGTTATGAAAGGGATTATATTCAGATTTTTAGTAAAAGAAAAAGGTACTTGTTTAAAAAATTTAATAAAAAATTTAATTATTTTTTTATTAAAATATATAATGGGAAAACAATTATTTGAGAAATTATTTTAAAAATTTTAATAAAATTTGAAAACTTTTATATAAAACATGTTTTTGGAAGAAAAATGATTTCTGACCAAACAGAGAAATGAAGTCATACTATCATAAAAACATTTTCTAAAGTATTTCATATATGAAATAAAAGATAAAATGGTATTATAATTTCAATGTATCATGAATACTAATAGGGTGGTTATATTAATTTTTTTTATTAGTAAATTTCTAAATAATTTCATTTAATTTAAATTCATGAATAATATTTTTATAGAATGTGATTATTAATTGAACCTATAAAATGATCAAAACATATAGATGATAATTAAAAAATTCATAAATAATTATTTTGAACATTAAATCCATATTAAAATAGAAATACAACATAATATAATCAAATTCTACTCCATACATAGTCTTAGAATATCCAATACAATGATAATGGAATATAACCATTGAAAATAAATTGAGTTATGAAATTCCATACCATTTTTAACACTTATTTCAATTTCACATGAATGAAATGACTGGAATTGAAACATAAAATATCATGAATTATTATAGAATTGTGACATGACATATGAGTGGGTTAGTTTATAGATCATATAAATTAATTAATGTGCATAACATTACAATACACCTTAATGAAGATATTTCGAGATAATGTTACTTAACCATAGTCCAATCATCATATACATTATTATATTCCTGAATAATTAAATTATTTGTGGGTATAAAAAATATTTAATTGATAATTATAAGGATTTCAAGTGGTTTGGATGGACTAGATCAAAATCTACTGAGCTATTTCGTAAAAATTAAAATGTTAAAGTAAATAGAGTTGCAAAAAAATCTTCAAAAGAACCTGACCATTCACATAGAAATCAAACTATATGCTTCACTACTCTACACCACACCACTACATTCCCCCATATGAACAATTTATTTTTTAGTATAGGGGCCAAATTTTAGTCCATGTAAATGAATTATTCACTATAAGGGCAAGGTTCTGTTTTCAACCCCAGCCATTGAAATTTCATTTGAGTGGGAAGTGTCGCCCATTCCTCTACACACACTCACAAAAATTTTTCCCTTTATAGGGTAAGATGTTATTTTTTTGTCCCACATAAATTAATTATCCTTTGGAGAGTGAGGAGTCCACCAAAAATACAAAATTAATCACAGGTAGTGGTTTTTCATCTAACCAACTTGAGGGAGTGGTTACATCAATGTCCTTATAAACTCCCCACATAGGGAATGATAAATGGTTGAATTTATTATGAAAGATAATGTGTGTGAGAAATTAAGAGAGATATAGAAATAGAATTATTATGAGAAATATATTTCTATAATTAATATTTTAGCTCAAATTGGAAACTAATATAGGGAACAAGAATTGGTCTTCCTAGTAGAATATAGTCTTTTTCAGACCAACGATACACATTGTAGATTCATTGGGGACCAATATTATGTTATTAGAATGTTGATAAAATGTTTTTAAACCTCCATAACACAGATAGAAATGTATGTATCATGGGATCATTCAATCTAGGGATCCTTCCATGTAGTGTTCATCCTTATCTCGAACCCTGCATAAACTATTCAAACAACCCTCTCTGTCACCCTGTCCCATAAATTAGTATGACCTTATTGGTACAATTCCGAAAATGTCAAGTCAGGACCTCTTCCAAATCCAAGAGATATGTATGATAAATAAATATCAGAACACGAATTTCCCCTCTTGATCAAACATTATTATGGTAATTGTGGTCATACTGGTAAACAACCTAAAAAAGGAGGGTCCTCATTATGTTCTGAATCATACATTTCAATGGTAATAAGGATCCAAAACAAAGTGGTAGTTTATAGAACATCCATTTTTAGAAAATTATTTTGATTACATTATCTCCCATTTTATGAGGTATAATATTCTATCCCCTCCTCAACTTATCTGAAATTGGTAATAGGGTATCCCGATAGCAGTAAACTCTTAGTGTTTATTTTTTCAACATCTATATAGGTGTATTAGTCAAAATAAATGTTATCAAAATAAGATTGGTGGGATGAACTATAGCCCATTCTCTCTATCATAAATTTACAATACTTAACAATAAAAGAGGATATGGGAACATCAATACCATTTCTCTCTCTCATAGAAACATCCTCATCCACCAGCAGATGAAGGAGTTTTCTAGTTTTCCATATCCTTATCTTATTGTTTCTCAATCCGAGTGCGGATAATGTGGGATTATAGGTCAATCAAAATACTGACATAACCAAAATCATAGATATGGTAATCCTATTCGGTATATTTTCCAACAATATTTACTTATAAGGGCCTTCTATTCATTATAATCCCCAACCAAATTTACCCATATGGGTCTCTTATTTGGTAAAATACCCAACCATATCCACATTAGACACTCCTTTATAAGTGTATTCCCCAACATTCCAAACAATATGGGATTTGATTTTTAGAAAATCATATTTTTAGGAATCCTTAATTATGTTCAAACCCCACACAACAAATTCAATCTTGTTATCTATGAACTATATCCCTAGTAGGGTTATATCCATCCTGGACGGCCATATTTCTGCTAGGCACTTTTCACCCCAATCCTTTTTGGGAAACATCACCACTAATATCATGTTATATCCCAGGAGACCACATCTCTTCCTGGTACTTAGAGACCCTTCGACATAAGTCCCACACCATCCATGGGTAGACACATTTCACCAATATATCCTTTCTATAAAACATTATGTTGCACTACTTTTTCCCCATCACATGAACATAAAAGTTATGATATATACTATTAAGTGTAAGTAAACCACGTGGGTTCTTTTTCCATTAATGTGGATACATAGGAAGCCCGTCTTCAGTTCTCCTTCTATACATGACAACAAATCTTGTCTCCCTAGATGATGATAAATTTTTTAACATGAATTTGCATGTATAAAAACTAGCATCATTATAATAAATAAAATAAGAATCCCTAATCCATTCACAAAAGGGCACCATAAGTGGAGAACCATATATACATATAGATGTAAGCATCAATGAAGAACCATATGTACATACATATTATTTTAAAGTAATAATATACCCAATAATTTACTGTTAACATAGAAGAGACCTGGTCTATACATGGGATTTAGTAAAGGACTAAAAAATATGGCTTAAATATAAAATAGAGTCATGGAGTACGATTTAATTCTCCCTTAACTTAAGACCGATTTGTATTGTTCATCCATTATCTACCTGAAAAATAAACCTATGTCAATTTCTACATACTTAAAAAACTTTTTCAAGATTATAAATTTGTTTATATAACATATTAAATTGTTATAACAATCTTACAATTATTCATTTTATATCGGTCATTTTGTCAATATTATTTACTACAGTCAAAAATGAACTTGTTATAATTACAAATTGTCCATATAGTTAATATTAAATTATCTCAAGAATATTTGTCATGATCTAAATATTATATATTAACAATATATATATATAATAGTCTATAAAATTTGGAGATAACAAACAAAATGCACCCATCCTGGAGACGGTATGCCCTACGTACGCATGAACAACACTTTCATTTATTTGTCATATTGAAGGAATAGAAACTAAATTATACATATATATGTTATAATTCCAATATTATATAAATGTTATATATGTAACATATGTTCATTACTTCTATCTATTATACGTTTCATGTACGGCATGAACGAGTCATATCACATTGACATGGTAGTAGTTCATACTTCCTCCAATGAAATTATCGTATTTAAACAGTATGGAAAACATAATGGTATTATATACATATAAAATACATAATCCTTGTGAATATATAAATATATATAATATATTATATAAATATAGTTCCATCATAATGGCCACTATGAGAGGTTTTATGAGAAAATTGATCAATCATCATTTCGTGAGGAAGTAATTTTTCTTACACAGAAACAGTATGTTCATAACCTTTAGATGGAGGTGTGCGTATGTTTAGTTTGAATAAATATCATAAAACATCCTAGTATATTGAGGATATTGTTTTTTGTACTTAATAAAATAATACGAATGGCATAAGGATTGGAGAAAGAAAATAAATGAAGGGAACATGTGAGAATATGTTACCTTTAACTCGAGTAACTTCATTTGATTTAAGACAAATGGATTCCTTGAAATTCATTTTTCCCATTGTAATGATTCTAGGAGGAAGTGAGATATTTTGAAAGATCATTTGATCAGAATCTGTATTATCCAAGGGGCTTGATAGGTGAGAGTATTTGGGTAGAGTTGTTGGCCTTTTATAAGAGCGAGAAGGGGTAATTTAGAAAGGTCTTGAAATATTAATTTATTATAAATTTAGTTTAGATTAAAAATAGTCCAAATATAATTAAATTTGTGGATAGTATGATATTGGCTTGAATACCAATCATCCAAATATATTTAGAAAAGTTATGAATATTTTTTTATCCTTATCTTTTTGGATTAACCCTTAATTTACCATTTTTAATATTAAAGTGATATCATGTTATTTACACATTTTGGGTTAATGTAATTACCATGTAATGTTAAAAAACCCTCAAAAAATTCATTTATTACATATTTGGACTTATCCTAATAATTTTTTATAAATCATTTATTTTTAAGTATTTAATATCATTTAATAAACAATTTTATTTTTATGATATGAATTATGTCCATTTTGGAAACTATTCATACATTTTTTTTAAATATTCATAAAAAATGATTACATAAAAAAACAATTAATAAATCCTAACATGAAACATTTACCTATATAATTAATTTATGACATTAATTATGTCAAATAATTTTAATTATAATATTTATAATATCATTTATTTGAATCATTTATTAACAAATAAATAAGTAAATAATCATTGTGTCATAACTAAAATTATATATTTATAGTACAAAAATTATAAATAAAATAACATGATTAATGAAATAATTTTAGATTTTTAAGGACTATTTATAGTAAATTACTTATGTTATATAACCCAATATTAATATTTTTTTGTAAAAGATACATGTTCATGTTATATTTTCTGTACGATAAATTAATTATTATGGCATGCCATTATAACACCCATATGGCCCCATGGGGTCCTTACATAGACCAAAGGATTCTCATGGTAAGAAATATCTCATAAAATACGATAATGACATGTGTTATTGTAGTTTAATATTATTATAATATTAATTTTTACCCTTATTTAAATGATTTACCCTTTAACCAAGGTAAAGAAAATAATTACTTAAATTACAATTAATAACATAAAAAAATAAAAGGTACATATTTAAAAAATTCAGACCTTATAATTAAAAATATCGAATCCATTTTTATAAATTTATAGCATAGAATTTTCAGAAATAAATTTAAAATTAATTCCTATTTTCAAAACAAAAAAAGTCATGTTTTTATGAAGTTAAAACTACCAAAATATTGACATGTGTTTATGTCCAAATTTAAAACTAAATTACTTACAATGACAAAAATTGGATTCAAAAATAAATAAAACTTAATCCATTTACACTTTCAAACCAATAAAAATAATAATCTATCTATATAAATAAGTTAGATGAAAAGATTTTTTTGAATTAAAATTCTATAATTTTCATAAATAATTAAAATATAAATTTCATCAGAAAAATACAAAAATTTCATCCAAGGTAAAAATTGATATATTAATTCCAAAAAATAAGTTTTTTTTAAAAAATATAATATATAAAATTGAGTAAAACTATATTTAAAAAGGGTTCCCTATCATAATGTGGTAAATTGACATTTAAAAAATATTAATGTATTTTATTCTTAAAATTTGCTTCATTCTCATTTTAAGGATCTAAAATCTATTGGATAAATATAAATAAAATTAACACCCATATATACTGATATAGTAGTTTCTTCCATTCATTCCCAGAAATACAATGGCTAGGTGTTAACTACAATTTAAAATAATAATATTATTATATTATTTTTTGGTATAACACAATGATGTGTGAAATGTAAGATTTCAAAGAAACCCACTGTCGTGTGTTGAGTACATTGTTGGAAATAGAATCCCCTTTACTATAAAAATAATACCTTATTTAAATAAATTAATATAAATGAAAAATTATAATTCGATAAATAACTTGGATCCTATTGTTTTAATCTAAACGAAAGGTTTCTTTGGTTTCAAAAATATAGATGAAGTGTGGGATTTAATAAGTGACGTGACTAGTACAGTTGTAAATTTGAAACAGAAAATGGTATTCCAATGATCTTCATAAGAAAAATGGAACCAAAATTAATATTATTATGAATTAGAGAAGATAATGTGTAAACATTGTCATAAAATATATTTTAGATATGTTTTTATGTCATTTTGAACCATATCTTTTTAGTTTAATCCTACCTTACTAGATTTTTACCTTAATCATGGTAAATAATTTATTCTATTTTAACTATTAATTTTGATACAAAATTATGTTGAAATTATTGTATATAATAAATTATTATGATTCAATATATATAATCCATTTTTATATAATAAATTAAGAATAATAGAAAATTATAATTTAAAATTAATACTTTTGATGAGAAGAGTAATCAGGTTTTCAAATAGAAAATATTCAAATGATAACGAAGTATTTATCTCAAAATAGAAGATATAAATTATTAAAATTACACAAATTGGATTAATATATATATAATTAAACTATTTTTTCATTAAATTCAAATCAAAATATAATAATACATCATAAATAAATTAAATTAAATAGACATTTTCAATTAGAATCATAAATGTTTCACAATTCATCCAAAAGTGAAATATTTTAGAAAAATAAAAAAATTACCATATGATATATTTGATATGATAATTTAAAAAAAAATCCTTCTATAAAATAAATATTTTTAATGTGGAAAAATTAATTTTAATTTATCTATGATATGAGTGAAAAAACTTATTTTAGGAAAAAAAGTTCCATAAAAATTCATAATTTTTAAATATTTTAATTTTCTTATTTCTAAAAATAATTTACCATTTTTTTATATTTTATTTTGTAATATTCATATTCTTCAACATACTGGATAGGATAAAATGGGAGCATTTAAATAATATTTTAACAGATTATTTTTATATTATCCCGTCGTTGTTTGGATTGTAAGATACCAAATAAATTGAGTTTCATAAAAATACATATGTCCTAACATCTTGAGATGTTATATTTTATTAATATCATGGTATTTTATTTCATACATAATTTAAAAAAATAATGTTATGATTTTTAATTTTTTGGGTATTATGTTCTGCCCATTCAATAAACTGTAACCCCATAATTAAATATTTATCTTGGTAATCAATAGTTAGAAATTTAAAAAAACCCTTCTTTAAGTACCAGATCATGAGAACAGTTAATGAAAAAACCTCTTGATAATATAGAGATTGTAAATTGAGAGGCAATATGTGACAATATATAACTAGGATTCAATATTTGATAGCATTGGTTGAATTTGAAAATATGGGCATACAATATATGTGTAACTATTTATAGAATGTGATAGAGGCCATTGAATAGAATAAAGTGAATAATAAATGGACAGTTTGTCACCTTAAACCATAAATATGTGACAATTTAAATGTCTATCTTTTTCAAGGGAAATAATGGTAATAAGTTAACATTTCATTTAGATATACTTTTACTAAAATTGTGGAATTATTTTACTATCTATTAATGTACGGAAATAAACCTATTATATTTATTTCTATTTCATATGAACAATTTCATCCATTTTTGTACATCAATCAATTTTCAATTCATATCTTAAAATATGAAATGAATATACAAAAAATATTTTTTATTCATGGAGAAATAATATTTATTTTAAGATCCATAATAGAATGACATGTTATTCCATCACTATCTTGTTATTATTACAACAAAATGTTATAAATATGGATTCAAATATGAATAAGTATTCTAATGGTGAAGTGATACATTAATCAATAAAACTACTGCTAATGTTCATATTCATCAATTTCATTCATTTTTAACAATATGATCCTTTGAATGTATTATGATCCAAAACAATAGAAAGGATTTCACTACCTATCAAAAATGGACTTATCGTTAATCCCCAAAAAAACACAATGTACCTCTTAATCATCACATACCGAACATATGAATACATTCATCATGAATTAACATAAAACATAGTAATAATAGGAATTACCATAAAACCCAATTGAAATGATGTATTCATCGATATTCTTAAATTATAATGAAGATTATTTTATATATTCAAGAAATCCAAAAATGTTGTTAACTGTAACAATGATATAATAGACCACATTGTCAATAAGTTAATAATCATTTACAAGGTATTCCATACAGACCAATAGTTTTATCTGTACTAATTATCTCTTTATCCCATCATCATTACCTCAACATATGTAACATATTATGTTTTCTCTTTCCATCAATCAATTGTTTTCAAATAAGTTCAGGATTTCATTAAATCATTTTTCAGGGACATCAGTACTTCTCAACAAAAGTTTTCAAATACTTAATGAAAAATTAATATTATACTATATTTATAAATTTTATAATAATTATATCTAGGATATCATTGTTAAAATACTCAAAGGACATATATCATGAATTAAAATAATGTATATTAATTATCCCACTTCATCTATTGTACAAGAATAAGCGTAACCATGATCATTAAGCTCATTTTGTGGTATATTTGTTTGATACTTGAGGAGTTAATTTTTGTATTTTCTTGTATCATTAACGTGTAATAATGGTACATTGTAAGATTCTTTCATACCATTAAAATCAAGAAAAAGATGGAATTTTTCTATACATATAATGTAAAATACATTTATTTTGTATGCATGGACCAAAGTGATTCCTTCCACAAGTATCACATGTTGGAAATTAATTCATTCCATTATTACTTTTGTCATCCTTTTTCACTACCATCCTCTTATTCTCTTATTGGCCTTCAAAAGAACAATATTTAGATAATTATTTCTCTTTATTATAAGAATATGATATTATGTCCTCATATTTTGTTATTTTTTAGGAGATAATGCAATTAAATTCATTTTCATATGTCCATAAATGAAAAGATATTTTATATCCATGCATTTATTTAGTTCAAATTCCTCATATTAAGTTCCATATATAAATGATGGAATACATTATATTATGTAGTAACAATATGAAACATAATTTATAATCCAGAAACTAGTGAAATACCTAACATAAATTTAACATTTTATTCATATCTAGTCTAATAATCATAAACATTTTTTATTTTGGGATATCATAAGTTCCAAATCCTTCAAAATGATCTATAAAAGAAATAATAATTATCCTAAGAATATACCTCATGAGTGTAAATGTAGGATCAAATTAAGGATTGGTTTCACGCACAAGGTAATGATTGTGTAAATCCCAATGCACCCTTTTAGGAGTCTTACCCCTAGGTAAATTTGTACTAGTACCACGTCCACTTATAGAATCTCGTACACGAACTATTATTTAGAAAAAACACCTAATATTTTCCAAACCAAAACATTAGGATGTTCTTCTATACATATCCTCAAATTTTTTCAAAGGTTTATGTTCTGTATTCTATGTTTTTTTAAGTCATGTTTTTATGATTTCTACTAAACAAACTCTCATAATAACTATAGAGACCTGAACATAGTAGCTCAAAGTATGTTAATAATTTTTTACTTTGGAATAATATACATTTAATTGAATCGCAAATAAATAAATAGTTTATTAGCCTTCATAAACTAAATAACTATTTGAAATTCAAATAACATTTTAAAACATAAAATACACAAATATTTTTCTTTAGGAATTCTTTTTCCCCTAGTGTATCCCTATTTAAAAATGAAAAAACCCTTCCTTTATTCATGGGGACAATAAAACAAAACAAAGGGGTTAGATCATATTATTCATAATGACATGAATTAAAAATATATATGAATAAATAACGTATAATCAATTTTTAAATTTTAAATAACCAGATCACATACCATTTATTATATAAATTGGGAATAATTTGATAAGAATAAATGATGATCAAGTAATTCCATATAAATAATCACATGATCATCAAAATTATCTCTGGATATTCATTCTAATGAAATAATCAGATTTAATATAAATATAGGAATTCATAATGGTGTAATTAAAAATTCCATAATTCTAAAACATACCATCGAAATCTTATTACATGACATATAATACTACTGAGGCCTTATTCCAAGTCATATATATTATTGGGAAAGTCCTTTAACATAACCCAATATATTGTTTCATTAGATCTATTGATGCATCTAAAAGATATAGTGGGCCATAAATATCACTTATTAAGTCAAATTCAATCCTCATTTAAAATGGATGACCCATAATGACCATAAAAATTCATATTTATTCTAAAATATATAATGTAAATACTTTCTCAAATCAACATTCATAAACATAAAACAACTTGAGTAAAGGAAATTGTAATAATATAGTACATCCCTAGTCAAAATTACTATAAAAAATCCCAATTAATAATAAAGGTAATATATATACAACATTTACCCATTAGAGTATGGGTAAATGGATGTAGACATTAATGAATAAAAATAAAATAAAAATATATTTAAAAATATTCTTGACTAATATAATCTTTTTAATTTTGAAAATATCCATTTAAAACATAATGTAAAAATTTATTTTGAAGATTATTTTTTCTGAAAATAATATTAGAATATTATATAGTAATCTATAAAACATTGAGTGGTCACGAGTATATGAGATTCCTTTCATTCCATGTATGTTATGAAAGGGATTATATTCACATTTTTAGTAAAAGAAAAAGGTACTTGTTTAAAAAATTTAATAAAAAAATTAATAATTTTTTTATTAAAATATATAATGGGAAAACAATTATTTGAGAAATTATTTTAAAAATTTTAATAAAATTTGAAAACCTTTATATAAAACATGTTTTTGGAAGAAAAATTATTTCTGACCAAACAGAGAAATGAAGTCATACTATCATAAAAACATTTTATAAAGTATTTCATATATGAAATAAAAGATAAAATGGTATTATAATTTCAATGTATCATGAATACTAATAGGGTGGGTATATTAAATGTTTTTATTAGTAAATTTCTAAATAATTTCATTTAATTTAAATTCATGAAGATTATTTTTATAGAATGTGATTATTAATTGAACCTATAAAATGATCAAAACATATAGATGATAATTAAAAAATTAATAAATAATTATTTTGAACATTAAATCCATATTAAAATAGAAATACAACATAATATAATCCAATTCTACTCCATACATAGTCTTAGAATATCCAATACAATGATTATGGAATATAACCATTGAAAATAAATTGAGTTATGAAATTCCATACCATTTTTATCACTTATTTCAATTTCACATGAATGAAATGACTGGAATTGAAACATAAAATATCATGAATTATTATAGAATTGTGACATGACATATGAATGGGTTAGTTTATAGATCATATAAATTAATTAAGGTGCATAACATTACAATAAACCTTAATGAATATATTTCGAGATAATGTTACTTAACCATAGTCCAATCATCATATACATCATTATATTCCTAAATAATTAAATTATTTGTGGGTATAAAAAATATTTAATGTATAATTATAAGGATTTCATGTGGTTTGGATGGACTAGATCAAAATCTACTGAGCTATTTCGTAAAAATTAAAATGTTAAACTAACTAGAGTTGCAAAAAAATCTTCAAAAGAACCTGACCATTCACATAGAAATCAAACTATATGTTTGACTACTCTACACCACACCACTACATTCCCCCATAAGAACAATTTATTTTTTATTATAGGGGCCAAATTTTAGTCCATGTAAATGAATTATTCACTATAAGGGCAAGGTTCTGTTTTCAACCCCAGCCATTGAAATTTCATTTGAGTGGGAAGTGTCGCCCATTCCTCTACACACACTCACAAAATTTTTTCCCTTTATTGGGTAAGATGTTATTTTTTTCCCACATAAATTTATTATCCTTTGGAGAGTGAGGAGTCCACCAACAATACAAAATCCATCACAGGTAGTGGTTTTTCATCTAACCAACTTGAGGGATTGGTTACATCAATGTCCTTATAAACTCCCCACATAGGGAATGATAAATGGGTGAATTTATTATGAAAGATAATGTGTGTGAGAAATTAATAGAGATATAGAAATAGAATTATTATGAGAAATATATTTCTATAATTAATATTTTAGCTCAAATTGGAAACTAATATAGGGAACAAGAATTGGTAGGCCTGGTAGAATAGAGTCTTTTTCAGACCAACGATACACATTGTAGATTCATTGGGGACCAATATTCTGTTATTAGAATGTAGATAAAATGTTTTTAAACCTCCATAACATAGATAGAAATGTATGTATCATGGGATCATTCAATCTAGGGATCCTTCCATGTAGTGTTCATCCTTATCTCGAACCCTCCATAAACTATTCAAACAACCCTCTCTGTCACCCTGTCCCATAAATTAGTATGACCTTATTGGTACAATACCAAAAATGTCAAGTCATGACCTCTTCCAAATCCAAGAGATATGTATGATAAATAAATATCAGAACACGAATGTCCCATCTTGATAATACATTATTATGGTAATTGTGGTCATACTGGTAACCAACCTAAAAAAGGAGGGTCCTCATTATGTTCTGAATCATACATTCCAATGGTAATAAGGATCCAAAACATAGTGGTAGTTTATAGAACATCCATTTTTAGAAAATTAGTTTGATTACATTATCTCCCATTTTATGAGGTATAATATTCTATCCTCTCCTCAACTTATCTGAAATTAGTAATAGGGTATCCTGATAGTAGTAAACTCTTAGTGTTTATTTTTTTCAACATCTATATAGGTGTATTAGTCAAAATAAATGATATCAAAATAAGATTGGTGGGATGAACTATATCCCATTCTCTCAATAATAAAATTACAATACTTATAAAAATAAAAGAGGATATGGGAACATCAATACCATTTCTCTCTCTCTCATAAAAACATCCTCATCCACCAGCAGATGAAAGAGTTTTCTGGTTTTCCATATCCTTATCTTATTGTTTCTCAATCCGAGTGAGACTAATGTGGGATTATAGGTCAATAAAAATACTGACATAACCAAAATCATAGATATGGTAATCCTATTCGGTATATTTTCCAACAATATTTAGTTATAAGGGCCTTCTATTCATTATAATCCCCAACCATATTTACCCATATGGGTCTCCTATTTGGTAAAATCCCCAACCATATCCACATAAGACACTCCTTTATAAGATTATTCGCCAACATTCCAAACAATATGGGATTTGATTTTTAGAAAATCATATTTTTAGGAATCCTTAATTATGTTCAAACCCCACACAACAAATTCAATCTTGTTATCTATGAACTATATCCCTAGTAGGGTTATATCCATCCTGGAAGGGCATTATTTCTGCTAGGCCATTTTCACCCCAATCCTTTTTGGGAAACATCACCACTAATATCATGTTATATCCCAGGAGACCACATCTCTTCCTGGTACATAGAGACCCTTCGACATAAGTCCCACACCATCCATGGGTAGACACATTTCACCAATATATCCTTTCTATAAAACATTATGTTTCACTACTATTTCCTCATCACATGAACATAAAAGTTATGATATATACTATTAAGTGTATGTAAACCACGTCGGTTCTTTTTCCATTAATGTGGATACATTGGAATCCCGTCTTCAGTTCCCCTTCTATACATGACAACAAATCTTGTCTCCCTAGATGATGTTAAATTTGTTAACATGAATTTGCATGTATAAAAACTAGCATCATTATAATAAATAAAATAAGAATCCCTAATCCATTCACAAAAGGGCACCATAAGTGGAGAACCATATATACATATAGATGTAAGCATCAATGAAGAACCATATGTACATACATATTATTTTAAAGTAATCACATACCCAATAATTTACTGTTAACATAGAAGAGACCTGGTCTATACATGGGATTTAGTAAAGGACTAAAAAATATGGCTTAAATATAAAATAGAGTCATGGAGTACGATATAATTCTCCCCATAAGGGTGCGATGAGCCCTACCTTCCATACTCTCAGCCCACATGCCTTTGATAGTCTCATCTGATAAATCCAAGTTTCTACCTCTTCTTATAAAGTAGACTCACATCAACTCAAAATGATCACTAGCACAAAAGAATACCGAAAGCAGAAACTTAACCCAACATGAATCCTTAACCTACATGTTTGTGTTCTCCAAATTACAGACCCCTTTTGTATTAAGTGAAAAAAACATGGATCCAAACTAATTAATTATTCATGTATTCCTTTATTGAGATTATTCTTTGATGGGGTATTGTTTTTTTATGTATTTCTGAAACTGTTGACAATAACTCCCTTTAGTCTAATCCAATGTAATACTATCAAACATCTACATCCTTTTCATATATTGTTGGGTACACATAAAACGAAAGGACCCTAACACCGTGCCAATATTATTAATTTTGGGTCTCAAACATGATCATTTGGGTGTACCATGTAAATTATACCATCCCCTAACTAGAGGCTTCTCAACAATCCCTTAACCTCATGAAGACACACTATTCATCCTCTCAATGATTCTTGGTGGGATAGAATCCAAAACAACCAGTTCAAACTTCAAACAACTTCATGACCCTATCGCACAAAATAGTAAGAAGTTCCTCTATTATGATAGGGATTCTGGTATAGAGGCCGTTGAAAACCTTATCATGATATAAAAAGGGTCCCACAAAAGCATTTATAGTAGTTGACACCGCCACCCATTCATAATATCCTAAAATATATAATATTAGGGGAGTGCCAATCTCATGAGTCTTGTCTATGCCACTCATGACTGATCAACTCGGACAACCCGCTGAGGGTAGTGACCATCCAATGTGGAACACAAACCTACCTCATTTCCCTCTAAATTATCCCACCAACCATATATAGTGGAAAATCACAAGAAATGGCACACACCTACTCTCACCCTCCATGATCAATAGTGGTTTTTAGTAATACCTAGAGAAATCAACTAGAAAATCACAACAATAAATAGGGTACGAACCTATATCTCTCCCTATTCCCTTGATTATTTATGCAATAACTGAGAAATAAATTGAGGACAAGAGTAGAAATACCCCATCTTATCTACTATATAATGGGAATATATTCTCATTCCAATTGATGGTGTAACTATTTATAAACTAGTAATAATTAAAGGAAAATTTGTCTATTTTTTCTCACATTCTCCATGGTTTGTAAGATATAACGGTCTCCCAAGAAGTGACTAGAAGTTAAGAACAAAACCCCACCACTGTATTTGATGTGACTCAGTGTGAAACTTTGACAGTCACCATGAACCAATCATATATTCCTTCTCACATAAAAGTTGATTGGGAATATCCACTGATTAATGGAAAACCTGATTGGGCCCAAGTCACTATTCCATCAAGAAGTCATCGGTCTATCTATGTGTCTACTCAAGGGTAGCGACATAACCCACCCAAAATTTTAGATACCTATTGAATATTATTGGAAGTGATAGGATAGTTATTCAAATAGTCATCGCATATGAAATTCTTCACCCACAAAAAATTATAGACAAATTTTTCATGGATAATTTAAAAAAAACTATTTATTTTTATGGGGTTTAATTAGAATACCAATAAATGTTATTATTTTAATGAAAATTTATTTATTTTAAATGTGGAATTAAAATGAAATATATATTTATATGATTGAATTTTGGTAATAAAAATAATATAATATTTATTTTACCTTTTTATCTGAACTATTTACAAGTGTTTAATATAGAAAAAATAGTGTCAAGATCAAGCTAGCCCTCCACAATATGGGATCCCTCAATATAGCGTGACAATAAGGGTCGGCCAACCAGACCACCCTCGAATGGGCCTGAAATAGATTATAGGATGTGCATGAGGCATCAATCCAATGAATTCATGGACAACGGGGGATCAAGACTATAAGTAATAGAAAGTGGGTGAAGCCTGTATGGGCCTAATGTTGTGTAGCCCATAAGTGGTATGTGTGTCTTGTGTGTGTGTGTGAATATGGAAGACCATCCCTGTTTTGATCTTCTGATATAGGGATGGAAAAAAATTCAATTAAAATTGTCACCTCTCCTCACTGTGGATTCTATGTGGGACATAATCATGATAGTATATTTCATTTTTTAATCCAAAATCCATCATTACAAACTCTTCCCACTCACTCGTGCTCAGCTATAACATACACTATTCTTTTCCGTAGCTCCACCACTCAATGTCACTAGTTGCATAAGAAAACACTAGAATCCACTATGGTCGATGTCTAAAAAACACTATCTTGATCCCTATCTCCATATAGATTATTGTGATCAGCATGAATCATCTCCTAAACTATTAGATGAGTCTATAAACACAATTTTTATCCATATCAAGCCACTATGAATTCTATAGGGGGTTGAGGGAAAACTATCATCCACTACCATGTATGCTCTCTTCCAATGTTTCACATCAACCAAATCACCACCTATAGCACACTTCCACACCATTCTACTAATTCAATTTAGATCCATAACTACTGTAAAATACAATAGTGGCTTGTGAGACATTTTTGATAAAATGGAAACTCTTGATCTGTCGTTGACCCAACAGCTCCTCATGATCCTCTGTTGACACACCAATGACTCATGAGCCCTTATTAGTTAAACATGTCTCATGATGTATATTTTATAAAAAAGTGCAACATGATCCATCATTGATTATTTTCCACAACTATATGTCACCATCTTCAAACACTGCATTTTACTAGAGGATCAACATATTTTACACCTTGAAACTCTACATGAGCTCTTGAGATTTCCATAAGCCCGCTATCAAAGATGTACCACTACTACCACAACCTACCATGCACACCATGAACATGAGCCATCTCCTATCCTATGTTGTTACCTACATGTTTTTCATCCATTATGAAATATTTAAACACTTAAAACCCATAGGTGTGTCTATGGAGATACCATAGTCCCCACAGGTAGGATTTAATAGGGATATTTGTTGAATCCTTGATGGAGGGCGAAGATATTATTCTTTTTTTCTATAAATAAACATCCTCGGCCACTACCAATGGGATTTTTCACAATCATATGATCAAGGAGTGAACAAAAACTACAACTATTGTTTTCACTATTTTCAATACATTAATTTCATTATGATTTTTTTGTGTTTTACCTAATCTTCCAACCTTTGTTCCTTTTAAATGGAGGTGTGGATGATTTTTCTGATTGGATGAAGGGGATGTGACCTGTTGTAATTTTGAATTAATATTTTTTTCAAATACATTGTTCTATTTAGGTTTAATAAATTATTCTTAATTTAATATTTCATTATTTTAATAGTATACCATTTCATTTTTATTTAAATTTTAATCATTATAAAATTTCATTGATAATGAAAATTATTCTCCCTCAAATATGTATTGGATTATATTTATTGGGAAATATACTCTCTGGATGGAAGTGTTTAGTGATAACTAAAACCTTATAGACGAAATAGTGAGCAAATATGATCATTTTGGGTACTCAATTCCAAATTTAGAATTTCCAAGGTCATCTGAGGGAGGCCAAATATTCTGTTCACCCAATGGAATTATAATCATATAACAAAGGAAACTGGGTGGAATATTTTCACTATCAATCAATTTTTATCAATTGTGGAAAAAGTTAAATGATTTTAATCCATTCATTAAAGTAATTAAAAAAAGATTAAATTTTAAAAGGGATATGATTGAATTAGAAATTATAATACAAACATAAAATTCAATCTCATTTATCTAATCAGATATTCAAAAAAACATTCCCTATTGGAATGTAAATTATTTATTGTTAATTAATTTAAATTTCTATTCCTGAAATCATGATGAAAAACACTACACATTGGAGACGACTTAGGTAATTACAACAACATCACCCTTATAGGGAATCAATTATATTTTTCCACACCATAGAACATTGAGGTTTCAAAGCACGAGACCATTTTTAGAAAGTAAGTGTTAAAATAGAACCCATAACATGCATGAATGGACCCTCCAATAAAGAAACATTAAATTTTGACCATGAGATAGAGAGAAAATTTATAGATAGGATTATTAATACTATCTATAAATTCACTTATATGAAATTATGATTTAAGAATTAATTAAAATGTTGATTGCACAATCTGAGCCAATATTTAAAGAAATTAACCCACAAAAGTCCCTAAGGTAAATTTTTTCACACATTTTTTCAATCAGAATAATCAGTAGGTTGTGAATTTTAAAAAAATAAATTTTTTCCAAATTTGATTCATTGCTTACCTATGTTCCATCTCATTCCATGAGAAGATATCAACCAACACATCTTTGTGTTTAGTAATGTCTGTTTGAGCATCAATCTAGGAGGAGTGGTGGTGGAAAAAGTAAAGTGGTGGAGATACCCCTACCTACTAATGGGATATTCTAAAGAATGCTTTTATGGCGTCCAAATTGGAGCGATTAATTATTAAATTATTTCCAAATATGTTTCATTTATAGAGTCTTCCCAGCCTCCCAAATCACCACATTAAGCATGTCGATCAATAAAATCATACAAGCTATTGGATAGACCCTCTCTAAATATTGGGAATAATTTTAAAACCATGTGTTCAAGATTTCATAACCATTCGGTGGAATATCATCACTTCATAGTTTTATTTTACCAAGAGGTGTTGGACAATGATATAATTATATTTTATGAATCATCTCAAATAGATTTTATTTAAAAATCAACCATGGATACTAAGAGGAATGTTTAAAAGATTTCTTAGAATTCACAATATTTTAAAACGACAAGTATAATCACTAGAGGTAATTGTGTCATAAAATCATGTGACTCAACAACCTTAACTGAACCTAAACTAGAATAGTTGACATGTCCTATATAAAAAAGTGTAATGAATCAATTGAATGGATATTATTCCCCACCTTAGATATGTGGTTTATGTTCATCATCCCATCACTTCTATGTTCAGTTTTTATAAGTACATGGTATGGATAGAAGTTATGATACAATCTAATAAAGACATATTAAATATATCCAACCATTGAGGGCTAGGAAATCTCAGTAGGTATATAGAGGTTCACAAAGTAATAATAGAGCCACATTCAAATATTAATTTCAGAATCCATCCCTTATCAAACATCTATAAAATAAAAAAATACAAAACTCAAGCCTTCTAACCATATCATATTCTAAAAAACACTGAATACAACCTTCATATAGTGTACCACCAATACAATAAAGGTATAACATAGATATCCAGGAACTAAAAATACAATAAATTATTTTTCTATGAAATTTTGGAATCACATGTATATAGTGTCAAAAAAACTCTGAAAAGTCCCAACATAATAAATCCCAAACCTTAAGTAATGGGTGATCATGATCATCATAAATAGTGTCAAAGATATCTAGTAACAAGAACCTAAGGAAACCCAAGATGACACAAAATAAGGTAAATATAGAAAGTATTCATATTTTTCAGATACTCCAAAAGTGACAACCACACCGCCTACACAATAGGGAATGAATTTAGAGGAAGAACACAGTACAAGATTTAGGATGGAGATAAAATAAAATATATTATAACGATAGAAAAGGGATAATAAATATAACCACCTTCCTTTCCGTAAAATATTTACAGAATCCAATGATTTTTGGTAATAGAAACTTCAAAATTATGTCTATTATTAATTTTAAAATGATTAATTTAATTTACCCTTCTTGTAAGGCATAAAAAAAAATTCCAAATATGAAAAAATCGTAATTGATATTTTTATAATGAGAATGTGGTTGTATAGGAATTAAATATTATACCTTAGGAGAAGTGTTTCATCTGCGATCAGACCAACATTATGAAAAAAATTTGATGTTGTGGGGACATTATCTATTCCCTACAATATTAGATTATAAAAATTTGATGAATTATTGACTTAACATAGTTATTTCAATAATTTAATGAATTAATATGTCTTTTAATCCATGAAATTAGGTAAAATAAATCAAACAACATATATTTTAAAGGATTACCTATAATATTTATTTGGGATGAAAATGGATGAAGATAATGCACCATAGATTTTACATATTAGATTCGGAAGGATATTACTATAGATGTCCAAAATGACCAATAATGTACATGAAAGAACCCTCAAAATTGTTTTAGGAGATAGTATGGTTGACTTCAATTGTGTTGATTCCAAGAAGAACCCTTCAAAAAAATATCCAATTGTTTCCATTATCCATGAAGAAGGTGTTGTAACCATAGAAGACTCAGGTATTCGTAGAGAATTTTCAACCTTATGAGATAATGTATATGCTGAAAACACAAAAGAACAAGTGAATACTCTAAAATCATGGATTTATTCTACAGAATAATTACTATCTAAATTTATTTATAATCTTCTAGGGGAACCTAATATGATACCCTTTGATAAGGAAGTCCTCATTAGAATTCAATATATTCTCTCTAAAGAACCAAGAATTATTGAACAAAAGCCTATCTAGTGTGACTTAAAATATGTGTATCTAATAGAAGGAGAAAAATATCAAGTGATAATCACTTCCAAAAAATCCCAAATAAATATAAAATTTTAATTCATCTTTTAAAAATAAACATTCAATCTATAGGGTAGATCATTGGAGAAATCCTTGTAATTAACCTTAAGTCTTGTTCCCATATAATTTTCCCATAGATAAACTATAGACTATTGATTCAACCATAAAAAAGACTTCACCCCAGCATATTTAATTTTTAAAAAAAATAGATTGAAAAATATTTAGAATACGTCTTAATTTATATGATTTATGATTCCCATTGGGATAGACCGATTCATTTGGATTCCATGAAAAATTGTTTGGAAATAGGGGCAAATAATATTAGTGAATTAATGCTTATTAGAGTATAAAAAAAATTTAGGATACACATTAACAAGAAAAAGTATAATTAAGTCATCCTAAAATTTCAGTTCACAATCCCATTCATAGAAAAAATGATTGAAATAATGGTAGGAAAGAAATGTTACTACTCTTTTGATGGATTTTGTAGTTATTTTTAGGTACCCATATGATTATAAGATCAATATAACATAATAATCATCTTTACTACAAAGACATTTCCATACACGAGGATTCTATTAGAATTATTTAATGCTCTATGTACCTTCCACTAGTGTATGGAATGAATTTTCAAAGATTGCATGGTATAATACTTGGAGGTATTTTTTGGATGAATTTACTTTTTTGGATAATTTTTTGATCATTTCATAGGGAAGCTAATAAATTTATGTCAAACCTACAAAGAGAAATATATTTGTTTGATCATTTAGAAGTGTCACCTTATGTTTGAAAAGGGGATTGTGTTAGGTCTAATTATTTTCCAATGACTCATTGAGGTCGATAAGTCTAATGTTCCTGTAATCAATTAACATCCATATAAAACATGTGGTATCCATATTAGATCATTTCTGGAACATTTAGAGTTTTACAAAGTATATGTCTAGAAATTTTGTAATATATACCCACACATATCAATGTTAATTTTATGACAATCCAATTATAATTTTAATGATGAATGGATGGAAGAATTTGATGAGAAGAAGTAATAGATTATTACCCCACCAAAGTAATCAATGAAGTCCAAAATTCATAATCTATTACTTGAGAATATTGGATGAAAATCAACTCAACTTCATAACTAAGGAAAAATAATTCCTTTATTTTATATTCTCCTTGCATAAATTTAGATATTATTTATAGGGAAAAATTTATTATATTTTATTATCATGCAATACTTAGGTACCAACTAAAGTGCGTAGATTCTAAACCAAGGCTGGTGATATGGATATTACTTGTTAAATTGGTAATACTAGAGATGAAGTACATAAAGGAAGATGAAAAAAGAACTATATCACCGTATTATACTCCTTAGGACTGCATAAATAGACATTATATAACTAATCTTGATCTTAGTAATCAAGGGTTTATCATTTGAATGTACCCTTCTTGAAATCCCTCATCATGGTAAGGGTTAATAAAACATTATCATGATATGAGATAAATAAAATATAATGGAAATGGGGAATAATACAATACTTGGTTACTGTTTTCGAGAAAATTCATGGAATGTGAAAATATGGAGATGTACGAATATCCTAAATAATCATAGTGTTTATTAGAGGTCATTGATCACAAGAATGTGAACAGTTAATGGAATGTTCAAGTCCTCAAATCCAAAAATCATTAATGAAATAAAACAATACCTAAATCATTAAATATAATGGAAATGAGATGAAATTTTTCTTAAGGATGAATTTCATAATGTAGAGGAATTATTTTACTATCAAATAATATATGGAAATATAACTAATTGATATGATTTTATTTTCTAATAACAATTGCATCCTTTTTTGTTCTTAATCATTTTACAATTTATCACTTACATCATGAAATGAATATCCTATGATGATATTTTTTTCTTGAGGTATTAATATTCACTATTAATAGATCATTAGATTAAAAATATAATGATATGTTTTTCTTTGATCATTGATTTTTATTATAATAAAATGGTCAGTACCTATTTTCCAACAGACATGACTCTTAATATGGTTTTGTAATGCATTAATCACTAAATCCTTGTCCAAATATTGACTTAAACCATTTCATAAATGGGAAACATATCACGACCCGTCCCACATGGACTTGATATGACTACACCAATCCCAACATCTATAAGCCAATGGTTGGTAACCACCACCTGAAGGATTTTCCCGAACAGGGAAGGCATTTCCCTAGAGATCTGTACACACTCAAAAAGGGAAACTGAAATAAAAAACCAACAAAAGAAATGTACAACCATGATATTAAAGTAAAACCATAGGTACATATGTAAATTGAATACATTGGGATTGAATAAAAGCCCTAGAAACTAAAAATAAAGTAAAAATTTGATGCATCTTCCCTGGAGCTCTACCTGGATGGTAGTAGGTGAATGTCTGAATGTCGAAGGAGAGGATCTCGAGTGGTCAAATTTTACCAAGCTCCACCATGTCCCGAACCTCGATGTTCTGCCCTAGAGCATTAGTAGTCTAAACCAGACACACACGTGCTGGTGGGGCCCTTATAGGGGTGAGTATAGAAACGTAGTAGGGGACCCTGTGACCCTTGAAGGTCTCATAGTAATACACCAAGGAAAAAATTACAATAAATACCACAATGGTAATATCACAAGCATGATTTCAATTTTGAAGCACAATGAAAAAGAGACAGATCACTCTAATGGTATAACGTCAAGGTTACTGGTATAGGGATGACTAGTCATAAAGCCAGATCATCTTATCTATAGTAACTCTACTGCTGACCCGTATATGTCACTGTATGTTGAACTGTATTGGTTACTAGTTGCTAACCTGTATTGGTCGATGTTGTGGACCTGTATTGGTTACTGGGGCTAACCCATATTGGTCTCTGGTTATGACGCGTATTGGTTGCTGGTGCTGACCAATAGTGGTTGTTGGTACAAAGGTAGGGATGATTAGTCATACAGTTAGATCATCCCTCACTATAGTTTTTGATGCTAACCTGTATTGGACTATCTTATTCTTCATATCACAACCGGCCACTTTATTCTCACATAAAGAATGCCTGATCTCTGGAATACTCTTCTCCTCAAGCCATTGGTCACATTTCAACCTATAGTAAGTCCCACAAAAATCACACCTAAGGTACTTCCCCATCATATGGGTCCCAACATGATAGATGGTGCGTTTATCGAATGCCCAGTCTGTGAGGTATTGGAACTATTGTAAAAAGGACCCAGTTGTACTAATGTCTAATCCAACTAAGTTATCATGTCATACTCCCTCAAAACTCACATCGAGTATCTCAAAAGAACCGCCTTGTCAGAAGTTTCCTTATACTATAGACGACACATTGATCGAATTCCTGGTCTATTAGTTACACCACTTTTAGTAAAATGAGGGTGATCACACATCGGTCTAGCCCAGCTCAGTCTGGACTTCCAAAATTTTCCAAAGGGACCAATTTTCAAAAGGGGTCCCAACACCACTGACGGTGTGTCCAACAGACATTTGGTTCGTCTGTTACGGGCATTCCATTATTCGAGGGTTGGTTGGGTGTCGACCTTGTCCGAGTCGACAAGGTCGGCCCGACGCAACTGGTCCCTATGTCAACCTGACCCTGCCAAGGTCCGACCCATTAAGGGTCAGCCCCGTTCACTGGGTTTGGCATATTGGGGTTGGCCCAGCTGGTTCGCGGGCCCGGGCCACGATTGGCCCAGCCTGCCGGGTGATGCTCGGCCCACCCGCACTGGCCTGCTGGGCCACAGGTCTGGCCCAGTCTGCCTAATGGCAGTCAATTTTTTCAACTGGCCTCGTGGACCTCAATACATTTCGTTCGGCTGGTGGGGAGCTTCTCTACCATGTGCAATGGTCATCTAGATGGCCACCTTGTCTCCAGCCGATGCGGTGCGGCGCAGGGCCGCACTGCCCCCTCTTTTTCCGCCGCCGGCGCTTGCGGGCACCAGCCGTCTCCCACACATCTCACTCGGGTTTACCATCTCTCGACACCACGATGCACGATGGTGCCCCACATTACCCCCCACATGCGGCCGATTTCCACAGGCCTCCCCCAGCCACCACCTACCACCACCGGCATGGCATGCCAATGGTTCTTTCTGTGGGCCACCAGACGTGCTATGATGGCCCGTTCATGGGGTCGTCTATGCCTAAGACTTTCCCAAACTGCTGCAATCATAGCATGACCCTATATCTCATGTTTTCATCAAAATTGAGGAAATACATCCCTAAAAAACACAATGTGAATGAAGAAGTGGAGGGTCTGGGCCTTGTTCGTTCATCTAGTTCCCTTCAAGTTAACAAGATAACCAGAGGGAGAATATTTATCTAACATTAAAGATTAGATAAACTCATTTCAAAAATGTTAAACTAAAATTGAACATAAAACCCCTACCTTGAGATCCATTTCAGTTTCATTGTTTCTGCGGGAGGAACGTCTATGTTAGATGGAGTAGTCAGTATTCATTTATCTCAGATCATTGCATCCCAAGCTTTCCTCATTAGTCATTGGATGTTACCGCAGAACTCCACCAGAGTTTCCTCACCAGAAGAAGCCGTGTCAAAACCCCAACATGATATCCATTTAAAAAAGAGGGAGAAATTTGAGTATCACATTGAATAATTAAATGATGATCCTACCTTCCCCTCCAGGTGGGTTCACGGTGGGGTTTTGGCATGGCTTCTTCAAAAAGACACTCGATTAGATAATTAAATAGAGCACGTTTGGTGGAACAAAAAAATAACCACCGGTGTGCCATGCCGGCAGTGGCCAGAGGAGGCCTACAGAAACTGTCCATAGGCGGTGGGAAGATGGTGTGCATTCGTGTGCCGTGGTGGCTAGAGGCGTCCAGTACGAGCTGGCCGTGAGAGAGAACGGTGACACCCATAGGTTCCCCCGGCAGTAGCAGCCTCGGCCATCGGGCCCTGGTAGGAGGGGTCAGCATGGCCCCACACAGTTCCACATTGGCTAGAGACCGGTCAGCCATCTGGCCCACCATTTCATGCGGTAGGGCAGCGCCCCACTGGCCGGAAAAAATGGTCCTGGGTCCGTGAGACAAACTGAAGAAACGGTCCACCATCAGACAAACCAGGGCAGTGCGAGTGGGAAAGTAAAACCATGTCCTTGGCCTATGATTCAGCGAGGCTAGTCCCAGTGAACCGGGATGACCCTACATGGTCTAGAACCGGGCAGGGTCGGGTAGACACTAGGACCCATTGCATCAGGCCAACCTGACCAAGTCGGATCATGCCCAGCCCTAACCGGCTCCCGAATAAATGAACACCCATAACTGAAAAACCAGGAGACTTTTTGACACATTTTTAGTGGCCTCGGGAATATTTTTGAGAATTAGTCCCTTGGGAATATTTTGGAGGGCCCAACTGAGTCGGTCCAGACCAAGCTGTGATCACTCCCATTTCACTGAAAGGGGTGTAACTAACAGACTGAGCATTTGATTGACGCACCGACATTGGTATAATGAAACTTGTGATAAGGTGGTCCTTTTTAAATACTCTAAGTGTGATTTGATGGAGTTTGACATGCGACTACGGGTAGATCAAACTTGAATCCAACCGAGCCCTTTTACAAAAGTACTCATATCTCACAGACCGAGTGTCTGATCGACACACTGTCTATCACGTTGTGATCCCTATGACTAGGTGGTCCCTTGGGTATTATTTTTTGTGACTTTTTACTGGTTGAAATATGACCGATTTATTGAGGTTTTGGGTATTTATAAGATTGAGCATTCTTCGTGAGGAAATCTAGCGGGTGGCTGTGACATGTAGAAGAATAGCGACCAATAAAAGTCATCATCAGAAACTCCAGAGTGGGATAATCTACTTGTATGACAAATCTGCCCTACCTCTGTACCAGTGGTCATATATGGTTCAGCACGAGCGACCCATACGGGTCAGCACCAGTGACCAGTACTGTTCAGCACCAGGGACCAATACTGGTCATCACCAGCCACCAATACAGGTCTGTATCGAGCGACCAATATGTGTCAGCATACAGTGACCTATAAGGACCAGTAGTAGAGTTTCTACGAATAGGATGATTTGGCTTTACGACTAGTCATCCCTATCCTAGAAACCTTTAAGTTATAAAATTATAGTGACCTATGTCTTTTGTTTTGTGCTTAATTATTTAGATCATTCTTGTGATATTAACTTCGTGGTATTTCTTATAATGTTTTCTTTTGTGGATTACTAAGAGTCCTTTGGGTGACTTTGGGTCCCCTACTGAGTTTTTATACTCACCCCTGCATGGGCTCTATGGACACGTCTGTGTCTAGTGTGGACTACTGATTCTCTAAGGATGTATTTGGAGATTTGGGACTTGGTGGAGCTTGGTACGACGAGAGCATTTGAGATCCTCTTCTTCGAAATTCATAAATATAGCTACTACCCTCCAGTTAGAGTTCTAGGGTAGATGTGAGAACTCATTACTTTCTTTTCAGTTTCTAGGGAATGAATTCAGGCCCACTATTTTTTGTTTACAATTGTACTTATTATTGTATATTAATCTCATGGTCATACCATACTTCTGTTGGTTGTTTACATTGGTCGCCCATTTAGAGTGTGTATAGATCTCTAAGGAAATTTCCTCTCTGTTCAAGAGAAGCCTTCAGGTGCTGGTCAACAACCCCTGACCTATGGAAGGCGGGCTTGGGGTAGTCATGTTCAAGCCCCATGGGATGGGTCGTGACAAAGTGGTATCAGATGGCAGTTGGTTTAAAAAAAACAAATAATATACTTTAAAAGCGGCAATGGTGTATAGTTTCATCAGTTGGGTTTTTAGTACAGGGGATCCAGTGTTGGTACGGCTATCAACATTTCCATAGACCTGGACCCTGATTTTTTTTCCATGTCAGTACATGAAACCAACGGTTGATAGTTTTTTGAAAAGTTTTTATGATCATTCTTGAGTCATCTCACTAGGTATAACATATTTACCATGGAACCTCTGTTTCATATAGGATTCCTCCATAATGACAGCCATCCAGGATTCTGGTTATAGATCATGATAGTGGACCATCGAGCTATGAGGCATCGGTATAGGGACCACTCATAGTGGTGGAACCTTAAGTTGGTGTACTTGTAGAACCACCACCCATTGACCAGCAGATGCTACCAGTGGATCATGCATGCCGGCTGAAAGCATTTCATGAGTTTTAGAGATAGAGGCCTCCAAGGTTTCATGGAAAGAAGGACCCATAGGCAATAGAGGACTAGATTGAGGAGGTTTCACAAGTCTATCTCTTAGTAGGGACACCCTCCAATAAGATAGTGATCATGGCCGCTAGCCTTCTTTAGGTTGTGATAGGACAATGGTAGAGCTCAACAATCCATGTGTATGAGGAGACAACCCTCATTTGGGTGACTTTGAGATCCTTTTTAGGGAAGAGTTCGTGCAGAGACACCACACTCGAGGTGTATTCAATAGCTACTGCATCTATTACAGGGTAGCTAGACTATGGCTTAGTACTTGTCAAGATTTACTGACCTCTCCTGAAACTCCACCGACATGTTACAGGACCCTTACTTCAGGGCCTAGACCATTGAACAGGGGCTCCGATGAGAGATTAGAGTTATGATAGTTTCCCTCAGCATCCTGACGCGGGCATGGATTCTATAGTGAGTTTTTCCTAAGGAGAGATTATTTTCCAAGAAGGCACCGATAGTGAGATCCCCTACCAGATGACCAGATGCAGAGTCATCTGTAGCTTCTAGTAGACAGATGACGTAGAAGCATAAGCTGGCTAGACCTTCCGGAGGGCATCCTCGGGACGCTGGGCTAGAGGTGCGAGGCATGAGAGGCTGAGGGATCCACTAACAAGGCATGATCTATTTTTCATATGGGGGATAATGTCACATAGCTCATGACTATCCAACTCCCTACGTATATGATTGTCATACGGTGGAGGGGCCACCGAGGCAGCAGCCGCGGCAAGCGCATGAGCATCAGCCAGGCGACGAACAAGGCATGGGAGTAGGACGTGCAGTGGGAGGTGGTCAGGGACACTAGGAACTACCACAACCACCCTCAGGAGGTCCACCAAGAGCTCAGGTAGCAGTTTGATGGGGACATGCCCATCTACAGGAATTAAAGGCTCATGATCCTGACGTCACCGATATGATACGAGGTATGATCTGTATCTTCTCTACTTTAGTAGTAGTTCTTATCAACCAAGGTGCTAGAAATTCATTTCTTTCTATGGAAATAGTTCGGGTGTCTGATATTCCATCTACAAATTTAGCTCAACTTTTGCATTTGGATACTCCTACGGGAGAAGATTCAGTGGTCACACATTGGTGCCGACGGTGTGATCATACTTTTTGAGGATAGAATTTTAGATGGGATCTTCTAGTAGCAGTATTGATGCCCTATGAGGCTATTCTAGGAATGGAATGGCTATCAGTATTTCAGGCACATATTCTCTTCTTGAGATGTATAGTGCGATGTACATGTAGATATAGAGGCCAGTTTTCTTTTTTGGTGATAAAGAAAACATAGAAGCATAGGATGGAATTGCACTCAGGTGGGTGCATCCGATTACATATCACCTGGGTTGCAAGACCCTCAACACAATGGATAAGGTGAGTCCACAATTCCAATTGGTGATGACGAGTATAAAAACATCTTTCCAGAATATGTTCCAAGACTACCTCCTCATAGAGAGGTAGACATAGGCACTGACATGTACCCAAGAATAGCCCTGATATCTACACTATCATATTGGATGGCTCCTGCAGAGCTTCGGGAGCAGAGGGTATAGTAGGAGTACTTACAAAATAATGGACTCATAAGGAATAGTGTTTCTCCAGGGAAAATGCGACAACTATTTACTTTTTTTAGATTCTAAGGATTATATTCTGACACACTGTTTTCAGTTTTCAGAAGTATTTGTTGATGTACTTTACTCTCATGGTTATACCTTACTTCTTTTGGTTTTTTACTTCAGTTTACCTTTTTGAGTGTGTATAGATCTCTATGTCAATGCCTTCCCTATTCAGGAAAATCCATCAGGTGATAGTCACCAACCCCTGGCCTGTGGAAGTCAGGCTTGGGGTAATCATGTCTAGGACCCATGGGACGGGTAATGACATAACATTATGACCCTTCCAAATGATTAGTATCCAAAACATTAGATATAAGGTCATAAACATTCAAAAATGAACTTACTGTTAATAACTCAAGAAACATTAAGTAGATCATAATCATCACAAGCCAAACATGTGAATAACTTTTTCATGTATTCTCATGAAACATCGTAATAACCTAAATTTCCATAAAACCTTATTGAAACATTCACTCTTCCATATTCCATAAAACGAAAATTGATTATTGGAAATTTTCCTAAAATACATAAAATGTTGTTAACTCCTTCAATAATAACATAAAATCCTTTTTCAACAAATCATTTATCAGTTCCAATGTAGTCAACACTATCTAATTTAATATATCCATATATATCATCCCTTTATCCCAACATCATTATCATGACATTATGAAAATATTAATGGTTATCTATCCTTAAATATTATTATTTTTGATAATGTCAACATACCACTGAATCACTTTTATTGGTCATATTTACCTTTCAACATATGCTTTGAATTCCTTGATGAAAAAATACTTATGTTCTGTCATTATATATTTCATAATTTTTATAACCTAGATATCATTGATAATATACACTAATGAAATAATTATTGTATCCAAATAGAATCATATTACTCTTTACACTTCAAATTTAATAATTGAATAATCACATTATCCATTAATTAATTTTTTGGTATATTTCCTTTACACCTAGGAAATTAATTTTTATAGTGCCTTATATTCTTTCGGGGGATGAATTTCACATTAAATGATTATTTCTTTCCCTTTTAATGTCAATCATGGTGGCCTTTTTCTCCACAAATGAAGAAAATTCATTTTTCTTTTAGCATATACCATGGTGTTTCCTTCCAAAATTATTATGTATTGGGAAACCTGTATTTCCCTTCTTCCTTATATCCACCTATTTCTAAAATTCCTTCCTCTTCCCATGCTTCCATTCCATGCCATAAAATTTAACGAATTCATTCCCTTTCATTTCAGAAAATTAACCTATGTCCTCATATGTTAAGAATTTATGTGAGACTAGTTCCCTTTGAATGATTTCCATGATCCTATTAAAAGAATGATCATTGGATTACATGCGTGGATGATGTTCACATTAATTATACAAGGTAAAAATTCTATAGGATAAAATAAACTATATTAAATTATAAAACTATGAAACATATTGTACGATAACTATACTACATAAATACATAACATAAATTTATTAAATATCACACAGTTACTCTTATAATAAGAAAAATGGTTTCATTGGGGTTACCCCTGTTTTGATATCCTTTAAACATTTTTTCAATGAAAATTAGAAAAATCATTAGCATATGTATGGGACTGTCAAAAAAGGTGTGTACTAGGGGCCACTGTTTTATAATAGGTGACAATTTGTTCAAGTGTAATGAGCCCTATTTGTAGTTATAACGTATGTCTGTTCTAGAACAACACCAACTTATAGTATCTATATATAGATCTATTTCTAGGAAATTCCACATTATTTATTCTATACCTAAATATTATTATTTTCTTATCCATTTATCCCCAGATTCTATCACAGGGTAATGACCCCTAATCAATGTTTTCATAAATCTTGTTCTCATTGATTCTATTGAAATTCCACTCGTATAAAATATAGTGACATAACGTTGATATCTTGATGAAGGTAGTTGATTTGGTGGATTTTTATAAGATTCAATAAATAATATCATGAAGGGAAAACTGTTTTTTGGCATCCTAACTAGATAAATAGATGCAAATCAAATTATATTTTTAATTATAAATGAAAATAAAAATTTCTATGACAATTTCAAAATTCCTCAGATTGTATCTGTAACACCCTGATATTTTATGAGAATTATTCTTTTTAATTTATTTTATGTCTTATGTTGTATTCTAAACCAAGATTATCTTGTGCTATACACAACAACGTATTAGCTTGTTGTATAGGCAACACTATTCTTGGATCACGTTACACACAATTTCAAGTTCGTTTGATAGAAGTTATTCTATGCAACATTGAGTGTGTGTGTGTGTGTATATGTATATTCAATGTATAAATGAAATATTTTTGTATTCTATTAAACATAACAAAAAATAAATCTTCCATTACATGCAACCCTAACTTGGCTTGCATTACACACAATCGCGACTAACCCCAATAGCATGTGTTGTACGCAATACCGTTCTTCTCTAAACAACGATATGTTATTAAAATATTATATAAACTTTCCATTATGAATAGTAATAACCACTTTTTGAAATTTTATAAATTTTATCTTTCAAGGTGGACTTCAATTTTATTTCAGTATATCGAAATTAGCCTAGGTTGAATTTTTGGTATTTTTCTAAAAACTTTCAATTTTTGATGAATAGGTAAAACACTGAGTTATTGGTTAAAACCGAATTTTTATTTAAATAATAATTTATTTTATGTAATTTATTTTTGGTCAAAATAGATACATAATACCTATATATGTTTAATGTACTTCATTGGAGTCATTTTATAATAATTTTAGACAAATAAAAATTTTATTGAACTTTTTACCGTCTTTTACCCACCTCCTATGAGAATTTGAAAATTTATAGAAAAAGTAATTTTACCACTTCTATGAGTGTAATTTCAAAAATCCAAGAGACATGGTTGATATCAGTAAGTAATATGTCGTTCAATAAGAAAATAATAATTTTTGGTGAATAGTAACTTTTTACTTTTATTTACAACTGTTAAAAGTAAATAGGGTAATTTAGGGTAAAAATGATATTACAATTTTCCTAAAACTTATCCTAACTCTATTGGATAAGTTTAACTCGACCAAAAACAACCTTAGGAATAAAATATGACACTTTAGGTCCACTTGGGTTAGATTAGGACACGTATTATTATTTTATTTAAAGAAGAGTTAAAAGAGTTAAAATCAATGTTTAATAACTAAATCATTTTTAAAATATGGTTATACATAAGATAAATTCAACTATGAATATTTTTTATACATTAGATAATTTAATTTATTTATGACACAATGATGATGTAGTAATTACCATTTTAATGAAATATTAACATAATTGATATTATAAATACCAAAATAAATGTAATTTGTGACTTTTTATGAATTAAACTAATTTTATAGATTAATATAACAAATTTGGTATGGTTATAAGAATCGTTTTTGAAGTAATAATGCTGTTATGAATTTAGAGAATATGAAATACCAAATAGTTTCAAAATTGACATAAAATAGTTTATAAAAACAATATTATATTCTTAATTTATATAATGGTCATAAAAACATAAAGTTCGGCCAAAAGACTTATATAATAATATGTATGACATTAATGAACTAATTGGGGTTCTATTGGTAGTTTATAGTATGTTTGTTAACCATATAGTTTTAGAATACAAGAAGACACGGTAAAAGTTAAATTATTTAACTTGGAGTTAAATCTAAATGATAATGTTAAAGTGGTAAACTAAGCTTGTATAAAACCTATTTTTTGAGATTATTTCGACCCATCCCCACACTAGACTTAGTATAAGTCACTTTTGAGAAATTATAAACCGAATATGAATTTATTAAAAAATAATATTTTATGTTTTCCTAAGGTGCCCCTCTCCTCCCTTATAAAAGGGCACCTCCTCCCTATAATATTTAATCAATTTTGAGAATTAATGCTCGGCCAAACCCTTCCAATTTCTATTCTTAACCTCTCTATTTATATCATAGAGGTTTTGTTCTTATCAAAATACAAACTCTAGTGCCCTAAGAGGAAGTTTAAAAGAGGCACGTCGAACAAGATGTATTCTACTCTACCGATTCCTTCAAGATTATTTAGTCTTCTACATACTCTTCTTTTTTTGTTTCAATATGAATTAATCACAACAGTATATCTAACATACTGATATGTTATTATAAATTTTAAACAACCCCATTTCACCTTCTATCCATCCTACGTAAAATGAAATCACTACGCGTGCGCACGTACGGAATACCGTCTCCAGGCCATGGTGTAATCTATTTTTCCACCACCACCTTACTTGGATGGGTATAATGGTGTAAAGAATAAATATATATGGTTATTATAACATAATACTGATTCTTAGATATTTTCTCACCACACCAATTCAATTCAATAATAATGGGAACAATATCATCGCTCGTGCATACGTATGGATTACCATCTCCACGACACGATGAGATTTATTTTCCATGTTAACCATTTAAGAATGATTATAAAGTATATATAATTAATAATAACGATATATATTAAATAATAATGCTATTTGATTTATGTATATATATATATCATCTAATAACTTCCATTCAAGTCAATATGGAAATGAAAACAATGTTCATGCGTACATACGACCTACCGTCTCCATGAACTGTGTGTTTCATTTCATTTATCTATCTATTATATATATAATGAATATAAATCATATATAAATCATTTTTACATTATGGAAGTATGTAAATCAGGATATATGTAATAATAATACCAATAACAACAAGTCCAAAAATGTACGATAAATGAAACGAATATTACCCAAAACATTGCTTTATCATGGAATTTGCAAATGAACGGGTAATATAATGTACTATGTGTATCATAAATGATATCATAAGAATGAATATGATTCTAGAATAAGTCAATGACATTATTTAAATCATTATACTATAGGTTAGGATACGTACAAATCATATCAGACCCAAGGTAATGGATAATTAATACAATCTCGTTCTTATCCAAGATTGTTTATTCGTAAGTATTTTCTGGGGTTATATTTTTCATTCCTGTCCATAAAAATGTTTTTCATAAATTGTTTAATATTATTCCATGTTTGTTTAATGACATGTTTACCCCTATTTGACTTTTACATTGTGTTATGGAAGGAATCATTCTTTTTTTTACCATACATGGTACTTTTTAATTTTTTCGATAAAAGTACAAGGAGAATATTTTTTTTAACTTACACAGCATGAATGGATTTTTACGGTTTTATAATGCCTTGTTTTGATGAATATTACTTTACAATATTACATGACTATTTTAAAAAAATCCTTTTTTTAAAAGTGCATGGCATTTTGTAAAATGAAAATGATTTTGAAGACAAAATGAAATTTTTCTCAAGAATTGATTTCAAGTGTTTTATCAACACCATTTTACACTTAATATGACATTATTTAATATGTGTATGTTTCAAGTATAATGTCTCAATTATTTAAATGGTTTGACTCCTCTTATGATGAAATAATATCCATTTGTTTTATATGGATTATGTTATGATGGGATGATATTTATGAAACCAATTTTATTCTTTGGGTTATGATGAATGATTTTTGTTTTTGTCGTTGCACACATATGAATGATTTCATTATGAGATGGGTGGAACATATATCTCCCTCCAATGGATTGGGTATAGATTTATATCTCATGAGATAGACATGGCTGAAAGGCATGATAATCTGGTTCAGTGATACAGGACTGGAACGAGGAGTGAACTTGATTCAGTATGGGACATTGTCCACCATGATGGTCTTGGTAACAATGCCTTGGATAATATAGAAATCATAAAATGTGCTTAATGGTTGCCAAAATTACATGTTTTATACTCCTGATATTTTATAATGGTTAATGTTCCTTTCTATTCTATGCCTTATGCACTTCCTTGATTTATGTCATTACTAATGATTTTGATGTTTTATGTTCATGTTCTTACGTTCAAATGTTTAGGTATAGTTTTATGTTCTCCATATATACCCTTACTGAGCATTTGAGCTCACCATTTTATGTTTTCTTTTCCCCAGGATATAATGAAAGATTTTAGGTAAGAAAACCCAAGGGGAAGATCTTTATGGGAGATTTTGAAGATCATTCACCATGATTAGAATATTATGTTCTGAGTTTCCAAAGACACTTAACTAATACAGTCTTTGGGCGTCTGTTTTTGTCATGTATTAAGTATTTCACAAAAGTAATTTAATGTCCATGTATGTCAAGATTTGGGTATCTATAGTTGGTATCAGAGAAAAGATTTATTTAACCTTTGGAATCTAGGATTTGAAAACATTCGTGGAATCCCTAGAGAAATTTATAATGTATGTCTGGGGATGTCTCTAAGGTTAAGTATACTTATAGGTTATAGTCCTATAATTACGGTAAAGATCTTAGAATTAAACCTAAGATGTTATATATTGATGGTTACTCCCCCTTTATTATGTTGTTTTCCAAGAATGATTTTCCC
This sequence comes from Viscum album, assembly GCA_963277665.1. NCBI lineage: Eukaryota > Viridiplantae > Streptophyta > Magnoliopsida > Santalales > Viscaceae > Viscum > Viscum album. The sequence continues at coordinate 113,093,063 of OY728151.1, forward strand.
CTCATGCTATTATTTTTGGGTCTTAGAAAATGGCTTGAAATAGGATGATTCTTGATAATGGAGGATATGATGGACAATGGAATGATATTCTTCATGAGAAACCAAATGAAACAGGATTTTTATGGACAAACATCATTATTATGCCTAATCATAAATCACATAATTTGATCAACAATCTCATATTTAGTAAGTATCCGGACTCAGAAAATAAGTGAAACATGTTGTTTCGTGATGATCATATAGGAAAGAAAGTTCAATTCCCCTCATGCAAATCAAATCTGAAGAGGCATCAGGGAGAATGCTTCAAAGAAACTGGAAGATGCTCTGGGTGTGGAAAAGAACGACACAAAGCCAGAAATTGTAATGGAAAAGGTTTAGTTAACACCATGGAAAAGGATACTGGTATTTCTAAGACATCAATAACAGTTAAATGTTTTAAATGTGGAATTTACTGCATTATACAAAGTAATTCCATAAGAGAAAGTCTCATGATGAAAATCATCATGGTCGTATGGGTAGTATTTTTATTGATGATGATGAAGAGACAACAAATGATATGTGAGATGAAAGAATTGTTGAAGCTCAGTCAATGGTTTAAGAAATTAGTGGAAGGATTTATTTTTATCAAGAGTTATGTTGTATTAGTATTGGTAATATGGAATAAAGACACATCTAAGGATTGTTACACTATTGTTTTTTCTAAAGTATTTAAAAGTATATGTTGAATTGTACCAGTAACCATGAAAGGTTATTCAGATATTTTTGGAAAGCACCTAATATGAGCATAATGAAGCGATAAGGAGATAATGAAATGTTTTATAGTATTAATGAGCTCATGATTGATATAAGGAAAAATTGATATCATAGTTTGCGTATATAGAATTTTTGGGATTTTGGTATGTGGAAAGTGTTACATTTGACATCATTCATGTTTTCACGAAGGTTCTATAGTAATTTATGTTTCAAGAGAATACGTGAATAAGGTATTCACATGTTTGGAATGTGATCAACAAGATATATCTTATGATATTTGGGGGATAAATGATGGTATTAACGTGATTGTTATGTGACCTTTCCATTAAGCGTTTTCTATATATTATGAGATTAGACAGATGTATTTTGGATAAGTCTAAATATTGGAATGGATTAAGTTGAGAATCAGATAATATTTTTAAGGCTAGAAATCTTTTTCGATTTTATTTCTAGAATGTTATAATAGTAAAGTTTAAGAAAAGGGACAACCTACAGAACGGGCGACAACCCATCATGTCGGACAATGATGTGAGAATCAAACCCACAACCAAAGTGCGACATGCCTTTATCATCTACTGCTGGCCTACAAGAAGTCCCTGGTTAGTATAATTTTGTTTTAATTTATTAGGTTCTATGATATATGATGTATATGTCCATTTTAGGAACCATATATGATTAATCTCACCATAGATAGACTTATTTATATTTAAAAACATTTGCTAACCTTTTTTTTGAGATGGATGGAATGATCTATCATTCTATCTCATGTTCTGCTAACCCTTCACAAATGAAAAATTCAACTTCATTTCTTTAAGAGATGAAGTGGATATTGTTCATGGAATTACCAATGGGGAGATTATACCAAAATCAATTAAGTATTTCTTCTAATTCCAATTTTTTTCAACTTTAGTGATATGATCTTGAAAACAAAAAACTTTGTCCTAGATGGTACCTTAGATCATCACAAATTTATGGCTTTGTGATTGTTGGCTTTTTAATAGCCATGTTCTCTACCAATCTCTATCAGAACATGACAGTTAGATTTCTCTTCCATATCAATATTTTCACCTATGTTCCCCTATGTGGAAACTGAGTGAGGAGTTAATTTGGGTAACCATTATGTTTCATACTTTAATTTCTAAAATTATTTTTTGGTATTCCTTTTTACGATGTGGGTTTATAAGAAATAAACTTTCATATAGTAAACGATTTATAACCCCGATGAATTTCGAGGGAGATATTCATTTTAAGGGGGGTAGAATGTAACACCCTGAGAATTTATGAGAAGTATTATTTTAAATTTATTTGATTTCTTGGGTTGTATGCTTCAAAAATATTATCTTGCGCTATACGTAACACCGTATTAGCTGTTAGTATACGCAACACTATTCTTATATTGTTTTACACACTATTTCAAGTTCGTTTGATAGAAGTTATTTTACGCAACATTGAGTGTGTATATATTTATATATATATATATATATTCAATGTATAAATGAAATAAAGTATGATTATATTATACGTAACAACAAAGGAATCTTCCAATACACGCAACCCTAAATTAGCTTGCATTACATGCACTCGCGACCTTCCCCGATAGCTTTTATTGTACACAATACCGAGTTTCACTAAACACTGGTATGTTATTAAGATATTATATAAACTAGCCATTATGAATATGAAAACCGAATATTTTAAATTTTATAAATTTTTTCTTTCAAAATGGACTTCATTTTTTGATTAGGAATATTGAAATTAGCCTCACGTGATTTTTTGGTATTTTTGTGAAAACATTCAATTTTCGATGAATAGTTAAAACACTAAGTTATTGGTTAAAACCGACTTTTTTATTTAAATACTAATTTATTTTATATAAATTTATATTAGGTCAAAATAGATTCTTAATACCTATATAATTTCAATTTAATTCATTAGAGTAATTTTATAATAATTTTAGATATATAAATTTTTTTTTGAACTTTTTACCGTTTTTACCCACCTCCTAGGAGAATTTGAAAATTTACATAAAACATAATATTACCACTTCTATGATTGTAATTTCAAAAATCCGAGAGACGCGGTTGATATCAGTAAGTAATATGAGGTTCAATAAAATAAAAAGAATTTTTGTTGAATAGTGACTTTCTACTTTTATTTACCACAGTTCACAGTATATATGGTAATTTAGGGTAAAAATGATATTATAATTACCCTAACAGTTGTCTTAAATCTATTAGATAATTTTATTTCGACCAAAAATAGCTTTAGGAATAATATATCACCCTTTACGTCCACATGGAGTAGATTAGGACACTTATTATTATTTTATTTAATGAATAGTTAAAAGAGTTAAAATCAATTTTTAAAAACTAAAAGATTTTAATATAGGGTTATACATAAGATAAATTCGACTATAAATATTAATTATAATGATGAAAATATTTACTACATAATGGTATTTTATTTATATTTTTTAGAGATTAAATAATTAAATTTATTTATGACACAATGATGATGCACTAATTACCTTATTAATGAAATATAACCATAATTTATATTATAAATACCAAAATAAATTTAATTTTAGTCGTTTTATGAATTAAACTAATTTTCTAGGTTAATATAAAAAATTAGGGCTGGATAGATAAATTTTTTTGAAGTAAAAATGATGTTATGAATTTAGAGAAAACAAAATACCAAATAGTGTCAAAATTGACATAAAAGAGTTTTTAAAACAATTATTATATTATTAATTGATATAATGGTCTTAAAAATCTAAGGTTTGGCCAAAATACTTATATAATAATATATATGACATTAATGAACTAATTGGGGTTCGATTATCATTTTATAGTAAGTTTATTAACCATATAGTGTAAGAATACAAGAAGACATGGTAAAAGTTAAATTATTTAACATAGAGTTATATCTAAATGATATGGTTAAAATGGTAACCTAAACTTGTCTAAAACCTATTAGTTGAGAAGATTTCGACCCATACCCACCCAAGCCTCTAAATAAGTCACTTTGAAGCAATTATAAACCGAATATGAATTTATTATAAAATAATATTTTAAGTTTTTTCAAAGGTGCCCCTCACCTCCCTTATAAAAGGGCACCTCCTCCATTCCTCTTTACACAATTTTGAGGCTTCAAACTCGGCAAAACCCTATAAATTTCTCTTCTCAACCTCTTTATTTGTATCATAGAGGTTTTTTTCTTCTCAAAAGGCCAACTCTAGTGCCCTAAGAAGAAGTTTGAAAGAGGCGCGTCGAAGAAGAGGTAATCTCTTATACCGATTCTTTCAAGTTTCATTATTCATCTACATCCTCTCCATTAGTTTTTTCATTATGAAGTTATAACATAAGTATAACTAACATATTGATATGTTATTATAAATATGAAAAAAACCCTATTTCACCTTTTATCCATCCTATATAAAATGAAATCACCGCGTGTGCGTACGTATGGAATACGGTCTCCATGCCGTGGTGTAATCTGTTTTTCCACCACAACCCTACTTGGATGGGTATAATGGTGTAATTAATAAAAATATATGGTTATTATAAAATCATACTGATTCTGAGATATTATATCATCCAATCCAATTCCATTAAATAATAACAGAAACGATATCATCGCTCGTGAGTACGTACGGATTACCGTCTCCACAACGCGATGTGATTCATTCTCCATTTTAACAATTCAAGAGTTATTATAAAGTATATATAATGAATAATAATGATATATATGACATAATAATGATACTGTATTTATGTATATATATATATATATATATTTCATCTACTTACTTCCATTCAAGTCAATAAGGAAAGGAAAATAGCGTTCATGTGTACGTACGGCCTATTGTCTCCATGATGGTGTGTTTCACTTCATTTATCTATCTATTATATATATATACTGAATATAAATTATATATAAATCATGTTTTACATTCTGGAAGTAAGTAAATCATGATATAAGTAATAATAATATGAATAACAACAAGTCCAAACACGTACGATAAATGAAATGAATATTACACAAAACATTGCTTTAACGTGGAATTGACAAACGAACGGGTAATATGAATACCTAAGTGAATCCTAAATGATATCATAAGAATGACTATTATTCTGGAATAAGTCAATGACATTATTTAAATCATTATACAGGAGGTTCAGATATGTACAAAGCATATCAGACCTAAGGTAAGGGATAATTATTCCAATCTCATTCTTATCTGATATTGTTTATTCGTATGTATTTAATGGGGTTATATTTTTCATCCATGTCCATAATTTTTTCTCCATAAAGTGTTTAATATTCTTCCATGCATGTATAAATTCAGGTTTACCCCTCTTTGACTTTTACTTTTTGTTCTGTAAAGAATCTTTTGTTTGTTTAGCATACAAGGTAATTTTTTAATTTTCCGTTAAAAGTACGAGGATAATGTCTTCTTAAATTATACGGCTTGAATAGATTTTTATAGTTTCATAACACCTTATTTTCATGAATCTTACTCTCTACGACTTCATGACTATTTAAAAAAAATATTTTTCATTTAAAACTGCAAGGCATTTTGTGAAAATAAAATGATTTTGAAGAAGAAATGATATTATCCTCAAGAATTCATTTCAAGTGTTTTATCAAAACCATTTTCCATCTAAGATGACATTATTTCATATGTGTATGTTTCATGTATAATGTCTCTATTATTTACATGGTTTGATTCATCTTATGATGATATTATATCCATTTGTTTTATATAGATTATGTTATGATGGGATGATGTTTATGAAACCCATTTTATTCTTTGGGTTATGATGAATGATTTATGTTTATGTTGTAGCACACGTAATAATGATTTCATTATGAGATGGTTGGAACCTATATCTCCCTACAATGCAATGGGTAAAGATTTATATCTCATGATATAGTCATGGATGGAACAGAAAGTTAATCTGGTTCAGTGATACATTACTCGAACGAGGAGTGAACTCGATTCAGTAAGGGTCTTTGTCTACTATGATGGTCTTGGGAACAATTCCTTGGCTACTATGGAAATCATTACATGTACTTAATGGTTTCCACAATTACATGTTTTATGCCCACTCTATTTTATCATGGTTAATGTTCCGTTTTGATCTATGCCTTATGAACTACCATGATTTTTGTCATTCCTCATGATTTTGATGTTTTGTGGTCATATTATTACATTCAAATGTTTAGGGATTGTTTTATGTTTTCTATGATTACTCTTACTGAGCATTTGAGCTCACCCTTTTTATGTTTTCTTTTCCCCTGGATATAAAGAAATTTTTTATGTAAGAAAACCAAAGGGGAAGATCATTATGGGAGTTGATGAAGATATTTCACCATGATTAGAAGATTATGTTCCGAGTTTCCAAAGACACTAACCTAATACAATCTTTGGGAATATGTTTTTTCAAGTATTAAGTATTCCTAGAAAGTAATGTAATGTCCATGAACGTCAAGATTTGGGTCTCTACAATATCCTTATATATCAATGAACAAAATTCCTCACATCCTAGGGAAAATAAAACAAATGAACTGGGTGATACTAGATGTTTAATATGGGTAAGTGTACAATAGAAGCTATTAAAAAATAATTTATAAATAATTTTTCATGTTAAATAACTAGAAATAATTTCATTTATCCATAACTAGTGCATAATATGGTAGGAAGGAATGAAGATTAAATAATGAAAAATAAATAATCACATGAATATGAAACATAACCATGAATATTAAGTCTAATAATCACATGGAATTTTAATAATTGAATTAATAATGTAGGATCAGATAATAATTGACATGTAACACTGACTAGTGAGGTTTTTTCCCAATACATCTAATACCATTGACGCCATGTTCACAAACATAAATTTAAATTGGTTAAGATTCAGAAAAAGTCAATCTTGTTTTCACATGATACCAACCAAATTGAGGGGATATAGCAGGCCTTAACCATTAATTACTAAGGCCAATGAAAACTTAATATGAATAGGGTGAAACATAATTCACATAAACAATCTTATTTAAACTAGAATATTAAAAGTAAATACTTTACCAATCAATATGAAAAATCATAAACCATCCAGAGTAAAGAAAATTGTATCAATATAGTACATCCCCATTTAATGAAATCGTAAATCATCCATAAATTTAATGATAGTATTAATCAAACATATAACCACTAGACTAAGAGTAAGGGGTTGTCAACATTAACAATTAGAAATACCGTAAAAAGATCATTATGAACATAAATGAGTTAAATACCCCTTATATAATGAAAAACCACATTTAAACTAAAATATATAGAAACAATTTTTAATATAACCATCAAAACATATAAATTAATCATTAAATTATTTTGTGGTCATGATGACAAGAATTTACATTCATGTCGAGAATGTCAGAACAAATATTTCATTCACAATTTTAGTAAAATAAAAACCAGTTATTTTATGAAATAGAGAAGAATATTTTATTCATGAAAAATTAAAAACAAAAAATGGGTAAAATTTTATTTAATAATTCATTTTTAAAAGGTTTTGAAATGATTTTTTTAGAAAAATTGGTTATACAAGAAAACTGAATTACGAACAAGGAGGGAAATGATGTTTTATTTTTTCAAAATTATTTTCTCAATTTTTTTTAACTATAAATGATTGTAAAAAAATAAAATTATTGTATAATAATATCATGAACTACCATATATGAATAAAACTAAATGGGTTTATTTGGAAATGGTCAAATTATTCATTTCAAAGGAAATTCAAACTAAATGGTCTTGATTTGAATGAGACTGTAAAATAAACCCTTATAGTGACCATAATATTCAACTGATAATTAAAAAATTAAACTATTATATATATAAACTATAAATACAAATATAAAATGTTGAAATACATAATAATATATTTAAATTTCATTTCACATAAATTCATAGAATATCAACGATGATGAAGAAGTAATATAATCGATGAGAAGAAATCAACTAATGAAATACTATACCACTTGGTAACTGTTAAGTAAAACATAAATGGTTGAAATTTTTCAAATTAAAACATCAAATACCATAAATATATAAGTAATCATGATATAACATGAAAAATGTTTAAATTATACTTCAGATAAAGGATATTATTTCTATAACATTATAATATACCTCAATGAATGGAAAATGAGTTGATGTCCCACACCTTGAGTCCCACTCATCATGTATGTTCTTTATATTCCAAAATAAAAATATTTATTTAATTTTTAAATTTAATAATATCCCTTATCATGTTTTTTATTAATATTAGTTTTATTAATACCATGATATTTGTTATTATATAATAAGTTATGTTTACATAAGTTGTTTTGATGCTATTTATATTATGTGTAAAAATGACTTTGTAGGGTTTACAATGTCCAACAAGGTGATTATATGAATACCTAAAGAATAATAATCACGATATTACTATCATAATTTTTCTTCAATTATTCTCTCAATATATACCATGATATATTATTTTTAATAATGAACTACATTACATTCATTGAAATGGTTGGTCGTAGGTAGGCATGAGTAACATTTGCATTCTTTAATGATCATTATGTATATAAGTTACGAAATATTTTATCTTACATGAATAATAATATTATTATATATTGAATATTATCTCATAAAATATACCTATAAATACTAATCTTTTAGAATTGTGATGAAATGATATTCGCATCTCTTCATAAAGGTTGTTTTCTACAAATAGACAAACGCCATTATCATTTTCCGATGTAGGCATGAAAATGACATATTATCATTTCAAAATGATAAATATTTCATTAATATCATAATTAATTCATATATATCACATATATTATTAGAATTATATTTTTACACATTTATTTAAATAATTAGTGAAAGATGAATCACATCACGACATAGGGCTGTAGTTCCCCATACACATAAGCGATGTTATCATATCTCCAATGGAATGGTAAGGAAAAAATTTCTATATGTGTTATTATTTCTCAATAGTTATAATTATGTTATAAATATCATATATATATATATATGTATACTTTATATCCATAATAATACCCAACCATTATAAGTTGAAATAGAATACCGAAGGACATCGGTATGTGAGGCGATAGTCCTCCATCCACAAGAATGGAGATTTTATAATCCATTTTATAGAAGTAGGAATCGTAGTTGAACATTACATTATCATAAAAAAATTTAGTATATGGAATCTAATGTGATTTTTATATCAACATTGTTTAATAATAAATTATGTATTTTGAGGAATGAAATAAAAAAAGGATCAATGATGAATGTTACCTCTTCTTCGTGTATCCGGCTTAGGATTGCAAAAAAACATTTTCTAGGTTGGATTTTTTCCAAACATAAGGCTTCATTGTTTAAAATATGTAAGTTGGAAATTTATATCCGATGGTATTTTCTTTTCCAAAAGGGTTTTATTGTATGAATAAAAAGTAATATGGGGTGGCTTTTATAAGTGAGGTGAGTTGAATACATGTAATATTTTAATATAAAAAGGTGTACCCACATTTTTCACATTCCAAATCATCCAAAATTGAATAATTTAGTAATTTTTAAATATTAATATTTATATTTTTCATGAAATTATATTTTAGGTTATTTTTTATTTCTCATTTTATCCCAAATAGGTTTTATTTAACGCCTATTAAATCCATTTTTACCATAAGCATGATAATTTTTTTGTATATTCAGTTTTAATATCTATAAAAAACTAATGTCACTATATAAGATAATATAATTAGTTCTTATTAAATATCTATAATAAATTTCTTCAAATTTTATTCACATAATTTTAAAAATATAATATGAAATTAATCCCATCAACTCAATGAGAAATCATGTTTTCAAAGACAAAATCATTAAAATTATACAAAGATTTTATATAAAAAATCATTATTAAAATGAATAAAATGAATAAAATGAAATGAATATGATAAATGGATATATAATTTATATTAATTTACATTGATCCCATTAAAAAATATATTAATTTTTTTAAAAAATTTAAATAAAATGGAATTATTCAAGTAAAATTCTATATTTTAACAATTCACCGAAAATGCAGTTTTTTAGAAAAAAATCACCCTAAGATAATTTTGAAATTTTAATTTTAAAAATGAATTTAATTTCTAAAAATAATCATTATAATGGTGGTAAAACAAATTTTTTTATTATGTATGAAAAACACGACTAATGTGTATTTTAAAAAAACATTTTTTTACTAAATCTTTTACTTTTAAATATTTATTAATTAATTTCTTATAAATATGTCACCATAAATTTTCTAATTTATTTATTAATATTAATTACCTTTAAAATTACATAATGGTTTTAAATTACATGTTTAAATAATATTTCAATATAATATTTTTTAATACCGTGTTTACAAACAGCACCTTATCTTGAAGAGATTGAATTTAGATTTAAAAATACATATTATAAAATATCAGGATTCTATATTTTCGTAAAATCTTGGTTTTTTGTTTCATACATTCTATCATAAATGAGGTTAAAATTTTATAACCTCATGTTGTCATAGTTCCAGTCCGTCTAAATTTTGAGGTATGATTTTAGTAGTCTATACATTCATTTCTACTTCATTGGAAACGGGTTCCTTCCAATTATTCATATCATGTTTTTTATTAGGTAAGCATGGTTTTGAGACCAAATAATTTTATAGATTTTTGAATCTAGATTAATGTTTTGGATAATTATTAGATTGTGTGTTCATATACAAAGAGGGCCCCCTTACGATAGTTATATATAATTTCCATTGAAAATATATTTCCTTAAGATTATATACTTTGACATAATCCTTGAATGGAATTTGTAATTTTATATCATGCCCATATTTACTATTATCACTAAAGGGTTTAATTATTTTTCATTTTATGGATGTAGCAATATTCACAAGCATTAATGGGATATCTTGAAAAGATAATATGGACCAGAGCATTATGGGTTCGGTAGGGTGTAAGCCTAGATTTGTAGTATTCTTCTAAATTATCATAGAACATGTGTAATAGTTTTACATCCATTTGTGGACATTTTCATGGATATATTCAATGTTTAATTTTATATACAACCTCCAATGATGTAAGGTTGATTTTACAACTCATCTTATTTCAATACTAGCATTTGTATCTATTCTTCCCTATAATATTTATCTTATTGAGCTTCAATACCATAATAGATGATTTGAGGACCTACATTCCATGTTGTTTATTTGGCCTAGTAATACTCATGAGGGTCCACCATTAATTTTCCCTAAGAAGGTAGATGGGACCCTCATTCTATATCTGGATTACTGAAGGTTGAATCAATTTACCCTTAAGAACTAGTACCACTTCCACATGTAAGTGATCTCACTGACTGTCTTTGTCGATATATTTTATTTTCATAGATTAATTCACAATTGGTCAATCACTATGATTGAGTTAGTAATTTATTTATGATGAATAATGATTTACAAATCATATATGGCCTCTATGAGTATTTGTTAATGACATTAGATCTCTCAAACATTCCAAATAACATTATATCTTGATTAGTTGGGTTTTCTACCCATTCATGGACTCCATCTTGGTAGTTGGGGTGGATGATATATTGATTTATTTCAAAATAAGATAAAGTGATGAAAAATACTTAGAAGTCGTCTAAAATATAATGATATATCACTAACTATATTCTAGTAAAAAATTTCAACTACTATATTGGCATAGGTCACTTTAATGGTCACATTAGCTACAAAAAAGAGGTATATGTTCACCTAATGAATATTAGGGTTCTAATTTTCCATGATCATCTAATGAATGTAATTTATATTCCTTTTTTAGGCTATAGATTTTTTATTTCTATTTTATTCAGAATTTCTCATGCCTTGTTGCACCACTTAAAGGTTTTACCAATAATGATGTTAAAATTACATGGCCATATGTGTATGAGAAATCCTTTAACGAGATGAATAGAAAGAAAACCATGATCAGAATCCAAAATTTTCTAGATATGAGTAAAATATATACATTATATTATGATGCATCTTGTTTTGGGCCAGGAGATATTCTAATATGTGGGTAACAAGACATGGAATACAGGTCTCACTAGTTTATGCGACACTATCAAAATTACCCAAAGCCTGATCTCACGTTAGTAGTCGTGGTTCATGTATTATGTTATTAGAGACACTAATTTTGCGGAGATTGGTTCATAGAATTCAATAATCATAAAATTAAAAAATACGTAAACAAAAATAATCATTAAAACCCATAAAATTAGGATAGGTTGAATACCTATATTTTTTTCTACTTTGAGCTATGTAATACACTTTAGAGAGGAAATTTGGTGAAACATTATCTTACACAGAAGTCTAAAAAAGTATTTTATGAATCTAGTGGAGGGTGGATGTTGATGTATATATTTTCCAAGATTAATTTATAGGTTAATGGGAATCACATATATTGTGTACTCGTGCGTCTATTGGAAACATCTTCATTTTTGGATAAAGTGAATATGAGTTGGATTTATGATCCTAATGGATTGGTCTTATGCGAATGTGTTTTAGGATAGGATCCACTTTTTGGATGGGTCCTAGAATATTATATGATCATTAATATTCATGGATTTTTATATGTTTTGATTGATGTGTGAGAGGATTTTCTGTTAGATTATCATTACTCAAAATGGAATGTGATGTCTGATTACATATATATACCCTAACATAGTCTTCTAATCATGGTTCATTGGTTTTAATAATCATATTACTTCCTTTTTTTTTAAACAGTGTTCAACCTTTTTATAAGTGAAAGTAGAACATGAGTGTTTTATGTGGCTTTTGTTTTGGTTGCCCTATCATTTGTGGAATTGGGTTGAAATCCATAAAAATTTTGTGATTGGTTAATCGAAATTTCCTGGTGATGGTGATGATTTTTGGTTTATCATGCATTGGATAAAAAAGGTCACCTACTTCTTCCCAATTAAGGATTCTTTCTCATTGGATGATATAAGGAATATTTACATATGAGATGTTATACACCGATAGGGAGTTTGACGATCCATCGAATCGAATATATTAGCTTTTATATCATGATGATATTGGAAGCCATTATAAATGGATCTATGTTTATATATTCTTATGAAAACAAACTACCATTGATAGACTGATGGTCACTTTTTGTGCACCATACTAATGTTGTAGGGCATCCTTATAGAATTAATCCTTGAATTAATAGGTTATTTGGAAAAAGAATACCTTGTTTTAAATTTAAATACAATAAAATTTTCCAATAAACATATTTAGATAGATCATTATGAGGATCTACAAAACATGATGTGTCAATATCCTATGTCTTGGTTAGAGGAAGGGGTGTCAATGCTACTATGGATGCATCTTGTTTTGGATTCATTGGAGAAAGTACAACTTCTTTGGATTCATATGGGTGTTTCTTAGTCTATCATGAAGTCTTATTCCAATCTTCATCATTTACCCATATAATTTGAGTGAGGATATTAGGTCATATTTCACGTTACACATAGATTAGGTAATTTATATTTTATTATTCAAGGTAATACATTACTTAGATTCATTGGAAATTTTATATTTTGGAGAGGTTTACACTAGTGTCTTATTTGGTCACACATCCATATAGATACAGTTCTATGAATTATTTCATCCATGTCTCTTAGTTGTGTCATATCTCTTCAGACATTTCTGATGACTGTTATCGTAATGATGTTGAGATGGATGATGATTCTTATTTTTATTAGTGTCTCCTTTTAATTATAGGTCAATACACAAAGGATCTCTAATGAAGGTTAGTTCCTCTCACTCGGGTGATATTAATGTATGGCCATGTACATAACGAAACGTAGGGGAAAGAGGCTGATATACATTCTCATTTGGTGCAGTTATTCTAAACTAAAAATCAACTACCACTAAGGAATCTCGATGAAGAGTTATTTTATGGATGGTACATTGTAAGATCTAGGGTTTAAATGGAGATATATACCCTTGTAAATGTTTTTAATCCTCTTATTGTATCTTTGTAATGGTAATTAAATGAATTATAAAGGGTTTGGTTGTATTCGAAGAATTTTCGGATCCTGGAGCTCTAGTCTTTATATAACTATAGTGAGGTACATAGTTTGCGAGCTTGTTGTACATTCCATTTGACTCAACCGTGTATCACAAAGAGGTGGATCACAGTTTTTTTAACCATGTGTGGGAGGTATCTAGATCTTAAAAAACTATAAAAACTTATATGTTTTTCTCAAAAATTTGTGCATGGTTTCACTAAATTGTAAACCAAGACATAGGATTGGGGATAGCTTTGGTAGTATGGGTGTAATGAAGTCAAATGATTCATCGAACCATGAAGAAAAACCCGGTTCCTCTAAAACCATATTTGATTTTATAGTTCTTCCTTCATTATTAAATATTAATTTCCGTCTTACTCATTTCATTCATGTATCATCCCACTATAAGTGAAATCCTCTCCAACTTTTCCTGTATTTGATCTATCTCATCCATAAAATCTCATAATAGATGGTCTTTCATCACGTTGGACCCCACTTGGTAAGATAATCAATCTCCAAGATTCATTTATTAGTTTATCTCTATATCATTAATATTATTTCCATATATGCACATAGTCATTATTTTCATGATTTTATATAGTTTCCCGAATATATCTCAATATAGAATGAATTTAAAAATAATATTGGTTTAATGTTCATCATCAGAGATAAGGTGGGTTGTATAATATCATTCCCTAAATGTCATCACCTTTATATCTTGTTTCATTGTGCTACACACCAGACCATTCACTCATCTAATCCTAAATGTAAAACTAATTAAATAAATTACTAGTTAAATGAATTATCTTGTTCTTTCCCCTAAATTGCATTAGTGGAGGTTGTTCAACTCAACTCCAACAACACCCTTTTTTCTAAAACATTTATTCTTTGATTGATACAAATTGTTAAAAGGATTAGACAAAGATTTGGGTGATCTTATTAAATGTAATATCATTATCCCTTGATTATGTAGAAGAAATTATTATTAGTGGGTTTAGATTCTATTATTTTCATTAAATGTCTAAATGAATTAAAAAAATATTTAATGGTATGATCATTCCACATGGAAAATTTTCTCTTTATACAGTATGCATGAGTTGTACCATATAACTGAAATAAATAACAATAAATAAGTAAATTGTAAAATAAAAATGATATATACCTAGCCCATGTAAAATTTTAATGTTTATCCCTGGGTGATACTAATGTTATGATACTGAATTCCTTGGAAGGGAACACCAGATAAATTGAATTAAAGAAATTATAAATGAATTATAACTTTTTAGGTGAGATAATTGTATTCATACATAGTACACCAAACATTAGATAATCATGAATATGGGTTTTTATTATGGAATGGGGGATTCATGGGTTTACCTATTTAATTATTTTGATGATATTTATGGTTAAATGAAGTTATACCCCTCCTTGGATAACCCATGGTTTTAAATTTGGGATGAAATGAACATGTCTATGATATAGTTGGATAATATTTTGCCTACCCTGAATCCTAGATTACTTAAATGGATCTCCTTGAATGAGTAATAATATAAACTGATTAAATTAATCATCTTCCTAGTCAAAAACCATAAATGGATTCACTCAGTGACATATGTTTTTAAAGGACATAAATATATATATATATATTTGGGTTTAAATATGGTATCTAACACCTAAATTCTACTAGAATTAATAATCCTTCATGTAATATCCTTGTGTAGGGATTCCATAATTGTGTTCTATAGGTCCTAAACCTATTTAGGAAAATTATATTAACCTAGAGACATTCATTATTTGGACAAAGAGGGAAGTATTTTTTAGGTATCCCACAAGGAACCTAAGATGTCATAGGTGTTATTTATTTTGTTTTGTGAAAATATGTCTTCCAAAATAATACCTCATTATATATTCATACACAGTATAACATTATACACATATGGGGGTGGCCAAATTATTTTATCTTACACCATGTTCAGGCCACCCATTGGCACCGTGATAGACTTTATATATGTAGGTATGGGGAAGGGAATGAGACTAGCTATGAGAATTTCATTTTCTGTACTATGACGGAGTACTAGAGAAGATTATTGAGGAATTGATCCTAATTCTATTAGATTTTACCTATTGTTCTATCTATATATTTTGTGTATTTTTTGTATTGTGTTATATTACTTCTCCCAATTTCTATACAACATCATGACATCATAATTTTTTTTATGAAACTGTCCATTATCATGTTGATTATTATTATATAATTATGATTTAATTTTAAAACTATTTATTGTATTATTTATATTATTTTCTATTATGTTATGTAGCACTATGATCTACTCTGATAAGGATAGAATAGTGTCCAACCAATCCATCGTAGACCCTAACTACTTGTCAGTTGTCTCTAGAACATTGGTTGGCATTCTTGTGGCCTTGTGGCCAAAAGGTCTAATTACTAGTTTGTGAATTGGACTGAGGATATCAAATACAATTAATAATTTTTTTAAAAAAATATCCATTTTTAATATTAACTCATCTTAAATATTTATCATGAAAATGTAATAACATTTCTTGTTTTACCATTGTAGTTCCATTTATATCTTTACTAATAATGTTATTCAAATATATTTTTTGTTTCATTTTCATTTGTCATAGTGTGTAAAACAAGATATAATAATAAAACACGTTTTTAAGAGTTTTATAACATTTTTTCATTAAAATATGTTTTCTTAAACCCTTAATTTCCAGAGGGACAATGAAGATAATTTTTAATGTACCAATGTTAGAATAACTTATTAATTATCCATTTCATCTTATTATATCAACTCCAAACCCACCCTATACATAGTAATATAGTGTCTTTAATATCGGTAGAATTGTAATTTTATATTATATTAGTTGAATAAATCATATTAATTCCATTCAAGACACTTATAAAATAAAATAACAATTATTGAGCATTGTGAAAACTATAGACCCCATGAAGTAAAAAATTTAACTTTTCAACTTGATTTTAATTATTTAACAAATCAACATAAACTATTATCCCATGAAATAAATAAATTTAACATATATAATTATTATTCTATTATGATGATATTATATGATTTAAGAACCAGACTGACCAATCAATATATTGTGTGTTTCGGTTTGGGTTGGTTTATCCACTTATATAAACAATACTATAAAACTATATCATATATGAATATGATAAAAAATATTAATTTTATTATAGAATAAAATGAAAATTATTATTTTTTGGGTTTCTGGATATGTTTTATTATATTTTTAACATATTATCCGTCTATCATCAATGATTGCTAAAATTTTTATATAAGCCATCGCTGCCAAAATTCTCTAAAAAATATAAGAAATAATTCTATTAAATATACATATAATATGTTAATTAATTAACTATATTAAATAAACTATTGGTGAATAAAATTAATAAAAAGTATTCTCACAAAAATAATTTACTTATTCAGGGAGTTAGGCACATGTACAGAATGAATCAGGAATATGGAAAGAGTTTCATGTCTCTAATGTTATCCCCCTGAGTCGTAATAATTATTATCCAATGTTTTTTATTTTAAAATGTTTATATAATTCCACTTTAAAATATTTTACAATTATCCAATAATTATTGATTGTATTTAGATTATTATTAGAAATTATATACTTGAATGGGGTTTTACTAAAAAAGTCTCATAGTTTATATAGAGGTATTTTTTCTAAAAATATAATTTCTTAAGGTATGTTTGATATTTAAAAATTTAATCCTTTTTAAAAATAATTCATTACCCAATTTACTTGAATTTTAATAAATATATTGCATCCCATCATTTCTTTATACCCATTTATGGGTCACTGTATGTCATGTTATTTTGCTCTTATGATATCATTAATGTACATGTTTTGGTTTACTGAACTCCATTTTCTAAGTTAAAATGATTCATATTCGACATAATTCATATATGATTAGTTTCCTTCAACCTAATGTTTTATTTAACTGTACATCATCTTAATATCTGGTGGAAAATGACCATTTAACTCAAATCTTTTACCCTGAAATAATTTCTTTCTCTAAACTATACCATTATTCAAAATAATTCCAATCATCTTTAATAATATTTTCCACACTTACTCCAAAATTTCAATCAAATTAATAATATAAGTATTAATTGAAAAAAAGTAGTTATTATCTCATGGTACCATTATATTTCAATTGTTTTATTTTAAATTATTGGTTTTGTCACTATTTTTATTATGTCTATTTCAAATAAATATAATTAAAAATATTTTAAACTGTTTTCTATTATTTCAATTCAAATAATTAAAATTAAACAAACATTTCATTTTATAAAAATAAATTCCTTTTAAGAGAAAATAATGTAATTTTAGTTTTCAAATAAAAAAAATTACAAATAAACATTTTAAAATAAATTTCCAAAGGATCCATAACATTATCACTTTTATGCCTATGTAAAAAATTGATCTAATAAATTTTCATTTCTATTTTCATATGTTTGAGTAGATCATTCACTGAATATTTTTTATATATTAACCTATTTCCCAAAAAATCACAGTTTCCAAAATAAAATTATTTTTCTTTTAGTCTTATAAAATTTTTCTTTTAAATTTATTTTAAATGATCAGGGATACTTCTTAAATACTGTGTTATTTTTAATAAATTTCCAAAATTGTTTGTCATCTATGTCTGTATACATTAATAGGACATATTATTTATTATGATAGTATTTAAATGTAACCATACACCTTCTTTATTTTTATGAGTTATCTAAGGATACTTTTTATTAAAGATATGATCAATCATTTCATTTATCATTCTATCCACCTTCTACAAATTAGAAAACAATTATTCCAATGCCTTAGATTTGTTAAAAGTCTATATATCCTTACATTAATTTATTTTTTATCACCCATATACATTATATTGATTAATTATAGAAAAGTATTGACATAAATATATACTCTTTACATTTATGATGAAAATACCATATGCTTTAATTTTATTTAATGATGTTTTTCAAAAAACTGAATATTTATGAAAACCAATTTATTTTCAGATATTTTTTTTTTTGATTTTGATTAGTTTTTTATATGAATTAATTTGAAAATGATATGAAGCCAAATTTCTTACATGCGTTAATTATGATTTTAGGAATAAAACACATGTTATTTCCATGGGTTATTTAAGATGTGTTGAATGAGACCCATTCCCTTTATATGGATTATTTTTAATACAAATAATGATTGATTTTATATGGTGAACGTATGTAATTATAAATGAAGAGTAGTTTTCCAGATCCCCCAACAATGAATTTATCAAAATTTTATCTCACACTATATAATTTATTCATTATTATGGTGCACTTTCACCTAAGCAAGGGAACTGATAGCGTGGATCATAAAATAATTTCTCTCTACAGTAATGTTTATGCCATATTTCTTATATGTTCTATATTTTTATAATATTTTTTCATTTCATATATCCTGAATTTAAGGTTTAATATACTAATTCTTATTACATATTTGGATGATTTTAAATATTCTTATCCTAAGCGCTCATAGTCTGAATCATGAAAATAATATTTCCTAAACTAATGGGTCTTTCAAAAATGGAATGATATTCATAATTATTATGTAAAAAAGTCATGGTGTGTCTCATGAAAGTAATTTTACCTATATAAATATTAGGATAACATTTATAAGTCATCTATATATTGCCTTATCATTGATATTTTTTATTTATAATTTATTACAAACTCTTTTGATTCATAATATATATTGTATGCCTGGATTTATTGCCTATGTTTCTTTAATGTTTATGTAGTTGATTATATAATATGGGAATACATGAATGGATTCTTTCATATAGTTTTCTTAGTGAAACATATTCACTATATTTTTAAAATATGTTTACAATGTAATAGGACCTTAATGAAACTTATATATAAGGCTATATAAGTTATGTTGGATTATTTTTAGATGTATTAATAATGTGAATTTTTTGATGTTTTAGATTGTATAATCTCACTTGATATCAATGTTAATTTAAATAAATTAATTTTTTCCTAAAACCAAACATAGGAGTGTGGGTATGGAGAACCTATCTTAAAAATAAAACCAGTCGTATTGGGATAATCTCATTACATCAATGGTTGTTCAGTCGACCATTCATGAATGTGTTATTCATTTTGTGAAATAAGGAAGTATGAAACATCCATTAAAATATTGGAATAGGTGTTGAATCTGGGTTTCTTTAGGTTTTACAGGGGAGATATAAAATGTGAGGGTAATTCCTTTGAACTATGGTGAATTATCAATTAATGTATTGGATGAGCTCTAAACATCCATTCTCAGTACCTTCACACAATGGTGATGGTCAACAATATTTTGAAACATCTTAAATTTATACAAATTTTTAGTGTATTTAGTTTTTTCAATTATTTGTGACTTTGTATCAGTATTTTACTGAGTCTATCCTAGTTATTTTGAGTGTATTCATACCACGATTAGAATTAGATAGATTTTTCTCCATAAATCGAGGTTAGGATTCATTTTTTCCATCTTTTATTTCATTCCCTACAACATAATCCTTCACTATGCCCTGTTTGGTACTTCCTACAAATATACTGGTAGATAAAAACCATATAAATCATGTAATATTTAAAGGTATTAATCTATGTTTCCTGTATTTTTCTATCTTATATATTTATTATTGATCTCCATCTTCATAAAGGTATCTATATTATGTATTTTTGTGGTTTTTCTTTTTATTATTGAATTTTTTAATGGAAAATTGTGGTTAGATCATCAGTTAGATACCATCATGTTTTGTAGTGGTTGATGTTTAGTTATATTATCCATTTATAGTTTTATAATTATATTATATTGATGTATGGGATTTAATAGTTTTTTATTTTTTAATGTTTAATTGTGGGATTAACTTCTTAATTTTTTTGATGGGTATGTTCTTGGAATTTTCCAAAAAAAATATAATAATATCATATTAATTAATTAACAAATGATGTTATATCATGTCATGTTCTAATATTTTAATTGTGATATTGGTTCGTGAAATTTTTAAGAGAGTGTGATTATTTACTACAGTGATTATTAATGCTTCCATGTCATAATCCAAAATTCTAAAAAAAGTTAAAAAAAATATTTATTTTATATTCTAATTGATAATGAATGAGGAATTCATTTTTTTCTCCCATCATAATGCTTAAATTTATAAAGAGTTAATTTCAACATATTATTTTTTAAATTATTTCTACTATTACTTTCTAATATTTTTGGACATAGTGGATTTTAAAACATATTCAAATTATTTTTATTTAATTTTCATGGTAATGAAATATAAGTATTTTGAGAATTAAAACTAGTTTTAAACTGTGTTTGTTCTCTTATTTACATAACATGCATCCATTAATTAAATTAGTATTAATGTTTTATTAAAAAAAATTCAGTTGAATGATTGATTTTCTAAAACAAATATATATGTATATATATGAATATATATATATATATATATATATATGTATATTAAAATATAAGCCCATTTCAATGATCTATATGGGATCCTAGTAGAATGTGTTCTCAACGAAACGTGGAGCTATTGTGAAATATTTTTGTTAGCGGTGAATTTTGGTTGATGGTGTGATAATATGGGTGGTTTGGAAAGGTGTTCCAGAAGATGTTGAAATGGTTGGATCGAGTTAGATGCCTATATTGGTCATTATATTCTAATTTATTATTTTATTTCATATTAGATTAGAAATGCACGATTACATAATGTATTAATTATTTTATTACCTATTATTGAGATATTAATAATCAATTAAATAATTTATGAGTGGTATTCTTTATAAAACATAAAGATTATAATGGTATTTTAATTATTGGAAACCATGAATTGGCCAAATGATTAGTGGAAGTCATTGAAATTTATGAATATATTACCAGAAATATATAAACATATTTGTTATTTGATATTGATTTTTGGTTATCATATGAGATGTTATTTTACACTTGAGTATTGAGTTGGATAGTTACCATGTAATGGTTTTTAATATAATATTAATTATATTCGTTTATTTTTTATGATACACCTATCGAAAAAGATAGCTTGAATGAATCACATATTTATTAATTGGTTTTATTTTTTTCTAAACATCTATGTTCATAATGATATAAATGTTTTAATAATCCCCTTAGTAGACTATATTTTCTTAAAATAGTATATTATAAATCCACACCGAGGATATTGTGTCATATAATCATAGTACATGTACTCTTGTGGGTTATAGTGGCTTGGGGGCCTAATATACAAGAATATATTTGTCATAAAAGCTTTTGTTTATAGTGTATACATGTATCCATTCTAAAATGGATATTTGTATTACATATCTTTTAATAAATGGGCTTTTATGGATCTAAGTCTTGTAATTTAATTATGTGGAACTTTTTATCCTGTGATTGCATGTATGTGTATGTAAATTATATAGGGGTTGAGAGAAATAAGATATAAATTTTAAGGTTTTACTAGAACTAGTTATATTTAAAAGTGGAAGTATGGAACCATTACATATATCTATTCATACAACATTATGTTACATATTATTTCAATTTCTTGGTGGGTAAGGCATAGTGATGAATGGAATATAATTGACCCGATTTATGTAAAAAAACATAATTTAACTTTTTATTTTGTAACATCCTAAGTAATTAATGAATAAGAGATATTCTTATCTATGTTTATTTATGAATTAAATAGTGTTTTAGAGGCTTAAAATGAGAATAAATCCAATCTTAAGCATTGAATACTCTAATATTTTTAAAAGATTGTTTTACCACCTTTTGATGGAGAACCATTTTTAAATCTAACTTTTGACAGTTTTATAAGAAATATTTGTCAAAATAAATTTATTCTTTATTATTGGGACATTGGAATTTACTTTGGATAAATTTCTGGTATTTTTCTCATAATGTTCAATTTTTAATGAATAGTGAAAAGTGTTGTATTTTAATTAAAAAAATATTTTTAATCTAATTTATTTATACAGGTAAATTACCTTTTTAACTAATTTTAAAGTGAAATTAGAATATATTATTACCATTTATTCAAATGGTGGTCATTGGAATTATTATAACTTTGAGATTTTACATAAACGGGTGTCAATTTTTGATAGATATTGTTTCTTAAAAACTCGCTATTTGATTTGACAACGGGATTTAATTATAAGATTAAATAATGAAACTTCTATGTTTTGAATTTGGTAAAATATAAATCATTTTTTAATTCGGAATATCAAATATAGCTTACGGTGAATTTTTGGTATTTTTCTGAAAAATCATAATTTTTTATGAATAGTGAAACCACAAAGTGGTAGTTACAAAAACTGATTTTTCGTATAAATGGAACTTTACCACTTCTATGATTTGAATTTAAAAAATCTAACATAAATGATTTTAATTGTTAATTAAAATGTGGTTCAATGTGATGAAAATAATTTTTGTTGAAAAGTAACGTTTATCTTTTATTAATCGCGATTAAAGGTAATTAGTGTGATTTATGGTAAAAATGATATTATAATAAAATTAAAATATCTTGACACTTATCCTAACCCTATTGGATGAGTAATGGACTACCAAGACAAAAAATCGGTAGATTTGTGGGACGCCATGGAGCCACTTGGGTAAGATAATGACATAAATGCCTTTTATTTAAAGTAAAAGTAAAAATGACACAAACATGTATTGTTTTACTAAAAAAAATTTACACGGGGTTATACAAGTTATATTTTTGACTCTAAATGTTAATTGGAAATATAAAAAGATTTTATACATCATATAATTTTTTTATAATTTTTAGACATTAAATAAATTATATTATTTATGAAATCATGATGATGCAGCGATTACCTCATTATTTAACGATTTAAAAAAATAAGAAGATAATGTAAAACTTAAGACCTAAACATGTCAAAAACCTATTGGATGGGTGTATGTAGAACTATTATCACATTATCCTCGAAATACATCAATGTGGGTCCTTTAAAATCTGAAACTCATTTGAAAATAAAGTAACATTTTAAACATTTCCAAGAGTGACCCTCATCTCCTCTTATAAAAGGCCCCCACCTCTACCTCCTTACCCACAACACTCAAGCCTTTGGCTTGGCCAAGATCTACTCATTTTGTCTCTCCAAATCCTTCTCCTCATCCTAGAAGCCTTACCATAGGTAGTAAGCTCTTCAAGAAACCATTTTGGTTCAAACCAAAGGGAGTTACCCGAATCAAAGGTAAAGTCTTTTCTAATGCTCTTTTGTTTTATTTTACATCTCCAACCCCCTAAAATCTTTTTATTCATTTATTTTGTAACAACACCAGTATCATCCATATACTAGAATGTTTTTATAATAATTAATCGAGCTACACTTACACACACCTACATCTAATGGTTAATGAGCATACTGTTTCCGTGGATGGCGAATTTCTGCCTCACGAAACGATGAATGTTCAATATTCTTCTAACACCTTCAAAGGTGGCCATTAAGATTTCACTATATATATATATATATATGATATATAATATGTTTATGTTTTCTTTAAGCTTCTGTATTTTTCATTTAAGATATACCTTTATGGTTTCCATTTTGGGTAAAAGCAATATCTTCATTATAGGAAGTGCGGACTACCGCCCCCTCAAAGTGATTTGATTCGTTAATGCCATACGTCATATGTATAATGGATAAAGTTAATGATATTATATATGATATTATAATGTAATTATAATACATATTTATGTCATTATGATTTCATTCCATTAAATACGAAATAGAAATGAAAGTAGCATTCATGCATATGTACGGCTTACCGTCTCCATGAACGGTGCATTTCATTTATTACCACTAAATGTTATGTAATATTATAAATGCATGTATATAATGGATATATATGATATATATTGTATCTACATAATGAATATAATTCTGGATATAATGGATATTTTACCCCATGAACAAACTTGTAAATATAAAGAGTTTATTTTTGACTCAAGTACCAATGATCGTTAAAAAGACCATTATTAACTTAAATAATTACATATTGTTCATTACATGGTAATAAGTGATATAAAAGGAATAATGAACTTGAAAAAGGTTCTTAAGAAATTAGAAATTAACTCATGATTATTATTCAGGAGATTAAATAACGATCGAGTCAAGTCGGACCCGAGGTGAGGGACTTCGTCTCAATCTCCATTCATTGAGGCATATTTTGTTTTATACAAAACTTTCTTTTATACAGTGTATAAACCCCTTTGAATTTTACTCTTATTAAAAAGGAATATTTTTATATTCGAAGCGTTTTACTAAAAGAAAAAAGGAATGTTTTTTTGTCATACATATGCGGTGATAACAACTTCTCCGCCACCGTGACAATTATTTGAGCTTCGTCTTCCTCTACAAGCCATAACTTTTTTAAAATGAAAAATAAATACCGTGTTTTACTTTTCTTTTATTCTGGTATGGAAAATGGTTTTCATAATATTTTTATATCAATGTTTTTCATTTATATCTTGTGATTGAAAAGTGCAAATGTTATGTGTCCTATATGCATGTTTTATGTGATATGATTATGATACGGTTCTTGGGCATTGTTATGAAGATGGGTGGTTCCATGATAAACTAAGGGTGGGTGAGCCTGATATTGTTCTCCAATGCATTGGGTAACACGAAGGAGTTAAACGTTATGGTTTCTCCAAAGAGATTTAGGGAATATTCTATGATGGGTATTCCAAACGTAACCATGAGGGTTACTCCCTACGTAAGAATGTAATGAATGTCTCAAGTTAACTGTTATGTCTTATGATTTCTATGATTTATTCATGATTTGATGAGGTATGTTGATGTGATTATGTTTTATGGGTAAAGTATGGTTTCATTTATTCTTATGTATATATGTACTCATGTTTTCGTTCCATATTTTTATATCCCTTACTGAGCTTTTTATGCTCATCCCATGTTTTTGAAAGGTTTTTTCCCAGGTCAAGGGAAAGGTACATGATATGATGATAGTGTCAAGGAAGTGTCAGGAAAGAATCCATGTTTTATTTTAAATATGTTTCCGTTGATTGGAAAAAATGAATATTGTCTTTTATGTAACCACTTTGTTTAAATGTGGAATGTAATTCGTGTTTTATGATCTAATTATCCCAAACTCTAAACCTGAAAAGATCCTCAATGTGTAATATTGTAATAACTGAAGATTAGGTATGGTTTAAGGATGGGGCCTTATAATTGGTATCAGAGGTCCGTTTGGATAACTTTAGGAGTTAGAATTATATGAAATGATTATCCAAAAAAATTTATGTTCAAATTGAAATGATATATCATTTGAAGAATACCATGTTGCTTCATCTAAGACATGTTTGTTCAGAATGGTTTTCCATAGAGGAAACAGGGAAGCAGTGCAAGGAAGGAATACATAAGGAAATGACATTTCGAATCAGCATCCTGAGATGGTCAGAATTGGAACTGAAGAGTTTGTGGCAGTAATGGTGCAGTTTACTCAAGCTATAAATGGTGGTGGAATACAAGCACGAGATCAGCCAGATCAACCGCAGAGGAACATGTCAGTGGTGGAACATTTCATGAGGCGACATCCCCCATCATTAAGAGGATCATCCGACCCTGTGCTAGCTGAAGGGTGGATTAATGCACTAGAAAATATTTTCGATGTCATGGGTTGTTCAGACAATCAAAAGGATAGTCATTCTATTTACCGTTTTGAGGGTGAAGCAAATCAGTGGTGGTCGATGGTTAAAAATATTAGGTATTCTGATAAGATTGATGCTCTCGACTGGGATGAATTCAAAGGTATGATTATTGAGAAGTGTTTTTGGAACACCCCAAGATTTCATAGTGTGTTATTTCTTCAAAATAATTCAATAACTTGCACTACACGAAAAACCGAGTTCACGCGCACCATGATTTACCAAAAAAAGCTATTAAAAAGAGGTTATGAATAGTATTAACTAAATTTTAAACTTTATATAATCCTTATAATTTTAGAATCCATATTATGAGTTTCTTAGACATAATTCATTTTCAGTATTGCACTTTTACCATCATTTAATAGTGAACCCTTTTTATATACAATATTTTAAACTTTTTGAATAAATGGGGACATCAAAAAAATTTAAAATGAATCATCCCAAGCTTCCACGGTACGCTTTCCTTTGAATAATACAGTAGCGTGTGTTGTACGCCACTTCGAGTTCTAACACACACCACAACCAATCAAACAAGCCGTTATGAATAGTAATACCTACTTTTTGAAATTTTATAAATTTTATCTCTCAAAATGGAAATCATTTTTGAATTCTGAATATCAATTATAGCTTAGGGTGAAATTTTTGCATTGTTCTGAAAAACATCAATTTTTGATGAATAGAGAAAATACTAAGTGGTAGTTAAAAAACTGAATTTTTCATAAAACATAATTTTACAGCTTTTGTGAATGGAATTTTGAAAATCTGAGAGACACGGTTAATATCAAGAAGTAAAATGTGGTTCAATGAGATGAAATTAATTTTTGATGAATAGTAACTTTTTACTTTTATTTACCACGATTAAAAGTAAATAGAGAAATTAAGGGGAAAAAAGATATTAATATTACCCTAAAATGTGACCAAATTCTATTGGAAAAGTGTATCTCGACCAAAAACAACCTTAGGAATAAATTATTATCATTTAGGTCCACTTGGATTAGATTAGGACATTTATTATTATTTAATTCAAAAAAGAGTTAAAAGAGTTAAAATCAATGTTTATTTACTAAAACATTTTTAATATAGGGTTATAAATAATATAAATTCTATTGTAAATATTAATTAGAAATCTTATAATATTTCCTACATAATGATATTTTATTTATAATTTTTAGACATTAAATAATTTAATTTATTTATGACACAATGATGATTCAGTATTTACCATAATAGTGAAAAATTAGAATAATTAATATTATAAATACCCAAATAAATATAATTTGAGACTTTTTATGAATTAAATTAATTTTATAGGTTAATATGACATGTTATTATTGATTTAATTAACATCGGTTGAAGTAATCATTCTGTTATGAGTTTCAAAAAAATCAACTATTGAATAGTGTCAAAATTGACATAAAAGAGTTTTTAAAACAAATATTATATTATTAATTGATATTAAATTCTTAAAAATATAAGTATCGGCCAAGAGACCTATATCATGCTATTTGTATCATTAATGGACCACTTTAGGGTCTCTTGGATATATATAGTATGTTTATTAACTATATAATATAAAATACAAAGTGACATGGTAAATGTCAAACAAATTAACTAAGAGTTAAAACTAAAAGAAAAGGTTAATATAGTAACCCAAACCTGTCTAAATTCTATTGGTTGAATGGTGTTCGACCTATACCCACCTTAACATTTGAATAATCAACTTTGGAGCCATTAGAAACCGAATATTAATTTATTATAAATTAATATTTCTAGCTTTTCCAAAGGTGCCCCTCACCCCTCTTATAAAAGGGCACTCCCCCTTTTCATTACTTCACACCTTCAAAGCCTTTTGGATCGGCCAAACTCTGCCCAAATACTCTCTCATCTTACCTCACTACAACCTATAGGCCTTAATTTTATTAGAAAGCTATCCTAAGGATCCCTTTTGATCAAATCAAATGAAAGAACCCGAAGAATAGGTAATGTTTTCACCACCCTTTTTCAAATTCATTTCTTCTTCCACTTCTTATTTCATTGTTATTACCATTATAAAATAATTACTCCAGTATCTTATATATACTGTGATGTTATTATAAATATGTTACAACCATATTAAGTATTCTATCCACCCTTTGAATAACATTTCACCATATGTGCGTACGTACGACTTACCGTCTCCACGTCGTGGTGTAATTGTTATTCAATATATTATTATTTGGATGGGTATAATAATGAGGTGTAACTCATGTAAATAATAAATACAACATGATAATGATTCTGTATATATGATATACTATCCAATTATATATTATTTTATTATCAAAAGAATGATATTGTCGCTCGTGCGTACGTACGGACTACCGTCTCCACGAACGCGATGAGATTCATTCTCCATCGTATCCATTCAAGTATAATTATCAATTGATGATTTAAAAATAATGTTTAAGGACATGATATCATTATGTATATGAATAATATACAACCTATCCATGAAAAACATTGCTTATGTAACAAAACATATAAAAGAAAATGAGTAAATTAACACCCGAAACGACGATAATACTAAGATATTATTAATAAAGCAATGTTAAAAGATCATATATGATATCATATTAATATATATGATTATTGTATAATTTAATAACAATTATTTTACCATTATAAAGGATGTTAACCTACCCTAAACCAAGTAAAAGTACAAGGTAAGGGTTTATTTCACAATCTCTTCATTATCCGAGGTTGTTTATACATAATAATCCACTGGGATCTCTTTATCATCCACATCCATGTTTCTTAAAAATGAATTTCAAAACATTTTTACTATTTACTAGAATATGGGTTAAAGCCATTTATACCCTTATTTGACTTTTTATAAGAGGTTTATAATGGAATCTTTTCGACATTTTCCAAACAATGTTCTTTTTAACCTTTTCGACAAAATTATAGTAAGAATGTTTTTTTAACTTATACGGCGGGTGCGGCTATTTACCGCCGTTATAAAATTTTCAAAGCTTCCCATACAAGATTTCAATGATATTTTCAAAGTAAATGATTTATTTTATAATTATGTGACTTTTAAATGATTTCAAAATGAATATTTTAAGAATTTTGGAAATGTACTCTTTATCAAAATCAGAATTTTAAATGTTTAAAAGATTTATCTTTCTAATTCTTTTTAATTAATTTCCATGTCTTCAAAATGGTTTCTAAGGATATGGATGTTTTTAAAATGTTAATTCCTTTTAAAAGTTTCAAAGTGGTATGGGACACTTTGATTCAAAAATATCTTTTTAATTACTTCCTTTATAAATCTATGACTTTTAAATGATTTAAAAAAAAGAGATATTTCTCTCAAATAGTTTTTATTTCATATATGTCAACATCCTTTGATATATTTTATGGTTATAATAACTTGATTTATTATGATAGAAAACATTCATATTTTATTGATGGTTTTGTGATATGCTTGACTGTGGATGTGTTATTTTTATACCATTCATTGTTTATGAAGAAAGTATTGACATTTCGTATGCTAGTTTTAATATGAATGTTTATGTTATGTTTAAACCTTTTCATAAGGGAATGCATTGGACTTAATATTTGATGGTTGGAGCCCGCTATAGCTCCTCGATGCATCGATAGGTCTCATGAGACAAACAAGTTTCTTGGCACAAGGCCTTGGAAAAATATTATTTGTAGTCCTAGCACGAGGCCTAGGCTATGTGGTTATGATAGTCTGCCATTATGCATTCCATCATTTTGAAAGTGGTTATTAATATGGAATGTGATTATTCAATTAGTAGTATATCCATGTGAATAAGTAAATTGAATTATTTCATTTTATTTTTTCCATACTATGTTGAAGTTCAAGTTTAAAAGGCTTTTGTTTTAGTTATTCATTGCCTTAAATGTTTATTCTTATTTATGAATGTTTCAGCTTTATTGTTATCCTTACTGGGCATTTGAGATCACCCCGTTTCTATGTTTTATTTTTCCCAGGGTATGAAGAAGTAAATTATGAATTACCTACAGGGAGAGTGTGAGGGGATAAGAGTGTGGTCTATGAAGAAAATATGTTGTTGTAGTTTTCATTTTTATGTTGTAATGTAAGACTTATGAATATATCTAGTGTTTCCAAGGCTACTAAACTGATTGGTCTTTCGAGATTTGATCTTTCTTGTGATCATGCCAATGTCATGTAATAATGCATCGACTCTGGGTAATTGTGGTTGGGGTGTTACAATTGGTATCAGAGGAAGTTTAGTACAAACCTTGGAAGCTAGATTTGGATAAACTCTGATTAGATCACGTAGACCTACGATGAACTTTGAGGATTAGTATAGAAGAACTTCCTAGAATTTTGGTATTGTAGAGATTTTGTGAGTTTTTCGAGCAATACATCCTTGTCTGGATACGAGAAGGTAGAGGTGGATCTGGCACAGATGTACCTAGGGGTAAATCCCGAAAACACCGCTTTTAGCTGGACCTAAACGGGAACTGGTGCACGACAACGGGCCGTACTGCACTCTTGGTTATGACACACCCAGGGGATATGCTTAGGATAATTGTCATTTTCTTTACAAACCATTATGAAGGGTTTATGAGTATATACTTACTCAAAGGAGACATTTTTATGATTATTGATTATATACATAAACTATTTAATTTATGTTATGTGTTTTACAAGTTTTGGATTAGGTATTGTTATTCATAAACTAATATAGATTATGCCATTGTTTAGAAATGGCACCCAGTAGAAGGAATGAGAACTCCAGCAATGCACATGATCCAAAGAGAAAGAAGGATCATATCTTTCATGTTCTTAAGCCAAAATTTATAAGAGAAATAGTCTCCCATATATTATAATCATATGAAGAAATAATATCATGTGTTGATAAGATAAATAAAGAGTTTACTGATTCATATGGCTTTGAAGGGAAGTAAGAGAAGAAAAGGATGGATGAGAGAAAATGGATAAAGGGATGAGGGAAAAGAAGAATTTTCCCATATGTGATAACTGTGGGAAGAAACACCCTGGAACTTTCCTGAAAAGAATGGGAGTTTGTTATAAGTGTGGACGAAAAGGGCACAAAGTACGTGACTGCAAGGGTACGAAAATGGATTCAAATGTACAATGCTTCATTTGCAAGGAGTTTGGACACTACACGAACCTATGTCCCAGTCATCAGACTATGCCGCAAATGATGCTCTTGGATAATAATCAAGTTATGATGCTACCACAAATGAAGAGGAATGATTAGAGTTCTTATGTTGATTATGTCATTTGATTGTTGAATCAACAATGTACTTGATATAATAATTATGGAGTATATAAGGATTGTACTACAATACTATTTCATTAAGTACTTGAGATTGTGTGGAACAATGAAAAGTGACTCAATAGCAGGATAATTTTTTGGAAAATATATGGTTGAGAGAATGATAAACCATAATATAATTTTGATACCGAGGTAGTGATTTTGGAATAATACATGATTGATTTGGATAAATTATATTGGATATTCTTGACTACCTTGAAACTGATTAATGATTTGTATATTCCATCATTGTTGGGGTTTAAATCATTTTTGGGTTGAAGGAGTATATCTATTATTTTTTAAGGAATAAGGGATCATGAATGTAATCAATAAGGTTTTATGGTAATTCAGGATGTTGCATTGTTTTAAAAGAATACATGATGAAGGTGTTCACATGTTATTACGCAGAAAAAAGATTTATTATTGTGTTTACCTTCCTTATAAATTTTGGAATGAAGTATTTTGGATAATTCTAGTTTGGATTATTTTGTATTGCCATAAAAGGACAACCCGGAGGTCGGGCGGAAACCCGTCACGTCCGGCAAGGCCGCGAGACTTGAACCCACAACCGAAGGGCGACAAGGGTGTATCACCTACCACTAACCCACGTGATGTCCTGGATTGAATAATGTCGTTTTTAATGGTTTTTCTAGATGAATTATAAATTAATTTTTTTAACCCTTTACGAATAGGATAAATAGAATATTATTTTTAATTTCTATTATCTTTTAGAGTGAATGATGCGTCTGTGGTAGAAATTAGTTAAAGGATGGAACTCTACTTGTCAAGAATATATTTTTCTTCTTCTATTATTCTATGAAGAAATTAATTATTATACTTTATTTAAGGAATCCTAAAACCAAAAATATGTTATCCTAATACCCTATGTTTTCTTGAACCGATGGTATTTCAAATCATCATAGATTGATGAATTTAAGGACCTAAATTTTACAGTTGTTTGTGATTGATGACCTCAATCACTACCTATAAATATTTACATTTTTCCTCCAATTATATGTCTCTAATTCCCACCAATGTTCTCCTAATTGAGATCATAATTTGGTGGTGACCCTTTCATTTCTCTTTTTTTCATTTTAAGACTAAATTTTAGTAACCCAATTTCCGATGTGGGGTTTCACACAAAGATATTTTCTATATTCAACCTTTTATTTTGAAAGAACAGTTTCAAATTGTGAGGACGTAATTTATTGAAGGGGGGGAGAATGTAACACCCCAAGATTTCATAGTGTCTTATTTCTTCAAAATAATTCAATAACTTGCACTACATGAAACACCAAGTTTAAGTGCACCGTGATTTACCAAAAAAGCTGTTAAAAAAGGTTATGAATAGTATTAACTAAATTTTAAACTTTATATAATCCTTATAATTTTAGAATGCATATTATGAGTTTCTTAGACATAATTCATTTTCAGTATTGCACTTTTACCAAATTTTAATAGTGAACCCTTTTGAAATACAATATTTTAAACTTTTTGACTAAATGGGGGCATAAAAAAATTTTAAAATGAAACATCCCAAGCTTCCACGGTACGCTTTCCTTTGAATAATACAGTAGCGTGTGTTGTACGCAACTTCGAGATCTAACACACACCACAACCTATCAAACTAGCCGTTATGAATAGTAATACATACTTTTTGAAATTTTAAAAATTTTATCACTCAAAATGGGCATCATTTTTGAATTCAGAATACCAATTATAGCTTAGGGTTAAATTATGGCATTGTTCTGAAAAACATCAATTTTTGATGAATAGTGAAACTACTAAGTGGTAGTTAAAAAACTCAATTCTTCGTAAAACATAATTTTACCACTTTTGTGAATAGAATTTCAAAAATCCGAGAGACACGGTTAATATCAAGAAGTAAAATGTGGTTCAATGAGATGAGAATAATTTTTTGTGAATAGTAAATTTTTACTTTTATTTACCACGGTTAAAAGTAAATAGGGTAATTAAGGGTAAAAATGATATTAATATTACCCTAACACATTCCTAATTCTATTGGACAAGTGTATCTCGACCAAAAAAAACCTTAGTAATAAAATATTATCATTTAAGTCCACTTGGATTAGATTAGGACATTTATTATTATTTAATTCAAAAAAGAGTTAAAATAGTTAAAATAAAAGTTCATTTACTAAAACATTTTTAATATAGGGTTATAAATAAGATAAATTAGATTGTAAATATTTATTAAAAAGATAATAGGATTTCCTACATAATAATATTTTATTTATAATTTTTAGACATTAAATAATTTAATTTATTTATGACACAATGATGATGTAGTAATTACCATAATAGTGAAAAAATTGAATAATTGATATTTTAAATACCCAAATAAATATAATTTGAGACTTTTTATGAATTACACTAATTTTATAGGTTACTATGACAAGTTATCATCGATTTAATTAACAATGGTCGAAGTAATCATTCTGTTATGAGTTGCACAAAAATCAACTATTGAATAATGTCAAAATTGACATAAAAGAGTTTTTAAAACAAATATTATATTATTAATTGATATTAAATTCATAAAAATCTAAGGATCGTCCAAGAGACTTATATCATGATAGGTGTATTATTAATGGACCACTTGAGGGTCTCTTGGATGTATATAGTATGTTTATTAACTATATAATATAAAAATACAAAGTGACATGGTAAATGTCAAACTAATTAACTAAGAGTTAAAACTAAAAGATAAGGTTAATATAGTTACCCAAACCTGTCTAAATTATATTGGTTGAATGGTTTTTGACATATCCCCTCCATAACCTTTGAATAATAAACTTTTGAGCCATTATAAACCGAATATGAATTTATTATAAATTAATATTTCTAGCTTTTCCAAAGGTGCCCCTCAACCCCTCTTATAAAAGGGCACTCCCCCTTCTCATTACTTCACACCTTCAAAGCCTTTTGGTTCGGCCAAACTCTTCCCAAATACTGTATAAACATCCCTCACTACAACTTATAGGCCTTACTTTGATTAGAAAGCTAACTTAATGATCCCTTTTGATCAAATCAAAAGGAAGATCTCGAAGAAGAGGTAATGTTTTACCACACTTTTTCAAATTCATTTCGTCTTCCATTTC
Source organism: Viscum album (assembly GCA_963277665.1). Classification (NCBI taxonomy): domain Eukaryota; kingdom Viridiplantae; phylum Streptophyta; class Magnoliopsida; order Santalales; family Viscaceae; genus Viscum; species Viscum album. The sequence continues at coordinate 113,128,205 of OY728151.1, forward strand.
TTCATTCTTTGTTATTAGAATTCTAAAATAATAACTCCCGTATCTTATATATACTGTGATGTTATTATAAATATGGTAAAACCATATTAAGTATTCTATCCACCCTTTGAATAACATGTCACCATACGTGCGTACGTACGACTTACCGTCTCCACCTCGTGGTGTAATTGTTATTCAATATATTAATTTTTGGATGGGTATTATAATGAGGTGTAACTCATGTAAATAATAAATATAAAATGATAATTATTCTTTATATATGATATAATATCCAATTATAAATTATTTTAATATCAAAATAATGATATTGTCGCTCGTGCGTACATACGGACTACCGTCTCCACGAACGCGATGAGATTCATTCTCCATCGTATCCATTCAAGTATAATTATCATTTGATGATTTAAAAATAATGTCGAAGGACTTTATATCATTCTGGATATTAATAAGATACAACATATCCATGACCTACATGTCTTACGTAACAAAACATATAAAAGAAAATGAGTAAATTAACACCCGAAACGACGATAATACTAAGATATTATTAACAAAGCAATGTTAAATGTTCATATATGATAACATATTAATATATATTATTCTTGTATAATTTAATAACAATTATTTCACCATTATACATGAGGTTAAATTACCCTCAACCAAGGAAAAGTACAAGGTAAGGTCTTATTTCGTAATCTCTTCATTATCCGAGGTTGTTTATACGTAATAATCTATTGGGATCTCTTTATCATACACATCCATGTTTCTTAAAAATGAATTTCAAAACATTTTTACTATTTACTATAATATGGGTTAAAGTCATTTATACCCTTGTTTGACTTTTTATGAGAGGTTTATAATAGAATCTTTCCGTCGTTTTCCAAACAAGGTGTTATTTAACCTTTTCGACAAAATTAAGGTAAAAATGTTTTTTAACTTATACGGCGGGTGCGGCTATTTACCACCATTATGATATTTTCAAAGATTCCATTACATGAATACAAGGATATTTTCAAAGTAAATGTTTTATTTTATAAATATGTGACTTTTAAATGATTTCAACATGAATATTTTATGAATTTCGGAAAGGTACTCTTTATCAAAATCATAATTTTAAATGTTTTAAATATTTATCTTTCTAATTCTTTTTAATTAATGTCCATGACATCAAAATGATTTTTATGGATATAAATGTTTTTTAAATGTTAATTCCTTTAAAAAGATTCAATGTGTTATGGGACACTTTGATTCAAAAATATCTTTTTAATTACTTCCTTTATAAATGTGTGAATTTTAAATGATTTAAAAAAACAGATATTTCTCTCAAATAGTTTTGATTTCATATATGTCAACATCCTTTGATAGATTTTATGACTATATGAAGTTGATTTATTATGATACAAAACTTTCATATTGTATTGAAGGTTTTTTGATATGTTTGACTGTGGATGTGTTATTTTTATACCATTCATGGTTTATGGAGAAAGTATTGACATTTTGTATGCTAGTTTTAATATGAATGTTTATGTTATGTTTAAAACTTTTCATATGAGAATGCATTGAAATTAATATGTGATGGGTGGAGCCCTCTATAGCTTCTCGATGCATCGGTAGGTTTGATGAGACAAACTAGTGTCTTGGCACAAGGCCTTGGAAAAATCTTATTTGTAGTCTTGGAACGAGGCCTTGGCTATGTGGTTATGATAGTCTGGTATTATTCATTCCATCATTATGAAAGTGGTTATTGATATTGCATTTGACTATTCGATTAGTAGAATATCCATGTGAATAAGTAAATGGAATTATTTCATTTTATTTTTTCCATACTATGTTGATGTTCAAGTTTAAAAGGCTTTTGTTTTAGTTATACATTGCCTTAAATGTTTATTATTTTTTATGAAAGTTTCCTCTTTATTGTTATCCTTACTGGGCATTTGAGCTCACCCCTTTTCTATGTTTTGGTCTTCCCAGGGTATGAAGAAGTAAATTATGAATGAACCGCAGGGATAGTATGAGGGGATATAAGTGTGGTCTATAATGAAAATATGTTGTTGTAGTTTTCGTTTTTATGTTGTAATGCAAGACTTATCAATATATCTAGTGTTTCCAAGGCTACTAAACCAATCGGTCTTTCGAGATTTGATCTTTCTTGTGATCATGCCAATGTCATGTAATAATGCACCGACTCTGGGTAACTGGGGTCGGGGCGTTAAAATTTTCCTATACCTATTCGACTTAGGATGGAAAACAAATTCCTAGAAATGAGGCAAGAGGAAGACTTAGTGGAAGCCTATGAAAAAAGCTTCACTCGATTGGAACGGTATGCTCCAAATTTTATCTGAGACCTTGATAGTAAAATCAACCGTTTTTACTCAGGATTAAAGCCAAAATATTGAAGGGCATTAGCTTATCGTGAGTTCAAGAGTTATGAAAAGCTTGTTTGATGTGATAAGAAGGTGGAAATGGAGTTTTCCGATGATCAAGTGTTTTATAACAACCAACAGAAGAAGATACCGAGGTGGCAGGAGAAATGAAATAATTTTTCAAAAAGTTCTGATGGTAAGAAAACTAAGTTTCCAGTTTGTGATAAATGTGGTAAAAGGCATGCTGTGGAATGTCTTATGAATTCTGGGATGTGCTACCGATGCGGTAAGATGGGACATAAGGCTCGGGATTTCACTGAAAGAGATCACGGTGATGGTAAAAACAAATTTTATTTACAGTTAGTGAAATGTTTCAAGTGCAATGAGATGGGTCACTATGAAAACAAGTGTCTGACAAAGAGCATGAGTGATGGGAACCAGTTAGACTACAAGTAAAAAGGGGTGCTGAAATCCATTGCAACTACTTCAGCAGATCTTGTGCCATCAAATAAAGTGGTACCAGGTACTTTGTTTGTTTATTCATATTATGTCAGTGTGTTGTTTGATTCAGGGTCTACACATTCCTTCATCTCTGAAAAATTTTCAAGTAAAATGGGAATACCATCTCAAGAAATGACTCCTGAACTTGTGGTAAAAACACCCGGGGGAAATGTTGAGGCAAAAATAATTTATAAGAATCTTCCTATCCTTATCCGTGGAAAAAACCTACTTCTAAACCTTATTGTTTTACCTCTAGTAGTGTTTGATGTTATCTTAGGTATTGATTGTCTCTCTATTTACCATGCTAACATTGACTGTAGAGATAAAGAAGTTTATTTTCAGAAATACTATCAGTTTTTATACAAGAATGAACCCTTACTATTGATAAAATATCAGGAGGCCGAGGCACTTTTGAAAGATAGAAATGAATGTTACCTTGCACATACTGTTGAAAAAAAGGAACTGTTCAGATTATTTTTGTGCCAGTGGTAAATGAGTATCCTGATGTTTTTCCTGATTAGTTGCCTAGAATAATACAAGATCAGGAAGTTGAATTTACTGTTGACTTAGTTCCTGATTCTAAGGCAATTTCAAAACCCCCTTATCGAATGGATCAAATTGAACTTTTAGAGTTGAAGGAGAAATTGCAAGATTTATTAGAGAAAGGTTTCATTCGACCTAGAACATCACAATGGGGTGCTCTTGTTTTATTTGTTAAAAAGAATTATGGTTTTATGAGACTTTGAATTGATTATAGATCCTTGAATAAAATCACTGTTAAGAACAAATATCATTTGTCCCATATCGATGATTTGTTTGATCAGCTCCAGGGTGCTCAATTTTTTTCAAATATGGACCTGAGATCGGAGTACCATCAGTTGAAGGTAAATGAAGAAGATGTTTTGAAGACCGTGTTTCTTACAAGATATGGCCATTATGAATTTTTAGTAATGCCTTTTGGGCTAACAAATGCACCTTCTGTATTCATGGACATAATGAATAGAATTTTCCATGAGTTCATGGATATGTTTGTTGTGGTTTTCATTGATGATATTTGGGTGTTTTCTAAAATTAAAGAGGAGCATAAAAGACATTTAATGGTTATTTTTCAAACCATAATAGAAAATAAATTGTATGGTAAATTCAGTAAGTGTGAGTTCTGGTTGCAACAAATTTCATTCCGTGGTCACATTGTTTCTAATGATAGGATAACTGTTAATCCTGAAAAAACAATGGTTGTTGAAAAATGGCCAAGACCCACAAATATAACTGATACTCGTAGCATCCTTGGCTTTGCAGGATATTACCAAAGGTTTTTTAGAAATATTTCCTGGTTATCTAGTCCAATGAATAAGCTAACTCGGAAGGGTGTTAAGTTTATCTGGACAAAAGAATGTGATGATTGTTTTCAGGAACTGAAAAGAAGATTGGTGAATGCTCCAGTTTTGGAACTACCTCCCAGGAATGGGGAGTTTGTTATCTACAATGATGCTTTATTTAAAGGGCGTGGTTGCGTCCTAATGTATAATGATCAGGTAATTGATTATTCTTTACGTCTGTTGAAAACTCATGAGGTAAATTACCCTACACATGATTTGGAAATGGCTGCTGTTGTTTTTGCTTTAAAATTTTTGAGACATCATTTTTATGGAGTAAAGTGTGGAATATATACCAATATCAAAAGTTTAAAGTATATATTCACTCAGAAAGAATTGAACATGAGACAGAGGAGATGGCTAGAATTAGTCAAGGATTGTGATTGTATAATTAATTACCATCTGGGAAAAGCAAATAAAGTGGCTGATGATTTGAGTCGAAAAAGTAATGCTTCATTAACAATGTTGCATTTGGAATGTGATCATTTGGTTAAGGATTTGATGAAAATTGTCATAGAAGTTGTTGGTGCATGATGTCCTTATATTTTGTTTCAGTTATCAGTGAAATCTTCTCTATCAGACAGAATTATGCAAGCACAGAAGCAAGATAGTGAGTTGTAGAAAATGGTAGAGCTGCTTCAGAAGGGTAAGTTGCCTGAATTCAACATTGATAATGATTGTGTTTTGAGATTTGGGAATATATTGTGTGTGACTTGTGATTAACAGTTGAAGAGAGAGTTGTTATGTGAAGCTCATAGTTCTTCGTTTTCAGTTCATCCAGGCAGTACTAAGATGTATAGAGATCTTCATAGGTATTACTGCTGGGACGGAATTAAAAGAGATATTGTTGATTTTACTATGAAGTGTTTAAATTATAAAGAGGTTAAAGTAGAGAGGCAGTTACTGAATGGGATGCTTCATACTTTACCAGTGCCAGATTGGAAATGGGAGAATATATCCATGGACTTCATTGTGGGATTTCCAAAGACACCTCGAGGTAATAATGCAATCTGAGTTATTGTTGATCGCTTGACTAAATCTGCTCATTTCCTTGCTATACGAGATTCTTTTTCCCTAGATCAACATTCATGTTTGTATCTTAAAGATATATTCAGGTTACATGGATTTCCTCTCTCCATTGTATCTGATCATGATCCCAAGTTTACTTCTACCTTTTGGAAAGGCCTTCAGAAGTCATTGGGTACTGAATTAAATTTTAGTACAACTTTTCATCCTCAATCAAATGGGAAGTCAGAACAAACATTTCATACTTTCGAGTATATACTACGTGCTTGATCGATGGATTATCTGGGAATTTGGGACCAACATCTTTCTTTGGTTGAGTTTTCTTAGAATAACAGTTTTCATTCTAGTATACAGATGTAACCATTTGAGGCATTATATGGGAAGCGGCGTCGAACTCCATATTTCTAGGACGAAGTGGGTGAAAGGAAGTTTATTGGGACCAGAATTGGTAGAAGAGTTGGAAAAAATGTTCAGATGATATAGAGACACATGAGAATGGATTAGAGAAGGCAGAAGAGTTATGCGGACAATAGGAGGAAGGATCTCTCTATTGAGGTAGGTGATCATGTTTTTCTCAAAGTATCACCATGGAAAAGTGTGATGTGATTTGGTAAGAAAGGAAAGTTGAGTCCAAGGTTCATTGGACCATATGAAATTATTGAGAGAGTAGGATCAGTTATATACCAAGTGGCATTAACTCCAAGTTTATCTCAGGTACGCAATGTTTTTCATGTTTCAATGTTAAGGAAGTACAAGCCATATCCATCTCATGTTTGGAGTCCAGAGGTAGTTCAGTTGGAAGAGAATCTATCTTATGAGGAACAACCGGTTCAGATTCTTGATCACAGGGAGAAAGTGTTTCAGAATAAGGTGATTCATCAAGTAAAGGTTTTGTGGAAGAACCACATGAGTGAAAAGGCAACATGGGAATCTGAAAGGGCAATGAGGGATAAATACCCTCACTTATTCGATAAGTAAATAAATTATGGGGATGTAATTTTCTAATGGGGGGAAGTATGTAACATCCCAAGTAAGTAATAAATAAAATATATTATTATCTATGTCTATTTATGAATTAGATAGTGTTTTAGAGGCTTAAAATGAGAATAAATCCAATCTTAAGCATGGAATACTCTAATATTTTTAAAATATTGTTTTACCGCCTTTTGATGGAGAACCATTTTTAAATGTAACTTTTGAAAATTTTAAAATCTATATTTGTCAGAATAAACTTAATCTTTATGATTGGGATATTGAAATTTACTTTGGATAAATTTCTGGTATTTCTCTGATAATGTTCATTTTTTAATGAATAGTGAAAAGTGTTGTATTTTAATTTAAAACATCTTCTTAATCAAATTTATTTATATAGTTAGATTATCGTTTTAATTGTTTTTAAAGTGATATTAGAATCTATTTTTACCATTTAATCCAATGTTGGTCATTGTAATTAATATCACATTGAGATTGGACATAAATGAGTGTCAATCTTTTGATAGATATTATTTCTTCAAAACATGCTATTTTATTTGACAGTAGGATTTAGTTATAAAATTAATTAATGGAACTTATATGTTATTAATTTGGTAAAATAGACATCATTTTTGAATTCGGAATATCAAATATAGCTTAGGGTGAATTTTTGGTATTTTTCTAAAAAAACATAATTTTTGATGAATAGTGAAACCACAAAGTTGTAGTTACAAAAACTGATTTTTCGTTTAAATGGAACATTACCACATCTGTGATTTGAATTTAAAAATCCAATATAAATGATTTTAATTATTAAGTAAAATGTGGTTCAATGGGATGAAAATAATTTTTGATGAAAAATAACTTTTAAGTTTTATTAATCATGATTAAAGGTAATTGGTGTGATTTAAGGTAAAACTGATATTATAATAAAATTAAAATATCATTACACTTATCCTAACACTATTGGATGAGTCATGGAAGACCAAGACAACCCATGGGTAGATTTTTGGGACCCCATGGAGCCACTTGGCTAAGATAATGACATTAATGCCTTTTATTTAAAGTAAAAGTAAAAATGACACAAACATGTATTGTTTTACTAATACAATTTCTACATGGGTTTATAAAAGTCAGACGTTTGACTATGAATAGTCATTGGAAATATAAAAATATTTCCTACATCATAGTAGTTTTTTTATAATTTTTAGACATTAAATAAATTAAATTATTTATGACATCATGAGGATGCAGTGATTACCTCATTATTTAACGATTTAAATAAAATTAAAGGTTAATGTAACATTTAAGACCTAAACATGTAAAAAACCTATTGGATGGGTTTATTTCGAACTCTAATCAACTTATACTCGAAATAAATCAATTTGGGACCTCTAATATCCGAAAATCATTTGAAAATAATGTATCATTTTATACCTTTCCAAGAGTATCCCTCCTCTCCTCTTATAAAAGGCCCCCACCTATACCTCCTTACCCACACCTCTCAAGCCTTTGGCTGGGCGAAGATCTACTCATTTTGTCTCTCCACATCCCTATCCACATCCTAGAAGCCTTACCTTAGGCCGTAATCTCTTCAAGAAACCCTTTTCGTTCAAACCAAAGGGAGTTACCCGATTCAAAGGTAAAGTCTTCTATAATGCTCTTTTGTTTTATTTTTCTTCTCCAACCCCCTAAACTCTTTTTATTCATTTATTTTGTAACAAAACCAGTATCTTACATATAATAGGATGTTATTCTAATAATTATTCGAGCTACACTTACACACACCTACATCTAATGGTTAATGAGCATACTGTTTCCGTGGATGGCGAATTTCTGCCTCACGAAACGATGATTGTTCAATATTCTTATAACACCTTCAAAGGTGGCCATTAAGATGTCACTATATTTATATATGATATATTATATTTTTATGTTTTCCATAATCTTCTTAATTTTTCATTTATTTCATACCTTTATGGTTTCTATTATGGGTAAACAAGATATCGTCATTTTAGGAAGTGCGGACTACCGCCCCATAAAAGTGATTTGATTCGTTAATGCCATATGTGGGACGTATAAAGGATAGAGTTAATGATATTATATATTATATTATACTGGAATTATAATATATCTTTATTTCATTCCATTAAATACGAAATAGAAATGAAAGTAGCGTTCATGCGTACGTACGGCTTACCGTCTCCATGAACGGTGCATTTCATTTCTTACCTCTAAATGTTATGCAATGTTATAAATGCATGTATATAATGGATATATATTATATTTATGATATCTACATAATGAATATAATTCTGGATATAATGGATATTTTACCCCATGAACAAACTTGAAATTATGAAGAGTTTATTTTTGACTCAAGTACCAATGATCGTTAAAACGACCGTTATTAACTTAAATAATTATATAGTGTTCATGACATGGTAATAAGTGATATAAAATGAATAATTAACTTGAAAAATGTTCTTAAGCAAGTATAAATAAACTCAAGTTTATTATTCATGAGATTAATGAATGATCGAGTCAAGTCGGACCCGAGGTAAGGGACTTCGTCTCAATCTCCATTCATTGAAGAATATTTTGTTTTATACACAAGTTTATTTTATACGGTGTATAAACCCCTTAGTCGTTTACGCTTATTCAAAAGGAATATTTTTTTATACAAATAATTTTACTAAACAACAAAAGGAATTTTTTTTGTCGTACGTATGAGGTGACAATGACTTCTCCACCATCGTGACCATTATTTGAGCTTCGTCTTCCTCTACAAGCCATAACATTTTTTAAATGAAAAATAAATACCATGTTTTACTTTTATATTATTTTTGTATATAAAATGGTTTTCATAATGTTTGTATATCAATGTGTTGCATTGATATCGTGTGATTGAAAAGTGGAAATGTTAGGTTTCCTTTATGAATGTTTTATGTGATACAATTATGTTATGGTTCTTGGGAATTGTTATAATGATGGGTGGTTCCGTGATAAACTAAGGGTGGGTGAGCCCGATATAGCTCGCCAATTCATTGGGTAATGCGAAGGAGTTAAACGTTAGGGTTTATCCGAAGTGATTTAGGGAATATACTATGTTGGGTATTCCAAACGTAACCATGAGGGTTACTCCCTACGTAAGAATGTTATGAATGCCTCAAGTTACCTTTATGTCTTATGATTTCAATGATTTATTCATAATTTGATGAGGCATGTTAAAGTGCTTATGTTTTATGGCTAAAGTATGGTTTCATTGATTCTTATGTATACATGTACCCGTGTTTCCTTTCTATATTTTTATATCCCTTACTGATCTTTTTATGCTCATCCCATGTTTTTGAAATGTTTTTTCACAGGTCAAAGGAAAGGTACACGATATGATGATAGTGTCAAAGAAGTGTCATGAAAGAATCCAGGTTTTATTTTAAATATGTTTCTGTTGATGGGAATAATTAATACTATCTTTTATGTAACCACTTTGTTTAAATGTGGAATGTAATTCATGTTTTATGTTCTAATTCTCTAAAACACTAAACCTGAAAAGATCATCAATGTGTAATCTTTTAATAACTCAAGATTAAGTATGGTTTAAGGCTGGGGCCTTATATATTTACTTAGTCATTAATAAACTTGTTCAAAATTATTATGAGTGGCTATTAGGAAGGATATAAGATGTATAAAGGTATGATCACCCCAATATATGTGTGTGTGTGTGTTTTTGGTCCGTGTCTAGGAGTTTATGATCGATATCAGGCCATAAAATATCATTGAAGTTGTTCAATGGGTTCTAGTAATTGTAGTCACTTTCACAGGTGTTTCATATTGTATATTACTATTTTTTTCATGTATTATATAAAATTTAGTTATTTTGATTTTATTATATAATATTATAAATTATATTGGTTGATTGTTTTATAATCTCCACCTATTTTTGAAGGCAATTACTCTAATGTATTACCATTGTAGAATGTTTCCAACCCATTTTTTATTTAATGTGGAATTTATTGGAATTATGATCACTTATTCAAGATAAAGATCGGTATTGGTGTGTAAAATTAAATAAAAATATATTTCCAACCATTTGATTGAGAAATATAATGGTGTTTGGAGAATAAAATTGGAAAATATTTTATTGGATTCTAGGGTAACAGTTTTGGTTGAACATAGTATGAAATGTAAAAATGGAAGGGTATATATGACGCAGGTGATCAGGGACCTCTATTATTCAATAAAATAATATTATGTTTTATAAATTTTCTATGTGAATTAATGTTTCCTAAAACATAGAGTTAATTTTAATGACCATGTGTCATGATTGTTTTTAGTTGTGATTCAGTTAGATTAATTATGTGAAATTGGATGAATCCTACATTAATTAATAAAAAAATTCATATTCTAGTTCAATATGGTCTTTAACATTTTCCAAATATCATAGGATACATCTAGGTCGACGTACTTTTTAATCTCATGCCAATGTTGTAAATCCTAATACACCAATATATCATTTGAGTATTTAGGTTTATGAAAATGAAACAAAGATGAATTATTTTCAAGATTTTCTACATAAGTGATTTTATATGCATAAGGTATCTATTTTTTATTAGGTTATCAAGGTATAGTTGGAATATCTTATGATCACATTCATTTTGGTCCATGCTAGGAAGGATCCCTTATATTTATTAGGTTTCATATCATTTAATGGTTTTATCTGTTAGTGGGGTGTCTTACTCATTGGATGTCATAAGTTGTCAAATGTTTGTTTGGAAAATTCCACAATATATTCTTGGACATGATTGATTCAATGAATATGAATTTGTAATGTTATTTAGAGATGTTCCCTCTTTATGAGCGGAGTAACAACATGTGGGAATCTGGGATTAAATTTAATAACCACCAATATAATTCATTAGACCTTTTAATGATAAAGATTCAAAATTTTGGAAATTTGGGGAGGCATCATTTCTAGGGATCCATCATCATGTGAACCCATTAACATTAACAATGTTCCTTGAGGTAATTGTAAAAATAGAGGCTATAAATAAGATGTTTTATTAAACGAGATGTTGTGGAAGGTAATCTGTCAGAACATCCCTAGGAACAAATCAATGTGTAATGATTTTTAGTTTATTTGGAAGATAAATATTCAGATATTTTGGATCTGGATTTAGTTTCCTGCATCTCATTCCACCAGTGTTTTATATTCTCAGAAACTAGTCATGAGATGGGGTATTCATTTCTTCTCTTATATAGGACTCATCCATAACATCCATGAGTTTCTATGCATCCCCAATTCCTAGAATATATTTTTTCCCTACATTACAATACATAATTATAATACTATCATCGATGGAAGTAGTATAAGAAGTATGATGATTTAGGTTTTGGTTGGAAACAAGAACATTAGGTTAAAATAGGAAAACTACATGATTCTTCTATTCCATAGGTACATAAGGATGATAATTACGATGGAGTTAGTTTACATCTTGGAAAATGAAGTAATATTGAATGGTATGGTAAGATGCATGCTATAGAGTTTCAAATGATAGTGGTGGTATACATAATGTGTGGCACCAAGAAATATTTTTTCATCTAGTTTGTTTCATTTTATTTTTACTCTAGGAAAATTCATTCCTTTATTTCACATAACATAATATAGGCTCTAAGACATAAGGTGGGGAGGCTTCTACTACCCTATAAGTTAAATAAACTAGGTAGATTGTATATAAGAATGTATGATGTTTGTAGAGATTGTGCATGTAGATTAGGGTAGCATTGATCCACAATGGATTACACATGTTTGGGGATTCAGTATTATGAATTCATAATCAACATAGAATTATTATAAATCGGGAAGGATATTGTTGATTTCAATATGATAATAATATTATTATTTGATACTAATAGTGATATAGAAAATTTCATCTGTGAGCGAGATCAATAGATATGCTATATATAAAAAAACTCGTATCATCTATGATGAATAAGATAAAATTGATTTTAGATTAATATTAACTAATGGAATTTGTATGGAAATATTATGTGTGCCATTATATTTTACCTAATGAGGTTGTAAAACTACTACCTCGATATGGGACTGAGTTCAAGATTGATTTACTACCAAGTGTCTCTCTTATTATAATGTATCCATAAAGGTTTCATCCATCTAATTTTATGAATCTGTTGACTCATAATGATAATAAATTGTATATATTTTATTTCTGATCATGTGTTTCACCTTAGGGTGATTGAGTCTTATTAGTGAAAAGGTGGAAAACAATATGTGACTATATATGTAGTATTATTTTTTGGAAATGGTGATAGTGAAGAACCTATATCTACATCTATTGATTGATTGTAACACCATGAGATTTTATTAGATATATATCTTTTATATGTCTTATGTTATACACAACACCAAACTAATCTTTCAATATACACAAAACTGGCTTGTCTTACGTTACACGCAATCACAAGCTTCCTCGATAACGTGTGTAGTATGCAATATCGGGTTTCACTAAAAACCGATATATTGTAATAATATTATTATGGTCTAGCCATTATGAATATTATTAACTTCATTTTCATTTTTATAACATTATTATTCATCTTACAAATTTTCAAGAAGATGGTATGAGAACAAAATTATTTTTTCGAGTAAAATAAGTATTTTTAAAAAAAATGTAGTTTCCCTGCCTTTTGATGGCACACCCACATTAAATATAGTTTTTAACAAGTTTATATGTTCAATTTGACAAAATAAAATTCTTCTTTGGAATCAGGATATAAAAATTTACTTTGGATAAATTTTTCATATTATTCTGATAACTTTCATATTATAATGAATAGTAAAAACACGCTATATTTTAAATAAAAACAACTATTTCATCGCAAAAATTTATTTGGTTAAATTATAATATTTAATGGTTATAATGGATAAATATAATATATTTTTACAATTTATTATAATTTATGTCATTACCATTAATTTTACATTGAATTCACAGGTAAAAACATTTCAATCTTTAGCAATGTTTTAACTTTTAAAACACGTTTTCTAAACAACGGTATTAATTTTAAATTAATTACTACAACTTCTGTGTTTTGAATATTGAAAAATTGATTCCATATTCTAATTTTTTGGGTTCAAATTATGTTAATAGGTTAATTTTATTTTTTTGATATTATGACTAGTAACTACGATAATTTTTCTTTACAGTAGTTATAGGTAAATCTGGTAATTAAGGGTAAAAATAAGATTGTAAAATCACCCTAACACCTGAAAAAATTCTATTGGCTAACTAAAAGTTGACCTATATAACCTTAGTGTTGGAATATATTAATTTTATGATCTTTTTACTATGAAAATAATTTAATTATTATTAAAACCAAAGAAGGTGAAAACATGTCACTCTCTCGTATCTTATAAGTATAATAATTTTAATTTAGTGATAAACTTCATCAAAATTCGAACATGAATAGTATACAGAATTATAATAAAATTATATACATCATGAGAGTTTATTTAGAATTTTTAAAGATAATATATTTATTATTAATGACGACACAATAGTGATGTATAATTTATTACATTGATTGAAATATCAAATAAATGGTTTTAAAAATATTAAAATAAATATTATATGAAATAGTTAATGTGATCCATTAATTTTATAGATAAATATGACATGTTAGGAATCTATTAAATACTTTTTTCTAACATATATTCTATGTGGATTTTATTTAAATTCAAATTAATGAATTTTGTCAAAATTAACTCTATTGATATTTTATATTTTCAATTTGTTTAAAATTCACAAAAATATTTTAAAAATTAAACATCTATATTTATATTATCTAACATGTCATAATTTATCAAATTATGTATAATTAAGAACAAATAAGTAAGTATTTATAACCATATAAAATTTATAACAATATTACCACAAATAAAATTAAATATATTAAATAAGGATAAATCAAAATGATAAGGTTTAAAATAAAATTAAAACATTTCTAAATTGAATTGGTTTATGAGATTACAACCCTATATTATCTAATATCCGAATTTGAGTCACTTTGGAAGTTTTTATGTGGGGTTAGGGTTTATTATAAATTAATATTTTAGAGGCTTCCAAAAGTGCCCCTCTCCACCCTTATAAAAGGGCACCTCATCCCTCTCATCCTCACAACATTTTGAGCCTTCAAGGTCATACAAACCATGCCAATATCACTTCTCCAATTCCCTAGAAACATACTAGAGGTCCTGGTATTCTTCCAAGACCATGTTTAGTGCCCTAATAGGAGGTTAAAAAGTGGTGCGTCGAAGAAGCAGTAACATCCTTTACTGATCCTTTCAAACTTATTTCTTCTTCTACTTACTCTATATGAGTTGTTTCATTATTAAGTAATAACTAAAGTATAAATTTTATACTTATATGTTATTATTAATATCAAACAACCATGTTCTATCTTCTATTCATCCTATGAATTAAACGAAATCCCCACGCGTGCGTGCGTACGGCCTATTGTCTCCACGCCGTTGTGTAATATTTTATTTTATCACTAACATACTTTGATGTGTATGATATGGAAGAAATAACTATATATGATGATTTTAAAGTAATATTGATTCTGAAATATTATACACCATGCACATCAATACAATTCCACGATCAGGGGAATGATATCATCGCTCATGTGTACGTATAGTCGACCATCTCCACGATGTGATACGACTCGTTCTACATGATCTTCATTGAATAATGATTAAATAAATCCACTTAATTAATAAATATTATATATATTACACTAACAAAATTATATAAATAAGGATTTTATAACCTCAAAAGAGGAATAACAATTTATTCGACAAAACATGCATAAGAACATAAAACAATTAACACCTGAATATCAAGTAGCAATATTACTAGTAAGAAGATAAGAATATGACTATATATGATATCATAACAATGAATATGATTATTTAATAAGTAAATGACATTATTTAAATCGTTATACAAGAGTTTTGCATATGTACAATGCATATCGGACCTATGGTAAGGGAAAATCATGCAACCTCATTTTTATCTAAGATTGTTTATACTTCAGAATTGACTGGGGCATATTTATCATCCACGTCCATGTTTACTCAATATGTAATATTATTTATATCCTCCTACAATTGTTTAAATCCAATTTTACCCATTCGTGAGTTTTTAGTAAAATATATTTAAAAAATATTTTGTTGTTTTTAGTACGAGGTACTTTTTGACTTTTTCAGCCAAAGTACGAGAAGAATGTTTTTTCTAACTTATATAGCAAGAATGGGTTTTTATGATTTCATAGAACATTATTTCCACAAAGCTTCCTTTACAAGTTTTCATGTTTATTTTTAATTATCTTCTTTTAATATTGTATGGCATGTTAAGAAAGGAAAAATGTTTTTGAAGTAGAAAGGATATTTTCCTCAAGAATGGAGTTCAAGTGTTTTATCAAAATTATTTTCCATCTAAGATAATATAGGGTTATTTTTCTATCCCTAATTTTACATACATTTGATTATTTTATGATGGAATTATTTTTATAAATTACTTTTATCTTACATGGATTATATTATGATGGCATGATGTTTAATAATCATGTTTTTATTATATGGGTTATGCTATGATATATGGTTTATGATTTTGTGGCACACATAAGAATGGTTTACTTATGAGATGGGTGGAACCTATATCTCCCTCCAATAGATTGGGTAAAGATTTATATCTCATGAGATAGAGATGGATGGAATGGATGGTTAATCAGGTTCAGTGATACAAGAATGGATCGAGGAGTGAACTCGGTTCAGAAATGGACTTTATCTGCTACGATAGTCTTGGAAATGAGTCTTGGCTACTAAGAAATGATTTCCTATGATTATGTGTGTATGACAAAAAGATTCATGTTTTATGTTATGTTTATTGGGATTACATTTCACAACTACGATTTAACCCATGTTATGATATTATGATCTCTTTTTCAAGTTAATATTTTCAAAATGTTATGTTCTTATGAATATGATATGATTGATATTTCCTTTGTTTACCCTTACTGAGAATTTGACCTCACCCTTTTGTATGTTTTCTTTTCCACGGATCAGAAAGAAGGGTGTTAAGTAGGTTATTCCAAAATGGACTCTAGATATGATGAAATAAATGGGAGACAATGTAGATTCTTTATGAACCAGTTTTTTTCTATTTCCCAGTTTCTAAAGACACTATACCTATATGGTCCTTCCATGGTTTTGTTATATGTTGTAATAATATGCTTAAATTCTTAATTAATAACAATGTATGTAAAGTATTGGTTATTATAGTTGGTATTAGAGGAAAGTTATAGTCATCCTTTGGAAACTAGGATGTGAAAGACATAGTAAGAACACTAAGGATATGTCTAATCATATGACAAAGTAATAGTGTTTTAGAAATGGCCATGAATAACATATGATAAGACCTTAAGTGGGACATTTTTTTCTTGATTATGTGGTTTTCCTATTATGATTAGTGTTTCTCATACTATATTTATTTGTTTTAGTCAATGGTTGAAACCTAAAGGAACCGTGTTAATGCTGAATGTGATGGGAAATGAAATGATTGTCCCCCTGAGCAACCAAACGTTATGGTTGCTGGAATGAAAAATCGTGTAGCCATGATCACACAACTTTCTCAAGCTATGAATCATGTAGGATTTCCAAACAAGAAAAGGAAGGACCAACATTCTGTTAAATCCTTCTTGAGGCAGTGCCCACCCTCATTTAGTGGGTCTAATGATCCATTAGTGGGTGAATAATGGATCAGTACCACTAAAAAGAAATTTTCAGTTATTTAATGTTCTGAACATGATAAATTCATCTTAGCAATACATAATTTGGAAGTTGAATCTGCTAAATGGTGGAATATTATCAAGAATATGAGGCCAAGAGATGAAATTGAGTCTATGGAATGGGATGAGTTCAAGAACATATTTTTCAGTAAGTACTTCCATCATATTCTTCGAACAAATATGGAGAATGAGGTTCTTGAACTAAATAAAAAGGATGATGAATCTGTTGGTATCTACAAAGAAAATCTTACAAGGCTTGCAAGTTACACTTTTGGGATTATTATCCAACCTGAGAGTAATATCAATTGATTCATTAGTGGCTTAAAACCAAGACGTCGAAGGTCGTTATCCAAAAGGGACTTCAACAGATACAAGGATGTCGTTTTATGTGATCTCAAGTGTGAGATTGAGATTAGAGAAACCCATCAGTAATATATGTTTGATAAAGAGTGGAAAGTGGAATTCAAAGGGATATATATGATCACACTGAAAAGAAGATGAGTTTTCCCTAATACTGAAATTGTGGAAAGAATCATGGAGGGAATTGTATTTATGGGACAAGTAAATGTTTTAAATGTCGAAAACAAGGTCATCAGGCATTTGAATGCTGCAATGATGGGAAAAAGATGTCAAGGGATGCGAACAAAGAAAAGGTTACACAGAATGCACCTCCTACACTTCAATGTTACAAGTGCAAGGAAATGGGGCATTATGATAATCAATTCCCTAATCCAAGGGTTTTTGATAATGATCGATGTCAACAAACTATTAAGGCCAAAGACAAATTAAAGTCACATGCAATTTCTATCGGCGATGTGGAGTACGATAACGATGTGGTGAAAGGTACACCTACCATCCACTCTAAAGTAGAAAACGTTTTATTTGATTCTGAATCCACCCACTCATTTATTTATAAAGAACATTCTAATGGTATCACCGTATTTCATCAGAAATTATATTTTGAGTTAACTGTGAAAACCCCTAATGGCACAACAATCGCATCAAATGTTTACAATTCTTCTCCAATTGAAGTTTGTGGGAAAGTGCTTCCTGTAAATCTTGAGATCCATCCTATAGTGGAGTTTGATGTGATTCTTGGCATGGATTGTCATTATTCATATGGAGCTCATATCAATTTCCAAATAAGGGAAGTCACTTTTCATATTCCTGATCAATCTATGTTCATCTATCGATGCAAGGATGAATATAACCTTCCAGTGGAAATTTATTTCATCTTATGGGTATTTATTCCAATAAATGGATGTTATTTATCTCAAATGGTTGGAGGGAAACTCACAATTAAAAATATTCCCATTGTACGAGAGTTTGATGATGTCTTTCTAGAGGAATTTATAGGTCTTCCACCAAATTGTGATGTTGAATTTTCAATAGAACTCATATCAGGTGCTTTACCAATTTCAAAGACACCATATAGAATGGCCCCAATTGAGTTGCAGAAATTGAAAAAGGAACTCCAAGAGAATCTCGATAAGGGGTTAATATTCCCTAGTGCATAACATTGGGGAGCACATGTTCTATTTGTTAATAAGAAAGAAGGATCAATGAGACTCTGCATTGATTATAAAAAACTTAACAAGATCACTATCGAGAACAAATATCCTCTTCAACGAATTGATGACTTATTTGACCAACTACGCGAGGCTCAATAATTTTACAAGATTTATCTTCATTCAGGTTATCATCAATTAAGGGTCAAATGCAAGGATATAAAAAATACAAATTTCCATTCAAGGTGTGGACACTATGAATTTATAGTGATTCCATTTGGGCTTACTAATGCTCCTATTATCTTCATGGATCAAATGAATAGAGTCTTTCAAGACTATATTGATAAGTTTGTGGTAGTATTTATAGACTATATTCTTGTCTATTCAAAGTGTAGTGAAGAACATGAAGATCACTTGAGAATTGTATTGAAGAACCTGAGAAAGGAGAAGCTTTATGCCAAATTTACCAAATGTGAATTTTGGCTTTAAAAAGTTGCATTTTTGGGTCACATAATCTCAAAAGTGGGGATATCTGTAGATCCAGCAAAAATAGAGGTTATGGAAAGATGGCCAAGACCAACAATAGTAACTAAGATACGAAGTTTTCTTGGTTTGGATGGATATTATCGACGTTTTTTCAATGATTTTTCACGATTATCTAATCCACTTACCAGGTTTACTCGAAAAGGAGTTATGTTCGTTTGGACATAGGAGTGTGAAGAGAATTTCAAGGAGTTAAAAAGAAGGTTATCCAGCGCACATGTGCTCACACTCCCTTATAGTGGAGAAAGGTTTGTAATCTGCAGTGATGCATCGAATAAGGGGATGGGGTGTGTTCTCATGCAAAATGATATGGTGATAGATTATGCCTAACGAAAGTTGAAAATCCATGAGCAAAATTACCCAACTCATGATCTGGATTTACTGCGGTAATCTTTGAATTACTGATTTGGAGACATTATCATTATGGTGAACAGTGTGATATTTATACTGATCATAAAAGTTTAAAGTATATTTTCACACAAAAGGATCTGAATATGCGCCAAAGAAGATGGTTTGTGCTGATTAAGGATTATGACTTCTCAATTCATTGCGTCCCTGGGAAAGTGAGCAAGGTGGAAGATGCATTATGTTGAAAAGACAATGATAGATTATCCATGATGAGGATAAAAAAGATCCAATATTTATGGAATTACAAAGGATGGATCATGGAATTATAGTGGAAGGGGAAAAATCTTATCTTTCACAAATGTATGTTCAACCATATATACATTTGAATATTAAAGAGGCACAGAAAAAAGATGTAGACTCATAAAAGAGGGAGAGAAATCTTCCTGAATTTCACATTGTCTGTGATTAAAAAATAAGGTTAGGGAATTGAGTTTGTGTTCCTCACAACCTAGAATTAAAGAATGAAATATTGGATAAAGCTCATAGATCATCATTCTCTATTCACCCTGGAAGCACGAAGATGTATAGGGATCTGAACGAGTACTTCTGGTGGGATGGCATGAAAAGAGATGTTGCTGAATATGTCTCTCGATGCTTGGTTTGTTAGCAACTTAAAGCTGAGATAAAGGAGTCTGAGGGGATGTTACAACCATTACCCATACCATAATGGAAATGGGAAATCATCACCATGGACTTTGTCACTAGACATCCTAAAATATCCAAAGGTAATAATCGTATCTGTGTTATAGCTGATCATCTTACGAAGTCGAAACACTTCATTTCTATTAGATAAGATTTATATATTGATTATCTTGCCAGCATATATGTAAAGGAAGTGGTAAGATTTCATGGAGTACCACTTTCCATTATATCTGATCAGGATCCGAGGTTTACCTGTGTGTTTTGGTGAAGTTTTCAGTATGCTTTGGATACAGAGTTAAGTTTCAGTACTACTTATCATCCTCAGATAGATGGTCAGTCTGAGAGGAAAATTCAAACTCTAGTAGACATGTTGAGAGCTTTCTCTATGGATTTCAAAGGTCGTTGGGATGAACACCTGCATTTGGTGGAATTTTCATATAAAAATAGCTTTCGCTCCAGTATTCAGATGGATACTTATGAAGCTCTCTATGGAAAGAAATGTCGAACTCCAACTTGTTGGGATGAAGTTGGGGAAAGAAAGCTATTAGGACCTGATCTTGTTGATGAGATGTCAGAAAAGGTCCGATCTGTTCAACAACACATAAAAGCATCTCTGAGTCGACAAAATATTTATGTCGATAACTGAAGAAGATACCTAGTGTTTGAAGTGGGTGATAAAGTGTTCTTACAAATATCTACCTGGAAGAGAGTAATGTGATTTGGGATGAAGGGAATGCTGAGCCCTAGGTATATTGGTCCTTTTGAAATATTGTATCGTGTTGGGAAGTTAGCTTACCGATTGGTGCTTCCACGGAATCTCTCTCAAGTTCACGATGTGTTCAATGTATCTCTCCTGAGAAAGCACATATCTGATCCTTCACATGTACTAAGCTCAGAAGTTGTACTGATGGAGCAATATCATTCTTATGAAGAACAGCAGATAGAGATTCTGGATCGTAGTGAAAAAGTTCTAAAAAACAAGACCATTCGCTTGGTTAATGTTTTATGGAGGAACCACCAATTAGAAGAATCTACATGGGAACTTTAGGATATTATGAGGGAGAGATATCCTCATTTGTTTATTAAGAAATGATGAATTTCGAGGCTGGAATTCATTTTAAGGGGGTTAAAATGTAACTCCGTGAGATATTATGAGAAATATTTTTTTTTATTTCTCATGTTATACACAACACCAAAGGAATATTTTACTACACACAACATTGGCTTGGCTTGCATTACAAGCAATCACGACCTTCCTCAATAGTGTGTGTAGTACGCAATACCGGGTTTCCCTAAATAATGATATATTATTATAATATTGTTATGGACTAGCCTTTATGAAATTTATTAACTACATTTCAAATTTTATAACATTATTATTCATCCTACACATTTTCTATAACATGGTATGAGAACAAAATAAATGTTTTGGGTAAAATAAGTATTTTTCCAAATACGTAGTTTTGCCGCCTTTTGATGGTGCACCCAAATTAAATCTAGTTTTTAACATGTTTATAAGTTCAATTTAAGAAAATAAAATTCCTCTTTTTAATAAATATAAAAAAATTTACTTTGGATAAATCTTTTATATTATTCTGATAACTTTCATATTTTAATGAATACTAAAAATGCGCTATATTTTAATTAAAAACAACTTTTTTCATCGAAATAATTAATATGGTTAAATTATAATATTTAATAGTTTTAAATTATAAATATAATATATTTTTACCATTTAATATAATTTTTTTCATTACAATTAATTTTAAATTGAATTCATAGGTAAAAAATTTTCATTCTTTTTCAATGTTATAAATTTTAAAACCCATTTTCTAAACAATGGGATTAATTTAAAATTAATTACTGCAACTATGTGTTTTGAATTTTGAAAAATGGATTCCATATATGAATCCATTGGGTCCATATTATGTCAATAGGTTACTTTTATTATTTTGATATTATGAATAGTAACTATGGTAATTTTTCTTTACTGTAGTTAAAGATAAATCGGGTAATTAAGGGTAAAAATAAGATTATAAAATTACCCTAACACCGGAAAAAATTCTATTGGATGAATAAAACATGACCCATATCACCTAAGGGTCGGAATAGATTCATTTTATAAACTTTTGACCATGAAAATAATATAATTATTATTAAAACGAATGAATGTGACAACATGTCACTATCTTAAATATTATAAGTATAATAATTTTAATATACTGATAAACATCATGAAACTAAGAACATGAATTGTATTCAGAATGATAATAAAAGTATATACATCATTAGAATTTATGTCGAATTTTTAGGGATAAATTATATATCATTAATTAGGACACAATAGTGATGTAGAAATTATTTCATTGATTGAAATATCAAATAAATGGTATTAACAATATTAAAATAAATATTATATGAACTAATTAATTTCCTCCATTAATTTTATAGATAAATATGAAATTTTAGGAATATATTAAATATTTTTGTTTGAAAATATCTTCTGTTTGGATTCTATTTAAATTCAAATAAATGAATTGTGTCAAAATTAACACTACTAATATATTATATTATTAAATTGTTTAAAAATCACAAAAATATTTTAAAAATTACAAATTAAAATTTATATGATCTAACATGTCATAATATATCAAATTATGTATAATTAAGAACACATAAGTAAGTATTTATGACCATATAAAATTTATAGCATTATTACCACAAATAAAATTAGATAGATTAAATAAGGAAAAAATCAAAATGATAAAGTTTAAAATAAAATCAAAACATGTATAAATTTAATTGGTTGAGGATATTACAACCCTATATTATCTAATATCTTAATTTGAGTCACTTTGAATGTTTTTATGTTGGTTTAGGGTTTATTATAAATTAATATTTTAGAGGTTTCTAAAAGTACCCATCTCCTCCCATATAAAAGGGAACCTCCTTGCTCTCCTCCTCACACCATTTTGAGCATTCAAGCTAGGAAAAACCCTGAGAATTTCTCTTCTCCACTTCTATAGAAACATACTATAGGTTTTGGTCTTCTTCCAAGTCCAACTTTCGTGCCCTAAGAGGAGGTTAAGAAGAGGCGCATCAAAGAAGAAATAATATCCTTTACCAATTCCTTCAAAATTATTTCTTCTTCTACTTCCTCTATATGAGTTGTTCCATTATTATGTAATAAATCTAGTATCAATTGTATAATGATATGTTATTATTAATATGAAAAGGTCATGTTCTATCTTCTATCCATCCTATGAAGGAAACAAAATCACCACGCATGCATACGTACGGCCTACCACCTCCCCGTCGTGGTGTAATCTTTTATTTCATCAAAAACATACATGGATGGGTATAAGATGGAAGAAATAACTACATATGATAATTTTAATGTTATATTGATTCTGAAATATTATACACCATACACATCAATATAATTCCACGATCATGGTAATGATATCATCATTCGTGCATGCGTACGACCTTCCGTCTCCACGATGTGATGCGACTCGTTCTACATGATCTTCACTGAATAATGATTATATAATTAAATTGAATTAGTAAATATGATATATATTACACTAAAACAATTCTTTAAATAAGTTATCCATAACCTAAAAATAGAAATAAGAATTTATTGAACAAAACAAGCATAAGGACAAAAAAATTAACACCCGAATAACAAGTAGAAATATTACTAATAAGAAGATAAGAATATGACCATATAAGATATCATAACACTTAATACGATTCTGAAAAAACTCAGTGACATTATTTAAATAATCATACAGGTGTTTCAGATACGTACAAACCATATTGGACCTAAGGTAATGGAAAATCTCACAACCTCATTTTTATCTGAGACTGTTTATACTTCAGAATTTACTGGGGGAATATTTATCATGCACATCCATGTTTCCTCAATATGTAATATTATTTTTATACTCCTACAATTTTTTAAATCCACATTTACCCATTGTTGAGGTTTTAGTAAAAGATATGAAATGAATCTTTTGTCATTTTTAACATGAGGTACTTTTTGAATTTTCCGACGAAAGTATGAGAAGAATGTTTTTTAACTTATAATGCATGAATGGGTTTTTATGATTTCATATTACATTATTTTCATGAATATTCCATTACAATATTCCATGTTTATTTTTAATTAACTTCTTTTAAAATTGTATGACATGTTAAGAAAGGAAAAAAATTGAAGTAGAAAGGATATTTTCTTCAAGAATGGAGTTCACGTGTTTTATCAAAATTATTTTCCATCTAATATAATATAGGGCTCTATTTCTATTCCTATTTTTAAATTGATTTTATAATTTTAGGATGGAATTATTTTTATGATTTCCTTTTATCTTACATGGATTATGTTATGATGGCATGAAGTTTATGAATCCTATCTTTATTACATGGGTTGTGATATGATATATGCTTTATGATTTTGTGGAACACAAAAGAATGGTTTCATTATGAGATGGGTGGGACCTATATCTCCCACCAATGCATTGGGTAAAGATTTATATCTCATGAGATAGACATGGGTAGAATGATAGGTTGATTCGGTTCAGTGATACAGGACTGGATCGAGGAGTGAACTCGGTTCAGAAATGGACTTTGTCTGCTAGGATAGTCTTGGAAATGAGTCTTGAATACTATGAAATGATTTCCTATGATTATGTGTGTATGCCTCAATGTTTCATGTTTTATCTTATGATTATTGGTATTACATTTCACTACTATTATTTATCCCACATTATGATATTATGATCTCTTTTGGAGGTTAAGATTTTCAAAATGTTATGTTCTTATGAATATGATATGATTGATATTTCCTTTGTTTACCCTTACTGAGTATTTGATCCCACACTTTTGTATGTTTTATTTTCCCTAGATTAGGAAGAAGGGTATTTAGTAGGATATTCCAAAAGGCACTCTAAATATGATGAAATAAACGTGAGGAAATGTTGAATCTTTATGAACCTGTTGTTTACGTTTCCCAGTTTCTAAAGAAACTATACTTATATGGTCCTTTCATGGTTTTGTTATATGTTGTAATAAGTATGCTTCAATAATGAAGTAATAACAATGTATGTAAAGTATGGGTCGTTATATTTATGACATATTAAATTTTCTCAAGAAATATAGACAGTTCTTAGAGATCTGTTTTAATTTAATTAATCGTTATATTTGAGTAAAGGATGAGGATATTCAAAAACCTACAAGTAGGTGTCACAACGGGAACTGGAGTTTTTGGTAATTATCCAAGGTATAACTAACAAAAAAATATGTTCATAAATTTGATAAAAACTATATCCCATGAGTTCCATAGTTGGGATGAGTTGGTTCCCATCAACATTATCGTAATGTATTCTGAGTATAAGCTAGAGCATTAAGAGAATCTACATTACATTTTAATAGTTTTTATATTCTACAAATTAATTTTGAGGATATTTATATTTATATTTCGGGAATGTGAGGTGGATTTATTTTGATATAAATTGTCCTAATTGGGAGTAGCTATGGATCATCTAAAAAATGAGTACATTGTTTCATCTATAGCCTTGTACTATGTTGTGTATTTTCAGTGTGTCCTGGGTTTTTTAGGATATTATCATAGGTTTATAATCATATTCTATTGAATTAGAACCCCTATGGTACATTTGAGTAGGAAATATTGGTACTTCATGTGGATTTACCGATGTCATCAAAAAAAATTATCTATAGGAGATGCATTTGAGTATACAAATTCTCCATTCTCCACCAGAATAATTTATGTTTGAGGTTTTTAGAAATGGTTCACATCTTAAAATGGACAGTTTTCTTATTCAATATATATAAATAATATCCAATGGGTATTAATAGTTATAACAGTATTGGAATAAGTATTATACTATTGATCATGATCTTTTCTAGTTTTATTTTCCTAAAATAATTCAGTAAAACTATCTCATACCTAATTGATTTTTGGACTTTAAGGATCACAATAGTTTCATACATAACTTCCCCAATCATAAATTATTCTTGAGATAATGGTGGGGGGATAGATTCTTATAGTATTTTGAGTAAGATATTTCAATAATTTGGATAAATGGAATATTTCCATTAACATGTTGAGTA
The DNA here is from genome assembly GCA_963277665.1 of Viscum album. Taxonomy (NCBI): domain Eukaryota; kingdom Viridiplantae; phylum Streptophyta; class Magnoliopsida; order Santalales; family Viscaceae; genus Viscum; species Viscum album. Next base: position 113,154,548 of record OY728151.1, read on the forward strand.
TGAAGTTACATTGTGTCCTTTTTTACTAGGGAGATATTTAAAGGTTCATGGGATATATTTCAGTTATACAACTTAATTTATTGGAAATCAATGGAATCGGTTGTCTCAAATAGATAATAGATCATTCTTAATTGATGAAATATGTTGAAGAATATTAGTTGAGAGTTTATAATGTTTATGGTTTTTGGAATTGTTTTACGATTCTATTGGGGGATGGTTTGTGAATGGAATATATCATGTATTTTCCTATAAAATTCATTTTTGTTTCTTTGGTGATGTTGGAGGTGATACTATGAATATTTCATATATCCCCCTAGGTAATGTGTCCTAGTTTAGATTCCATTTAGTTAACCGTGTAGAAATTGTTTTTGTATCTAAAGATAAATATATTAGTTTCACTATTTGCATCATAATGTACAGTCTATTTGAAGGAAATGAACAAGTATCGTATTCCTATTTGGTTTCTTCGGCTAATAAATGTCCCCCAATGGACATGAACGGAATTTTATGTGGATTTAAGAACTAGTTTACATTGATATCTGGCTATATATAATGTTATATGGTAGATTTGGGACTATTTAATAATGTAATCTATCTACGTATAGAATAGAGAGTTGATTTTCACTAATGTTCTATCGAGGAATTATTTGGATGGGATTATGAGCCTCTATGGGGATCCAAAGATGATTATATATCATCATGATCACTATTTTAGCTTTGTCTTATATTGTGGTATACATAAATCTTTTGGATAATACTTATTCCTTAGTGATACTTTTCAACCATAGATGTATGATCATAAAGTTCAGACTATCTATACATTGAAAGACAAGTGTTTTCGATGAGTTCTTCATTATTTTGTTTTTTAAGAAGCACCTACCATAGATTATATTATTATATAACAAGGTATAATACTCCAAAATTTATACATACCCATTCAAATAATTTCATTTTAAACCATGGTAATCTATGTTGTGTTTTTCAGAGGACATAGAGTCATAAATTCTACATCCAATGTTGGTTTAGTGCATGATATAGAAGGTGCAAGCGATTCATGATCATATAATAGTATATCATGATCAATTTTTGTCTTATGTTTATCAAAACCGGATTTGTATACATCATGAAATTGAGGATTATATATTATTGTTGGCATATCCTCTTCATGGCTAATGAAATATTTATAATGTGAGAATTCATTCAAATAGATATATTAGACCTTTCTAGGTGATGGATAAAATTGGAAATGTTCTATATTGATTGGTGGTCCATGCATAGATATATCATATTTTCACATCATCCATGTATAATGGCTTCATTTGTATCTTCATGGTGACTTCCGGGTCATTGAATGTGGTGTTTTCAACATTCGAGATGATGTAAAATTCATAGAGTGGGGTTTTCTTGATTCATAGCTATTATGAGAAGGTTTTGTGTGGTCATATTATTCCTATAGTTCTTTTTTAATAGAATGTGAACCTGAGAAAGTGAATAACAAATGTTTTATCAACATGATGAGTTATTTGATGAATAAATATTATTGATGTTATATATGTGTCTGAAAATATTTGTAACCATAATGATGTATTGTTTACTATTAACTATCTATATAAGGTGTTGTATGTGCTCTTATTAAATTCATATCCTTCTTTGAAAGGTATCCCAAGGGTTGTTTATTTCCCCCCCATGTTTTATATATTGGTTCAGTTTTGATTACAAAGGGATTTAATCATTATAGATGTATGAAATGTAATGTAAAATAACTTTTTTTACCATTATTTATTTATAATGAATGTAGATGTGTTTAGAGAATGTTTTTGGATGGATATGAAGAAAAGGGTGAGGTTTGGTTCTTTGGTGTCTGAAATTCTTATTGGGGAAGCCTGGGTTGATGATGTCTTAGTTCTAAAACCATGGGGATTTTCTAATTAAATGTGTGGTTAATCTAATGTGTGTATCAATAATTTTGGAAGGCTTGTATCAAAGTGTGATTTTTATGATGTTTATATAAAAAAATATAAATTCATGCTACATGTTTTGATCGGTTTAGTTTTATTCTGTCATAATGATATGGTCCTTGTCTTCATGAATTTATAGTAACCATTAAGAATCAATTGTGACCCTTACATTTTTACACATCATAATTGGTGGTATCACATATATCATTCCTTTTGAAGGAAAATATCCATTTACTGATAATCAAAACATTGTAATGGATATTTGTTTTTAGCATGTTTCATGGATGTTCTCCTTTTAGGAAATGATTAGTGGGAGACATCCATTTTAGGAGGCATAGTGGTGTTTTATAATTTCGTGGTTAGGATTTCTATTATGTGGATAACGTGATTGTAGATAGTGTATGCCATGATGGATCTAGATATAAATATTTGGTTAACGTTGATATGGTAATATTAGGTACTTTAAAACATTGTTTTAATTAATAATATTTTAAAACCATTTAAATGGACACCATATTTCATGGAATATTGCTACCTTAAATTCCAATGATTTTACATAAATCATGGAACATGAGGTTCATAGCCATTATTATATCACAATTATATAATATTAGTTAGTTAGATAATACCATTAAATTGTGGAATTACTTTATTTTTTTTAAATTATTTTTATTACATTAAATCCTATCTAGCATCATGCTCTCGATGGAAAATCCCTCTCATTTATACAATATAATAACCTTCTAAATAATTCAGTGATTCTTCATTTATCCAATCTACAACTATTCTCCAATATTTTCCAGTTTATCTTAATATCATTCATTATATTGGTTTAAAATAAAATATATTATTAAAATTTTCAACACTCAATTATAGTTGGATAAAATTTCATTATGGTTAGGCAGTGTGGTGGTTCCAATCAATTTTGGTTTTGTTTATCCTCACTTATTCATTAATGAATTTTTAATTAATACATAAATTAAGTTAAAGTATTAAATACATCATATATTTTTTATTTGTTTGTAAGAGATTGAAATGATTGTGTTTTAAATAGTTAAATTATAGGAATTTTTCTTTGATAATAAAAATCTAAAATTAAATATGTTAAATGATATTGGGTAGCTTCACATGTTATTAGGCTATATTCATGATTTTGGTTAATGAAATATTATAGGTGGTGAATTGTTGAATTTTTTATATTATCAACGAATCCATTACAAATTTTACATGCATAAAACTAATAAAAAAATTTATATATGGAAAGTCATTGAGTAAAATGGTAATATTAATCATTGAAGTTGTAATTCATCTTAATAAATGCTCAGCCCAATTAAATGTTTCTTTGGGATTATTATCCTGAATATTATGATCAATATATGTTACTAATATATTAGGTTTTTAATCATTTTAAATCCTACTCCTTTTGTATTGTTTTAATTATTATGTTAAAAAAAGATGATTGATAGAAATAAAACTAGTATCATCATCATTTTATCATTTTTGTTATAACATCCAGGAATTGATTGAGGAAAATACATTTTTCATTGAAATTTAATTCTATTGTAATTCTTATTTAATATCATATATATATATTAGAACCTGAATACCATGTTTTTATTTAAATAAGCACTGAATACGATAGGTTAATTTGATGAGGGTGGAGATATTATGATTGTATTTGGAAATTTCCAAAGGTGTCTTGTGGTGGGATAATATGTAAGGTGTGGAAAAGTTTTGGGTATGATTTGGGAATGGAGAACTCAATTTTGGATCCATTATTGATTTTTTATGATTATTAATTTTAGATTATTTCATAATCCATTATGGTTAAATAATTCATTGAAGTACTTATAGATGTGTATTTTAAAAAGGGTTCAATGCTGGTAATTATTGGAAAATTATTTAGTGATAAATTTTATTTTATCATTAAATTGTGGATTTAATTTAATTTTTTATGACTTTAATTTATATTGCTTTAAATCCTAGTTTTCCATAGGATCTCTTTGGTGATTGCTAATCATCGCATAGTATATCATAACCTCCTAAATTTTGTGTGGATTCCTTCATTTATCCAAGGTACAAATATTTATCCTTATTTATTATTTCCATATTAAATCTTTGATCATAATGGTTGAACAAATTTTGTTTTGTTTAATTTCTCAGCATTCAAGTATGGTTGGATAATTGATCAAAATGGTTATTTATTTAGGTGGGTCCTATAAATTTTAGTTAATGGATTATTTTTAGTAATTTCACTTATGTATAGTTTCTATTTATGATTCAATTATGTTAGGGGATTAAATACTTATTTTTAGTAATTTCACTTATGTATAGTTTCCCTTTATGATTATGTTATATTCATGATTTTGGTTAATGATATTTTTTAGGAAATTATTTGACAAATTATTTATATCGATTGGCTGCTTGTGACGAGTGTAAGAAATGTTCAATGTCAACAAAGGCTTCTAAAATCACTCATCAGATGTGATGGTGGTCACGTAGTGAATAACTGGATACCCTTCAAGACCTAGATAAAAACTTCATTCAATTCAATTTATGCAGGTTTTCGAGTGGTGGCAGGCTAAGGTTCGTATGTCAAAGGGGATAGAGGGTACTTTAGAAAGGGGTGGGATCTGGTAGAAGTGGGATGGTGCATGCTATGTGGTGCACATATATGGTCAACATCTATATTTTCAGGATCATATTATATTCTTCATGTCTTTGGTGTGTCGGTCACGATAACTTGGGGTTTGATGGTGTTGTATGTCCCCGTGAGGTGTACGCAGTGGTGGCGGGATTCATGGTATGGGGATTCAACAAAGATGTGGCTTCGAGTAGTTTCAGTTATGTTCGTTGGTGTATAGTTAGGGTTTGGTCCCTGGGTTTGGGTAGTGGTGGCTAATAGCTATGCCCTTGTGCAGATTAGGGTTTATCTTTTGTGAGTCTTTATGTTACAGTTTTGTTTGTTGGTGAGGGTGTGTTAGGTTGGTTGTGTTGAGGCATTGTTGTGTGGATTACTATAATGGTGTTTTCCCAATGTGATTTCTATTTTTCATTTATTTTGTATTTTTCATTTTCCCTCTGGGATCTCAGGCCATAGAACTATGAGGTTATGTGCCTATGGTTCTATAGGCATATAATTTTTTTTCTCTTACCATATTCAAAATAGTTTCCTTCTTTCATTTATTTTTTAATAAAATTGATTTCCCTATACCTTTTCTATATATAATAATCCATATGTCATTTTTTTTCTCAACCACTAAGTGGAATAACATGATCTGTAATGTTTTTTGACCATGGTTTTTAGTTATTTTCCTAGCATATCACTTATTGAGGATATAGATGGTGCACTACACCACATATCATTATATATCTTATAAATATAGTATTCTATGGAGTAATATATTGAATATTATATGTTTTTTATATATGATGTGTGCCTGTATTGGGACTTAGTTTATCAAAGATATAATGTACATGTATATGAGTTTTGTGGCTACATAAGTTTATAATGTGTACATATATATAGCATTTAATGGTTCATTTTTATTAAATGCGTATTTATACAAGGGTTTTAATGTATTTTAACACAACTGTTAGGTTTGTGGATGCATTTATGATGTGTTTTTATGGATTTATAGAAAAAAAGTTGAGGGGATGAGCATAAAATGATATCACAAATTATATTCCTGGGTGATTTATTTAGAGATAAAGTTGTAGGATGGAACAATTATTTATATATATTCTATAGATATTATGTTACATCCATTTATGAATTACTTGGTGAGTGAGCCATGAGGGGGATGTGAAGATAGTTTAATTGATTTAGTTAACAGGATGATTTCACTATTTATTTACAGGGTTTTTAGTATAATTATTCAAAATTTTCATGATATGTCTTAATATAGGATCATATAGGGTATACTTGGATGGTCAACCATATATATACATGTGTGTGTGTGATTTTCTATGTGTGTTTGTTTGTTTCATTGACTTTTAGGAAGGTGTTTGCAATTGAGTTGTACCTCACTAGCTTGTGGAGGTTGTTTGATGGATACTGATTATAGTAGTCACTACTATAGTAGTTTCTCAAGACATCTATTAATTTTTTTTCATTCATTAAATAATAAATCAAGGATTTTGGTCTCACTCTACTCACCCTAAAGTGGTATTTGGTTTAATTAATAAACTGAGACTTCAGCCCCAACGTTTTAAAAAATGCAATGGTATTTGTTTATTTATTATTATATAGTTTATTGGTGGATTATTTATCTTTTTATATTAATATCGAGTGTAATTCCATCCAAATATGTATGTTATTTTCCAAAGGATCTGGTCTCAACTATTGGTACTACTGGACGCAGTCTGCATGGGCCACACTTATCTACACATCCATAATAGGAGGCTTTCTACTAGGGGTGTTTGGATAAGACGTGAATGTCGATTAATTATGGATTTAATGGTGATATCTATATATTAGGTTCAAAATGGTAATAAAATCCCTTTAAAATTTTCTAGAGGATGTGTTGTGAAATTTTCCTATGCATTTTATAGTATTAAAAAATGATCATAGAGGATTTGATGGTATGTGAGTTCATTAAATATTTTGATAAAAGTATCATATTTTTCCCAAATAATGAAATTATATTTTTGGATGGTTTAAATAAAATTTCATAAAGGATGTCGTTATGCATCATAGAGTTCCAAATAGTATCATTGTCTACTAAGATCCTTTGTGTATATCATGGTTGGATAAGTGATTATAGTGTGAATATGGAATCCATTTATAATTTATCATTTCATTATATATGTGAACTAATGAAAAAAATGATAAATGATATAGAGAATATAGAATATATTAAATAATATAATGTGGATATCAGGGGATCATTATTAGATCATTTATTTTTGTTTAGTTATTCATATAAAAAAAATTATCAATCTCCAATTGTAAAGGAACCATAGAATCCTATATATGGGAAACCATGCCATTGGTTGTAATTTTACATATAGATTTGAATTTTGGTAATATTTGAATAGTATATGAGGATGTATATGATGGAATATGTGTTTAGTATTTTGGATACCATGTGCATACATAGATTAGAGAAAAACAATTTCTCATAATTTGGGATCTATACTTGATATATTTTGTTCATTCTTGTATCAAAATAAATTAGAAATAAAAGGGTTGTAAATTAATGAAATTTGTATCCAAATTGAAATTTTTTAAGGTTACTAGATCAATTTTTAATGGTAAAATATCTATAAGTACAAACTCAGTGGCTAGAGATGATTCATGGCATATAGCATGTTTTCATGAATTATAATTATTACCTTGATCATTCTCATTTGTCTAATTTAGGATTTATTGAAATAAAATTTGACGTTTATTTTATTTAATTTCCACTTTTAATTTTAGATGGTATAAATACTATTCTACTTGTATGAATAATTTCATTAGGTGAAATTATTTTAAAACATAATGTTGTTTAAATAAACATTTTGGAAAGGGAATAATATATTTTATTGTAATATACTAAATTCAAATAAGCTTTTTTTTGTTTTTATTTGGATATAGAAACTTATACAAATGATAATTCATTCTTTCAGATGTGAAATTTTTGAAGTTGTTTTGGATTTTTTTGATTATAAATCGAAACATGGTAAGTTTGCTATCTTTTAAAGGAAATAATATTTGGGATTGTTTATTTATAATGTGTTATTTTACCTCATGTAGATTTTTTTTAATTTTTTTATTAGATACTAGGTTTAGTAAATTTATGAATTCTTTAGTATGGATTAAATAATTAAATAATTTGTGGGTTTTTTTGATTATTTGTATAAACAATTCCGTGAAACATGTGTTAGTTTTATACAATGGTTATTAAATTATTTAGGGTATGATAATTTTTAATCAAACTTCATTCAAAGAGGCATTTCAATGGATTTTTTTAGTGGTTTTAGAAAAAAGAAATTTTTTCGTGGAAAATTGAATGGGTATTCCTGAATTTTTCTTAGATGGAAAAAATTTGACTAATTTTATTGATAATTGAAGAACTAATATATGCATATTCCTATTATCTATGGATAATCCAATATAATTTGTGTCACATTGTGAGTTATTACACACTGATAGATAATGCGAGAAAATGGTGGTCATTAATGCTAAAAAGTTATTGATAATTTGGGGTAAGTTAATTTAAATTCTAATATTTTACTAAACTATGTGAATCTATCTTGAATTTTTTTATAATATGATCATTATATAATTACATATAATTAATGATAAATATTAATATATTAAATTGAATATTATTTATGATAAATATTAGATTAAATGAAAATATATTCAATAAGACGAAATAAAACTACTCATAACTTTTATGCCTTGTATTATTGGTGAAAATCAAGAAATGGTTGAAAAATAATTTTTATGTTGACGTCATTAAATTAAATTTCTACATAAATCATAATATTATCAAATAGAGGAAATAATGGGTAAATTTTTTATTTTGACATAGAATTGTGAAAATATTTGAAGAGGGACTATTTTGAGGATTTCAAGGATTGATGTATTTGGTGGTGATAATTTTTTTTGATTGATATGTTGGTAATTGTTGAAATGAAATAACTATTTATGAATTTCTTATTAATATGTTTTATAATTTTATTAAATAAATTAGAATTATATGTTCATAACATTTATCATTGGGTGTGATAAATCTACATCGGTGCATGGATCTTTCAATAAATCGTCCATTTAATATTCAGACGACATGCACCAAGTACATGAAAGGGAATTTCAAAATTTGAAATATGGTTTTAAAAATTGATATGTGTTAGTTCCACATTATTTGAAGTTTCACTATATTATATTTTATAGGAAAAAATCGGTGTTTAGTTTTATAGTATCCATGATTGGTAGCATGGGGTCATTCAAAATATTAGGGAACATTAATTTTCTCACAATAGATTATATAGTGTTGGAATAATTTTTACAATATAAATTTCATTTAATAATGGGTTCATGATATATTAGATTTGGTGTATCCAAATTCTGAAATATCTTATTTTTTATTGGACATTATTATGGTGGCTTGAAAGTATATGGTGGATGGAGAATATAATTATAAATGGTTTTTTTGATATGAGTCAGTTAGTAAAATGGTAGTGAAAAATTTTTATTCCCAAAAATGGGGAATATAAGGGATGTTGTGAAGAAATATTATTGTTCATGGTGGGAGTATTATATAAATATTTTTAGGATGTTTTCAACCACAAAAATTCTTTAGATGTATATATTGTAAAAATGGTTGATCATAATCTAATGTATAGTGTAATACCAAGCGTTAATGGATTTTACAGAACACACATGGCACTATAGAATATTTGGATATTATTTTAATGGTTCGATGGGATATAAAAAGTTGATACTATAGCAGGGTATACCTCATCAACATGGAGTACAGTAATAATAAACGCCATTGTGTCGGTCTCATTACTATGGAAACATAGTGTACTATTGGACACATTGATTTATAAGCTAATTTGGAGTTTGGATTTAAGGAAAATATATTTTTAAAATATATAATAAATTCATAAAATTAATAAAAAATGTAAATATCTATGTGGATATAGGGATTTTACCCAATTTATGTAAATCTTTGTGAATTATTTTTCTTCTACATCATTCTTTTTATCCTCCATTTTTAAATAATTTGTAGATTTATTTTTCCTTAAAGGTCCCATATCTTCATAAAAATTATTATCCGAGTTTGAGTATGTATCATTATGGAAATATCTTTTGAATATAACATTTATTAAATAATAATTCAAGGTAATTGTCAATTAGATTGAGGGATTTAACATTCAATTCTAGATAACGTATATCATGGAAAATTATGATTAGAAAAATTTATACACTCCAAATCAGGGGGTTAAACCAAACAATGCTGATAATAATGGCTGAGAGATAATATATTTTTTTATTTTTGGTATAATATTTATTACAATATAAAATTACATGGTGTTTAACAACATGGTAAAAATAATAATATGGTTAGAAAGATAATAACGCTAGATAATAAGAATACAAATCCATCAGCATTGGACAATAATTAAAAAATTAAATTTTTATATAATATACATCATATTAAAATAAGACCATAAAAAAATTATATACTTCTATACTATCATGATTTTTCTGAAATCAGTAGAAATTATTATCAATTATGAGTTATGTACCCCACTATTGTAATCTTCATTAACCGATACTTAGGATGAAACTATAATTTTCATTAATAGTTTGTAATGGACTGTAAAAACACACTGAATAATGTAAGGTATCTAACATGAAAGGTGAATATTTGGATATTTAGTTTAGTATGATTTTTTGGTTATTAACATCAACCTTAAGGGTTGGGTAAATTTCATCATTTGGATTATCACTGAGGATACTTTAATTCAATAGTAAATTATTAGTACAATATAGAAAAACAAATGACTAGTTCAACGGGGATATGAATGATATTGAGATGTTTGGTGGAGTATAGTGGTACACATTTAAAATAACAATACGACAAAAATTAAAATAAATTGGAAAAACATTCTATTAATACCAAAATAGAGTGGAATGACATAGTGGATGGATAGGAAACTGAATGACCATTCTAGGAGTATAAGGCCTTGCTCGGTGTTACCAAAAACATACTAGGTAAATTTTTTTAATATATAATTTTATATTACCAATAATATTATATTAAAACCAATGGGTACATTTTTTGGAGAAATTTTAATATTATGATTATGATTATGTTATTATTTTTGTAAACACACACACATATATATATATATTTGATGGTTAAATTTGATGAAATATCCCTAAAATATTTTATTATTTGTATAAAAATAAGGACATTAAAAATATTTTTGAGATGATAAGAATAATAATATTATTATAGTGAAAAATATGATTTCTAATAAAGGATTCATATGAAACAATCCTTCTGAAGATAAATTTGGATGTGGGAATAAAGAATCAGAATGCCTCGAGAAATTTCATCATGATGTTTTAACATAACATGTGATTAATGAATAAGTGGATACGACACCTAAAGTAGATTAATATAGATTAAAATGTGTTTAAAGAAAATATAATTGTATTCATAATCATTATTCAATTTTTTATCGTAGATTATTGATATACCAAGTGCAATGATGAATTACTAAAGATGAATGTGTTAGGAAAAGGGGAGAAAGTTTTGCAACAGATTATTTATTCTATACATGAAAACATGAAAATGGACTGTTATTTACTACCATAAGGAATTAATAAAATTCAAAAAAAAATTAAGATAAAAATTCATCAATGTTCATGATTATAATTAAATATACAAGGATTGGTGGTGAAATGATTTATATAAAATGATCGTGTAGATTTCATTAACATTTTATAAAATATAGTGATACACACCACTATTATGTGGTTCATAATATTGATGCATTATATAAATTTATTCATTAACATAAATATATGAAAATGTATTTTTTTTCATGGATATCTAAAGGAGGAAATATTTTTTGAGAATATTGAGGGATCTTTTGAGTTATAAAAGAAACACTTGATATGAAATCTCCAAAATAATTTCAATTCTTTGATGAAAGCTCCCAAACAATAGAACACCAATTTGGAAGAATTTATGTGTATAAATACATGAAAACATTATGGCATAGACCAATGATACTACTCATGTCAACTTGTGAGGGATATATAATGTTTAATTTATATGTGGATGATAAAATTTTTAATTTTTATTGAATGAAATGTATTTATGTGTTTGAATGGAATCCCATAGTGTATTTTAAGATGAATTATCATAGAGAAGATAACAATACTATTAGAATGATGATTAATACAAAAAAATGATAAAAACCATTTTGTTTTCATTGGGTAAAAATATCATAAACCTTTTTAAAAGGTATATTATGAAAAAGTTAAATGTATTTCTATTCACCATTAATGTTTTATAAATTAACCATAAAATGAAATAATATTTCATCCAAATAGTTTGGTTTCTTGGAATTTTATCTTTATGTATCATTAAATTGATCCCTGAGATTTTACAAGGTCAGACCAAAGTATATATCTATCATACAAAAAATGTTATTATTTTGTATATGGAAACCATGAAAAGTAACATTGTAAAGATGGGATGAATAAAATATGGTATGTATAGGTATGTAAGGAAATATATCTATGTTATTGGAATGGAAGTTCTCAACATTAGTATGTGGATATTAATATTAAAATTCTAATGGGAATTAATATAGGTGTAAAATGTTTTGTGTTCTCTTATTGATTGAAAATCAATAGATTGTTATATATGTTATATTATGTGGTAGAACCCTCAAAATGGGAGTCCATGTGTATTGTTATAACAGAATGTATGATTCATGTCACCTGGTAAATGAATGTAATGAGGAATATGAAAGAATGTGATGCGAAATTGAATTACATGGTTATAGTAGTGGTGTGAAATATCTTGATATGAGCTCAATGTTTCAATCTGAAACCCAAAAAAAATAGTTTCAGTGCCACTTTGTTGATGGATAGAAAAAGGATGGGATATTTGAATTATAAATAATTTAATTAACAAATTTCTACTTTTTATTTTGATGAGTCTAAATGTTTTAAAAATATTTGGTCACTTTTATGCCTCTATTAGACTAGATTTATGACTCAATCATTGTAGGACAAATAAAAAAGAACACATTAGGTCCATGGATGATTGTTTTTTTCTAGATCTGTATCCATGTGATATATTATTAAATGGTAGATACTGGAAAACATCAGGGATTTGTTCATAGTTCCATAGAATTTTATAAAAACAAAATGCAATATATCTAGTCTAAAAAATATATTAGATCTAAATAATGACATAAAAATTAATAATTGTTTAAGAATGTATCATATTGTTGTTGGGTATAGTATCATTTTTGAATACATTGTAAATTTGGGTACTATAGAAAAGTATGGTATTACAATAAAAAGTTTCATTGTGAGATCATTTTAGGGTTGGGTATCAAGATGGAATTTTCATAACCCATGAAATTTTATATTTTTTTATTGAAAATAAATATTCCCCTCAATATATAAAAGAATTCATATTGATCCAAATAATATATAATTTTTCTTCTAGTTTATCTTTATTTTCTCCACTCAATATCCCCAATTTATATAATTTTTTTAATGTTTTATGTGTCTTTTTCTTTATTTACATTATTTGTCTTTTATAATGTCGATGGGTAGAATTTCATACTGTTATTATTATTCGATAAAGTAATTTTTTTGTTATGTAGTGTTGATTAAAATTACACTGTTGTGATTTGTGACATGAGGTGATATTTTTGTAGTAACACATTATATTATGGTGCATAAAGAACATTTTGATGCATATCATGTAATAGAATGATTTTGTGACAGTATATAATTATCTCATTTGTATGGTATAATTTAGATACATTCATGTTCGTGATGTTGAATGTTAGTATTGATGTAGTGGTTTTTATTTGAGTTGAGATGTAGAAATCCTCTATATGTTGAAAATTATCAAATCAATAATTTCAAATTTTGGTAATGGTTTGAGGTGGTAATTTTCTGAGTGGATAAAAAGTACCAACAAAATTGTTTATGAGTTGGAAGATACCAAACCACTTCATTTTATTGTGATATCTATAGGATATGATAGTTGGATAATATTTGTTAAAATTATAGAATTGTAAATATGGAAATTGTAGAATATATGTAAATTTTATTGTAGGAGGATGTACTAGTTATGAGGAGTGGGATGGATATGGTCTTTTTAACATGGTTATGATATTTTGATTATCTCATTTAATTAATGTTATTTTATAGAAGAACTAGTTTGAAAAAATCACATGGTTTTCGGATAATTATTATGAATAAAATGCTAAATATATTTATATATAATTACTTATTTTCTGTATAATATTTTTATATATTGATTATATAGGTGATTGTGGAGTTAGGTTTTAATATCCTGACCTGGATGCCACTAAATAAATTCTGTGAGCATGTGGGTTCTGAGGCCTTAAGTGCACCACCCCATAGGCCAGAGGCTACCGACTAGTATCAAGGGCCTAGGAGGTCATAGTGACGAGACTATGATCTCATATAAGATTAATCAACCATGTAAAATAACTATGTATCATAAACAATAGTAAAAAACCGATTGTGGAACTATTAAAAAATTAATATATAGCATGTTGTAATAATAAGTGAAATAATGAAAAATCCAAAATAGATATTTTGTAAAATAATACACTAACCACCCTCTGGGATCATGATTACAATGGTACAAAGAAACTAAATGTAAAAGTACAAGACTCTACTATTAACTCTATTCTAGAGCACATATATTGTGTCCAAAAACATTCAAACTTCCCTAGCCTGAATAGTATAACTCCCTTAAGGATCTTCACTCAATCATGAAACTCTGGGCCACAAACCAATCCATAGTGAAACTGATGATCAACCTGAAAGAAATACATAAGGTATATACATACACAGAGGTGCACATACATGGGTGAGAAATAATCATTGTAGGCCACCCAACAAGAAAACTATAAAATGTGCTCCTGTAATTGTATGAAAATGCAATGTGTTATGCCTAGGTGTCACACAACATTAAAGGTAATAAAAAACAAATGGTAAACCATTATCAAACCTCGAGTCCATAATTTTGGTCTACTTGGAAAGTGACACCATGTATGTCCCTATTAATATACGTATACATGTGTAATCTCATACCTATACATATATACATAAATATGTATATTCATTGGTATGTGAAAACAGATAACTTGAAAATAAATCTATAGTCGATTCATGGGTCCATAACCCCAATCAGTAAGACATCCTGTGAAATGGAATTTAGATGGACGTCATGACACTCACGATGTGTAACACCAAGTTGATCATTGGGTCTGTAATCCCATTCAACATGTACATTCTTCATCCAACTCATGAAAAGTCTTTCAGAAAGCTATGTCACTACAGGTAGATACTCTTCTTACACATGGTTTCACCCATATTCTCCTCCAATGAAAAAAATTATATCGTGTACCGATGGTCAATATTTTAATGAAGGATACTGTATAGGAATTTTCAATACTGTAATAAAAATAACTTATTCCAATGGTCAATCCTATAAAGAAGTATTTTTAATTGTACATTTGGAAATCTTGTAAAATTTCACTGAGTTAGCTTCCATGATGCCCAGGACTATAAACTGAGTCCAATGTCAAATCCCTTGTTATCAGTCTATAGGAAATCATGACATTCAAATCTCAGATAATATCTAAGGAGATTACCCATAGGTGATAGAAAAGTGAACACACTAGAGAGACGTCGTGCAACACGAATCAAATCTTGTAAATAATATGATATAGTTTAATCATCCAAATAATTATTAGAGGATATTTTAATCATCCCCACCACATAGGATAGCATTATCATCCTTGAGTCATGGGTCTCCATGATTGTAAAAAGAAAAATCACTTGTGAGAATCCATGTTGCCAACTTTGAGTCTCATAACTGATACTCAATAGAGTAATCCTTAGGATCATATACTATAAATATTTTATTCATCCCCACTACATATCACTATGTTGAGAGGAGAATAATCATCCTCACTATATATCACTAGCCTATGAGTCTATCCAAGTCATTCGTACAATATATCCGAGAATCACTGAAGGAATACAAGTCATAATTTAAATCACAATACCCGAATATTAGGAAACACCTCTACAAATCCCAAATATATAATAATCAAACATATGGGCTGAAAACCCTAACACCAAGAAGTACATCCAAGTGTACATGTAAATAGAAGAAATAATATATCCCAAGAAGTTGGATCATAGGAAATCATGTATGGGAATCCCAATAAGAAATATGGATCCCATGAAGAATGGATGGGCATACCAAAGAGAATTAATGATTCCATGAATCATGCTCAACAATCACAATCTAATATATAACTCTAGTAACATCATTGAATCAACAATATACAAGTGAATCGTAAAAAAGAGTGTGGTTTTCTTGAACGCCCAAACAAACAATATAGTCTCAATACCATGGGATTACTACTTTAGCATTGGTTCTAAGTTGACACCCACTACCATATCTACCCAAACCTGACATACAAGCTCAGGGTTTGTCAAACAATTGGGAACCCATTGTATCCCTCAAGTCAAACATTGAGAGGCATCCTACTCATGATCTTCGAAGGAAAACTAAAAAGCAAAGGAGTTTTATTCAGTATCAGTAAATGAGGAACCATATATTGTGTCCTCAAATAGAAAATCAAGGCAGAGGAATCCCACTTGGTTTTCTCAAGACAATAAAAGAAGTAGAGGCATCCTACATGGGGTCCTCGGTACAATACACAAGTAAAGTATCCTATACGGGGCTTACTAGAACAACTAATATGTGAAAGAATACCTAAGGGGATCAATAGAAAATATTTTCTCACAACCACATAGGCTAGATCCAAATTTTATACTATGCAGAAAACATCAAAATAATAGGTAATGGGAAATATCTCATAGATCATTTCGGATTTGGATCTAAATTATGTAGTTTTGGACACCAAAATGATTATTCATTTCAATTATCTCCCTCATGAGATAACTAGACTTAAAATATAGAGGATGAACCATTAAATTTTGATAGATGGCCAAAAACCCCAATTAGAACTCTTCAGATCGCTCCAAAGGATTCACCATTGTCATCTATACAGGAAAAACTCAGAAACAAATACTGATATGTCCAAATATGACATCAGGGTATAAAACTTGATTGACCCTAAACTTTTTTCAAAGTAAGAGTACATGGTGTGTAGATACGATACATGAAATATACCCTCAGGTTCCCATTTTGGAATTTACATCCATTATCGTAAACGTGTATTTGCCCATGGAACAGTGGGTGTGAAATGGATACATTGTGTGTACCCAACATGAGGTACATATCCATTCCCCTGAACTTGGTTGGATGTATAAATTGACAGGAAATATACATTTATGTGGAGTGCTACCGACACAGGGTCTAGACATGTATGCTATATTGTAATGTACTGCAACACGGTTTTACTTGGCTAGATACTCGATTACATGGATCAGTACCAATACATGGAATATACAACCCTGCTCATGGAGTGTACTCTTTAGACATCATATTCCCCAACCAGAAGAACAAACAACATTTTCACCTAAACTACATGCTTTGTAACCTATTTTTACAAAACTGGGAAATATTTGGATCACCCGAATCAACTATTTCCAACCCCAAAACAATAGTTCTGACATCTTGGGGAAACAAGAAGTCATAAGAGGGCATTAAATTTTGATAACTGGGAAACACTAGTCGACTATGATAGAAACCCGAACAGTCTCGCCCAAAAACACCATTCAACCAAACCAGGAACCCAAATAATCATGAGCATTTATGCACACTCTGACCACTAGGGGACAAAAAAAAGAAATTCTATTCATAGTGTGGATAAATTCTCATGAATGATTAGGTTAAAAAAATAAAAAGGCATCAACATTCATATAAAAAAATAAATGCTATCACTTATCATGCCTTAATCTCAAAACTCATGTAATACTATGATTACTACCCAAAAGGGCATATGCAAACATGATCCAAACTCTCACATATGTTTCCCTTGATGGAAATAGTCACCATCCTTACTGGGGTATGATTCAAAACCATGGGCCTCTAGGTCTCCCAGCTAGCCCTATAGAATAACCCTCACAGTTAAGTCAGAAGGCCTAACCACGTAGCCAAAAAGAGAAAAACCTCAAAATAAAGTAAAAAATTAATAAATAAATATGAGGGTCAAAAATGAAAATAAAATCTTATAAGGGCATGATCCTCATCGAGCATCATCAGAAGGAACTGCTCCTTGGAGGTCACGATAATAATGTAGAAGAGAAACTGAACTAGCACTCACTAGGAATCCATATACATGAATACCCCTTAGAGGTCCAGTCCACAATAGAAGTATCAATATCCCATTGTAACAGACCATGTGATCCAAATAGGTTACCATGTGAAAAAAAACAACACCCCACTATGGGTTTAGTAAAAAATACATCACATTCCATATTCACCTACTGGGGTCTCTGCACCGCCTATGCACAAGAAATTAGTAATCATCCTCAACACCAAGCACATCAACATAGATCATCATAAAATTCAATTACAGTGAAGTATATATATGAATGTAAGACTAATAAAATAGAACTTAGTCATTAGTAGTAACAACTCAGTAGAATTCAAGTGTGATGTGGGTCCTACATGCCAAATATGATGAATGAGATTCATATTTCCTTTGTCATCCAATAGTAAAAATGAATCCTAGGACTCTTACCAGAGTCCAAGATTCATAAATAAATAATATATAATAACATCCACATATAATGTGCCTCAATCAAGTTGAAAATTATATACAACTATAACATCACAGACCAGAACAATAATCCCAGACCATGGAATCCAATACTTCCAATTGGAAAAAGTTCTCTTAACACACCAGTCTGATATCGATCAAAGGTTACAACACATTACTAATAAACCTTTCAACCATATCCCAATTTTTAAATAATAGGAAATTTATAGATCTAATACCACTTTGTAACATCTCGAAACAGATGGTAGGAAAGTGGTTCTCATAGACGAATAGTAACGAGGCCACAAATGTGCCTTCCAGAATTCCAAAGGATCCCTATTAGCAATGTTGTTCAAAGAGGAGATAATATGGATACTTGTACCTCATATATGAGTAAGAAAAATTATAATATATATATGTGTATCATACAAATATGTAAATAATTTTTTTTGGTCAAATGTAAATAAATTGATATAGAACATGTTGTTACAATTGATGAAATGCTACAAAAACCCGAATAGCTATGTCATACAATACAACAGTGTTCACCCTCTATGATGACCATACAAGTAAAAAATTAAAATTAAACTAAATGTAAATGTACAAGGATATAATAATAACTATAACCAAGATCATGTACCTAGTTTCAAGAAAAATTTGAACCGCACTAGCCTGATCAGTAGAACCCACTCGAGAAACACCACTCAATCATGCAACTTTGGGCCTTAGCTTTATCCACCATGTAACTCATGTGCATCCTAAAAAGTAGTTGTATGGTCAACACATAAACCAAGGTACACATATAGGTCTAGTAATGAATCTCAATAGGAAACCCCAATAATTAACTTATAAAATGTGAAGCAATAAGTGTATACAACAAAAAAAATTCTCAGCGTAGGTGAACCACAACTGAAAATGTAAGAAAAACCAAATGTGAAGACATATTCAAAAATAAATTCCATAATCTTAATCCACTATGAATATGTTTCCATGGATGTCCATATCTAAATAATTGTACATGTTTAGTCCCATTACTATCGATATATAAATAAAATTTAATATTCATTGTTATGAGAAAACTGATAACATAAAAACCATTCTACAGCTAATCTGTGGGTCCATAAACATAATTTCTTGGAAATACTATTCAAGGGAACTAAACTGGATGTCTTACCACTAAAACCATTTAACAATAAGATAATATCATGGTCTATAATCCAAATTTACATGTACATTCTTCGCCAAATGCCAGAAAAGTATATGTGAAAGCTATGTCACCACTAGGTGATACTCATCCAACACCTAGGTTTATACATAATCGACTCCAATAAAAAATAAGGATTCCATATACTGACCATCAATTATATAAGTATGATCATTTATACTTATGGTCAATCCTATAAATATGGATTTTCTGGAGTACATTTGAACATCCTGAAAAAGGTCAAAAAGTTAGTTTCCATGCATCCCAAGACTGTAAATATATTCTCATGTCTTATCCCTAAATCTTTTTCCTTAGGAGTTAGCGACATTCAGAAATTGGACAATCCCTAAAGGGCATAAACTTCAGTGATCTACAAAGAGAACTCACCAGTGAGAAGTCATGAAACAACCCTTGAGTCTCATAACTAATTCGAGAGATCATAATCATCCTGATCATATAATGATGAGATTTCAATCCTACACACCACTCGAGAGAGAATAATAGTCCATGATTCTTGGGCCTCCATATTCATGAACTGAGAACTAACTAGTGATATTCTAGGCTACACCCCATGAGACTCAGAATTGATCTATAAGAGCACAATCATTCAGATCATAGGCCAAGAAGCTCATACTCATCCCCACCACATATCAATAGGTCAAGGAGAGAGTAATCATCACTACTACATATGACTAGCCTATTAGTACCTACAAGTAATTCATATAATAGGGAATCGAATTATCACTCAAGTAATTGAAATCATCTTGTGATTCTCTACAACAGGATACTAGAAAACACCTCTAGAAATCCCAGAAATATAATAATAAAATACATAGGCTCAAAATCCTAACACTAGGTAGTACATCTTCGTATAAATGTAAATAACACAAACAACAGGGATCAAAATTATTATCCAATGAAATAACATCAAGGAATCCCAATAATGAATATGGATTCTACGAAAAATGTCCATGATACCCTAAGTGAAAGAAAGACACCACTTTTCAGGCTCAACAACTGCCAACCCAGAATAACATATGGTAAAATCGCTACATCAATAAAAGTGAAACCTAAACTAGAGTGAGGTTGGCCTGAATACCCAACCCAACACTACAACCGAAACCCCATGGGATTCCCAGTTCATCATAGGTTCTATGGTGATACCTTCTACCATATCTTCCAAAACCATACCTACTAGCTCATTGTCATCCAAATAATGGGGAACCCTCTAGGTCCCTAAAGTCAAACACTAACAGACATCCTACTCCGGATACATCAATGTAAACTCACAAGAAGAGGAATCCAACTCAGGATCCTCAGCTAAAATAGCAATAGAGGAATCCTACATGGCATCCCCAAATGAAAATTCATGGTAGAGGCATCATACTTGGGTACATAAGAACAATGCAACAAGAGTAGGCTTCCATCTTGGGATCCTTAGTATAGTACAAAAGTAAGATATAAAATAAAAGAGTGCCTATATCATCTCACAATAGTGGGAATACCTTAGTAGATAATATGAAAAACTAGTCTCACAGCCTGAAAATCCATAAAATCATGTCTCACAAGTGGGATATCATCAAAATCATAGTTCACGAGAGATATCTCATAGCTCATCTAAGATAAGGATCTCAACTAGGTTTGTCTGAGTACCCAACTGACTGTTCATGACAAGTATCTCCCTCAAGATATGAATGATCTCAAAATATTATAGAATAACCGCTCCATTTATATATAATGACCATTTAATCCATTTGGAATCCATATATCACTCCATAGGTTTCACCATCATTATCAACAAGGAAAACTACTCAGAATGGACTACTCTTAAGTTAAAATATGAAATCGGGGAATAAAACTAGAAAATTCCATCAAAGGGTATGCAAATTGAATTATAAGGGGTATTGATATCATACACTGAGTATAGACTTGAGCTCTCATATAGGTGTGTACCTCCATTGACTCGGGTGTGTAGATACCCCAGGTACATGATGTGTGAAATGGGTATACGATGTGTACCCGACATGGGGTACATGCCCATGCCCATCACGTGGTGTAACAACCCGGTACATTTTTAATTTCTAAATAAATTTAATTTTGTTTCATGCTTGTGTTTTATGCAACACCATGTTAAACATATGATACACACTATAATGAGTTTGATTGCATTACCTGTAAGGCCCAATTTTAACAAACAACAACATATTAATAAAATATTATAATATATAACATAGTTGTTAAATTAGCACTTATGAATACTATTTACCACATTTTGAGTTTAATTTATTACAAATTATTTTAGCATTCATATTATGTAAATTATAAACATGATATAGGAACAAATTCTGTTTTTTGGGTAAAAGAAGTATTTTTAAAAAAATGCAGTTTTGCGGCATTTTCAGGGTGAACCTAGTTTAAATTCAATATTTGGAACTTTTATATACTCAATATGAAAAAAATAAAATTACTCTATTGAATCATAACATATTAATTATTTTGGAAAAATTTATGTAATTTTCAGAAAAGCTTATCATTTTAATGAATAGTGATAAATGCTACATTTTATTTCAAAACTAATTTTTTGTCTAATTTATTTATATCATTACATTATCATTTTTAAGGGTTTTAAAGAATAATTAGGTTATGATTTAATAATTTAATTTAATTCAGTTACTTTAAATTATTTTCACATTAAAATTGGATATAATCACATGTCAATCTGTTTATAGTTTTTACTTTTAAAGACATGCTTTCTTGTTTTGTCAATAGGAATCATTTTTAAATTAACCACTATAAAAACTAATTTTTGAATGATGAAAAATGGATTCCATATTTGGAATTAGTGTGTAATAATTATGTTAATAGGCTTATTTTATTTTTGTGCATTACGAATAGTAAGTAGTAATTATTTTTATTTCCAGCAGTTAAAGGGTAAATGAGATAAATAATGGTAATAATATTATAAAAATAATATAAAAATTCTTTAAAACTTGACATAATTATGTGTAATAAGTTATGTGAGATGATGAAAACACATTATACGCACATTTGGCCTTTTGAAGCCACTTCGGTGTTATAATGACACTATAGAATAATTAATTAAAAATAAAGAGAAATATTACATAAACATGTATCTTTTTACTAAAAAAAATTAAAGTGGTGTTATATAACTGATAATTGACTATAAAGAGGAATTATAAGGATTTAAATATTTCCTACCTAATGGTATTATATTTATAATTTTTAGTCATTAAATAAATAAATCTACTTATGACACAATGATGATGCAATTATTACATTATTAATTAATGATTGAAATAAATGATATTTTAAATATAAAAATAAATTTAATTTGAGCATTATGAAGACATGCACTAAATGTTGGGAAAATATTAACATGTTATGGATGAGTAAATTCTTTTTTTAAAAGTAATCAAGTTTTTATGACTTTAATGAAAATAAATTACAAAATAGTGACAAAATTGACATAAATGAGTTTTTAAAAGAAATCCTATTTTATTCAATGATATATTATTCATAAAAATATAAAATTCTTCCAAAAGTCATATATATTGTAAAATAGAATATTAGTGATCATCTTTAATTTCTCCAAGTATTTTATAGTAAATATATTAACCACATAGTGTAAAAATTTAAGAAGACACGATAAGAGTAAAACTATTTAAAAATGGTTAAATATAAAAGATAAGTTTAAATTTATGACCTAAAAAGTATAAAACCAATTGGATGAGATTATTCAGACCCATAATAATCTTATCCATTACATAAATTACTTTGGATCTATTATAAGAATAATATAAATTTATAATAAATTAGTATGTCAATCCTTTCCTAAAGTGACCCTTACCTTTTTTATAAAATGCCACTTGTCCTTTTCTTTAATTCACTCCACTATAGCGCTTTGGATCATCCAAACACTACCCAATTATTCTCACAACTTCTCTAAATTTATGAGATAATAAAAAATTAGGGAAAAACCAATTGATGGATATCTTTTGGGAAAATCAAAAGGAGATACACGAAAAAGAGGTAATTATATTTTCACCAATTTCAAAAAATATTCTTATTGTACATTCAATTTTCTCTATACTAAATTACTATAAATGGAATCATATAAATTATTATATGTTATTAAATTTATTGGAAAAATATATTCATTATTTTATCTATCATATGAATAATACTATCACATTGTGTGCGTACGTACGACTTACCGTATCCACGATGCGGTGTACATTATTATTCCACTATAATTTATTTGGATGGATATAATAATAAATATAATTGAATTAAATCATCAATATAACATTATAATTATTATTTATAATTAATATACCATATGATTCCATACTATTTAACAATCAATGTAATGATATCATCACTCGTGCGTACGTATGACCTGCAGTTTCCACGATGCGATGAGATTCATTTTCAATGTTCACCATTGAATAATAATTATTAAATTTTAATTTATGAATAATTATGAAAAAATTTACATAATAATGCAACTTCAATAATATATATATATATATATATTTATGTATTTAACTATATTTCATTCACTAACATCAACTCATTACTTTAAGAAAATGGAAATTACATTCATGCGTACGTATAACCTAACGTCTCCATGAATGATGTATTTCATTTCACATTTATATCTATTATATTTATTTATATAGTTAATATATATATGATATTTAAAAAATATTATACTTTATATAAGTATTTGTATCATTATCTATGTAATATGATAAAGAATAACATGTCAAAATGCATATGATAAACAAAGCAGATATTACATGAAATGTCACTTTAACATAAAATTATTAATAAATGGGTAATATAAACTCATAAAAAATCATATATTATAACATAAATATTATTATTATTATATATATATATGTTAATAATTTATGTAAAAACATTATATAGATTTTTTATACACGTATGGGGTGTATCAGATGTAAGGTATGGGAATTTAACCTCACATTTAATTTTTGTGAGATAAAAGCCATGTTCACCACCTGTTTATTTTGTGTATTGTATGTACAAATACAATTATATTTGATATATTGAATAAATTTGTTATCATGGTATTCATGGATTGATTTTAAGTTACTTGTATTATTATTTAAATGCTCAATGTGTTCTAAGGTGCTTTTATTGTTCAATGAAGTAATCCTTTCATGATTTCAGTTTTCTTGTTATTAATTTAAATAACTATTTATGTGGATAAAAAGGGGTTATAAAGGACATTTTTTACAATTTTAATTTCATTAAAAAAATTCATAAAGTAATATTTTTTATTTTTATGTAATGATTAATTTCCAAATCTCATTATGATTAGAGGTTGTTTTTATTTAAGTATCTTCTCAAACATATTTTTCATCGATGTCCATGTTTCTAAAAAAATGTATTTCAAAATATTTTTACTATTACTATAAAATTTTTTAATGAAATTTATACCCAATTTTTACATTTCTTAATACATTTTGAAAGGAATATTTTGGTTTTTTTCAAATCAGGTACTCTATGATCACTTCAAAAATTATAGAAAGAATGTTATTTCAACTTATACGGCATGATCAGCTATATTCCACCATTATGTCGACTTAAAATTTTGAAGCTTCCCTTCTAAGATTAAAATTTTATTTTCAAATGAAATGTTAATTTTTTTATAACTGGATGGATATTATATTATTAAAAAGGATAACTATTTAATGTGTATTAATGATTTTATTACAATATTTTCATCTATGTAAACATCCTTTGAAAGATTTTCTACATAATTGAGTTTGATTTATTATGATTCAATATTCCATATTGTATTGAAGGGTTTATGACATGTTTGACTATGGATGTTCTACTATTTATTAGTGGTGGTTTATGGTTAATGTATTAATAATTTTTATTCTAGGTTTAATTTGAATGATTATGTTATGTTTCAAAATTTTCATATAAGGAATGCATTGGACATAGTAAGTGGCATGTGGGGCCCCCTATGGCCCTTAGATTCATCGGTAGGTCTAATGAGACAAACTAGTATCCTGGAACAAGGCCTTGTTATTATGGTAATGGTATTGGTATTAGTCATGGATGGTATGGTTATGATATCTGACATTATGCATTTCCTCATTATGAGATATGTTATTAACATTGCATGTGATTATCTGACTTGTACAATATCCGTGTGAATGTTTAAATTTAATTATTTGACTTTTTCATTCCATATTATAATAAAGATTATTCTTAGAAGGTGGGTGTTTCAATTTTATACATTCCATAAAAGATTATGATTATTTATGAATGCTTCTGTTGTATTGTTTAACCTTACGATCATATAATCTCACCCCTTTATTAATTTTTTATTTTCCCATGATTCCAAGTAGAAACTAATTATTGATATTCATGGCTAATATTGAAAATAAAGGTTCTCTTAGAGAATTATCTATGTCTCATTTTTTGGGTCAATTTGTAATGTAATGTTCATGTGTTTAATCTATCATCCAAGACATCTAATATGATCGGTCCTTTGGGATTTGATTCCTTGTAATCATGTCAATACATTAAAATAATTCCCTAACTCAGGGTTTTTGGTTTCAAGGAATTAGAGTTGGTTTCAAAGGATGTTTTTGCAACAATCGTGGATATATATTTATAAAACATAGATTAGATATCATATTCTAAGATAAACATTGAGGATAACTATAAAATAACATCCATGAATGGTAATAATTTAGAGATTATGTGGTAATTCCTTCAAAATACATCTATGTATAGATACTACAAGTAGATTTGGTTTTTTCATAGATATTCCTTGGATTAATAACTCCAAAAAGGTGTTCTAGGATTGGCATGGGGAATCCTAGTCCATGACCAAGAGCCTTACTCCTCCCTTGGTTTGAGACTCCCGAGGGATATTTTTAGGATAATTTACATTTTTTATACCAACCATTACGATTGATTTATGATTAAATGTGTCCAAAAAGACATCATTTTATGGTTATGCAATTAGATACGCCTAAATTACAAATTTATGTTAATTATTTTACTATTTTGGATTATGGATTATGATTCCTAACCAAATCTAATGTATGACATTATTTAGAAATGGTGCCTAGTAGAAGGAATGAAAACTGTATCAACTCACATAATGCATATAGTGATTTCCTCATATGAAATATAATGATGTTGGAACATGAGATGAAACTCGTTCTGAAAAAAATATAACCATATTAGGACAACTAACTCAGGTTATTAATGATATCCTTACTCATATACAACGTCTATATCCACAACATTGAGGAACAATGTTAGGACGCTTCTAGAGACAACAACCACCTGAATTCAATGGGACTACAAATACATTTACAGTTGGGAAAAATATAAGTTCCATATACAAGTCACATGGGACCCCCACATCCATATTTGGGCAGTCAGTTATTTTAGTTATCAATACTCTTTTTTGAGGACTATAGAGATAAATATTTTTTGAGTTGATTACCTCATGTGATGTATGAGTTCTGAGAGGTAATTTCTAATAATATTTCATAATTTCCACTAGATAAGGACATGGAATTCACCATTTATTTTTCACTGAGACAAAAACCATTATATCTTCCATCATACCTATTATACCCAACCAATTTGGGGAAATGAAATATATAGATGGAAGATTTGGAATCCAAAGGATTCATTTACCCAGTCATTATAAAATGGGCCATGCTAGTTATTTATATAAAGATAAATATTAGAACTCTCCAGTTGTAAATTAATTACTGGAAGCGAGATAAGGAAAATATAAAGAACAAATAAAAATTTCCCCATACTTATGACCTTATTTACCAGATCGAGGGGGTATGGAAGCTCTCCATGATTGAATTATGTTCCGAGTATCCCCAAGTCCGAGTCGAATAGGAGGATGTTTCATAGACATCTTTCTAGAGTAGGTACATACATTTAAAATTTTTTTCATTATATTTATATTAAAAAATTATCATGATGTATTTAATGTGATCATGACCTATTTTTTCTTTTAGGATATTGATTCTTTTGTCATGGTATTCTTGTATGACACTCTAGTTTTAGAGATAGAAGAGGTGAATTAGAGGAATTTGGGGATTGTGTAGGGAACTCTTTGAGATCATTGGTTCCATAAAAATATTACCATGTGATCCTTTTAGATCATGGAGATGAAATCCATGGTTCCATTTATATATGAATTAGGGTTTTT
The DNA here is from genome assembly GCA_963277665.1 of Viscum album. Taxonomy (NCBI): domain Eukaryota; kingdom Viridiplantae; phylum Streptophyta; class Magnoliopsida; order Santalales; family Viscaceae; genus Viscum; species Viscum album. The sequence goes on from OY728151.1 coordinate 113,182,452, forward strand.
GGTGGAACCTGAGAAGATAAGTGTAGTGATTTTTAAATGGAGTTCCAAGTGTCATGTGTCCTTTGAGGAGCATAGGTGGATCTTGACCACAAAACCAGTTTTGGTTTTATTAGATTCTTGGAAAGGGTATGTTGTTTACTTTTATGCTCCATATATGATTCTTGCATGTGTAATAATGCAGGATGAGAATGTGGTGGCGTATAGTTCTCACTAGCTCTGACCAGATGAAAATAATTACCCAACCCAATACTAAGAATTAGTAGTGATGATGAATTCCTTGAAGACCGAGCATCATTATCTTTTTCATAGAGAATTTTGTGGTATATTATAATCATAATAAGGTGGAATATATTTTCTCATAGAAGGATATGAATTTGAGTTAGTTTTTTGGGTTGAATACGTTAATTTTTTTTGATTTTGAGAAAATATACACTTTTAGAAAAGGTAATGTCGTGGCAGAATCCTTAAGAAGAATTTTTTTAGTGCATGCTATGAAAGTGTCTAGTGATGAGTGGACCCTAATGGGGATTTTTTCATAGATGAATTATGAGACCATAGATCATGTTATGGTGTATTATTTTCTGGTTTTTAGCTAAAACCCTTCCATATGGAGTTCATTAGGTTGGATAATCCAAGGAATGAGTTCTTCCATCAATCTACGCAGTTCATAAATGGTGGGTAAGTTCTCATAAATTTGTATTGGTCTTCACATGGGGTTATTTACATCTAATTCCATGCAGTGGAGCCATTTTATTCAGTAAAGGTGATTATTAAATATATTAAATAGCCTCAATAGTCTGTTCATATTGGGTACACAAATATGTTTTATGTTGTGTGTCATCAGCATTGGTGGCCTGATATTAGATGATATATTTCTGATTTTGTGTCGTGATGCTATTAATTTTAGTAGATCAAAGAAGAGAACCAAATGCCCTATACTTTTCTTTAGATGATAACAATTACTACCTAGAATATGGATGAATTATTCATGGATTTCATTATCATAATACTTCAAGCACAGTAGGGAATGAACGAAATCTGGTTAGTGAATAACCATATGAGAAAAAAATTACATTTTATACTAATAAATAACTCATCCAATGGGGTGGAATTGTGTTAGTTATATTTTTAGTGAATTTTTCCCATTCATAGTGCGACTTTAGTGGATTTTTTGGACAGGGACCCTTATTCCACCTAGATTATTCAGGAAGGCCTCTGCAAGGAAATGGAGTGACATATCATGTTGAGCACATCTTACCAACCTCAAACATACGGTCACACAGATATGGAAAATTACATATTGGAAGACGTTCTCTTGAAATGTGTGTTGTATTTTTGACGTTCATAGGATAGCCACTTGGGGTTCATATAATTTTCATAAAATAATAGTTATTGATCCCCAATATGAAAGGATCCCTTTGAGGCATATTATTTTCACCTGTTCTGGTCTCCATTATGTTGGCATGAGGTGGGAGAGCATCACTGTTGGGATTGAGACTCTGGAAGGAAACATCAAAGAAGGTATGTATGATTAATATTTTTTATTGAAGTGCACATTTTCCAAAATTCTAATGCCAATCAAAAGAACTGAGCACAGAAATTATCTATGGTTGAATGGGTATTTATGATTGCAGTATGTTGATTAAGTAATTTTAATCTTGTTGAGAAAGGGATTCTAACAATGAGGAATATCAACCGGTTTGATATTTTTGAGGAAATTGGTAAGGTGGTATACAATTTATCATTTTCATCTAATTTGATGTCAATTCATGATGTATTCCATGTCTTACTTCTGAAAAAAATATAATTTGGACTCATATTATGTGTTGCATTAGGAAGAGAAGGAGTTAGAAGCTAATTTTTCTAGGTTTGAGGGACTAGTGTGTAATGTGGGTTCCCAAGATAATTTTCATTGAGGTATGTTCCTACAATTGGTTTGAGTTCTTTGGAAATATTGGAATGATGATAAAGGGACATGGGATTGGATGACTTGGGTTGAGGAGTAGTGTCCCTTTATTTCACATATCAGAATCGGTAATGACTTTCAGAGGGAGGAAATTTATTATTGTGGGGGGAATTTCCGCATATATGTTTTTTTGAGGTAAACTAATGGTCTATATTGAATTATCACTATTTTTTATATTTAAATTGAGTTTTTGGTGAAATATCTGATTTATTGGACCAAAACAATTTGGCACCCGATTTTATATACAATTAGTTGAAACCATACGCTGAAATAGGAGAAATCACACACCTCAACAGTGGAACTATCCCGAATGCATGGCCTACTTCACTGGAATGAATCTTATGGTCTACCATGATCATTGGTATTAAGGGGTGAATATGGTCACCACATAGGCATCCAACCTCTAAAAAACCATGTTATTTAGTTCCTCTTTGAAAAAAAAGGAAATCAAAATTTCTAGATAGTTGGGAGGTGTCTGTGGAGGTGGAATGAGGGTTATGGACCCCATTATACATGGAGGTTTAGTCATGTAGTTTTTTCCACTACCAATATTTGGTATTTTTGTTTTTGGTTTATGTTGTATAATGAAGAACCTGAATTTTTTTTAATCACTTTAGTCTTGGGTTATTATTGTTGGTGTGATGTTTTGTTGTTGAGAATTGTCTATGGTTGTTTCTCATGGGTGAAATATTTACCTAAAGTGTAATGTTGATACCCAGTAACTAGTTCCCAATCCATGGGGATCATAGACACCATTTGAGCCTTACCAACAGCCATGAAATGTGTCAATCTTGATAGCATCCTAGGCTAGTTTTCTATAAATACCACATCAACTACCCATATGAAAGATACATAACACTCGAAACTAATGACTCAAGAACTCACAATGGTCCCAAATTCAAACACAGTGTCAATAAAAGAACACAATGATTCCATGCCACTACACCCACATGTTGTTCATCACCTTAAAAATTACAACATTTGACTTTTATCATTTCTTAGCTTTTAATTTCTAGTATTGGTTAGATGGAATTCCATTCAGAATATGTGAGAGAAATCATGTGATATGTTTCTACCAATAATTTTATTAAATCCACCTATTATTTTGAAAATATCATGGCTTTAAACAACTACTATGGTATACATTGATTTTAAATTACCATGTCTTGATAAAGTGGGGTTATATTAACATGATATAAAAGAATATTCTATATAGGATTATTAAATGAACTCCATTTAACAAATAAAAACACTAAAAATTCATTTAAATCATTATAGAATTTTAAAATTCATTATATCTATGCTACAATAAGCATTCATATTTCAATAGAATGATTAAATAATATCTCATTCTAAAGGGTTGCTGAGAAAACACTAATATATTTCTTATTATAACAATATTTGTTCAATGACATCATCAGTCCAATTCTATATGCCTATAAATCATGAGATCATCTCCAGAATTAGTTAGTAATATTTCATTAAAGAATAATATGTCAAACACTATATATATTGATGGAGACATGTTAAATAACAAAACCCTTATTTACAATAAATTTTAGACCATATGAATGTACGAATCATCTATATATAATAAATAGTGAGCACAAATTTGAGATATTACATATTTAAACCATGAAAAATAGAAATATTAGTCAATCATAAGAAAGTTATACAATAATCATCATATCTATTTTGATGATTTAAAAATACTATTGACTTAAAATGATTCATGAACTCCCAGAAACAATATTTTCCTACCAGGAAAAATATATATGATATTATAGGCCCATAAAATAAACAATTAAGTGCCTCTGAAAAGTTTAAAACCCATTCAACTATAACAGAAGACACTAAGAACAAAAAATCCCATCCAAGTAAACATAGGCTTCCCATATGTGTGGGTTGATCACACCTAGATAAGAGCTCATTTTATGTTCTAAAAAAATTTAAATTCATACCTACCATGACTAGACACTATAAAAATTGAAAAACATCAAAAAATACAATTTTGTAATTCCCTTCCCTGAATGACCACAAAATGGTGCCCATACAGATGGTTTCTATTATACCATTGGTGCACATCCTCATATGAAATAGGTTTTATACTAGTATCGTAGGTCTCTAGTTATATGTTAGAGATACTACACTATTATATTATATAAGAAATCATCAAAAATAATGATAATCAAATACAACATCCACATAGAGATGCAGGTAAGCATATAATAACTACTTATAAATTTAAAAACATAAAATTTTATAATATAATTCAAACCAAACAACCCATAACTTACACCCCATGGGGGAACATATAAAAAAATTAGTAAAATGAAAAAATAGAGACTAATATCCACCCCTATTTGGTTTTCATTTATATTTGGTTCTGACATCCATGCTCTACTATAAGAAATCACGACACAAACAACATCAAGCAATGACCTAAACTTGTAATTTGAGTATATATAGTTTGTAATTAAAATATTTTAATAACTCAAAAATATCCTCATAAAATTTTCAAATCCATAATCTAAATCATATTGGAGTTATATAAATATACATGAACCACTTATTTTAATAAAAATTAACAGTTTATCAATTAAAAAACAAAGTAAACTACCCTATAATGGCCAAGTTATGTGGCCACACATGAAATCAGGTTATAAATTATATTCTCATCATAAGTGATTCTATGATCATAGTATATAGTATGCACCAACAAATTTTTGAGAATACTACTAAGGAAACCACTACCTCATATACTTGAGGGAATCCACATAGATCTACACGGAATTCAATCTCAATAAATCCCAAATGGAATTCAAGGTATGAGTGAAACATTATATAATATTAATATAAATTTTCATCTTTTAATGAAATTCCTATCATAGAAATTTAGAATAATATATTTATGGGAATCCTCATCTTACACCCAATACATTTGAATCAATGTAATCAAGCCGAATCTGGGGAGATCATCTTATGGTATGAACATATGCACCTCAAAAGAATCAATGACATTAATTAGGTTAATCAGATAAATATAAATATTATTATAATCTAAGGGAGAGATTCCAAAAATAATTTTCAATAATTAATATAAGTGGAATCTTATGTATTGAACAAATAATTCTAGAGTAAAGGACCTCATTGAATATAAGAGTTCCATTGCACCATGGAATTCATCCAAGTCCCCTGATGGATTCTAAGGCTCTATCATGGAATTACACATATGTAAAGCACTATGTATAATACATGGAATCATAAAAAAGAATTCCCCACCATTATCGCATAATGATACACAAATTTAACAACTGGGTATTTATTAATCAATTATTTTCAATCAACAAAAATGTCATTCCAAAAAACCCAATGGACACCCTCATGGTCCATTTCTTCAAATTATAAATAATTAAAGAAAAAAATTAGTAAATCCCATCCCATATCATATGTTATTACAAATTTAAATTTTTAAAAAAAATAAAAAAAATAAATTACTCTAGGACTTGTCTTTTTTATATCCCACTTGTCATTTAATAAATGCATAATTTTTTTACTAAAACATTTAGTTTAATTATTTTCTAATTCTATTAACAACATCGGTGGTTTTGAAATTACCTTTTATAACAATCCTTATATTTTATAACCCAATTTTAAACTTTTTAATTTAAGATTCCCCCTAAACATACCATTTTATTTTCCACACAAAAACATACATGTTAACTACACCATTCCAATGTAAAACTCATTTATATAGTGATCCAACAGAATTCCCCCCTCTCATAATGTGAAAAGAATGAAGATGATCATTAAAAAGTATAAAATAACTTTATAGAATATATCATTTAAATTATGTCAAGTCCCATAAATATGGCTTGAGCTATTAACCTATTCAATTGAAAAAACAAGTGAGACTATGAATTAATCAAACATGATGACATAACATTGTATATGAGAGTTAACAATTGAAATATTGATTTTCAATCTTCTTAAACTATAATAAAATGAATAAATATATGTATTTAATATAATTCATATTAAACAAAAATTATGATGAATTTCATGAAAATGAAATAAAAAATTAAAATAAAAAGGCAAAGTCATATTATTGATTCATGTTACCAACAGAAAATACCAAAGTTAAAATATACATTTTATGAAAGAAACATTATATTGTGTATAAACAATAGAGAAACCTCCTTTGGTGATAAAACTCTTCATGTATGGGAGGAAAATCTTGTGATGGATATTAAGGTGGTGGCCCTAGATATTTTTTTCAGATACTCTAATTTTATAAATTATCTATATAACAATGTTTATCCAGTCTATATTGTATCCCTTAATTATTGGAAATTCCACCGTATGACTAGGGGATCTGAACCGGCTAGGAAGTTACACTACAATAGTCTTATTGTAGGTCACTATTTCTCTAAACCCCTCTGAATGACATAGTGAACACCCAAAATCCTTGTTAAGCATCTAAAAACACAAATGTAATGTGTTGAAAGAAACAAAATTACATTCCTACCCCATGTCTAGAGGTGGGAGAACCTACTAATCCAAAAACAAAATTTTTTTTTTATGAAAACCTATATGGAGATAGGGTAGTACACCTTAGGACTTGCAAAAAAACTAGTCGTTTTATATCATTTTTAATCATCCTTGGATTCAAAATAGGGATATGATAAGTACGCAATGATAATAATTTATCATATCCCATGGAAACTAATCAATATATTGAATTTATAGGTGTGATAAAAAAAATAAAGTACCAATTACCTAAATTTTATTACTCTGAGAATATATTGAATATTAATATTTAGGATAAAACTACAATATAATAATTTTAAACTCTTATATTCAAATATTCTCATATTATAAATTATAAAATCATTTCCCAAGACTGTATCAAAATCCATGAGAAAATTTCATCAATATAATTAATAATAATTATATAAGTTTCTTCACCTAGGGATCCATTTTATCAATATGATCCAATAATAGACCAATCCACTTGTATAATGAAAAAATAAAACATTGGTATCATAAAATTATAAAATACATAAAATGTGTCAAAGTATAGATCTATTAAAATATAAATAAGAAGAATATCCTTTTTTGATAATAAGTTAATGTTCTTTTACTCTGGTCCCTCAAAAAGAGATCATCATTTCCACAATAAACTAATATTTTCACTCCACCTAGTGTAAACTTTTTCATTCATGGACTATAAAATTATAATAAAATTTCATTTGAATATGAAATACATTTCAATGAAACAAAAAATAATGGATTTTCATAAGTTATCACTTGAATTTATATTGATTCTATCCCCATACAATTCCATTATCAAGATAAACTATGTACCAAGATCCAATATTTTTTTCATTATGATTTCTATTAAAAAATAATCCATACAAATCAAAAAAAATATAAAACTAATCCATTTAGTTAATAAATGGATAGATGCCTTAAATAGGAATGGTTTCCTCAGTATACCTAATAGTTGGATATATTATCCATATACACTAAACCCTATCATATATAGGGTTTTTATGCTATGTAGACACACCAAAATATTATAAGGGTTGACTTTGAACTCTTTCCCAAAGAGAGACCAACCGTAATACCATTCTAACATGAATCAACCCCACTAAAATATATTTGAGTCTCTAAAAATATTCAAAGTTCCTCCCAATATCACCTCCAACAGTCTAAAGGTAGATGTTGAGAAATAATAATTAATACTAACAAAGGGGAGGAACCCATCCAAATTAGTTTCAATTATTATACACTGATCCAAAAATAATAATCAAATATATAATTGAAATATAATTTGTAAACATATAATTAGTAGATATTTAAAGATCCTAATAACCTTCATGTTGGAAAATAAAAACAAATCTAATATCATATCATAATTTGAAAATTTATATAAACCAACACTAATATATATAGAAATATATACCCATAGAATATATCAAGATCGATTGATGAAAAACGTCCATTTTGATACAATCACAATCAAAACATGCTCATCCTTAATAGACTGAATCAATTACCAAAATGACGTTTAATTTTTTTCAAATATCAAATATCTTTAAATAAACTGGTATGTCATTATAAAAGTGATCATGTAGGGGTGAGTACAAAAACCCAGTAGGACATCCCATATATCACGAAATTCTAATAACAATATATTGAATGAAAAATAAAAAAATCACATAAAATCATACTATCATGTATTAATATCTACATTCAAACAACCCAATTGTATTATAGGATACTATAAACATGGAAAAAATAATATGCCCAATATTAATAAATATATATTTCATGAGGATCATTTTTCATTAATGGTTAAAAACCCACATAGATAGATCATTATTCTGAGATTTAACGACACCCAAGGAAACTATAGATAATAAATATACAAATAAAAATATCATAATGGTTCACATAGAAAATACGGACCTCGCTAATTATACCCTTGTCTAATAGGGATATATTTTGTATCATGATATAGATGAATCATGCAGTAAAATGTTATGATTCATTTCATGAATAACTACTTCAATTTCCATTGTTTTGAAAATCACTATACATCTCATTGAATATTTAAAATAGAATTACATTTGGTCAAAAAAAATTAGAGTTAAGATATTTATCAATTTACTCTAGGGTGTTAATTATTTATTGTGCATGTACACAAAATGGTTGAATGTCACCTGAATAATTTCAACCAAATGATATAGTAAAAAAATCATTTTTTGGTGAAATTTCTCCTTAAAGAACTCAATGGTTACCATTATGGTGTTATTTATAGAAAATATTAGGCACAATAAGAAGGGAATTAAGGAATAATTATAAAAAATATTCTATCGAAACACCTTCAACAGAGAGATCCAAAAAATATCAATATTGTTGAAATTACAGTTTCATATGTTTGATTGAGTATTATTTGATATTCAATTTTTTTGGATGTTATTTTAATATTTATAATATTGTTTTTATTTTTTTATGCAATGGTGAGTAATTAAATAGATCACAAGGATATTCATCATTATTCTTCTGAACTTATTTTTCAATATACTATAATAAAATTTATTTATACTCATCATGTGAGAAAGTGGATATTAGGGATAGTGAGTTCTGTTTCTTAAATATGTCATGGATATATAGAGATGGGAAATGAATCTTTAAATTATTTCATTAAAAGAAGTATCATGGTAAGACAAAATGAATACTTTGGATCATGGAAGTTATATTCCTACTAAATTAGAATAAAATTAAAGTATTCCATTTATAAGAACTATTTATATACCTTAATAATTTATTTTAATGGATTATATGGGGTTTCAAAAAAAATCTATATTTCATTGTTATTTTAATTTTTCTCTTATAGTATTAGGATTTTATACTAGGATAGTTCATAACATAAGGGCTTTTTATATCTACTTATTTTATAATTAGATGATACACTAATTATTTTGGAATTTATAACATTTAAATCATTGAATATATTTAGTTGGAAAAATTTTCTATTTCTTTAAAAATCAATCAACCTTCTCCAATTAAAAATATAATTAAAAAGAATTATTAAGGTTAGAAATGTATCCTATATTTTGTGATGTAATGATTAGATGTTACCGAAATCCATATTTTGAGGACCCATTATCTATAAGGGAATATCCTGAAGTAGTTTGTAATCTAGTTAATTCTACTAGAATTCAAATTTGTGAATTCCAAAATATATTTTTTTTAATTTATTTTAATGATTTTGGTTATATAATATGCTTCATAACTCATATAATTACATGGTAGACACCTCTAGTAAGTATCCATTTTTTCACAATATAATGAATTTTAAAACAAAACATAATTTATTTCCATAAGAAACATCACGACAATAAACATGTGTTATTATTTTCCATTACCCATCTATAAACCCTATGAAATACATTTTAAAACATGGTATGAGCACAACAATATCTATATAGGATATATAAAAGAATCAAAAACCCATTAGTCTTGAATTAAAACATTTTTAAAAAAATATATCTTTTATACATAAGACAAAATATATTTATAAGACCTTATAAAATCATAGGTTTCCAGTAAAACCATATTAATAATACATAATTCATAAAGGGAAATTTTTCAACCATTTGAATATAAAAATTAAAAATAATGTATAACATCTAGCTACACATGGAGTAATCATCATGTTTACACTTGAAATAACCATTTCAGTATCTTCCCATAATCTCTTAGGCCAAACCTAATTGGTTAACTCCATCCCTTTACCAAATACATTGCAATATTATAATTGTATCACCCAAAATAAGTTTATCATGGTACCACCAATCATTAGAAAATTTCCCATGAACCATAAAATGATCATAACACCAAAAGCATACATAAAATAAAGATTATCAAGGAATAGAAATTTCCCATTTTGAAATAAATTTTCACTTTTAATAAGTAGCACACTACTAAATGATCTTTTTTTTTGAAAATAATATTGTAGACTTATAATGGTAAGATAAAACAAATAAGGTGTTATGAAATCATGAAAATTTTCATATTCCAAATAAGTGAAAAACATTTCTTTAAATAAAAAAAGTTTAACCTGAAAAATGATTTTAAAAATGAAATCCCTTAACCTTATATCTGAAAGCAATATATACATGAACTTAATGTCGTGTATAATCAAATTAGATACATTAATTACTCAATTTAAAAAATTTAAACACATATTTTTTTATTACCATTTTATTGTGTTCATTTATGTTCATTTTTATGTCTTATAAATGTAAGAATCATCATTCCCAGAGTGTTCGTTTCATGGTTTTACAATTGGTTCCCTTGAGTCTAATTACGGGTGTTCTGGTAAAATGGATGGTAAAATCATTATTTTTATAAAAATTCAATTAATATAATTTTTTAATTTTAAATGATTCCATATAGAATTTTTTTATCTAATATGAGGAAAATTTATTAGATAAAACTTTAATGATAAATGTTTTATTTATTTTTTAATAATTTTATGACTTTCCATGAAATAGATAATAAATAATGAAAACCTGTTATCCTAAAAGGCATTGAAGTGATACATCAAAGAAAATGTTTTAATTTATAGAATTTGAGAAAAATAAAACAGGTTTGATGATGAATATTCCATTAACATAATAAAAATATATCATATGTTTGATAATAAAATTTTTGTGTCTTTTTGTATAAGGGATGTGAGGGTTAGGAAGAAGGAAAATATAATTTAAAAGATAAAAAAGATGGATTTTAAATCTTAAATAACATCACCTTAAGAACATCCTTAATTATATTTTTATTTTTATTTTGGAAAGAGTTTCATATATTGGATGTTAGGATGTGGATTGTAAGAGTTATTGGGAAGAATTTTTACAAGTAAAATGTATGTGGACGTGTGGTGAGAACGAGTGGTAAGGGATGGTATTTATAGGTAGAGGAGACGAGTGTTTTTTATTTCATTTGATATTTTTTTGTAATTTTGGACCAATACATTCCATTGTGTTGAATTTTGTTACTATGTAAAGTAAACTATGCAGGTGAATTCAAAATAATTGTTTTATACGTCATTAAATACATAAAAAGTAATGTATTTATCTTATAATGTAAAATACTTTAAATCTCATTATTTGACTATTTCCAATAATTCCTCTAAATTAAAAAACCATAATACTAACACTAACCATTTTTAAACATTTAAACCTATAAAAAGCACACCATTTTATGAAAATAATTTTCTAAATATGAAAATTTTTATTTTTATTTTGATTCATCAATTAGTTGAAGAATACTTATTTTAATATTATTTCCATTTTTAGGAAAATTTGAAATAATAATTAGGGTATCATGTAATTAATTTATTATTAAAATAAAAAAATTTAATTTATGAATATATTTTATTAAAATCTATTCTATTATAGATCATTTATTTATTATAAAATTATAAATAAACAATCATATTTTACAAAATGTATGATAACATAATTTATCTTTTATAAAACATTTATTTAAAAATTTAATGATATAACTATATAATATTTTCATTTGTAAGATAAATAAATATTTTTATACTTTAATATGTGAGGATACTACAATATTATTTATATTTCAATTATTGATGGTCACAATATTATTACAATGGTAAGGTTACAATTCTTTTATTATAGATTTCGTAATTATAAACACCCCTTATTTCATTGTACATTCAAAGTGAATTGAACTATTTAATTATAGAATGAAAAAATTTATTATATAAGTACCTGGGTTGTTACATGATCCATTAAGAGACACCATTTCATGGGGTTACTAAACAAAAATACCATTATGGAGTAGATTTTACATATTTTTGTGCAACTTAGAGAGTATAACCAATCTGTATTGTATAATCAGTCAACACTCATGACCATCCTAGCCTTATACTATTTTTGGTTTATACAGAGAATAATTAAGGGGATTTATTCACATTAATGATATTAATGAAATAATATAGAATTTCACAGAATGTATATAAATCTATTCTTAAAATTATTACCACGAGGTCTGAACACACAACATCATCACTGTGATCTCTAATGTAATGAATAAAATTTATGTTTTCGTCACATTAATGTTTATAGTAATATATTTATGATTATTAGAACATCACTTTATAGGTAGATAAATAGTTTAGATCTTCATTTCTATAATTATCATAATATGTACTACTCAGAAGTTTTTATCCTGGTAATATTCCAGATAGAATTTAAATATTTTCCATGAAGAGTGTCATTTATAATGAGTTATATCACATTATTAAAGTGAAAACCATTATATAACCCCCACATAATACAAAGATACACTATTTTTAATGTAAAAACCCATGTTTGAGAAAATAAATAATCATGATAATAGTTTCATCGATCAGTCAGGTGAAAGAACTTTGTCGATATAAAAAACAATGAAAATTTATTACCATAATAAACTCATTAATAAAACATCGATTATCACAATTATAAATGATTATCTATACCCATCAGAATTATAAATTTAAATAAATTATAATTTACTATTAAATCACAAATTAATTTCAGATTAAATGTCTATAATTATGATCATGTGTCTTATATAAAGCTTTATATGTATCAGAACTACTAAAACTATCAGAAATATAAAAATTCACATATTCAAATCAGAAATACTCTTTTATTAGGAAGAACATCCTTATAAATACAAATAACTTTGGATAAATAAATTTTTTTGTTGTAATATAGAAGAAATAAAACTCTCCAAATTTTATATCCACTTTCATTGAAGTATTTAATGATTAAATTTTTATAATACCAAAACAAGATTTAATGTTACCTAAAATGGAACTAAATACTTTAATATCATGATTAATATTGAAAAATGAGTAAAATAGATGATTTAAATAAAAAAATGAAAAATGGATGAAAAATATATAGGTTCCATATGAATTAGATTCAAATATTGAACCCCAAAAATGATAAAGAGAGAGAAAGGATCATAGAGATACATGTTTAGTGTGTAATTCCACACATAACCCAAACACACACAACTCTATTAATGTATATTGTTATTATTATTGTGTATCCCATATATTTATTACATGATTTACATTTTATATATGATTTATAAGTTATAATATATTATATATATGTTATAGTATTAATATTAATAAAATAGAATATTTAAAAAACACTGTTCCATTATAAAATTTATTTAAACTCTGTTTAAAAATACTATAATATAGTAACTATTAATTTTATTAAATAATTAGTATTCCCATTTTTACCCTTTCCATGTATGAGTAACACTAGAAGACATAGCATAATTAAACTGGTTACCAACATGAATGTTTGACAATTGGTAAAATCTAGATAATGTTTTTTCATTCTCTCAGATGGTATCAAATCTACCCACCAACAAATGGACATCATTTTCCCCTTTAGAATCATTCAATAAAACCACCATTATAATTGTGGTGGAAACTCATGGTCCTGGCCAGTTTTGTGTTGGGATGATAGAATGAAAATAAGGGTTAAACCATGTTCATTGGCTATATGATAGTTGTTTATGTGTTAGTGTAGTTACCATTTATCCAACAACAATTATCCACCCTTATTTATTCATAATATAATTAATACCCTATAAAAGTAAATGTTCAATCATCTAATTAAAAATAAATTTCATCCATAGTCATTAGGAAAAATGATTACCATGAAATAGTGGACTAAATATGGATCCTTAACAACCCTACCTAGTGGGATAAATAGTATATCATTGTACCCTTTTACCTATACAATACTATCAAATTGAAATTTAGAATAATCTAATGAATGTGGGTTTAGTTATTTAATGAAAAATAGGCATGTTATGAGTGTGAATCTTAAAAGGAAAAAGTGTAACCAAAAAATGAAATAGTTTTCCTTATGTAATTCTATGTATATGGATTTTATAAATGTGTCTTACTTTTAAATATTTTCCAATTTTTTTAAAAGGGTGTGTTGTACTTGAAAAAATAAATGTTCAATATTTTTTTCATGATATAAAATATTATTAAATCAATCAATTAAAGATCAAAATTCACTAAATATTGTCAATAATTAATCCAATAAAATAATAATACAGTAATTTTTTTTATTTAAGGATAATGTATTATCATTTCTAATACAATATGATTCATTTTCTACCACTACACTGGTCATAAACCCACTAAATAGAGATCACCCATTCAATATTATGTGTGATTCCTTGAAAATTTATTTTGGGGTTATTATCTCAATGTGTAAATGGATTATTCTTTTTGGTTTCGATTTTCTTAAAGATATTTTATTTTGGTTTTAAAAATACATGACAATAGAAAATAATTTTCTTATTATTATATTTTCCATTTATAAAATCATTAATTTTTTGGGGGTTTGAATTTTTTTATCTAACTATGAATCCATTGAATACATCATGATGGATTCATGTGAAATTTGGAGACATATTAATTAAATTATTCTTTATAAAAAAATTAATATTAGGATTATGAAAAACAGAGTAACATAATATGATATTGGATTGTATAAATAAGATTCCTAGAACATTAGATGTTATAACTATAGATAAGGTACAACATTTAGCTACAACTTATATCTTTTAGATATTATTTTTTAGTATATAGAATTGTTGAATTTTTTTCCACCATGAAAATTCATATATATCAAAATAAACCTCAAGTTGAAAATTATACGAGTGAGGAAAGATGTTATGTGGACTATAACCCCAACCATCAAGATATTTTTTTAAATATCATTATATGTAGGATAAAATTGATGATTTCATATATTTATTTATCCTTTTATATATGAACTAATTTAATTGACAGTTTGAGAAAACAAATAAAATAATATAATTTTTTAGATATTGGATTGTTATTTTTTTGGCTTCCATTTATTTTTAGAAATAATATACACATATTCAACACAAAATAATAACTATTAGAGACATAATATTCATCAATACAATATATTATTAAATGATCACTTCTATAATAAGGTATTTAAATATCTGAGTATACATTATTATATAATTTTGAATAAATATTTAATATATCTTTTATACGGTTGAAAGTAGTGAGATTCTAATGCACCTAAAATTTATTATTATCGCATTGTAAAATATTTTCCTAGTAGTTATATTTGTTTTAGGTTTGTCTGTCCTATTATAGATATCATAATGAAATGGTATAATTTTTAACCAAAATTTGGGTTCAAAGATTCATCAGTATACTATGACATCAAAAACAATGATTGTCTACAAATAATAAATCAATCTCAAGGATGATGATTAAATTCATAAGGTGAAGATAATATGATACCAATGTGTGTATTTGAGTTAAATTAATTTTTTAAATTGTGTTTAAGACAAATTCTGGGAATATAATATGGTATTTAAACCCATTATGATTTTCCCTATCAAATCATATATTATATGCCTATTATTATTATTGTGGAGGTAGAATAGAAATCATTTTTGGATGTATTAAATTGAAAAAAAATTAACCGATGTTGGGCATAATTGGATTTTATAACTTCAAAAATATGAATATATCATATTTCCATGATATATAAACACTAGTTGCCAAAAATAATGAAAAAATGAATCCCATGATAGAATGATTCATAGTTGTGAGATTTATACAAAAAAGTAATTATCAATTGATCAGTGTAATAATAAATGACAAATATATAATGATTTCTACGGTTTATCCTTTTTTGGGACGTATATTTTTCTTAACAATATATTATATATTACATAATAGGTTATAATAAATTTCATTCTAGTTTATGGTTTAACACCCACTCATATTTCGATGTTGGTTTACAGTTTCTTCTCACATATTCATGTTTTTTATTTAGTTTTTTTGTGGATGTGGGAGTGGATCAGGGAAGATTTTTGAGAAAATGGACAGACAATAAATTTTAATGTTATTATATGAAATTTTTAATGGAATAAAACATGTTTCATTCCATGAGTTGGTTTTGGTGAATTTCTATACATCATTCCTATAAGGGTTCATGGTGTGAGACTTATAGAAAATCCTTAAAAGCCTCCGAGGAAGATGTTTTGAAATATTCAATGAGTAGCATTGCTTAGGACCCATATTTCAGTTATCAATAAACTAACTCGTCCATCCAAAAAGATTTTATTCTATAGAGGCTTATCTAAAAAACATTTTGGCTCCATCTAACTCATCTCATGATGAATTCAAGTGTTTTTCATTTTCAATAGATAATTTCAATAAGTCTGACATCATTTAGGACCTAGATAACTGTTTTTACCTTTTTATCATGGTTATAATGATATAGAATTTAATTTAAGAGATATTGTGGATGATGTGATGGATTTGGATTTCCATAAATTTTATGGGTTTAATTCCTAGATATTAATCTTCATCGTGATTGAGGTAGGAATTTCATACCATGATCTAACACTCGTATGGGATTATACGCCTTGATTTTCATTTCGGTGGAAGTATATCATATTATATCTCAATATTTAACCTAAATGAGATGATTTGAGGTCTATATATATGTTGTTTTTCCTCTTGAGTGGGATTTTAAGTTGCGTATCTTGAAATTAATGATTATTATAAATGTACTGGGGAGAGTGGTAGTGATATCTACATGGTATTTTGGTATAAAAATTTTCATATGGGCTTCAAAAATGATTAAATGATGTTTTATAAAAATAAAAATATTTAGTAAATGATGTAGAATAACCATGTGAGAAATGGTTGATATTGAAATGGTGATAGGGTTCAATCATGTGTGAGATTTTCAAGTTCTAGATAATAAGTCATCTAGACATGAGTGATATGGTTTAGATTTACATCAAATGTGAATATTAAAATGAGTGAGATGGATGGGTCGTGTACTGATGATCATTGATACTATGAGAGAGATATTGGGTCAGTTTAGGGTTATTTAACTTTTCTATGTGTATGAAAATATAAGTGTGTTAGGTGTAATGGTGACATAGTTTGAATATTTCCTATGGAATGGAGATGAGGAAGCTGGGGAAAGTGTTTAGGGTAGCATAGTTCGCATTTGACAAACTAATGGGTTTTTTTATTTATTTTATTTATTTCTTTACACCTCACAAACATTTATAACACTTTTAAATATAAGTTAAGGATGAATTTGTGGTTTTATATTGTGTTTATAATCACACAATACATGGTAATGTCAATGAGTATAAAATTATTATTATTAGTGATCCATCTATGAGAAATGGAACTATATTGGTCTATCAATCCGGTGGAGTAGGATGGGGTATGGAGATGTTAGGATAGACTCTCGGATATATTTTTTCAAGAATAACTATTATTATTCTCTTTTTATTATTTTATTTAATTGATTTACTACATGTGGGGATCCCATTTTTCCTACATTATATAAAAAGGTTATTCTATAATGGTTAGAATGTGGTGATAGTATTATTATTGGTTCCAGATATTTTTTTTGTCTCATTATTATATTTTTTTTCTTGTTTACTCTAATGGATAACATTACCTAGGAATGGAATCTTGATCATACCTTCTAGGACCTCACTACTTGTGGTCAGTATCATGTGTATAGGGAGGTGTAAATGGGGAAATTTGACCATTTATCCCCAACATGGTGGTTTGATTCAGAATGTTATGAATGGGTTTCATAGTAATATTTCTTTTTTCCATTTTTATGATTTTGGTCTTGGTGGAATGGAGATAAAAAAGATGGGACTCAGATTAGGGTGGTATGCTTGTTCCTGGATGTAAATTTTTTTGTATACCTATAAGACACCTAGTAAGTAGGATTTGTTTTAATGGTTATGATGTTATGATTCCATTTTATTCTTATGCGTCATTGATGTGTTTGGTATTATAGTCATTTTTCTTGGTCGGATCTGAATTATTGAATGAGTTCCCTTATTATTGATAGGAATTTAGTATCACATATCATTCAATCTTTTTCTTACGATTTAATGAGGTTTACAGTAATGAAATATCAAATATAATATATTCAATTTTTTAAAAAATGCATTATTATATTCACATAATTATAAAAATTGATCATATTTTGATTTAATTATTTATATTGGATACTGATTGGAATAATGGTATTATGATGTAGGTGTAAGTAATGGGTAAATGGGGTGTTTTGTCTAAGTGTATATGGGCTCAAATAGGATTATGGTTATTCAGTTACTATGTATGTGCCAATTAATTTTCTATGTTTTCTATGAATTTAGACTTTAAAATGTGTTTTTGAGTCATCATTTGTTTTCTCATAGATGCCAACAAAATGAAGACCCATGGATTCACCAAGGGGCTTGAGTCAATAGGTTCAAGATGTATGGAGTGTTTCTATTAGGTATCTATATATATATAAAGGTTAAATTAATTATTCTACAGTAGTAGCCAAAAAACATTTAGGCTATAGAATTTCATTATCTAAGAGTTTCCTTGTTTTTTCATGTTCATAATGGAAGATCATATAAGGTCAAACTAGACATGGTTAATTTTTATTTGGGAATTTAGATTCATAGTCCTATTTAATTCTTAGGAATGATATTCCATTGGGACACAAATTATTTTGATGAGATTCTCAAAGAAATATTCATTATATTTGAGACTCCAAATGAGAATATGGTGAACTTAGAAGTCTCCTAGCTTTAGTGAGCCTTAAAATTTTTTTGGCTTTTGATGGAGAATGAAAATAGTTATGGAAGGATGAATAGTTTGAATTATAAGAAATTTTTATATAAACTATTACCTATAGAACTAATGTTGTATTGAGAATTGGTTTATATGTAACTCTATTGTAGATTAATGTCGATAGATAATTACACTAGTAGTTTTGTGGTTTTACTATGTTATGATCATCTATTTTTTAGAAATGAGAACCCAAAGGCATGGAGGATAGAAAATAGTTTAGTTCTTGAGATAATTTTCCATGTAAGGTTATTAAACATATAGTATTACCCAACATGTATTCATAATACCCTCACAAGTGATAATGTTATATCGAAGGATAATCTAATAGTTTTTTTTGTTCTCAATGGGATAGTGAGTGGTTATTATATTTTTTAGGTTCTTCACATAAGGATGTAATATGGGTTTGGAGGAGATTCACCATAATAGTGATAATTAGTTATAAAAGCCTATATATTACATAGTCCCTTCTTTGAGAGGTGTTTTTTCTTACTGTTATTAATGTGGGATGATGTAATTTCCATAGGAACTGTACCAGTTCACCAAGGGAGTGTCGATACTATTGAATGATGGAACATATTCAATTTTTTCTCTTGGGGGTATATCAAATGAGTTCTAGATGGGGTTTGAAAAAAAATTGATCCATGCGGTCATGTTAATTAGGATCACAAATAGATTGTTCAGATTCACTAAGGAGTTCTATCCATTGGGAAGGCTAGGGATATAAATAATAACTTTTGAAAAATCTATAAGGTTTAGTTACTCTAATGAGTTAATGATATCAGAGGGAATGAATGTATTTCCATGGATGTTAGGGATTAAAAATATGTTTCAGAGGGGCCCTCAATGATCATAGGTTTCATTTTTGTTATGTATATTCTCTTTACTACCTCATTCCATTTATTGGTTTCTTTAAATACAACACCATGTCTTAAAAAATGATCACACAATATGAAAGTATTATTATTTAAATATTATCATTATATCATAGATTTAAAATTATTTTTATGAAAATGAATATTAAAATTGTGAATTTTATGAAAAATAATTGATTAATTCATAATAAATATGTATTGAATTCTACAAAAACTCAATTTATGATTTATTGTTCAAAAATGGGTTTATTGTGTCTCTTATGTATATTATAATTAATTTTTAACACTTTTCAAAATTTTATTTTATAAAAAATAAATAATTTTTAAATTATAATATAAAACATTTTATGTGGTCAAACATTATAATATTTTTTAAAAGTATAATATTTCTTTGAATGGTAAAAAATATAGATTTTATATAAAAAAAATATTTACCATTCAAATATTTACAAAGTACATTGTTTATTTTAATTGATTATGAAAATTAACAAGTTTCTATATATTAAAAATAATCCATTCATATTCATTGGAATGATAATTATTCTTTAGGATTGTGTAAAAACATATGTATCTATATATTTAGAAAATGGTTTTTTTAAGTGTTTAGCAAGATTAATTTAGAATTAATTTCTGAAATATATATAAATATACCTTCATAAAATGGATTACAAATCATAAGTTATAATTTAAATTTTCAAATGTCCCCACATTCATTTCTGTCATACTAAATAGTGAATAGAGTAAACATTTAGTTACTTATGTTAAGATAAAAAAAAGAGTTACTCTATGGTTTAACTTATAGGTAAGGGTATTATTTCCATATAAACAAGTTTAAATCATATATTATGTCCATATTTACTATATATATCATTTATTTTTATAATATGAGTAATCTAGAAATATTTTATTCATATTAAATTATTAAATTTTAATCTTTTGAAAAATACAAAGTCCATCTCCTCCCTCCCTTATGATAGTATACGACATATACTATCATAAATGGACTTCATTATCTATTTGCATCCTGAGAAACCTTAACTAATCCCTTCCAAAAATATATCCCTAGATTCTAGAGGTCATGTTAAGAATATAATACCTTCTTTTCTAGACATATGGTGCATGAAAAACGTGTTTTCTCAACAAATTTGTTAGACAATTTACTGAATATTTTCAATTTTACTTACTCTTATATCCCCTATAAATCTACAATAGTGATTTTAAAAGAATATATTAATTATATTCAATAAAATAAATTTTATGTATTATTATTTATCAATCATTTTCCTCCTAATTTTTATAAATTAACAAATTAATTATCACTCCTATGTATGTCTTCATTGCCACCTACACATACTGATATGATTCATTTTTCATCACCATTATTTTTGGTTGATTACAATGATGGATTTAATTATTTTATTTATTATTTAATACAAATTTATTATTTTATAATGAAAAATTCATATATACTTTATAACCTTAATATTCATTTGAAAATGATAACCTCATCCATCCATATGTGGGGATTACTACCTATAGGAAGTGATATGATTTAATTTTCATTAACAAATTATATGAATTATAAAAAAAGTTTATATGATGATTAAATATCATAGTTAATTTACCATTTATATTATATGGTATATGTATCCATGATCATTGTGCAAGTACCAGGATAATTGAACTGAATCATATAAAGAAAACAGACGTATTTTCAACCAAATGATCAATTTAATATTGAAATTATTAATAAAATTATAATTTGAAATTATAATGGAAGGAAACATTGTATGTTATCTATGAATATTATTATTCAATATATTTTTAATAAAAGGATATTAATTATATTTTATATTTGAACTAATACAAATTATGATGGATCTTGGGGTATTTTATTTGAGCTACAATCTCATTTTAATCAGGATTATCAATGTATAAATTTCCGTTATAGGAACTTATATATATATTATCAATGAAACCCCATATACTTTGTTATCCTATTGAAATTTCTATTTTATTTTGATAATAGAACAATTTTACTCTCACTCATACTTAAAATTTTTGTAAGAATGTTTCTAATGAAAATATTACATTATTTTTTATTTAGCCATTGAAATATCTCTTTCATTTCCACAATATTCATAATAGTTTTATGAAATTTGTTACCTATATATGAAATATTATAACAATTTACTTTTTTATTAAAGTATAATTATTATGAAATTTTTAGAAAAAAAGTATTTTAATGATTTTTTAAATGAAATCGCTTTTTTTAAAAATGGATTCAAAGGAATCTTTTAATTTAATCCATAAGAAAGGAATATATTTTCCCTCCATCATCACAATTCATTCCTCGAAGGATTAATTTACATGTTTTCTTTGGTATTTTCAAATTACTGTTTTTTCTCAAAATTATTAGATATTTTAGAAACAAATTTATTAATGGAAATCGATACTATCTGTTGTTTTTTATGAAATATTATACTTATATTTTGAGTTTATATTTCACATATATAAACATACTTTAAGAATTATTAGGATTTAGTGGGATTATAGTCTTATGATACCATTTGATTTCTCTCAATGAATGTATTATGATGATGATGATGATACAAGGATTATTATAATAAACTCATTTCATTTCCATTTGTTAATTATATTACTATGAAAAAATTATGAAAGTTTTTCTTTTCCCCATGTTATCTGGAGATTAATTGATTTTTGTTTGATAATAGAGAATATATACAACTTTCAGTTATCTAATAGGTGCAACCATTATATCCCTCTAATGAATTTGGTAAATATTTATAACTCATTAGATAATTATGATATACCTAAACCATATATCATATTCACAACATCATGTATTCATTTCATTGTAAGTCCATAAGATGATGTGTAGACCTGGTTACAAATAAATTTGTAAACTTGTGGAGTTGGTTTCATGTCTAAAATATTATTCATGGATATGATAACTTTTAATTTTGTACTATTAAAAATATATATTTCTTATGAAAAAGAATTATTCAGTGACTCCAGATTAAAGGTGTAATGGCCCGGACCTCTCCAGCCCATTACATTATGAAACTGCGGTGTTGGAGGTGTTCTAGGATGTTAATATTACTTGACGTGCGTTTGGGTGGACTTTTAAGGGAATCTAAAGGGCAGTAGCTTTTTCATGGGCTCTTCACGGTTTGTCTAAACCGTGTGGCCAGACCATGCATAGTTAATATTTGAGGCAGCATCTCTCGCATGGTCAGCGCACATTTTTTCTAATCAGGCGGCTAAACTAAGCGAGAGGGGTGTTAAAAGCAATATCTAATGCACATTTAGTGCACGGTTTGTCAAACCATGTGAACTAAACATGCAGCCACTTAAACCAGATCCTAATGTTGTGGATCTTGGCCATTTCACCTTCAACATGCTTGTTTATGCTCTTAATCGGCCATAACTCGGGATTAACCTCCCTTGAAGGTAGGACAACATCTCCCAAGTGTTTAGGAGTTGATCTGAAGGCTTCTCCTGGAAAATATAATCTGGTTTCTTGAGGTATGTGATCGTTCTTGTCTAGTTTCTTAGATCAACTTAGATCTACTTCTCCTCCTCTATTGATTTCATAGATCTATAACAGTTATGGATAGATCTAAGTGTGGAGATGCAAAATATAATGAGTTTCGGTCATGGTTGTGTTATGAGAGGATATCTGAGGGGATTCTTGGAGAATCAACCCAGCTTCCTTGTGCGTTCTTTGTTTGTTCGGTTTTTTTTAACAACCATCAAGGTAGGGAATTCATTGCTTCTCTTTCTTTTACGTGCAATTTTATTGTTAGCATGTTTAACCCCCTAGATGAAAAATGGAATTGAGATAATAAATATTTTGAACCAGATATTGAAATTTTATCGATCGTATGTTGTTGCCTCATGTTTTTCAAAATAGTGTGATATCTATGCATGCTTTGAATTTCTATTCGTTCTTGATGTAAATCGTTAAAGAACGTAAACTGGGACTAATTGATATTTTTTGGATAAAGATAAAGGGGCATGTGAACGAATTCGGATCTTGTTGAAATTTTATGTTAATAAAATTGGCATAGTAAGCATGTTTAATCTTTTTTGATAGCTTACTGGTTAAGTTTATCGATGTTGGAACCAATGAATTATAAAACTGTTAATTCAAGATGGTTTAATGTTTTGATTGTTTGATAATTCTATGAAGGGTTATGAGTCACCCTCTTGATTGTTTAAGGGCCAATAGACCAATTGATGTGATGGTTGGTTTCTTGCCTCTTGTGCTGTGATGTGATCCTGGATGGTTGTTGTGATATGTGGGGGCCTAGAGGCCTTTTGATTGTGGCAGCAGATGATTCATAGGGTGGAAAGATGCATCGGTTTATTTATGTGGGAGTCGGGGAGGACACCGGGGTTAATGGAATGGGATGTATCTGATTTTTGGTTGATTGCTCGTTATATGGCTGATTATTTGATTTACTTTTCCCCACTGCTCAAGGAAGAATTTCTTGCTTACCCTTCTCTCGAAAGGGGTGATGACGCACGGGGTATGCCACGTGCTTTCCTTATCTATATTCTCAAGGGAGGATGGGTTTACTCTCTTGCAATAGGCAGTAAAGAGTCGACAGGTAGTACACCTACTCACCGTGTTGATACCCCATGTGTTTAGTAGCATAAAATGATTTTATAGAATGCATGGGAATATGGGGAAGTAATTTTGTAATGAATAATTGATTAAATGGTGTTAACCCATGGGGTTGGAGTTTCCGGAACTTAATGATGAGGTTAAAAATGGTAGAATGAAATAGTTGAGTTTCGGTGTGTTTCTAAGGAAATTTAATGTGGATTTGTTCTTGGTTAATTAATGTTTAAAGAATTAATTAACGTACAGTGGAATCGATAAGAAGGGAATGAAGTAATCTAATAAAGCTCTTTAATTGGATGTGTGCTTAAAGGATACCTAGTCTTAGAAGTGGCATCCCGGAGTCTGATAGACATTAGTTATAGTTGTGTCTAAGACTAGGTCATTCCCATAGTGTGGTTGTGAGATATAGTATATTTTGTACCTTTTGTGTTTCTATATGATACTCCAGCCTTCCAGTAAGTGAAATTGAAACCCCGGGGATTCTGAGCCCTGGGGGGTGTTTTCCCCAACATTCTGGTGGGAGGATGAATGGCTGACTACCCCCTTTAGCCCCACTTTCTTCTCTTGTTAGATACTTGTGCCATTAGGCACAGTGGTTAGTTTTCCTCATATATGTGTGTAGAGGGCTATAATTGCTTGTGTTTATTCACACACATATATTCTGGATATTGTATCCTATGGACTACTATAGGTTTAACTTGTATAGGTTGTGATGGCTTGAGGATTTTTACTCGATGTATGGGCTGTAATGGCTTGAGGTATAATTACCGACATATGATACACATTATTCGAGTTGTGGTGGCTCCTGGAAACTACTTGGTTTCTTTTGGTTGAGAGGATGGTGTGGTGATTCGCCCAGGTGTCTGTAGGAAAGCCTTTGTGGTACACGGGGTGCAGATTGTGGTGGTTCGCCCAGGTGTATGCGGGAAATCCTTTTTGGAGAGAGATTCTTAGGAGGTAAGACATTGGGGAAAAGCGGAAAACCAGTGGGGAAGTAAGAGCAGGGTACCCTTGATATTCTTTATTATATGATATATTCTTGTATGTGTTACATGGTGAGAGTAGCCATGGTGAGGGTGTGGGAACACAGTATACCTGTTAGGTGACGAGTTAGTTTCACTTGATGTTCATTGTGCTTTTGGAGTCTTTCCTTACTTTTGAGCAAGAGGCTTTGGGGAGGATCCTACTGAGTTTGATGTTATACTCACCCTATGTATATAGAAACTTTTTTTCAGGGCACTTGGAGTAGGTTGGAGATCAAGCTGGTTCCTATGAGCTTGTGGTTGCAAGAGTTGTTGGGGCTTGTGGTTGCAGCTGTTTTACTTTCTTTTGGGTACTTTTTGTTTTTTCCTCTTTTTGGTTATAGTACATTGGCTTGACATTCCAGTTTTTCACTTGGGTTTCTTTCATAATTGATGTTCTTAGTTGGAGTTGATTGGTGTTTATCTTATCTATCTCTTCCGTATGTTTTCTCTTATAGGGTAATGCCTCCCATTTGTGCATTACTATACCCTCGATGCTAGTGATCATCCCGGGGCCTACTGGAGGTGGGACTCGGGGTTCACTATCTCCCTTCACACATTCCCGGCCCAGGAGGGGTACACTTTGTGGGGAGGGGGTCCTGACTGAGTGGTGTCAGAGTTCAGGTTGAGGAATAGGATGGAGTTTTTAGTTAGGAACATGTGAGGTTTCATGGGTTGGTAGGTAAATGATGTCATTCATGTTTAGAAATTGAGGTAAACACTGGAGACCGGCTGAGACATATGCGTTTAGGCCCCCCTATGATCTTATGTACGGACCTTTAAGTTATCAATGGAAACTAAACAAAGTGATAGTTGTTGTAGGGTAGAGACCTATGAATGGATTATGTATCATTCTTATTTGTGCATGTGTTTGAATGGGTAGACATTGGGATAGGTTAACCTAAAATGAATTAAAGAAAACAATAAATTAATTAATGTTGGGTCTTCAATATTCCAGGTTTAGGAGCTCTAATGGTTTGTTATTTTACAGGTATGGCTCCAGGTCAACTTCCACATCTAGTTTGCACAGAAAATGTCCAGCTGGCTGTTCCAGCAGATCGTCATGGCGTAGAGGTTGATGACGACGACACTTGGAAGAAGAAACTCCTAGAGTTCCAGCACCAAAGTCTGCAGAAGTATTAGGGCTCCGTTTTAGATGTAGTCACGGAAGACTGGTTAGAGGAGGTCGATATCGGCTTCAGTTTTATTCGTTCCCGAAAGGAGCACTAGGTGTCCTTAGCTGTTACGTTGCTACGTGGATCAGAGAGGAAGTGTTGGTTCTTGTTCCTCGGGGATTGTGAGGTGTCAGTGATCTCATGGGAGGAGTTCCGAGACAGGTTTAGAGTCAATTTTCTTTCTTCAACTGCGAAGGTGTCCAGTCACCAGGAGCTTATTACCCTTCGATAGGGGAGATCCAGTGTTCGAGAGTTTGAGATCTGTATCAGGAACCTTTTGTGATATGCTTTAGACCGGTTACCAAATCAGGAGGCCAGGTCAAGGCATTTCGAGGAGGCTTTGCATCTAGAGATCTAGCGCATGGTCTCCCCATTTATGCTAAACACATATATTGATGTGCTGGTGAGGGAAGAGGTTGTTGAGAGTGCTTTGGCCAGTACTGGATCATCATGAGAGGGTAATCTTCATGATTCCTCGTGAAGTACAGCTTTGGTCTGGGGTTCCCAGTTTTTAGGGAAGTAGAGTTTCCGTTCAGCTGGGGGTAGGTCCCATCCCATCACATCTTATTTCTCCAGAGCTAGCAAACCTCAAGCCTATTCCAAATAATCATGCACTTGTTTTTCTTGTGGTGGTCATGGCCATCAGTAGCGGGAGTTCCTGACCATTCAGAGGGGTTATTGTGCATAAGGTGTTATGCTCCATGTTTTGTCATTGAGGTAGTTCCAGCTGAGGTAGCAGCAGCCAGATGCAGTAGTTTTAGATCATCAGAGGGTAGATGGGGCAGTAATAGGACATCCCCACGACACTCCACGTCTTCATAGAGCAGAGTGTAGCCCTGGTGGTGGTCTCCATTAGGGTCAGAGAGGCTGTGGAGGAGGTCGTGGTCAGCTTCATGCTCTAGCGTTTCCACCACCAGACAAGCCAGATGTCGTTCGAGGTACCCATTGCTTGTTTTCTACCTTGTTGTATTCCTTGTTTGATTCAGGAGCAACACACTTCATTCATATCACCTACCTTTTTCCAGATTTTTGGATTTGATGTAGAGAGGCTTCTAGTGCCCTTGGTTTTGACTACGCCAGTTGGAGGTCGACCGGACATGTTTGAATTATGGAGAGACTGTGAGCTAGTGTTGGGGAAACACCACTCTAGGGTAGATTTCCTATGTTTAAGAAGACAACTATATGATGCCATCCTCATCATGGATTGGTTGTATTAGGTGCAGGATATCATTGATTTCATTAGGATGAATTTCATTCTCTTTGGTGTGGATGGAGAGAAAATGGGGTTTGTTGGTGAGAGAGATCCTCGGATGGGCCATAGTCACGTTCCGTCCTTATCATCAATTATGGCCGAGATGATGCTGAGTTCTTTAGAGGTTCAACAGTTGGAATTTCCTTGTGTTGTAGAGGAGTACCATAATGTCTTTCCAGATGAGGTTGCAACCATACACGCTCGACAAGTGATCGAGTTCAGGATCGAGCTACATCCATGAGCGTCTCCTATTTCTATGTCTTAATATAGGATGGCCCCTAATGAGTTACGAGAGATATGTATAAAACTTGATGGTCTGTTACAGTGCGGTTTTGTTCAGCCAAGTGTATCACCATGTGGTGGACTTGTTTTTTTCGTGAATAAGGTCGATGGCAGTTTTCAGTTGTGTGTCGATTATCATCTCTTAAAAAAAGTGACAATAAAAAATAGTTATCCTCATTCATGGATTTATGACTTATTTGATCAACTAAATGGTGCATGTTGGTTCTCATAGATCGACTTTCGGTCATGATATCATCATATGCGTGTGAAGGATGAGGATAATCCAAAGACTGCTTTCCGTAGTTGTCATTGGCATTATGAGTTTGTGGTAATGTCGTTTTTCATGATGAATGCTCCAAATTTATTCATGGGATTGATGAATGTTGTGTTCCTTGAGTTCCTGGACATGTTCATGGTAGTTTTTATCGACGAAAACCTTGTGTACTCCACTTCTGAAGAGGAGCACCTAGAGGATCTACATGTTGTTTTGGGAGTTCTTCATAAACATCAGCTCTTTGGGAAGTTTTCAAAGTGTGGGTTTTAGGATAGAGAAATCTGTTTCATGGGGGATGTTGTGTCCCAACTGGGAGTAGCTGTGGATCCAGTGAAGATAGAAGCAGTTGTGTCTTAGGTAGCCCCCAAGACAGTGTTCGAGGTGGGAAGTTTCCTTGGTCTCGCAGGCTCCTACAAGAGGTTCGTAGCCAATTTCTCACTAGTTGTAACTCCTCTGACAGCTTTTACTAGGAAAGATCAGGAATTCATATGGTCTGATCAGTGTCAGGCAGCATTCGAGTATTTAAAGGAGACGTTAGTAAGTGCTCCGGTTCATTGTCTTCTTGCTAAGGGAGTTCAGTTTGATGTTTTCTGCGATGCTTCACATATGGTTTTAGGCTGTGTTCTCATGTAGTAGAGGTCAGTTGTTTCTTATGGGTCTTCGCAGTTATGTCCCCATGAACGTAACTATTCCACTCACGATATTGTGTTGGCAGACGTGGTGTGTGCTCTGATGTTGTGGATACATTACCTCTTTGGTAAGTACTTTCTGTTTTTCACCGAATATAAGAGTTTGAGGTATGTTTTCTCCCTGTGTGATTTTAACATGCGACAGCATCGGTGGATGGAGCTCTTACAATAATACTACTTCAAAATATCTTATACAACTTGAAAGGGGAATGTTGTAGATGATGCGCTGACCCAAAAGTCACGTAGAGATGATGTGAGTAATTCTGGTGACTCCTGGAGAGTAATGGAAGAACTATCATCATTACATCTTAATATGGGAGAAGTTGGCGGTAGAGGCTTTATTTTTCAGATGATGGTACAGTCATCCCTAATGTATAATGTGGAAGATTCCCAGTTGGGAGGTCTAGAGGTGGATGTCGGGAGAGACCGAGTTGTTTGTGGTGAGGCCCCTGATGGTTGGACTGAAGATGAAAAACACCAAGTGTTGTATCATGGAATTCCTTTTGTCCCTTTGTCAATGTGTGAGATGGTTCTCAAGGAGTTCCATAGTTCTCCCTTATTAGTACATCCTGGAATGACAAAGATGTACCAATCCATGAGGAGTCAGTTTTGGTGTCATGGGCTAAAGCGTGCGGTTGTAGAGTTTGTGTCTTGATGTTTAGTCTGCCAGAAGGTGAAGGCTGAACACCGTGTTCCTAGTGGCCTTCTCCAGCCATTAGAGATTCCTCAGGGGAAGTTGTAGGACATCTCAATGGACTTTGTTACAGGTTTACCTCGATCTCTGGGAGATCATGATGCTATTTGGGTGGTAGTGGATCGTTTAACAAAACCGACACACTTTATAGCAATCAAGGAGTCGAGATCAGTGGAAGTTTTGTCAAGGCATTATCTAGATGAGGTGGTGAGACTTCATGGATTCCCTAGGATGATCATTTCTGATTAGGATCCTCATTTTACCTCCATAGTGTGGTGAGGTCTCCAACATGCTTTCAGTTCTCAGATATTCCTTAACACTACTTTTCATCCTCAAACGGATGGTCAGACGGAGCGAACCATCCAGACTCTTGAAGACATGTTACGCTCTTGTGTTCTTGATTTTGGAGGCTCATGGATGAGGAACTTACCCTTGGTGGAGTTCACCTACAATAATAGTTTTCAATCCACCATCAGAATGGCACCGTTTGAAGCATTGTATGGCCGACCTTGACGTTCTCCATTGTGCTGGACTGGGTTCGGAGAGTCAGCAGTTCTCGAACTGGAACTGTTGCAGAATATAACAGAGATAGTTTAGGTGATTCGTCAGAAGATTAAGACAATGAAAAATCTTCTGAAATCATATGCCGATCAAATAAGGAGGCCCATAGAGTTTAATGTTGGGGATCATGTGTCACTAAAGGTGACTAATAGTCATGGGAAGCGAAGGTTTGTCCATGGAAGTAATATTTCTCCACAGTTTGTTGGGCCTTTCGAGGTGTTCGCTCATGTTGGAGCTTTGGTGTATTGAGTAGCACTTCCCCCATAGATGAGTCAGATACATGATTTTTTCCATGTATCATAGCTCCTTCGTTATCTTCATGATGACTCTCACATCATCGAATGGGGTCATATCGATGTTGATAATGATGCGACCTTTGAGGAGCGGCCTGTGGAGATCCAAGACCCCAAGGATATGGTGTTTTTCGGGTGTTTTATTCCTTTAGTTCGTGTCTTTTGGCGACACGGTGGATTGGAGGAGAGTACCTGGGAACCAGAATCAAAGATACACGCTCATTACCTAGAGTTGGTTGATGTTTGACTCTCATTATGTATCTTTGTAACTTGTATGGTTATGATGAATTCATGTTTATGACATGGTTCCCTTTGTTGTTTTTGTGGCTTTCTCTCTTTTGAGATGTATCTCAAGGGGTGGTTTTTCAGACCACGTTTCATTTTCACTTAGGTGGGTTTTGGATTATCAAGGACGATAATGTTTTGAGAGGAATTTGATGTAATGTACTAGACCTCTCAATCCCATTACATTTTGAAAATGTGGTGTTGGAGGTGTTCTAGGAGGTTAAGGTGACTTGAGGTGAATTTTGGGTGGACTTTTAAGGGAAACTAAAGGGCGGTAGCTTTCGCACGGGCTTTGCATAGTTTTTCTAAACTGTGTGTCCAGACCGTGCATAGTTAATGTTGGACGTAGTAGCTCTCGCACAGGTGGCACACAGTTTGTCTAACCATGCGGCCAAACCGTGCAAGAGGGGTGGTCAAGGCAGTAGCTAATGTACAGTTAGTGGATGGTTTGTCAAAACATGTGAACTAACCAGGCGGCCATTTAACCAGATACTAAAATTGTGGATCTTGGCCGTTTTGCCTTTGACATGCTCATTTATGCTCTCAATCGGCCATAACTCGGGATTACCCTCCTTTGAAGGTAAGAGAACCTCTCCAAAGTGTTTTGTAAGCAATCTAAAGGCTTCTGTTGTTGAATCGAAGCCAGTTTCTTGAGGAATGTGATCGTTCTTGTTTCATTTTTTAGATCCACTTGGCTCTACATCTCCTCTTCCATAGTTTTCTTAGATCTATTCATATTATTGGTAGATGTAAGTGTGGGGATGACAAATATGATGAGTTTTGGTCTTGGTTTTGTTAGGAGAGGATATATAAGGGGATTCATGGAGAATCATCCTGGCATCCTTGTGCGTTCTTCGTTTGTTGGGTTTTTCATTGAAAACCATTGTGGTAGGGGATTCGTTGTATCTCTTTCTTTTACGTGCAATTGTATTATTAGCATGTTTAATCCCCCTAGATGACAAATGGAATTGACATAATAAATATTTTGAACGAGATAAAGAAATTTTATCGATCATGTGTTGTTGCCTCATGTTTTTCTAGATAGTGTGATATCTATGGTTGCTTTTGATTTGTTGTTCATTCTTGATGGAAATTAGTAAAGAACGTAAACTGGGACTAATTGATAATTTTTTGGATAAATATAAAGGGGCATATGAACGAATCCAGTTCATGTAGCAATTTGATGTTAATCAATTTTGCATAGTAAGCATGTTTAATCTTTTGTGATCGCTTACTAGTTAGGTTTCCCGATGTTGGAACCAATGAATTATAAACCTGTTAATTCAATATGGTTCAATGTTTTGATTGTTTGATAATTATTTGAAGGGTTCTGAGTTACCCTCTTTATTGTTAAACGGCCTAGATCCCAATTGATGTGATGGTTGCTTTCCAGCTGCTTGTGCTGTGATCTGACCCTGGATGGTTATTTTGATATATGGGGGTATAGAGGCCTTTTGGTTGTGGCTGCAGATGACGCCTAGGGTGGCAAGATGCATAGATTTTTTTCAATGGGTTTCAGGGATGAAACTGGGGTTGATGGAATGGGATGGATGTGATTGTTGGTTGCTAGCTGGTTCATTGGTTGGTTATTTGCTTTACGTTTTCCCACTGATCAAGGCATCTAGTCTTGCTTACCCATCTCCCAAAAGGGGCAAAGACACATGGGGTATGAAATGTGATTTTTGTGTCTAGCTTCTCAAGGGAGGATGGGTTACGCTCTTTCTATAGGCAGTAAATACTCGACGGGTAGTACACCTACTAACTGTGTTGATCCCCCTTCTATTTTTTAGCATAGAATGCTTTTCTA
Organism: Viscum album; assembly: GCA_963277665.1. Lineage (NCBI taxonomy): Eukaryota > Viridiplantae > Streptophyta > Magnoliopsida > Santalales > Viscaceae > Viscum > Viscum album. Next base: position 113,215,568 of record OY728151.1, read on the forward strand.
GAATGCATGGGAATATGGGAAAGTAATTCTGTAATGAATAATTGAATAAATGGTGTTAACCCATGGGGTTAGAGTTTCCAGAACTTAATGATGAGGTTGATAACTATTGAAGGAAATAGTTGACATTGGGTGTGTTGCTAATGAAATTTAACATGGATTTTTTTATGGTTAATTAATGTTTAAAGAATTAATTAAAGTACAGTGGAATCGATAAAAATTAAATTAAGTAATCTAATAAAACATGTTAAATGGTTGTGTGCTTATAGGATACCTAGTCTTAGAAGTGGAAGCCCGGAGTCTGAGAGACGTTAGTTGTAGTTGTGTCTAAGACTAGGTTATGCCCATTGTGTGTTTGTGAGATATAGTATATTTTGTACTTCTTGTGTTTCAATACACTACAAAACCCTTTCAGAAAGGGAAACTGACACCCCAGGGATTCTGAGCCCTGGGGGGTGTTTTCCCCAACATTCCGTTGGGCGGATGAATGGCTGACTACCCCCTTTGGCCCCACTCTCTTTTCTTGGTAGATACTTGTACCATTAAGAACAGTAGTTAGTTTTCCCCATATATGTGTGTAGAGGGATATAATGGCTTGTGGTTATTCACACAGATATATTTTGGATATAGTATCCTATGGACTACTATAGGTGTAACGTCTATAGGCTATGATTGCTTGAGGATCCTTACTCGGTGTATGGGCTGTACTGGCTTGAGGTATAATACCCGACATATGATACATGTTATGTATGATATGGTAGATCCCGAAAACTACCTGGTTAATTTTGGTTGTGAGGATGGTTTGGTGCTTTTCCCAAGTATCTACGGTCATGCCTTTGTGGTGCATGAGGTGCAGATTGTGGTGCTTCACCTAGGTTTATGCGGGCATGCCTTTTTGGAGAGAGATGCTTAGGACGTGCGACATTGGGGAAAAGTGGAAAACCAGTGGGGAAGTATTAGCAGAGTACCCTTCATATTCATTATTATATGATATATTCTTGTATGAATTAATTCACGATAGTATCCGTGGTGAGGGTGTGGGATATTTTTATACCTGTAAGGTAACGAGTTAGTTTCACTTGTTGTTTCTATGCTTTAGCATGCTTTCCTTACTTGTGTAAGAGAGGATTAAGGGAGTATCCTACTGAGTATGTTGCTATACTCACCCTAAGTATATAGAAACTATTTTTCATGGAACTTGGAGAAGGTTGGAGATCAAGCTTTTTCTACTAGCTTGGGGTCGCAGGAGCTGTTCGGGCTTGTGGTTGCAGCTGTTTTACATTCTTTTCGGTACTTGTAGTTTTTCCCATTTTTGGATTTAGTACTTTTTCATTACATTACATTTGTGCACATAGGTTTCTTTCCTAATTCTAGTTCCGAGTTGGAGTTGATTGGTGTCTATCTTATCTATATCTTCCGCATTTGTTCTCATAGAGGGTAATGCCTCCAATTTGTGTGTTACTATACCCTCAGTGCTAGTCGCCAACCCGGGGCCTACTGGAGGTGGGACTCAGGGGTCATTGTCTCCCTTCTCACATTGCCTGCCCAGGAGGGGTACACTTTGTGGGGAGGCGGTCATGACAAAAGGTATTTAATTTATTAGATATGACTTTCTTATGTGTTTAAAATGGTTACATTCAATTATTATCATATTTGATCATTGAATGATATATCATTTATTTACCTTCACAAAGAATCTATGATAAAAATTTATTATCTTTTATATCCCCAATTAATAATTTAATTATCTATATATGATATGAACGAAATTGTATTATTATGCAGAAAAATTTGGGGATACTTAAAATTATTTATGAAATATATTGTTTATGTGTCCAGTCTATAAAGATAATATTTTTTTTGTGAATGAATAATTGTTTTTATAAATTTTATATTCCTATAAAATGTTGAAATATTTATGAATGTTATTCTTGGGATTTTATAGTCTCTATAGACTAGGACATAATTAATTATTGGATTTTTGGTTTGTAGAACTTTAGTTAAAAACCCTAAGGAAAAGCTTGTGTATATGATAACAATATAATGTTTTTTAAGATAAAAATTATGTAATTTTTATATCAAAATATATTTTGTATGGATCATAAAATGGGATTTGGTATTCTAACAAATAAATCTTGGTATAATACTTCCAAAAACATTTGATCGATTATCTAGGCCATTAATCCAGTGAACAATGAATGAGACCTTTTAAAACACCTAGTTTGAGACTCTTAGGGTATATTCATGGGTTAATTCATATTTTCATTATGAACAATTATAATGGAATTTAGTAGATAATGTTTATGAATGGAATTGGTTACAACAAATGTGTAATAAATTGATAATGAATCATAATTATGTAGTACATCACATGAATTATTTTGAAGATTATATCATTGATCACTATGAATTGTTTATCTGGATTAGTACAATTTATATTTATTTGTATTCAATAACTTGAACTAAAAGGAATTTTATGGTCAAATAATGTAACAATAATGTAAAAACCATCCTAATGAGAACCTTATAACATAGGATTTGGGATGTTACATTTTGGTACTATTCTCACTCAAATCCCTCAAGCAATTAATGGTGGTGTAGATCTTGTGGAACAAAAAATTACACCATAATGGTAGAAAATATTAATTGAATAATTTATTCAATAACATACACAATCCTTTTGTTGGCCTTATTATCATCTAGTTAACAATAAATGGTTAAAATAAATATAAAATAAAATTTTTTATGCAATGATTTGACCATGATAATGTTATCATTGTACTTTATCACACTAAATGTGAAGTTGATCAATGGCGGACACCTATAAAAAATATAGGTCATGAAGACGCAATAAATCCCCATTAATGGGAGGATTTTAAGATAATTTTCCTCAATAATTACTTTCCCCATACTCTTCATGATAAAATTGATAGGGACATTCTAGATTTGATGTATAAGGTTGATAAATCCATCATTACTGATTGAGAAAAATTTAAAAAATATGTGAGTGATGCTTCATGTTTTTTCATCAATACCAAAATTAAGATTAATGTATTATTTCATGGATTTAAACCAATTTTTTAAGGAAATATCCACATTGAACATAGTAGGGTACTAATAAATTGTTTTATATGAAATCAAAGTTTAAATAAAAGCAGGAAACCCACAAGGTTCTATTGATAGGAAAAGGATAGTGGGGATTCATGTAAAGGAAAATGGTATGTCACTTCAAGGGAAGAATTATTATCGACATCCTACATGCTAAAATTATGGGAAGCAGTCCTCAAATTATTTCATAAAAAGAATGATAATGTGATTATGTTTTGGGAGGCCAAACTATCAAGGAAAATGTTTTTGAAGTGACATGAAGTGGATAGTAAATATAAAGAGTTGAGAGAAATAATAACCATATAAAATAAAAAAACATAATTTAATTAAATGAATAGATTTTTGGAATAATAATTGTCAATATCAAAATATAATGGATAATGAGTATAAAAAACATAAAGAACCTTAGTTTTTTTAAGGATAAAGGGAAATATCATGTTAACTTGACTATCGAAGTGGGTTATGAGACTAATATGGAGATGGAAACACATATCATCTACTATAGAAAAACTAATATTTTTATTCAATATATACCACAATTTTATATAAAAGTTATTTGTTAGGGTTAACACAATACCACCACAATAATTATAAGATCACTTAGTAGTGAAAACATCTAATGGTACAATGACTGCATATCAAGTTTATATATCAACTCTAATAGATGTGTTTGGAAGTATGATTCTTAAAAATCATGTGATTCTCTCTCTACTTTAAAGTGATGTTATTTTTTACATGGATTGAAATTATTTATATAGATCATATATCAATATTTGAGGAAGTAAAATTATATATTCTCAATAAATCTATTATCTTTATTTAGTGTGAGGATGAATTTGAAATTCCAACATATGTTACTTCAATTACATAGTTATTACTACTGATTAAAATTTATATTTATCTCAAATGGTTACATGAATCTGATTAGTGAATACATTCCTATTATTTTGGATAATGAAGATTGATTATCAAAATTCATTCTTATTCTTCCCAAAAATTTTGAAATTATGTTTTCAAAAATAATATTACCTAATACTAAAAATATTATTTTTATTACTATTAAAAATTTATCAGTGAATCATTTTATATATTTTCAATAACAAAACAAGATTACTATCAATAAAATAAATCCACTTCCCCTTGTTGATGGTCTATTTTATCAAATATGATGAGCTCAAAAATTATCCAAGACTTATCATTGATCGTGATATCATTGATTGAGATTCAAGATGGTCGATATTCCTAAAATTGTCCTCTATACTAGCTATAGACACTTTAAATTTATTATACTTTCATTTGGGAATACTAAATCAACTTCTATCTTCATATATTTAATGAATATAGTCTTCTGAAAAAACATTTACCATTCTGATGTAGTCATAGTGGATGATTGTTTTATACATTATAAAGGAATGCACCATCATGAAGAACCATTGAACATCATATGAATACCTAGAGGAAATATAATTTTTCAACTAAATTTAAGAATGATGATTTTTGGCAACAAAAAGACTCATTTTTATGTCATATAATTTGAAGCACGATTATATTAGTAGATAAATCAATTTATTGAAGTCATAATTGAATTACTTGTACCAACCATGGTATCCAATATTCATAGTTTTCATTGGCTGACAGTATACTATGGAATATTTTTGAGAAATGTCCCATGGCTATAAAATAAACTAATCATGTTGATGATAAAGGGAGTGATGTTAGTGTTGATCGATGAATGTGATGAGAATAAAAATGATCTAAAAAATTGTTGGATCGAAAAACTATTCCCACACTACCCTAAATTAGAGAAGTGTTATTCATCTATAGTGATTCCTAATATATGAGATAGGTACATATCATATAAAATAAATGGTAAAGACCCGTAAAATTCAAGGAAATTTTTTTTCTTTCTTAATTTTCATTAGGATTTTACAAGAACGTAGTTTCTGACGGCACCTGATTCTGAGGCCCGGTGTGCTCGGAATCATTCTCTGATGTTTGGATTGGGTATGTTCAGTGAATGAATGAGCGTGTTTTTCTAACTTTTGAACCAGTGCTCAGAATCGAATTTTGAGGGCATCGATGGAATAGCAGTGCCGTTATTTGCCTAGAAACGCCTTGTCCAGAGTTGCGTTTGCTCAGGTGTGGTTTTTAATTTTTGGAGTTAAGTTAAGAAATAAAAAAAGTGGTGTGACAACATTTTTTTCACTTAAAGCCACTTAAAGCCACTTAAAGCAACTTAAAGCCACTTAAAGCCTCTTAAGCTAAGTTGAAGCAGATAGGGTGGAACCCAAAATATCCTACCCTCTTGGTAGGATATTTGTGAGGTGGGGCCCACACGAGCCCCACCATTTCTTTCCCCCTAAGTAACACACCTGCGAAAAATCTTCCTTAATGAAAGTCAACTGGTGCATTTTTTAAATTCTTAACGCCCCTATTAATTGGGAAGTTAAGTTTTTACATTAATTCATTGAATTAATGGTTCGTTTCTTACCTTGTTTTTCCTTTGTTGGCATAAGAATAAAATAAAACCAACACGTGTTTACTGGAGGGTTGCTCGTTGAGAGGATTTGGATAAGACTCTAAGGCTTGAGATCTTCATCCTCCTTCGCGAAGAATGCGAAGAACGAGAAGAACACGAAGAACGCCGAACCCTCGGTGATCGAAGATGCGACGCCGTGTTCCACGACGCCGACGATTCTCCTTCCGCGATGCTTATTCCGTGATGTTTCTTCCCCGCAACAATCTCCGATCATAAACTGCTTGAGATCGTCGACGCGACGCCGTTTACCGTGACGACGCGATGCCCCCTTCCGCGACGTGACGATCCTCTTCTTCCACGACGGTCAACTCCGCGAAGAACTCACGTCCGACAACAACGACAAAGTAGGGGTTTGATTCATTTAAATCATTGTGATTTATACCCGCGTCATTGATTAAAAATTGTTGTGAGACTTTTAAAACCGCTAACGCAGTGGGTGCGGACTAACGAACAAGTCCGAACCCACCGCCCCTTTCGTTCATGGTGTGCGAAATGGAGGACGTCGGCAAAATCAGCCACACGGGCTATGTAAGGTCCTCACAGTGAAGGACGGACCACGGGAGGGCTTTTGGCAAAGATGGCAAGGAATTCCGACCACCGGAACTCATCTGGTGGTCCGCGGAGCAACCCGACGGCGGCGCCCGGCGTGCCACCGGGAAGAACCGCCGTGGCTGAAGCCGCGGCGGCGGGCCGGCCATCCTGCGACTGTGAGGGACCGGCGAAGGACGGGACGTGGCTGGCTGCCGAGTCCGCTGGCAAGGGCGGCCCCACGCGGGGCTTCAGTTCCTTTACGCTATGGCAGCGCGCCCCACGCACCGTTCGGCCGTAATCGGCTGAGCCGAACCGCATGGCGGATGGGCCGCGCCGCCTGGTTCGGACCCGGACCCGGGTCGGTCCGGGCCCAGACCCCCTGTTTTCGGACCTTTTTGGTCTTTTTCTCATAACTTGACCTACATGCCTCCGATTGACGTACCTTTAGTGGCGATGGGATCCTTGGTTCGAGATGGTCATTTCGGTATATCACACTCAAGGTTTAAGAATACTTTGGGTTCGTCCGGGTTGGTTCGTACATGAAACCAACCGGGCCCACGGAGTGGAAACACTTATAACATAAGCTCCGGACGTCCGATTGACGTGCCGTCGACTTTTTTGGATTCCTCATGATGAGACAGATCTTTTGGATTACTCCGCTCGAGGTTTGGATGCCGTCAGAGTGCGGTTGGGTTGGTTCGCTCATGAAACCAACCGGTCCCCTGGAACGAAAAAGCCAATAACTCACAGACCGGGCGTCCGATTGACGTGCAGTCTATCTCGTTGATTTCCTCTAGATGAGACGGATCTTTTGGCATACTTCTCTTGAGTTTTGGATGCAGTTGGATTGTGGCCGGGTTGGATTGCACCCAAAATCGAACCGGGCCCCTGGAACAGAAAGGCTAATAACTCTCAGACCAGACGTCCGATTGACGCGCCGTCTACGACGTTGAGTTCCAGTCGACAATACATAACTTTTGGATATATCAACCATGGACTATGTGTCAGTTGAAGTATCATCCTCTCGGATCATGGAGCAGACCCTCCCGAACGAGTGTGTTGTGTGCGTGAACCCTAGAGCTGGCTGCATCTACGACGACAATGAAGACAGTACGGGAATCCTCTGTGGGTTCGGTAGTGACCACTACGGTACTTTTGGGATACATCAACTCTGGACTACATGTCAGTTGATGCATCGACCTCTTGGATCGTGGAGTGGACCCTCCTGGAATGAGCATGCTGTGTGTAGAAACCCTAGAGCTGGTTGAGAGTTGACGACTGGTGATCGAACGACTCAGTGTGTTGCAGATAGCCCAGTGGGAAGCGCTTGGTTGTAACTGCAGACCCACAGCGGAGGAGTTCTTGGTTATAGTGGCAGAACTGTGGTACTCAACAGAAGGAGTACCTTTAGAGTCTATGAGGGGGAGCGCTTGGTTGTAGTGGCAGACCCACGATGGAGGAGCGCTTGGTTGTAGCGGCAGACCTATGATGGAGGAGCGCTTGGTTGTAGCAGCATGGGGGATCGCTTGGTTGTAGAAGTAGACCCGTGGTACCCAAGAGAAGGTGTACCTTTAGAGGCTATGAGGGGGAGCTCTTGGTTGTAGCGGCAGACCCATGGTGGGAAGTGCTTGGTTGTAGCAGCAGGCCCACAGTACTCGATAGGTGGAGTACTACAGCAGTCCAAGGATAGAGGGAAGCGCTTGGTTGTAGCGGCATAATCACTGTACTTGATAGAGAAGGAGTTTCCCAATAGCTATGGTTTCAACTGCATGATCGATCCTGTGTGGGTCATTGCGGGGGTTAGTACATATCAACCCTTTGTGGGTCCGACGGCTTAGATGAATCAGTGGCTACATCTGATCATCTCTATCGTCATTTGAAGAAGTATACCTGTGTGAGCTGAATCCTGATTTACTTTCCTTTGTGGATTGTGTTGTGCTATCCTGTGTGGATTACGTTTTTCTTTCCTTTGTGGACTGGGTTGTACTTGGGCTCGGATGTTAGAGCCGAACGAGAATTGAAGACTTAGGAATATGTATAGGCATATACCTAAGCAGATTCGGATGTTACTTTATGATTGTATCTTTCCTTTGTGGACTATCCTTTGTGGATTCTGGGAGACCATTTGGGGTCTCTGGGTCCCTACTGTGTAGCTTATACTCACCCCTGCACGGGCTATGCCCGCACTACGTTGTTTTGGATGCAGAAGACGGACGACGCTGATTGTATTTGAGGCTTGCGGAGCAGGACGGTACCTGGAGGTGGACCATTGGGCGGGACGTACTCGGAGCGGTCGGCAGGACCTGAGGAGCAGTGGAGGCTATCTGTACTCACCCTTCTGGTGGGATTTCCAGTGGACAGCTTGACGTTGCAGCTTTACTTTTCAGTTGCTGTTGTCCCTTCCAGTTGTACTTTACTTTCAGTTTGGGTTTATATACTAGCTCACTTACTTTTCCGCACTTACTGTTGTACTCAGTTTTTTACTTACTGTTTACTTCTACTACTTGCTTGCTCTGTGGTGTTTTTTTTCTTATCAAAGGCAATGCCTTCCATTTTTACAGGGATTTACGCCTTGGTGCTAGTCTCCATCCCATGGCCAATGGAAGGCGGGCTTGGGGTAGTCAAGGCACGGGCCCTGAGAATGGGTCGTGACAAATTGGTATCAGAGGAGTTCAGTTCTACCGCAGAACATGGGACTCTGATCTTTTTTCTACATGAAACAATAGTGTCAAGCGTATTGGGTGTGGTTTTCAGTTCAGGGAGTCCAGTGATGGTGCAGCGGCCGACGTATCCGTACACCAGGACCCTGACTTCTGATTTCCGACTTAATGCATGAAATCATTGATTGCATGTGTGTTTCAAGTTTTCTTTTTGATTACTTTATGTCAGCTCACCAGTTATACTGTTGACCGTGGCGCACCTGTTTCTTTTCAAGATGGCCCCAAGACGGTAGCCAGCTAGGGTTCCGAGAGTTGAGCGTGACGACAGCCCACCGAGCGACGACGCCTCGGTACATGGCCCTTTGACAACTAAGGCACCGACGGTACCTTTACCTGCCGAGCCACTGATTCTTCCAGCCCTATCCTCTGACAATGCACATCGCCTTAGTGTACTGCATGAGTTCCAGCGCCAACGATCGCCGAAGTTCCGTGGGGATATGGACCCCCAGGCTACCGAGGACTGGCTGGAGGTAGTGGGACGAGTTTTCAGGTTAGTGAGGACACCAACAGATCTCATGGTGATCCTCGCAGCGAGCCTACTGCACGCGACAGTAAGAAGATGGTGGAGCTTGATGCTCCAGGTGCACGATGAGGCATATCTTCTCTAGACGGACATTGAGAGCCTCTTCCGCTCGGATTTTTTCCCAGCCACCCTCCGTGCGGTGCACATCCAGGAGCATTTACAATTGCGGCAGGGCAACATGATAGTAGCCCAGTATGTGGCAAGGTTTACCGATCTCTCGTGCTACTTGACAGACATGCTACGGGACCCATTCTTCAGGGCCCGAACCTTCGAGCAAAGTATTAGGAGAGATATCAGAGCTTTAGTTGTTTCTCGCAGCATTCCGACACAGACATGGGTGTTGGAGCGAGCCCTCTTAGTGGAGAGTTTCCTTACTGAGCAGTCTCCAGCAGTAGGAACCACCACTAGCAGGCATGCGGTAGAGTCTTCTGCAGCGGGCAGTAGACAGATGATGCAGGGGTCCAAGAGGACTAGACCTACAGGTGGTCAACTGCGTGACACATGATCGTTAGTGCCAGGCACCCGGGGTGGACAACGACTTACCATGAGCGGACAGTGTTACTCACGCGGCGGAGTTGGTCACATGGCTCGTGACTGTCCGACCCGCTATACGGATGACCAGCAGATGAACGAAGGACCTCCCAGGCAGAGGCAGAGGTTCGATCGAGGCAGACCGCATGGAGCAGGAGACCGTGGCAGGGGAGCTGGACATGCAGCTAGAGGTGGACGACGCTTCGAGGTGTTGCCACCACCACCACCAGGAGTTCCACCCCAACCGCATGGAGCTAGTGGACGTGGGAGAGCTCAGCTTCAGGCAGCTGAGGCCTACGATCATGGAGCTCCAGGATTAGATGGGCAGGAGAGGGACTAGCTCCAGGACTGGAGACTTTTGTTTATGCTACTTATAGGGTTGTTGATGTTTGTCTGTAGATGTTTTCTGTCTTGTAATTTGAGCTGTAGTAATAAAAGACATCTTTCTTTTGGAGTTTACCTTCCTGTCCTCTTTTTATGTTGTTACTAAGAGGTTTCGGTTTTAAAAAAACCTTTGACATGACCCTCACTTTGAGATAACTACTGGAGGAGACCCAGTGACCACACACTGATGCCGATAGTGTGACTCAACCCTTGGAGGCGAGAGTAACGGTGGGATCTCTTGATAGTAGCGTCGAGGCCTTACGACGTCATCCTTGGTATGGATTAGTATCATCCATGTCGGGATTGACTGTATTAGGTGAGGAATGTGGTTTATCCAGGGGATGAGACCGGATTTCTCTTATCGGAAAAGAAGAAATCTCAGCAGCTCGAGTAGGACCAGAAAGGTCCAAGTCGTCCAAGAGCGGATGAGGAGAGCTCAGAGCCGAAAAAAGTCTTGTGCTGACAGAAGGCGGAGGCCACTAGAGTTCGAGGATGGCGACCACGTCTTCTGGTGTGTCTCACCTTGACGTGGATTATGGAGATTTGGTCGAGGCGGCAAGTTGTCTCCATGCTTCATCGGACAATTCCAGGTCCTCAGCAGGATTGGCTAGGTGGCTTATCGCCTGGATCTACCACCTCAGTTGCACCGGGTGCACGACGTCTTCCACGTATCTCAGCTGAGGAGATATGTGCACGACCCGACACATATCATTGACCATGGGGACCTGGACGTTGACAATGGGGAGCCGTTTGCGGAGGTCCCGGTGGAGATCGAGGATCGAGAGGAGCGGGTCCTACGTGGACGATCGATCCCTCTAGTGCGCATCAGATGGCAGAACGAGATCCTCCAAATGAGCACATGGGAGCGGAAGGCTCATATGCGTGCTCAGTACCGCTTTTGTTTCCCTAGTTTATGATGTATCTTTACAGGGACGTAAATCCATGTGGTGGGAGTGATGTAAAGACCTGTAAAATTCAAGGAAATTTTTATTTCTTATTTTTCATTGGAATTTTATAGGAACACAGTTTCTAACGGCACCTGATTCTGAGGCCCGGTGTGCCCGGAATCATTCTCTGAAGTTTGGCTCCGGTACGTTCAGTGAACGAACGAGCGGGTTTTTCTAACTTTTGAACCGGTGCTCGGAATCGAATTTTGAGGGCACTGATGGAATCGCAGCACTTGTAATTGCCAAGAAACTCCTTTTCCGGAGTTATGTTTTCTCGGGTGTGGTTTTTAATTTTTGGGGTTAAGTTAAGAAATAAAAAAAAAGTGGTGCGACAAAGTTTTTTTCCACTTAAAGCCTCTTAAGCTAAGTTGAAGCGGATAGGGTGGAACCCAAAATATCCTACCCTCTTGGAAGGATATTTGTGAGGTGGGGCCCGCACGAGCCCCACCATTTCTTTCCCCCTAAGTAACGCACCCGCGAAAAATCCTCCTTAATGAAAGTCAACTGATGCGTTTTCTAAATTCTTAACGCCCCTATTAATTGGGAAGTTAAGTTGTTACATTAATTCATCAAATTAATGGTTTGTTTCTTACCTTGTTTTTTGTTTTTTGGCATAAGAATAAAATAAGACCAACACGTGTTTACTGGAGGGTTGCTTGTTGAGAGTATTTGGAGAAGACTCTAAGGCTTGAGATCTCCATCCTCCTTTGCGAAGAACGTGAAGAACGCGAAGAACACGAAGAACGCCGAACCCTCGGAGATCGACGACGCGACGCTGTGTTCTGCGACACCGAAGATTCTCCTTCTACGACGCTTCTTCCGCAACGTTTCTTCCCCACAACAATCTCCGATCACCAACTGCTTGAGATCGTCGACGCGACGCCGTGTATCGCGACGACGCGACGCCCCCTTCCGCGACGCGACGATCATCTTCTTCCACGATGTTCAATTCCGCGAAGAACTCACGTCCGACGACAACGACGAAGTAGGGGTTTGATTCATTTAAATATTTGTGATTTATACCCGCGGCGTTGATTAAAAATTGTTGTGATACTTTTAAAACTGCTAACACAGTGGGTGCGGACTAATGAACAAGTCTGAACCCACCGCCCCTTTCATTCTTGGTGTGCGAAACGGCGAAAGTCGACCAAATCAGCCGCACGGGCGATGTAAGGTCCTCGAAGTCAAGGACGGACCCCGTGAGGGCTTTTGGCGAAGACGGGAAGGAATTCCGACAACCGGAACTCTTCCGGTGGTCTGCGGAGCAACCCCTCGGTGGGAGGCGGCGGCGCCCAGCGCGCCGCCGGGAAGAACTGTCGCAGCTGAAGTCGCGGCGTCGGCCTGGTCGTCCCGCGACCACGTGGTAACGGGGAAGGACGAGACGTTGTTGGCTGCCGCGTCCGCTGGTAAGGGCGGCCACACGCGGGGCCGTGGTTCCTTCACGCGGGGGCAGCGCGCCCCCCGCACCGCTCGGCCGTAACCGGCCGAGCCGAACCGCCTGGCGGCCGGGCCGGGCCACCCAAGCCAGGCCGGGCCGCACCGTCCAGGTCAGACCCGGACCCGGGTCGGGTCGACCCGGGTCGGGCCGACCCAGGGGGGTTGGGCAGGGTCGGTCTGGGCCCAGACCCCCCGTTTTCAGACCTTTTTGGTCTTTTACTTATAACTTGAGATACGGGACTCCGATCGACGTACCGTCAGTGGAGATTGGATCTTTGGATCGAGACATTCGTTTCGGTATATCGCACTCAAGGTTTCGGAATACTTTGGGTTTGTCCGGGTTGGTTCGTACACGAAACCAACCGGGCCCTCTAAGCGGAAATACTTATAACTTATGCTCCGGACATCCGATTGACGTGCCATGGACTTTGTTGGATTCCTATTGATGAGACGGATCTTTTGGCTTACTCCGCTCGAGGTTTGGATGCTGTCGGAGTGCGGTCAGGTTGGTTCGCTCACGAAACCAACCGGGCCCCTAGAACGAAAAAGCCAATAACTCAAAGACCGGGCGTCCGATTGATGTGTCGTCTATCTCGTTGATTTCCTCTTGATGAGAAGGATCTTTTCGAATACTTCTCTTGAGTTTTGGATGCAGTTGGATAGTGTCTGGGTTGGATTGCACCCGAAATCCAACTAGGCCCCTGGAACGGAAAGACTAATACCTCTTAGACCAGATGTCTGATTGACTCGTCGTCTGCGACATTGAGTTCCTATCGACAATACGGAACTTTTGGATATATCAACCCTGGACTACGTGTCAGTTGATGTATCAGCCTCTCGGCTCATGGAGCAGACCATCCCGAACGAGCTTGTTGTGTGCAGGAACCCTAGAGCTGGCTGCGTCTACGATGACAATGAAGACAGTACGGGAATCCTCTATGGATTCGGTAGTTACCACTACTGTACTTTTGGGATACATCAACTCTGGATTGCATGTTAGTTGATGCATCGACCTCTTGGCTCGTGGAGTGGACCCTCCCGGAACGAGCACTCTGTGTGCGGAAACCCTAGAGCTGGTTGAAACTTGACGACTGCTGATCGAATGACTCGGTGTGTTGCGGATAGACCAGTGGGAAGCGCTTGGTAGTAGTAGTAGACCCACGATGGAGGAGCACTTGGTTGTAGCGGCAGACCCGCAGTACTCAACAGAAGGAGTACCTCTAGAGGCTATGAGGGGGGGCTCTTGGTTGTAGCAGTAGACCCACGATGGAGGAGTGCCTGGTTGTAGCGGCAAACCTACGACGGAGGATCACTTGGTTGTAGCAGCACGGTGGAGCGCTTGGTTGTAGCAGCAGACCCACGGCAGAGGAGCGCTTGGTTGTAGCAGCAGACTCGTGGTACTCAACAAAAGTAGTACCTTTAGAGGCTATGAGGGGGAGCACTTGGTTGTAAAGGCAGACCCATGGTGGGAATCACTTGGTTGTAGCATCAGGCCCACAGTACTCGATAGGTGGAGTACTAAAACAGTCCAAGGTTAGAGGGAAGCGCTTGGTTGTAGTGGCATAACCACTATACTTGATAGACGAGTTCCCCAATAGCTATGGTTTCAACTTCATGATCTATCATGTGTGGGTCATTGCGGGGGTTAGTACCTATTGACCCTTTGTGGGTCCGATGACTTAGATGAATCAGCGGCTATATTTGATCATCTCTATCATCATTTAAAGAAGTATACCTGTGTGAGCAAAATCCTAATTTGCTTTCCTTTGTGGATTGTGTTGTGCTATCCTGTGTGGATTACTTTTTTCTTTCCTGTGTGGACTGGGTTGTACTTGGGCTCGAATGTTGGAGCCGAATGAGAATTGAAGACTTAGGTATATGTATGGTAATATACCTAAGAAGAGTCGGATATTACTTCGTGATTGTATATTTCCTTTTTGGATTATCCATTGTAGATTCTGGGAGACCTTCAGGGGTCTCGGGGTCCCTACTGAGTATCTTATACTCACCCCTACACGGGCTATGCTCGCACTACGTTGTGTTGGTTGCAGACGACAAACAACGCTGATTGTGGTTGAGGCTTGCGGAGAAGGACGGTACCTGGAGGTGGACCACTAGGCGGGACGTACTCGGAGCAGTCGGCTGGACCCGAGGAGCAGTGGAGGCTATCTAAACTCATCCTTCAATTGGGATTTCCAGTGGACAGCTCGACGTTGCGGCTTTACTTTTCAGTTGTTGTTTTCCCTTCCAGTTGTACTTTACAATCAGTTTGGGTTTGTATACTGGCTCACTTACTTTTACGCACTTACTGTTGTACACATTTTTTTCTTAGTGATTACTTCTACTGCTTGCTTGCACTGTGGTGTTTGTTTACTTAACAAAGGCAATGCCTTTCCCTTTTTACCGGGATTTACGCCTTGGTGCTAGTCGCCATCCCCTGGCCTATGGAAGGCGGGCTTGGGTTAGTCACGGCACGGGCCCCGAGGACGGGTCGTGACATAATTCTACATGGATATATTTTGCCTCATTCAAGTTAAAAACTCAAGGGAAGAATTACATGGCTAGAAAATTTGAATAGGAGACATGAATATTTTCATCCAAAATATACATGAATTATCATTATAATGAAGTATACGATATATGTACAAGTCATGATGTATTGATTTAAATATTAAAACTAAAATAGTTGAATATGCACTAAAGGAGATGGTCGGAATTCCTTAAATTGTTTTATTGTATAATATACTATCACTCAGGTAAGAGGAAGAAGGAGGATGATGATCTGAGTCAGAATGAAAATTATTGTTCATCCATGATAACTTCGATCAATATTTCATGATAAATATTTTTGATATTATGAAAATAACACCAAGGTGAATATACTAGGAAAATCTAACAAAAAATGTGTGGATTTGATAAGTAATATGTTTATATATCTAGTCATAGAAAACAGTAAAACATTATGGTTATGGGGTTTGTAAAATTTATTATGTATTGTATATTCATCTAAATTGATCCAATATTTATTTATTTCATGATTGTTTATACCTTTAAATATTTTCTCATAGTGGTTTTGGAATACAGACATTTGTGGGATTTTCTGATTTTAATGACGAATCAATGTACTATTTTTGGCATAAATTTCCTAACATTATTTTGAGATCACATCAGTTTACTATTAGATCTGTGTTAATTTTTCATCCAATAAAGAAGAGTAGTTAATTCATAATAGGGAATGAAATCTAGAGGCATGTAGTTATGGGTTGGAACTTATACATAATGGGTCTGTTAAAAACCACACTGTGGGTAATGTTCTTATGGTAGACCAAGTAATGGTTCTAGACATTCAACTTAATATGTTAGATAGTTGGTAGGGTTTTTTTCTAGATAATTTCATAGGACTCCATCATAAAATGGGTATTATTTTATTATTTGAATTCATTTAAGGTGAATAATGTTTATTAATTACTACAAATGGGATGAAACTATCTTAGTATGGTGAACATAAAGACTAGAATGATGACCAAGAGGTTTATGAGTTCATTCACTTGATTAATTGTTGTTAGATTACACTTGTCTTAATCAAAAAAATGTCAATTTTATCCTTTTAAAATTTATAAATTCCTAGAAGATGAATCATATCATTTTGAAAAATATATACCCACTAACAATGGCTGAGTATTTTTTCAAATAGTAGAGGATAGTGTGATGGTTCTATGTGATTTATCATAAGGCCACCATAAGTAGCATATTATTGACAATGATATTCCCAAGGTGTAATTTCTGAGTTTGCATAGGTTATACAAGTATACTTTGAGAACATTGAGCTTGGCAGGTGATCAAGTGGTGTTCATGGCTATCATGATCCATTTTTTAACCCTCAAATTTTCATCATTGTTGTGAAATCTGTTGATGAACTATTTATTATATAAGAGGAATCATGATATCATTTTGAGTATGATCGAAGAATATCATATTTATGTCTAGTATTTAAATTAAGATTTTTGATCAAACAGGTATGCTTCTATGGTAACTTTAATTTTAAGGTGGTTATCTCTAAATATTTAGAGACAGATTACGAAGTTATGTTTTGGGTGGATAATGGATATGTGTTGGAGGTTTGGGTTTTTCTAATGTTGGTTAAATATTATACGTAGTTCATCTAGGACTTGTATCACTTTGAAACACCTATAACAAGGATTTATAGGAAGTGATTGAATTTCATGTTGATAAATCCGTTTAAGAAGGCCTCCCAATTGTAAAAGATGATGTTTATTCCCACAAAAATTTTGATTTAGCCATGCCTATTAAATTGTTATAATGTCTATGATAATGATAAATAATTGTTTTGTGGATTTTTATAATGAATGGAGTCTAGGTAGTCACTAATGGGTCTGATTGGTTATGAACCCATAAAGGAACAACCATACTCAAGACCTGAAATTAATTAGGATGGTTAATGATTTTATGTGTCGAGATAATAATCAATTTCATGATATATTTTTCATCTATTTAAACTTAAAAAAATTGATATATCTTATCTTATTGGTATTTGAGCCTAAATTAGAAACGTTAGGTTGAGTACATACAGAAATTGAATTTTGCGATAAAATATTCTCTAAAAAAGTGTAAAATTAACATAAATGGTCTTTTTATGAAATCATAGTAACTGGGGACATATACATTATAGGGATAGTGGAATTTTATAACATTTATAGCATATATTAATGTTACTTTATCCAAGGATCAAAGGGTGGTATCACGATATATAATAATCATTAAATCTCCATTAGTATATCTACAAATGGCTAGCATTGAGTCTAATCCAGATTTTATGTTGATACAAAATTTATTGATGGAAGAGGATCCTATTATAGTGTAGTCCTTATATAGGTACCAATGTGATTTATGTATATAGTAGGGTTGTGATTCCCAAATCCACTAGATATTAGTTGACAAGAGTCTATCTTGATTTACAGTGTTCTATATATCTTGGAGAATATAACATGTATCATGATATAAATGTTCATTACTGGTGATAGGGAATGAATAATCTTCTATGTGGTTATTCATTTCTTTCATTAACTAGTAGATGGAAGAGGTGGATAAATGATTAGTGGGATCATTTCATTATCCTATTTTAGTTCTAGTATATATGTGGGATGAGGTGATTATTAATCGTTTTATGAGTTTCATTAGTATCCTAATGATTTTAGATACTTTGCGGTTGTGGTTGATCATATTGTTAATGTTACATGAATATATAAAATGAGGTTTAGTCAATGACGTAATGAGTTGGGTAAGAATTATGATAAATAATTAGTGATATTTCATGATGTGAATGTGATTATTGTATAAGATCAGGTTACAAATTTCATATTGTGGTCTTGGAAAATCTTGAAGAAACCATTTTTAACCCAATTCAATCTGAGTGTAACATATCACTTCCTGGTAGATTAGGACTCATAGTGTAAAATATGAATCATGAAATATATGATTTGAGAATGTG
This sequence comes from Viscum album, assembly GCA_963277665.1. Classification (NCBI taxonomy): domain Eukaryota; kingdom Viridiplantae; phylum Streptophyta; class Magnoliopsida; order Santalales; family Viscaceae; genus Viscum; species Viscum album. The sequence goes on from OY728151.1 coordinate 113,233,794, forward strand.
TGACTCACATTGGTATGACACGGGATGATCAAACCAATATGGTCGTCTTTTTATTGTACAATATTCTATGATATAATTTATATGAATCAATTTGGGGATCTTTATGATTGTATATGTCCTTAAATATTGTGCTGAAATTTGGAGGGTGAGTTGTAAGTGATTGGGATGAGCCTGGTTCAAGGATTTTTTTATTCTGGTGTAGTTAATTCATAATCTGTTGGATACCATGTAGATAAGGAAATATTCAAATTCATATATATATATAAATATATATATATATTAGATGTGATGTCACATAGAGATCATCATGTGAGACATTGTGTTCTTATGCTTTTCACCTTTTTGAAACATTACGATTTTATGAATAAGGGGAAAATAATTTCAAACACTATTTGTTCATTATGAATTATGGAATGTATTAGGATAATGGCCTAGTAACTAGGTGTTCCTCCTTTAATTCAATTTATTTATGATATATTTCACCTATAATAGTTATAAAACTATGAGATAGACTGTACACATGTGACTAATTGTTGTAATGATATGTAAGAGGTAGATTATTTATCAGTGTGATGTATAATGTGGATCATGGTCTAATGTGATAAGGTGTGTTAAGGGAACATATTTCCTTCTATTTTTTTTGGAAACATTTACAAACTTAGGGGAGACTTGGGGTTGATATTAAAATATCTAGGAATAGTGGAATCATTTGTTCTAAATAGACTCTTAGAGATGCTTATTGGTGTAGAAAATTATCTTAAAATAGATTTTGAAATACCCCTCATATTTCCAAGGTGTGTTAGAGTTTAATTACATTAAATCATGTTTATTTTATGGTTTCCTCTTTTTTTGAGTCTTTAAGAGTTGTTCCTGGATGTGTTTGAATAAAAAAGACCATAATGATTTTGAAATATTAAATAAATTAGGTTTCCATTGTCTATCATAGTTTTCATGACATGAAAGACTTATTCTATAGATACATGCCACATAACTATATAATTTTGTGGTATGAACCACATGTTAACATCATTAAAGCCTCTTGGGTGGGTTTTAAAAGTTAGATGAGTTACTTTCCATGAGGCCTCTATTTGAGTTTGTCCTCGCCTTTCTTAACACTCTCATGAAATTTCACTATATGTGGGACTCTCCTTGGAAGTTAGTTCATGTCGTCATTATCATGTGATGGGTTGATGATTATTTCATTATTGAAGGATTCTATAAAAAAGTAAAATCTATTCTATAACCTAGATTACTCTTTTTTACTCTCTTTTTTGTTCTCTTGATGTGTAATTTGACTTGGGTGATGTTGCATTTGGTTTAAAGAATTTGTTTTGAATGTTTTTTATTAGGTGGAGACTCTTGAAAATTGAGCATTGTCTTACATGACGTAGAATTCTCCGACCATTCTACAACACATATATGTAATTGTATTCTTTAATATTCATGTCTCTATATGTGTATCCTATGATACCTATTATATTAGTCCTAGTGTGACCAAATGACATATTTATAAATTTATTTGGCCAATTAACGGGTGTCTTTTAATTTAGTACATTGAAATCATTGTTTTGTTTGGAGTGGGACACTCAAGAGGGGGAGGGTGTGAATTGTTTTCCACTAAAATTTTCTATCTAAAATTCTTTATTAAAAATAATTTAAAGTTCGACAATATAAAACCAAAGAGTCTAGTTAACAGAAATAGAATATTTATAAAAGTATTTTTTGATCAAAAGTGTTCTCAAAGATTTAATATTTATTAGTTAAAACAATATACATTATTATGTTATCTTTTGAAATCAATTTACTAAAAAAATTATATAAGAACTATCTATGATTAAATATTAAAATATTGTTATATTTTCTAAAATAGTACTAAGAACAAAGAAAACAAAAATTGAAATCACACAGTATAAGTAAACAACGGGTTTAGACTCAAGTTGAGATCTAATACTATCCAATTGGTGATCACCTTCAACCAAGTAATTTATATAAAATAAACATGATCCAAACCCTTCTTCTAGGTAACCAAATTATACAAATAATCCAGTTCACTGGACCTCTTCCAATGTTTTCATGGGAGTGAAAAATAGATAGACATGACACCCAGGAACCTCTTCAACAATTATTTATGGGATTGCATAGAGAAGAAGATTAGTATGTGAATATATCTTTGTATCATACATTTTATCACTTGAGTCAGTATGTGTTTTAAAAATAGATACACTCACTACATGAAATGTATAACTAAAGTACATAGGTAGAGAAAAATGATAATATTTGTTTAGAATGATCTATGTGACATTCTATGTAGGTTTTGGACTCCTTAAAAATGATAGTAGAGATGTTGGTGTTGACTTCTTGAAATAGATAGAAAAACAGATAGTTGAGATTGCTTCTATGTTCTATTCCCATAAGGGTAATATTTTTTTCGATTGATAATTGGCTTTTTTATTATTATTTTGGAAGTAGATAAACTACCCAAAAAGAGATTGTTACGGGGGTCTAAAGTGATGCAGCTCGAGTGCATCCCCCCCACACAATATTATTACACTCCCGGGGCAAAGATCCCAAACTAGAAAACACAATTAACGGTACCTCCGGACTGCCTCCCCGAGAAAGTGCGTCCGCCGCGAAGTTAGCCTCCCTTTTCACATGATGCACCGAGCAAACCTGTCCAAGTTCCAAAATGCAACTGCGGACTACGTAAATTAGCTGCCAAGGGGGGTCCACCTGTCCGTTAATAGCGCGTACCGCAATTTCAGAGTCTGACTCCACTTCAGAACACCTCAAGTTCATGTCTTTGCAGAGCTTGATACCTTTTTGAATGGCCTTGAATTCCGCACCGAGCGAATTCCCTGGGCCAAAGAAGCTGCTGAAGGCGAACAGCACAGAACCGTGTTCATCCCTCAGCAGGCCGCCCCCATGCATTTGGCCATTGAGGCATGATCCATCCACATTAAGTTTGTGTCCGATCCTCGGTGGCTGCCATCTGATCCAGTTGCCCTGAATATCCGGGACCGGAACTCGGTTCAGCAACCTGCAAATCACAGACGATTGCTGTCCGCCTTTAACCATAGCAGCCAACTCATGAATCATCCCTTTTAATCTAACATTCAGGAAAGAATTCGAAGGCCGCAGATCATTTCTCGCCTTATTTCGAGCCTCCCACAACGTCCAGAAGATGGCGAGAACAATAATGCCGCGACTCTTGAATTCCATGTCTTGATTCCCTGCACCCATAAACCAACGGGCAAAGAAGTCCTGCATAGAAGAGAAAGCAGAATTTTGACAGCCCCAGCTACCCATAAGAAGCCATAGATAGCTGGCCCATTCACTTTGGATGAATAAATGGAAGACTGATTCGGTCTGCGGAGAAATACAGCAATAACAACGCGAGGCCAAGGAAATCCCTCTCCGCTGGACATTATCCTCCGTTGGCAAGGCGTTATTCCGGACTCTCCAAACCAGAAAATTAAACTTTGTAGGGACCTCTTTGCACCATAGCCGAGCCGCACATTCATCACGCACCCCTCCCGGATGAATTAGATTTCTGAAATCATGTCCGCTGAACACACCAGAACCAGAAGGAGTAAAACATACCCGGTCAGCTTCCTCATTAAAGATAATCTCCTGGAAGAGGACCCGCTGTTCCTCATCAAGAATAGCCTCCAAAAATACGGGGAAGTGGGAAGCCTCTTTGAGAGTGATATCCGGCGCTGGACAGCCCGGAAAAAACAACTTCTCCCCAACCCAATTATTATTCCATAAGCTGATCTCCCCCCTCCCAACCACCCAACATGAATTGTCCTGAAGGATCTCCAGATTTTGCATCACATTCTTCACCAGCCTGGACAGTTTCCGCTTATCCCACCTCTCCCAATGTTTTCCATATTTATTTCTGAGAACTTTGGCCCACAACGAATCACCAACCATGAAATCCCATGCCATGCGGGCCTGCATGGACTGAATGGCTAGGGAAATATCCCTGATGCCAACACCACCCTCCTCGATTGGTTTAGCCAGACGATTCCATGAAGCCCAATGAGCCTTGGCTGTGGAATTGGCATCCCAAAGGAAGCGGTTCATTATCTTCTCCATCAAATAAATAATACCTTTGGGAGGGGAAATTACCGACATTACATGCATTGGGATTGAGGAAAGCACGCTGTTAATCAAGGCGACTCGACCCCCGAAGGAAAGAAATCTGCTCTTCCAACTTAATATTCTGCCCAACATTCTGTTAATAATATCCTCAAAAAAGGCTTTTTTAACGCGCCCCTTAGAAATAGGAGCCCCCAGATAAATCATTGGAAACTGCTTCCTTTGAATTCCTAAAATATTCTGAATATCCCGAGCCCTCCTCCTTGAACACTTGGCTGAAATGAAAACGCTGCTCTTCCTTGCATTTATAAGCTGCCCACTTAAGCAACCATATGTCTCCATAATTCCCATAAACTGCAACATGGACGATCTCCTGCCATTCAAGAAAACCAGGATATCATCAGCAAACATAAGGTGTGATAAATACCCATCCGACGCTTTGCTGAGGTACGGGAGAATCCTTCTTTCCACCATGCATCTGTGTAAATTCTGAGAAAAGGCCTCCTGAGCAATAATAAACATACAGGGAGACAAAGGGTCCCCTTGTCTCACTCCCCGCACACTTTTGAAATAACCAAAACCCTTACCCATAAGAGATATGGACAGCCATGGCGACGAATAGCAGCGAAAGCACAGATCACACACCCATTCAGAGAAACCCATACCTCTCATGATCTGAATAATAAAGCTCCAATTCAATTTGTCATAAGCCTTGTCCATATCCACTTGGATAATGACATTGGAACCAAGAACCTTTTTATTAATATCTTCTACCAATTCTTTGGCAATTCCAATCGCCCCCTGAATGCCCCTTCCCTTAATAAAACCGTGTTGTTCCTGAGAGATCACTTTCGGCAAAATTTTATTCAGTCTCCTAGCCATCAGACTTGCCAAAATTTTGTATGAGACATTACATAGACAAATGGGTCTAAAGTGTTCAATGGACGATGGATCTTTGATTTTTGGTAGAAGAACGACCCTGGAGGAAGAAGAACTCCTGTTAATGGCGCCTCCCCGAAAAAAATCCTGAATAGCCTCAATAACATGCACCCCCACAAAATCCCAAGCCGCCACAAAGAAACTCCCTGGGAAACCATCTGGACCCGGTGCACTGTCTAAGGACATACTACGGATAGTGTCCCAAACCTCATCCCTTTCCGGAATGGTCATGAGTATGTTGTTGTCCTCCACCCCAAGACTGCTAGAAATAGATCCCAAGAAAACCTCCTGATCCTCTATGGGAACATCAAAAAGTCGGTCAACTCGAATGTCGCCTGCCAACAAATTCTCAAAATGTTTCAAGGCCAACTGGCCTGCTATATTGAGATCAGACGTGAAAGAGCCATCCTCCAGTTTAATGTTGAGTTTTAGATTCTGTCGCTCCTTTAAACAAGCATGAAAGAAAGCAGTGTTGCGATCGCCCTCCTTAAGCCATCTAACTCTAGATCGGAGCCTGTAATCTCTTTCGATCTCCAGCACCCTCTCGGCCAGGAAGCTACGTTTGTCACATAACCTAATAAAAATGCTCTCATCCCAACTCCTCTGAAGCTGATCTTCTAGATTATCAATTTCCAATTTTATAGAATCCACCGAACTGTCCGCGATTGGATTCATAGAAATCCAGCGAGCAATATCAGACTTAAGTCGTTTCAGCCGCCCAGCAAGCCCAACCCAAGCCCTCCCTTCAATCTCCTGCTCCCATGAATTCCGCATCATTTGAAGAAAACCCTCCACATTAAGCCATTTGGACGAATACATGAATGGTTTGAGATCCTGGTTCCCTTGTTTGAGCTCAACCAGCAAAGGGGTGTGATCTGAAAAACCACGGGATAAGTGTGAAACAGAGGAATGAGCAAAGACGTCTAACCCATTTAAGTTGTCAAGGCATCTGTCCAGTCGACTCCAAATGCGCCTAGCTCCTTTGCGATTATTACACCAGGTGTATTTGCCTCCCTTGAAGCCCAAATCCAGCAAGCCCTTATTAGACATGAAGGTCTTGAAGTCCAGCATACCGTTGACTGAACTCTCCAAACCACCTCTCTTTTCTGAGACATCAGCAATCACGTTAAAATCCCCACCAACGAACCAAGGCAGGCCTGCTGTATCAAACGCCTCCAGATACTCCCAAAGGGCCCTCCGCTCTAGTATGTCATTGCTAGCATAAATAAAAGAGAAACATATACCCATTCCTTTTGCCCCAATCTTTACCGTTAAACACTGATTAGTGGCCTGCATAAAATCCACCTGAATGCTACGATTCCAGAATAACCATATATGCTTATTAGTGGGGTGATCATGACAGAACTGACCAAAACACATCTTCTTCGCAAAGAACTTGATTTTACCGATATCTTGTTTAGGTTCCAGAATAGCAGCCATAGAGATACCATATTTCCTAGCCTCAGAAGCTATAAAAGCACTCTTTTCCTGAACACCCAGTCCCCTTGCATTCCAAATAATCAAAGAAACCATTAACAGAAAGAAGCTTTGACCCGTCTGCCATTGATATCTTGGCCAGGGGCAAATAAAGTTCTGCAGCACTCATCTTTGGACATCGACCGGGTAACCGGTCTTGAAGCACCAGCCGAGAAGGACCCTCTCTTTGGTACCAAGATCTTCTTCTTCAGTGGGCTATCCTCTTCTTCCAGCAGAGAAGGTTTGTGCCTTACTGAAAAACTGGGTTGCTTTGGATCCAATTCCACCATATGCAAATCATTCAAGACCAACCGAGTCGGAGACCTACGAGCCGCTATAATTTCCTTCGACACCCCAGCAGGAAAAGACCCCCATGGCCGAGTGTTATTATCTGCTTTGGAGTGCACCACCTTTCCCATAAGGGGGGACTGCAGAAACTCCACACAAGGTGTAGACAATTCCTGCAATCCTGTGTAATGGGAAAAAACCCTGGGAATCCCTGAAGCCCCGCAGGACATAACTATGCTGAAACTACCATAAACACAGGAAGGAACCCTCGACCGAGGCAGCACCATTACCTCAGCCTCCAAAGGACCCAGCTCCACACCCTTTTTCTGCTTCGACCCACTAGCTAAAACCAAATCCTTAGCAAGAACACAGTCCATAGGTTAGGCGTCAGTTGGTCAAACGTCAGTAGGTCATCCATCGATAGGTCATGCATTGGTAGGTCATACTGTAGGTAGGTTACACATAACCAAAATATATAATGTTGTTTTTAAAGGTAAACACTAACACTAGAGTCCAAATTTATAATTGGGCATGATTAAACTCAATGTGTTTTAGGAAATCAGAATTACCATAGTTAAGCATGATCTGTGATAATTAAAACTAAAGGGGACAACAATATCCCCCATTTTAATCATAAAAATGATGTAATTATATGATACAAAAATTTATGTTATGTATGATGACCAAACAAAAATGCTACGTAACCTATTGCAAAAATTACTTATTAAATGAACTTTGCCAATTATATGTTCCCCTTTAACCATAAAGCTGAATATTTATCTCCCCTAAGAGAGATTTCATGTTATTTATACCCCTTTTTTGATTTTCAAAATGGATTCATTAAATGAGAGATTATTTCATTAGTCAAGTAGTATAGTGGATAACACAAAAAGCACAAAAAACTGGAGGACATCAAATCCTTATCAAAAAAATAATCTGACAACTTCTTCTTCGAATAATCTACCTTCATTTTACCCTTATTAGTGTTAGTGGGATTAGAGAATAAAGAATTAGTGACATAAGTAGTAGTGGTGTAAGGGACAGATCCAATAGTGAGTGAAGGCAGCCGTACTCCTGTAAAAACAGAAGGAGCTAATCTCAATCTAGAGGATGAATGAGATCCTTTTTTCCAATGAATGACTAGTCTGGTCTAATTTTTATCCTGAGAAGGGTTTATGGTTATAGGTGGAAAACATTTGAAGGATACACTCCATCCCATATGGTAGTAGCCACTAGAGGAACAATTGTTTTTCTATGATGATACAGGTATGTCCAAAGCATATTAATAAATTCATTGATGACCATACCACCAAATTCCGTATATTTTTCAAGTTCATCTTTGTTTTCCATGAATTTATCAAGAGAGGAGTAAAATATTTTATCTTATGAAAATGGTATTCAAAAGACTTGGTCCCTGTAGGCAGCCCTAAATTCTCCACAAAATACATGAACTGACTAGTCAGTTAATTCTTGGTATAATCCCTCATGAAATAGAATTCTAACTTCTTGGTAATTTCCTCCGTAGCAATGGTTGCACCCTTATTGAAAAAACTATTCATGTCCTAAATATGATCACAAATATTCATAATTTTGGAAAGAATCTCCTGGTCAGTTCCACCCATCAGGGTCTATAGCTCTTCCCTAATCATTGTTCTAACTATCTCAAAATCTGGAAAGTGGGAAACAGGTGTAGTAGAGTTATTTTTACATTTCACTATATCTCTGATGTCTAGCCATAACTCATTCATAAAAAAAATATGAATCTATTATGAAAGAGAGGTAATAGGACTAGTCAATTCATGTTTTAAAGAAAATTTCAAAATTTCCAGATCAATGGCTGGAGGAGGAGGTAAATCATCCTTATAATTTTCATATGTGGTGTCTCTAAGACCTCTCATAACTCTATCCAAAGATTTATTATATTAGTTATCAACATGTTAATGGCCATGTCCCTATAATATAATTGATTTCTAACTTTCAAATATTTTGTGACAACTTCTTCATAACAAACTATCAACATTGGATTAATGTGAGATACAACTCTCTTAGTAATAAACTTGGCATATATTTCACTAATCTTGGAAACTGGAGCAGGTGGCTCTGAGGAGGAAAATGTCACTAAGACAATAACTCATCCCTAAAAGCATTAAAATCGTCATTTATTACATACTCAAATGGATCAAAAGTATCCATAGGAAGAGAAGTAATAGTATATCTCCATTCTTCTCGATCATGATAGTCTAATATAAGAGTTACATACCATGGATATCTTCTCCCTATAGGTACTATCATATCATCTAAAGGTTTGATCATAGAAACCATGGCTTATTTAGCTAATCATTCCCTATAAAATGATGGATTCATCCTTGAATACAATAACTCCTTCACTATTGTAAGTGTTTCATCTCTTATAACATAACCTTATGAGCTCTATCTTTAAGTATATCTGGCTTGGTTGTAACGCTCCGACCCTAGTTACCGTGATTTGGTGCATTATTACATAACATTGGCATGATCACAATAAAGATCAAATCTCGAAAGACCGATTGGTTTAGTAGCCATGGAAACACTAGATATATTCATAAGTTTTACATTACATCATAAAATGAAAAACTACTACAACAACATATTGTCTCCATAATCCACACTCATATCCCCACATAATATCCCTGTAGGTCATTCATAATTTACATCCTCACTTCCTGGGAAAAATAAAACATAGAAAAGGGGTGAGCTCAAATGCCCAGTAAGGATAACAATATAGCGGAAACTTTCATAAATAAGAATAAACATTTAAGGCAATGTATATCTAAAACAAAAGCCTTTCAAACTTTAACTTTCAACATAGTATGGAATATATAAAATGAAATAATGCCATTTACTTATTCACATGGATATTCTACTAATCGAATAATCACATGCAAAATCAATAACCACTTTCATAATGATGGAATTCATAATGCCAGACTATCATAACCACATAGCCAAGGCCTTGTGCCAAGACTATAAATAAGATTTTGCCAAGGCCTTGTTCCAAGACACTAGTTTGTCTCATGAGACCTACCAATGCATCGAGGAGATATAGCGGGCTCCACCCGTCACATATTATGTCCAATGCATTCCCATATGAAAAGGTTTAAACATATCATAGACATTCGTATTAAAACTAGCATACGAAATGTCAATAATTTCACCATAAAATATGAATGGTATAAAAATATCACATCCACAGTAAAAAATATCACAAAACCTTCAATAAAATATAGAAGTTTTGTATCATAATAAATCAACTTCAAATAAGCGTAAAATCCATCAAAGGATGTTGACATAGATGAAATCAAAACTCTTTTTAGAGAAATATCTCTCTCTATTTTTGAAATAATTTAAGAGACATATAAAATAAAACATTTTCTTTGAAAATATTCATAAAAGCTTGTAAGTAAAGCTTTGAAGATTTTATAACGGCGGAAAATAGCCGCACCCGCCGTATAAGTTAAAAAAACATTTTTACCTTAATTTTGTCGAAAAGGTTAAAAAGGACCTTGTTTTGAAAACGACGAAAAGATTACTCTTATAAAAAGTCAAACAAGGGTATAAATGACTTTAACCCATATTCTTGTAAATAATAAAAATGTTTTGAAATACATTTTTAAGAAAAAATGGATGTGGATGATAAAGATATCCCAGTAGATTATTATATATAAACATTCTCGGATAATGAAGAGATTGTGAAATAACCATTACCTTGTACTTTTCCTTGGATGGGATAGGTTAAACTCCTGTATAATGGTGAAATAATTGTTATTAAATTATACAAGAATCATATACATTAATATGATATCATATATGATCTTTTAATATTGATTTGATAATAATATTTTAGTATTTTCGTTGTCTCGGTTGTTAACTTACTTGTTTTCTTTTATATGTTTTGTTACGTAAGACATGTTTGTAAGGGATAGGTTGTATATTATTCATATCTAGAATGATATCAAGTCCTTAAACATCATTTTTTAAATCATCAAATGATAATTATACTTGAATGGATATGATGGAGAATGAATCTCATCGCGTTCGTGGAGACGGTAGTCCGTACGTACGCACGAGCGACAATATCATTCTTTTGATATTAAAATAATATATAAATGGATGGTATATAATATATACATAATAATTAACATGTTATATTTATTATTTACATGAGTTAAACATAATTATTATACCCATCCAAATAATATTATATTGAATAACAATTACCCCACGACGTGGAGACGGTAAGCCGTACGTACGCACGTATGGTGAGATGTTATTCAAAGGGTGGATAGAATACTGAATATGGTTGTACTGTATTTATAATAACATCACAGTATATATATTATAATGGGGTTATTATTTTATAATGGTAACAACAAAGGAAGACGAAGTGGAAGAAGAAAGGAACTTGGAAAAGGGTGGTGAAATCATTACCTCTTCTTCGGTTTCTTCCTTTTGATTTGATCAAAAGGGATCCATAGGTTGGATTTCTGAACAAAATAATGACTCTAGGTTGTAGTTAGTGAAGTTGGGAGAGTATTTGAGCAGATTTTGGCCGATCTAAAAGGCTTTGAAGGTGTGAATAAATGAGAAGGAGGAGTGCCCTTTTATAAAAGGGGTGAGGGGCGCCTTTAGAAAAGCTAGAGATATCAGTTTATAATAAGTTCAGATTCGGTTTCCAATGGCTCCAAAGTTTATTATTAAAAGGTTAAAGTAGGTATGGGTCGAAAAAAACTCAACCAATAGAATTTAGACAGGTTTGGGTACTTATATTAACCTTATCTTTAAGTATTAACTCTAAGTTAATTAGTTTCACTTTTACAATGTCTCTTTGTATTTTTATATAATATGGTTAATAAAAAAACTATATACATCCAATAGACCCCCAAGAGGTCCATTAATTATGAACATATCATGATATAAGTCTCTTGGCCGAACCTTAGATTTTTATAAATTTAATATCAATTAATAACATAATATTTGTTTTAAGAACTCTTTTATGTCAATTTTGACACTATTCAATAGTTGATTTTTTTGAAACTCATAACAGATTTATTACTTAGAAAAAAGTCAATTAAATAAATCCTAATATATCATATTATCCTATAAAATTAGTTTAATTAATTAAAAGTTTCATATATTATTTATTTGGGTATTTATAATATCAATTATTTTATTTTTTCACTATTATAATAATTAATTCATCAGCATTGTGTCATAAATAAATTAAATTATTTAATGTCTAAAAATTATAAATAAAATATAATTATGTAGGAAATATTTTTATCTTTCTAATTAATATTTATAATCTAAAATCAAACATATATAACCCTATGTAAAAATTGTTTTGCTAAAAGATATATGCTTGTGTCATTTATGTATTCATTTTAACTTAATTTAAAAAAAGTGTCCCTATCACCTACAAGTGGCACCATGGGGTCCCAAAATAGACCCAAAGATGCCTATGGTCGAACATGTATCAACCAATAAGGCTAGGACACGTTTTAGGGTAATTTAGTATTATTATAATATTATTTTTTAACCCTTATTTACCGAATTTACCCTTAACCATGGTAAAAAATATATTTACCGCAGTAATTATTCAGAATGTCTAAATATAAAAGTTACATATTTACACAACTTGGAAATCCTGATTCCAAATATGGAATCCATTTTTCTAAATTCAAAACACATAAGTGGCAGAAATTAATTTAAAAATAATTCCCACTGTCAAAACAAAAAGCGTGTTTTTAAGAGATAATAACTATCAAAAGACTGACATTTGTTTATGTTCGGTTTAATTGTAAAATTATGTCCAATGACCAACATTATATTGAATGGTAAAAATATATTCTAAATATACTTTAAAACCACTCAAATTCATAATTTATCACTATTAATTATTTTGATTAAAAAATTTGTTTTTAATTAAAATTTAGTAATTTTCACTATTCATCAAAATATGAAAGTTATCCGAAAAGTACCAAAATTTCACCTTAGGCTAAATTCGATATTCCGAATCCAAAAATGAAGTCCATTTTAAAATATAAAATATATATAATTTCAAAAAGTTGGTATTACTATTCATAACAGCTTGTTTGATTGGTTATGGTGTGTTAGAACTCGGTGTTGCGTACAACACACGCTATCACATTATTCAAAGAGAAGCATACCGTAGAAGCTTGGGGTGTTACATTCTCCCCTCCTTCAAATAATTTCGTCCTCCAAATTTCTAGAATACTACCACATGAAAAGACTCGGGTGGTTCTTCATCATAAGTTCCTCGGGTTCCCACGTTGCCTCTTCCATCTTATGGTTTCTCCACAATACTTTTACCAGACGCGTCGTCCGGTTTCTCAGCACTTGTTCTCTCGTATCAAGAATCTTGACGGGCTCTTCGCAATAAGATAGATCAGGTTCCGGTTCTAATTCTTCATAGGTGAGTACATGCGTTGGGTCAGGCATGTATTTCCTCAACAGAGATACGTGGAACACATCGTGAACTTTAGAGAGACTTGGCGGTATTGCCAATCAGTAAGCTACAACCCCAATTCGTTCTAGAATTTCGAAAGGTCCGATGTACCTGGGACTCAATTTACCTTTCTTACCAAAATGTATGACTCCCTTCCATGGAGATACCTTCATGAAAACATGATCACCGACTTGAAATTCCAAATCCTTCCTTCGATTATCGGCATAGCTCTTCTGCCTACTTTGAGCTGCTTTGATGTGATTTTGGATTACCTTCACCTTTTCCATCGTTTCCTCCATCAGTTTTGGACCTACAAGTTTTCTTTCACCAACTTCATCCCAACAGGTTGGTGTACGACATCTCTTTCCATATAACGCTTCATATGGTGCCATCTGAATACTCGAATGGAAGCTATTGTTATAGGAAAATTCTACGAGAGGTAAGTATTGATCCCACATACCCCGAAAGTCAAGTGAGCAAGATTACAACATGTCTTCTAGGGTTTGAATATTCCGTTCTGATTGTCCATCTGTTTGAGGGTGGTAAGCAGTGCTCAAATGAAGTTCAGTATCCATGGATTTATGAAGTCTTTTCCAAAATCATGAAGTAAAACGGGGATCACGATCAGAAACAATTGATAGGGGTACTCCATGAAGTCTCACAACTTCATTAATATATAGTCTTGCTAGAAGTTCTAGGGTTAGATCTTCTCTTATAGCAAGAAAATGTGCTGACTTGGTAACACGATCAACAATAACCCATATTGCATCGTTCCTTCTAAGAGTCTTTGGTAGCCCCATGACAAAGTCCATCGTAATATTGTCCCATTTCCACTCCGGTATGGGAAGAGGGTGCATGACTCCTCCTGGCTATTGCCTTCCAGCATTCACTTGCTAACAAACCATACATCTTGAAACAAAATCAGCAATCTCCCTCTTCATGTTGTCCCACCAAAAATGTTCCTTCAAATCTCTATACATATTGGTGCTCCCAGGGTGTGTAGAGAAATTGGAACTATGAGCATTATCCAACAATTCCCTTTTTAGATCAGGTATATCGGGAACACAAAGTCTCTTCCCAAATTTCAAAATTCCATCTTCATACACAACGTATCTTAATCTCCCATCATTCACAACTTTATTCTTCTTTTTAAATTCTTCATTATGGGTCTCAGAACTCTTAATCCTTTCTAGTAAAGATGGTTTGGAAACCATTTGAAAAAACATTGATGTTTCACCTTCTCTGGTTATTCCCATGTCTATCTTCACTAGATCCATGAAAATTGGATCCCTTTCAATTCTCATATTGTTTAAAACTCCATGTACTTTTCTTCTCAAAGCATCTTCCACCTTGTTTGCTTTCCCCGGGTGGTAGTGTATCGTGAAATCATAATCCTTGAGTAATTGAAGCCATCTCATTTGCCTCATGTTGAGTTCTTTTTGTGAGAAAATATACTTCAAACTCTTGTGATCAGTATAAATCTCACATTTTTCACCATAGAGGTAGTGCCTCCAAATCATCAAAGTAAAAATTACAGCTGCTAACTCGAGATCATGAGTAGGATAGTTTTGTTCATTAATTTTCAACTGTCGTGATGCATAGGAAATAACTCTATCATTCTGCATAAGGACACAACCATGTCCTTTCTTTGATGCATCACTATAAATAACGAACCCATCATTCCCCAATGGTAGAGTCAATATAAGAGAATTGACTAATATTCTCTTCAGTTCTTCGAAACATTCTTCACACTCTTTTGTCCAAACAAATTAAACCCCTTTATGTGTGAGCTTCGTTAATGGGTTAGCCAAGTGGGAAAAATTCTGGACGAAACGTCGATAATAACCTGCCAAACCAATAAAACTACGTACCTCAGTTATACTCGTAGGTGATGGCCATTCTTGGATTTCCTTGGCCTTAGAGGGATCAACATAGATTCCTTCTTTAGAGACAATATGGCCAAGAAAAGAAATCTCATGAAGCCATAATTCACACTTGCTAAACATACCATATAATTCATGTCTTCTCAGAGTCTTCAGGATAATGCACAAGATATTTTCATGATCTTCGTAGCTTTTGGAGTATACCAAGATATCATAAATAAATACCACCACAAATTCATCGAGATACTCCTTAAAAACTCTATTCATCAGATCCATGAATACAGAGGGTGTATTAGTCAATCCAAACGGCATTATAGTAAAATCGTAATGCCCGTACCTAGTTCAAAATGCTGTCTTCAGAATGTCTTCCTTCTTCACACACAACTGATGGTATCCAGATCGAAGGTCAATCTTTGAAAATTATTGAGATCCATGCAGTTGGTCAAATAAATCATCAATGTGAGGTAGGGGATACTTGTTCTTTATCGTTATAGCATTGATCTCCCTGTAGTCGATACATAACCTCATATATCCATCATTCTTTTTAACAAAAAGAACAGTGGCTCCCCATGGAGAAACACTAGGGTGAATAAATCCTTTATTACTCAATTCTTCTAGTTGTTTCTTTAGTTCAACTAATTCTACAGTGGCCATTCTATAAGGGGTCTTCGATATAGGCATTGATCCATGAATCAAATCAATCGAAAACTCAACGTATCTTTCTGGAGGATGTCCAGGTAAATCTACCAGAAATACATCTACAAATTCTATCACAATATGTACATCCTCTATTTGAACATTCCTTTCTCACCCATAGTTATTTCATTCTCTTCGTCCCCAATAATTGAATTTAGTTGAGCTATTGATTGTGGATCTAAATAAGAATTAGGTTGTGACGATTCTGCTCTAAAGATAAGGTGTTCCTTATCATTATCATCAAGAATCATAACCTATTTCTTCTTACAATAAATCTTTGCATCATAGTCTGATAGCCAGTCCATACCGAGGATTATATCAAACTCAATCATAGGTATGACGATGAGATCAGCAGATAACGAACATTTATGTGCTCTAATGGGGACTGATTCACAAAACTATGTTGCAATGATACTTCCCTTAAGAGTATTAACTGACAACTCTCTTGTTAAATCAAATTGGAAATATCTAATTTTCTTAGAAAAATGGGAAGATATGAAACAATGCGATGATCCAGAATCAAATAATGCATTTCCTAAACATGAGGAAACTATTAAATTACCTGCCACCATGTCTTTCAGAGCTTCTACCTTAGCAGTAGTGATATCATAAGCCTGGCCTTGATCCCTTGGCCTTTTCTGAGGTATGTTCTCCTGACGCTTAGGACATTCATTTGCATAATGTCCCATCTCCCTGCAATTGTAGCACTGAACGTTGGTGGCTTCCTTCTTCCCTTTGTAATCACGAGCTTGGTGGCCTTTTTCACCACACTTGTAACATACTCCCATTCCCTTCAAGAAAGTATCGGGGTGTTTCTTCCCACATTTACCACAGGATGGATATTCAACCTTTCCTTTCTTCCCCTTATTTCCATTCCCATATTGATCAGCATGCCTCTTCTTCTCTTGCATTGCTTTAAAGTCATAAGACTTAGATAATTCATTTTCGGTCTTGATAGCACATGAGACAATGTCTTCGTATGATGAAAAGGATTGTGAGACTAATGCTCGACAAAGAAATGGTTTTAACCCATCAAAGAAATGATCAATCTTACTTCTTGTGTTACGTATATAATCTTTAGCATACCTTGCTAACCTTGTAAAGTTATACTCATACTTTGTGACATTCTCATCCTCCTTCTGTCTCAAAATCAGAAATTGCCTTTCCATATCTGCTCGATGGTCGCGAGGAAAGTATTTTTCTAAAAACAGATCTTTGAACTCCCTCCATTCCATATTTGATACTTCATCATCTTCCTTCGTATTTTGAATCAATGACCACCATTGATCAGCTTCTCCTGTGAGGTGGTAAACTGCCATGATAACTTTTTCACTTTCATTAATCCCCAAAGCCTGAAATATTTTCTCTAGGGAAAATATACATTGCTCAGCTACTAAGGGATTTGTACTCCCATTGAATGTTGGTGGTTGTTTCCTCATGAATCTATCTAGCATTGATCCTCTACGCTGCGGATTAGGGTGATCCATACGGGTAAGGATATTATTCATAACTTGAGTGAGTTGTCCCAGTATGATGATTAGCTGATCGGCACCAGTTGCATCACCAGATCCACTATAATTATCTTGAGCAGGAGGGAAATCCCTACATGGAGTGCGTGCATTGATACGGTTTCCATTTCTTCCACTAGGTGCCATTTCTAAACAATGGCATAAACTAGATCAGTTTATGAATCAAAATACATAATCCCATACTTATAAAACACTTAACATAAATTGAACTATTTATGGATATAATCCATAATCATAAAAATGTTTTCTTTGACGAAGTATATACTCATAAACCCTTCATAATGATTTGTAAAGAAAATGAGAGTTATCCTAAGAATATCCCCCGGGAGTGTCGTAACCAAGAGTGCAGCAAGGCCCGTTGTCGTGCACCAGTTCCCGTTCGAGTCTAGCTCAAAGCGGTGTTTTCGGGTTTTACCCCTAGGTACATCTGTGCCAGAGCCGCCTCTACCTGCTCGTATCCAGACAGGGATGTATTGCTTTTAAAACTCACAAAATATCTACAATACCAAAATTCTAGGAAGTTCTTCTATACTAATTCTCAATGTTCATCATAGGTCTGCGTGCTCTAATCAGAGTTTATCTAAATCTAGCTTCCAAGGTTTGTACTAAACTTCCTCTGATACCAACTGTAACGCCCCGACCCTAGTTATCCAGAGTTGGTGCATTATTACATAACATTGGAATGATCACAAGAAAGATCAAATCTCGAAAGACCGATTGGTTTAGTAGCCTTGGAAACAGTATATATATTCATAAGTCTTACATTACATCATAAAATGAAAAACTACTACAACAATATATTGTCTCCATAATCCACACTCATATCCCCACATAATATCCCTGCAGGTCATTCATAATTTACTTCTTCACTTACTGAGAAAAATAAAACATAGAAAAGGGGTGAGCTCAAATGCCTAGTAAGGATAACAATATAGCGGAAACTTTCATAAATAAGAATAAACATTTAAGGCAATGTATAACTAAAAAAAAGCCTTTCAAACTTGAACTTTCAACATAGTATGGAATAAATAAAATGAAATAATGTCATTTAATTATTCACATGGATATTCTACTAATCGAATAATCACATGAAAAATTAATAACCACTTTCATAATGATGGAATGTATAATTCCAGACTATCATAACCACATAACCAAGGCCTCGTGCCAAGACTATAAATAAGATTTTGCCAAGGACTTGTGCCAAGACACTAGTTTGTCTCATGAGACCTACCGATGCATCGAGGATCTATAGAGGGCTCCACCTGTCACATATTATGTCCAATGCATTCCCATATGAAAAGGTTTAAACATAACATAAACATTCATATTAAAACTAGCATACGAAATGTCAATAATTTCACCATAAACTATGAATGGTATAAAAATAGCACATCCACAGTCAAAAATATCACAGAACCTTCAATACAATATAGAAGTTTTGTATCATAATAAATCGACTTCAAATAAGCGTAAAATCCATCAAAGGATGTTGACATAGATGAAATCAAAACTCTTTTTAGAGAAATATCTCTCTCTATTATTGAAATCTTTTAAGATCCATTTAAAATAAAACATTTTCTTTGAAAATATTCTTATAAGCTTGTAACGAAATCTTTGAAGATTTTATAATGGCGGAAAATAGCCGCACCCGTCGTATAAGTTAAAAAAAACATTCGTACCTTAATTCTGTCGAAAAGGTTAAAAAGGACCTTGTTTTGAAAATGACGGAAAGATTCCTCTTATAAGAAGTCAAACAAGGGTATAAATGACTTTGACCCATATTCTTGTAAATAATAAAAAAAATTTGAAATTAATTTTTAAGAAAACATGGATGTGGATGATAAAGAGATCCCAATAGATTATTACATATAAACAACCTCGGATAATGAAGAGATTGTGAAATAACCCTTACCTTGTACTTTTCCTTGGTTGGGGTAGGTTAAACTCCTCTATAATGGTGAAATAATTGTTATTAAATTATACAAGAATAATATACATTATTATGATATCATATATGATCTTTTAATATTGATTGGATAATAATATCTTTGTGTTATCATTGTTTCGGGTGTTAACTTACTTGTTTTATTTTATATGTTTTGTTACGTAAGACATGTTTGTAAAGGATAGGTTGTATTTTATTCATATCTATAATGATATCAAGTCCTTAAACATCATTTTTTAAATCATCAAATGATAATTATACTTGAATGGATACGATGGAGAATGAATCTCATCGCGTTCGTGGAGACGGTAGTCCGTACGTACGCACGAGCGACAATATCATTCTTTTGATATTAAATTAACATATAAATGGATGGTATATCATATATACAGAATCATTAACATGTTATATTTATTATTTACATGAGTTACACATCATTATTATACCCATCCAAATAATATTATATTGAATAACAATTACACCACGACGTGGAGACAGTAAGCCGTACGTACGCACGTTTGGTGACATGTTATTCAAAGGGTGGATAGAATACTGAATATGGTTGTACCATATTTATAATAACATCACAGTATATATATGATACTGGGGTTATTATTTTATAATGGTAACAACAAATGAAGAAGAAGTGGAAGAAGAAAGGAACATGGAAAAGGGTGGTGAAATCATTACCTCTTCTTCGGTTTCTTCCTTTTGATTTGATAAAAAGGGCTCCTTAGGTTGGCTTTATGATCAAACTAAGGCCTCTAGGTTGTAGTGAGGGAAGTTTGGATAATAATGGGGCAGAGTGTGGCCTAACCAAATGGCTTTGAAGGTGTGAAGAAATGAGAAGGAGGAGTGCCCTTTTATAAGAGGGGTGAGGGGCACCTTTGGAAAAGCTAGAGATATTAGTTTATAATAAATTAATATTCGGTTTCCAATTGATCCTAAGTTGATTATTCAAAGGTTAAAGTGGGTATGGGTCGAAAAAAACTCAACCAATAGAATTTAGACAGGTTTTGGTACTTATATTAACCTCATCTTTAAGTGTTAACTCTAAGTTAATTAGTTTCACTTTTACAATGTCTCTTTGTATTTTTATATAATATGGTTAATAAAATTACTATATACATCCAAGAGACCCCCAAGTGGTCCATTAATGATTAACCTATCATGATATAAGTCTCTTGGCCGAACATTAGAATTTTAGAAATTTAATATCAATTAATAATATAATATTTGTTTTAAGAACTCTTTTATGTCAATTTTGACACTATTCAATAGTTGATTTTTTTGAAACTCATAACAGAATGATTACTTCGAACAAAGTCAATTAAATCAATCCTAATATATCATATTATCCTATAAAATTAGTTTAATTCATTAAAAGTTTCATATTATATTTATTTGGGTATTTATAATATCAATTATTTTAATTTTTTACTATTATGTAATTAATTCATCATCATTGTGTCATAAATAAATTAAATTATTTAATGTCTAAAAATTATAAATAAAATATAATTATGTAGGAAATCTTTTTATCTTTCTAATTATTATTTATAATCTAAAATCCAACATATATAACCCTATGTAAAAATTGTTTTTCTAAAACATATATGCTTGTGTCATTTTTGTATTCATTTTAACTTAATTAAAAAAAAGTGTCCCTATCACCTACAAGTGGAACCATGGGGTCCCAAAATCGACCCAAAGATGCCTATGGTCGAACATGTATCAAAAAATAAGGCTAGGACACGTTTTAGGGTAAGTTAGTATTATTATAATATTATTTTTTAACCCTTATTTACCGGATTTACCCTTAACCATGGTAAATAAAATATTTACCGCAGTAATTATTCAAAATGTCTAGAAATAAAAGTTACCTATTTACACAATTTGGACATACTGATTCCAAATATGGAATCCATTTTTTTAAATTCTAAACAAATAAGTGGAAGAAATTAATTTAAAATTAATTACCATTGTCAAAACAAAAAGCGTGTTTTTAAGAGATAATAACTATCAAAAGATTGACATTTGTTTATGTTCGGTTTAATTGTAAAATTATTTCCAATGACCAAAATTATATTAAATGGTAAAAATATATTATAAATATACTTTAAAACCACTCAAACTCATAATTTTTCACTATTAATTATTTTTATTTAAAAAGTTGTTTTTAATTAAAATTTAGTAATTTTCACTATTCATCAAAATATGAAAGTTATCCGAAAAGTACCCAAATTTCACCTTAGGCTAAATTTGATAGTCTGAATCCAAAAATTAAGTCCATTTTGAAATATAAAATATATATAATTTCAAAAAGTAGGTATTACTATTCATAACGGCTAGTTTGATTGGTTATGGTGTGTTAGAACTCGGTGTTGCGTACAACACACGCTATCACATTATTCAAAGAGAAGCGTACCGTAGAAGCTTGGGGTGTTACATTGGTAGAGTCATGGGTTTACAAAAAATATTTAAGATGATGATTAGAAGCTATATTTGGTGTAAAAATGGTTTAGTTACTACTAATGTAGTTCCAACAGGTTCTGGATCAACGCATTGATCATCATTTGGATGATCTGATTAACATTCTGAAGCATCAGTCCCACAATATTATCTTTCATTTCCATATTCTCTTCCACATTTTTTAGATTCCTTGGAATATTATTCAACTTTATCATCATCCTCAACTTCCTAAACCACTTCACCATCTTCATCAACTTCTTCCTCAGCTTCTTCAACTACTTCCTTAGTTTCTTCATCAATTATACTTCCATCTTATTCTCTAGATTCTTCTTCACTAACTGATCTAATTTCATAATTGGCATCCTCAAAAACTTATGTCACTTAATTGTCTTCTCTAGGTAAATGTATTTCTTTTCAAGGTAGAGGTTTTGGTGGAGTGATAGATCCATTGGTCACCCTCTGTGGGCTATCATCAATTTCAGGATCAATCCTTCCATCTATTGAAGATTCAGATTTATGAATTTCTTCAAACTAATTTTTATAAATATTGACACCAACCTCACAAGGTCTAAGACAAGGGTATTCCATTTCCCCTGACCTCAATGGATGGTCGACAATATTAATGTCTTGAAATACGTTATCACAATCCATGCCCATATTTTCTTCTATGGGTTCTAATTAATCCTAATACTATAATAGATAAATTTTTTTAAGTAGAAATGATCACAAAATGAAATGGTTTCTACAATTTTACTTAAAAATCATTTCCCCCTCAACATTGTAGAGATAATCATTAGCTAAAACATGGAATTTGTCTTGAATGAAGGCTTGATCATCTCACAAATATGAACAATTATGTATTTTCACTAATTTACCTTGAAACCATTTTTCAACAGAAATAGAAGATAAAAATCATGAAACATAAGAGATGTAAAATCTTCCATCCCGTTACACAAAATTTGATAGGTGAATTTAAGCATCAACCTTCCCTCACCATACAACATAGATACAATCGGTCTCATGTCTTGTCCATTTAATTTTAACTCAGCTGGAGTATCCTCATAGCTGATGAAATCACTAGTGCATGGTATACTCCCCTATTGATCATCACATATACCTTCAGGTGGTTTCATTAGACAATATTCTCAATTATTGGATGTGAAAGGCATTCTTCTTCAACCAATTATTGACTTTTTCCAAAACACCTCAACTCCTTCCATAGGAAACTCATCATTGGGGTAGAACTCATGCACTAGACTTGGATAATATGGTCTCATATTGTTAGATAACCAATCCAAATAGGATTGGTCTTACAATACATTCATCAGAAGGGACATACAAGAAAACAACCATTCTAAATGAACATCCTTCTCAGGGGTCATAATACGGTTTGGAAGTTAAAAATTAAAATATTTATGATTCATCTTAGGCCAAGTAGATTATACTCATAGATTCATGGTAGGATGTGACTCTTCCTCAGATCCTTGAAGGAAGACTTTTAAAAGAGTCATTAGAGGCTTTAAAGGGATTGGTTTGAGAGATAAAGGTGGAATATTGGGAGGTAATGTTTTGATGGATAGATTTCTTGAGTAAGAGAGTGTGGAGAGTGAGTGTAGAAGATTAATTGACCCTTAATTAAATCATTTAGGGATTTGAAATCATAAAAAACTAAATGCCGGTTAATTCAAGTACAATATCATCATTTACAATTCCAGTTAATGAAATAAAAATAAATAAATAAATATCGGTGGGTGAGACACATATGTGAGTCACGTCAGTGACACATCATCGATCAGTCATGTCAGTGAGACATCATCAGTGAGTCACATCGGTGAGACATCATCTATGAGACACTTCCATGAGACATCATCATTGAGTCCTCATAAATGATCATTCCCAATTCATGTATCATGTAATTCATCCTCCCAGAATTTAAATTCTTAGTAATAATATATGAAATATAATGTATTGTGCCAAAGAATTCAAGACTTATATAGCTTTTTTGATAATGATCTCTCAAAAAGTCATTTATTAAATCAATATGTTTTTTCTAGAGTGAGAAACTAGATTCATAGAAATTTTGACAGCACTAGTTTTGTCATAGTTTTTAAGGACATGTCTAAACTGATATCCATAATCTAACAGATTTTGTTTCATACACATGATTTGAGAACAATAACTACCTAAAACTATGTATTAAACTTTTATAGTAGATAAAAAAACCAAATATTTCTTTTCTACTATACCATTATAATATAAATATTCCCAAAAAATTGACATGTTCAAGATGTTGTTTTTCTATCTAACATGAATCTTCCAAAATCAGATTCATAATAACTAACTAAATCAAAAACAAATTCCTATAGGAAAGAACGATCAAAAGTTGGTAGTATACTTGAGGTATTTGAAAGAAAAAATTAACAGTGGTTAAATGAGATTATTTAGTTTTGTTTTGAAAATGTCAATACATACACACTCTAAACATAATATCAGGGTGTCTAGAAGTCAAGTAGAGAAGATTACCAATCATACCTCTGTAATAGGTTTGACCAATAGATTTTCTATATTCAAAACGATCTATTTTATAGGTAGTAATCATCATAGTATCAATACATTTAGTGCTATCAAAGTAATAAAATTTGAAAACATATTTACTATACATACTTTGATTTAAAATAATACTTTCTTTATTTTGAAATATTTGAAATCCAATGTTGAATTTAGGTTCTCCATTTAAACTCCTTTTAGATTCAATTTGCATCATTTTTTAAAAATGTAGACAAAATGTATGTTTTGAAGGTAAAATGATAATATCATTAAATAATATTTTAACAACTAAAACATCTTTAAAAATTATTTTTATAAATAGAAACGGGTTAGCTATGCATTTTTGTTAAACCTACAAAATAAGAAAAGTGTTCTTCCTATCATACCAAGATATTAGAGCTAGCTTTGATCCATACAACACTTTATTTAATTTCAAAACAATTTTTGGATAATGAATGTTTGTTAATATAGAGGGTGGTTAAAAAACACCCTCAACTATATATCCATTTATGAATGCACTTTTTAAATCCATTTGTTATAGTTTGAAATTAATATTTTCTTCATATTCTAGAGTAATTATAATAGCCCCAAGTCAAGAAACCGATGAAACATTATGTTCATATCCAATTCCTTATTCATAATTATATCCTTGTGCAAACAGTCAGTCCTTATTTCTCACTGTGGTACCAACTTCATCTACATTATTTATAAATACCCATTTATTGCCTATAGTCAATATGTCTTTGTGTCTATCAACATGTTTCTAGAATTTATTTCATTCAAACTCATTCAATTATTCTTGCATATACCATACCCAAAATTCATCACTTATATAATCATTAATATATTTATGTTCAAGAAGTGACCAAAAGGCCTAATGTACAACCTAGTTTCCTAGATATTCTCTAATTTGTGTTCCCTTATCTAAGTCTCTAGCTACGTCATCTACGGGTTAGTTTAGAAGAGTTATAAGATATCTAGAAATATAAGTGCCAGTAATTTTAGGTTCTTCTATATGTTGGGGTTCACTATGAAAAGTGTCTTGAGATTTTCCAAAAATGGAGTATTTTAGTTTTCTTATTAGCTAGGTCCTAATATTCTTCATTTATGTTCATATTGGA
Organism: Viscum album; assembly: GCA_963277665.1. Lineage (NCBI taxonomy): Eukaryota > Viridiplantae > Streptophyta > Magnoliopsida > Santalales > Viscaceae > Viscum > Viscum album. The sequence continues at coordinate 113,259,299 of OY728151.1, forward strand.
CATCTCATCCTCAATATTTTCTAAGGCAGTTTTAGGTTCCTGCTAATCTATTTCATAAAACATGATATATATATATTATGACACGCACATAGTTATTTTATTGGAGATCCAATAGTCTTTTCTAGAGTTTCAATAACCTAGGAAAACTCATTCATAACAGTTGGATGCAAACATGTAATTATTATCTTTTCTATTATGTATAAATACTTTGGATGGAAAAAATTTAAAGTAATTAACCTTTGGCTTCCTATTGTTCCATGGTTTGTATGGAGTTTTATTAAGATTATTTCTAATTAAAACACTATTAATTATTTAATAATACGTATTAATAGCTTCATGCAAAATGTTAATAGGTAATATATACCCACTAAGCATAGTTTAATAAATTTATTGTAAATTTTATTCCTTGTTTCTAGAACTGAATTCTGATGGGGTGTTCTAGGAGAAAATAAGTTATAACTGTATCAATTTTCTATGAAACAATATTCAAAATATTTACTCTCAAACTGATGACCATGTCCCCTTTTTACAGATTTAATTATATAGCCACATAGGTCCTCTACAGTTCTTGCATACATGGTGAAGTAGGAACAAGCTTCACTCTTGAGAGCTAAAAAAATATCCAAATATACCTAAAAAATTCATATATTATAACACAGTCATAACTATTCAAATTTAATCAATATACTCTAGAAGGTATAAATAAATCCATGTGTACCATGTCAAGAGGTTGAGAAGTTGAAGCTTCTTTCTTTGGTTTGAATGTTATTTTATTCCCTTTTACTTTTTCATAAGGATTTCAAACATTGTAATTTGGAAACACATGTTTAGGTAGATCCATGACAAACCCTTTACTAGTTAGCATTATAATGGATTTAATATTTTAGTGGCCAAATGACTTATACGAGATCTAAGACTATTTGTGGAATTTACTCCAGAAAAATAAAATCTAAGGTACTAATGAATCCTTATTTACAACATAATCATTCTCATTTCTAAAAGGAGTAAATACAATGTCAATTTTATAATTAAAAACCATTGAAGAATAATTATCATATTTAACATGAAATACATCATCACATAATTGTTGGATGACAAGAATATTATACTAAACACCTTGAAAGAAAAGAATGATAGAAATTAAAATTGAGTTATTGTTACAAATTTATCCAAGGCCGGTTTTTTTTTCATTGTCTCCAAAGGTGAAATGCCCACAATCAATATTGATATGTTTCTTGAATATAGATTAGTCATGTGTCATGTGTCCCGAAAACCAACTCACCCGGTATCATAGTATTTTATAGGATCTCTTTATACATCTTTCTTACAAGAATAGATCAAACAAGGAATGATTTTGGTACCCAGACTTTCTTGGGTCCATTAACATTAGTGATTATTGTTTTAGGAATCCAAATTAGATTAATGGGTTTCTGATAATAAACTTGTATAGTGTTGGAAAAATATAATCTATCTATTCCAAAAAAAAATAAGAAGTTGTAAAGATCTTTCTAGTGTTGGAACATGTATCTATTCTTCCAATTTTGGACAGAAAACAAAATTTTCCAAATTTTGATACAAAATTTTCTTGAACAAAATATATTTTTACCAGTTGATAAGAAATACTAGTAGTGTATTTTTGATCAACCTATTTTCGATAAATTTGAAATATGGCATCACTACCATTTGTGAACTTATCTAAATCCTTCATAGATTTCTCGTTAAACAAATTAAGTTAATTTTTCTCATGATGTAGTTCAACATAATTTTCAATTTCAAATGTATGTTTAGATTCAATAGAAATAGTTAGATCATGTTGTTTCTTAGTAGATTTAAACTTATAATTTAATTCAACACATGTTTCCTCAATAATCATACAATATTCTTTCAATATTTAATCATTTCTTAATTTTTTATATTTTTAGACTCAGATTCATCTTCAGAATAATAAAACTTGTGTACATGAGATTTTAGGTAATCATCGGATGTGTTTTTTAAGAACACATATTAGGTTTATCATCCTTATAATAATATGAAGATTTAGATTCACTAGATATTTCCTTATAAGAACTCCAGGTGTACTTTATTTCCTTTTTTTACTTTCTATCCTTGTATTTATTTTTCTTTTGAACATTAATTTGGTATTATCATCCTTTATATGTCCTCATATCTTACACTCATAATAAACTATCTCACTAGTAATTTCATTTTTCATCCAATCCATTTTCCAATTTCACTTATTGTAATATTTTACATTTTAGATAGGTTTTATAAATAACTTTTTCTTGATGTAGAACTTCTTAAATATCCTATCCAACTAAGCCTTCTCCTCATCTCTGTCATTGGGTGATATTTCATCTTTAAAACATTCAACATGGACTTCCACATTCTATTTTTGTTTAGATGAAGGGGTTTTTAATGCCTATAAATTTATATTTTCTACATCTTCTTCTTCACTATTGACATTTAGTTGTTCCTCATAAATCATCAGTTTACCAATCTGCTCCTTTACACGTAGTGTGTTTGTAATGACCCGATCTTTTTTGAATTGTATTCCCATTCATTTAATGTATTATAAAAAAAAGATGCACTCATTTATTATTATTATCATTATTGTTATTATTGGGAATAAATAACTATTATGTATCATTCCCATTGATAATATATCCATTGAATAGTGATCACACGACTGATATATATTTATGGTTTTTAAAAATAATCCTTTCGAAGAAGATAATAGAGAGTATGGCCTCATCTTGTAGACTCATACCATACAATGCTCATTTTTCAGAGCATGGAAGGAATGTAGAATCTCTGGGATTCTCTCTTGACCACGGCCAAGCCGAGATTCAATGCATTAATCTTGAATAGAATCACATACAAGAGAATTTTAACTTAACAGAGATTACCACCCGGGTGATGTTATCTATGCCGCCACAAGAGTTTGTCACCATCTCACACCTTACCCTTAAGTCTTTTACAGATTTTATGAGGGTTTATGTAATAAGGCATTATTTAATTAATGTTTAATCCATTTTTAAAAATAAAATCATTATTCCCTAAATTCCTTTATAATAATTGACTTTTAAAAAAAAGATTTATTTGATAAATAGATTTTCAGGTAAAAATTGTACTTTTGAAAAATAAATATGTTATCATATAAAAATATGGTTTTTATTAAAAATATTATTAAAAAAACTCAAATAAATAATTATTATATCAGTTCCTTATCTGCAAATGATTAAGTAATCGCTATGATAAGAGTTACATTACTATTTGATAAAAAAGTTTATTTTTAAAGAATTTATTTTAAGGAATTACTAAATTTTTAAAATAATTATTATGGTAATAAAATATTATTAAAAAATTAATTTTATGACTAATAAATGATTATATATGTTTTATTAAGGGAAATTTAATTTTTATTAATGTTTGAGAACTATTTTTTATCAAAAACTGTGAATTTTCTATAAATATCAGCTTCTATTTTGAAAGTGAAAATTCAAATATTCATGAAATTATTTAGGTAAACTAAATATTATTTTTGGAATCCAGACTTGAAAATTATCCAACTTTAAAATTTTCATAATTTTCTGAGACATTTGAATTTTCGGGTAAAAAGGAAATACTATATAAATAAAATATGTGTTTTATGACATCATAATGACCCACAAATCAAGTAATAAATACTATAATGGTAATTATCAACCCAATATATATTTTACCTTTAAAATGATTTTATTTTATAGTTATTTGACTCATTTTATAAATCCTTAGTGAATCCATCAAAATGAATACTATATTTTATGAATTTAAATTCATTTCATTGAGGGTGTGACTCACCTCCACATAAGAAAGGAAAATATTTTATATTATTGGGCGTTGGCCTTATAATTTTTTTTTAAAACTCCAATTTAGAAAAATCAAGGGGGAAAACCTTGGGAAGGTTTTTGGTTTTGAATATTAAATTATATATATTACAAAACCTATATTTAGGAAATATTAAATAATCCCCATCTCATTATATATATATACCCACCCATGATCCAGTTTATCATAAAAAAAATCCTTGTAGAACATCCCTACTCTTCCCTCATCTATCTAGGATCTTCCTAAGGTGATCCAAGATCTTAATAATCCCCTCCTCAAACTGTTGAAGTCACACACTCATTTATGGGATCATCCAACCACCTTTTTATCAAGAATTCTTTTCATGTTATGTCTTTTATCAAGAATTCTATTAATTTTAATTGTTTTAATTTCATGTATAGGAGGAATATAATGTGATGGGTTTTGAGGTGGTGTCCCTTAAGAAATTCTCCAGCTTCCACCCTTTTATAAAAAATATATAGAAAAATGGTTATCCAATATATATTGTATCCCATACTTATTGGAAATTCCACCGTCTCACTTGGGGCTCTGAACCAACTAGCCATTTTAACTATAGTACTCTTACTCTATGTCACTATTCTCCTCAACCCCAATGAATGGGTTAGTTAACACGCAAAATCCCTTTTAAACATCAAAAAACACTAATTTAATGTGTTAAAAGGATAAATAAATCCATTCCAAACATAGGGTTAGAGCTGGGTGAACCTATTATTCCAAAAACCAAATTACTATTTCATTAGTACACATGTTTGTAGATTCGGTTATACACCTTAGGAGTTGTAAAAAATAGAAGCGATGTCGTCTAATTTTTAATCATCCATGGAATTACAAATTTGATATGATAAGTACTTAATGATCATCATTTATCATATCACATGGAAAATAATAATTAACTTGAATAAATAGGTGTGATCCAAAATAATAAAGTACCAATTACCGAATTTTAGTAACTCTATAAATATTTTTTATTTTAATATTTATGATCAAAATACAATATAATAGTTTAAACTCTCATATTAAAATATTCTCATCTTCTAAACTATAATATCATTTCCCAAGACTGTATCAAAATCCATGAGACAATTTCATCAAGAGATGTAATACTAAATATCTAAGTTTCCTCACTATAGGAACCATGTTATCAATATCATCCTTTAATGAACCAATCCACATGTACAATGAACACTAAAACATTGGTATTATAAAATGAAAAAATTCATACAATGTATCAAAGTATAGATCAATTTCAATATCGATAACATGAATCTTCTATGTTAGATATTAAGTGAAAGTTCTTTTAATATGTTTTCTCAAATAGATATCATCATTTCCACGATTAACCATTTTTATCACTCCACATAGTGTAGAACTTGTAATAAATGTATCATAAAATTATAATATAAATTTATTTTAATGTGAAATTCATTTCAAAAAAACAAATAATAATGGATTTTCATTAGTTATAACATGAATTTACATTTATTTCATCCCTATACAGTTCCATTATCAAAATGAACTGTGTTTAAAGATTAAATATGTTTTAAAATTTGATTCCTGTAAAAAATAATCCATCCACTATAAACTTTTTTAAAAGCACACCATTTAGTTAGTAAATGAACTTTTCCCTTAAATCAGAATATTTTCATGACTATACCTAATAGTTGGATTTGTTTTCCATATAGAATAAACCATATCAAATCTAGAGTGTCTATTCCAGGTAGACACACCAAAAAATTATGTTTTTTCACATTGAATACATTTTTAGAGAGAGAAAACCTCAAAAAATATTATAACATTAATAAACACCACTACAATCACTCTATGTCTGTGAAAAGATTTATAGTTCCTCCCAAGATCACCTCCAAGAGTCAAGAAGAGATGTTGAGCTCCAACAATTCGTTGTCATAATGGGGAGGCTCCCATCCAATGTAGTTTCAATTATGAAACACTGGACCAACAACATTAATAAATATAAAATTGAAATATATTTTATTATCATATAATGAATAAATATATAAATATCCTAAAAACCATTATGTTTGAAAATAAAATAAAATCTAATGTCATATTATAATTTTTAAATTTATATAAACCAATAATAAAATATCTATAAATACATACACATGGAATATATCAATATCGATTGATGAAAAACATGCATTTTGATACAATCAAAGTCAAAACATGGTCCACCTTAATAGACTAAATCATTTACCTTAATGAAATATATTATTTTCAAATATTAAATATCTATAGACACTAATATTTCACTATACAAGTGACCATGTTGGGGTGAGTAAAAATACCCTGTAGGACATCCTATATATCATGAAATTCCAATTTTTTTATTTTTAATTAAAAATAATAAAATCATATAAAATCATATTATACTATATAAATATCTATAGTCAAACTACCCAAAGTTAATTTGGGACACTATAAACATGGAAAAAATAAAATTCCCAATATTCAAAAAGATATCTTTCATGAGGACCATTTTCCTTAAAGGCTAAAAACCCACATTGATAGATCATTATTTTAAAATATAACTACACCCTAGCACACTATAGACAATATATATCCAAATAAAAATATCATAATAGTTCACAAAACAAAATAAGACCCCCACTAAATACATGCTTATTTAATAAGGATCAATTTTGTATCTTAATATATTTGAATCATGTAATAAAATGTTATGGGTCATTTCATGAATCACTACTTTCCTTTCCATTGTTTTGAAAATCACTATATACATCATTATATATGTTAAATAGAATGTTTTTTGTTAAATTTTATGTTTAGAGTCAATATATTTATCAAATTAATCTATGGAGTTAATTTTTGACTATTAATGTACACAAACTTTTGGTAATTCACTAATATAATCTCAACCAAATGATATCGTAAAAACTTTTTAATTTTTTTCAGTGAAATTTCTTCTCGTAGAACTGATAATTTACCATTATGGGGTTATTTATAAAAAAGATTACAGATGAAGACATGGTCTGGATGGAATAATTATTAATAATATTCTATTGAAAAACCTTCAATAGAGAGATCTAAACAATATCAATATTGTTGAAATTCAATTTTTTATATGTTTTATAGAGTATTATTTGATATTCATATTTTTAATTTTTTTAATATTTCAAATATTTATTTTTATAATCTATTCATCCAATGATGAGTGATTTAATAGATCTTCTGGATAGTCATCATTTTGCTTCAGAACATCCTTTTCAATATACTATAAAGATAAGTATTTCTACTGATCATTTGATCAATGAGGATATTAGGGATAATGCTTTTTTCTTCAGACATATATCATGGATGAATAGATATGAGACATGAATCATTACATAATTTCATTCAAATAAGATTCATTGTATTCAAATGTGTATCCTACGGATCATTGCAATTATATTCCTACTACATTAGAATTATTTTAAATGATTACAGTTTTATAGAACTATTTATATACGTTAATATTTCTTTTTAATGGATTATATGATTTGTCATTAAAATCTCAATTTCATTGTTATTTTAATTTTTTATTATATTATTTGGGGTTTATACCATGATACTTCATATCATATTGGATTCTTACTTATAATTCTTTTATAATTTGATGATACTCTAATTATTTTTGAATTTATAACATTTAAATCGTTTAATATCTTTAGTAGGAAAGTTTCAGTGTTCATTTAAACACCGACTAACCCCCCCAATTTATAATATAATTGAAAAAATTATTTATGTAAAAAACGTATTCACTATAATGTGATTTAATGATTAGAGGTTATCAAAATCTATATTTTGAGGATCCATTATCTGTAAGGACTTATCCTAAAACATTACGTACATTAGTCAATTCTACTAGAATTTACTTTAATGTATACCCTAATATATTTTATGTATTTTATTTTAATGACTTTGGTTATAACATATTTATCGTAACTCATATAATTATAATGGGGACACATCAACTCAGTATCCATGTTTTCACAATATGAATCATTTTAAAACAAAACATGATTAATTTCCATAAGAAATTTCACAACGTTAAACATGTGATATTATTTTACATTACCAATCCATAACCTCTTTGGAAAAAATTTAAAAACATGGGATGATAAAAAAAATATCAATAAAGGATATAAAAAGTAATCAAGAAACAATTAGTCATGAATGAAAACATTTTAACATATTCAAAACTTTTACACATAACACATAATATATTTATAATACCTTATGAAATCATAGGATTCCTGTAAAAAATATTAATCATACATAATTCATAATGGTAAATATTTGAAACATTTTTATATCAAAATTACATATAATTTAGATCTTCTAGATACACAAGGAGTAATCATTATGGTTACACATTGAATAACCATTTCATATATTCCCATAATCTCTTAGGCCAAACCTAATCAGATAAATCCATCAGATTACCCAATAAATTGATATTTTTTAATGGTCTCACCCAATATCAGTTTATCATGGTACCACCCACCAATATAAAAATTAATAAGAACTATAACATGATCATAAGACAAAAATCATACATAAAAGAAACATTCTAAAGGAAAATAAATTTATCATTTTGAATTCACTTTTCATTTTTAAGAAGCAGCACACATGTAAATGAAAATATATTATTTGAAAATAATCTTGTAGACTTATAAAGGCAAGATAAAATAAATAAGGTGTTTTAAATTCAAGAAAATCTACATATTCTATATAAGTTAAAATAACATTTCTTTAATAAAAAGGGTTTTACTTAAAACAATGGGTTTAAAAATGAAATCCCCTATACTTATATCTGAAAGTAATCAATACATGTAATTAATTTCCTATAAAATTATATTAGATAAATTAATTACTTAATTAAAAAAATAAACATATATTTTATTTATTACCATTTTATTATTTTCATTTTTGCACATGTGTTAAAAATATTATAATCATCATTTCAAAAGTGTTCATTTCATGGTTTTACGGTCGGTTCCCTTGAATATAATTATGGGTGTTCTAGTAAAATGGACATGAAAATAAAGAAGTTTATAGAAATGGTATTAATATTCTGTTTAGATTTTAATTGATCCCATATAGCATTTTTTATCTTCTTTGAGGATAATTAATTTGATAAAACCTTAATGATAATTTTTCATGTAATTTTTGATGCTTTTCCTACCATCACAAAATAATTTCATCTTAATATAATATTATCTCTACAAATTAGTTCCATACCATTAGAAATGTTATAATATACACATGAAAATAACATTTAACAATTTTAATAGTTTTATTAATAGCCTTGAAAGAGGTAATAAATAACCAAAACATGTCATCCCTGAAGGCGGTGAAGCGACACATCACGGAAAATGTTTTCATTTTTTGTATATTATAAAAAGAGAAGATTTTATATTATGAATATTCCATTAACGAAATAAAAATATATCATATGTATGATAATGGAATTTTTATGTCTTTTTGATAGGGTAGGTGAGGGTAAAGAAGAAGGAAGATGTAATTTAATAGCGAAAAAGAAGGATTTTACATCTTAAATATCATCTCCCTGAGAACCTCATTAAGTATATTATTATTTGAATTTTGGAATTATTTTCATATATTTGATGTTGTTAAGAGGTTATTATCGATCAAATTTACCCAAGAGATGAAGGAAGAATGGTCCTTGTAGTCTAGCTTGGGTTATCGAACCCTCAGAGACCTAAGAAGAAACCTCTATACACATACATTCTATGGAATGTTGTTGGCTATGATGTGGCCAAAATGGGTTGATTTTATATGAGTTTAAAGGATAAATAACCGATTTAAGTGAATTCAATTTAAAATAATGAGTTGATCCTAGGTTATCGCTCAAGGTGGATTAGAAGTATTTCATTTTTAATGATTTCAATTTCTTATATTTGAGATGGGGTCATTTAATAAGATAAAAAACATCATCACTTACTGGTTTAATACCTCCACCCTTTAATACTAATCACCTATACACTTGAAGGATCAATGTTTTGAGCACTTCAAGGTAAAGGTTCGTATTAGCACATGAAGTGTGTGGCCTTAAATTCAACAAGGACGATGGAGTTTAAAAATCATCAAATAAAAATCTCAATTAAAGAAGTGATTATACATTAATGGGGAAATAAATAACATCCAATCAATACCCTTTCTACTCCCTTGGATCAACTCATAAGTTGTTTATCCATCCATTGATTCTATAGTTTCTATTGAAGCGGAAAGTAGACTCATGAGGGAGGAAATAGAGAAGTAAAGAAAATAATAAAAATAAAATGATCACTCCACCATTGTGTGAATAATTTCACAAGATTTGGTGTGAATAAATTCACACCTTTAGGAAAAGGTATCATAGTAATATGTAGAACAACAGAATAATAGGAGAAGAATAACTTTTATTAAGAAACTAAAGTGAATTGAATAACTTACATGTGAAAGACAAATTTGAGACAACAAAATCGTAGTATAACATTACAATTGAACAAAGCACCAAAGATTCTTAAATCCTCCAACACCACTACGTTAAATATTCATTTTTGATCCCTTGGTTCGATCCTAAAATAGTACAAGTCATCTCATTTGAGTATGGTAGGTATAGGGTGGTGGAAAGTTGTGGAAAGATGACTTTCCACCCTTAACCTGAAGTGGCATCCAACTTTCATCCACCGAACAGAAGCGCTTGGAAGTCCTTCTAGATAGAAGACTCAGAGTTGGCCATAGAAGAATAAAAAGTATCTCCCGAAGTCTCCTAACCTCCTGTAAAATTTGGGCCCCTTTGGAGTTGTCGATTCGGAGATATGATTAGATTTGTGGGATGTTTTTCTGGGCTGCGGAATCTGGCCCAGAATATTATCTCTAAATTGGGCCTCCTAAATGACCATAATGGAGGACTAATTATAAAAAGATGATAAAGAATGATTTGTTACTATATATTTCTTCTATACTACCACAAAATTTGGGCTTCTTTGGGTTTGAAATGTGTGTCCCACATTCTCATCAGTGGGATGGTGTCCAATATGACTTCTTCATAATTGTTTCTTTTCATCACAAAATATCCCAATCTTCTTCCATGAATTTTCCATTGATCCTTGAATAAAAAATGTTCATATTGAAGTTGAGAACAATTTTACAAAATATCAAATTAAAATATGTATAATTATATTCCTTAAAATCAGATGAATTTGTGGGGACTTTAAATGATGTTAAAAAATGTACCACAAAATAGTGCATTTTAAGTAAAAATTACAATCATAATGTGAAATGATGTTCAAAGTGTAAAATGCACTAAAATGGTGTTTATGAATAACAACGAACATGAATATTATATATATTAACAATGAATATTAGCCTCATTTAGTGGCTAATCACACCCCCCAACTTAAGTTTTGCTAGTCCCTAGCAAAATATATCTCAATAATATGAAATTCCAATTCCCTTTTACAAAAACATTTTAATACACAATGATCCCAAAAACCCTTATACCAAAAAATCATGAAACCCATCATAATATTTTAATACATTATAGTTTCATAAGCAGATCCCAATCCCAAGCCCATTCCTTTGTTCAAATTCATTTCCATATTTCATCCAATATCAATTAAGTATGAGGATGTGTTGTGAATCACAATATACATGGGGGTTCATATTTATTCAAGGGGGAAATGGCGGAAGCGCTAGGTGGAATCACATTCCAATATTAACATGAGTATTAAATTTTTTTATTGTATTATTTTTTCTTGTTTTTTTTTGTTTTTTTCAATTTTTCCATGGTAATTGACATTGCACTCAATAGAGTCAACCCATATAGCGAGACTTTGTCGATGACTCCCAGGCTCAAGGACCTTAGGTGACCAAGTGAAGCCAACATAATCGGGCATTATCTCAAGTTAACTCAGTCTAAAACAAATTCAAATTACCAAAAATATAGATAAAATTACTAACTTTGGGCCAGACAACTATGGAGTCATTATCCCCATGTGCCGAAAGCCACCCATTAGGTCATTTCATTGCTCTACGCGCAAATTTATTATTATTTTTTTAATTTTTTTATTGAATACTTCTATTAAAAATAAAATGATCACCAAACCAATGCTATTTATTTGGGGGACCCCATGAACTCAATCTAATACCCCATTATCAAAAGGACGTGCATTGTGATCAATTTTTATTTGGATGAAAATATAAACAATCAAATATCACATTGGACATCCACACATGTCCAATTTATATGATCATGAAATTATACAAGGATTAAAATCAAAATAAGGGCATGTTAAATTATTTGATATTCAGTTTCAAAGTGTGCAATGTGTATTACCATGTTCAAAGTTAAAGGAATTTCTCCTTCCATTTTCACAAAAAAATATCAAATCATTCAATTTTGTTGACACTAAAGTATTTTTTATTTTTTCTCCCCTACAACTTAAAATAACACTATCCCCAGTGTTTAAAGAAAAGAAAATTTAGAAGGGGGTAGAGGTAGATAATGAAAGTTCAAAAAGACCATTGAAAATGAGGATCATGGAATGAAGTCACCTGGTGGTTGAAGTTAAAATTCTTATTGCTCCAATTTAGTCTTTTGAAATCCATGTCACTTGCTGAGTTCCCTAGTAGAAAAAGGAAAACAAATAAACAATCAAAGAAAAAACAATATATATATAAAAGTAAAATAAATGTATATTTATAAAACTTATAGAATAAGTAAGCATAATAAAACCATAGGTCAGTGGTAAGCGCGTGCCCCTGTCTCCCTTCGGTCCCAATTTCGAATCCCCGCGGCTTCACCGGTTCTGACGGGTTTTGAACCACGACCTACAATGTGGCCTTTTTGATACTATTTTTTATTTATTTTTTTATTTTTATCTTACCATAAAAAATCATAAAAATAAAATAAAATAATCTGACGATACATTGTCTTCTTTTTAAATTTATATGTAAGGTATTACTCAAGGAGCACACTACGTGACACGGATGAATATGGTGCTCCCCTTTCATACCCATCCATACTCATAATAGAAGAACATGTCAACAGTCTATTTTTTTAAATATCAAAATGATTAATTAATCCTATTTTAAATATAAAGTTGATTAAAACAACAAAATTATAGGAAACTTGAAAACCATCGGCTGCCTCCCATGTAGCACTTTTTTTGACATCATTAGCTCGACTTGAACCCCCCAACATACCCAATACCAACTATCAACATTTTAAGGACCACATGTTTCACCACTTCTACTAGGTTGAGATTCATTCTATTTTTATAATTTTTTTCATGGACAAACCTATGTTCTAAAATGAGTGGTAAAATACAAGGAATATCAGAAATGGTTGATCCAGTTTCCTTTGTAGTCTTTCCTAACACATCAATGATCATTCCAACGTTTTTGGTTTTAAGAGAATAATGAATTCCAATTAAAAGGTCATAATTATACCCTATGAATAGATTCATTAGAGGGGTGTGAAGGAAGATAATTTTGAGCTCAGGTTGGATAGGACATTTATACACAAGTTGATATTTTGAATCCAAATCAGTTTCATTTTTCAAATTTCACAACAGAATTGGTTCTTTTTTAATAGAAGATTCAACCACGAAATTGGAAAGATCAGTTTCAGGAATGGTTATGGACACAAAGTTTGTGATTTCTCTTAATGGTTCAGTGATTTGTGTATTTGAAAAATCATCAATGGAGTTATATTCATGAGACTCAATCCATGATGTCAAATTTTCCTCTTGTGAATATAAAAAATTAGTTTCCTCATGATTTAAACACCCATCAACAATTCCTTGATCCTCTTCATATTCCCCAAATCAAAAGGTTTTCATTTCAGTAAATTCATGAGAGGTTTGTGGGAAACTAGACACTTCACATATGGTTATGAAATGGAAAACTTGTGTAGGGATGGGTTCCTCACAATTTTTAATGCTTTGTAGTTCTAACCTCAATGATAAAACCTAAACATTAATTATATATATTTTTTTGAAATATTTTTTCAAGTAATGGATGTGGATTAGGATGGATAAGGGGTTGAGGCAGATGTTCTATTCTAGGAGGATAACTATGTTTTTGGAATTCCATAGGAGGAAGTTTAGATTGTCTTTGTGGGGATTGAAACTCATTATATGTTGGAATTTTATGTGGAGAATATGAGTTAAAACATTGTATCTCAATTGGTTGTTGGTTATCCCACCAATAGAAATTATGATGGTCATTGTACATCACACATGGGGTTGGGTGATCAATGTAGGGATAGGTTTCCCATGTTTGGAATTGTACAAAATTGATTTCCATAAGAGTGAGGGGGTGATAATAGAGAATAGGGATGAAAAAAAGGATGATAGTGTCTATGATAGCTTACTTAGGTCCCCAGAAATTGCTCCAAAATTTGATTCTCGCTCAAATTTACCCAAGAGATGAAGGTTGAACGGTCCTTGTATTTTAGCTTGGGTTATCGAATCTTCAGATATCTAAGAAGAAACCTATAGACACGTACATTATATGGACTGTTTTTGGATATGAAGTGGCCAATATGGGTTTATTTTATATGATTTTAAAGGATAACTAATAGATTTATGTGAATTCAATTTAAAAAAATGAGTTGATCCAAGGTTATCGCTCAGGGTGGATTGGACGTTTTTCCTTTTCAATGATATCAATTTCTTATATTTGAGATGGGTTCATTTAAGAAGATAAACAACATCATCAATTACTGGTTTAATGCCTACACCCTTTAATACTAATCTCCTATACACTTGAAGGATAAATGTTTTGATCACTTCAAGGTAAAAGTTCGTATTAGCATATGAAGAGTGTGGCCTTAAATTCAACAAGGACGATGGAGTTTAAAAATCATCAAATAAAAATCTCAATTAAAGAAGTGATTATACATTAATATGGTGATAAATAACATCCAATCCAGTCCCTTTATACTCCTTTGGATCAAACCATAAGTGGGTTATCCCTCCATTTATTCTATGGTTTCAATGGAAGTGGAAAGTAGACTCATGGGGGAGGAAATGGATAAGTAATGAAAACAATAAGAATAAAATGATCACTCCACCGTTGTGTGAATAATTTCACAACATTTGGTGTGAATAAATTCACACCTTGAGAAAAAGTTATAAAATTGAGATGGAGAACAACAGAATAAGAGGAGAAGAATAACATTTATTAAGAAACTAATTTGAATTGAACAACTTACATTTGAAAGACAAACATGAGACAACAAAATCACAACATAACATTACTATTGAACAAAGCACCAAAGATTATTAAATCCTCCAATACCACTACATTAAATTTGAATTTTTGAGCCCTAGGGTCGATCCTAAAATAGTAAAAGTTATCTCACTTGATTATGGTAGGTCTAGGGTGGTGGAAAGATTGTGGAAAGAAAACATTCCACCCTTGACCCGAAGTGGCAGCCAACTTTCATCCACCGAACAGACGCGCTTGTAATACCTTCTAGATGGCCGAATCAGAGTGGGACATAGAAGAGGAAAATGGATCCCCAGATCTCTCCTAACCTCCTATAAAGCATGGGCCCATTTGGATTTTTATATTCGGATATATGATTAATTCGTTGGATGTTTTTTGGGCCGTAGAATCTGGCCCAGAATTTTATCTCTAAATTGGGCCTCCTAAATGACCATAATGGAGGACGAATTATCACTAGATCCTGAAGAATATTTTGTTTCTATATATTTCTTCTATACTCCCACCAAATTCGGTATTCATTGGGTTTGAAATGTGGGTCCCACATTCTCATAAGTGGGATGGTGTCCAATATGACTTCGTCAGAATTGTTTCTTTTCATTACAAAATATCCCCATCTTCTTCCATGAATTCTCCATTGATCCCTGAATCAAAAATGATCATATTGAAGTGTAGATAAATTTTAAAAAATATATAATTAAAATATATATAATTATATTCTTTAAAATCAGATGAATCATTGGGAACTTTAAATGATGTTAAAAAATGTACCACATAATAGTGCATTTTAAGTAAGATTTAAAATCATAATGTGACATGATGTTCAAAGTGTAAAATACACTAAAATGGTGTTTATGAATAACAAATAACATGAATATTATATATATTAAAAATGAATATTATCCACATTTAGTGGGTAATCACACCCCCAAACTTTGGTTTTTCTAGTCCCGAGGAAAATATATCTCAATAATATGAAATTCGAATTCCCTTTTACAAAAACATTTTAATACATAATGATCAATAAAAACCCTTATACCAAAAAATCATGAAACCCATAATAATATTTTAATACATGATATTTTCATAAGCAGATCCCAATCCCTAGCCCATTCCTTTGTTCAAATTCATTGCCATATTTCATCCAATATCAATTAAGTATGAGGATGTGTTGTGCATCACAATAGAAATGGGAGTTCATTTTATTCAAGGGGTAAATGACGGAAGCGCTAGGTGGAATAACACTTAAATATTAAGATGAGTATTTTAATTTTAATTTTTATTTTTTTGTTTTTTTTGTTTTTTTTTTTGCAATTTTACCATGGTAATTGAAATTACACTCAAAAGAGTCAACCCCTTTAGCGAGACTTTGCTGATGACTCCCAGGCTCAAGGACCTTACGGCACCAAGTGAAGCCCAAATACTCGGGCATCATCTCAAGTTAACTCAGTCAAAAACAAATTCAAATTACAAAAAATAGAGATAAAATTACTAACTCTGGTCAAGACAACTATGGGGTCATGATCCACAAGTTCCGAAATCCACGCATTAGGTCATTTCATTGCTCTATGTGAAAATTTATTAGTATTATTATTATTTTTTTATTGAATACTCGTATTAAAAATAAAATGATCACCAAACCTATGCTATTTATTTGGGGGACCCCATGAACTCAAACTAATACCCCACTATCCAAAGGATGTGCATTGTGATCTTTTTTTTTATTTGGATGAAAATATAAACAATGAAATATCACATTGGGCTACCACACTTTCAAAAATATATGCTAATAAAATTATACAAGGATTAAAATTAGAATCAGGGCATGCTAAATTATTTGATATTCAGTTTCAATGTGTGCAATGTGTATTACCTTGTTCAAAGTGAAATGAATTTTTCCTTCCTTTTACACAATTGTTTTTTCAAATCATTCATTTTTTTGACACAAAAGCATTTTTTATTTTATCTCCCCTCCAACATAAAATAACATTGTCCCCAGTGTTTAAAGAAAAGAAAATTTAGAAGGGGGTAGAGTTATAGAATGAAAGTTGAAAAGAAAAATTGAAAATGAGGATCATGGAATGAAGTCACCTAGTGGTTGAAGTTGAAATTCTTGCTGCTCCAATTTAGTCCTTTGATATCCATGTCACTTGCAGATTTCCCTAGTAGAAAAAGGAAAACAAACAAACAAACAAACAAAACAATATATATATATATATATAAGTAAAATATAAGTATATATATAAAAATTATAGAATAAGTAAGTACAATAAAACCACAGGTCAGTGGTAAGTGCGTGCCCCTGTCTCCCTTTGGTCCCAGGCTCGAATCCCCACGGCTTCACCGGTTGTGATGGCATTTGACCCACAACCTACGATGTGGCCTTTTTTTTATTATTATACATTATATATTTATTTTTATCTTAACCTACAAAATCATAAAAATAAAATAAAATAAACTGATGATACTTTGTCTTCTTTTTAAATTTCTGGGTAAGGTATTACTCAAGGATCACACTACGTGACACAGATGAATATGGTGATCCCCTTTCATACCCATCCAAACTCATAATAGAAGAACAGGTCAACAGTCTATTTTTATAAATATCAAAATGATTAATTAATCCTATTTAAAATATAAAGTTGATTAAAACAACAAAATTATAGGAAACATGAAAACCATGGGTTGCCTCCCATGTAGTGCTTTGTTTGATTTCATTAACTCGACTTGAACCCCCCCCCCCCCCAATTAACCCAATACCAACTTTCAACATTTTATGGACCACATGTTTCACCACTTCTACTAGGTTGAGATTCATTCTATTTTTAGTGTTTTTTTCATGCACAAAACTATGTTATAAAATGAGTGGTAGAATCAAAGGAATATAAAAAATGGTTGATCTAGTTTCCTCTATAGTCTTTCCTAAGACATTAATGATCATTCCAATATTTTTGGATTCAATATAATAATGAATTCCAATTGAAAGGTCATGATTATACCCTATGAATAGATTCATTAGAGGGGTGAGAAGGACGATAATTTTGAGCTCAGGTTGGATAGGACATTTAGACACAAGTTGATATTTTGAATCCAAATCAGTTTCATTATTCAAATTTCTCAACAGAATTGGTTCCTTTTAAATAAAATATTCAACCCCCAAATTGGAAAGATCAGTTTCAGGAATGGGTATGGACTCAAAGTTTGTGATTTTTCTTAATGGTTCAGTGATTTGTGTTTTTGAAAAATCATCAATGGAGTTATAATCACGAGACTCAATCCATGATGTCAAATTTTCCTCTTGTGAATACAAAAAATCAGTTTCCTCTTGATTTAAACACCCATCAACAATTCCTTGATCCTCTTCATCTTCCCCAAATCCAATGGTTTTCTCTTTAGTAAATTCATGAGAGGTTTGTGGGAAACTAGACACTTCACATAAGGTTATGGAATGGAAAATTTGTGTAGGGATGTGTTCCTAATAATTTTTATTTCTTTGTAGTTCTAACCTCACTAATGAAACCTCAAAATTCATTAAATCCATTTGTTGAAACAGTTTTTCAAGTAATGGATGTAGATTAGGATGGATAAGGGGTTCATATAGATGATCTATTCCAGGAGGATAACTATGTTGTTGTAATTCCATATGATGATATTCATATTGGTTTTGTGGGGATTGATACTCATTATATGTTGGAATGTTTTTTGGAGAATAGGAGTTAAAACATTGTATCTCAATTGGTTGTTGGTTATCCAACCAGTAGAAATTAGGATGGTCATTTTACATCACACATGGGGTTGGGTGATCAAAGTAGGGATAGGTTTCCCACATTTGGACTTGTTCAAAATTGATTTCCATAGGAGTGAGGGGTGAGAATACCAGAGAGGGATAAAAAAAGGATGATAGTGTCTAAGATAACTTACATAGGTCCCCGAAAATGGTGCCAAAATTTGATTATCTCTCAAATTTACCCATGAGATGAAGGTAGAATGGTCCTTGTAGTTTAGCTTGGGTTATCGAATCCTCAGAGACCTAAGAAGAAACCAATAGACACGTACATTATATGGACTATTTATGGCTATGAAGTGGCCAACTTGGGTTGATTTTATATGAGTTTAAAGGAAAACTAAAAGATTTAAGTGAATTCATTTTAAAATAATGAGTTTATCCTAGGTTATCACTCAGGGTGGATTGGACGTATTTCCTTTTCAATGATTTCAATTTCTTATATTTGAGATGGGTCCATTTAAGATGATAAATAACATCATAACTTAATAGTTTAATGCCAAGACCCTTTAATACTAATCACCTATACACTTGAAGGATCAATTTTGTGAGCACATCAAGGTAAAGGTTCGTATTAGCACATGAAGTGTGTGGCCTTAAATTCAACAAGGACGATGGAGTTTAAAAATCATCAAATAAAAATATCAATTAAAGAAGTGATTATACATTAATGGGGTGATAAATAACATCCAATCCAACCCATTTCTATTCCCTTAGATCAACCCATAAGTGGGTCACCCTCCATTGATTCTATGGTTTCAATGGAACCAGAAAGTAGACTCATGAGAGAGGAAATGGAGAAGTAAAGAAAACAATAAAAATAAAATGATCACTCCACTGTTTTGTGAATAATTTCACAAGATTTTTTGTGAATAAATTCACACCTTGAGGATAAGATATCAATGTGATATGGAGAAAAACATAATTAGAGGAGAAGAAGAACTTTTATTATGAAACTAAAGTGAATTGAACAACTTACATGTGAAAGACAAACATGAGACAACACAATCATAGTATAACATTACAATTGAACAAAGCACCAAAGATTCTTAAATCCTCCAACACCACTTCCTTAAATAGGAATTTTATTGCCCTTGGGTCGATCCTCCAATAGTACAAGTCATCTCACTTGAGTATGGTAGGTCTAGGGTGGTGGAAATTTTGTGGAAATAAGACTTTCCACCTTTGACCCGAAGTGGCAGCCATTTTTCATTCACCAAATAGACGCACTTGGAAGGCCTTCTAGCTGGACGAATCAGAGTTGGTCATTGAAGAAGAAAATGGATCCCTGGATGTCTCCTAACCAGATGTAAATTTTGGACCCATTTGAAGTTGTATATTATGATATATAACTACATTCATGTGATGTTTTTCTGGGATGTAGCATCTGTCCCAGAATTTTATCTCTATATTGGGCTTCCTAAATGGCCATAATGGAGGACAAATTATCAGTGGATAATGAAAAATGATTGGTTCCTATATATGTATTCTATAGTACCACCAAATTTGGGCTTCATTGGGTTTGAAATGTGGGACCCACATTCTCATCAGTGGGCGGGTGCCCAATCTGACTTTTTCAGAATTGTTTCTTTTCATCACAAAATATCCCCATATTCTTCCATGAATTCTCCATTGATCCTTGAATCAAAAATGTTCATATTGAAGTTTAGATCAATTTTAAAAAATAAAATATTAAAATATGTATAATTAGATACCTTAAAATCAGATTAATCATTGGGTACTTTAAATGATGTTAAAAAATGTACCACATAATAGTGAATTTTAAGTAAGAATTACAATCATAATGTGAAATGATGTTCAAAGTGTAAAATGCACTAAAATGTTTTTTATGATTAAAAATAACATTAATATTATATATATTAATAATTAATATTAGCCTCATTTAGTGGCTAATCAAGAGGCTTGTTGTAACACCCCAAGCATCCACGGTACGTTTTCCTTTGAATAATGCAGTAGCTTGTATTGTACACCACTTGGAGTTTTAACCCAACATGACCAATGAAACTAGCCATTACGAATACTAATACCCACCTTTTGAAATTTTTATGAATTTTAATTTTAAAAATGTAATTTATTTTTGGAATAGGAATATCAAAATTATCTTAGGAGGAATTTTGGGTATTTTTCTGAGAACTTTCATTTTTGATGAATAGTGAAAAACACTACGTTATTATTTAAAAAAGAAATTTTATATATAATATTAGTTATTTTATTTTAATTTATTTTAGGACAAAATAGATAAATAATACCTATATATGTTTAATTTAATTCATTGGAGTCGTTTTATAATAAGTTTAGATATATAAAATTATATTGATCATTTTACCATCTTTTACCCACCTTCTGGGAGCATTTACAAATTTGAATAAAACATAATTTTTCCTCTTTTGCGAGTTGAACATAAAAAATCCAAGAGACATGGTTGGCATCATTATGTAATATGTGGTTCAATAAGATAAAAATAATGTTAGGTGAATAGTATCTTTTGACTTGTATTTACCACTGTTAAAAATATATACGGTAATTAAAGGTGAAAATGATATTATAATTACTATAACACATGTACTAATTCTATTAGATAAGTTTAATTTGAAAAAAAAAACTTAGTAATAAATTATTATCCATTTGTTCCACTTCTAAAAGATTACGACATTTATTATTATATTACATAACGAAGAGTAAAAGGTGTTAAATTCAATGTTTAATAACAAAACCAATTTAAATATAGGGATACAGACAATATAAATTCTACAATAAATATTCATTAGAAAGATAAAAATATTTCCAACATAATGGTATTTTAATTATAATTTCAGTTATTAAATAATTTAATTTTCTTATGACACAATAAGAATGTAGTAATTACATTATTAATGAAATATTAAAATAATTGGTATTATAAATATCCCAATAAATGATAATTGAGACTTTGGAGGAATTTGAATAATTTTATAGGTTAACATGACTTTTTATGGTTTATTGAATAGTTTTTTTCTAATTTATCATGATGTTATGATTTTCACAAAAACCAGATACTAAATAATGTCAAAATGGACATAATTGAGTATTTAAAATAAATACTATTTTATTAATTGATATAATATTCTTAAAAATCTATGTTATAGAAAATTTACATAAATAAGGTTATATATAATAATAATGAGCCCCTTTGGGTTCTCATGGCTTATTATAGTAAGGTTAATAACCATATAATACAAAAAATATAAAGATACATGGTAACTGTAAAACAATTTAACTAAGAGTTAAATCTAAAAGATAAGGCTAATATAGTGACATAAACCTAGAAAAAACCAATTGGTTGAGAGTTTTGAGACCCATACCCACCATATCATCTAAATAAATAATTTTTGAGCAATTAGAAAGATAAATTCAATTTATTATAAAATAATATTTCAAGCTTTTCCTAAAGTGACCCTCACCTCTCTAATAAAAGGGTACTTCCCCTTCTCTTAAATTCTACCTGAAAAACCATTTGGATCGGCTAAAAACTACCAAAATATCCTCTCAACTATATTCTCATTGACCTAGAGGCATTAATATGATCATAAAGCCAACCTTTGGAGCCCTTTGGATCAACTAAAAAGGAAACACCCGAAGAAGAGGTATTAATTTCACCACCATATTTCAAGTTAGTTTTCCTTCCACTACCTCTTTCTTTGTTGCATTCATACCAAAATAATAAATAAAGTAACTTATACATATTTTTATGTTATTATAAATATAGTAAAACCATATTCTTTATTCTATCCATCCTATAAATGACAAAGTCACCATATGTGCATACATACGTCTTACCTTCTCCACGTCGCGATGTAGTTTGTTATTCAAACACCAGATTATTTGGATGCGTATAATAATGTGTAAAACTGATGTAAATAATAAATATAACATGTTAATTATTCTTTATATATGATATAACAATCAATTACATACTGTTTCACCATCAATATAATGATATTGTCGATTGTGAATACGTTTGGATAACTGTCTCCACGAACGCGATGATATTCATTCCCCATCGTAATCATTCTTGAGAAATTTTCATTTTAAGATTCAAAATAATGCTTATGAACATAATATAATTCTTTATATGAATCAAATACATACTATACATAACAATCATGGCTTACATAACAAATCATATGTTTGAAAAAGAATTAGTTAACATCCGAAAGGATGATACTACTAAAATATTATTAACAAAGAAATAATATAAGATCATATACGATATCATATTTATGTATATTATTTTTTTATAATTTAATAGAAATTTTTTAATTATTATACAGGTAGTTATCATACCATCTACTGAGGAAAAATAAAAGGTAAGGGTTAATTCTAAAATCTATTTACTTATCCGAGGTTGTTAATACGTAGGTATCTACTAGGACCACTTTATCATCCACATCCCTGTTTTCCTAAAAATGATATTCAAAACATTCTTAATATTTACTAGACTATTGATAAAATTCATTTATACCCTTATTTTACCATGTATGTTTTGAAAGAAATCATTCTGTTGTTTTCCAAAAAGTTACTTTATTACCTTTCTGACAAAATTAAGGAATGAATGTATTTTTTTTAATTATACGTCAGGTGCGGCTATTTTCTGCCATTATGATATGGTCGAAGCTTCCCATAGAATATTATTATAATATTTTAAAAATAAATGTTTTATTTTATAATTATATTATTTTTTAATGATTTCAAAATAGAAAAAGATGTTTCCATATTATTTTTTTTGATATCATCCATGTCAACATCATTTGATGGATTCTAAGCATGTTTGATTTTTATTTATTATGATACAAAAATTCCATATTGTACTAAAGGTTTTGTGATATGCTTGAATGTGGATGTATTTTTTTACACTATTCATGGTTTATGGACAATGTATTGACATTTCGTATTCCAGTTTTAATACGAATGTTTATGTTATGTTTAAACCTTTTCATATGAGGAATTCATTGGACTTTGTATGTGATGGGTGGAGCCCACTATAGATCTTCGATGCGTCAGTAGGTATCATTAGACAAACTAGTGTCTTGGAACAAGGCCCTGACAAAATCTAATTTTTAGTTTTGGTACAAGGCCCTGACTATGTGGTTATTAAGTCTGGCATTTTTCATTCCATAATTATAAAATTGGCTATTGATATTTCATGTGATTATTCTACTAGTATAATATCTTTGTGAATAAGTAAATTTCTTTATTTTATTTATATTAGCCATATTATGCCAAATTTTATGTGTAAAAGGCTTATGTTCTAGTCTTATACATTTCCTTAATCTTTTTTAGTTATTTATGAAATATTCCATTGTATTGTTATCCTTACTGATCATCTAGATGACGAATTTCTATGTTTTATTTTTCCTAGGATGTGAAGAATTATTTTATGGTTGACCTGCAAGGATAGGATAAGGATATAAGTGTGGTCAATGGGGATGAAATGTTGTTGATGTTTTTATTTCATGATATAATTTAAATCTTATGAATGTATCTAATACATCCAGGGCTACTAAACTGATCGTTCTCTTGGGTTTGATCCCTTGTGATCATTCCAATAATATGTAATAATGCACAAACTCTAGGTAACTTGGGTCGTGGCATTACACTTGTAAAAAGAATTGGAATTAATTTAGGAAAGTTAAAAGTATTTTGAAGTGTGATGTAAAGGGGTGTTAAGCGGTGGTATTTATAGGTAGAGGAGGGATGTTTTTTTTATTTTTTTAGATTTTTTATAATTTAGGATCAATACTGTTAATAGTGATTATTTTTATGACTAATTAATTTAAATAGTGCATGTGAATTCAAAAAAATTGATTTATACATAATTCAATACAAGGAAGTTGATACATTTCTCTTATAATGTAAAATAATCTAAATCTCAGCATTTGACTATTTCTTGGAATTCAACTACATTAAAAAACACAAGAATTCACCAAGACCATTATTAAATATTTAAAATTATAATCTGCACTCAATTTTTTGAAAATAAATGTATACATAAGAAAATATAACTTTTTATTTAAAATCTTCATTTAGTCGAAGAATATCGATTTTAATATTATTACCAGTACATGGAAAATTTGAAAAATTAATTTGGGTATCATAAAATTAATGTATAATTATAATAATAAAATATTCTTTTATGAATGTATTTTATTAAAATATATTCTCTTTTAAATCATATATTAATTATAAAATTTGAAATAAAAAATCATGTTTTATAAAATGTTTTAAAGCATAATTTATCATTTTTAAAAAAAATATTTACAAATTCCATGATATAACTATATCATATTTTAAATTATAAGTTAAATATATTTTATTTATAATTTCATATGTGAGGTTAATACTATATTTTCCCTATTTCATTTCCTATAGGTCGTAATACTATTCTAATGGTAAGGTTACAATTCCATTAGTATAGTTTATTTAATTATAAACACCTCTTATTTCATTATACATTGACATTGAGTAGTCCAGATGAACCCCGAAGGGTGACCAACAATGTAGGATCTTTACCCCATATATGTAAGATTATTGTTCAAGGGGATTCACTAGGTCTACATCACATTCGACATCCCTGATACCTCTGATCTGTTCTGGTTATTATCATAATAATAATAAAAAATATAATTTTTATCATCACTATACTATAGTAGCATTATGGAGTAGGTTTTACATATTGGTGTGATACATATAGTGTGTAACGTAGCTGTATATTATATGAATCCATCACTCATGACCATTATAGCCTAATAATTTTTTTTGGGTTATATAGAATAATTCAAGGATGTTATTCAAATAAATTATATCAATTAAATAATTTATAATTTCAAAGAATGCACATAAATCTATTCTTTAAATTACTACCCTGAGGTATGACCACACAACATCATCACCATCATCTCTACAATAATGAATAAAATTTCTATTTTCATCACTATAATGAATATAAAAATATTTTTATGATTATCATAACATCACCATCTAAGATGATAAATAGGTCAAATATCCATTTCTATTATTATCACAATAATTATTAATCATAAATATTTATCCTTTTAATATTCCAGATGAAAATGAAATATTATCCATGAACAATGTCACTTTTAATCAGTTGTATCACATGATTACAAGGTACACCATTATATTACACCCACATAGTATGAATATACACAATTTAGAATGTAATTACCTATGTTTGAGAAAATTACGAATCATGACTACAGATTCATCGATCAGTAAGGATAAAGAACATTGTCTATATCAAAAAACAAAATGAAAATTTCTTATCTTAATAAACTCATTAATAATATATATATTATCTCATTTATGAATGATTATATATACTCACCATCATTAAATAATTCAATAAATTTTAATTCATTGTTAAATCACTAATTAATTTGATATTTCTTGTTCATAATCGTGATCATGTGTCATATATAGAGCTTCAAATATATCAGAACAACCACAACTATCAACAGAATAAAAATTCCCACATTTGAAACAGAAATACACTGTTATTAGAGAATAATTCCTTATATATTTAAATAAAGTTGGATAACTACAATTTTGTGTTATAATAAAAATCAAAAAACTCCCCTAATTTTGTTATCCTATTTTATAGATGTATTTAATTATTAATTTATTATAATACCAAAAAAATATTTAAAATTACATGTATAGGATGTAAAGACCTTAATATCTTGATTAAATTTGAAAAATTAGTAAGGTAGATGATTTATATGATATTTGAAAAATGATTGAATAATATATAGTTTCCATAAGAATTGGATTAAAAAATTAAACAGCACAAATGAGAAAGCAAGAGAAGGATTCATGGAGCTATATGTCTAGGCTGAAATGCCACACATAACACTAACACAAACAACTCTATTACTGTATATTGGGATTCGTGTTGTGTATCCGATATATTTATTACATGTTTTACATTTTATTTATGATTTATAATTTCAAATATTATATATATATTTATATATTTATATAAATATATGTAATAGTAATAATAATAATAAAATAGAATCCTTAAAAAACTCTGTTCCATCACACAATTTAATGAAACCGTGTTTTAAATAAAAAAATAAAATATAAAAACTATTAATTTTATGAAATTATTCATATACCCATATTTGACTACTTCAATGTATGAATATCCCTAGTATACACTGCATTATGAAACTAGTTACCAGTATGAACGTATGATAGTCAGTAAAATCTAGAAAAAAATCATCCTCTCACATAGTATATAATCTAACCTCACACAAAAAGACATCATTTTACCCCTTTAGACTCATTCAATACAACCACCATTATAATTGCGTTGGAATCTCACATTTTTAGCCAGTGTTTTGTCGGGGTGATAGAATGAAAATAAGGGTTCTACCATGTACAATGTCCACATGATAGCTGTTTATGTGTTAGTGGAATTTCCATTTTGCCGACCACAATTAGCCACCTTTAATAAATGATAATATAATTAATACCGTATAAAAGTAAATGTAAATAATCTAATTTAAAATATATTACATTCATGGTCATTATGATAAATTATTACCATGAAAATTGAATTGAATATAGATCCTTAACAACCCTACCTAGAGTGGGATCAAAGGTATATCCATTTCCCTTTTATCTATGCGATTCGATCAAATTACAATTTACAATGTTCTATTGTCTGTGGTTCTAATTATTTATAGAAAAAATTGGCATGTTATTAGTGTGAATCATTATAAGAAATATTGTAACAAAAAATGGAATAGTGTACCTTAAAAAATTATATGTATATGGATTTTAGAAATGATTCTTAGTTTTAAATATATTTCAATTTCCCTTAAAGGGTATGTTGTACATGAGAAAATAAATTTTCAATATTTTCCTCTTGATATATAATATTAATTAATGAATATATTAAATATCAAAATTCCCTGAATATGGTCAATAATTAATCATTTTAATTCTGAATATAGGAAATGGTTTTATTATAGGACAATTTATTTTCATTTCTAACACAATATGCATCATGTTCCACCATTACACTGATCATAAGACCATTATAGTGAGATCACCCATTAAATATTATGTGAAATGCCCTGAACACTTATTGTGGGGGTTATTATCTCAATGTGAGGAGGCATTCCACTTTTTGTTTTATATTTCTTTAATTATATTTTAATTTACATATAAAAATACATGACCATAGAAAATGATTTCCTTATTATTATATTTTCCATATATAAAATTATTACATTTTTTGGATCTGAAGTTGTTTTTGATATAACCATGAATCCATTGAATAAATCATCATGGATTCATGTGAAATTTTGAGACTTATTAATTTTATTATTCATTATAAAAAATTTATTCACATTATGAAAAAGTGTAACAGGACATGATATTGTATTATATAAACTTGATTCCTAGAACATCAAAGGATAGAACCATCGACAAGGTACCACTTTTAAATACAACTTTTGATGATGATATTTAATAAATTTTAGTTATTATTCATGGGTTTATTTATTTGATGAATTTTTTTCCACCATGAGAATTCCTATAATTCAAAATAAACCACTAGTTGAAAATTATAGGAGTGAGGTCATATGTTATGTGGGTGATAACCCCTAACATTAAGATATTTTTTTATTTAAATCTAATTATATATTGAAGAAAATAGATGATTCAATATATTTATTTATCCATTCCTATATACACTCGTATAATTGAAAGTTTGGGAAAAAATAAAATATTGTAATTTTTTATAAATTGGATTATTATAAATTTTTTTTATTATGCTACCCATTATTTTTTGAAATAATTTACACATATTTAGCACAATAATTATAACTATAGGAAAAATAATATTATAAAATATTACAAATTATTATATGATCACTTCTATAAAATGGGAGTTAAATATATGAGTATAATTATTATCTTATTATTTATATCTAATAGATTATTGAAATTGTTCAAAGTAGTGAGATTCTAATTCCCCTACAATTTATGATTATCACATTGTAAAATGTTTTTTAGGGATTTGTAATTTTTATAGG
The DNA here is from genome assembly GCA_963277665.1 of Viscum album. Classification (NCBI taxonomy): domain Eukaryota; kingdom Viridiplantae; phylum Streptophyta; class Magnoliopsida; order Santalales; family Viscaceae; genus Viscum; species Viscum album. The sequence continues at coordinate 113,288,357 of OY728151.1, forward strand.
ATCGGCTGAACTATTATGATCATTATAGAGAAAGGGTAAAAATTTTAACCAAAAATTGCGTTCAATGATTCATCAGTATATTGTGATATTGAAAAAACGACAGCCTACAAATAAAAAATGAATAGACAGGACGAATATTAAATTCAAAAGGTGAAGATAATATTATACCAATGTGTGTATTTGAGTAAAATGTATTTTTTAAAATATTTTTATAATAGAATTAGGGAATATAAAATGGAATGTAAACCTCATATGAATTTCCCTATAAAAGAAAACATCCTATGTCTTTTAGTATTCTTATGGATGTAGAATAGTAATCTTATTTAGAAGTAAAATATGTAAAATCAATTTAACCAAAGTTGGTTATAATTGGATTTTTTGAATTCATAAATATGAAGATATTGTATATCCATGAAATATTTACACTGGGTTCTAAAAATTAATATAAAATGAAACCAACGATAGAATGATTCATAATTGTGAGTTTCATATAGAAGAAAAATTCTATATCTATAGTTTAGTGTTATAATTCATGAATGTTATGTGATGATTTTTATGGTTAATAATTTTTTGTGACTTATATTTTTCTCAATAATATATTCCATATTACATAATTGGTTATAAAAGATAGTAATCTAGGTTATGGTTTAACCAACCAATATATTTCTATGGTAGGTTATAGTTTCTTATCACATATTCCTGTTTTATTATTATTTTTTCTGCGGCTCTGGGAGTGGATTAGGGAAGAATGTGGCGAAAATTGACCAGCATTAAATTTTAATGTTATTATATGAAACTTTTAAATGAATGAAAAACGTTTCGTGTCTTGAATTGGTTATAGAGAAGTATTATACATCCTTCCTATAATGTTTCATGTTGTGAGCCTTGTTGGAATTCCATAAAGTCTCCTAAGATATTGTTTTGAAATATTAAATGAGTTACATTTCGTAGGACCCGTAATATTAATTATAACTAAACTATCTCATCCCTCCAACAAGATTTTAATTCTACAGGGGATTATCCAAGACAAATTTTGGCTCCCTCCAACTCATCTCATGATGAACTCAACAGTCATTATTTTTGAATAGATAATTTCAACAATTCTAACATCATCTATGACCTAGATAACTGTTTTAGCCTATGTATCATGGTTCTCATGATAAATAAATTAATTGAAGATATATTTTTGATGATGTAAAGGATTTGCAGTATCATGATATTTATGGTGTTAATTCATGGATATTGATCTTCATCATGATTGAGGTAGCAATTCCATTCCATGATGTAACACTCGTATGGAATTATAGGCCTTTATTTTCATTTAGGTGCATTTATATCCTCTAAGAGCTTGAAATGTAACCCCAATGAGAAGAAGTGAGGTCTATATCAATATAGTTTGTCCTATATAGTGGGTTCTTGAGTATTTTACCATAAAATTAATGATTATGAGAAATGTAATGGGGAGAGTGGTAGTGATTTCTGCTTGGTATTTTGGAATAAAAATTGTCATCTGGGATTCAGAAAGGATTAAATGATGTGTTAAAAAATTAATATAACATGGTAAATGATTTAGAATAACCATGTGAGATATGGTTGAGATTGAAATTGTGATAGGACTCAACAATGTGTGATATTTTCTATTCCATGATAATATGTGGGCTACACTTGAGTGATATGGTTTAGATTTACATCAAGTGTGAGGATAACCATGTGTGATATGGTTGGGTCAGTTATTGATGATTATGGATACTATGAGTGGTATATTGGGTGGGTTTAGTGTTATGTTCCTTATTTATGTGTATGGAAATATAATTGTGTTTAACTAATGGGGACATGGTTTGAATATTCCTTCTCGTACAGAGATGAAGAAGTTGGGGCAAGTGTTCATGGTAGCCTATTTAGAATTTGATGTCCTAATGGGATTTGTTTATTTTATATTTATTATCTTACATTTCACATACATTAATAACACTATTGAATTTATGTTAATGATGAATTTGTGGTGTTATATTGGGTTTATAATCACACTATAAAATGGAGTATAGATATGTAAAAACTATTTACTGTTAGTGAACAATCTAAGATAAAGGGAACTTTATTGGTCTATCAAGCCATTGGAGTAGGATTGATTATGTAGATATTAGGGCATAATTTAAGATATTTTTTTTCAAGAATAACTATTATAATTATCATTTGATTATTCCATTGATTTTCCACATGTGGGGATCCCTTTTTGAATACTTTAAATGAAAATGGTATTCCATATTGATTATCATGTGGTTATGATATTATTACTGGTTCGGTATATTTTTTGTTTTTTTCATTATCATTTTTTTGTGCTCTGGTTACTCTGATTGAAAACATTACTGAGGCTTTGTCTCCCAATCATACTATCTATTACTTCACCACTAGTGTTCTTTATCTTGTGTATAGATAGGGGTACGCAATGTTATCAGACAATTTTTCACCAACATTGTGGTTCAATTTAGAGTGTTCTGAAGAGTTTTCAGATAAACATTTCTTTTTTCTATTGTTATGATTTCAGTCGTGGTGCAATGAAAATAAAAATTATGGGATTGAGATTGGGTTGTTAATCATTTTTTTGGAAATAAATTTTGTATTAGACCTCTAGTACACCAGGTATAGGGGATTTGTTTTAATGGTTATGATATTATGATTCCATGTTATTATTATTTGTTAATGTTTTGTTTGGAATTATCTTTTTTTTCTTGGCTTGATCAGAATTACTAAATAAGTTCCAATATCTTTGATAGGAATGAAGTATCACATATCATTTACATGTTTACCTATGATTGAAATACGTTTAAATTAATTCAATATCATTAAAAATTTACTTAATTTTTTGCAAATAAATTATTATGTTTATCTAATTAAAAAATTTTGATCCTTTTAGAATTTTATTATGTATATGATATGGTGATTGGTGTAAATTAATTTTGATGTAGGTGTAACGGATGGGTAAATGATGGTTTCAGTCCTTGTGTATATGGGTTTAACCTGGATTGTGGTTATTAAGTTATTGGTTATGTGCCTATTTATTTTCATTGTTTATAAGAAATTTAGACTGTAAATAGTGTAGTTTAGTCATCATTTGTCCTCTCAGATATGTCAATGATATGATGACCCATGGATTACCCCAGGGGCTTGAGTCAATAGGGTCATGATGTGTGGAATGATCTTATTTGGAATCTGAATGTTAATAGGGGTTAAATTAATTATTCTATAGGTGTTGACCCAAAATTTTTATGCTACATAATTTTTTTTCCAAGAGTTTTCTTGTGTTTTAATATTCTTGGAGGAATAGCCTAGAGGGTCGAACAAGACAAGGTTGATTTTTTATGGGAATTTAGTTTTGTCATCCTACTTAATTACAAGGAATGAAAATACATTGGGATACACTTTATTTTTTTAAGAATTTGAAAGAAATATTCAAGCTAGTTGAGACTCCAAATGAGATTGAGGTGAACTCAGCAGTCTCCTTTCTTCAGTGAGACTTAAACATTTTTTGTTTTTTGATGGAGCAGGAAAATATGTAAGGGAGAATAATAGGGGTGTCTTAAAAGGAAATATTTTTAGGAGTTATTGCCTATGGAACTGATGTTGGATTGAGAATTTTTGTGCATTGAACTCTATGATAGAGTAATGTTGACATCCAATTACACTAATAGTTTTTTGGGCTTACTATGTTTCGATCCTCTATTATATATGAATGAGTACCCATAGGTCTGCAGATTTCAAAATAGTTTAGTATTTGAAATAATGTTCAATGTAAGTTTATTATACGTATAGTCTTACCCAACAAGTATACATAATCCTTCCACATGTGATAATGTTTTATCAAAGGATAAGTTAATAGTTTTTTTTAGTCGGATACTGAGTGGATATTATATTTTTTTATGTTCCTCACGCTAAGGATTTAAGAGGACTTTATAGGAGATACACCATGGTAGTGATAAGTAGTTAGAGAAGTAGACATATTCTATAGTCCCTTCATTGAGAGATGGTTTTTCATTGTGTTATTAGTATGGGATGACAGAATTTCCACAGAAACTATACTTTTCCACCAAGGGAGGGTCGGTACTGTTTAATGATAGAACAAATTAAATAGTTTTTATTGGGGGTGTATCAAATGATTTATAAATGGGGTTTGATACAAAAATAATCCATGATTTCTTATTCATGGGTATCTCAAATTGATTTATTGGATTCACGGAGGAGTTTTATCCTTGGTGAATGTTGGGGATTTAAATAGTAATTGTTACACACTCTATAGGGCTGAGTTAATCTAATGTTTCAAGGATACCAGAGGGAATTAATGCATATCCTTGGATGTATGTGAATAAAAATGATATTAGGCTCTAAACTATGGTAGATAGTAGCCCTAAATGATCATATGTTTCATTTTAGTTAGGACGATTCTCTTTACTACCTCATATGAAATTAGATCATCTAATTCAGTTATTTCATACCAATTAATTATTTAAATAGAGTTATTGGTCACTTTAATCCCATGTTTATTATCCATTTATACACCTCTATAGGAATATGGTGTATCGAATTTAAAAGTTCCTAGTGTAACACCTAGAGATTTTATGATAAATTTTTCGTTATTTAAATTAAATTAAATTTATTGGTTTCTTTAAATTCAACATCAATTATTTACAATTGAATACACAAAATAAAAATATTATTATTTAAAAATAATCATTATATGATTGATTTAAAATTAGTTGTATGAATTTGAATTGAAAAATTATGAATTTTATGAAAAATTATTAATTAATTTATAATAAATAGGTAATGAATTCTAAAAAATCCAATTACTGAAACATTTTTTAAAATGGGGTTTATAGTATTTCTTATGGATATTATAATTATTTTTTAATACTATTAGAAATTTTATTTTATAAAAATTATATCATTTTTAAATTAGTATACCATAATTATAATGTGGTCATACATTGGCATATTTTTGAAAAGTTTAATATTTATCTGAATAGTGAAAATATAGATTTTATAGAAAACAATATTTAACATTCAAATAATTACAAAGTATATTGTTTATTTCAATTGATCATAAAATTTAACTACTTTATATATATTAAACATAATCCAATCAATATCATTCGATTAAAAATTATTCTTTTTGTTGGTGTAATAACATAGATATATATATATCTAGATAATAGATTGGGAATTGTTTTTTAGGTTTGTTTTAGAATTAATTTCTGAAATATATATAAATTTAATATGTTAAAATTAATCATATATTTTATGTTATAATTTTAACTTTTTAATGTGGCCACATTCTTTTTTTCATACTAAATTGTGAAAATAGTAAACATTTTATAACCTCTGTTAAGGTAAAAATAGGTTTACTAGGGGTTTAACTTATATGTATGGGTATTATTTCTATATAAACAAATTTAAATCCTATTTTATGACCATATTGAGTACATATATCATTTATTATTTTCATCTAGAACTTTTTTATTAGTATTAAATTATTATATTTTAATCTTTGGAAAAATACAATGTCCATCATCTTCCTCCCTTATAATAGTATACCTCTTATCCTATCATAAATAAACTTCACGAGCTTTTTACATCCCACAAAACCATACCAAATTCATTTCTAACATAAATTTCTAGATTCTAGAGGTCTTGTTCTGACTATAAAACATTCTTTTCAAGACATATAGTGCATTAAAATAGATGTTCCTCAAAAAAAATTAACAATTAACTGAATATTTTCAATTTTACTTATTCTTATTACTCCTATAAATCCATAGAAGTGATTTTAAAATAATTAATTAATTATATTAAATACAATAAAATTTATTCATAATGATTTATTAATAAAATTCATCCTAATTTTTATAAAACAACAAATGAAATTATCACTCCTATGTATATGTTGATTTCTACATACACATAGTGAAAAGATTCACTTTTCATCTCCATAATTCTTGGTAGGTTACTACGATGGCTTTAATATTTTTATGTAATATTTAAAACATAATTATTCTTTTATAATTATGAAATCGTATCTACTTTATAACTTATGAATTCATATGAAAATGATAATGCCGCTCATCCATATGTGTGAATTACCACCTCCAGGAAGTCATATGATTAATTTTTTGTCATTGAATTATGTGAATTATAATAAAAGTGTATATGATGATTAAATATCATATTTATTTTATTATTAACATTATTCAAAATATGTATCCATGATCCTTATGAAGTACCAGGACCATTGAATTGAAGCATACAATTAAAACAGACCTATTTTCACCGAAATGATCATTTAAATAATTAAATAGTTAATAAATTTATAATTTTAAATTATAATGGAATGAAAAATTGTATATTATATATGAATATTGGTCTTCAATATAATTTAAAATATATATATTAATTATATTTTATATTTGAACATGTACGAATTAATGTGGACGTCGAGGTATTTTATTTGAGACCCAATCACATTTTAAACAGGATTATTAATGATTAAATTTCCATTTAAGAATATTATATAGATATTTTACATGAAAACACATTTACATTCTTATCCTATTTAAATTTCTATATTTTTTATGTAATAGTACAATTTTAATCTCACACTTACCTTAAATGTTTAAGAAAATGTTTCTAAAGAAAAATTAACATTATTTTATATTTAGTCATCATACTTTATCTTCCATTTCCACAATATTCAAAAAAATTGTTTGAAATTCTTTACCTATATATGAAATATTTTTAAATTTTCATTTTTATTAAATTGTATTTATTTTTAAATTTTTATAAAAAAGTATTTTTAATGATTTTTTAAATGAACTTATTTTATATTTTTTAAAATGGCGTCAAATGAATCATTTATTTTAATCAATAAGAAATGAATATATATTACCCCCATCATCAAAATTCATTTCTCTAATCATTTATTTATAGGTTTTGTTTGATTTTTTAATATAAATGTTTTTTATCAATATTATTAGTGTTTTTAGAAAAAAAATTATAAATGGAAATTGATATTTTCTCCTATTTTATATGAAATAAAATAATCATATTTTGAATGTACATTTCATACATATCAACATACTTTATGGATTTTTATTATTCACTATGATTATAGTCTTATGGAAGCATATGTTTTCCCTCTATAGATGTCTTATGATGATAATGATGATGATGATACAATTATGACTCTATTAAACACATTTCAATTCCACTGGTTAATTATGTTACGAAGAAATAATTACAAAACTTGTTTCTTTTCCATGAGTAATCTGGTAAAAAATGTTTTTTTATAATGTAGAATATATACACATTAATGTTATCTAATAGGTGGGACCATTATATCCCTCTAATTGATTTGGTTAATATTTGAAACTCATTAGATAACTATGATATACATAATCCATATTTCTTGATTAGAACACTATGTATTGTTGTCATCTTAAGTCTATAAGATGATGTGTAGACATGGTATCTTATGCATTTGTAAATGTGTGGATCTGGTTTCATGTCTATCATATTATGCAAGGAAATGACTATTTATGATTTTTTCTATTAGAAATTATTGTTTCTTATAAAAATTCAATATTCCAGGATGTAGGATTAAATATAGTTAATTTATTGTATATGATATTGTTTGGTTTTGAACATGTTTACCTATAATTATTATCATATATGACTTTCTTAGGTTTTGAAAATTTATTTATCTATATATGATATGACCCAAATTATATTAGTATGAATAAAATTTTGGGGATATTGAAAATTATTTATTAAATATATTATTTATGTGTCCTTTATGCAAATGAATTATTTTTGTAGGAAGGCATAACTTTGTTATGATTTTTATATTCCTATAAAATTATGAATTATTTATGAATTTTAATCATGGGATTAAATAGTTTATATAAACATGGATTTAACTTATTATTGAATATTTGGTTGGTAGATCGTTGGATAATAACCCTAAGGATAAGCCTTTATATAGGAAAATATTATAATATTTTGTTAAGATCAAAATTATATAACTTTCATCTCAATATATCCATTTATGGATACAAAAATTGGTTTTATAATTGTAACAATCTAGTACCCCACCCGTGCATACACACAATGCTATAATTCAAATCTAATTTTCAAAAGTGTTATAATAGATAGAGTAGTTAATAATGAATATTAATTAAAATATGATAAACTTATAGCATTAGTGATAGATTATAATGAAAAGAAATGATAAATAATAACATGTATTTGAAAATATATATGGAAATTAATAAAAATGAAATAAAATGATGTAAAAATATTTAGGAAAATATGACGTATCATTATTAATTTGATGTGGTGTCTTTATTATGTAATCGTCATATGTAAATTTCATTTTATGATTGGAGAGAAGGATGAAATTTAAAGGGGAAAAATAAAAAAAATGGCTGAAATATGTAAATGAAGTGATGAATAATGGTCTCAAAAATATATTGATGGATCGGTGGAGGAAAATGTAGAGGTGCAAGAGGAGGAATAGGTAGAGGTAGAGGTAGACTCGAAAGCCAATGCAGATGAGGAGGAGGTGGCCATTGAAAAGGATGAACATGGGGAGGGGGATTAGTAATATAACATTAAATTCTTAAAGAGTTTACTGACCACTCAGCAATGATCTATTATTGTACAGAAGACATTTCAAGATAGAAATAAGATTTCATAAAGAGAAGCATATGAAAAAATAAGATTGTATATAAATTAATATATCTCAATTTCAAAGAAAAATAACTTGTGGACTACTTATTATGAATCAACATTCTATGAACTAAACCAAAACTGAACTAAACTACAAAACTAACATAAGAAATTACTATAGTAAAGACTCTATTCCCCCAATAGTCATAATCATGTTAAATTTTAGTAAGATAAATCCACTGTAATGCATTTTTCATTAAATGACCAGCATCCGTGTTGTGGTCACTACAATATACTTCGAGCTATTATTTGAACTAATGGATCTTTGTAGGAGCCTTCATGAAATCTCCATGTTTCAAACCTTAACTGAAGGACTATTATAATCTGAAAATGGAAATAATTATATTAAGTAATTAAATGAAGATAATGATGTGTTCCATGAAGATCAAAATGGGAATTCATTGAATAATGACTTGTTAAAAGATTAACACTTCGATGGAAATATTGATACAATAGAATGTTCGGTGCATTTCATAGGATTAATTTTCACCTAGAACAAAGAAGTTGTCCATCGAATTTCCCATCATGGTGACACATATCCCATTTGTAATAAGATATTTCCACACCATTTTAGTGGAATTAAGCTACTAATAGAGTCTCCAAGTCTCCTTGGGTTTGGGTAAGATGACGTTGTTGTTAACATTATGTTCTATTTGGTTGTATGTAACATGTTTTCATTAAAGTACCTATACATATTAAAACAATTATGTGAAATGGTGTTGAATAATCAACCTATATACTAAAAAATGAAAAAAACACACCAATGTAGGTAATCTACAACAAAAACACTATATTTTAACTGGAAGTTTAACTATAATTTGAATTCAATGGATTTTCTATGATTAGGTTCTGTATGTTAACACAGGGTTATGTTTGTTTTCATGCTCTATGTTTCCACAGAAGTATATATACAGAATTAAAAAATTAATTGAAATCGTGTTAGAAAATCTGTGTATATGTTGGAAACTGATAATGAAAACACCCATACATGTAATCTATAACACCAAACACTATATTTTAATATTTATTGTACATTAATTTATCATTTGTTGAGTATGAATATATTGAATTTAAAGACACACCCATAACAATTTCTGTTCAAGGGTATATATTTCACTAGGTAATGGGAAGGATGTACGAAAATGGTAAGTCAAATGGGTAACTCTTTTTCCACCTTTGCTTTTATATCATGTATTTGATACTAATGATATAGAAACATCAGGATATATATCATTGAATTTTACTAAATTGTAAATGTAATTTTATATAATGTTGAAAAGTGAAAAATATTCATATACTTATTAAACTATGAAGTGCACGGTAACGATAAATCAAGTATCATTTAAGAATTAATCATCATTGAAGTCCTACAATAATTTTATCTACAGGATAAAATAAATAATGTGAATAATAGATATAAAATGATTCCATATAATAACTTATTTATATATGAATATCATGTGCAACTAATTATGTGTGTGATTGACTCTACAACTAGTTTTGAAAAGATTTGATTCAGGTTTCAAAAGGTTGAGAATAGAAAATCAATTAATAAAAATGATCTAAGAAATCCATTTTTAGTAATGCCTAAACTGCATATTGTATATAGACTGGACTAATCTATGAAATACAAATGGATTGATTAGTCCATTGAATGTACTATTTGAACTACAAATGTCTTTTTTAGTCCCTTCAATAGAAAAAATGCCTGTCCATTTTAATTAAATCATATTTAATGTACTAATTTTTTTTGAAATAACAAAATTACAGTTCATTTTCTTATTTAGTACTGCGTATATACATTTTTTTGGAAAGACACATGTTGTACATGTAACATCCAATATTTCCAATTATACCAACTTAAACCCATATTTTTATGTCATTTAATAAAAATCATTACTTGAAAACCTAAAATATGAAATATGATGTTTTGATACCAACCAATATTTGGTGAAATTCTACAGCATATATTGTATCTTAAAGTCCTGCACCAACTTTATCTGCAAGAAAAAATAGATAACGTGAAAAATAGATAAGTCATGATTAAATAGAAAAAATTATTTATATATGAATATCATGTGAAAATAATTATGTTTCTACTTGACACTAGTATTAGTTTTGAAAAGAATAGATTCAGGTTCCATATCTGTGAGAAAAGAAACTCCATTACTAAAAATGGATTAAAAAATTAATTTTTAGTACTCTATGAACTGCATATTGTATACAGAACTAACTACTGCTTGAACTAAAAATTGATTTGTCAGTCCATTGATAAAATTTTTTGAACTAAAAATGGATTGGTTAATCTGTTGAATAGAAAAAATGAATGTTCATTTTCTATAATTCATAATTAATGTAATGAAAATTTCTCAACAAACAAAATGAATGTTCATTTTATTATTTAGTACATCCTATTTAAAGTAACAAACTACTATGTGAACTGAATAATTTGGTGAACTTATAATGAACATGCATTGTATATAAACCATCCCAATGGTCTAACCAATCATTTTAAGGAATAATGAAACTGTTAAATGAATGTAATGAAAATGGACAAGAATTTTATTTCTCACTCATAGTGCATATCCTCTGTTGTTTAGCCCCAACCTTATTTTAGTTACACACAGACTATATTTTCATTTAGTTTTCAAACACATCCTATTCTGAAGATGAAAATTATACATCCATGCCTACCAATTATAACAACATAAACCTATATTTTTCCTTCATTTCACTAAATACAGTACTTTAAACAATGCGTGTGTATGATAGCCACCGAAATAGTGATTCTGTTATGTAAAAAGATACTTTTTTGATCTAGAAATGAAACACTAACCAGTTTTCTTGGTAAATTAAGATCATAAATAGACAAATTTATATCTTCAATTCATTCAAGATTCATTTTCTTATTGATAACCTAACTATTCAGTTTCTGCATTGAATAATTACATATTTATATAGGAGAAGAAAACTGAAAAGGATGCCAATGGATAAAAGAACTGGTCTCTAATTGATTTGGTATGAGGCTTGTGACTCCATTAGAAATAGCTATGAAATTAAATCAAATGAGGAAGAAGAACAACCTACTTTCCCAGCTTGATGACAATGTATGGATGGTTGGGAAGAACATCTCGAATGGAAAGATTAATGCCCTTATTGACCAAACCCTAAAGGATACACATGAGGCTCTCCATCACATATGTCGGGCAGGCGATGGGGGAGGTTTTATTCTCATTCCCTACCATTCGATCAAATCAGTCAGTAGGATAAATTATTTTCTAAACAGAATGACAACAGAACGTCAACTTTAACACAAATCTGCAGAACATACATTTTGTTTTCCGAACAGATTCCCCGGTAGCACCTGCAAGAACTGGAACATCTACATATAAGATTCTCATTTTTTTGGACCCAAACAACTCAATCGTTAGATCAACCATAACAAAATTATTGATTTTCTTATATAGAAAATATTCTTTATCATGTACATATTCATGATTTCAATAATGGAATCAGCTGTGTTGATAATTTCCTTTGAATATGGGATGTGATGAAATTAATCACCTAAAAGTAGTAGTTTTCCACCTGACATCCTTGTTTCAGTATATGTCAGTTTCATTTCTTCTATTAAAAATAGTAGCATCACCAGTTTCCTTACTAAACAGAAGAAATATATTCATTAATATACCAATTTTTATGTATACCAGTCGTTAACTAAAACTTGTATGTCCATATATTTGTGTAAAAGGGGCATAATTTCGAATAATTTTTCTTAGTATAATGTTCTTGCCATACAAAATCTGAAATTTCATACCCCATAATGAAATTCATTACCATTCAATAACATATATGATTTTTACCTACGATGTGAGATTGCGTTCTCTTAGTAGCATCATTTCCCACAGGGAAAGATCAACTGATCTCACAAAGAGACTTCATTTTCTCTAGAGTAGGTATAAACATTATGTCGGTCTATGGTTACTAAATCAATAGTGTTTTCCCAGCATTAAGTACATAAAACTATCTCATCAGTGGCTATACTGAATCCACTTTTCCTCCTCATCAAAGTTCCTATAACTTTTCAAGGAGGTTCTTTATTTTTTCCTCTAGCACAGTTATCTTCCATTCCTTTTCAACTGAGAGTGGAGGAGCGTGTGTGACATCAACTTCCTGAGAAAGGAATTTCCACCCATGCCAAACACTTCTATCAAGAATCTGATTAGTAGAATATTAAACAACCTGTTACATAGAGTATAAATAGAGAACATTTTTAGTGTACTACAAATTCTTACTAATAACAACTGTATGAATATAAGTTTTGAAACTAGACCATTGCCATTAATATGAATGGATGGTGTAAAATGAATCAAAGGAGACTTACCACATCTGAAATCAATCACTATTTCCATATAAAAGGCATGAGGCCAATAGCATAAACTACTAGAAAACCTGTGTTGAAGACAGCAGGAGAACTCCAAGTATACTTCTTAAAGAGGGTGGTGGAAATCATCAAAAAAATGAAAAGAAATATGAAACACGAACCTGGATGTTTGTTTATGCTTCCAAAAACAGTATGATTCGATCTTTAATAGGCATGTGAGGTGTTGTCCAACATATTTCCTACCTAGAAAACACAAAACAATATGTTATTAAATAGTAATATAACTCTAGGATCTAAAAGAAAAGATAAGGGACAGTATTTTTAGGGATTAAAAATCCAAAAAGGTGATATAATTAACCTGTCAAAAGATGGAGAGATCCTACTGGTCAACCCCAGTCCAATAACAAGTGTGGTCATCGGAGTAAGAACCACCACATCATGTTTCTCCAAATGTTTCATGGTTATAAATAAAAAAAGAATAAACATTATAATCGATTAGTTTCCTAGGGGAAACTGATTGATTTTGGAAGGATAGATAAACTAGAATGTATTAACAGTGAGAGATCAATGATTCATTAACCATGTTTCATAATTCATAATTCTTAATGCTCATAATTCAAAAATACATGCATAATATACAATGGAAAACATTATGGATATTAAATAATGATGAGGCCAAATTATGACCATATTTCAGTAATGAAAAAACATAATTCATAGTATGGAAAAGGTGATATGTAACTGATTGGAAATGATTTTCCATAAATGTTAATATAGATGATAAAATAGGTTGTGTGTTTAAAAAACAAAATATATTATGAATTATTCTGAATAGGAAAATTGTGTAAGTCTACTCATACACAAATTAATTACCTACAATGAAGAAAATAAGTTAAAAAACATAAGTAACAACATTAATATCATGTTTAGTTATAATTTATAAACATGAAAAACCTAAAAATAGAAATGAAACATAATTTTATTTAAGGAAATTGATTTAAGAAAGTTAACAACAATGAAAAAACAATTTTCAAATATTTACTAAAAATAAAGAGTCACAGTGATAGAAAATAGTGGAAAGGATTAGATAATTGATCAATAAGAAATGAAAGCACAGGAATCAGAATATTAGTTGAATCATTAGGTGAGGAGTGGGGGTGGGCATAGAGGACTATGCAATCTATTTTTTGGGTTTATTAGAACAAATACTATTATTTTTCATTGAAGGTGTCACGACACTATTAGGAGGGTGGTGGAGGAATTTATCTTTTATCTCATACATCTTACCAAAGAATATGGGACATTGTCATCTCCCATCTTGGCCATGACTTCCATGGAATTATACAAATCAATAGGTTCTTGAAATGGAGAGGGGGATGGACATGAACCATAGGCTCTAAAATATTATAATGCACTTCATGGATCACTTCACATGACATGGAAAAAGAGGACAACATTGCTGGATGAACCAGAGACACCAAGCAAGCCAGAACTTTTACTTATTGAACCTCAATGAGGGATGAAATAAGAATATTTAGTAGGCATAATAAAGGAATCACCTAAAGATATTTGTTTGGGGTGAGGGTACACATCATGAATCATTTATAGGAAGTGTGGGTGGAGGAAATTCCATGAATTCATCAAGATAACCATCCATCCAATCCATATAAGATTATGTCATTGAAAGAATGATCTTATTTGGGAGATGATAGAAGAATATGAAGTGAGGAAATATAAATTCTCAAAAAAAATCATGGTTATAAATTTTAGGAGAATAAACATTATAATCAATCAGTTTCCCAGGGGGAACTGAATGATTTTGGAAGGATAAATAAACTATAAGGTACTAAAAGTGAAAGATCAATGATAAATTATCAATGTTGCATAATTCATAATTATTAATTCTCATAATGAAAAAAAGATTCATAATGTACAATATAAAACATAACGTATATTAAATAATGTCGAGGCCAATTTATGATCATATTTCAGTAATGAAAAAATATAATGCATAGTATGGAAAACATGATAAGTAACTGATTGTAAATGATTTTTCATAAATGATAATATAGATGAAAAATTAGGCTGCATGTTAAAAAAAATATAATACATTATGGATTATTCTGTGTAGGACATTTGTGTAAGTTGACTCATACACAAATGAATTACATGAAATGAAGAAAAGAAGTTAAAAAGCATGAGTAAAAACATTAATACAATGTTTAGTTATCATTTTTTTACCCAATTAACCTAAAGAACATAAATAAAACATAATTAAATATAATTTAATTTATTAAAAAAAGGTAACAACAATAGAAAACTATTTTTAAAAATTTACCATAAATAAGGAGTTAGAGTGACAGAAAATTGAGGACAAGAGCAGATATTTGAGCAGTAAGCAAAGAAAAAACAGGAATTAGAATAACAGTTGAATAATCAGGTGAGGGGTTTTTAGATATCAAATTAGAGATGAAAATATTATAAAATGAAAAAAAACCTCAGATAATAAGTTCAGAAGTAGGATACACTAGAAAAAAATATTGTGTAAGAAAATTTAATGTTTTTGAATTTGGGAGATGTAGAAATAAGATATTGAGTTTGAAACAATAAGCGTAAAAATGTATAGGAATATATGTGATCAATATGTGAGTTCCTAGTTTCATATCATTAAAAAATCATACATACGGTTGTCAAATCAATTAATCTAAAGAAGTGGATGTAAAAAACCTATAAAAAATTAATTGCTACTTATGGATTTTATGGTATCATAATGAATTGAAGAAGATTTATACATTCATATTCCAATAACTCAAGGATGTGATAGTTTGATATTATATGTTTTAATGATGTTAAATATATAGTTTAAATAAAAACATGTGACAGTGAAAAATAACTATATTTTTGTATTATAGACAGAATGGAAGTGAACACAAAAATGAATACTTCTCAATTATAATATTTGAATATAGATAACATTCAATCAATAGTATAACCATATACCTGACTGGATTATTATTTATCATTCCTATCATCAGTGAGTCCACTATCATTGTAATCGAGTAAATTTATAAAATATAATGAAAACAACAAGAAATCAGCATGATTGAAACTGCAAAAATGGGTATTGAATCAAATAAGTTAGGCATACCTAAAATGGATCAGACATTGATGCATTGAAAAAATTCAATATCAACCATGGAATAAACTTTAGATGAATAAATACTGACCAAGAAAAAGAAATACAACCAGTAATTGGAGAATATACATTGCAAAAGAAAAACATTAATTTAGATAAAGATGAAAATTTAAAGGTTTACCGGGTGTAATATTTATGTACCTATAGGGGAGCCTTATGTAGTTTATGGAGGGAAATACCGAGTGGTAGAGGATTTGAATGAAATGTATAGAGGGGGAGGATGTATAGGTAATCCTGAGTGACAGACTCGATACTGCCGAGGGAAGCCCTGGAGGAGTTGAGGGGATCCTAAAGATGGAAGGAGATGTTGATTGGGGAATGCGGGAACCCTAACTCGACTGAAGTTGAAGCCCGAGTGGTTATAAAAACATAGTGAATTAAATATGTAGCATCGATGTGAAAGAAATCCGAACCCACAAAAAGAGCTAAATGACACCGAGAATGGATGGAATTAGCGGGGGTTGATTCGAAGGATAATTTCGAAGTTCATGCATGACAGGATTGAGTGGGTATCAATAGAGGGGAAGAGGGTAACCAGGATTTGGTTGAACACAAATACTAGGGTGTGCAGGAAGCGTAGGTCAACATGGGATGTAGTTCAAGTGAAAGGAGAAACTGAGAAAACAACATCTCGAAAAGGGAAGGAGGAGAAGAAAGGGTTTCAAGCGATTGAATATGGCAGCTACAGTGTGATGGAACCCCAGATTGAGAGGATACAACATGGAAGTTAGAGGTGAACCCTTTGGAAATTGCAAGCAGAATAGGGTTAGAGGGACAGTAATGCGGTGGACGATGAGGAAAGAAGAATTCAGGAGCAGTGGAAATTGGAAACGGGGAGAGGGAAATCGTGATGGGGAGGCCATGCTGGGGTGGGAGTGTGAGGGAGATAATGGTAGAGAAAGGGAGTGGAGTAAGGATATAGAGACTTGTATGCGTGACACATAATAAAATTAGGATATGTAGGATTATTATAATGACATGTGGTAGTGGAGAATAACTAGGATTAATATATATATATATAAGCATCTTGGTATAAAACTTCAAAAAATGATTGATCAAAGTGAATAATGAATGGGACCTTGCTACATACCTAGTTTTAGACTCCTAGGGGATATTCATAGGTTAATTAATATTTTTATTATGAACCATTATAATGGATTTTAGTAGATGATGTCCCTGAATGGACAATGTTAAACCAAAGGTGTAATAAATTGATAATAAGCGATTAATATTTAGTATATCACAAGAATTATTTTGAAGATTATATCATGGATCACTATGAATGTTTTATCTTTATTATTACAATGTACCTTTATTTGCATACAATTAAATGATCTAGGAGGAATTGTATGATCAATGAATGTAACAGTCAATATAAAATCAATCCTAACAAAAACCCTTATAGGAAAGGAGTTGATATGTAATATTTTGGGAATATTCTCACTCAAATCTCTCAAGGTATCAGTGGAAAAGAAGATCATATTGAACATCCAAATACACCATAGTGGGAGAAAATTTTCATTGAATATTATTTTTTCAATAAAATCTACCCTATTTAATTGGTCTTTACGATCCCCTAGTTATCAATAATAGTTAAAATAAATATAATATAGTTTTTTATGTAATGATCTTACCATTATAATGTTGTCATAATAGTTTATCTCTATGAATGTGAAGTTGATCAATGGTGGAAACCTATAAACAATATTCGTCAAGAAGATGCAATAAAATCTAATTAATGGGATTAGTTTTAGATAATATTCCTCAATAATTACTTTTCCCATACTCTTTAGCCTAAAATGGATAGGGGCATTCAAGATTTGATGTATAAGTATTATAAATCCATCATTACCGAAATTGAAAAAATTACAAAAAAAATGAGATATGCTTCTAGTTTTATCATCAATAACAAAATAAATATTTATTAATTCTTTCATGCAATTAAATCCTATTTTTGAATAGAACAATCCACCGAGAACATTGTAGGCTACTAATAAACTCTTTAATTGGAAATCAATTTTTAAATGGACGTTGGAAACCCTCATGTATCTATTGATACAAAAATGATTGTGGAGATTCATGGAATAGAAAATGGTATTTCATATCAATGGAAGAATAATTATCGACATCATACAAGATAAAATTATTGGAATCAATCCTCAATTTATGTCTGGAAAAGAATAATAATGTGATTAAATTTTGGGAGGGTGAACTATTAGGAAAAAGAACATTGATGTGACATGAATAGGATAATATATACAACGAATTTAGAAAATGCTTAAGAATATACACTACCAAAACATAATTTAATTAAATGAATATATTTTTGGAATGATAAGACTAAATATCCAAATAAAATGGAAAATGAGGTTAAAAAAACTCAAATAACCCTATATGTCTAAGGATAAAAAGAAATATCATGTTAATGTGAATGTCGAAGTGGGTTATGAGATTGATGTAGTTAACACTACCCATATCATCTACTATAGAAATACAAATGTTTTTATTCAATATATTTTAAAACATTATATAAAGCTAATTTCATAAGGTTATCACGTTACCACATTAATTGTTATAATATATAATAGTAGTGAAAACATTTAATGGTACAATGAAAACATATCATGTTTATATCACCACTCTAATAGATGTGTCTGGAAATATTATTCTTAAAAATATTATGATTCTCCCTCTACTTGAATTTGACTTTATTTTGGACATGGAATGAAATTATTTATATATATCCCATATCAATGTTTGAGGAAGTAAAATATGATATTCCAAATCAACATATGATATTTATTTTTTGTGAGGATGAATATGAGATTCCAATAGATGTTACTTCAATTACATGGTTATTACTACTAATTTAAAAATTATATTTATCTCAAATGCTTACAGGAATATAAAAATTGAAGATATTACTATTATTTTGGATTATAAATATTCATTTCCAAATGTATTTACTATTTTTCTAGAAATTACAAAATTATGTTTTCAAAAGGAATATAACATTGTGATACACATTTTATTTTTATTAATACGAAAAATTTATTAAGGAATTATTTTATATATTATAAATAACCAAAAAAGATTATAATCAATAACATAAATCCTTTTCCCATTATTGATGATCTATTTTATCAATTTTTAAGAGCCCAAAATTTATCCAAGACTTATCATTATTCTTGATATCATTGACCGTGAATCAATATGGTGTATATTCCTAAAACGTTTATCTATACTATCTATATGCACATTGAATTTATAATGAAGTCATTTTGGCATACTAAATCAATTTTTATCAACATAGATTTAATGAATATACCCTCTAGGAATTACATTGATAATTTATCAGTAGTCTTATTATATGAATTTTATATACATTATAATAGAATGGACCATCATTAAGAATAATTTAGTATCACATAATGACCTATAAGAAATATAATTTTTATAATAAATTTATAAATGCTTAATTTTTTGAACAAAAAGTCTAATTATTTTTTCATATAATTTCAAGTGCTAGTATATTACTGGATAATTCAAATGATAGATGTTACTGTAAAATTTCTTCAACCAAGAAATTTCATACAATATCCATGGTTTTCATTTTATGATAGGATACTATAGATTCTTCTTGAGAAATTTCCCATCGCTATAAAATACACTAATCAAGTTGACGATAAAGGGGACGATGTTAGTGTGGATCAACGAATGTGAGCAGAATATCAATGAGCTAAAAAAATCTGGTTCAAAATAATATTCCCACACTATCATATATTATAGAAAGGTTTTTTTATCAATAGTGATTTCTAAAATATGGGACAGGTTTGCATCATGATGAAAAATTCTACTGTGTCAGATTATGCTTCAGTATAGTTCCCAATTCAAGAGAAAAATTTCCTGGAAAAATAATTTAAATAAGAAAAAAACTTTTTTCAGAAAAATAATACATGAATTATCATTGTGGTGAAATATATGATATATGTACATGTCATGATGTATTTAAGTATATATTTACTCTAAAAGAGTTGAATATTCACTATATGAGAATGTAGAAATTCATTAAAATATTTTATTGGATAATACACTATCACTCTGGTAAGTGGAACAAGGATGATGATGATCTATGTTAAAATGAACATGCTTGTTCATCCATGATAAATTTGTTAATTATGACTTGATAAATGTTTCGGATATTATGAAATTAATACCAAGGGGAATTAACTTGGAAAATAAAACAAAAAAAAATTATGGATATTATAAATAAGATGTTTATAAAATTAGTCCTTGAAAACACTAAAACATTTTGGTTATGGGGTTTGTAACTTATATTATACATTTTAAAGTCATCTAAAATGATAAATTATTTATTTATTTAGTGATTGGTTCTCCCATTTCATATTTTTACATAGTGGTTTAGGGCTACACACATCTGTGGGATTATCTAATTTTAATGAAAAATTGCGGTACTATTTTTAGCATAGATTTATTAACATTATTTTGAGATCACATGAGTTCAGTATTGGAGTTGTGTAAATTTTTCATCCCATAAGGGAGAGTAGTGAATTTATAATAGTGAATGAAATATAACGGCATGTAGTTATTGGTTGGACCTCATACAAATTGGGTCAGTTACAATACATTGTTGGGTATAGTTCTTGAGGAATACCATGTGAATGTTCTATCCATTCACCCAGATATGTTATATTATTGGTAGGATGTTTTTTTAGATTATTTAATAAGACTCCCTAATAAAATTTATATTTATTTTTTAATTGAATTCATCTAAAGTGCATAATGTTTATTAATTACATCAAATGGGATGTGACCATCTTAGTTTGGAGAACATAAGGACTAACACGAGACTTGGAGTTTTAGGAGTTCATTCACATGATTAATAATCCTTAGGTTTAAGTTTTCTTATTCCCAAAATAAATCAATTATATCCTTTTACAGTTCACCAATTCATAGAAGCTGAATCAGGTCATAGTGAAAAATATGTACCCACTAATAATGGATGAGTATTTTTTTTTCATATAGTTGAGGAGAAAAGGATGGTTCTATGTGAATTACCATTCAAAAGGCCAACATAAATAGAATATTAGAGATATTGATATTCTCATTGAGGAATTTAGGAGTAGGTAAAGGTAATATAAGTATATATTAATAACATTGAGTCTGGTGAATGATCATGTGGTCTTCATGGCTCTTGTGAACCATGTTTTTAACCATTATACTATCTTCATTATTGTGAAATTTGTTGATCAACTAGTTGTTAAAAAAGAGGAATCATGATGTCATTTTGAGTAAGATCTGTGAATATCATATTTAGGGCTACATCATGAATTGATATTTTAGATCTAACAGATATGCTTACTTAGGAACTTGAATTCTAAGGTGGGGGATCTCTATAGATTTATAGAAGGTGTCAGAAGTTATGTTTTGGGTGGATAATGTATATGTGTTGGATGTTTTGGGTTTTTAATGTGTGATAAATATTATAGGTAGTTCATATATGACTTATCACACATAGAATCACTTATGAAAAGGCTTTTTGAAAAGGGATTCATCTTTATGTTGATAAATCAATGCACGAAGGCCTTCTAATAGTTATTTTAGATGTTGATGTCTATATAAATTTTGATTTAACCAGGCCTATTAATTGGTTATAATGTCTAAGCTAATTATTGGGAAATTGTTTTGAGTATTTTTCTAATTAAGGGAGACTAGGTAGTCACTTATGTGCCTCATAGGTTATGACCCAATAAGAAGAACTGGTATACTCAAGACTAGAAATTGAATATGATGGATAATGCTTTGATGTGTCAAAATAATCATCTCTTTGGTGATAGATTTTTGATCTATTTAAACTAAAAAAGACAGGGATATATCTTCTCATAGTGGTATTTGAATCTACAATAGAAATTCTATGTTGAGTATAGATATAAATTCAATTTTGAGATGGAATACACTCTGAGGAAGGATTGAATTATCATAAATTATCATTGTATGAATTCATAGGAACCAGGGACACAAACATTATAGGAATAGTGTAATTTAATAATCATTATAGAATATTTTAAAGTTGTCTTATCTGAGGATCGAAGGGTAGTAACATGTTCTATAATAATCATTAAATCTCCATTAGTTGATATTGTAATGGCTCTTATATAGTCAAATTTAGAATTTATAATGATACAAGATTGGTTGATGGTAGAAAATCCTATTCCAGTGTAGTCATTATATAGAGAACAATGTGAATTATGTATATAGTTGGGTTATGATTCCCAAAACCACTAGATATTAGTTTATAAGAGACTATCTTGATTTATAGTGGTATATATATTTGTGATAAGCCAGAATGTATCACGATATAAAACTTCTATTTTGTTGTTTGTGTATGAATAAAAGGCTATGTGGTTATTCACTCCTTTCATTAACTAGTAGATAAAAACAATTGATAAATGATTATAGAGATAGTTTATTAATCTAATTTGATTGATAATATATATTTGGGATGAGGTGATGATTAATGTTTTTATTATGTTAATTAATATCATAAGGATTTTATATACATTTTGGTTATGGATGATTGCATTGTTAAATTTAAACACATATTTAAAATGAGGGTTACTCAATGTTATAATGTGATGGGTAAAATTTATGATAAATAACTAATGATATTGCACGATGTGAATCTGATTATCATCTCGGATCAGGTTAAAATTTTCATATTGCGGTCTTGGAAAGTCTTGAAGGAGCCATTAGGATCAAAATTCAATCTAAGTGTAACAAATCACTTCTTGGTAGATATGGAGTCATAGTAGAAAATATTAATCCTAAAAGATATGATTTGAGAATGTGTGACTCACATTGGTATGTCATGGAATGATCAAATGAATTTGGATGACATTTTATACTACAATATACTAGGATACGATTTAGATGAATAAATTTGAGGATCTTTATGGTTGGCAATGTCATTAAACATTGTATATGATTTTGGAGGGTGAGTTGGAAGTGATTGGGATGAGCCTAGTTCAATAGATATTTTAATATGGTGTAGTTAAATCATAAAAGGTTGGATACCTTGTAGAGAAGGAATCGTTCATATATATATATCAGTTGTGATGTCATATAGAGTTCATCATGAGATACCATGTGTTCTTATTCATCTAACATTTTTTGAGACATTGGAATTGTATATAGAAGGGGAAACTAATATCAAACAATATTGGCCCATTTTAGATTATGGAATGTGTTGGGATAATATCCTAATAATTGGTTGTTCCTCCATTAATTCATCATATTCATGATATATTTAACCTATCATAGTTATAAAAATATGAGATAAATACTAAACATATGATTAATAGTCGTAATGATATGTAAATGGTAGATTATTTAATGAAGTGATATAGAATGTAGATCATGGTCAAATTTGATAAAGTGTATTAAAGGAACATATTTCCTCTTATTTGGTTTTCTGAAAACATATACGTATCCATGGGAGACTTGGGAGTGGGATTCAGATATATAGGAAAAGTAGAAACATTTTTTCTAAAGAGACACCTAGAAATTCTTATTGCTGTTGAAAATAATTTTAAAATGGATTTTAAAATACCCCTCATATTTCCAAGATGTGTTAGAGTTTAATTACATCTAATAATGTGTATTTTATATTGTCTTATTTGGGTTAGTCTCAGTGAGTGTCTCCTAGGTGCGTTTGAATAAAAAAAGACCATCTTAATTATGAAATATTTATAAAAGTGGGTTTCCATTTTTTATCATATTTAACATGACATGAATGACTTGTTCCCTACATACATGCACCCTACCAAAATAATTTTTTGGTATGAACCACATGCTCACATCATTTCAACCTCATGGGTGGTTTTTAAATGTTATGCGAGTTACATTCCATGAGGCCCTTATTTGAGTTCTTCCTCACCTCCCTTAAAACTCTCATTGAATTTTCCAATATAGAGGAATCTCCTTGGAAATTTTGTCCCCATTATCCTCATCAAGTGACGGGTTCATATTTCATTTATTGAGGAATAATTGTTTCATAATGTACAATCTATTCTATACACTCTCTTACTAATTATTTAGTCACTTTTTTATTCTCTAGATGTGTAATTTGACTTAGCTGATGTTGTGTTTGATTTTAGGAGTATTGTGTGAAATTTTTTTATTAGGTGGAGACACTTTTCAATGAACCATTGTCACAGTTTATATAGAATGTTCATACCATGCTATGACACAATAATGAAATTATATTCATTAATATTCATGTCTTTACATTAATAGCCTATGAGACATATTATTTTAGTCCTAGTGTGACCAAAATACATATGTATCAATTTATATGGTTCATTAAAGGGGTATTTTTAATTTAGTACCAAGAAACCATTATGTTGTTCAGATTTTGACACTCAAGAGGGGGAGTAGGTAAATTGTGTTCCTATAAAAGTTTCTATCTAAAATTATTCTTAAGAAATCATTTAAAGTTATGAAATTTTAAAAAAAATAGTCTATTTAATCAGAATAGTAGATTTATAAAAGTGTTTTTTTATTCAAAAGAGTTATCAAACATTGATTATTTCATAGTTAAAACAATATAAATTATTATATTATCTTTTGAAATTGGTTTACAAAAAAATTATAATATAAACACTATCTACGATTAACTTTCAAAATAATGTTATCTTTTCTGAAATATTAAATGGAACAAATAAAACAAAACAAGAAATGAAACTATATAAGTAAATAAGAGGGTCTGTCTCAATTTGATATCTAATCCTCTCCACTTGGTGATCACCATCCACTGAGTAGTTTACATTAAATAAACTTGATCCAAAACCTGGATTTTGGTAACAAAAGTATTCAAAATGTCTATGTCACTAGACCTATTACATAGTTTTTATGAGAGTGTAAAATAGACAGACAAACAACATAGGGACCTCTTAAATTTTTTATTCGTGGTAATGCAAAGAGAATAATATGAGTATGTGAATATATATTTGTATATTCCAGTTTATCACATGATTTAGTATCTGTTTTAAAAACAGAGTCACACACTACTCAAAATGTATAAATAATCTACATTGGTAGAGAAAAAAGATAATAAGAGTTTAGAATGATCTATTTGATTTTCTATGAATATTTTGGACTCCTTCAAAATGATATAAGAGAAGTTGGTCTAGGATTCTTGAAATAGATATAAAAACAGAGAATCGTGGTTTCTTCTTTGATCTTTTCCTAGAAGGATAAAAGTTTCCTCGAAGTGTTCATTTCTTCTATGTTGTGATAGTAGAGATTTGTGTAATTTTTGGTTCTTAGAAGTGTCTTCGTATATGCCTAATAGGCAACTGTTATATTTTTCTATAAGGTGCATGAAAATCTCTGTGTGTTTCTTCTAGGGAACTTCTTTTTCACACACTTTATCTTTTTGATTGATATATTCTCTTTATACATACAAGAAACATGTTCTTTGGTACCTCATTCATGTCTTTGAAAATGTCTACAAAATACAGTAAAGTTCATTAATATTATATAGTAGGACTAAGTTTCATAAATACAACTATTTTAATTAATATTGAATTTAAGATATATCATCAGTGGATCAGTCTATCAGTAGTTCATACTATCATAAAACATGACTTTCGGTAGTTCTGGCATTGGTAGGTCAGGCTTCGGTATGTCAGATTTATAGTAGGTTTGGCATCAGTAGGTAAAGCGTCAGTAGGTCAGCCATCATTAGGTCATACATCTATAGTTCATCATGTCGGTAGGTTATACTTAACCATTAACTATAATTTTGTTTTACAATGTAAACACTATCACTAGAGGTTAAACTTATAATAGAGCATTATTAAACACAATGTGTTTTAGGAAATCATAATTATCATAGTTAGGCATGATTTGTGAGAAATGGAACAATATGAGGCCATATATATCCACCTTTTTTATCATATTTGATAATGAGATTATATTCAACAACAATTGAAGTGATGTAAAATGAATAGAGAAAAACACTACATAACATATTACACATATTACTTATTAAGTGAGAATTATCAATTAATTGGTGCCCATTAACCTTCAAGATTAATCTTTAGCTCCCCGTGAGAGGGATTCCATGTTATTTATACCCCTTTTTTGATTATCAAAATACATAAATTAAATGAGAGGGTATCTCATTAATCAAGTATTATAATGGATAACCGAAGTTGAACAAAAAAAATCAGTACATCAAATCCCTATAAAAACAATCCAATAACTTCTTCATAGAATCATCTACCTTCACTTTTCACTTATTAGAGTTAGTGGGATTATGGATAAAAGAAGTTGGGATATAATTAGTAGTTCTCGAAGGGACATAACCAATAGTGAGTGAAGGAAGTGGTACTTTTTCAAAAATAGAAGGAGATAAGCTTGGGCTTGATGATGAATGGGGTCATGTTTTCTCATGAATGACTGGTCTGATCTAACTCCAATCCTGTGAAGGGTTCTTGGTTACAGGAGACATAATGTTATAAGGAGACACTCCAAGCAAGATGGGATCATCCACTAGATGAACAATATATGTTCTATGATGGTTTATAAATGGATTGATCAAATTAATGAAATCCTTGATGTCCTCACCTCCATATTCTATAGCCTTTTCAAATTCATATTGCTTTTACATGAATTAATCAGCATTAGGAGTAAACTCTTTTAACTATTGAACATGTCCATTGAAAGCCTTTCTCCCGAGAGGCTGCCTCAAAATATCCACTAAATACATGAAGTTATTGGTATGATTTTTATTCGTTTAAAACCTCTTGAAATAGATATATACATTTTTGTTAATTTCCTCAAGAGAAATGGTAGAAACATTAGTGAAAAAACTAACCATGTTTTAAATATGATCAAAATTCATCATAATCTTGGAAACACTCTCCTTCTACATGCCACCCATAATGGCCTATAGCTCTTCTCTAATCACTATTCTACTATATAAACATCTAGAGTGTGAGAAATAAGAGTAGTAGGTATTGTTTCACCATGCAATATATCTTTGGTGTGTTAGCTTAACTAGTTCGTATCAATAACATGACTCTAATATAGACTAAATGTAGGAGTACAAGCCACCCCATCTTTTTCAAAAGATTTCAAAATTCCCATATCAATTGTTGGAGGAGGACGTGAGTAATCCTTATAAGATTCAAAATAGGTGTCTCTAAGAGCTTTAAAATCTCTATCCAAAGATTCATTATATTATTTTTCAACTTGTTAATGTTCAATTCAAGAGAATCTAGTTGATTTATCAATTTTTTATATTTTTGGTCACAACTTCTTCATCAAAAACTCTCAAACCAGGATTAACCAGAGATAAGATACTCTCAATAATTAACTTAGAATATCTTTCACCAATTCTGGAAACTGGAGAAGGTGTCTGTGAGGAGGTTGATCTCACTACACCCAATATCTCATCTCTAAAATCATTAAAATCATCCTTGATTACATACTCAATTGGCTCGAAAGCATAAATAAGAACATGAGTATGAGTAGATCTTCTATCCTCTATATCAAGATAGTCTAATCCAAGGGTTATATACCATCGATATCTTCTCCATACATGTATTATTAGATTATCTAAAGGGGAGAGCATAGAAATCAGGGCTCATTTAGCTGATCTATCCCCCTAAAATGATGGATTCTTCCATGAATACACTAACTCCCTCACTATAGTTACTGGAAAATCCTTCTTAGTAAAACCTTTATCTTCTTCATTAAGAATAATAGGAGGATCCATTTCATTATCAACATCTACTTTTGGAATTTCATGAGGGATAGGCATATTGTGGGATCTCCCTTCATATTACCATTCTCAATATCCTTATGGGATTCCAAAACATATTCAACATGAGAATGATGAGCTACATGTAGTGTGAAAAATGGTTCTGGTTCTACTAAAGCTGTTCCAACAGGTTCTACATCATTACCTTGATCATCTTTTGGAAGATTTGATTCAATGTCTGGACCATCAGTCCCATCATCTTCCAATTCATTTCCATATTCCCTTCCACCTTCATTATATTTCTTATAATTTTCTTATACTAACCCATCATCCCCAGATTCTACAACTACATCCTCAGGCTCTTCAACTTCTTCCTCAGCTTCCACAACTTCTACCTCAACTTCTTCCTTACACACACTTCCTTCTTATTATCCAGATTCTTCTTCGCTATTTAATCAACATTCAGAATCACCATCTTCATAATATTAAGTCAATTTATTGTCTTTCTCTGGTAAAATTAGTTTTTTTGGATGTAGAGGTTTTGTTGGGATGACAGATCCATAGGTCACCCGCTGTGGGCTATCAACAATTTTAGGATCACTTCTAGCATCTATCGGAGATTGAGCACTATGAATTTCTTGAGCCACCTCATCAAAATTGAGACGAACCTCACTAGGTCCAAGACCAGGGTCTCCCGTGTACCTTTGTATAAAAGGATAATAAAAAATATTAAGGAATTAATATATTTTATCACTATCCTCAATCCACATTTTCTGCTATGGGTTACAATTAATCCTCATCCTACTGTATATTACTTTATTTAAGAAGAATCGATCACAAACTAAAATGATTTCTTCAATTTCACATACAAAAAAATTGTCCCACAATATAGCGGGGAGAATAATTGGTTAAAACTAGGATTTTGTCTTTTAGAAAGGCTTGATCATCTCACTAATATGAACAATTATGAATTTTCACAAATTTACATTGTGACATTTATTTAATAGGAACAGAATATAAAAAATTCTGAAACATTTGAGATAAAAACTCTCCTTTCTTGGGACACATTTTTTTGGGTGAATTTATTAATCAACTTTCTCTCACCATCCAACATAGTTTCAATTTGTCTCATGTGTTTTCCATTTTATGATAACATATATAGAGTATCCTCATAGCTGAAAAAATTTCTTGTGGGAGGTGCACTCCCTGGAGGATCATCACATATACCTTCATAAGGTATCTTTAGGCAATCATCCCAAAGATTAGATGAGAAAGACATTATTCCACCTATTTTTGAGAATATCCAGAACTCGTCAACTATTTATTGTGGAAAATAATCATTGAGGTAGAACTCGTGCAATATTCTTGGATATTACGGTCTATTATTGTTGGGGAATCACACCAACCAGCATTGTTCTTACAATAATTTCAGTAGAAGGGACTTATTGGAGAACAGCCATTCCGAATGCACTTCCTTCTCAGGGGCCAAAATATGGTTCGCATGTTATGGACGAACATGTTTATTCTTTGTCTTAGATTGACTATATTCCACTCGTGGATTCTTGGTTTGATTTGACTCATCCTTTGATCCTTGAAGGATGATCTTGACATGAGGCCTTAGAGGTTCAAAGGGATTGGTTTGAGAGAGAAATGTATTATCTCAGGAGAGAAAGGTTCAAGGGTTAGATATCAAGAGTAATAGAGTGCATAGAGTGAGTAGAGAATTTTTATTAACCCTTAATTACATCATTTATGGATTTAAAATAAAAAATTACTAAATGCAGGTTAAATTGAAGTGAAATATCATCATTTCAAATTCTAGTTAGAGAATAAAAAATAATGAAATTAATATTGGTTGTTGAGACACATCAGTGAGTCACGTCAATGATATATCATCGGTTAGTTATGATGGTCATACATCATCGGTGAGTCATGTTAGTGAGACCTCATTTGTGAGTCACTTCCATGAGACAACACAATTGAGCCCTAAAAAATTGATCATTCCCAACTCATGAATGATGTAACTCATCCTCTCATAATTTAAAGTCTTAGTTAAAATATTCTCATGCTGATTTTCTATTCAAAAAAATTAAAGATTTATATCACCTTATTTATAATGATTTATAAAAAATGATGCATTACATCAATTAGTTTTTTTTCAAGAGTGAGAAACTAGTTTCTTTAAAATTTTAATAACACTTCTATTGTCATAGTTTTTAGGGACATGTCTAAACTGATATCCATAATCTAATAGAGTTTGTTTCATCAACACTATTTCAGCACCAAAACTACCTACAACTATGTTTTCTTCTTCTATAGTATATAATGCAACCAAAGTTTTATTTTTGCTACACCATGATAATAGAGACATTCCCAAAAAGTGACATGTTCATGAGGTTCATTTTCTTTCTAACTTGAAACCACCAAAATCAGCATCAAAATTACAAACTAAATAAAAAGGTTGTCCTCTAGAATAGAATAATCATAAGTTGGTTGTATACTTGAGGTATTTGAAAATTATTTTAATAGAAATTAAATGTGATTATTTAGTTTTTTCTTGAAAGCATGCATACATACACACTCTACACATAATATCAGGCTGGCTAGAAGTTAGGTAGAGAAGACTACTAATCATACCTGTGTAATTGGTTTGATTAAAAAGTTTTTTATTTTCATCATGATCTATGTTATAGTTGGTACTCATTGGAGTATCAATAATTTTAGTGTTATAAAAGTCAAAATATTTCAAAACAAATTTAGTATACATACTTTTATTTGAAATAATATCTTCAATATTTTGATACATTTGAAATCCTAAAATGAATTTATGTTCTCCCATTAAAATCATTTCAGATTCATTTTGAATCATTTTTTAAAAATGAAGACAAAAATTATGTTTCGAAGATAGAAATATTATATCATCAACATATATTTGAACTACAAATACATCTTTATAAATTATTTTTATAAATAGATTCGGATCAACAATTCCTTTTTTTAACCTACAAAATAAGATAATTTTTGAGCCTAGCATAAAAATAGCTTGGAGACAATTTTCATCCATACAACGCTTTATTTAAATTCAAAACATGATTTGGAAAATGAAGAGTTGTGATGCTGGAGGGTTGTTAAACAAAAAAATTCCCAATTATATATCAATTTAGGAATTCAATTTTAAAATCCATTTGATATATTTTAAAATTGAGATGTTCTGCATATGCTAATAAAATTATAAAGGCTTCATGTCTGAAAACCGTTGAATTTTTTTATTCTTATACAATTACTTCTACTTAAATATATCCTTATGTAAATAGTATCACCTTATTTCTCACTGTTATACCAGCATCATCAACATTTTTTTTGAAATACCCATTTAGTGCTTATAGTCAAGATGCCTTTGTAACTACAAAAAAAACTTTCCAAAATTTATTTCATTCAATATAATTCAATTATTCAAGCATATCCCTTAAAAAAAATTAATCCTTGATAGCTACATTAATATTATTATATTCAAGCTGTGACAATAAAGGCTTGATGTTTAACCTATTTTCATAGATAATCTCTAGTATGTGTTGCCTTATCTAAGTCTCCAGGTACAATATCTATGTGTTGGTTCATAAGAGTTAAAACATATCTTGAAAAATATGGGTAAGTTATTTTAGGTTCTTCTATAGGTTAATGTTCAGTATGACCAAAGTCTTAAAATTTTTGACAAATAGGGGATTTTTAGCTTTCTAAAAAGTGAGGTTTTATTTTTTTTCATTTATTTAAATATTATACATCTCATCCTCAATGTTTTATAAGGAGTTTTTAGGTTCATATTGATTTGTTTCATCAAATTTTATATCTACATATTCCTCCACACAACTAGTTCTTTTATTATAGACCATATAGGCTTTTATAGAGGTTGAATAACCAAGGAATTCTACTTCATTACTTTTGGAGGAAAACATGACATGATTATCTTCCTTATTTAGTATAAATACTTTTCACCCAAATAATTTAAAGTAATTTACCTTTAGATTCTTATTGATTCATAGTTTATAGAGAGTTTTATTATAAATAATTCTAATTAGAACACTATTAATTATTTATCATGATGTATTCATATCTTCTACCCAAAAGTAAATAGGTAAGTCATTCTCATAGAGCATAGTTCAAGATATATTTTTTTAATTTTATTCTTTCTTTATACGACTCCATTCTGTTGGGGTGTTCTAGTAGAAAAGAAGTTATAACTATCTCTATTATCTATAAAAAGGATTCAAAATCATGATTCTCTAATTGATGAACATGGTATGTTTTTATGAATTTAATTGTAATAACACTTAGTTTCTCTATAGTAGTAGAATACTTGGTGAAGTATGAATAGGATTCACTCTTGCATGCTAATAATAATGTACAAGTATACCTCAAAAATTCATATACTAGAATATAGACATAATTATTAAAATTTAAACTAGAAACTGTTGAATATACATACAAATCCATGTGAACCTACTCAACAGGTAGATAAGTTGAAAATTCTTTCTTTGGTTTGAATGTTATTTTATGCTCTTTTCCTATTTGACAAGGATTATAGACTTTTTCATTTGGATGCTCATGTTTATGTAGATCCTTGAAACAACTGTAACCAGTTAGCATTATAAGGTAGTGAATATTTTAGTGGCCTAATCTATTATAGCAGAGTAAAGTCTCTTTGTTGAATGTACTCCATCCAAAAAAATTTCAGATGCTAAAGAATCTGAATTTATTGTATAAACATTCTCATTTAGAAAAGCAAAAACTACTGAATAATTTTTATAATTAATAATATTTATATCATAATTTTCAATGTTAACATGAAAAAAATCATGACATAATTATGAAATATTATTATTATTATACTTAATACCATCAACAAAAAGAACATTATAAATTAAAATTGATTTAGTAAAACAAATTTGGCCAATGACAATTATTTGTTTTTATTCATTGTCACCAATAGTGACATGACCAATATCAATCATGGTATGTTTCTTGAATCATGAGTATTACACTTTCATGTGTATTTAAAACCCACTCTCTATGTGTCGTATTCTTCTACAAGAGATCTTCAGAAAAATTTCCTACAAAAATTGATCAAACATGAAAATATTTTTCTATCAATACTTGCTTGTTTCTAGTATCAATATTAATCACCATATTGGAAATCCAAATTTCAGTCATGTGTTTCCTATAAGAGACGTGTAAATTGTTGTAAAAATAAACTTTAGTTAGTCCAAATAAAGTAGAATTTGTATAGGTATTCCCAAGGTTGGAGCTTGCAGTATATTTTCCATTTTTTGGACACAAAAGATAATTTTCTAGATTTTCATACAAAATTGTTTTTAACAATATTTCTTTTTCAAATTTAGTGACCACTACCGGTAACATATTTATGAGGAACCCATTTTCATAGAATTTGAACTAATGTATCAATAACATTTGTGAACTAATCGAAATATTTTATTAATTTCATGTAATACACTTTAATTTATTGTTCTCATGATGTTGTTAATCATTATTTTCCTTTTAAATAGTATGTTTATATTCAATAGAAATATTGAGGGCATGTTTTTTATGGGATATTTATAAAAATAATTATATTAATAACATGTGTCCTCAATAATTTTACAATATTCAATCATTTCATAATTTTTCATATTTTCAGAATTAGATTCATCTGCATAATAATAACAATTATGTACATGATATTCTCTGGTAACCATAGATGTGTTTATCAGGAAACACATATTAGGTTTATCATCCTTATAATAATGTTAATATTCATATTCACACATCCTTTACATGTCCAATTATCTTACATTCCTAATACCTATCCCATTAGTAATTTCATTTTTCGTCCTATACTTTTTCCAATTTCCATTTTTGTAATATTTTCCATTGTAGATAGGTTTTCAAAATAACTTATTTCTATTGTAAAACTAATTGAATATCATGGCCAAATAAGTTATCTCCTCATCTCTTTCACTTGCTGATTCGTTGTAATTGAAACATTCAACACAAGATTTATCTTCCTATTTTTGTTTAGTGGATGTGATTTTTAATGATGAAAAGTTTCTATTTGGTTCATCATCTTCTTCACTGTTGAACTTTATCTCTTCCTCATAAATCATTATTTTACCTATCATCTCCTTTACAAGAAGAGTGTTTCTAACAACCTGATATTTTATGAGTAAAATTCACTTTCTTTTAATTAATTATTGAAAACACATGCCATTTTTGGTTATTATTATTATTATTGGGTTTAAATAATAGTTATGTATCATTATATTTGATAATATATTTATTGAATAGTGATCACACAACATATATAAATTTTTGTTTTTTAAAAAGAATCTTTTCGACACAGAATAAGGAGAGGATGGACTCATCCAATATACTCAGACAATACAAAGCTCATTTGTCAGATCTCGGAATGGAGGTAGCATCACTGGGATTTGATTTTGACCAAGCCCAGGCTAAGAATCAACACGTTAATCTTGAATAGAATCACCTACGAGAGAAGTTGAAGTTAATAGAGATTACCACTGGGGTGATGTTATCAGAGCCACCCCCAGAGTATGTCACCATCTCACACCTTTCCCATAGGTCATATGATGGGTTTATAAGGGGTTATTTAATAAGGCATTAGTTAATTATTGTGTAATATCTTTTTATAAATAAAATTCTCATTCCATCAATTCATTTATATGAATAGTCTTTCTATGAAAATGTTGAATTTGATAAAGTGATTTTTTAGGTAAAAATTTAATTTTGATAAATATATAAATTATCATATAAAAATATGGTTTTTATTAATAATATAAAAAAAATTATTATAAATTATTATTATATCATTTAATTATCTTTAAATTAATATATAATAATTATTATAAATAAGATAAAACAGAAAGTGTATTTTTAAATTATTTATTTTATGGAATTAATTATCTTTTTAAATAATTAATTTTTTAAAATTTATTATTATCAAATTGTTTCTATGAGTAATAAATTCCTATAATATTTTTATGCTGTCAAATGTAATTTTTATTATAGTATGAGAGAAGTGTTTGTCAAAAATCTTGAATTTTCAATAAATGACAGTTTCCATATTAAAATTTAAATTCAGATATTTATGAAATTATTTAGGTAAAATATATATTATTTTTTTAATCTGGATGTCAAAATTATCAAACAGTGATTTTTTCATAATTTTCTAAGATAGTCAAATTTCAGGTAAAAATAAAATATCGTATAAATAAAAATATGTGTTTTATGACTTCAAAATGACCCCAAAATGATGTAATAAATAATATAATGGTTGTTATTGGCCCAATATATGTTTTACGATTAAAATAATGTAATTTTAGATTTATTTTATCTATTTTACAATCCCTTAGATAATTATCCAATGTGAAAAATATATTATATGATTTTAAATTCATTTTGTTGATGGTGTGACTCTCCTCCACATAAGACATGATAATATTTTATTATATTTGGACATTGGCGTTATAAAATAATTTTTTAAACTCCACTTTGCCAAAACCTAGGGGAATAAACCATGTGAAGGTTTGTGGTTTTGAATAAGTAATTATATAGATTCTAAAACCTCCTCCAATGGCCCGAAGGCCCACATTTTTTATTGATTTTTGATAATCCACCTTTCAAGGGATGAGGTGGAACCCTACAATGCCCGTAGGAGAAAGATTACATGCTCGTAGGACTTATAGGGATTTATTGCCCGTAGTCACAAACATTACATACGACTGAGGCTAACTACTTGGAACTGCTCCTTCCCAGCATCTTCATCGTGAAACCAGCTCTCCACCTTCGCATGGCTGTTCGGCTAGGCATTACTGTGCATGCACAGGCTTGTCCTGATGGCTGGTGCCATACCCTCTCATTCTTGCAATCCGTTTAGCTTCTTCTGTGGTGAAAGCTCCTTGCTCATCTTCCTTGTATAGCTTGTTCCTTGTAAGTTTGTTGTCTGGTTTGTATCTGCACAAAGGTGGCCCAAAGGCCTTGAAGTGGCCCAAAGGCCCAACTGACCTGAAGGCATGGGTGCCCGAAGGCCTATGAAGGACCCAGGTACCAAATCGGAGGCCCAAACGCCCAAACGGGGGCATATTCCCGGCTGCTACAGTGCCAAATAGTGTCAGTCACATTTCCCGCTACAGTACTGCACAGTTCATGCTACAGTACTGCTACAGTACCCCATCAATTTTGCCTCTACTTGGACTTGATCCTTGGTTTCTTGGATGCACAAACAAAGACCTTTCCAACCGGTCTAAGGCTCATGTGCTAGATTCCAAAACCTATGTTTGTGAAATATTAATGAATTCCTCTCTCATTTCGTATATAAACCCACCCATGCTCCCACATTTATTAACTCAAAATCATCTTATAACATCCCTAATCTTCCCTTCTCTCTATATAATCCTTCCAAGGTTTCCCAATCTCTCAATAATCCCCCCTTCATGATCTTTAATTCACACACTCAGATAAGGGACCTTCCACCCCCCTCTTTTATCAAGCATTCTTTTCATGTTATGTTTTTTAATTTTTTTATTACTATGTTGGGATACGTTATTAAATATTTTAATTACATACTATATTTTTTATTAATGAATATATACACTTCCACTATAATTTATCCCTCTTATGAACCCATAAGTAAACATGTTACCGTGCAAAATTGCCATAAGGGATTCCTTCATTTCTCATTTTCATCCTTCTTTCTTTATGTTGTAATACCATTTTATATTCAATTAAAAATGTTTTAGTATGATTTTCAACCTCCCCCATACTTCCCTTATTATTTTTTAATTATGATATCCCACTTTCTCTGTTATTAATGCCTTTCGTGTACCCCCATAACCATGCCGAACTTCTGTTAGGGATTTCTCTATTCTTATTTCCATTTAAGTATTTCTCTAAAATTATGCATTTAAATTCCATTTCATATGTTGGGATATTATTTAACATGACCCTCATACTTCCTATTTCATCTATAAATTATTAGAGACCCATTTAAATATCTTCATCCCAACATATGAATTTATATATAACGATGTAAAGCTGCTAAAATGGCGCCGCGTTTTTTCAAGCCAAAATCATCATGTAGTGAATACCGTACCGATTTCTCTATCAAGGTTATTCAACTTTATGAAAATATATCTATTTATTAATACATAAATGTATGTATTATATATTCCTAAATAATTTAATAACTTTTGATGTTGAAATATTTAATGTTATATAATCTATGTGGCTCACTTCTGCATGAAATGAAATGTTTATAAAAGGATTCCCCTTATAGTTGTCCAATGCATTGGGTAATGTTTAGTATCATGATACTTCATATGAAATTAGGGTTTAATAACACTAATACATGTGAAATTATATTTTACGCAATATAATTCATGGGTAATGGGGGTTTACTCATGCTAAACCATTTGCAATGAGCCTTGGCTCAAGCTAATATCATGTTGTACGTTGTTTCCACATTTCCATTTAATGTTAATCATGTTATATCATGCCTTTATGGTCATGTTTTCTTATGATCCATTTATATTACTACTTCCTAACATGTATTTTATTCTTCATGTTATGACATGTTTACTCCCTTTTGGGCTTTATAGCTCACCCTTTTCTAATGTATTTCCTCAGTTAATCCCAAGAAATGAAAAGTTAGGATTAATGTTGTGGTTGTGTCAAAGTAGTTTTCAATAATGATATTGTATTTAATGTTTTAATATGTATTTTAATGTTTCTAATTTCGTAATAAACTATACCTCTTGATCTTTCATGTTATCTTAAGTACATTTATATTTAATAAATCATGTTTAAGCGTGTAATAAATAGCAGTGCTGTTATAGTTGGTATTAGAGGATAAGCATATTTATTTTTGGGATTTGGATTATAAAACCCTAGTAAAACCCTTAACGGTAAGACTAGATAGAATAAAAACATCCTTAAGTTATTTTTTTATATAGTATGTGGTTTATCTAGAAAATAAATCTATGTCTGGATACAAAAAAGTAAAGGTGGTTCCGGAAAAGATGTACTTAGGGGTAAATCCTAAAAACACTACTTTGTTCTATGCTCCAATAAAAAGTAATGCATGACAGCTATCCTTTATGAAATCCTAGAGGATATGATTTGATAAATTAATAAGCTTAGTATTAAGCATTTTTAATGGAATTATAAAATATCATAAGAATATACATTAGAAAATAGATCATGGATAACATATATTGAAGCATATTAATTCATAAGTTAATGAAATAATTGTAATTTATAATATATAACTTTTTCCATTGGATTCACCTATATTTTCTTAATAAAAATTCCACAAAATTTCATTTTATTATATTCAATGGCCAATAATAGGAGTAATCAGGCTAACAACCGATGTGAAGATCAATGTGATGACTGTTCTAATGAGATGCCCAATCTGGGGGAGACAGATTCACAAAATTTATCATTATACTCTTTATGTTAAATATAGTTTTGAATAGAATCATGGGTCAAGAATAATGTTCAACTCCCCCTATGAATTAACATGCCACAATCGAGAGATTAATGAGGCAAAGTCCTCCAAATTTCAATGGATCATCTAATCCCTCAATCACCGAACAATGGAACAACTCAACTGAGAATATCATTTCCATTCTTCAATGTTCTGAATAAGAGAAGTTTCTTACAGCTTCTTATCATATGTATGGTGAAACTGATCAATAGTGGACATTGATAGAAAAATATGAAGCATGAGGAAGTGATCAAATATTTATAATGAAATTATTTCCAGAAAATGTTTTTTGATAAATATTTTCCCTGCACCCTCTCGCTTAAGATGGAAATGGACATCCTTGACCTCAAGAAAAAAATGATGAATCCATCAGAGCGTTCAATTAAAACATCACAAGGCTTTCAAAATATTCCCCCGACATTATCATTTACTCCAAATTCAAGTTTGATCACTTCTTCGGTGTTATAAAACCTAGCCTACATAAAGACGTAGTGATCCATGACTTTGATAGCCATGAGGAAATTGTTTGTTGTGCCCTCACAGTCCAAATGGAGTTTCTAGAATCTCATGTGTATCATGGGGAAAATAATAGAGAAGTAAACTATAATTATGGTTCTCTGATGGATAAATATGATGGTTCTATGAAATTCCAACATCCCTAGAAATTACCTTAAGGGGGAAAGTAAATTCTTTATGTTTCTAGGAGAAGAGATTATTACCATTAATTGCTGACAAGAAAAACCCGTTTATGTGACAGGGGACAGGAAGGCTCCATTCGACACTCAACGCATTATTCATTACTACAATTTCAATGAACCTGGAAACAATGAAAACCAGTTCCCTAATCCAAGGGTTTTCAGAGGCCACCAACAACCCTCAAGGCTGCAAGGATGAGTTTTTTCATCACAACTACTGAAGTTAATCCCAAAAATGAAGTGGTAAGAGGTATGCTAGTTATTCATTCAAATATAGAGATTGTAATTTTGGATTCTAATTCTATGCATTCTTTGATATGCTGAATGTTTAGTAGAAAAATTCAAACACCACCACAAATCACTGAATTATAGATATCACTGAGAATGAAAAATGGGGAAATTATTTCATCTTATGAATATAATTCCTCCCCTTACTCATTTTGTTGATTTAACTTCATGTGGTATCTATTCATACTATATCTAGTGTAATTTAATTCAATTCATGGAATGGGTTGACTTTCCCTATAGAGAGACACCATAAATATCCATGAGAGGGAAATCACATTCCATATGGAAAATCGACCTGAAATTATATACAAGTGTATGGAGGAGGATGGATCTTATTTAGAACCATCATCTACAACATGAATATTACTGCCCAATAAGAATGGGTATCTCTATCAGATGATTGAATCTATAGAAGGAACCATCCTATAATACATCCCTATCATGAGGGAATTCGCTGATGTGTTTCCTAAGGAATTTCCTAGACTTCCACCTATAGAAGATGTTGAATTCTCGATTGATTTTAATCTGGGGTCCTTGACAATATCCAAGACTCAGTATAGAAGGGATATTTTGGAGCATGAGTAGATAAAGAAACAACTATAGAAGAATCAAGAAAATGGTTTTATAAGCCCAACTGATTCACCATGGTGTTCACTAGTCTACATCATCAAGAAGTAGGATGGGTCATTGTACCTTGGGATTGATTATCATTAGCTCAACAAAATCATGATAAAGAACTAGTATCATTTTCCACTAATTGATGAGTTGTTTGATCAGTAACATGGAGCACAATAATTCTACATGGTGGATCTTCAGTTAAGATATTAATATTTAAGGGTGAGTAAGGAGGATATGCCCAAGACTACTTTTCGTACAAGTTTCGGCACTATGAATTATTAGTAAGAATTTTTGGACTCTCTAATGATGAAAAAATATTCATGGACTTGATGCATAGAGTCATTAGATTTTAACAAGAAAAAATAGTGGTATCCATTATAGAAAATATTCTAATTTACTCTAAATCCAAAAAGGATCACAAGAGGAATTTAAGAACTGTACAAGAGACCATGCGAATTGAGAATATCTATGCAAAGTACAGTAAGTGTGAGTTATGGTTGATGGAAGTCTCAATCTTGGGGAATATTATCATAAGAAATGGGATATCTATGGATCCCTCTAGGAAATATTCAATTGACTGATGGCTGAGGCCAACATCTATGATGGATATCAATACCTTCCATGGGTTAGCTGGATATTATCACCGATTTGTGGGAAATTTCTCAAGATTTTCAAGCACTCTTACAGAGCTAACTCGAAAAGAGACCATGTTTTCTTGTAATGATGAATTATAAGAGAGATTTAAGGAGATGCAAAAGAGTCTTATCATTTTTCCCAATCTCACACTACCCACAAGTGGAGGAATTTACGTGGTATTCCTTTATGATTCAAAGAATCTCCTAGGTAGTCTATTGATGAAAATCGAAAAAGTCCTTGACTATGATTAATGGAAACTAATAGTTATTGAGTAGAACAATCCAACACATGATCTAGAGTTGGATGTAGTAATCTTCACATTTAAAATTTGGCGACATTAATTATATTGGGAGAAGTTTGGAATATATATGGATAAAATAAGTATCATGTATATATTCACACAAAAATAGTTGAATATGTTCCAATTAATATGGTTAGAGATCATCAAGCATTATGAATACTCAATCCATTGCCATGCTGGGAAAGGGAACAAGGTGGAAATTTCTCTAAGTAGAAAGGACCCAAAGATTCTATCATTGATGAGAATTGAAAAAGAACTAATCATCCTATTTTTGATTAAGGTAGGCATGAGAATCATAAAGAAGGTGATATCATCAATCCTTTCACTAATGATTTTTCAACCCTCTCTTTTAGAAAGGGTAAAGGATGCTCAAAAGGATGACATAAGAATTCAAAATAATGTAAAAACTATAAGAAAAAGGAAATCCTAGATGTTCATTGTTAATGAAGAAGAAATTGTGATATTTGGATCAAGACAATGGGTTCCAACAACTTTAGAGTTAATGAATGAACTTTTGGATGATGAAGATAGTATTAATTTATCCACTCATCCAAGAAACAAAAATATGTATCGGGATCTCTGAGATCATTACTAGTGGTATAACATGAAGAAGAAGATTGGTGAGTATTCATAAACATTACTAGTATATTATAATGTGAAGGATGAGAGGAAGAAGTATAAAGGGATTATGTAACCATTACCAATACCAACATGGAAAATGGAAAACATCACTATAGACTTTGTCATCGTACTTCCATAGACATCTAAAGAAAAAAATGCTATCTAGTTTGTTGTGGATCATCTTACAAAGACTACACACTTCATTTCAATTTGGGATGATTTATCATTGGATCAAGTAGAACATATATAAATCAATGATATGGTATGGCTGTATGGTTTACCATTGTTGACCGTATCCGATCTAGATCCACAAGTAACCTAAATGTTCTAGAGGATTATCTATCATTCCCTTAATATAGAGCTAAACATCAGTATGAATTATCATTCTCAAACTAATGGCCAATATAAACTATATATCTAAATACTTGAGGACATATTTAGAGCTTTCTCAATCTACTTCAAACGAGAATGGGACCAATAACTTTATTTGGTGGGGTTCTCTTAGAAAACTAGTTTCCACTCAAGCATCTAGATGGCTCATTATGAATACTTTCATGGGAAGAGGTACATAACACCAGCATGTTGGGATGAAGTTGGGGAAAATCTAATAGGTCCAAAAATGTTTGATGAAATTCTGTAGATGGTTAAGACCGTCCTATAGCACATTAAAGATGCTTAGAGTTGACGAAAGAGATATGCTGATATTCGTTGACGGGACATAGAGTTTTAGGTAGGATATAAGGTTTTCCTCTACATATCACTATAGAATAGATTTATGAGCTTTGAGAATAAGGGAAAACTTATCCTAATGTACATTGGCCCTTTTGAGATCCTATGGGTGAAGTTCAAGATAATAGTGATTACCACCCTAGTGATGTTATCCGAGCTTCCACAAGAGTCTATCACTATCACACACCTTAGCATTAGAACTTATGCAGTTGTTATAAGGGGATATGTAATAAGGCATTAATTTCATACTGTGTAATCCATTTTTATAAAGAAATGACTTATTACATCAATTGATTTATTATAATATACTTTCTTAAAGAAATAAATTTGATAAATTTATTTTATGGGTAAAAATAGTACCTTTGATAAATATATGAATTATCACATAAATATAATGTTTTTATTAATATAGTTATAAATACAATTCATATAAATTATGACTATATTAGTTCATTATATGTCAATTATTATGTAATCAGTTCAATATGTGTTACATTTTTTATACGATAAAATAGAATGTTTTACATTAAAAAGTTTATTTTAAAGAATTAATGAATTTTTGAAATAATTAAATTTTTAATAAAAATTATTATCAAATTAGTTTTATGAATAATAAAGCAGCATATACTTTTTATATGGTCAAATGTAATTTTTATTATGGTATGAGAACTATTTTTTCCCACACCCGTGAATTTTTAATAAATATTAATTTACATATTAAAAAGTAAAATACAAATATTTTTTGAATAAGGATGTCAAAATTATCCGGTGGTAATTTTTTTATAATTTCATGAGATATTATAATTTTTGGTTAAAAATTAAATACCATATTAAAAATATGTGTTTTATGACATCATAAATATTCCAAAATGATGTAATAAATACTATAATGGTTATTCCTAGACCAATATATGTTTTAAAATTAAAATAATTTAATTTTAGATATATTTTTATTATTTTATAATGCATTAGTGAATACTCTAATGTCTATAATCTATTTTAAGATTTTAAATTAATATCTAGGAGGGTGTGACTCATATCCACATAAGCTAGGATAATATTTTAATATGATTGGTCATTGGAATTATAAATTAATTTTTTCCCACTAAAAATTGGAGAATATCATTGGAAAAAATCGTGGGATTGGTTGTGATTTTGAATATTTAATTATATATAATTTAAAACCTATGTTTGTGAAATAATAAAAAATTCTTCCTCTTATTTCAAATATAAACCCACCAAGTTCCAACTTCTCTTTACTCAAAATTATTAGAGGACATCTATAATTTTTCCTCCTATATCCATAATCCTCTTAAGGTTCCCCAAGCTCTCATGAATCCCCTCTTCAGGCTCATGAATTCACACACTCAAGTTAGAGATCTTCCTCCATCCTCTTTTCTCAAGTATTATATTC
The DNA here is from genome assembly GCA_963277665.1 of Viscum album. NCBI lineage: Eukaryota > Viridiplantae > Streptophyta > Magnoliopsida > Santalales > Viscaceae > Viscum > Viscum album. The sequence goes on from OY728151.1 coordinate 113,332,363, forward strand.
ATGTTATGTCTTTTAATTTCATTTATTACAATGTTGGGATATGTTATTAAATATCATACTTACTTTCTATTTGATGTATAAATGATGATATACCCTTTAAATCTCATTTATTCCTCTTATGAACCCTTATGTACACCTATTACCATGATAAATTTCTGTTAGAGATTCCTTCCTTTGTTTTTTTATCCATGTTTCTATATGATGTAAAATAATTTTAAATTTAATTAAAAATAGTGTTGAATGATTTATCACCTCACCCATATTTCCCAATATACATTTCAATGAAGATATTCAACTTTCTATATCATTAATGCCTTCTATGTACACACGTAACCATGCAGAAATTCTCTAAGGGATTTTTCCCTTATAATTTCCATTCATTTATTTCTCCCATATAATGCATCTAAATTCAATTTAATATGTTAGGATATTATTTTCCATGATCCCCTACAATCTATTTCAGCTATAAATTATGAGAGACCTATTTATCTCTCATTAACCCAACTTATATGTTTCCATATGATGACGTTATACTGCCGAAATTGCACTGCATTTTTTCATGCCAGAATCATTGTGTAATGAATACAATACCGATTTCTTTTTCAAGGTTATTCGCCATTATGCACAAATAAATACTTAATGGTACATACATGCATATATTCTACATTCATTAAATATGGAATAACATAATATGTTGAATGATTAAATATATTATGATCCATGTTCCTAACTTATGCATGAAATGAAATGTTTATAAAGGGTGTTCCCTTATAGTGCTCCAATGCATTGAGTAATGTTTGGTATCATGTTATGACATGTGAAATGGGTGTTTAATCATGTGAATATATGTTATATTATGGTTTAATAATGAAAATTCATGTGCAATGAGGTTTTAATCAAGATAATCTATGAGCAATAAGTCTTGTCTCTTACTAATATCATGTTTTATGTTGTCATCACAATTCCATGTAATTTTAGCCATGATACCTAATTAATTTATGGTAATTTTTCTCATATGATCCATTGATATGCCTATTTCATAACATGTAATATATTTTTATGTTTATGCCTTGTTTACTCCCTTACTAGCCTTTATATAGAACCCTTTTCTTATGTATATCCTAACGTTATTCCATGGAATGCTAAGTATGAAAGAATTTTGTGGTCATGTCAAATAATTTTTAAATAAACTTGTTGTATTTCATGTTTTTAGTTGTTATGTGATGTTCCTAATTTCCCAACACACGAGACCACTCAATCCTCGATGTTGTCTTAAGTACATGTTTATGTAATAAATCATTTTTAAGTGTGTAATAAAGATAAGGGTTTTTTTTGGTGTTGATATCACAAGATTCCCTAATTGACACTAAGTCTCCTCTCTGCCTTTCTAATAATCATATGAGAATTCCCAATATTTTTTATTTGGATATGACTATATTTGAAAGAGATACCATTGTATTTACTATCCCATTTAACCAGAGAAACATGTTAGAAATATGTTCATCAAAATTCATATTAAAGTTATCATTTTTAATATTATATGTATTGAGCCTCATTTCATTGCAATTAGTGATTCCTTCGTGTGAAATAACAAATGTATCCCAAATTTCATGTTCTTTTTTTTCATGAACATATTGTATTAAATTATTCATCCCCAAAATATAATTTTAAGGCATTCATATCTTTCATATATTATTTTAGGCTGCCATAGTAGAACCTTCCCAAGTGTTCTTAGAAGTAACAGGGATATTACATTCATTTATAGTTTAAGATGAAATTTCTAAACACATACTTTTAATATGAATTTTTATTTTACTTTTCTACTGATCATAATTTGTTCTATTAAAATAGGGACATTTATTTGTATAAGAAAATTCCAATATATAATCCATATTAAAATAGTATTTAAATTTTTTAAAGAAATAAAAATTTACAACCATTTGAAATTTAGGGATCCTTAAATAAAAACTAAAATCACATTTGAAAAATATTTTTTTGGAATTATTTTATAACTAATTTGATACCAAATTATTGTTGGAGTAGGACACTCAAGAGGGTGGGGGTAACTTGAGTTCTTATAATTATTTCCTTCCGAAAATCTGGATTAAAAATAATTTATTGCTTCCCAATTTAAAAACACATTCTAGTTAAACAAATTAGAAGATATATAAAAAACTTTTGTTCAAAGGATTTCTTAAAGATTGATTAGTTATTCATTAAAACAATATAAATTATTATCATAAATTTTGAAATCAGTTTACTATTACAAATTCTAATATAAACTGTATCTTAGAGTAACTATCAAAGTAAAGTTGTGTTTTTTGAAATATTAACATGAATAGAGAAAACCGAACATTAAATCACACAATAAAAGTAGACAAGAGATTCAATATCAATCCAAAACCATTCATATCCACATGGTGATCACATGCCACCAAGCAGTTTATATTAAATAAATATGATTGAAACCATGGATCTAGGTAACAATATTATACAAACATTCTAGGCCACTAGACCTATTATATTGTTTTCATGGGAATGTTAAAAAAATAGAAAGTTATGCAGGGAATTATTCCATTAATATTTGTGGGGATGTAAAAAGAAAAATATGAATTTGTGATTATACCTTTGTATCACCCAATTTAGCACATGATTCATTATGTGTTTCAAAAATAGAGACAGACACTGGTTGAAATGTAAAAAAAGTTCCCAACAAGAGAAAAAAGACAAGAAGAATTTAGAATTCTCTATGTGATGTTTTATGAAGCTTATGAACTCCTTTAGAATGATATAAGAGGAGTTGGAGTCACCATCGAGGAATACTCTGCAAAATAGAGAGTCATGGTTTCATATATGTTCTATTATGAGTGAGTGAATATATTCCTTGAAGTGTTCTTGTATTCTATGTTGTCACTGTTACGATTTGTTGAATTTTTGGTTCTTAGTAGTCTCTTCTTGTATTCATCAAAGTTTTTCCTTATATTTTCCCTATGTTTCACAAAAGGAACTATGTGTTTCGTCTAGGTCAATTTTTTTTCACACACTTTATCTTTTTTATCATGGTATTCTTTTTATAAAGGCTTGAAGCATGTTATTTGATAACTCATACATTGTACTAGTCTATGAAAATGTGTACAAAACACAAAAAATGTCATCAATATAATATAAAGTACTATGTTTTATAAATATGACCATTATAATTAATTTTGAATTTTAGACAGATCATTAGTGAGATAGTCTATAAGCAGGCCAGACTATCGGTATCACAAAATATTTGTAGGTTAGGTGTCGGTTAGTCACGTATTGGTAGTTCAGGGATTTGTTGGTTAAGTTTTCTGTAGGTCAAGTTATCTGTAGGTCATGTGTTGGTAGGAAATGCGTTAGTAGTTCACATTGTCGGTAGGTCATTCTTAACCAAATATGTAATGTTGTTCTATAAGGTAAACCCCTACACTAGAGGTTATGATTTTAATTGAACATGAATAAAAACAATGTGTTTTATGAAATAATAATTATCATAGTTAAGAATGATTTGTGATAATTATATTTAGAGGAGGAAAACACATTGAACGTGATACTAATATAGGGGAAAATAGTAGGTATATCTGCATGGGTATTTACGTTAGGAAAGTGTCATTTGGTCTTGGGAAAGTCTAGAATGAGGTTGTATGATGATCTATATTTTTATAAAATAATGTGGGATAACCATATGTGATATTTATGTTCTTTTAATAGGTATATAGTTCATCCATTACTAACATTATTGAATACATGATTATATATTTTTTCTTCCTATGTAATTTGGATTTGATTAACATGTAATTAAACGATGTCCATGAGTGGGATGGTTAGGTCATGTAGTGTTAATGATAATTTTTTTGAGTAATATTTTGAGATGGTTTATGGTTGTGAGAGTTTCCCTTGAGATAGAAAAGAGTTAAATTATTATACCTATGGTGACATGGCATGAATATTCCTTTCATAATGGAGTTGAAGTAGATAGGTCAAGGGTATTTGGTAGTATTAATAGAACAAGATTACCTGGTGGTTTGAGTGTTTATTTATGTATTTATTTTCACTAATCACATAAACATTTTTAATACTTGTTAACATATATTAAGGATGTGTTGGATGTTTTTTATTGTGTTTATTCTCAAAACCAAAAAAGTAATCTCAATGAATGTATTGTAAATATGGCCAAGGATCTATCTTACATAGGGTCCAAGAATTTGGATATTGATCTCATGGACTAATATTGAATAAGTTGATATTACAATAGACATTAGGATATTTTGTTTCCATTCCCATTTTTTCTTTTTAAATTTTGGTTATTTTTATACATTGATTAACTGCATGTGGGGGTCCATTTTTGTTTATTTATATATCCTTGGTATACCATATTGAAATAGAATTTTTTTGATGTTATTATCATTTCGTTATCTAATATATTTTTATTATTCATCATCTTTTCTTGTTATATGTGCTTAATTTGATAGAAATATATTACCGAGGAAATAGTATCCCTATGTTGTCACACAAGCACCCACCGCTATTCAACATGAACCAATCAATAATTCATCTCATCAGGATTCAAATTAACTACTCATAATTATTGTATTTATGATTACTTTAATTCCTTAATTTCAAGATCACATATCATACCTTATGTTCATATTAAAGAAAATATATCTATATACTAAGGGGGTTTAATTTTATTTAGATTATTTACAATATATTATTAAGTATTTTAAAAAATTCATTATATGAGAGTATTTTTCTAAACAAATAACCTATTTTTTGTTACTTTTATAAGTTATTTAGTGTTTTTTTATTTAATATTTAGAATTCTAGAATGAGAATGTTTTCACATTAATGTATTTTTTTCAGAGAATTCAACTTTATATTGAATATTAGAAATTGATATCCTAAAATCACATTTAATTTAATATATTATAATGATTATGATTATCATATATCTAATATTTAATGCTTTTGGATTTTTTTAAAAAAATGAATATTTCAGTACATTATCATGTTTATAGTGAATCTATTATTCTTTTATAATCATAGTGTCCTAATACCATTCACACAATATCGTTACCTAGAAATAATTCATTAAATATTATTGGGATAAATGTACATCATCTTATATTTAGTAGACCCCAATTGGGATCATGACTTATTTTGAGTTTCACCATGTCCATAGTTTTCAATCAAATTATGCTATAAGAAAATGACTTATTTTATCTGGATAAAGTAACTTTCAGTGTATGTAATATTTTATAAATACTAATCCTATTATGGGTACCACAATGTGTGGATAATAATCGTGGTCCAATAAGTTACTAATTTATGTTATAAATTCATGATTGGAGCCATATATATCAGTAATAATATAGTAGTGAAAATTTGATAAAAATGGTAATTAAATGTAACCATGAGAGGCTAATAATTAAGATAAAAATAATTACATAGAATCGCATGGAAATAAATGTTTTCTCTATGTGACAACATAAATGTTCTAGTCACACACAAACTAATGTGTTATGAAATATTAATGATTTTTACTGTATTTACTATAAAAAATATTTAGTTTTATATAAAATTAAATTTTTGTAGAAAATATGTGTAGGGGAAAATATAATTTACTACTACTTTCTATTTTAATTAATTAACTTAATCGATAAAAATGTGTTAAAATAGGAAATGTGACTTTCTGACATGACTAAATCACTATGTTCGGACCTATTCACTAGGATGGTAGTGAAGATAGAGTTGCCCCTATTATTCTAGAAAATATAGGCCATGTGTTTTTTTATTAAAACCATGTGTACATGTAATATATCATGGGAAGAGTAAAAATTTTCATTCTATGTTTAATAGAGAAACAATCCCCAAGTTAACACCAACATAATAATAATAATAATAATAATAATTAATAATCCCAAAAATGAAATATTTTATTCATGAAATGTAATATGAAAAAAATATCAACATGAAATAAAATATAAGGAGAATATCATAAAGAAACAACTCAAATCTATACGAATAATTGCATTAATGGGAATTATTTTCAATTATATTCACTGAATCAATCTTGATGATCTATAAAATAATATCTAAAATAAAGGGATGGAGCACAAGCATAGTCCATATGTTATTACCTAGAAACTGTCTTGTTGATATGAAAAAAGCATAGAAATATCGTAATGAATGAGAAAGAAAACCAACCCATTCCATATACCGTGACAATTATAACCCATATATCTAAGGTTTACTCTCAAAATCTATTTATGGATATAATAGAGTAAGAATGAAATTATATAAATAAGGAACATGCACCCACTTCTCTACTCATCAGTTCTCTATCACATGCCTAGAATAAACATACATTAAATACTATATATATCCATATCAACATAACAAACCCAAATTAAGTATATCATAGAAACATACCACATCAAAATAATAGAGCTGCATGCCACATGAAAATACCAAAGCCACATCCACATTTTAATAGAACTCAATCGCACCAAAACCATATAATCACTACCAAACAACTTGAATAGGTTTAAAAATGAAGATCTTATGTGTTGGAAGGACCATCCATTAATATCAATAACATCATGGATGTTTTGAATCACAATATACCCAAAACCTCTTATAGGTATTAGTTTGGTTACATGACTACAGTGGTGGTATGTATGAAACAATAATTTATAAATAATATATATATATAAATATATAGAATAAAATGATCCAATCATAGATCCACATCAAATCCAATCTCTTAAATAGAAATAACCCTTCATTATACCATCTCTACAACATAATCGAAGAAAATTCATTTCCACCTCTAAACATAAAACATGTCAGAACTATAACCATAAAATTTATCACAATCGATTTTTAATTCCATATTATACATTTAATTACAAAAGCAATTCTATTAAATTTAATAATTCATACATATTTCCATTTCACATTAACCTCTATGAATATAATATATATTTTAGAACCAATATATTATTACCACATAATATTTATTCACCTTAAAATAAATATATTATACATTTTATTTGCAGCATCTTCTATTCCCAATCATATTATTGAACCCTTTCATTAGCTCATCACTACCTAGATCCTTAGACAACTACAATGCCTTAACCAAATTATCGATATATATTTTTAAAAATAATTTATCAGATTCAAAAAATTTGTCTCCAACACATCAAAAACCCACAACAAAACCTCTCACACAGACCAAAATAATCCTACAACAAAACTTTATCAATTCATTAGATATATAATTTAATTTTTTAATTAATTAATTATAAAAACATAATTTAATGCTACACATAACTAATTCAATCAACCAAAAACATTATTCTACATCTTCGTAATGTTTACAATTAATATATTATAAAAAACGAACAATATATTTCAGAAAATTAATAATCAATTTAATCAAGATATGCTGCTTACAAAAATAATCATGAAATAAAAATAAATAATAATAATAATGATGAAAATTAATAATTAATTTTTCCCATGTTAATTAGAATTAAATACGTGTCATCACTCTGAAATCATTAATAAATATATAGAAAACAGTACTATGTTATAAATATACCACATCAACATGAAAAATATGAGACAATTTAAGTCCCCTATCTCAAATGAACATAAAAAATACACAATACCAACAGAAATGGAAATTTATGATTAATTACTCATATCCTCGTACTGATACATCCACCAAAAAAAATTCCCATACACTAATAGTCCAACATATTAAATAATATACCAATTTTATAGTTCCATAAGAATAAATAAGAATGATAAAAGAATAGATATAATGATAATGATATAATAGAGCATAAATATATAATATTTTCGATATATTTTTAAAAAACAATTCTAAATAAATTAAAATATTACTAAAAAATAGAGTTATATAATTACAGTTTGAAGTATAATTAATGAATTCATTATGATAAAATAAGGTTACTATAATAATATATTGGATGTAGAAGAAAAAACCATTGTGAGGTGCACATATACAATATTATGACTCAGTTTGGTCAACATTGATATAAAAACAACTAAACATTTGTAATCTTTTCAAATTAAATATCATTATCCCTTTCACTTCCTTAAACACTATTGAACAAAAAAATTACACAGTATCACTAAACTAGAACAATTTTCTCTATAGGAATCCATCTAACAAGAAGACACATATTTCATTATGTTCACCATACCACACAATTTTCTCTAATATGTGGAAAATAATGGGTATTTTCATCTTCCCCATGGGAAAAATGGATTTCTATCAAAATGAATCTATAAATATATACTATCAGAATGATTAAATAACCCAAACCCCATAATAATTTTTATAACAATATAATCATCCTTTAGAATGGAATGTATCTATTCTAATTATTTATATAAAAATAGCTACATTGCCAACACCTATGAAAAAACAATATAAAATCACAAAAAAGAAACACAACCTAGATGGAAAAAATCACATCCTATTTACCTCTAGTGCACAAAAACTCAAATATTCCCCATAGACCACCTATAAAATAACATCTGACATAACCTGTTGTTTCAAAAAAACTATGTATAGGAACAAGATAACCCAAACCTCGGTATTAGACACCTCTTTAATGAATCTATCTATATTAATAATAATAAACCCAAAATTATAAAAGGAAACTCAAACACATAATGAGAAACCCATAAAACACAAATAATTTCAATTCAAATTAGAAACAAAACATATAACACTAAAATAACAAAACCATAATTAACCATGATATTATTATATATTTTTCCTTTAAATAAATCAAATGTGTTTGAGTGTTAGGCCAACATGCAACACTAAACTAAAACTAGTTGAGAAACATTTGATAATATTACAAAAAACTTTATGTATATTAAAACCTATATAAATAAAAATGACGATACCCACCTAAAATTGTTTAACTTTAGAGGATAATTAATATTATTTAATATTATAAAATGATTTATCTTTCTAAAATATCTATTTTTTTAAAGAGTGTTATTTTTTTTAACAAATTAAATTGACCAATCTTAAAAAATATTATATATAATAAAATTTATAAAAATTATTTAAATATAATATTAATGTGATATAATATTAAGAGCACTTGAAAACATCATATTTTAATCTAAATTGTTGATTTTTTATTTTTTATTTTCATTTTACAATATAAATTATAAATTTTTTAGTTTGAATTTATTATATAGAACATCAATTTTGATTAAATAATTTCAATAATGTCTTTGAACAAAAGTTTCATATTATTTTGAAATGGTTGAATTTTGGGGTGACAACTGAAAATACTTATTTTGAAAACAAAATCACTCTTATAGATTTTTTATAATAAAATAATGATTTGAAACCTTATGAAGCAATTTAAAACATTATTTATATATTTATAAATTATTTTAGACCAATTCAAGATATAATACTAAATTTATAAATATAATATTAACTATTTTTTAAGAATATTTAATATATTTCTACAATAAAATTTATTTTTATTGAATTTATTTTAACAATGTGTCTATAATGTGGGATTAGATTTAATCATTCTTGTAAATTTAGAAAACAATCATTTTTAAAAAAAATACTAATTAATTTCTTTTAAATAAATAAAATTAATAATTTTATATTAATAATGAAATTTAAGCATAAAAATACACTTTTTCACAAACTTGGTTTTACACATTATATACACTAATACTATATATATTTGTAATAAATTGAAATATTATATAAAAACAATTGATTTCATATTTTTAATAAATAGTTCCAAATTAATGAATAATTATTGTTTTTTAGGAATTAAATGTAAATTACATAGGTAAATATCAGATGATGGGGTAAAATAAAAACAAAGGTTGAAATTAAATATCTAATATTAATAGAATTTTTTTTATAAAATTTTTTAAATCTGTATATTTGAGTACTTCAAGAAAATAACCATTCCCATATTAAATTATTTCCAATAATTGTATCCGTTTTATCTTTTATTAGTGACTTTACCATTTATATTATTACAAATGTAACTTCGTATACATTATAAAGGGAGAGATCACCACCCCACACCACCTCACAACACAATAAACATATAATTGACCGAAATATTCTAAAATTACACTCAAAAACAACTATAAAATTATTATAGGTTATTTTCTTCTCAAAAAACTGCCTATCAACCCCTTAATGCATTTTTAATGGAGTTATTCTAAAGAGAAATGTAAAATCCCCAACTACTCCATCTTCATAAATTTACCTTTAATTTTTCATCTAAATATTATATAACTAGTGTCCACAAACTGAAATATATATATATATATATCATATTTATACATAAATGTTATCATTTTTATAGGATTCCCATTTTCTACATTCTTTCAAAACATCCTAAAAAATGATGTATGTGTTATGTGTGGACAACTACCCCATGAGCAACATGATTTGTTTTTATTAAACTCAATACGTGGTGGGTAAAATGGGTTATTTGTGAAATATATGTAAAATTTATATTAAAATTTAGATTATAAAATAATAAAACATTCATTATATACCTCATGTTATAAGGATATGAATCCATTTCCCATTCATACATGTGGAATAATGACTCCCTGAAAGTGACATATTTAATTGCACATATAGTATTTTATTATTTATCAAAATAAATATCTATCATGGATAGATAAAAACATAAAAAAAATTAAATATATAAAATTTATATAATAATTATCATTTTATATTTTTAAAATCTTATATTAATATTTAACTAATTTTTAACTCACCACCCCTTAATATTAAGAAAATTAAAAAAACAATAACACCATTTATTTCGTCTCAAATGAATTTAACTAAATCTATAATGGAATAAAATTAAAACATTATAAATCATTATAATATATATATTTTTTAGTTTCATAAATAATCTTCTAATTATTTACATGGTATCATGGAATTTGTATTGACCTCCACATTATAATGAATGTGAAAGATAATTAAATTTATAAACATCAGATTATGAAAATAAAATATAGCTATCTATTTTCTATATAAAAAATTACTATTTTTAGATTTTAAAAACTATAATATATGAAAAATAATAGTAAGTAATATATTTAAACATTTAATTTTTTAATATGAAGTTACAATGAGTTCGAATAGGTGGGAATACAAGGTAATCAAGTTTCATTTCAATTTCCTTTTTTTGAGAAATGTTTTTTATTAACTATATTTCATTTTAATGTTTTTGGAAAACATATCAGATATATAATATAATGAACTATATTTTATTACTGGTATTTCGTGTTCGATTTTTTGATCTCTATTTTAGTTTTCTCTTATTAATAATTTTCGTATGCCGAGAGGGATTTTCATGATACAACATCTTTTCTCGAGTAATAATTGTTCATCACTGGATAAAAATTTAAAAGATTTGTCTTAGTTATTAAATTATATAAAATTTTCACATTATTTTGAGGTAATTTCATTGATTAATATATTTAATAATAAATATTGACTTTTTAAGAATAATTATTATTTTCTTTGAATGAGCTCAATCTATTCTATATCCATGTTAACTCCTTCCATAAAATTTCTCATTTACTACATTTAACTCTAAAAATTTTATATTTCTAGTTATATTAATGTATCCTTAAATACCTTTTTAGATTATATATTTGTGATTCTCCTTATAATGTGTGTTTTAGTAAAGTTATTTAAAAATATTTAATGGGTTTTTAATTTCAAGATTTTCCATTTTATCTTCAACACCACACTTCCACTATAAATTTTTTTTTTGTTTTCCTTGAACCCATTGGGGATTCTTTTAAAATTAATTTATTAAAAAAATATTCACATCAAATTTAGGAAAATGACATATAAATCAGACTACTGGCATTAACTTTTATGACTAGAAAAAAGGTTTTCAAAACATTCTTTTTAATTTTTCCTTCATAGTCTTGAACAATATTTTATATACAACAAACGTTCCATATTTTAAAATGGTATTTGTCATGATTTTAATTCATAATGCCTTTTAAATGAAATTTAAATATTCTTATATTCTTTAAAAATTTCTTTTTTATTTTAAACATTATTATATTATTTTAAATGGTATTATAAATGAATATTTAATAAATAATTATTCATTGTAATTATGTCTTCTAAAATAATGTTTTAAAAAACTTAGTTATTTAATTAATAGAAATAAAAAAGTTGATTAAAATAATTTTTAAAATATCTAATGTAAAAAAATTCATTTTGAATAATACATTTGTAATTAGTTTTCAATAATTAAAAAATTATATTTCTACTTATTTTTGGAGTGATTTATTAAATAATTTTGAAAGTGTGTCATTATGATATGTCAGTATCATTTTTTAGTTAATTTACACATGGGATATGGTCTTATATTTCCATCCAGATTATTTCTCTCAATAGACTATGTTGATTATATCATAATTGAGTTTCAATAAAATCCTTCTTTCATATGGGTTAATGAAAATAAAATGAAATAATAAATGGATTCTGATCTCTTTGAGTATTTTTCAATAACATTCATTATGTGATGGTTTGGGTCTATTAAATCCATCAAATTTATTAGTTAACGTTTTATATAACATCATTTAATTAATTTTATACATATATGGATTTGTTGAAAACATAAGGGGATAATACTCTCTGATTACACTCAAAATATAAAGGTTGATACATCTTTTATTGGACTGAGAATATAAAGGATGATCCCTTATGGATTTTTCTTACAATTTAAATGGTGAGACATTCTTGATTATTCCAAAAACATAAAGGGTGATCCTTCATATATTACACTAAAAATATAATGTTTTATCCATCTAAGATTATTCTCAAAAACATGAATGGTGTTTTTATTGGAAAAACTCAAAACATAATGGGTTAGCATTATTAAAATTTAAAATGTCAGCCTTTTGGATATGGTCAACAATTAAATGCTGGTCCTTCTTCGATTTTTCAATAATGTAATGAATTTAGGTGATTTTTTTACCGTATCTCTTTATAATGAAATGTTTTATTGGCATCCTATATTTCAATGTCATATACATTGGATTAGAGTTTATGGCTTAGATGTGTTATCTTTCACTCTCATTCCATGGTCCTTGTTTTTTCATTCGATATAACATGTTATAATATCTTGTCTTCTAGAAAAAATTTATAGTTTAATAGTTTTCTTAAAAATATTTTTCTCTCACCGTCAAGTTTTATTATAATCTTACGATCTATCATGGAATTCCTTTTTATCTTTTATTAATAATATTATCTCACCATTTTTATATATTTTTAATCCCCTAGTTTTGAAGATGAGTAAAACATATTTGATGTCAATAAGGGAGTCTATTGTTGTCTGATTTTAGAGAACTGTTCACAAGCCCCAAAAAATATGTATCTTATATTATTGATCCTCAAAGTCACAAAACCATTTATTATGGTAATTATGTTTATATATTTTTTAATGTAATGTTTAAAATATTGATATATATATAGATGTTTTTTTTAAAATATTAACATGGTATCCAATGAAATTTAAAAAAGATTTTTTATGTAAAAGATATTAGAGTGTCGGTTTAGGGTTCCTCGGTTGGAATCAGATAATGGTTTAGGTATTTTTTTTATGATTTTTATAGTAATTATTGATATTAGGATTGAAAAATAACTTCAAAATTCATTTCAAGAGTGTATGTATAGGGTAGAATCAAAATAGTTTGGTAATTTCTATAGTACATGGTTTTCCTAACAGTAACATTGATGTTAGGAAACTACAATTGGATTTACACTCAGGAAATGTTTTTGTTTGGTGTAATAATATAAAAAAAATGTTTGGGTATTAACTCAATCTTGTCATAGTGCACAAAAAAGATCCCTAATTGAAGATAAATTTTCACTCTCCTAGAGAATATTATTCGATTACAAAATTACATTTTTAAAAAATAACAATAATATAAATCCAATTTTATATTAAAACATATAACTATTTAGGTTATAAAACATCATAGGAAGATGTCATTAGACAATTATGGTTAGAATACCAGAGTTATAGGATTATCTAATTATAAAATATTTTAATCAATTGTGTTATAGGATGAAATTATGGTGGCATTGGAGAAAAAAACCCATGATTTACATTTTATATTCATTTAATTATTTTCTCCAATATTATTATAAGCATTTTGAATTCAATATTTTTATGAAATTTGGATAAGGAAAATTATTTTGTGAAATATTTTTCTCAAGATTCTATTATAACTAACTAGGGAATCATATTCGGGACATCTCATTAAGATAAAAGGAATATCAAAATTCATGAATACTGTGCGAGAAATAATGACTCTCATTTTATTGATTTTTATTTGATTAATATATCATAAAAAATATATCAAGAGTTGTTTATGCACCCCCTAGCCTAATTGAATAGTGTATTTTATTTAAAATTTCAAATACGAAATTTATTTATGTTGAAGAGAATATAACTCACCATGATTTTAGTATATAACTTTCTTGAAAATAAATAAAATGTGTTCGAATACATTATCTACATTTAACACCATTCTAAAATGAATTTCAATATATAATATAAATATTTTTATGAAAAGTATAAAAATAATAATCCCAAGTGGAATAAAAAATTTATTACTGAACAAATTTTTGTAGATATAGATGATAAATATATAATAAGATTATTAAAAAAAATTATTGTAATAAATAACATTACTTTTTTATGTGTGGTACATTTTATTATAATAATTAATTTTTTTTATGTATTAAAACATTAATATATCTGAACTAATATAATAAAAATTTAGAAATTATAAATTCATTTGAATTAATATTAATAACATTTAAAAATATCACCATTAAATGAAAACATTTTTTCTATATATTTTATATTTCCCTTAAAAATAATATAAAAATAAGAAATTACAATTTATATAAAATGAAATTTATATTTAAATTCATAGTGATATAGTTATCATATGATGATTTTTTTATATTTTTTTGAATGGGATTGATATTTGTGTGAATAATTAAAAATTATGATTTCCCAAATACTTTCTCTTTGATGACAATATCAGAATACAATAATAAATCTGATATCAAGAAAATTATTTTTTAATGAAATATAGAAATAAAAATCAATCATTTAGGAATACAATTTTCAAAATATAAATCCCATGGATATCATTTTGGAAACAAATATTATTTTTTTCTCAAATAAATATAATTTTTAATTTATTTAATTTTACAATGTATCCACAAGATGAAATTCAGTAATATATTAGTAAGAATTAAAAATTATTTTTATTTATAAAAAAAATAATGTAATATAAATTAAAAACACAAATAATTTTACCTTAATCATAATTTTATTTAATAGAATACACTTTTTCAAAAATTGATTTTTACACAATAAATGTGCTACTGTTAGAAAAAAAATAACAATAAATCATTTTAAATGAAAAATTAGATTTCATATTTGGATTAGTTATGTAAAAATTGATTTTTATATTTCATTTTATTTATGGGAATTAAATAAAAAATAATTGGATAAATTTTTTTTAACATGATAAATACCAAAAATCATAAAAGATAAATTATTAGAGTAAAATATTTAAAAATGGAGAAAAGTTGTCTTAAAATATGTGGTTGAGTATTTATATAATATACCCCATCCTCCCCAATCATTATTATTAAATATTTGTTCCCCTTTTCAATTGAAAAATAACATTTCCTTTTATATTATTACAAATAACTCACTTCTCCCCCATATAATGAAATCATTCACTACCAATATCCACTAAGACTTGAAGCCTCGTAGGATTGACTAAAATGTATCAAAATAGATTCTAAATACTCATATAAAGTGCCAAGAGACTCTTTTATTCTCATAAGAACACCTCTCAAAGTCTTAGTCCATTTTTGAAAGGTGTCCTTCCAACGAGTAGAGTAAAATTATAAATTAATCATTTTTCATTTATTTTCCTTTCAAAATTCATATACCTTCTCAGAATATAATATAACCATGTTAATTTAATTAAATCATTATCTTATGTGTAAAAAATTATTTTAGTGTTTATGGGTTAAATTTTTTCCAACATCATATAAACCATTCTAAATGGACTTTTTTATTTTTTACGTGCGAAGCACCGACACCATAAGAGACATGATCCATTTCTCAGAACATCCTTATATGGAAAGTTCAAAGGAGAATTTAGTGATAGACTATTATATTTACAAACCATTACCTATATTTTACTCATTCAATATAAACATACATGTCAACCTTGTATTAGTGTTAACGTCAACCTCTATGAAAGTGGGTAATTTGTTTATTTTTATTGTTATTTCTACATTATAAAAATATCTTAAAATATAATTCACCACAGTAAAAAAAATTAAATAATATCATTACACTAGATTAATAATGGTGTTATTTCATAAATTACTGCATGTTCTTTTTTATATTAGTGTCACCACCAACATGAAAAATGTTATTAATATCTATCATTGATGAATATATAAAAATAACTACTAGTATTATGTGACATGAATAATAAAATTATAATTGCTTTAAGATTCTATAAATTTTATTTTAATATTTAACTTATTGTTAACATTCCCCACATTATTCATAAAAACAAAAGAAATAAGTATACCACCAATTTCATATCCTATAACTGAAAAAATAGGGAATGAAATAGAAACATTATAATTATTATAAAACCTCTATTTTAGAGAATTTAATAATCTAGTAATGATAGAATTAGAATAAAATAACGGGGATTTAAATCCACATTTCAAAACCTTTGGAAATCAATAAAAATTAAAAACATCTAATAATTAAAATAAACTATAACTACCAAGTAAATTTTTGATAAATAATTACAATTTTAGAGTTTAATAATTAAATATTTATAAAATATTATTAAATTAGTTATTAGGAGATTTATTTATATAGAATATTTTAGTGTGTTTGAATATGTGGGGATACATGGGAAGTGTGCTTATACCAGTTTCATTTATTTGATACATGTTCAGTTTCTTTCTTAATTTCATTTAAATGGTTTGTATATTACCTATTTAAAATATTATACCCCGAATTATCATTTATTAATGTGATTTTATGTTGAATTTCAATCTCTATCTTCTGAGGTGGTTTTATTTAAATGGTTTTTAATCGATAAGGGGTTCTCTTGAATCAAAACCTTTTTATGAGTCATACTTGTACTTAATTATATAAGCTTTCAAATGATTTTTTATGGTCATATTATAATTCTATTTCACATTATTCATAATTGAATTATATTGTTGAATCTATTTATTAATAAAAATTTATGATGTTATGATTAATTTTCATTCTCACTTAACAAGATGTTATACTTCCATATCTATGTCTACTATTCTTTCAAATGTTATCTTTTTATTATTTAAAATAAAAATATGGCTGATTTATTTTCATATCTGAATATTAATTATCTCTTTTGAAATAAATTAATTCTTATTTAATTTATTATGTACATTTCAGAAAATATATTTTAAAAAATATAGAATGGTTTTTACTCTCCCTTTTATAAAATTTATATTCTACACCATATTTCATTTAGAACCCAATTAAAACTCATCCAACTATACATTATTAGAGATTATTTTATGAATAAAATGTTTAATAAAAAATTAATTTACATATTCTAAAATTACATTGGAATTTAATTTATATATTTTTCCATAATTACCATTACATATAACATATTTTAAAATATTTTTTACGCTATCTAAAATATTTTTGTGCATCATTCATTACAAAATTCCATTTTAAGTTTTAATTTTTTCCAAATTATGTTAAATTATAATTAAATTTTAAATCTAAAATATATTTTTATTATATTTTTAAGTATTTTTCTTATAAAGTAATTATTTATTTCATGTAGGATTTTTGTGTCTTATGATTTTTAAGAAATATTTCTTCGCTATTTTTAAGTGTTCTAAATGGATGTATTTGGAATTTTTTTCATTAGTGATATTTTATTTCTAAAAAACGTTTTTTATTTTAAGATATAATTTCAAAATGTATTATAAAGAAAAATAGATGTCATTTTAAAATAAACACTTCGATGTAGTTTTCTAGGATTTCAAAATGGATAATTCAACATGATTTATAACGTGATTTACCAAGTTGGATTAGGTTGATGATCTTTTCATAAAGTATCTATAAGTCTTATATATTTTACATTTGTGAATTATGATGTGAATATGTTATAAATGTTTTATGAACATGTATTATAATTATTTATGATTTTCATAATGTTTTTTATTGATCCCATTAAAGATCTATAATTCATTAGTAAGGTTTTATACGTCATAAGACAATGAATGTTTTATATACAAGGATTTTTTTCAAACCAAAAATTGTGAACATTCATGGATTACTCTCACAACATAATGGGTGAGCCTTCATAGATTACACTGACAACATAAATTGTAATTCTTCTTGGATTATTCTCACAACACAAAGGCTGATACATCTCAGATTATTATCACGTTATAATGGAAGTTATTTATAATATTATGGTCAAAACATAAATGATGGGACTTCTTGGAGTACAATCAAAGAATAAATAGTTTCCTTTTTGAATTATTATAACAAAAAAATTTGTCATCCATATTGGATTATGCTCACAAAAAAATGGCGAGCCTTCTTGGATAAGAACATGAAACAATGGGTAAAACTTCATTGACATTCTAACAACATCATGATTCATTGTGTGTATGATTCTTGTGATAATTTCATGATATGCTATGTTTTGATGATATATAATACTTCTATTTCCTATGCATTGTATTAGGCTCTATATCTCGGGCTTATTATCTCATACTCTTATTCCCTGGTACATTTAGTCATTTGATATTTAATTTCCTTCTATAATATCTCATGGTAAACTAATTCCCATGTTATTTATATGAGTATAAATTATTATAGTTATAAACGGGATCCTAGTGTGGTCAGATTGTTGATAAATTTAACAAGTATCATAAGTTATGTTTATTATAAAGTTTATCATGGAAGACACTAATCCTTTTTCTCATGGGATTGTGTGTGTATTTTCATATGAAATGATTAAATTATTAAAATATATTTATTTTTAGTTTATGAAATCTCATTTTGTATCAAATCTAGTTTTAAAAGGATTCTTTAGCACCAATACTGGGAGTGTGGGTATATGACTCATCATGAGATAACTTAATCCCATAATCAAAATCAATCATTAATACAAAAAGAGTTCAATATAATGCTTGATTCAAATTTGACAACCTTGACTCTCATATCAAGGTTCATCTCTCCTTACCGGCATGCTTACATAAAAAACACATCGAGGGAATGATTTATCCTGATAGAGAAATATATTTATGATATTTAATCTCAATGGGGAGTATTATGTGAATATCATTACCCATAATATGAATCTGAACTAATTCAATGATGTGGGAGTCACCATGATGATATCTCCAATTTTTAGAAACATGGAATACATCGTAATCATGATCCATTTGAGTTTGATAGACCAAAAGCAATTCTAACATACTATCTCTATCTAACAACTCAAAGGGTATAACCAGTAGGGGAGAAAGCATAATTTATATTTGAAACTTCTACTACTTATGATGTGAAGGGAAGTTTGAAAAATATAATCATTGATCATGAACTCCTAAATTATCTTCCTCTAATAGACATAATAATGTGAATGATATTGAGAATTAATCATCTAATGATAATTCAATTTCACATTCTCAAATATAATTTAAAAATATCATATGAAACTCTCAATGCTTCTATAAACATGGTATAGAAAAATATTTATTGATATTTCCTCCAATATAACAAATTGAATAGAGTTATACATCATTATGAGTGATATTTATTATAATATAAAAAATCATTCATAAGAAAATACCTCACACAATAACATCCAAAATAAATAACACATGACCCCAAAATTTCCTCGAGTCATTGGCTCATATTTTCTAACTAAACATCCATCTATGTTTAAAAGGGTGTAATAAGTTATAAAAGAGAAATAAATAACGATACAATATCATTTGATACTTATAAGTAAATAATTTAACTTAATGATGTATGAAAATTCTTAGTACCACATTAATCTATAACACCTCTATAAAGACACAAAAATCCAATGGAAATGTTTTTCGTAAATACATGGGAATTTTAAGAATCCGCAGTTTCTGACATCACCTGATTCTGAGGCCCGATGTGCCCGGAATCAATTTCTGAATTTTTTTGGGTACGTTCAGTGAACGCATGTGCGAGATTTTATATCTTTTTAACCGGTGCTCAGAAAAGAAATATGAGGACACCGATGAACTTGCAGTGCCGGTATTCTCTTAAGAAGACCTATGTCGTAGTTGAGTTTGGTTGAGAGTAGAAGTTATAAGTTGGGGTTTCTAATTAAAAAATTAAATAATAAATAAAAATATGTCTGCAACACATTTTTATTTAAAGGTGGTTAAAGTATTTGGGTGGTGGATTTCTCCAATAGGAATTTGGAGGTGGGGCCTACCCCCACATAACCTCCCATGGGAGGATATTGTGTGGTGGGGCCCAAACGAGCACCTAACCCTTTGACTCCCCTTGAACCCCGTTAACCTGAATTGTCTTTAATGAGCCAACCCATTCTTCATTTATATTGGGTGAACTCTCCACCTTCCTCCTCTCATTAAGTGTGACAACCCTTTAATTAATGAATTGAACTTATGAAATTTAATTCATTATAGAATTTGAATTTTGAAATTCTTTTCAACAATAAAATAATAGGAGAGCCTATTATATTAGTTTGCGGGTGGAACTTTGAGGGGATTTGTGAGGAACTCTTAGTGAAATATTATTCTCTCAACGAAGAACATCGTTCTTCAATGAAGATTGCTCCAAGTCTCAAAGAATTTGAAGGACAACCTTCTACCTTCTTCAACTGGGGAACGAACGTGTGGCGACGCCTACAAGGAATTCCATATTCCTTCCACTTCCTCCACGTCAAGGGAGAAGACGCTACCCATGAAGAACATCTCCAACAACGACGCTTCCTCCTCGGACGCATTCCGACGTCAAGGAATCGACGCCATCATCAACGAACAAACATAGAATTAAGGCAGGGGTTTTTTATAATTTTAAATGAATAAAACTATACCATCGTACTTTGGCGATTATATGGTGGGCTAATGTTTGAGCCTCTAACATGGAGGTCACGGGCTACCGAACAATTCCGGACCCTCCGCCAATTTTTTATTGATTCACGGTTTGTTAGGCGATGGGTGAATGTAAGGGAAACCTTTATTTGAGGTCTTCACAATGATGAGAAGGACCCAAGGAGGCCATAGGTGTAGAAGAGAGGCAAAATGGACCAACAGAACGACTCCAGTGGCCCACAGAAGAGCGCGGCGGCACGGGCAGTCGGCCAGCGGTGGCGCCCCTCATATGCCCCCGACAGAAGGCCGTCGTGGCACCGGATGTGGTGGTAGAGTTGAACCAACCTCTGCGGGTTCCGGAGAGGATGGGCGGCGCCAGCTTGCGCCGCCATTACGAGGCATCAGGGGCCGCATCCCCCCCCCCCCCCGCTCTGCACGCCCAGCGTAAACGCGCAGGCCGGGTGGCCTGCCACGTGGGTCTGGCCGCCATCCGCATGGGCCAGGCCACCTGCCTTGTAGGCCAAGATGCTCTTGTGCAGGCCGGTCCACAACCGCCAGGCCGGGCGGCGCCCTACTGGGTCGGACCGGACCCAGACCCCCCCTCTTCGGACAACTTTTTGTTTTTTCCTATAACATGAGATACTGACCTCCAATCGATGCATCATATATTGCATTGGATTCCTTGGATCGATATGGTAGTTTTGGTATATTAAACTCATGGTTTTAGTGAATTTTGGGTATGGCAGGGTTGGTTCGAACCCCAAACCAACCGG
The DNA here is from genome assembly GCA_963277665.1 of Viscum album. Lineage (NCBI taxonomy): Eukaryota > Viridiplantae > Streptophyta > Magnoliopsida > Santalales > Viscaceae > Viscum > Viscum album. Next base: position 113,354,434 of record OY728151.1, read on the forward strand.
GCCCTCGGAGCGGAAATGCTTATAACATAAGGACAAGATGTCTGATTGACGTGCCGTAAGCTACGTTGGATTCCTATTTTTGAGACAGTTCTTTTGGAATACTCCACATAGTATTTAGATGAGGTTAGAGTATGGCCAGGATGGATTGTACTCAGAATCCAACCGGCCCCTCCGAGCGGAAACGCTTACAACTCTCAGATCAGGTGTCTGATTGATGCACCGTCTGTCACGTTAGGTTCCTTATGATGAGACCGAACTACTGGATACATCAACTCACGACTTCATGATAGTTGATGTATCGAAACTTGTTTTTAGGAGCGGACCCTACCAGAATCGAGCGTTCTTTGTGCGGGAACCCTAAGGGTGGCTGCGATGGAGATGACTACTGTACCGGAATCCTATGTGGGTTAGACATCAAAGACTTCTATACTGGGATAATCCATGGGTTCGACAGAAGAAACTTTTGTACTAGGATCCTACCTGGGTTCGATAGTGGTCACTACTATACCAGAATCCTACGTTGGATCGACAGTGATGACCTCTATACCCGGATCCTACGTGGGTTCGACAGTGAAAAATACTATACCGGAATCCTACGTGGGTTCGACAGTGACGACTTCAGTACCAGGATCCTACGTGGTTTCGACAGCGATAACTACTGTATCAGAATCCTACGTGGGTTTGACAATGAAAACTTCTGTGCCAGGATCCTACATGGGTTTGACAGTGCTGATATTGTTCCAGGATCCTACGTGGTTTCGATAGAGGAGATGATTCGGAGGCTACATCTAATCATCTCTACCCATCTTCGTGAGTTGTATACCTGTGTGATCTGAGTCATGCCTTTCAACCATTATCCACATGGTGATTGACTTAATTCCTTTTTTGAATGGTTGGTGCTTGGGCTTGAGAGTTGGAGTCGGTCTGTGATTGATAACTTAGGTATATGTATGGGAATCTACCTAAGTATGGTGGGTTGATACTTCATGTTTGTATAATTCTACTATGATTTATACTTTGTGGATTTTGTGAGACCTTGAGGGTCTTGGGGTCCCTACTGAGTAACATTATACTCAAACCTGCACGGGCGACGCCTGCACCTCATTGTGTTAGATGCAGATGACGGACAGCGCTGACCGAGGTGGAGTGTAGGAGGACTGGACGGTACCTGGAGGTGGACCTCATGACGAGTCGGTACCTGGAGGGGACGGATGGATGTGGCGCACTAAGGAGACTATCTGTACCTACCCTATAGGTAGGATCTGTGGTGGATGATCCAGGAGCTTCTAGGTACCTTCCAGTTGTTTGTATTTTTAGTTGTACTTGTTTTTTCCTTTCCTTATACTTTACTATTGGCCTTGTATTTCGGGCCCTTTTACTTTCCAGCACTTCTTTTGTACTCAGTAATAATTATAGTTTTCTTCCTCTTGTTCTCTGGTTGGGTTTGTTTTCAGTTATAAAGGCATTGTCTTCCCATTTTTGGGATTTCCGCCTTTGGTTCTAGTTGTCAGGCCCTAGCCTATGGAAGGCGGTCTTGGGGTAGTTACAACACGGGCCCCTGGGGATGGGTCGTGGCAAATTGGTATCAAAGGCAGTCGGTTCTACCACAGAACATAGACTCTGATTCTTTTAAGGGCCATAGTGGTAAGTTTTTTGGGTGTGGTTTTAATTTGGGGAAACTGGTAATGGTGTGATGGCTGACGTATCCATACACAAGGACTCTGACTTCTGAATACCGACCCAGTGCATGAAAACACAGATTGCGTGTGTGTTTCCTTTGAAAATGTTTTCTTTGTGATTACATTGTGTCAGCTCACCTGGTATACTTATTGACCATGGTAGACCTGTTTCTTTTCAGACTGTCCCCACAAAGGCAACCCTCTAGGGTTCTGAGTTTCATATGAGATGGGAGCCCACAAAGCGACAAGGCCTCGGTGTAGGGCCCCATCACAACGGAGGTGCCAGCGGTACCACTGCCCGCTGAGCCACTGATACCACCAGCACCAGCAGCAGACAGTGCACGTCACCTAAGTGCATTGTATGAGTTCCAGCACTAGAGACCGCCCAGGTTTCTGGTAGAGATGGACCCACAGGCAGTTAGGGAGTGGCTGGAGGCTATTGTGAGAGTTTTCATATTGGTAGGGACAACAGACGACCTCATGGTGATCTTTGACGCGAGTCTATTTTAGGAAGAAATAGGCTGATGGTGGAGCCTGATGCTCTAGGTGCATGATGAGGCATCACTACTCCGGACAAACATCGAGAGCCTCTTCCGGGCAGAGTTTGTTCCAGCCACCCTTCGTCCAGTGTGGATTTAGGAGTTACTTCATCTGCGGTTGGGCGGCATGACAATAGCTCTGTAATAAGTGAAATTAATTGACCTCTCACACTACTCTACAGATATGGTACATGACCTATTCATTAGGGCTCCTACCTTTGAGAAGGGACTCAGGCATGAAATCAGGGCTTCGATGATCTCCCTCAACATTCTGACGCAGTCAGGGGTATTGGAGCGAGCCCTCCTAGTGGAGAGTTTCCTTTCTGAACAGTCTCCATCAGCGAGACCCACCACTAGTCGACATGCACCAGAGTCTTCTGCAGATAGAAGTAGATAGTTGACGTAGGGGTACAAGAGGACCAGACCCACAGGTGGTCAACTACACGACTCATGTTCGGTTGTGCTGGGCACACGACGCTACTAGTAAATTGAGCTATAGCCACACATATAAAGCCACGAATTAAAAAAAAAATCCATGGATGCACCCCCACAATTAGCCATGGCTCTATGGCTGAATACCCTGACCCGTTAATTTCTTATTCCTCCCACTCGATCCATCCTCCATGAAACCCCTCAATAGCTTGACACCCTCCCCGACTCCTCCTTTCCACGACCCTCCTCATCTAGATAAGTTTCTTAGAGTGGCCTCCCCACCTCCTCTATTCCTTCCCAATGCCTCCCCAATGCCTCCTCACCAACAACTATAAATAGCCACGACGCCTCCTCACTACGACCCTCCTCCCCATGATCCTAATCCTCCAGTGAAGATGCTCCGAGTGGCCTCCCCACCTCCTCCCTTCCTCCCCGACGACTCTCCCCCACAACCATCAACACCCCGGATGCTGAGGTCGACACCCCCCATGCCCTATCATCAAGGTGTTTGAAAGTTTCTTTGATTTCTTCTTTTCATTCTTGAATCTAAAACTAATACTGGATGTGGACGAATCTATGGTATATGGTCATGTTGTTTTTCAATTAATGACTCGATGGTACTATTTATTTGTTAAATGATTTTTCCCATTTCGGGTTCATTCCTTATTCAACAGGTTTCAGTGCAGTGGTAGATAATCATAGAGGGAATTCATAATAAATTTCATACATTATCTTGTTGTGAGATGGGATTTTGGATGATTTTATATATGGAGTAACCATTTTAGATCCTTTTGATCCTTATAGGTTCTCATGATAATTTGTTCATTTAAAATAGGATACATATTTACCTCTAATAAATATTTAGAGATAATATCATCCATTTTTTCATTATGAAATGTGGCCGATGATGATGCATGAGGATTATCACATAAAAATTTCCTTACGTCTTGAGAGTGGTCCAAATAACAGGCCAAAGAAATCCTCCTCAATTGGGGTAATTATAAACACAAGAACACACACACACTAAGGTACATTAGTGGATCATGCCTCATCCCTCCAAATTTGCATTGTCAATCCAGATGGAACTATCTATAAGAATTTGAAATGTGTCGAAGGCTTAGATGATGGCTTACCAAAGGGCACTAGATGAGATTTCCTAAAGTCCTTGTGGTAAAAAGGCCATAACTTATAGATTTCTAAGCTCAAGATTCCATGGGGGTCAAATGATGTTCCCCTACCCATGAAACCAGGGCCTAGGTCGAGTATCCCCCAGTGGGACCATCAGGTAACCACGTTTCCCTCACCAATTCCCGCTTCCTATTCCTCTTGAATGCCACACCCCATGCATGCCCACACTATCCCTGTGCTAACCCACACTATCACTCGCCATGCTCACCCATTCCCTAGATTGATGGATTTCCCGTTGGAGTGATACTTCAATCTAGAGGAGGATTTCATTAGAGATTTTGAGTAAGGTTGCTGCTGGACATGGCGTGATTCAAGTGCCTTCGGGTTTGGATGAAGATAGTCCAGTTAATAATGATGTGAAGTGTCCATGGAATGTGAATGTTCGAGATGATTTGAAGGATAACCATCTCTCTTACGCTCGGATAGATATTTTTTAACCATAGATCTTGTTCTGATTCATAAAATAAATTAATTATGAGAAATGGTACTTTAGATTTTATTGAACCGAACGTTAAAATTCATGAAGAGCTTTTAGATGAATGTAACATTTAATTTGTGGCTGTTTAATGTTGCAGCAGAATAATAACCCATGGAAAAATAAAAATCTCCTATAGCGGTTCCATCAGATTTGGGGCTTTGGTGGATGGCACATGGTGTCAATTAGTAGGGGATTTTTTTCTTCTTCTCCCCATATGATGAATTAATATCCAGATCACGGGGCTTCAGTTTTGTCTCCCTAAAACATGGAATCTTGAGATTTGAAGATTGGGATCCTCTCTTTGATCTAGCTTCTGTTAAGAATTTAATTATTCAAACTCGGATTCTCTTTAAGGGATTAAGTTGCTTTTTTTTGGAATTCTCATATCCATTGTGGTAGTGAACCAGTTGTGGGAATTCCTATCAAATTCAATGTAAAGAGTAAGTGTGCTTTATATGGTCATTTTGTAAGATTTTTTTGTTTAGGATGATTTATTTTTGCCTCCCATTGAAACTATTTTCCTTGTTGTTAATGGTTTGAAGCTTGAATTATCATCTGATATTGAAAGGATACCTGAATTTTTCAGTAAGTGTAACTGCATTGGGCACTAGAGTGAGAAGTGTTGTACAAATATAAGATTTTTCATTAACAAAGAGATTGGTCATCTGATTGATCAATGTAATTTTAAACTACCTGTGAATGATTTTGCGTCCAAGGATGGGGCAATCCTAGGTAAGGAGCTTGAAATTCATTAGGATGGGAATGTTATGGGGGGATAAAAACAGTGTTAAATTTGTTGAGGTAGGTCGGGAGGATCGGATTTCAAAGAGAAAATCATTTAATGATACTACCCCAGATGTTAGAGAGCTTAGGATTCAAGATCCATGGATCTCAGATAATGAAGCTGAGGTCGAGACAGCGGATCTCCAAGAGGATGATTTTATGAATTATGGAGATAGTAAAGGTAATAAGAACACTAATATGGTTGGTGTCTATTCCTTAGTACAAAAGAAAATAGAAAAAAATAATGTTTCAATTATAGGTAATGATGAATCTGCTTCCCCTATGGATACAGAATAGGTTCATGTTTCAACATTTTCTCACAGGGAACTAAGCTAGATACAAGGAATGTTCCCAATGAGGTATTGGAACCTAGTCTTGGAAACTATGATGTACTAACACCGGTGAATGGTAATAAAATAGGTAAGTGGGTGAAGCAGTCAACCATGGATGGTGCAGACACTTCTATTTTGGATGATGTTCAGGAATCTACTTCTAAAGGGATATATAAATCTACTTATTTTTTGAGTGCTAAGAGGGATATAAAGAAAAAGAAAGTGAGTCAAGCAACTTCGGCTACTCCAATTGATGAGGATAATCTAAGCAGTTGTAAAGGGGTTGGTGGTTACCCTCAGTTAGAGATTACACTAGTGGGAGTAAATTTCTTTTCTATGTTAGATTCATAAGTGTTTTTTACAACAGGGAAATCTCTCTGGTGGACACTAAAGAATCTCGAGAGAAGGTTATAAGTAACTTCAAGTTGGCAGCAAAATATATTATTCCTGTTTCTATACAGTAGAAAGTTGTGCTAGGAACCGATGCATCTGTTGCTTCAAAACATTAAGTAAAGGAAACATTATGTTTCAACACTACTATGAATGTGGAATGTCAGGAATTGGTACCAGGGTTAGACTCACTATGTATCCCCGATAAAATTCTCAAGGAGGCTCAAAAAGAGATGGGCAAGGTCGGAAGCATTTTAATTCCAGCTGATAAAATCTCTATTCATGTTTTAAAGGAATGGGATGTGAAGGATATAAATCCTTAAGATATGTAGGAATAGGGTGGGAAGGACTTGAGTGTGCCTATTGTGGTTCATTCTATGGAGGAATAATGAAATCCATGGAAAAATGCCAAATCATGGAGTATGGGGGCAGGGGGTAGGGGTAGGTCTACAGGTCTGAATGGCAGGGGGCAGGGGGCAGGGGGCAGGGGTGAGGGTGGAGGGGGCAGGGGTAGGGGCAGGGGGGGGGGGGGGGTGGAGGGGGCAGGGGGCAGGGGGTAGGGGGAGGTCTGCAGGGTAGGGTGTAGGGGCAGGGGTGGGTGGAGGGGGGTAGGGGGTAGGGGCAGTGTGGATGGGAGTAGGGGGCAGGGGGAGGTTAGAAGGGTAGGGGAGGGGGAGAGGGTGGGTGGAGGGGGCATGGTGGAGTGGGGTGGTCTACAGGGCATGGGGGTGGTCTGTAGGGCAGGGGGTGGGGGTGGGGAAGTGGGGAAAGTGGGCTGGGGTAGGGGGTGTAGTTAGTCTCTATAGGTTTCTTTAATCGTAGAAAAGGTTGAATAACCATTACAATCCACCTCTAACTCCCCCATTTCTTAATGATTAGGTTTCTCCAAATATTCCCTCCTATTTACAAGAGGGTTCTTTCACTAAATCGTGGCTTGAAATTAGTCTCAACAAATTAGATTTCGTATGATACCACTCGTTGTTATTGGTATGGCTTTAACACCTTTTCTTTTAAAAATCCAGGCCATTATGTCTACTTTCATTAATTATAGCTTATAAATATAAATTTGTATCTTGAAATTTGTCCTCCTTTTTGTGGGTTGATTCCACTACCTCATTGTATGAATTTACCTGTACATAGCTATATTCAATATGATATTTTAAATTACCTTCACTGGTGAAAATCCCACTTATACCAACACCTGCATACCAACAGTTTAAAAAAACCATTGGTTTAAGTAATAATATGACGTGTTTTCCCAATGGTTTCATTAAACTGTTGGGAATAGATTACATTACACAATATTTTCCTACGGTTTTTAGAAACCATATAGAACACCACACCCCCAAATAATAATTCATGAAAATAAATATCAAACTATGATATATGATTGATTTTTGTTTTCTCGAAACATAAAAATAGTTATCATTGTAGGGTTTGAAGTTATAAATCATTGGAAGTTCACATAGAAGATAATACGATATCATTATTTCTTTTTTGATTTAGGTGAAAAAAATATGGTGTGTTTCTAGTTTCATAAAGAATATCATAATCTATGTGAAATCATTTTGAGCTCATAAAAATGTTAAGAATATTTTATGTGTAGAAGTATTCATACCATTGATGCTTTGTGGATGCAGTTTTCATGTGAATGGAGTGTTATAATTTGAAAAAGAAAATGTTTTCTAATGAATACTGCTTTAGTATGTTCATGATTCATGTGAAGGGAAATTGGTTATGGATAAATGTATTGTTCTTGTTGTAATTACATACTGTTGAATGGGTAACCATATTTTATTAAATTATAAAGTGTTATCTAATGCATACTGTTTTAATATGTTCTCACACCTCATGTATTTGGGGATTTCACTGTTTTTGACTCCATAATATGTTTTCAGTAGGGCGTTGGATCATTTCGTGCTGGTTCAGGTGGATTTGGTTCTCCCAATCCAGGTAAGGATTTAACGCCGTTGGTTTGTTTCTCACTGGTTATGTAGAATCCTTTACGTGTTTTAATGTTCCTAATATCCTTTGTGTAGTGTGTTGATCCCGGATCGTTGGTTTCGAGTATCCAAGTTAAGGGAAACTCGCCTTCACGTGAATAGGTAAGAAAGTATATGTATGTGGGTTCCCCCGTTATGTGTATAGTCAACCATGGCAGTGATTATGAATGTATGTGGATATGTGTGACCATGTATATATATATATAAATTCATACGCAGGTGAGTGGAGACTGGTATATGCATACAAGCATATGTGCAAGGATCCCCTTGCACATGCTCATGGCCATTCAGGTGTGTGCATAGGGGCTAGGTATCCTTGCATGTGTGTGAAGGTGCGTATACCCAGTGGGGGAGAAACAAATTTTAGTTAGAAAGCTCCAAGAGCTGAAGTGGACGGCTTGGTTTCACCTTGAGGTAGGATCCCTCTACTAGCCTCTTTAATTCAAGAATGCTTTAAATTGAATTTAGATTTTTTCTTAATTCTGCTTATTTATATTGAATTGCATATCTTGAATAAGTGCCCTTTAATATAATTGTTTCATTGGACAAATAATGCCATGCTTTTATAATAAAACCCCTCTAATAAAGGTGCACTGTCTGCGAAAACTCACAAAGATAGTTATGTTGATCTGTTTGCTTAAATTGATGAATTTGATTTATACTGAATGAGTTTTAGAATAAATATTAAATATAATAAAATGAAATTTTTGATAATGTAATACTATGATTTTATAATAAAACCCCTCCAATAGAGGTGAGTTGTCTTCTAAACCAAAGAGTAGTGATAGCTGATCTGTTCTATCATCTGCCGGCGGGGCGACTGTCAGAATGTTGCCCCGCGTCCTCCTACTCCCTTCGCTTATGGCCGGAAGATGTTTCCCCACAGATGTCACTGGACTGGGCCAACATGTCGCGGTCACGCCGTGGTAAGGCCGTGATTTGGATCTGCTCCAGCCACATCCAGCCCACACCAGCCCCCTTCCACCTTCATTTCAGCCTGCTGCCACCAGCATTCCAGCCCGCAAAAAACTTCTCTTCCACCTTCGAATCAGACCGCACCATCCCCCAGCAACTGCAACATGCCCCTTTCCACCAGCTTTCCAGCCACCTCATTCTCCCTTCACTTCTGGATGGAAGATGCTGCCCTGCTGATTTTGCAAGAATGGGACCACATGCCTCAGTCACACCGCGGTCACGTCGCAATCATGCCGTGGTCACTCCACGGTAATGTCATGATTTGGTCATGATCAAGCCACATCCAGTCCACACCAGCCCCCTTCCACCTTCATTTTAGCCCACCGCCACCAGTATTCCAGCCCGCAACAGCCCCCCTTCCACCTTTGAATTAGCCCACACCGTCCCCCCAACACCTGCAACCAGCCCCCTTCCCTAGCATTCCAGCCTCCTCCCACTCCCTTCGCTCTTGGTCGGACGATGTTGCTCCGTAGATGTCGCTGGATCGGGCCAACACGTTGTGTTCATGGTGTGGTGAAGCCGTAGTCATGCCGTGGTAATGTCTTGATTTGGCCCTTCTCCAGCCACATCCAGCCCACTTCCACCTTCATTTCATCCCGCTGCCACATGCGTTCCAGCCCGCAACAGCCCCCCTGCCACCTTCGAATCATCCCGCACCATCCCCCCAACACCTACAACCAGCCCCCTTCCACCAGCATTCCAGCCTACTCTTGCTCCCTTCGCTCTTGTCCAAACGATGATGCCACGTTGATGTCATTGGACCAGGCTAACACGCCGCGGTCACGCCGCGGTAATTCCATGATTTGGCCATGCTCCAACCACATCCAGCCCACACCTTCCCCCTTACTGGAAGACAATGACCTCGTATGCCATGAATTAGATCTTGGGGAATATTATTCTATGTTTATAAAATTATTACAGTGGTTTTTCATGTTGAAAAATAATCCAATAGGTAATCTATACATCTTTGAAAATTCTTGTGAAAAGTATCCCTTACATTTGCCTTCTGGATCCTTTGTAGTAACCAATGAATTCCCATCCAGAACCGTCTTAGCCTGAGAAAGAGGCCCCGGCCTTAATTGGTTGGCCATTTTCTCCATTAGGAATCATTGAACCAGTGTGTAAGAATCCTCCACATTGGTTGTTGCAGTTGTCACTAGACTAGCTTGACTCTTTCTACCACTAGCAGAAAAACAATGCTCACAGCCAATCCGAGAATCTGCTGAGGCAATACATTGTTTCCACATAGAAACTCTACCAGCCTCCATTATATTTTACATGTCTGTTCCTAAATCAATCACTTCTAGTTCTATGGGTTCTACTTCAAAAAAATCAAAATACTCATCTATTGTCTCTAATTTGTACTTCATCGTGATTTGTTCTGATAGAACATTTAAACACTTTTTCCCTTAGATAGTGGTTCCATTAGAACATGAACATGTTTCCCCTACGCAATATGCCATTCATGCTTATCCTATGAAGAAATCAAATCATTCTGTACCACGTCAGTCCATTCGAGACAAGATTCAAACATCTCCTCAACCTCTTCATTGTTTATCCCTTTCTGTATGGACTGAAACGTCCACAAGCTTTTTACCACTCAATTCAATTCCACTTGATCCACTTCTATGAAAAAATAAAAATAAGAGATTACCTCTTCCGGACATACTGGTTTGGTTGAAAGTTTCTTCTCCTTGGCATTGTGTGTACTAAATGTACATGCAGCGGATTTGTCACCTCAATTTCCAGAATCTAAGCAACGAGACTCTTGCATCTCCAGCTCTCATGCTTCTGCTCGCATGAACTGAAGCTATTTTTTTAGTTTTTATTAGTTCGTGAATCATGATAATATGAGTTTTAATAAGTCCCACCTCTGTAGAAAATTTGAATTCCATCATAAACAAAAATCAAGCTAACAAATTTATGTCGGTGGGGCGAGACCCTGTGGCGGTTCGCAGTGATAGAATTCCATGAGTCTTCTGATCAATGTTGAGACTGACTAATCACAATTTATGTCGGCGGGGCAACGACCGTAATGTTCCCCACCTCCTCCTTCTCCCTTTTCTCCTGGATGGATGATGTTTCCCTGTGGATGTCCCTAGACCGGGCCAACACGTCACGGTCATGTCGTGGTCACGCCGCGGTAATGCCGTGATTTGGCCCTACTCAAGGACGAAACCCCGTGTATAAGTGCACTATGCAAGAAGATAGTACTTATGCACTGTATAAGTGAACTATGCAAGAAATACTAGGTGATTAATATGGGAGGTATTCCCTTTTCCTTATTTCGTAGAATATGAGATAAGGTTAAGGCACTAGACATCATCAAAGGATAAGAAAATTTATCCCCTCACAATCTAAAATGGGGATGTTTCTAGAATTGCCAATAAGGTTGTGGTCATTATTACCAAAAGATTTTATAATTAAAAACACTCTAAGGATCCAACCTATTATATATTATAAATTTAGGACCTTAATTACTATTATAATGTATAATATAGAAGAAATTCTAGTGTTCCCTATGGTCTAACTACACATATCTGGAGGATTCAGGGAAGGCCTCATCTTCATCTCTTTTGGGTGAGGTGTCTAAGGGAAAAGGTGACCTACCATCGGTGACATAGAAATGCATCCCAATGGATGGTACACCTGGGTGGGGAATAGGTGGATAGAAGGGTCTCGTGTAGGGTAGACGTGGGTGGACTTGAAGGTACACACAAGATTGAACTAGATGGACTGGAATGTCTCTTAATGGATAGACGTAGAGAACATGAGATTGATTTGTGCAGGATATACCTATGTGAGCTATAGGTGAATTTAGAAAAACATAAATCCTTGTAAATAACACTTAGGTGAGGCCTTTCTTTAGGATAGTAGCGTTACCTCGGGTGTCTATGGAAGGGTTTTGTGCAGGTCCTTAGTTTGGGAGGATACCTTGAAGCTAATACTTATGGGCTGAGGGTGAGTGGTTACTCATGACGGTGAATAATTCTCCAAACATATCAGGAAAAATAAAATAATTATTACCCTTATTTACCTCTTCGATCAGGTTTTGGAGAGATACCTGGATGGTTTTGATGGGTCGGGAAATGGAATAGGGCAAGTAGATCTTTATTATTTATTCTGATCTTCCATATTTCATAAATATAGAGCCCAAGGTCCTATTTATATGAAATTTTGGTACCCTGGGAGAAGGATATGACTTGCATAGGGTTATATCATAGGTTATTTCACTGGGTGTTGTCACAGATCTCCCTTTCTATAATGACTTTCACATGTCTGGGGTTGCACAACCTGACCCTACGTGATGGTGTTGTTTGGGTCTTTTGTTGGGATTTATTGGGTGATCAATTTTAATAGTTTTTTTCATAACTTCCCAATTACTTGAGGTATTCTTTTTTGTATGTATTCATACTCATATGGAAATGGGAGTGTAAAACAAAACCGTCATGATTTTATCTGATTAGAAGAAGAGGGTCTCATATTTAAGTAATGAAATACAGACGTTGAATTTTTTTTTGTTTTTTGGTATCTAGATTCCCATTTACATTCTTGATTGGTATTGAAGAAAATACCATCTTGAGTACCATGAAAAGGATGAATGGGGAAGGCTGGGCCTAAAAAGTATGTCGCGCTGCTGTCTTTCATTAGTGGCTCATGCAGTTAGTCCATGAAGGTTAGGTGCACATGCCACTAGGGGGGCTGCTGTCTGGGGGGGCTACTGTCTGGGGGGGCTGCTGTCCAGGGGGGCTGCTGTCCAGGGGGGCTGCTGTCTAGGGGGGTCCAGGGGGGGCTGCTGTCCAGAAGGGGGTTCTTTCCAGGGGGGTTGCTATCCAGGGGGGGTTGCTATCCTGTAGGGGGGTTCTGTCCGCGGGGTTCTGTCTGGGGGGGTTCTGTCTAGGGGGGGCTACTGTCCAGGGGGGTTCCTGTACAGGGGGCTTCTGTTTGCGTGGGGGGGGGGGGCTGTCTGGTAGGATGCGATGCAAACAAGAAATGAGATGGGTCTGAGGAAACCTTGAGGACTTTCTTATGTGTGTGGTGTTCCTTGATGATTCCCTTGTGGGTGAGGTGATGATCGTGGATGGGTTAGTTTTCAGAGTTGTCAGATGAGGTTTCCCTATCAAGATTGGATCATGAAATCATATACGTGATCTAGGGGTCCACAGGTGCCACATGTTTTATTATCCCTAAGAGGGTAAGTGCTGATATAATCATTGGTGTCTTTGGGTGTTACCATAGAACCTAGAGTTTGGAAATGTGATCCTATTGTGGCTATTTTTTTAATGTTTTGTTCATGAATTTGATTGAATAGTGTTTTATAACTTATACCAAAGATGGTTGAGGTAGTTCCTTGCTTAGGTACTAGAAATAGGATTATTACTTTGGGATATTACTAGATCTGGATTTGACCCTGAGATTGATGTGATGTTTTCTTTTATTGGCTTGCTGGTTGTGTTAGACAGGTCCTAGGGAGCTAATAGGTGATCTGAATTAGTGGTTTAGAGTTACAAAATGGCTATAGGGTTAGAGGGAATGGATTTTTAGAACTCATTGATAGTGGTCTTGGATGTCGAGCACTCCCATCATGAAATCTTCTTCTCCTCTATATATTTAAAGTGTCAAACTTATCCACTTGTGTGGGATAGATAAAATCACATGATATTCTTGGAAAACAGACTTGAGATATTAAACTATAATTCTATGAGGCAAAAAAATTTATAGAAACATGAGTTTATAAAGAATTAATCAATGTAGTACATAAATCAATGAGTATGTGATGTCAATATAAAAATTAATATTGGGGTTGTTCAACATAACCTCAATGACTATTTAGAATTATGTTGTCAAGATTTTGAGATTCCATACGGATTTTCATTATTGAAAATGTTAATTTATTATTTTCACCCCTTTAGGGATGGTCTCACATTCTTCATCATGGAAAATCTAACTTCAATGGTATTCTAGGAAGGATACTTCATTCTTGATATACCAAAATAATACAACAGTCAACCATCTCCCCAATTATTTTCTTTAATTCCTTATAGGAAATTATATATAAAATGAATGGGAATAAATAAGTGATACCTTTCCAGTAGTTTTTTTAGTCTGGGAAATGTTTTTACTAAGAGTATTCCTACTTCTATTACAACTGATTCTAACCTTCCCATGTCTTCTCCCCCTTTTGTCATCCCAGCTCTAGTGAAAGGACATGTTGTACTAGTACTCAAAAGATTTATACCAAAAACTTCTAAAAAAATATTAATATTCATTTCAACTTGATCTTCCTTTATATTTATTATTTTGTTTATAAAATTATGCTTGTTTTCCATCCCATTTCCTTTGGGGTTTCCCATTCGCAGGGCATCCATAGGAGGAACATTTTTAAACCATTCATCATCCTAAAAATATTCAAATTATGTTTCATAATCTTTATAATGAAAGGAAACTGATTTAGTATCACATGTGAATTTTGAAAAATGTTGTACCTTTTTCATGGGGACGGTTTTCTCATCATCATTGGATGGTTCATCTTGAATATCCACCGCAATTTCAAATACTTATATCATATTCTTTAATGAATTTCCAGATTTATGATACATATATTGTGCCTCATGAATTTCCTTTTATTCAGCAACCATTTTTTGTATTAAGAGATTCTGGTATCCTGTCTTATTATACACATTTCAAAATCCCATTTTTCCTTGTTAGACTGTGCATACATTATAGGCCAGTCACTCATGAGGATAACCAGGGGTTGTGGTGCAAGGTGTAGGGGGGTGGGGCAGGGGAGGTGTGGAGGAGCAGGGGGTGGGGGTTCTGGTGCAGGGTGGGGAGGGGGGGGGGAGGGGGTGTGCAGTGAGGAGGGGGTAGGGTGCAAGGTGTCAGGGGGTTGGGTGTAAGGTGGAGGGGGTGGGGTGTAAGGTGTAGGGGGGTGGGGTATGGTAGTTGTGCAGAAGAAGGGGGTGGGGGTGCTGGTGTCGGTTGGGGAGGGGGGTTTTCTAGGGGGAGGGGGTGTGCAGTGAGGAGGGGGCATGGGGGTGGGGTGTAAGGTGAAGGGGGTGGAAGGTGCAGGGGGTGGGGTGTAAGGATCAGGGGGTGCGGTGTATGGTTCATGGGGGTGGGGCAGGGGGTGCAAGGTGCAGGGGGTGGGGTGTAACGTGCAGGGGGTGGGGCAGGGAAGGTGTGTAGGAGCAGGGGGTGGTGGTGCTGGTGCAGGGTGGGGAGGGGGGCTGTCTAGAGGGAGCGAGTGTGTGGTGAGGATGGGGCAAGGGGGTGGGATGCAAGGTGCAGGGGGGTGGGGCAAGGGTGGTGTACAGGAGCAGGGGGAGGGGTGCTGGTGCAAGGTGGGGGAGCTGTGGGTGGGGGGAGGGGGGGATTCGGTAGTGTCCTCCCAACATCCAGCATGGGAACCATGATGGTTTTTTTATACAATGGAAAGGCATTTAGAGAAGGTTTTAAACCGTGTCTATAGAGCTTTAGCCACGGTTCAATTAACCGGGGCCTTTATTGGCATGGCTATAGGGATATAACAATGGTTGGAGTCATGGATTTAGGGATATAGCCACGGTTCGAACTGTGGCTATAGGCTCCGACCTATAGCCACACCAATACCAGCCATGGTTCAAGAAACCATGGTTATAACCAATAGCCATAGTTTTTGAGCCTATATCCATATTTTAGAACCGTGGCTATAGCCTAAATTTATAGTACTGTGAGATAGAGCTATCCATACGAGGATCAAGTAGTGCTATGCATGCGGAAGCTAGGGTTACATGGCTCGAGACTGTCCGACCTGCCCATCAGATGAGCAGTATGCAGAAGAGGGGCCTCCTAGATAGAGGCAGAGGTTCGACCATGGTGGTCCACCGATAGCAGGCAGACGTGGAAGAAGTGCTGGTCGAGTAGTAGGTGGTGGACAACGTATCGAGGCCCTACCAACACCACCCCCAGGAGGTCTACCCAGACCACAGGGAATGGGTGGATGTGGGAGAGCTCATCTTTAGGCAGCTAAGGCCTATAACTATAGTTCTCTGAGAGCAGGTGGACAGGAGTGATACTAGTTCCAAGAATATAGTTTGTTGTTCGGGATGCTTATAGCTTTAATGATGTCATTGTTTTTTGTTACTCTGTGTCTATGTACATTGAGCTGCAGTAATAAAAGACACTTATACTTGTGATGTTTTATTTCCCAACATTTTCTATGGATAATACTAATATATTCTGGATAAAATGGTTGACTGACACTCACATTCTATATTCCTACTGGAGAAGACCCAGTGACCACACACGGATGCCGATAGTGTGACTCAACCCTTGGAGATGAGAGTAATAGTTGTATCTTTTGGTAGTAGTGTGGAGTCCTTACAACATCATAAATGGAATGAATTAGTTCCATTCATGTCAGGATAGACTGTAATAGGAAATGGGAGTGGTTCATCCAGAGGATGTGACCCGATTTCTCTTTTTGGAAAAGGAGAAATCATAGCATCTCTTGTAGGACGTAGATGAATAAGGGTGTAGATGAGTTCTTTTAAATTGGCTAGTCTCACCCACAGTTTGTTTGTTGAATGATTTGACGTCTACTCTGAACACTAGAGTCTCAGGTAAATATTTTCTCAGAAGGACCTGAACCTGATACAGTTGCGATGACTTTAATTCTTCCATGAATATGACCTCGATATAATCTATACTCATGTAAAGAGGATCTTTTTAGCTGATGCTCTCATTAAGATAACAAGCATTCAGCTGCTAGGAGAGGTGAAAGAGCAGTTGGCCGCATTGCAGAAATCCTTTGTGGATCGGGATGGAGCAACCTTTCTATAGTCTCTCACAGTCACTTCCCCACTTCTTCCGCGAGTCAAGGAGGTGCAGCATGGGAGCGCTAAGCCTGAGACATGATGTGCTCAGATATCCTCAGGGCAGGCACCCGAATGATTTTTCTGAAGGTGGGGATCACATCATTCCTTAAAGAGGATGTACCATGATACAATATGCACATTAAAAGGATGTGTTGTGGGAGTTCCACACATTTCCTTTAGCAGTACATATAAGAGTGGTAATAATGTACTAGGACCTTCGATTATAGCACTGATGGCCATGTATGAAGAAGGAAGTAGCGGAGTTTGTCTATCAATGCCTCACTTGTTGGCAAGTGAAGGTAGATCATCAGGTACAAGTATGCTTGGTTCAGCCTTTAGATGTTCCAAAGTGGAAGAGGGATGAGATATCCATGGACATAGTGAAGGGTCTTCCATGTATGTACAGGGGACCCTACTCGATTTGGGTGATCGTCGACTGACTTACCAAGTCGGCCAACTTCCTACTGACCAAATATGGTATGAGATACAATGAAGAAGGTGCAAATCATCCAGGAGCAGTTGAAGACTGCACATAGTAGACATAAGTCCTATGCTGATAGGAGACGGAGGCCACTGGAGTTCGAGGATGGCAACCACGTCTTCTTACGGGCCTCACCAAGACGAGGTCTATAGTGATTTTTCCGGGGTGGCATGTTATATCCGAAATTTATTGGGCCCTTCTAGGTCCTCAGCTAAGTAGGCGAGGTGGCTTACCGCCTGGCCCTTACACCTCAATTTCATCAGGTGCACGATGTCTTCCACGTATCTTGGCTGAGAAGATACGTGCATGATCTGTCCCACATCATTGACCACAGGGAGCTGGTTATCGATGACTGGTTAACGTTCAAGGAGGTTCTGGTGGAGATTGAGGATCGACCAGAGTGAGTCCTACATGGATGGTCGATTACTCTAGTGCGCGTCTACTGGTAGCAAGGGAATCTTCAGGAGAGCACATGGGAGTGGGATGATTAGATGCGTGATAAGTACCCCCATTTGTTTCCTTAGTGTGTGCTGTAGCTTTACGGGGATGTAAATCCCTTAGGTGGGGAGAATGTAAAGATCTGGAAATCCTGTGGAAGATGTTTTCTTAATTACATGAAAATTTTATGAGTCCGCAGTTTCTGATGGCACCTAATTCTGAGATATGGTGTGCCAGGAATCAATTTCTAATGGTTTGTTTGGGTACGTTCAGTGAACGTACATGAGGGATTTTATATCTTTTGAACCAGTGCTCAGAATTGAAATCCAAGGACAACGATGAACTCGCAGTGCTAGTATTCACTTAAGGAGACTTTTACCGTAGTTGCATTTGGTTTTGATGGGATGTTATAAGTTGGGGTTTCTAATCAAAAATTAAAAATTATATAAAAATGTGTGTGTAACACATTTTTATTTGAAGGTGGTTAAAGTATTTGGATGGTGGTTGTTTTCTCCAATGGAAATATGGAGGTGGGGGCCACCCCCAAATAACCTCCCATGGGAGTATATTGTGTGGTAGGGCCCACATGAGCACATAACCCTTTGACTCCCCTTGAACCCCTTTAACATCCCTTGTCTTTAATGAGCCAACCCATTGATTAGTTACTGAAAGTGGATAATATTCATTGTTAAGATCTTAATATTAATGTGTTTAAAAGTTCATAAACATCAATTTTAGTCCAATTCAGAAATTGAACTTCATTTCCCATCATTGTGCAATTCATTCTTAAAATGTCAATTTGGGCCCACTCAATAATTTGATTGTGTAAATTACAATATTCATCATTTTAATTTGAAAATTTGGGATATGATTGATCACGTTTTTTGGAACATTTTGTCTTTTAGGTCCGATGGATGAATCCCAAAGGAAGATGGAGAATTTTTCTCCTGAAGGCAGAAACTTGCTAGAAAAAACATAATGGGCCTAAGGCCCATCAAACAAATGTGGGGCCCAGAAAACAAGCCCAATGAAGCTCAAATTTATACAGTAGAAAGATAAAAATATTAGGATCATTTTATTCAACTGTGTCCAGAGCTAATTCTAATTTTTTCATGATGATAAAGGGAAATGAAGTTAACATTTAAATGGTGGACTCGTCATTCATGCACAGAAATCCGTCCCACCATTTCGACCATAACATCCAAACGGCTGAGCAAAATTTCCTCAGATTTTGAGAGCTTCTAGAAGACACATGGAAGAAGATAAGTTATATTTATGACACCTTCGGATTCGGCCATATGAAGTTTAAAACTCACACGTAAAAATGGAGGACGAATCTGGACAGTTTTCTGGGTCAACATCGAAACGTCAATTTCCTTTTGATTCGTCACCCTCCTTTTGACTCTCTTAATTGTTGGGGGTGAATTTAATGTTTTGGGTGGAACTAAGGTTCCTAATATGCCTATATAAGGAGATGGTGGTGAATGAAATTATCATCTAACATTTTCCTTTGAATCCATGTTTTTCTTTCAATTGTAATTTCCCGCTTTCATTTTGTAATGGCATCGTCAATTTCTATAATGTAAGTTTTTCATTCAAATTTAGTATTTTTATAAAATTTCTTCTTCTCATTCACTTATTATTTTCCTTTTCTTCACACGTTGATACTGTTGAATCGTAGTGTGAATTTATTCACACCCGCACTTGTGAGTTCATCACACAACGGTGGAGTGTTCATTTTGATTAATGTTTTTTTCCTTTCTTCTTCAATCCCACTTCTTTAAGTCAATTACCCGCTTCAATTAATAGAATAGCATAAATGGAGGGCTAAACTATTATGGGTTGATCCTAGGGAGTTTCATGAGTTGGATTGAATGTTATTTGATGTTCTAAAATTCTTAAATTTGTTCTTTATTTTAAGAATTCCTTTCTTTGATTTTTCTTCTTCTTTGTCTTCACCGAATTTAACGACGACACATATTGAGTGCTAGTACGATCCAATTCCTTGGAGTACTCATTAAATTGATCCTCTAATTGAATTGGTGATTAGCCTTGAAATTGTGAATGGATTAAATCGGAGAATGATATTGATGAATTATTTCATTTAATGGATACCTCTTGAACCGATGAATAGAAAATCAAATGAAAAACAGATACATCCAATCAATCCCAAGAGACAACCTAGGATCGACTCACATTAATTAGTTGTTTTAATTCAAGTAATTTTATTTGTTTTTTTTCTTTAAATTAAATCAATTTTTCTTCAAATAAATTCAATCCAATGTTGGCCACTGCATAGCCATTCCCATATCCAATCTTAGTGTCTTAAGGTTTCCTCTTCGGTCCCTGTGGATTCGATCCCTACTTGTACATCAACGACCGCTTTTACCGGTAGGGTAAATTTGGGCGCAACCAAATTTTGGCGCCGTTTCCGGGGACCCAAGTAAGTACCTTAGACCCAAATCTTCTTTTCTCACCCCAAATTCTCTATTCTCACCCCAATTTCTCTTCTCTTTTCCCCTTTCTATTTCTGTGTGTCCAAAAAAAACCCCAAAACAAATTTTCAATCAATTCCAATGGATTATCCTCCAAAATACCCCTTCATAAATCAATGCTATAATCAAGTTGGAAATCAATATTGGGAAACACCTCACATAGGGAATTTCATTGAACAATCCTTAATTGAATACACCACACCAGATGAGATGTACAATCAATGGGATGCTGAATGTTTACAAGATCAATTTCCATACCTATCAAGAATGATTGAAAAGATAAATAATGAGGAAGTCCATGATGTACAAACATATATCAACCCTAATCCTGAAAAAATTCTTGAACAATTGAGTGAACAAATGGATAAAATGAATTCAGAAGTTTCATCTTTCAGATTAGAACTACAAAGCTTTAAAACTTTTGAGGAACCCGTTCCCAATCAAGATGTTCTTTCCTCATCATTGATAGATGAATATTTTATCCCAAAAACCTCCCATGAATTAAAAAAAGAACTAAACTTTGGATATGAGATAACTGAACAAGATCAAAGAAACGTTGAAGGGTATTTAAATCAGGATGAAATTAATTTTTTGGATTCACAAGGGGAAAATTTGTCTTCATGGATTGAGTGTTCGGAATATTGCTCCAATAACAATTTTTTAGAATCACCGATCATTGAACCATTGGGAGATATAAGGAATATTGTGTCTATACCCACTCATTAAATTCAAATGGAAAATTCTGTGGATGAATCATATTTTCAAAAGGAACCAATTCTTTCAAATGTTTTTAATGAAGAAACAATTTATGATTCAAATTATCATTCTTCTTTAGGAAAATTCTATCAAACTGAACTCGATGTTTTAATACTTCCTTACCTACTCAATAATCCCTCTATTTATGATAACCAAGACCATTCAATTATCATCACTCTTAATTAAGATTCTCACCATGTAGGAATGAACCTTGAAATCATAGGAAATAGTCCAGATAAAACACGATCAACCATTTTAGATATTCCTTGGATTTTACCAATCATTGTAGAAAATAGGATTTCATACGAAAAAAATTTCAAAAAAACCATCAATCTCAATCTTGTTGAAGTGAAGAAAGATGGGTTAATTAAAATGCTGAAAGTTGGAATTAGATAAGTTGGGGGGTACAAGTCGAGATAACGACGTTAAACAAAAGCGCTGCATGGGAGGCAACCCATGGTTTTCATGTTTTCTAATTATTTTGAATCATTTTATTTTTCATATAATAAATTACCAAAATCTGTTGACCTGTTCTTCTTTTATGAGTAAGGATGGGTATGAACGGGGAGCGCCATATTCATCCGTGTCACGTGGTGTGATCTCTGAGTAATACCTTACCCAGAAAATATAAAGAAGACAATGTATCATCAGTTTATTTTGTTTTGTTTATTATTATGTTTTTATAGGTTAAAAAAATAAAAGGACATGTTGTAAGTCATATATAAAATCCATTCACCACCATCCAAGCCGCTGAGACTCAAATCCAGGATTGAAGGGAGAATATGGCATGCGCTATCATAATCAACCACCAGGTGACTTAATTCCATGATTTTCATTTTAAATTTTTTTCATTGAACTCCTCTTCTACCCCCTTCTAACTTTTCTTTTCTTTAAACACTGGGGACAGTGTTATTCTAAGTGGGGGGGATAAAAATGATTTTTTTTTTAATAAAAACATGCATGAAAAGAAAAATTCCATTAACCTTGAACATGATAACACACAATGAAAAATCTAAAATTGGATATCAAATAAATTTTGCATGCCTTGATTCTGATTTTAGTGCAAGTTTAAGTTCATGAGCATAGTTTTTTGAAAGTGCAGTTGTCCGATGTGATTTTTCAAAGTTTACATTTTCATCCTCTTAATAAAAATGCCACAATACACGTCTACTGGATCGTGGGTGTAAATTTGAGTTCTTGGGTCCCTTTCATTATAGCATAGGGTTCTGGGGTAACTTTTAGTTTAATTTGAGTATCCAAAAAAAACAAAAAAAAACAAAACAAATTGAAAGAAATAATAATGACCACATAGAGCAATGTTTTGTCCCAATGCGTGGCATCCGGCACTTGGGGATCGTGACTCCATAGTTTTCTTGCCCAGAGTTAGGATTTATATCTCTATTGTAGAGCATGAAATTGACAAAATGCGTGGCGTCCGACACTTGGGGATCGTGACTCCATAGTTGTCTTGCCCAGAGTTAGTCTTTTCATATCTATTGTGGTTAAAAAAAATAAAAAAAAATAAAAAAAAATTTAAAAAAAATGGATACTCATCTTAAGGATTAATGTGATTCCCACCTAGCGCTTCCATTTTTTCCCCTTGAACAATAAAATGGGCCCCATATCTTTTATGATGCACAAAACTTTATCATGTTTAATTGGAATTGGATGAAATGTGGCGATGAATTTGAACAAAGGAATGAGCTTGGGCTTGTGATATGCTTATGGACCTAGCATGTTTTAAATGATTTTGATGGGTTTTCATAATTTTTGTGGTATTAGATATTTGGGTGAGTAATGTGTATTTATATGTTTTTGGAAAAGGGGATTTGGATTTCAAATTTGTAATTTATTTTGCTCGGGACTAGCAAAACTCAAGTTGGGGGGTGTGATTAGTCACTGAAAGTGGATAATATTCATTGGTAAGATCTTAATATTAATGTGTTTAAAAGTTCATAAACATCAATTTTAGTCCAATTCATAAATTGAACTTCATTTCCCATCATTGTGCAATTCATGCTTAAAATGTCAATTTTGGCCCACTCAATAATTTGCTTGTGTAAATTACAATATTCATCATTTTAATTTGAAATTTTGGGATATGATTTACCACTTTGTTTGGAACATTTTATCTTTTAGGTCCGATGGATGAATCCCAAAGGAAGATGGAGAATTTTGCGCCTGAAGGCAGAAACTTGCTAGAAAAAGCATAATGGGCCTAAGGCCCATCAAACAAATGTGGGGCCCAGAAACCAAGCCCAATGAAGCTCAAATTTATAAAGTAGAAAGATAAAATATTAGGATCATTTTATGCAACTGTGGCCGGAGCTAATTCTGATGTTTTCCTGATGATAAAGGGATATGAAGTTAAGATTTAAATGGTGGACTCGTCATTAATGCACAGAAATCCATCCCACCATTTCGACCATAACTTCCAAATGGCTGAGCCAAATTTACTCAGATTTTGATAGCGTCTATAAGACACGTGGACGAAGATAAGTTATATTTATGACACCTTCGGATTCGGCCATATGAAGTGTCAAACTCACACGTAAAAATGGAGGACGAATCTGGAAAGTTTTCTGGGTCAACTTCGAAACGTCAATTTCCTTTTGATTCTTCACCCTCCTTTTGACTCTCTTAATTGTTGGGGGGTGAATTTAATGTTGCGGGTGGACCTAAGGCTCCTAATATGCCTATATAAGGAGATGATGGTTAATGAAATTATCATCTAACATTTTCCTTTGAATCCATGTTTTTCTTTCAATTGTAATTTCACGCTTTCATTTTGTAATGGCATCGTCAATTTCTATAATGTAAGTTTTTCAATCACATTTAGTATTTTTATAAAATTTCTTCTTCTTCTTCACTTATTATTTTCCTTTTTTCCCACATTGATACTGTTGAATCGTAGTGTGAATTTATTCACACCCGCACTTGTGAGTTCATCACACAACGATGGAGTGTTCATTTTGATTAATGTTTTTTTCCTTTTTTCTTCAATCCCACTTCTTTAAGTCAATTACCCGCTTCCATTAATAGAATAGCATATATGGAGGGCTAACCTATTATGGGTTGATCCTAGGGAGTTGCATGAGTTTGAATTGAATGTTATTTGATGTTCTTAAATTCTTAAATTTGTTCTTTATTTTAAGAATTCCTTTCTTTGATTTATCTTCTTCTTTGTCTTCACTGAATTTAACGATGACACATTTTGAGTGCTAGTACGATCCAATTCCTTGGAGTGCTCATTAAATTGATCCTATAAGTGAATTGGTGATTAGCCTTGAAATTGTGCATGGATTAAATCGGAGAATGATATTGAGGAATTATTTCATTTAATGGATACCTCTTGAACCGATGAACAGAAAATCAAATGAAAAACAGATACATCCAATCAAGCCCAAGAGACAAACTAGGATCGAATCACCTTAATTAGTTGTTTTAATTCAAGTAATTTTATTTGTTTTTTTCTTTAAATTAAATCAATTTTTCTTCAAATCAATTCAATCCAAAGTTGGCCACTACATAGCCAATCACGTATCCAATCTTAGTGTCTTAAGGTTTCTTCTTCGGTCCCTGTGGATTCGATCCCTGCTTGTATATCAACGACCGCTTTTACCGGTAGGGTAAATTTGGGTGCAACCACCCATTCTTCATTTATATTGGGTGAACTCTCCACCTTCCTCCTCTCATTAATTGTGCCAACCATTTAATTAATGAATTGAGCTTAATCAATTTAATTAATTCTAGATTTTCAATTTTTAAAAGCTTTTCAATAATAAAATAATAGGAGAGTCTGTTATTTTAGTTTGTGGGTGGAATTTTGAGGGGATTAGGGAGGAACTCTTGGAGAAATATTATTCTCTCAATAAAGATCACCTTTCTTCAATGAAGAACGCTCCACGTCTTGAAGAACGTGAAGCAGCACCTACTACCTTATTCAACTGGGGAAAAAACATGCGTTGAAGCCCACAGGAAACCCATCTTCCTTCCTTTTCCTCCGCGTCAAGGGAGAAGACGTCGCCCGCGAATAATATCGCCAACAACGATGCTTCTTCCTCAGACGCATTCTGACGTCAACGAATCAACACCATCGTCAACGAACGAACATCGAATCAAGGTAGGGGGTTTTATATAAGTTTAAATTAATAAAATTATACCCTTGTACTTTCGAGATTATATGTTGGACTACTGTTTGAGCCTCTAACACGGAGGGAACGGGCTAACGAACAAGTTCGAACCCTCCGCCAATTTGTTCTTGATGGGCAGTTTGTTGGGCGACGGGTGAACAGAAGGGCATCCTCAATTTTAGGTCGTCGTAGGAAAGATCAGGACCCGAGGAGGCTATAGGCCCAGATGAGAGGCAAAAAGGCCCAAAAAAATGAGCTCGGTGGCCCGTGGAAGAGCACGATGGTTTGAACCTACCGGCCGCCTAGAGGCAGTGGCGCCCCTCGCGAGCCACCAGCGGAAGGCCGCTGCGGCCCCAACCACAGCAGCGGAGTGGAACCCGTATCCACGGGTTCCAGGGAGTATGGGCAGCGCCACCTGGCGCCAACAATACGAGGCACTGGGGGGCCACCCCCTACTCCGCTCGCCCAGTGGGAACCTGCTCAGCCAGCTGGCCTAGCCACAACCGGCCACTAGGCCGGGCCTCCTATCGCGCGGGCCAGGCCTCCTGTCGTGCGTGCCGGGCCACCAGCTACGCGGGTCGTGCCACGCCGACCTCGCACGTGACGGGCCAAAGCCACCGGGCTGGGACGCGCCCTATCAGGCCGAACCCGGATCCGGGTCGGGTCGACCCCGTTCTGGCCGACCCAGGGTGGGTTGGGCCGGGTTGGACTGGACCCAGACCCCCCTCTTCGGAAAACTTTTGGTTTTTCCCAAAAACGTGATCTACGAACCTCTGATCGACGCACCATCAGTTACATAGGATTCCCTAGATCGAGACAGTCATTTCAGTATATTACACAAAAGGTTTTTACGAAGATTGTGTATGGATGGGTTGGTTCAAACCCGAAACCAACTGGGCCCTCAGAGCGGAAACACTTATAACTTAAGGATCAGACGTCCGATTGACGTATCGTCAAATACGTTGGATTCCTATTGTTGAGAAATTTATTTTTCCATACTCCACACAGGATTCGGATGAGGTTTCAGTATGGCTGGGTGGGATTTTACCCAAAATCCAACCTGCCCCTCAGAGCAGAAACACTTATAATTCTCAGATCGGGCGTCCAATTGATGCACTGTATGTCGCATTGGGTTGCTTATGATGAGACAAAACTACTGGATACATCAACTCAGGACTTCATGATAGTTGATGTATCAAAACATGGATTGAGGAGAAGACCCTCCCAGAATCGAGTGTGCTGTGTGCGGGAACCCTAGGGTTGGCTGCGACTGAGATGACTTCTGTACCGGAATCCTACATGGGTTCGACAATGACGACATTAGTATGAGGATACTCCATGGGTTCGACAACAGTGACTTCCATACCAGGATCCTACATGTGTTCGACAACGATAACTAATGTACCAGAATCCTACATGGGTTCGAGAGAGACAACATCTTTACCAGGATCCAACGTTGGTTCGACAGCGAGAACTATTGTACCGGAATCCTACGTGGGTTCGATAGTAACGACTTCTATAACAGGATCCTATGTGGGTTCGACAGCGAAAACTAATGTACCGGAATCCTACGTGGGTTCGACAGTGATAACATCTGTGCTAGGATCCTATGTGGGCTCGACATCGCTGATATTTTTCTGGGATCCTATGTGGGATTGACAGAGGAGATGATTCAGAGGCTATATCTAATCATCTCTACCCCTCTTCATTAGTTTTATACCTATGTGATCCGAGTCATGCCTTTGAACCATTATCAATGTGGTGATTATCTTACTTCCTTTGAGGAATGGTTTGTGATTGGGATTGAGAGTTGGAGGTGGTCTGTGGTTGATAACATAGGTATATGTACTGGAATATACCTACATAGGGTTGGTTGATACTTCATTTTTTTTATCTTTCTGCTGTGGTTTATCCTTTGTGGGTTTTATGAGACCTTAAGGGTCTCAGGGTCCTTATTGATTATCGTTATAATCACCCTTGCACGGGATATGCCTGCACCTCGTTGTGTTGGATGCAGAAGACGAACAATGCTGATCGAGTCAGAGTGTACGAGGACTGGATGGTACCCGGAGGTGGTTCTCATGACGAGTCGGTACCCAGAGGAGATGGACGGATGTGGAGCACTGAGGAGGATATCTGTACCTACCCTTCAGGTAGGAACTATGGTGGACGATCCAGGAGCTACTAGGCACCTTCCAGCCATTTTTCTTTTTATTTGAACATGTTTGTCCTTTCCATGTACTTTATTGTTGGGAGTGTATTTCTAGCCCTTGTACTTTCCAGCACTTCTTCTGTATTCAGTTTTTACTTAGAGTTGCTTCCGCTTGTTCTCTGGTTTTGTTTGTTTGCAGTTATAAAGGAAATTCCTTCACAGTTTAGGTATTTACGCCTTTGGTTCTAGTCGTCAGCACCTAGCCTATGGATGGTGGGCTTGGGGTAGTTACGACACGGGCCCCGAGGGACGGGTCATGACAACCTCATTTATATAAATTATCACAAATAATTATTGGGAATTTGACTACATATCTCAAAAAATTAGATGACGTCGTCTTACAATCCACAATATCCTAGATAGTGTCACATCATCCCAGATCTCATGTCAAAATTGTTATTAAACCTCTCAATATTGTCAACAACTAACACTAAATTACATAAAAATATTGAAATATACCATTTTTAACTTGATGTTTTTCATTCAACAACTGGAAATTGAGACATCGAGATATGAATTAAGACACAAATAAATTCACCTCTATAATGAAAATATATCCATTAAGGAATGATTTATTTTGTAGCTAATATAATATTACACCTAATGATATATAGAAAATACAATAAAACACCCCACACTATAAATACAGAGAAATTATTTTTTTTATGAAATCAAATTTAATGATTGTTATCCTTCATACATCACTTAGATTTGCCTCCTTGAATAACAAGTTCTATCCTTGAATCCACCTCAATATATTCTTATTAAAACTCCTCCACCTATTAAAATATTGAATAATTATTTTCCATATACTATAAGAGTATTATACTACTAAACTCGTCCATATCGAAATGTGAAGACACAATATGATCCATCATCTTTGCTAATCTATGTCATCACAAGAAACATCTCCATGAATAATCTATCACTACTCCTTAGATTCAAACATTTATTTTTTCCAAATATATGATATTTCCACGTTATTGTCTTATAAGAATTTCACCCATCAACACTAATGACGATTTTAAACCCATTGATATAAGGAATTCTATAGAATATGGTAATATATAAAGACTTTATGGAAAATGAATAAATTATAATGTATCTAAAAAATTAAATTACACATTACAATTATAACACCAAAATAATGTGTTGAAAACATATTTTTTAGGATATATGTTTTGAAAATAAAAAGATATCACCACTCACTCTTGCATTAGAGAACAAAAAATATCACTGTGAGAAGAATCATAATATACATCTATTATATTCACATATCCAGTTAATTGATGAAAATTATAACTAATTAGACTATACTTTGGGTTCTAAAAATCATCATAAAAATGATTTTTAAGAAAAATCATTTTTTATGTAGTTCAAATTCACCAAAGTAACTTAATCTTGAATAAATAACACATGAACATTTCAGAAATACCTATTTGTCTAATGAAATAATATTCCACAATAATGTTATTTTTTCTTATATGAGAAAAAAATCATTGATATTTATAGGATATATTCTAATTACCTCATTGAATATGAAATTTCCAAAAAAATCATCACATATCCAAATCACACACATAGATATTTTTCCATAGATCTAATGTCATTGATTGTAACACCCCGAGTTTTTATGAACCTTATTTCTTGAATAAATTAAATTAAATATATTTAATTCATTTCATGATACAATAAGATAAAAATTATTTATAGTTGATACCATGATACTCCTGTGATACACAAACACTGACATGAATTAAGTTACAAGCAACAATGAGTTCGTGAGAAACAAAATTTTATTATAATAATTATATAAATTGAATAGTTATAATATAACCATTAATATTAGTAATTTGAATATAAATAACTAATTATAAAATATTATTTTTAATTCTTTTATATAAATAAAACATATTAATAATAATATATAAATTTTATTAAAGACTATATGTTTTTGAAAATACTAATTTCATAGGAGAACTAATTTTATGTCAAGTGATAAATAATAAAAAAAATTAGGAAATTATATATGATTAATATTTTAAAATAAACACAATTTTTTTATTTTATAATGTGAAATTTAAAATATGGTGAAATTTATAAACAAAATTGAAGAAATTCGCATTTTTTATGAATACTGAAAAACTGATTTTTAATTCAAAAAAGATTTGAAATATATTTTATTTAAATATTTAGTTATATTTTAATTTGGTTATCGAGTTTAATTATATTAATTTAATACAAATTAATCCAATTTAGTTAAATTTATCAAATTTCACATTGACATTGGATATCAAAACATTCCAACATGTAAGACCTTTTTTCGTAAAGATCCCTTTATCACAACTCGTACGTGGGATTAAATTTAAATTAATTTAATAAAAAAATGTACTATAAATTAAATAAATACATTTCATATTTATAATCATCATAATATATAATTTATTTTAAGGTGAAATTAATTTTTCCCCAAAAAAAATAGTGAATGTGATTAAAATTAATTACATTTGCTAAGGAAAAAACTAGAATAAGTAATGACTAAATGTATAAAATATGGTAAAAATGTCTATTATTATTTAAAACTTATTGGATACACATTATTTAACCATTAAACCACTAATAATTCATAATGACTCATTTTAACCCAAATGGGACAAGTAAAATGTGAGGATCACTCAAAACTTTTTAAGAATACATAATGTTTTCTTTTTCCCCGCATATAAAAAGCCTCCACTCCTCCCCCACTCTTTACACCTATGAATAAATTTTTGATAAAACCGAAACAAACCTATATATCCTCCAAAAACTACTCACTCAATCCTATAATCCACTTTTAAGGCATAAATCTATCCAAGGAATCCCATCAGTGAAAACAAAATGGTGTTACCCAAAGAAGAGGTAACATCATTCATCAGGTTCTTTATTTCATTATAAAAACCAAAAATATTAATATTTTATTATTATATAATTATTTAATTATCATTAATATTCTAATATATTTTTATTATATGGTTTATTCCAAAACTCATACACACCTCTGTCTAATGGGTAATGAACTTACTATTCTTATGTGCAACAAATCACTGCCTCAAGAAACAATGTTGCTTTCACATTACCATATCTAATTAATAAAAAAATGGAATAGAATATTTATTTATATGATATATACGATATTTTAGATATATATTTCCTTATGGAATTATTTTAAAACACAATTATTCATAATTTACAATTTTTCTAAATACGATAATTTTTTTTAGGGAAGTGTGGACTACCACCTCTTCAAAGCGATGTGATTCATTCATAATAAAATGAATGGTATTAAGCATGAGTTATGTAAATGTAAATGATATTTGTGACATTAAAGTTGTAATTTAATTAGTATATATGAACACATAATTTTCATTTACTTACTTTCTTTCAATACGACAATTAAATAAAAATAGGGTTCATGTGTACCTGTAGCCTACCGTATCCATTAATAATGTATTAAATTTCAAATCTATATCATACTTATATTATTATAAACAGATATATAATTAATATAAATTATATTTATATGTTTTTTCAAATTCTAGAAATCATTATATAAGTATGAGGCCAGAAAATATTAAAAATTTTGACACGTGAAAATAAACAAAGTGAATAACTCTTGAAACATATCATTAATATGTAATTGTTAATAAGAGGGTGACATAAATCCATATATGGTATTGGATATAATAATATGGTTTTTTATTTATTAATAATAAAATTATCATTGTTATACAATAAGTTTTAATGCCTATGATATGAGTCAATACATATGGTAAGGGTGTTTATATTCTCACTTTTACGTCTGTGAGATTTATTCCTTATTCCCCTATACATTTTTTTATGCAGTATATATTTCCCTTGAATATAATATATTATTATTATAATTACATCTATGTATATTTAAATATCCCTTGTATTATTTCCATTTCATTGGGTTTATGATCTCAAAGATACCATATCGGTATGGTAGTTTTGTCTCAATTTTCCTTATTTAAAACACATGCCATGAATTTAAACCAATATATAAAAGATTACTTAAAAAAATATTTTTATGAATTTTATTTCACGATTATATTAAATGAAAAAGTATTTTTTAAATTTTTAATGGTTTCCATGATCCTTTATCAATTTATTATTCTATTTTTAGTGGAAAATGTTTTTTAAAGTGTTCTATGTTTTAATTTTTTTTAAAATCAAAAAGGATATTTTTTTTCAAGAAAAGGTTTATTAAAATATCTTCCAAGATTATTTTTCATCTAAGATAACATCCACCTGTGTTTCTCATGAGTTTATTGTGAAATTATCCCATGATTCAATTCATTTTCCTTATTTGAATGGTTTATGATTAGATGGAATTATTTTTATAAATCACATTTCTCTTTCACTGGTTATATGCTTTTCAAACCCACTTATATTCATGGGATACACATTGATGAAATGATTGTGAAACCTATTTTTTTATATATATTAATATCATATTATTTTTTATGAAACCCAATTCATTTCATGGATTATGATATGGATGTTTATGAATTTTTGGCATAATTATATATGATTTCATTATGTGAGTGGTTTGACCTATATCTACCTCTAATGATTTGGGTAAATATTTATATCAAATGAGATAATGATGGAATTCATTTTAATGGTATTTATTTACTATTGAGTATGGAAGAACCTGATCCACTATAGAAATATATGAAAACATGGTCCACTATAGTAAGAATGGGAATCCCCATCCCCTATGGGAAGGTCGGGAAACCCGATAAACTATGTGAAGATGGTGAAAAAAATCCCATACAATGTAAGGACTATAAATAGGGATGGTAGTGTGTCCCACTTTATAGGTTTAGTCACCCTAAAGATTCTTTTATGTGTATTCAATGTGCCTTGACTTATAGGTAATGGTATAACATGATTATGTGTCTTCCACAATTGATCCTTTTAATACCATTTTATGAATTCATGAATTATTCTCTTGATTTCATGATGATTAATGTTGTATGAACTTCCAATAATTATGAAATGATTCATGTTTATGATATTGATATTAAAGGTGTGATATTCGAATGTCATGATAGGTTCTCATATAATTTTTCTCATGTTTATGCTTACATATCTTCTTTTGTTTACCCTTATTGAGAATACGAGATCACCCCTTTTTATGTTTCCATACCCTAGGTTATGAAGATATTTATTATGTATTATGTTTATAATAGGGTTTTCCATCCACTAAGAACATTGTGGGTGATAATTTACATCACATATGTACCAATATTTTTTTTATGCTTCCAAAGGAACTAAACTAATAAGGTCTTTGGGATCCATTTGTCTTATTTCTACGAATTTCAAAAATAATGATTTTATAAATATTTATGAATATTGAGGGTTCATATAGTTGTATGATATAATAATTGTAGATACAATTTTTCTACTATGAAGAAAAACCTTTGTAAAAACCATATGGACTTGTTTATGGACATGTCTATAGATAAGAAATAGTATAGAAAAATGTCCTGGATTTTTTCTAATAGATAGAGTGATTTGTTTCCTAGAATTACATACATGACTAGATAATAAAAATGGATGTGGCACTAGAATAGATGTAAATAAGGGTAACAACCCTAAAACACTGTATTAATATTTGCTCGACTTAGAACTGGTTCATAAAAGTGGTTCTTACTACACACCTAGTTTGAAACGCCATGTGGATATTATTTGGGAATTAAATAAATATTCACAAACCATAATATAGGTTTTAAATATTTTTTAGATATAAATATACTAGATTAAAAATAAGGTGTAATATATTAAATAATGTCTCATAATTTAGACATCCAATATGTGGATTTTTATTATTTTCTAGTTCCTCACTATAAAAAATGTTTATTACTCTATGCTTTTTGGTTTTAGTAAATACATATAACCTGAAGGAACCACAATAATGGTGATTTAAACAATGAATTCAATTGTTTTCCCTGTAGGAATCTGAATTATATGGGAGCTTGAATGAAAAATATTGTTTCTATGTTCACCCAACATTCTCAAGATATTAATCATACTGATCTAACAAATGATAAAAGCAAGGAACAAAGTTATATTGATTCCTTCATGAGGAAATGTCTTCCTACATAAAATGGGGATTTTAATTCACATGTGTCTTAAAATGATCAGTACCACTAAAATTATATTACTTATTCTATAATGTTCCGAACATGAAGAACTCATTAATTTTTTATCATTTAGATGGTGACGCTAACCAGGGGTGGAATCTAATAAAGAATATGACGAAGAATAATGAAATTTAATACACTAATTTAGATTAACTCAATAACATATTATTCAATAAGTAAATTCATTATGTTCATTGTAAAAAAAATTAAAGGGCTTCCTTGATTTGAACAAAAAAAATATGATGAATTTTTCAGTACCTATGAGGCTAAATTCAGAAGACAGTAGAGGTACACTTCAGGAACTATCTTCCAACCTGAAGGTAAAGGTGATAGGTTCATAGTGTCTCAAAGCCAAGTCTCATAATGGCATTGAATATAATAGAATTTAGTATCTATGAATATATTTTTAATTATGAAATAAAAGATTAAATGTTGTTCGGATTTACATATCAATCTCATTGTTTTAATAAGAAAAGGAAGATGGAATTTGATGGAATATCTAAAAACCATGAAGAGAAGAAGATGAGCCTTCCCTTATGATCCAAGTTTGAAATGAAGCATGGAGTAAGTATAATTATGTGGTATAATAAATATTATATGTGTTTAAGAGATGTTAATTGGGAAATTTATTGTCAAGCTAATGGAAAGAAGTTGTAAAATTATATCAATAGAGGAATAATACCCATAATGGACCTCTCATGCTTCAGTGGTTCAAGTGTAAGGAGAATGAAAATTATGCTAACCAGTGCCAAAACCTGAGGGTGGGTGTTGCCTATTGGCACCAAAAACCTCATAGAATGAGGGAGAAGGAAAAATATACTACAATCACAATTTTTGATGTGGTATGTGATCCCAACGTTGTGAAAGGTTCACCTACCATCCACTACAGAACTGATAATGTCGTATTTGATTATGGATTCACCCACTATTTCACATCAGAAAAATATTCTAAGGGTATTAAGATTCCAAAAGAAAGTATATATTTAGAATTAGTTGTGAAAACCCCTAATGATACAATTATTGCAACTAATTTCTATGATTCCTCTTCCCTTGACATTTTTGGGAATGTGCCTCCTAAAAATCCTTTCATTCTTAATTTGGATTAATTTTTTCCACATTAGGATTGGATTTTCATTCTTTTCATAAATGAAACATCAATTATAATTGAAGGAAACAAACATTTAATATTTTAAACCAAACTATTATATTCTATCAATGTGACTATAATAATGAACATCCTATTGATGTTACATCCAGTGTACGGGTCTTAATTCCCATTTAGAATTCATATTTTTATCAAAACATTCTTTGGAGAAACACAGTATTTATTGTATGCCTATTGTTTGAGAATTTTTAGATGTTTTCTCATAAGAGTTTCTTAGTCTTCCATCAAAATGTGAATTTGAGTTCTCGATAGAACCCATACCAGGTTCCACATTGATTGTAATGACTCCATAGAGAATGTCCCAAATGGTTATTTTGTAGGAATTGAATGAGTAACTCCAAGAAAACCATGATATGATATTTATTCTTCCAAGTATTTATCCATGGGGTTGAAGAATTAACATTGTGAAAGAGAAAGATCAATCGATGAAACTCTGTATTGATTTTTTGTAGCTAAACAAGTTCATGATCACGAAAATTTATATCCTTCCCTGTATTAATGAATTTATTGATCAACTATGTTGAGCACATAAATTTTTTAAGAATTACCTTTTATATGGATATCCTGAATTGAGGTCCAAGAGAGAGGATATAACAATGATGGGATTCCATACTAGGCATGGACACTATGAATATATAGATATTCCTTTTGGTCATCTTAATTATCCCGGTATATTAATAGATTTTATGAATAAGTTTTTTAGATATTACCTCGATCAGTTTATGGTAGTATTTATTGATGATATTCTTATCTACTAAAAGATCAAGTAAGAGAATGAAAACCACTTGATAATTTTACTAAAGACCTCCTTGAAATAGAATCTATATGAAAAATTTACAAAGTGTTGATTTTTACTAAAAAATATTTCTTTTTCCGATCGCATAATCTCACGTGATGGTATAACTGTGGATCCATCGAGGAAGGAGGCTATTGAACGTTTTCTTGGACTAACCATGATAACTGATATCCATATTTTTATTGTATTAGCTTGGTTTTATTTATTTTTCTGGGTCATTTCTCACAAATATCGAATCCTATGACCAATTAATTTCAAAACGGTTCCATGTTCCACTAGAAAAATGAATGTAAGGAAAATTTCAAGGAACTAAATAGATGTTTGGTCCGTGAATATGTGCTTACAATACCCTGTAGTAGAGAGGGGTTTGTAATCTATAGTGATTCATCCTAGAATAAATTTGGATATATTATTATGAATAATGACAAGGTTGTCAATTAAGCCTTTTTAAAGTTTAATATCGACGAGAAAAAAATATCCTATTTATGATTTGGAGTTTGGAGTAGTGATTTTTACATTAAAGGTATGGATACATTATCTTTATTGGAAATAGTTTTCTATATACAGAGATTAATTTTTTCTAAAATATATATTCACACACAAGGATTAGAACATGTTCTAAATAATATGGTCAGTGCAGATAACAGATTACGTCTACTCAACAAATTACCACCATGTGAATGAGAACAAGGTGGATAATAGTTTGAGTAAGGAGGATCATGCTAGATTATTCATGATGTTGATCAAAATGGATCCAATATTTCATGATTCACAAATAATGGGTCTCTAAATCCTTAAGGAATGGGTGAAATCTTATGTTTCTCAATCGAATGATCAACCATCTAACATGTACATATTAATGTGGTACATAAGAAAGATGTTAAAAATAAAAATAAGGTAAAATTTTTCCTTAAATTAACCTTGATGGGGATGAACTGATAAGGTTCATGAACTATTTATGTTATTTTCGATACCATATTTGATGAATGTGATACTAGAATAAGTTCATGGTTCATCATTATTGATTAATAACAGAATTACAAATTTTTATATAGATTTGAAGGAATACTTCTGTTGGGACGGAATGTAGAGGGATATTACAGAGTTTGTGTCTCGATGCTTAGTATAGAAGCATGTTATTTAATAAAGACAAAATTATAAGATGATGTTCAATCCATTACCCATACCATAATGGAAGTGGTAGAACAACATTGTACATTTTATCACCAGTACACCCCAAAAACATTAAAGGGATTAATGTTATATTGTTGGTAGTCGACCGTGTCACTAATTTAGTGTATATACTTTCTATAATAGAAGAATTCTATTTGGATCATCTTTCTATGATATAAATTAAGGTAGTGTATGGTATCATGGAGTACCACATTCCATTGAATCTGATCTAGATATGTGGTTTACCTCAATGATCTATCTCATTATATAGCAAGGATATAATAAATAACTAAGTTTCTACACTGCTCATCATCCTCGGTAGGATGGTCGGTTTGAAAAAATAATTAAAACCCTATAAGTTATGTTGAGATATTTTTTCATTGGATTTCTATGATGTTTGGGATCAACAGCTACATATACATGGGTTTTCATTAAAAAATAGTTCTCACTCAAGAATTCAGATGGAACCTTATGAATCCATCTATGGTAATAAATGAAGAGATCAAAATTTCTAGGATGAGGTTGGAGAACGAATTATATTGGCACATAATATAGTATAAGAAATAGAGACAATATAGGAACCAATTTGTAGCATATCATGGAATTTCAATGCCATAAGAAAACAAATACTGATATCTCTCTAAGTGACCTAGAATTTGAAGTTGTAGAGAAGATATTTTTATGAATTTATCCAATGATTAATGTTATGATGTTTTGGATGAAAGGAATAATACTCCCTATATATATTGGTCTCATTGATTTGTTCGATTATATCTATATAGTATTCTATTTGTAGTGAAATCCTCATACTATCTCTCAATTCCATGACATGTTCCACGTACCTCCCCTAATGAAGTACATACCTATGGCTTCACGTGTACTGTACTCATAACTCATACTACCGGAGCATGATATTTCTTATTTGGAACAAACATTTGAAATTATAGACTATATAGAGATAGTTAGTGAAAACCAAACAACTCACATGTTTAATTTAGATTGGAGAAATCACTAGTTAGAATAATTTACATGGGAACTTTTAGGATATGATGGTGCTGAAGTGTCCTCAATTGTTTGTGTCAAAATGATGAATTTCACGGGATAAATTCATTTTATGGGGGGTGGATTGAAAAACTTAGTGTTTTTATGAACCCTTTTCTTGTTGAATAAATTAAATTTCATTGTTATATATTGCTAAAGGCTACTCTATGCCAAAATATAGTTATATGTTATATGAGTTTAATGTTTTACTACATGAAACACTGACATGTATTATGTTCCACGTAATAATGGGTATATAAAAAACAACATTTTACTATTATAATTATTTAAACTTTATATTTTTAACATATATGTTAATCATAGAAATATGAACCATAATGTCATAATCCGTCCTTGATGGGAATGTGTCGTGACTACCCCAAGCCTTCCTCCAAAAATTTAGGGGCTAGAAGCTAGTGTTGTGTAGGTATATCCCATAAATGTGAGTAATTTTCTTAAATACATTTACACACAAAAACATCTCCAATACCATAATGCTAAAAGGTAGAATCATTAAGTAAACAAGAATGTATACCACTAAGAATACAAACAACATAATTTGATAGTATAAAACTGGAAAGTAAACATGGCTAGAATAAAACCACACAGAAAATAAGAGTCTATAAATGTGAACATATAAGTCCTTGAATATCATCCACAAAAAACCCCTAACTAAAGGGTAGGTATATAGAAACCCTTCTGAATCAACAAGAGAACACCTCAGCTGTCTGGTCTCTCTAAGAACCACATGGTCTAGTTCCACATTGCAATTCATCAAGGTGTTGATCATCTTCACAAGACACTACATGTGAGGGAATGCCTGTACATGGGTGAGTAAAACAACACATAGTAGGACACCATAAATCCATAAAGTAATACCACTAATAAATACATTTAGTATAATACAATGAATATTACAATCAACTAAACATAAATATTTTTGTACAACACATATGTTAATAACATAAAGATATACTATTCTCAGACACTATGTATCATAAGGTTCAAACCTTACAGTTAGCAACATGATTCTCATCATATAAAAGAATCTCAACACGAAAACTAGGAGGACACACTCCACAATGTCGACCATCTCATATGGAACTCATCTAATAGATGATCTCCATCAGGGAAAACTCTAATATTCCTAATGGTACTTAAAATAGAACGTTTAATATTAAGAACATGTTAATTGGCCTAGAACTAGATCCCAGCCCTAGGGGTCTGGTCCTCACACTATGCAACAAACAAATTCTAAGAAACCCATGTGAAGAGGGCCACCCCTCATAACTTACAAAAGTTGGGGGAGAGCCGCTCCACCCATAAACCATGTGAATCTTATATATTAAGAGAGAGTAGAAGGACTCCCCCTTCACCACTAACCCATAGTTCAGGTAGTACATCCCCTAACTAATCTGGTAATCTTATGTTACTCCTGAACAGAGTGGCTTTCTCTTCAGTCCATAGGGGGAGATCTAACTCCTTTCTAGGTATCATTAACACCAAGTGACTAGGTCCACTCCTTATAAATATTTCCAATATTTTATGGAGAAACATTTCCAATGGAGGACCTAGCCCTTCTTGATAAGACACACAGTCTCGGTAATAGAACCAGTCTAAATAAGTCTCTGAGTCTTGATAAGACACCCAGTCTGGGTAAGTCACTCAATCTCGATGACCTGCACCCTGACTCAGTAAGGAAGTACCACATAGTCACTTGTGGATCCAAACCCTAGTATGAAAGTGGAGTATAGAATTAATCACAATAAGAAACCTAGTCTCAATAAGAAAATTAGAATCAGTAAGAAACACAGTCTTGAGGTCACCGCCAGTCGTTGGATTACGCTCATAGAACGCTCATTCTTGGAGGACCTAAATATCGATCCATTAAGTCTTATACAACTTATAACAAAACACGTTTATAGTATATATAAAGGACCATATAATCTCAAGGGTTTGATCTTTTCCAACATCTCATCAAACAGACACTCATTTGGAATGTTACAACGGTTTCCATAATAGGTTCTGACCAGGGTCTGGTGTGGGTCTAAACCCACCCTCCAAACCCAGCTAGAGCAGCCGGTCGACCTGCCCATGTCTAACCAACCAATATCGGCCCTATCTATCCCGATTCAGCCTAAACTAGACATGCATGATTGGCCTTCTGGACCTAGCCCACAAGACCACTAGATCAAGCCTGTGGGACCACTAGAGCAGCTCGACTCCCCTATCAGGCCAGTGTTGCGGGACGGTTTGTTCCGCAACATGCGGTCCACCCCAACCATGTGCCCCTCATGATGACATGATTCCATGTCGCATTCCACATTTTCATCCTACTACACTTACAGAACTACATCCTCTATGCTCCAGGTTCCTCTTATGTAGCATCGAGTCATGTCCCCCGGTCAACGTTGGGGACTCTAGTCATAGCCCGTTCCTTCCAGTCATGCCTGCTTTGATGCATCCCCCAACATGCTACATTCAACCGCCTACATATACCCCACCAATTATCATGTCCCGTCCTAGTGGGGCCCGCACTGGGACTATCCATACCCACCTACAATACACCAGGGTCTGGTGACTAGCACCGAGTAGGCATATTACTAACATAGGAGGCATTGCTTAAGAACCTGTACACATGCACACATCTTCAAACCCACAAATGCTGAAATGTAAAAACCACTAAGGAAAAAATTGCATGCATACAACTAAACCCAACCAATATAGTGCGAGGTAATGTAATGTTCTGAAAGTAAACAGGGCCAGAATACAAGCCCTATAGAAAGTAGAGTCTGAAAATTGAAAAGTCCAACTTGTAAACACAAAGAGGTACTGGGACTGTTGCTCATAGCCATAGGAATTCCTCGGCCTGTAGGGAACTCGGAAATGTTGGTCCTGTCCTGGTCCGCCCTGGACTCTATCAAAAGGCTGCTCGTGTGCACAAGACACAACATGGGCGGGCAAAGCCCGTGTTTGGGTGAGTATAACAATACTATGTATGGGACACCAAAAAACACAAAGCAATACACAAAGTAAAGGAATAGTCACATCTACATATTATATTTCTACTGAATATATAATAGGAGAAAACAAATCAAATATACTAAAAACCCAGACCCATAGTCTAGAGACAAGTCACAAAACCGCATACCCCCATCTAGGTATTCATTTCGAAGATTCCTCGAAGCACTCGTTTCGGGATAACACACACCACACGTCTGGTAGCTCTGATGACGTCCAGCTGAGAAGTACTATTCATCGAGAAACGTCATGATAGGTAGTTACACTCATTAAAGGAGACACACTTATGACTGGGAAGATCACGTGAGATAGATGCACTCATTCGGGAGACACACTTTTGAGTGGGAAAGATCACGATACACAAATGAGGATCACTGCCCGGGCCATGGAGGATTCCACGACTCATCCGGATTCACCAACTAGGTTGAGGATCAACACCCAGTAGAGTTGGCCATGTTGATGTGTGACTCTACTAAGGGTCAATAATGGATTTAAGATCTCGCTCTCGGCCTCTCGGAGGGATGTCGACACTATCACAGAATTTCCTGCTGAAGGGATCATACTCTTAGAGAAGGAAATAATGCCTGAACATCAGGGGAATTAGAAGAAGGGGCACTAACCCAAATGAATGATTTCCATGATTCAATGTACAAAAGGACCATTCCATTTACGAAAAATGTACATACCATGTAGAAAATTTACACGCCTAGTCAAAATAAGAAGCGTGTTTTTAAGAAATAATAACTATCAAAGGATTGACACTGGTTTATATCCAGTTTAAATGTGAGATTACATTCAATGAAAAAATATTATTAAATGATAAATAAATAATCTAATGATACTAAAAACCATTCAAATGTATAATTTGAAACTATAAATTAATTTGATTGAAAACATTTTTTTTAAATTAAAATTTAGTATTTTTCACTATTTATCAAAAATATGAAAGTTTTCATAAAAGTACCAAAAATAAACCCTAATATATTTTGGATATTATAGATCCAATACTAAAGTCAATTTTGAAAAATAAAATTGAATTTTTTTGAAAAAGTGCGTATTATTATTCATAACGAGTAGTTCGATTTGGCGTGGTGTGATAAAATTCCTTGTTGCATACAACATAATCTACTACATTATTCAAAGGGAAATGTACCATGGAAGCTTGGGATGTTAGGCCTGGGGTAAAATTCTAGATCGATTTGGGTCAAAAACATTCATCACTATGCTTTAAGCTAGGTAGTAGTCTCCCAATGAGGTGTCCACCGCCGCTCAGGCTTGCACAAATATATCTTAATGACCTATCCACTCAGAATAGTTTTTTCTCACAGATTATCCACTCACAGTGGATGAAGAAGATGAACTGGAAGATGCACCTCTTGAATTCGTAGAAGGAGTCTCCACCCCAGTTGACGAATTGGTATAGGTGAACATTGGTAATGAGATATATCTGAAACCAATGTTGATCAGTGACACAATTCCTGTAGAAGAGAAACATCGATACATGGATTTCTTGAATCAACATCATGATGTATTCACTTAGAGTTATGTTGAGATGCCAGAGTTGGATCCTCATGTCTCCATCCACCATATTCGTCTTCCAAAATGTCATCACAGGTTCAAACGACCTCCTAGAAAGATTCACCTTTATCATGGTGACATGGTTGAGGCCGAGGTTGATAAACTCATAAGAGACAAATTATTCATGGAGGTTGATTAACCCAGATGGTTGGAAAATATTGTGCATGTCACGTAGAATAATAGATATATTATAGTCTATATAGACTTCTAAGATCTCAATATCACTAAACGAAGGATGACTTTCCCCATCCAGTGAAATAATTATTAATCAATGCCACTGTAGGGTTTTATCCTCTCTTATTAATGGATGGGTATTCTTGATATAATCAAATATATATGGCTCCTGAGGATGAAGAGTCTATATTCTTCAGATCACCAGAATGTAGCTAGTGAGTGTAAGCCCTTTTCCTAGATCATGATGAATGTGGCCAATAATCAGTGGGATGAGGAGTGTCTGACTGGTTTTATGGAAATCTAGAAGTGTCTACTGTAACATCTGGCTCGGATTCCACCTATTCCTAGAAATCTACTAGTCCTTTATGTGATCACTCTGTAA
This sequence comes from Viscum album, assembly GCA_963277665.1. NCBI lineage: Eukaryota > Viridiplantae > Streptophyta > Magnoliopsida > Santalales > Viscaceae > Viscum > Viscum album. Next base: position 113,397,146 of record OY728151.1, read on the forward strand.
TGATACATTTTCACCCTTATCTCCCAGAAAATAAATGAGGGAACATAGAACAATTTATTCAATCTTAGCTGCATGATACTCGATACAGAGTCCAGATAATCCTTTTTCGAGAAGAGATGCCCCACGCTGGTATTTGAAGTGCCGAAATTGTGACATATCTTGTAGCACCACGATATACATTTAGTGTTCAATGTGGATACACTAAAGTATATTTTAAATTGACCCATGTTGATGGGCCGTCTAGCGTAGTGGGTTTTGAGCCTTCAGTAGTTTGACATCATGTTTGTCCCCCAAAAGGCTATCAAGGGACATGCATTGGAATACTTTCTCGCATCCTATCCATCTCATACAGAAGAATCCCTGGAAATTTATTTTCTATATGAGGAAATACTATTAGTAGATCTATAAATTCCATGTTTGGAAATTTTACTTTGTTGGAATTTCCTGAAGTCCTACCTGCAGAAGACTCAAAGATCCCAGACTCAATAGAGTGGGACAGGGTACCAACTTCATCACGCATTCACAAGCTATCCAACCCTATCCATTCCTATTGTCAGAAGGATGTACCAATAATGAGGCAGAGTATCAGGCTCTCATCACTGGTATTGAGTAGGCCCTCAAGATTGTAATTAACCACTTTTATGTAAAAGGGGACTCTATACTATTCATCAAGAAGATCAATGGTGACTACATCATCCGGAATCTAGAGATTGTACCCCTATTAGAATGCACTCTCCTGTTGATGACCCAATTTCCTTCTCGTCCAAAAGTTACTCATGTCCCTTGATCATAGAAAAATCGAGCTAATTCCTTGGATGGCCTCTCCGCAAATCTTCCTAATCCTGACTAGGATTATTTGATTATTTATGTTGTGCATCGATGATTCATTTCTATCATCATTACGAACAATGATGATAGCCCATAGTTAATACACATTACCACCGATGCCTCCACATCCTGATATGAATACCTACTTTACATGGTGTTGGAAGTGAATCTTAATTGGAAGACCCCATTTATCAAGTTTCTCTAGCATGGTAATCTACTGGCTGACTAGACCGAGCGTGAACAGATCTGATGGAGCGCAGTGTAGTTCACCCCCTGAGTGGTCTTGGTCTTAAGCAGATCCACTACAGTTGTGGGTTTGATTGGATTATCCTTAATTTCATTAAAGTATGTTAGATTTCTCTAGTTATGAAGAATTTTCATGCCAGTTTCTATGGGGCTCATCCAAGAGGGGTGAAACTATCTTATACGATCCGGAGATTGGTGTATTTTTGGCCCACCATGATATGTGACTGTATTGATTTTTCTAGGAAGTGTCATACATGCCAGATCCATGATAATTTTGTTCATAATCATCCATAAACTCTTTACACTACCATGTACTCTGAGTCCATTGTAGTCTAGAGGCTCGATGTCATGGGACCATATCCACTGGTGACAGCTCTTCAGTGTAGGTTCATTCTAACAACTACAGATTTCTTTTCCTATTAAGTAGAAGAAATTTGGGTCATGGAACTCAAGGCCCATTATATCGTCAACTTCATGAGCTCCAATTTCATCCACTGATTCATATTCCCTCACGTCATCCATAACAAAAATGGCACCATTTTCCTAGTATCCATACTGATGAAAATGCACACCATGTACAACATATGTTATAATCAATCCTCTCTCTATCATGTGCATGAAAATGGACAAATCATGGCATTCAACAAATCCCTGTATGACATCTAGCATAGGATGGCTGGTCAAAACAAGGCGAGCTGGCCGTACATACTCTTAAATTCACTCTGGATGTATCAGATGATGAATCAAAATTCCACATAGGTGACTAAATATTCCATGCTTTACCGAATAGAGTCAATCCTTCCCATCGACATCCTATTACCGTCCATAGATAAAACCATCTATGATCAGAATGCACTAGACAAGGTAGCCGCAATATGTATGACTGATGTGGAGGCCCTTGATGAGAACAAACTTTGTGCCCTGCATAATCTTGAGAGACATTAGAACATGATAGACAAGGCTTTCAATAAGAAATTTCACATCTATTATTTCATTCAATGTCACACATCATTTTCTCTATGAATGTTGTTGATACTAGGCAACAATCATCAAATGTTGGTGACAAAATGGAAGGGTCCTTATATTATTCACAAGGTTGACCACAGTGGTGCATACTACCTGGTCACTATGGATGGTGATCATATTAATTCTCCCACCAATGATAAATTACTCAAGTAATATTTCACATAACAGTCCCACATGACTTTAAACTATTCTCTCTTCACCACATGATGTTAAAATAGTATTCTCCATCTAGGATGAAGGGTGAAAACTACCCAGAACAGGTCCCGCATGACGTCAAATTGTTTTTTTGTTTCATATGATTTCAAACTACCTATACCCTTACAGTCATACATTAAACTATTAATCTTGTTTGAATAATTCGTTAAACTGCAAATGGTATATGATCTAGGACATTAAACTATGATCTACTACATCAATTTCTCTTGACGTTAAACTACACACCATCTCAGAACTATATATGGCTTGATACCAAAACTCTTGGGATACATAAGAATTTTGGGACCTTTAATCTATGACCTATCATTAGGTCCATTGACATTTTTGGCCTCTTGGCACATGTTCTCACTTAGGATTGTGCGGTGTGGGTTGGAATCTACATCCTCGTTCATGTTGGCCTATTTTATAACACCGAAAACATCCACTCAAGACACCCCCTTCATCCCTCTTCCTTAACATAAGATGTTAAACTACATGGGTTCTACCACGCTTAATGAGTCCATCTATTTGGGTCTCCATAATATTTCACATCCAAAAGGACCCCCTAGTAGCTTGGTTTCACACCACCTTCACTTACCTACCATTTTGGATCAACATATTAGAGAATTTGAAAGATAATTTGACACAAGTCCCTAGTGGAAAAATAGTGCCAACATTCAATTATTAATTATTTGTTCTGATTCTCAATCACACAAGACATATAATATGTTGTGCACATGGTCAGTAGTTATCCTCAATCGTCACTGTCATCCTATGGTCTCCCAAATGATGGGCACAATGATTCATCTTTTTTTTCCCTTCTGTTCCACATACATGAAAACAAATTTGGAATATACAGTCTGAGCTCTATGAATTTATACTAAGATCTAGTATGACCTTGTTCAACGCATTAAACTAATCTCCATTTCAAAACTATGCTTGGATGGATTCCCATCCCCTTGGGATATGTAGGAATGACTGGAACATTCATTTGTGGCCCATCCTCAGGTCCCTCGAACTTTTCGGCCTCCTAGACCATGTTATCACTTAGGATTGGGCATTTTGGTATGGACTATAAGTCTTCATTCACATCGGTATATTATTTCCACACGAGACATGTCCCCTTATTACACTCTACTTTTTCTTCATCCTTACTTCATGACGTCAGACTACAAATAATTTTCATGAACTTCGTATGGGTTGATTCCCATATTAATTGGATACATAGGAACGCCCAAAAATTTCATCTTTGGGTCAATCCCAAAAATTATTTTCTTCCCAGGTTTAGTTCCATTTGAGGGATTGCATATGGTGTGGCATGTGGACTTCTTTGGCCACCATTCATGTCGGGTTTCCAACAGCCGCATCATGTACCTATCCTTCCAAAACAACCTTCACACCCTACATCCTTACTCTATGAAGTTAAACTGCACCTTGATTCTAGTACTATGTGTAGATTTATTCCCATCATAATGGGATAGGTAAAATCCCCGAAAAATTTTGTTCTCAGGTCTGGCCCTGGTTCACCTATCCTTTCTCTCTGCCACTTGTCCTAAGTTATCTCATGGAACTATGAATAGTGTGGTGTATGTGGGCATATATCCTCATTCATATTGGGTTATTTTCCATTACATACACATTCATATTCATGATACGCCTTTTTCTCTCATCCTTACTGCATGACGTTAAACTTCACAAATTTCAGAACTACTTGTGGCATGATTCCCATCCAAATGGGATATGTAGGAATGGTCATACATTAATTATTCTAGACCATAACTATTTTTTAGAAATCATTCTCTTATATTTGGACTCTTTTCTTTTGTTCTTCGTGGGTTATGTGGTGTGGTGTGGGATTATGTCCTCATTAACACCAGGTTTTTAACAGCCATGCAATGTACCTCTCTCTTAAGATCCCTCCTTTCCCCTTCACTCCACTCATCTCCTCGAATCATTTGATCCTAATTGGTCCCCTTGACCCAATTTTTGCCTCACCAACATGACTAGATGCACTGTAGTTTGGGACCTAGAGTGTTGGATTATGCATGGGTCTGCTTTCATCCATTTTCATGCTTCAATATTCCATTTATTTGGGTTTTCATCATCATTCACATTTGAGAGGACCCCTAATAGGAAAGGATGATAAACATCAGTGCTCTCCTAACATCTTGGGTCAACGTCCCCAATGATTTTCAATGAAAATTTGAGATCAGTCTCACATTGTGAATATGGTCAGTGGCAGATGCTCATTTGTTTGTTCCCATTTGAGGTCACATGATATGGATGATGTGTTTCAAACATAGTTAATAGGTATCCTTCATCGTTACACCACCCCCATTTAATCCTAAATGTTAGACTCTTGATTCACACCCCTTTTCACCCCATCATGTTCAAGTGTAATTTTGACACCCTACGTGTTAGCCCTCCATCTGCATTTGCACATTATGAGGATGAATTAATGTCATGGTATCATCCTTTAGTCAGCATTGTTCCGCATTTTATGTATTCAATATGATGTGACTATGTTCACTTCCCTTGTTTCCCTCATCAATCAAATCTTATGTGGGTGTAGGGACTTGGTAAATTTCTACACCCTCTGGGAGGAATCTAACTTATTTCAGTAAGTTCTCTACGACCTTAAACTAGCACCTACCCCCTCTACATGACATTAAACTGCACGAATTTCAAGAACTATATCTATTTTGATTCCCATCCACATGGGATACATAGGAACGCCTGAACATTACATGTTCGGGTCCATCATAGGTTCCATTAATCATTTCTTATGTTTTTCCTTTTGTCCCTAATTCTTATGGGATTGTGTGGTTTGTCTTATGTAGAATTATGTCCTCATTCACGTCGGTTCTATAACTGCCTCACCACTAGCCTCACCACATACTTCTCCATATGGGTTAGTCCCTACCATAACTATCTTTACCGCATTACATTAAAAGGTATGGAGATTTCAGGAACTACATTTCGATTGATTCCCATCCTCATGGGATAAAATAGAATGCCAAGAAATTTCTTCTTTGGGTCCAGCCCCATGTACTCTAAGGTTTTTTAACCACATGGTGTGAGGTACCCTCCAACTAAGGTTAAGCATGGTGTGATGTGGACTTATTTACTCATTCATGTCAGGTATGATTTATCACCCAATGCACATTCTATTTAGAACATTGTTCTTAAATATGCATCCAAGCCATATGATTTTAAACTCTACGGAATTGACCCTCATGAATTTGGCCTCATGAATTTAAACAATTGCATCATTTACCCATGAAATTAAATGGCATGTACTAGTCCTATTATATGACCATACATTTTGACACTATCATCCTGGACACACTATGAAATACGGCACCACATTGTGGTATACTCACTTTGGGTGACATCATGATTGGTATTGGCCATCCACCATGTAATATTTCAAGGCCTAAATATGAATTTATTCTTTCGAACATTCACAGATTCTCTGTCCTGGGTTTGATGGTTCAAAAAATTATACACACATCCACACTAACGAAAAAACAAGATCAATCAAAATGTCTCTTCTTTTGGTGCATGGGCTAGACCTGCACCATAGTGTTTCCCTGGAAATTGGTACCCTACCATGCCACCATATAGTACTATGTATGTCTTGATTCACATTTTCATGGGATATGTAGGAATGCCCAGACCTTTAACATACGTGTCCAGCCCAGGTACCACAATTCCTACCTTTTTCGGACACCCTTGTCCCAAACACTGTTAGAAGCATATGTTGTGGTATATGTGGGCTTATAATCTCATTCACATTGGGTTTACAATAAAATTTCCGTGTACTTCCCTTCATGTATCTCTTTTCCATTCTCTATCTATCTACACAATATTAAACTACGTGGTATCGCTACAAGAACTATGTATGGCTTGGTTCCTTATCTTTACGGGATAGATAGGAATGAACATAATACTTGTTTTGGGTCCATCCCAAGGTTCATCAAATAATTTTTTCCTATAACACAGGAATTCTCGACCACTATTTTGTCTCACTAATGAACCCATATGCAATGTGGTTTTGGACCTAGAATTTTTGATTCTACATGGACATGTTTTCATCTATTTCTAAGCTACACATTTCCCTTTATTTGTGTTTCCTTCATTTTTACATCCCAAAGGATCCCTGAATAGCCAAGATTCTAGGCATCAGTGATCTCCTATTATCTTGGGCCATCATCCCCAATGATTTAAAATGATAATTTGACACAAGTCCGACGTTGAGAATATAGTGAGCAGTCTTTTCTCATTTTTTGTGTTCCCATTTCAAGTCACATGACATGGATTCTATGTTGCGATCATGGTCAACAGTTATCCTCCATCATTATGTCCCCCCATTAAGTCTTAAATATTTATCGCATGATTCTTTTATCATTTTCACTCCATATTGTTCATGTGGAATTTCTATAGCATTGTTGTAATCCATTTATGCATCGATGCACATTAATGAGCATGAATCATCATCCTAAGGGTCATTTTTTACTCCCCACCATCTCCCCATACAATGTATTCAATGTTTTGAAACGATCTTATCTACCTATGTTTCCCACATAGAGCATAGATCACGTGGGCTTAGGGATACGAGAAAGGATTGTTCATACATGGAATAATGAAACATCTTTTGGTCTGAACACTTTGACCTTATACTAGGAGGTTTAGTCTCTCAGTATAGTCATTATAGCTTTAAAATTTTTTCATTATTATGGAAATTTGTGGTGTGGTGAAAACTATTTTTTCCCTATTCATGCCAGGCCCCCTTATAGTGCCACATCACATATTTCCACTTCAAGAATCTTACCATTTTATGGTTCGAGGTCAATGACCATAAAATAATACCCCTTATATCTTATTCCTCTAGGACGTTCAGTGATAAATAACCTATCCAAATAGTGTTTTTAATCAAGAATACGTCTCCCTTTTCAGTATTGGCCTCCTGTCATACCACCAAAAAGGAAAATGTAAGGCTTAATTCTAACCCTTGTAGGATATGTAGAGACATTAGGGCACCTGATTCCTTGGTCCAACCAACTAAAAGGTATAATCTATATCTTGGCCTTCTCTGAGCGACTTCCCTTTTTGGAACATACAATGTGGCATGTTACTTTTTATGTCCCCCATCACGTTGGGTTTTGTACTACATCACACATTTCTTCTTTTATGGTACCCATGTCCTTGACACATAACATTAAATCACAACCCCTACCATGAACAAGTACCGGATTCCCCATTATGATTATTAGATGTGTCGGCCTCATCAAGAGAGAGGATTTCCCCCACTCACGTTGTTCTATGACCACACAGTTCTCAAAAACTATGTGTGGCTTTATTCCCGTCCTTACGGGATATGTAGTGACACCAGGACTTTTTACTTTGGTCCGGCAGCTTCACCATGAACACTATTGTGACATTTCAACATGAGTTTCCCTAGAATTATGTGATGTGGTGTGGAATTATGTCCTCATAAATGTTGGAATTTCATTAGCTTCACCACATACCATTCTCGAGAGTTCTCCATTTTTTCAGTCTTTACTGCTTGAAAATAAACTGCACTAACATGACCTCACTGCATGACATTAAACTGTAGGATTCCTTATTATTTGATAATAGGTTTCCCTTTGTTCCAAATAAGATCTACATTATGTGAAAAGAAAAAAATGTCTCATGAAATGATCGTAGTGGCATAATTTCAAAAGCGATGGAATATTTTTGGGCATTTAATCACTCAACCAAATGCATTGGGTGTCCTTCAATTGGATTTTCATCATTTTTCACATTTGAAGGTACTCCCAAAAGTATGGATTTTAATCACATTTCCTTGTATAAAATCATGGGTCTAATCTATATAAGAAATTGGACAACACTTCGAGTCAGGTCCAGTGTATCTAAAATGTTAAGTAGTCTCCCCACATTTTCTTGTCTCTATTTTAGGCTAACATGATGTGAATACTATGTCGTGAACATGGACAATAGTTATCCCCCATAATCAAGACACCCTCAATACATTAAAAATGTATTGCATGTGATTCACACATATCATCTATATTTTTTTGGATAGATTCTAACTCCCCAAGCATTATCTCGCTTGTGTGCAATAGCATGTTGGGAGATTGTAGTTTTCGCTGTTTTGAGAATCCCATTATCTAGAAATGACCCCCCTTATTCTTCCCAGAAACTATGGGTGATCATTTATACCCCAGACTTCTAGTGACTGAGTTGCACTTTCATTTTCAAAGGGAATAATTCTGGGGTCATCCATTGTTTCTCGCATTGGGCACCGCCCACATGAGCTTAGTGATTGGTCTCTGGATATTTTAGGGGTATGATGAAGATGAACTAATGGAAAAATATAATGGGACTCATGCACACACAAAATAAACAATAAATAATTAATTTAAATTTATGAATTCAAAAATCACAATGACCATGTAGTGGCTAATCCCATAAAGGGGTTGTCCAATTCAATGGAGCACCCCAGCTACGCTACTCTCTGGATCATGACATCCTGGATCAGTTGTCACCTATTATGATCCCACTCCTCATCAATGTAAATGTGGAGTATTTCATCATACATGATCCATTCCTAATCATTTTAGTATTTGATAATATCAATCTCTCAAGAATATCACCTCATCTGTTCCTCAACCACTGCCAATCAGACCTTCAGTTGCAATACGAGTCCCTATTGTGCATCGACGAAAAAGGAATGCTCATTCTCCCACTCCCTTAAGCAATGGATCTCATGACCATTATTATGGAGTACCATTCTGTTGAAGAAATTCTTCCAACTCTATCCCACACTATTTTCATGGTCATGTTCCCGTATTTTCTGTGCAGTATAGTCTCGAATGAGAATATGAGGACCCTGTACATCTAATCCTCCCACACATTTTTATGCACCTGAGAACGAAGCCTCCCCATCTAGATTATACATTTTTTCTATGGGGTATTTTTGATGATGAATATGGTCATGTTCCATGTCCGGAGATAGATGAACTTGATATCCTTTTCTTCTGAAGCAGTCTCATTCTGGTCATCGAGGTCGGTGGGTTCATATGTAGGAAACACCTCCTGAAATTAATCAATAGGATCCTTATCGTGTGTTCATTCATGTAGGTAGGGTCCCATGTCATCCTATTGTTCCTATTATTCAGATTCCACCTCAATGATCTCAAGTTATGTCCTTTCAACGACCCAACATGTAATCATGAGCACTGCAGTTTGGTCAATATGGGTGTCTTCTCCCACGATCATCGGTGTTCCCCTAGGAAAGGAAGTTCTATGGGACCCAGCCATCCTTGCCAATGTGGCCTATTCCAGTTGATGAAATTTTCATCTAACAATACACATATTTTAGTTGGCCCAGTTCAATGGACAATAGTTATAGAAACTGTGAATAAGAGGACTTAAAGGGATCAAATAGTGCTTCCTACCCATCAGCTAGTGCCACTAGAACCATGAGGCCTGGCCCCCCATATATGGGTGGTAAATATGAAGACTCTAGGAGGACCTCCCTAGGGGTAGAAGCCCTTCTAGATTTAGTAATCTTTTTGTCATAGGTGCAGACCCCAAAAGTTGCATCTACTATTGTGTGAGTGTGGGTTTTGCATATGAGGCTCTCTTATTAATGGAAAATATTAGTTGAGAAGAACTAAGTGACCTGAATGAGGAACATAGGAAAATGGTTTAATGATTACCTAAGGAGCCACTAAAATCTCATAAATATCCGATTTTTCAACCTCACCTTCCTCCATGGGGCTCCCTCTAGCATCCTCTTCCCCCAGGAGGACTCTTCTCAATCTTCTAGTAGGGGGAGATTCTCCATAAATTTTTTAGTAGACAACTACTATGATACAATTTATTTGATCAAAACCTTCACCCAATACATCATCGCATGTAGAGAACCTCGAGAGTTCAATAAGCCCTCCAGATCGATGATGTATTTATCCACTTCCGCATGAGAAACCGAATTGCTAGTCCTGGCATGGCCAATCTCTGAAAGATCTGTCCCAAGATAGCTCAGATGGTTCCACATCTGGGAAGGACTGAGGAATTGTCTGTTAACATCCAAGGTGTCCTATGTCTTCATGAAAATAGCATCATCAAGCATGTATATGTAGTATAGCCCCTTCCACAGAGCCAGACTGGGTATCTTATAGAACCCCCTGGGTGACCTCCCTTTCCACTGACATTACCCCTCTAGGACCTTTGGGTCATCTGATGTCGCCTGCATCTTGATCAGTATAGGTCTCACCACGACTGTAGTCCTGCCACCACGACATGTTCTTTTCTCTTTCTGGCCCGGACATCATGTTTGAGGAGGAACCCCATCACTTACATGGATAGTCTTCTGATTCAATATCTGCCTAAGGTAATCTTCCTCCCAACTCTTGACATAGTCTTTTACTAGCCTATATAAAGCTCTGGGTGGAGGCATCTCATTACACATATTCCCATTCTCCCTTGTGAACATTAGAAACACCTACCTCGTAAAACATGGATGGTCCTCATGACGTACTCTGTTGCAGACTAACAGGGTAAACCTATGCATGCACAAGAACTTCCTTGTGAAGTGGTGTGGTGTGTACAACTCGTATATAGGCGCAAATGAAACCCACACAACCACAAATCTACCATGAAAGGCTAGGAGATAGGACAGATGCTCCACAGTTACTAGGTATTCGTTGGTGAAAAGTCCTCTTGGCAACAGAAACCGATGGATGTTTAATTCATCCACCTTCTAGACTCGGTTCGACACTAGTGGCAGGGTCAACTTGACCGAGAAACTCCCCACCACATTCATAATATCCGGTCTAAAGCCTGACCATGTAGGGGAAATGGGGTTTGGGTATTCATAAATGCCTATATGCACCATTATTCATCCATAAAGATGATGCAGCATCCCACAAACCCTATGGGGCTTCTTCCCCTCACTGATATACCACAACACCTTTTACATCTTGTCCCACACCAGGATCCATCGATTGATCGGATCCCCCATCGCCAGCATGGTTTCCATGATGAATGTCCTCGGTCTCACACTTGTGTATATATCCTAGACCGACAACATCTGACGGCATATCAGGACAGAAATAAACCATTCCATCCTAACCATTGAGTGCTACTTAGTGTTGATTTTGTACCCCAAATAATCTATTTGGTGCCTTCAAGTGCTCGCCAGTAAGATTTCTGTTTACTGCACTAGGTACTATATGGATAGGCAGGAGGCCTGATTGGTAGCTTCCTCGGTGCTTCCACCCCTTCAATGGCATTCCCTGACTGGAAGTTGAAGAAGCGATTAGACCATAAAATTATGTGGAAATCCCTAGTGATGCCCCAAACATCTCTCACATGTATTTATAATATTATGGTTTTATTCAATTAAATTTTTATGCCATATGAAAAAAACATGCATGTAAACTTAGGGAATATTATTTAATTAAAAACTAAAGTATTTACATTACAAAAAGATCAATGGAAAACCATACTACCCAAAAAAAACCTATTAAATGACATATTAAAATTATATGGATACCACTGAAGATAAAAAAAGCCCAAGATAATATTGGATGTCCTTTGGATCCGTCACCACGAAGAAGAGAACCACAACTGTTGTACTAAGCATCAAGGGAATGATGAGCACCATATTATCCAAATTTTTATTTTTTGGACCACACTATTTCAGGTTTTTTAGTGGTATTAAGGATTATCTAGTATTTTTATACCATAGGTGACCATTGGATATGCATACAACTGTTGTATTCTTTTTAGGGAAGTTTGAATTTAAAAAAAGTGACTATTAGTATTTTGTTGAACCAAAATAAATTTAATTGAAAAATTTAAGATATCTTGAATGAATTTTCATAAAACCTATATAAATACCTTATGAATTTTTATTGTTTTTATGTGTTTCACATATCTCTTTTACATCATGGGTTTTAATTTAAAAGTGTATTTTATAAAATGTAGTATTATTTCAAACTTAGGTATGTATTTCAAATACATTTCAAACGTTTCAAATTTTTTAAATATTGTATGATGATACATTAATGATATTCTAAATTAATAATATTCGATTTATATGAATCAACTTTAAATGGTTAAATTAAAATTTCCTTTTAAACATAAGAGATAATGTTCTTACTATGTATTTTAAGAATCAGAAATGGTTTAAGTATTTATGAACATTAAGCTTCTAAATTTAAATTAGAAATCATGTTTTATAAAATTAAACATGTCAATTATATAATAAAATTGATTATATTTATTTTCTATGATTTTATTAATTATTTTAAATGTTAGTTTATAAAAAAATATGAACCATAAGGGCCAACCCTCTAGTTGGGATGATGAAGCAGCAAGCACTACTACAGGAGTAAGTGGCTGAGCCTAAGCCTTCAGCCTTAATATGGGGCCAGCATTTGGGCAAGTGGGTGTGAGCACGCGCACTGGAATCATGCACAAGCGAACCGGAGTGCGCCACCATGCAGGGAGGCATGACGATAGGGGTTGATGTAGAGCGCACCCATAGAACCCAGTACGGGGTGGTACTGGGCGGGGAGGGAGTAATCTAAGAATGGTAGGGCGCCCCGGACTTATAACGGAGTGGGAAAACTCTTTTCATTTCAACTTGAGATGGGGTTTTTTATGTGGGTCGCATCTAGACCATCAGATCACACCACGCGCGATCTAAGCCTTTCATTTTGGTTCAGTCCTCGATTCACAGTGGCCACAAATTTCCCTATGTGTTTTTTTAGTTTTTCGATCCCATCAGATGTAATCGCAACCATTCAATTATTTTTAAATTACCGTGCCTCTCACATCCAAGAGATCAAATATGATCTAATCTGGAACATTCTTTCTTTCTAAATTGATGTGTCGTGCCATAACAATCGGATTGAGTCACGATCTAATCCCAACCATTCATTCCATTTAAAAATCCATGGATGCACCCCAGCCATTGGATTAGGGTGTGATAAAATCTTGAACACCCATTTAATTTCTGTTTTCCCCCCTATGACCTTTATCTTCTACCTCTTGCTTGTGCTGAACCAGTAGCCCTTGCTACTTTATTTTTCATTTTGTTCCACACCTATGACTACATGGCCCCTCATTTAACTCATTTTCTACAAGACTGACTCCCCCAGTCTTATTATTAACTGAGGGGTGTAGGTTTTCCATAGCATTATCATTAAAAATATATTAGATATTTTTTATTTATACAACTCTTTTTCACCCGAACCCTACCTGTGTTCATCTTCTCCAAGCACCTCATTCGAGCATTTTCAGACCTATCCTCCTCCATCATAACAAGTAAGGGTTATAAGTTGTCTTACCTTATTTCGGCTTGTTTATATATATATATATATATATATATCCATATATATGTATAGAGATGTATATATATACAGTTGATAATATTACCTACTAGTTCCTCCTAAGATGGTGAATTATTTATCTTAAATATGTTTTTAATCCTTTACCAAGCAAGGGTTTGCATTTTTATGTGTTCAATAAATATATATTTATATATTTATATATATCGATTACACATAAGCATATATATGTGTATGTTTCATAACCAGGATTTGAAATTAATAAATGCCATTCTAACTAATGATCCTCATATGTTCAAAACATGCAAGAATCCTTAAATGTTTGGTGTAAGATATTTATATATACTATGTATAAGCTTCTATACACATAAATTATATATTTATATTGTTGTTTACATAAGCATATCTATGATTTTGTTTAATAAATAAAACATTAATATTTTATCATGATCTAAAATTTACGGACCCTTATTAATGGATGGGCCTAATATATTTAAGTCATTATAGGTTTCATTGGATTTTTTAGTGTAACCTCTTTAATACAGTATGTATACTCGGTTAAGTGAGTATATTTTTATACATATAAACATTGGTCCTCAATCTTATTTTGAGTTTTCAAAACCTTATTAAGAATATTCCAAGAGTTGCAAAGAATGAATAACCCATGTTTATTTTAAAATATGAAATTTTGTTATCTAAATGAATACAATTTTTTATATAAACCCTTGTGTACAAATATATTTACACAACAATTAACCATAGATAATTTTGGATTTTCCAAATGTTATAATTTTGACGAGTTTAGTAATTATGGAGAATTCAGGAGTATAAATTTTTTGGTTTTCTACTCATATATACATATGAATCACTTATTTTCATAAATATTAAATTGTATTAGTTCTAGTTGGTTTTCATGCCATTCCATTATTAATATTGTGTGTAAATAATTGAGAATTTCCTTGTGATATGTTATACATAAGCACATAAGTAATGAATGTTAAATCAACAATGTGTTTAATACCCCTCATGGAATATCTTGTTTATCTTTTAATTAATTATGTATCCAATACATAAATAATTTCCATTATATATTTCAGTAATAAGATTTAGAATTTAGGGTTATCAGTTTATGTGACAAACCTGTATTTTATATTCTTTAGTTGTTGTCTCATGTGCTATAATATTCCTACCATACTTGTCATTTATTTTCATATCCGTGCAATTGTTAGTATTGTTGTTAACAATTATAATCATGAATCACATTGTATATATAAATGATAAATAATGTAATCAAACACAAATTACCCTTTATTAAATTAAGAACTAAATTATTCAAAGTGGTATGGGACATTTTGAATAATATGAATTGATAAATAAAATTATTCTATGTGGTATGGGACACATTGAATAATATGAATTGGGAAATTAAATTATTCAATGTGGTATGAGACACTTAGAATAATATGATATTAGAAATTAAAATATTCAAAGTGGTATGGGACACTTTGATTAATATGAAATGAGAAAACAAGTAATATGTGACACTTGGAATGATAAAGTAATTTAGTAAATCAAATTGGTTTGATGCACTTTGATTTAATGGAATGAGGAATTAATTGTACATATTATGTGATGGGTGGGGACTGCTATAGCCCCTCGATGCATCAGTTGGTCTCTTGAGTCAATGTAGAAGCAGAATTGGCTGAGGCCTTTCCCAAATTTATTTATTTTCGTGGCACGAGGCCTTGAAACAGAGATTATGGTCTGAGCACAAGGCCTTGACACAGTCCGACATAAGAACTTCCCTCATTAGGACTATGAAATTTATTTAACCATGTGAATTCTTAACTAGTATAATATTCTGGGTTCAAGAGATTGTACTTATGAGTATTAGGAATAGTAGATCTTATGACATGATGACTATTCAACACTCCGAGAATTTATCATCCAGTTTATGGATTACATTTATTAAACAATTAAATTGAAGTTATTAATTTTATGTGCAAATATTATTATGTATTACTCCCAATTAAAAATTTAGTACATGAAATTTTTCATGTCACTTTAATTTATGTTAGAATTAATCTTACTTTAAATGATGTTCACCCTACATTTTTTATGAGAATGCTTATGTTTGGAATATGTTTTATTGTAACATTATAAGTATTCCACGAAATGATCACATATAATTCTTGAAAAAATGTTATGTTATGATTCATATATTGGAGCTATCCTTATGAATATGTTTTATGATTAATTTATAAGGAATGTTTTCAAGAGGTTTAAATTGAAAAATTCTTTTATTTTAAAACCCTTTAATGTGCATTATTATGCTCACACTAGATTTTAACTGAAATTTTATAGGTTCAGTAGATTTGAGTTACACTATTTGGTGGCATATTTTAAGAGACTCTTTCTCTTTCATTTTTTGATGATTTAAAAATATTGTATCTGATTCTATAGGACCTAAACGAAAAAGATCCTCTTTAGTAGAACATGATTTGTTTTTAAGCATTTCTTCTTATAAAAAAATTACCCACCATGTTTTAATTCAACTCCAAACTGTCATTGAGGCAGTCCGAGGTCGGGCATGATAGTTTGTATTAGAGGATTGGTTTAGACAACCCTATAAAATAAGAACACTACTAAAAAGTTGTTTCTGTCTCACTATGTATAAGTTTCCATAAAAATTTTAGATTCTAGATGAATCAAGACTTCTATCGCCTCCATTAGAAGTGTTAGAAAATATAGTGGGTAAATCGTGTTTATAAGAAAAAGAGATTTTTGAATGATTTCATTTGTCATGAAAACACCCATACCATATTTCCAATTCTCCTTGTGTACTCCAACTCCACCAAGGAGGATGCTCCGAGAAATTTCTGATGATGAGCGCTCAACTCCTGTTCTATGCACTGAAAGGGAAATTATTTGGAGGATTATTTAAATGCTCCACCATAGTAAGTAATGCTACATCTCGAGAGGACTTTCAAGAGGCTACCCATTAGGGTGACCCCCAAGTACAATACCTATTCCAAATCATGACCTATGATCTCTATGGTCAAATTATAGACTTTTAATCCCTTGAGATTGATACTACCCACTTACATTATTAATAAAGAGTTCATACCAATGTCGATCAACGTGATACATGACATTATTATCTCACACTAGACATCAAATTTTCATAAGTAGTGAATCCTAGTTTCCCGCATTGCATCAGGACCCAAGGGATAGAAAATTTTAGAACCACTTTAGGGATATGCTTATCTGGGAATTGGTGAAATCACCAACACCAGTGATGTCACGACCCGACCATACCCGGGCTCGAGCCGCAACTACCCCAGGCCCGCCTCCATAGGCCAGGGGCTGGCGACCAGCGCAAAAGGCACAATAACTCGGGGAGGCCGTTTCCTATGTACCTATACACACACACGCAGCACACTCAATGCAACCATGAATAGTAAAAGAAAAGAAAATCAACGAAAAGGGCAACTGCTATATAAATACCAAAAATGTGCATCGACCTCTAAACAGTACAACTAAATTGATGAAAAGGAAAAAGGGGCATAAAACACACCCAAATAGAAAAGTTCCACAACCCGGCAATAAGTAAACACAACAAACAGCCTGAAGGGTCCCACACCTGGAACCCCACTACGACCACCACATGCGGTCCAAGCTCCCGAACTCCTGCGCTCCATTGAAGTCACAACCAACATGTCCGTCGTCTGCAAGGGAACACCATGTGCGGGAAAAGCCCAAGCAGGGGTGAGTATAAAAATAATCAGTAGGATACCCCGAAGGCTCGAGGGAGAAACAAAGGAGGTACTGAAGGGTGAGCAGTAGAGCGAATAGGAAACGTAAAGGAGTACAACAGAGAGTGTCTTAAAGTGTACAGTAAAGAGTCAAACTCAACCCGACAAGCGGCAAGAAGGTAGACTCGTCCAGACACAAAGAGCTGGAAACGGTGAGATGATGAACTTCCCATCGAGTATTCACTACCTATAGCATGAGAGTAGACTCGCCAAACCACGAGAAGCTATACATGGAAATCACGTGGCATACCTCGCGCGTCTTCACCTCACCTGGAAGGAGTGTAACCAAACCCATGTAGTGGGTACCAGAACAAGGTATATACAAATACATATGCTCAATAAGAAGCCCGAACAAGGTCATCAGGGGATCTCCGTCCCGTAGCTCAGCCCAAGAAAATGAGTCGCCAACAGTCCCAGAAGTAACACCATTGATGCCCAGCATCCCACATGTCTGTCCCGAACCGCAAGCCAAGGGAATCAATCACCGCACCTTGACACTATCCGCTTTAGGCGTCACTAACTTGCCCGCACGGTTTTAGATTGCGTCACAAGAACACGTCTCAATGGGGAATGTTCCCCTCGTACTTGAGAGTTCTAGGGAAAGTCAAACCACACCTCGTCACTGCCCTGCAGTCGAGAGGTCTCCTCAAAGTCAAAGTTATTCCATCACTGACCCGTACAACCAAGGGTCCTACTCCGGTAATCACGGGGGAAAAGCACAGGCTAGCCTAGAAGAGAGGACTGAGCCTGGAATGCCAACAGATGTCCCATTGCCCAGCCCTGCTGGAGGGTAAATTATAATATGATATCGGTTGACCCACTGCCCAGCCCTGCTGGAGGGTAAACCATATCACATCATCAGGCGACCCACTGCCCAGCCCCGCTGGAGGGTAAACCATAATACAACATCAGGCGACCCACTGCCCAGCCCTACTGGAGGTTAAACCATAATACATCATCAGGCAACCCACTGCCCATCCCAACTGGAGGGTAAACCATAATACATCATCAGGCGACCCACTGCCTAGCCCCGCTTGAGGGTAGACCTGGAATAAGTCAACAGGCGACCCACTGCCCAGCCTTGCTGGATGGTAGACCTAGAACTAGATTACGGGCGACCCACTGCCCAGCCCTGCCGAAGGGTAGACCCTAAGAGGTCATCGGGTGACCCACTGCCCAGTCTCTGCTAGAGGGTAGTCCCTAAGTGTGTCGGGTGACCCACTGCACAGTCTCTACTGGAGGGTAGACCCTAAGAGCATCGGGTGACCCACTGCCCAGTCTCTGCTGGAGGGTAGACCATAAGAACATCAGGTGACCCACTGCCCAGTCTCTACTGGAGGGTAGACCCTAAGAGCGTCGGGTGACCCACTGCCTAGTCTCTGATAAAGGGTAGACCCTAGAAGCCGATGAGTAACCCACTACCCAGCCCCGCTGGAGGGGAAAATTCAGAATTTCTCTAGCCATCTCCACTATAGGGTACAACATTGGCCAACTGAACACGGAGTTGGTATCGCGCAACCACCCACCTCCAGAACAACTCACCCAAAAGAGGTGCATCGTCTGCTCCATCACTGGGTGTCACTAGCACCGATACCGGCCAATCCATCAAGAATGATACCAAGTGGGAGACCACTCAACCCTGTTGGTCAAATAAACGAGCACAGAACCAGGGGAAAAACTCCACCCTACTGGTCAAGAAAAAGAGCACTGAGGGACCCTCTATGCAGCGAGTGGTCAAAGTATGCAAAGCAGAACACGACACATACATGGGTCCCACATGACGTGTGGCCCCAAGTCAACCCCAACCAAGCACACGAAAATCTTAGATACAACCCACACGTACCTCCAAGCACTCCCGTATAATCCCAGAGTGTACCATGTCTCCATCCCAAGGGCTATCGTGCACACGGCACCCAACGTCAACGCGAAGGCATGACGTAACATTTCCAAATTTCTGCCTCAACGACTGGGGCACGGACAACCACATCTATTCAAGCATTACTTCACTCACATGGGAGTGCACGCGATCACAAGCCAAGGGTCCACTACAACCACAGTAGATGAACCGCCACCAGAGCACCATTCAAGCTCCACATTTAATAAGATCATGCAAGAGGCTCTGCACAGCCAAACGGATCGCACCGTTGTAATCCTCATGGAATAACATGCGAGATCGACTACATAATCACCTCCAATGGATATCTGAAGGAAAGGTCACCAAACTGCCTCATGCCCGAATGACGTCCCGTGATCCAAAGCCTCGGGCCTGAAAACAGTCGTGCGCATCACACCATTGCGATCACCTCGGAAAAACACGTCAAAAGCACTACTCACAAGAGTGAAACAGATATCCGAAAAAAGGTGCATTCCGGCACACCGCACATAAGCGGTGCTTCGTGGGACCCGCATCCCGATCCCGAAACACAACGAACGAATCGCACCGTTGCGATCCTCGCGTAAAGGCACACAGGATGGACTATTCACTTGTCCAAAACGGGCGCCTGGTGATATAGATTGAAAATCACCGTTAACGCCCAAACGGCCCTCACGGGAACCGCACCATCATGCGGATTTAGACGGGTGGATTGCCCCATTGCAATCCCCTCGGAAAAACATCCATAATCGACTGCTCGCATGCCCCGAATGGAAGCCCGATTAGAAAGTCACTAAACGCTGCTCGCAGCTCGGAAGACGGGCTATGGGGCCGATGCCTCAACTTCGGCCCCAATTCCTGAAACTACCCTGGGAAGCTCCACCTCGGTGCCAGGGTCCCAATGCCACTAACGACACTTAATTCAGACGTCAGACACGTCCGCGCCGTCCAAAGCAGGTATTCCCGTGAAGCCTGCTAAGCTACTCTATGCACGTGTCGTGCTCCCGAGCCACTAATCTTGGGATTTAAAACTACCAAAACTACTCCATAACGTTCGCCTCGATGTCAGGTCTGTGCCGCCGCAGACGGCGCGAAAAACGGAATCTTATAGCGAAAGCTACGGGTGTCGAAAATTCCAAAGGAAAAGAAAAAAACACTAGGTCGGACCGGCCCGGTCCGGCTTGTCCGCCTCGCTCGGGCCGGCCCGCACCGGACGGACCACTCCACAGCACCGCCCTGTGGCCTAGCCGCATGGTGCGGCTCACCTCCACTGACCGGCCGACAAGGCCGGTCCCCCTTTTTCCAAGGAGACCCGCAGGACGAGGGTCTCAGTCCGCCGCTGGGGTCACGCCGTGACCCCGCTCACCGCGCCGTGCCGGCGCCCTCGGCCTGCCACCACCGAGCCAAAAGCCGCCTCCAAGGCAAAGGCCTTCGCCGCCTGCCGTCCCAAAGCCGCCGCCGTGCAGAGTTTCCACTGCCGCATGGAGCTGCCGGAAACCGCCGGAAACCGCCGGACGCCGAAGGAAAAAAAAACCAAAATCCCGCAGGACTTCGACGGACGATTGCGAACAACTCAGAGCTCAGAATTCAATTCTGGAAGAAGAATCAGAAAGCTCATAACATAATCTACGCGACTATGGTCTTGGATCAAATATAGTGAAGCAATTATACACTAAAATTAGGATTCAAAGAGGGGTTCAGGATTTAAAATGCAACGAACACTGCCTACCTCGAAGGGCGTAGCCCGACGCTTCGTGTGCGGACCGTCGGAACCGCTGCGCCTCGCTGGAGATCGCCTCACCGGAGCTGCCTCTCCAGAGGTGGAGGATAGGGGAGGGTTTGAGGAAGAAGAATAAGAAGAAGAAGGGGGGTGGGGGTGTTTATGTATAAATCACTTAAACGCCCGCCCGACAGCCCCGAACCCAAAATTTCGGCGGGGTCGGGGTTAAGCCTCCCCTAGGCTAAAAACCACACTCCGAGCGCAACGACAGTCTTGGAATTTCAATCCGAGGACCCGTTCAAAAGTTATAAAACTCAACGCCTGAGGGCGCCAAATTACGAAAACGCCCCTGAGGCCATTTTTCACCGACGGCCCGCGCCTGCAAAACTTATACCCCTCCTAGGGTAAACGGCACACTACGAACTCAACGGTGCCCTTGGTTTTCCAATCTGAGCAACTGTTTTTGAGATACCTACGTTTCAACATTAAATGAATGAATGAATTAATTAATTTATCAATTTAACATTCAGAAAGTGAGAGAGGGTTCCAAACGTCCCGCGCCGATAAGTTTTATGTCGTTCCTAGGGTAAACACCCCATTCCGAACCCATCTGTACACTCAGATCTCCGATCCAGATCACCATTTAGGATTTATCTCATTTATTTGGCGTTTCCAGTGTGAACGCACTGAAAACTCAATTCCGGTCACACCGGGGCTTGGAATCGCACGCCGTCTGAAGGCTCTGCTCTGGAATAAAATGAAGAATATTACAAAGTCTTTCACAGCAAAAACCAGGTTCTTACAAGTGAATCCAGTATTGTTTTATGCTTGGGGATTTCAGGATATCCGTACTAGTGTTGTGATTCTGAGTGAGTTGTTATGTAACCCCTTTGCTTTATTACTTTTGTATAACTTAATAATGTTATATGTTTTGATAAATTAAGATGATTTTAAAAATAAAGTCTCTATATTAATATGGTTATGCCATGATGAATAAAACATATCTCTTGAAATTTTCAGATAGAAGACATGAGTAACCAACCATTCACCAATAACTTCCTACCAAACTTTGAGATTTTATAATTGTAACGACATGCTCGAATGAATACCAACCCTATGAAAACATAAAATTTCCTTCGAAACAACTCCATCAGGTGTCAAACCAGCTAAACGTCATCTGTATCCATCAAAGAGACATTTTTTTCTATTACCGTATTGAAAATGCACAAAATTCAGAATATAGGAAAAGATGAAAGTATCATGATGGTCTTTTTCGATGATTCACTTTGGCTGATAACTACCAAGCTGTAGATATGATTCTAGAAGTTTCTTTGGGAGGTCACGATTGAGTGGCCTATCTGTTTCAGGTCATAAGTTTTAGTATGTATGGGGAACTCTACGATGTCAATACTTTCAATCACGGTGTGGTATGAAGGATTTATAGGAAAAAAATCCACTCTGAAATCTCTAACCTCCACACCTCTCATGCCCCTCTATAGAAGGTCGAGAGCTTTATGCCCAGGAATGAACCTAGTTATACATAGTGTATTTAGACCAAGGAAATCAAGGAACTTAATGCTACCCTAGGAATCCATCTGTAGTCGTCAACACCCAACCCTCGGATGGTGGTCCTAGTGAAGGGATGTTGGATGTGATGTGTGTATTTTCCAGTGGCTTGTGTACTATATTTTGGAATTTCAAGGAAGTGATTTGTTGAAGGGGGTATAAAGTGATGCCTCAAACCTCTTTCACATGTAATAATAATATTATTGTTTTATTCTGTTTAATTTTAATTCTATTTAAACAAAACCTACATATAAACACAATGTGTTTTATTTAATTAAACACTAAAGTGTTTACATTACAACAATAAAAAAGAAAACCAAATTACCCAAAAATATGTATTAAAATACCTATTAATATTATAAGGAGACCAATGAATATAACAAAAATCCCAAGATAATGGTGGATGTCCTTTGGATCTGTAACCACGAAGAATAGTATAGCCATACCACAATAGTCATGCTAAGCATCAGGGGGAATGATGAGAACCATATTTGCACAATTATCTTTATTTTGGAACACCATAATTCATGTTTTTATATGGTCTTAAAGATAATACGATTGTTTCTTACCATTGGTGATTATTGGAGATTCATATGATCATTTTTTTCATCTTAGTGTGGTAAGAATTTAAAATAAAGTGACTGTTAGTATTTTTTTAACCAAAATAAATGTATGTGAAAAATTCAAGAAATATTTTATGAATTTTCATAAAAAATATATAAAAACCTTAATCATTTTAATTTTTCTGATACATTTCACATATCTCTTTGACAACGATGTTTTTAATTTAAGATGATATTTTATAAAACGTAGTATGATTTCAGACATAGGTATGTATTTCAAATACTTTTCAAATGTTTCAAATATTTTAAATATTGTATTGTGATACTTAAAAGATATTTTAAATTAATAGTATTCTATTTTATAAATAAACATTCTATGGTAATATTAATATTTCCTTTTATACATAAGAAATAAGGTCCTTACTATGTATTTTAAGCATCTTGAATGTTTTAAGTATTTGTTTACATTAATCATCTAAAGATAAATTAGAAATCATGTATTATAAAATTAAAGATAAACATAATATAATGAAATTGATTATAATTTTATTCTATGATTTTATAGCTTATTATGAATGTTAGTTTATAAAAATATATGTACCCTATGAGACATCCCTCTAGTCAAGATCAAAAGGCACCACACGCTACTAGAGGAGTAGGTGGCCGAGTGTAAGCCTTTATCCTCAGCATGGGGCCAGACCATGGGTAAGTTGGAGTGTGTGAACATGCCTAAAACATGCATAATGGAAATAGAGTGTGCGACTATGTGGGAGACATGAAGGTAGGGGTGGGTGCATATCGCCCCTACAGAACACGGTACATGGCAGTACCGGGTGGAGGGATGGAGTAATCTAAGTGATGGCAGGGATACCCAGGCTTATAAGATAGTTGAAAAACTCTTTTCATTTCAATGTGGGATGGAAATCTTTATGTGAGATCACATATAGATTGTCAGATCACGTTGCGGGTGATTTGAGCCTGCTGTTTCGGTTCGGTCCTTGATTCCTAGCGGCCTCATATTTCCCTCCATGTTTTTTAGTCGTTCGATCCCATCAGATCTAATCACATTCATTCAATTATTATTAAATCAACATGTCACTCATGGACTTGAGATAAAATATGATATAATTTAGACGGTTCCATTTTTTAAAATCATCGTGTCGCACCATAGTTGTCTGATCAAGTCGCGATCTAATATCAACTGTTCATTCCTTTTAAAAATCCATGGACGCACCCCAACAGTCAGATCAGGGCGTGATCAAATCTCGACGGACTATTTCATTTCCAATTTTCTCCCCCCATCACCTTCTTCTTCTACTTTCCTCATGGACTGAACTAGTTTCCCTTGAGACATTCTTTTTCATTTTATTCGACCCCCATGACAACTTGGCCTCTCCTTTCACTAATTTTTTACAAGACCATCTCCCCAATAATTTTTTAAACTGAGGGTCTCAGTTTTCAATACTAGTTTCATTAAAAATATATAATATAATTTTAATTTATAAAAATCATTTTCACTTGAACCATACTAGTGTTTATCTTCACCAGGCACCTCCTTCGAGCTTTCTCGGACCTCTCCTCCTCCTTCAAAACAAGTATGGTTCCTATGTTGTCTTGCCTTATTTCGGCTTGTTTTATATATATATACATATAGATGTATATACATGTATATATATACGATATATTATAGGACCTACTGGTTATTCCAATGATGGTGAATTCTTGATCATAAATATGTTCTTAATCCTTTAATGAACAAGGGTTTGAGTTTTATATATATATATATATGTCGATTATACATACATATATATATATATATATATCTGTGTGTGTGTGTATAAGTTTCATAACCATGATTTGAAATTAATAAACCACTACTTAACTATGTTCCTCAAATGTTCAAAACATGTAAGAATCATTAAATTTTTTGTGTAAGACCCTTATATATACTATGAATAATCTGTTATACACATAAATTATATATTTATATCCATGTTTACATAATCATATCTATGATTTTATAACACCCCAAACATTTTATGGTATGTTCCTCCTAAATACTTTCTATTCATTAGATAGCATATATTGAATGAAGAACTATGTATTTTGTGAATCAAAACATTATAGAAGAAAGTTATAATCTACCCTTTAATCATAAATTTTCCACCTCTATGTTTTGAATTTCGAAAAACGGTCTTCTAGTGTTGTGACCAGTAAGTCCTTTGGAGTCTGATAGAACTAACGTGATTTTTTGATGAAAAGTTACAGAACCTAATTAATAGTAATATGAATAGTAATATGACCCATATAAATAGTAAATAATGATAATGATATATTTTCTTATGGAAATAAAATAATGAAATCTTTATTATATTTTCAATGTGATATAGAAGTAATTATACATTTAAAATTGTTATTTTTTGAATTAACTATGTTTTTATTTAAAAATTAAATTAAAAATTCATAGAAATTTATTTTAAAAAAATGGAGTTATTTTTTGAATTCTACATGTTGAAAAAAGGTTAGGGTGAATTTTTGGGATTTCTCTAAAATACTTGAATTTTTCGTGAAAAGTAAAAATACAGTTTTGAGTTTTTGGTAGTGTAATGACATCATAATGATGTTATAATTAAATATAAATGGCGGGTCGACTAGTGTACAATAACATATGACATGAAGAGTCCCATGTGGATAAAACCATTGGAAAATACCACAGGCAAGCCCATGGTTTTGCAAAAACCACTAATGAGGTGTCCCTTTTAATTAATAAAGAGCTCATTCTTAATTACTATAAATACCACCTCAAACCTTCATTTTATTTAATTACAAACACATTATACTCGATGATCTAGTGGTATTACCTATTTATGAGTCCTCCCCAGGTGTCCTCAAACCCCCATGGTCCCAACTATAATGTTTTGGGAGTTACTCTACAAGGTAAGATAATCCAGCACCCTTCTCTTTTCTTAATGATTTCATTTTTTGTTTTCTCTTTAATAGGATTTTGTGGAGATATTTCATTCTATATTACCAATACTTTCCATATTATGTAAGAGTGATGAGATACCCCTTTTTCTCGTCAAACTATTTTATTAAATTTTAAGTGACGCTGTTAGGATACCAAATTTTCGTAAGAGATTTATCAATATTTTTCTTATTTTGTGTTCTATTCTTTTATACTTCTTTCCTCTCCTAACTTCATCAAAATTATATAGTAATTACATTAATTTACATGAACTATAATTATATTATGCTAATGTAATATTTCATCATCATCTCTCTTTTCCCTTCCTCTTATACTAAAAATGAAAACATCATCCGAGATGTGTTAATTTATCACATTCAAGGAGGACATGTTCTTAATTTTCATTACCATCTTCAATTTTGGTCATGAAACCATTCTTAGGGTTGAACTCTATCAGATTATTTATATTTCATCTCATTAATGTTCATTAATCCCTAAACACTCATAATATAGAATAATAAAAAAACAAGTTCATTTTAAAAAAAACCGCCAAGCTAAATTCAAGGGGTTATCAATAACTTTTAACTAATGATTCATCATCAAGTATATAACCAATAATAATTATAAGATCATTTATATCTATTTAATGTCATTAATAATCTATATTAACATGTTTGGATGCTTAACCACATTTCAAATGAACTTCCACTCATGAATGAAAGTAAACGAATCATGAAAACCAAGGAAGAAAATGCTTCCAAAACAATAAAATTGAACTTATTAAACCCATAAAAAGGTCCATGAATGAACCCCATAATGTTATAATAAACTAATTAAATGAATAGAAGGTTTTTGAGTTAGTAATTAATGAAGCTAAATTTTTTTATTCAGGTCATTAAAATAAATGTAGAACACACTCAAGCATAAGTTATGGTGTTTCTCATATCACCTTCATTTCTGTGATATTTCCATTGTTCTCAAATTATTTATTCTATGTGGTATATGAGTGGTTTTGCCCAAATTTACCCATGTTCTAAGGTTAAATCGGTTGCTTGCAGTGCAGCTTGGGATGTCGAATCCTCAGAGACCTAAGAAGAACCTTTAGACACTCAATGAAAGGGGATGCATTGTTTGGCTATGAAGTGGAAAACTAGGGTTGATTTTAGATGGTTTTAAAATAGGACTAAATGATCTATGTGAATTCCAATTATGAGAAAATTATTTAATCCTAGGTTATTGCTCGGGGTGGATTTGATGAATTATCATTTTCTTTTACAATTTCAATTTCATTAACTTGAGAAGAATTCATGAAATGAATTCAACCTACCCTCATCACTTACGGATTAAACACCACCAAAAACACATAATAATCACCTATACACTTGTAGGATAATTTTCATGATCACTCAGAGGTAAAGAATCTAATTATCATGTAAAAGTGGGGTGAATAAATTCAATAAGGAATAGGAAGAGAGATAATCATTTAATGAATGAAACTCAAATAAAAGAAATTAATAACATTTAGAGAGTGATAAATAAAATCCAATCCAGCCCCTTACTACCCCCTTGGATCAACCCATAAAAGAGCTAGCCCTCCATTGATAACATGTTCTCAACGAAAGTGGTAAGTAGACTTATGAGGGTGGAATTGAAGAAGTAAAAACTCAAAAATAAAGATCACACCACCGTTGTGTGAAAAAAATCACAAGGTTTGGTGTAAAAAAGTTTAATCATTAAGGAAATAGTATAAATGTGATATGAATAAGAACAAAACAAGATATGAAGAACTTTTATTGAAAACTAATGTGATTCGATCAACTTAAATGAGAAAGAAAAATTCTATAAAGACAACTTGGCATAATAACATTAAAATAAAAACAAATATCCAAGATCCTTCAAATCCTCCACCACTACTGCCTTAAATAAAAATTTTGGATGTCTTTGGCCGAGCCCTCAATAACCTATGCGCCTTTAATTAATTTTTTTGGGGAAATGTGGGTGGACAATTAATGAAGATGTGACTTTTCCACTCTTCCTCCGAAATAGAATCCAGCTTGCATCCACCGGAAATACGTACTGAAAGGACCTTCTATAAGATCGAATTGGAGTGGGACATAGGAGACTTAAATGAATCACCGGAAGTACCCTAACAGCATGGAAAACTTCAGCCCAAAATAATATGTTTCTTGAGAGATATGAATTAAATGGTGGGTTGTTTTTCTAGGCTGTAGAATCTGGCCCAAAATTGCATTTTCAAATTGGGTTGCCTTAGTCACCACCATATAGGACGAATTAGCACATTATCCAGCAGAATTATTTGTTCCCCTATATGTATTCTAACGTCCCATGAATTTTAGGATTCATTGGGAATTTATTGTGGGCCCCACATTATCATCAGTTAGATGATATCCAATATGAATTCTCCATAATTGTTTCCTTTATCGTCAAATATCCCAATCATCCTTTATAAATCCTCCATTGATCCCTGAACGAAAACTGTTCATTATTAAGTTTATATCCATTTCCCAAAATATCAAATTAAAATATGGATAATTAAATTCTATAAAATCATATGAAACATTGGGCCTGAATTGGTGCATTTTAGGCAAGAAGTTTACAAATGATGAGAAGGGATGTTCAAAATTAAAATCCACTAACTCAGGCCCATACTATAAAAAATTAACAATTAATACCATTAAAATTTATTCAAAATATGTGTTTTACTGGCTAATCACACCCCCCCAACATGAGTTTTTCTAGCCCATAGAAAAATTTATCTCACAAAAATTAAATTTGAATGACCTTTTCCAAAAACATTTTAATACACATTTCTAATCCAAAGATCTAATACCAAAAAATTATGAAACCCATTAAAATAATTTAAAACAAGCTATGTACATAGGAATATACCAATCCCAAGCCTATATATTTTTTCAAATTCATCGCCATATTTCATCAAAATTAAATTAAGCATGATGAATTGTTGTGCATCACAATAGACAAGGGGGTTCATTTTCATTCGAGGGAGAAGAGATGAAAGCGCTAAGAGAAATAAAATTTGAATAATAAGACAAGTACTCATTTTTTATTTTATTTGTTTTTATTTGGGTTTTTTTGCAATTTTTCCATGGTAATTGAAATTGAACTCAATCGAGTCAACCCAGGTAGCAAGACTTTGCCGATGACTCCCAGGATCAAAGACCTTAGAGCATCAAGTGAAGCTCACATACTCGGGCATCATCTCGAGTTAACTCAATCAAAACAAATTCAAATTACCTCAAATAGAGATAGAATTCCCAACTACGGGCCAGAAAACCATGGAGTCATGATCCCCAACTTCTGAAAGACACACATTAGTTCAATTCATTTCTCTATAATCAGTTGATTTTTTTTTGAATACTCATGTTAAATTTAAAATGATCACCAACCATATTCCATTTATCATGGACCCCAAGGACTCAAAATAATAATGCACAATCTAAAGGACGTGCATTGTGTTTTTTTAAATAATTGGATGAAAATATAAATGGTGAAAAATCACATCGGACAACCGCACTTTCCAATATATATGCACACGAACATATGCTTGCATTAAAATCAAAATCAAGACATTAAAAATTATTTTATATCCAATTTCAGAGTTTGGAATGTGTGTTATGATGTTCAAGATTAATGACATTTTTCCTTCCACACATTTTCATCTCCACCCCAACTTAGAATAACACTGTCCCCAGTGTTTAAAGAATTGAAACATAGAAGGGGTAGGATAGAAGTTCAACGAAGACATTGAAAATGAAAATTATGCAATGAAGTCAAATGCTGGTTGACGTTGAAAATGCATTCCCTTATATCCCTTTAGTTCTGGTTTGAGTCCCAATGGCTTGGACGGTTGTGACCAGATTTTACCGATGACCTATGACATGCCTTTAAATTTTTTTAATATATATATATATATATATATGTATTTTTATTATTTTTTAAACCTAAAAATACATAAAAATAAAAGAAACTGATGATACATTGTGTTCTGTTAAATTTCTGGGTAATCTATTACTCATTGATCACACAGCGTGACATGGATGAATACAGTTCTCCCCTTTCATAGGCATCCTTACTCATAAAAGAAGAACATGTCAACAATCTAATTTTTAAAAACCTAAAAAATATAAAATAAAATAAAATAAACTAATGATACATTGTCATCATTATATTTTTTGGGTAAGGTATTACTCAGGGATCACACTGCGTGACATAGATGAATATGGTGCTCCCCATTAATACCCATCCTTACTCATAAAAGAAGAACTAGTCAACAGTCTATATATTTTTTAAATACCTTCTAAAACATAAAATAAATTAAAATAAACTGATGATAAATTGTATTCTTTATATTTTCCGGGTCTGGTGTTACTCAGGGATCACACCACGTGACACAGATGAATACGGTGCACCCCTTTCATACCCATCCTTACTCATAAAAGAAGAACACATCAACAGTCTATATTTTTTAAAAAATAACAAAATGAAGAAGAACGAAACAAAAGATGACTCACAATGATTAGAAACATGGAAACCACGGGTAACCTCCCGTGGAGCGCTTTTGTTTAACATCATTAGCCCGACATGGATCCTAAATCTATCAATTTTTTCCTAGTTCATAGGTTGGATCTATTAACTCAACCTATATTTCATATTTATTGAATTATTTAATGACTGGTTTTAACCTATGCCAATTGAACATAAAAATGTTACCACTTGTGGGATCCTGAATCTCTACTACCCCATGGGGGTACACATGATGCACTATGAATGGACCTCACCATCTAGACCTTTACTTCACCGGGTGTAAATGATGTTTTGAACTATACAAGAGCACATATATTCCCAGTTCAAATTGTTTGACATTGATATTCCTAGATTGGTAGGCATGAACTCTAGCTTTATTTATCCTGTAATTTTCATAAGCCTCCATCCTAAGTACCTCATGTTCATTAAGATCTAAATTCCTCTTTTCTTCAGCTAAAGAAATGTCGAAATTCATTTTTTTGATTGCACAAAATGCCTTATGCTCAATTTCAATAGGTAAATGGTATGCTTTACCATAAACCAACCTATATGGTGACATTTCTAGGAGGGTTTTTAATGTAGTACGTTATGCCCAAAGAGAATCCAAGAGTTTCTCAGACCAATATTTCCGAGAGGGGTTGAATATTTTTTCAAGAATTTTCTTAATCTTCCTATTTTATAACTCAGCTTGACCATTGGTTTGAGGATGGTATGCAATGGAAACTTTAAGAGAAATTCCATAATTATACATGAGTGAAGAGAATGGGCGATTACAAAAAATGGGATCCTCGATCACTGATTATATCCCTAGGAATTCCAAATTGTGAAAATATATGCTCTTTACGAATCAGATCACAACATGATGATCATTAGTCTTGGTTGGAATGGCCCCAACCCATTTTGAGACATAATAAATAGATAAGAGGATGTAGTGGTATCCATTAGTGTTTAGAAAGGGTCCCATGAAATCAATTCCCCAACAATCAAATATTTCAATGACCAGAATGGGAATGAGGGGAATTTGATTCCTTTTTGTAATGGATCCTTATTGCTGACACTGAGGACAAATTTTTCAGATTTGGAAGGAATACTTACTAAGGTTCGGCCAGTAGAAACCACTTTGGAGGACCTTTGTAGTGGTTTTATTTGTAGGAAAGTGGCCTTCACATGCCTCTCCATGACAGAATTTTAGAATGGACTCTTTCTCAGACTTAGGAACACATCTCCTGATGCTTTGATCATGATAGAACTTAAAGTGGTAAGGATCATCAAACAAATAGTGTATGACATCAAGAAGGAATTCCCTCTAAGCATAGGTCCCCAGGAATTTTGAAATGTCACCCGTCACCAAATGGTTTTCTATGTCAGCATACCAAGGGAAATCACTCACTGAATTGAGGTGCTCATCAGGAAATGAATCAGACACAGAGAGGTGGTGTGAGTTGTATTTTAATTCCATCCTAAGGATTTTATCAGTTATAAAATTTTCAACACCCTTTTTATCCTTAATGGTTAAATTTAACTCTTTAAAAATAATGATCCACCTAATAAATCTATCCTTGGCTTCTTGTTTTAGGAAAAAGGTATTTTAGGGATGAATGGTCGGTGAAGGCAATGATGGGTGATCATAAGAGATAAGACCCGAATATCTCTAAGGCAAAGACAACAGAAAGAAACTCTTTCTCAGTGGTGGTGTAGTTAATTTGTGCATCATTTAAAGACTTTCCTGCATAAGAAATGACACATGGAGTTTTCTCACACTGTTGTCCTAAGACTGCTCCTATAGAGAAGTCACTTGCATCAAACATGAGCTCAAAAGGAAGTTTCCAATTTGGATATTTCATGATAGGTGGAGATATAAGAGTTGACTTGAGTATAAGGAATGATTCCTCATAGCTTTTTGTCCATAAAAATGGATCATCTTTTACAAATAGAGCACAAAGTGGTTGAGAAATTGAGCTGATATTCCTAATGATCCTTCTGTAAAAACCACCATATCTTATTAAGGACCTCACTTCCTTAACAGTTTTAGGAGAGGGAAGGTGACGAATGATTTCAACCTTAGCTTTATCAACTTCAATCCCTCTACCAGATACCAGATGACCTAGAACATGTCCTTCCCTTACCATGAAATGGAATTTTTTACAATTTAGTATGAGATTCTTATCCTCACATCTTGAAAAAACCATTTCAACATTTATAAGGAATCCCTCAAAAGTATCCCCAAACATAGAGAAGTCATCCATGAAGACCTCTGAACAATCCCCCATCATGTCTGAGAATATTCCCATCATGCACCGCTGGAAGGTACTAGGGGCATTACATAACCCAAAGGGTATCTTCTTGAAGGAAAAAGTGTCGAATGGACAAGTGATGGTTGTCCATCCTTGATCCTCAAAGGAGACATCGATTTGATTATACCCTAAGAATCCATCTAGGAAGTAGTAGAATTGATGACCAGCCACTCACTCAAGGACTTGATCAATAAGGGGAAAGCGGAAATGGTCTTTCTTGGTACAAGAGTTGAGATTCCTATAGTCAATACAGACTCTCCATCCACTAATAACCCTTGTTGGAAGTATCTCACCATCCTTATTGGTTATTTCTATGATTCCAGCCTTCTTTGGAACCAAATGGATTGGGCTAACCCACTCCCTCTCAGCTATAGGATAGATGATACCAGCTTTTAACGATTTCAAAAGTTCTTTTCTCACTACTTCCATGAGATTAGGATTGAGTCGCCACTGAGGTTGACGACATGGCTTTGAATTGGATTCTAGAAAAATTCTATGAGTCCCGATAAGTGGGCTAATCCCAGGAATATTATATAGGGTCCATCCAATGGATTTCTTATGTCTCCTAAGGACAACTAGAAGCATCCTCTCATGACCGGATTCAAGAGAGTAAGAGATGAAAACAATAAAGGATTGATTGTCCCATAAGAATGAATAATTTATTGATGAAGGTAAAACCTTAAATTCAAGATTAGAGAGCTTTTCAGTTTTCAAGAAAGGATGAGACTTTGTATTGAACTCATTTTCATTATTCAGATTTCTTGACAAAATTGGTTCCTTGTGAAAAGAGTTTTCATCCACTAAATTTTCTAGAGTTGTGTCATGAATAGGTATGGACTTTATGTTATTGATTTCACCCATGGTATCATTGATTGGTGATTCTAGAAAATCATCAATAGAGCTATCTGAAAGAGATTCAAGCCAAGGAGACAAATTCTCCTCATGTGAACAAAGAAAATCAATCTCTTCTTCACTATGACATCATACGGTAATTCTTTGATGTTCCTTGAGTTCACTATCAACACTACCTATCAAATTAAGCTCACGGATCTCTTCATCATCCCCAATTTGAGAGTTTTTATTGTATATGTTCAGGTCTAGACTCATGTTTCCAAATTTGATGGTCATGTTCGCATTTCAGACATGGATAATAGAGTTGATTGTTTCATGGAAGGGATGACGAATGATGGTTGGGGTTTTCTCCCTAGGACATAATCTTGGGTGATTGTCAAGAACAAGAAGTTAGCTGGGTAAATGAAAATTTCAACTTTCACCAAAACATCCTTTAAGATCCCCTTTGAATCCCTAATACTATGATCCACAAGAAGAAGTGTGTCAGATGTGGGTTGGATCTCTTTTAGGCCTAATTGGTAGCACACAACATATGGGATGAGATTGAAACTGGCACCTAGGTCACCTAAGGCCTTGACAAATTTTCTCTCTCCTATTTCAACATTGATGTAAGGGAAACCTGGGTCTTTCAACATAGGAGGAATGTTCCCTTTGAATGGTGGTACTCACATTAGCAGCCAAAAGGACTTGGTTTTTATGTGAAAATTTTCTTTTAAAAGTGCATAAGTCCTTAAGGTACATTGAGTATGCATAAATGGTTTGAATTGCATCGAGGAGTGGAATGTTCAACTTGACTGGTGAGAATATTTCCCTCAATGTTTCACTTAATTCAGTCTTGGTTTTCCCCCTCATGTGTTGAGGAAATGGTGCAGGTTGTGGGGTTGTTTTGTGAATGGTTGTTTATTGGACAATTTTATCATGTTTTTTAGTTTGACCATGTGATTCATTTGAATTTTCATTAGTGTTTGAAGCTTCAAATGGTTTCTGAATTATTTGTTTAGGTTTATCAACTGATTTCCCACTTCATAGAATAGTCACAGCCTTTAGTTTTTCATGAGTTGTTTGAGTGCAACATGACTCTCCCCTTATTGTTTTTTTGGAATGGCTTGTGTAGGAATGGTTGCCTTTCCAGTTTTGATGGTTCGAAGTTCTTCTTTCAAGGAAGATACGTCTGAGTTCATCCTTTCCATTTTTTTGAATAGTTGTTCAAGCATTAGGAGAGGGACGGATTGGGAAGGGGCTTCTGTTGGTTGGGTTATCCTAGGGGGATACTTTGGTTGTTGGATGGGTTGTTGGTATTGGACAAGAGGATGTTGGTATTGGACTGGTTGTGGTTGGAATTGGTTATGGTTTTGAAAATTTATTGTAGGGTATGGGTTTGGTCTTTGTGGTTGGAAAGGTTGTTGGTTATCCTTCCATCGGAAGCCTGGGTGGTCATTATACCTTGGGTTGAATGTGTTTGGTTATTGGGGCTTTTGAAAGTTGAGGGCATTGAATTCAAAAGGTGGTCCTTGTAGAAGAACATCCTTGATGCATGGAATGGTTGGGCAGTTGTCTGTTTTGTGGTCATGCTTGTCACAAATTGCGCAAACAGGGTCTACAGTTTGGATTTCATGGATTTTCCTATGGTCTATCTCTTCAACCTGCCTAGAGAGTGCTCCATGTTTCACCCTAAGGCTTTCCTCTTCTCAATGTGTATGCATTCTAGTAGTTCTTTGTGGATTCTTAGAATATGGTTATATTCCCCATGTTTGGTTTTGTTCAGCAAAGATTTCTAGATACTCATAAGCATCATTTGGGGATTTGTTTTTAAAGGTCCCATTACACATCCTGTCAATGAATTGTTTATTCCCCGAGCCCATACCATCAAAGAAAATTTTCACTTGTTTAGGAATAGGAAAACCATGGTGGGGAACCATGTTTATGGTGTATTTGAATCTCTCACAGGTTTTATAGAATGAATCTCCCTATTTTTCAAAAAACTTTTGGATGCCCTTTTTAGGTACTATTGTTTTTTGGTGGGGAAAGTATTTTTTGTAGAATTCTCTTTGTAATTGGTCCCATGAGTTGATGGATGATGGTCACAAATTTTTTAACCAATTTTTAACTCTATCCTTTAATGAAAAGGGAAATAGCGTCATTTTAGCTTATTCAAGTTGATGTGGGGGACACATGGTTTCTACAATTTCATTGAACTCTTTAATGTGAAGGAATGACATATCAGACTCCTTTCCATGGAATGATGGAAGGTGGTTTAGGACATGGGGTTTAAATATGTAGTTGGAAGATCCTAGGGAAATGTTTCTAATGCATGAGGGGGCATTGGTCCATGCTGGAGTGAGGTAGTCATTCATGGTCTAATCGACCGCATTCCCTATGTTTAGAGCTTCTTGGTTTGGGTTTCCCATTTGATCACCCACAGGGTTTACCATTTGATTTCTTCGCAGAATCTCCATTGGAAAAGTTTTAATTGGTAAATGTTGAGTTGGAAGAATTTTTTGATCAATTTAAACAATCCCTTAGATGAACTTGACTCCCATATCCTAGGAGTTTCCACCACAACTAATCTGTTTGAGTTATCGCGCGTGTAGACAAACATCCGCCAAAAGAAAAAAATGCGAGAAAGGAAAAAGATAAGAGATCATGGGTGAGAATAGAAGAATTGGGGTGAGGAAAGAAGTTTTTGGTCTAAATAACATACTTGGTCCCAATCCATGGAAACAAAATTTGGTGTTGCCCAAATTTACCCAAATATCAAGGTTAGATCGGTCCCTTGCAGTGCAGCTTGGGTTGTCGAATCCTCAGAGACCTAAGAAGAACCTTTAGACCTTCAATGAAAAGAGATGGATTTTTGGCTATGAAGTGGACAACTAGGGTTGATTTTAGATTGTTTTCAAAGATCACTAAAAGATCTATGTGAATTTAAATTATGGGAAAATGAGATGATCTTAGGTTATTGCTCGGGCTGGATTGGATGAATTATTGTTTTCTTATACAATATCAATTTCAATAACTTTAGAATAATTCATGAAATGAATTCAACCTAACCTAATCAATTACTGAATAAACACCACCAAAAACACATACTAATCACCTATACACTTGTAGTATCATTTTCATGATCACTCCAAGGTAAAGAATCTAATTAGAAAATAAAAGTGGGGCGAATAAATTCAACAAGGAAGAGGAAGAGAGAAAATAATTTAATGAAAGAAACTCAAAAAAAAAATTAATAACATTTTGATAGTTATAAATAACATCCAATCCAGCCACTTTCTACCCCCTTGGATCAACTCATTAAAGATCTAGCCCTCCATTGATAACATGTTCTCAATGGAAGCGGGAAGTAGACTTACGAGGGTGGAATTGAAGAAGTAAAAACTAAAAAATAAAGATCACTTCACCCTTGTGTGAACAAAACCACATGGTTTGGTGTGACAGGGTTCACACCATAAGGAAACGGTATCAAGGTGATATGAATAAGAGAAGAAAAAGATAATAATAAGAACTTTTATTGAAATCTAATGTGATTCGATCAACTTACATGAGGAGGAAAAAAGCTAAAAAGACAATTTGACATAATAATATTACAATCAAAACAATGCTCCAAGATCCTTATAATTATCCACCACTACAGCCTTAAATATGAATTTTGGATGTCTTTTGACAATACCCCATCATCCCATGTGACTTTAATTAATTTTTTTAGGGAAATGTGGGAGGAGAATTAATGGATGTGTGACTTTTACATTCTTCCACCGAAATGGAATCCATCTTGCATCCACCAGAAAGTCGCGCCAAATAAACCTTCTAGAAGGCCGAATTGGAGTTTTCCATAGAAGACGTAAATAAATCCCGGGATGTATCCTAACAGTCTATAAAATTAAAGCCCAAAATATTAATCCATTAGCATGATATGTATTAAATGGTGGGATGTTTTTCTAGGCCGCATAATCTAGCCCAGAATTGCATCTTCAAATTGGCCCACCTTAATCACCAACATGTAAGATGGATTAGCACCGGATCTAGAAAAATTATTTGTTTCTATATATGTATTCTAACTTCCCAAGATATTTGGGCTTCATTGGGATTGTATTTTGGGCCCCTAATTCTCATCAGTTTTATGATATCCATTCTTCCTTCTGCAGAATTGTTTCCTTTCATCGCCAAATATCCCCATCATCCTTTATAAATCCTCCATTGATCCCTGAATTAAAAATGTTCATATTTACGTTTATATCCATTTCACAAAATTTCAAATTAAAATATGGATAATTACATTCACTAAAATCAGATGAAACATTGGCCCTAAATTGGTGCATATTAGGTATGAAGTGCACAAATTATGAGAATGGATGTTCAAAATTAAAATCCACTAACTCAGGCCCATAAGATAAAAAATGAACATTTAATACCACTAAAATTTAATCAAAATATATTTTTTGGTTGATAAATGTGTACTTACATTTGATAAATAATAGCATTTTTTTATTTTGACTCATGGTATTAAATGACTCTTTTGAGGGTTATTAAGTTCTTTTCATTTGATTCGACTGATTACATTGTGGTAAGAGACTTTGTCTCAACTACTATTTTGTTGTGATTTAATTTGTATTGTGAACCGAATAATCCTTATGTGGTGTACCTATTACCCATTTGAGATCACTTATCATTTTAAATTATATTTATATTAAATATAAATGTTATCATATCATGGATATGTTAGTTGTCTAAATTGTATAATATTTTACATACAGTGTATATTTGGAATTCTATTTCAACTATAGAAATATTAAGGAATCTGTATACTCTACTCTATAAGGATATTGAAAAGAAATATTGATCTTGTATTTAATCAATGTATAAAGAATCTTTTGGACATGAAGTGGTAGGTGGGGCCCTCTATAGCCCCTAGATGCATCGGTAGGTTTCATGAGACAAATCAGCTAGCGACAAAACCGTCAAGTTTGTTTCCAAAAATAATATGGGTTTCTACACACATAACTAAACCATTTTAACGGTACTATGGTATCATATTCCAAATACATTACATCTAGTTAGTACGAATTCTCTTCATTCATTATCAGTTATTACTATCCATGAGGTTTGCACTATAAAAAAATCTATGGATGCAGTTTCATTCTCTTTTTATTAATGGTGTGAGTCTTTCATTTATTCACCTTGTGATGAAGATTATGTCAATTTGTTTACAATTTAGTTATTAATGATTCATGATTACTCCAATTTTAACCCTTACTGAGCATTTTACCCCACCCCTTTCATTGTTTACCTACAATTGTTGATGAAGAGGAGATCATTTATTGAGTTCTTGTGGATGAAGTTATATGTTTTTTTATGTATTGTATTAACTTAAGCTTTTCCAATGTAATTTGAGTTACATTTATATATCTAGTTTCTACAATAAAACTAAAAATTATCGTTCTTTTGGGATTTTCATTCCTTATAAGCATTCCAATTTAACAAGAACTGCACTAGCTCTGGTCTAGAGGGGTTGAGGTGTTACAGATTTTGTTTAATAAATAAACTGTTTAACTTTTATCACAATTTAAAATATAGAGACCATTGTTCTTGGATGTGCCTAATATATTTACTTCCTTATAGGTGACATTGTATTTTTTGTGTAAACTAGGTAATATATTATGTATACATGGTTATGTGAGTATATGTGTATACATATAATCTTTGAACCACAATATTATTTAGAATTTTCCATTCCTTGTTTAGAATTTTCTATGGGTTTCTAAGAATGAATAACACATGTTGATTTTGAAATATGGATGGTTTTTATTTGACATAATGTAATTTTATATATACACCCTTGTGTATAAATGCATTTACACAACAATAAAACCTAGATAATTTTTGATCTCCAAATTATAAAAATTTTATGTGTTTAGTAATTATGGTGAATTCATGAGTATAATTTTTTGGTTTTATATTCTTATATACATATGAATCACGTATTTTCAAAAATATTAAATGGTATTAGTTATGGTGTGTTTTCATTCCTTTTAATTGTTAATATTGTGTGCGAAAAGTTGATAATACCCTTGTGATATGTTATATATAAGAACACAAGTAATGAATGTTTAGACAACTATGTGTTTAATACCCCACATTAAATATCTTGTTTGACTTTTAATTAATTATGTATCCAATCCATGATGAATTTAAATTATGTATTTTAGTAATAAGATTTAGAAATTAGGGTTATCATTTTATGTGACAAACCTATATTATATATGCTTTTGTTATTGTCACGTGTACTATAACCTGCCTATCATACTTGTCATTTATTACCATAGCCATGCAGTTGTTAGTATTGTTGTTAACACTTATAATCATGACTCACTTTATATATATAAATGATAATGAATGTAATAAAACACAAATGAACTTTATGTAATTAAAAACTACATTATTCAATGTTGTATTGGACACTTTAACTAATATTAATGGTGAAATTAAATTAGTCAAAGTGGTATGGAAAGCGTTGAATAATATGAATTGAGAAATTAAATTATTCAATGTGGTATGTGATTCTTTGAATAATATGAAATGAGAAATTAAATTATTCAAAGTTGTATGGGACACTTTAATACTATTAAATGATAAACCATTTTATACGTGACACTAGGAATGATAAAGTAATTTAATAAATCAAAGAGCTTTTTTGAACATTGATTTGATGGATAGAGGAATGCATTGGACTTATTATGTGATGGGTGGGGCCCGAAATAGCCCCTCGATGCATCGGTAGGTCTAATGAGACAAAATAGATGCATAATTCGATGAAGCCTTTCCAAAATTTATTTATGGTCTTGCCACGAGGCCTTGACATAGATATTATGGTATTCTTACGAGTCCATGACACTGTCTGGCATATGCACTTCACTCATTATGACTATGAAATTTAATTAACCAAGTGAATATTCAACTAGTAGGATAGTTTTGGTTAAAGAGATACTACTTATGAGTATCAAAAAAAGTAAATGCTTATGGGATGATGTTTATTCACCACTCAGATAATTTATCAACTAGTTTATGGATTACAGTTACTAAAGAATGAAATCGAATTTATTAATTTTTTGTGCAACACTGACTATGTATTACTCTCAGTTAAAAATTTAGTACTTGAACATTTTCATGTCACATTTATTTAATTTAGAATGACTCTTACATTATATGATGCAAACCCTACATATTTTATGAGCATGCTTATGTTTGGAATATGTTTCATTATAACCATGTTAGTATTACTTGAAATGATCACTTATAATTCATGGCAACATGTTATGTAATAATTCATATACAACAGATTTCCTTATGAACATTTTTATGATAAATTTTAAAATAATGTTTTCATGATGTTTTAATTTAAACATTATTTCATTTTAAAACCCATTACTGGGCATTCGTATGATCACCCTACTTTTTGACGTAAATTTTACATGTTCTGTTTATTTGAGTTACACTATTTGGTGGCATCTTTTGGGAGGCTCTTTCTCTTTCTATTTTTGATGAATTATAATAACTGCATCTGATTTTATAAGACCTAAACCAAAAATATCTCCTTTAGTGGAACATGATGTGTGTTTTCAGCATTTATTTTTATAAAAAAATGACACGCCATGTTTTATTTCAAATCTACACCAGCTTTGAGACAGTCTGGGGCCGGGGCTTGACATCCCTCACCAACTGCTTATGCTCAGCCTACACCAGATGTAACACCCCGAGATTTTATGATAAGTATTCTTTTTAATTTATTTGATGTCATGTGTTTTATGTTACACCATGATTATATTGTGCTATACACAACACCGTATTAGCTTGCAGTATACGCAACACAATTCTTGGATCGTGTTACACACAATTTCAAGTTCATTTGATAGAAGTTATTATACGCAACATTCAGTGTATATATATATATATATATTAAATTTATAAATGAAATATGGTTGGATTTTGTTATACGCAACAAAAAAGGAGTCTTGCACTACACGCAACCCTGACTTGGCTTTCATTACATGCAATCACAACCTTCCTCGATAGCGTATGTTGTACGCAATACCGAGTTTCACTAAACAATGATATATGGTTATAATATTTTCACGAACTAGACGTTATGAATATAATTAACCACATTTTGAATTTTATAACATTATTATTCATCTTATAATTTTTCTAAAACATTTTTTGTGAACAAAATAAATTTTTCGGGTAAAAAAAATATTTTTTAAAAAATGCAGTTTTGCCGCCTTTTGATGGATCACGCACCTTAAATTTAGTTTTTGACATGTTTATAAGTTCAATTTTTAAAAAAAATTATTTTTTGGAATCAGGATATGAAATTTTACCTTGGAAGTCTTTTTCATATTATTCTAATAACTTTCATATTTTAATGAATAGTAAAAAACGCTATATTTTAAAAATAAACAACTTTTTTAATCGTAATAACTTATGTGGTTAAATTATAATATTCAATGGTTTTAAAGTATAAATAGAATATATTTTTACCATTTAATATAATGTATTTCATTAGCATTTATATTACCTTGAATTCGAACGTTAAATCAATTCAATCTTTTGCAATGTTTTTAAGAAAAACCCGTTTTCTTTCGAAAACTGGATTAATTTTAATTTATTTTATGCAAATTTTTTGTATTGAATTTGGAAAAATGGATTCCAAATTTGGAATAAGGGGGTCCAAATTATGTTAATAAGATACTTTTTATTTTTTGGAATTATAAATAGTAACTACGGTGAATTTTATTTACCATAGTTAAAGGTGAATCCGAAAATTAAGGGTAAATCTAATATTACAAAATTACCCTAACACATGCCAAAATTCTATTGGATGGCTAAACATATAACCATATCCCCTAAGGGTTGGATTAGATTCATTTTATAGACAGTTGATCATGAAAATAATTTAATTATTATTAAAACCAAAGAAAGTGACAACATGTCAGTCTCTTAAATATTATAAGTATAATAATTTTAATTTAGTGATAAACATCATAAAACATCGAACATTAATAGTATCTATAAATCTAATAAAACTATATACATCATGATAATTTATTTATAATTTTTAGGGATTAAATAGCTGTCATTAATGGTGATACATTAATGATGCAGAAATTATTTATTAAGTGAAAAATCAGTAATATAGTTTTTATTGAAAAAATAATAGCCCTTAAAAGGCCCACAAACCTGACCAAAACATATTGGTAGTGTATATATATACCATAGTCATCTGATTACCTAATATATAACCATTTGGAGTCTTATAAAAGTTATTTTGAGTCTTATATTATTTTATTTTAAATGATGTCAAAGTTGTCACCTTCATAATTTAATAAATATAACAATTTAAATATTGTTATTTTAAGATGATAAATTCTAGTAAAAGTATTATTGTGAAATTTAATAGATTTATATTTATCATAGGATTTTATTTGTAATTTTTATGCAACAAATAATTATATTAAATATTTATACAAAAATGTTGTAGTAATTATTTTTTTAAGAGATAAACCAAATAAATCGTATTAAAAATAATAAAATAAATATTATATGAACTATTTAATATTCTCCACTAATTATCAAGATACATATGACCTTTTGTTAATCTATTAATGCTTTTATTTCGAACATATATTATGTATATATTTTATTTAAATTCATATAAATGAATAGTGTCAAAATTGACACTATTGTTATTTTATAAAAATAACATATTATAAAATTGATTAAAAATCACAAAAAGATATAAAAATTATAAATTAAAATTTATATGGTCTTAAATGTTATAAATTATCCAATTATGGACAATTCACAACAAATAAGTAATTTTTTGTTATAATTTAAAATTTAGAATGTTATTACCACAAATAAAATTAAATTGATTAAGTAAGGATAAATCAAGTTGCTAATGTTTAAAATAATTTCCTAACATGTCTAAATTTTATTGGTTTATGAGATTAAAACCCAATATCATCTAAGCTTCAAATTTAGTAATTTTTTTAGGTTTTTATGTGGGGTTTGAAATTATATTAAACTAATATTTTTGAGGATTCTAAAGGTGCCCCTCTCCTCCCTTATAAAAGGGAACCTCCTCCCTCTCTTCGTCACACCACATTGATCATTCAAGCTCAGACAAACCCAGCCAAAATCTATTCTCAACTTCCCTAGAAACATCCTAGAGGGCTTGGTCTTCTTCAAAGACCAATTTTAGTGCCCTAAGAAGAGGTCTCAAAGAGGCGCTTCAAAGATGAGGTATTGTCCGTTACCGATTCTTTCAACCTTATTTCTTATTCTAATTATTATTCTTTAGTTGTTTCATTATGAAGTAATAACATCAGTATCACTTATATACTTATATGTTATTATAAGTATGAAACAACCCTATTTCACCATCTATCCATCCTACGGAAAACAAAATCATCGCGTGTGCGTACGTACGGAATACTGTCTCCACGCCGTGGTGTAATCTAATACTTGGATGGGTATAATGGTGTAAATAATCACTATATATGATTATTGTAAAGTGATATTGATTCTGAAATATTATACATACACTTCAATACAATTCCACGATCATGGTAATGATATCATCACTCCTGCGTACGTACGGACTACCGTCTCCACGACGCGATGAGATTCATTC
The DNA here is from genome assembly GCA_963277665.1 of Viscum album. Classification (NCBI taxonomy): domain Eukaryota; kingdom Viridiplantae; phylum Streptophyta; class Magnoliopsida; order Santalales; family Viscaceae; genus Viscum; species Viscum album. Next base: position 113,441,717 of record OY728151.1, read on the forward strand.
TCAATGATTAACCATTCATGAATGATTATAAAGTATATATAATAAGTAATCATGAAATATATGAAATAATAATGATACTGGATTTATCTATATATATATATTTATGACGTCTACTTAATTCCATTCAATTCAATAAGGAAACGAAAACAGTGTTCATGCATACGTACGACCTACCGTCTCCATGAATGGTGTATTTATTTCCATTTATCAATCTATTATATATATATGTATATTATTAATATATATTATATATAAATCATGTTTTATATTCCAGAATTAAGTATTCATGATTTAAGTAATCATATGAATAATTACAAGTCAAAACACAGACGGCAAATGAAATGATTTTACCCAAAACGCTCTTTAACATGGAACTTACAAAAGAACGGGTAATATAAAGTCATAAGTGAACCATATATGATATCATAATAATTAATACGATTCTGTAATAAGTCAATGACATTATTTAAATCATTATACAGGAGGTTCAGATATGGAGGAAGCATATCGGAACTAAGGTAATGGATAAATTATCAATCTCATTTTTATCCGAGATTGTTTATTCGTAAGTATTTACTGGGGTCATCTTTATCATCCAAGCCCATGTTTTATAAAAATGGTTTCATGTATGTTTAATGTCCTTTTTACCCATTTTTTTCTTTTACGACATGGTATGTTAGGAATATTTCTTTTTTTACATTACGAGGTACTTTTTGACTTTTCCGGAAAAAGTACGAGAAGAATGTTTTTTAACGTATACAGCATGAAAGGATTTTTACGGTTTTATAAAGAAATATTTTCATGAAGCTTCCTCCAAATGATTTCATGAATATTTTAAACAAAATCTTTTTCTATTAAAATTTCATGACATTTTGTGAAAAGAAATTGATTTTGAAAAAGAAAGGATATTTTCCTCAAGAATTAATTTCAAGTGTTTTATCAAAACAATTTTCCATCTAAGATGACATTATTTCATATGTGTATGTTTCAAGTATAAAGTCTTTATGATTTACATGGTTTCACTTTTCTCATTATGAAATAATATCCATTTATTTTATATGGATTATGTGATGATGGAATGATGTTTATGAAACCCATTTTATTTGTTGGGTTATTATGAATGATGAATGTTTATTTTGTGGCACAAGTAATAATGATTTAATTATGAGATGGGTGGGACCTATATCTCCCTCCAATGCATTGGGTAACAATTTATATCTCATGAGATAGACATGGCTGGAACGGTAAGTTAATCCGGTTCAGTATTACAGGACTGGAACGAGGAGTGAACTCGATTCAGAAAGGGACTTTGTCCACTAAGATGGACTTCGCAGCAATGCCTTGGAAACTATGGAAATCATAACATGTACTTAATGAATGCCACAATTACATGTTTTATTCCCATGCTATGTTATCATGATTTATGATCCATTATGATCTATGCCTTTTGTACTTACATGTTTTAAGTCGTTTCTCAAGATTTTGATGTTTAAACATTATGTTCATGTTTTTAAGTTCAAATGTGTATGGTATGTTTTATTTTATCCATGCTTACCCTTACTAAGCATTTGAGATCACTATTTTTATGTTTTATTTTCCCCTAGGATTAAAAGAAAGGTTGTAGGTAAGGAAACAAAAAGTGGAAGATCTTTATGGGAGATGTTGAAGATCTTTCACCACGATTAGAAGATTACGTTCCAAGTTTCCAAAGACACTAAACTATTACGGTCCTTGTGTGTCTGTTTTTGTTATGTATTATGTATTCCGCAAAAGTAATGTAATATCTATGTACATCAAGCTCCGGGTCTCTACAGTTGGTATCAGAGGAAAGGTTTAGTCAACATTTGGAAACTAGGATGCGAAAACGTTAGTGAGATCCCTAGAGATATTTCTAAGGTATGTCTAGGGATGTCCCTAAGATTATGTATAAGTATAGGTTATAGTCCTATAATTACGGTAACGATCTTAGAATTTAAACCTAAGATGTTAGATATTGAGGGTACTTCCCCTTTACTATGTTGTTTTCCCTAGCATGATTTTTTCCTCTCACACTATTCTTTTTGGGTTTTAGAAAATGGATGGAAACAAGAATATTCACGATAATGGAGGATATGACGGACAATGGAATGATATTCTGCATGAGAAACCAAATGAAAAGGGATTTCGAAGTCCAAACATCGTTATTATGTCTAATCAGAAATCTCATAATATGATCAGTAATCTCAACATTGGTATGTTTCCCGAATCAGATAATAAGAGAAAGATGAAGTTTCATGATGATCATAGAGGAAGGAATGTTCAATTTCTCTCATGTAAATCATGTGGGAAGAGGCATCGGGGAGATTGTTTCAAAGGAACTAGAAGATGATTTGGGTGTGGAAAAGAAGGACACAAAGCCATTAAGTGAAAAGGAAAAGGATCAGTTAACAGCATGGACAAGGATAATGGTATTTCTATGACATCAACAATGATTAGATGTTTTAAATGTGTAATGTATGGGCGTTATGAAAACCAATGCCATAAGGGAAAATCTCATGAAGAGAATCAGCATGGTCATATGAGTAGTATTTTTGTGGATGAAGAGACTACAAATGAAATATGAGATGAAAGAAATGATGAAGCTCAATCAGTGGTTTAAGAAGTTAGTGGAATGATTGTATATTTATAAAGAATAATGTTTGGTACTATGGAATACATAATCATCTAAGTATTTCTACGCTATTGTTTTTCCTAAAGTATTTGAAAGTATATGTTGAATGGTACCGGTAACCATGAATGTTTATTCAGATATTTTTGGAAGGTAGATGATATGATCACAATGAAAGGATAAGAAGATAATGAGATGTTTGATTGTATTCATGAGCTCATGACTGATATAAGGACTAAGTGATATCATGGTTTGAGTATATAGAGTTTTGAGGATTTTGGTATGTGGAAAGTGTTAACTTTTTACTGCATTAATGTTTTTATTAAGGTTCAATGGGTATTCATTCTTCAGGAGAATACATGATTAAGGTATTCACATGTTTGTAATTTGACCAACATGATATATCTTATGATATATTGGGGATAAATGATAGCATTCACGTGATTGTTATGTGACATTTCAAGTAATCATTTTATTTATACTATGAGCTTGGACCGAAGTATTTTAGATAAGTCTAAAGATTGGAATGGATTATGTTGGACATAAGTTAGTATTGTTTAAGGATAGAACTTTTTTCGATATTATTGATGGGATGTTATAGTAATGTAGTCCTAGAAAAAGGACAACCTGCAGGACAGGTGACAGCCCATCGCGTCGGACAAGGCTGTGGGAATCGAACCTACAACTTAAGTGTGATTGGCATTTATCGCCTACCACTGGTCTACAGGAAGTCCCTGGTTAGTGGAAAGTAGTTTTATTTTATTAAGCGGTATGATAAATAAAATATAAGTCCATTTTTTGAACCAAATGCGATTAACCTCACCATAAGATGGACTTATGACTTTTGCTAACCTTTTGTTTGAAACAGATGGAATGACCCATCGTTCTATCACATGATCTGTTAAAACTTCAGGAATAAAAAATTCAACTTCATTTTTTTAAGGGATGAAGTGGAAATTGTTCAAAGAATGAACAACAGTGATATTGTACCAAAATCATTCAAGTATTTCTTGTAATTCAAATTTTCAACTTTAGGAAATGATATTGAAAACCAAAAATGTTGTCCCAGTGCTCTTATATCTGATGAATCAGATTGTACCTTAGATCATCACAAATTTATGGTATTGTGATTGTTGGCTTTTTCATAGCCATGTTCTCTACCACTCTCCATCAGAACATGATGGTTAGATTTCTTCTCCATATCCATATTTTCACCTATGATCTCTTATATGGAAAAATAGTGATGAGTTAATTTGGGTAACCGTTATGTTTCATACTTCACTTTTTAAAATTAAGTTTTAGCATTCCTTTTTATGATATGGGAATCTATGAAAGAAATACTCAAGTAACAAACCATTTATAACCCCGACGAATTTCGAGGGTGAAATTCATTTTAAGGGGGGTAGAATGTAACACTCCGAGATTTTATGATAAGTATTCTTTTTAATTTATTTTATTTCATGTGTTTTATGCTACACCATGATTATCTTGTTCTATACGCAACACTGTATTATCTGGCAGTATACGCAACACAATTCTTGGATCGTGTTACACACAATTTCATGTTCATTTGATAGAAGTTATTCTACGCAACATTGAGTGTATATATATATATTCATTGTATAAATGAAATATGGTTGGATTGTGTTATATGAAAAAACAAAGGAGTCTTGCACTACACGCAACCCTGACTTGGCTTTCATTACACACAATCGCAACCTTCCTTGATAGCGTGTGTTGTACGCAATACCGAGTTTCACTAAACAACGATATATGGTTATAATATTATCACGAACTGGACGTTATGAATAGAATTAACCACATTTTTAATTTTATAACATTATTATTCATATTATAAATTTTTTAAAACATTTTATGTGAACAAAATAAATTTTTCGGGAAAATATGTATTTTTCAAAAAATGCAGTTTTGCCACCTTCTGAGTGTGTACCCACTTTAAATTTAGTTTTAGAAATGTTTATAAGTTAAATTTTACAAAATAAAATTATTTTTTGGGATCAGGATATAAAATTTTACCTTGGATAAATTTTTAATATTATTCTCATAACTTTGATAATTTAATGAATAGTAAAAACATGCTATATTTTAAATAAAAACAACTTTTTTCATCGTAATAACTTATGTGGTAATATTATAATATTGAATGGTTTTAAAGTATAAATAGAATATATTTTTACCATTTAATATAATTTATGTCATTAGCATTGATTTTACCTCTAATTCGTAGGTTAAATCAATTCAATCTTTTGCAATGTTTTAAAGAAAAACCCATTTTCTTTCGACAACGGGATTAATTTTAATTTAATTTTTGCAACTTTTGTGTATTGAATTTGGAAAAATGGATTCCATATTTGGAATAAGTGGATCCAAATTATTTTAATAAGATACTTTTTATTTTTGGGAATTATGAATAGTGACTACGGTAAATTTAATTTACCATAGTTAAAGGTAAATTGGGAAATTAAGGGTAAATATATTATTAAAAAATTACCCTAAAACATGCCAAAATTCTATTGGATGGATAAAAGTAGAATAATATCACCTAAGGGTCGGATTAGATTCATTTTCTGGACTTTTGACAAAGAAAATAATTTAATTATTATTACAACCAAAGAAAGTGACAACATGTCACTCTCTTAAATCATATAAGTATAATAATTTTAATTTAGTGATAAACATCATAAAACTTCAAACATGAATAGTATCCAGAAAGCTAATAAAATTATATACATCATGATAATTTATTTAGAATTTTTAGGGATTAAATAAGTATCATTAATGGTGATACATTAATGATGTAGAAATTATTTATTAAGTGAAAAATCAGTAATATAGTTTTTATTGAAATAGTAATACCCCTAAAAAGGCCCACAAACCTAACCAAAACTTATTGGTAGTGTATATATATACCATAGTCATCCAATTACCTAATATATAACCATTTGGAGTCTAATAAAAGGGATTATGACACTTATAATATTTTATTTTAAATGATGCCAAAGTTGTCAGCTTCATAATTTAATAAATATAACAACTTAAATATTGTGATTTTACGATGATAAATTCAAGTTAAAGTATTATTGCGATAGTGAAGAGATTTATCTTCATAATAGGATTTTATTTGTAATTTTTATGCAAGAAATAATTATATTAAATAATTATAAAGAAATATTGTAGTAATTATTTTATTAAGAGATAAACCGAATAAATGGTATTAAAAATAATAAAATAAATATTATATGAACTATTTAATATTCTCCACTAATTTTATAGATACATATGACCTTTTATGAATCTATTAAAGATTTTATTTCGAACATATATTCTGTATATATTTTATTTAAATTCATATAAATGAATAGTGTCAAAATTGACACTATTGTTATTTTATAAAAATAACATATTATAAAATTGTTTAAAAACAACAAAAATATATAAACATTATAAATTTAAATTTATATGGTTCTAAATTTTATAAATTATCCAATTATTAACAATTAACATCAAATAAGTAATTTTTTGTTATAATTTAAAATTTAGAATGTTATTACCACCAATAAAATAAAATTGATTAAGTAAGGATAAGTCAAGTTGATAATGTTTAAAATAAATTCCTAACATGTCTAAATTTTATTTGTTGATTAGATTAGAACCCTATCTCATCTAATATTCTAACATAGTCATTTATGGAGGTTTTTATGTGGGGTTTGAATTTATATTAAACTAATATTTTTGAGGATTCCAAAGGTGCCCCTCTCCTCCATAATAAAAGGGCACCTCCTTCATCTCTTCGTCACACCACATTGAGCATTCAAGCTCAGCAAACCCTGGAAAAATTCTCTTCTCAACTTCCCTAGAAACATCCTAGAGGTCTTGGTCTTCTTAAATGACCCATTTTAGTTCCCTAAGAGGAGATCTCAAAGAGGTGCTTCAAAGATGAGGTAATGTCCGTTACCGATTCTTTCAACTTTATTTCTTCTTATACTTCTTCTTATTTAGTTATTTCATTATGAAGTAATAACATCAGTATCACTCATATACTGATATGTTATTATAAGTATGAAACAACCCTATTTCACTATCTATCGATCCTACGGAAAATGAAATCACCGCGCGTGCGTACGTACAGAATACTGTCTCCACTCTGTGGTGTAATCTATTACTTGGATGTGTATAATGGTGTAAATAATGACTATATATGATTATTTTAAAGTGATATTGATTCTGAAATATTATACATACACTTCAATACAATTCAATGATCATGGGAATGATATCATCGCTCATGTGTATGTACGGACTACCGTCTCCACGACGCGATGAGATTCATTCTCAATGATTAACCATTCATGAATTATTATAAAGTATATATAATAAGTAATCATGAAATATATGAAATAATAATGATACTGGATTTATGTATATATATATATATATATGTATGTCATCTACTTAATTCCATTCAATTCAATAAGGAAACGAAAACAGCGTTCATGCGTACGTACGACCTACTGTCTCCATGAACGGTGTATTTCTTTCCATTTATCGATCTACGATATATATGTATATTCTTAATATATATCATATGTAAATCATGTCATATATTCTGGAATTAAGTAATCATGATCTAAGTAATCATATGAATAATTACAAGTCAAAACACGGATGACAAATGAAACTATTTTACCCAAAACGCTCTTTAACATGGAACTTACAAAAGAACGGGTAATATAAAGTCATAAGTGAACCATATATGATATCATAACAATGAATATGATTATGTAATAAGTCAATGAGATTATTTAAATCATTATACAGGAGGTTCGGAAACGTACGAATCATATCAGACCTAAGGTAAGGGATAATTTATCAATCTCATTTTTATACGGGATTTTTTATTCGTAAGTATTTACTGGGGTCACCTTTATCATCCAAGCCCATGTTTTCTAAAAATGGGTTCATGTGTGTTTAATTTAATTTTTACCCATTTTTACTTTTACTACATGGTATGTAAGGAATCTTTCTTTTTTTTACGTTACGAGGTACTTTTTGACTTTTTCGGCAAAAGTATGAGAAGAATGTTTTTTTAACATATACGGAATGAAAGGATTTTTACGGTTTTATAAATCCATATTTTCATGAAGCTTCCTCCAAAATATTTCATGACTATTTTAAACAATGTCTTTTTCTTTTAAAATTTCATGACGTTTTGTGAAAAGAAATTTCTTTTGAAAAAGAAAGGATATTTTCCTCAAGAATTCATTTCAAGTGTTTTATCAAAACCAGTTTCCATCTAAGATGACATTATTTCATATGTGTTTGTTTCAAGTATAAAGTCTCTATTATTTACATGGTTTCACTTTTCTCATTATGAATGATGTATGTTTATTTTGTGGCACAAGTAAGAATGATTTAATTATGAGATGGGTGGGACCTATATCTCCCTCCAATGCATTGGGTAAAGATTTATATCTCATGATATAGACATGGCTGGAACGGTAATTTAATCCGGTTCAGTATTACAGGACTGGAACGTGGAGTGGACTCGATTCAGAAAGGGACTTTGTCCACTAATATGGTCTTGGAAGTAATGCCTTGGCTACTATGGAAATCATCACATGTGCTTAATCTATGACACAGTTACATGTTTTATTCCCATGTTTTGTTATCATGATTTATGTTCCATTATGATCTATGCCTTATGTACTTACATGTTTTAAGTCGTTGCTCATGAATTTGATGTTTAAACATTATGTTCATGTTTTTTTCAAATGTATATGATATGTTTTATTTTATCCTTGCTTACCCTTACTGAGCATTTGAGCTCACCCTTTTTATGTTTTATTTCCCTCGAGGATTAAAAGAAAGGTTTTAGGTAAGGAAACAAAAAGTGGAATATCTTTATGGGAGATGTTGAATATCTTTCACCACGATTAGTAGATTACGTTCCAAGTTTCCAAAGACACCAAACTATTACGGTCCTTGTGTGTCTATTTTTGTTATGTATTATGTATTACGAAAAAGTAATGTAATATATATGTACGTCAAGCTTCGGGTCTCTACACCAGATCCATCAACGCATTTTCCAGTTGCAACATCTCCTCTATATCATCACATATATTCTTGTAGGGGAGGAACTCACCATACATCATCCCCAATATCGAAATCCCTGATACCCTGTGAAGGTCCTAAAGGCTGGTATTAATGTCCCAACGGTGAATCATAAATGTGATGGTCCTTGATGATCAATATCTCAATAACTCTTCCATTAAGTTCTTTGGCTAGTAAATATAAAATTGGGAGGCCTGTGTAGGTTCATATAGCCCAAATTACTTTAGATCTCCCCAAAACACATCTTTGGAGGAAAAGACCCAGTAAGCCGACACTCAATCATTCATAAATTGTATTACCTTGTGCAGGTCCCAATAATCTCTCTTCCCCTTCTTTGGGTTCCCTATAGCCACCTGGCGGAAGTTGTGGTATGTAGTGGAGACACATCTGGATCCAAAACTATCCCATCAACATTGTTGACATGATTATAAAAGTAGTCAGTTTTGATGGGTTTGTTATCCTCCCATGTGTGACCGTCCGCAGAACTGAACCACCAGTGCTGGAATGATGTACTCCTAATCCAATAGGCTTATTCGTCCTTACATTCTTCAGGGATGAGAACATCATCCCTTAGAAAAATGTCATATAAAATAAATCATTTTCGTAGAGGGTAATTCATCTCGCTTTCTGACAAGAGCTCCACCAGGGTTTGGTGGTCTGAATGGCTCCACACACATTCCCTGATGCATAGGTTTTCCACTATCTCTTCCCTACTGATATTGTCTTCAAGGACACCCCAATCAGCTTAATGGTCGACTATTCCTTTCGAACACTACTTTTTTTTCTCATTCACAAAGCAAGGCCGCATAGCTTGATCACAGATACCGACAATAGGGTTCTTCCATAGACCTTGCAGACACAAAACCTAGAGTGCACAATTGCGGAGCCTGAACACTTAGTGTCGACACTGATGAAAATATATCTTATTTCATAAAGAAACACCACAAAGATCACAGATCTTTGAAAATTGAGAGCTCAAGAACAAAGCTGCAGATATAGTTAAGGAAAAAAGAGGGGGTTTCCTACCTTATTTATAAGCGATGACCTCTGAGCTTCACGATGCACCATGATGTAGTGAACTTCGCAACGTTCTAAACACATTCATCTCTTTTCCTAATTTCATCCCTTCTTCTCATTCTCATGTCATGATCTGCATTTTTTTGCATCTGACCTATGAATTCTACAAACGTTTTCTCCTTGTCTCCATGTATGAGGGTGGGGGGGATTTATTGGTGCCAAAATATTCGTTTTGGAAGGATGAGAAAGGGATTCATCGAGGCCAAAATGGACTGTTTCATGATGAACTGTCACAAATCCCATCATCACCACAACTAAAAAAAGAAAAGACTTTCGATTCACCCCCAAAATGGAATGATGGTGGTTGACTCCATAGTTACAAAAAAATTAACGGAAGGCTTCACACCGAAGAGGGAAAGCGATCTTCTCTGGGATTCCATGTAAATTGACAGAAGCCTCTCTAACCCCTTTGGTGGGAATAAGATAAGAATCTATACCACTGAGGGGATGAAAGTCAACTTGAAAGTTATGAGGAACTTGATGCAATCTGCCTCTGATGGCGAAGCACAAACAACTTTGGGGCACACTGTCATAGAATCTCGCTCCCTATCTCCTATAAATAACCCAATTCCCTCATTCCAAAGGGATCGAATTCCTAATCTTTTTCCTTCCAACCTCTTAAATCACAAAGAACCCTTTACCTTGTAAACCATATGAAAAATGAATCATTAAGGGTACTTGAGCATTGTCGAATCCCTTTCCCTTTACAAAATATTACCCCTATTAAAAGAGGGATTCCCTTTATAAAGCCTATTTGTCATAACCAAGGAAATAGACCCCATTGAGTACTCAGAACTTTGCGAATCACCCAATCATAATGAGTCACTCTTCAAAACCATGTGTACTTATTGCTACGTCTGAGCCACTATTATTTGAAAAGTTTTCCTCTTTGGAATGTATTATCCTCTACGAGGCATTGTTTTTTTAAAATCCCTATTCTTAGAGAATTCATGTGCAATGTGATCCCATATTCTTTACAATTCCATGAGCTCTAAAAATCCCTGAGCACTACGAAGCACTGTGATCTGTGATCCTTTAGGATTTTTTAATACCCTCCCTTCAAGGCATCTTACTTAGAAAACCCTTTTTCTGTGCGGCCCTCCAAGCTTGTATGAAGTGATTTCAAGGACCCATGGGTGATTCTTTATGTTATGTTACTTTTCCACATGATTCATTTCATAAGCATGTTTATAGATATTTTTTATTCTCATAGTCATGCTAACAAGTGCCCTTCAATGGATCACTACACAGCCTCATCGCCCCATGACATTGTTGGTTCCTTACCTTCACCAAGGGTTAACGTGCAATAGTTTTGTATGTACTAGGGGGAGGAGTGAATCCTCACCATCTGTGCTGTAGGGCGTTAAAATGACAAGAACCCACATCCTTAACAGAAGACATTAAATTGTGATCACCACATAAGAAATGAGTCCTAGAGGATCTGTTGGGGGAGCAGAATATGTGCCCTCCCACTATCACTTTCCCACTGGGCTTTATCACCATGCACAACTCGGGTAGTCCCCACAAAAGACTTGGCATCCACTGATGGGGTGTTCTAGGTATGGTGTCCATATTATCCTCATACATATGAACCCCACTCAAGAATCCATCCTCGTGTTTTCCCCTATAACTGTTTTCAAGAGGTAGCACTCTCGCTACTCCTATCATCTTTCCAGCGCAAAGACCAGAGCAAATATGGGAGCATGGGACTCTTGATACAGAGTCCCTCTCCATTTGGTATCCATCCCCATCAGGATTTCATTAGGAATTAAGTCCCAATATCTATCACCCTGGGCTATAATCCAGGCATAATCTCTGCTCTATTCCTCAAAAAATGCACCTTTTGCGACATGATTGTTAGGTCATTGATGCCTCTTGTTTCTCACACTGAGCGTTAATTATGTGGGATTGGAGTAAGAATTGACCATGAAACCATCCTTGGGCCACCTTACTATTTAGGCCCTATCTCTCACCACCAAACTACATGGACGTTGGCCCTTTCTCGTTTTAATCAAGGTGTGTAAGAAGGCTCCCTGAGGTTCATGCCCCTAACCCATCAGTACCGAACACTTCACATTAGGTCTCCCTCATCCTACACGACATTAAAATATATGCCTCTTTAGTCCCACATGAAATTATACTATATTCTTTATAATTACATGGGTTTTGATCCATGTCTCTCATGAATGGGTTCGATGGAAGCCTCTCTGATGTTCATCCCCACACACTGGTAAAATTTTGTGTCCCCATTGTGGGGACCCACATCCTTGGTTCATCACATAGTGGCTTCAGACCAGTTCTCATGCATCTAACCATGCATTAACCCCATACTCAATTAACACACCTCTAACCAAGAGTGTCCCTATTCTGATGGGATGCTAACCACAAGTAATCCCCATAATGTCTTCAGGTCACTATCATTTTTCTACACCCTGATTATATGCCCAATCCCGAGCATTATGGAATTTGATTCCCTGCTATGGGGATATGAATGAATCCTCTTGGAGTTTAAATACCATCACCTCATTTCTCATCATGGTTTCTCCCTTGTGACTTTGTGTTTCCGGAAGGTCATGCCTTACCCGGCGGTTTCGCTTCCATGGGGTCCAATCCATGCATTTATTCACATGCCCATAGCCTCAGGTGTCCCATTCCCCACTAAACTACATGGACATTGAACCTTTCCTTCTACCATAAAGTTATATAGGAATCCTCTAATAGGTTCAATCCCAATATCACATTCATCTTCATGTCGGTTACATCCCATTCCTCTGATCCACTTCATCCAACCATCTGTCATCCATCATAATTCCTATAGAGACCGCCACATCCTAGTGGGATAACACCATTTTCATGGGTCCCTAACCATGAATAAGAACCAGAAAATCTCCAACCATAGAACCATTATTGTCCCTCTTGTGATGGGAAGCTAACAACACATAAGCAACATCTTTTATATGGGTTGTTGTCCCTTGATTACACCCTGATTTATAACCCTATATAACTACATGGGATTTGATCCCTATCCTATTTATAGGGTATATAGGTGACCTTTATGAGGTTCAATCCCAACCTATAGTAATATTTGGTGTCCCCCTTATAGGGAACCAAGCATCCTCAAATACATCTTCATTATATGTTTTAATCAACCCATCTGATCCACTCCTGCCAGTGTTCCAATCATTTCGATCCATCTCCACTAGATGTTATATTCTTGGAATACCCCATGCTATGCATGGGAAGTTGACGAAAAACCAAGGGACATGACTATAGTACAAAATTCCCGGAATTAAATATGGGATTCCTCAGGATTCCATGCCCCCGGTAAGCCCTATCATAACGGGAATAAATCAAGGTGTAATAGTGTTTTATTGTCTATACATGCCAACGATGTTAAACCTGACTACTCACCAGACCAAAGTTGGCTACCCTGACTTAACCCCTTGGAATGTCATTAAAGAATCAGAGTAATTAACCCGAATCTATAAAGATATGGAACCAGGTAGAGTTTCACAAACAACATGTTAATCATTAAGGGAGACTCTATCTTGGGGATGAATTCTGATGAGTAATCCATAGAAAGAGAGACCAAAATCCCATCATCTTATTTCGATCAAAGAGAATACATCCCTAAATAAGAGAATGATGATGCCTGGATTTTGAAAGAGGGAATTATGGATAAAAACAATAGCATCATGACTTGAAAACACATGCCCCGATTAAAGGGTCAGAAACACATGCAATGATTTCTCCCTCTATTGTTGATGATTTCTTTCCTGAACACTGAAAAAACAGTAGATTGGATAAGACCATGAAGTGATGAATGAAACATCTTCCTTGGATCATTGAATAATAAATTTATCACCAGATAATGACCCAAAATTATGTTATGAGTATTCTATTGGTGTTTTTCTGCTGTTGAATTGAATTCATGATTATATTGATATTTTTTCCTTGATTTCTTCCCCCCTACAGCCTCTAAATGTGAGAAAATTATGATTTAAACTTTTATCAAATGTTATCTAACCAAAAATCCCATTCTTAAATAATTTTATAATAAATAATGGACAAAAAATTTAAATTTGGTTTATGATTGTTTTCTCCCTTATTGATCCATGTTCTTCCCTAGTGGAATCTCTGTGGTTCCCAGTTCAATGACTGATCGGTGGCACCGAGCCCTATCGGGCCCCTATATCAATGGAAGATCTACTAAATATGAGAAATTTCTTTAAACAAGCACATATTTGGAATCGTAGTGATAAAATCAAAACAGATATGTTGATTAAAAACCATGATATTGATGAACAATGTTAGAATTGTTTTTAGAACAAATGGTGGTTCACTGAATCCTCACTGAGGCCATATTTTTATGAACAACGGCTAACACATGCCAGTTGTGGCCAAATATGATGTTTTCAGGTCAATTTTGGGTAATATCTAGGACCTATTTAATGAAATTGAAAAAAGAAGTCCATATCTAGACATATATAAATAACATGACTATATTTTGGTTTAATAAATAACACATAGTGTGTAACCCCTTTAAGCAGTGACACATGGGTTTTGGAAATTCATAAGGATATCATGATGTTTAATTGTCTCGACACACCTTGTCCCTCCTTTTCTGTGTAATTGATAAATTTTATAGTAAATAGGGTCAAGCACATGCTATTTTCCAAGTTCAAAGACACAGTCAGAAAACACATGAGACATTATATGTGTCTTGGCACACTATTTACTATTGTACATGGACATGAGGTCCAAGTAGGTAGACATGGCCAGAAAACATGGACTAGTACAGCCGATAGGCTGACATGCAGTGTAATTCAACTATAGGGTGTGGAACCCAACACAGTTGGGATCCATGTCCATGCCAGGGACATGGCCATGCTCTGAAATTCGGCCACATGACTTGTCGACACCCAAACATGTCTTTTACCTTTTTATATATTTTTAGGAGATATCTAATGTCTATATATCATTAATTTTAAGTCATATTTTTTTTCTTATGGGTATCCTATCTAGACTATTTTTTCTTGTAGAATGTGTTGGTTCCCTCAATTGTGTCTTCTAAGGAATGATGTGAACTATTTCAGGCATGAAAGGAACCAAGGAGATAGCCGATGATAACAAATATCATATAGAATCACCATGGATTTCCAAAAAATATCCTCTATTAGGGGATGGGTAGTATAATTCTCTGATGAGATCTTCTAAGAATTACCTTCTATCAGGGATGTGCTATGGAGTTTTTTGATGACTTCTTCAAGGCATTACCCTCATGCAGGGCTTGGTAGTGGAGTTCCTAGAAGACTTCTTCTGGGTGTTACCTACTAGCAGGAATGGGAATTGGAGTCCCTGATGAATTATTATGACTGTAACCCCCAAACTAGGCTTCTCAATGGAGTTTCATGATGACTTCATATAGAAATTTCCCTCCAATGTTGTTGTGAAGTGGAGTTATTAGTGGAAATTATTGAGTCTCAACCTCCATTGGGGTTGGGAAGTGGAGTTCCTCTACAACTACCAGAGTGGAACTATCCTTTTGTACAATGGAATGGTTCCTCTATCTAGAAATTATGTCCCAGTTATTTAGTTGAATTTTGATGAGATGTGGTTTTATCAAGTTTTGGGATCATGGGAAAGAGGGATGCTTTCTCCACCAAGATGTATTTTTTAATATGGCCTAAAAATATGTGTGTGAGTCAGTTTCACCCAATGCTTATAGTTTCAAGGTGTGGTGGTTGAGTTCCTTATAATTTTCTTTTTCAGGAAGACACATGGGATGTTGGGTATCATTGATGGACTTTTGGAACTATTAGATACAGTTCTTATTTCGATGAGATGTGTGATAGAGATCTTTTTTCTCTCTCATTTGGGATTCGTCGACTAATAACATATATATATATATATATCCCACTTCTATTTCCTCTTCTTTTATTTGGAAACTCTCCATCCGTGAGAGGTGGAGACGCATGATGTATTGCATGTGCATTCTATTTCTACCATCTCATGGTTGAATAAGTATACCCACATACTATAGGTGGCGATGAATGGATGGGAATTTCATTTGATCACCATTTCTATCACCTTATGATTAGATACGCATACCTTCACTCATATAGGATTGAACTATACTCGTTGACTATATCTTCCATTTACTGAATTCTACTTCCTTTTGAATCCCATGATACCCCCTCCCCCTTTACCCCATTGCATATGTTCTATAGTTTATGTATGTTAATAACACCTATACCATATTTTCCCATTTTATGACACACACATATATATAGATATATGATCACTTAGTTTCAAAACTCCTTGATATCTTTTAGGATGCCTTCAGAATGACTCTGAGTCAGAAATCAATCTCCAGTTCCTGATGATGACTGTATGTGCAAAGAAACCTCAATTTGAGGTCTATAATACTACTATCTTCTTCTAGTTGTATAGATAAAAACACCTCCACATTTCATGTAGAATATCATCTCAACAGTGTATGTTGAGGATTTGGACGTTATTAGTGTTCCGGCATCAGAGATTGGTGAGGTTAATCATTGATCTCGATCCCCGGTTAGAAGATAATTGTCTAGAGTTGATAGTCTAAATAATTATTATCATTTGAACCATGAAACATTAGGTGTTGGCACTGACAACCATCCTTTTCCCTAGAGTAGTTGGTATTTGGGGAGACTTTTTTTTTGAAGATGCACGATAAGTCGACACTCTTATAGTATGACATAAAGTGATTGTTCCATGAAAAGTACTACCCCTGCGTCTTATGTTCAGACCAGATCTAGGTGATTTTGGATATTTTTAACAGACGGTTTACTGTCACTGAGTACATAGACACTTTAGTAGACATTGTGTTCTATTCCATTGACATGATCTTTAAAGGATAAATCTGAAACAGATGTTTGAGAAAATAATCTGTAGAGGGATCCAAGACAATGTTTTCCCTTGTGCATCCCTACATATATAGGGGTGATAGAGAAGGAATTAATGATATAGATATTTATATCATAGGTAGGACAATAATATTTAGTTGGTTGTGGGTGTCCTAAAGCTGGGTCAACTACAACTGCTAGAAGGCTCCTGTCGAAGAGATCTTGGATTAGGAGACCCTTCCCCGTGCATGATTAGACATATAGTTAAATGGGGACAAAGAAAGTGCAGGGCATCCAAAAAGCCCTTATAGGGGGGTTGTTTTACCTATGAAGGGTGTGGTCATGTCAAACGGTTCTACTCGAATAGTATTTCTAAGAATTACATTAATATTTTTGATGGATTGGGGCTGTAGAGGTAGCACCGTGATTAGGTATCAACCAGTCATGGATAGGGTGGTCCCAAAGGAGGTAGAGGCAGTAGTGGAGCGGGAGGAGCTATGGGTGGTGGATACCTACATGAGATTCTTCCATCACCACCACCTAGTATCCTGTGTCAGGATTTGAAAGTTGGAGGTCATGGCCATAGACATTTTCATGGTCTGGATGTCTATAATCTCACAACACATGATATAATTCATTGTAAGTTATGTTTATATTCTAAAATATCCATGGTATTATAATACATAGGTTCCTTATGTTCTATTATCTATAAAATACCTGTAAGAGAGATATATCTTGTAGTTAAGATGCAATTATAGTAGTTTTGTCCTGTGGTTCTTACATGGAAGGAGTCATATATATCATTCTTCCACTGGCAGTGTGAGATATCGCATAGTGAAGACATGTTCATGGGAGACCTTGTGTCCATATTTATGGTACCCTGTAGAAGCATTCTATTTATTCACTGGATTTCCATTTTCACACTCTGATTGATTATCAGTGTAGATAATCGAGATTAATATACACTAATATAATGAGATTATCCTTTTATGGAGATAGAGATCTCATGGAGGGATAGGTGGATGCTAAAAGCAAGAGGTTGTGGACTATCACTAATTAATTGGAATGTGTATCCCTTGGTGAAGGAACTTCTTTAGGAATCTAAGTTACCTCTGTTTTGGAGGATTATATGGACATATTCCTTTATGATGTTCCAATACTACCTTCTAGGAGGGAGATGAATTTTTTTCTTTGACATGTATCATGGGATTGCAACGATATCTTATAAGACATATTGGATGGAACCTACCATGCTCTAATAGATATGGTTGTAGTTAGAGGACCTTTATGAGGAATTTTTTATCAGACACAATGTGTCCACCCGAGAAATTCCAATCTTGTTTCTGAAAATGTTTGATTGGATTTTACAGCTTTTCATAGATTATTATCGTCTAAAATAAGCCAAAATAAAGAGAAAGTACACATTTCCAAGGATTTATGACCACATTGGTTAGTTTCTGAGGCGTGATATGGTTTTCCATGATCGATCTCAGGATATACTACCATTAGTTTTTGGTACACAAGGATAATCTTCCAAATTTGAAAATATATGTTTTCTAAATACACAATAAACTCTTAGTGATTCCCAATGGTGTGAAAAGTCCAACCGATGTGGTTATATATTTGATTAACCAGGTCCTCCATCCATACTTAAACTAGATTGTCGATTTCTTCATCAATGATGTACTTGTTCACTCAGCCTTTGTGGATTTGGATGGGGTGCACTTAAGGATGGTTCTTGAGATACTTTGAGAGCACCGATTTTATGGAAAGCTCTTGATTTAATAGTTTTAGATTCATGACGGTTACTTTTTAGTGTAGGAAATTTAATAACATGGTATATCCATGGATCTATAAAATATAAAAAAAGTTATTTCTTGGAATCCACCCATGAAAATGTAATCGTTGTAGAGCTTCCTTTTCTTGGTATGGTACTATATTAAATTTTTGGAATATTTATCTAGAATCATTAAAACAATGACACCCCTAATGTGAAAGGGAAACCATTTACCTAGTCTAAATAGTTCCATAAGGACTTTGAGATGTTTAGGTAAACTCTATCGAGTGATCTAGTGTAGAGACTAACATATGAAGGTGTTGAGTTCATGGTTTACTATAATACCTCTAGATCTAGACATGATTGTGTGTTGATGCAGTTGTAGGATGTTATTGCATATATGTCAAGGTAAATGAGACCCCATCAGAATAGCTACATAACTCACGTACTAGATCTAGTAGTGGTAGTCTTCTCACTAAAGATGTGGATGCTCTACCATTTTGATGTTCACTTTGTGGTTTACTCATTCCACTAAAGTCATAGGTATGTCTTCATGTTGAAAGACCAGAACATGAGGAAGTGGAAATAGTAAATTTTCCTATATAACTATCACGCAGAGATAATATATACTCTGTGGAAGGTAAAAATTGAATCATATTCCCTTAGTAGGAAGTCCAATTCTCACTTAGTGTAGGAGTATTTGGTGCAGCTAGCCTCTATGATGCTAACCCTAGTGGAGTATGGGAGTACTATTTTTCTTTAGTTGATGGTGTTGACTATGTTTATCAAGTGTGTGAGAGAGTCCTCACTAGGAGAAATCAACTATGAGGTATTGGGAGATCATATATCCACATGAAACTCACCATATGTATATTACGTATTTGAGAATCAATCTGTCTTAATCAATGGGTGAACTAAAGTTCCAGTCACGTTTCCCGAGAAAGTGATGTGGGAGTTCCACACATCTTTCCTAGTTGTACATCATAGTGTGGGGATGATATATAGGGACCTTTAGTAGTAGTTTTGGTGGTCTGTCATGTAATGAGGAATATTTGAGTTTACCCTTGATGCCTCACATGTAAGAAGGTAAAGGATGAGAAATATATTATAGCATTTTGTTGCAACCTCTTGAGATCCTATAGTAGAAGCAGGATATATTATCCATGGAGTTTTTTAGATGGATTCAGGTACAGTAATGATCCATGATGCCATCTGGGTGATAGTTGGCCGACTCACAATGATAGAAAACCACATTCCATCAGGGATTAGAGTTTAGTGTGGAGTTTGGGGAAGATGTATATACAAGAGATTGTTCGCCTTCCTGGGGCGCCCTCAATGATTATATCTGATCGTCATGTGGAGTTTTTTCATGATTATGGAGAGGTCCATTAGAGGAATTCAGGACCGACATGATGATTTTTACAACCGTTCACCCAAAAATCGATCGATAGACTAGGCACACCATCTCAATGAAAGATTATTTGAGGTGGGATTTCATGTTGGACTTCTTTTAGAGCCAGATGGATCTCTTTCCCATGTTAGTGTTTTCTTATAAAAAGATATTCCACTATTCCATCATCTTGAATACTTTTAATGTAATGTATATCTGGCCCTTTAGGGTACCCTTTTTCTATGAAGATAGTGGCGAGTCATCTCTTATGGTCCCAGAGATGGTTCACGTGTCGATGATGACACGGTAGGTCATCCGTGAGTGTATGAGGATAGTCAAGAGTATAAAGAAATCATGTGTAGATTGACATTGTACTCCCTTGTAGTTCATACTGGGAGACAATGTATTCTTGATATTCTCCCTATGATGTGTATTATAGAGGTTCAAAAAGGGAGAGATGTTATCCCTGAGGTTCATCCGGCCATTCGAGATCCTGCAAAGTGTTGGTGTAGACACCATCGTACTCTCCATATCCTTATACATAGAGAGGGTTCACAACATCTTCCATGCATCATTGTTTAAGTGATACGTACATGAATTTAGGCACATCATCGACTAAGTATATATGGACATCGATGATGGATCCATCTTTGTAGAGAACCTAGTGGAAAATAGGATCATTAGGAGATTACCCAGCTTAGAAAAATAATACAAATGTTTAGGGTTTTGTGGAAACACGAAAACATGTAGAAGAGTTCCTAGAAGTGAGAGAACCAAGACTGGGTTTAAGGAAATGTATCTGACAAAAACAAAAGCCATTTAAACATCAACTTCATCATAATATGGGAATGATAAAATCAAAATAATTCAATTTACTTATTCACATGGATATTATACTAGTCGAATAATCACATGCAATATCAATAGCCACTTTCATAGTGATGGAATGCATAATGCCAGACATTCATAACCACATAGTCAATGCCTTGTTCTAAGACTAAAAATAAGATTTTTTCAAGGACATGTGCCAAGACACTAGTTTGTCTCATGAGACCTACCGATGCATCGAGGAGATATAACAGGCTCCACCCGTCACTTAATAAGTCCAATGCATTCCACATATGAAAAGGTTTAAACATAATATAAACATTCATGTTAAAACTAGCATACGAAATGTCTATATATTATCTGTAAACCATTAATGTTGTAAAAATAACTAATACACAGTCAAAAATATAAAAAAAACTTCAATACAATATGGAATTTTTTTATAATAATAATTCAACTTCAATAAGCTTAAAATACATCAAAGGATGTTGACATAGATGAAATGAAAACATTTTTTTGAGAAATATCTCTTTATATTTTGAAGTCATTTAAGAAAAATTTATTTTGAAAATATTCTTGTAATACTGTAAGGGAAGCTTCAACGATGTTATAAAGGCGGAAAATAGCCACAACCACCGTATAAGTTAAAAAAAGACATTCTTACAATAATTTTGTCAAAAAGGCTAAAAGGTACATTGTTTGGAAAAAAACAGAAAGATTCCTTTTAAACTATTTTATAAAAATTCAAACAAGGGTATAAATGACATTAACCCATAGTCTAGTAAATTGTAAAACTATTTCGTAATACATTTTTAAAATACATCTATGTGGATGATAAAGAGGTCCTAGTAGATACTTATATAAAAAAACATCAGATAATAAATAGATTGTGAAATTATCCCTTACCTTGTACTTTTCCTCGGTCAAGGGTAGGTTAAAATCTTGTATAATGGTGAAATAATTGTTATTAAATTACACAATAATCGTATAGATTAATATGATATCATATATGATCTTTTAACATTGAATTATTAATAATATCATTGTATTGTCATATTTTCGAGTGTTAGTCGATTCATTTTCCTTTGTATGCTTTGTTACGTAAGTAATGTTTATTATCGATAAGATGTATCTTATTAATATTAAAAATGATATTAAGTCTTTAAAAATTATTTTTAATCATCTAATGAAAATTAATATTTAATGGATATGATGGGGAGTGAATATCATCGCGTTCGTGGAGACAGCAATCCATACGCACCCACGAGCGACAATATCATTCTATTGATATTAAAATAATCAAAATGGGATAGTATATCATATATATTGAATCATTATCATGTTATATTTAATATTTACATAAATTACACATCATTATTATACCCATCCAAATAAAAATGTATTGAATAACAATTACACCACGACGTGGAGATGGTAAGTCGTACGTACACACGTATGGTGACATTTCATTAAAAGGATGGATAAAACAATGAATATGGTTGGGCCATATTTAGAATAACGTCAAAGTATATATATGATATTGGAATTATTATTTTATAATGGAAATAACAAGGAAAGAGGAAGTGGAAGAAGAAAGGATCTTGAAAGAGGGGATGAAATATTTACCTCTTCGGGTTCTTCCATTTGATTTGACCAAAATAGCTTTATATGTTGGATTTCTGACTAAAGTGAGTAATCTAGGATGAAGGGAGGAAAGTTGAGAGGCTATTTGGTCAGGGTTTGGCCGAACCAAAAGGTTTGAGCATGTGAATTTCTGGGATGGGGGAGCGCCCTTTTATTATAGGGGTGAGGGAACCATAGGAAAGGCTAGAAATATTATTTATAATGACATAGTTTTCGGTATCTATTTGATCCAAAATAAATTATTTAAATGATTAGGTTGGTATGGGTATAAAGACACTCAACCAATAGGATTTAGAGTTTTTTGGGTCACTATATTAACTTTATCTTTTAGATTTTACTCTTATTTAAATAGTTTAACATTTACCATGTCTCTTGGTAATTTTATATTATATGGTTAAGAAACATACAATAAACAATCAAGATAACCCAAACATGTTCATTAATTATAATACTATAATTATATAGGTTATTTGGCTGAGAATTAGAGTTTTAGGAATATTATATAAATTAATAATATAATATGTGTTTTAAAAACTCATTTATGTAAATTTTGACACTATTTAATAATTGATTATTTTAAAGTCTTAACTACTTTATTAATTCAAAAAAAATTAATCAATAATAACATGTCATATTAACCTATAAAATTCTTGGATGGCATAAAAACTTTCAAATTATATTTATTTTAACATTTACAATACCATTTATTTGATTTTTTCATTAATAAGGATAATACTTCATCATCATTGTGTCATAAATAAATTTAATTATTCAATATCTAAAAATTATATATTTAATACTATTATGTAGGAAATATTTTTAGATTTATAATTAATATTTATAGTCGAAGAGATAACATGTATAACCATATGTAAAAATTGTTTTACTAAAAGATATATCCTTATGTGATTTTTGTATTTAATTTAACTTGGTTAATATAAAGTGTCATTATCACTTAAAAGTGGATCCATGGGGTCCCAAAATCGACCCCAATATGCCCATGGTCGGACATGTATCATCCAATAGGGTTAGAAAACGTGTTAGGGTGATTTAATATTATTATAATATTATTTTTTACCCTTATATACTGGATTTACCCTTTAACCATGGTAAAACATAATATGTACCGAAGTAATTATTCAAAATGTATAAAAATAAAAGATACCTATTTACCAAATTTGGACCTCCTGATTACAAATATGGAATCCATTTTTCTAAATTCAAAACACAGAAGTAGAAGAAAATATTTTAAAATTAATTTTCGTTCTCAAAACAAAAAGAGTTTTTTATAAAATAATAACTATCAAAAGATTGACACTTTCTTATGTCCAGTTTAAATGTGAAATTACGTCCAATGATCCACATTGTATTAAACGGTAAAATATAATATAAGTATACTATAAAATCACACAATAGTATAATTTATCAATATAAATTAGTTTGATTAAAAAATATGTTTGTAATTAAAATTTAGTATTTTCACTATTCATAAAAAACTGAATGCTTTCAGAAAATTAAAAAAAATTCACCCTAAGATAATTTCGATAATAAGAATCCAGAAATGAAGTCCATTTTGAAAGATGAAATTTATAAAATTTTAAAAAGTGGGTATTACTATTCATAAAGGCCAGTTTTATTGGTTTTGGTGTGTTAGAACTCGAAGTTGTGTACAACACATGCTACAATATTATTCAAAGAGAAGTGTATTGTGAAAGTTTGGGGTGTTACATTCTCCCCTCATTCAAATAATTTAGCCCACACAATTTCTAGAATATTACTACGTAAAAGGACTCGGGTGGTTCTTCACCATAAGTTCCTCGGTTTCCCACATTGCATCTTCCATCTTATGGTTTCTCCATAGAACTTTTACCAAATGAGTCTTCCGGTTTCCCAGAACTTGTTCTCTTGTATCAAGAATCATGATAGGCTCTTTGCAATAAGACAGATCGGGTTCTAATTCTAATTCCTCATACGTGAGTACATGCATTGGGTCAGGCATGAATTTTCTCAATAGTGATATGTGGAATACATCGTGAACTTTGGAGAGACTTGGCAGAATTGCCAAATGGTAAGCTACAACCCCAATTCTTTCTAGAATTTATAATGTTCTGATGTACATGGGACTCAATTTACCCTTCTTACCAAAATGTAAAACACCCTTCCATGGAGATACCTTCAAGAAAACATGATCTCTTACCTGAAATTCCAAATCCTTCCTTTAGTTATCAACGTAGATATTCAGCCTACTATGAGATGATTTGATGTGGGTTTGGATTACCTTCACCTTTCCCATTGTTTCTCCACATGTTCTGTGCCTACGAGTTTTCTTTTACCAACATCATCCCAAAAAGTTGGTGTGAGACATCTCTTTCCATAAACACTTCATATGGTGCCATCTGAAAACTTTAATGGAAGCTATTGATATAAGAAAATTCTACCAGAGATAAATATTTATCCCACATACCTTGAATGTCAAGTGATAATGATCTAAACATGTCTTATAAGGCTTGAATAGTCCGTTCATATTTTCCATCAGTTTGGGGGTGGTTGGCAGCGCTCAAACGAAGTTTAGTATCCAGGGAATTCTGATGACATTTCTAGAATCTTGATGTAAAACATGGGAAAAAATCCGAAAGAATCAATATGGGTACTCCATGAAGTCTAAAAACTTCATTAATATATTGTCTTGATAGATGTTCAAGTGGTAAATCTTCTCTTATAGCAAGAAAATGTGATGACTTGGTAAGACAATAAACAATGACCCAAATTGCATCATTCCTTCTAGGAGTCTTTGGTAGTCCCTTGACAAAGCCCATCGTGATATTATCCCATTTCCACTCAGGCATGGGAAGAGGTTGCAAGACTCTTCCAGGCTGTTGTCATCCAGCTTTCACTTTTTTACAAACCATACATCTTGACACAAAATCAGCAATCTCCCTCTTCATGTTGTCCCACTAAAAATGTTCCTTCAAATATCTATAGATTATGATGCTACCAGGATGTATAGATAAATTAGAGCTATGAGGATCATCTAACAATTCCCTTTTTCAGATCAGGTATATTCGGAACACAAAGTCTCTTCCCAAATTTCAAAATCCCATCTTCATATACGAAGTTGATAAATCTCAGATCATTCACATATTTAATCTTCTTTTGAAATTCCTAATCATTAGCCTGAGAACTTTTTACCTTTTCTAGTAATGATGGTTTGACAAACATTTGAAAAAGCCTTAATATTTCACCTTACATTGTTATTCCCATATCAATCCTTACTAGATACATGAAAATAAGATCCCATTCAACTCTCATTTGGTTCAAAACTCTATGATCTTTACTGCTCAAAGAATTTTCCACCTAATTTTCCTTCCCCAGGTGGTAGTGTATTGTGCAATCATAAACCATGAGTAGTTGAATCCATCTCCTTTGCCACATGTTGGGTTTTTTCTATGATAAAATATACTTAAAACTCTTATCATCAGTATAAATCTCACATTTTTCACCATAGAGATAATGTATCAATATATTCAAAGCAATGATTACAATTGTTAACTCAAGATCATGAGTAAGATAGTTTTGCTAATGAATTTTCAGCTATCGTGATTCATAGGCAATAACTCTATCATTTTGCATAAGGACACAACCAAGTCCTTTATTTGATGAATCACTATAAATAACAAACCTATTATTCGCAGTTGGTAGAGTCAATATAGGAGAATTGACTAATATTCTTTTATGTTCTTCAAAACATTCTTCATACTCTTTTGTACAAAAAATTTAACCCCTTTTCATATGATCTTTGTTAATGGGTTAGCCAATCGGGAAAAATTATGGATGAAACGTCGATATTAACCTTCTAAACAAATAAAACTGCGTACCTCAGTTATACTCCTCTATGCTAGCCATTCTTAGATTTCCTTATCTTAGAAGGGTCAATAGAGATTCGATCCTTGGGGACAATATGTCCATGAAATGAAATCTCATGAAGCCAGAATTCACACTTTCTAAACATCCCATATAATTCGCGTCTTCTAAGTGTTTTCCAGATAATTCAAAACTGGCTTTCATTATCATAATAGCTTTTAGAGTATACCAAGATATCATCAATAAAAACCACTATACATTCAATAAGATATTCTTTAAAAACTCTATTCATTAGATTTATGAACACAGAGGGTGTATCAGTCAATCGAAAAGGCATTACTGTAAACTCGTAATGCCTATACCTGGTTAGAAATACTGTTTTCGGAATGTTTTCCTTCTTCACACACAACTGATGATATCCAGATTGATGTTAAATCTTTGAAAAGTTTTGAGCTCCATTAAGTTGGTTGAATAATTCATCAATGTGAGCTAGTGGGTACTTGTTCTTTATTGTTTTAACATTGATCTCCCTGTAGTCAATGCACAACCTCATAGATCCATCATTCTCCTTAACAAAAAGAACAATGGATCCCAATGGAAAAACACTAGTGTGAATAAACCCATTATTACACAATTTATCTAGTTGTTTATTTAGTTCCACTAATTCCACAGTGTCCATTCTATAAGGAGACATCGATATGGGCCTTGAACCAGAAATTAATTCAATGGAAAACTCAATTTCTCGTTTTGGAGGTGTTCTAGGTAAATCCTATGGAAACACATCAACATATTCTTAAACAATAGGTACATCCCTTATTTGAACATTTCTTTCCTCACCCAATGTTATTTCACTCTATTCCTCCCCAATAATTGAATTTAGTTGAGCTACTGGGAGTGGATCTAGATAATAATTAGGTAGTGACAATTCTGCTATAAAGATAATGTACTTCGTATCATTATCAAAAATTGTAACCTCCTTCTTCTTAAAATAAAATTTCGCATCATAGTCTGAATTATAATTCATACTGATGAGTATATCAAATTAAATCATTGGTATGATGGTGAGATAAATAGATAAATAACATTTATATTCCTTAATTGGAACCGATTCACATAACTTTATTACAATGATACTTCCCTCAAGAGTTTTTAATGATAACTCCCTTATTAAATAAAATTGGAAATATGTAATTTTCATAGAAAACTGGGAAGATATTAAAAAATGTGATGATCCAGAATCAAATAAAGCATTTAATAAACATGAGGAAACCATTAAAATACATGCCACAGTGTTTTTCGGAGCTTCAACCTTAGAAGTTGTGATAGCATAAGCTTGGCCTTGATCCCTTGGAATTTTTTGAGGTATTTTCCCATGAATCTTAGGATATTCATTCGCATAATTCCCCCTTTCTCTACAATTGTAGCATTAAACATCAACTGCCTCTTTATTCCCCTTGTAATCATGTGCATATTGGCCTTTTCCCCCACACTTTTAATATACTCCCTTTCTCTTCAGGCAAGTAATAGGGTGTTTCTTCCCACATTTACTACAGGAAGGATATTCAACTTTTCTCTTCTTCCTCTTACTTCCATTTCTAGAGTGTTCAATAGATCACTTCTTCTCTTGCTTTGCATTAATGTCGTAAGAATTAGAGAATTCTTTTTCTATCTTGATAGAACATGAGACAATATATTAATATGACGAGAAGGATTGTGAGACTATTGCTCGAAAGATAAATGGTTTTGAACCATCACACAAACAACCAATCATACTTCTTGGGTTATGTATATAATATATAGCATGACTCACTAACCTTATAAAGTTAGCTTCATACATTGCGACCTGCTCATCCTCCTTTTTCCTCAGGCTCAGAAATTGTCTTCCCATATTCGCTTTATGGTCATGAGAAATGTATTTTTTTTTAAGAAAATTTCTTTAAACTCTATCCATTACTTATTTGATACTTCATCATCTTCCTTTGTGTTTTTTATTAATGACCGCCATTTATCAACATCTCTAGTGATGCGGTAAACTGTCATGAAAACTTTTTCCCTTTCGCTACTCCCCAAGGTGTGGAATATTTTCACTAAGGAATTTATACATTTCTCAGCTACTATTGGATTTGTACCCCCATTGAATGTTGGTGGTTGTTTTTTCATGAGGTGAACTAACATTTATCCTCCACAGTATGGATCATGGGGCTCTATACCAGAAACATTCATAAATATGCATAAAAATTTAAGGCAATATATAAGAATAAAACAAAAGCCTTTTAAACATGAGCTTTAGCATAATATGGAAAATATTAAATCAAAATAATTCCATTTACTTATTCACATGTATATTCTACTAGTCAAATAATCACATGCAATATCAATACCCACTTTCATTATGATGGAATGCATAATGTTAGATTTTCATAACCACATAGTCAAGGACTTGTTCCAATAATACAAATAAGATTTTGTCAAGGCCTTTTACACATACACTAGTTTGTCTAATGAGACCTACTGATGCATCTAGGAGCTATAGATGGCTCCACCCATCGCTTAATAGGTCCAATGCATTCCTCATATGAAAAGGTATAAACATAATATAAATATTCGTATTAAAACATGCATATGAAATGTAGATACTTTTCCCATAAACCATGAATTGTATAAAAATAAAACATTCATAGTCATACATATCACAAATCCTTCAATACAATATAGAAGTTGCGTATCATAATAAATCAACTCTAATAAGGTTAAAACCCATAAAAGGATGTTGACGTAGATGAAATCAAAACGTTTTCTTCAGAAATATCTCTTTCTATTTTGAAATCATTTAAGAAAAAATTTATTTGGAAAATATTCTTATAATCTTTTATGGGAAGCTATGACAATGTTATAATGGAATAAAATAGGTGCACCCACCATATAAGTTGAAAAAGACATTCTTAACTTATTTTTGTCAAAAAGGATAAAAAGGACGTTGTTTGGAAAACGACGGAAAGATTCATTTCAAACCATTTCATATAAAGTCAAAAAAGGTTATAAATGAATTTAACCCATAGTATTGTAAATAGTAAAAAAAATTTGGAATAAATTTTTAAGAAACATGGATGTGGATGATAAATAGGTCAAAGTAGATACTTACATAAAAACAACCTGGGATAATAAAGGGATTGTGAAATTAACCCTTACCCTTCACTTTTACATGGTTGAGGGTAGGTTAACCTCCTATATAATGGTAAAATAATTGTTATTAATTAATAAAAGAATCATATACATTAATATGATATTATATAAGATCTTTTAACATTTATTTGTTAATAATATCTTAGTATTATCATCTTTTTAGGTGTTAGCTGATTCATTTTCCATGGCATGATTTGTTACGTAAGTAATGTTTGTTATGGATATGATGTATCTTATTAATATTCAGAATCATTTTTATTCTTTAAACATTATTTTTAATCATCTAATGAAAATTAATCTTGAATGGAGACAATGGGGAATGAATCTAATCTCATTCGTGGAGACGGTAATCCGTATGTACGCAAGAGCGACAATATCATTATTTTGATTATAAAATAATATATAATTGGAAGGTATATCATATATAAAGAATCATTATCAATATATATTTATTATTTATATCAATGAAACATCATTATTATACCCATCCATATAATAATGTATTAAATAAAAATTACACCACGACGTGGAGACATTAAGTCTTACGTACACACGTATGGTGAAATGTCATTCAAAGGATGGATAGAATAAGGTATATGGTTATACCATATTTATAATAACATCACAGTATATAGAATATACTATAGTTTTTATATTATAATGGAAATATCAAGGAAAGAGTAAGTGGAAGAATAAAGAAACATGTAGGAGTTGATGAAGTATTTACCGCTTTTCAAGTTCTTCCTATTGATTTGATTAAAAGGGCTTCATAGGTTTGATTTATGACTAAAGGAAGGCCTCTAAGATTAAGGGAATACAGTTTAATGTGTATTTGGGTAGGGTTTGGCTGATCTAAAAGGATTTTATGATGTGAATTTGAGGGATGGGGGAGTGCCCTTTTATAAGAGGGGTAAGGGGCACCATAGGAAAAACTAGAAATATTATTTTATAATAAAATCATTTTCGGTTTATAATGGATCCAAAATGAATTATGTAAAGGATAGAGTGTGTATGGGTCGAAAAACACTCAACTAGTAGGTTTTGGACAGGTTTGGGTCACTATATTAACTTTATCATTTATATTTAACTCTTAGTAAGATAGTTTGACATTTACCATGTCACTTTGTATTTTTATATTATATGGTTACCAAACATACTATAATCTTACAAGATAACCCAAAGTAGTTAATTAATGATAAAAATATCATTATATAAGTCAGTTTTTATGAACCTTAGATTTTTAGGAATATTATATCAATTAATATTAAAATATTTTTTATAAAAACTCATATATGTCAATTTTGACACTATGTAATAATTTATTTTAAAGTCCTAAAGATTTTTCTAATTTAAAATAAATTAATATAATCAATACTAACATGTAATATTATCCATTAATATTAGTGTATGGAATCAAAACTTTCAAATTATATTTATTGTATAATTTATAATACTATTTATTGGATTCTCTCATTAATAAGAAAAATACTACATCATCATTGTGTCATAAATAAATTTAATTATTAAATGTCTAAAAATTGTAAATAAAATAAAATTATGTATTAAATAACTTTAGATTTATAATTAATATTTATAGTCTAAAGGAGAACATGTATAACCCGATGTAAAAATTTCATTACTAAAAGATATATGCTTATGTCATTTTTGTATTTACTTTAACTTAATTAATATAAAGTATCATTATCACTTACAAGTATCTCCATGGGGTCCTAAAATCGACCCAAATATGACCATAGTCGGAAATGTATCATCAAATAGGGTTAAGACACATGTTAGGATATTTTATTGTTATTATAATAATATTTTTTACCCTTATTTACTGGGTTTACCCTTTAACCATGCTAAATAAAATAGGTACCGAAGTAATTAGTCAAAATGACTAAAAATAAAAGTTACCTATTTAAACAATTTGGACCTCTAGATTCTAAATATAAAATCCATTTTTCTAAATTCAAAACAATAAGTGGTATAAATTAATTTAAAATTAATTCTCATTGTCAAAAAAAAGTGTGTTTTTAATAAATATTAACTATCAAAAGATTGACACATGCCTATTCCGGTTTAAATGTGAAAAAACATCCAATGAACAACATTGTATTAAATGGTATAACTATAATATAATTATACTTTGAAACAACTCTATAGTATAATTTATCACAATAAATTATTTTGACTAAATTTTTTTTAATTAAAATTTAGTATTTTTAACTATTCATAAAAAACTGATTGTTTTCAAAAAAATAAAAAAATTTCAGCCTAAGATAAATTTGATACTCCGAATCCAAAAATAAATTCCATTTTGAAAGATAAAATTTAGAAAATTTCAAAAATTGGGTATTACTATTCATAACAGCTAGTTTGATTGGTTGTGGTGTGTTAGAACTCGAAGATGCTTACAACACACACTATTTTATTATTCATAGAGAAGCGTACTATGAATTCATGGGGTGTTACATATATTATATATTGTGAATATATAAATATATAAATAAAAATAAATAAAACAAAACTAGTTGATCAGATCATTAATCTGAGACCATGTCTAATTCTGAAACACATTGTTTATCCTTTCATCAACACAAAGTGAGTCGGTGTAGGATGTTCAGAAACCTCACATGTTGGTGGTACATTAAGAAGACATATATCATTATTCAATTAATTAAATTATTATTGTATCCTAAACCATAAAACAATTATATGTATACCATTATGGAAGAATTGGGCATGGTTGCCTCTGAATTTGGAAACCACCGACGAAGCTATTTCCCTCCACCATTGACATATTCCTTGATGAATAATATAAAAACATTTGATCAGACCAAATAAAGAATTTGTGAATTCAATAACTTTTCTGGATCATTGGTAAACACATTCATCAACAAAGAACAACCCAAAATCAAGGTAAGACTCATGTTTTGATGTTTTAAAGACTTTGGATTTATTTTTTGAGTACAATTATATTTGTTCTTCCATCAGCACCACTTGCAGCCTCTTTATGTGCCGATGTACTAAAATTTAATTTTTTATCTATAGTTTTTTTACCAAAAATATATGTTCTATGTCAGTGGACAAGAACACATGGAGAGAAAAATTAAAACATTGGTTTATGATGATCATCTCTGTCACTGAATCACGTTATTTACTTGCCTCATCCCCATGGTTACCCGTTTGATAATTATCTAGTGGCACCAAAAAAAATCTGGCCACCAAATCTATAGCATATCACTGAAACAAGAGAGGTTTTTTTAAATGAGTAATGATCTAATATAATATCGATGGGAAGATGAAAAATACTTTGATTTAACAACAAGATCCTACCGAATTAATGTGTAGTGGCCTGCAGAACAAATAGTGTTTCATCAAATCTTCACAAGAGCTATATTTGTGTGAATGAAGACGGTCAAGTGTGATCCATAGATAGATCTAAAGATTTTGGGTCAATTCAGCATGATATATCTGACCGATTAAAAATATTTAAGGTGTGAAGACCATATATGGTCTTTAGTGAAAATCTTGACTACACACCGTGTTCAATGAATAACACATGGTGTGTATCCCCATCCAGTGGCCACACTAGGGTTTGGGAAATTCAAAAGAATTGAAATGTTTTTACTTTTCTCAACACATCATGGACCAAATTTTCCGTGTGAGCGATCCATATAATAGATCACACGGTTAAAAACATGCCATATGTCGAGTTCACACATATGGTAAAATCGCATGTGCGACATCTTGTATTGTTCAACACACTCTTTACTATTGTACACATACATATGGTCTAAGTACATAGACATAGCTAGAAACACATGGCATAGTACCCAAATAGGTTGGACACACCCTGTAGTCCATCTACAAGGTCTTTTCCCCTACATGTTTGGGATATGTGTGCCAGTCAGGGACATGACAAGGCTGTAAATTGGGCCATACACTGAGTTGGGCCCCTAAAACACCTTTAATCCCAATAGATGCATTAATAAAATTTTGAATAAACATATATCCTTCATTTTTACTTGTATTTTGGCCTGCGAGTATCTTTTTGGGTGTGGTTTTCGATGTAGAACTCAATGTGGAATCTTGTGTGGATTTTGAGGTAATATTTAAAATGTTCAAATCTTGGAACACACTATGGAGACACCTAATGAGGGAAAAACTAGGTAGGAACACCAGGCCGTTCTAGGCATTACCCTCTAGTAGGGATCAGATGTGGTGTTCTCCAAAGACTACATCTAGGCATTACCCTCTATAAGGGATGGAAAGTGGAGTTCCATTGAGAATTATTTCATTGATTATTTTCTAGTAAGACTGGGCTGTGGAGTTACCCAATGAATTATTCATTGAGTTACCCTCCAAAAGTGTTAGGTAGTGGAGTTTCTTGATGACTTCTTTTGAGCATTATCCTCTAGCAGGTTTGGGTAGAGTATTTCTACGATGACATTTTATGGGAGTTACCCTCTTGCAGGGATGGGTGGTGAAGTTCCTTGATGACTACCAGAGTTGAAACCCCCATTATATTCAGGGAATGAGTCATATATCTCGAAATTATGTTTCCTAAACTATGAATATTAGTGATTATACATGATTTGAAATTTCTTTGGACTCATGAGGAAGAGGGTCACTTTCCCCAATAAGGATCATTTTCTTAACATGACATAAAAATGTGCAGGTGAGCCAGTGGCACCCAAAAGAGATAGTACCATGTTGTGGTGATTGAGTTCCTTGTACATGTATGTTCAGCATAAGAATGTGGGTTATTGAGAATAATTTATAGGCATTTGGAACTATTGGATACACTTTTATTTTTGTTGAGATGTGAGATGGAGATCCTATTACTCTCTCGTTTAGGATTCTTTGATGGAGGATATATATATCCCTCTTATGAATCAAATTATTTTATTTTTACACTCTTTTTCTAGGAAAGAAGTTGATGTGTGGGGTATTTCACATGATTTCAGTGTATATATTCTAATGATTAGATGAGTATACACTCCTACTATTGGTGGTAAAGGCACAATGGGCATCACATATACTCAGAGTGACTAGCCCATTGTTCTTGGAAAAGATTACTTCTACTCTTATTGGGATGAGATATAATATTTGACATTATCTTGTATCTAGTGACCATTACATACTTATATATCCCATAATTATCCTAGCATACCCATTTCAGGGTGCTCTATAGTGTATGAATATACACACCCCTATTTGGGATTTTCCCACACATGTTGTGTCTTTTGAAGATGACAGAAAGTATGACTATGACATTAGAGGATCATAGGGATACCATGTAACTCGACTATGTGTAGTGGTCATAACATGGAATTCAATAGAGGTGATCCCTTTAATCTATTTAATTTTACGTATTTATTTCAGGTTTGGAAATATTTATGGGTGGGTTTTAATCTTGCCACTTTTAATTTTTAGTTTACTCTACCATAATTTTTAAACATCTAGTGGTTCACCCATGCTTGTTTTATTTCAAAGTGGTGTTTTCAAAATTTTCTCTTCTCCATTTTCACATTTTCATCAAATTCGATATGTGTGTTCTTACATGTATTTATAAAATGGCCTCCCATATTTAAGTTATTCCTTAACACATGTCACCACCCATAGCCTATAGAGTAAGGATTGAGGTAGTTGATGCTCATGCACCACCTTGGGTAAGGTTGTGACATGAATTTCACACAAAATTAATTAAAAATAAAAATGTTAAATGTCACTATGAATTTCCGCAACATGGTTCATAGTTTATGGTCCAAATTTTACCATTATTGTCACCCTCATTATGTGATTATCTATTTTCGGGGTTCTAAAGTCCATTATTGTAAGTAGTTTACGCATCTATAAACATCAATAAATCATCATGGAAGTATTTGTAAAATTAAAAATAAATTATAGTTGTTTAATAAAAGAAACAATATAAAAATGCATAAATGATACACTTATTTACCCATTCAACTTATCTTCTAAACTGGATTATTCTCATCATTAATTTATTTCTTTTTTTATGTTGTTTCATGTATTCCATCCCATTCCCATTATTGAGAACACCCCAAAAATGGAAATATCATATTTGGATAGTAAGAACAAAATAAATATTCAATAATATTAAGAATCTATGATAGAATATGTTTCTAGATCTATCATTCCTATGAAAAAAGGAATTCATTACACTACACCCAATAAATAAAGAGGAGAGAGAGAGAGAGAGGATATTTAGCCTTCCCAGATCTAGACTTCATGAACAAGGTTTTCTCCGAATAAATACAGAATACTCAATGGACTATAAGAAATACTTATGATTTTATAGATATTAGAGTGTTCAATTTAATATATTAGGGGTATAGTTCGGAATTTTAAAATAGAATCATATCATTAGTTTGGAACAAAAACCAGATCATTCACAGTTTCAAACATAATTAAATTTTAAATTAAATATTCCATTTAAATCTAGTTGATACCATCAGAATTGGTCATATATAATTTAATCAATTTAAATAAAATCAAAGTCATGATTTTAGTATTTTAATATGTTTAATATGTACTTGAAAGGTTTAACAAAGAGAAAGTATGAAAAAAAACCTGGAAATTCAGTTATCTATAAGAAAATAATTTACACTGTGAAATGTAATCAAGGTTTCACCATTAAATAATTCATTACCCAAATGCCGGCCATAGAGGATCAAGTGCACCGTTACTAAATTACCCATATAAGTCTCGATACCTTTACAGAGTAACTTTTCATGTCATGATAGCCTTTTGTGAGTTAAATTATATAGACCAGTACCCTTATGAGAGAACCCATACATTGGTTATTTTATTTAGGGGATAATATCTTTTAAAAATCACCTTTAAGAGGCTTAGTAACATCATGTGAATCATTTCTGACACTTATATGTAACACCCCGACCCCAGTTACCCATATTCAATGCATTATTTTAATACATTATCATGATACAAGGAATCATGTCCCGAAAGGCCAATCAGTTTAATAGCCTTGGAATTACAAGATACATACATACGTTTTACATTACATTATTAAATGAAAAGAAATAACATTGTGTCTCTTTTTAACATATTAATCTTCCTTAGACTATCCCTGCATGTTATCCATAATATACTTCTTCAAATCATGGGAAAAATAAAACATTAAAAGGGGTGATATCAGGTTCTTAGTAATGATAAAAATATAGTAGAAACTTTTGTAAATAAGCAAAAAATTTAAGGCAATGTATAATAATAAAACACAAGACTTTTAAACATAAAATTATGTATAATATGGAAAAGATAAATCAAAAAAATCAATTTACTTATTCACATGGATATGCTACTAGTCTTATAATCACATTTAATATCAATAGCCCATTTTATTATGAGGTAATGAAAATTGTCGGACATCATAACCACATAGTCAAGGCCACGTTGAAAGACTAAAAATAAGATTTTTTCATGGCCTTATGCCAATACACTAGTTTGTCTCATGAGACCTACTGATGCATCGAGGATAGATATCGGGCTCCACACATTCCTTACTATTTCCAATGCATTCCTCATATGAAATGGTTGAAACATAACATAAACATTCGTATTAAATATTTTATACGAAAGGTTTATATTTTAACTATAAAAAATGAATGGTATAGAATAAAACATCAATATTCAAACATATCACAAATCCTTCAATACGATCATCAATTAATTTTTTATTAAATGATGGTAGAACACCCACCAAAATTGTACAGATCGTGGAGGTTGAAAATGGTGAAGCCCAAGGGAATCCCCCCAAACAACATCCTTACATTCTTATGGAGGAGATCCAACAGTCGATTAAATTACCAATGGATTATCCTCTCTTTCAACATGAGAAAGAAAATCAACACACAAATTATCTTCACTCCAAATATGATGGAATCTATAGCCTTCATTGATTTCCTTAGAACATCTTCTAATGAGATAGATCAAAATCCATCGAGGATTATTTTCCCTTGTACAGACCAGACCAAAATCTCGAAATTAGATTCTACCTGACATACAAGGAATTTAAATCATTTTCAAAGAGAAAATCCGGTGAGAAAGACCCTCACCTCTACACACAAGGAATTTCCCGGACCATAATAAACCGAATTCTATCATATGTAAAATCAATCAAAAGATGTTGACATAGATAAAATCAAAACAATTTGAGAGAAATATCTATTTCTATTTTGAAATAATTTTAAAGTAACATAATTATAAAATAGACCATTAAATTTTAGAACTTTAATAATCTTTTAATGGAATCTTTAAAGGTGTTATAATTGATTAAAATAGATGCACCCGCCATATATGTTCAAAAAACATTCTTTCCTTAATTTTTTCAAAAAGGTCGAAAACGACCTTGTTTGGAAAACTATGGAATGATTCCATTATAAAATATTTATCTAAATTCATATAAGGTTATAAATGAATTTAATTCATAGTATTGGAAATAGTAAAAATGTTTTGAAATACATTTTTATGAAACATGGACGTGGATGATAAAGAGGTCCCAGTAGATACCCACAAATAAAAAATCTCAGATAAAGAAAAGATTGTATAATTAACCCTTATCTTGTAATTTTACTTGGTAGAGGGTACATTAACCTCATGTATAATAGAAAAATAATGGTTATTAAATTAAAAAATAACCACATACATAAATATGATATCATACATGATCTTCTAATATTTTTTTGTTAATAATATTTCAGTAGTATCATTGTTTCGAGTTTTAACTAATTCGTTTTTCTTTATATGCATTGTTACGTAAGACTTGATTGTTATGGATAGGAATTATTTGATTCATAACCAAAATTATATTGAGTTCTTAATCATTTTTTTAATCATAAAAAAATTATTCTTGAATGGTTATGATGTGGAATGAAACTCATCGTGTTCGTGGAGACGGTACTCCGTACGTATGAAAGAGGGAAAATATCATTCTATTGATGGTGAAATAGTATGTAATTGGATGGTATATCATATATAAATAATGATTAACATGTTATATTTTTTATTTATATCATTTATACTCATTATTATACTCATTATTATACTCATCCAAATAATTAAGTGTTGAATGACAGACTATACAACAACGTGGAGACAGTAAGGCATACGTACGAACTTATGGTAGCATGTCATTCATAGGGTGGATAGAATAATGACTATAGTTCTACCATATTTATTATAAAATCACAATATGTATTATTTACTGGAGTTATTATTTTGGTATGGAAACAACAAAGAAATAAGAAGTGGAAGAAGAAAAGAATTTTTAAAGAGGTTGTGAAATTATTAGCTCTTCTTCGGGTTATACCTTTTGATTTGAACAAAATGGCTCCATAGATCTGATTTTGGACCCAAGTAAGGTTTGTAAGACAATTTTAGGGTAGTTTAGAAGATATTTGAGTAGTGTTTTTCTGAGCCAAATGGCTTTGGTGGTGTGATTTGGAGTGAAGGGGAAGTACATTTTTATAAAAGGGGTGAGGGTCACTTTAGGAAATGCTTGAAATATTATTTTATTATACAATCATATTTGGTTTATAATGGCTCCAAAAGGATTTATTTCGAGTATACGGTGGGATGGGTTGAAAACTTTTCAACCATTAGTTTTTAGATATTTTTAGGTCATCATATAAACCATATCTTTTAGATTTAATTCTTAGATAAATAGTTTTACTTTTAAAATGTATTCTTGAATTTTTATATTACATCGTTAATAAACATATGAAAAAATGCAAAGAGTATCACCAGTTGTTCATTAATGACATTTATATTATTATCTAATTCCTTTGGTTGATCCATATATATTTAGGAATATTATATCAATTAAAAATATAGTATTTTTTTTAAAAAAACTCATTTATTTCAATTTTGACACTATTTAGTATTTCGTTTTATGTGAAGGTCATAAAAACTATATAACATCAAAAAGAATTATTTAATAAACCTTAAAATGTCATATTAAACTATAAAATTCTAGGAATACAGCAAAATTCTCTATTTATAGTTCGATTTAAATTTATAATATCAATTATTTTAATCGTTCAATAATATGATAATTAGTACATCATCATTGTGCCATAACTAAATTTAATTATATAATCTCTAAAAATTATAAATAAAATACTATTATGTATTTAATTTTGTTATATTTATAATTAATATTTATAGTCTAATTTATTTTATGTATATATCAATATAAAAAATGTTTTAATTATTACACTTTGAATTTAACACTTTTAACTCTTCTTTAAATAAATATTAATAAATGTCTTAATCTAATATAAGTTGATCAAAGAGGATCATATTTTATTAATAAGGTTTCTTATGGTCGAAATAAATTTATCCAGTGGAATTTAGACACTTGTTAGTGTAATTATAATATCATATTTACCTTTAATTAACCTATTTTCTTTTAAACGTGGTAAATAAATTTGAAAAGCTGTTATTCAAAAAAAATTATTATCCACAAATTGATCCAAATTTTATTTACTAATGTCAACCGTCTCTCTTGGATTTTTTAAATTCAATTCACAGAAGTGGTAAAAGTACTTTTTATGTAAATTTTCTAACGTGCCTAGAAGGTGGGTAAAAGATGTTAAAATTTTCATAAAATTTTATACATCTATTCTTATTACAAAATGACTCCAATTAATTACATTGAACTAAAATAGTGATTATTTATATATTTAAACTTTAAAATAAATATAAATATAAATTATAATTATTTGAATAAATGTCGATTTTATACAATAATGCAATTTTTTCACTATTCATAAAAAAATTTAATGTTTTCAGAAAAAATACAAAAAAATCAACCATAAGCTAATATTGATTTTACAAATCCAAAAAGTATTTCAGTTTAATCAAATTAAGAAAATAAAAGTAGCATTAATTAATTAAAAATTTATTCTTATTGAAAAAACCAGAAATCGTGTTTTTATGAAGGAAAAACTATCAATACATTGACATGTGTTTATGTAATATTTAATTAGGAATTTACATCCAATTACCAGCATTATATTAAATGATAATAATTAAATCTAATTATACTTTAAACCCACTCAATTTCATTATTTTACACTATAATTTATTTCGATTAAATTTTTTTTTTCAATTAAAACTTATTATCTTTCACTATTCATCAAAATATGAAAGTTATTAGAAAAGTACCAAACATTTATACAAAATAAAATTTTATGCCCCGATTATAAAGAAGAATTTAATTTCATTAAATTATATATATATAAGTATGAAATAGTGGATTTAAAAAGGGTTCATCATTAAATGGATGTAAAATTTCATTTTTTGAAAAATACTTCTTTTATCTGAAAAATGTATTTGTTCTAAAATTATATCTTAAAATCACATAATATGAATGTTATAATTACATGAATTATATAAAATTCACAATTTTCTTAATACTATTAATATCCACTTTTTAAACGACTAGTTTAGTAAGTCGTGGTGCACTTGAACTCAGTGTTGCTTGTAGTGCATGCTATTAAGTTACTTTAAAGAGATAATGTGCTATGAAATAATTGGGTGTTACATTACACAATAAACTATATACCCATTACAAAGCATTGAAAATACTAATCTATCTTTAATAATTCCCTGTAAACTCAATATTACACATACATAACACTAAAAAGGATCCATAACCATATATTATGGCTAGATTTCAAGGTTTCACTTAGGAAAGATATGTATATTAAACCATTACTATTACACAACCCTTTTGAAATGGAATTAAACTTATCTAACATATATTTTTTGTGAAAGGTTAAAATTTTCTTTAAAGGTATTATATTTCAACAAATCTATCCTATAATGTTTTTATGATAATTTGAATATTATTATTTATATTGATTCTATAATAGTCTAAAAATAATTTCTTCATTTTCAAAAATCGAAAACATTTTCAAAATACTAAGCCTCATTAATGTTATTGAATTAACTTCTAAAATAATATTTTTAATACGTAAATTTTCCTACATAAATTGTTAACCTTTTTTAAAACTATATTATAAATTATAATCTTATTTTTTGAAATATATCTAAAATTTATGAAACTTATCCTAAACAACTAGACACCCCAAAAAAATAAAGGAAGCATTTGGTAAAAACTACGATATTTACACTAGTTGTGGTCTATAATATAATTATATTATATCATTTCATATGCTTTACCTCTTAGGTTTGTAGCGACAATTGACTCTCATATTTAGCCTAGTTTGTTGGGTGTCTTTGTAAAGTATATAGATTCAAGAATACTTCACCTACCCAAATCTTATTTCTAGATGTAGTATGAATGGTTTAAATATTTAGGATATTACGGATTATTTTATAGGGTATATGCTCATACTAGCCATTAAATATCCCTATTATAAAAAAATGGGTATACGTGTGATGTAGAAGACTATGGTTATAGTATATACACACACTGAGTTTATAATAGGTTATGGTTATTACATGTATATTTATGCATGGGCTATAATGAAATATGATACAATGTGTATTTACATTGCCTGTAACAACCCTCAATCCTACAATGTTATTTTTGGGATGCGATGATGATTTGGTTTTTATATGTTTCTATAGATGTTCAATGTGTGTTAAGATGATAAATTTTTTATATGTTTTAATGGATGCTCAATGTGACTTGTGATGAGGATGTGGCCCGGATACATATACCTATATATGTTGTATGACTTATGGTGGGTATGGGAGTACCTAGTCATAAGATATTGGGGCTTATGGTGTCTGGTTCATTATTAAATTAGTAGTGGGGTAAATTATATCTTTATATATTTAATTTTTACCTTATTATATATTTTAAAATTGTATATTCTATGTGTTATTCCATGAGGTTGGGAATATAGTTAAAATAATTTAGAGAACGTGATGACATCATATATTTATTGAATATCTATTTAGTCTGACAATTTAAGATTGTCATGAATGTTTTTGGAAAGAAACCTACTACCAATACCTATAATCTAAACCCTATATAAAAATATATTTTTAATAAATCATCTTTGCAAGAGATGTCAATGTGGTCATTTTTTTCTAATAAGGATGTTCATGAGGTATTGGTGTTTATAGTCGATGTCTAGGATTTTTCTGTTGTATTTTTATTTATTTATACATTATGTAACATTTAAAGTATGGGGATTGTAATCTTATATTATGAAGTAAAATGGTAGTACAATTATTCATTTTTTCTTATTTATATATATATTTTGATTCCACCCATCTTAATTTGGACTAATAATTTAGTGCTAGTAACCTCTAATTAGCCTATTACAGTTTGTATTCAGTGGGAACTTCTTCCTTCACTATCGGCCCAAGAGTGATTATAGTGGGTGTTGTTCCTAAATCATTTATATCAAATATTTTGGTTAAGAAATAGAATTGAACATGGCGTTTGACCCTTGTGAAGATTTATGGGATCATAGGAAAAAATGACATTTAAATTTAATATTTGATGTACACAAAGAAGAAAACCAAGGATATGAACGTTTTACCCCCCTATAGTCCAAAACATGCATATGATGTCAACTGAACATACTAGGTGATGTGAGTTTCAAGTGATATTGAAACCTAAGTAATTATTTTTCATCAAAACTATTTCATCATGTGATAAAATTGGGTAGGTAGTAGGAAATTGATATCAATATATATCATACAATATTACATACAATATAATTTAGGTTAATGAGGTCCCTATTGTCTAATAATTTTCATATACGGATCTAATTTAATATCCTCATGTTATTTATGGAGATGAAGTTCAATATAATGTGAAATAATATTACTATATATTTTTAGAAGATAAAGAAATCATTTGTAAAAAATCCTTCAAGGGGTTTAATTCCCTAACCGATATAATTATGAGGTTTTTCATAAAAATATATTGAGGTTTGGTTAGATTATTTTGAGATATCATTCAATTAAATATGTTTTTAGAGGGATAATGGTATTTTTATAATTATCAGTATTTTATGTGAAGTTACTCATCAAGGATAATTTTTTCCTGTGGGAATTTTTATTAGTCCAAAACATCATTGGATATGTTTTGTAATTAGTTTCATGTTGAGTCCCTTTTTCAACCATGATGGAATATTGTTACTCTGAGAAGCTTACGCTCCTTTAGGGGGGTTTGATTGTGTTGGTATTTATCATTTGATTTAATAATAATCGTCAATACGAGTCATATATTTTGTTAATGAGAAGGATAGAGAGTGGAATTTCAAGGATTTAGTATGCTCGTAAATCCAACACTATGTCACCCTATTCACATTACTAAGGAATCATGCAGTTATAGAGAAGGTAGAGCTTATTAATTAGATACTATCATGGAACAAATCATAAAGGGATTGTTTTTTAGAAATATCATTTGAGTATTACTATGGATAATAATTTCCAATTTCATAATTAATCATTGTTTTATAAAATTAATGGGGCCAGTTATATCCTTCTTCATCACATTTCACTAGAGATGATAGTTCTCAATCCTCTTATAGGTGGTCAAATGTTATTACATTTTTGATACAGAGGATTTTTTCATTTGAAGAATGTGTGTTTGACCTTCCATAGAATTCATCATGAGACTAGAGACCCATTAGATGGCCAGTCATATGATAATTATCCTTCATGGGAGCAACAAAGGGTGGTGCAATATATCATCCTTGTTTTTTAGTATCCATTTTATTTACTTAATATATTATTTTAAATAATCTAAATTTAATTATAAATAAAATATAATCAAAATGAATCAAATTAACAAAAAATTATTCACTCTTAATTGAGATTTATATCAAAATTACATGAATCCATTTATTTTAATCAATGTATGTTTATAATAATCAATGTTTTAGAATTAAAAAGAAACAATAA
This sequence comes from Viscum album, assembly GCA_963277665.1. Lineage (NCBI taxonomy): Eukaryota > Viridiplantae > Streptophyta > Magnoliopsida > Santalales > Viscaceae > Viscum > Viscum album. The sequence goes on from OY728151.1 coordinate 113,486,086, forward strand.
AAATCAATACATTTAAAATATAAAAATCCTTAGGATAAACATTAACCTAGAGAATCGTTATTAGTAGAACAAAGCCTATAATAAGAAAATAATCATGAAAGGGGAAAGAATATTTTAAAATATGAAATGATAGCTATTGGTATGTGATGTGTCCTTTGTGAAGATAGAAGGAATGAATATATAGGATTTATTTTTAGTATTATCTGCATTATATAATCCTGAATGGCCCGAAGGCCTTCATTTTTTATTGAGTTTTAATAACCCCCATTTCAAGGGATGAGGGGGATCCCTTACAAGGCCCGTATGATCAGAGATTTCATGGATTGTAGGCTTTAAGAGATTAAATGACTCGAAGGTATTAGGAAATTCAATTAGACTATCTACAAAGAAATGCCCCTCCCCAGCATCTCCATCCTGATATTAGCTCTCCACCTTCGCTTGGTCGTCTATCTAGGCTTCTCGTGCAATCACAGGCCAGTCCAGATGGCATAGCCAAACCCTCTCATTCTGAAAATTCCTTTTGGCTATGCTCTGGTATGTGCACCTACTTTATATCCTCTTCTGTGGCAACTCCTTTTTTGTAGTGTGTCTGGGGAAACTGCATGTGTCCCGAAGGCCTTACGGTGGCTCGAAGGCCTTAAAGGTGGCCCGCAATCCCTACTAACCTGATGGCCTGGGTGGCCCAAAATCCTTAAGGACTCCAAGCCCAAACCGATGGCCCATGGTGAATAGTGCCAGCTGCTACAGTACCGAACAATACATGATACATTGTCTGCTATAGTGTCCACACAATGTGTAGTTCTGTTATAGTACATGTACACTGTACAGTTCTACTACAGTACTGCACAATGTATAGTCCTACTACAGTACTACTACAGTGCATGTTACAGTACTGCTATAGTCCCGGAAATATGCGTCTACCTTGTTTTGAACCTGGGTCTTCTAGATGCACTTAAGGATACCTCACCAACTAGGCTGAGGCTCATGTGCTCAATTATATTAATATTATTAAATGGTGTATAACAATTGGGTATAATAGTAATAAAAATATTACAATTATTTAATTACTAGTATGTGGTTAACATATAGAATGACTATTTAAAAGTTATAAAATATTATTATATAATTTTTTTATTTTTAATAATATAATTTTTTTTTGTAATAGAGTAAATATATGGTAATCCAATTTTATAAATAAATTTTATTATAAAGTAATTATATTTATAAAATATTCATTTTAACCATATTACATTAAATTACTGATTTTAGTAAAATGGATTGTAAAAATAAATGGTTAGTAATGTTTGAAAATAAAATATATGAACTTATTATAGAATTGAAAGTAATAATAATTTATTTATTCATTTCTTTTGAATAAAAATTTATTTAAAAACATTTTTTTGTATTAAATTATAATTTTTTAAGATATAGTTCCATTAAATAGATTAATAAAATTAATGAAATATATATTTCATATATAAAAATTAGTTAACATTGATAGAATAATTATTTATTAATTATGAATAATAATAAAATCATTCATCTTCAAAATAAATATTTTTCTGTGAATTCATTTCTAGATGTAATGGAGTTTTTTATCTTAATAAATTAAATTAACACTTACTAAATAATAATTTTATAGAAAATTATTTCTAGTATATTAAAAAAAATAAAATTTATTCTAAAGATTACTACCTAGCATTTTAAAATAATAAATTCAATTAATGTGTAAAATGTAAGTTTCTATATAATTTTTTATGATATTAGTTCATATATTAAAATTTATTTTTTTCTATTTCAAAAATAAAATATTCTAAAAAATTTCTAATATTTAGAATAATTATATATAAATATTTTGTGTGAATAAATTTCATTTTCTAGAATAAAAGGACACTGTGGTAAAAAATTAACATACATGGTCGTTGAAAAATTAAATTATTGATTTATATTAAAGAGAAATGTTTTAAAATATCAAAAAAAATTATTAATGAATTTTTGTGTGATGGAAATATTGACTACTTATTATCTTATATATATTATTTTCCACTATTGTTCGACATTCTATAGGACTCTAAATTTATTTTTAATTAATAAATAGGTATGTATGAAAAGAATATTGATGCTCACCTTTAAATGAACCCCTTAGAAACCACCATTTTTCATTGGTTTTCTAGGGAATCTTTTCCCAAATTTTCTCTCATAAATCATTTTTACAAGTTTTTTAAACTCTTTTCATAAGGAGCCTAAACCTTCTATAAATAAAAGAATCATTAATTTAAGAATGATGTTTTCAACCTAAGGGTTATCCACTATTTAATAATTATTATATGTCTAATATATAAATATATTATTAAATATGATTTAATACATTAATAAATAAATTTAATTCTTCATTATTTTATAAAGATTATATTAAAACTATAGAATATCTTCATATTACTTATTTAGTCATTACAATTTGATATTGTAAATGTATGTTTTACAACCTACATAAATATTTTTATAACATTTAAATAATGAATGAATATGAGATTTTAAATACATATAATAAAATGTATTAATTATATTTTTCATATTTTTAATTCATTTGAATTGATATATATATATATATATATATTTGTATATTGATTAATAAAACCAATTATTTTTATTGAATTGAAATTCACAAATATATAATATTTTTAACTCTTCCACATGAAATATCTCCAAAAGTTCCTAGAAATGAACACGTGACTCAAATAATATATCAAAATTATATAATAATGATTCTTGAAAATTGAATATGTTATTAAAAAATGATTTAAAAGCCTAAACCATAACCTTCACACTGAAACTGTTACTGAAAAAATGAGACAATTGAAACCCAAGTATTAATTTTAATAAATAATGTTTATTAAATTAGAAATAAGAAATTATAAATTAATTGTATCTTGTAAAATAAATAAAAACATTTTTTTACATATTTACAATAGACATATAACTATTATAAAAGAATTTATAGATTTTCTATGCAAAAAGAATTCAGATGTAAGGGTTTGTGACCTTATTTTAGCTTCATTGACATAATAATTATCTCCACTATATTTTCATTTCTTTATATATAGATCATATTTTTCTTATAATTTTTATGTAATAGAATTTGTTTAAAAATATTTCCATGTTTCTCTCATTCAAGAGGTTTTAGACAAAACTTTTCAAAATTCCTAAGGGTTTCATTTCAAATTTCCCATTGAAATAATTATTTTTCTTGTATACCTTACTATTTGTGGAAATATTATATTAATTAGCTCTAAAAAACCATACAATTTATTCTACTTGTTTTTATCTAATGTTTAAATGAATACATAAAAATTTCCCCTTCTCATTGGAATATAATTCAGCCAAAAAATCACGTTTTAGTGGAGTTGGCCATATTTTATCATTTTTGTTGGTAATTATTCTCATCGAGGTTTATATTAATTATGTTTATTTATAGATAAGACTATATATATATATATGATTTATTAAGGTTATTTTTTTATTTTTAATTTATTTATAATGTTTATAATGGAAATTTTTTAATGAATTTTACATGATCTCTTTCCATAAACAATTTAGTTAGTTCCCTATAAAAATATTCCTTTGATGGAATTCATAGGTTTCCAAGGTAAATTTTTATATGTGTTTTATTAATAATTATATTTATAAATGAATGTTATAAAATATAAAATGATATTTCATCTGAATTATGTAAGAAATTCTCTAATTCTTTTAAAAAGTGTTTTCCATCCAGGTCAAAATCCTATATTTATTCTTATTCTTTAATAAGTTTATATTCTAAATATATAATCAATATTTTTTCTATTTATGGAGTATGATAATTTCTTATAATTTTTTTTATAAATACAATTTCCATTTTACATTTTAATCAATCTATTATTGAATTATGAATGTTTTATTGTTCATACGAAACACATATATTTGGGTTCTCATTATGTGATTAGTGGGATCAAAATTATATAGTCCTCTAATAAATTGGGCGAAGATTTATATCTCTTGAGATTATGGATAATGTGGAAAAAACCCATTACCTTAAAATATTAGTATTATAATAATAACATAGCTTTATAATTCATTGGATGATGCCTTATATCTCATTACAGACTAAAAAATAAATTTGTATTTCCAAACACATTTAGGAAAAGTGAGAAACCGCACAACCCTTAACACAAACCAGACCATGACTTGAAACATTCAAAAAATAGACATATGAAGAACAACCACAAACCAACCATCCCACCACAGGCTTACATATCATAATACCTGTAATCATCTCTTCATCCCACACAAGTGTCCCCTTATCATTAAATGGATTTCTAATGATTTATGAGTAAATTGAATCCACTATGTTACTCTATACACCTTGTGATAATGGTCCTGGTGGTGATACTTGATGCAAGGAATTATTTTCCATTCATATCTATATTATAAATTCTTATACAAATAGATTATGTTATGAAACATTCTAATGTTATGTATCTATGTTTTATGATTGTTGACTCAATCTTACACACTATCATTCCTAAGACCTATGTTATGCTACAATTCTTAGGCCATGAATCATTTTTTAAGATCTATGTTTTATTAAGTATATTATCATATGTTATGGTTATATATATTTTTTATTTTCTCATACCCACTTGGTAATTTTATTCACACTTAGGATATCTGAATATTATCTCTTATGTTAACCATTTTTTATATTCTAGGATCTCCCATTCCAAATGATTCTTTTCCATATGAAATGAAAAATAATATTAAATGTGATTAAAAAATAAGGTCATGTGTAGTGAATTCTGTGGGAAATGATGAATACTTGTTGATAAATAAGAAGATAATATTGTTGAAATATGAACAAATTCAACCATTACATTCTATGGTATGATTTACTGATAGAGTTAATTAATATACTCATAAAATAATGTAATATAAATTTATGTTAATGTTTGGTCATCTAATCCAAGGTATGATAAACAAATAGGAGATGGGGTTTGTACAGTGAAACTATATAATGATCCTGATCCTCAATGATAGACATTTTAGAATGGTTATAGTGGTGTTCATCATCAATAATAGAGAGGTCTTAGAGTAAGATGTCAGCATATTCATGTAATAGTTTTCTTAACACTAAATGATTTTAGTGTTGTTCAACATACCATTTGACAATACTCTACTAGAGTGTAGACATTTCTAACTCAAAATCTACACACTCCATCATTTGACCACCCATAGTTCATGATTTGGTACACGTGGTGGATAATATTAAGCTTTACTTTCCATTTAATATGTTATTTAGAGGTTTCTTTGTCTTGAATGACATATTTTAAAGTTATGATATGATGTTAGAGATGAATCAGTCTTCATGAGATTCCAAATATGCACTTATATTTTCATATGACACCATTCCTAGTATTGAATTGTCGTATTCAATGACATTTATCGTGTATTACATTAGTATGTGAGTTATATTAATTTTTTTTGAAAATAGAATACCATAATCATTGGTTCATGAGACTATTATATGTATTTTAGGCATATTAATTCCTTATCTTCTATGATGGAACTATTTTTTTATTTTAGTGGAGGTTTTTCTTATTTAGTTGAAGAAGGTTTTATATAAGTTCTATTATGTATTACCTGGAGAGGTTCACACACTACCCTTGGATATGATAACATATTCGATATAGAGTAACAGATGGGTTTCACTATGATATAGATTTTCCTATATTGAATGATTTTTAAGATGTATGCGAACAACTGATTCTGATTGATTGAATTCTATAAATTTCTTTTATCTTACCTTCTGAGTCAATTTATGGAGTTCTAGTCATATTTCATGGATGGAATATGGTATTATACGATTTTGGGTCGATTATCATCACTTAATCCACTAATAGTGATGAGATATTATCGCAAGTTTTGGATTGATAATGTAATTAATCATCATAATTGATAGAATTTTTTCTCAGTGATTGGTTTTTCATCAATATATCATCATTTCTATATAAAGAACATGTATATTACAAAATGTACCTTAAGATTTCATTATGGTAATTAAGATCTCATGGGAATGCCATTATATGTCACAAACGTACTTGTATAGTTCATATGATTATTGAATTTCATACTTCATAAGTTTCATTAATAGTTTTTATTAATGTTAATTGAAATCATCATTTTGGGTTCGGTGTTTTTTATATATTTTTGGGGAATTTTTGATCTTTTTAAATATTCTTTGATACTGTCAGCTATTTGGGAATCTATTAAATTGTATATTACATGCCTATGAAGGGATCTTCTTATGGTATGTTCAATCTCAAAATTGTGTAGTTGTGTATCATGTAATTATTGAGTATATTGATTTGGGTGTAGCACTATGTATTTTATAGAAGATTAGAGTTTTCATTATCTTACATGAAATTTAAAAAGTTAATTTTTGACTTATCTCAAATTGAGAATATTCTTACTCCATTAACTCCGAATGATCAAGATTTTGTATAGACCAACAAGTGATAGGGAGCATAAGTTTTTCATTATGAGATGTTGGTTTATGCAACTTTTTTCTTGTTGACAGTGTAGGGAATTGTGTTTGAGGTTAATTTCAATTCCTTACATCATGGATTAGGTTTTTCTAATATAATAGATATATGTCTTCTCCTAGGCGTCTTTGAAGCTATAACCCCTTGAATGTAAACACACTCCCCATAATCTGCATCTTCTTGTATTAGTTTTTTAACAAAAATTATGGAATCATTACATCATTTTTGAATGAACTATGGTGTTGATAAATCACAAGTTCTTGATTTATACATTCTCTGAACATTATATAATCTTATAAAAGTATATGTGGAATGAATTATTTTAGGATTTCTAATTTATAATTCTGTAGTTAGTGTAGAAGTGTAATTTTTTGTCTATTTAACTGTAATAGAATTAACAAAGTGATATTGTTCATGAGTCTTGCAATTCTTAGGGAATAAATAATAAGAATTTACTGATGCATAATAATATAATATATTTGTAGATATATTGGGTCACTACTACGTGACTATGTAGTCATTCTAATTATAGTGGACAAATGAATCATTGTTATTTAATTAATTGGAGGTTGTTTTTGCGGACCATTTTACCTGATTAGTTTAACTTAAGGGTTTATCTAAGGATGTTCAAGTAGATTATTGTGCAACTAGGACAATTCATCCATTCAGTTATGCCGGAGGTGGTCCTCCATGAGTTATATATATCAAATTTTTTAGTAAATTCATTTATGGATAAGATATATCATGTCATAATAAGTCAAATATAGTGATTAGTAATGAATAGGTAATATAAACCATTTGTATCATGATGTTTTTTCTTCCTAAGGATGAAGGTAGAAGATATTGTTTCTAGAGGTTTTCTTTATCCACTTGATGACCATCAGTAGTAGTGGAAAAATATGTAGATGAATGTTATGATTGGATTTTGTCAATCTTAGGGTGATTTTGATGCTACTAGTGTGATCTTATAATATTTTTTCTAAAGATTAAATAATTTTTTAACACTATACAGTTAGGTGTAGTGAAATATTTATCATGTTTGTATTTAGAGAAGGTTGTGTTATTCTAAAAGGATTCAAATATTATTCTATTAGATCAAGATTTTTTTCCACTCCCTCTCATGTATATAAATGTCAACAACATTAATTCTGATCATAGTTATGAATTATTAAAACCATAAATTTATTGATTTATCATTAAACGGAGAATACTATCTCAACCATGCAAGACATATTGTGGCCATTCATTCTATATTTTATATGTTAGATTGTGATGAAACTACCATTGGTTGGGTATCCCTAAATTAATAGTAATCAGTCCGAGATTAGTAGAGAATAATTTGAAACATTTTTTTATTAAGGATGGATAACTATTGATTCTACTCTTTCTATTGAGGAAGATCATGATAGAGAGTGTTTTTCTATTCTTTAGTGGATGACGGTATCTTTGTATTTTGAAAAGTCCAATGTTGGTCAAATTTGGAGGCTCCAAGAGTATTTCATTTGAGATCAACTATTCCTCAAGGTATAATGTCAAACAAGTTAGTGTACTATCAATAAATATAGTAATATTTATCATAAATTTATTGTGACTTTGAATGTTAAAATGTGTATTGGTGAAGTTTCATATTAGTTGGAACATACTATACCAGTAGATTTGGATCTTAATTCCTTCCATGTATCATGAGTATTTACTATCTTCATGAAAAATACCTAGTAATTCACCGTAATGTGATGAATTTTATAGATTATTTTATATTTGTATGATAGTTTTATCTAGATTTAAAACTACTGAGAGAATCTGTTTATTCTGAATTCTATTAAAATGGATAATTTTCTATGTTGACAAAATATCTAGGAGAAGTTTATTTAAGAGAATGAGTCACAGAAACAGTAAATTTATTTAATATTTGATGATTACATTTGTGGATATAATATCTATGAACTTTATTTCGGGTTGTGTGATATTAATTAGTTTTTGGTTCTTATATAAGATTATTTGGTTCAAATAATATTATACTGAGATCCATGAGATCTAGATTATAAGGTACTATATTACTACCCCTTATTTTCTTAAATCATTGGGGTTAGTTTTGATTCTACAGGATGAATAATTATGGGTGTTATGTGATGTAAGGTATTGGTTTTATCAAATCCTTTTTTACGTCTTGTTTATAGAAGTGATATAAGGAAACTTAATGGTGGTTTATATGTGGAGGGTTGATTTTTGGCTCATTATGGGAAAATTTCACATGGTTCTTAGCATAAATGGGATTGTTTCTGGGTTGTGATAATGTGGGATAGTTATTTTGATTCCTTTTAGCCCCTGATATGTAAAAAACTATTTTAATGGGATCCATTGCTGGGGTAGGTCTCCAAAAAATAGTGAAATATATTTTAATGGGTATGGTTTCTAGAATATTCACAGAGGGTAAATGGGGAATGTTGAATCTATTTTGGTGGTTGATGTGGCGATGTAACTTTATTGTTCAATGAAAAATAAAGAACCATTATGAATCATGATGTTGTGGAATTAATAATACAAAATATTCATGAATCAGTATTCTATGAATTTACTTTTGATTCGTTTGAAAATTCCCATATAATTTTGATGACATTTATTTTTGTTTAGTTCTTTTAGTATTTACTTATGGTAAATGGGAAAGGATGAAAAACACAGTTAGTAGGCATAGTGGTTTAATTTCAATGTTTTGTTATCTTTTGTAGGAATGATGAAAATGATGAGGATGGTTCATTAATGACTTGGTTAAAGCCATAGTGTTCTTAAAATGAAAATGGTTATTTACTCCACACCTTGGTGGATCTTTGAGGAATATTGTCTTCAATGTCATCATTGTCATGTGGGGTAACAACACATCATGGTGTTTGAAAAACCAATTTTTAAATGTGTTAAATGGTCAACGAGAAGAGGGGATATATTTTATTTTGAATTATATAGTATCATATAAGACTTAAATAAATAAACCACATTATAGTTGAAGTCACCAGGATATGATGAAGGCCCATTATACATTATCTATAAATATTTTTTAATTCATTCTTTTGTTGAATACATATTTCCTTCCATTGAACCCAATATGACCACATGACCTCAAAGGTTCCTTTTAACCATTCATTTGTGGATATAAACATCTTAATTCATTGAATATGTTCTTTAATAATTCATGGTTCAACATTTCTCTAATTTTTATCTATTTCAATATTTATTTCTTTACAGTGATTATGCTAGTGAGGTATTTCTATTTTCAAACCAGTGTTTCTTTGTGATTGATTATATTTCATTATGGGTATGTCTTGGGGTGGATTACATTGAGTTATTTGGTGTCATATTATTGATTAATCAATTATTCAGTGGTGTTCCTAAAAAGAATAAATCTATGGTAAGGGATATGAGAAAATTCTATTTTTTATGTGAATTAGTTCAGTTGACACAATTCATCCTTAATGTGAAAATGGTTGATGTTGAAATAATTAATATAATAATCTATATTTAATTAATTTTAATATATTGTTAGGGTGTTTAGAATTTCATGAAATTACTCTCTTAATTGTGATTGTTTATAAGGACCCAGCCTTAAAACATTACATAATCCTTATTTTTATAAAGGAATATACATTATTACACAATGATAATCATTTCATGTATAATGTTTTGATGAATTTTGATATCTTACATACATAACATACCACATTCATAAATAGTAGATACTACTAAAAGAAGTATCTATTTTTTCGAAATGTTAAACATTAAAACATAAAATATGATTTACTTTATGACTCTCCATTTTAAACATAATGACTCCACTAATTATGTTACCCATCTTTATATCCTATGAAAAACTTTTAAAAAACTTGTGATGATTGTGAAACTCATTAAGGGATATACAAAATGAAATCTTCATTCCCGTGATAACATAAAAACCAATAAAACCCATATAATTAAAAATTCATATGCATAGAAAAATAACGATGCTTACTTGTGAAATATTTACCATATCTCTCTTACAATAATCCTTACACATGGAATAACCATTTGGTGAAATTCCACCACCAGAGTACCCATTTCATTGGAGAGATGTAATGGAGATCACCCATTATATATTGAGAAATAATGGGATAAACCCATCAAATATTGAGATATAATGGGCACAACCCAACATTAATGTTTTCCATGTTACACATCATGGTAAAAATGTATATTATAATCAAGATAAACCGCTCATTCTATATATATATGAAAAACAATCTTTTATAAATTTATTAAATAGAGTTTTAGAAGGATTTTAAAAGGAAAGTCCCTTAAAATATAATTATAGAGAAAACTAATAGAATGGAATGGATATGTGTATACACTATAAATACACATATTGAAACATAATATAAACAAAAAATAATGAAAACAATAATCTTAATACCACATAATGAATAAAGAAGAAGGTTAACCAAATGAATGGAAATTGGGTTAAAAATTACCTTATCTCAAGTTCTTCCTGTGTTAAATGTGTTTAAACATCATTTATAATGGTTAAAATAGGGTTATTAATATCATAATGAATCATATTAATGTTTATAACACCATTTATGATATGTTACAACAACATTAAACACATTTATTGGTCATATTTTGTTATTTACATTGTTTCTGGTGTGTTTTTACATGGTTTCCATGATTGGTTCATGATGGATATTCATATAGATTGGAATTGAAACTCTAGAATTGTTATGGAATTGTAGTTACATAATTCTAAAAAAATAAATTACACCATTTATCATTTTTAATTCTTACATGAGTATGAATCATAAGTTAAAACATTATGGATATTTGTTTAGGTCATTTTGGCGATTCTTCGATCGTAATGAACTCATTTTATTTCATAAATTAATCACCTATGTAAAAAATGATTCCAAAAAATTATATAAGTTATAATACATAAATTATAATCTGGTTAAACCAGATTTTTTTTTTCATGAATAGTCTTTATGGTTGTAAAAGAAATTGAAATAGCATTGTCCACGATGTCGGTAAATTGACACATCATGAACTGTGTGTTAATTTTTGAAAAAGTGGGAGTGTAGAAGAAGTATAACGGAGAATATTCTATAAAAATGATATAATCCAGAATAAGTAAGATATTGTATAATTCATTCTTCTAGGATAAGGGGAGATTAATAAATAATAAGAGAATAAAGGAACTCAAAATAAAAGAATAGTTGAGAAATCCATTACGAAAATTCGGCAACCTAATGGATGTGAAACATGGTTGTAGAAAATATTAAAAAGGGGGAATTAGTGAACCATACATAAATGAATCATAATATAGAGTAGATATATAATAAATGGAAATTAGAACATTTTATTTATACCTTAATGTTATACCACATATAAGAGAATTTGAATGGAAAAAGATAGAAGATGAAAATTATCTTACCTTGTAGAGTAACTCCTTTGATTAGAATGTTGGGACCGTGGGAGCTTGAAGATGCCTTTTCCAAAATTCTACAAAGGGAAGAAGACCATATATTTTTGGGGAGGAATTTTTAATGAATGGAATGATGTAATGGGTTGGTATTTATAGAAAAATCAAGTGATTGTTTTATTAATTTCTAGGGGACACCTCATTAGTGGTATTTGAAAAAAAATGGGAGTTCCAATGGTATTTTTCGATGGTATTAGACACTTGGGACACCTCATAACATTTTTATTGTACATAATTTGTCCAGAATTATTACATCATTATCACATAATTAATGATCACATTAAACACATCGAAACTCGAATTGTATTTTTTACTATTCATAAGAAATTCAACTGTTTCAGAAAAATCCCAAAAATACACCATACAAATTTTTCGACCTGTAGAATTAAAAAATACACCCCATTTTTTAAAATAATTTTCTCAATATTATAAATTTAATTTTAATGAAAATAATAATTTATTCAAAAAATATTGTTTTAAATGTATAACTCTTTTTTAACACATTGGAAAATTATTTGATATCATATTATCATATATCCTTATGAAAATAAAATAATAATATGATTTATTATTTATAACAGTCATATTAATATAAATATTACTCTTAATAAGGGTATGTTTCTATTAACCAAAAAACATGTTGGTTCTTTCAAACGTGGAACAACATACTAATCAAAATTGAAGAAGGTCGTTTCTCAAAATTCAATACATTAAAGTGGAAAAAAAATATTTAAAATATCGTTATAAATATATACATAAAACCAAGCTTCTTGAATTTCAATTTATTTTTAGAAAACCATGGGATGTTACCTTATCCCAACCTTCTAGAAATTGCGTCCTCACAATTTTATTTACCTATTAAACAAGTGAGGGTTCTTTTCCCTCCTAAAATTTTCAGACACCCTTGTTGCTTCATCCACCATGTGGTTTCTCCATTGATCTTTTACTTGGTGGATTACATTATTACACAATACCTCTTTCCTTTGATCAAGAATATTAAATAGTTCTTCTTTATAATGAATATTCTCTTCCAGCTGAACTACATCTCGGATCAAGACAAGAGCACAATCTGGAACATACTTTTCAACATAAAAACACAAAAAAGATTGTGTAACTTAGAAAAAATTGGTGGAAGATCTAATCATCCTATAATTGGTATAGATTTCTCTAGATTTCAAAAAGAATGTAGAACCGTGGACATAACATCCCTTCCTTACCAAAATGCATGACACCTTTCCTAGTAGGGATTTTAAGGAAATCAATTTCACTTACCTCCAAAGGGAGGACATTCCTTCTATTATCTACCCAACTTTTCTGCCTGCACTGAGCATTCCATATGGGATGCTGGATCATATCCACATTCACACCCACTTCCTCTACTAATTCTAGTACCATCAACTTCCTTTCTCAGATTTTATCCTAAAAAGATGGATTTCAAAACCGCTTCCCCTACAATGCCTCAAATGGTGCGATCTGTATACTATAATAAAAACTGTTATTATAAGAAAACTCAACTAAAGAAAGATGTGGATCCCAAATTCACTAGTAGTATAATGAAAAATTCTTAAAGCAAATCATTTAAATTATGAATCATTCATTCGAAATATCCATATTATTGAGGATGAAATGCTATACTGAATTTTAATTTTGTGACCAACGACATATGAAGTCAATTCCAAAAATTATAGGTGAACCAGGGATCTTGATCAGATATAATGGAAAGAGGAACTCGATCTAACCTGGAATTTTTTTTGAGGTATAGTCAAGAAAGTTCATCTGAAGACTTTGTATCTCAAATTTAAATAAAATGTGCATCTTTTCTCAGCCGATCAATAATAACCCATATCAAATTTTTAACTTGAGATGTATTATGTAGTCTCACAATAAAGCCCATGGATATATTTTCCCTTTTCCACTCTGGTACTGGAAAAGGATGAACCAACCCTTCTATAACTACCACTATAGTTTAACTTGTTGACATGTCAAACATTTCACAGTAAATTCTGCAATACCTCTTTTCATTCTATCCCCCCAGTAATATTTCTAAAGGTCTCTATACATCATAGTACTTCTAGGATTAACTAAAAATGGAGAACTATAATCTATACGTAACAAATATTTCTTCAACTTGGAATTACAAGGAACACATAACATTTCTCCAAATCATAAAACAAAATCATTACAAAGGTAAAATTATAGTAACATTCCCATTTTAACCAATTATATCTTTTTTCTGTATGTTAAGGTATTCCTTTTGCGCATACATAATTCTATCTGATAACGATTACTCCACTGAAACCATTGAAAAAATCGATGCACTTCCTGCACTAAAAACTTCTAAGACGAAATTCACCAAATCATTAATCAAAAGATCATGTTCTATAGATAACATGGTTAAGGATGAATGATGTTTTCGACTCAAGTAATCTACCACATTGTTTGATTTTCCTAGATAGTAATTGAACGTGTAATAACAATCCATTATCAATGCAATCCATCTTCTCTATCTCAAGTTTATTTCCTTCTGAGTGAATATATACTTCAGTATTTCAGGGTTAGTATATATTTCACATTTGGATCCATATAAATGATACCTAAAAATTTTCAAAAAAAAAATCATCGACTACCAATTTCAAATCATGTGTGGGATTTATTTAACTCATGATTTTTTAGTTGTCTTGAAGTATAAGAAATTACCTGCTCATTCTGAATTAGAACACAACCATGTCCCTTCAATGAAAAAATAATGTTGATGAAATACTCACCATTTCAGAATGGAGAGAACAAAACTGAAGCATTCACCAATATCTTCACTAGTTACTGAAAAAACATCACATTCATATATCCAAAGAAATTTAAAACATTTCTTGTTAACGTAATTTTCATTCTTAATAACCGTGAAAGGATTTAAAAAAAATAGTTAGTAATAACCTGGTAATCAAAGAAAATTATGAATCTCTGTAAAATTTTATGGTCATGGCCATTAATCAAAAACTTTTGTATTGGAAGGATCAACTGTTATTCCATCATTATTAACAATGTGCCCAATAAAATAAATCTATTGTAACCAACAATTACACTTTCTAAATTTTACATAAAGTTTCGTTTATTTTATGTTTTCAAAAACTACCCTTAGATGTTATTCATGCTCTTCTTTACATCTACAATATACCAGAATGTCATTAATAAAAAAACAATAAACTTATCATAGAAATCATTAAATATTCTATTCTTAAGATGTAAGAATATATCTAGTTCATTTGTTAACCCAAAATGAATAACTACAAATTCATAATGACCATATATAGTACAGGTTCCCATCTTTGAGATGTATTCATTTTATAATTTCTACTGATTTTACCCCGACAACATGTCAAACTTTAAATAATATTGTGCTCTCTAAAGCTGATCAAACAAATCATTGATTTGAGGAAAAGGATACATGTTTTTAATAGTAATGTTATTCAAGGATCTATAATCAATTAAATGTTTTATGGAACCATAATTATTTTTAACAAAAAAAATAGGAGAACCCCATGGTGATGTGCCAGGATGAATGAATACATTATCAAGAAATTCCTGCAATAGATTTTTCAATTCATGATGTTAAATTTGACCGATTATATATGTGGGTTTTGAAAATTTCGTATGATTAGGAACTAAGTCAATTTTGAATTCAAATTCACGATCGAGTATCTGAATAGATAACTCATTAGAAAAAACAGTAAGGTATTTATTTATCACCGGCACATCATTAATCCAAAGAGTTCCCTAATTTTCAAAAATGTGATCAAGATAAATTTTATTTCCATCCTTCAATAGTTTCATAGCTTCATGATATTTTATCAATTTTATGGATTAATTTTTGTATAAAAACTAAAACTCATTCTGAAAAAAAAACTTATTTAGCTCTACAATCAATTATAGCATGATAAAAAGAAATCCATCCCATACCCAAGTTATCATCAAATCCTAATAGATAAAAACAACATGGTTTCTAGGTAAACTCTTTCCAAAGGCAAGTATAGGTAGATAATTATGATTTATTTTTGAAACTGTATTTCTTCCGGGTGTTTTTACAAAGAGATATCATTTCATTTCATGAAGTTGAATTCCCAATTTATCAAAAAAATTTCTCAGAAATGAAGGAATGTGTAGACCCAGAATCAATCTAAACAGTTGTGAAACATGTTAAAATAAACAATATACCTGATACCACCACATTTGACATCATATCATTGGCTGAAGTGGTTGAAAATTATTTTACCAAACCTTTGTGATTCAAATATTTCTAATTATCCTCTTGAGTGACTATCTCCAAACAAACATTAGCACAATGACCCAATTCCTTAGAGTTGAAGCATATCACCACCAGCTTCTCTTTAATTTTCATATAATATTTCTTGCACTCAGGAGACATGTGTCTAAATATTCCACATCAGTATCATTTCTCATAATTTACAATGAATTCATTAGGATTCCTTTTACAAGACTTTTCTCAAGAAGGGATATTTCTTTTCTTACCTCTATATTTCATTGAATAATTTTTACCCAATGACTTCCAACCTGGCCTCTTCTTACTCGTGTCATCATGATGCACATACGAGTCTGAAAACACCATCACCACATTTTTAGCACAAAAAATGTAATGTCTCGAACCTCTCTAGTCGATTACATTGTGAAAATGCGGTGTTAGAGGTGTTCTAAGAGGTTAAGGGGACATGGGGTGCGTTTGGTTGGACATTTATGGGAATCTAAAGGGTTAAAGATTTTTCACGGGAGGTGAACGGTTTTTCTAAACCATGCGGCCATACTGTTTGAGGTTGGTGTTAGAGGCAGTGGCTAACACATCGTTAGGCCACACGGTTTGTCTAACCGTGCGGCATAACTGTGCGATGAGTTTTTGACGAGGCAGTAGAGACCGCATGGTTAGCGCACGATTTGTCTTACCATGCGAGAAAACCAAGCGGGCACTTAAATCTGCATCTTAATATTGTGGATCTCAACTATTTTGCCTCCAACATGACCTCTTCAGCTCTTAATCATCCATAACTCGATATTACCCTCCCTTAAAGGTAGAAGAACTCCTCCCAAGCGTTTTGGAGGTGATCCGAAGGCTTCTCATGACGAATCGAAGCCAGTTTCTTGAAGTATGTGATCGTTCTTCTATGTTCTTAGTTTGTTTATTAGATATACATAGATCTACTCCTCCTCTTCTCTTGGTTTCTTTGATATATTCCCATTATGGGTAGATCTAACGGTATGGATGCCGAATGTGATGAGCTTTGTTATTGATCTTTCTAGGAAGAGAGATCTAAGGTCAGATTTCGGAAAATCGTCCTGGGTTTCTTGTGCATTCTTAGACCGTTGTGGTTTTCATCCAAAAACCATTGAGGTAGGGGATTCGTTCCTTCTCTATCTTTTACATGCAACTGTATTGTTAGCATTTTTAATCCCACTGGATGAAAATATAATTGACCTAATAAATATTTTTAACCAGATAAAGAAATTGTATCCATCGTATGTTATTGCCTTTTGTTTTTTCCAGATAGTGTGATATATATGCTTGCTTCGCATATCTGTTCTTCCAAATGGGAATCGGTAAAGAACGTAAACTGAAACTCTTTGATATTTGCTTGGAAAAATATAAAGGTTCATGTGAACAAATATGGTTCTTGTTATAATTTAATGGTATTAAAATTGGCATAGTAAGCATGTATAATTATTATGATAGCTTATTGGTTAGGTTCCCGATTTTGGAACCAAGGGATTATAAATCTGTAAATTCAATATGGTTTAATGATTTGATTGTTTGAAAATTCCATGAAGGGTTATGAGTTACCCTCCTGATTGTTAAAGGGCCAAGAGCCTAATTGATGTGATCGTTTCTTTCCTACTACTTGTGTTGGGATGTGATCCTGGATGGTTGTTGTGATATGTTGGGGAATATAGGCATTTTGGTTGTGGCAGTGGATGACTCCTAGAGTGGCGAGATGCATCGATTTATGTATGTGGGTGTTCGGGAGGACACCGGGTATGATGGAATGGGATGGATGTGATTGTTGGATGTCTGTTGTTTCTTTTGGTTGATTTTCTTCTTTACTTTTCCCCACTACTCAAGGTAGATGGTCTTGCTTACCCTTCTTCCGAAGGAGGCGAAGTCGTGTGGGGTATGCCATGTGCTTTCCGTGTCTAGCTTCCCAAGGGAGGATGGGTCTACGCTCTTTCTATAAGTGAAAAAGAACCTACGAGTAGTAAATCTACTCACCGTGTTGAGCCCCCTTGTGTTTAGTAGCATAAAATGTTTTCTAGAATGCCTTGGAATATGGTAAATAAATTTTGTGATGAATTTATGATTAAATGGTGTTAACCCATGGAATTGGTGTTCCCTTAAACATAATGATGAGGCTATAATTTTAAAGAGACAATGTACTTTAGGTGTGATTCTAATGAAACTTAATGTGGTTTTGTTCATGGTTAATTAATGTTTAAATAATTAATTAACATACAGTGGAATTGATAAAAAGGGAATGAAGTAATCTAATAAAGCTCTTTAAATGGTCGTATGGTTATAGGATACCTAGTCTTAAAAGTGGAAGCCCAAAGTCTGAGAGATGTTAGTTGTAGTTGTGTCTAATACTATGTTGTTCCCATAGTGTGGTGTTATGTTATAGTATATTTTTTACTTTTTGTGTTTCTATATGCTACTCCACCCTATCAGTAAGGAAAACTGACACCCCCAGGATTCTGATCCACGGGGGTGTTTTCCCTAACATTCCGGTGCGAGGATAAATGGATGACTACCCCCTTTGGCCCTACTCTCTTCTCTTGGTATAAACTTTTTCCATTAAGAACAATGGTTAGTCTCCCCTATATATGTGTGTAGAGGGCTGCAATGGCTTATGGTTACTCACACACATATATTCTGGATATAGTATCCTATGGACTACTATAGGTGTAACATGTATAGGTTCTGATGGCTTGAGGATCATTACTCATTGTATGGGCTATGATGGATTGAGGTATAATACCTGATGTACGATACACGTTATGCAAGCTGTGGTGGCTCCTGTAAACTACCTAGTTACTTTTGGTTGTGAGGATGGTGTGGTGATTTTCCTAGGTTTCTATGACAAAGCCTTTGTGGTGCATGAGGTTTAGATTGTGGTGCTTCGCCCAGGTGTCTACGGGAAAGCCTTTTTGGAGAGAGATGCTTAGGACGTGTGACCTTGGGTAAAAGTAGCAAACCAGTGGGGATGTAGTAGCGGGGTACCCTTGATATTCATTATTATATGCTAAATTCTTTTATATGTTACTTGGTGAGAGTATCCATGGTGAGTTTGGGAACTTAGTATACCTATTTAGGCGACGAATTAGTTTCACATGTTGATCAATTTGCTTTAGCATGCATTCTTTTCTTTTTAAAGAGAGGATTCAGGGATGATCCTACTGATTATACTGTTATACTCACCTTATGTATGTATATAAACTGTTTTTAAGTCATTTAGAGCAGGTTGGAGATCATGCCGGTTTCTACTAGCTTGGGTTTTCAAGAGATGTTTGGGCTTGTGGTTGCAGCAGTTTATACATTCATTTGGGTACTTGTAGTTTTTCAATTTGTGTTGTAGTTCTTTTTCATGACATTCCATTTGTGCACTTGGGTTTCTTTTATATTTCCATTTCTGAGTTGGAGTTAATTGGTTTCTATCTTATCTCTCTCTTCTGCATGTGTTCTCTTAGAGGGTAATGCATCCCATTTGTGTGTTAATATACCCTTGGTGCTAGTCACCAACCCTGGGCCTACTGGAGGTGGGACCCGGGGGTCATTATATCCCTTCTCACATTGCCAGCCCTGGAGGGGTACACTTTGTTGGGAGGGGGTCGTGACAGAGTGGTATCAGAGGTCTGGTTGAGGGATAGGATGGAGCTTGGAGTTAGGCACATGTGAGGTTGCATGGGTTCGTAGGGAAACAATGTTATTCATGTTTATCAAGTGAGGTAATCACTGGAGACCTACTGAGACATAGGCATTTAGTGCCCCCTATGATCTGATGTACAAACCTTTAAGATTACAATGTCTACTAAACAAGGTGACACTAGTTGCAGGGTAGATACCTAGGAATGGATCATGCAACATTCTTCTTTGTTTCTATGTTTGAATGGGTAGACCATGGCATAGGTTAACCAAAAATGAATAAAATAAAAAAATTAATAAATTAATGTTGAGTCATCCATATTCTAGGATTAGGAGCTCTAATAGTTGTTATTTTACAAGTATGGCTACAGGTTTTCATCCTCGTCATGTTTGCACAAAAAATGTCCAGAAGGCTATTCCAGAAGGTCGCCGTAGGGTAGAGGTTGACGACGAAGGCACTTGGTGGAAGACACTCCAAGAGTTTCAGCGCCAGTGTCAGTAGAAGTATGAGGGCTCCGTTTCAGATGCAGTCACGACCGAATGGTTGGAGGAGGTCGAGATAGGCTTCAGTTCGATCCATGCTCAGAAGGAGCACCGGGTGTCTATAGCTGTGATGATACTGCGTGGAGCAGCGAGACAGTGGTGGTTCTTGTTCCTTGGGGGTTGTGAAGAGTCATCAATCTCATGGTAGGAGACCCGAGAAATGTTTAGAGACGAGTTCCTTTCATCGACTGCAAAGGCGTCCAGTCGCCAGAAGCTTCTTACCCTTCAACAGTGGATCTCTACAGTTCTAGAGTTTGGAATCCATTTAGGAACCTTTTACGATATGCTTCAAACCTGTTACCAGATGAGGTGGATATGGAGGGGAATTTCGAGGAGGCTTTGCATACAGTGATCTAGCGCCAGGTCACCCCATTTATGCTGAAGAAATATCTTGAGGTGTTGGCAAGGGCAGAGGTTTTCGAGACGACTTTGGCCTGGATCGGATCATCACGAGAGGTGGATCATCATGATCCCTCGTGAAACAAGGCTATGGTCTGGGGATCCTAGTTATCAGGGCATAAGAGTTTCCATTCAGATGGGGGTAGGTCCCAGCCCTTCACAACTCGTTTCTCGAGATGCAGCAATTCTCAGGCCTATGCCAAGGGATCATGCAATTGTTTTTCTTATGGTGGTCATGGCCATCATCAGCGGGAGTGCCCGACCTTTCAGAGTGTTCATCATGCACCAGGAGCTATGCTCTAGGTCCCTCCGTTGAGGCAGTTCTATCCAAGACAGCATCAGCCAGTTGAACCAACTTTAGATCAGTAGAGGTTAGATGGGGCAGGCAGCAGACAGCCCCATGATGCTCCCCGTCCTCAGAGAGCAGAGCGCGTCTATGGTGGTGGTCGTCATCAGGGTCCGAGAGGCCGTGGAGGAGGTTTGGTCACCTTCATGCTCTAGCGTTTCCATCACCAGATGAGCTAGATGTCGTTTGAGGTACGCTTTTCTTGTTTTCTACCTTGGTGTATGCCTTGATTGATTGCGGAGTGACACACTCATTCATATCACCAACCCCTGTCCATGCTTTTGGACTTGAGATAGAGAGGCTTCTAGTTCCTTTGGTGTTGACTATGCCAGTTGTAGGATGAGCTGACTTGATTGAAGTATGTAGAGACTGTGAGCTAGTGTTGGGGAAACATCGCTCTTGGGGATATTTTCTATGGTTACGAATACAACCATATGATGTCATCCTTCGCATGAATTGGTTGTATTCGGTGAAAGCTATCATGGATTGCTTCAGGAAGAGGTTAGTTTTCTTTGGTTCAGATGGAGAACTAGTGGTGTTTGTTGGTGAGTGAGATCCTCAGATTGGTCATAGAAACGTTCCATCCATATCATCAATGATGGAAGAGATGATGTTGAGTTCTTCATAGGTTCAGCAGTTGGCGTTTCCTCTGGTCGTAGAGGAGTACCCTGATGTCTTTCCAGAAGAGGTTGTGGCATTACCCCCTCAACGAGAGATTGAGTATGGGATCAAGCTACAGCCAGGAGCATCTCCTATTTATATGTCTCCATATATAATGACCCCTTCTGAGTTACAGGAACTACATATACAGCTTGATGTTCTATTACAGTGCGGTTCTGTTCTGCCATGTGTGTCACCATGGGGTGCACCAGGTTTTTTCGCGAAGAAGGCCGACGACAGTTTGCGGTTGTGTGTCAATTATCATCGCATAAATAAAGTGTCAATAAAGAATTTATATCCTCTTTCATGGATTGATGACTCATTAGATCAACTAAAGGGTGCAAGTTGGTTCTCAAAGATCGACTTGTAGTCAGGATATCATCAGATTCGTGTGAATGATGATCATATTTCGAATACTGCTTTTTGTTGTCTTCATGGGAATTATGAGTTCATTGTAATGTTGTTTGGCCTGAAGAATGTTCCAGCTATGTTAATGGGATTGATGAAAGATGTTTTCTGTGAGTTCCTGGACATGTTCGTGGTAGTTTTCATCGACAACTTCCTTGTATACTCCAAATCTGAAGAGGAGTATGCACTACATCTACAAGCCATTTTGGGAGTTCATCATCAACATCAGCTATTTGAGAAGTTGTCGAAGTGTGAGTTTTGGAATTGAGAAGTCTGTTTCTTGGGGCATGTTGTTTCCCAACAAGGAGTTTCTGTGGATCCATCGAAGATAGAAGCAATCGTGTCTTTGGAATCCCCCAAGACAGTTTCAGAGGTGTGAAGATTCCTTGGTCTCGCAAGCTACTACAGGAGGTTCATAGATAATTTCTCATGATTTGAAACTCCTCTAATATCTTTGACCAGGAAAGATCAGGCATTCATATGGACTGATCAGTTTCAAGAAGCTTTCGAGTATCTAAAGGAGAATATAGTAAGTTATCTAGTTCTTTGTCTTCCAGCTGAGGGAGTCTAGTTTGATGTTTTCTGCGATGCTTCACATCAGGGGTTAGGTTATGTTCTTATGCAGCAGAGGTCAGTTGTTTCTTATGGGTCTCGGCAGTTACATCCCCATGAACACAAATACGCCACCCATGATCTTGAGTTGGCAGCCGTGGTGTTTTCTCTGAAGTTGTGGTGACATTACCTCATCGGTGACCGCTTTATGGATTTCACAGATATTAAGAGTTTGAGGTATGTATTCTCCCAGCATGACTTGAACATATAACAGAATCGGCGGATGGATTTCTTATAGTAATAAAACATTGAAATATTTTATACACCTGGAAAAGAGAATGTTGTATCTGATGCGTTGAGCCGAAAGTCATGTAGTGATACTGTGCAGGAATCCGTAGATTCATGGAGAGTAATGGAAGAACTGTCAGCATTGCATATTGATATGGGAGAAGTCGGGAGTAGATGTTTCCTTTTTCAGATGATTTTATATTCATCCCTGAAGCAGATGTTAGAAGAATTCCAGTTGGGGGATCTATAGGTGGATGTCTGGAGAGACCAAGTTGTTTGTTCTGAGGCCCTTGATGGTTGGTATGAGGATGAACAACACAGATTGTTGCATCACGGGAGGATTTTTGTTCCTTTGATGATGCATGATACGCTCCTCAGAGTGTTCCATATTTCACCTTTATCAGTACATCATGGCATGAAAAATTTGTACCTATCCTTGAGGAGTCAGTTTTGGTGGCCTGGGCTGAAGCGTGCGGTTCCAAAGTTTGTGTCTCGATGTTTAGTCTTCCAGAAGGTGAAGGCTGAACACCGTATTCCAAGTGGTCTTCTTCAGCCATTATGGATTCCTCATTGGATGAGGGAGGACATCTCAATGGACTTCATTATTGGTTTACCTTGATCTCTAGGATGACATGATGCAATTTGGGTTTTAGTGGATAGTTTAACGAAATCGGCACACTTTATAGTAATCAAGGAGTCAAGCTTAGTGGAAGTTTTTTTGAGGCAGTTTCTAGAGGAGGTGGTGAGACTTCATGAAGTCCCTAGGGAAATAATTTTTTATAAAGAACCACTTTTTACCTCAAGTGTGTGGAGGGGTATCCCACAAGATTTTGGTTCTCACCAATTCCTTAGCACTACTTTTCACCCTCAAACAGATGGGCAGACAGAGAAAACCATCCAAAATCTTGAAAATATGTTACGCTCTAGTGTTCTGGATTTTGGATGCTCAGGGATAAGGAACTTAACCTTGGTGGGGTTTTCTTACAATAATAATTTTCACTCCACCATCGGCATGGCGCCGTTTGATTCCCTGTATGGCCGGACTTTCCATTCTCCATTGTGCTGGACTGGGGTAGGAGAGTCATCAATTCTTGGACTAGAACTACTACAGAATACAACGGAGATGGTTCAGGTGATTCTTGAGTGGATGAAGACAGTTCATGATAATCAGAAAGCATATTTAGATCAAATAATGAGACCCTTAGAGTTTAATGTTTGGAATCATGTGTTGCTATAGGTGACTCCCCGTAGTGGGCAGTGAATTTTTGGATGTGGAAGTAAGATTTCTCCCTGGTTTGTTGGGCCTTTCTAGGTGTTAGCTAGTGTTGGATCTGTTTCATATCGAGTATCACATTCCCCTTAGATGAGTCAGATACATGATGTTTTCCATGTATCACAGCTCCGTCGTTATCTTCATGACGACTCTCACATCATCTAATGGGGAGAGATTGATGTTGATGATGATGCAACCTTTGTGGAGTGACCTATGGAGAACCATGATAGTAAGGAGTAGGTTTTGAGTGGGAATTCTATTCATGAAGTTTGTGTCTTGTGGTGACATAGTGTCTTGGAGGAGAGTACCTGGGAAAGCGAGTCACAAATACGTGCTCAGTACCAATATTTGTTTGATGTTTAACTATTTTCATGTATTGTTGTAACTAATGTGGTTATGAAACAGTCATGTTTATGAGATGGCTTCCTTTGTTGATTTTGTGGCTTTCTCTCTTTAGAGAGGTATCTTGAGGGGTGGTTGTTCAGACCCTGTTTTGTTTCAACTTTAGGTTGGTTTTGTATTCTCGAGGATGAGAATGATTTGAGAGGTATCTAATGTAATGGGCCATACCTCTCTAGTCTATGACATTTTGAAAATACGGTGTTAGAGGTGTTCTAGGAGGATAAGGTGACTTGGGGTGTGTTTGGGTGGACATTTAAGGGAAACTAAAGGGCTATAGATTTCGCACGGGAGGTGCACAGTTTGTCTAAACCGTGTAGCCAAACCATGTGAGGTTAGTGTTGGAGGTAGTGGCTAACGCACGGTTAGTGCACAGTTTTTCTAACAGTGCGAGGAGTGTTTGAAGAGGTAGTAGAGACTGCATAGTTAGCGCACAGTTTGTCTAACCGTGCGAGAAACCCATGCGGGCACTTAAATCTAGATTCTAAAATTTAGGATATCAACTATTTTGCCTCTAAATTTCTTGTTTAGGCTCATAATCGGCCATAACTCGAGATTACCATACCTTTATGGTAGAAGAACCTCTCCCAGGGATTTTGGAGGTGATCCGAAGGCTTATCTTGATGAATTGAAGCTAGTTTCTTGAGGTATGTGATCTTTCTTCTTTGTTATTTTTTGGTTTCCTAGATCTATTTAGATCTAATCCTCCTCTTCTCTTGGTTTCTTAGATATATGCCCGTTATGGGTAGATCTAAGGGTATGGGTGCCGAATGTGATGATATTTGGTCTTGATATTTCTAGGAGGAGAGATCTAAGGTGGGGTTTTAGATAATTCTAGGAGGAGAGATCTAAGGTGGGGTTTTGGATAATTGACCCAGGTTTCATGAGCATTCTTCGACCGTTGTGGTTTTCATCCAAAAACCATTGAGTTAGAGGATTAGTTGCTTCTCTTTCATTTATGTGAAACTGTATTGTTAGCATTTTTAATCTTGCAGGATGACAATGGAACTGAACTAATAAATATTTTGAATTGGACAATAAAATTGTATCGATCGTATGTTATTGCCTCTTGATTTAATAGATAGTGCGATATTTATGCTTGCATTGTTTAGTTGTTGTTCTTGATGGGAATCGGTAAAGAATGTAAATTGGGACTAATTGATATTTGTCTGGCTAAAGATAAAGAGGCCTATGAATGAATCTGGTTCTTGTTGTAAATTGATTTTAATCAAAATGTCATAGTAAGAATGTATAATTATTGTGATAGCTTACTGGTTAGGTTCTCGATTTTGGAACCAATGGATAATAAATCTGTTAAATCAAGATGGTTTAATGATTTGAATGTTTGATAATTCCTTGAAGGGTTATGTGTAACCCTCTTGATTGTTAAAGGGACAAGAGCCCAATTGATGTGATGTTTTCTTTCCTTCTTCTTGTGTTGTGATGTGATCCTGGATGGTTGCTGTGATATTGGGGGCATAGAGGCCTTTTGGTTATACTAGTGTATGACGCCTAGAGTGGCGAGATGCATCGGTTTATGCATGTGGGTATCGTGGAGGACACCAGGGAAGTTGGAATAGGATGGATGTGATTGTTGGATGCTTGCTGTTTCTTTTGGTTGATTGCCTACTTTACTTTTCCCCACTGCTAAAGGCAGTTGTTCTTGCTTACCCTTCTTCCGAAAGAGTCGAATACGCGTGGGGTATGCCACGTGCTTTCCATTTCTAGATTCTCAAGGGAGGATGGGTATACGCTCTTGCTATAGGAGATAAAGACCCGATGTGTAGTACATCATCTCACCATGTTGAGACCCCTTGTGTTTTGTAGCATAGAATGTTTTCTAGAATGCCTTGAAATATGGGAACGAAATTTTGTGATGAATGTTTGATTAAATGGTGTTAACCCATGGGGTTGGTGATCACTGAAACATAATGATGAGGCTATAATTTTAAAGGGACAATGGACTTTGTGTGTGATGATATTGAAACTTAATGTGGTTTTTTTCATGATTAATTAATGTTTACATAATTATTTAACATACAGTGGAATTAATAAAAACGGAACGAAGTAATCTAATAATTCTATTTAAATGGATGTATGCTTATAGGATACGTAGTCTTACATGTGGAAGACCGGAGTCCGAAAGACGTTAGCTGTAGTTGTGTCTAAGACTAGGTAGTGCCCATAGTGTGGTTGTGAGTTATAGTATACTTTGTAGATTTTGTGTTTCAATACACTAATCCACCCAATCAGTATGTTCAACTGACACCCCTAGGATTCTGATCCATGGGGGGTGTTTTCCCCAACATTCTGGTGGGAGGATGAATGGTTGACTACTCCCTTTGGCCCCACTCTCTTCTCTTGATAGATACTTGTGACATTAGGCACATCAGTTAGTTTCCCCCATATATGTATGCAGAGGGATGTAATGGCTTGTGGTTATTCACACACATATATTCTGGATATAGTATCTTATGGACTACTATAGGTGTAATGTGTATAGGCTGTGATGGATTGAGGATCCTTACTCACTGTATGGGCTGTAATGGCTTGAGGTATAATACCCGATGTATGATACACGTTATGCGAGCTGTGATGGATCCTGGAAACAACCTGGTTACTTTTGGATGTGGGGATGGTGGGGTGGTTCGCCCAGGTATCTGTGGGAAGGAATTTGTGGTGCACGAGGTGCAGAATGTGCTGCTTCACCCAGGTGTCTGTGGGAAAGCCTTTTTTGATATAGATACTTAGGACGTGTGAAATTGGGGAAAAGAGGCAAACAAGTGTAGAATTAGTAGTGGGGTACCCTTGATATTCTTTATTATATTATATATTCTTTAATGTGTTAATTGGTGAGATTAGACATGGGGAGGTTAGGAACTTAGTATTCCTGTTTAGGCAACGAGTTAGTTTCACTTGTTGTTCAATATGCTTTTGCCTGATTTCTTTACATTTTCACAAGAGGTTTAGGGGAGGATCCTAATGAGTATACTGTTATACTCACCCTACGTATATATATATATACTTTTTTTCAGGTCACATGGAATAGGTTAGAGATCAATCCGGTTTCTACTATCTTGGGATTACAAGAGATGTTTGGGCTTGTGTTTGTAGCTATTTTTACCTTCTTTTGGGTACTTGCAGTTTTTTCCTTTTGTGTTGTAGTACTTTTTCATGACATTCCATTTGTGCACATGGGTTTCTTTTATATTTTTATCTATGAGTTGGAGTTGATTGGTATCTATCTTATCTCTCTCTTTTTCATGTTTTCTCTTACAGTGTAATGCCTCCCATTTGTGTGTTACTATACCCTCGGTGCTAGTCACCAACCCAGAGTTTACTGGAGGCGGGACTCGGGGGTCTTTATATCCCTTCTCATATTGCCGGCCCAAGAGGGGTATACATTATGGGGAGGGGGTTGTGACAACCAACATGTTATTCATAGATTTTAAACTTTTTTGAATCCAAGGATCTTCACAAAAATGGTTTCAAATAAGAGTAAAATATATTAATTTTATAATCAATATCCTGAGTAAAATATGGTACGTACCTAGAAATTCTTCTAAAATTGGCTTCCTATCATGACATAAATCATCATCTTTCTACTTATATTCCGGGAATTTATTCTCCATTCAGAGTCTAATAGTTTATTGAAAATATTTTTCCAGAAAAAGACTCTTAAATCATCTCATTACAAACACTCAAGATCATCTCATTCTCTCGTATTCATAACTAGAGACCACCATTGACCAGCTTCACTTTCAAAATGATAAATGTATAGTATTGAATTTTGATGTTCCGAACATCTGATGACGTCAAATATCTTTTCTAGATCTTTGATCCATCCTTCATCTATCACTGGTTCTGTGGTTCCACTGAATGCTAGAGGAAGTTTCCTTATAAAATGCTCCAAAAAATACTTGTTTATTTATTGTAGATCATATTCATTTCTATCATAGATATCAACCCCATTTATTTCTCATGTAAAATTATCCATTATTGTCACAAACTAATCGGTTCAGATTCCCTCTATTTTTGGTTGCGGATTCTTACAGGCATCAGCATCTTGGTGACTTCCAACTTCTGCTTCCCGATTTCTTTGCCAAAAAACCATTATGAATAAACCTAACATAGAGTAAGCAACTATGTAATTCTTAAATTCTATAACATTTAAAATTACCATAGATTAAAAATCATTTATGTTATTCTTTTAACAACATCCAAACCCCTAAATTTATCTAAACTATCCTCTTATACCAACTATAAGGACCCGACATTAAAACGTTATATAATCCTAAATTTTACACAAGAACATACATTATTAATAAAATTTGATATATTTGGGTTTATAATTTTAAAGAATTTTGATATCTTACATACATAAAATAATACATTAATACAAAGAGGATACTACAAAAAATGGTTTCCATTTATTCAAAATATAAAACATTAAAACTTAAAACCTGATTTCATTAACAATAATCCATATCAAACACCATGATTCCCTTCTTTTTGTTACCCATCCTTATATCATATGAAAAACATTTAAAAAAATGGAATGAATATAAAACTTTGTAATAGATATAAAAAACGTAATCAATAGTCAAGTGATAACATAAAAAAAATAAAATACATAATCATAAAAACTCATATACATGGAAATATCATGTTTTTCCTTTGGAAATATTTACCATATAACTATTACTATCACCCTTACACATGGAATAACTATTTGGTAAAATTCCACCTCCGGAGTACCCAATGCATTGGAGAGCAATAATGGGTCTCACCCGTCATATCTTGAGTTATAATGGGCACAACCGAACATATCTTGAGCTATAATAGGATCAACCCAACATAAATAATGTTTGAGCCACATATCATAGAAATAAAGTATATTGTAATAATTATAAGTCACTCATTACATATATATATATATATATAATATTTCTTTTGAAATTTATTAAAGAGAGTTTTAAAAGGATTTTGAAAGAAAATACCCTTGAAATATAAATTTAGTGAGAATTAATAGAATGAAATGTATATGTATATACAATATAAATTCACAAAGATCATTATAATGTAATCAAGAATTAATCACACCAATAATATTAATACCTCACAATAAATAAAGAAGAAGGTTAATCCAAATAATGGAAATTAGGATAACAATTCCCTTACCTTATGTTATTCATACATGAAATGTGTTTAAAACTCCATTATATTAGTTAAAGTAGTGTTATTAATATCTTAATGAAAAATAATAATGTTTATAACACCTAATATGATCATTTTACAGCATCATTCGACACAATTATTGGTAATATTTTGTTATATACATTGTTTTGGGTGTGTTCTTTAAATGGTTTCCATGATCAGTTAATGATGTATATTATTGTCGATTGGTAGTGAAACTCCAGAATTTAAATTGAATGATATTTAAATATTTCTATAACCATAAATTAAACCATTTATTGTTTTTAATTCTTACATTAGTATGATTCATAAGTTTAGATATTACTAATAATTTCGTAGGTCATTTGGATTATTCTTTGATCGTAATGTACTCATTTTGTTTTATAAATTATTCACATGTGTAAAATATGATTCCATAACATTTTTTAAGATATAAAACATAAATTATAGTCTTTTTAAACCACAAAAATGGTTTCATGAATAGTATTTAAGGATATAAAATAAAAGGTAATCACATTGTCCCTTGTGTCGGTAAATTGAGACATCAAAGATGATGTTTTTATTTCTTGAATAAATGGGAGTGGAGAAAAAGTATAGTGGTGAATCATCAATAAAAAATGATGAAATACAGAATTTGTAAGATAATTTCTCATTCATTACTCTATAGTAAGGGTATGTTATTAATTAATAAGAAATTAAAGGAACAAGAAATAAAAGAATAGTTGAGAAATCCCTTAAGAATATTCAGATGCCTAACAGTTATGCAACATGGTTTTAAAAAACATTAAAAAGAGGATGGATAGGGGTCACCCATACATAAATTAATCATAATATTGTATATATATATATATATAATAATCATAAATATGAACACATTATTTATTGATGAATGTAATACCACATAAAATTGAACTTAAATGGAAAAAAGTATGATTTTCAGAATTCTCTTACCTTATAGAGTAACTCCTAAACATTATGTTTGAGACCTTGTGGGTTGAGGAAAAATTGGGGGGACTACTAGGTTTTTGAGAGGATTAGATCATGGTTGATGTGGAATGTAGAATTAATGGAATGAAGGAATGGGTTGGTATTTATAGGAAACACGAGGGGATATTTTATTAATTTCCAAGATACATCTCATTAGTGGTATTTCAAAAACCGTGGGATGTACCATGGTATTGGACACTTGGGACACCAAATAAAATTTTTTAGTATACAAAAGTCGACTATAATTGTTACATCTTTATTGCATCATTAATTATGTCATTAAACACACCGAAACTCATGCTTAATTTTTACTATTCACTGAACATTCAGCTATTTCTGAAAAATTCTGAAAATTTACCCTAACCAATTTTCGACATATAGATATCAAAAATGAAATCAATTTTTTGAAAATAATTTTCTAAATATTATTAGCATAATTTTTATATAAAATTATAATTTATTCACATATTAATGTATTAAATCTATAACTCTTTTTTCAAACATCATGAAAAGTTATTCGACATACCATTATCTTATATCTTTAAGTAACAAAAATATTAATATGATTTACTGTAAATAAGGGTCATATTGTTTTTTATATTACGATTAATAAGGGTATTTTTCTATTCAATAAATAAACTAGTTTGTTCTTTTAGACAATAAATAACATACTGATCACAAATGTAGATGACCGCTTCTTGAAATTCAAAACATAGAAGTGTAAAAAATATTTTTAATGTCTAGTTATAAATATATATGTAAAACAATGTTCCGTTCCTTTCAATTTAATTTTTGAAATATTTCTGATCTTAGTTGTTTCCCCCTGAGTTTGTATAAATAGTTTGAATATATATTATTGTTATTATTAATGTTTTCTTTCATAGAATCATGATTAAAACAAATAAACAATGTAAATATGGTATGATATGGATGATATTGAATGAAATTTTCATTAAATAAGTCACTTATTCATTGGAATTTTTTAACACGATAAAGTGATTCTTTGATATATTTTATTGGATGAATATTGATGATATAAGATTATTTTTCATCTATCTATTTTGTTGAAACTAAAAAATAATGAAATTATAAAATAAATATTTTAAAATAGGAGGATATATTTTAGAATTAATGAAAATGGTCTACCATATGTCAAAATTTTATATTATATTATTTTAATCATTAATTAAATATTTATTAAATTTTAATTGATATTAATTTCAATTAAAAATATTATTATATCTCATTCTCATATTTTGAAGGATAGATCCCATGCATTGAATTTCATGAAACCAAGTTAAACTATAATATTTCTTTTGGGTTAGGTTTTTTTACATGTTGTGGAAATGGATTGATGTGATTAATTATAAGATAGTTTGGACATATATAAATGTGTTTGGGACGATAATATGATGGATGGACCAATTTGCTAATCTTCATTTGTTGTATTCTTCTTATTTCCTACTAACTAAGTTAGTTTTTAGTAAAATTTTATTCTATCATTATAAGTACATATATTTATTTATATGTATTGATAAGTCATAAAATACATTGAATAAAATAGAATAAATGAATTAAAAAGGATATAATGGGATTGTTTTTGATTATGATAAAGATATATAAATGGAAACCATGGAATTATTGGGATAAATTAACTAAGAGTATGATCTTAAATCTATAATTTGAAATATTAATATGAAATCACTATGTCTTGATCATTAATATATTAAATGATTATAAATTTTGGAATACTATAATTTAAATTATTAGTGATAAATTTTGATTTTTATTCTTATATTATAGATGAGTTTAACTTTATAGTCTTTAGCAATGGTGTTCATTTTGTAACGAGGGATGGTTGCTACTATTTTGGTTTAGGGTGGGATAGTTTCCCATAGATTGATTTTTTCTAAAATTATAACTATGTTCTATTATTTCATATGTCTATCCCCTGGTCATTGTAGGAGTGTGATATTAATAATATGTTCCCTTAGGTTATGACTAAACATAAAAAATAAAGGTTGTCAAAGATATGGTTGACTAATTAATACCCCAACTTTGTTCTTTTATCAAGATGTAGAATTATATGTAAACATGTCTAAGGAGTAATGGATTATGGTATATGGTATTTCCTCATTTAGACAATAATAGACATCAAATATGTTATATATGTATATGAAATTAGTGGAGTCATTATGTTATAAAATATTATTGTATCCATGATTTAAATGATTAATGTTATTTTATATATATTTGTGTAATGGATTTAAAATATTAATTTATAGTGGGTATTTACCTGAGTTGTGATGAATCACAATCTAACCATGTGATTATGAGAATTTGACAAGGATGTTTTGGTGAAATATTTTTATATATGTGTTGTATGACTTGTGATAAAAATATACATGTCATGTGTTTGAAAACCAATTCAACCTAACATTAAATTATTAAATGGTAGTTAAATGTATTCACATATGTAAAATATCCCTTATGGAAGGGATGGTTGCATAATGAGAGAAGATGTTGGTGTTTGTAGAGAATATTTTTGTGGGAAAGATGTATAAAGGACATTTATATCTACATATTTTTTTATTATCACATTACCTATTTTTATATTACATAGTGAGTGATCCATGGTGTAGTTAACAATATTTTACATCAGATTTAGGAAATAAATTAACCTACTATATTTATTCATTAGATATTCTATATAATTCAATAAAAATTTAATGAATGGTTTTAGGGTGAATCATATGAAGTATAACTGTACACCCAAACCTATATATATTTTCAGTACTGTGGTATATGAGAAAAATTGAGAATATGATTGTCATCCCATGGAGGTTATTCCAAAGCTGTTGATGTTTATGGTCTCTTCAAAGCCAATTTTTTTTATATTAATTTGTTTCATTATTTTATGGAATTTCACGTATTTTGATTTTTTTGTTATAAAATAGATAATAATTTTATAATGTATATTCATTCCCTAGGGTATATATATTTTTAGGGTATTTAATTTTATATTTTTGTGCATTATACACTTAATTCTAGTAAATCCCCAATATCCTGTTGGAAGTATTATTAAGATATAACTCATTTCTATATGGTCGACATAAATGGATTCTATGTGGGGGTGGTTCTATACATGGTATAATGTACTTGGTATGTTGTGAGAAAGATTGAAGTTTGGGTACCCTAGTGGTTCTATCATGTACCAAATAGATAAATTTATGATACTTTGTACCATCATCAAAAATTTCTTTTAGAATAAGGTTAATTTTTATTTTCTTTTAATATTGTTAACCCATAATGGTATCCTTTGACCAACATTATATCATTCCAACCATGATCCACTCATTGATGGTCTCCTTTTTCCTTCATTTCCTCATTTTTACACACAATTCATTAAAGATTCTATGTGATTTAACATTCTAAATAAACTGTAAATAAATCATTCCATTTTCTATATCCCTATAGTATTAAATTTTTTTAAAAATAATTATACAATAATTTGTGTACTAGGATGGAATTAAACTAAATCATTATGGATTCCCCATATATAATCTAATATAATCCTAAATGGATAATTTCATCTCTATCAAATTTGATTGAAAATGATATATATGTGATTTATTCTAATTATTTCATACTATTGAGATGAAACAAGAATATTTTATGTTTTAACTGGTTATTTGAAATTATATTACTTTGGATTTACTTATCATGTTATATATCGATTGTTTAATTGAGTTTTTGTATTTTTTAACAGTTCAAATTGATTTATTGGTGTTATTTGTTATTTATTATTGTTTAATGGATTTTCTGATATGTTTGAAAATAATTTTATTATAATTATTTTCAATTTTTATAATAG
Organism: Viscum album; assembly: GCA_963277665.1. Lineage (NCBI taxonomy): Eukaryota > Viridiplantae > Streptophyta > Magnoliopsida > Santalales > Viscaceae > Viscum > Viscum album. Next base: position 113,521,001 of record OY728151.1, read on the forward strand.
TTTGTCTCAACATTTCATGTATTTTTTTAATCTACATTTGGGATAATCCTTATATTTGTTTTATAAATAAAACATAATGTTAAAAAAATAGTATTTCAAATTTATTAATTGATCATTTTTAATTATATTTTGATATTACATGTAATTTTATTAATGATTATATGAAATAAAGTCATGGTTCAGATGTATTCATAATTTCATTAAAAACTATTTTTTATGCCCTTTAATAAAGTTCATATTTTTTAAATCCTTTTCTATTTAATTTTAGGTTTGTTTTTTGTAAAAAAAATTAAACATAATTCATATAAATTTTCTACTGGATTGTGTATATATCCATACGTGTCATATATGTATGATTAAACTTTATATATAAATGTTTATTAATGTTAATACTTTTATAATATATGTAAAACTAGGAATCTTACGTAGTGTTAATTTTTCATTTTTCATTGAATTGGTTCTAAATGATACTTAATTCAAATGGTTTCCATGTTTTCTTGAGTCAATGATTATATATCTTTTAGATGAGTCCATGTACTGAGTTGTGTGACTTTGTTTCATATAGAATTATCTTTTATGATAATTCTATATTTTCATAGGTATTTTATTCTTTCCAATTTAACCTTATGAAAATAAAATTTAATTTTCCAAACATGTACTCAATTAAGAGTCTCATATAGTGGTGCTATAATCACTGGATAGTTCTAGATGGAAAGGAATCTTATGATTCAAACAAGTTTTAGAATTCAAAACTGTGTTATTACTCAAAAAAATCACAATGTTTAGAAACTATAAAATATATCCTTTCACAAATTTTAAATGCTAATTTGGTTTATATCAGGCAACTAAATATTTATTTGATTATGTTGAAATTATTCTTCACAAAAAGATTTCGTTTATAACGATTTAATAAAATAATATATTTCATTTAAAAGTAAATAAAATTATTTTTATATGGAATATGTTGTGGTGTAAAAACTTATTTTATATTGAATTCTATTATATTAATGAGTTATTTCTCAAAAGTTTGATATTTGTATGAAAATTGTTTCATTGAATCAAAATCAACACTAACCTTGCCTAGTTGTTGATAATTAATTTCATATTTCATTTTTTGTCTTATCATTATTAATACTTGTGTGATTTTATGAATATCATTATACTTTATGTGAATTTCAATTATAATTCCTTCATTTAGTAACCACTCCTTTAGTTATTTCAGTATTCATTAGATTTTTTTATTGACAATTTTTTCATATTGGCGTTATTTTATGATATACTATATTGGTTTATTCATTTTAATTAAAAATTATTGAAATTATTCTGAGTTATTTTAAAGAATGGAAAGATATCAATCTCTATATTCTACATAAATTTATTGAGGGTGGTGTTGTTTTCTATTTCATATATTTTTTTTAATACATCAAGTACTGTTAAATTTCACATGGAAATTATATATATATATTAAGGTTATAATGGGATCATTTTTGTGTTAAAAACCATAATAAAGTCAATATGTTGTTGATAATGATGAATAGTTAGGTATCACAATTTAATAAATATAGTATACTCCATCCTCCATCCAATTATATGGGCTAGTAGTTCCCTAACTATTTTATACACCTTCCCCTTCCAATGGGATGGATCATGTAACTTTAATTGATTGTGTTTTATTAATTGGGATGTGAATCATGATTTACCTACCTATTTTCTTGTTTATCCCAAGAATTTAAATTAATTATGGTATTAATTATGTGTTCCCATTTTGTATACAAAATTATTGTATATTATTGATATTGAAATATGGATTCCCTTACTATTTTATTTTTATATGTTGGGGGATAAAAATTTGATAGTCTATTTTACTATATTTATATAAATGAGAATAATGGTTAATTTATATACTTGTTTATTTACTACTGTGTCCACACACCATTGGTGGTGCCCTACAGAGTATTTATGTTCACACCCAGAATGGAAACCTTTATAGACAAGCATTTTCACACACTAAATTTTATGTATATAAGTATCTTTTGTGGTTATAAATAATATTCTAGTATAATTTGATATGAGTATAAGTCTGGGTACTTAGTCTTTTTCTATTATTAGAGCAGGAGGCTATATTATGTAATATTGGTCTTGGTACAACAATTTTACCATTCATGTTTTTATTTTTTATTTTATTGCAGTTTATAGTCAATGTGTGTGTCTCTTTGGACGTATTTTTATATTTTATAGTATATATATTATTATTTATTCATTTATATTTTTTAGTTATTTATTATTATTTTGTTTGTTTATTTTTTGAACACCTATCCTATGAATGAGTGATTTAGTTTTCATAGATAGCTTAAATAAAGTAATTTTCTATTCTTCATGGTAGGTAAATCATTCCCCAATATTAAATTCAATCATGAAGTAATATTCACCTACACATGGGGATATAGTAAGGATTATGGGTAAACACATCCTAACTCTGGTAGCATTAAAGTATTTTGGATTGGGTTATTATAATGTTTATAATGTTTTTTTTATTTTATTGGGATTTTAAAATGCTATGCAGGATCTAGGACGATTAGATCTTCAAATTTGATAACTAAAAATGCTTTATAAAAATATTTATGTCATATACTATTATCATTAAAAAAATCTTGTTATTTAGTAGGAATAAATAATTATTTTCAATATTTTGTCAAATATTTTTAGCACACCATATTTTAAATCATGAATTGTTGTTGGGATCAACGCCTAGAAGATTCCTAGGTCTTTCTACACATTAAAATTTTTATAGACACATTAAGACATTTTAGTTTAATTTATTTTAAAATAATAATATGTCAATGATATTAATTATTTAAATATAAATTAATAAATTATTCATTATACCTAGAATACATTATTGATTTTCATATGAAAAATCAAAATTACCCATGTATATTTTCATGTCATGGATTATTATATATTCTTTTTTTAATGATTTTTATTTAAATTATTTTATGAGAATTATTCATGAGTATATTATTTGTTTTATACATAGTGTATAATGTTGAAAATCTTATCAGAAAATATCACCTAATTTATGTGTTTTAGAATCATTTAGGACATGAATTTGAATGAACATCATATATTATTTTTTGTAATGAGTTTTGGTTGTTTGAACAACCTTTCTATGTAATAACTCTATAATATTCCTAATTAGTATATTATAATACAAATTGTTATGATTTAGATGTACATGCATCATATTTGTTTATTATTTAATGTCATGAAGTCATTATTTATAGTATCTTTTATTAATGTGTTATTATACATGTGTTTTTAAATATTGGTAATTTTTTGAGAATAATTCCCTTCTATAATTTTAAACTGGGAAATTTTTTTCCCTTGATATAGATTTATGAACTTAAGTGATTGTATTAAGTAATTTTTTTGGAAATTAATATTCGACAAGTCCTCCTGAAATTTTAAATTAATTTCCAATAAAATTTACATTTATTATAAAATTTTTAATTAAATTTGTATACAATGATTGGTCAAGAAAAGACAAACCCATCGGTGACTCTAATAGTTGGGCGACCAATATGGGAAAGTGTAGTTAGTAGTTAGTAGTTTGATGGTTATAATGAAAATTAGTTTTGCTTTTGATGTGATTAATTTGTGGGAACTTTCGAATTTTAATTTTATAATATTCTATTTAAATATTAAAATATTGTGGTATAATAATTTTCATTTATTTATTTATTCTTGTATACAGAATATGATGAGTTTCTAAGAATTTTTATTACTGTGTTAATTATCAATGTACATTGAGAATTTATTGATCATATGGAATTTTATTACATAGAATGAATTTGATAATTATGAATATGACTTCAGTAATGTGCTTGAAGAATTTTATAGGTCTTTTGTATAATATATGATTTGGTTCTATAAATTTGATTCCTAATAGATATAATATTTACATGGAAAATTCTGGAATATAGAGAGTTGGTCTATGTAATGATATGTGTGATAAGTAGATTATTTTTTAATTGGTAGGTTGGATAGGGTGTAAGCCTTGACCTAAAAATCTAATCGAAGTTTTAAAGTATGATAATGTATACCACATGTAGTTTTTACATGACCATGTCATAGTTATAAATATTAAATAATTATTATTTTTAATTTATATTATAGATTTGAATGGTGTTAATGTGTGTTTATTAGAGTTTTTTGGTATTATTCGGGGTACGAATCTTTTTGAGACACAGTCTTGGATTATGAAATTTAAGGTTGAAACATTTTGTTTTTATTCATAAGTATTATGGTTAGGTAGGTGAATCACTATGGTTTTGAGGTTTTAGATAGGATAAATGTGAATGTCACCTAATTTTGAATATATAATGTGGCACTACATATGTGGTGAACAACATAGAAGGGTGGGTCCTTTAGGATTTAAATTTAGTATCTAGTTGACCTAGACTAGGAACCTAAAATATTTTGTTCTAAATTTCATTAAAAAATTAAGAAATATGGTCTTCATTTAAATTTCCATAACAACTATTATATTATCTATGAACCCCAATCACTACATCCAATTAAGATCCTCACATATGGGTTACCTTTTTACCTTATTATCATCATTATCCTATATGACTCAAGGTGATTTAACATGCTAAATCAAAGATAATTCATCATTCCCTTTCCTTTCATCCATATTCTGTTATATTCGTTTGTGACCTCATCTCTTATGTGATGGACTTAAATTTATTTCCACCATGGTCCAATGAATTTCATCCAATTTGTTGTGGATTCTTCTTAAACCATCAATAAGAATCTATAATGAATAATTTTCATTGATGTCTATAAATATATAATGGGAATTGATTGAGGATTAATTAATTATACACATTTCATTATTATGCAATGAAACTATATGATGTTTGGTTGATCCAATACAATCTATAGTAATGCACGATTCTAGGTTTAAAATAAATGTTATATTCCTAGAGTCTCCCTAATGATTGATTTTTATTATGGTAAATGATTTATAGGGGTTATTTTTTTCTAAATTTTTTGATAATTTTTTTTTCAAAATATTCCAGATTCATTTTTATTGGAAAATATTACCAATGGTAATGGTATATGGGTTAAATCCTTCTTGTAAATTATATGGTATAATAGAGATATCAATGTAAATTATTTTCTAAATTAATAATTATGTTTAACATACAATTAATAATTATGCATTTAATAATTTTGAATAATATTTTGATATATTATTAATTATTTTCTCGATGTGTTCTCATATGAAAGCATGTATTTGTATTTATTCAATCGTGGTTTCCTTAAAACCCATTATCTATGACTTTGTGTAATGTTGGTTCTCTTAAATATTTATTGTTTATGATGGTTTTTTGTTTGATTAATCAACCAGATTATGTCTCATATCTTGTTTGTATAACATTTCTTATATATCCTTACATGTATTCAGTGTATTATGATTGTTAATGTAGTCCAATATATCTAAATCTAATAATATAATATTAGTGGTTAAACATGGGTTCTTCTGAAATGATTATTAGTCAAGTTTCATTTCTCAATTTCTAAATTCTTATTCAGTAGATGCCCATCATTGTTTTCTTTAGTAAAGGATGATACTTGTTTATCACGTGCTCATGTTTTTCCTTCATACATATTTTTGATAAACATATAATGTTCCTCTTACTAAAAAATTAGAACAATGTGATAATTATTTATAGAGAATTTGTTTTTCAATTTTTAATATTTTACTATGGGAATCACTTATTTATAAATTAACCTACGTGAGTAATATTTCAACGATAAAAATAAAACGTCATACTATAGTTTTCATATATATACATAAAATGGAATGTTTATTCATGGTGGAATGTGATGATAAGATTTTTAAAAACATCTAGATTCTAAAATAGGGGTTTCACCGAAACCGAATAAATAAAATATTTAAGGACAATAATTGTTTTCTTTCCCTATAAGTTTATAATATTTTGTAATGCGTTAAATTGTAAATAAATTATATAAAATAACATATTTTCAAAATATTTTACTAAACAATGATTTAAGAAAACAATATATTTTAATATAAGAAAAATAATTTTATCTTTTTTGGTAGAGTGATTTATAATATATAATTTAATAACGATATTTTTTCTAAGTTGAATGTTTTCTCTCAAATTCATAATATATATAATAATTGAATTGAAAATAATGTTAAGAGTATAAAAACCATGTTTTTACATGTTTCATAACTAATGAATTAATTCCCTCATTATTTTTAAGAAACATGTTTTTATTTTCATCATTATTTAGTTTTTCTATGAAATTATATGTTTGAAATATTATTTTACTATAGAAATGAATCTTTTTTTGATATTTTTTCTATGTTTTCATGTAAAATATGTTGGTTAATATCACTAAGAGTGTTAATAGATTCATTCCCATTTCATTAATAGTTATTGGAGTATTCAAAACATAGTGTTTTTTGTATAATTTTTAATTAGGTTTACAATATGTATATAAGGTTGAATTAGATGAGACCAAAAATCCAGAGAACTAGTATACCTATTCCACTATCCTATAGGATGTGTGGTAGAGCCTTAGGTATCATAAGTAACTTTATATTCACACATTTGGTTTCATAAACAATTAATTGGGATAAACTTATTAGCATGGGAATCATGGTTACCCAATATGGGTCATCACACAACCTATGTGTTATGCTGAAAATAGGTAGGATATGTTTGAAACCAATGAGAATAGTTGTAATTTTTTATAATTTATAGTGATGTATGGATTAAATAATTGTTTTTTCCTTTCATGTGCAGATTACCAACTATTAGTTTTGTTGTTTTACTACATTTTTGTAAATGAGCAGATATGTACATTTTTAGACATGTTTTCCCACTATTATGTTGAGACACCATTGGGGATGTTTAAATTAGTATCTATGGTCACACTGTACATAGACACTTTATAAACACACATAATGTTATAATAGATTACATACATGATTATAAATTTTAATTACAACGTGATATTCATTACATAAATATTAAGTAAATCATATATCCAAAAGGAAATATTTTTATCCAAAATAGTTTCGTATAATTTTTATATATCAAACAATGTTTTTCTAAAATTATAAAATAGATTATCACAAATTATTTTTATTTTTTAAATCATAATATCTAAGTTGACATATGAATAAATGTTGGTACTTTTCAAAAATTGATGATTTTTTTGTGAATAGTGAATATACCGATTTTTTTTAAATATGTATATTTTAAATAAATTGATTAGTTTAAAAATTCCATTATGTTTTATGTTTAATTTTACCTAACATATGTATACTTTAATACATTTAATTACTTTTTAATCAACTTTATATTGTATTTTTGTTTGTAATTATTTTTTGATTTAAAACCGGTCTTTCTAAAAACTATTTTAAGATATACAATGTTTTTATATTATAATTATTTAATTTAATACCAAATAATGAATATTTTAAATGAATTTTATCAATATAATTTAAAAAATTATTAATTTATAATCATAAAATTATTATTATTATTACTCATGTAGTTAATATAACCCATCTTTTTTATGAAAGAAATATTCTTCAAAACATAATTATATGTTGCATCTGCGGGTTAGTTTTAAATAATATTTTAACACTTCGTTGAATTGAATTTTATAAAAAGTATTTCAGGTTAGAAATTAATTTTATTTACTATATCTAATATTCTCAACTTATTTGTTTAACATTAAAAATAATTAACATAGTAAAAATTAATAACAGGTGTTAATGTAAATTATATTTACCATTGGTTAAACTATAATTATAAATGAAAAAATGAAATAAAAACACGTATATAGTCTATTTTATATCCATATTTCAGCCTTTTGATTTCTAATTATCTATAAATTTCTATTTATGATATATTTGGAATTTCACAAATGGGTTTAAACAAATTTATTTTAAAAAATTATAATTGTTCTTCTCACATCAGTAATAAAAAAACCCCCTCTCCACTCTTATTAACACCTTCCAATCCCTTTGGGTCATCCAATGCCTACCAAAATAAATTTATAAATTCAATACCAATTAACTAGGTACCTTATTTTAATCCTAAAGTCATCATTTGATGGCGTTTTATGATTAGCTAAGAAGGTTTTCTGAAGAAGAGTTGTCATTCCTTACCAAGAATTATTATTTTATTCTACCTTACACCACTTTAAAATATTATTCTACTATGATTATATGATAATTATAGTATATATTATTTACTAGGATGTTATTATTTTAATTTAATACAATATATCTTTCTATTATTCAATTAAATGGGATAAAAAGTACAATTCTTTATTAATGTTTACTAGCCCCTCACCAATCGATGCCACTCATTTTCTATCATCATCTCAATCAACCTTTATAATAATTTACTTAAATTCTATATATTATAGTGTCAAAATATATTGACGTACTGATATAGGATATGACATATACCTTCTTAATTTCTATTCTATGGGGGATACAATAAGGTTCCTCATGTGTATGGTGTGTTACCACCTCACCAAACGATTTGATTATTTTTCATTATCGCTTTAATTTGTAGATAATAAAGATATATTCAGTGAAAATAATTTTTATAAGTGAATTAATTATGATATTTATGAAATATTTATCATTCATAATATAAAATTAATCATTTTCATTATAAAAAAATGTTAACTTCATTTGTGCGAACGTGTAGACTATTGCCTTCACAATGTGACGTGATTAATTCTTCATCAACACAACTAATGGACGATATAAATATGTATTCTAAACAAAGTAATTTTATATTTTTGGTATTATTATCATTATATTAATATATAATCTTACTTACCTTCTCTCCATAATGACCAATAAAAAATGATAATGTTACTCATGCGTATATACAACCTACCGTCTCAATCATTGTAACGTAGTTAAATTTTCTTAACCATAATTAATTATTTGATTTAAAATTATAATTTACATATAAAAATGATAGTTATTTCCTTATTATTATTCTGAATATGTTGCAATAATGACCTATTTTATCATAAAAACACTACAAAAGTTAGTTTTGGAAATAAATGCCAAATATTGTCAATACAACCCATGTAAATTGAAATTATTTTTTAATTGTACATAACCATGTACTAAGTGAAATAAATCCAATAATAAAATTGAAAATTTTTATTATGTATGTAAATAATTAAAATATTTTTATTATCCAGGAAAAAAATAATTTACATGATGAATCATACTCATTGTAAGGGACTTCATCTCATTTTCATTTCCTTAAGACATATATTTATGTGATGAAGATATAATCTTTTATGAGTTGTATTGAAAGCCCCACTGAAATGATATATAATGAATTTATTTATTCTTATGATATTTATGAAATTAAAAATGATATTTTGTCTAGGGTTTTCGGATTCAAATGTATCTAGAGTGGTAACATGGTTATCTTTAAAAAAAACTCTTTTAATGTTATCCTTCAAAATCTATTTCTCTCACATGTAAAATTTTTATAAACATATTATGAATGTATTTATATGGATATTAAATCTTAATAAAAATGAAATTATGTAGAAACCCTGACCCCATCAGCCTATAGTTAGTTCCTACTACATTTATAGTGTTATTAGATACAAGGAAATGAAATCAATAAAGACTTAACAATTTAGTAGACATGGTACAATAATTAAATATATGATTATTCCAGCAAAAATAAATACAAATATCCCAACATAGTGTTTTTTATAATTACATTATTCTATCTACTAGATCCATGAATACATTTTTTTTTGTAGAATTTATAAAATCATGGGAAAAGGAAAAAAATAATGTTGATATTAAATTATCAGTAAGGGTAATGTGAAATATAATTAATAATGAAACATTAAATATAAAAAATATGGAATGATAAATAATTTAACACACATTATTTATTATCAATAAGAAGAGAAGGAAATATGTAAAAAATATGGTAATGTAAATAATTGTACACACATACATTTTACTAATAAAATTGATAATTAGATGCCTTCGTATATTTCTTCCACATTTAGGATCCTATAGATATTAAATCCATAAATGAAGGAAATTATTAATTATTGGACTTCATGTATCTGGAATATAAACCATTATACCATCAAGACATATTATGGAGAAGGTTTAAGTCTATCAGTATAAAACCATCTGATTATGCTTATAAATAATCATGATGGGTTTTTCGCTAACTAATTTATTATAATGAGACGACCAATGAATGAGGGGGATTATTTAAAATGATCCCCACCCCATTTATCTCATGTCCATATAATTCAACATATATCAAATAATAAATTAAATAACAAAAAACATTCCTTATTAATAAATATACATATTTAATAATAGACACAGATTTATCAATATTGTACCACATAATCATGTAACTATAAATGTAAACATCATATATATAAATGATGTTTAATTTAATCAGTAAAAATATAAATCATAAATGATATATAAAATTAGATAACATTTATTTTCCAATCATCACAAGAATTTGAATATTTCAATGGGATAATAAAAATGAATCACGAAAGTGAATATCAGTAATAACATTGTACAAAATAATCTTTAATCATTCATAGGTAGAATATGAATGGTATCAATGAAAAATATCCCATGTGAAGTAAAATTAAGGAAGTTTTTCATCAATTAATAGATATAAAAAGATATTTTAAAAATATTCTGGAGGTAAATGTCCTTTTTATTGTGAATTTTGTTTTCTAGAAAATCATTTTCTTTGAAAATAACACGTAAATTTATTTCATAAAATGTTATCATTTTAAAAATGTAATATAAAATTTAATTAAATGGAAGTAGTTAAATCCATACAAGCTGTACATGGTAAAAATGTATTTCTTTTACATTTTAAATAGATTTTAAAAGAAATGTCATTAGAAAATTAAAAGATAAATTTTTTGTAAATATTATGTAAAAAAAATTATCAAATCATTTTTAAGTGTTTAAAATAAATTTTGAAAATATTTTTAGAATACATGTTATTAAAAAAACATTGTTTTAAAATAAAAAATATTTCTAACCGAAGAGTTAAATGAATTTAGATTTTCTTAAAAAAAATTCTCAAACATTTTGAGTTCCAATGAGTGGAAACATGATACCATTACCTAAAAAATCGATTATATGTAGAGGAAAATAAAATTAATGATTTTATTTAACATTTATCAAATTATTCCCTTTAATTCAAATTTTATAATAAACTATCTCCATTAAACTGAGATTGTATTATAAACTTTTATAATGATCATAGAATTATAGTGAGAATTAATAAATAAATACATTATGTGTAACAACTTTAAATACAAGAAAAAAATTAAAAAAATAATTAGATAAGAAATTTATTACACACATAAGAATTTAGTATAAATGAAAATGAGGAAGTACTATAACCCAATGAATGAAACTGGGATTTTAAATTTGTTACCTACTGTTCACATTTAAGTGAAATCCTATAGAATGGAATAATTGAAATTGAAAATTTAAATGAAATAAAAATGAATTATTCATGATATAAAATTCCAATAGTTATTATATAAACCATAAAAAATTAATTAGAAAAAAATAAAATAATATTCCTCATTGAAATGAGATTAATAACAAATACATTCCCTTTTTTTCTTTTTGGGTGAACAATCAATAAGATAATTTATAATTGTATTAATAATATTACAGACATATAAAATAACCATAATCACGTTTAAAATGATTCATATAATATTTTATAACATCACATTTCCCATTTTTTAAAAGTCTCTCATTATTTTCACTATTTCGTGTAATAATTACATGGTTTTTTGTGTATTTTTTTGACATGTTGTTTTTATTCCTCTAACATAGATCATGATTTAATAATATAAAAAATTTAAAACATTATTTCTATATAATATTTATTCATTATATCTAAATTCATGACATTCCATAAAAAATGGTGGAATAAAAGAAACGTACTATTCATGTAGATGGTAGGCCATACGTATGCATGAACAGTTTTTTATTTTATTATCATATTAAATGAACTAAAATTAGATTATATATGTATATAAAACAATTATTATAATTTTTATTTAATTTATATAACACATTTTTATTTAGAACCAACCGTAACACATTTCATCTATTGTGTGAATAAATCACATCACTTTGAGGAGGCGGTACTCCACACATCCACAAAGGATGCAAACATACTTTTTCATAATGAAATGAATAAAGGATTATGTTGTATAATAATTTAATAATCACAAAGAAATTAAAAATACATTATAAATCATAAAGAAGAAACAACCCAATGATTATTCCCAACCTATCAATGTGGTAAAAGAATAATGAATGAAATCGGTTCAAGTTGTGGTAGTCTGTCCTATAAAGAAATGATTATTGCTTATCACATTTTCTTAAAGTGTGTAACATTTTTATGTAATTATATTATTATAAAAACATATTTTTATATTTATGGTACTGAGGTTATTATATAATAATATTATAAGAATAATTGAATGAGTAGAAAATGAAATAAGACAAAAGTTATCGTTAAATAATATTACCTCTTACATTGTTTTCTTCTTTTAGTTTACACTGATACACTTCCTTGGATGGATTTATGAAAACAATTCTTCTAGATTGATAGTATGTATTTTTTGAGTAGACTTTGGTAGATTTATGATTATCAAAAGGGATTGAGACGTGCAAATATGTGAGGGAGTTGAGTTCGCTTTTATAGAGGAGGAGTGAAATTCTTGTAAATATAAAAGGTGAACACTCTTGGAAGTTCTCTCTCACATAATGTGACATTAATAATGATCCAAATTAATTATAAGTGGGAATATATTCTAAGTATCTTTATAAAATTGGTACTATACATGTTTCTATGTCATTTCCCCCCTTAGGATTATAGTTTTACAACTAAGTAATCATACATTCATCTTAATCGATGAAATTAATTACAATTATTTGGGAATTTTTTTGGTAAAAAAATTATTTTACATAACTAAAAAATATAAATTATTATAATACAAAATATAAAATCCGTTTTTTCAAGATCCAATCAAATAATAGTTCGAAATTAACTCAAAATGTATCCCGTAGACAAGATAAGAAATCATGTTTTTAAAGATAAAATGTTCAAAAGATTAAAAACTTTTACTTAATAATTGAACATTAAATGTATCCCAATTACATAAATTAGATTAATATATTTAAATTAATCTAATTAATCTTTATAACAAAAAATATATAATATTTAACACTATATTTTATTTTTAAAAATTTCCTTTTCTTTTAAAATTCAATATTATTCAATTTTCATAAAAAATGAAACCACTATTCAAAATATAAAATATTAAACCAATGATATATTTTACCAAAATATTTTAAAATATACTTTTTAATTGTTAAATAATATTTATAGTTGTTCCAATTTTAATTTATAAAATATGTTATCCCTTAAATGGTGACCAAACTACCATTTGAAAAAATACATCTTTTTATGTTTAAAAATCGATTTTTTCTTATGTCATGCCAATAAAATATGTTATATTAATTTCAAAAAATATTGAATATAAATTATATAAGAAATTATAAAATCAAATTGAAATAGTAATTAATTTATATTATTAGGATAAAATTCCATTTGTGCATAAAAATAATTTTTATAAAAATATTCCCATTGTATTCAATTTGTTATTACATTAATTTCTAATAAATTGGTAACCAATGAATTCAATAATATTATAACAAGTTAGTTATTACAATTCATAAAAACTCATTTAATGAATATGATATAATCATCATTTTAAATAAAAACATTGATAGTATTCTATAAATCATTATATTGGTAGTAATGGAATCCATTGATGAAAGTTTCTCTTGCGTGTATGGAAAGATAACTCAAAGATTTGTCAAGAGAAATATAATAATAGAATTGTTTTTATCAGACGATATATATTTTACTAAATTTATTTAAAATAATAAATATATCATAATGTATTTGGAATTTATATTCCATTCTATGCTTGGTGTTGCATGTCATACAAGATATGAAAAACAATATCATTATTTTAGAATTTCTAGGTGTTACAGTTTATCAATTTTCAGAAATTTCTTTCAAAATAAAATCTTTTAACGAATTTTTGGCTTTTTTATATTTCAAAAAGGTATTTTTGTGATAATTTTTAGGGTGACAATGAATTTTTTCACCATTATAACAATTTTTTAATCTATATTCTATTACAATATTTCAGGTTTTATTCACATAAAACCAATTTTTCAGAGTATTGTGGTATTCAAAATGTTTTTTTAAATGAAAATATTATTTTGGTACTGAAAATGGGGTTTTAAAAAATGGGTATTTTAATATTCGAGAGGAATTTACAAATTTGTTTAAAATATTTTTTCAAATGTCTTATAATGAAAAAATGAAGGCATACATTATTTTTGCATTGAATGGAACTTGAATATAATATTAGAAATGGTAGAGAAAAATATATATTTTATGATGGGTGATCACAGATATTTCTGTGTGATCCTTATAAATATTTTAAAATTGGTGTGCCCAGGGAGCATCTCGTAAGCCAGATATATCTAATATGATGGTTGCACCCATATAACGTTGGGTGAGATAAATGTATCTTATGCGATTTGTGAGCCATGATAATAGTGAGAATGTATAATAGATATTATACATGGGGTTTTCATTGATAGTGTTGGGTGATCTTGATATAGATAATTCGATGTCTGTGCCCAAATAGAACCCCAATGGATTGGTTAATGTTGCGTATCTAAATAGGATAGAAGGATAGAATTACTAGATAATTTTTCATTAGGATTTAACTATACCTTACTTATTTCATGAAAATAGATTGAAATCAATTATGAATATGATTATATTGATCTCGAAAGAAAAATTATTTTATTTTACTAGTTTTAATGGTTTTCAATGAGAAAAAAGTGTGTTTGTTTATGTTGAAAATTTTTAGCTCCTAATATCAATGACTTGGATATTAATGGATAAAATTACATGAGTTATCATGTTTTTAACTAGACGAAATTATTTTTTCATTATATATACTTTAATTATAATTTTCTTTTCAACACAAATTTTTCTAAAAAAATCCATTTACTTTTGGGATGGGTGAGGGAAAAGAAAAGATCATGTTGATAGTCCTGGAAACTTTTATTGAAAATAAATCAAGTTTTATTTTAAATTTTTTAAATGGTGGGAAAAGATGTCCCTTATAATTCTTTGAATAAATATGATACTCTCCCATTGTACTTAGAATGATATCAAGGTTCTTATCTTGGTCTCATTGAGTTTTTGAGTACACCATGATTACTTCTATATAGACTATGAAAAAGGAATCTATATCGGGGTGGAAAATATAATTCATCAAAGCCCTCAAAATGGAAACCATCTTCACATGAACCGTAGATGTAATGAGATACACATATTGACAATAACTTCTACAAATATACTAAGGTGTATGATTGATGGTCTAACATGCAACTATTGATAGCCTAGTCTCAGGTCGATCATTGATAATACCCTATCTTCTCAGAGTTGGTCAAAGAGATCATCAAATCGAGGTAGTGGATATCAGTGCATGAACGTAATCAAGTTCAACCTTATTTAATATATGCCTAGACAAAGTACCCCGTCTTTCATCATGATGAAAATCATGGGTGAACCCCATGATGATGTTCTAGGTCGTATAAAACCATTGGCCTCAAAATCATCCAACTCCCTCTCGAGCTCCTAGAATAGAGTAGGTACCATCCTATATAAAGATATGGATACCAGATCTATCTATTAAAGATGTCAGTTATAAAATCTACCTCTATCTGTAGATGAAACAAAAAAATCATCTATTAAGACATCCCTAAAATGATATACAACCGGTGGTAATCCAGCCAGATGTAAACCATGATCCTCCATGAAGAGATTAGAAATATTTTAGTCACTTGTCTTATCCCAAGATGTTATATTACTGCCCTTATATGATGGAAATCCCACACACCATTATGTTGATAAATTCTTCCCTTTAGTGATTTAGTTGATACAATGTAGTGATAACCGTTTACAATGTCAAGATATGGGAGAAACTAATCCATCTTAAGAATGAAATTTAAGTACATCATCTCGATTATGAAGAGGTTCCATTAGAAAGGGTAACATCCTACATCAATGGGTAGTCCTAGAATTGTTGTTTTCCCTCTCATCACACTTCAAATGGTGTAACTTGGGTCATTACACCGAAGTAAAAATATATTTATAACTAGAGACATTCCATGAAAGATAAATAGATTATAGACTTTGATGTACCATTATCTAATAAATTTGAAAATATAGTTGAGGAAACTATTAGAGCAACTCATACTATAGATGTTCATGCACTCTAATCCTAGGTAAATGGCAGGGAAGCGTGAAACCCACATGATCCATCGACAAGTGTAATAGATTTACTTACTTGAGTATGAATGATCTGATAGCACTATTGATATGAAGTTTAGATACCATTGAGACACACTCCTCCTCAGCTAATCCTATTGACTCTACTCCTACTGTCGGCCTGATATAGCTTGAAAAAACCTACCCCTAAAGGTAGAGCTGGTGGAGTGCCTCTTCCAATAGAAACATATAGAAATGTATGACTAAATCTTTTATGATTCCCCAAATAACTGCAAGAATAACACTCCATCATGTATCTATAACATTGACGATTCAAATTTCCTTTACATCCACATTGACTGAATACAATGAAGCTACCAATTCGGTTACTCTGACAACCACTCCTCTAAAAATGAAACCTCAATGGAATTTTTGTTTCTATAGAATGAATTATTGTCCTCACTCATAAAATATTTTGTATATTTGGATCTATCACCTTCTCTCAAGTTGTTATTAGTGATAAGATCCCAATAAAAAATATCAGTGATAGTATTTTGGGAAAAAATAAGCCACTTAAGCATGAATGACTTACTGAATACCATCTTCAATGAATTATCATCTGAAATCTCATCACCTTATTCATGAAATTTGCATCACTATAACTCAGTAAAATTCATTTAATACTATATAATTGACATAATATCTCCCTCTATATAAATTAACTCTCTGGTTTGGTTATCTCTCAACGTCTGAGGAAAGATTTTACTTAATAAAGATATCTATAAATCATCCCCTACAATGTCTGGATGGCACACAACCTAGGTATTCATATCATACCATTTATTTTTTAAATCATGTTTTAACCAATGCTTTCCCTATAAGAAATGGAGTCTAGATTGTTATTTTTTTCAATACACCCATGGTTGATCATGGAGTTCTAGGGAAATTGTGTTATAGTACAAGTTGACTATGGTATGAATTTGTGGGCTTTTCACAATGTTTTCTAAAAAAAAATTAGGCAAAAAATGTAGAGGAAGGGGATAAAATCACCAAAGGTTGTTTTGTAGAATAAAAACATCATAAAAATAGGAAAGATATTGATTTTGTGAAAACTATGTTTCATGAAGGGGCTATTGTTGAATGTTCAATGGGTAGACAATGTTCTCCACCATTATAGAATGTCGTGCTTCACAAGTGTGTTATGGTTTGACAGAAATATACACGACACCAAGAATCTACATTGAAGATTCATAAATGAAAGAGCGAGGAGAATATGTTTATAAAGGATTTGAAAAATCCGTTAATGTTAGTGGATCATTCTGAATGGCCGAACCTATAAATATGTGGCTAGCCCCACATCATTTGACATGAAAATAATTGAAGAAAGTAAGAATAATTATGATTTTAAGAAGTCATCAGAGCTTTGTGAATAGACATTTCTATGTGATTTGAGCATCATGAAAAGCCTATATATGTCATCATAAATGCCTATGATTCTATGTAATGGGTGTTTCATGGATATGGTGAATTCAGTGATTAAGTATTGAGCTTTTTTATGGTAGTTTGTTCCATTAAGTTAGTTTTCTTTTCAATGTATGTGATATTTTCAAAGGAGATCCATATAATACAATTCTAAACATTCGGTTGAAGTGAACAGTGGTTTAATAATACATCAAATAAGGTCTATGGTGTAGGAAGAGTCTCATTATAGATAGTGGAAATGACTTAAATTCCAATGTACTAATGAAACCTTCATGTTGATAAACAAAGAAAGACTTCACCCATGGAAGTGAGCTTGGGGAAGTCTATGAATGTGTTTTGAATGATGCAGTGTGTTATCCCTAAAATCATGTAAAGGTAGTGTGAATGTAATTGAGTGACTATCTATAAACATTATTATTCAAAAACTAGTAAAGATTAGTATATTTAGGCATAACCAAAATATTCCACTGTATGCTCTTTGGAAAATCCATTAGTGGTGAACCAAGTAAAACTTATGTATTGTCTCTTTTAATGTGAATATATTTTTACTTCAGCATTTCCAAATATTGGTTTTACAATTTCCTACCAACGTGGGAACAACATCAATTTATTTAATATAAATATTTTACACCCTAATTCGTCCCTCTCCCCTCAAGGTTCTCCAGGGTGCACTAAATTAGGAATCATGTAAGTACAAATATGGAACCTTTACTCTAGACACCTATCTAAATGATCAATGGTATATTGGGAGGACTCTTGACAATACTCTCATTCTGGTGGATTTAAATCCCCTAAAAATGTATGAGGATACTGATACTGAACAAAAAATTATATTGGCCATTGTAGGAGTAGGTGTAACACCCCGAGCATTCACGACACGCTTCTCTTTCAATAATGCAATAGCATGCATTGTACGCAAGTTCGAGATTCTAACACACCGTGACCAATCAAAGTAGCAGATATGAATAGTAATACCCACTTTTTGAAATAATATAAATTTTATATTTCAAAATGGACTTCATTTTTGGATTCATAATATCAAAATTAGCCTGGGTTGATTTTTTGGTATTTTTCTGAGAACTTCCAATTTTTTATGAATAGTGAAAAATACGTAAAAACAACTTTTTTAATAAAATTAATTTATAGTTATAAATTATACAATTTAGTGGTTTTAAAGTGTAATTAGAATATATTTTTACCATTTTATCCAATGGTGGTCATTAGAATTAATTTCACTTTGAAATTGGACGTAAATAATTGGCAATCTTTTGATATATATTGTTTCTTAAAAATAAGCTATTTGTTGTGATAGCGGGAATTAATTATAAAATTAATTAATGCAACATAAATATTTGGAATTTTTTAAAATAGAAATACTTTTTGAATTCGGAATATCAATTATATCTTAGGGTGAAATATTGGCATTGTTCTGAAAAACATCAATTTTTTATGAATAGTGAAACCACTAAGTGGTAGTTAAAAAACAGATTTTTTGTTTAAATGAAACATTACCACTTCTGTGATTTGATTTTCAAAAATCCGACATACATGGTTATCATTACGATGTAAAATGTGGTTCAATGGGATTAAAATAATTTTTTGGTGAATAGTAACTTTTCAGTTTAATTAATCATGATTAAAGGTAATTAGTGAAATATATGGTAAAAATGATATTATAAAAATATGAAAATTCCTTTAAACTTGTACTAACCCTATTGTATGAGTCATGGCCGACCAAGACAATCCATTTTTCAACTTGGGGACCCCATGGAGCCAATTTTGTAGGAAAATGTCATTAAATTTTTTTTATTTAATATTAAAACAAAAATGTCACAAACATGAGTTTTTTACTAAAACAATTTTTAAATGGGGTAATAGAAGTCATATTTTTGACTATAAGTATTCATTAGAAAGATAAAAATATTTTCTACATCAAGATATTTTTTATAACTTTTAAACATTAAATAAATTAAATTATTTATGACACCATGATGATGCAACGATTACCTCATTAATTAACGATTTAAATGAAATGAAAAGATAATGTAAAATCTAAGATTTATACTTGTCAAAAACCTATTGGATGAGTATATTTCTAACCCTTATCACCTTACCCTCGAAATATATAAGTGTGGGACCTTTAGAATACGAAAAATCATTTCATAATAAAGTAACATTTCAATCTTTCCAAGAGTGCCCCTTCTATCCTCTTATAAAAGGCCTCCACCACTACCACCTTACTCACACCGTCAAAGCCTTTTGGATCGGCCAACCTCTGCCAAATAATCTCTAAACTTTATTCCCTTTATCCTAGAAGCCTCACTTTTGGCAGAAGTCTTCCCAAGGAAGCCTTTGGCTCAAATCAAAAAGAGTTACCCGATTTTATGGTAATATCTTCTCTAATGTTGTTTTGTTTTTTTTTTGCTTCTCTAACCCCTTAAAATATTTTTATTCCTTTCTTTTGTAACAACACCAGTATCTAAAATATACTAGGATGTTGTTATGATAAGGACTCGGTTTACAATTACACACACCTTCGTCTAATGGTTAAAGAACATACTGTTTCTGTGGGTGGCGAAATACTGCCTCACGAAACGATGATTGTTCAATATTCTTTTAACACATCTAATGGTGGCCATTGTCATGACACTATTTTCATATATGATATATATATTATGTTTATGTTTTCCTTATGCTTCTGTATTTTTTATTTATGGTATACTTTATGATTTCATTATGGGTAAACGCGGTAATTTCATTTTAGGAAGTGCAGACTACCGCCCCCTCAAAGTGATTTGAATCGTTAATGCCATATGTGAGATTTATAAAAGATGGAGTAAATGGTATTATACATTATATTATACTAGAATTATATTATACCTTTATATAGTTATAACTTCATTCCATTAAATACGAAATAGAAATGAAAGTAGCATTCATGCGTACGTACGGCTTACCATCTCCATGAACGGTGCATTTCATTTCTTACCTCTAAATGTTATGTAATATTATAAATGAATGTATACACTGAATATATATTATGTATATGATATATACATCATGAATATAATTATGGATATAATGGATATATTGCCACATGAACAAAGTGTAATTATAAGATGTTTATTTTTGACTCAAGTACCTAAGACAGACAAAACGACCGTTATAAACCTCAATAATTACATATGTTCATGACATGGTAATAAGTGATATAAAAGGAATAATGAACTTGAAAAAAGTATCTTAAGAAGGTAGATATTAACTCTAGTTTATTATTCAGGAGGTTAAAGAGCAGTCGAGTCAAGTCGGACACAAGGTAAGGGAACTTCTTAACCCAATTCCCATTCTTTGGGTTAATCTCCAACTTTCAAATTATGTCATGATATTATTATGTGCTATCTTGTATTTATACTTTCTTTATCTGTACATATAGTGAATACACATAATAGATATATTTTATATAAAAATGATCTTTTTAAGGGACTTCGTCTCAATCTCCATTCATTTAGGCATATTTTGTTTTATACACAAATTTCTTTTATACATTGTATAAACCCCATTTAATTTTACGTTTATTCAAAAGGAATCTTTTTATACGAAGAGTTTTACTAAACAAAAAAAAAGGAATGTTTTTCTTGTCGTACATATGCGGCGACAATTACTTCTCCGCTGCCGTGACCATTATTTGAGTTTCGGCTTCCCCTAGAATCCATAACTTTTTTTAATGAAAAATAATTACCGTGTTTTACTAATCTTTTATTTTGGTATTTAATATGATTTTGATAATGTTTTTATTATATCAACGTGTTGTATTGATATCTTGTGATTGAAATGTGGAAATTTTATGTTTCCTTTATGCATGTTTTATGTGATACGGTTATGTTATGGTTTAAGATATGTTTAAACCTGTTCATATGAGGAATGCATTGGATTTAATAAGTGAAAGTAGGAGCCCGCTATAGCTCCTCGATGCATCGGTAGGTCTCATGAGACAAACTAGTGTCTTGGAACGAGGCCTTGACAAAATCTTATTTGTGGTCTTGGCACGAGGCCTTGGATACATGGTTATGATAGTCTGGAATTATGCATTCCATCATTATTAAAGTGGTTATTGATATTGCATGTGATTATTCGACTAGTAGAATATCCATGTGAGTAAGTAAATGGCATTATTTAATTTTATTTTTGCCATATTATGCTGAAGTTCAAGTTTAAAAAGACTTTTGTTTTAGTTATACATTGCCTTAAATGTTAATGTTTATTTATGAAAGCCTCCGCAATATTGATATCCTTACTGAGCATCTGAGCTCACCCCTTTCAATGTTTTAATTTTCCCAGGATGTGAAGATGTATTTTAGGAATGACCTGCAGGGATAGTCAGAAGAGGATATGAGTGTGGACTATGGAGACTTTGTTATTGTAGTTTTCACTTTATAATTTAATGTAACATTTATGAATGTATCTAGTGTTTCCATGGCTACTAAACTAATCGGGCTTTTGAGACTTGATCTTTTGTGATCATGCCAATGTTACGCAATAATGCACCGACTCTGGGTAACTGGAGTCGGGGCGTTACAGTTGGTATCAGAGGCAGTTTAGTACTAACCTTGGAAGCTAGATTTAGATAAACTCTGATTAGAGCACATAGCCCAAAGACAGACTTTGAGGATTAGTATAGAAGAACTTCCTAGAATTTTGGTAGTATAGAGGTTTTGTGAGTTTTCTGAGAAATATATCTCTGTCTGGATACAAGCAGGTGGAGGAGGCTTTGGAATATATGTACCTAGGGGTAAAACCCGAAAACACCGCTTTGAGTTAGCCTCGAACAGGAACTGGTGCATGACAATGGGCCTTGTTGCACTCTTGGTTACGACACTCCCGGGGGATATGCTTAGGATAAATTTAATTTTCATTACAAACCATTATGAAGGGTTTATGAGTATACACTTCCTCAAAGAAAACATTTATTTTTATGATTATATATTATATCCATAAACAGTTCAATTTATGTTAAGTGTTTTACAAGTATGGAGTTATGTATTTTAATTCATAAAATAATCTAGTTTATGCCATTGTTAAGAAATGGCGCCTAATGAGAGGAATGGAAACCCTATAAATGCACGCACTCCATGTAGGGATTTCCGTCCTGCTCAATATAATTATTGTGGAGCTGGAGATACAACTGGTGATGATCAACTTATCACCATACTGGGACAACTCACTCAGGTTATGAATAATAACCTTACTCGTATGGAGCACCCTGATCCACAACGTGGAGGATCAATGTTAGACCGCTTCCTGATGAAAAAACCGCCAACAATTAATGGGGGTACAAATCCATTAGTAGCTGAGAAATGGATAAACTCCTTAGAGAAAATATTCCATGCCTTGGGGAGTAGTGAAAAGGAGAAGGTTGTCATGGCAGTTTACCGGCTCACTGGAGATGTCGATCAATGGTGTTCGCTGGTTCAAAACACAAAGGAAGATGATGAAGTATCAAATCTGGAATGGAGATAGTTCAAAGATATTTTCATAGAAAAATACTTTACACATGACCATCGAGCAGATATGGAAAGGCAATTTCTGAGTCTGAGGTAGAAGGAGGATGAGAATGTCTCAAAGTATGAGGCTAACTTTACAATGTTAGCAAGACATGCTGCAGATTATATACGCAACCCAAGAATTAAGAATGATCGTTTCATTGATGGGTTAAAATCATTTCTCTGTCTAGATTTAGTATCACAATCTTTCTCAACATACGAAGATATAGTATCATGTTCTATCAAGATGGAAAAAGAATTTTCTAAGTCTTATGACAACAAATTAAAGCAAGAGAAGAAGAAAATGGTGGAAAAGAGATAGATACAGGGGAAAAGGGAAAGAAGGATGTTCCATTATGTGATAATTGTGGGAAGAATCACCCGGGTACTTGCCTAAAAGGAATGGGAGTTGGTTATAAATGTTGATAAAAAGGTCACCAGGATCGTGATTGCAAAGGAAAGAAAGAGGCTATCAATGTTGAATTCTACAATTGTAGGGAAATGGGGTATTATGCAAATGATTGTCCTAAGCGTCAGGGAAACATACCTCAGAAAAGGCCAAGGGATCAAGGACGATCTTATGTTGTTACTACAGTTGAAGTGGAATAATTAATGTATTGGTGCTTTTGGACTCAAGGATTATATTCTGGTTATAAGAATAATGTGATATATATATGAAATGTACTACAATACTTGTCTTTTTCATTAAGGTTTTAATATGATTAAGGTAATCATATTTTTTGTATGTGACAATAAGAGAAACTTTACTTTTTTGGGGAATCTGATGTTACAATTGATTTTGGAATTTAGAGACCTTTTAGAGAAAGTCTAGACAGAGGTATTTTGGATAACTATAAAGGTTGGAATAGATTAAGTTGAACCTTGGATAGTATTGTTTAAGGTTAAAACATTTCTAAAGATTATTTTTGGAAGATTATAATACTATAGTTTTAGTAAAAGGACAACCTGCAGGTTGGGGGATAACCCGTCGCGTCGGACAAAGCTGTAGGAATCGAACCTACAACCATAGTGTGAAAGGCCTTAATTACCTACCACTAGCCTACAGGAATTCCCTGGTTATAAAAAAATAGTTTTCCTAATCTAAATGGTATGTGTTTATATTTTGAACCATTTACGATTAGGATAAATATAGTATTTTAGAGTTCTATTATCTTTTTGAGTGAAAGATGAGTTTGTGGTAGAAATAGGTTGAAGGTTGAAACTCTACTTATCAAGCATAAATATATATATACCTATCTCTTATTCTATGAATAAATTAATTCTTAAACTTTAGTAAAGGGATATTAAAACAAAAAATGTGTTATCCTAATACCTTATGTCTTGTTGAACTGATAATATTTTAAATCAATATAGATTAAAGGTTTTCATACCCTCAATTTTACACTTGTTTGTGATTGATGACCTCAATCACTCCCTACAAATATTTACGTTTTCCTCTAATTATATGTCTCTAATTTTCACCAATGTTCTCCTTATCGAGATCATAATTTGGTGGTGACTTTTTCATTTCCCTTTACCACTTATTAAGGATAAATTTTATTAACCTTATTTCCGATGTGGGTTTTCCACAAAGGTATTTCCTCTTTTCAACCTTTTATTTTCAATGAAAAATTTCAAATTTCGAGGACGCAATTTATTGAAGGATGGGAGAATGTAACACCCCGAGCTTTCACAATACGCTTCTCTTTCAAAAATGCAATAGCTTGCATTGTATGCAAGTTCGAGATTCTAACACACCGCGACCAATCAAAGTAGCAGTTATGAATAGTAATACCCACTTTTTGAATTTATATAAATTTTATATTTTAAAATGGACTTCATTTTTGGATTCGGAATATCGAAATTATCCTATGTTGAATTTTTGGTATTTTTCTGAGAACATCCAATTATTTATGAATAGTGAAAAATACGTAAAAACAACTTTTTTAATAAAAATAATTTATATTGATAAATTATACTATTGATTGGTTTTAAAGTGTAATTAGAATATATTTTTACCATTTTATCCAATGGTGGTCATTAGAATTAATTTCACTTTGAAATTGGACATAAACAATTGTCAATCTTTGGATATATATTGTTTCTTAAAAACACGCTATTTGTTGTGACTGGGGGAATTAATAATAAAATTAATTAATGCAACATATATGTTTGGAATATTTTAAAATAGAAATCATTTTTTAATTTGGAATATCAATTATAGCTTAGGGTGAAATTTTGGCATTGTTCTGAAAAACTTCAATTTTTGATGAATAGTGAAGCCACTAAGTGGTAGTTAAAAAACTGATTTTCCATTTAAATGAAACATTACCACTTCTGTGATTTTATTTTCAAAAATATGATATACATGGTTGTCATTAGGATGTAAAATGTGGTTCAATGGGATTAAAATAATTTTTTTTTGTGAATCGTAACTTTTAAGTTTATTTAATCACGATTAAAGGTAATTAGTGAAATTTAAGGTAAAAATGATATTATAAAAATATGAAAATACCTTTAAACTTGTCCTACCCCTATTGGATGAGTCATGAACGACCAAGAAAATCCATGGGTCAACTTGGGGACCCCATGGAGCCACTTTGGTAGGAAAATGACATTAAAAACTTTTTATATAATGTTAAAATAAAAATGTCACAAACATGAGTTGTTTTACTAAAACAATTTTTAAATGGGGTAATACAATTCATATTTTTGACTATAAATATTCATTATAAATCTAAAAATATTTAAAACATCATGATATTTTTTTAATAATTTTTAAACATTAAATAAATTAAATTATTTATGACACCATGATGATTCAGCGATTACTTCATTAATTAACGATATAAATAAAATGAAAAGATAATGTAAAATCTAAGAATTACACTTGTCAAAAACCTATTGGATGAGTATATTTAGAACCCTTATCACCTTAACCTAGAAATATATAAGCGTGGGACCTTTAGAATCCGAAAAAGCTTTTCATAATAAAGTAACATTTCAATCTTTCCAAGAGCGCCCCTTCTCTCCTCTTATAAAAGGCCCCCACCACTACCACCTTACTCACACCTAAAAGCCTTTTGGATCGGCCAAAATCTGCCCAAATACTCTCTCAACTTCCCTACCTTACTCCTATAAGCCTCAATTGTGGCAGAAGTCTTCCCAAGGAAGCCTTTGGGTCAAATAAAAAGGAGTTACCCGATTTTAAGGTAATGTCTTCTCTAATGTTGTTTTGTTTTATTTTGCTTCCCCAACCACATAAACTCTTTTTATTCCTTTATTTTGTAACAACAACAGTATCTAAAATATACTAGGATGTTTTTATTATAAGTATTTGGTTTACACTTACACACACCTTCGTCTAATGGTTAAAGAACATACTGTTTCTGTGGGTGGCGAAATACTGCCTCACGAAAAGATGATTGTTCAATATTCTTTTAACTCCTCTAATGGTGGACATTGTGATGAAACTATTTTCATATATGATATATATATTATGTTTATGTTTTCATTATTCTTCTGTATTTCTAATTTATGGCATAATTTATGATTTGCATTATGGGTAAACGCGATAATTTCATTTTAGGAAGTGCAGACTACCGCCCCCTCAAAGTGATTTTAATCGTTAATGCCATATGTGGGATTTATAAAAGATGGAGTAAATGTATTATACATTATATTATACTGTAATTATATTATACCTTTTTATAATTATAACTTAATTCCATTAAATATGAAATAGAAATGAAAGTAGCGTTCATGCGTACGTACGACTTACCGTCTCCATGAACTGTGCATTTCATTTCTTACCTCTAAATGTTATGTAATATTATAAATGAATGTATATACTGGATATATATGATGTATATGATATATACACCATGAATATAATTATGGATATAATGGATATATTACCACATGAACAAAGTGTAATTATAAGAAGTTTATTTTTGACTCAAGTACCTAAGATCGACAAAACGATCGTTATAAACTTAAATAATTACATAATGTTCATGACATGGTAATAAGTGATATAAAAGGAATAATGAACATAAAAAAGGTTCTTAAGAAGGTAGAGATTAACTCTAGTTTATTATTCAGGAGGTTAAAGAGTGGTCGAGTCAAGTCGGACACGAGGTAAGGGAACTTCTTAACCCAATTTCTATTCTTTGGGTTAATCTCCTACTTTCAAATTATGTCATTATATTATTATGTGCTATATTTTATTTGTACATTCATTATGTTTACATATAGTGAATACACATAAAAGATATATTTTATATAAAAATGATCTTTTTAAGGGACTTCGTCTCAATCTTTATTCATTGAGGCATATTTTGTTTTATACACAAATTTCTTTTATATGGTGTATAAACCCCTTTGATTTTACTTTTATTCAAAAGGAATCTTTTTATACGAAGCATTTTACTAAACGACAAAAAGAAATGTTTTTCTTGTCATACACATGTGGAGACAATGACTTCTCCGCCGCCATGACCATTATTTGAGTTTCGGCTTCCCCTACAAGCCATAACATTTTTTAACGAAAAATAAATACCATGTTTTACTTTTCTTTGATTTTGGTATTGAAAATGATTTTGATAATGTTTTTATTATATCAATGTGTTGTATTGATATCTTGTGATTGAAATGTGGAAATGTTATGTTTCCTTTATGCGCGTTTTATGTGATACGATTATGTTATGGTTTATGATATGTTTAAACCTATTCATATGAGGAATGAATTGGACTTAATAAATGACGGGTGGAGCCCGCTATAGCTCCTCGATGCATTGGTAGGTCCCATGAGACAAACTAGTTTCTTGGCACAAGGCCTTGACAAAATCTTATTTGTGGTCTTGGAACGAGGCCTTGGTTACGTGGTTATGATAGTCTGGCATTATGCATTTCATCATTATGAAAGTGGTTATTGATATTGCATGTGATTATTCTACTAGTAGAATATCCATGTGAGTAAGTAAATGGAATTATTTAGTTTTATTTTTGCCATATTATGCTAAAGTTCAAGTTTAAAAAGGCTTATGGTTTAGTTTTACATTGCCTTAAATGTTAATGTTTATTTATGAAAGCTTCTGCAATATTTTTATAATTACTGAGCATCTGAGATCACCCCTTTCAATGTTTTAATTTTTCTAGGATGTGAAGAAGTATTTTAGGAATGACCTACAGGGATAGTCAGAAGAGGATATGAGTGTGGACTATGGAGACTTTGTTATTATACTTTTCACTTTATGATGTAATGTAACATTTATGAATCTATCTAGTGTTTCCAAGGCTACTAAAATAATCGGTCTTTCGAGACTTGATCTTTTGTGATCATGACAATGTTACGCAATAATACACCAACTCTTGGTAACTGGGATCGGGGCGTTACAGTAGGTGTTGGAGAATACTTCTTGGACTGCATCCCACCTAAATAACTCTCACAAAGATGAGAATCAGTTCCCAGATATGATATATTAGGTTTTTTCTCTAGTGAAACAATTGGTGGGTAGACCAGTTGCTCCTGGAAAACCATATATGAAGCTTGATCTTCACCACCCTCTTTGAAAATGACACAATGAAATTGTGAAAATATAGGTCTACAATTTGTAAGAACCCACCTTTGAACAAGGTTCAAGGAGATTGAATCACTAGAGGAAGAAACTCATAAGAGAAGGGGTTCCATAACAATGATATACTACCCCAACAACCTATATAAGAAGCCATGTATTGGTATGTGTTAATGTATACAGTACAAGTGTATCAGTATATTGGAGATCAATAACCAGATTCCTCTTAATTTAATGAAAACCATTTATTTTTTTAAGCGAGTTTAATATTTTATGTTTTTTTTTCAAAGAAAACTATAAACATTATGATTAGAATTTATTTTTATTCATAGATAACTGGGTCCCATACACCTAATCATTGATATCAAAATCCATTAAATTATAATTAACCTAGTCTATATTCAGTGGTAGATTGTAATTTATAATATATGATTATAGGACTCGGTAAAATACCCGTGCAAACCCAAAAGAGACTATTTTCCTCATGAGTTGAAACTAGTAGTCACAAAATAATATCTAATGAACAAAAAATTAATATATACTAACACGTATCTCTCAACAATAATTAGAAATATTGGAAAATAAAAGAGGTGAAGTTCACCTACATGGCATGAAATATGAGTGTTGTATGAATTATAGGTGTCAATGATAATGATGAGATAATTATCCATTCCAATATACCATCAAGAAAAGTATAAAATGAAACTAATAATAATAATAACAACCATTAAATAGCATGAGTTTCACCCAATAGTGAAAGGTTATCATCAATAATATGAAAAATAAGAACAACATTTTAGAATATGGAATCTTGATATTTACCCAAAACATGGGTTACCTACACCAAATAACTACTTATAAACATGAATTTAGTGTTTCTAATATTATGTCTATTATCTTTAAATAGTAATTATATAATATAGATAATTTTAGAATACCATGGGGTATCTGAAAACCAGGTCCACTCAGAGGTTCCCCGAACCCAGTTCCCACAAGGCCTCATGTGCATCTCCTTGAACACCGGAGTCTCCTAACTACTAGAGACAACATAGGTTGTGTTCATGGGGAGGTTATTCCCTAGTTACCAGAGTGTGGCATAGTGGATGAATGTAATTACACATAATTTAAGGAATATATATATGTTAAAAAATGGAAATGTAGAAGTCGAAATAATTGTAAACAATAACATTTAAATAGTAATAATATTAAAATGATGATGATATTGTTATGTATCTACAAAACTAGAAAAAATCGATACGAGACACCAAATAAAATTTATATACAAAAATAGGAAAAGGAATAAAAAATTCTATGCATACCGGGTCTTATTTCAACCATATGATACCAAGATCCATCCTATGAAATAAAGAAATATTTGGTGACCAAAACATGATTCTTCCCTTTTCAACACCTTAATACTTGTAATTGTATCAGGGATCAATGGAAACCTAGATAGGGAGGGCGATATATATCAGTAATCCATCACCAATGGTGTCTATATCATTCAGTTCATGTATTATTAATTGAGACAATGTTTAAGCATGGACATATAAAAGTAAAGTAGTATAGTAATGAAACTATACCAGTACCTACATCATCCTCCCCTACTGTCTATACATATAATAATTTTAATTTTAATAATGTTCTAGTTTTTATTGGTAAGTCATGTGAGAAATAATCCAAACTAACATAATGTCATTATAATTATAATAATAAATGTTACAATATATAACAAGACATCCAAAATTATATTAATAATAAAAAGGATCTGAAGTCATAACCAAGGAATCCTTTACCTCAGGGGCTGATCCAACTCAATAATAATCATTTTCCTTGATAAAGAGAATAGTGTGTAATAAATTTGGGATCACCTATGGAATTCCACAATAATGATTCTAACCAATACCAAGGAATCCATCTATGATATAATTGGATAAGAAATGACTTGGTCCAAGGGAGTATCTGAATCACCACATGTAAATAGTTGTCACACTGGAACAAAGGATTGTATCCAATGAACCATATAATAATAATTGCAGGGTTATACAGGGTCATACTAAGAATACAACATTATTATAAGAACATGCATTAAGATGGACATCAAATTGGCAAGTGGAATCCCATAAGTGGAATAACGTCAATGGGTGATCAAGGAATTCCATCAAGAATACAAGGATAGATTGAGACTATACACTCCTATAATGATTTAAATTTCGATATAAAATAGCCACTTTATACTTGATTAATTAATGAATTTGGCCCTGGAAGTAATGATACCTTATAATAAGTGCTTTGGTTAATGTTGTTTTCTTTATTTAGTGTTACAAGGCTAATAGTGCATTCAAGGATTTTGTTTATTTAAGTCATTTGGTATTTTCTCATCCCATTAAAATAAGTGAAATGTCTAAAAGTACATTTAAACATTTATATGATTCTATAAATTATAATCAATTCTTTATGTTCAGTCCCCCAACTTTTATTATACATGTCTATGGGTGCCATAAACAAGAAACCAAACATTCATTTATATTTCGATTGATCAATAAACATATATAAATATACGTTCCTATTATGAATGATATTAATTAATAATTAGAACAAAATTATAGTAATGGTCATGTAAAATTACCATATACATGGGCGAACAAATTCAATAAATAACTCATTTAATTAGTCAAGGTCATTACATTAGTATAGTCAAGCCAAAACTCACACAAAAGGTGGCGTAGATGAACATAACAAACCACTAAAGTCGAAAATGATAAGTAAAAGAAAACATGGGGTATTGAAATTGAGAATTTATCCTACAATGATGGAGAAATTATTTAACAACGGTCTTAGAACATGGTTTTGACCACTATATACAATGTACATGAATAAAATTGGCCACACTAGATGTATTCTGTGGGCAGACATGGTTATTTATAAAATGACAAAAATTATGGGATGATTTGTAAACCACATACCATAGAATCATTTGACTACTCTCTTCTAGTATCAATATTTATTTTTTCATGAATTGAATAAGGTCTTTGGAATAGTTTAATGACTTAGAAATAAGGAAAATGAGCCTATACCACAATAACATTGTCATGGAGAGGAGAAAAAAGATAACAGCTAAAAAGAAATCAAGATCTTATCAAGAGTAATCCAAAGAGAAAAATAGTTCTATGATTAGACTATGGATGAGAAAATGGGATAAAATAATACCAATGAGACTGTAAGAATCTCAAATAGGGATAGAGAGAGGTCTCCTCCATCGGAAATAAGAAATAAAATGAAGGGGGGTGTTAAAATGATTCATTTATTATGAAATAGTTACTTCACCCAATAATATTCATCACATTGTTTGGAAAAATCGTTGAAAAAACCATGCTCTAACCTTGCTCATCATACTACATAAGGAGATCACCCACACGGTTAGTTTAAACTATTAGGTAAATTGGGGGCCTACCATGTGATTCTTCTCTTATAAAAATGGAAGTCATTTCTAAGGGTGTGTGACCCCTAAAGAAAACCTATGTCACAATGTAATCCCAGATATACCCCAATGTATATTCCTACATAGTTAAGAGAGAATATTCTCAGTTGGGTCACAATGTTTCTACTAACCATGTGGGCTAGATATTTTCTCCAATAGTCGGGGTTATGTGATAAAAAATTCTATGATAACCCAAAAACCCATTTTATGTTCATAGGGAATCCATATTGGGTAAAAAATAATGAATTAGACCAAATTTGGAAGAATCAAAACCTTAGTGAAAAACTGGGTTCTTGTAATGGGTGCACCTAGATTGCGTTAGGGGAGCTCGATATAGCTTATTTTGTTGGTTTTCCCTTATAGAGATAGAGTTAATTAGTTAATTTTATCTATCTTAATAGAAATGGCGGAAGGTGTTACTAGACTATTTGTCCTATGTATTTAACCAACCTATAGAAATTTCTGACATAGGTTTATAATATGTTATAAATGTGTTGTTAAATGTTTTTAAAATTGATTTTTATTTTCATAATATGGCTTATAAAGGTCTCACTGAGATAAAAGTTTGTGTTTTTTCATATGGAAATGTTTTATTTTATATTCTCAAGGTACTTAAATGTAAAAGATAACATTACATGGGTTTTCATGTTTTTATCTACTCTAAGAGATTACTTATCTTTATGTCCATTACAATGTATTGTGTGCTCATACCACATTTTTAAAACGATGTTAACATGTTTTATGTATTAGTTATGGAAAACAAGAGGTCAATTTGAAATTCACGAAGAGGAATCAGGTTTTATTAGAAATGTTTTAAATAGTGTTAAAAGTAGATACTAACCATAATTTTATACATTATATTTTATGGATTTGTTATGAAAGAGTTATAAGTAATTATGTAAAAGTATAAACCTTAAAAGATCATAATATTTATGAAAATGAATTCCTGACATAAAACATAATACTATGTAGTTTTTAGAAGATTTTATTATTGCAAGTATTATAGTGATGTTTTGATGACTATAGTGGTTTAGATAGTTGTAATAGCATGGCCTTGAATGATTTTATGTTGTGGGTAATTTAAAATAACATATAATTTGATGATTTCCATGTTTATTTGACTGAAATATGAATGTTAAAAATGGTTTTACATAGGGGATATAGGTAATATGTAGTTTGAATCCACTGAAATGAAAATATCCATCCAAATCAGTATTCTAAGAATGTTGGAATTGGAAGAGAATAGTTTATTGTAGTGATTTCTCAATTGATACATATTATTAGTGGTAATGGTGTCCACGATAGTGTGGAATATGATCTACCATAAAGGAACATGTATAAAATAGAAAATTTCATGAAGAAGAATATAACATAATTTAGATTATCATTGGACATTGTGGTAGACGAATGATAGAGAAATACTATGTATAATCTATTTGAAGTCATAGGGTGTTTAGAACATTAAAATTTAACTTTTGTTGTTTATCTTTTTGAAAGTGTAACTCGTTAATAATAGAAATTTCCTATGAATACCAGTGATATGAATTGTATTTATTTTATGTAATATGAAACATTTATGAATTTTTTCAACTGAGAAATATGTTTCTTGGGGTTTTCTTCTTAGAATGGAGAACAAATTCCCATAATATGGGGAAAATTAAGTATCTATATATGAATAAAAAGTCACAATATTGTTTTTTTATGTTTCAAATTATGTTTAGTACACTTATAGATAAATTAATAGATTTTTCTTTGGGTAGGAATGCTGATTTTGAATTTATTTGGCCATATGATAATTTATATGTTATGAGAAGGTATATTCTACTAACAATAATTTTGAGATAGATCATGAAAACACTTATGTTTATAATGATGAAAATAGTAAAAAATGACAAAGGTGGTAGGAAATTTTGAATCAACCAATAATAATTAAATTTTGAATCCCAAAAAATGATCGAAGCTTGGTAAATAAAATTTTAAGAAATGTTTCATGGGATCTTTAAATTTTATTCAGTGTGTTCATTTTGGTCATAAATATTATGACTATAAAGTTAATTGTTCTTAATAACCAAAGATTAATGTAACCAATATCTATATATTGGTGAGGTATTTTAGTTACAATGAGTTTCTCATTATGAAAACATGTGTAAGATTTTAGATTCATTGGATAGAAATCATTAAGATCTGAAATAGGAAGGTGTTGAAAAGTCATTCTCAACAACTACAGTTGACGTCAAACCATCGTGTTATGTGATAATAGGTTCGATATTGGTTTCATATAATATTTTAATGCCCTGTTTGACTCTTGATTATTTCATTATTTCATTTATGATAATTTTGTGAATAAATTTTCAATATTAACAAATGAAATGATGATATATACTTCAATGAAATCCTTGGGTGGATATATTAATGAAAGAAAATATTTATAGAAACATTCCAATTGTTATCAGTGGGATGGTATTTCCTAAAAATCATGTTGAACTAGAAATAGTGGTGTGTGATATTATTTTGGTGTTGTAATTGATTTATGTTTATCATGCCAATATATATTACAGATCTAAATAATTTTTGGTGAATGAGTTTATAATTTTTTTAACATTATAAGAAGTTGAGAAATTAATTAAGATGGTGGGGAATTTTACCAGTCTTATATTTTTGAAACAAAAGGAACTCTTCGATTTTTTGATGTTCTATTAATGAATGAATACATGGATATATTTCATATTAACCTTCTTAGTTCTATTTCTGATTAGGAGGTTGATCTTATTATTGATATAATACATGGAACTAATCTTATTTATAAACCACCAAATCGAATGTATCAAGTATAAATTTTAGAATTGAATATGAATTTTTAGTAACTGTTATTATATCATTAAATTTGACCTAGAAATTCATCATATTATGATCCTATATTTTTTTTTGTGAAAACATATGGTTCAATAATACAATTAATTGATTATAGATCCTTAGATAACATCAAAATTAAAGAAAAATTTTATATTCCTTCTATTAATGATTTTTTTGATCTATATAATTGAGATCAATAACATTAATAGATTAGAAATACTGATTCCAAATGTGGAACTAATATTAATACTGGTAAAACTAATGTGGTAAAATATTGGCCAAGACAAAAAAATGTAGATATTTCTACATTTGTTGGTTTAGTGGGTTACTACAAGATGTTTATTAAAAAAAGTTTCATTTTTCTATACCATTGATGAAGTTAAATCCAAAAGGATGTAAATTAATATGAAAAAATGAATTTGATGACTATTTTTAAGAACTACAAAAATATTAATTAATTATGAATTTTTAGATCTTCTATATAGAAATGGATAATTTTTTATCTAAAGATACGATTTATTAAAGAGACTTGGTTATGTCTTAAAGAAGAATAATATAGCCTTTTTTTGGATTTTTTGAATTTTGGCCAGGATTTTTTGAATTCTGTTATATCCATTATTTTTTTTCTAGTTTCAGTGTGATTTACTCTCTCAGAAAAAATGAATAAAAAATAGAATAAGGTTCATAATTTTTTCGAAATTTTATGGCCTGTTAAAAAGAGTATGTTTCATGAGTTTAATGATAATAAAGGTGATTTTATCTGATTTAGAAAAAGATTATATATTTTATGTCATTATCAATTGAAGGGAGAGTTATTGAGTGAAGACTATAGTTCCTTTTCTCTATTTATTCATGAAATAATAATACTTATAGATTCATTCATGAGTATTACTACATGGATATAATAAAAATATGAATTTTGTAATTTACTATAAAATGTTTTATTTTTCAAAAAGTAAAATTAGAATGAAACTTACATATGAAATGCTTCTTTATTTTCTAGTTCCAGAGTGGAATAAAGAAAGGATTTTATTATATTTTGTAGTTGGATTGACAAAGACTTCTCAAGATAATAATATGATTTGGTTAATTTTCAATCGATTTAAAAAATTGTCATATTTTGTTCCCCTAGGATATATTATGTATTTAGATCATCTTTCTCGATTGTATATATAAGAAATAGTAATTTCTCAATGAATTTATCTCTTTATTATATCATACCATGATCTGAAGTTCACATATTATTTTTGGAATTGAATTCAATAATAGTTTGGTACTGAATTAATGTTTATTACACATTTATATACTCAATACAATGGATTGTTTGAGTGGGAAATTCAATCCAATGATGAAATGATTCATTCCTGATCAATAGATTACTATTTAATTTGCGATCAACATCTTTCTTTTGTGGATTTTTTATGACAAAAGTTTTCATAATATAGGGATGACACCATTTGAGTAAATATATGGAAAGCAGCGATGAATGACATATTTTTTGATTGATTAATATATAAGAATATGATTGTCATCGATTTGGTAGTGTATATATATAAGAAAGTGTATTTGATTATTCAAATTATGAGGATGACCCAAGAAGAAAAAAACATTATTCAAATAACCAAAAGAAACATCTTTCTATCAAGTTAGGGGTCAGGTGTTTGTTAATTATTCCAATGTTAATGTTTTATAAATTTTGAGAAAAAAGTGGGATCTGGTTCTAATGTCTATTATACCCTATAGAATCCTAGATAATGTTTAACCATGCTCTAACTATGTGTATTTACTCAATAGTTAATACATGGTACATAATGTTTACCACGTATCAATGTTACAAAAATATATAATGGTTTTATCTCATGTTTTGAGATAGGAAGTAGTTCTTATGGAAGAGAATATTCCTTATGTGGAATATCCAGTATATATTCATTAATACAGAGAGAATCTATTTTTGAATAAAGTGATTCACCAGGATATGTTTCTATGGAATAAACATGTGGTTGAATATGAATATGGGGACCTAGAAATGTAATGAGGGAAAGATATTATCAATTTAATAACAAGTTAATCAAATTAAGAGGGATAAATGTTCAAATTAGGGACGAATATAAAAATATAGTTAATGATAGTTTATGTGATGAAAATTATTTTTAATACTGATAATATAACTGTATTAATTTAAAAAATATTAATTAATTTTTATATCAAAAAGGAAATTTTTTTATCTATCATGTTTTCTTACAATGTTTTTATTTACAAGATAAATTTAATTTTTCTACAAATGTAATTATTGAAATTTAATTAAATTTTATAAATCATCATATCCTAATAAAGATATGGTATAATTTTGTGTTTTTTTCGGGTTTTATTAATTTTTTTGTTGAATAGTTAACAATACATATTATTATAAAAAAATATTTAACTATAATAAATTAGGTAATTAAATGTAATATTATGATTTTAATAAAATTTAAAGTGCAATAATTATTTTTTATTTATATTTTATGTAATTAAAATATTTTTAATTAAAGTTATAGTTAAATTTAGTATAAGTTTATTTTTGGTTTCAAAACTGGGTTTTTTTAATAATTTTGTTAAACAGAATAATGTGTCTCATTTTTAATTAATTAAAATAATCCATAAATAAAAATTTATTTAATGAACTTTATATATTATTTATAAATAAATATTAATTTATTTTAATAATGTATTTAATATTATTATTCTAGTTAATATGAAATCATATTTTTATTGAAAAATATACTTTTAGAAAACCACCCTTTTTCATAACATCTATATGTATCTTTTTAACTCATATTGTCCCACTTATAAGAATTGAATTTATTCAAATGGATTAATGATTACTAATCATCATAATTATAATTATCCACTAAGGATTGCTTAATTTCTGACCATAATGAATAGTAAATAGACTTGAAATAAATTACCGTGAATAAGGTAATAATGTATTTTCTAACGATGAAATTAAAATGATAAGAGTTAAAATGTTATGAAGACTTTTATAAAATCAATTTTATAAACTTATTAATACTTTATAATTTCTAATTCTCTATATTGGTCTACTTTGGAACTTTTTTTAATGTGAAAATGTTGGTACACATTTTTCATTTAAACATTTACATGTTTCTCATTAACATCACTTATAAAAAGCTACACCATATGATATCTTCTTCACACCAGTAATTACCT
The DNA here is from genome assembly GCA_963277665.1 of Viscum album. Lineage (NCBI taxonomy): Eukaryota > Viridiplantae > Streptophyta > Magnoliopsida > Santalales > Viscaceae > Viscum > Viscum album. The sequence goes on from OY728151.1 coordinate 113,559,648, forward strand.
TTTTCACCACCAATACCAACCCATATACTTTACAAATTCCTCTCATAATCTCTTAGATCCTTTTTTTAAAATAATTCTCCCTAATAAAAATATTTGTGTAGATCGAAAGAGGATGTTCAAAGATGAGGTATAATTCTTTACCGAGAATCTTTAATTTATTTCATCATAGACCTCCACAAAATATTATTAAATTATTATTATATAAAAAAAATATTATCTCCCATATAAATATATCTTATTATGTTAATGTAGAAAACATAAATATATATCCTCTTCCCTAAAATGGGATATGAAACCATCGTTTGTGTAGAGCTGGCGACTACATATCAAACTGATATCATTTTTTTCCATAATCATTTCTCACATAATACAATAATTATTTATTTATATATTTTATTTTTTATTTTTGACATATTTAAACTAATTATGTTTATATAAAATATATACCTTCTTAATCTTAATTTTTTTGTTGATATGATAACATTACACACGTGTACGTCAGACTACCAGCACAAGAAATGAATTGATTCATTTTTCACTTAATCTATACATGGGATGTAATAATGATACAATTAATTAATATATATTTCATATAAATAAATAATAATTATATTCAATAAATTTTTTTCTTTGTAAAAATATAAAAAGTCATTTTATTCCATACATTGAAAAATTATAACGTCATTCATTTGTATATGTGAATTGGGGACTTCACAAATTGATGTGATTCATTAATCATAACCAAACCCCATGGATGGTCTACATAATTATATTTAATGAATTAATATGGTATATATTAAATATTTATCATCCATAAACATGAAATATAACAAAAATTCTATCAATAATTGTCAATGAAAAATTAAAAGGTTACTCCTGCGTACATATGATCTAATTTCTCCATAATCATATCATATTTAATTTTTTATAACCATCATTAATGAATTATTTTAATATTTTAACTGATGTATAAAAATAATAACAATTTAATTATTATTATTCTATATATGTTTAAATACTGACCTTTTTTCCATATTCATCCATGAAATATCATTTTTAGACACATAGTATAATTATTATTAGAAAATACAACATAAATTTAATTGATAAAGTAATTATGTATACCCTAGTAACAAGTGAAATAATGGGAATAATAAACACTAAAAATATTTTTAATCATGTAAATAATTTACATATTTATATTATTCATGAATATAATAAACCAACATGATGAATAGAACTCATGATAAGAGACATTGTGTCAATTTCATTTCATTGAAGAAAATTTTGATTTCATGAAACGATATTCTTATATGAAGACTATATGCAGACCCATTGAATGTTTTTATCTAGAAATTATATATTCAAATTATGTTTAATTTTTTATCCTAATTTTAGTCCTTCATGTTTCATAAGATCCCAATGTTTCCAAATTTGTATGAGGATTTTTTTTAGTAAATCATTTTCTGTTGTTTTACATCAACATCAATTACTCTTGCATGTACTAAATTTTAAAATAATTCTATTGCTGATATTGTATGGAAATGAGATTTTTATAAAAGGAAATTTATGAATTTCATTTAGTTTTTATTGAAAATGAATATTTCTTTTGAAATTTTTGACTTCCTTTGAGAATGAAAAATGAATATTCTATTTTAACATCTAAAGCGACAATAAAATTTATTGCTTCCGAAAACATTATTTTTTATTCACTTATAATAATTCATGTTCTATTTAGGAGAAATAATTTTTCTAATAATATTGGAATTCAAATGTGTTCTAAATTAAAAGGTATTGTTTGTATTAAAATGCTTTTTAAAAATAAAATTATATTTTAATTACAGAATGACATCTACATATGAGTTTAAAAGAGTTTTTAAAAAGTTGTATGATGAAAAAAATTAAAGAAATTTCTTTATTAATATTATTACAAATGAAAAATATTTGAGTAATGGGTGATGTTGGCATAGCATATATGGTGGGTGTGCCCGAATATCACTAAGTGAGACCGATATAGCTTATACAATGGGAGTGGATAAGATTCACCAGGTTATCCTAATATAACTCATTCGATGTGTGTTACCATATAATATTATGTTTTACAAATATATCATAAACATTTTTGGTTCTTAGGTAGTGTTATATGACCATAATATAGATTATGCAATGGGTGAACCCAGATTGCACCCGGTGAGCCCGATATAGATTATGTTATGGGTGCACCTAGATAGGACTCTAATGCATTGGTTAGTGATCCTTTTCATAATAGGATTGTATTATGGATTTTCTAGAGGATTTATCCAATGTATTCTAGATGGATCATTTTATTTGGGAAATGGGTTTAAAACAGGTTATAAATGTGATTTTCTAAGTTTCCAAAAGGGTTTTTATTTTTTTGTTAAGGATTATAATAGTTTTCTTTGAGTGAAAATTATGTGTATTTTTTTCAGTAGAATTGTTTGAATCGATAAAATTAATTAACATAAAGATAATTCAGAACATTAACATGGTTTTCATGTTCTTTACTAGAATAATTATTTTATTCATTATTTATTTCACTTACTTAGATTTTTTGTTCTCATCTAGTAATATAGAAAAACTCACAGGGTTTAAGGATGTGTAAAGGAATATATGAGGTCAATTTATTTTTTGTGATTATAATTCATTCAATTTTTTTATTTCAGAAAATATATATGGTGAAAAAATAGATTCTGATCAGAAATGTACACTTTTTATTATATTTTTTTGGTTGAGTTATGATAAAATTAAATTCAACTATATTTTTTTTAAAAAAATCCTGAAATGCGAGAGAATTAATTATGAACACAATTCTAAAAAAATGGAATATTTATGGTTAGTTCCTTACGGGTAACATTCTTTCCTTGTGGATTCACTTTTTTTATTTCGATTATAAAATCCACATTAATTGTTGTTGAGAATATTTATTTTCAGTTGGATACTCATATGAGTTCATGTACATAGTCAGTCACAATATGTCCCCTAGGGCCCATGTTATGACTCTCCCAAGCCCGCCTCCCAAAGTACAATGGTTAGAAACAAGCACCGAAGGTGTCAACCTACAAGTGGGAGGCATTTTCCTTAGTACCTGTACACACACACACACAACCACATCCCAAAACCGGAATGATGAAAATTAAGGCCACTATAAATAACCATTGAGTAAAAGTACTACTGAACATCAAATGGGCTAGAATAAAAACCAAGAAAATGATAATAATAAAATAAGTAATTACATAAGAAACATTGGATAACCATATGATGAAAGCCATGAATGATGGGTATGTGTGGAGTAGCTGCTAGATACTGTAGTAATGCGTCCCACATGCTGGGTATCACTGGGCACCCCCTGGTCCTATGACACCAGGTCCTCCATCAAGGCATCGATCGTTTACACCATACACAAAAATGACTACATAGCCCATGAAGGGGTGAGTAAAAAATACTTATTAGGGATTCCAAAACACAAATGAAAGAAAAAAACAATCCAGAACACAAATAATGAATCTTTATCATGATTCACGACAACACACACTAGGTATAATCTAGAGTAGGAAAGTAGAATCATTATTCATATCATTGAACACCTTGGCCTCATGATAACTCCTTCTTAATGAGTATATTGGTAATGTTGGGTCAAAAAAGAGATGTTTTCTACTAACATTGGAATTTTGTGGTACTCATCCCTTATGAGTACCATCGGTACTCCGAGTCACACAGAGTTTCTCCCCACAATGGGCCTTCCAGGATCCACAGAGCCGCTTCTCATCTTGTCAATGCTGAGGTACCCTTCCCCCTCGTCCACTGTGTGTCTCTTGATTCACAAAGAGTTTCTCCCCACCATGGGCTTGCCAATTCCAATATAGCATCATCCCACAAGTCCACCATAGCTGATACACATAGAGTCACTTGTTAGTAGTATTTATGTCCCATCCAACCACATGGTTTCCACATGTAGCACACCTGATCTTGGGATAACTTCTCTCAAATACATTAATCATATTTCAACATCCATGGATGCCTATAATATTATACCAAAATATCTGTCTCATTGTGATATTGACAATTTCACCAATGACTCATCATTCGGACAATAGATTTACATGTAATTTAAATTTTATTAAACATGGGACAGTTGCGTATGGACCTGGTCTGACTCGATTAGACCGACCCAGCCAAACCAGCCTGGGGGCCCCACATGCCCTAGTTTGATTCGACAAACCTGGAATCAACTAGTTTTGTCCTGGGTTTGTCAAGTCCACCCTGGCCAGTGTGCCATGCCAATTGGACATCATTGTACCCGACCTAGTTTGGTGAAGGGTCCGACTATCTAGGTCACCCAATTACCCAGTCTTGCCTACACCGGCCCGACAGGGTGGGTCCGACTTGATGGGTGTAGGTACGGATCGATGGGCGGAGTTTCGGCTTGCTGGGTCGGGTTCAGATTGCAAGGGTGATTCGGACCACCATGGGCAGGCCATGTCTGGACAGGAGGCGGTAAGTGTTCATGTCCCCATCCCGCCTCGTGGGTTTCCGAAGGGCCACCTCCTCAAGCACTGACGCACGACTCATCTGGGGAATCACCACATGTTTAGGAGACTGTGTGACTTCAGAACCGTGACCCATAGCTATGGGTTGTGTCTTTACACTAGCCACCAGCCCTATTGTAGGCTTCTCCCAATGCACCGCATCCTAGTTCTGTCGCGTATCCCTTCACCCATGCACTTTCGTGGCACCCCTCTAGTCGCTCGTAGCCTCAGCTGTCGGCACTAGCGTGCTGGAGGGTCCTTCTGTGTACAACTGTGTCTACAGCAGTGGTATGTTCTCCACACCCTCTGCACCTCTGACCTCCTTGGGGTTATTTCCGTCCATATGAATCTCTCAAATCTTCTTTTCCTATATTTCAAAAACTCAATCATGAAGAACGAACATGAGGAGGGGATCATCCCTTGTTCGTGTCATATCGTGCCCTCTATTATTGAATTTCAAAATAGGGGGTGGGTCATAATGATTTTCTATTAAAAAATAATAATTAAATCCAGATACAAGACTCACCTTTGAAAAAGGAACCATCTTATACTGACGAGCGATTTGCGAGGCAACCTATTTTTGGGTAGACCCACGTTCGTCGTTTTAGAAAGATGAATGTGGAAAAACATAAAATAAATCAGACCCCTACCTCAATTGTCATTCTTCCCTGGAGAGTACCTTCTGTGAGGATATAGTTTCATATCAAAGTTATCGACATTGGTCACCCACTGGTCTCTTTCTTTGTTGATGCTGTTAGAGGTTCACTGGTGGTTGATGTTCATCAATGGAGATATTTTTTTTCTTATGTTTGTAAGTGAATTTCCATAGTTTAATTCTTTTTTCTCTAATTAATTAACCTATTTTAAATAAAACACATCGCAGTGTTTTCGTTATGATGTGTTGTCAAGTCGTTACACAGGTGCATTTATGTAATAGCTTATTTTTTACGCTCTATTTAATTCATCGTTATGCTACACATTTATGAGCCATTAATGATATTCCTTTAATTTACCTCATCATCGCACCATAGTGATACCATCTTCTTGCCTAATGGTTTTGAAAAACAAAAAAAATATCTTTTATGTTATTTTATTTTTTTTGGAAATTCCGATAATTTACATTTATGATCGATGTTTACTGCTCAATGTTAGGTCCTTTCAAGGTGAATATCGACATTCTATGTTCAACGGTGCCCTTGAATTTCCGATCTGAGACACGATTCAATATTAATAATAACCTACTCAAACATTTACTTAAATGAACCCAAAAAAAGTTCAAAATTATATTCTAGTTTCACTAGGCCTTAGAATCATTTTTCTTCAATTATTTTTTTTTGAAATAATTCCATACAATAAAAAAAATTATACAGTAATTATGGGACATTACATTCTTCCCACATATTAGATTTGTGTACCTGAAATCCAAAACAAGGTATAATCAATGCAATGGGGGTACTGAACACAAATTTGAGTCTACCCCTCTCATGTTCTCTCATGTATATTCTTATGCTCCCACCGAATGCATACACAAGGAATTGACCATCCATAATGGACCCCCTTGTGTTGATCCTCTGTATCCACTATGAACTCTGCAAATGTTTCACCATCATCAATTTCCAGATTTACCTAGTCGATGATATGTTATAGATCATGTGTGTACCTCCTCATCTCTGACACATGGAAAACATCATGAACATAGTACATCTGTAGGGGGAGAGCTAGGAGGTATGCTACCTCACCATCTCTTCCATGAATATGGAAAGGTCTGATGAAACTCAATGATATCATGCTGCCCCAGCCAAATATCTTCAATCCTCATTGGGGTGAGACACTAAAAAAATGTGGTCTCCCTACTAGAACTCCAAGGGACTCTCTTTTCTATCAACAATGGATTTTTTTCTTCTCTATGAAGCCCTCATATACTCCTGAATTATTTTCACCTTCTTAGTGGTAACTCATAGTAATTCAGGACCCATGAGTGTTTACTCCCCTGGGTCTATCCAAAAAAATGGAGATCTATATAGGTGCCTATATAAGTCCTCAAATAGTACCATGCCAATGCTGTAGTGATATTTTTTTGTATACAATCTCTACAAGTGTATGGTGGTCCTCCCAGCTGCGACCAAAATCAAGGATGCAAGCCCAAAGCATGTCCTCTAATGTCAGTATGGTCCGCTCCATTTGAGAATATTTCAGTGGGTGAAAGGTTGTGATCAAGAGCAGTTGAGTCCCAAATTCCTTCTACAATCCATTCCACAACCAGTATGTAAAGCGTGCATCATGTTCAGAGATGAACGTTGATGGCACCCCATGAAGCCGCACTATCTCCTGGACGTAGAGCCATCATTATCCCTACACCGATCGTTTCTCCTAGATGGAAAGTAAGTGAGACAACTGGGTGATTCGGTCAACTATCCCCAAGATAGAATCATGGATCTTGGATGTGCTTGGTTATCCTATCACGATGTCCATTATGATATTATCTTACTTCCACTATGGTACCTCAAGTGGTTGGGCCAAGCCAACAAGAACCTATAGCTCAGCCTTCACTTGTTGACAAGTGGGACCTTGTGAAACGTACTATGCCTCTTCATTCTTTATCCATGGCCATGAGTAATATCATTAGAGGTTATATTATATCTTTTCTAAACTAGGATGTACCACCAAACAGGCTGTATAGAACTCCCTCAACACCTCCTATCACAATGTCATTGGTACCACTATGTGGCCTATGAAAAGGATGACCTACTACCCACCTATAGAAAATATACATAGAGCCTATCCTAAAAATCATTGAGGATGTCAGGCCTTGTAGGTTACATCCACAAGTTGTACCTCCCTAAATTGATGTAAGTGTGGGAGAGTGATAGTCATCTACTGAAGTTAAGAAGCTCCATCATTATCTATGAATCATACATGTATTGCAGCAAGCTTCTCTATCTCCTCACTGAGCAGTTGTAAACCGAACGTCATGCGGAGTGTCTCTTCCACCACATTCCCCTTCCGATAAGTATAAAGTATCTCAAAGTCATAGTCTTGTAGGAACTCTAGCCATGGATGATATCTCAGGTGATGGTCCTTATGGGAGAAGACATACCTAAGACTCTTGTGGTCGATGTAGACTGTAAACCACTCACATATCTTGTAGTGTCACCACATCATCAAATCAAAGTCCAAAACTGAAAACTCTAGAATATGGGTCATGTTGTTCATCTCATTCATCCTCAATAGATATGAGTGGTAGTTGATCGCTGCTTGGCCCTACATAAGGACACAACCCAATCCATTCCTTGATGTGTCACATAAAACTACATAATCAACTCCCTCCTCCAGTAGTCTCAAGATGGGGTCACTCATTAGTCTCCACAATAGCTCCTAGAAACTCTTCTTTCACTTCATTTCCACATTAAGGTTCATCCCTTCCAGGAAAAAACTGATAAGGGTGATACTACACTAGAAAAATCAGGCACGCCCCTCCAGTGGTATCTATCCAATCCCAAGAAACTCCCTACCTCAGTCCACTCCCAGGTGGCTACCATGAAATCACTACCTATATCTTCAATGGATCTACTAAACTCCAGCCTCCAAGATGATGTGTCCAAAAAAGTGGGCCTCCCATATCTAGAACAAACACTTTGAGAGATTACCATAAAGTTGGTGCTCATGGAGTGTATCCAGGACTATCTGCAAGTTTGTATCGTGATCCTCCTCTGATGCTACATACACCATGAATTAAACAATGAATACCGCCACAAAACGTTCAAGGTAGGGCTGGAAGATCCTCGTCATCATTCCCATGAACACTACTGGGGAATTGGTCATGCCGAAAGGCATCACAAAAAATTCATAGTGGCCATATTAACATCTAAAAGATATCAATATTAATTCATCATCCCATACCCAAAGCTAATGATATCCAGTCACGAGGTCTATCTTCGATAACTATCTCGATCCCTTTAGCTGATCAACATGGTCATCAATCCTCATTATTGGATACTTTTACTTCACTATCACCTTCTTCAGGAGCTGAAAGCCCATGTAAAACATCAAAATCCTTTCTTCTTTCTGGGAAAACAAAACTGGGGATGCCCATGGTGAAATGATGGGAATTACAAACCCATTATCCTATATGTACTCCAGCTATACCCATATCCTATGTAGCTCTACAGGATCCATTTGATATACCAGTATGGATATTGGTTCCATCCTAGGATACAAGTCACTGTAGAAGTCTACCTCTGTACAAGGAGGTAGAATTGGAACATCCTCATGAAAGACATATTCATACTTATCCACCACTATAGAAAATCTCAGACTCCTCTCATCCTTTGCACTAAGGGTGAGGCTAGTAAACTAGTGAGTTATCAGTTGTACCCTCCTCTAAATAATGTTTTTCATGTGAAACAAAAGTTTCCTTTTCCCTACTGAAGAAAAATCTGGTGCTATCCTCGTAGACACATCACAATATATGCCCATAAAAATCAATATGAGCATGCATTTTTGATAACCAGTCCATTCCCAAGATGACTTCGTAAGGCCTCGACACTACTACATGAAGATCACAACAAAATCACTCTCCTTCATGAGTAAGTTAACAAAACTAGAAACTGTGTGTAGTCATCGAATCCCCTCCCATATGAGTCTCTAGACATAAGTATCAAGCCAACGGCTCCACCAGAAACTCTGAGCTCTGAATGAGAGCTACAGAAAGGAAATAGTGTCTAGAACATGTGTCAATAAGAACTGCACCTAAGATTGAGAAGACACAGATCGTACCTATAATCATCTCTGGAGTGTTGTGGTTATAAGCCTAAGTAGCCTGATGTTGAGCTCACCCCTTTCCATGTACTTTATAAGATTAGGGTGGACCACCTATGGGTGGTGGCATAAGTACCTTTAAATATAACCCACCTCCTACTTCTTTTCCTACTCCACATTCTGTTCCACTTACTTGCAGACCTCCTCGCTCAATCCTATACCCCAGTGGTCCCTCGACCATCCGCTAATCATTTGTATGGTATGTCGGTCAATCACGAGCCATGTGTCCCTACCCACCGGACAAGTAGTAATGAATGGCTCTCTATTGACTCCCAATAGTCTATGAGCCCCGCACTACAGACCCTTAGCCCTGGGGTCGCCCCTTGAAAGACTACGCCCGACTGGGCCGCAATGTCTGATGTCTTCTGGTCACATTGATGACTCTACCGCCTGATGTATGAAGGTGGCTCCAACTGTCAGTGCCTTCTCAGCCAGGAAGCTCTCTAAATGAAGAGCTCAATCAAGAAACCCAACCTAAGTTGGGATGCTGGGAGACCCCATCGATATCCTGATCTCCCACTAGAGTCCCTTCATAAATGATTTATCCCAAAAGTAAAGGTCTCTCACTATATTTGTAGAGTAGTAATTAGGCTCGGTAAGCCTCAATGAATACTCATCCTTTATCATGTTCCCTACTTTAAGTGATTTTTTTCCTGAATTTTCACAAAATGCAATGTCACTAGAAAAAACACCTCTCAGAAAAGCCGCTTTAAGTCTGTCCAGATGAGGGTCACCTCAACATGGGTTTGGATGGTCTAGATCCACAATCTCTCTATCGTTCACTACATAAGGCTCATAAAAAATATCTCTATATAGTCATTTGGTGTCCTTACTAAATTTAAGACATGCGGAACGACCTCCAAACAGTCCTTAGAGACCATAGGAGTAGTCTCTCCCCTTAACTTTGGAGGGCTCTACCTCTGAAACTTGTGCAAGGAATAAAGTCTGCATACGTCTTATACATATAATTCCATGAATAATCACTGATCAGTAGGGGGGAAACACTGGTGCACCACCTTATGGGGACATCTCTATAACTGGTCCTAGAACTAATGCCTTATCCCTAGGTGGGTTGTCCACACAATCAACGATCAGATGCCTAGTGGGCTATGTACATGGGGGAATCCTGAAATTTATCATGATGTTCCATTTGTAGAACATTATACATGGTGACAAAACTCTTATTCAATAAGATCATAAGGGGACACTATTGCAACATGTGATTTGCTGTATAGAGCAGACAAACAGAATTCAGGGGCATGGTGTATGGATATGTCAGCCGCTGCACCCACATTGGACTCCCCTAATCAAAAAGTCAAACTCAAAACAGTAAACACCATGTCTCCAAAAACAAAACAACATATTCTCTGTCTTTGAGGTAGAATCGACCGCCCTCTGATACCAATTTATCACAACCCATACACCAGGTCATGTGTCGTGACTTCACCAAGCCTGCCTCCCGAAGGCCAGAGGTTGGAGACTAGAGCCAAAAGTGTTAACCTTCAAGTGTGAGGCATTTTACTCAGTTCCTGTACACACACACACAACCAAATCCTATAACCAGAAAAAAGAACAAGTAGGCCACTCTAAATAACATCTAAGTAATAGTACAACTAAAAGTCTAATGGGCCAGAATACAATCCCAATAAAATAATAACTAGAAAATATGAAAGTAAAAGAAGAAACTCAGGATAGTAATCTTCTGAAATCCCCACATTTTGGGTAAGTATGTAGTAGTTGATTGAATCTATATATTTGTGTCCCACCTTCCAAGCCTCACTGGGAAACACTAATTCCTATGCCACCAGGTCCTCTATCAAGGCGTAAATCATCTTCACGAGACACAACATGTGTGGATAAAGCCTGTGTAGGCATGAGTAAAAAAATACTCAGAACGGATCCTAAAATAATAAAGAAAGGCCACAAATAAAACCACAAAAAATCACAAAGATTAATCATGATGCAAGATATCTCACACCCGATACAATCTAGAGTAGGATATTAGAATCATCAGTCATATCATCGAACACCTCGAAAACTGTAGAACTCATGCTCAATGAGTACATTGGGCATGTCGAGTCACACAGAAGTTGCTTTCCACTAACCTTAGACTGTTGTGGTACTCATCCCTGATTAGTACTGTTGGTATGCCGAGTCAAAAAGAGTCTCTCTCCACTGTTGGCCTATTGGGTGACATATAACTGCTTCCCACCTTGGTGATACTGAGGTACACATCCCCATTGAGTACCGTGGGTCTGTGAAGTCACACAGAGTCTCTCCCCACCATGGGAATTCCAGGTAAGATAGATTTGATTCCAAATGGTCAATCGTAGCTGATCCACATATAGTATCTTATTAGGAGTCTTGAGGTCTCAGCCAACCATCGAGTTTCCGCATGTAGCATGATTGATATAGAGAGAATCGCTCACCAAGACATTCATCGTATTTCAAAATCCATTGAAGCCTCCTTATTGTATACCCAAAGATCTACTTCATTATGAGGGTTGAAATTACACAAAAGAATCATCAATTCGACACCTTGTTTGTATCTTATTGGTGTTTTAGTAAACAGTGGCATGTTGTGTCTACAGCTGGTCTGACCTAGTCTGACCGACCCAACCAACCCGTCCCAGGGGCCCCATATTCTCTGATTTGATTCCTCTAACCCAACATGATCTGGTTCGGGTCTGGGATGCTCTATACCATCCTGTACAGTGGTGAAGGCACATTGTACCTTACTAGAACCGACCTAGTTTGGCCGAGGGAACAGCTTGCCGAGTTGTCCGGCCCATCCCGCTGTGCGTGGGAGCAGCTCAATGTTATGGGTCATATCCACTTGGTTGGACGACCCCTTTTCTGGACCATAGACGGTGGGACTTTTCTAGATGGGAATTGGTAGGTTGGTACATCCCTTCCTACCTACGAGTCGCCACGAGGCCACCTCTTCATGCTCAGACACACGATGCGTCCCGGGGGCTGCCACACGGCCAGCCAACTGGTCGACCGACCTTTTACATGTAGTCAGAGGACTACATACCCTGAGAACCATGGCATGAAGCTATGGGTAACTCTACTAACACACCCAAGGGGCCTTATCCTTCCACCAGCAGGCAGCTTGGCTGGCAGGTCCTCCCACTGCACTACGGCCTAAGACGATCGTGGATGCCTTCACCAGAACACCAGTGGGTCCAAACCGGTTGTTTTTTCTTTGCTTCATATGTTCATTGGTCCTCCTTGGGTTATATACTTCCCTAAAACGGCCTCAAATCCTCATTTCTACCATTTCAAAAACTCAGTAACGAAGAACACAAAAGTAGAGGGGCTTGAGCTTTGTTTGTGTTCTCCCATGCCCTCTGCATTAGAATGTTCAAACAGGGGGAGGTTTGGGGATGATGTTCTATCAAAAAATAATAATTCAATCTCAATGCAAAATTCTCCCAAGAAAAATTCACCCTACTACATTGAAGAGTGATCTGCAGGTCATCCTACTCCTCATTTGATACATATTCATAATTCTTGAATGAAGAACAAAGAAAAAAATTATATAAATCAAACCCCTAACTTGATTGACATTTTTCACTTGAGCTTTCTATCTGTAGGGATTTAGGTTCTGATCAAAGATGTCAGCACTCATCGCTCACCAATCTCATTCTTCATCGATACTCTTAGAGATTTTCTAGCCTTCGACGTTCATCATTGGACATATTTCTTGGCATATATTTGTTAGATAATTTTCACGGTTAAATTCTTGTTTCTCCAACCCATTAACCAATTAAAAAGAAAACACATCGCCACATTTCTATTATGTTATGACGTCGTGCCGTCATGCTATTTAATTTATGAAACATTGTATCTATTATGCTCCATTTAATGTTTCATTACAATACACATTTATGAGCCATTAATGATATTTTTTAATGTGCCTCGTCATTGCACCGCAGTGCCACTGTCTGCCTACCCAATAGATTTTAATTACAAAATAAAATATCATTTATGTTATTTTATTTTATTTCTAAAATTTCTTAAAATTAACCTTTCTATCCGAACTTTACAAGTCAATGTTAGGTCCTTTTGAAGAGAATCTGAATGTTTCGAGTTCAATGATGCCCTTAAATGTTTTATCTGTGAAAGAATTCAAAATTCAGGAAAAACCATTCGCATGTTTACTTAAACGAACTTAAAGAAATCTATAATTCTATTATAGTCTCAACAGGCCTTGGAATCATGTTCGATCCAGGAATCTTCTCTCAAAATAATTCCATACCATAAAAAAATTATACAGAAATTATTGGACATTACATAGTCTCTATGTATCACTAGAATAAGTGGATATATTTTCAAAGAGTGTTATTGGCACATTAAAGTTTCCATTTGATTGTGTTTTGAATGTTTAGTTGTACATTATATTGATAATATATATTTTTCTGGTCTTTATTATGTTAAAAATTACAAATATTAAGATATTTCATTCCTAACTTTATGTTTTTATTAAATTTTTATAGATATTATTTATTATTTTTATTCAAATATTTTAGTCTGTGGATGAGTCATATTGATTTTATTTGGTAATTAATTCATAATGTGTTACATTCAGTAAAATAGGAAAATCATTATCCAATATTAAATTTATTCCCATAGTGAAAATCAATAATAACAATAGATTAGGGAATTCTACTACATTAGTGGTTTCCTGAGACAGGAACTATTCAGGTTTTCAAAATAGGGTCTACACATCATATTTCGAGACTCAGTCCTAAACAATAACCAAATCCAAAATACCACACTATAATTACCCATCCCAAACACATTTTTTGAGGCCAATAGTGAAGATATAAGTGTTCCCTTAATCCAACATTAAATTTTCCTCAATTTTTTGATATGCATAGTAAGAACATAACATGAAACATGGGAGGAAATATAATATTTTAGACCCAATAAAAAAAGAAAACTGCAAACAATATAAAATAACTCTATAAAAATAAAGAAACCCATCACAATAAACATTATATATAATTTGAATGTAATATCATATGAAAAATAATAATTTAATCAACTCCAACAAAAATGAAAATAAAAAGTTCTAAGGAAACAACTACGAATCAAACCAATTATCACATCACGAGCTAGTAGTATCTAAATTAGTTATTTAATCCACCCAAAATGACTTTAGGAATTTCATATATACATTGGGGTGAGAATTAAAATATATTCAATCACCCAAATTTACATTTCTTTGGACATAATCAATTTATCTCTAGATACCATCAGTCCCACTTCGTAGCCTATTTTCATTCTAATAAACCATGTTACCAAACCCAATTGGTATATTGTTATTATTTTTATTTTTTTGTTCAATTTATGTTATTTAATTTTTCATAATATTTTTTTAAAAATGGTTTGGTTCATATATCATATTACCAAAAGGATTTTATTGAATTCAATTTTCATGGGATTTCTTTACTTAATATCTATTATCCTATATAAAAGATCCAATTTCATTTATCTTTTAAAATTATATTTATATATAATTAGTTTTAAATCAATTTCAATGATATTGAATCTTTTTATGTTGATGTTATTTTCTATCAATATATTATAGTAATAAATTTTTCTTTTTTTTAATTCTTATATTCAGTGTTTATATTTTTTGTTGTGATACATGGTCCATTTTATCATCTACAATTAAATATTAACCTATTTTAATAATTTTAAATTCTTAAAGATAATTTGTATATATATAGAGAGAGTTTTTACTTATCAAATTTGATAATTTTTTTCTCTAAAGACCATAGTTTGAAATTATATATATTTATATTTATATTAAATTTTTTATTATGTTATCTAAAATAATATGTTATTAATATATTGAAATTGTTAATTTTGTGAATGAATTATCATTCATTTAATATAATTATTTTATATTTTATATTTTTAAAATCAGTATATTATTTAAATCTATTTTTTAAATATTAATGTCAGTGTTTTTATTTTAGAAGATATTATTTAAGTAATAAATTATATATTTTATATTACCTTTCAATATTTTATTATTTTTAATTTTTTAATTGATACAACTTATATTATTTACACTGATCCGTATTAATAGAATACAAATGGAGAATAGATTGATTAATTTACCCCATAGTATACCAAAATATTTTAGAGGGTTATATATGTCATTATATTTCCCTTTTGAAAAAAATTCCTAACGAAATGAATAAAGATATCATTCATGAATAGAATTTTCAAATGGTTGTTAAGATGAAATGTTGTTTTTTGGAATATTATGGTAAAATAATTTCTTTCTGAAATTTTTCAATGGATTAGGGATTAAGAATAAAAGAATAATGAATTTTCAAGATATAAAAATTATTAGAATAATCATGTTAATTACACAATAATAGAGACAGATATTTATAACATAAATATAGATGGTTTTAGGTATACAATATGGAATAAGGAATATCATGAATTTTTTTGTCTCAATATGATTTTTAGAATCCAATATTAGATAGATTATTCAAATGAAATCACATGTGTTTTATGAATTACTAAAAGTTGGAAATAATTATTCATAAAAAGGATGAAATAATATACATTATTTCCAATTTTACTATACTTTTACCATATGAAGTGCTTATGTTTCATCACAGATAAACTAATCTTTATGATATTATATGTTTTGTATGTTTAAATTGATAAAACACAGTTCTAAAATTAATAGTATATGTATATATATTTTTTTCTATATATATCTTAGAAAAAACAATCATATCCTAATGATTGTATATTGTATTAGAGATAATATTATGATAAAAATTAAATTTAATAGATGTAAAACATATATATGAAAATAAATTAATAATAAAAAAGTATCAATAAACCAACATTGAAAAATAACATGATAAATAAAAATTAATTCAATCCTTTTTGATACATTCTTATGAAACCATTATTGAAATTATTTTCCATGTAATTAAATTTAAAATATAAAATAAAGAGGTATGTTAATTAACAAAATTTATAGGTCTCTATATCATCTAATACATTCGAAATAATTCAAATATATGAATTCCTTAAATCCAAATTTTCATTCAAATCTAATGAATATGTTATTTGATTATTTTCTATTTTATTTAACCTATATAATACACTAAGTATAAATTATTTCAAATGTATATTTATTTCCATACCATATAATCAACATATGAATATGTGTGTAATGAAATATACATTAATTATTTTTTTGAAAATTATATTAAGGAAAATAACTATTAATGACATAGATCGATTCCTTTAGCCTCTTATAGAACAATTTCATTATTTATAACATAATTTTGGGACAAAAACGATGTATTGAAGAAATTTTTTTAGTGTTCATAATTCTATAATGTAACTAATGGTGATTTAAAAAGATAAAAATATTTTCAAGAAGGAACCCTCACGCTAGACAAGAATGTATAATTTTTACCTTTTACATCATTTGTAGAATTCTATCTTATAGGAAGAAATATTTAATAAGTCTTTATCAATGGGTTGATGACAGTTCATCTTGACATTATATTAATAAGTATTTCTTCAAAATAAAAAATATTTTTGGCCCACCACCAAATTTTTTATTATGATCTTAAAAATTATCTTAATTATAATGTATTGGTTCGTTTTTATAGAGATAATTTATGGTCTTAAATGGTTGGAAAATAACATCAGTATTTAAATATTTAACATAGTAATAGAATAGTTTAATATTTTTTAAAAATCATTTTGCATAATTCCAATTATTACATACTGATATTAATGTTATTCATAATGAAAAGAACATTTATTATAACATGGTTTTAAAAATAATTAATACATAGGGAATAAAAGATCATCTAATTCTCCAAAGGAAAATAATAAATAAATATAAACCGTAATCTATGTAAAAATGATAATGAGATGTATTGAAAAGTCATGAAAAATATGATTCGTATTGAATTTTAAGAAGTTTAACTATACCTAATTGATATCAATGCCACTTAAATATGTGCTAACATAAGACATTATAAGTTAAATTGAAAAAAAAATATAGACAAGTATTATGATATTTAATTTATTAACTTATCATTTCATGGTCTATTATCTAATATAATAAAAATATGAATAGTCACGTATAGAAATTATCTTTATTTATTTGAGATAAAAATATAACTCCCATTGAACTCTATAAAACAAAATAAATCATTATAATAAAAATCATAATTTAGAGATTAAATTTCCCCCCTCATTTTTCTATGTGTTTATTCATTTTATTATGTTTGTCACAGAGGAAGGTAAAGATAGGGGTCTTGTACATTGTTGATGGATATATCCTATATAGATATATTATCATCCTATATTTTTATCATTTATATTTTTATTTTGTCAATGTAACTAGAAATGTGTTTAATTTCATTATGTTTCATTCATTAATTTAGAATATGAGTCATTTAATGTCTTATGTTTAAAAACATCCCCATCTAAAAGGATCAATTTTTGAATCACATATTATAGATGAGTGTCTCAAATTTTTTTCATGTTAATTATGTATCATTCAGGCATGATTTAATTATGATTTATGTGATTAATATGGTTTGAATCAATTTTATTACTATAGTAAATATTTAATATTTACAATGTTCGATCATCAGGTTGGAAAATTAGTTTAAATTACATAAATAGAAGTAAAGATCATATGTATAAATACATATCTGATTATGACTAGTGACAATATATATATATTAATTACAGAAATAAATATGTAAACTATATGAATTTGGAGTATAATTAAAAATGATAATGTTATAATAGAAGTATTTCACACAAATATTATGGATTATTTTTCCCATCAAATAAGATCCTAATAAATTTAGTAAGAAAAGTATATTCAAATAATTATCTTTATTAATAATGTGTAAATTAAATACCTTAATTTAGATTATTATTGATGATAATTGATCCATAATGACATAATAATTGAAATATTTTTGCCAAGGACCATTCAAAGAGTGTAAGAGATTTGATTAGTATAACATTACTACCATCAGGTTTTATATAGTATATTCGGATAAAATGATTAGAAATAAAAATTAGTTACATCTTTAAATCCTTATATAATGTAATCCAATGAATTTTGATTATCATTGTCGAATTAAATTTTCCTACTCAATTTTTTGTAAAATATTTGTGGGTCAATATTAATTATGGTATAAAGAATGATTCAAAATAGTGTATATCTGTTAACATTATCATAGCTCATTAATACTGGTAAATTTTAAGAACATTATACTTGTATTTTGGCATTAAAATATTTAATTTTATATTTCCTAGATGCTTGAGTTAATAAACGGTGTTGTTGTAGTCCATGTGAATCCAAGATAGTGCAGGTTAAGATAATGAAGACAAGTTAATGGTGGAGGAAACAAAATGTCGGATGATGAGTTAATTAATTATATTTTTATCCTAAATTAAATTACTTCTTAATTTATATTATCACTTAAACTAAAATACATTATTTATATTAATATAAATTCATCTTTTTAAAATCATTAAATTGATTTATATCAAAAAAAATGTTCTGAATTGTTTAATTATGATTTTTGATATAGTAATATTGAAAAATTAATAATTAATGAGAGCATTTAGTATACTATATATCATATAATTTATTATTATCAATCTAATAATATGAAAACGTTCTCCATTGAACTCGCATTTTTTCGTGTTATGTTTTAACTATAGTACATTAATTTTACATTACATAGTTCTTACAGATTTAGTTAGAGGATCATGCTAGTAGATATTGAGGAAGAGAGTAAGTGAATCATGATAGATAGTATGTTATAAAATGTGTTTAATGGCGGGGAGTTTTTTGTATAGTAATCTTCATATAATGGAAATAACCATCCCTATGGAAATTACATTCTTGATATTCTAGATTTCCATTAGTAATGAATAAATTAAAATTATTCAATTATTTTTTACATAATTTTCATAATTATATTTACTATGTATTCGTTGCTAAATTTTAGAATAAAATTAATTATAATCCAAATATATAAATATATTATTTAATCTAGAGGCTATTAATATGTTTGAAAATTATATGTAGCTAGAGAATGTATCATCAAGGGGACATGGATGTCCATGTAGTTTAGGGGAGATGGTGGCTACTGTTAATTGTATTTATTTCCTCTATTATGGAAAAAGTCTTGTTTTTTTATGACGTATTAAACTAAAAAATAGATATATGAAATTGTTTGGTCTTTTATAAAATATATCAGTGCTTTTTTCCCTCTCTTTATCATTTTTATCTGAATCTATTGAGATTGATTATTCCACATTATTGTTGTAGGTGTTTCATATTTTTGGCAGAAATTTACTATGTTGCTTCGTTTTGGGTTTTGAGATTATCTAAGAGATTAGAGGTGGTTTAAGGAATAATTTATTGAAGTAATTAAACATAAAAAATTTGATTTCGTTTAAACCATATTCACATACTAAAAAATAACTACAAGATTATGAAAAAAATACAACTATAATTTTATTAGAAGATTTAACCAGCTCCATTTAATATAATAGATTTTTTTCTCAAAACAAAAACATTAATGAATGTTGTGGACCTATTTATAAAATTTTAATCTATAAATTTCATTTTATAAATTAATATAAAAATGACTATAATTATTATAAAACTACCTCTAATTAGTGTTTTGTAGTGTATTTAAAAAAAACTGTTGGTCAAAAACCTCTAACTAACTGATGACTTAGAAATATATGATGGTTTGATAAAAGTTACACATTTATTTTTTTTCATTAAAAATTATTTTTTAAAAAATCATCAATGAGTATGTGTTGTATTTACAGTGAATATCTATATATAATTACTTTATCCAAAACCTGATTCCACTTAGAATCTAAAAACCTCACAATGAAAACCCATTCCCATATAGTGACCCCTATAAAATAACTAAAATTACTATATCCTCTCAAAATTAATTAAGTCAAAACCACAACCGGACATAAACAAAAATATACATAAAAAACATCTTCCTGCATCAATGATTATATATAATTATAAATTAATAATATAGAAACTATAATAAATTCATTGACCACATTAATTCCAATATAATCACATTTCACATAATCCTCATGCCACAAACCACATATTTCAACTTTAATATTTATTTATCATATAATATTTCAACCACTTCAATTAAATTTATTCAGAAATATATTATTTAAATATATCACATTCCATTAAATGTTATTAAATTATTCTATCTGGTCATCATTTTTGATGGACATGGTAATTATTTTACAGTTTACAAATAAAACTTAAAACATGTCAGTAAAAATTTCATAATTCCCTTAGTCCTAAAATATGCATATGATAAAAATCAATCAATAATATAATAAGTAAGAAGATAAATTTTGTTAATAATTTTGGAACCATACACATAATAACTCAATCTAATTTCTTATCCTTATTTACAATAAATCATTATCTATACCAAATGAAAAATTAAATAATTATGGAATTTAATTTAAAAATTAAAACAAATGAATTTGAAAAACCTACCTCATACAAATCATCATAAAGGATTTTTGTGAAAAAGAACCCCTAATATAGAACACAAAATACACTCTATTTAAACAAATATAAATACCCACTGAGATAGAATCTACTATATGGATATATCTATTCAACTGTTCTATAAAGCATAATATCAATTCTTCACCATTTTATTATTTAGAGGGATATTTCAAACACCACCTCCTCTTGGGTTATGTTCACTAGAAAAATGATAATAAACAAAAAAATCACCACACAAAACCCTAGCATCATACTTCAAATATAAACAAAAATTGTACAAAGAAGACCATATTTAGTTCATAAAGTGTCTTTCATTCCTATTAAGACACTAAAAATATTTCATAATAGATGATTTAAGTGATTTATAACAACTCGATCACTTCCCATCAACTATTGGGTCTCAAACAATTATGTTAAAAAATACCATTGACATTCCCTATATACTATTTTAGATATAGTCACCCTTAAATTTTTATTCAGGTTTCTCTATATTAAATAATTTTTTAAACCTCTAAGATTCTTTTTCAACATCTCTTTAACATGAGTGTTTGTTGATACTCTGTTGTATCATTCATCACAACCACCAACAATAAGCCATCAAGAAACAACACATGTTATTTTTTTTCTATATTTTCTAACATTATATGCCATAGTTCCATCAATCTATATATATTACACTATTTTATAGTCTCCATAAAAATCATAAATTCAAGGACATGGTGTCTACTAAATTCTTGATCATTACACTTTTGATGGATGTTTTATATAATGGAAAAAATTTCTTAAATTCTATGTAACCTTATAGTTGGAATAATGCATTATTTTAGTACTGTTATATTGGTTTGATAAACTCTATCTTGTAGGATCGATAATGTGATCCAAATGAATTACCCAAATAACCTAAAAATATTTTACATGGAAATTATTTCATATTTTTACCCTTCTTTATTATTACTCACTTGAGATATTTATTTATCTACTGGATGAAATTCTATTAGATATACCCGGTCAGCTAAGTCCCCCATGAGGTACAATATTACCACATCCTTTATTAGAATACCACAAATATTTTCTATTTTTTATAGGAAAAACAATGAGGATAAACAAAAAACACCATCTATTTAAACCTACAGATGAACTTATAGAGACTACATCTATCATACATAGATGTCCATCAGATTATTCCCTCTAATATAATAGAAATGATCAAAAAAATTATTTAACATACATATATTGTCCAATAACTACATCCTCTGTAGATATTTTCACTAGATATAGGATACTAAGTCACCTAATTTCATCAAAAACTCCATGATCTCACATAAAACAAAAAGGGAATAAATTGTCAAAAAAATATTTAACATTATTTAAAAAATTACTATATTAATGGGAGAACACTACAAAAATCATTCATAATGGTAAATAAAAGTTATTAAAAAACATTCACTCACTTATTGACCCTATTGGGTTTGATAACATTTAGTCAGAAAAATACCAGTGTCTATACCTTCAATATAATTTTAGATCTAGGTCATCACACCTCTCTATAGAGGCCTCTGCTCAGATATCCTTTTTTAGTAACCTATGAGATCAAAATTAACTTCTCAATGATTAAAGTGGATGTTTATATTGTATAAAATCATTCATTAAAACATGAAAATATTTATTCAAAATTTAATCATTCATATATTGTGCAACAAATATTGATGAACATCATTTGTCAGAGTTCCATCCAATGATCTTCTATAACCATAAAAGATTACTATATAATAACTCATTATATTGACAATATTCCCACTCAATTACTTCGACTCACACTTTGAAATTGATGTTCTATAATATGGAAGGAATTATATCAAAATGCTATGAAATATAATTATAGGAAACATATATTTTCTAATCTGATGATCTTGGTCCAATCAACTCCATCCCTTATGATCGGTTTAATGATACTAAATAATAATCCACAAACCAAATAAGAAAAAATGATATAGAAATCAAGGATCAATTTCCCACAATTTCAAATAAATTTTCTTCCAAAATATTGTGTATCACTCATAAATGAATAGATATATATATATATATATAGAAAATTATATACTATTATTTCTTACTTATAATTTCTTAAATGTATAAATCAATAATGGATAAAATTTGTCCAAATTTCATTAGACCCCTTACATTGGTAAATTAATTTATTTTTTTATCACACATAAATTATTTGAGGTTTTATAATAATAAAATTTTAATATATATTACGTGATTCAATTAATATAATATTACATGAGTGTAGGTGTAAGTAGTTCACAGTCGATTTGGGTCACAATTCAAGGACAAGTGGGAGAATAATAATTTTAGATAATAATTTTTAATTATAGAATGATTTTTAAACCCTATACACTCACAAAAATGATAAATATCATTAATATATATTGAATGAGATTTATAAATTTTAAATTTTAGATTATATACTAATTTTCCCTCTTATATTATAGGTTTAATTCCTAGAATTTATACCCTCTATTTTTTTTAAATGCTCAAAAATAATTTTTATATTACTATAATATTTTTATGCGTTTAGTGTGATAGATATAAAACATAAAATAAAGAACCTTGTGTTCCATAATCATTATGGAATTTTCTATGAAAAAAATTTTGAGTTTGGTTTTCTTTTATCTTTCCACTAGAAGGACAATATAACACTATAAGAAGACAATTACACAAGGATGTGACAGATACCTCCCCACCCAAAATTTAAGTGAGTAGCATGAGAACTCTAGTATAATATATGAAGAATCACCTGAAAAATCCATTCCAATTATAATATTTGTGTACACACACTATATTGTGGTAGGTGTTTATAGTATAATTATTCAATCTTTGATTTTTCCTTTAGAAAAACATAATTTTAAATCTATACATTCATCTCTAGGGAACCTTTAAAATTGTTGAAAATTTCTTGATCATGTCAGAAATATTTATTTACCACAATTGTGGGATTTTATTCTTCTCTATTCATATTATCATTCCAAAAATGTTCTCGCCCAATTATCCAATTATAAATCTATAATTCCCACCATTTAAGAATGTGTCCACATTAGTGATTTTACTGAAATAATAAAACTACGTTGTTTATAATTTTTTGTGGTCAGTAACACTAATGTAATAGAGTTGGGTTTAATACTATATAAATTAATAATTATGTTTAAATATTCATTTTTTGGTTACTAGTACACTATTGGATCTAATGGATTAAATATACCCCCTTTCCATTTAAGAGAGGGGATATAAGTACACATGAAAATTGATTTTTTTACCATGTATATGAAATAATGATTCATTTTTTTCAATGGATAATATATTTTTATTTATATTAATATTTATGTTTATGTTTATAGATTTAAATTTTTATTGTAATTTAAACACCTCTCCAACCCCATAACATTCTCGCCAAAAAATAATAGGTATGAAATCATCCATTGATTTTAAAAAAATTAATTCATTCCATGAGAGGATTGTAATGAATGACCATAACAAATGAAACCGATGGTGCTAAAAAGGTATACTCAATGGTCGGTGACATATTGTTTTTATGAAAATAACAATATTTTTTTAAAAAAATTCATGTATAGAATTACTAGAATGATTGTCTATTTCACATGAATTTCTTTTAAATATGGTTATACACATACTAAGGATATTAATTATAAATAAATTATTTCTGGAATTGTCCCAATTTAACATGATTTAAATGTAATAAATTCCAATCATTATTGATATATAAGAATGAATTTAATAATGTTTCGAAAAATAATTTTTTTATGAAATTGTAACAAACTTTATTACCATTTTCTATTTTATAAAATCACTTGATGATGATATTTGAATATAGACTATTAAAATGAAAATATTATGGTTTATTTTTATGATCATGGTCACCCAAGTTATTGGGGATTCATGAATTAAGATATTTCAAAAAAAACCTCTAAGGAACCCATTGGGTCCCACATGATAGATAAACCCACAATAAAATTAAAATATGTAAAGGAAGAAAATATATTCCATGAAATAATTTCATTTATTTCTTATAAATTATGGAATGATATTTTTATAATGATGCCAAAATTAATCATCTAAAAAGTAAGAAGTATAAATGTAAGTGTTAGAAATAAAGCCAAAATGGAAAATTTGAGGTAACAAACCTTGATTTGAAGAAGTAAGAGAACATCAAACTAGTTTGTCCCATTTTAAAGAAGAATATGACAGATATGATTAGAAGTAAACACTTTTTAAAATCATTTTATTTGATTGAAATTACCCGCTCTATATCACTAACCAAATCATTTCATGACATCTATAAGTGTCTTATCTGTAAATTTATGTTAAATTTTATTATAACTCATTTAATACTATTTCAGATCAGCTGGAGGATCGATTTTTTGACATACCAAAAAAATAAATGTAACATTTCTTTTTCAATGAAAGAAATTTTTAAATGTTATGAAGTATTTTTAAAACTAGGAATTCTTATGGAATGTGATTCTGAGTCCTAGAGAACTTTGATGATGATACTATAAAAATTTTAAATATATTATATCAAATTATTGATGTTCATATAAAATATTGGAAGAACTCCAGAATAATGTCGATAAGTAAAATTATTGAGAACACCATTGAATCTCAAATATGTATTTTACAATATTCATTGAATAAACATTTTAAAAATTGGGTATTAGGTGAATGTAAAGTCATGGAATATTTTGTAATTTAATAAATTTATTTGTTATTTTTTATATCACCATTACCAAGACTCCTATATATAATAATTTATAATTAAAAAACAATAGGGTTATCCTCATTACAACAGGGATTAAATGTGGATTCATTTTTATAGCTTTCATGGAGGACCAACATTGAATCAAGCTTTAGTGATCGTAACACTAGTGAAATTAGTAGATCATTCCTAAAATGAAAGCAGTGGACAGTTCTTCACCAAATATTGATTTAATAATAAAGTAGAATTTTTAGTTTTTGATTTTATACCTTTTTCATTCTACATCACCAAAAAATAAATAAATTATTCTAATATTCTTATTTACATATTGAATATGAAATTGTCTACAAAGATTTATTTTGAATGAATAATAGGAGTTTATATTATTTCATTTTTATTTGAAAATATCATTAATTAAAAATTTCTAATGACAAAAATTTATGGAAAACATATTAATTTTTTGAGGATCATTATTAATTATTCTATTTTAGGTATTTTATCCCCATTGATCATAAGAAAATAACTAGTATTCATCTTGTATAGAGGATTGACAAATTCATAGTAATCAATCATTATGAAACCGTTATTTGGTTAAACCAATTGATATCATGGGTTTTGATATGATATCTTTTATGTGATCTAGGTTTAATTAATATAAGGATTGATGTGGAAAGGGTTTTATTTCATATTTCTTTATTTAGTGTATCATGTTGATAATAATTATTTTTTTCATTACAGTGTGGATGGTACCCTAAAAATTATTGTCTATTATGAGTGTATCTAGATATTTTTATTATATGTCTCATATTCATTCTATAATTCTATTGTGATGATATGACTACTCTATTGATACCTTCTATTTTGTGATTTTTTGGTGTCCTACAAGGTAATTTCATACTCACACATTCTTGGGATATACAACATTATGTCAATCTTATATAGACGAAATGACTTTTGATGCCGTCCTTGGTGAAATAAGAGAAGACAGGGGATAATTGGTCTTTAAAGGCAGAACTATGTACTAATTATAGAAATAAAATCCTACCCATTCCTTTTAATACATTGGAATTCATTTATAATATTGGTGGGATTTTATTTGGCTCCTTATTCATTCTATTAATATTTTCATACTCTGATCATGGGATTTAGATGTATATATATATTGTTTTCAAATATATTTATTATCTATGATTTTATGGGTACTTAGATTTGTGTGAAGGAATAAAATCCCCTTATTCTATGTCCTCCCATGTGTGTTTTATTCTTATTTTAGGCAGGCTTGGGGTTTCAAACTGTACTTATCACCATCTAGGTAGGCACTAGTGGGTTGACTAGAGATATATTGGTATAAGAGTGGTTTTCAAATTAGGACTGATGTTTGGAGATTATCCATTAATGGTATTTGTTAAGAAACATGGAATATAGTGTTAATGTTTTTCATGATCATATCTAAGACTAGGGGATCTTTTTTTGTGTGAGCGACGATATAGCAATTCAACAGTACTACGATAATCTTTTTCAAAAGATAGTATGTGTTCGTCCTAGTTATCATTAAAACATTAGTACATGAATCATATAGGAATAGGTTGAGGTTCCATTCATTTCATGAGTCAAAATAATAGAAATAGTATCGAACAACGTATATCGTGACAATATTTGGATGCCTTCATGATAATTTACATCTAAGATCTTGGGAAAGATTCCCAAGGATGATCCACTTAGTGAAAATGTTTAAATACAATGACCTGTCTAGAAGGTGATACCAAAGGGGGATTTTCCTGCCATACCTCCACCCATCACACAAAAATTTGTATATAAATTTATAATATATGAAGTTTTCTACAAAATAACACTATATAAGGTTCAATGTATGTGACCCCATATATTTTAAGTGAGTTTAAATATTAGGAAGCATATTAATGGATCGAGGTAGTCACATGAGTCTTTCTCCGCATTAGGATTCCTATAGAATAGATTTTTACCTAGTGAATTGACATCTTAATTACTCCAAAGGGTGATGGTATGGCCTAGTGAATCTTTCTTATGATGAAATTACTTTTTCATGGTTTTATTTTGACATCAATTTTAGAGAGGAGACCCTTCTGGGTACATATTGGAAAGCATGCACCCAATATATTTGTTAGGTATAGTAAGGAAATATAACTGTTGGTCAGTATTTATTTAGGTTCACTATCCTCTAACAATAAAAGATTTTTATGGTTGTATTTTTCCCCTTTTAGAGAAAAAAATATAGTGTTTACTATGTAGAAATATTCTAGCTATCATGATACCACATTCCATTCCACCCTATGTTAGGGTATTCACTAATTAATTGGATGTATATTTATTTTTTGTCCAGAAGATAATGGGAGTTTGGATTAATATCAAGAAAAATAGATCTAACACATATCTAGAGGTTAGGTGTTGGAAAATGTAGGGATATAGGCATGCAATACAATATGTTAGTTTTTTTAAATATAGAAGGTATATAGTTCATGACTCTCAATAACATTATTTTCATCCTTAGGAGAGGAAGTGTGGCACTTTTAACTATTTATGAAATATCATTTGGAATCATATAACCTATTATATAGATAATAGAGATGCTGAGTATATACCACCCATGTGTAGGTATTTTTACGAATAGGGATTTCAGTAGGCTAGAGAATGTTGTATAGGATATGGGAGAGAATCTGGAGTTGTATGGAAGTCTAAAATATTTCCACTACAACACTAGATGGCCACCCCCATGATTGGGGAGCTGGTGATCAGAGGTTATGATAGTTGATGGAAGTTTAGGCCTATATAATAGAGGCCCCTTTTATTATTAGAGGTACAATCTATGTAATTTATAAATTATTAGTAGTATTGATATAAATAGGTTTTGATCCAATATTTTCTTTCCACTTTTATAGCATGAGGCATAGATTTTCTAGTTGATCCAATAGCCTAACCCTTATTCTTGGAGACTCATACCAGATGGGATTATACAATCAAAAAATTATATTGATATTGTGATCTGATTCTCGAAGGAATTATTTTACCAAGGGATATATTTTGTTAGTAGTGATGTGTCCTAATTACAACATATAAGTTATAGGATAGTTATATGTAGTCCAATACTATATAGACTATTTTAATAATAGAATGTTATGTGTCCATGCTGATCAGATGAGGTTTTCTTTTAGGGTTGATAAGGGAACCCATGATGATAAATATGGGATCATTAATAGATGGATAAATATAATTAATCATTATATTGATGTCATTTCTTCAATGGTAGTTTATTGTATAGTATTTTAGCTTTTTATAGTGGTGGTAGAGTATGGGGACATCCTTCGTGAGTATGCACGTGTCCTACCATTACAATGAAAGGTATAATTTTGAATATACATCCACAAAGGAGATACCTTGATATCTACAACAGTATATAATATTGATCACATAGATACTCTTGGTCTGATGGTGCATTTGGAGGAGTTTTTGGGGAATGGCATTATCAAACCCAATATGACACCATGGGCAGCCCAATTGTTATTTCCAAGAAGGCGGGAGAGATAATGAGGTTTTATATAGACTATAATTTCCTAAACCATGTAACCATGATGAATAAGTATATAATACCATGAATTAGCATCCTATTTGATCTTTTGAGGGTGTTGAGATGGTTCCATAAGATATTTCATATATCTATATATCACTATCTCTTTGTATAAGATGATAATATGTCAAATATGTTATTCTAGTGTCACCACAGTCTTTATGAATACTTGGTGATGCCACTCATTATGAATAACATCCCTTAAGAGTTCATGGAACTCATGAACAAGATCATTTACCTTTATTTGACTTTTTTATGCTGGTATTTATAGATGAAATCATAGTTCACTTGACATCCGTGGAGTAAGAAAGGAATAATAGGGTCATCCTTGATGAACATTGTTAGAACTAGCTATATGGGGAACTGTCAACATTCTAGTTTTGGTTACTAGAGGTCTAAATTATAATAAATTTCACCTCAGATAATTGTGTATTATTGGATATATAAATGATTTAGGTAGTTCTAAATTATATTCCACCCAAGAGGGTAGAGGAGGTCTAGATAATCCTTGGATTTATTGGATTTTATATGAGATTCATGCCTGATTTCCCTTTCACGTTGACACACATAACTTCTTTACCTAGAAGGGGTATTCTATTGTATAGGTAGTAATGTGCATGAAATATTTTCATATGTGGAGAAAAAATTTGATGAGAACTCCCATATTGAGATCTCTAGGGAAGAGTGTTGAGTATGTAGTGTTCTGTAATTCTGTAAGGACTGTACATGTTTTCCAATGATAGAGAAGGAAATGATTTATTAATGGTTCTTATATTTTATATCCCATGAGGTATGCTATGAAAACTATGATCTATAGTATGTAATAGTAGTATTTTCCCTAAAAATTATTTTGAAATTCCTCATGGGTGAGAATTTTATCATCTATTCTAACCACATGTTGGTAATGTTTTAATTCTTGTAGATTAATCTGATCTTAAGATAGAGTTGATGGTTGGTGTTTGACTAGTATTTTGACATTCATTGTTTCTTTTCTACTAGGAAGGGGTACATGGGAATAAATATTCATTGTGGGATATCTTGTTCATAGTTTATTTACCATGATGTTAGTGTAGTTATCCTTAGTGTAGTATTTCATAGTGGATGTGGATCATGTGGAAAAACTATAAACATTTTTTTACCAAATTTTTTTGACAGTTTTCTAGGGAGTATTGACATGGAGATAGAGATTATGAAACATCATATAATTATATAAGAAATAGAAATTCACCTGATACACTCTCTTGTGGTGATGATTACGTCATCCATTTCTGAGGATGGATTATGGAATAAATGATGTTTCATAAGGTGGTTTTATGTGAGTTACAATCATCCCCCTTAGAGGTACATCGATCTATATTAAATATGTGCATGTATCATCAACATCAACTCTGGTGTGAAAGGATTAATATGTTTATAGAGTATATTTCTCATTATACCTCAGTTATTAGAAGGTAAAGGGTAAGAAATAGGTTAAAGTATGTTTTTATTCACACCTTTAGGTTCCAGACATGAATATGGTTGGTATATCTATAGAATTCAAAATAGAACAACCAAATACATCTAGAGAACATGATTCCATTTGGGTGATTATAGGCTAACGCACCATTACATCCTGTATCATATCTTTATGATGGTATATATCAATGGAGAGTATGTTACACCTTTACATGAAGAAGGTATTCCTTCTTCATAGAGTTCCATCGAAGATCATTTTAGTTCAATATTCTCACTTATCATCGTTATAATAGATAGGATTGAATGAGGCCATTGGGAATCAGTTTCATTAGACATAATAATTTCACCCAAAGATTAATGTCATCACATTGTAGACAATTCAAATTTCAGAGGACATGTTACGGGATCCTATGTTTGAAATTCTCCATAATTTGGATGATCATATAACCTTTGTATAGGTTTCAGAAAATAATAGATACCTTCCCACCATTATTATGGGACCCTTTTAAGGATATATAAGGGATACCCAATAAGTTATCATAATAAAGTACTAATCTTGGTGAGTAAGGACTCATGGGGCAACAGTTGGTGTGAGATAAAATAGGGAAGGTTGAAATCATCTAAGAGGAGATGATCACTCCCGAAATGTAAAGACCCTTAAAATTCAATGGAATTTTTTTCTTAATTTTTTTTGGAATTTTACAAGAGCGCGGTTTCTGATGGCACCTGATTCCGAGGCCCGGTGTGCCCGGAATAATTTTCCGAAGTTTATCTCGGGTACGTCCAGTGAACGAACAAGTGGGAATTTCTAACTTTTGATCTGGTGCCCGGAATCGAATTCTGAGGGCACCGATGGAACCGCATCGCTGGTAATTGCTTAGGAACTCCTGTTCTGGAGTTGCGTTATCACGAGTGTGGATGATAAAAATTGTGGAAGTTATTTTATAATTATTCTACAAATTTTTATCTTTTTACTCTAAGTGTTAGTTCTTGATGGAAGTTGGGTAACCACCCAACCTCCAATGGAAGGTTATGAGGATTGTGGGGCCCACACAAACCCCACCCCTTCATATTCTCTAAAACCCCCCTCAACTCCCACATTAATTTTTTGTTAACTTAAGTTATAACTCATTACTTAAATGTAATAAGTTTAATGAGATGAGTTGTGTGTGGTTATTGAATTTCAAACTTTTGAAATTCAAATGGTAGGTTGTGTTAATAAAATAAGACTTAGTCTTATTTTATTAGGTTAGAGTTTTGCAACCTTGAGAGGATTGGGGATGCATCATCTTCTTCTTCAACCACGACGAAGAACGCGAAGAACACCATTCTTGAATGAAGAACTTCTCCGCCGAAGAACACGGTTCATCCGCGACGCCGTATCCGCGACGCGACGTGCTTCTTCCGCGTCGTCTCTTCCGCGATGGTTTTTCCGCGACGGAATCGCTGTCAATGACTTCGAATCCTCTCTTCGTGACGTCGACGTTCTCCCGCGACGCCCGACCTCTGTGACGCTCGTCTTCCACGGCTCGTTGACGAACACTGTTCCTGAACCGAGGTAGGGGTTATTTTATTTAATTATTTCCGTTCATGATTCTAGTTTATCGATTATCGTGTATTTTCGACTAGATGTTATCATTAACGAGAGGGGGATGTACCGCACAAACATGGCCGAACCCCCCTCCTATGTTCATGTTTGATTTCATTGTGGATGGCACGGGATGGCGTGGTTCCGTTGCACCACGTGGGAATCACACGACAAGTATTACGCGGCGCCGTCGCGCCGCGCCGTGGAAAGAAGTATAAGAACGCGACGCCGTCGCGCTGAGTCGAAGAAAACCGAAAGTTCCACGGCCGGAGCGGGGCCGCGGTGGAGGGGCGCGGTGACGTTGCACCGCGCCGGACGAACCGAGCCGCGGCCGGTTCCAGGCCGCGATGGAGCAGGGTGACCGGCGGCCGGCATCGGGCCGCCGGCGTCAGTATTGGAAGGGGACCGGCCGTCGCCGGTCCCATGGTGCAGGAATCGGCTTGCCATGGCGGGCCGGCCAGACATGGAGAACTGAGGGAATTAAATTCCCTCGGCCGGCAGTAGCAAGCGGCCCCATTATGGGACGCGGTTTCGAACGAACCGAGGGGGCAGCGCCCCACCCGTGCGCGAGCCGCCAAAACGGCTCAGCTGTTTTGGCCGAGCAGCCAGCCAGCGCGCGGGCCACCGGGCCGGGCTGCGCCTGCGGGGCCGGGTCGCACTGGGCCGGGCCGGGATAACCCTGTCCGGGGTGGGTCGACCCGGTTCAGGCCAACCGGGGGGTCTCGGGCTGGGTCGGTCCAGGCCCAAAACCCCCATTAACGGACCATTTGGGTTCAAATGCCCATAACTCAGGCTACGTACTTCTAAACGACACGCCGTCAGCGTCGATGCGATCCTTGGATTGAGACGGTCGTTTCGGTATATCACACTCAAGGTTTCGTAATACTTTGAGTTCGGCCGGGTTGGTTCGTACACGAAACCAACCGGGCCTTCGGAGCGGAAACGCTCATATCTTGAGCTACGGACGTCCGATTGACATGCCGTCAACTTTGTTGTTTTCCTCTTAGTGAGACGGATCTTTTGGCATACTCCACCCGAGGTTTGGATGCATGTGGAGTACGGTCATATTGGTTTTTCCTTAAAAACCAACCGAGCCCCTAGGACGAAAAAGCCAATAACTCTCAGACCGGGCGTCCGATTGACGTGCCGTCTGCGACGTTGAGTTCCTGTTGACGATACGGAACTTTTGGATACATCAACTCTGGACTAAGTGTCAGTTGATGTATCAGCCTCTCGGCTCGTGGAGCGGACCCTCCCGAACGAGCTTGCTGTGTGCGGGAATCCTAGAGCTGGCTGCGATTGCTACTGTGACTGCGACAACGATTGTGCAGAGATCCTCAGTGGATTCGACGACGACGACTACAGCACTCAGCGATCCTATGTAGATTAGTGCTACAGATCCTGTGTGGGTCCGATACTGTGTGGGTCAGCGCTCAGCGGTTCTGTGTGAGCCAGCGCCTACAGATCCTGTGTGGGTCTGATCCTGTGTGGGTCTTTGCGGGGGTTAGTTTCCTACCGATCCCGTGTGGGTCTTTGCGGGGGTTAGTACCTATCAATCCTTTGTGGGTCCGACGACTTAGATGGATCAGTGATCATCTCTATCTTCTTCGAAGAAGTATACCTGTGCGAGCTGAATCCTGTTTTCTTTCCTGTGTGGATTGTGTTGTGCTATCCTGTGTGGATTACATTATGCTTTCCTGTGTGGAATACGTATACATTCATGTGTGGACTGGGTTGTACTTGGGCTCAGAGGTTGGAGCGTATTGGAATTGATGACATAGGTATATGTATGGGAATATACCTAAGTAGTGTCGGTTATTACTTCTTGATTGTATCTTTCCTTTGTGGTTTATCCTCCGTGGATTTTGGGAGACCTTCGAGGGTCTCGGGGTCCCTACTGAGTAGCTTATACTCACCCCTGCACGGGCTATGCCCAAACTAAGTTGTGTTGGTTGCAGACGACGGACAACGTTGATTGTGGTTGAGGCTTGCAGAGCAGGACGGTACCTGGAGGTGGAACACTAGGTGGGACGTGCTCGGAGCGGATGGAGGGACCCGAGTAGCAGTGGAGCAATCTGTACCCACCCTTCAGGTGGGATTTCCAGTGGACAACTCGGTGTAGCGGCTTCAACTTTTCAGTTGTTGTTTTCCCTTTCGAGTTTTACTTTACTTTCAACTTTGGTTTGTATACTGGCCCACTTACTTTTCCGCACATACAGTTGTACTCTGTTTTCACATAGTGTTTACTTTTCCGCTTCCTTACTCTGTGGTGCTTGTTTAGTTTACAAAGGCAATGCCTTCCCTTTTTACCAGGATTTACGCCTTGGTGCTAGTCGCCAGCCCCTGGCCTATGGAAGGCAGGCTTGGGGTAGTCACGACACGGGCCCCGAAGACAGGTCGTAACAAATTGGTATCAGAGGAGTTCAGTTCTACCACGAACTCTGATCTTTTCTATGTGAAGAAATAGTGTTTAGCGTATTGAGTGTGGGTATCAGTCCAGGAGGTCAAGTGTTGGTGCGGCGACCGACGTATCCGTACACCAGGACCCTGACTTCTGATTTCCGACTTAATGCATGAAAACATTGATTACCTATGTGTTTCAAGTTTTCATTGTGATTACTTTATATCAGCTCACCAGGTATACTGTTCTGACCTTGGCGCACCTGTTTCCTTTTCAGGATGGCCCCACGACGGCAGCCAGCTGGGGTTCCGAGAGTCGAGCGTGATGACAGCCCACCGAGCGACGAGGCCTCTGTGCAGGGCCCTTTGTCAGCAGTGGCACCGGCCGCTGACGATGCACGTCACCTCAGCGCACTGCATGAGTTCCAGCGCCAGCGACCACCCAGGTTCCGTGGGGAGACAGACCCCCAGGCAGCCGAGGACTGGCTGGAGGCAGTCGTATGAGTTATCAGGCTAGCGAGGACACCATGAGACCTCATGGTGATCCTCGCTGCGAGCCTACTGCACATATCAGTGGGGAGATGGTGGAGCTTGATGCTCCAGGTCCAAGATGAGGCATCTCTACTTTGGATGGACTTTGAGATCCTCTTCCGATCAGAGTTCGTCCCAGCCACCCTCCGTGCGGTGCACATTCAGGAGCTTCTTCAGCTGCGGTAGGGCGGCACGATGGTCGCTCAGTACTCGGCGAGATTTACTGATCTCTCACGCTACTCGACCGACATGGTATGGGACCCATTCTTCCGGGCCCGAACCATTGAGTAGGGATTGAGACACGAGATCAGGGCATCACTGATCTCCCTCAGCATTCCGACTCAGAAAGGAGTACTGGAGCGGGCCCTTTTGATTGAGAGTTTTCTTGCTGAGTCTACACCAGCGCCGAGACCCACCGCAGGGTGGCACGTAGCAGAGTCTTATGCAGCAGGTAGTCGACGGATGACTCTTTGGTCCAGGCAGACCAGACCATCAGGCAGATGACCTCAGGACACTGGCTCAGCAGTGCAGGGCACACAGTGCGGAGCAAGTCTTTCGAGAGGCAGACAGTGCTACTCGTGCAGCGGGCAGGGCCACATGGCTCGTGACTGCCTGACTCGCCGTGTCGAGGAGCAACAGACAGTTGAGGGACCACCAAAGCAGAGGCAGAGGGTCGACTGTGGCGGTCCGCCGGGAGGAGGCGGATGAGGCAGAGGAGCTGGCCAAGCAGCAGGTGGTGGGCGACGCTTTGATGCTCTACCACCACCACCACCACTAGGAGGTCCACCCTGACCACAGGGAACTTCCGGGTAGAGACAGGCACAGCTCCAGGCAGTAGAGGCCTATGACCACGGCGCGCCCGAGATGATTCGAGGTACTATCAGTGTCTATTCCACCCTTGTTGTAGTACTTATCGACACAGGAGCGAGTCACTCTTTCATAGTTGCTTCCCTTGTTCAGATCTCAGAGATTCCGAC
Organism: Viscum album; assembly: GCA_963277665.1. NCBI lineage: Eukaryota > Viridiplantae > Streptophyta > Magnoliopsida > Santalales > Viscaceae > Viscum > Viscum album. Next base: position 113,595,956 of record OY728151.1, read on the forward strand.
AGAGCTGTTGGCTCGATCCTTACAGCTAGAGACTCATACGGGAGCAGACTCAATGATTACGCACTGGTGCCGGCAGTGTGAGCTTACTCTAGGAGGCGAGAGCTTCGGTTGGGATCTTCTTGTAGCAGCGTCGAGGCCTTACGACGTCATATTGTCCATGGTTTGGTTATCTATGGTCCATGCACAGATTGACTGTTTTTGGCACAAGTGGTGATGTGTACGCACCGACGGGAGCAGGTTCACCTTCACTGGCGAGAAGGGAGCCTTTGCAGCACAGGATGGACTTCCGCGGAGTAGTGGAAGACCCATTACTCATCAGTTGGCTGGCCTCATCCTAGGAGATGTTGACGTGTGGAGTCCTGGTTTTCCTGCAGTGGTGGATCAGTTTGCAGACGTTTTTCCTGACGACATTCCAGGGTTACCTCCTCGTAGATTGGTAGACTTTTATATTTACCTGTACCCCGGGAAAACCCTGATATCGACTCCAGCATATCAAATGGCCCCCGCTGATCTTCGAGAGCTACGGGTACAGATGGAGGACTTGCAGGGCAAGAGGTTTATCCGACCCAGTGTTTCACCATGGGCTTCCCCGATATTGTTCGCCGAGAATGCAGACGGGAGCTTGCGACTGCGTGTCGATTATCGTCGCCTGGACTAGGTGATAGTGAGGAACAAGTATCCGCTACCTAGGATTGATGACCTCTTTGATCAGCTCAAGGGAGCACGGTGGTTCTCGAAGATAGACCTCAGGTCAGGCTATCATCAGCTCAGAGTTCAAGACGAGGACGTGCAGAAGACGGCCTTCAGATGTCGGTATGGCCACTATGAGTTCTTGGTTATGCCATTCGGCATAACCAATTCTCCAGCATTGTTCATGGCCCTCATGAACAGGATCTTTCAGCCATACCTCGATCGATTTTTCGTGGTCTTCATCGAAGACATTTGGATTTACTCGACAACTGAGGAGGAGCACGCCTTCCACTTATGGTTTGTACTAGACACACTCCGAGAGCACTAGCTTTATGGTAAGCTCTTGAAGTTCCAGTTCTGGATACGTGAGGTCCACTTCTTGGGACATGTCATCTCTGAGGCGGGAGTTGCAGTGGATCCTACGAAGATCGAGGCAGTGTTATCTTGGGAGCCACCCAGGAGCGTGACAGAGGTGCGAAGTTTCTTGTGTCTAGATGGATACTACCGGAGATTTGTGTCAGACTTCTCCAGAGTTGCGGCACCACTCTCAGCTTTAAAAAAGAAGGGGAAACCCTTCGTGTGGTCAGACAGATGTCAGCAGAGCTTCCAAGAGCTGAGACAGAGATTGACCAGCGCACCTATATTGAGGTTTCCTGAGGAGGTCGTAGGGTATGTAGTCTACTGCGATGTATCGGGGACCGGACTCGGGTGTGTTCTGATGCAGGAACGGGTAGTGACCGCCTATGGATCACGCCAGTTGAGGCTGCATGAGCAGAACTACGCTACCCATGACCTGGAGTTAGCAGCAGTGGTCTTCGCTCTGAAGACATGGCGACACTATCTGATGGGCCAGCGCTTTATAGTCTTTTCTGACCATCAGAGTCTCAGGTACATCTTCTCGCAGAAGGACCTGAACCTGAGACAGTGGCGATGGCTTGAGTTCCTCTAGGACTATGACTTTGAGATAGTCTATACTCCAGGGAAGTGGAACATGTTAGCCGATTCCCTCAGCAGGAGGATGAGCATTCAGATACTTGAGGAGGCAACAGAGTAGCTAGCTGCTTTGCAGATATCCTTTGTGGATAGAGATGGAGAAACCTTCCTTTAGTCTCTCACAGTCACTCCTCCACTACTACAGCGGGTCAGAGAGGCACAGCATGGGGACGCTGACTGTGAGATGCGGCGTGCACAGATATCCTTAGGACAGGCACCTGATGGTTTCTCCTTTGGAGCAGATCAGAACATCCTTTTCATAGGACGTACCATGGTACCAGTCGCTTTATGAGAGGAGGTGTTGATAGAGTTTCACACTTCTACTTTAGCGGTACATCCTGGAGTGGCGATGATGTACCAGGATCTCAGACGACAGCACTGGTGGCCGGGCATGAAGAAGGCTGTGGCAGAGTTCGTTTCTCGATGCCTCACCTGCCAGCAAGTGAAGGCTTAGCACTAGGTACCAGCAGGCTTGGTACAACCCTTGGAGGTTCTGGAGTGGAAGTGGGACGTCATATCGATGGACTTCGTGACTGAACTTCCACGTACTTCTAGAGGTCACGACTCTATTTGGGTGATTGTCAACCGACTCACCAAGTCGGCTCACTTCAACCCATCAGAGAGCAGGGCTCAGTGGGGAGCTTGGGACGACATTACGTTCAGGAGATTGTTCGGCTTCACGGTGTGCCATCATATATAATCTCCGATCGAGATGCTAGCTTTACTTCCCAACTTTGGAAGGGGTTGCAGGAGGCGTTCAGAACGCAGCTACATCTGAGCACAGCCTTCCACCCTCAGACGGATGGTCAGACGGAGAGGACCATTCAGACTCTCGAGGACATGCTCCGCACATGTGTCCTCGGCTTTGGTCGTAGCTGGGAGGACCACCTACCCTTGGTGGAGTTTGCATACAACAACAACTACCACTCCACCATCGGGATGGCACCGTACGAGGCATTGTACGACCGACCTTGGAGATCTCTTTTGTGCTAGACAGACCCTGGGGAGTCAGCACTTGTGGGACCGGAGATGGTCCAGGCCACGACAGAGAAGGTCCAGGTCATCCAAGAGCGGATGAGGACAGCTCAGAGCCGGCAGAAGTCATACGCTGACAGGAGGCGGAGGCCACTAGAGTTCGAGGATGGCGACCACGTCTTCTTGTGTGTCTCACCTCGATGTGGTTTACGGAGATTTGGACAAGGCGGTAAGTTATCTCCGTGCTTCATCAGACCATTCCAGGTCCTCAACAGGATTGGCGAGGTGGCTTATCGTCTGGCTCTACCACCTCAGTTTCACCGGGTGCACGACGTCATCCACGTATCTCAGCTGAGTAGATACGTGCCCGACCCGACGCACATCATTGACCATGGGGAGCTTGACGTTGACGATGGGGCAAATTTTTTGGAGGTCCCGGTGGAGATCGAGGATCGACAGGAGCAGGTCCTATGTGGACGGTCGATTCCTCTTGTGCGTATCAGATGGCAGCACGGGAACCTCCAGGAGAGCACTTGGGAGCAGGAGGCTCAGATGCGTGCTCAGTAACCTCATTTGTTTCCCTAGTTTTGATGTATCTTTACGGGGACGTAAAGCCCTGAGGTGGGAGTAATGTAAAGACCCATAAAATTCAAGGGGAATTTTTTCTTAATTTTCTTTGAATTTTTACAAGAGCGCGGTTTCTGATGGCACCTGATTCCGAGGCCCGGTGTGCCCGGAATAATTTTCCGAAGTTTAGATCGGGTATGTTCAGTGAACGAACGAGCGGGAATTTCTAACTTTTAAACCGGTGCCCGGAATCGAATTCTGAGGGCATTGATGGAACCGCAGCGCCGGTAATTGCTTAGGAACTCTTGTTCCATAGTTGTGTTGTCACGAGTGTGGATGATAAAAATTGTGGAAGTTATTTTATAATTATTCTACAAATTTTTATCTTTTTACTCTAACTGTTAGTTCTTGATGGAAGTTGGGTAACCACCCAACCTCCTTTGGGAGGTTATGAGGGTGGTGGGGCCCACACGAACCCCACCCCTTCATATCCTCTAAAACCCCCCTCAACTCCCAATTTAATTTCTTGATCACTTAAGTTATAACTTATGACTTAAATGTAATAAGTTTAATGAGGTGAGTTCTGTGTGGTTATTGAATTTCAAACTTTTGAAATTCAAATGGTAGGTCGTGTTAATAAAATAAGACTTAGTATTATTTTTTTGTGTTAAATTTTTTCAAACTTGAGAGGATTGGGGAAGCATCTTCTTCTTCTTCAACCTCGACGAAGAACACGAAGAACACCATTCTTCAACGAAGAACTTCTCCGCCGAAGAACACGGTTCTTCCGCGATGCCGTATCCACGACGCGACGTGCTTCTTCCACGTCGTCTCTTTCACGACGGTTTTTCCACGACGGAATCGTCGTCAACGACTTCGAATCCTCGCTTCGTGACATCGACGTTCTCCCGTGACGCCCGACCTCCATGACACTCGTCTTCCGCGGCTTGTTGACGATCACCGTTCCTGAACCGAGGTAGGGGATTATTTTATATAATTATTTCTTTCCATGATTCTAGTTTATCGATTATTGTGGATTTTCGACTAGATGTTATCATTAACGAGAGGGGGCCAGACCGCACAAACACGACCAATCCCCCCTCCTATGTTCATGTTTGATTTCTTTGCGGATGCAACAGGATGGCGTGGTGTCGTTGCACCACGCGGGAATCACACGACAAGTATTGCGCGGTGCCGTCGCGCAGCACCATGGAAAGAAGTGTAAGAACGCGACGTCGTCGCGCCACGTCGAAGAAAACCCAAGGCGCCGCGGCCGGAGTGGGGCCGCGGAAGAGGGGCGTAGTGCTGTTGCACCGCGCCGGATGAACAGAGCCGCAACCGGTTCCGGGCCGCGGCGGAGCAGGGTGACCGGCGGCCGGCATCGGGCCGCTGACGTCGGTGCTGGAAGGGGACTGGCCATCGTCGGTCCCGTGGTGCAGGAACCGGCCGGCCATGGCGATCCAGACGGACATGGAGAACCGGGGGGAATTAAATTCCCCCAGCCGGCAGCAGCAAGCGGCCCCATTAAGGGGCCGCGGTTTCGAACGAACCGAGGGGGCAGCGCCCCCCCCCCCCCCCCCCCCCCGTGCACGAGCCTCCAAAACGGCTCAGCAGTTTTGGCCGAGCAGTCGGCCAGAGCACCCAGCACGCGGGCCGCCGGGCCGGGCCGGGCCAATCCTGTCCGGGGCGGGTCGACCTGATCGGGCCAACCGGGGGGTCTCGGGCCAGGTCGGTCTGGGCCCGAAACCCCCGTTAACGGACCGTTTGGGTTCAAATGCCCATAACATGGGCTACAGACCTCCAAACGGTGCGTCGTCAGCGATGATACGATCCTTGGATCGAGGCGGTCATTTCGGTATATCGCACTCAAGGTTTCAGCATACTTTGAGTTCGGCTGGGTTGGTCCGTACACGAAACCAACCGGGCCTTCGGAGCGAAAACACTCATATCTTGAGCTACGGACGTCCGATTGACGTGTCGTCGACTTTGTTGTTTTCTTCTTAGTGAGACGGATCTTTTGGCATACTCTGCCCGAGGTTTGGACGCAAGTGTAGTACGGTCGGGTTGGTTTCTCCTTAAAAACCAAACGGGCCCCTGGGACGAAAAAGCCGATAACTCTCAGACCGGGCGTCCGATTGACGCGCTGTCTGCAATGTTGAGTTCCTATTGACGATAATAAACTTTTGGATACATCAAATCTGGACTAAGTGTCAGTTGATGTATCAGCCTTTCGGCTCATGGAGCGGACCCTCCCGACTGAGCTTGCTGTGTGCGGGAACCCTAGAGCTGGCTGCGACTGCTACTGTGAGTGCGACGACGACTGTGCAGAGATCCTCTGTGGATTTGAGGACGATGACTACAGCACTCAGCGATCCTATGTGGATCAGTGCTACCGATCCTGTGTGGGTCCGATCCTGTGTGGGTCAGCGCTCAGCGGTTCTTTGTGAGCCAACGCCTACAGATCTTGTGTCGGTCCGATCCTGTGTGGGTCTTTGTGGGGGTTAGTTTCCTACCGATCCTGTTTGGGTCTTTGCGGGGGTTAGTACCTATCAATACTTTGTGGGTACGACGACTTAGATGGATCAGTGATCATCTCTATCGTCTTCGATGAAGTATACCTGTGTGAGCTGAATCCTGTTTCCTTTCCTGTGTGGATTGTGTTGTGCTATCCTGTGTGGATTACGTTATGCTTTCATGTGTGGAATACGTATGCTTTCCTGTGTGGACTGGGTTGTACTTGGGCTCAGAGGTTAGAGCGTATTGGAATTGATGACTTAGGTATATTTATGGGAATAAACCTAAGCAGTGTCGGTTGTTACTTCGTGATTGTATCTTTCCTGTGTGGTTTATCCTTCGTGGATTTTGGGAGACCTTCGGGGGTATCTGGGTCCCTACTGAGTAGCTTATACTCACCCCTGCACGGGTTATGCCCGCACTACGTTGTGTTGGTTGCAGAAGACGGAAAACGTTGATCATGGTTGAGGCTTGCAGAGCAGGACGATACCTGGAGGTGGACCACTGGGCGGGACATGCTCGGAGCAGATGGCGGGACCCGAGGGGCAGTGGAGCTATTTGTACCCTCCCTTCAGGTAGGATTTCCAGTGGACAGCTCGGTGTAGTGGCTTTTACTTTTCAGTTGTTGTTTTCCCTTTCGAGTTGTACTTTACTTTCATCTTGGGTTTGTATAATGGCCCACTTACTTTTCCGCACTTACAGGTGTACTCTGTTTTCACTTAGTGTTTACTTTTCCACTTGCTTGCTCTATGGTTCTTGTTTACTTTACAAAGGCAATGCCTTCCCTTTTTACCGGGATTTATGCCTTGGTGCTAGTCGCTAGCCCCTGGCCTATGGAAGGTGGGCTTGGGGTAGTCATAGCACGGGCCCCGAGGATGGGTCGTGACACGAAATCCATCATGAATCTTACGAAAAATGTCAAAATAGTCCTTTGGAGTACAATGATGAAAAAATGTGTTCCTAATGGTTTCAAATAGATCTAAATTACATAGTTTTGGATGTGGTATTAATTTAGCTTTCATATTCATCACACCTTTCCTCATACAATTTAGGTTTGATGAGGTGGTGTTATAATTCGACCTACCATACTATTAGAATAAGTAAATGACATCTTCCATGTGTCATTGACGAGCTAGTATGTACATGAACTATCACATGATATAGAATGTAGTGAGATGGAAATTGAGGATAGATATACTTTTTTAGTGCCTATTGGCGATTGAGGGTTGTAAAGAGAAGATTTTTCTTGGGAGAGTGATATAGGGGGTACGAGTTTTGGGGAATCATTGTAATCGACCAGAGTGAATATAAGAGAAATTGAAACAAATGCAAGCTCAACACCCACATCTGGTTTTTGTGATTTTATCTTTACCAAATAAAAATATCTAATGTAGGGAGAGTTTAACATCAATATTTATTCCATATAATACATTGGAATACATTAATAAATATTTTCTAATTATGAAATTGAGATGACCTGATATTGTGAGGCCCAAAGAACCTTAGTGTTGATATATAAAAATTTCAAATATATTATTTCATGAAAATTTAATTATTATGAAATAATAGAGTAACTCTAGAATGGTATCTCAGGTATAAATAATGATACCTCCATTGAATCTAGAATGTGGGGTTTACTGTATGCATTAAATTAAAAATTTCAATGTTAGGTATTTGATGTCATTATAATCCTAGAATGTTCAGTAATAAAAAATAATTTAGTTATTTATTAGTTTTTTTCCCTTCCATGAACTATAATCCACTATATAAGAATAGTTATGTAAACTTCATTAGGTTGGATTCATAACTATATGTATCGAGTGAAAATTCATTAGAGGATATTTCATGGATGATCAAAATCAAATTGTGCTTTGGTGATTGGATCACCAACATAATTTGTTTATCTCACCAATAATGAAGGAACAAAAATATTCATCAAGAAAGACTAACCCAAAAATCAATGTAAGTTGTTTCTTTTTATTATTTTTTCACATTATATATTATCTTATAAAGAATGTAAATCAATTCCTATAATAATTTATTTTTCAAGTGGATGGTTAAATTTATGTTGATGATTTATCTTCCTAGTATATTATGAATTGGTATTATTTCATTTTTAATTGTTATTAATCTTTGTTCCTCATTCCATGAATAATGAATCGAGTCTATCATTGAAATTTTCTAGTGTTATTTCCTCTGGTTTTTTTTCTATTCCATTACCATCTCATTATCCATATGATCATCATTATTATTTGGTTTCTCCTATGATTCTACAAATACTCGATAAAAATTATTTCACAATTATTAATTGGTCCAGCATATTGATACCCTAGGGTTAGGTCTAAGATAAATGATCTGAATGAGGTAGAATTTATATGATGATGAATCTAGATTAGATCCTCATTTCCCAACTCCCAGTTTGGTGTTTGGGGATGTTTTTTTTGTGACGAAAGATGTTTTCTATGTATATAGAGGATCAAATTATATTCATTGAAGATGGATTTTGGTTGATCGACATAAGATATGAGTACCTAAAAATGTTCAATGTTGGGATTGAGTATGAAATGGAATGGCTGGAAGAAAAATGGGAATTCTAGACATTTTGAGAAATATGAAATTACACAACATGTAGTATGGAGGAACACATTCCACGTATCCCCCATCAATAATACAATAGTTTATATGTAGTGAAAAATACCACATGTCATGTGACACGTGTCACATTCCATGTGACATTACCTAGATTCATAGTGTTTTTCCTCGAGTTAAATTCCCAAAGATATTGTTAAGTAAATAGGAATGTCGAAACTATATGAGCATGGCCTGGTACTTAGTCACAGTCTATTACTTGGACATGGCCTAGTACACAGGCATAAACAATACACATGGAAATAGAAAAGAGTAATGGACATGGTATGAATACCAAAGGAATACACTATGTAATAAATAAATTTTATGTACTACATGTAAATAAAATTTTATTTTTCCGGGATAACTTATGACCCTATCTCTCAGTAATATGGTTAGGTTTTAATACGATGTGTTCCCTTGTTTTATCCCTAACAGAGGTTTAGCGAGGAACCTTGTGATGAGCATATAACATGATAAGAAATGCATGATTAGTGTCATATATTGTTTTAATAATCCATCATGAGGTATGTGGTCAGATCCAATATTGTATCTTTTAATCAAGGCTTAGTTCATGGAATTAGAATGACAAACATATATGGGAGTTGATAAACTACATCACAGGATAATCTCGGTAGATTTTGTAGTGTCACCCATATCCATGAGGGAGTTGATATTATTATAAGAAAATTCCCAAAATTTTTCATTCTGATCCCATCCAAATTTGATATCCGAAAAGCATGATTTAAATATATCTTTTAGTGTTTGTATGATCCTCATAGACTAACCATATATTTGAGGATTATAAGTAGTGCTGAAAAAATACTATATATCTAGAGCATGCATAATACTTCTCCAGATCAGTGAGGTAAACCTCTGATATCGATTGGGTATAATAGAAATTGGTACTTAATTAAATCTCACAACATCCTTATTATAAATTTTAGAAATATGACAAGGAGTGAAATATTCACTTATCAGTAATGTAGAGTCTCAATGACATTAGGTGATCATGAATAACCTATATATCATTGTGGAATTTACATGTGTTGGGAATTATGATGAAAGAGACAATGGTTATGTTATAACATTTCTATTCCCATATCGGTAATGGTTGTAAAGTACCCTTAGCCTTATTTCTCTTATCCTTAACTTGTTGCAAACCAAGAACCAAGAAACACCTTCATAAATATACCTCTTCATGCCATCAAAGCATAAATACTCTTTTAGATCTATACATAACATTGTTATTCCAATATGAATAGATAATGATGAAATATGAGCCTCATCCCACAACTCCACCATTAAATCTGTTATGGGATGAATAAAAACATAGTTCATAAAAAGTATTATTCCATTAAATTAAACATTTAACACAACAACACCTCTCTATTTTTTTGTAGCTCTATATAATCTTTCTATTCCTCCTCAAACAACACATTTAAAGATTTTTGAAAATTAATTTTAAATAAATATATTTTCACCCATTAATTATAAATTCCATGTCCCATCATTGGAAAATATATCATTTGTAACACCCCATGCTTTGATGGTAAACTTCTCTTTGAATAATACAATAGCTCGCGCTGTACACAACATCGAGTTCTAACACACCATGACCAATCAAACAAGCCATTACGAATAATAAAGACCACTTGTGGAAATATTATAAATTCTATTTTTCAAAATGGACTTCATTTTTGGATTTGGAATATCAAAATTAGATTAGGGTGAATTTTTGGTATTTTTCTGAAAACATTGAGTTTTTGATGAATAGTGAAAACACTGCATTGTTGTTTAAAAACAACATTTTATATAAATAATTTGTTATTTTATTAAAATTTATTTTATGTAAAAATAGTTACATAATACCTATATATTATTAATTTAATTTATTTGAGTCATTTTATGACAGTATTAGATATATTAAATTTTATTGAACTTTTTACCCTATTTTACCCACCTTCTAGGAACATTTAAAAATTTTCATAAAATGTCATTTTACCGCTTATGTCAATAGAATATCAAAACTCCAAGAGACACAGTTGAGATCAGTATGAAAAATGTGGTTCAATAAGATTTAAATGATTTTTGTTGAATAGTATCTTTTGACATTTATTTACCACTGTTAAAAGAAGAAAGGGTAATTAAAGGTAATAAAATGATATTATAATTACCCTAACACATATCCTAATTCTGTTGTATAAGTTTATTTCGACAAAAATACACCTTATAAATAAAATATGATCCTTTGGTCCACTTGTATTTTATTAAGAAATTTATTATTATTTTATTTAAAGAAGAGTTAAAAGTGTTAAATTCAAATTTTAGTAACTAACCCATTTTTAATATAGGTTTATACATAACATAATTTTGTATATAAATTTTAATTTAAAAGATAAAATTATTTTCTACATAAAATTATTTTATTTATAATTCTTCTACATTTTAATGTTAATCTTATTTTGACACAATAATGATGCAGTAATTTCCTTATTAATGAACTATTAAAATAATTGAAATTATAAATATATAAATAAATGAAATTGAGACTTTTGATGAGTTCCAGTAATTTAATAAGTTAATATTACATTTTAGGTTTTATTAAATACTTTTTTTTCTATGCGATAAATTTGTTATGAATTTCACAAAAACAAAACACCAAATAGTGTCAAAATTGACATAAATGAGTTTTTAAAACAATGACTATATTATTAATAGATATAATATTCCTAAAAATATGATGTTCATCAAAATGAATTACATAAGGTTAGATATATCCATAATTAACCCCTTGGAGTTCTTTTGAAATTTTAATGTATTTTTATTAACCGTTTATTATAATAATATCAGAATACATGGTAAAAGATAAACTATTTAACTAAGAGTTAAATCTAAAAGATAAGGTTAATATGGTGACCTAAACCTATCTAAAACCCATTAGTTGGGAGCATTAAGACCCCAAAAACCTTAACATCGAAATAAATCTATGTTTGTGCGATAATAAACTGAATATGATTATATAATAAAACAATATTTCAAGATTTTCCTAAAGTGACCCTTACCTATCTTTTAAAAGGGTAACTCCACTTCTATGAATTTCACATCTCGAATGAAAATTTTGGCTCAGCCAACCCCTACTAAAAAATCCCCCATATACCCTGACTATGATCTAGAGGCCATACTTTTATCAAAAAAGAAATCAATAGAGCCCTTTTGGCCAACTCAAAAGGAAACACCCGAAGAAGAGATAATAATTTCACCACCTATTTCAAAGTTCATTTTTCTCCCACATCCTCTTTACTTTTGTTTTAGATAACAAAATAATAACTCCGGTACCTTATAAATACTGTTATGTTATTATAAATATGGTACAACCATATTCATTATTGTATCCATCCTATGAATGACAAGTCACCATACGTGAGAATATATGGCTTACCGTCTCCACGGTGTGGTGTAGTTTGTTATTCAAACACTTCATTATTTGGATGGGTATAATAATGAGTATAAATCACTTTAAATAATAAATATAACATGTTAATGACTCTGTATATATGATATAACATCCAATTACATACAATCTCACAATCAATAGAATCTTATTTTCGCTTGTGCGTATGTACAGATTATCGGCACTACGAACGCGATGAAATTCATTCCCCATCATAACCATTCAAGAATAATTTTCATTTTATGCTTAAAAATAATGTTTAAGATATTAATACCATTCTTGATATGAATCAAATATATCCTATTCATAACAACCATGGATTACATAATAATTCATATTAAGGAAAATAAATCAGTTAACACTTGAAAAAATGATGCTTCTAAAATATTATTTACAAAGAAATATTAGGAGACCATATATGATTTCATATTTATGGATGTGGTTCTTGTATAATTTAATAAAAATGATATAACTATTATATAAGAGTTTAACATACCCAGATTAAGGAAATGTACAATGTAATGGTTAACTCTACAATCTCCTCATTATCTGAGGTTGTTTATATGTGAGTATCTACTGGGACCTATTTATCATCCACATCCTTGTTTCATAAAAATCCATTTCAAAACATTTTTACTATTTAACATACTATGGGTTAAAGTCATTTATACCTTTGATTTAATTTATATAAAAATTTTATAAAGGAATCTTTCCGTTGTTTTCCAAACAAGAACCTTTACTACCTTTTGAACAAAATTAACGAATGAATGTTTTTATAACTTATACCGCGAGTGCGGCTATTTTTCGCTATTATAACACCTTCTAAGCTTCCCTCAAACTCTTATAATAAAATTTTCAAAATAAATTTTTTATTTTATAATTATTTGAATTTTAAATTATTTTAAAATAGAAAGAGATATATCTCTCTAATTGTATTGATTTCATTTATTTCTACACCGTTCGATGGATTTTATAATTTTTTTAAGATGATTTATTTTGATACAAAATTCAATATTTTATTGATTATTTTGTGATTTATTTGACTGTGGATGTGTTATTTTTATACCATTCAATGTTTATGGATAATGTATTGAAATTTCTTATGCTAGTTTTTATAGGAATGTTTATGTTATGTTTCAACCTTTCCATATGAAAAATGTATTTGACATAGTATGTGACGTGTGGAGCCCACTATAGATCCACAATGCTTCGGTAGTTCTAATTAGACAAACTAATTTCTTAGCACAAGTCCTTGATGAAATATTATTTTTATTTTGGGCACGAGGCCTTGACTATGTGGTTATGTTGCACGACATTACTCATTCCATCATTATAAAAATATTAATTGATATTACATGTGATTATTCAACTAGTAGAATATACATGTGAATAATTAAATGGAATTATTCTATTAATATTTCCACATTATGCTTAATTTTATGTTTAAAAGGCATGTGTTTTCATCTTATACATTATATTAAATGTTAATGCTTATTTATGATTATTTCCGCAAAATTGTTATCCTTACATAGAATCTGAGATCACCCCTTCATTATGGTTTATTTTTTACAGGATACCATGAAGTATATTACAATTAACATGCATGAATAGGCTATGGTATATAAGAGTGTTCAAAGGGCACACAATTTTGTTTTTTTATTTCATGATGTAATGTAAACTTATGTACGTATCTATTACTTACAAGGCAACTAAATAGATTGCTATTTTTGGACATGATACCTCGTATCATTCTAATGTTATGTAATAATGCACCAATTCTAGGTAACTGGGGTCGGGGAATTACAGTTAGTATCATAGGATGTTTAGTACAATGGTTGGAAAGTAGATTGTGAAAATCTCTAATTAGAGAACAATACCCTATGATAGACTTTGAGGATTATAATAGAATAACTTCCTATAATTCTGGTAATGTAGAGATTTTGTGAGTTTTCTATGAAATAAATCCCTGCCGGGATATGATAATGAAGAGGCGGCTTTGGAACAGATGTACCTAGGAGTGAAAACTCTGATAAGGAGTGTCGGGCATGACCTGGGGTAACCTAGTACATGACAACTAGCCTTGTTTCACTCTTGGTTATGACACTCCCGAGGGATATTCTTAGGAATATTCAGATTTTATTTACAAAATAATTATGAAGGATTATTGATTATATACCTCCTTAATGGAAACATTTTTATGATTATGGTTTATATCCATAAATTTTTTAATTTATGTTAACTATTTTACATGTTTGTAATTATGTATTGTGATTCATAAACATATCTTCTGTATTACTTTGTTTAAAAATTGAACGTAGTGGATGGAATGTAAACAGTATCAATGCACATAATCCATGTTGGGATTTCCCTCCAAATCAAGATGATAATAGTGATGTTAGTGATGCATCTGGTGCTGATGAGCTTATCAGCATACTAGGAAAACTCACATAGGTTATGAATAAAAACCTTACCCAAATAAAGCACCGTGATCCACAATGCGGAAGATCAATGTTAGACCGTTTCATGAGGAAAAAACAACAAACAATCAATGGGACTAAAAATCCATTTATCTCTTAGCAATATATAATTTCCTTAGAGAAAATATTTCTTATTTGGGGAGTAGTAGAAGGGAAAAGGTTTTTATGGTCGTTTATGACCCTATGGTAGATGTAGATCAATAGTTTTCATTAAGTCAAAACCCAAAGGAAGATGAAGAAGTATCAAATATTGAATTTATGGAGTTCAAATATATTTTATTAGGAAAAAACATTACTTAGGACCATTAAGTGGATATGGAAAGACAATTTTAGAGTCTAAGGAAAAAGGCGGATGACAATGTCTCAATGTATGAGGATAACATTGCCAGGTTAGCTGGGCATGTACCATATTATATATATAACCCTAGGAGTAAGATTGATTGATTATTAGATGGGTTAAAAACATTTCTCTATCGAGAAATAGTTTCACAATCATTCTCATTATACGAAGATATTTTCTCATGTGCTATCAAGACAGAAACAAAATTCTCTATGTCTTACTACATTAGATAAAATCAAGAGAAGAAGTGATCTTCTGAACACTTTGGAAATAGAAATAATGGGAAAAATGGAAAAGTTTATTTTCTATCCTGTAGTAAATATGGGATGAAACACCCCGGTAATTGCCTGAATGGAATGTCATTCTGTTACTAGTGTGGTGAAAAAGGCCACCATGATCGTTATTTCAAGGGTAATAAAGACATTGTCAATGATGAATGCTAAAATTGCAGAGAAATGGGGCATTACGTAAATGAATGTCCAAAAATCGATGGAAACACACCTTAGAAAAGTCCAGGGGAGAAAGACCAAGCGTATGTGATCTCTACTACTGAGGTTGAATCTCCTAATGATGTGGTGGTAGATAATTAAATGGTTTCCTAAAATTTAGATAATGCTTTATTTTATTTTGGATCATCGCATTATTTCATATCATCCTAGTTTCCTAAGAAAACTAGATATTTCCAATTTGATTTAACAAGGAGTTTTCTATTTAAAAAAACTAAGGGAAGTATCATTTCAACAATATTTTGTGAATCAGTCCACATTAGATAATATTAATGTTATTTATCTACTGATGTCATTATCATAACAATGATTGAATTTGATATAATCTTCTCTACGAATTTTCTTTCGGATCATGGTGTGAAAATTTATTTTAAAAGGAGGTTACAATTTTTGATGATGATAAACAATCCCTTATCTTTATACAAGAAATATCACTATCTAATTCATATATATATCCACCCAAAATAGATCTACTAAATTCAATTATTTTGGGTGGAAGAGAATGAAATAACTATGGGTGAAGAAAAGAATGATCAAATACAAGATGAACCTATTGTGCAAGAATATGTTGAGGTTCTTCTATAGGATTTGACATGACATCCACTAGAATGAGAAATTGAGTTTTACATTGATTTAATTCTTGGTTCAAGGCCCATAGAAATGACCCCTAGTACAATGGCCACAATTTAATTAGTGTAACTAAAGAAACAACTAGAGAAATTGAGTAATAATTGATTCATTCATCCCAGTGTTTCTCCATGGGGAGCCCCTATTCATTTCATTAAGAATAAAGATGGATCATTGAGTTTATGCACTGATTACAAAGTGATCAATGCTATAACAATAAATAAAAAGTATCCCCTACCTCTCATTGATGATTAATTCAACCAAATTAATGGAGCTAAATGTTTTTCAATGATTTATCTTCGATCGAGATGCTATCATTTTTGTGTGAAGAAGGATAACATTCGGAAAATAGCATTTCGAATCAGGTATGGGCATTACGAGTTTACAGTAATACCTTTTAGAGTGACTAATGCACCCTCTATTTTCATGGATCTAATAAATAGAGTATTGAAAGAATAGATTGATTTCATTGTAGTGGTATTTGTTGATGACATCTTTGTATACTCAAAAATCTAAAAAGATTAAGATATTCACCTGTACACTATTTTGAAAAACCTATGATGTAATGAATTATATGGGATGGTTAGAAAGTTTAAATTCTGGAAACAGAAAATTTCTTTTCTTGTTTATATTTTCTCTAAGGATGTAATATCTATCGATCTTTCAAAGACCAAGGCAATCCAAGAATGTCAAGAAATATCATGTATAACTGAGGTACACAATTTTATCGGTTTAGTAGGTTATTAACCATGTTTTGTCCAAAATTTTCTATGATTGGCTTACCCATTAACCAAGATCACATGTAAAGGGGTTAAATTTGTTTTGAAAAAGGATTGTGATGAATGTTTTGTAGAACTGAAGAAAATATTAATCAATTATCTTATCTTGACACTACAATCAATGAATGATGGGTTTTTTTATTTATAGTGATTCTTCAAAAAGGACTTGGTTGTGTCCTTATGAATAATGATAGAGTTATTTCCTATGAATCATAATAGATAAAAAATCATGACCAAAACTATCCAACTCGGGATCTTTTGTTAGTATCTATATTTTCTTTGAAGATATGGATACGCTATCTCTACGGTGAAAAATGTGAGATATATTCCGATCACAAGAGTTTTAAGTAAATTTTCTCACAAAAATAACTTAACAGGAGTCAAAGATTATGGATTAAACCACACAAATTTTATGATTTCAGTATACACTACCACATGAGGAAGGAAAATAAGGTGGAAGATTATTTGAGTAGAAAGGATCATGGAGTTCTGAAAATGATGAGAGTTGAAACGGATCCTTCGTTCATGGATCTAGTAAAGATGGATATGGGAATAATCAGGGAATGTGAAACATCTATAATTTTTTCAAATGGTTGCAAAAAAAATCTTTAATAGAAAGGATAATGAGTTCTCAGACTGATGATGAGGAGTTTAAAAAGAAAATTAGAGCATTAAATGTTGGGAGATTGATTGACAATGTATATGAAGATCTAATTTTGAAATTTTTGGAAGAGATTTGTGTTCAAGATATACCTTATCTAAGAAAAGAATTATTGGATGATTCTCAAAGATCCAGTTTCTCTGTACACCATGGCAGAACTAAGTATAGATATTTGAAGGAACATTTTTTGTTGGATAACATGAAGAGATAGATTTTTTAATATTTGACAAGATATATGGTTTGTAAAAAGGTTAAGGTCAGAATAAAGAATCTTGGAGGAGTTGTGTAACCTCTTCCCATACCTGAGTGGAAATTGGATGATATTACAATGTACGTTGTCATGGGGATGCTATACAATCCTAAAAGGAATGATACAATATGGGTCATTGTTAATCGTCATAGCAAGTTAGAACATTTTCATGCTATAAGAGAATATTTAACACTTGAGCGTCTAAAAGGACTATATATTAATGATGTTGTAAGACCTCATGGAGTACCCCTATCAATTATTTATGATCGTGATCCCCATTTTACATCAAGATTATGGAAAAGTAATCAGATGACCTTGTATACTGAACTTTGTTTGAGCACTACCTACCACCCACCAATAAATAGACAATCAAAATGGACTATTCAAACCTATGAATACATGTTGAGATTTTTCCAAATTTACATTCATGGTATGTGGGATCAATATTTTCCTCTCATAGAAATTTACAATAATAATATCATCCATTATAGTACTTAGATGGAACCATATAATGCATTATATGAAAATAGATGTCGCACACCAACATGTTGGAATGATGTTGGTGAATGAAAACTCATTGGCCCAGAACATGTTGACGAAACAATGCAAAATGTTTTGATTATCCAAACCCATATCAAAGCAGCTCAAAGTAGGAAAAAGAGAAATGATAATAACTAAAGGAATGATTTGGAATTTCATGTAGGAGATCATGTTTTCTTATAGCTATCTCTATAGAAGGGTGTTTTATAATTCAATAAGAATGGTAGATTAAGTCCTAGGTACATCAGATCTTTCGAAATTCGAGACATAATTGGAGTTGTAGCTTATCATTTGAAAATACCTCCAAGTCTCTCCAATGATCATGATGTGTTCCACGTATCACTGTTGAGAAAATAAATGACTGAACGAACACAAGTACTCATATATGAAGAAATAAAACTAAACATGATATGTATTATTATGAAGAGATTGCAATATTCTTTGATAGTGTAGAACATGTGTAGAGAAACTTAATGACTCATCTAGTAAAAGTTTAATGATGAAATCATAAGATGGAAGAGGCAATGTGGGAACCCTAGGAACTTATGATAAAGAACCACCTGAATCTTTTTATGTAGTAAAATTTAGAAATTTCAAGGAAAAAATTATTTGATGGAGGAAAAAATTTAAAACCCCACGCTTCCACATTAAACTTCTCTTTGAATAATACAATAGTTTGAATTGTATGCCACTTCGTGTTCAAACACACCACGACCAATCAAACAAGCCATTATGAAAAGTAGTACCTTCTTTTAACAATTTTATAAATTTTATTTTTTAAAATTGACATCATTTGTGGATTCAGAATATTAAAATTAGCTTTGGGTGACTTTTTGGTATTTTTTTGAAAACATTCAATTTTTAATGAATAGTGAAAACAGTGCGTTATTGTTTAAAACCAAATTTTAATTTATATAATTAGTTATTTTATTTATATTTATTTTAGGTAAAAATAGATACATAATACCTATATATGTTCAATTTAATTCAATTGAATAATTTTATAATAATATTATATATAAATAATTTTATTGAAGTTCTTACCATCTTTTACCTACCTTCTAGGTGAATTTGCAAATATGCATAAAACATAATTTTACCACTTTTTTGAATTGAATTTCAAGATTTTTAGAGATTTGGTTGACATTAGTTTTTAAAATGTGGTTAAATAAGATGAAAATTATTTTTGATGAATAGAAACTTCTGACTTTTATTTAACTTGGTTAATAGTAAATAGGGTAATTAAAGTTAAAAATTATATGATAATTACACTAACACATGTACTAATTCTACTTGATGTTTTTCTTTCAAGAAAAATAAATCATAGGAATAAAATATGATCCTTTTGGTCCACTTGGATCTGATTAGGACATTTATTATTATATTATAAAAAGAAGAGTTAATGGTGTTAAATTCAAGATTTAATAATTAACCATTTTTTATATAGGGTTATACATAAGATAAATTTGGCTATAAATAATAATTATAAAGATAATACGATTTCCTATATAATGGTCTTTTTTTATGATATTTAAAGATTAAATAATTAAAAAATTTTATGTCACAATGATGATTCAGTGATTACCTTATTAATGAATGGTTAAAATAATTTATATTATAAATATCCAAATAAATGTAAATTTAGAAATTTTCTGAATTACACTAATTTTATAGGTTAATATGACATGTTAGGGTTCATTTAATTATATTTTTTTGAAGTGATAATGTTGTTATAACATTCCCAAAAAAAAATACCAAATAGTGTCAAAATTGACATAATTGAGTTTTGAAAACAAATACTATAATATTAATTGATATAATATTTCTAAAAATATAATTCTCTATAAAAGTAATTAGATAAGGTATTATATATCAATAATTAACCACTTGGGGTTCTTTAGGATTTTTATAGTAATTTTATTATCCATTAATTATAGAAATACAATAATACATGGTAAAAGTTAAACTATTTAACTAAAAGTTAAATCTAAAAGATAAGGTTATTATGGTGACCTAAACCTGTCTAAAACGTATTGGTTGAATGTTTTTCGACCCATAAACACCTTATCCAAAAAATAAATCCTTTTGGAGCCATTATTCACTGAATATTATAGTATAATAAAATAATATTTCTATCTTTTTCTAAAATGACCCGCACCTCTCTTATAAAAGGGTACTTCCACTTCTCATCATCTTACACTTCCAAAGCAGTTTTCTCTCAGCCAAAACCTACTCAAATATCTTCTCAACTACCGTCACTTAGACGTAGAGGCCTTACTTTTATCATAATGACAAACTATAGAGCCCCTATTTCAACTCAAAAATAAAATACCCAAAGAAGAGGTAATAATTTAACCACCTCTATCAAGGTTTTTATGATGATTCCACTTCCTCTTTCTTTGGTGCTTCCATACCAAAAATAAAAAATCTAGTACGTTATACATACTATGATTTTATTATAGATATGGTACAACCATATACATTATTATATCCATCCTATGAATGGCAAGTCACCATATGTGCATACATACGACTTACCGTCTCCACATCGTGGTGTAGTTTTTTATTCAAACACTTCATTGTTTTGATGGGTATAATAATGGAAATAAATGACATAAATAATAAATATAACATTTTAATGACTATATATATATGATATACCATCCAATTACACTGTATTACACAATCAATAGAATGATATTTTCGCTCGTGCATACGTACAGAATACCGTCTCCACGAACGTGATGAAATTAATTCCCCATCATAACTATTCAAGAATAACATTCATTTTATGATTAAGAATAATGTTTAATAACTTAATATAATTCAGGATATGAATTAAATAAATCCTATCCATAAAAAAACATGGCTTATTTAACAAATCATATAAAGGAAAATGAATCACTTAACACCCAAAACAATGTTTCTATATAAATATTATTAACAATGCAATAATAGAAGATCATATATTATATCCTATTTATGTATATGGTTCATATATAAATTAATAATAGTTATTTAACTATTATACAATATGTTAACATACCCACTATCATGGAAAATTTCAAGGTAAGGTTTAATTCTACAATCTCTTCATTATCCGAGGTTTTTTATATGTTAGTGTCTACTAGGACCTCTTTACCATCCACATCTGTGTTTATTAAAAATATATTTAAAAACATTTTTAAAATTTAATCGAATATGTGCTGAAGTAATTTATTCTTTTTTTCATTTTATAAATTTTTATAAAGGAATATTTCTTTCTTTTTCTAAAAAAGTCCCTTTAAGGCCATTTCGATAAAATTAAGTTAAGAATGTTTTTTAAGTTATATTGAGAGTGAAACTATTTTACGCTAGTATAATTCTTTTGAAGATGTATTTAAAATATTAAAATAAAATTTTCAAAAAAGTTCTATTTTATAATTATTTGACTTTTTAATCGATTCTAAATATGAAGAGATATTTCCCTCAAATAGTTTGGATTTCATCTATGTTAACATCCTTTGATGGATTTTACCCTTGTTTGAAGTTGATTTATTATTTATACAATCTTCTATAATGCATGGAATTTTGTGTGATCTTTTTGAATGTGGATGTGTTATTTTTATACCATTCATGGTTTATATATAATTTATTTACATTTTATATGCTAGTTTAAATACTAATGTTTATGTTATGTTTAAATATTTTCATATGAGGAATGCATTTGACTTAGTAAGTGATGGGTGGAGCCCATTATAGCCCCTCGATGCATCGGTAGGTATCATGAGAAAAAATAGTGTCTTGGAAAAAGGCCTTGGAAAAATATTATTTGTTGTCTTGGCATGCGGACTTCACTTTTTGGATATGATGTCCAGTGTTATGCATTCCATAATTATGAAATTGGGTGTAGATATTACATGTGATTATTAAACTAGTAGAATATCCATATGAATAAGTAGATGGAATTATTTCATTTATCTTTTTCATATTATGCTGATTTTTATGTTTAAATGGTTTGTGTTTTAGTCTAATAAATTTCTTTAAATGTTTATGCTTATTTTTGATAGTTTTACTTATATTTTTATCCTTATTCATCCCATGAGCTCACCCCTTTCATATGTTTTATGTAATAATTCACTGACTCTGGGTAACTTGGGCCAGGGCATTTCATCATTATTTTGTTTTCTGCAATCTTCAGTATAGTTAATCTAGAATCGTCCATTCGACTCAAAAAACACACCACTTTGTTCATATTCCCAGGGTGGAAATGTAATGATTAATTGTAATCATTAATCAAAAACATCTAAATTATTTACCACATATTTAGTTCCATTTAATTGAAAATATAATTTAATCATTCATGGCCAATATTAATATGACACATTTTTTTATAAATATAATACCACCATATCATTAATTCATGGATTTCCACAGTTGGCTCAAAATAATTAGTCGGGTAATTTTTCTCTTGGATTTCCATTTATTTTGAGTCATAAGCTATCATCATATAATTTTTCATGAGAAAATATACTATAACTCTCTTGGATTCACCACTATTGAACAAAAACCATTCTATACTATAAGGTAGTGTTAGTATAGTTTCTATGAATAACCATCTTTTTATCCCTATAAAATTTTCCCCACATTCCTCTTTCTATATTAACTTAACTTTATTAGGAGTCAAATTATTGATTCTATTATATAATCATGAGAACTATTTTATAATATTTTGATAATATAAATCCAGAACAATTAAAATGGATCTATGTTTCCATTGTTGATCTAGAAAAAATTTCAATAACGTCCATTTTTATGGATCCATAGGTATCCCCTCTCTAGAGGTTTTGAGACCACAAAATTGAACTTTTTGAAACAAAAAATCATACATCGAAATTTTTTCATAAATCTTGTCTATTCATAGGATATTTAGTAAAATCCTATACTGTTTTTCCATGTTCTTCTATGCTCTTTTATTTTATCTGAATATCATCAAAAAAGAATACCAAAAAATGATCAAGATGCTCTCTAATGACATTATTCATTAGTTCTATAAAGATAGTGGGTGAATTAGTAATAGCATAAGTTGTCACTATATATTCATAGTGTTGATGCCTTGTATGTGATGTCGTTTTTGGTATATCAACCATCTTGACTATAAATTGAATATATCCAAAATGAAGATCAATTTTAGAAAACTATTGAGCTCCATTTAGTTGATCATATAATTAAACATATAAGTGGTATGATATTTGTTATTTATTGAGATCTTGTTATGTTCAGGATAATCAATGTAGAGTCTAACTGATCCATATTTCTTCTTAACAAATAGAACTAGTTCACTTTAATGTTACACAATTGGTCATGTGAATCCCTTTTTAAGATTATCTTATTGTATTGTATTCAATTCATGTAACTCAATTAGGTATATTCTATATGGAGTCTTTGAAATTGGAATATAAAATGTTTTGAGTTCTATTGAAAACTCGACCACACGATTCGGTTGATGAACCAATAATTAATCTTGTAACAAATCACCAAACTCCCATAAAATATGTGTATCATTAATGGAGTGATTCACCAAAACCCTCTAAGATATATAACCTTCATTTATAATAATTAATACCAATA
The DNA here is from genome assembly GCA_963277665.1 of Viscum album. Taxonomy (NCBI): domain Eukaryota; kingdom Viridiplantae; phylum Streptophyta; class Magnoliopsida; order Santalales; family Viscaceae; genus Viscum; species Viscum album. The sequence continues at coordinate 113,619,567 of OY728151.1, forward strand.
TGATTTATGTAATTTCCACTATATGATTGTATTCATGCATTAATTGATAGATGATCATGTATTCATTCAAAATAGGAAATGTAACCTCTCATCTTCAACAATTGTTATGAGATCAATATAGTGGAATCTATTATATTCCTTTCAATAACATAAAACTAAACTAAATAAAATATCACTATATTTATAGGAATCACATTCACATAAACATCAACTATAGAATAAATATTATCCTATGATAAGACCATTGTTCCACGAGTAGTTTTCACTTATAACATAAAATCTAATTTTTAGGTAATATATAAATACCCATAGAAAATTTCTAGAAATGAAATAGTGGGTGGATAAAGAATCAAATAAATCATTAGCTACATTATATTGAATGGTATGTGTATGTTTCACTATTTAATTTTCATACTCCTTCTCACCAGTAGTGATCGAATGAATTTTTCCTTTTTCTTTTTCCTTAAGAGGTTACTGATTTTAATCATTATAGATTACCCTATGATTTGGGAATTTTTTTTAATTCCCATTAAGAATTAACTTGATGTATTAATGTGTGGAACATGAATTCTATGAAGCATTTTTTATATTTTCATCGTTATCTATCTTTTTAACATTATTTCGAAAGCCAATTTCTAGATGAACTTATTTACAACATATAAAAAATTACTAGTCCCCTTAATATTTTTTCCTTAATGTTTCTTTCCACACTATTATCATAATGAAAATTTCACCTTCATTTCACTTTGGTTTTTTCTTTTTTCCTTGTTTTCATTTTTATCTTCTTATCAAACGATACGATGGATGGGTAACTCAAATATCCACATCAACCTTGAGAGAACAATGAAAAACTTCCATGTACCTATTGAATTCACTTATCGATAATTCATTTTGGAGACTTGGTATTAATACATTGAAGAACCGACCAACCATACTCTCATGTTTTATGATAATGCCAGAAGTGTACCATGAATGAATTTTAATGTTTTGTTCCATATGTACAAAAAAATTCATCCTAATATTATAAAATATATCTAACCACATTAAATATATTCATTCAATGAATAAAAAAATGAACTTGTTGAAAAATAAGTTCTTGAAATTCTCTCATTCCATGAATCCAATTTCAGCTTTCTTCCTCTTATTTGTTATATGATTCTGTCATTGATATACTTTCACTTATATGAACATGGACTTATCCATAGGGTTCTTACAATGGTTTTCTCATCCATTATTCCCTTGGATAACTAATAATGCTATGATACCAACTATATCAGCCCATAAATTTCATATATAAATATTAAATCTGAATATAAGAATATTCAATACATAACATCACTAAAAAAATCAACAACTATATTGGTTTATTGACAATGGAAATTGGGAAACATAAATAACAAATTCATAAAACATCTCCATCATCACTCACTTAATACTACATAACTAGAACCCTTTTTCCTATATATTACATAATAAATTTATTAATATCCTAGGGAAAAGAAAAATGAGAAAGGGAGAACAAAGATTCTGAGTAAGGGTGCTTAATGATGTTATCTACGGTAACGTAATCATAACATGTAAAATCATAATCACAAAACTTTTAAAATTATTTCAATCATATCATATATCATGATATCATGTCATGGGATAAACCATTGATGTTTATAAATAATCAAATATCATATTCCATGAGAGAATATGATAAGACATAGGATTTAATAATATAAATAATAATAAAAAATTATTTCCATATTAGTCAAGGATCACTACCAAGACCATTATAGTGGAAAAATTCCCTTACTGATCGGGGTTCACCTACTATTCCAGTCTTGTAATAGTAAATTGACTTCACATCTCTTTATAGACCCTCTTATCTCATGAGATAAAAATCTATACCTAAATAATTGTAGGGAGATATAAGTCACACCCATCACATAATGAAAATCATTCATAACTATTCTATAAGAACATAAATCATTCTTTATATCATAACCCATAAACATGAATAAGATTGGTAAATATCAGTCCATTAAAGCTTAACCCATTGAAAAGATACGGGGTTTATAAATATAATTCAATAATTATCCTGGGAAAACCGTATAATGAATTGGGATAGTAGTATTTGAATATATCCCTATTAAATAATAAATATTATCAACTAATGATATCGTAGATGGAAAATAGTTTTTAGAAATCACCTAATGTTTTCTAGGAAAACACCCATTTCACATAGAAAATGTCTTCTTTTCATAAAATGAAACAAAATTTTAATCTGAAATCATTGAAAATAACATTCAAATATTTTAAGGGAAGGTTAAATTAATTAATTATTTATAAAATAGGTGGAATCTTTTCATGTTGTATCTGTTAAAAAAATTAATCTCCAACTTATAGTATATGATTCTTAATGAACCATGTTAGGAAAACGAAGCAATATATATTTCGATCAGTTTATTAAGAAATAAAAAATGGCTAAAAATAAATTTACTAATCATATAAGAATGGTAATAATAAATGTTATTTTTTAAAAAAAAATTGATATGGATGATACATATTTATTAGTAAATACTTTTTTATAGACAATCAAGGATAATAATGATATTATTAATCTAACCCTTATAACATTTTAATCTGTATAATTGTATCCCCATGATATAAAGAAGAGATATATGGATATTAAAATTACATTATATTTATAATAATAATTATAAAAATAGTCATGGGTAGTCTATACACCATATAATAGAAATAATTAGTTTATATGAAATGTGTCCCATAGAAATAAATGTGAGACAAAATCTCATACCTTAGTCTTGGTTTCCCGCACACATATTTGAAACTCATGTATAATAATTTAATGAATTTTATTAATTTATACAAGAAATATAGCCATATTTATAATATATTATATGATCCTTTTATATTGTTTCATCCCCCATTAAATAATATTTCATTGTTACAATTCATTCATGTGTTATGTACTTCATTTTCTTATACACATTTTAAAGTATATTTCACATTTCTTGTGTTTAGGAAATAGTTCTATCAGTTAAATAATTATATAAATTTAGTATATATCATATTTATTTATTAAATACATTTATATAAAAAATATTCAATGTTGTTCATGGAAAATGAATTGTATATCTTCTTGGAGATGGCATTCCATACGTATGCACGAGTGACGTTATCATTTCCCTAATGATGAAATGGAAAGGAAGAGGATTGTATATTCAATTTTATTCAACAATAAATATATGATATAATTAATATATGTATATATATTATTCTCATCATTATACCAAACAAATAATGTTTTCATGGAAAATAGAGTACCCCATGGTGTGGAGATAGTAAGCCCTATGTACACATGTGTGGTGGTATTGTTTTTCATACGATGGATAAGATCCTTAGTATTTTTGATACATAATATTAATAACCTCTTAATATTTATGTGATAATGAATTTATTAATTTATAATGTAAACAATACATGAATAAGAATTAGTGGAAGAAAACATCTGTAATTATTCAGTAAATATGATTACCTCTTCTTTTGAGAACATTCCTTAGATCTCATCAAATGGACACTATGTTTGATTTTGGAGAAAAAAAAACCTATATAATGTGTCTAGGGAATTTGGGAAGATAAATTGGTAGGGTTGGTCAGACAGAAAGGTACAATATGTTATAATTATGTGATGGAGAAGGTGGGATTTTATAATTTAGGTGAGGGGCACTTTTGTAATTTCAAGAAATCATAATTTAAAATGAATTTAATATGAACATAAATACTCCAAAATTCTATGATTTTGATGATAATATGAGACAAGGTAGTCTGGTCATTGAGTAACACATTTTACATATATATTACTATTATTTTATACCCTTTCATTTTTGATATCCCTTAGTTATCCTCTTTTAATTTTAACTAATGCAACAAATTCTTTAACATTAAATGGTTTGAATTTTTTTAATGTGATTTATTTTTAATAATAAATTAACATTTTATATCATTTAATAATGATATTATAATTTTTGTTAATTTTAAATATTTTTTATTATTTTCAAACAATATCATAAATTATTACTTTGATAAAATATCATTAGTTTCAATTTTTACACTAGTCCTTATTTGGACTTTTATAAATATTATGTTAACAAGTAATCATCAAAAAAACTATATGTTTTATAGGTCATCTTCATTTATATTATTCATTTATAATATTAATTATCGAATATTATATTTATTTAAACACGATTAATTTTATTTATGTGATATTTCCATTAATAAAATAAATACTACATCAAATATGTGAAATTATTTAATGCACATGTTTTTGTAATAAAATATTGAAATAAATTCCCATGATGATGTTAAATCTTCTAGAATTCAGATTAATATTTATAGTCAAATATATCATTTTTGTTGAACTATATAAAAAAAGATATTTCATTCATAACATGAATGTGAAGCCTTAAAATTTTTATTAGATATTAAAGTATAAATACTATAACCACATATAAGTAGAAAAAAATGTTTAAAATGTTTTTATGTCATTAATATATATTTATAATGTAAAAAATTATTAGTTATATTCATTCAAAACAAACCTTCATACCCATGTGGGCATATAGGGGATATTTAAGAAAAAGAAAGAGACAGTTTGTGTTTTTAATTTATTTTAATATTATATAAGTCATTTTCAAGAATAAGTGACTATTATAAAATTTAATTTATATCCTTATGTGTTAAGGGTCGAATATATATTCAGAAAATATTATTTGGGCATGTGTTGCGGTCATTTAATTGTATTTATAATTTTATTTTTAACCTAAATTACCCAAAATACCATTTACCTTGGTAAAAAAATTTAACATGTTTACAATTAATATTGGACTATAATAAAAAGAACCTATTCAAGAAAATTACCCTATGAATCCAAAATTGGAATGAATTTTCTAAAAATTCAAAACACAGAATATGAAAGACATAATTTAAAATAAAAAAGGTAAATTTCAATGGGAATAGTTTTTTCAAAAAATACTCTTTTACAATATAAAATATTTTTATAATAAATTCACTTGTATAATCATATTTTTCTAATCCAAAATTTTATTAAAATAATTATTTAAAATTTTAAACTAATAAAATTAATAATTTTACCGTTGAAATATGTTAAATTAAAATATAGTTTTCAACAAAATTATATATTCTCACAATTCATAAATTTTTTTTATTTTCATAGTATTATGTAAAATTAATAGTTTCCATATATTTTTTATATCGTAGAGTTAATTTTGTAAAATACATTTTCTAAGACATTTAATAATTATAATTTATTTACGAAATGAATATAAAATTATTTTTTCAAGAAACTGTATTTTTAAAGAATATAGCGATTTTACTAAAAACTATTTGTTATTATTTTAATAACATACCAATATATTCATATTTAATTAGACATTTATTTTATTTTATGAATATGTTTTTCATATATATTCTTACCACTTTGATAATTATTTTATAACAGTTATTTTATACTAATAGTGTCTAGTGGTTTGTTTAATATCACAGTTGTGTGCAACCCGAAATATTGAATAGTTGATTAAATATAATTATTTATTAAAATATTATGGTGTAAAAAACCATGTTATTTAGTTCGAAATTTATTCTTAATGGTGAGAAAAAATTTTGTTCATTAAAAAGTGGAATATTGTTTTGCATGGATCATGAACTCTACATTTTTATATAGTCCATATAGATTTCTCATTTTAATAATTTATTCCTTTGTGTATTTAGTTATGAAATATTCATATTAAACATATAATATGAATCATATTATCACATAATAAACATATAATCAACCATGAATAAATATAAAACATGGTGATTTTCTTTTTATTCCAATAAAAACTAATGGAATACAATCTGAAGTCTACTGGAAGAAGAAAAAGGAATTGTCTTCACCATTGGAACCAGGTGAGCTTCTCTAAAACTCTTATGGATTTTATAATAACACGCCATCTTATGTGATTCCAATTATACTTCAGTTTCAAGAATACAATACTCTAAAATTTTCTTCTAAAATTGTCAACAAAATCATTTTCATTAATTATTATAGTTATATCACACCCGAATAAAACTATTCAATCACCAATAACTCATTTATAAATAAAAATATCTAAAATATATAAATAGAACTATATAAAATGTTGAAAGGTAGAGAAAATTATTTTATCAAGATAGAAATGTTTATTTCTCACATTTTATTGATTTTGATCATCAGTGTTGATATTATCAATCCACAAATTTTATCAATTTTCACCATTTTTAAATATAAAATTCTTTACATTCCTTCACTCAAAGGAGGTATATTAAAGGTATTTAGGTATTTTAGATATGATTTTACACATATTATATGTTTGAAAAAAATTATTATCTATAATACTGAATATTTCATTGATTCAAATATTTATGTCTTCATGAATACAATAAAAAAGTCAATTGACATGGGTAAAGGGGTTTAGAAAATAGAAAGAGGATTGTTAAACCAAACCAATTGTGATTATCTATATGAAACTAACACTTTTTGAATGAAAATATTGTTTTAATTATTACGGAGATGTTGTTTCACTTCCAACTCCAACATTAATAAATGACCATCAACAAGAAGCTTCAATTTTTATGGTTACCTAGACACTAGATATGAAATATTAGATTATAGTGACCTATATTTTATAATGATTAAGTATTATCCCATATTTTAGTTCTAAATTTATATTCCCTTAAAATTATAAAATTGAAACTTCTTCATGAAAATGTCGTTCGAAATATTTTATGATGGTTCTATTGTTTTAGGATTGGATGTTTAACCATGTAATTAAATTATATTGGATGTGGAGTTGGGTGTATTTTTTAGGATATTCAATATTAAATTAATAAATATTATTTATTCATTCATGTTTAAATGTCTATATCCTTAAATTATAGTCACAAATATAAATTCTTACTTTATTATTAAATTCATATTGGGTAGTTTTAACCTAGTGTGGTATAAACATTTTTGCTGATTTTATATGTGTGTCTCTTGGAAGAGGGTTTTTTCATCCACTTTTCCCATCTGCGGAGATTAAGGGTAATGAATGGAGCTTAGGCACGGTTAATCATTAGCAAGTTATACTTTGAGTTCATGGATGGAGTCTTCATTTTAATCCCAATGAGTTCAAGGACACCTGTGCTCAGGTTTGGATCAATATACATGGTCTAAATTGGGTTTTATGACACCCTGAAATTCTGTTTGACATTGCATCTGCAATAGGTACACCAATTAGGATGGATTTAGCCACTGAATTGGTTAACTTTGGTCACTTTTCTAGGGTATTAGTAGAAGTTGATTTAAGTGAAACCTTGATAGATAAGGTAGTGCTCTCCACACCCCAGGATGAGATTAACCTCATAATCGAGTTTGAGAAAATACCAATGTTTTTTGAATCCTGCCAAATTATTGGACACTCTAAAGCTAATTTTATGTGAGATTTTTTCTGCTCTAATTGTAAAATGAAAGGCCATGACCTACAACATTGTCAGAATCATTACAAAAAAGGAGAACCCCAGGGGAAATGTTCATGGATATCCCCCCGATGATGTTGTCCAGAGGAATGCAATGTTAGTCAATGCTACTCCAAAAAATGAATCAGATCGTACATCTAATGGATGCTATAAAAATGGCTTGGTACATGATTTTCAGGTGATTGGAGGACCTACGAAATCATGGGCAGATTCAGCTGATAAAAGTACTTAGGATATCATTGTATTTTCTTTCAGGCATTCTTTAACAAGGGATTTAAGAAATGATCAACATGATACTATCTCTGAAGATAGCCAAGAAGAAAGGGAGGCTTCTGCACATGCCATTGTGGACTCCATCCTATGGAATGAGCAGAAAATGGTCTCCTCCAATCGTAAGGGGAAGTCCAAAAGTGATTTTGTCCATCCCAAAGCCAAAGGATATCACTATCAGAACCAAGTTAAGACACCAGAAACTCTCAATGAGAAGACTAAAACTCCCTATAAAATGTCCAGCTCTCTCTCAAAGTCTACAACAGCTCCTATTGCTTCAGACTCCGGCAAGACTATGCTCAGGACAGGCGAAGGAACCTTGGGTTTTCTGGTTGGTGAGAAAACTGCAATGACTACAACCTACAGTGACTCAAAGGCTCAACCGATGCATGTTGACCCCTTTGATCCCTTTTCTATCCAAGAAAAAGAATGTTCTCCTGATCTTACCACACTTTCCTTAAGGATGGAAGCTATGACAGGGATGTCTGGATCACCTTATGGAATCTCGACTGACCATGTTGATCAAAAACATAGTCTGTCAAAATCCAAAGACAAGAGGTATATACAACCTCAAAGCATTATCCATATTTCCAAGCAGGGTGCGGCTGCAGATAATTATGTTGCCTCTATTTCTGGTTGTGTTTTTGATACTCCCTCACCCTCTTAATTATAGCAGCCAGGAGACAAAGCATCAACACTAACTGTAGACTCTAACCCTTCTATGAAGGGTGGTGGAGGTTCTTGAGGAAAACGAATCTTGGTTCAACCTATGAATGAGCTTCAAATAAAGGTACATTCTCATAAGTCCTTTGATCTTCTTACCTATGGTAGTAGAAAGGAAGAGAGGCATCCAAGAGATTTCATCACTAAGGTAAATGATTTGATGGCTCTCAGGGATGATGAAACCGATGGAGAAGATCCATGGGTGCATGCCAAAACATGGAGATGAGGGAGACATCCTCGTGGTCAAGGAGGATGTATCCCTCACCATGGAATGAGTACCAGATCTCATGTTTCTTGATGTCTACTATTTTTTGTTTTTGTGCTTTGGGTTTTTTTGAACCTTCGAGGTTTTGTTCCTCATCCTATTCTCTTTTATCTAATACAGGGGCCTCTATTATCCCACCTTTTTTAAATTTTTTTCTCCAAATTCCATGTCATAGGTCAGGCAATTAATGGGGAATGATTTTTTTTTTGGTTTTTCTCTTCCCTTAACCTTATTGTTTCCCAATTATGATTGATGATATGGTTATTCCATCATCTTGTGGATATTACATAACTAATTGTACATTGAGGGAGAGAGTGTGGTGCTTCATCTTGGGAGGTTTATAAGAATTTAATCGGAAGGTATGGTGTTAGTGTGTGGAATAAAAAATAAATATTCACAATCACCACAAGTTGAGATTCGTTATTTATATTTCCATCGCATCATTTTCCTAGCTCATTTTCTTTTATTTTTATGGATTTTTTCTATATTAAGAAAGATTTCCCATAAAGCATTGATTTACCTGGAATGGGTGGATTGAAATGGTTTAGAGAGATTATCCATAGGGAAATCACAATCCCATATTATGGAGCACGAAGAAAACCATTTATATAGTCCATTAATACTTATAGGGTAACAAATGATTGTCACACATTGTATAGATTTTTTTCACAAACTATATAGTTATTTTCGGTAAACAATTCTTCATTTGGCTATATACACAAATAATTTTCCAATTTGAGGTACATAGTATATAATGTTAGCACCATATTTGTTTAGCTATCAAGGATTGAGATTAATAATAAATAAGGGTTCTCATGAACCTATTTTCCCATGTATTCCTTGATTAAAAATAATTATTTTGAAAATTCAAATTGATTCTACCTAAGGTATATACTCGGGTGAACTCTATGAGTATTAATTATATTTATTATATAGTGAAATCTATGTACATGTAAAATACATTTTGTAGAATTGTTAGTTAACAACAAAATAGAGATATTGGGTGCAAAAAATATGGAATCCTTAGTACATTATTTATATATTCTAACCAATATAATTTTTCATATTTTACTACAATGGTACTAGATTTGGACATGAATATAGTCTATAATTTGCATTAGTACTCCTAAAATGAATATATTAGGTCCTCATCACCATCAGAGGGAATTATTTAAATTATTTGTTATATATGTGGATCATAACCCATTGGATATTATTACCAAATTAAATTGATGATCTAGTGTTTGTGAGAAGATAAAAACCCATGTAAGTATATAAAAAAGTATGCATAGGACCCTCATAAGAATCAACATATATATATTATCTAGGAGTTTGATTGTGGTTGTTGATCCCCAAGAGATGAATATGTGTGATTATGGAATATCATCTATGTATCATTTATTAAACTACTATTTCTAATGAATATGTATTTATATTGATTTCGAGATAGTATTTGGGTACTCCGACATTCTTGGTGTTATTACTGAGATCTAGTCCATCCCTATCATTGTTGGAGTTATTACTTCACTAGATACATATAGTGTGGTTGCTACATTATTAGTTATTTTCTATAAGATGTCTCATTGAGGAATCATAAAACCTATACATGGATGGATAATGTATTATCCTATCTTTATCATCACCCTCAGTGAGGCATGAGTTCCTACTAATGGGTTGCTAACTCCCTTGGTAGGTTTTGAAAGATCTAATGATGAACATGTCCCCAAACATTCTTGTGAGTGGAATGTGGTGTTTATGGAAGTTATATAGTTGGATGGTTTAGTTTTTAGGGTTTCTATCTCACTTAGAAAGAATACATACTCTAGTTAGATGTGGGTCCACTATTATGGCATTGGGTCTATGGTATGATGATAGTGAAATATATTTAATTACATGGATTGAGTTGGAATACTAGGGACATATAGTGCAATGGATTATCCATGTCACCCTTTAGTATGATACATTAGTGTATCATGGCTAATCGGATGGGGAGTACACCCTGTAGTTGGTTGATCCCCTCCGTTTACCATGGTTGGATTACAAGACATCCTTTGGTAATATGATGGTTGAGAAGCTATGTATTTTCCCGCTATTAGGTTTCTTCATGAATAACCACCATTTATGGGATATGGTTCACCCATCCATGATGTCATTAGACCATCGAGTATCATATTTCTCTTGATTTTAATGTTCTTTAAGTCATGAGTTCATGATTCTGGGAATGTGATTTCATATAGACCATTTTCGGAATGTGGAGTTATCATATGAACAATATTTCATTGGATAATTTTATTTTTCTCATTACATGACAAAGATGTGGCCATACAAGAATATTTTGAGTAACTCATGTTTTAATGACCCCCTCAGTATATGATATTTCTAACATGATTTCGAAAAAATGATGTATTGGTATCGGTAGTTCCTTGTGTTGACCAAACATGGTTTATCCATAATACCGTGAACGTGTAGACTGGTTTTTAACCTAGATTTTGATTTATATTCATGGATTCCATATTTTATGGTATGAATATACTTTTTATTTATCTTATATTTTCCCCTATGGGACAGATTGAGTGATGATTTTGAAGCGAATGCAATGATTCATCCTGATTTTTCTTCCTCCATTTTTATTGTATTATTTTCTTCTTTGGTATAGAATTTGAATGTGATCATATCCTTCATCCATATTTTTTTCATATCATCCTAATAAATATTTTTATACTCAAACATATAAAAGAATTATTCCCACGCATGTTCTGTTAGTGAAAATAATGCATATGTTGGTGCTGATATTTAGGGGCATAGAGCTACATATTTTTGGAGACCAGTGAGATTCATGAATTTCAGGTATCTAGATAGTCATATATAATGTTGGTTACACATCTTCCTAATTATACGATGTTTATTAGTTATCACAAATCTCAAACTCAATTTATCATTGATGGGTGTATATATATATCATCAGTTATCTCAAAACTACATTGATATGTTTTCGAACGATGTTTATTTTTTTCCATAATTTCATCAACCATATCACATATTAGACACATTATTTCACATACTAAATCCCAAAAAAATATTTTTCTCCAAATCTTAAAATATTGGTCATCATATTGGTCATTTTGGATTCTTGAGTTGAGGCCATCATTGTCAGATAATTTGATCAGACTAAGATGTAGGTCCTAGATTCCCATAATGTCGATCAAGAAAGATCTTAACATATCCTTAAGCTTCTAGATTCTATATTTATATAATCCAATAGTTTTCGGATGATAGGATATAATAATTTTAATATATATTTTTATAACCTTCTTAATACTTTCATAACATTTTGGTGATCCTGGAATCTTGATCTAATACAATTTATTGTAGTGTTCCATGCAGCCTCAAAACATCATTAATTGAAATATTTTCTATGTGGCTGAGTGATGAGTCCTCTTGAATAGAGTTTATATGAGAAATGTTTTTTACAATTCCATTCAAAACGCATATATAATTGTTCACGTTTGATATTTTGGATACCAAATAAAAATTCCATAGTGCTATTATCCAATTTTACTATAGCTATAGGAAATGGTCTCAACATAGCTTGGGATTTTTTCCTCTCATCAATCACTTACAAAAAACCCATGTAATTTGATATATATATTCTATGATGTACTTCATCATAGTTTCCCACATATAGCCTTATTGGATATTTCTATACATCCTTTTGTTACCTAGGTGGATATTGAATGTAGATCTATGACCATCATTCAACATCTCCAATTTTGAATCTGGGTTGGAGGGTATATATAGAGGTTTCTCATATCTCAAAAGTACCACCTCATCAACCATTAACTCAATGGTATTTCCAATCCTCGTGTTATATGACTTCTTTTTTATCTTCACATCATCTTATTAGGCTCTCTTAGTCCCCTCACGTAGTGATGGTTGATTAATCATCTGAAAATGGTAGGATGCTCTTTTTTTCTATTATGTCTCCCATGACAATACCTTTCATTTTTAAGAAGATACAATCCATTTCCATCTTTATTATGGATATGGTTTCGGAATAATATCTATATAAATCTTGTACTAATTTGTTTTTTCCCATGATGGTAGTGGGTTCTGAATTTTTATTCCTTAATCAACTCTAACAATCATTGATGATGTTTATTATGATCCTTATATGGGAACATATATTTAAGGATCTTATTATTTTTATATATTTTACCATTATTATAATATTTATATTATCTAAAAATATTAAATAAAAGGATCTCTAGTGGTTACACTGGATAATTCATAGGATATTTCTATACAGAAACATTAAACTTCCTTGAGATATAGGGTCTCAATTGCTCAATTTATATCAATACCCAACCCATTTACTTATTTAGAGAATCATTGTATAACATGTTGTGTTCTTCAATAATATATATTGTATTAATAGTGATGTGATATGCCTATTTAATAATTAATTGAATAAATCATTAAATTTTTTTGTCTAGATAATCTTTTATCGATTCTATGTAATCTTGTTTAGTAGGTTCGAAAATAGATATATGTTTCTCAAAAATTGTCTTTAATACCAGGCTAGTCATAGGAAACTATGGATCTTTATAAGAGATAATGATTTGGTCTACTACATAATTTCATTTATCATAGATAGGTATAATGATATAACTTTATATGTGATAGAATTCCTGATGAATATAAAATTTCCTTCCAAAACAGACATTAATTATATTTTTCATATAATCTATCTTTTATTAATAGCGTAAGAACAATACTCAAAATATTCTCATGGTATGCCTTATTTTTGTATTTTATAAGAATATATTCTGTAAATTATACCCCAAATGTTTTGATGTAATACAAAAAAACAAAATTCATGAAGTCCAGGATGATTTTTTAAGTATTGGTTAGTGTAAATGGAATAACCATGAACTCATAATTCATGTGACTTTATGGAAAGGTCTCTTATGAATATTTTATTTCATTAGCTATAACCAATGATTTCATGACCAAAGAACCACTTAAATAAGTATTGACTTCCACAAAACTAATTAAATAAATCCACAATCTACTGAAATGGATACTTATTCATTTTCATGAGAATTCATTGATCACAATAATAAATAGAAAAATAAATCGACTAATCATTTTTCTTGAAAAGTGAATTGGTCCACCCCAAAGTGATATAGATGGGAAGATTAAAACCATGTCTAGATATATTTTAACTTATTATTAAACTCATATGGTTCAATTAGGGTAATTCAATATGGTATCATAGATATTAGTAAAGACCAAGGTATTGGTTCTATTGAGAACATGACCACTAATCGAGATAATGAATGGTAAACTATATAGGAAATATATCAATATACAATCTTACAATGGTAATATTATCACGCGTAGTTCTCTCTTCTGATTCAGACATATGAAATAGATATACATGATCCTATGAATAAAATATACATTCCCCTAGGGAATGTTAGGATGAATATTTATTTGCATAATTATAAATATATATAATTAGAATATAAATCTAGATATGGAAAATGATTTTATTTTATTAAAACGTAATGTATGATCTATACAATGATAGATAGTCCACTCCCCTTGTAGTAGGAAATTTTCTGAAATGAATTATGAAATGTTCATGGAGGTGATTCATACCATTTTTAAGTTCTAGGAATGATTTAAATTTTGTAGATGAAATATTCTCTCCATTATTGGGTTTAAATTGTAATACAACCTCCATGTTTTGCAGTGATATTTGAATAGTTATACTAAACTTTAATGACATGAATGAATGTTTATAACTAGAATTAATGAGTTTTTTTCTTATTCTTGAATGAATAAATAACATACCTATAACTAAATAGTTTTCTTACTCCAACTCTATGGTATTAATAGCATAATCTAACACCATCTCTCTTGGCCTTGGAGGTAGTTGTTATTTATAAGCATCATAAACTAAGAGAATACTGAAATAATTTTAACAATGTTTACGTTTCATGAAATTGTTAAACTAGATAGTTATCAGTGGATTGATCTGTAAATATTTTTATCCAATCAATGTAATTGTATTTTTTATCTCGTATTGATTATTTTTAGATACATACACCGATTTTTCACAGTTGATGTACCTACTAGATCCCATGATAAAATTCTTAGGATGTTCATTCACACACATTCAACAGTTAGAATATTACAATTTATAAACATCAGGGTTTTTATTAGCAGATCCTCGACGGTTAATATCCATTATAATTTTAGTATCTACAATACTTAATGAATCTCCCATGTCTTTTTCAGAATTGACGATAAACCAGAAAATATATTAATGGTTATTAATTTTCTATGCATCCAATTCATGTCGAATACTATTCATCAACCCTTTAGAAAAATAATCAATCCATAATATAGTTATTATAAAAATGATGAATTAATACCTTTAATGTCTCATAATTTTATCCTCATAAGACTAACAACTTTATCTTATTTTTTATTCAGTGAATAAAACACCATCTACATTTTCATATGGAGAGTTTGTGAGGAACACATTTTGATAAAATAATTCATGAATTCATCCAAATATATGGATTCTATCTATTTCCTAATATATATATAATTGATTAGTGTTGACCACTGTTCAAATTCCCTTTCAAGGTGTTAAAAAATTAGTATTACCTTTTATTGTTTAGATCACTAAAGGATAGAAAATATATTTTTAATAGAGTTAATGAAATAATCAACAATCATGTGATCAATATATCTATTGAACATTAGATTCATATACCCTTTGAAAGACTAAACTAAAAAATTCTCTATCAGTGTGAATTCCATTTGATTCATTTTATTATTTTTTACATCTTTCTATTTTTCTCGTATAGCCATGATGTCCTCTGATCACATTCACATCTGATTAGGAATTTTATTACGGTATTCATATTATTGATCATTACACACTTCATAAATAGGATAACTGATATTTACATTCGTTTTCTTACCATAAGGAATGCTAATGGGGAGTATAAATATATTAATAGCTTTTTATAAAGTCAACTATAAACATTGCAGTCTTAATCCATAAATTATCAGAAAATAAAAACTTATTAAACACTATGTTTCAATATAGGTTATCTATTGGAAATTTCTAATTAGGCTCTCTAACCCTAAACACTTATTATATTATATAAAATATTATAAATACATTAAAATATTTTCAAATGAAAATTCAATTTAACAAAATAATATCACTCTATAGTGTCAAACCAGGTGGGTGGAATAAGATAATTCACCATAAACCTGATCTATGGTCAAAAAATACTAATTTGTTTGGGGTTTTACCACAAAAGTTATATATGAAAAAACAAAAACCTGATACAGTATCCATAAAAAGATATATTTATTTAGGAAAATCATATTATCAACCTTACTGAGACTTCAAGATTCTATCATATGACATGGTTTGTAAATAAAGTTCTCTAATTTAATTTTCAAAAAATAACTACACCTTCCCATGATACAAACTATAGTTACCGAATACATAAGCACATATGGTTTTATATCTTTTAACATAGTTAACAAATAATAAATGCCACAGATCTGGGGTATAGGGTCCTTAGAGGATTAAAAAATGAATAAAACACCATAAAACATAACATATTCATCATTATCTAATCACTATAGAATATTAATTACACCCATTGGTCCTATAAAAAAATCACAGGATAGAAAAGATATATACCTAAGGAAAAGGTGATCTAAAAACCTAGAAAATGGATTAACATGATGGAGTATAACATGGGATCCATGACATGATATCACAAAAAAAATGATTGTAGGCAAAGAATAATGAACTAATGAAATTATAACCTTTTATCATATAGTAAACATGATCATATCATAAGAGAGAAAAATCAATGTAAAATAAAAAAATATTAAAAACTTTTTATTGAAATAAGTTAAGGATCCAAAACTCATTAACATAAATAGATGGAATGGATAACAATCCCCTCTTATAGTCGGCTAGGATCATTGCATTCCCACTATGATATATCATGAGTTGGTAACATTTCCCAATGTATTATAGGGATATATAATTCTAGGTCCACAAATTATAAAATTAATATTATAAATATTTCTGGATTTAAAAAATCAAAACATTCATAAGTCGTATACCTGGTAAACACCAATGAGAAATAACTAGTTTTCAAGATCTCATTATAAGTAATTTATGTAGTATATAACAGAAGAACTCCGAAGAAAAGAATTAATTAAGTTTCCATGTATATTCATTAATAAATTTACCATAAGTTCAAATCCCGAAGTCACATGGTTGAAAAATCAATGTGAAATATTTATTAAGTACGAATAAAAAATGAAGCACATTTGTGATTCTTTTGAAAATATACCAGGTACACTAATCTGAAACAGGATCATAATGTTAAATTAATATTAGAATTGAAACTGAATGTATATACCTAAATTGAATCGTACTTCTAAAAACTATTCACATTTTAAAAACCATTGATTTGTATTATGTTAGAGGAGAAATAATAATTTCAAAAATCCTCATCAATCAGGATTTATTAAATTTGGCAATTAAATAGAAATTTAAAACATATATAACATTAGAAAAAGAAAGGTTATTTAATTATGTATATATTTAAGAAACAAATATAAAAATTTAAAAATTAAATGTGATAATGATTTAATAAAATGGAGAGAGATAAAATTGAGAATGTATTACCAAATTATTGCAAGGAGGGTATAGAAGAACCCTTACCTTTATGGCTGAATCTGTTCTGTACCTATACTTAAATTCATATATAATTAAATTATATTCATTAAAATTCAATTATAAGGATCTTATTTATATATAACTATTTATATAATGTCTATTTATTGGAATAATATTTACATTTATTAAATCATTATTGCTTTTGACAGTTATAAAATGTTGTTTGGTCATTTTTTACAAGATTAGATTGAAATTTTGACCATGTTTAAGTTTATATTCAAACTAATTTAACATAATCTTGAATAGAAATATATTTTTAAGAAATATTGTTTATCAATCAATAATATTGAATTCCATATTGTTTTGGTAAAATTCAATGTGTAATTCGAATGGATGTGGTTGTCCCCACTTACACACAGACAACACATTGCTTCCTAATAAAATTAGAGGGGTAGAAAAAAATATTTAATAAATTAAGAGATATAATTGATAGTTTTTTTGGTATTCATAATTTTCATACTATTTAAAAACCATAAATGGTTTTTATGGATAAAAACGACATCACTTCATTGAGGCGATACTATATAAAAACACATGATCTATGATTCTATTTAACTTATGGTATTCTTGAAGATGCATATTTTTAGTTTAGAAATATTAGGGAACATATTTATATAAATTTTATTAAATAAATTAAATTAATGGGTTTAGGGAAGATATGTATATGAAAACAAAAACAAAAACAAAGGCTATGATACAAAAACAATCATGCCGGTGACATAGAGTTTCCTTGGAACTCTCTTTTAAAATGAATATATTTTGAGAAATAATTATGGAAAATTATTTGTTTAGTTGAATAAATTTATAGGAGTATTAAATAAGAAAATATTTAGATAAGAAACCAAAATAATTTATATACTTTGAAGGGTTGAGAGTTCTCTATTTTATAACAGATGTAAAGGGTAGTTTGGGAAATACATTAAATTATTAATTTATTTTGTTATAATATGCAAAAGAAAAAGACATACATAAAAAAATTATAATTTTTGAACCGTATTGTATCCCAAAAACACCCCATACTTTCATTTTGGGAAGTCATTTGAGTAATTTAGTGATTTTTTCTTTTAATTTCACTTTATCTTTGTGTACTTTTACTGAGGAATCTTTTCATTTTCCCTATATTAACTTATTAAAATGGTATCATTTAATGTTTATAGTATAAGTTATTTCTATTATTATAAACCAATATATGAGATTAAGTTTATTATCTATCTATATAATGATTAATAAATTTTACTTCTAAAAAAAGTGTATAAGACCTAAAAATGGGTTTTTAGATAATGATGTCTTCATGCTTAAAATTTAGATGTGAGTTATAAATATTAATGTCAATACTTTTTTTGAACTAGATTGATTTATTATAATTAAAATGAATTTTAAGAGATATTTTAATCAGTCAAAATCCAAATTATACCACAATATTAATTAATTGACTGAAGATACATAAAATTGTATTCTTTATTAATGAATCATTTTACTTTAGTTTAAAAAAAACATTGTTTATGGGTTAAGTATTTTCTTAAAAAATATTTTAAAGATAACTATTTTATTTTTTAATTAATTAATTAATTAATTATTTTGGTTTTGACCTTATAGTTAATTGATTTATATTTAATAATAACATGAAATTATAATTTTTTTAAAAAATGGTTTTTTGAAAAATAATTTGATTTTGAAATTGATAAAAATTAATATTAACTATATTAAGATATTGTAAATTGAAAATTAATGTAAATTTTATGTAACTAGGTTTATATAAATTATAGTTTTAAATATTAATTTAAAATACACAATATAAGAATAAAACACAGTTATTTACCAAATGAGTTTTAAATCCTTATGTGTTTTTATACTATTTTATAAAAACATTCCAATTAAAAAATTGAAAATATGAGATCATATACCAATATATAACAAAAATATTTTAATGGTGATCATTTTAATTTAATAATGTGTCATAATTATCATATTTGTGCCTATGAAAAAATTTATTTAATTCTATTGTAAAATATATACTGAAATCCTAGTATTTTACTTGTAGGTACCACACTATAGGTTTGAAATTAGTAAGAGTATGACTGAAATGTGTAATTTATTGTATCTCATGGTAGGTAGTACTTATCTATGATGATCTTTTTGGTGGTATTCTTGTACCTAATCAGGATATTTCATTTGGAAGATGACGTATATGATGAGCGATATTCCCAGAAGGGGATCCTTGGGCTGATTGGATTGATTGGATGTTTCCCCAATTATGCATTCAATGAATTATTTATATAGATATATTATTATAAAATTAGTGGGTAGATAGATGATAGTGGTTATTATGTTGATTATCCAAATATGAGGTTAATGAGATGTTAATACAATTCCTACCATTCTACCATTGTGTAGTCCTTGACCATTTTTAAGTGTTTGGGGATAAGAAACTGGATAAGCGTCACCTATATAAGGTTTGGATATAAAGAATGTGATGTGTCTTAATAATTTTTACATAGCCTTTATTCGAAAATTCACCTATCATTTAGAACCACTAGAAGCTATTATCTCATTGTTTCATCATCAACCAAAAATATTGACAACACTACAATTTCTTTTCACCATTATGTTCTTACTAGAGACTTAAAATATTGTTGGTCACCTACCCCTAATCCTACCACTATTTTGATTATATATTAGTGGAAAGGTAAAATTTGGGACCATTCATGGTGTACTGATCCTAGAAATGACAACCTTGGCAAAGGATGACCACTCAAACTATGAGATTATGTGAATGTATGTCTGAATGGTTCATTATGAATGAGGATATGGGTCATGGATTAATGATAAAGGGGGTTAGACATGTTTGATGATTATATCAAACCCTCATGATGATACAAAAATTTATTTCACATGTTAGAAATCATTGCGTAGTCTATTGTTGTTGTTTTAGAGGATACTTACTATTGTTTATGAGCATGTGATAATCTTTTTCTGTGAATAATTCAAAGTTGATATTGGGGTGATGAGATTTATTATTTTTGGGAATAGTCTTTTTTAATATTTTCAGAGGACATAAAGTGGATACTTAGTATTTCTTCTATTTTGAGTTCTCTAATGGATGGAGAATCATTCAAATGACTCTATGATGTCTCTTAAATTTGGGCTTATACATTTGTAAATGATGAAATGATCTTGAATGACTGAGTTCATTTGCTGTAATCATTAAACCGTATAATGGCCAGTCAACTTGTCTATTTTTCCACCACAAAGGAATTGTGATAGTTTTTTGTTGGATATTACATATACAGTCAATATAATTGAGATGTGGAATATCATTATATATGATTATGGTTTTTGTCAATTGAGTTGTGGGATAAATTCAAAAATGAGTTCCAGAGTGCACAAAATGGGTCGTATATGGTAAATGTTAACCTGACTAAGGCTATCGGTGTAGCTGTTTCATCACAACTATTATTGATAAAATGAAATTAGGGTATTCATTCTCTCATAATTAAAATTATATATACACATTAAATGTTTTCTATTATTATATATGGATAAAGGGATTTGGTTATATCTCATGTTGTGATGTAGAGGTTTTATTGAGGCACTTTAGAGAGGACAATGATATGATTAGATTGTTATGAAATTCCAATCTCTTCGGTTTCCTTTTTTAAGGTGGGTATCCAAATACTCCTAATAGAATTAAATTGTTTTTTGAATCCAATATTATTAAAACTATTTTTATGGTATTAAATTTCTCTATAATTGATTGGAATCCTATATTTAGAGGATTAATAATGAGGGATTTGGTATCCCAGATCTGAGTGGTTGAGAGGGGATGCATTCCTATGTGGGTTTCATTATAGGTCACTAGATTTTATTATTTTTAGATGATATATGAGCTGATGTGTGGGTGTTCCATCTTCTCATTTAAGGAGGGATTATAATATTCATCAAAATCATTTTTAGATTTTCTCTTTTTTGAATGAAAATACATAATGTTGTGGAGGATGATGTGAATTTAGTTTTATAGTGGGGATTAGTAAGCATATATATCATTTTCATATCCTAGAGTACTTATTAAGGGTAAGATGGTAATTTTACCCAATCAAATTATCCCGATCATATTTTTTGATGGTACTGTTATACTGAGGATAATATGTCAACCCTTGGAATAATTTTTTGTGAAATTTTGTGTCTTATATATATTTTTTATGATATTTAATATTTATTAAAGAAATATTATTTTTTCTCATGTGGGGAAATTTAAAATTATCTAAATTGGAATTCCGAATGGAAATTTTCACATCAGGGTTGAGTCCACATTGTCCATTTTTTCAATCAAGTGAAATTTTTTTACAGGTTCTATGTAATTTTTTTAGCCCTTTTTGGGACCTCATTTTATTTTATTTTATCAATTTTCATCCCCTGTTCGATATTCTCTTCCAATTAAACATGAAAGGGTGGAGACTCCATAAAATAATTTAATAATCTGAAATAAGGTAAATAAAGGGAGTGGTAGGATATTTTTTCTATAGTGATGTCAATGGGAATTGGATTAATAGGTAATGACCATAGAGTACAGAAATGAATAAGAATATTTTATATTTATCTAATATGATTAATTTTTAATTTTAATTTCATCCTATCCTTATTTTTTTTAATTTCAATTTTTAATATTTTTATTATTATTGGATTGCTAAATTCACATTAATGATAGATCTTCTATCGGATGGGGAATTTTGGATAGTTTTTAGGATATATGGATTAAGAAATAAAAATCACATGGAGCATATTTCAAAGAAAAAATTTCATATAGACTTTTTATTCTAATAGGGAAAAATATTAAAGTTACATGGTGTATAGTTCTAATCCACATTTCATGTGGGTTTCATGGGTATATGAATGAGGTTGTGGCTATGTATATGCCCAGACAACACATGCGATGTATATGATACATAGAAGTTTTCACATTTTACGGTTGTAGGATACAACTATGCCTAGAGTGCATGACAATGAATCTCATGTTTCATTCTTGTCTTTTATTATGTGATTCATGAAATATATTTGGTAAAACCATTTTGAAAAATGAAAAGGTACATATCAGGGTGGAGTCTTCAGGTATACACATTGATTATTCTATAGTGAATGTTGTGTACTTGAGTGATGCATGAAATGATATTGTTGGCATATGACCATATAGAGACATTGAGTTTACACACTGTGGACTCCTTTTTAAATTTCATAAACAATTTCTACAATTGTATTTTTCATATTTTCTATCATTAAAAATCATTTTTATATGTATTATATTCTATGTATAATTCTATGTATAACTTAATTGTATGGTTCTCATAACCTAATATATTATTTGAGAGATTATTTGGGTCTAATTTTGGATATTATCCATATAAGGATGGTGAAAGTATTAATATGATGATCCAAAGTAAGTTTAATGATATTAACCCCCTTGGAACAATTATAACGCTATGCTAAGGGATCATCCCTTATATTTGGAGAGATTAATTTTCACGACGTTTATTGGTTGTTGAATATCCATTGGAGATGGAGAGTGGTTATTTTAGGGATTTATTGATATCCCTTTTATGTAACCCTTATCTCTAATGATTATGATGTAATAGAAGTATATATAATGGATTTATATACTCCCATAAGCTTAGGGTTGTTGATGAGGTGTGGTTCGTCCCTATCATTAATATATTTGGTACTGCCGTACAGAAATGGGGTGAGCATCATCCATGCAATGTATTTTTATAAGATCTTCCTTAGTGATCTTCAAATAACACATAAAAGGATAGATATGGTGTGCTCCAAATTTTAAATTGTTCCTTGTTGTGGTTGGAAGTCCTCTATTTGGTTTGGAATCTCCCCCAGAAAGATTCAGTATATTATTGGGTCATTAATCCCCCAATATGATTATGGGTGATAATTTGATGGTTTGTATGATCAGGTAGTGTCAATGGGTTGAATATAAGGGTTGATAACATCCCATGCATAACTACATACATTGATAAAGCATGTTTACACCATTATAGAATCATATATTTGTTATAATAGTTGTAGAGGTATTGTCACTACATTGGTAGTTTTTCATTCTTGGGTAATTGTGATGCATATGATTTTATTGGTCACCCATCTATATAAAACTCAAATAGAGATACTTTTAGTGTAGGGGAATCTATATTATGTTTTTTTGATATCCAAATTTGGTTGTCCTTTATTTACATAACTCTTTTTGTACATAGAATGGTTTGGGATGTGTATATTTTCCCCTCGTATAAAGGATCATGGAAATACCTAATTTCCAGGGTGTGGGTCAAGCATATATTGGGTCATTTGACCCTCAAGCTTCATATTTCCCTCAACCAATAATTTTATCACATTAATCAGACTATTCAGTTTGGACTCTATGAGTGTGATGTTAATATGGTACCTTTATAGAATAATTAATTTTTTTTAAACAACAACACACTAGTGAGTTAAGTTATTCACCCTTCTTAAGGGATAGTTGGTGGTAATTAAACATGTAGAAAACATTACTTTATGATGATATCACACTTTGGTATTGGTTTTTTTAGTATATCAAGAGGGATATATGTGTGTTTAGTTAGATACTCACTCTACTATTCAAATTTGGCTTGTCTTTTATGGCATTAATGTACTGAGAGCTGTTTTCCTCTGAGGAATTGGATATATTCACGGAGACTAAATTTGATGGTATGGGTATAGTTTTTTGTATCTTATTGTTTCGTGCATGGAACAGATTGATGGTGATATTGGATGTAAATCCATAGATTCTTCCCCTATTATTTTTTTCCATTTTTTCTTATATTGGTAGGTTGTGTGATTAACCCCTTAGATATAAGATCATACTATAGAAATATTTATCTTTCTCATTAAATCCTACTGGGTATTTTTATGCTCACCCATATATAGGATTTGTACCAATAGATATTTTGTTTTTGAAAATGGAATACAATATAGTTGTTATATTGGTGGTTGTAATGTCTTAAATATGATTCATTATGGAAACTAGTGGAATTCATGGATGATAGTGATTGGTTAAGTGTCTTCTCTACAAGGTGACCCCTCTTTTATGTGGCTCTACATTGTTTATTTTATTTTTGATGATGAACCATTTTTCCTTTATGTATTGTAATTGATTTTTTATTCCCTTGGAATATTTATTATGAAAATATCAATTATTAAAATTAGATAAATATGGATTTCATGTGTGGTTGTGTGTATTTTGTTGGATTCGGTGTATATCTGTTATAAGTTGTATTTGATGATGCTAGAAAAGTTTTAATTGTGAATTATTTCTTAAATTAACCATCCCATAGCCTTTTTGAGGTGGTGTTGTGGTGGATCAACTGGATCACTACGGGTCTATGTGAGGGCCTGATGGGTTAGATCATATTATATACCCATAGAATTAAGCTATAGAACCTATTTTATATGTTAATGGAGTTCATTATAGATGAGTAGGATGAGTGGTGAAAATTATTATTTTCCAATACAAATAATAAGAATCAATAGGCTATAGAATCAGAGTTAGGTAATGAAATTAATGAACCAAACTAGGTAAAAATTCATGGATTCATTAATGATTCTAAATAAAAAGGTGTTTCTACTTGGTCAATTATAGTTAATGATGTTTAATTACAGGATAATTACATTTATTCTTAGGAATAGTCAATGTGAAAAAATATTCCATTCATGGGGATATAGAATTACTATAGGGGTGAAAACTATATGATTTAAGGATTAATCTAATGTTCCAAAATTAATATAGACCTTTATATTGTGTAAGTACATTTTATATATTTATCATAGATAATAGGCCAATAAGGATATGAGGAAACCTTTTTATAATAAAGAGACTATATCTCACCCCAACCTAATTTTTTTGGAACGATGAAAGAAATCATTAACATAATTCTTAAGGACCCATTGATAGAATGTGAGGAGGAAATGGATATGAATATAAATGTCAATATAAATCAATAGGATAATGAAAATATGTACATGTAAATATTCCCTCAACCCATCTTTGAACAAATATTAAATTGTTACATTTATAAATTGAATCCATTTATAAAAAAATTGTGGCTAATTTTATCTATTAAAATTTATGTAGTATTAATAGATTTTATCACTTATTTCATTAAATAAACCATCTATCATTGTATATAAAATGACATTACGAATTTACTATGGAATTTTCAACTTTATTCTCATGGTCCATGTCTTAACGAGGACTGTTTATCACTTGTTAAATGGGGTGTTTCTTATTTTGGGTTTTTCTTTTTTGGTTGGTATTTGGTTTCAACTTGGTTATGTTTCCACATGGCTTTTAAAGTGTATTTTATTAAATAAAGCAAAATTCAAAAGAGATAGATAGAGAGATTAAATATTAAACTCTTTTGAGATATGAGAGTGACATTAAAAGGGATTTTATTAAAATAATCCTACCTATTAATATGTTTTTATAATCTACTTAGTATCAATAAAGATATGAATTTGAGTGTCTAAATAATAAAATAATAAAATATTGATATATTTAATTTATTGGAATTGGATACCAATAAATCTATAATTTAAGGAACCCTCAATCTATTGAGTATAGAATATGTCACCACTCATTGAATTTGTTTTTTGGTCAAACATAAATAACAAAAAACATAGTATTTTATTATTTTCAATACATAATATATTGGTGTTTTAAAAATATATTAAGGTTTAATTTATTTAAAAAAAAAATTTAATTAAAATTCACATCCACCCACATTTTCGACTTCTATAAAAAAACACTGTTGAATTTTAAACATGGAATACATTAATGAGATGATATATTCCATACAAATATTTTCTTTGTCTTCTACATTTTTTAATTTTCATATACATTTTAATATTATAATTTAATAATTCTTATATTAATGTAATATATATTTATAAACTTATTTTCATATGATAATAATATCATAATAATAATTGGATTTTAGTCTTTTTAGATATGTTTCTATATATACAATTGTTTTGACGATTCCTCCCTCCATTGAAGATTTACTTCTTATTACTCAATCAACTTTTATTATTATCAGTGTTATTATTTTATCCATTTTTAATGTAAATTTTTAATGTTTTATTTTTAATCAATTTTTAATTTGTGAACTACTTTTTAAATCCATGTCACGTTTAAATGATTTCCATTAATACACAATTTCAGGTAATGTGTGTATCCTGAGAGAACTATTTTAATAATGTAAATTGAAAAAATAAATATTAATTTATAGATCCTGAATATATTCCCTAATTTTAAATAATTTAAAAAATTATTAGGGATATTCCTCCATAATATTTCCTCAAACATATCTAAATTTGAAATTCAAATCATTGTATGGTATTGTTATTCCACTCTGTGACATAGAATTTTATTTTTCTTTTTCCTTATATAGTGTTTTTAAAAAAATTATATTTTTATTGATACAAAATTTCAGGATACTAATGTACTCAAAAAACATTTTATATAATTTGAAACATAAATAATTTAATTTTTGGGATATATTATTTATTTTTTTCTATTAAATAAGTTTAAAATATTTTTTTCACTTTTTATGGTTGAATGATACAATGAAATTATCCACCCAATGATTTGTATACAAAATATAATTTTATTTATGTATTAAAACATATTACATTTTATTTTAAATATTATTATAATGACCAAACATGGATTACCTTAATACCAAATATGGTTTTCATTTTTGCATTATTTTTATCCCTTGAATCATTGGAGGATTTTCATAAGAAATATGTAATGAATAACCTTTTAGGGAGAAAACATTCCCTAAAATAGTTAGCATTAAAATAATTAAATAAAAATAAACTTTTATTTTAATTAACGTCACATATGTGGAATCATAATGTATAATAATACCAAATATTTTTCATATAAAATTTATAATTAATAGACAAAATAGTGCAAATTAAATCTATTTGACTATGATAGAAATAAAAAAAATCTTCTTAATAATTTGTATATGATTGGATCCACCAAAATACCCTTATAAAAATTTTAATCTCTATAATAATTCTGGGATACTAAATTAACTAATTCTATATAATACATCCCATGCCAACCTATAAGACAAAAGAAATAAAAAACTACATCTATATTGAAATATCGATATAGTGAGTGATTACATCAATATAATCAATAAGATTTTTTTTCATCTACAATGACACTACAAGCATGAATAAAATCACATAGTAACTGTGAGTATCCAAAAAACAATAAATATATATTTTTAAATTATATCAATTTTCATTTAATGGGTAAAATCATGACTATGAAGAAATATAAATTATAAAATAAATAAACATAGAAGATTACATTAATAGATCACAATAATATATATATATTTTCTATTATTAATATAAACATCATAAAATTATTTTTTTCTGTTTAATTATTTAAATGAATCAATTTCAACAAAATTCAATAGAAAATCAATAATATTTCATAGATAAATACATAGGAACTAATGTATTGACATAACAACTAAAACCCCTTATCATAGTTAAATTTCCCTATGGACCCCCACCATGAGTTTCCAACTCCTGAAAATAAATGTGGGAATAAAACCTATCTCAAGATCCTCATGTTAAAATGAATAAACCACACATCCCATAGAAATAAACAACCCGAAAATTAAAATTTCATGTTCCATCAACAGAATGGAGGAAAATTATAATGTCCACAAAAAGAAAGGACATGTATGAACATATATTATTCCCATATTTGAAATTTGAAAATACTAATAATTATTGTAAATTATCTCATCACATGGATGGATATCATCAAAATATCCTCGGTCTCTATAATTAAATTAATAAATTAACAAATTTAAACATTATTTTGATTTAAATATAAATATTATGTAGAATAACGTTAATTAAAAAAACCCATTTTTATTATAAAAAAAATACTCATAAAATTAATAATGACACAAAATACTCATAAAGTATTTCAATTAAGCTTTTAAATTTTACAAATATTCACATTTCTAAAAAAATTATTTATTATATTAATTTAAAAGATTTTAAAAATTATATATAATAATTTAACACTTATCATATAATTTGAATGTTTTATAAATGAGTGGAATTGAACCGCTGACAGATTATATTGGATATAAAATAATACATTCAAGAGAAAACCCACATGAGATGGTTTGACCAGTAGTAAGCCATGTGTGACCACCCCATGTTATCCTCAAATAGGACAGGGGCTGTGGAACAATTCCTAATAAGAATGTCACACACAATAGAGACATTATCCAAATCTATCTATAAACACACACATACCATGGCCGCAAAAGGATGAAATTTTAAAATAACACAACTTATACCAAAGAATTTATAGCATCTATTATCATGACCCATCCCCCGGGGCCCATGCTGTGACTACCCCAAGCCTGCCGTCAAGAAGCCAGGGGCTGGCGACTAGTACCAAAGCCGTAAATCCATAAACTGGGAATTCATTCCTTTATAACTATAAGCACACACAATAGAGTACATGATGGAATCCAAACACTAAGTAAAATTGTATACAAAGAGTGATGAAAGTAGAGGGGCCGGAATACAATCCCAACTAGAAAATACAAGTACAACTTAAAACAAGTATAACTGAAAGGGTATAAATAGCTGAATGGTAAAGAGCAGCTCTTGGATCGTCCACCTTGGATCATACCAAAAGGGTAAGTACAGATAGCCTCCACAACACTCCACATCTGTCCATCTCATCCATGTACCGACTCGTCATAAGATCCACCTCCGGGTACCATCCAATCCTGCTATAATGATCCTTAGTCAACATGGATACTTAGTAGGTATATCATATTCAGAGGTGAGTACAATGATACTTAGTAGGGACCCCATGACCCTCAAGGTCTCACAAAAATACAACAAGGGTAAACCACAAAGTATGAAATCAACAAATAACCTCACTTAGGTATATGCTCATACATATACGTATGTCACCATGTAATCCATCTCAATCATGAGGCAAAGACAAACTGAAAAATCCTCGGGTATATGCCAATGATTTGATTCTAGGATTAGTATCGAGTAACATCCCCAGACACACTGAAGAATCATCAGATGCTAGAGTACTCCCTCTATATCAAGTATTGTGGGCCTACCGTGTCACACTGAGGTGCTTACCACAATCCTTGTACTGTTGAGGTACTCCTCTTGTCGAGTACTGTGGGTCTGCCGCGTCACAGAGAGGATCTCCCCACCATGGGTCTGCCACATCACACCGAGGCGCTCCCCGTCATAGCCTGCTAAGGTACTACACATGTCGACTACCTTGGGTCTACCATGTCACACATAGGTTCTCCCAACTTTGGATCTACCGCGACACCAAGGCACACCCAACAGGGCTGGTCTAGTCTCTCTGAGTCGAATTGGTCAGCAGTCGGTTGGTCTCACCCAACAACTAGGTCTATACGCTATGCTCACTTGTCTCGGAGAGGATCTGCTTCACAATCTTTAGTTTTACACTCCAAATGTCACAAATTACCAAGTATAATATCTCAAAGGTCCACCTCTTCAGAGGGGTCTCAATGCAACAGACGGCACGTCAATCGAACGCCCGATCTGTGAGTTATAAGCATTTTAGTCTCGTTGGGATGGTTGGATTCGTGTACGATCCAAACGGACTGTATCTCAAGTTTACCCAAAACTCAATTGGAGTATAATCAAAGGGAACATCATTCTCCAAGAATACCAGCACCACTTATGGTTCGTTTAACGGTCATCCGGTGCCAACGATATATCCAAGAATGTAAAGGATCGGTACTGAGCCCCAGTCCGGTCCGACCCGGTCCACCCCCATCTGGGCCAATGAGGTCTGGTTCGACCCTGTCCGACCAATTGGGACTGGCCCATCCCTTTAGGCGGGCCAGGATGTTAGGTTCGGCCCACCCTGCTGCGCCAAGCCCAACAGGCCATGTGGGTGGTTCATCCCGAGATCAGGGCCTCTTCGGCTAGGAGCATCGCGAGGGTGCGGCCTAGTGTGGCTAACCCAAAGAGAGTGGTTGGGCCGATTCGACCTCGGCGCTTCAAAGGGGCTGGGTTGGCGGCTCGGTTGGGAGTCCACAAGGTGGGATGGTCCATAGGAGGCACACGGGGTGAGCACAGAGGCCACCAGGTGGCCGGTTCGGGGTAGCATGTGCGGAGGCTGGCTGGGCAGTCAGGAGCAGCTCGGCTTGGCGGGACACCGCCTAGAATGTTGCGACCAGGGGGAACACAACCTAGCGGGGTGCGGCCAGGCGGAGCGCAGCCAAGCAGGGCAGCCGCTTCGGGCGTGGTAAGGCGGGTAGCCGAGGGGCTAGTTCGGGCATTGCCAGACGGGCAGCCGGGTTGGCCGGGGTGCACACAGTAGGCCGTTAGTGGTCGGGGTAGCCAGCGGCGGTGCGGGCTGGGGTAGCGCGGCCAGTGGGCCACGGTTCGTCTCGGAGCACTGGAGTGTCATGGGGGAAGCACGGTATGCAAAGGCCACGAGTATCATGGCCTTTTTCATTGCCTCCTTCTTCATTCCATCGACTCATTGCCATGTCGAGGAAACATCACAAAGAGTTCGACGGAGGGAGTCGGGCCATGTTAGTTTGGCATGCACCCTCCACATTTAGGGGAGATAGAAATTGGTCAATCATAGTAGTTCGATGAACATCAATTATTCACAATACTTCCAATCGATTCCTTTCGAATGAAGATGATAAAATGAAAAGGAATATTACTCAAAGTAAATCCCCTACCTTTAATAATCGGTCATCAATGGTGAAGTTGTAGGAAGAAGACGTAGTTGTCGTTCATCGCGTCCGCCGCACTCTTCCACTCTCGAATTCGCACGACGGTTGTGGAAGTGGTTCCACATCGGTAGGTGTCTGGGGAATAAGATCAAAGGGGACTGTTGGCATTCTTCATTCTTCGTTTGTGAGAGTTCTTCATTGGGTCCTTCTCCCAATAATCCTCTCCTCAAAACACCCACGGTTTCAACCATAATGAACAATTCCATTCCAAAAATAAGAATAGATCTATTATTTTAGGTGTTGGTATAAAATTAAAAAATGGAGAATTAATTACATGGCTCCCATTAATTAATCCATGAGAGTTGGCACACAGAATTAATTAGGGGAGGTTAATAGGCTCTACCTCATTAATGAGGGAGAGTTGAGAGGTTTTACTATCCTCCATCAATAGGGGCGTTTAGCCCCGTGTGGTCCCCACGTTGTAATCTCTCACGGGAGGTTATGTTCGGGTGGTCCCCACCACCATAACCTCTCATGGAAGGTTAAGGTGTGGTGGCCCCACCTCAAACTTCCATGAGGATGTTCTAACCACCAACACTCACAGGCATCTCAAATAAAATAAAGTGTAGCTCACTTTATTTTATTATTTTTGCATGAAAACCCTAAATCATACTTTTATTCTCGACCAACTGTCATCGAGGTGGAAGTCTCCTTAAGAGAATACTGGTGCTGCAAGTTCAATGGGGCCCTCATATTTCAGTTCAGATCACCGATTTAGAAGTTATAAAATATCACTCGTACATTTACTGAATGTACTCAAATGAAACATCAGAAATTGATTCCGGGCATACCGAGCGTTGGAATCACACATCGTCAGTTTAAACGGACTCCTAAAATTTCCATGTATTTAAGAAAAAATTATTTCCACAGTAATTCTGGGTCGTTACCTTCTCCCCACCTCAAGGATTTACATCCCCGTAAGCTACAACTCGAACTAAGGGAACAAGTGGGGTTACTGAGCACGCATCTGAGCCTCCCGGTACCATGTGCTCTTCTAGAGATTCTCGTCCTCCCAGAGAATGCGCACTAGAGGTATCGATCATCCAAGTTGGACCCACTCTTGTAAATCCACAATATCTAATAGAACCTCTATAAAAGTCGCCTCATCGCCGACATCCATATCTCCATGGTCAATGATGTGAGAAGGGTCCTACACGTATCTCCTCAGCTGGGATACGTGGAAGACATTGTGCAGCTATTGAAAATGAGGTGGAAGAGCTATGTGGTAATATATATCTCCAACTCTGATGAGGACCTGAAAAGGTCCAATGAGTCTCGGAGATAACTTGCCACCTTGGAGAAATCTCTGTAGACCTAGTCGAGGTGAGACCAGTAGAAAGACATGGTCGCCATCCTCGAACTCCATAGGTCTCCATCTCATGTCAGTATATGACTTCTGCCTGCTCTTTGTAGTCTTTATCTTCTCCTGGATGATCCGCACCTTCTCCATGGTAGCTCGTATCATCTCTGCTCCCACTAGTGCTCACTCCCCAGGGTCAATCCAGTATAAGGGTGATATGCATGGTCGCCCATATAATGCCTCAAAAGGTGCCATCCCGAGGGTGGAGTGATAGATGTTGTTGTAGGCAAACTCCACCATAGGTAATGGATCCTCCGAGCTGCGACAAAAGTCGAGGATACAAGCACGTAGAATGTCCTCGAGGGACTGAATGGTCTGCTCAGTCTGACCATCCTTCTGAGGATGGAAGGTGGTGCTCATATGAAGATGCATCTCAAAAGCCTCCTAAAACCCCTTCCATAGCTGGGAAGTAAACTACGCGTCACGATCAGAGATAGTAGATGAAGGTACTCCATGTAGCCGCACAATCCCCTGCACATACAGGAATCCCAAGCTCTCTACTGAACCATGATCTCTGATCGATATGAAATGGGCCAACGTGGCGAGTCTGTCAACGATCACCCAAATCGAGTCGTGACCCCTGGATGTACGTGGAAGTTCTGTCATGAAGTCCATGTATATCCTATCCCACATCCACTCTGGTACCTCTAAAGTCTTAACCAAGACTTCTAGTACCTGGTGCTCCGCCTTCATGTGATGATAAGTGAGGCATAGAGAGACAAACTCCACTACTTCCTTCTTCTAACTTGGACACCAGTGCTATCGTCAAAGGTCCTGGTACATCTTCGCCACTACTAGATGTACCACTAGAGGTGATATGTGGAACTACTTCAATACATCCTTTTGAAGTAACACTGGTACAATAGTACGTCCTTTGACAAGGATGACATGCTCCGCATCTTCAGAAAATCTAGCAGGTTCCAATCCTGTGGATATCTGAGAAAGTCGTCTCTCACACTCAGCATCCCCATGCTATGCCTCCTGGACTCGCTGAAGAGGTGGGGGAGTTACTATAAGAGACTATAGAAAGGTTGCTCCGTCTTTATCCACAATGTATATTTGTAAGGTAGCCAGCTGCTCTGTCACCTGTCCTAGAAACTGTATCCCGGATCTCCAACTGGTTGCATCTACCACAAAGTTCACTTTCCTAGGAGTATAGACTATCTCAAAGTCATCGTTCTGGAGGAACTCAATCCATCGATTCTTTCTCAGTTTCAGGTCTTTCTGAGAGAATATAAAACTAAGAATATTGTGATCTGAGTACATGGTAAAACGTTCACCCATTAGATAGTACCGCCACATCTTCAAGGAGAATACCACTACTGCTAACTCTAGATCATGGGTAGCATAGTTCTTCTCATGCTATCTCAGCTGCTGAGAAACATACGAGGTCACTTCTCTCTCCTGCATCAGGAAACAGCTGAGTCTTGTCCCTGATGCATTGTAATAGACTACGTACTCTACGCCCTCATCTAGAAGCCTCAAGATGGGGCAACTAGTCAGGCTCTGCCTCAGCTCCTGAAAGCTCTGCTGGAATCTCTCTGACCATAAGAAGGGTTTCCCCTTCTTTGTCAAGGCTGATAGTGGTGCTGCAACTCTGGAGAAGTCTCGAACGATCGTTTGGTAGTATACATCCAATCCTAGGAAACTTCGTACCACCGTCACACTCTTGGGTGGCTACCAAGAATGTACCGTATCAATCTTTGCTGGATCCACTGCAAATCTTTCCTCCGCGATGACGTGTCCCAAGAAGTGAACCTCTCGGATCCAAAACTGGAACTTCGAGAGATTACCATAAATATGGTGCTCTTAGAGTGTGTCCATTACTACCCAAAAAATGTAGGCATGATCCTCCTCGGTATTTGAGTATATCAGAATGTCGTTGATGAATAATACGACAAAGCGATCAAGGTATGGATAGATGATCATGTTCATGAGTACCATGAACACTTCTGGATTGTTGGTTAAGCCTAATGGCATAACCAAGAACTCTTATTGGTCATACAGACATCTAAAAATCATCTTTTTCACATCCTCGTCCTGAACTCTGAGCTGGTGATAGCCTGATCAGAGATCAATCTTCGAGAACCACTGTGCTCCATTCAACATATCAAAGAGGTCATTAATCCTTGGGAGTGGGGACTTGTTCTTCATGGTCACCTGGTTCGGGTGATAGTAGTCAACACAAAGCCTCAAGCTTTTATCCTCCTTCTTGGTGAACTGAATCGGGGCTCTCCCGGGAGAAACACTGGGACAAATGAATCCCTTCCCCTACAATTCCTTTAGTTATACCCATAGATCATGAATCATAGTGGGGGCCATCCATTATGATGGTGTAGATATCAGTTCCGTCCCTGGGTAGAGGTCATTGTAGAAGTCCTCCACTATGCGAGGAGGTAGTCCAATAACATTGTAAGGGAAAACATTCGTGTACTAGTCCACCACTACAGGATATCTTGGACTCTCCACTGCTACCACTCCAATGGTAAGGCAGGTCAACTGATGAGTGATCAGCTACACCCTCATCCAGGTATGTCTGTCATGTGCTGCAAAGGCTCCCTTATCACTGGTGAAGGCAATCCTCATCACATATATGCGGACACACCACAATTTTCACCTAAAACAGTAGATCTGAGAATAGACTGTAGATAACCATTCTATACCCAAGATGACGTCGTAAGGCCTCGATGTCGTTACAAGAAGATCCTAGTCGAATCTCTCGCCTCCTAAAGTAATCTCACATTTCCATCACCAGTGCATAATCATCGATTCTGGTCCTGTATGAGTATGTAGCCGTAAGGATCGATCCAATAGCTCCATCAGAATCTCCGAGCTCTGAACAAGGGTAGTGGCAATGAAAAAGTGACCGGAACCTGTGACTATAAGAACTACAGCTATGGTCGAGTAGACACAGATCGTACCGAGAATCATCTCCAAATCACCATGATCAAAAGCCTCAAGTGCCTGAAGCTGAGCTCTCACATATCCACCTGCTCCCTATGGTCGGGGTGGACATCCTAGTGGTGGTGGTGGTAACACCTTAAAACATCGCCCACCGCCACCTGCATAACCAACTCCTCTACCACGTCTTCCTTCACCATGCAGACTACATCGATTGAACATATCCCTTTTCCTAGGAGGTCTTTCAACTATATGCTGATCATCTGAATTGTGTGTTAGATAGTCACAAGCCATGTGACCATGTCCGCCGCATGTGTAACACTGCCCGCTCCAGGCATGTGTGTCTCTACCCCAGGTTCCCCGCACAATTGATCCTGAGTCATGCAGTCATCCACCCGTGGGTCTGGTCCTCTTGAACCTCTACATGATCTATCTACTACTAGCTGCAAGAGACTATGCTTCCTGTCGACTAGTGGTGGGTATCACTGTTGGAGACTTCTCAGCATGGAAACTCTCCACCATAAGGGCTCTCTATAGCACCCCTGCCTACATCAGGATGCTATGTGAGATCATATAAGCCCTAATCTCTCTCCTGATTCCATGCTTGTAGGTCTGGTCTCGGAAGAATGGGTCATGTACGGTATCTATGGAGTGGCGTGAGAGGTCGATGAACCTCACTGAGTATTGAGATACCGCCATTCTACCCATCTGTAGATGAAGTAGCTCCTGTATCCGCACCACACATAGGGTGGCTGGGACAAATTCTACCTGAAACAGGCTCTCTAAATCTGCCCATAGTATCATCAACTCATCAAGAACCTGGAGCATCAGGCTCCACCATATGCCTGTTTCTGCCTAAAGAAGTCTCACGACAATGATCACCATAAGTTATTCCGGTGTCCCTACCAATCTAAAGACTCTCACCACAGTCTTCAGCCAATCCTCAGCCTCCTATGGGTCTGTCTATCCCTGGAACCTGGGCGGTCTCTGGCGCTAGAACTCGTGAAACGTGCTCAAGCAGCGTGAATCGTCTTTTTATAGGGCTGGTGGCATCGGTGGCCCAACGGGTAGTGGTACCGCTGGTGCCTCCACTAGAAAAGGGCCCTACATCATGACCTCATCACGTGGTGGGCTATCTGTGCGTATGACTCTCGGGGCTCTAGCTAGACGGTTGCAGGGAGGGATCCTGAATGAAACAGATGCGACATGGTCAAAAGATTATACCTTGTGTGATGACCTAGTTTAGAAGACATAAATAAAACTTTTTGGAAACACACACGCAATCAGTGTTTTCATGCACTGAGTCGTAAATCAGGAGTCAGGGTCCTGGTGTATGGATACATCTGTCAATGCCCCAACACTGGACTCCCTGAACTAAAAACCACACTCAATACCCTTAACACTATTGCTACACAGAAAATATTAGAGTCCTATGTTCTGTGAAGGAATCGACTCCTCTATTACCAATTTGTCATAACCCATCCCCTGGGGCCCATGATGTGACTACACCAAGCCCACCTTTCATAGGCCAGGGGCTAGAGACAAACACCAAAGGAATAAATCCCTAAACTGGAAAGGAATTGCCTTTATACCTGTAAAAACACACAATAGAGTACACGATGAAGGAAAAACACTAAATAAAATATTATACAAAGAGAGCTGAAAGTAGAGGGGCTAGAACACAAGCCCAACCTGAAATACAGGTACATCTGAAAACAAGTACAACTGAAAGGGACAAAACACATGAAAGGGGAAGTGCAGCTCCTAGATTGTCCAACACGGATCCTACCGTAAGGGTAGGTACAAATAGCCTCAACAGTACTCTACCTCATTCTGTCTCCTTCATGTACCAACTCATCGTAAGATCCACCTCCGGGTACCGTCCAGTCCTACTACTCTGATCCTCAGTCAGTTTTATCCGTTGTATGCAACCAACACAATGAGGTGTGGGCATATCCCGTACAGGGGTGATAATAACGATAGTCAATAGGGACCCTGAGAACCTCAAGGTATCACAAAAATCCATCAAGGATAAACCACAAATTATCAAATCAACAGATAACCTCACTTAGGTATATGCCCATCCATATACCTAAGTTACAAAGTAATCTGTCTCCATCATGAGGTAAACACAAAAGTTACTGACTCAGCTCAAAATAAGATTTGATTCTATGGGTAGTATCAAGTAACATACCCAGACACACTGAGGAAACCTCGACTACTAGAGTACTCATCCTCTATCGAGTATTGTGGGAATGTTGTGTCACATAGAGGCACTTCCCACTATCCTTGGACTGCTGGGTTACTCCTCCTGTCGAGTACCGTGGGTCTGCTGCATCACATAGAGGTTCACCCTAATGTGGGTCTGCTGCGTCAAACAGAGGAGTTCCCATTCGTAGCCTGCTGAGGTGATCCATGTGTGTAGTACCATGGGTCTACCGTGTCACAGAGAGGGGCCCCCCATCGTGGGTCTGCGACGAAACCAAGGCACTGCCCACTGGGCTTGTGGAGTCACTCTAAGTGGAATCGGTCAGCCGTCGTCAGGTCTCAGCCAGCTACTAGGTCTATGCGCTATGCTCGCTCGTCTCTGGGAGGATCCTCCACACAATTTGTAGGTCGATACACCAACTTTCTCGAAGTCCCACATAGAAGTATCTCAAAGGTCTGCCTCATCATATGGGTCTCAATGAAACAGACTGAGTCTCAATCGAACGCTCGGTCTTTGAGTTAATATCTTTTTAGTCCTGGGGTCCCGGTTGGATTCGTGTACGATCCAACCTAACCATATCACAACATATCCTTGAACTCTTATAGGTTATACTCAATGGGACCATCATCCTCCAAGATTACAAGTGCCACTGACGATTCTTTGAACGGTCTTCCAGTGCCAAATATATGGCCAAGAAAGTAAAGGGTCAGTACCGGTCCCAAGTCCGGTCCGACCCAGTCTGACCGACCTTGTCTGACCTCGTTTGGGCCAACTCAGTCTGGTTCGACCCCATCAGACAAATTTGGTCTGCCCCTTCCAATTAGGCAGGCTAGCCAGTTAGGTTCGGCCAGGCGTGCTGCGCCCAGCCTAGCAGGCCACGTGGGCGGTTCGGCCAGAAGGGCATGGCCGGGCCAGTTCGGCATGGGCGTTGTGTAGGGGTCGGGACACTGGGTTGTCCAGGAGGCCACAAGGGGTATGGTTCACCGGAGGCACGCAGGGCATGGGTGGAGGCTGGAAGGCGGCCGGTTCGGTGTGGCGTGTATGGAGGCCGGTAGGGCGGCCAGTTTCGGGTGGCCCGCGTGGAGGCCGGAAGGACATCCCGTTCGGGTGGCGCATGTGGAGGCTGGTAGGGCGGATGGATAGAGGCTTGTCTAGGCAGGGCGCGGCCAAGCTGACGATGGCCAGGTGGGGTGTGGCCAG
This sequence comes from Viscum album, assembly GCA_963277665.1. Classification (NCBI taxonomy): domain Eukaryota; kingdom Viridiplantae; phylum Streptophyta; class Magnoliopsida; order Santalales; family Viscaceae; genus Viscum; species Viscum album. The sequence continues at coordinate 113,658,750 of OY728151.1, forward strand.
GTGGAGCTCGGCCAGGAGGGGCGGCCGATTCGGGCGCGCCTAGGCAGGAAGCCGGGTGACCGATTTGGGCGAGGAGAGGATGTTGGATGGGTAGGCCAGGGCACGCATGAGAGGCCCATGAAGGCCGGTGATGTTGGTGGTGGTGCGGGCCATGGTATCTCAGTCAGAGGACCGCGGTTTGGTTAGGATCACCGAAGCATCATGGGGGTGGCACGGGTCGTGGAGGCCATGGGTAGTGCGGCGTTTGTCATTGTCGCCTTCATTGTTTTGTCGCCTCATTGCCATGCCGAGGAAACATCACAAAGAGATCGGCAGAGGGAGTTAAGCCTTATTAATTTTCCCCACACCCTCCACGTTTAGGTGTGATAGGAATATGTTCATCAAAGGAGAATGATGAACATCAATTTTTTACAATAATTCACATCGATTCCTTTCAAAAGAATATGAGATAAATAAAAGGAATATTACTCAAAGTAAACCCCCTACCTTTAATCATCAGTCGTAGATGGTGATGTTGCGGGAAGAAGATGGAGTTGTCGTTAGTCGCGTTTGCCGCACTCTTCCACTCCCGAATTCGCATGACATTTGTGGAAGTTGTTCAATGTCGGTGGGTGTCTGGGGAAGAATATCAAAGGGGACCGTCGGTGTTCTTAGTTCTTCATTGGTGAGATTTCTTCATTGGGGCCTTTTCCCAATAATCATCTCCTCAAAACACCCATGGCATCCACCGTAATGAACAATACAAGCCCACAAATAATAATAGATCTATTATTTTAGGTGTTAGCACAAAATTCAAAATTGGAGAATTAATTACAAGGGTCCCCTTAATTGATTCATGAGAGATGGAACAAAGAAGGGGAGGTGAAGAGGCTCTCCCTCATTAATGAGGGAGAGTTGATAGGTTTTACTCTTCCATCAATAGGGGTTTAGCCTCGTTTGGTCCCCATATTGAAACCTCTCGTGGGAGGTTATGTGATGGTGGGCCCCACCACCATAACCTCTTATGGGTGGTTAAGGTGTGGAGGTCTCACCTCCTACTCCCATGAGGAGGTTTTAACCACCAAAAATTACATGGTGGCTCAAATTAAAAAAATGTAGCTCACTTTATTTTATTATTTTTCCATGAAAACACAAAATCAAACTTTTATTCTGGACCAACTTCCGTCGAGGTGGAAGTCTCCTTAAGCAAATACTGGTGCTGCTAGTTCAACGGTGCCCTCAGATTTCAGTTCTGATCACCGGTCCAAAAGTTATAAAGTCCCGCTCGTACGTTTACTGAATATACCCGAACAAAACATCATAAATTGATTCAAGGCACATCGGGCCTCGAAATCACGCACCGCCAGTTTTAGTGGACTCGTAAAATTCCCATGTGTTTATGAAAAAAAATTCCATGGGAATTCTAGGTCTTTACATCTATCTCACAATCTAACAAGAATAATGATTATTGAAATAGTTAAATGTGAAAATATAGTCCCAACCAAAATAGAAAATGAGTCCAGCCTACACTTATTTAAGGGTATCTAGTCTAACTCAACACCCAGTGAACAACTGGGTCTATCAAGATCAATCTATGATTTATTTTCTACTATTCCACCATGAAACATGCTGACCATTTTTTCATATTGAAAAGACAAGACATTACAAGAAAATCACCTCATAGTGTCAGTTTTTTTTAATATAGAGGTGGTTTAAACAGCTTCTATATGATTATGCGATGGTTTCATAAAACCATCACTAAATTTGGTTTCGACATCCAACCTGTAGCTATTTTTATAATTTTGAAGCAGTTTTTAGGAAGGGTTATAGTAAGCATATTTATCTGATGTTTTAGTGGTTATAATGATAATGTCATTTCAAAAAATTGCATATTTAGTGGAGGTTTAAACCGATAATAATTTTTATTTCATTATCATACATTAAAGTCACTATTGAACAACAATAACTGCCTCCATATAATAATGCATATTTATTTAGAGGTGGTTGTAACCGCATTCGATAAGATAATATCAAACTATAGTTTTGATTTAAACCACTATGAAATATTGTCAATTTTGTTAAACATGGTTTAAACCACTAATAAATATAGATTAACAAGTAATAAAATGTAGCAGATTCTCCATCCCCAGAACCAGTATGCTGGAAAAAAACCCATGGAAAGAGAACATAAAACATAATAATATAAATCATCTAAAAATGGTCATTAGTTAAAAATATATCAATGGTTAATAAAAAATCATGTATGTAGAACATATAACAGAATAATTTAATCCACATCATCTAAAATATCTAGTAATGATTCATAGATCTAAATCAAAGACATTAAACTATATAAAACCACTGTCAGAGATGTAATCTTTCAAACTATATAGAATGAAATTATACGATATATACCTAATCCATCCTTATATAGATGATTTATCCTAGTGCATAGATAACATTGAAAAATGAATTAGGTCTGACAACACCACAGATTAGTTTTAGATTGTACTTCGTGTTTTATATAGATAAAGTTCTTAAACATGACTTAGTAATAGAATCAAGGATGTATATATGAGAAATACTACACTATAATACTTATAAGAGTATTTTTTTTTCTGAATTCAGTTTGATGACTAATATAAGCTTGTTATCCTACTTTTGGAACCACATTTAGTAGTGGATGACACATGAAGTGTGGAATGTTTTTTATTTCAATAAAATGTTCCCCTAGAAATTCATATGGTGGGGGGAATGATGATTATTATGGAATCTATGTCCTTCAATGTGGTGGGACAAAACTGTAATGGAATAGTTAAGAATTTTCTGAATGACTTCTTGAAGCTAATGAGATGGTATATTCAATATTTCATATCTAAAACATGAAGATGACATTTAAAACATATGTTTGAGTTTTAAAAAATTATGGATGATAGATTCATGCTTGAGATAAATAATTAATATGTGAGATTTACTGGTCGGTAGTGTGTCAATCAATTCATGGAAACACGATGGAAAAGTGTTTGGTTGATTAACCAACCACTGATTAATTAGGACATTCCTTGTTGGAATTTTTTGGCCATGAAAGATATAATAGGTATCATTGGGATCTAATTTTGTGTGTTCAATACCATAATTAAAAACCCTAGCTATTAATATGTGAAACTCTTAAACAAGTATGTCTGGATTGGATTAATTGATGCTTCAGTGAGTAAATCATGAAGGGGGTCTGATTCATCCTTCTATGCATCATGATAATTATGTGTCAACTTTTTTGGGGTGTAACCATTTAAATATATACCATATATTTACAATATGGTTAATAGGGTGCGCTGAGGTGGTTGAACCATTGTTTCACATAGTCACACATCATCATGAGACATTGCATCAAGGCTTGGTTTAGGTCACGTACAATATATTTTGATGGAGGGTGTATCTGAATACTTAAACAGTACTATCAATATAATTTATCAAAAATCTCAAGATGTTTTTATTTTTAAACATGGAATGGGTAATGTTTAAAGACATGGTGTACCCCAATTCTATATTCAATTATTCTCAATATATTGACATCATCATAATTTTGTTGGGATGGAATCTATATACCTTGATAAATAATTGAAACAAATGCCTTTTTGTTTGGATGGATGGAATCAATTAGAGTATTAAAAAAGGATTCATTCTTAAAAATCCATAAGATATGTATTATAAATGAAAAATATTGGAGGGTAACACTCTCGTGCGTGTTGGACCAGTCGTTGGAAGGTTGTTTTAGTTTTTCTATTTCTTGATAACTGGAACTATGTACTATTTTATTCCTTGTAGAATGCCATTTACTGGTTCAAATACATACTTTAGAGAAGCTCGAGCCTAGGGGTTAGTCTTGGGATACCTTTTGATTATCTATCTGTGTTGGATAAGGAATGCACTAGATTTTCTTTTTGAATGGTGACATAAATTAGTATGATTTGGTATGTTCAAGAGATGTCACTAAGAGTTGGTTACAAAAAATGGTGAGCATGTTCAAAGTGATATTGGGGTACACTGGATAAAAGGATCCAAAATATTTCTTTAGATATTTCAACTATTAAAGTTGATTGTTCTTGAAGAATACTAACCCAAAAGCAGTTGAGTATGAATAATTTCTAAATATAGTATGTGGTTAGTGAGGAACTACATTAGGAAAATGGTTGGTTGAGGCATGTGATTTTTAATGGTTTCTGAGTGCTTCTAAAGGAATCTTTATTGTGAACGGTATGATCTTGGTCAGTTGGATTTCATCCATTTCAACAAAATTGAGGAACATGGGTAATATCATCATAAGAAACATATTAATTGTGTTGGGTCACTATTAAGACAATGAGGTCATGCATAAATATTAGATTGTAATAGTGGGAGTACCAAAACATAGAATTCACCATTAAAATTTATTGTGGATATATCTATATGATAGGTGATAATAGAACGATTAAATTTTTATCTCTCTTATGTACAAGCTCAATCTATATAATCAATCCCATTATAGTGTATCTCAAAATTTGGATCTTCATCATCCTCCAAGTATTATTATCCCTTATTGGGATGTTGGGTGGCCAAAATAGGCTCACCTACCAAATAGGAAACACATATCAATGGATCACTTGTCCAAAATTGTCATTCTCATGTTTGAAATGTGATCAATGGTTGACCCAAAATTGGTGGGGCATATCCTTGAATGACAAATTTGTGGGGATTGTGTCTCCAAAATGAATAAAATGAATCAAATAAACAATATAGTAGTTAGTACAAAATACTAATATACACATCCAAATATAACACAATTAAAAATATTAAATATATTCATCTTCTATATGGATTGTAAATTACTTCATACTCTACCAACATCATATTTCAACAATTCTATATTGACAAACATACATAATCACCATTACATATAAAATTCCAAATCCATTATCAAACATTGGGAATCAAAAAATGTTATATCATTAAAATGTTAGGTGACTAATCAGTGTCACGCACGATAAATGATAGATGATACATGGTACATGATAAATGATACATGATACATGATACATGATACATGATACATGATACATGATACATGATACATGATACATGATAAATGATACATGATACATGATACATGATACATGATACATGATACATGATACATGATACATGATACATGATACATGATACCTTATACATGATACATGATACATGAAACATGAAACATGATTCATGATATATGATACATGATAAATCATATGTGATACATTATACATTGTACATTATAAATGAACAAACCCTCTATTTTAATATTTTTCCAACATATCATCAAGACCACTAATCACTAACCCATGATGATCAAAACATGTCACCATCTACACATCCATATCTACTTTATACTCCTAAAACCTATAAGACAATTATATTAAAAATTATATAATGTTGTATATTTTTATTTAAACACAAAACCAATAAATATTTTAAAAATAAATGATTTTTATGTTGTGAGATTTACCTACTCACCTCCTATCATCAATGCAATATCACCAGGGATAGATCTGGTCATCATATGATATAAATCATCCAATGCTTTCTAGAAATTGAATATCTGAGCACCATGTTCCTTAATAATGTTTTCATTGAAACATATTCCCTCAAAGAATCATGAATACAACTAGGAGTATGTTATTATTTAATCCCTGGTGGCCTGCTAAAGACCTCATATGGAAGGTTTCCCAAACCAAACTCATGCACTCGACCAAGATGTTCTTTCCCAAGCACTTTACCAATTGGGTCATCCTGGGAGACTGAGTAAGAATTTATGGGATTGAATCCCATAGTCCTTTAATTTTTAACTATAAATAAAATATAACATATATTAGAAGCAATATATATTAACATAGTGAAACTGATAAAATGTTATTATAATGAAACTTGACTTCGACCCCCAACTTCATTGGTAGGATATTTAACAAAACTCCCATAAAATTATTTATTAACATCCAGCCACACTTTTTTTCTGGATGCTTGGTTCCCTAAACTCTATGAATACATTAAACAATGATAATTCCACATTTTAATATATTAAAAATATAATATCTTATTATAAATATTTAATTAAATGATAAGATTACCAGATTCCACCGACTTCTAGAAAAACTCATTGACCCTGGAGTGAGAGGGATGATTTGCGTAGCCCAGATCGATGCATTCTTCCTTAAAAGATCATAAAATAAATTAAATTTAATTCAATAGTAATGTATGAATTATAATATCATATTCATATTCATGTATAAATGTAAAATGATATTAATATAATAATATATATTTAAATACCATTTTCTCATCATCACGATTTATATCAATAAAAACATTTCATTGCTCTCTAGGCACCCCAATGGGAACCTTGTAATACCTCATTTAGGTGCTCAATGAAGTATCATTGACATCGCCCCAAAATCTCAATTTAATGATCATCCATTTCATGGCCATATTTTTCAATTTCCACTTTCATGCTAACATATCAGCAACCATAAAGTGGAAAATCATCAGTACATAGAAAATCATTTCAAAAATATTAGAATTTAATAACATAATAACATTTAATTATAACATAAAGTAATACAATTTCCTTTATTTTTGAATTAAAATCATCATTCATCCAGGATGAAGGCATAAGTCTCTAATATTCATATATAATCGAAAGAAAAACTAGAGATGTGGCCAGCTGACCTAGAATCCAGCCATGTAATCATACAATGTCATTTGTAGGGTCCCCATTTGAATCAAATGAGACAACTCTATTTAGTCATGTCAGATTCCATACATTTTATCTTTTTATATTTTTCTCCCTAGTCACATTGTTTCCAATTTTATGGAAGAATACTTAGTATAAAAATAGTTCAATAAATTTATTCATGTTATAATTTGTACCTATAATAGTAACTATACTGTTTCCCCATGAATAACTAGGAGTGGAGCCCTACTCTATCACTACTATGGCTACTGAACGGGAATGCATTAACTAAGCTGCTGATGGGATGCTCACAGAGGGTTTGAGATTTATTGTGTGTGAGAAAATAGATGGTGTCTCAAAAGCTGTTGGGAGGGAGGGAGATGAAACGTCAGTTTTCGGTATTCTCAGTGGAACAATATAATGCTTCCTCCTTGTCATTAATGTCATTTAATCACATAAAATAAAATTTAGAAAATATAAATCAAAATATTCAACTTGTTAGAGAGTTTGGATATTGAGATACTTTCCGTAAAATATCATGTTTTATGTGATTTTTTTTATATGATTAACCCTAGCTATTCTGATGACCTTACCATATTTTTTTATGGTTAGTACTCGATATTGAAATTCCATACTATTATGGATCTCTAATGGCATGTGGCTAAAATAGATGTATCACTGGAATTGATCGAAACATGTGAGGGTTTGTGTTGGGATAACCTGGTTCACCCATAATGACCAAACATGGATTCTATTATACATGATTCAATATGAAACCTATAAGATAATTACCAAATCATTTATATGATATTCATAAAAAACCATGGTTATACTTGTGAAATTTAAATTAAGGAAACCTAAGGTAATCATAATGAAATCAATTAATGATAGAGAAACACAATGTTTTCATTTTCTACTTCATAACTATAGGCATTCTTCATATCAAAACAATAATAATGAACTATATTAAATAGTTTTACATGTATAATATCGAAAAATATATATTATTACAATTTATTTATATCATAAAAATAAACTTGATATAGAATAAAGAATAATTCACCTTCATAATTCACAATATAATTTATTCTATCATCCATTTATTTCCCTCCACAATAAACTTAATACATGTGAAGTTCATTTAATTTTTGAATAATAATTTTTAATAATTCTATAACTACTAGGAAACAACCAATTCAATACAAAACCCCATACATAATTCAAATACCAACTCAATTATCTTTTAGTACACATAATCACCATAACCTTTATCATCACACAACTATATCAAAAAACATCCAACATCACATCACATTCCAACCATCCATTTTTCACTGAACAACATACCATAACTCAAACACAATTACAACCAATAATGGTAAAATCCCCACATGGACCCCATGAAGCACAAAAAATGAATCAGTCACATAAATATATAAACGATATTTCATAATTTACAATAACAAAATTCAATGGGGCCTTTTATGTGCCTAGATAAGATTTGGATTAATGGAGAATGGGGGAAGAAGATCATGATTGGGTCTCTTGTTTCACTCTTAGGATACCTGGGACTCATATAAGTCTAGTGTTAACTATTTAACTACCACTAGGTACCCAATGTCACTTTTAATTGTAAAATATATGTGGGAACCCATTGTCGGTAACCGAAATCCCCAATTTAGACACAAAACCACAATCCTCATTAAAAATTAACTTAGAATGTAAGATCAATAACATAAATCAATTTTGATTGCATTATCAAAAAAATACCCCTAAACCAGTATTCAAAATTGAAACTATCGAATGTTTTTCTAAATAAAATTTCCATCATAAAACATTAATGACACTATAATCATTTTACTAATTTAAAAAAATTATATCCTCCCAAAAATAAAATTTTGAAATACTGATATGTCTCAAGAAACCTCTATCTAGAGACCCATTTCATCTATATTAGAATTATATGATCTGAGGGATCTATTATATCTATAATAGTAATCATTGAAACACAACAAAAATACGTAAAACTAACCGGCTCCCCAACCCACATAACTAAACAAATATCATATAACATAAACCATATTTTAAACACACCTCAAACCATATCCCAATTCATTCATCCCATGTCTAATTCATTGATCCCAAATCTAATCCAAATCATTAAAAACACAAGCACGTCAAAAATCCAAAAGTATCAAACTATTAAATATCCCTAATTTTACAATACAGTTATAATGTATGACTCCAAAATCCAAAAAAAATACCAAAACATCAAGAAACATCAATACTACAACGGTGGTGAGGCATGGGACTGGTGGTGAGGTGTGGTGAGGGGCGATGAGGTGCAACATGGAGAGGGATTTAGGGGGTTGTGGGGGTCAGGGGAGTGGGTGTCTCGGGGTAGAATTGTTGAGATTTTGAAAAAAAAATAAATGTGTTAGCAACATTTTATTATAAATCACATCTTAATTAATTTAAAAAATAGTGGTGGATTAGTAAACCACTGATAAAAACCTTCGCTAAACAGAAATTTTTATGTTGTGAGACATGTCCAAAAATATCCCATGTACGGGTGAGTTTATCAATAATGTGTAAGAAACCAAATATACCAATGAATAAATAATCAATAAAATAGTCAAATAATCATATGGATATGTCCATAATAATTTCATAAAATTTATATATATATACACATAGTAAATAAAAAGTATCGTTGTAGTATCACAAAAATGTTTTCATTAAAATATTCGTCTAAATTTTCATTGTAACCCTCACATGGAGAACTAACTTTGTGAGCCTAGTAGTACTGATGGTTCCCAACAGAGATGTCATGATCTTTAGTTCATAGAATGAGATAGTATACTCTAAAAGTCCAAAGTGATCATTACAAAAATGGGGGATCCAACCAATATAAAGGGGATAATTAAACCATTTCTTCAATGACCATCTGTATAGGTGATGCATGACCATGTATATTGGCCACAATGATTCTTGGAACACCACTTAGGGCATAAGAAGATAAAGGATATCACCCCAATCTTACAAAGGAATTCCAAAAACAAATTCCAATACTAATCCATTAGAGGGGGTTAAAATCCAATACTTATTACATGATTCCACACTATAACCTCACTAGATTGATTGTGGGAATGTTACCTTTGGAAACTATTTTGAGCTGAAGATAACTAGGGTGTCAATACTACCTTGGAAAATTACACTACATGAACTAATACAAAATTGAATGTCCTTCCTACGATATATTCCAAATCCTATGACTATGTAATCCTGGTCATGCCAATATAATTCTGGTTTTGATTGTGTGCTGCTAGTTGTGTCCATGATCATGGACATGTCTGAGTACTAGTTCAGGTCTTATTATTGCATCCTTCTCATACACTCTACCCATTCTTTCACACTATATCATGATTTGTTCAGTTATTCTCTGAGATAAATGTTTAACATCCAAATAAGGGCCACAAGTCATTTGTCATATGTCACATTGAATGTGATATTTAACTTTCCAAGGAATCACTCACACCATAGCCATGTCCCAACATGGATTCTGTGCATCATTGTATACATTTTTTATTGTGTGATTTTCCATAATCATACATCTCCATTGTTCATATTTCATCTGCATTGCCTCCATTTATTTATTTTTCACTAATCCATCTAGTGGGGTGAGGATATTGGTCAAATTAATTTTATTATCGATGGTGGGTGGATTTTGACAATCGATTTCAATGGGAAATTATTCATAATCTCCCATTATTACCATCACATGCAACAAAATTCAATAGGTAATAAACAAATACAAACACTTACATCCTCAATTTGTCACGCACATTTATCATTACATTAATCAAGAAAATGAAACATGGTATTTATCAATTTCAATAAATATTTTTCATGAAATTATATAATAACATGTATTCATTAAATCTTTGAATGAATAAATTTCCCAGAATGAGCTTGGGATAAAAACAAGGTGAAATAAAATAAAAAAGTGGAAAGAACCACATAATTTTTCTGGGATTTCTGTGATTTTTTACCATTAAAATATTTAATGAATTTTCTAATAATAAATATATAAATCAATCTATAAATCAACTATCGATGCGTGAATCAATTCTTGTTACTAGAATTGATATGCACTTTAAAATAGAAATTAAAAATTGTTGAATCTCCATAAATATAATGTCATAAATTGATATTGGATCTGTCAATGATGAATTACAGTTCCAGACCATTTTTAGATGAGGTCAGTTGGTTTCATTAGTGACTTGGTTTCCTATACTTGATTACGATATTGATCGGTTGTTCTCCACCTATGTTACCCACCAATATACAATCTCTCAATTCTCATGCTTACATGGCTAAACATTTAAATTTACATAATTGTTTATTCATATAATATTTTTAGGTTTTGGATTTTATTAAACAATAAAATAAATTATTTATTTATTTAATTATTTATTCTCACATAATGGGCCCTAGGACGAACACCAAATGTACATCAGGATTATTGAGAACCTGTGGTAAAACTCATATTTTGATCATGAAGAAGGTCCCATATTTCTGATAGGATATATTGTTATTGGTTTATTCCACATTTGTAAGAAATAATGCATGTATGATATTAATATAATTAATATTTTTAAAATATAAAAAGAAAGTTCCTCGAGACATATAATCTCACACTTTTCAACACCAAACTCTAAAGATGTCTGTAGATATATTTAAATTTTTTACATGAAAAAAATAAGGATTCACATTTTTCACACCTTGGAGATTTTCATATTTAAAAGTGAAAATGATTACTAAAAAAGGTGTATGTATAGATATTGAATCTTGATTTCCTACTCTCAAGTTCCCTATTAAAGATTCTCATACTACCATAATACAAGTACTAAGGGAATCTTTCTCCGACAGAGATTCCCCTCCTACTGATTCTCAATCTTAATACTCTACTCTATAATGGGTTTACCATCCTTGATGTCTAGCTCATCACAATCGATAACATGTGACATGTCATTCACATACCTCCTTAGCTAGAATAGGTAGAAGACATCATGTTCTTGATCATACAACAACATTAGATCCAAGTGGTACCCCACCTTAATTACTATACACTGTATCTATTAAAGTCATGTGAATGTTGTACATAACTTACTTCTATTGAATAATATCAACAACATGCATCAAGGTATGTACTTCAAGAACATGTGGTATCCCTTATAAAACTTCAAGGGACTCCATCATCAATCTACATGATAATTACAATGGATTCGTGAAGTTACCTTCTACATCTGGAGAGCCTACAACTTCTCTTTCATATGTCACACAAACATGGGGGACATGAGTTATAAATCACTAATATCAGTCAAATATAGTTGTGACATATCAATTTTATAACTCAAGGTTTTTAATTGTTCCATTACAATATTGGAATGGTTGTTGTTGTTTTATTTATACTCCATCAAGTGTAGGTTATCCTTCAAAATATGAATAATGTATAACAATAAATCCCAAACCATGTCCTCCTAAACATGAATTGTCTACTAAGTTTGGTCATTAGTCTATGGGTGAAATTTCATGGTCAAATGAATCATAACCCCAGAGGCCTCCCATAATCCTATCCAAATTATTGAAATGAATAAATAATCATAGTTTGAAATGATCATCATATGAAATTTTTGGGGGCCTCATTATCTATAGCATTTTAATGAATCCAAAAAAGCCTATAGAACACTACATCCAAATATATTTTGTGGGGACATATTAGTTAGTCAATCCAAAATAACCAAGTTAATATCGTTCAAATAGATATTCATGGAATAAATATCTTAAATTCCATAGATATATGATCTCACTTCCACCCTATAACCTCACCGATGGATCAAGATACAACCTAGAACAGTTCTCAACCTCCACATTTTACAACTGAGGATTTGAGAGAAAAAAATTCAACATCATTCTTCATTCTTGGAGACCATAACAGACATCAGAGGTCATTATGCTTCTTTTCCACTCTATGATGCAACACTAAAAGGAATATATGGAACTCCCTAAAACCCCCTCTAGTATCTGACTACTAACATCGTATATCCATGGAAATAGATAATGCTCTCCCCACATACATAAAACATTCATAATCATGCCCACAAGGTATCTGATCACACGGGATATAATACTTGGTGTCTCCCTATATATTATCTCCAAAACACTATATAGTTGTTGAGGTAATACCAATTGTTTTTAGATAGGATGCACCATTCTTTCCTAAAAAATAATTCTTGAATGATGCCAATGTCTTTAAATCCTCAATCAACAACTGAGAAAATAATGTACTAATGAGGGAATTCAATGATGCATTCCCCTTCCTATGTGTGTGGAACATCTTAAAGTAATAAACTAGGAGAACCTATAGCTATTTTCTATATCTCACATAAAATACACTTCTAAGGGAAGATAAAACTAAGACTCTTGTGGTCATAGTAAATTGTAATACAACCACCCATAAGGTAGTATCACATTATATTAAAGGTGAACACTATGGCTGACCACTCAACATAGTGGTTTTTTAGTTAATCTGATGTTTTTTCAACATCATAGATCCATATATAATTAATACCTACAACTTCATGTAAACAAAACCAAGCCTGGTACATGAGGCATCATAAAGAACCTCATACAGGACACCCACCTCCTATAACATCATGATTGGCGTTCGCATTAATTTTCCTTGTAGCTCATGAAAATACTTTTGGAACCTCTTTATCTATATGAAATTATTACCCTTCTTGGTAAAAGTAGTAATTTGTATTGATATCTAAGATAAATTAGTCATAAATATTATTTTTTAACTTTATTACCCAAGGAATATCTGAACCTTTATTAAGCTGGTGGTGGCTCCCAATCCCAAAATACATACACCTTTGATCGGTCCACTGCTACACCACCAGATAAGATGACATGACCCAAAAAGTGGACCCTTGTAGGAAAAATTTAAATTTCATTATATATCAATAAATCTAGTTCCCTCACACTAAGTCTGCACCTATCCCCAAATATCACACATGCTCCTCCTCATACTCCAAGTGCAGTATGATTTATTCATTGAATACAACTATGAATTGTTCAAATGAAGGATGAAATGTAAGTCCATGAGTCCCATGAACACGTTTTGGGAATTTTTTACACCAAATGGAATCACCAAGTACACATTGGAATTATTGACACATTAGAAGGATACCTTCATTATATACCCATCAACTTCTCATAGATAGTTATATCATGATATAAGGACAATCATTAAGAACCATCATGCCCTCTCAAAAAATATAATATTAAATTAATACTCTATAGTGAAAGATTATTCTAAATTTTCACCATGTTTACACACAAATAACCCACACACAACCTCAAACTCTTTTGTACCCACATGGTGAACATCAGTAGGGATAACCAAGGGGAAACATTGGGCCTCACAAATCATTTCCTCTCTAAGTCCTTTAGCTACACCCTCATCTCTCGATGATATAATGGAGAAATTTGGTATGATGGTAAAGATACAGGGTCTATGTCAAAGAAAAATTCAATACATAAATCAATTCCACAGTGGAGATTTATGCTTCGAAAATCCTAAAAAATCCTTCCTTACACTCTACCTCCACTACTAGAATCCAAACTCCCATAACATCACCCTATTAAAGTATAATATTATCTAACTAGTGAGAATTCACATGCATCACCCTACATATGATACCATCCTTCACCACCTTGGTTCCATTCTTATATATAAAAGAAAATCATTGTCTCACTTTTTTTGATACACTAATATCTCCACCTGAAATTGTAAATGTAATAATGTACTATTGATAGCAATTCCATAACAAAGATTACATCATAATATTTCATCATTACTAAAATGAAGTATTATAAGAAAATATCACATCCAAAAATTAGAACACATAGTTAGTATACATTTTTCATTAGTGAGTGACATTTGGTATGAGTCTTAATGTATATAGGTAATGCAGTGATCTCAATCAGAATCACTATATCACTTACTAGATACATAGTGAGAATATAGTGTCTAAATACTATGTCAATAAAACTAATCTATAGTATGAAATACATAGATCAAACCTATAATCATCCCTTTATGAACTAGGTCATAGGACATCACTCCTATTACTCTTACTCCAACCTATATTAACCCATTATCATACCACTAAATAATCCAATGCAGTGCATCCTTTTTCTCTATATAGTCTATATGGATCTTTAAAAAATCTCATGCAATATAACAACATCCATCTTTAGAGTAGCACCACCTCTCCCAAGGGAGACTAGAGACAACCAAATATCTGAATACAGAAAAACCAATATCTTAATATCACCTCATAAAATATATTAAAGATATTGTTCCCGACATTTTCTATGGGATTCTTACATGTGGATACTCAGATACGATATACCCACTAATGGAACCCACAATCACTTTTTTCTCAATAAGAAATATCTCTACAAATAGCGCAAACTCAAGCACTAAAACAATGTTACATATTTATATAAGTATAAAAATATCCTAGATATCTCTAATGATAACTCAATTTATGTTTCATTACAAGATTAATATATATCCTGGCATTTCATTGAGTATCATGAGTGGTTTCTAAACATCAAGGAATACTCATCCAGTGGCGTCTATCACTTCTGAATCAATAGAAGATCAAGAATGTAAACTGCTGAAAACATAGTTGTGGAAAATTAAAATAAAAAACTTTTACCAAATTATATCCATTAAAGAGTATCCTAGTAATATTATAAATACACTTGGATCAAAGATCTCCCTAGACATCCATGAAGAATACTATTAAAAATACACTTTTTTACGTCTGTTTTTATGTTTATTAACATTTTTTTGAGGTGATGTCTCTGAGAGAGACGTTATAAAAATGATTTTATTTAATTTATTAAATAAATTATGTTAAAAATGAATTTTTATGTTTTTTAAAAAAAAAATTAAATACCAAGCTAAAATACCATCCATATTACTGAAAACTATGTTATAAACCTATTTTTTAAATCAATTAAAAATAAATAAATTTTAAAAATGATTTTTAAAATTGGGTTTTAAAAAATTGACATTATAATATGTCTACTATGTTGTATGTAATTTACTAATCTTTGTTTGGGTATGTTGTATAAGTCAAACAGATCTACATATTAAATTTTATGACCATCAGAAGTTAGATATTTGTTTTTGAGGAAAGATCAAAAGAGCCAGCTGTATCTTCTTCTTTGGATGAATTTTAGAATCCGAAGAAAGATTATTATTTTTACCATGATTATAATAATTATTAATCATTATAAAAAAAATATGAATCATTAAATGGTATATCAATTCAGAAAAATACTTATAGAAAAAATAAATCAGGGAAAAATAATTACATATACCTTGACAAGATAGTGGAAAGGAGAAATAATGGATTCATGCTGAAGATCAAACAATTCATGTCAATGGAATTATTATAGTTGAATGAAATGATTGTTAAATAGTATATATATAATAAAATTACTCATAAAAAACATCATTTATGAATAAATAATTACAAATCCCCTGAAGAGATCACAAAATGAAGAAATATTGGATTCACGTTGAAGATAAAACAAGTCGAGTCAGTGGAATAATTATTGTTGAATGAAAATATTACTAAATTATGATATGTGTATAATGAAAATATTTAATTAAGAGGGAAATTTAAAACATAATATTAAAAATTTTAGGTAGCAATTAAAAATTTCGATGTTGCGATGTAAAAAATTTGAAAATCCACATTGGTGGGATATTAAAATTATCTTTCACGTATATTATTTGATCACCATCTTGAAAAGATATTAATTTTTTTTTGATTTTCACGTCAGTAATATAATAAAATATGAGATAAATAAATTTACATTACTTTTTAACATCATTTATTAGATATCTGATGTGAAAAAAATACATTTTTCACATCTATTATTTAATAACTAACCTTAAAATCCATTTTAACATTGGTTATTCAATAACCAATATAAAAAATTATTAAAAAAATATAGTTCATTCCTGAATAATTGATTTTACTGGTCTCTGAGCTCAAACTGAGTTTCGGATAAAATTTTATTCCCATAAAAAGTTGGTCTTCCTAAATATATAATTTCGATATTATCAACTTAATTGGGCTATAACTTTTGATCTGTAACTCCATTTGAGCTTGAAGACTAGTGAAATAAAATTCTGGGAAATTAAATACATGATTCATAGAATGTATCATGATGTTTATTAAATAAAGGAAGTGAAAAATTACTTTTAACATTGGTTATTAAATAAGTGACAAGTAATTTTCAGGGAATTTTTTTTCACATCAGTTATATAATAATCAGTGTGAAAAATAAATTTTCTGTGATTTTCACATCAGTTTTAAAAACATAACATGAAAAAGGAGATGTTAAAAATAGTCTTTATACTAGTGGAAGGATCACTACCAGTACTAATTTATACTATGTAGGTGTGCTTATGAGGTCAAATACTCATGTAAATGTCTCAAGACAATCTTCATCTTCTCGAGGGTTTGGCACACCCGAGACCCAAAGAGGAATTTTAATTTAAAACCCAATAAGTTATTTCAACTTTTATACCTCTTTCATTAGTTTTGTTGGTACCATCTGTTTCTGGATGGGTGGTGGTATGGATAGTAAACCACCCAGTAGTACAACCTATTGAACATGTCCATGTATCAAAGACTTTTCACTATGAATATATACCTTGTGATCATACTAATGACTCATATATTAAAATAATTATCCACGAATCTTAAATAAAAAACTTATACTATCGCAAATGCATATTGTTTGGGAGATTCCCCAAGAAGGACATTGAAACCACAACCCATTATTTTAAGATGCATGTGAATTTTTTCTCTCTAAAAAAGTTCTTATATGTAACAATTCAACATACTATTAGTTAGTGTCTTGGTGAATGGATTTATTATCCACCCCACCAACACTTGAGTCAATAACTTAGAATCCAAACTCCAAACACTTAACATTGTTTCCATAAAATAGAAAATAATCTTACATCTAGAAAAAACTCAAAACTTCAATCCTATGGTACAACACTCCATTGGGACCACTCTGTCATGACCTAACACAATGGGGATCACCTAGCTAATGGTAATCTATGTTTGAAAAAACTATTCCCACATCCAATATTCTATTTTATAGAGACCAGAACAAAGTTGGAAAGTCATAAAATTGGGGGTATTAATCTAATGGGCTTGTACAAATTCACCCATGTAAAATACCATAAAATTACGAAGTGTAAAATAAAACAACAGATAGAAATGAATACATTCCTAATATACCATAATAAAAGAAAAAAATGGATTTAATGTGATATAGGTTAAAAATACTAGCCAAAAAACTACAAAGGAGACCAACCAGATTTCAAGGAAGTGAGCATTGTAAAATGAAACACTGGGTAAGCTCCTCATTCTGTCTATCCCAATATATGATCCATATTCTCTGAGTCTACCAAGAGAACCATGTAATGGTAGTTTTTTTATATAACCCATGAAATTTGTAGGAAAATACCATGATAGTTTGATCATAATAGAACCTCGTATGACACCTCACGATAAAAAAGAATAAAGCATAAAGATAATATCTACATAATCACATGTATATGTCAATAATAACATGATAAATTTAAATAAATTTCTAGATAAACACATAGTATTCACTATGTCTCAAGTAATGTTCACAAATGTGTTTCATGTTTGAGATTCATCATGACAGTTCTTAAAAAAATAGGTATGGAGAACTCGCCCTTTGATTCTAATAGCACTGATATTGCACATTCGCGATGTCAAACTTGTCAGTTTGTTCTATGAGGAAGTACATAATAGAAGCATGAAAATATTGATACATGGGTGTGGGTTCACTCCCATGTCCATGGGTAATATTGATAACATGAACTATGATAACTAACAATTTAGCAGATCACTGGATGCGTATGTTCATCATGAAAATTAATTTAACCACACATAAGGATAAATATGGAAGAGGATCCCACCCTATGACTCATGGAGGGATTAAAAAAAAATTCGAGACTAATTCCATATATTGGTTCATTATCATGTACTCAGAATGAAATTGAACCCTAAACCATATGAGGAAGGATCGAGGGAATGTTCCAAAAGGAAATTAGTATATGCTTAAGATAACTAGGGCCTCAAACCTCCATCAGGAAAGTACATGGTATATACTAGGAGTATTAAACATTTCATAATATCCAAATGAATTAATATATTCCCCTGTACATTCCCATGTACTATAGGTATTTCCCATGTACAACTGGACATGCTCGTGTGCCACTAGCTGAGCCTGTATCATTTTTTGTGTCCATGTACTGGTTTTTTTTTCTGAATTATGGTCAATTCCCACACATCATACCAATTCCCTTATACATGTTTATGCTTGTGCCCATGTATCCTCTTCGAAAAATGTTAATTCTCCATGAATGGGACACATGGCATGTGACCCAGGTCATAAGGCATGATATATTTTAAATTTAGTGTAAACCCTATAAATGTATTCTTAGACCCACATGGAATCTATTCCTAAAAGTGTATGTCTAGGAATGTGGTATTTTCTAGTATCTTTTTCCTCATCTTGAGACATATTAAAATTCCACTAATGTTGCTGGATATGCTGCAAAACCCTATTCTAGATAATAAAAGAATGTCAACTTAGTTTAATTTTCACCAGTTTATTGATTTAGGAAGTATATTATTTTTGTTAATATATCATCAATGAATCTTACTATTGAAACATGTCCTGAAAAAAAACTGTGAATCACAAAATATGAATCCATTATCGCTATTTCACCTTATAGTTTGATTTTATCTTTTATCATGAACCAAAATAATGGTGTTGATTAGTGTATCTATTAATCCATTATGAAATGGTATAATAAATGATATCAATAAAAACACAAAATAATGAAATAATGATTATAGAAATTTCGAAAAAATATTGTTGAAATCCCTTAATATTAGTGATGAAGTATCTTAAGTCATTGTTTCAGATTTCCTTTATCAGTAGTAGTTAGAAAAGAAAATGAATAAACCATCATTGAAAAAATATTTCAATCATCAAAACAACTGTTATTTTGTGAATAAATTATTTTTATTAGAGTTTATCTACAATTGGCCCAAGGTATCAAAATTGTAAGGTTACACATAAATTAAATTTCCCACCACTATATTGGATTGATCATTCACAAATAAATTTTTAGGCGATTGTGATTGATGGGATCCACAAGATATATTGTTGCTCTAGTTACCAATACTTGATCCTAATATTGATATATTTTCCTCCACCAATAACAGCCTTTAATTCTCTCTCTCTCAATAATTTGGGTTGTGATGTTGACCATTTGGATCGTCCATAATATCTATACTTATAGAAGATATTATTTTATATTATAATTATACAATTAAATAAATAGTTGACATATTAATTATGTATTCTCCCATGACCGTGCCCAATCCAAACAATATACACACATATGTATTATGAAATAATAATGCTAAAACAAATGAAAAAAATTAAACGAAAGAATTAGGTTTCTATATGATTCTTCATTATAATTCTATTAAAATTATTAGGAAAACTACATGTTCGTGATATTAATATATATTATTCTACAAAATATTAATTCTTGTATCACTAGTCCTTGGAATAACATGTTGTCTCATTGACTGGATAAGAAAATATTTTTAGATATATTTTAAATCTTTATATATAAAAAATAGGGACATTAAAAAATATTTGTTATCATCAAAGCATATAAAATCCTTTAACTTCCAACTAGAAATAATACATCTATTTCAAAATTTAAATAAACAAAATAAAGGGTTTATATTTTACTCATGTTCAATAATATTAACTGGAATCTAAAAACAGTAAATTAATGTTCTAAATATATATGCTTAACTCAATTAAACCTCATCAATAATTATCTAATGCAATTTTTTAAATTTATATAATTAGTTTATATATCATGAAAAATTGAATATCCAATAAATTTTATTTTTTTTTGTTTTTATAATATTTGAATATATTGAGATGGAAATGGTATTGAAAGGGGGAAGAAAATAAATAGATTATTATCTTACCATAATTGTTTTTATATAAAATAATGGTATATTATAAATAGTAATTAGAGGGAAAATAAGAGAATTATTCCTTCCTTTTTCTCACATGATAGGCGAGGAGAGATGTATTTTGATATGTGTATTTCATGAATATATTTTAGAGTATTTTAATGTGTTGATATATGTATTTAATTGATCAATATTTCCTATTTTGGAATGTATTTACATGTTTTATGATTTTTGATAGGAAACAACTAATTGATTAAAAATAAATAAAAATGTTGATAAATACAAGGAAATGGACCCTTCTTGCTGCAAGAGATGAGAAATGGCATGACCATGGATTTTTGAAGATGAAAAAGATATGGAAAACTATATCTGACTAAAGAAAAGTTGTGTATTAACATTAAATTCCATGACATGTTCAAAATGAAAGTACACTATAGGGACATGTCGCGACATGAAGACATGTTTTGAAAGCCTATTACATGATGTGAGTCCCCAATATAGGTTGTAACTGTAGTCAATGTCAAAAAATGATATTCCAGCAAGATTTGTGAAATTATGGAATACGGGGAGAAAAACATGAAGAAGTACGTGGAATTTAACCCAATTACACACCGTGACGATGTCATCTTGTGAAAAATAAAAATGATGATGAAAGAAATGATAATAGATTTACATAAAAAATATGACCTCTAGATTCCCTTCCACTATACTATGGGACTAGAAGGAGAATGTAAAACATCAATGGATGAAGATGTGATGATTTGTAGCCCCTTTTCACTACCATTCATCCTCGGGTACCCATGTCACTCACTCTCATCATGAGCGAGAAGTCTTCATAATGTCGTGTGACGTGATTGTATGGGAATGCGATTCTAGGGATTATTTCTTCTTTATTATTCATGGATTGGATTGATGTAAACTGATTTTAAATTCCCATTCTTTTCTTTATGCTATTTCATGACCATTGATTGAGTTCTGATATTTTTTAATTGCATCAATTAATTACACAAATTTGCATGTGGCCATTGTGTAGCATAGGTTAGTTATGTTTAAATATGTTTTCAGGTCACTTATTTCTGTAATTGAACCAAGTATATGGCCATTCCAAAGGTGAAATAACTGTAGTATAGTTGGGATACGATGACCAAGGATCCCTACTTGCCCAATTCTAATACCAAACCTAATTAAACACATATCAATTGAATCCATATCACATAAAACCAAAATCACTAAACCCGACAAGTGTCTCATATTGAATTTCAACTGAATCCATCCTGCAGTTTCATTCTCTTTCCAAAAAATATAAACAATTTACAATATTGTTTTCATTGACTTATTTAAAATAGAAAAACTATCTATGTGGGTACGATCCTGAGCATTCCTTATAATACATTTTAATTAACTAAGTATCATAGTTTGGGTTTTATAATTTTTTTTTAATTTTACGATTGGGAATTAATGACAACATACATGTCTACCATATTATTATTTTCAATATCAATTAAAATGTAATGGAAATACAACATAATAATAATAAAATAATAAAAACCTTTTTTTTAAAAAAACATCGTCTAAAATTTTAAAACATTATCCTATAGAAAAATTAAAAAATTTACGTATCATAAAATACACTTAAATTATCTAAATTATAAATATAATATTTATCATTAGAATTTTTGATATAAGAATATAAATTCTCTACATATGGATGATTACAATGCATATTTACCAAATTATTTAATTAATCATGAAACACATATTGTATCACTCAATTTAATTTGTATGGTGATTATAAACAGCTTACAAATTTCACACTATAATCATGCATCCTAAATAATTTTTCCCACTTTTTTAATTAATTATATTATTTTTGTAATTATTAAAATAAATATGTTGTAATTTTATTCATGTGACAATGAACTAGGTCATTTATTGCGCTTTAATAAGTCAAATTTAAAATTATTTTTCAGTGTTTTTTATGTCACATTATCTATTGCCAACCTTGTATTGAACCAAATGTTTTAGAGTATAGTTATCTCCCCTATAAAATATTAAGTGATACATATTATTTATGCATTATTGGCATATAAAATAACCATCAAGGCTCTATATAGTATATAAAATTTTAGTTTCTATATTTTTTTGAAAAAACTCCCCTATTAATAGATTTAAAAATTAATATTATTGGGTTATCAAATCATTATACATTATTTATCTAGTTATTGAAAACAATAAATTTCTACAAGATGATTAATTTGAATGTATCGGGATTTACGGATTCAAAAATGGATTAATCAAGGATGAATGGACTAATTAATCTAATGATGGATATATCAATTGCTAATATTATCTCTTAAAATAAAATTTTAATTTAGTCATCTCATGTATTAATTAATATACCAGAATGTGTATGTTATTATAGCCATCATTTTTATTGTGAAATAGATGTTTGCACACATAGATAAAGAATTTAAAGGTGAGAAATTGAAACTTTTTAATGTTAATTTATGGACATTAAAGGATTAAATTAATCCATATCTATTGGGATGCATCATTTCCTTCAATTAAAATTATAACATTTTTGGGTTGACTATTATTATTGAAAATTATATATTGAAGAAAGCTTCCAACATATAACTATTATGAGATTTTATGATTGGATTAAAAATTCCACATCAGAGTATTACTATAACATCATGGTTTTCCCAGTCCAACCCAAAAAGTCCAGAAAAATTCCCTATTAAATTTTATTCAAATCATTTACTCTTAACACATTTTCCCACATAAATACTCAAATCCTAAACACATTCATTTTATCATACGATGTTATTTCAACCTGTATTGATATGAACCATAATTTTTTAGATTAATTTTTTATCTATGTAAATTTTAAATTCATCATATACAATGAATAATAAAAATTTAAAAACCATTCCATTTGATACTAAACAGATTATGTCATTGAATTTTATTATTTATTAATATAAAAATTTTCTATAACATAACACCTTATAATTATAGTGTGAAATTTAATTAAATAATCTATATCAATTAGATAATGTTCATTTCATGAAAAATAAAACAAAATTGACCAATGAATTAATATATAATCTTGATTATGAAAAAAATAAATGAATAGTATTACATTACATGAGATAAGAATCAGATATAATTAGGAAAATTAATAATGGAAATAAACCAACTAAAAATAAAATACTAAAATATTTAAATACTCATCATAATGATCTCCCCTCAAGATCATACCATTAATAATAACAATTTAAATATTGAAAATATTATAAATTTGAAAAACATCATTAGAAAATTGATAAGGTGATGAGATGAATGATTTTAGAGAAGTGTGTATGGTTGTATACCGGAATGTGGAAGACTAATATGATTACAATATGGTATTTGGGGAATATTTGGACATTGGGAATATATTTTCATTAGTAATTTATAGATATTAGATATAAGATTTATTAATGAGATATACTATAGCATTTTATCACAAAAATATATAATATTAGATACTTTATCCTGACATGTGACCATTATAATATATCCATTGATATTGTATCTATAAATAAATGAAATTACATCATTATATCTATATAGAAATATAGAATATATTATATTAAATAATATACATATTCATGTTGAACATCATTTGTTCAAACATAGAAATGAGGTAGAATCACAAGGGTTATACCTATAACAATTCCATGATGAACATCAATATATACAACTTTATAGAAATATCTTGTTGGAATAAAATCTATTTCAAATTTTTATAAGATATATTCTAGACTAATCCTCATCCCAAAAAACCATTATTCCATTTATCACCATTAGTTCATATCCGATGATCCTTATGGTTTATTTAATCATAAATTAAGAAATTATCAACATGTAATTATAAATTTAATAAATCATACATAGAAAAATAAATGAGTATTTTTATTATTTATATATTTATACCCTATTTAATTTAACTCATTAGTTAAATAATATAATATAATAATTTCATTATACATATATAAAATAAATTAGTAATTATTAAATAATTAACAATTTTTACGATATAATAATTAATCTATTTCATTTTTTAAAATATAATTTTTTTAAAAAATATTTTGTATACATTAAACATTTTTATATTATATTTTATTTTCACTTTTATAAATATAATTTCATATAATGGATTTCATATTTATAAATAAAATTTTAAAATTACTAATACGGTAAACATTAATTTTAATTATAAAATATGTTACAAATGATAATATTTTAGTAAGCATGGTATAAGATAAAATTAGGTTAATGTAAATTTATGGTGTAAAATGACCAAATATCCCTTCAATGTATCATAGTATTTTTTGGGTGGGGTATTTTATTTTCCACATACATTATTTACTCATTTTAGATATACTTTTCATGAAAAAATATGTTCCTCTTACATTAATTGAATGATATTTGTGATTATGGAAATCATACTCACCAATAAATGGGCAACTCCACTAACCATTTTGAATAACACATATACATTTGTATTATCACCAATAGTCATAAGGTTTATGCAATTAACATTAATCTCTTTTATTTTTGTGATTATGGCCGTAAGAAGGAGTTACAAATACTTCATTTCGAAGGTGCTCCTACAAAGAAAACAGTCCCTTCAATATAACATTCATATTTTCTTTAATCGATTTCACTATCTTCATCATCTAATTCCTATTGATTATTATTTTTACACCATAATAAGAATTAATTGAATAATTTATTAATTTTTAAAAGTTATATTTCATTAATAAAACAAAATATTTTTTCACATTCACTTATTATAACACGACCCTGTTTGGGTCGGTTTAGCCACATACATGAATAATAAAATAACATTTTTATCATGAACGATTAAGAAAACAAATATTTTGGTATTTCAAGTTATAAAATATGAATTTAATTGTTTCTAAATAATTATGGAATTATAAATTTTATATAATAATATTCATTAATAAACTAAATTTATTTCTATTTATTAAATATTAAAAAAATAAATTCAAAAAGAACATTAAAAATCCTCCTCACATCGATTATATAATCATCTAAATCCTAAAAAATTTAAAAAAATCAATATTTAATCAATGATAATTTCCTAGGTGAGAAGTCATGGTCAAGTATCTATGACCAAAATCATCATAACAAAGGAATCATTAAAAATAGGAATATATAACACCAAATGAATAATTTTAAATCATAATTATTTTTAAATTCGATACAAAAAAATTTATATGAATTATTTTAAATAAAATAATTATAAGTATTTATTTAATATAATATAATAATTAACCTAAATTGATTATATAGTTAGTTATAAAATATTTTTGGAATGATTAATTTAATGTAATTGTTTTCAAAAATCACTCTCCATTCAATGTGTTGTATACTTCCGATATGGAATATGTAATTATATGTTATATATATTCTACCCCTAGTCGAAATCATAGATTATATTGTATTTCACTATAAGGAAATTAAATATTTATTTCAAAATATTATTATTTTTATTGATTTTATCTTTATTCCAATACCATATTGTAAAAGATTGTACTCTCCAACTATATTGGTGATTTCTCGTCCGTGTTCATGTTCTTTATTTCCAAAAATATTAAATTTTTATTATTTTGAATGATTAATATTTATTTAATTTTTAGAATTTCATATATCCATTGAAATTATATATACAACCAAATTTAATATCCATCTTTTTATGTGGGCTGCTTTTAAAATCAAAATACCTCATAACTATTTTTTCTACTGCCAAAACATTTTGAAATATTCACCCCACATCTCTTATATTTTATATATATCTATTTTTAGGAAATATTATTAGGACATTTTTTGAAAAAATAATTTAATATAAATTTATAATATTTTTAAAATTAATTTTAAGGTGGATTTTACATTTTTAATGGGAATTCAATAAATACATCATGAAAAAACTTTTCAGGATTTATCTTCTATTTTTATTTATTTCTCTAGAAAGTCCCTGATTTTTCACTATTTATGTCATTAATATATGCCCCAATATATTCTATTATGTTTTGTTTATTCAGGTGATTGAACTTTGGTTATTATCTTGCATGATTTCTGATTACTTTTTAGGTGATACATCATGAAAATATAATGTAACCCATTTTATTTTATTTGTTTAATAAAGATATGATTGATATCCCATGGCACAGTAATGTATGGTCATATCATTTTCTGATGGGTGGGTCCAATATTTTATGTCAAAACAAATAAATAGGTAATGATTTATATATCTTAAGAGTTTTTTAGACATGGGTGGACGTTATATTCCATTTATATTTTGGACCACATGTGGTAAACCATATCCAATATATAATAAAAAAAAGTTGTTATCCCAATCCATTATAATATGAATGTAGTTATTGAAATTGATATAGTTTATGATTTTATATACATATATTTGTTCAAAAATCTATATCTATGTATCCAGAACACAATATTATTTCGTTATAATTTAACACTACTTTGAAGTGGTATGGATTATTCTTTCATGATGGTTATTTTATAGTTTTTCATCGTTAAGATATGATCTGTGAATATGTTGTTATGCCTAATTATATCATACTGTAGCTACATAATCATGTTCTATTAATATTTTCATACCATCCTTGTTGATGTTCCCCTCATGATTTTTATTTGAGCATATATTCTCAATGACACATTGATATTATTTTTCCTTTATAGAGAATCTAATCTCGCCCATTTCTACATTTTTATATACCTTTCCTAATGTAATGTAGAAGAATAATATTTATGAAATATTAATAGGGTGATCATGTATAAAAATTATTTTAATGAATTTTAGACAAATTACATGATTTAATTCATCCATTTTTTAATATATAAATACATAAAATCATTTGGTTCTATGAGTTTTCCTCATTTACGTGTTCATATGAATGAACCAGTGTATTGATGTAGTATATATTTGGACTTCATGCGTTCATCATTAGAGCTTATGGGGGGTCTTTAGATTCATTCCCTACATCAATATGAGGACCATATTCTATGGTGAAAGATACCGATGGTGGTGGCTTGTAGCAGAGTCCCAAGGTGAAATCCTTCAAGGAGGTGGTCTGCTGGGGAACCTCAGAGGGTGATCATGGAATGAGTTGCATCCCACTAATCCAGATGAAACATTGAACGATGTATTCTCTTGATGGGGATCTCGTGGTAGTGGTCTCCAAGCAAGATCCGGATTGTGTCGTGGAGTTTCATAGGATAATGCTGGTTGCTAGGTTTGGTCCTGTGAAACCCTTACTAGAAATGTTTAGGGAGTTTTTGGGTTAATGGGATCTTCATTACCCGATGGTAGTTAATGAGTTATCAAGGTTCATGTTCAGCATCCATATTTCTTCTAGGGCCGATTCTGTGTGTTCTTAGGTGAGGTAAGGGTGAAACTATGTTCTCACTACATAACTATCTAAATATTTGATTTAGAGTTCCATTACGGCATAGAATTTTGAATGTGTTAAGTATGGATTAAAATTTTAGGGCTTCCACTATCGCTTCGTAACCCGTTGATACTGGTAGTGGTGGGGAATACGCTGGGGAGCTTACTTTTTTTGGATGAGAAGATAGAGAGGTTGATGGACATGAGAAATTTGAGGATATGTGTTGAGATGAACCCCATAGTGAAGATTCATCCTCGTATTCTGATCTTCTATCCAGAGTTGTTTTTGTGGTGGAAACCATTAGTGTTTTACACACCTAGGAGATTCTGTTCAGCATGTGGGTTCCAAGGTCATGCAGTAGAGTTTTGTAGGAAGGGGAAGGGGAAATCAAGGATCTAAGGAGTCTCATATTTCTAGTCTCATCTGTTAGTTTCAATTTTTGGACATGTGGTTATCTCTGGTGGTTCGAGGGGTTTGCTTGTCCAATATGATGTGGTGATGTCATCAATTGTCAGTCCATTGTCATCTGCATACAATGGGGTTAGGGTCAACGATGCAAAAAATGAGGAAGGAAATTCAAATAATTTCATATCTGGGATAGTGAAGAAGAATTATTTTTCTAAAAAGACGCATGCAGTTATCATGATGTCAAAGAGTGCCACCATGCATGTTCTGTTTCTATCGGGGTCAGGGGGGATGCTTTGGCAGAAGTAAATCTGGGCACATTTTGGGTGGATCCTTCCTCGGCATCCTCCCATCCTTCCAACAATAAATCAAAGGTAGTCATATAGATTCTACCAAGAATTACTATAAGGTAATCAACACACATGTCAGAGGTAAAAATATATTATATTCTTTCTCTTTAATCACTGAAGATATCATTGTTGGCGACGATAGGTTGCTCTTATGACATTCATTTGGATCCTTCTAAAAGATGGTTTCCATTGAGGGTAGAGAAATAAATATTTTTGGCCCACAATTCACCACTAAGGCTATTAATGGTCTCTTTGATTTGGTAGGAGGAGCCTTCTTCGACACCTCCCGTAATGATTGGGATTTGTTTCTCACTATTGTAAGAAGATTATTTCCCGATTAATAAAAAGGTTCTCATTCCATAGAGGGGGTGCTCCTCTGAGGGGCCTTCCAGATCGGTGACATCGTCGATGAATAAAGAGATTTGTTGTGAGGATTTGCATTATCCAATACTAGTTAATATTGTCTGAAGGGATAATGTTTTCCTTCATTAATGTTATCTATGATTATCTTAAATTTTCAAGGTCAGGGGGGACATGTGAAATGTGATTTTCTAGATTTTGAATCAAGGATATGTGGATCTTCTATGGAATATTTTCTTGATCCAAAACTAGAACCTTGAAATATCAATGTTTTTCCATGATGTTGGGGTTTTGGTGTCACTTGCATAGCCATCTGGTTAACAAACATATATGGGATTTTTGGAAAAAGTATCTACAAGTTGAGCTCGTTTAGGTATCTATGCAGTGTATTATAGTGAAAATCATGTTTAGATGTATGGATGTTTTGTTATCCTATATTTATTCTAGTAGTGATATTATAGAAAGTAATGGCTTGTGTGAGTACCTTGGTATTTTTGAGGTTGCTGGTTTGTCGTGGTTTGTAGGTGGGGAGTCAAATTTCCTTATTGACATCTCAGAAAAGAAGCGTGGATCGATGAACTATAATCATGGATTTTTGGAATTAATAACTTCATTTTTACTAAGGGGATCCTAGATCTAGGATTTCATGGGAGTAACTATACCTATTGTAATAATCAATGTGGTGATAGTTAGATATTGTATAGATCATATAGATTCCTATGAAACATTTAGGGCCAAGAATATTGTTCCAGAACCTCAGTATCACATCTATATTTGGTGATATCAGATCATTCTTTACTTCTCATGGAACTAAAGGTTTCGAGTGTGAATAGTAATGCATTTACGTACTCAGTGAATTGTCATAGTAGGGATGGTTTCATGCAAATGATGGAGGATTCTTGGGAGAATGTGATTTTATAAATGATCTTGGGTGGAGGTTTCTTGATGAATAATTTGGATCATGCATGATATTATCAGATGGTCTATGAATATTACCCTAACATATGGTTCAGTGAAGATGCTTTATGAGGATATTGACAGGTTGGAATATTTTCTGCAACAAAACATAGATGATGTAGCCTTCTTACATTTCTGTGAAAAGAGTGCCTTTCTAGAAATAAGATTTTTATAGGAGGAGAGGTGCTTTATTCAGAGATCCAAGGTGAGGTGGCTCATGGATGGTGATTGAAAAAACTGGTACTTTCATGCTTTTAATGATAGAGCATCAAAATTCAAAGGTGAATATTAGGATGGAAGATGGGTTGTTCTAATATGATGTGAATGTTGCGGGTAGGATGACATTGGGGAACTTCGAAATGTTGCTTCTAGGTGGTCGGGTAGTGGCTTTGTTGGAGGATGGCTTGAATAGTGATCAAGAAGAATTCTTCTAGAAAATTTATAGGAGGCTTGATAGGGGGATTAATGAGACGTTGAAGAATTTACTGTCTGGGGATGAGGTGTGAGAGGTGGTTTGAATTTTTTCATCAGAATGTACTCTCGAGCCTAACGGTTTCTTAGGGACCTTCTATCTGGTGGAATAAGAATTTTTATGGTGGATTGTGATCGATTGAAGACAATATTTCTTTAGGGGGTGTGCCCTCAAAAGTGTTACATGTGCTTCCAGGAGGTGATTGTGCCAAAATTTAAAGATCCTGCATCAATCGGCCAGTATAGACCAATCTGTCTATGGAAAATATATTATAAGATTTTGGATATTTTATTGGATAGGATTTTGAATAAGGTAAACGTGAGTATTATTTCCCAAGAACAACATGTACTTGTCCAAGGTAGGGGTATCTAGGGGTGGTGGGAGTGGCTCAAGAGTTCTTGGAGGATGTGAACAAGAAAGTGGTGGGGTCCAATGTATTTATCTAGGTGGATATAGATAAGGAGTATAATCATCTTGAATGGAATTTTATGATTAGGTTAATGAAGAATCATTGGTTTCATGATGGTTTTGTGATTTATTTTTCTTTAGTATCTCTGACCCTTGGATCATTGTTCCTCTTATAGTGAAGTAGTTTGGTTTTTCAAGAATGTACAGGGTGAAAGGAAAGGGGAACCTATTTCTCCCACCATGTTTCTCATTGATCAAGAGGCTCAATCAAAAAAAATACATAGAGGATAGATGGACCAAATGATATTTCCTTATATCTCACAGGTTTCAGATGGATCCTATTCCCATCTTATTTTTGCTGATGACATTCTTATTTTTCTAAATGGAAGGAGGTCGTCCGTGGTGAATTTCTTGCATATCATGGGGATCTATGGACGTATAATTTTAAAACATATTAATTCCAAGAAAGGAATGTTTTTATATGTAATAAATGTTCAAGGAGAAGGGCCTGGATCATCTAGATAATTCTGGGTTTTCAACAGAAATAACATCCTATGATGTATCTCGGGGCACACATTTCTAATGGTCGAGGATAAAAGTCTTATTCAAGGATTTAATTAATAGAATTGTTGGGAGGATTTATAAATAGAAAATAAGTTACTATCTTTTTGGGGCCTAGAGTAGTTGATCAATAGTTTGATTTTATCTATTCTGATGCATGCCTTCTCTATCATCACTCCTCCAAACAGAATTATTTCTGCTATGGAGATGCTTATGAACAGATTAATTTGGGACACCAATGATGCAAGAAGTGTTCATTGGACCTCGTGGCCTTGGTTCTAAAAATAGGTTAAAGAATGAGGTGTTGGCCTCATGGATTTAACAGTATCTATGAAATACATACAGGATCAGTAGGATTGGGATTTTATTTCGTGGAAATCATTGGGGGGAAAACCCAATGAACAAAATGTGGATGTTAATCTATGGATGGATAATTGGCATGGAGAGTAGATATTCTTATTGAGTTGTCCTGGACTGGATATGTCATTGAGAGAGGCCTGGGAATATCCCAAGTTGATGGAGGACATTATTATATTAGGGTTGATGGAATTATTCAATGAAATGTTTTTCTTTGAGGAAGAAGACCACTTCTTCTTTACTGAAGCTCATTTAGGGATCTTCAATATTAACGAATATCGTGGCCTTATCCGGTAGGGAGGTATCAATGATTAATGGGGTGATCGTCTTGTTGTAGTAAGGTTCCCTC
This sequence comes from Viscum album, assembly GCA_963277665.1. Classification (NCBI taxonomy): domain Eukaryota; kingdom Viridiplantae; phylum Streptophyta; class Magnoliopsida; order Santalales; family Viscaceae; genus Viscum; species Viscum album. The sequence continues at coordinate 113,691,396 of OY728151.1, forward strand.
AAAGATTATTTTTCTCATACGGAGAGTGAGGAACCAGAAACTTCCTACGGAGGACAATATTCAAAAGAAGGTCATTCAAATGGAGTCTCGGTGTTGTTGTTGCACTATTCCTCAGGCATAGTCGATAGCTCACTTGTTTATTAGGAATGAATTGGTACGTTGTATCTAGAAAAATATGGATAGAAGGGTAATGTACAATGCCTCATTAAATTCCATGTAGGAATTTTTCAAGGGTTGGTTTTCAGGAGTGGAACATAATGGGAATGAAAAAAAGATACATAGCATCGCTTTTACAATGATTTTCTAGAAACTTTTGGAGGTGAAGAATAAAGCAAGATAGGAGGGTTGGTTTCTGAGATCTCTTCTTCTTGCTATAATGAAGGGGATACTGAATGATTTAGGTTCTCTGTTGAATGGGGGGACACTACTTTGTTTTAAGACTCTTTTGACAGACAAGTGGCTCGATTGATGGTATAGGGAGGCTACGTGAGATAGAAACCAATGGATAATGGCATGAATCATAATGTGGATGGATCATTTATAAATCTTTTGATGTATGGAGGAGGGATGGTATGGGACAAAATTGGTTCAGTTTTAGAACAATTTAGCAGTTTTCATATACTAGGATATTTGTTGGGTGTAGAAGTACTTGTGTTACACATGGGTGTTATGCTCTCCAAAAGGTTATCATTGGTGGTCTAGAAAGAGGAATCGTACATCAAGGTGCTAATTCGGCCCTTACAAGATAATGTGATATGCCTTGGTGTTTGAATTACCTTATTCATGGGTTTTCCTTGGGGATTTCTAATGTATGTGTGGTTCGACATATTCCTAGGTTGGCCAACATCACAATGGATGATCTTTCTGGAGGAGTATTCAAGATGACCGCTTGTTGGTTTTCTCAAGAGTGGGATAATTACCTAATTAATTTGTTGGTTTGGTTATTGGTTATTTCTTAAGGATTCATCATTTAAGACTACCATGGATTTTTGTATTATGTATGGGACTTCCTTTTTGAATAAGAAATAAAAGTTCGTCGTCTTGATAGTTATTCCACTCTGAAAATGAATGCGATTGGAGATGTTTCTAAAATATTAATGTATATACTTACCCAAATAGCTTTTGTTATTAATAATAACATAAACTACAGCGTTATCCAAAATATAAAAAATACAGAGCTCCACACAAATGATTCATTTATAAAAAATAACCACTTTATTTTAATATATTATTGATCCATAAATTTTTGGGTAGTGGATGAAAATGGAAAATATTAATTATTTTTTATTTAATTAATAGAGAATAAAAAGGTTTATTTTTTTGTTTTTTTTGGAGTGTGAAACATAATAATGATAGAATTTTATTAAAAATATAAGAAAAAATTTATCAATTAACTACATTTAATTGGGTATGATTATGAAAATAATCACAAAAAAATTGATTTCCCTAAACTCTACTCATAAAGATATAGTGGGACATTGTAGATCTCAAAAATGGGTATAATTATATTTTGTCTAAAGTATTTAAAATAATGATAAATTATAAGTATGAATTTAATTTTATCTTCAAAAATGAAAAAAAATCATAATTTATATTGATTTAAAAAATTTAATCTAAAACATATATATTAGATGGGACTCTTTTATCTATTAATTTTTTTTGTGTTCAAAAATTTAAATTAAAAATGTGATATTTTAATTATTATTTTATATTTTTTATAATGAAATGGATATGAAATATCATATAAAGCGGATTGATAATGATGTTCGAGGGAAAAATAAATTTCCTACACAAAAAAGTATAGGATAACGCTCCAAAAAATTTACCTTAAAGGAATATGAAAATGTTTTATATAAAAAAACAAAGTAATGAAGGAATAATGATTTTTCATATTTATTAATATTTATGAATTGTAAATTAATTAATGGACTCAATTTGTTCTATATCTTCTACGATAAATCTAGTCTTATAGTTAAAAATCATATTTGTTTTTGAAAACATTTTTATCACCCTTTAATGGATCACTTATTCTAAAACTATATTTTTCTAATTTATAAATTCAATTTTAAAAAATAAACATATTATTTGAAATAATAATATCAAAATTCACAATGTATTACTTTTTGGTATAATTATGAGAGATCACATATTTTCATGATTAGGGAAAATTTAATGCTTGAATGGAATAACATGATTAATTTTTTATTTATTTTTGACAGTATCGCTTTTAAGGGTTTAATAAGAACCCCCACATGGCTTGTATAATTTCATGATGATAAATGACATGAATGTATTATAGGAATAGACCATGAATGTGACTACTTGGAACCACCCCTTTCCCATATCTACATCGTTATTAGCTCTGCACCTTCGTATGGAAGCTCAGCTAGCAATCAAATATAGAGATGTGAAGGAACAGTACTTATAGAAATGTCATACCCCATCAATCATCTAAATCTGATAGCTCTAATTTAGTGAATACGCATTGCTATAAAAATACTATTGATCTGGTTTTTATAGGATATGTCTATTATGTATCTGCACATCATGTGGCCTAAAAGCCTTATGGTGACCCGAAGGCCTTGTGGTGGTTCTGAGGCCTTGAGGTGGCCTAAAGACCTCACTGAACCAATGTCTTGGTGGAACAACAGCCAAAAGAACTCTAGGACCAAACCATTATCCCGAAAGCTAATAGTTACGGCTACAATAGTACATTCTATATTACATTTATAGTATCCCAAAAATCTATCCCTCCTCAAAATGGATCATAGGTCTCATTGATGCACATGAGGAGTCCTCGCCAATATTGATGAGGCTCAAGTTCTAGTGAAAAAATTATGTACTTTTATTATAAATTATTTTTTCATAAAATATATTAGTACTTTTGAATTATATTTGAGGATTTTTTAAATTAAAGTTGGATCATGTTTCTATGAAAGAGTTTAGTGAAATTCAATGAAATTAATTTCAAATTGATTGTTGATATAAAAATTTATCATTAAAGACATGTTTTCTCATTGTTTCAATGGGTTAAATTTTTAATTAATTCAAATAGATTCAGGTTTTGAATTTTGAGAAATTGATTCCTTATTTAGAATAAATTTCCAAAAAAATAATAACTGTGAACATTTTATTTTTTTTAAATTTTAATTAGTAACATTAGTAGTTTTTAACATAGTTAAAGGTAAATAATGAAATTAAGGGTAAAAATAATATTTTAATATGTATAAAATTATCATAACAGTTGACCGAAATTCCTTGGGTAAATTTTTTTTGACCAAACCACCCATTGGCTGAAATTATGACCTTTCTAATCCACTTCAATTAGAGTATGAAATTAATTAAATTATATTCAATGAGAATTCTTGTTTTCCATACTTTTGTTTTCAACAAAGGAAATATTTTTAAAATGCGGATACCTGGAAGATATATTCAACTATAGATAGTATATTTAATGGTAAAAATTGGATCCTTATCTTGAAAATATATGCTTAATTTGTATGGAAGAAATAATTAAATTAAAGACTTACACAATTATGATACAATATTTGTTTAATTAAAGTAAATATAAAATAAATGATAATAAAAACATAAATTACTTTAATTTGAAATAAAAAATGTCATAAAAAAATTAATATTACTTTTACATGTGTGTGATTCCCTAGAACTATTATTTATCATGTTTATATAATATTTTTAAAAAATCATGTAATAAATAGTGTTAAAATTTAAACTATTGACATTTTACAATAAATAATATTTTAATAAATGATATGAAATTTATAAATTTCGAAAATTCATAAATATGAATTGTATATTCCCTAAAATTTAACTAATGACTTGTTTTTTCTTTGTTTTATATCGTTTTTTAGTAATTATATTAATCTTTCATGTGTAAATTGCATGATATAATGGTAAGAAGTAAAGGGTTAAAAGAAAAAGAAAATGATAAAATTAAATCAAAACATATATAATTTTCATCGAGAGAATGGATTTATTTCCATTACCATAGAATCCTCTAAATAAATCACTTTGGACAGATTTGTAATAAAATATTATTTTATAATAATTTAACATTTTAAAGAATTCCAGAAGTTCCCCTCCCTTCCCATATAAAAGGCCACCCATTCTTCTCTTTTCAATACTCATAATAACCTATTTGAATAATAAAATTACCAAAATAATACTTTCCTAGAGTGCCTATCAATATTCAAGAGGTCGTATTTTAGTAAAAACACCATCCTATGTGGTTTTAATTTTTTAATCAAAGGAGGTTGTCTAAATGTGATGTATTGTTTTTAATTAAGTGTTTCTTTTTTATTTCTTCTTAAACTTATATCAAATATAATTAAAATATTATTAAATAACAACTATATTATTATAAATATACATATATATTGTTATTTTAATATCATCACCCACTTACATCTCCAATTTCATCGAATGTGAAATGAATTATTTTTTCATGTTTAAGGTAGACTGTCACCTCGTAAACCAACATAATAGAATTTTCAACCCCTTTAATCAATAATGGTTATAACTATGTAATTAATTTTTATATATTATTTTCCTAACATATTTATGAGTATTAATGAATTATATAACATTTTACATTATTATCTCTTCATGCACATAAAAATCATAATGTCGTCCATGTGTCTGTGTGAAATACCAGATCAACAATGTGATGTGATACGTTTTTCATCACCACATCCCATAATGATATGTATAAGTATATTTATATAATTAATATGATATTAATGATATTATCATAATTCCTTAATGATAATATTATAATTACCTTCCTTCCATAATGATCAGGAAAAACGTAAACGTTACTCATGTGTATGTATGCCCCACCCTCTCTATGACTATAACATATTTCATTTATCATAATAATATATAATCTGTTGATTTAAATTTATAACTGATGTATAAAATTCGTTATTATTTCATGAATATTATTTTAGAGATTATGGTTTATAACCACTTTGAGTACTAATATCACACCAAAGTCAATTTTGACTTATGTACCGAATATCACAAAACATCTTACATGAACATAAATAATTATGTTAATGTTTATCATGAGAATAAGTGATATAAAATAAATAATTAATTATAAAAATTTCAATATAAATTTAAAAATTAACATAATTTTATTCTTTAGTATTGTAATGATTGTACATGATGAGTCACATTGTAGGTAAGAGACATTCTTTTAAAACTCATAATTCAATGATCCCATTGGAACATGTTTTCAAAAAGTCAAAGTGAAATTTTTTTAATACCTATGACATGAATAGACTTATCCACTTTTATGTCACTTTAATGTTCTGATTCTTACTTTACATGTTTAATTTTTTTTAAATTAACTTTTTTTATTTTGTAGTGTGTGTAATTGTAAAATTTAAAAGTTAATTCAAAAGTTTCTTTTTATTTTATACATGATTAATATGTTGTCCATCTGTTACGTTTCATGGGAATTTTTTATGGGTATAGGTGGTTTTGTGATAAACCATGGGTGTGTGAGAACATTATATCTCTCCAAATAATTAGGTAATAAGATAGATTTGATTAGTATGGTTACACCTAAGTGATTAAGGGAATGCACTATGGTGGGGTTTCAAAATGTAGCCATGAAAGTTACTCTCTATATAGGTGTGATAGATACAATAAATGTAAGAGTGAATTTTAATTATATTGATAATTTACATTCATTATTTATGTTATCTATGGAGTTTTACATGAATCTTATGATTTATTGAGGTATTCTAAATAGCTTGGATTTTATGGGTGAAATGGTTAAATTTAGTAAAATTTGTTAGCGGGTTTAAAGTATTCATTAACTAATGGTTTCGAACCGTCATTTAAGTCCCTTAATGTGATATTTGTACTAATAAAACAATTTTAAAATGATTATCAAAGGATATAAGGATAGGTAAGAGGAAGGAAGAATTAAAGTGGAATGTTATGAAGAATGTTCAGGAAAAAGAAATCATGATTTATTTTAAATGTTTTTTTGAAATAGTTGATGTGGTTTTTTGTAGTGTCATGTTCATATGATTATGGGATTTAATATATGAATAATGTAATAAATATCTAAATCTCTAAACATGAAAAGTTCTTCAATGAAAAATAAAATAAATTCTTGAATAAAACTCAAGATCATATAAATTTTAAGGTCAGGTTTGTAAAGTTGGTAGCAACTGTCAGTTCAAATAACTTATGGGGTTTGGATTTTAATAATAGAATATAATAGAATTTTTTAACATTTTTCTTATTTTTTAATGCTATAGTGTATTAATATTACCATTTTTATTTATCTATGTTATTTCTGTTTGGAATGGTTTTCGATAGATGAAACACAGTAGCTATGGAGGTAATGCATCAATTGAAAAATATCCATCAAAATTAGCATTCTGTGATGGTTGTAATTGGATGTAAATAGTGTATTAAACTTATATATCTATTGGAAAATGCATTAAATGTCGGTTATAGTCATTAACAAGATCACCTAGATCGACCACAAAGGAATATGTCAGTATTTGTTCATTTTATGAGGCAACATCCTCTATATATTAGTGGATATTCTAACCCAATTGAAGATAAAGGTGGAATGATGTCCTAGAACATATTTTCCATGTCATTGGAAGTTTATAAAATCAAAATGTTAATATTGATGTATATCAATTGGAAGGAAAAACTAACCAGTGATGTTCAATTATGAATAATATCTTGGATAATGAGTAGATGATGCATTGGAATGTGATGAATTCTAAAATATATTTCTTCATAAATAGTTTAATATAGTAGTTTGAGATAATATGAATAAATAATTCAGTTAATTGAGGTAGTAAAAGGAATCATTGGCTATAAAAAAATAAAAAATCACTCAATTGGAATGGTACAATCCAAAAAATTTCATGGTTCTTAATAGTATAATAAATTTTTTTCTTAGGATTAATGTCACTAAATAAAATTTCATTAGATTATCATGAATTCTACTATTATGAATAACATGTTTGATCTACAGAGAAGGTAGAAATGTATTTGTTAGATGATCATGTGTTATTTGAAAATCATCATGAAAATATATTTAGATGGTATGTGAAAGGGAAGAATTCATCACAGAGGTATGATGGTAAGAAAACTAATGTTATAATTAGTGAAAATTATTATAAAAAAACACTTGGGAATGCCTTTTGAATTATGGAATGTCCATATGATGTGGTAAAATGGGGAAAAGGCTCATAAACGTAATGAAAATGGTCATGGTAGTGGTAAAACAATTTGATATACGATCATTAAAATGATTTAAATTCATTCAGGTGGGTCATTATCAAAACGAGTGTGTGAATAGGATCCTGAATTGTGGTAAGTAGCCAAACTAAAAAAAGAAAGGAGTGATGAAATCCATTTAAAATACATTAGCTAATATTAGGCCATCAAAATAAGTGGTATCATTTTTGGTGTTCTGTTATTGAAATTATTTTAATGTGTTTTTGATTTGGGTTCTACACATCCTTTCACATATGAGAATTTTTTTGGTAAATATGAAATTCCACCCCAAGTAATGAGTCATGAACTTATGGTAAAAAACGAGGGACATATTATAGAAAAAATAAATTATATGAATCTTTATAAAATAATTTTTTAATGAATTTTTTTGGAAAACCCTATTTCTTTTCTTCTAGAATAGTTTGATGTTTTTTTGGAATAAATTGGCTTTGTCTTTACCATGTTATGATTAACTATATAGATAATGAAGATTCATAATAGAACGTATTTTAGGTTGTGTTCAAGAATGAACCCATACCATTGATAACATATCAAGAAGAAAATAATCTACAAAAATATTTAAATTAATGATACCTTGCACATATATTAGAAAACAAATGAACTGTTCAAGTTAATGATGTGTTGGTTGTAAATCAGTATCTTAATGTTTCCCCTCATGAGTTTCCTGGTATTATTTTATTATTGACTTAGTCTATGATGCTCAGCCATTTTCTAAACCACGTTATCGGAAATATCAAATTGAACTTCGAGAGTTGAAAAAGAATTTCATTAGTTATTAGATAAAGGATTAATTTGATTAGCACTTCACTATGGGGTTCCCCAATCTTGTGTGATAAAATTAAAGATTTTTAATGGGACTTTGGATTGATTATGGAGCCTTTAATTATATCACTATTTGGAACATGTTATTTTCCCACATATTTATGATTATTTTGATTAGATCCATATAGAATTTTTTTTCAATGTTTGATACGATGTCTGGGTACCATCAGTTGAATGTTAGGGAATAATATAATTTGAAGACAAAATTTTGAACTACATAATTGAATTATGGATTTTCTGTTATGATATTTCAGTTACTAATAAAACTTCTATATTCATGGATCTTATGAATAAAATGTTTCATAAGTCACAAGATAAGTTTGTGGTTATGTTTATTGATGGAATTTTGGAATATACTTAATGCAAAGTTGAAAATTAAAAAAATCTAAGTGATATTTTGAAAACATTAAATGAAATAGAATATTATGGAATATTCAGAAAGTGAATTATGATTGAACCACATTTATTTCCTTGGTCACGTTGATTATAAATATGGAATAATTTTTCATATTTCTAAAATGATTTTTTTTGAAAAAATTACAAGACCCAAAAATATTACTGATATTCGAGGTTTTCATGGTTTAATAGGCTAGAACAAGAGGTTTGTTCAAAACATTGCATAGTTAAATTTTGACGAACTATGTTAACAGAAAAATGAGTTATGTTCAACTCCACAAATGAATGGGATTATTGTTTTAGGTATTTAAAATATGTTTATTAAATTCTATTGTTTTGGATCTGTCTTCCTGAATTGGTGAATTTTTCATCTAATGTATATCATCATTTAAAGAAAATGTTTGCGTACTAATGTAGAATGGTAATGTAATTTTTTATTCTTGATGTTAGTTAAAACCTAGTGATTGAAATTACCCTACATATGATTTTGGATTAGATGGGATTGTTTTTTAATTAAACTTTTGAAGGTGCCATTTTTTATGGAGTAAAATATGAAATATATACTGATTGATAAATATTAAAGTATATATTTGGTCAAAAATAGATGAACATGAGACAAAGAATATTTCTAAACTCATAAAGGATTTTGATTGCTCAATTCATTACCAACCTAGAGATAAAAAAAGTCGATCATTATATAAGATGAAAAAGTAATTCTAGATTAACAATGTCATGTTTGGAATATGTCACATGGGTTATTGATTTAATAAATTCTAACATGGATGTTGTTGGTGTAGGAAATTCTGATTATTTTATTGGCATGTTAGTGAAATCATATTTATCATACATAACAATTAAATCCTAGAAGGGAGATATTGAGTTTTAAAAAAATGTAGAATTGGTTAAAAATAGAAATTTTTCCAAAATATAACATTGATAATGATCGTGTCTTATGATTTGGCCATTGATTATTGGTGCGTTGTGATTCAAATTTTTATGAACATGTTGTTTTTTGAAGCTCATAGTTCCACATTTTTCTTTCAACTCGGATGTACTAAGATGTACTGAATTCATCGGGAGTATTAATGGTGCATTGGAATGAAAAGAGATATTACTGAATTGAACATGAAGTGATTGACTTGAATAATGGTTGTAAGATAATGGCAGTTGATGACAGAGATGATTTTTCCATTTTCCAATTCTATAGTAGAAATGGTAAAATATTTCTATGGATATCATAGAGGGATTACCAAAGACTTCTCAAGGGAACAATGTGATTTGGTTTATTGTTGGTCGACTGAATAAATCATTTTATTTTCAACATATTAAAGTCATTATATCTCTAGATAAACTATCTCAGATATATCCTATGGAGAAGGTTTGGTCACATTGACTTCCTCTCTCCACTGTATATGATCATGATCCCATTTTCACTTATATATTTAGGAAAAGCCTTTATATGATTTTCAGTACTTAAATAAATTTTTGTACATGTTTTCATCCTAAATCATATGGGAAGTTGTAATGTCCAATTAAGACAATAGAAGATATGTTATGGGATTACTCAATGGGTTATCTGAAAAGTCAGTATCAAAAATTTTTTATGGTTGATTTTTTTAGTAATAATAGTTTTCACTAAAATATATATGTGGTATCATTTGAGACATTCTATTTAAAGTGATATCGAACCCTATAATTTTATGATGAAGTTGGGGAAAGGATGTTGTTGGGAATAGAATTGGTAGCTGAAATAGATCTGAAATTTTAGTCGGTTCATTCAAACATGAGATTAGCCTACATCAAGATAAAATTTTATGATGAAAACCGAAGGGAAGATCTTTCTTTTACAGATGGCTGAGTGTGTGACATTTACAATATTATATTCAATGAAAATACAATTTCATCAATCTTTTGATTATAACAAGTGAAATATTATTAATATGGGGAGATATAGGGGATATATTATAAAATAATTCATATTTTGTTATATATCATTTATAAAATTATCCTAAAAAATTATGTTTCCTTTTTTGGGAATAAATAATTAAATTAAATTTTATCATAATGACGGGGCAGAAATTGTTCAATTAAATGAAATATCAAATAAATGATATTATAAATATTAAAATAATTGTAATTTCAGAGTATTAATGACATAAAATAATTTTCTAGAAGTATTTGATAACTTATTTGTGTTTTATATGTATTTGTTGTAATTATTATTATTTTTTTGAGTTTTTTTAAAAAATTCATTTAAAAAATAGTTTCAAAACTGACATTATTGATATTTTGAAATATATAATATTTTAATAAATGAAATAAAAAATAAAAAATATCAAATTATTAAAAATTATTTTTGTTTGATTTTATATGTCATAAATGAATTTTTACTTCTTTTTTTTGAATTTTATAGTAATTATATTAACCCTCAAATTATAGATTACCTGACGTCAAGGGAAGAGTTAAAGTGTTTTAAAAATATAATGTATAAGAAAATAAGGAAAACATGTCTATTATACCATATGAGACTGATTTCAGACCCATTCCGATAATCACATCAATATAAGTTACTTTGGACCCATTTGGAATATAACTTTAATTTTGATAAATTTAATATTTGGAAAAATTCCAAAAGAATCCCTCCCCTATCTTAAAGAATGGTACCCATTAATATCACATATATAAAATTAAATCCCTATTTGTTTCATCCATGATCTATGCAAATAAATTCCAAGAATCCATCCTTATATTATAAATTCCTTATTATAGGAAGAACACCCAATTTAGAGGTGTTGAGTTTTTAATCAATAGAGGACATCTGAAGGGGATGTTTAATTTTTGATTAAATTTTTTGTTTTATTTATTCATAAAACTTCATAAAATATAATTCTACCATGAATAAAAAATAACTATATTAACCTAAATACAATTATATTTTTTATGTCAATATCATCTCATAAATCCATCTTCAATTCCGTCAAAAGGGAAATGAATTATTCAATCATGTTTATAGTGGACTACCACCTCACAAAATAATATAATTAATTATCCATAACCATATATCAAGAGTAGTTATAATGATGGAATTAATGTTTATATATTATTTTCATTACATAATTATCATTATGAATGAATAATATATCATTTACATGCGTACATTTCCATACACATGAAAATGACAAGGTCATTCGTTCTTCTGTGTGAACAATCACATCTACGAAGCGATGTGATTCAGTTTTCATCCCCAATTCATATAACTAATATAAATAATGTTATTTAAAATATTAGCATAATATAAATTATATTATGATAATTCTTTAAAACTATTTATAATTTCATTATTTCTATAATAATCATTGAAGAATGAAAATGTTACTCGTCTACGTACGACCAACCATCTCCAAGATTATAACATAATTAATTTTACATAACCTTAAGTAATGGTTTGATTTAAAATTATAATTTATTCAAAAAATGATTATTATATAATATATATTATTCTACGTATAATAGACTGATGAAAAATTTTATTATTTACATCATACCAAAGTAATTATTGACACAAGTACTGAATATTGACAAAATAGATGACATGGACACAAATTATTAAGTAATTGTTATAACATGATATTATGTTATATAAAAGGAATAATAAATTTTATAAATTTATCATTAACTAAACTAATATACATACGATTATTATTATATAAGATAAATATTGTACGTGTTGATTTTGACATAATGTATGTAACTTTCTTTTAAAACCCCTCATTTAAAGATCCTCTCCCACAAATTTTTTAAAATGGAAGAAGGAATGTTTTTGGACATAATTGAAATGAACAAATATTTCCTATTTTATTTGGATTTAATGATTGGATTCTTATTTTTTACTATTATAATTTTTTTTACGATAAATAAATTTCATTTTGGAGTGTGCAACATTGTAAATATGAAATGTAATATTAAATTTTATTCCTCTTTTATTAGTGATTTATGTTTTTTATATTATGGTTATTCGAAATTTTCTATGAGTATGGGAGATTAAATGATAAACTAATGGCAGTGATCCTGTTAAATCTCTCCAATTCATTAGGAAATGAGACGGAGTTAACTATTGGGGATTCCCTGAAGATATTAATGTAATATATTGCTGTGGGTATTGCTAATGTAACCAAGAAGTTTACTACCTATGTGGAAATAATTGTGGGATTAAATTTAATTGTAACTTGTAATTTATTCCACGTGTTATGAATATGATTTTATTCTATGTGGTTTCAAATAAATTTTGTCATTTATTGAGGTAAGATAATGATATTATGTTTTATGGGAGAAAATTATATATTTATAAAAAAGTTTTCATGTGTTAAAAATAAGTAGGTTCTACTGTTTTCTTTTATTCTTTTATTTTTCATACAGAGATTTTTGTGTCATCCTAGGTTTTGAAAAAATTAAAAGGGTAAATGGATGGGTAAAAGAAAGTTGGAAGTCATTTTAGAAGTAATGGAGTTGTTTCATGATAAGGAAATCATGTTTAATTTTATATTTTTTATATTTTCAAAATGAATAAAATATTTTAGTAATATCAATTCTGTATTATTGTGAGATGTTATGTATGAATGGTAAAAATATTCTCTAGAACTCTATACCTAAAAGGTACTCATTGTGAAAGAAGATAAATTCATGACTAAAACACATGATCAATAAATAATTAAGTCTATGACTATATATTTAAAGTGTGAAATAATAGGACATTGAGGACCTAATTATCATAGAGATGTGAAGAGACTAGTTAATGTAATATATGGGAAAAAATGCCCACCTAAATTTCTGGTGGAACATTATTTCTTCATATATAATCAATTATTTCACCACCTAGATAAATTCATTAATCAGTGGAGGGGGATGACTGACCCTAAAGATTAACACAACCCAAGGGAATATGAAAGAACATTGGATACCATGACCATGAATGTGTATCCCTATAGACAATTATTGGAAGTTACACTTATTAACAACTCAAGAATAGTGAACATAAAATTTGATTGTTATTTCACATTACACCATATATAATAATTTATTATGATTTTGAATTCATTTACAATGTTATTGGATGTATAATTATCAATTATAACACTTAGTGGTGTGATGATTGCATCCCAATTATATAACTATTATTTGATTAAGGTTTTTAGGATGATACAACCTATATAAATATTTATTCATCCCTCAATAGAATTTAATGTGATAGTTGGATTGCATTTTCCATCATATGAATTAACTGGATAGGAAATTATTATTTTATATCCTTAATCATCAGATAAACATATATCAATTAAAGGATTATTATGATCTTAATTAGAAGGATACCCTAAATTCGAGTATTAATATCAAAAAATGAAGGACATTTAGCACAAATTATAGGGATGGAATATTAAATTTAGAATATTTCAATTGTCTGGATTATTTTGGTGTATTAAAAAAATTATTTCATTTTCCATCTAAATGTTGATGTCGTTTTTTCAATTGATCTCGTACATAACAATATTCTTATGTTGAAGAGTCCACAGGGAATGGCCCTCATTAAATTATAGTAATTGATGAAAAATTTTAAATGATTTTAAAATTTTTTTATATGGTTTCAACAATCCTATTCATAAAAAATATGGATGGGTAAATTCATTCTTTCATTGATTAGATAGATCATAAAAATGTTCATAATTAAGAAAATGTTTTATTAAAAGTTTTATTAATGACTTCTTTGACTAATATTGAGGGTTACAATAATTCATAAATGTGGATCATTGACTTAGATATCATCCAATATGGTTTAAAAGGGATGATATACCAAGCACCACTATCTACATAATAAATGAATGTAGTGAATTCATGGTCATGCCTTTTGAATATACAAATCCCACGCTTAACTTCCTAGATTATGATGAATAATGTCTCTATAGATTTTGTGGAAAAATTATCTATAGTAATTATTAATGATACTCTGATATATTATATGAAAAAGGAAGAACATTAATTTTATTTAAGTATTTAATGAAATAACTTAAGAAATTTGGAACGGTATTACAAGTTTTCAATATGTGAACATTTAGGAAAAATTTATATTTCTTGGGTCATGTAATCTAGAGAGTGGGTGTATATATAGATATATAAATGAATATGTTCATTGAGGATTTTCATTGATCAAAATCTGTATTATATATCCATTGTTTCTGTATATTGGATCTATATATTAATATTTTTGATGAATTTATCATTATCTTAAAATCCATTAACCATGTTAAACATAACAGTGTAATGTCACTCCTGAAAAATAATATGAATTAATTTAATAAAATTAATAATAGTTTGTTTACAAAAAAATATTTATACAAACTTGTATAGGATATGAGTTTTTGATATGAAATTGTTTTTTAAATAAGGTATTGGGTGGTGTTATCAATAAAAATAAAAATTCTATAGCTTAGGAATAACATTAATTGAAGGTCCAAGAGAAAATTACCTAAACCATGATCTAGAGATATGAATGGATATATTTTAATGAAATATTTACATTAATTATATATTAAGGTGTTTTTGTTTTATATATATATATTGATTATTTTGGCTTAGTTAATTTTTATGTAAATTGAAATTATGATCATTATGGGATAAAGTTGTCAGTTAGATTTGATGAAGGATTATGATAACTCAGTACATTCTAATTTTTGATAGGAAAAAAGGTAGTTGATACTCTGATAAGAATAGATCATGCTACCTAAAAAATGATGAGGAATAAAAGATATAATATATTTAGGTATATTTAATTTATATACATGGAAATCATAATGTGATTAGTTAAATTCAATAATACCTAAAATATCTTTTAACCTTGTATGTAAGTGATGGTAAAGTCACGATAATGTGACATAGTGTTATTGAGAATAGAAAAAAATCCGAGTTCAACATTAAAAAATATATAATTATATTATTTGGATAAAAAATATATTCCCCATATTTTCCAAAATAAAAGGGATGTATTTTAGTGGATGAAAAAGAGAACTATTATCTATTTATCCTATAATTACAATGATTAATATTGGTCTCAAGGAGAAATTGTTGTGGGATGGAACAAATTGGAAGATATAAAGTATATATCATGTTATTTTAAAAAAAAATATAAGGCCAAATGTATGAATTATATGTGGATATAGCAACCAATACCCATATCCATTCGGAAATGGTAAAACATACCTATGTAATTCATTATAAGTATTTCCAATTAAATTGAATGAAATAATATAATTTATTATGTGGTTAATAAAAATTAAAAATTTTCAGAAATATTTCATATTATAGATGATTTATACGAAAATAAATTTAATATGATATATATATAAGATGTTTTTTTGGTTTTTAGATTACATATTTTAATTATATGTGATATGGATTCATGGTTAAAATAAACGTTTTCTAGACATCATCAATAAGTATTGGATATGAACCATTTAGAAACTATAGGGTATATAATGATAGTTTTTTATAAATTTTATAGTTGAATGAGTTCACATATTTCTATGATTTAGTTCTTATTGATAATAATTTACTACAATTATAATGAAATTTCACAAATAATGACTCTCTTTTGAAAGATATATAAAAATATGACATGACAATATGAATATGGGGAGGGTAAAATTTCAAGAACAATTCATTCTCATAACATGATAGATTCATTCTACGTAATCCCATATAAAATAAACAAAGTACAAAGTTGAAAATATGTCAATGATAGTAATCATTAATGATACATAGATTTTTTGTTCAGGGAAAATACCAATTTGTATATCAGAATAGATTTTGGGTTTGAATTGTAAAATGAATAGGAAGATAATACATAGATATATAAACCCCTTTTATATTATAATTTATATGGGGACCATGTAATATCAATTCCCTCATCCACCATACCTCTATCAGGTTCATGTGGTCTTCCATATATCAATTTAAAGTATTTATTTTCTAGATCCATCACTTGTAAAATAATAATATCATACTACTATGAAATGATCTCTATTATAAGTAATAAACCTTGTAGTCCATTGTTCATTGAGAAAAAGTAATATGAAATAAGACATATCACCTAATCAAATCTATATATAGAAATCATATGTTTAATAAAGAATTATAAGAACCCAAATTTGCATTGAGTAAAAAGTACCCTCATCGACATCTTAATAAAAGTTGATTCCCTTTTTATTTTGAATATATGATTTGTAGAAGGAGAAACATTGGAATTTCTTCTTTCGTGAAATTAAGACATTAAGAAAATAAATATAATCAAGGAAGTGATGTGAATATTTTTTACCAGAATTGGGTGTGAAGATAATACTAAAATTATTAATGAGTCTAAATTATAGAATATTTATGGGTCTCTAATATATATATATATAATGGTTCCCCATAGTTCAATGAAAAAAGGAATATATAATGAATAATTAGGTGAATTCATCAGAGTAACTTTTTAGTGCTATAAAATATTTTGGTCATGGTTGTGTAAGGTATAGGAAATCAGATGTTATTGTGGAAATAGTCGGTCCTGAATAAATTTTAGTGGAAAATATTATAATTTAATTCATATATTCTACTATATTGAGTGGGTTGTACGACTTGTAAATATTTCATTTAAAATATTATGATAAACTAATATTTATATTGAATTTATATTTGTGATTGTAATTTTGTACATTATGTTATATGAAAGGATGTAGAAATGTTCTACCAATGATGATGGACTAAACCATGTAAATAATTTTCTACCATTCCTTATTTTCTTTATTTTTTATGAAGTTTTCCTTCTGTAATAAATTTTCTAACGTGTGTGTGGGGTAGTTGAATTGGTGTAGTGTCTTAGGTTCATCTGGAATTAAATATTCTATTACATTGATGTTGACGGGTTCATTTGATCATTGAAGTCCAAGAGATTTTTTTAATTGTTTTGGCATTCAATGGTTTTAACTTTTTATGATAGGTGTTCTAAATACCAAAAACTGTTCTATCATTTAATGAACTTATGATGGTAAACATTTTAGGGGTAAGTAACAAGACATTTTTTATTATGGAATTAAATTTTTTCTTATTACCATATGTGTTATATATTTCATTACATACATTACTCTACAAAATTGAACAATTTCTATCAATAATGTTATATATTTCAAAATAAAATAAAATTAAAATATTTACATTAAAATAAATATAAATAAAACATGATCGGAAAAATTAAAAATGATTAAAATCAAACGTAAAAATACTACCAAATTGAAAAAAACCTCATCTTTCTTTCCCATTAAGATTAAATAATTGATGATTAATATATAAGAATGAAAAAATTTAGAAATATGAATATAATATTGAGAAAATAAATGGTCGATTAAAATGAATGATTTTAGAGTTGAATTTTGGGATATATAAAGGATTATAAATGGGAAATATAACCATGATATGGTAATTGGGAATATTGGGTCATTGAGATTATGAAGATGTTTTTAAGTTAAATTTATTTTATGTAAGGGTGATCGATATGTTAAAATATAATATTATATTTTTAATAGAAATTATATTTGATAAGCAATCAAGAGATGTGATTGTTATAAAATAATCATTTAAATGGTAAGCATAAATTGATGCAATACGACAAACACCCACAGATATATATATTAACAATGAATCTATAAGGACAATTGTTATATATTTTCATTATAAAAGTCATTTTTAAAAATAATGAAATAAAGGTAACATCACATGGGTTTTCCATTGACCAAGACAAATATGAACTTCAAAAAGTATGACTTATTTGAAATCACCTGAGAAGAATTTCAAGCTATTATAAATCACTATGCTTTTAATCGAAGCTAAATAGCAAAAAATATTTAAAACCATTGATTATATCAATGGTATAACTTATATATGGGTCTTGAGTAATTTAAATGTTGAATTAGTGATATTATTAAGAGGTTATTATTATTATTTTAGAAAATGTTTAAAACTATGAGTATAAAATTTTTATCTATATTTTTTATTTTATGTAATATATATATTTTAAAAAATTATAATAATGAAAATTATTAATATATATATACTATCATTCATTTAATGACTATTAATTGGTGATAAATAAGAATTAATATAATTAATGTTTTACTTTTTTTTAAAATTAATTTAATATATTGCGAAATATAATATTTAAATTTTAATTGTGTGAATTTTAAATATTTAATTTAATAAAATGGATTTGAAATTTGGAATCATTATAAAAAAATTATGAAATATGTTCATCTTCATTTTTATGTAAATATAATAAGATATCGAGTCAAAATGTGAGTTATCATGGAAAATGGTAAAATGAGGGAAAGGGATAAACTATGTAATATAGTGAAGAAATTTACCATCACATCCTCATAAAATATTTTTTTTATAATTATTTTATGACCAATATCAATTATTTTACAATTTGGATTCACAATCCTTGTAAAATTTCATTATGTATACATTAAAGAATGTGTGTAAATAAATATACCACAAAAATTCACCTATAAATGGACTAATCCTCCACCAATTTCTCAATTATAACTCTAATATCTACCATACATTTCTCCCTAATAATCATACATCATGTTTGAGGATTGTTGTAAAAAGGGGTTCAAAAACCATTATTTTAAATAAGGTTCTTATGAGAATATTCAAATCCTCAATGTATGTATCATCTTTATTTATACTATTCATCAACTTACTAATGAATCATAGTTTCCAAATTAACAAAATTTATTCAATAGAATTATTATTCTTCAAATGTAATGATAAAATAATACAACAATATATTTTTATTCAACCATTTGGCATAACACATTTTTATTTGGGTTGGTTTAGCCACCTAAATGAATGATGTTATAATATTTTCATTATTAATGATTAAAATAGATGAATAGTTTTCATATGAGATATTAATTGGAAATAAATCACTTTAAATAATTTCATAATTATAATATATACAATATATACGTTAATAAATTAATTCATTTAATAGAATCAATATTCACAAAAAAAAAAAGAAAATTTCAAATTATAAATTACGAAATGTTAATGTAATATCCATGATATAATAATATGACTCGAGAACTGTATAAAAAATATAAATTTAAACTACATAAATATTTATATTTGATCAACATGTGATCATGAAGTACGTACTGAAACACCCATACTAATCAATATTATAATAAATGAAACAAATAACACCAAATGATTAATATTTTCATGGAATGATAAATAAAAGAGTAACACCCTGAGACATTAAAATATTTTACTTTTAGAATAAATTTATTAATTTGCAAGAATGATTTATATAAAAACCCAAGTTAATCTTACACTCCAAAAAAACATATATTATTGTGTGGATAATGCACCACTTATTTGGATTATGTTACACACAATACTGTGATCCCTGGATAGCTCATTTTACACGCAAGATCAAGTTTTACTGTAATAAAAAACTATTAATATTGTTATTTAATATGATAGTTTACAACTATCCATTTCAATGGATGGGTTGGAAATTATTAAATAAATTATAAAAACATCTTCTATACACGATTATATAATTATCTTATGACAAATTGATTAGAAATAAATATTTTTAAAAAATTAATATATATGGGATGTTTTTATAATAAATTTTTTTTATATACTCAAAGGTATTATACCCAAATTAAGTAGATAAATTGCTATTAGTCAATTTTATTACTAGATATTATATATTATATATCAAGAAAATGTTTTTACATTAATTCAATAGGCATTATAATTATAATATATGAATAAATCAAACTTTACGTATTAAAGATTTATTTTCCAAATGGTTGTTTTTTCACCTTTTAATGGAACACCAATTTTAATACTAAATTTTTCTTCTAAAAATAATTTAATTTTAAAAATATAGTTTATTTCTAAAATTTTAATGTCATGATTTTTATACATTGATTTTTTTTCTGATATGATTCAATTTTTTAAGAATAATAAAAAATACAAAATATAGTTGAAAATTGAATCATTATATAAATAATTTATAAGGCTAAATAACATTTATAATTGTTTTTATGGTCAGAGTATATTAATTATATATATTAATCAAAATTAGTTCATTTTTTTCGTTTTTATATTGATTATATATATATAACCATAGTGACATGTTGAACATTGTCACTTGATACCCCTGTTTTTTCATCCCATCTAAGGGATTACCATAAAATTTATTTCTACCACATTCGTTATTGAAATTTCAGAAAATGGATTATGTATTTTTAATAGGAATAATTTTCAATTTCTAATGTTTTCATCTTATTTTTCAACCAAAATTATTCGTGAAAAATAAAAATTTATTTAATGTGATTATGGAATAAATGAATTTAGTTATTGGATAAACATTAATCTTAAGGGGCCAACTGACCTTTACACTTTCCTAAAACACAGTGTATGGCCATTTATAGACATTTCCCTCACAGTTATCAAATTTAGAATATTATTAGTGGAAAACTATTTAATAGAGAACTCCGCATAGTGCTAGCCATTTTATATTTTCAATGATGTCACTCCACTTCCACTATAAAAGGAAACTCACACCTCCCCCACTCACTTCTTCAAACCTCTGAAGCCTTTTGGATCATCCCAAACCTTCCAGAATAAGATTTAAAAACACAGAAAATCATACTAAATGCCTTAATTTCACTTTAAATCTTACCATATATAGCTTTGGGTATAAACCAAAAAGAGTTACCTGAAGAAGAGGCAATGTTCTTCAATGGGATGTTTTGTTTTATTTCATTATACACTCCTAAAAGTATTAATATATCATTCTTATATAATAACATAGTTATCTTAAATATATTTATATGTTATTGTGTTATGGTTATATGCTACACATTAACATACCTCCATCAAATGGGATATAAAACAATCCTTCGTGTGTCAGGCCGCCAACCGCCTTGTGAACCTATATTGTCAGTTCTTTAATTACCACCTTTCAAGGATGTTAATAATGATGTATTGATGTTTTATATATTATATATATTATATTGATAATAATTTTTTTTATTATTTTATTATTTTAAATGATATGCATTCATTATTTCCATTTTTTGGACATGATAAAATCATTTATGGATGTGTGGACTGCCGCACCTTCAAAGGGATGTGATCCATTCACACATTACATAAATCCTATTATGAATTTTATAATAAAAATATGTCATAGGTATGAAATAAATATTTTAATGGAATGATAATTATAATAAATATATATATATATATCATATAATTTTCTCTCTTTAAATACACTAAGTAAATGGAACAAATTTTCATTCATACATACAACATACTTTCTCCATGAATGGTGTATTCCATTTCCAATCACCATATATTATAGATTACACTAAATAAATATATAGTGAATATATATGATATATATGAAATAATTATGATATTCAGGAAATTATTATATTCAATTTAAAAATATATATTATTTTCTTTATTACCATTTCACTCACGGAAAAAGTGATGACGTCGTTTGTTGACATGTGGACTAATGCCTCCTTAAAGCGAGGTGATTCCTTTCGAATATAAATAATTATATTTAAAAGTATATATGACTAAATATAATGGTATTTATGATATAATTATAATTTTCATAAGATAAATTTGACATAACCTCTTTCTATAATGATGATTGAAAAATAGAAATGTTACTCCTGCGTACGTATGACCTATCATCTCTAAGATAATAATATTAGTTATTTTTTCATATAAATAATAAATGGTTGGTTTTAAATGAATAATTTATTTATAAAAATGATAAATATTTCAAAATTATTATTCATGATATTATTGAATAATGTCATATTTGACCATAGTCTACAGACCAAAGTCTTTTTTTGAAACATAAATAGACTATGGTCCAAACAACTATTATAAAATTAATTGATTAAGAGATTTTATATAAATTCATAATAGGAGAACTAATGTTAGTAAAAAACTTTTTAAAGTGTTAAAAATAATCAATAAAGTATTTTATGAAATTAATCAAGAATATACAGACACATACGACATTCAAAACTTATGATAAGGGATAAATTTTCAATTTACATTCCGTTGAAACATATTTTCTATTATAAAAAAATTCAATTTTATGTAGTGTATATTCTTACTATTTTTAATATAATATTATTATTTAATCATACATCATTGTATTTTATGTCTCACATTGAATTATCCGATCAAATTGTATTGAATAGAAAATTATCAAGTGGTAAATATTATCTTTACAATCTTATATTATTTTCAGTTCTTATCATTCTCTTGAAATAAAAACATCATTATGATTAATTTTTTTATATTAAGTTTATCTTTTATATCTATATTCTTGTGTAATGTATTTCATTTTTTCCTAAACCATAGTTATTTTTAACATATTATGATTACATTTAATGTTATTTGATTAATTTGGAGAATATTGGTAAATTAGTGTCTTTTACTTCATACAAATATTCAATAAGGGGCATTGTTTAATAATTAAATTGAAAATTTGATATATGAGGAGTGATTGGGACATGAATGATATGGGTTGTTGACCATTAAGGAAACCCCCATTATGCATCAGTATTCTCGTGAGATGAATCAGTTAGCCTAACCAGATGGGGTTCTACTTCATATGCTAAACCATCTACGGAATTGCCATGATGACAAAGGCACCATGTACATGGAAAAAATAAAATCAATAATTATAATTTAATTTATTGTAAACTCAGTATTTACTATTATAAGTGATATTTTTTCATTGACATTATCTATAGATGCATTTTATTCTCTAATTAATGATTAAATGGAATGTGTTTCAGTTATATACATTTCCATATTATGTACACCTTATCTAGTTATTTATGTGGCATTTGTCTTATATTATGTAAATTTTTATATTAATTATGAGTACTAATTACTTCCATATTTTTTTACTTAACCCTTATAGATCATTTTAGGTCACCCTTATTGTTTTCGATTCCCCATGTTATGATGTTGAATCTTTTGAATTATTTTTCAGGGATTAAATGATTTTTTTTATTTAAGGATGATTTTAATTTACAAATGTGATATTTTGTTTTTATATATGTAATAATTTTTTATAAAAATTGTAAAATATTTTTCCCTTTGAGATTTCTATATTTTATCTACGAAAAATGTAATAAATTAAATAATTGGCTCTGAGCATCAGTGGTATGGGTTGTTAAAGTTGGTATTAGAATAATATTAATATAAACCATTGAATATTGACTAAAGAAAACATATATAATGTAACTCTATAATATACATTGAATATAGGTATATAAGATCATTCCAAAGAATACATATTTATGATTATGATAATAGATATTTATTAATTTATCAATTTATGTATTGTATTGTACTAGTTTTAGAATTATAGATCATGTTTCATTTTGATATGATCTAATCCAGTATATGATATATTTATAAAAGTCTCGTTGATGGAATAATAGTTGTAATACACATGGAGAATGAAGATATTTCCTTTTTGAGGGAATAAATATAGTTGGTAATGGAATAGATCGAATTATGGAATTTCCAGATAAGTTTAATCAGGTAACGAATAATAATTGTAACCTGACAGAGAAACATATTCCATATAGAGAATCCCCTATTACGGATCCCCCTATATGAAAGAAGAATCCATCCTTAAGGCGACTACTGATCTAATTGTAGTTTATCATTGGAATAATTCTTTGGAAAAGTTATTTATGGAGTTGGTATGTGGTGAAAATTAAAATATAACACTTACAATTTATTTTCTAAAAAATGACACTGATCAAAGGTGGCCAATGATTTGGGAAACTAATGAAGAAGAAGAAATAGATCATATTTAATGAAAATTATTTAAAGATACGTTCTTTCAAAAAAAACCCCTATGGGGGAATAAATTGAAATAATGATGGTGTTTCTTATATTAATGAAAAACATATATGAAAGTGATACAATGTGTGAAGATACCATTTCATGGGTTTTTATGAAAACTCTAGATTAGTTATTAAATTAATTGTGAAATATTGTCCATTTCTCGTAATCTCTTAAGACATGTTTTTAAGGGCACTCGTCTCACAAAAAATTTATTCATAACAAAAAAATAGTTATATATGATATCAAAATAGAGAATGAATACTCTATGACCAATGGATTCTAAGTAAAACAAGAGAATAAGAGCTCTTTTGGAAAACATGGGAAAATTGAGGAGTTAATAAATAAGAAAAAGAAAATGAATATATTAAAACCTTGTGAGATCTATGTAAAAATTGTCCCCGGAAATTCATGAATGGATTGGATGTTTTTTAAAATATAGATATGAGGTTCTCCCTAATAATGAATTTATGGGGAAGAAGGAAAACAATGTTATATGATATTTCACCGGAAGGATCATGGGACCCTATAGTAATTAATTCCCCATGTTTCAAGGGAATATATATCCAATGAAGCAAATGGTTCCACTTCATACTTATGTTATTGATAAAAATGAAGTGGAATGATTAATGTTCTTTTATTTGGATTCAAGAATTATGTTATTTATGTATTATTCCAATGATATACTGGATATAAGAGTTATGAAATTAATTAGGATTATAGTACAATAATATTTCCTTAAGGATCATAGAGGTATGTTGAATAGTACCATGAAAATTAATTCACTTTCACATTCAATATTTTAGAAAACATATTATTAAGGGATTGATAACCCATAGTTTTTTTCCTGATTCTAGGATAATGATGTTTTGATAAAGAAAATATTGATATGGATAATGTCTATTTTTTATTCCATACTAAATTTGGATGAAAAAAATTAATATTGGAAATTCAGTTACCTTATTTATAATTTTTTTGATTATAATATTTTGGATGGGTACCATGATTAACTGTTTATGATATGGTTTAAGTTGGACATTTGATGAGGTTTTAGAGGTTAATGTAATAATTTACCGTATGATGCACACTATGAGGTGAGATGAAGTATAAATGTTTTATGTCACAAAAAAATAGATAATATTGTGTTTATGAAAATGAAATTTATATTTAATTATATTGTTTAAGAATAAAATAATTCCTCATCTCTAGGGAAATGGGTATTTGAACCAAATTTTTGCCTTATTTTCATCATTTTTATGATATCTAAGTCCTTTTTACGTCAATGTGCTAAATTTAATTGTGTTCGTTAGCCTTTAATGAATCACCCACATTTTTGTGATTAATTTTATTTATCACTCCTCATAAAAACATGAATGTTATATTTCACTTCCATGTCCTTTTTCTCACTAATGTTCTCATATTAGAAAGATTGGTATAGTGTCTATCTTCACATTTCCCTTTACCTCTTATTAATAATATTTATTATTATCTCCATTTATAGTGTAGGTATTTCAAAAATATCTATTTTCAAATATATATTCCTTGATTGTTGAGATCATGTTTGAATTTTGTGGATTCAATTTATCTATGATCGGGAGAAGGTAACACCACAACCCTTTATAATATTTTTCTTTTATAATAAATTTAATATGGTTATTAGCTGCATTTCTATGAAAAACTAAGTTATGATTATGGAACATGAAACACTGATATTTTCTTTTCTATACATGTTAAACTATATTGTTTTTATACACAATATTGAGTTCCTTTGATATATTTTGTTACACACAGGACCACGTTTTCCTGAAATATAATATATAATTAATATTTTTATTTAATGTGATAGTTTTCAATTATTCATTGTAATGGGAGGTATAAAAATGATTAAATTTTTTTAAATCATTATTTATACATTTTTTTATAATTATATAGGGACTAATAGATTAAAAAATAATAGGGAAACAAATTATATATAATCGAATTTTTTTTATAAAAAACAACATTTATACACCCAAAAGTTTTTTATACCAATAAATTAAATATATTCTTATTAGTGATTGATCGTAAATATATTTAAATTTTATATATTCACAACTTTTTTTTACATTAATACACTAGGTTTGATAGGATTTATATAATAACAAATCAAATTTTACATATAAAAAGACTATATTTCTTTAAGGTCATTTTCCCACCTTTTAATGTTGTAAAAATTTTAAAACCAAAATTTAAAACATTAATAAATTTTATTTTTCAATAAAACATCATTTTTAAAATATTTTTTACATAATTATCTATGGTTAAATTAATTATATTATTATTAGAACTTTCATTTTTTTTGATGAATAGTGAAAATACTAAATTTTAAATGAAAAATGATTTTTCTTCTAGAAAATTTATCTTGTTAAAGTATATTTTCAATTGGTTTTAATATAAAATCATAATATACGTACATACATATATATACATATATATATAATTTATGTCACTAGAATAATTTTTACATTGAATATATATATATATAAACATAGTGAAACTTTGAAAATTTTAATTTCAAAAACCTATTATTTCATCACTAATGCGGGAATATTAATTTATTTATTTATTAAAATTTTGTGATTAGAACATAGAAAAAAGGATACCATTTTTGGAATCTGAATAAATTTTTATTAATAGTCTGGTGATAATGTTTTTTGAAAAAAATACTAGTGAAAACAGTTAAAATTAATGACAGTGATTAAAGTATAAATGAGTTTACGTATTGGTTAAAATTTAATACATAGTGGATAAATGGCCCCAAAACATGTTAAACACCCATATTAATGAAATATTTAGAAACAAACCCCCCCATAGGATTGATTATGTTTCATTATTGTAGGTACATTATGTATTAGGGGCCACCCAAGAGTATACCATTTTATATTTGCAAGAATTCAACTCCTCTACTATAAAGGGAACATACCCCCAACAACCACTTCATCACACATCTCAAGGAATTATTATTCTACTAAACCTGGCCAAAAAAATTCAAAAATACTTAAAAAATTCTATAATACTCAATTTTCTATGTAATTCATCCATGAATGGGTATTGTTATAAACAAAAATGAGATAACTGAAGAAGAGATAACATTCATTAATGACCATTTTTTAAATCAACCAAAACTCCTAAAATTATTCTAATATAATTATTTTATAATAAAATTAGTATCATAATTATACTTATATGTTACTATATTAAGGGATATAAATAGACTTTTACACACTTTCACCAAATGGGATATACTGTCATCATTCATGGGTACGGTGGACTAGTGACTCATGAACCAATGTCACTCTTTCATCCATCCCCACCATTAAAATATTGTAATAATGATATATTTAAAGATTATCGAAGATATTTATGATATTTATAATGTATTTATGATTTAGTAATTTTTAATAAAAAAAAATATTCATTACTTCCATTTTTGGAACATGATAATATAATTTTTTTCATGTGTGGACTTCTTATACCTCAATGATTTTTGAGTCATTCATGCTTTATATGGAATGAATCAATGATTTATTTGAAAAACTTATGTGATATATATACTAAATAAATATGGTACTATAATAATAATATTCATATACATATATTTCATTTACATTTCAAAATTTCAGTATTAAAAGAATATCATAACTATCACGTGCACGTATAGCCTACAGTCTCCTTGAATGGTGTATTCCATTCCATATAACCTAATATCATGGATTAATATATATAAATGTATAAATAATGTATAGAAAATATAATATATAAATATGAAATTCATGAAATAATTAACTTTCATGTAATATATTATATTATTTTCATTACTTCCCTTTCAGACACTGAAAATGTGATAACTTCATCCATGGACGTGTAGGCTATAAAATTCTCAATGTGATGTGATTCCTTTTTCATCACAAGAATTATATATAAAATTATAAAGTTTTAAATAATATGGTATTTAATATTTAATTAGCATTCAGCGATGAACTTTTTTGTTAATATCTCTCTATAATGATCATAGAAAAATTGAAATGAAACTCATGCGTATGTATAACCTACTGTCTACCCAATCATAACGTTAGTCAAATTTTCATAAATATATTTAATGATTAGTTTTAAAAGTATAATTTTTATAAATATGATATATTTTTTGTGATTATTATGATGGAGTTATTTAAATAATGACCCCTTTGACCGTAGTTTACATTCGAAAGTTGTTTTTGACATATAAACTCAATATATTCAAAACATACGATGTAAACATAATTAATTAAGTCATATTATATAATATGAAAATAAGTGAAATGAAATAATGAAAAACCATAATTTTTTTCAAACAATTAATTATTTTTTAACAAAAGTCTATTATTCATGAATATAGTGACACATGTCATAATTTGAACTTAATGTAAGGGATTTCATCACAATTTTCATTCCATTGAATCTTATTATCTATTACGCATGAATTCACTATGATTTGATGTATTTACATCCCCTATTTAATTTCATTTCATTAGTCTCCGATACATCATTGTATTTTATGTCTCTTATTGAATTATATCATTAAGGGGGGTTTAATTCAAAATGACCAAGAGATAAAATTTATCTTTGGAATCTCACATTCTTTTATGATTATTAACATTATCTTTAAATAGTCACTTCTTTATGGCCATTTTTTTTGTACATTAAATTTACCTTAAATATCTATATTCTTGTGTAATGGATATTATTATTTCCAAAATAGTATAATTTTTTTATATATAATGATTACATTGAATGTTATCTCATTAAATGGGAAAATATTAATGAATTTGTATCTCTTACTCAATATAAATATTTGATAAAGAAAGTATTACATGAATTAAATCTATTATTTAGTATATAGTGAATTATTTAGACATGTATGAAATAGGTTACAGACAAATCAATAGAATCCCCCAATGAACTGGTAGAAAAATGAGACAAATTAATTGGACAAATAAGATGGTTTATAGAATGAATTCCAAACCATCTTGTCAATGTTCTTGATGGTAAAATTACTACATACTATGGAAATATTAAATCAATTAATGAAGCATTTACTTTATTGTAAATTAATTCATTATTAATATTAATGATATTTTCTCTTTCAAATTATCTAATGATTAATTTCATTCTCTATTTACTGATTACATGGAATGTGTTTTAGTTATCTACCTTTCAATGTTGAATATTTCTTATCCAATTATTTATTTGACATGTCTGTTAATTCATCAACCATGAAATGTTGACTATAATTTTTAATTTATGATATATTTCTCTATACTTAACCCTTCATAAACAATCGAGCTCATCCTTATTTTATTTCTTTTCCCCATGTTATGTAGAGGAATACTTTGAATGTGTTTCTAGGTATTATTGACATTTATATTTTTTATACATTAACTTATTTTACTAATGTATTTTTGGTATTAATTATGTGATATGGTTTTCCAAAAATTTCAAATATCTTGGGTCCATTGAGATATTAATCTTGTATTTGTGATAATATAACAATGTAAGGAAAATTCTTTGTGCTACAAGGGTAAGGGTCATTTCAAAATAGGTGGTAAATAAATAAAGAAAGTTTTATAAGGAAAAGCTAATATAAATAATTTTTTAATATAAATAAATAATATACAAAAATTTCTTATAGATGGAGTTAGAGTGTGTTTAAGAATAAAAAGTTAAAACAAACGGGTTTCTTAAATTAATCTCCTTATATTGATTCATAAACATTGATATTTTAATTTTTTTCTTATACGTATATATTATATTTATAACTATGGAAATTAAATTGTCTTATAAAAAAATTCTTTTTTAATGATTATTACATTATATACGTATGACATTATTATGGATAATTCCAACACTTTATATTAATTTATCTACCTCCATGTCCATATTTGTTCATTCTAAAACTTTATGTCACATTTATTCAAAAATTAATATATATATTTCTTTTTATACCATACTTCTATCCCTTTGATTCAATTTTACATAAAATATTATATCTATTTTTTATTTTTTATTTAAACTACAAAAATTCATGAAAATTTATTTGTTTTGAATTATTCAATATTTATTTAATTCTCTAATTTCTCATTCTACAAAAAAAATTCTCTAGAAGGGTAAATTGTTATGGTATTTATTATTAAATTAATTTTTTGAAATAATTTTTCACACCTATCAAAAATGATTTTAAATGTCACACACAGACACTCATATATATATATATATATGACAATATTATTAACAATTTAATAATTGAAATTTCATTATTATTGTTATATTTTCTATTACACATATAGAAGATCCATCATATAAATAACTTTTCTATAAATAATTCATCACCGGCTAAATTATTTTATGTTATATTTTTTTATGTGATTTTTTTGTGTCATTCTATACATTTTATGATTAATTCATTATTAGGCCTCAAGAAAATAGTATGAAACCTATTTTATCATAGATATGTAATCATGATATGATTGATATCATGTTATATAAACCACACACACACACACACACACATATATATATATATATATATAATTATGTGATGGGTTGACTTGGAATAATATATCTATATAATGCAGTGGGAAAAATTATAGCTTGTGAGATTACTATAGAACAAAGATGGTTATACATGTCTATTGCCTAATAAGATACATGTGGTTAAACTGATCATTAATATTTTATGATATAGTTGGTTATACTAGTACACTATGATATTAATGTCTTGATGGTTAAACATAACATGATTTATAGTTTTTGATGACTACATTTTTGAAACATTCATACGTTATATCTTCATAGATTTTGAATATTTTAGTATGACGTCACATTCCAATTCCATGGTATGTATTATTAATATATTAATTATATATAGAGTTTTCATCGATGTTTAAGTTTTCATTTATTATGTTTTTCATATGCTACTTAATTTTATGTTCCTGGTTGAACTTGATGGTTTCATAGTTCATACAAAAAAGTTTTTTTAATAAAAAATGAAATTAGTAGCAGTATTAGTGTTATTAAAAAATTATTATATATTTATTGGTATGAATTTTAATTTTATGACCGATGACTATTTTACTATTCATATGGATCTCTTCTTATGGTTTCATGGTCTTATTATATTTATCATTTTATTTATCCCATATTGATGTCCCTCTCATTTTATGGTTTAATGATATGATCCCACTGACTAATTGATATGATTTTTTACCCAAAAAAGTTTATAAGATCACCCATTTATAAATAGTTTCACTTTTACATTTTTAAGGAAGTATAATATTATATTTTATGCATCTACAAGTGAGTCATGTATATAAAATAATGTCTCAATAAATTTAAATCATAATCATAAAAAAGTAGGATATGTATCAAATATCTCAAGAGGATTATCCTTTGGTTTATGGGGGTATAATCACATATGGAATCCAACTGCAATCTTGGAAATAGAATAGGTTACAATAACCATAGTTAATATCCCCATGACAATAAAAGCTGGCAATAAATTCCATGGCTTACCATAAAATTGGGGGATAGTTTTCAGATTATAAAAGTAAAACACTACGACACCTCACACAATGAAAAGATAAAAAATAATTATATGATTCATAATAAGAAAAAAAAAAATTAAATTTTAAACAAGATATAATACTAACATTTGAGTAATAATGTATGAAATATACATCAATCCAAAAGTACTACATGATAACAAAAATCTATGAAACCCAAGGGAAATTATCTCATAGAGTTCACTATGAATTTTTCCATGATTCAACTCCCCTATCATCACCCACAATCTCTATATGCATATCTAGGGATGTATTAAACCTTTAAAACTACTATATCCTAGCAAAAAAACATATCAAAATGAACTCAAGTTCTCAAGATGAGGGTGATTATAACACTGAATTGGAAATCCCAAAAATCATTGCAACACATGCCAATATGATACTAAACTATTATCAAATTTTATATAATATTGAATGTGAATGAGTTAAATAGTTTTATATGAATCTATTAAAAATTAACATGTAATAAAAACTAAACAAATATTATTTCCTTTACATACGACATGGAATAAATTTCATATCATCACACAAATTCACAGACACACATAAAGAGATACATTAATTCTGTAGATCACCCTATGCTGAACAGTGGGATGTCATAAAGTCCCCAAGACATTACCTGGTGTCCTGTATTGGTGGTGGTACTTCCTTACCATGCTCCATCCCACATTTATAGTGTTACTTCACACCCATGATCTACCTCAAATGAATATGAACACATTCCACTCAGAATTTCAAGTTCTTAGATCAAAACAGTTCACAATAAAGATTTATTCCCTTAAAAACTATCATTTAATAGGTTGCTAATGTAGACCAAAACATTAAATTTAATACCAAAATTTCCATTTATTTACTATGTTTTTAAAAAAAATTATAAAATTAAATATTTTAATGACCATAAATTCTAATGTAATAATATTTAATTCCATAGTGTGTATGGCATGTAACCCCAATTGTGTAAGGGAATATAATATCTGAAGGTTTATAATATATTTTATATTTTAAATTAATTAAATCAATTATATATATTATAATTCATGTAATAATGAGTTAAAGTATTCTGCACACAACAAATCATTTCATCAATGGATTTAATTATACACAAGACCGAGTTTTACCAAACAATAATATATTTTCAAAATATAATCATTTATTATAATAAGACATAACATATCTATTAAATTAGAATTAATTAGTATTATTAAATATCTTATGAAAATATATTGTTTACATTAAGATAAAATGAATTAATAGTTTATAAATTAATTTTACAACAATATATAAAAATAATTGAATATAAATGGAATATTTTTATAAAAACTATTTTTATGCCCAAAAAACAATTATATCTTAGTAAATGAATTATTTATAATTATTATGTGATGAAAATTTAATATATATATTATTTATTAATTCCAATTATTTTTACATCCATCTAATATATTTTATAGTCTTAATATAAAAATGAGCCCAGTATTATAAATTAAAATCAATATTTTTACCAAGGCACTTTTACAAGCTTTTAATTTGGAAATAATTATAAATGAAATTTGTCAAATTTTTATGAAAGATATTTTTAAATAAAGAAATTAATTTTTTATTGTGGAAAATAGAAATTATATTAAGTTATATTTTTTATATATTCATTTAATGTTTTATTTTGTGATTAATAGTGAAAAAACTACTAAATATTATTTCAAAACTGGTTTTCACCTAATTTTTTAAAAGGATAAATTATATATTTATTTTTTTAAGTTTAATTAGATTATTTTTTTATAAATTTTTTAAATTTGAGCAATTGGAATCTGTTCCACATTGAAATTGGTCCTAAAAACATAGTAAACTTTTGAACATTTTTACTTTAAGCCATGCATTGTCTTCCAATCTGCAGGATTAATTTTAAATTGTTTTATACAACTTATTTGATTAAAATTTGGAAAATTGGGTTTCATATTTTTTAATTAGAATAATTTATAATTCTTAATATGGTAAAATTATTGTTTTTAAATATTATTGGTGTGATCAAAATTTATTGCAACGATTTTGAAAACAATTATCTGAATAATGTATTAATCATTAATCATAAGGTAAAAATGACCTAGAAATAGTAAAAATATATATTTTATGGAATTATTTCTAATATATCATAAATTGGTTCATATTTAGACAATTATTAGATCCAAAAGACATGGGAATAAATTCTTATACTTCCCATCCCAAAAATATGAACAAGTAACAATCCCTCAACTAAAAAAAGACACTCACACCTCCCACTTCTTCAAATTTTCTATATACACATTGTCTAGACAAGGATATTGCCAAATAAATCTTATAAATACCTCCCTTTATCCTATTAGAATCACCTTATTAATTAAATCATCCATGTAATCCATTTAGTGCAAACCAAAAGGAGTTTACCAAATAAGAGGTAACATTATTTCTCAAGATCATTCATTTTATTCACATTATCCACCCACTTAATTATCCTTTGACAAAGATTTAAAAACAAAATAATTACCCTAAACATACTTCTGTGTTTTAATTTTATGGTTTCTACCTGATCGTACACACACATATATTTAATGGGCAATGGACCAACCATTTATGTCTATGGTGAACTACCACCTCACGAAACGATGATAGTTCTTTCTTCAACGAAATATCATGGTTGGAAATTATGAAGAAATTGTTTTTAATATATGATATAAATAATATTTATATGATATTTATTTTTCTGAAATTATTTTATAACACATACCTTTACGCTTTCTATTTTGGGTAAATACGATTACATCGGTTGTGGATGTACGGACTATCGCCCACTCAAATCGATGTGATTTGTTTACATTATAAATCAAATGTATACAATATAGTTTTAATAAATTTATGTAAAATATAGGATATAAATATGATACTGGAATTATATTACATATAAATATATCATTTAATTATAATTAATTTAATCATAAAAATAAATGAATGTAGCGTTCATGTTTACATATGGCTTACCATCTCCATTAATGATGCCATACATTTCATACCTCCAAATAATATGGATTATTATAAATACATATATAATTGTTGTATATGATAATTAAAACATGTATTAAATTCCGGATAGGATGAAACCATTATCAACGTATGTAGAAAAACAAGTAACAAGTCAAAACATAATCGAAGCCCTTGGTAATTAACAACTAAAATAGTTAAAATAATGAAATATTATTAAAAAATTGGTAATAAGATATTATAAAATGAACATATATGATATAATAAATTTTAATATAGCTCTAGTGTAATTTATTGACATTTTTAAAAACATTATATAGTAATTTAATTGATGTTCAACTGAAAGGAAACACAATGTAGAATATTTTCTTCTCACTTTTTCCATATGTCAGATAAATATCATATTAACCACTTAATTATTTATGTATGGTGTATCTAATGACCCTTTCAAAATACGGTAACATTAATAATTTTAAAATCATGTTATTAAAGTCATTCATTTAATTCTATTCCATTATGAGTATTATGATTTGAAATGATTCACAATGGTAAGGGACACTTTGGAATGTTTAATGATTTTTTTCCTTAAGGGAAATTTAAAAGATATTTCAGTTAAATTCAAGGAAATTATATGAATATTGTTTAATAAACACATTAATCATCCTCTCCTATAGTCATTCATTACCCTTTCAAGTATTATTTCCATTTCCCCACTATTTTGTACTCAAAATATATAGAAAATTATTTCATGAAAACCCAAATTTATTCTCTCATTAGTATAAGATCCTTTTTTATTATAAAAACATATCATCCTAATAAGGGGTTAAAAAATTATTTTTCCCCTTTAAAAAAGGGGTTTATGTACATTTTTACAATTTTTTAATTTTACCAATGTTTTTAAGTTAACATTTTATCAATTTCCAAAGATATCATTTTCTATCAATTATACCACAACAGTGGAATGTTATTTTTACCTCATATGAACTGTATGTGTTTACCCTAAATCACATCATTTAATAATACTTTTAATAGTTGAAAATAATTTATTTACTAAAATATTTTGGAGTGTCATTTTAAATAAAATGTTTTTCAAAAGGGTTTTAAAAATAGAATGATATTTTCCTTATATTTTTTTCAAAATATCATCTTAATGTATTTCTATTCATCAAAAAAAAGTCCCTTATTTTTACCCCAATTAGGATATTTTTTATTGATACCATCTTTATTTATCTTTTGATGGTTTTTGATTGCTTTTTCCGACGATACTGTTGACATTACCTTCCTTGTCTCCATTTATTCAAAATTAATTATTCATTATCCTATGATTATTTGATATTGATTTTCCCCATAAAATCCAAATTAGTTTTCTTTAATATATTTATTAGATAAAACCTAATTTTTTGATATGGTGTTTATATTAGAAGTTATTTTTTATTTAGGTAAATAATGTTAAATTTTAATCCAAAATTTAATAGGGATATTTTAAAATGAACATTGGTATTGAATTAAATAGATTATTTGATATGAAAGTAATTTATTGTATGTGAAATGATAAGTGGGCCCCAAATATTATATACCCTCTTGATACATAAGTAGTCTCAAGAGATGAAATTAGTTGGAAAAAACCCCTTCTTGTTTATCCCCATGATTAAAAGAAGATTTTCGAGCCACATATACAAACTAACTTGATGATAGATCATGACAGTATAGTGGTTAATGATCTAGACAAATGACATCCAATAATGGATCATTGCATTCATTTTGATTTAGTAAATATTTATCCATGAGATTTTGCATCAACATATAAATGAGAAATTTTCGTTCTTAGTAAATTGATTAAATGGAGTTCTATTTATTTTCTTACCATGCCATATTGATTTTTCTGTAAAATAGTTATTTGAATGAAATGTGGGTTTAGTAATTAATGTGTCATATTCTTTATGAATTTACTTCTTAGTTTGTTGATAACATGGTATGTGTGTTTCATTATTTACCATTCCACAATTATTATTCTCATTGACTCATTATTGCTTCCACTGTACTTTACCCTTACTGAGTATTTGAGCATACTATAATGTTATTTGCTTTCCCCATAATTCCATGATGTGTAGAATGAATGATATGTAAGGATGAAAAATATGGAATAAAGATATTATCCTCGAAATTGAAAATATATTATTTTCTAATAAGTTTATTCATTTGAAAAACTGTCCAATTTATGTATCTTGTTTACCAAGATGACTAAATTCTTTTCTCCATTGGGACATGATTTACTTATATCTTTTTCCAATGTAATGATAGTAGACACCATCTCGAGGAATCTGGGGTCAGGTTAATATAGTTGGTATTAAATAAAGAATAATATGATCTTTGGGAACTATATTTCAGAAATCATATATTATAATACATACCCCTACCATAGCAATTGATGATATGCATTAAATAAAATCTTATAATTTTGGTAAAATTAAGGTTATGAGGGTATTAATAGAAAATAAATTGCTATCTGGATAATATAAGAGGACATGGATCTAAAAAAGATATTCCTTTGGGTAGAAACTTCGAAAAGGTGAGTGAAGCTTGACCCAATATAACCCAGTACATGACAACATCCATTATTGCGCAACTTATCTGACAATCTGAAGGGATATTCTTAGGATAATTCATATTATCCTTATAAAAAATTATGAAGGATATGATTAAATTTTAATAATGGTTGACCTAGGTTAAACCTAAGGAGGTTTAGATTTAGGATAATGTTTCATGATTCACAAATCCTATAAATTATATTTTGGACAAACCCAAGTCCAAGGAAGGATATATGTGGAAGAAAATGGATGAAGTATTTACATATAGATTTTGTGTTGATAACCTTAGTTAAAAGTATCTTTAATGAATCACCATATGTCAAGGATTTCCATAATATTTATTTTAAAAAAATATATTGAAATAATTGTTGAAAATGAAAAACTATATGTTGGTTGACAACCCATCATGTAAGTATATTTCTGTACAATTTTTGGTAGTAATGGAAAAACTTCATACTAGGAACACTATCATAAAATATAATTTTATCTTAATATCTTAATTTTGTTTTAGAAATGATAATCATAT
Organism: Viscum album; assembly: GCA_963277665.1. Lineage (NCBI taxonomy): Eukaryota > Viridiplantae > Streptophyta > Magnoliopsida > Santalales > Viscaceae > Viscum > Viscum album. The sequence goes on from OY728151.1 coordinate 113,729,684, forward strand.
AAATCATTATAGATTTATGAATTTCATACACCATAAATTCTATTAATCATTCACACATTTGGGATTGATGAACTCAATCACACCCTGTAAATATTTATTCTATTCATCCATGAATGTATCTCTAAATTATAGTAATGTTATCATATATATGGACGCAGTTGAATTTTAGTCTATGTGACCTTAGTTACATTCAATTATATCTTTTCTTGATGATGTTTTTGAACCCTTCTATTAATATTGTATTTAAATATAGGAAATATCAAACTATTTTATTCTAAGGATGGTTTTAAATTGACATAACCAAATTTATTTAAGGTAGAGGGAATGTAACATCGTGAAGTTATAATGTAATAATATTATATTGGATAGTGTGTATGACACGCAACCCCAAGAGAATAATGTAATATAATATCCCAGACATAACAGTTTATTTTGAATTTTAAATAAATAAATTATATGTTATAGCTTGCAATGAACACGATACTATGTTAATGTGTGTCACATTCAACAATGAGTTTCTTCAATGTCTTGTGTTACATGAAAGACCTTGTTTTACCAAACAACAATTTATTATTGAAATATCATAAATTAATATAATATGATATAACCTAGTTGTTAAATTAATGGTTTTTAATATTATTCAAAAACATATCAAAATATATGGTTATAGAAATATGAAACTAATTAATTTGTTATAAATTAATTTGAAATGAATATTAGAACCAATAAAATATAAATTGAATGTTATTATATAAAACTATTTTTATGACCACAAAGTAGATCATTCATAATAAATAAAATTAATTACAATTAGTGAGTGATATTAATGTAATATATATGTTATATATTCAGTCAAATATTTTTGAATTTTATCAATTAGATTTTATATTAATAATATAAGTAAAAAACCCAGTATTACAAGTAAAAATATATATTTTTATAACGGTACCTTTCACACCTATTTATGGAGAACCTATTATAAATCCAATTTTTCCACTTTTATAAATATCATTGGTGAATATTGACTTCCTTTTTTGAATTTTTAACTTCAAAAATAGTATACATTTAATTTTTTTAAAATTTTCTTTGATGTTTCATTATCTGATGAAGAGTGAAAAAATATTGAATTCTAATTTAAAACTAAATTTAGTATAATATATTAATAAGGTTAAATTATATTTTTTAATGGTTTAAAATTATAATTATTTTAATTTAGTATTAATTTAAACAATTCAATCATTTTAAAAACATTATCATTGGAATTTGATATAAAAACAAAGATGTCTGTTGAATGATTTTATATTACACCCCCGCATTGATATCACATCTACGTGATTAAATTTAAATTAATTTCAACTTATTATGTGATTATAATTGATAAAAAGGGATTAAATATTAATAATTAACATAGTTTTTTCATATTTTATATCTTCAATATTTTTTTTACAAAAATTATTATTGAAAGTGATTAAAATTAATTAAAATGATTAATAGAAAAATAAGCTTATCAAGGGATTAACCAAAACCATATGGTCCAAATTTCCCCTACCTCTTTTAAAAAATACATTATATGGTTAAATTTTGAATCTATACAAACTTGTATTGAATTTTTTCCATAAATTTAGTCAGATGGCTTGGGAAAAATCATTGATGAAAATCCCTTTCGAAAAATTTATATGTCCACCACTCCCCACCACTTGAAAAAGTAACTCACACATCCCACATCTTCAAACATCACAAGCTACATTAGATGGACCATGATTTAGAAAATAGAACCTAAGAAACCTACCCTAATACTTGAATCCTCACCTTAGTGATAAATCCACAATAGGAATCCCCTTGGTGAAAAGAAAATGGAGTTACCCAAATAAGAGGTAGCATAATTCCTTATGATCATTCATTTTATTGTCATTCTCCACCCCCTTTTTTCCCATTAATTCATTCCTATATAAAACATAAGTATACTAAATATTTCTAGATGTTTTTATTTTATGTTTTTAGCTTCAATTACTCACACTTTTGTCTAAGGGGAAATAAAACATCTTTTTCTATTTACGGTAAACTACATCCTCATGAATTAATAATTGTGAATTTTTTCAATACCACCTCTAATGATTTGGTATTATAGTTGATACGAGTCATATATATGATATATATCATATTAATAAATATTTTATTCTTATACAATAATTTAATAATAAATATATTAATGATATACATTTTTTTAAATACGACAACATCATTTGTTGAAGTATGGACTACTACCCACTCAAAGTGATATGATTCATTCACATTATACATGGAATGAATAAACAATGGTTTTAAAAAACATAGGTAGCATATGTGTCATAAACATGAAACTATAATTATAATATTTATATATGTATCATTTAATTTTATTTCTTTTTATACGAAAGTTAAATTAAATTTATGTTCATGTGTACTTACAACCTACCATCTCTATAAAGGGTGGATTTCATTTCTTATATCAAAACAATCTGGAATATTATAAATACATATATAATGGATATATATGATAATTATATATTGATTTACATTGAATATATGATTAAAAAGTGATCAATGAAAGGATAACAACATGTATCATGATAAAACATACACCGAAAACTAGGCAAATAACACCTGGAATAGTGAAAATAATGACAGATTGTTAACAAGAAGGTAATAATATATTATAAAAATATAATATATGATATAATAAACATTAATATGGTACTATTATATGTTATTTTCATGTTTAAAACTATTATACAAGAATTTAAATGACATTTTCTTGAAATTAAATGCAAGGTAAGGGATTTTTATCTCACATATTTTATTTATGTGAAATTGTCATATTCACCAGTAACTTATTTTTTGTGGGATATTTATAGCACATTTGTATATATTATATCACAAATCCTTTTACTATCATGGTATTTAAGACATTCATTTAATGTTCTTCCCTTATGAGGCTTATTATTTAATACGTTTTAAACCGTCATAGGACACATTGAAATTTTTAAAGAATATTTTCCTCTGGAATAGTCATTAGGATAATTCATATCAATTAATGAAAATGAGATGAAAATTGCACAATATTGCCATTAATTTTTCTCTCATGTAGTTATTAATGACATTTTTCCATTATTAGAATCATTTTTTACTATTTTTGACGCAAAATATTTTAGAAAATATATTTATAAAAACCCGACTTCATTCAATCCTTATTCGGTGAACCAGTTTTCATCCAAAAACCGCATATTCTATAAATGTTTTTAACCATTCAAAAATTACATAATGAATAAATTTCAAACCATTTTTTATTTTACCTATGTTTTTAAAGGAATATAATTGGTTTTTTATGAATAATGATTTCTTTTAACATTTTTACCATGAAAAAGGAATATTCCTTTTACCTTATATATCATATATTGATTTACACATAATCTTTACTTTGATTCTCCCTTTTCATGTTTAAATGGTTTTTTATTCAAAAAATATTTCAAAAAATATTTTCAAAGAAATATTTTTTCAAATGGGTTTTCAAATGAAAATGATATTTTCCTCAAGAATATTATTAAAAAAAATTTATCATATTTATATTCATCAATTGAAAAAACCCTTTATTTTTAATTTCCATGGGATTTGTTTTATTAGTACCATCATTATTCCTCATTTAGATAGTTTTTGATTGATTTGGATAAGGATTTTATCCACATTCACTTTATTTATTCCTTTTACTCTCCTTGAAATATTCAATTTTCTATTTTCATTTGACATTGAATATACCATAAATATCTACACCATTTTCATAGATATTCTTATTTCTTGAACCACATACCATTTTTCATAGAGTGTTTTCTATGAAAGTTACTCAATTAGTTGGTTAAATATTTATAAATCTATATAATTTATATAACATTGATATTTGATAAGGAACTTGGTTTTTGAATTAAATTTGTTAATAGATATGTGAAAAATGATTTGGACTTGTTATCATGGGTGGGGACTGAGAATTAATATACCCTCTTGATGTATTCGTAGTCTCAAGAGGTGAATTTATAAGGGAAAAATTAGTCGAGTTTGATTCCATGAATAATATATGGTTTTTTAGCCACAATAGTAGACTATCATAAGAATGGATCTTTATGGTATAATGGTTTATGTTCCAGATACATTACATCTAATAATTAATTATTTTCCTCAGTTTGATTATGTTATTAATTATCCACCATATTTTGTTTCAATATATCTATGGATGAATTTCATTATCACATTTTTAATTAAAACTCATGTATTTTAGTTTCTTACCTTTCCATATTGATATTGACTTATCTAGTCACATGAATGGAATGTGTTTCCAACTATTAAATTTTTCTATTTTTTATGAACTTCCTTCTAAATTTCTTGATTACATTGTATATTGATTTAGTTATTTACCTTGAAATAAATATTATTCTCATTTTTTCCAATTTTCTTCTACTGTATTTTACCATTAATAAGAATTTGATCATACCATTATTTTATTTTCCTTCCCCAAAATTCCATGAAGTGTACTAAGAAAATAAATTTGAGGATAAAATAGATAGTATAGAGTTATTTTCCTCAAAAGACAAAAAAATTATGATGAAATAGTTTTTCATTATAAAAAAATACTCATGTATGTATCTAGTTTACATACAATAATAAACTTCTCAGTCCATTGAGATATGATTTAATTGTATCGTATTCCAATGAAATGATATTAGACATCATATATGAGATTCTTGGTTTAGGTTGTGACAATATTCATCCAAAGATATCATTTGTAAGAATATTAAAATCATTAATTAAAATCAATAAAATATGTTCTATAATATATAATGTAAAAGAGAATCTAGTTGTCGGGCAATAAATAATGATAACTAAGAATAGAATAATGAATCTTCTAGATCTATCCTAGAATTTTCATTATTTTATTAGCTCCCATGATGATCTCATCAAAAAAAAATTCTTAGCATGTGGATATATATGAGATCAGATCAATGGGTTTTTTAGAGATAATATGAGAATATCTAGAGTGAATATTCAATAATAAGGACTTAGGATAAATTCCGAATATCTAACAAACATTGCTTTCACAATAATGTTATTCCGATCAATGTAAAGAGCCAATGATATCTATAATATGAGATAAGATTGAGAGACTAATGGGAAAGGATGGTATTGAGAGTTTCTATGTGAAAATTGAAGTTAGATTCTAATTTTTTGGAACATTTCATGTCTGTTATATGGTTTGGTCAATGGTCTTATTAAATAATAAACCATCCTTTTTTATTCTATTAATCCCAACATTGGGGGAGACATCTTTTTTCATCATATTTTAGCAAACCATGAGCCTAATGTGTGATTATATTATCTCTAAACTAATAAAATACAAATTTTTTATAAGGATTAATTACTTCTGTTCCAAACATTCCTCTATAACAATATCTACTCACTTTGTTTCTCATGAAATGAACACAATCTTAAAAAACCATATTCCAATCATAAACCTTCTTATGAATTCATTCCTAATTTTATGATGATGGTTTAGTGCTTCTCCTAACTATTCTCAAATTTTTTAGGACTAGAAACACTTACATGAATCTTCAAAACCATACAAAAAATCACACTACTTAAAAAAACTATTATAAACTCACAAGATACATAATAATAGGTTAATGTACCAAAAATAGGGGGATTCACATTTTCCACACCATTGGTCTTACAATACATAAAAACTGAGAGCATATAATATGTTTTTAGGAGCTTGGACCACTACTCTTGTATTTACTTATTATGTTCTAATAGAACCTCCTTTTTCTGATCCCAATTCTATAAAATTCACAATAAATATATTCTTTTCCCATGTAATATATTCTTTTATTTGTGTAAATTTAGAATTGGTAGATAAATCAAGGTACCATATAGCTCATGACTTACATTGTCCCATCAAATAACTTTTTAGATATCAGTTTGGTACTTATTAAATAGAGATACATGAAATAAATTATTTATAGATTTATATAAATGAGGTAATCCAACCAAAAATCCAACACAACAATTCACTCAAGTATATTAAAAGATACCATTATATGGAGGATATAACTTACCTTTCATATCAAAATAATAATTTCCTATCCTCATAGATACTCTTAGAAACATATGATCATACAAATCAAATGATAACCACTTATAACAATGATCATCATGTGATTTTTTATTACTCGGAGACATCACCATTATTTTTCTGAATAAATAAATTTTTTTTGCATCATCTAATGAAAAATCCTTGGTGTAATAGATGAAGTTTCAACCATGTAAACAAAAAAATTAGATATTGATAAGGATATCCATATATTTATTTAAAATGGACTTTATGTACCATATCATATAAAATATTATTCTATTTTAACTCTACTAATGGTATATGATCCACCCATGATCCTCCTCAATCCATAACAAAATCTTTAAGAATTTCTTTTTTCATTTTTATTAATGGTGTATATTTTATATCCATTAAAGGTTGATAAGTATTAATCCTATTAAACAATGATAGAGGTTCTTTCTATAGGTATATCAGAAACTAAGATATAATATTAGATCCAACTAATACACAATTTAATCTTATACATAATGAAACATAAGAACATCCTTGTTGGTGTGTTTTAAAAATCCATACACTATATTAGATTCAAAAATATGGGTGAAGTAAACCAATTTTCTATGTCATTCAATAATAACCTATATTGAATCATGATTCAAAACTATTCTTGTAAGAAATATGATATGATCCATAGAAATATTCATTCATTTTCAAAAAATTATAAGTAGATATTCAAAATTATCATCTATTCAATATTACTACAATTTTACCTATTGAATGGTAATAAGTATCGATACATACACTTATAAACATTATTTCTTCATTCCACTGGAACTAATATCCAGTCACCTTATACATCATCTTAATCCCAAGACAAATAGACCAACTCATGTGGTGGTAGGTATAATGACGTTTTTCGAAATATGTTTTAGGAACCACATTCAGATATCCTAAATAAAATAAAGATATCATATCTCATGTTTGTCCCTCTGTGTTATCCCCAACATTTTTATTTCAAATCATGTTTTGAGATTCAATATCAGATATATGAGCATATTCAAAATGATCAATAGAATCAGGAACACAATAAACTGGATAGAAATAATCAACATAACATTTCCCATTATATTCCATATGAATATCATTTATGACCATTATCATATCCACTAACCTGAATCCTCTTTACATAACATAATATATGACTTTATACTCAATAGTTAATCATCTAAATTTCATTTTATCTTTTTATCAAACATATCAGAGAAAGCATCAAATATTATTCCATCAATATTTTCTTCCTTATATTCAAATGTATCATTTAGAATATGTGTTTCAAGATCTTATAATTGGTGAAAATTGTAAAAATTTACACATATATATAATTATTCCACATTCTCATACTATATACCATAGTATCTAACTTCATACATCAGATTATAATTCTTATGTACCTATAATATTCATGAACCAAAAGCTAAAATACGATCTCCTTAAATGAGAGAACATCCTTATATATATATATATCTAGTCACATAACAAAAAACCATATATCCTCCTCTGGACATTAGAATTTCAAGTATGTGTACTGAGATAATCAAAACCCAATTCTATGGAAAATAATTTTTACCACTGTTCTCTCCAATGGAAATGAAACATTTCCTCATCAAAAATTTCATTAGAGTATATGTTCTTAAAAATCCATGAATAATGATTATTTAATTCACTAATAATAGAATGAAACTATTCACATAAAATTAGATCATCATTAGTTTCCAATAGATAATATATTCCATATATTCTAACCCAAGATTCACATACATAGATATCATATCACTTAATGTAATTATTCATTACATTTCACAATCACATGCATGAGGAACATAATAATTAATACAATTAGAGTATTTTTAAAAAATATTCAAATCGGGTGAATGATCTTCAATGTGATCCACAATGTTCCTCCCATTCGTAGATATTTATAGACAAACCCTACATAAATCTTTTGTTTATAACTCTATAAGGAGAGACATAAGAATGCATGGGTTCAGATTATTTGTAAGGGTAAACATAAAATATATAAATATATGAATGTATGAAATCATGGGATAATTATAAGGGTATGTAATAATGATAAAAACATATTATGGTCATAGCCTTCCTGTCATAGATCGTAAATATGATTCATGGAATAAATATTGGATGATCATAAGACATGAGTCATAAGGGAATCAAAGAACATGAGCCATAACAGTATATCATCGACACAAAACTTACTTTTTTTATTCTCAATAACTTAAAACATTGTGAACGTCTATAATTAGAAATAGGTTGACTCATTATGTTGTTGACCTGAAAAAAATCCATCTCCTAACAACATGGACATTAAAAATGTTTATGAAGAACATTATGGACATAAATGATATATCCATTAAAAAAAATGATATTTTAATAATATCTATTTGTAAAATTGTGAATATATAAATAGGTTCACACATATCATTACAGACAGGAACGAAAGGTACATTCCTAAAATCAAATTAAAAATTTATCACTGATAAAACCATTATAGCAGAAGACTCCCTTACTTAATTAGGTTCAATCCCTATTCCAATCCTATCTATCTCATTATATATAAATATTTACCCAATTCATTGGAGTTTTAACTGGGTTCACCCATTTTTGAAGCTTTAATGTACTAATCCAAACCTATCTGGGCCACCCCATCATATAAGCTATAACTATATTACCCATTAATATCAATTACACCTCATCATATAAAAAATAATAGGTTTAATAGGTCTTATCTGGGATAACCCATCATATAATCTATAATGGGCTTACCCAATTCTTTCTAGGATTTCCCATCATATAATCTATAATGGGCTTACTCGATGCTATATGGGACACCCCATTGTTTAATTAATTCCCATGAACTATAAAATAAAAAATGTACAATGATTTTATTAACCCTTGAAATTTAAATTCCTTTCACCTCTACCTCTTCGAATCATCATTAACCTTGGGAAAGGATACATGTTTCATAAAAACATATTTGAAAAAATAAAATATATCTAAATAAAGAACGATAATGATAATATTTTAAAAAAATATATAATTTTTTGAATAATATACAATAAGGGATGTTGACATTAATAATAATAAATACAATTAAAATATACATAAAACATTTGGGAGGAAAATATCATTTTTTAAAATAACCTTATAAAACATAGAACACGTTTAAATTATTTTTCTTTGAAAAGAAATATTGAAACATATGAAATAAGATTTGAAAATAATTAGAAAAAAATGAAAACATAAACAATTTTAAAAATAATTTTACTAATATTAATATTAAAATATTAATTAAAAAAATTCATGAAAACATATTAAAAGGTCTTGGTTTTGGATAAAAAAATATTTTTTTATAGAAACTGTAATTTTTAATTAAAAAAAATTAAACTATTGAGTATATAAATAATGAAAAGATAAAGGAATAAATAGATTTTCATCAAATTTAAAAAGGATAATAATAATCCAGATTTTCTTCAGAGTAAGATCATGAAATTTCTATATTTGAGACTTATTCAAAAATAAAAACCCCAATAAATTATGACACCTTAAGGTAAAATAATTATCACTTTGGTAACATTGAATACTAAGACCCATGAAATTATAAAATATAATGAAATTTAAAATATCATGAGTACATATAATTTCAGTATATTACAAGTCAAAAGGGCTAGTCTATACAACGCATTAAATAAGCATAACATAACGTATGTATAAAAGATTGAAAATTTAGAATAAAATCCATTACTAATTTTTTATCATTTAAAAACTAAACCCAGTGAAATAGGGATATTAAAATTTATATATAATCCAAACTATTTTTTATTATAATCATCATAATTTAAATTAATTTTAATTATATAATCCTCATAAAATAAAAAGGTTGTTAATATGGCATGTGTCTCATTATTGTAAAAATGTATACCCAAAAATACATTACCTTAAGTGTTGAAATCTGTTTTACTCATTAAAAAGATAGGAATATTAAATATATATTTATTATACATCTATTAAAAACTGTATTATCATATAATGTACCACATATAATTTTTATATGAAAATTAATTAATTTTTTGTTAAAAATTCCATGATAATGTTATGTTTTGTATAACTAACGCTTTGTTTTATCCCATGATTTTTACCAAAGGGGAGTGGAAAACAATATTTTATAAGTCCAGTGGCCGAACATCTTAAAATAATAGGGTTTCTTTTGTAAAGGTGAGTCACACTCTAAAGGAATATAATTTAAAAAGACAACATGTTTTATAAGTCTTTAAGGGTCCACTAAAGATTTGTAAAATAAATAAAAATAACCATAATCACATTATTTTAATGGTAAAACATATATTTTTTGAACAAAATGTTTATATTATTTTATTAAATCACTATAGGTTCATTACGATTTCATAAAACACATTATATATTTAAACAGTTTTTATTTTTACCCAAAAATTCTACTATGTAAGAAAATTATGGAAAAATCACCATTTGTTAATTTCGACATCTCAATTACAAAAATAATATTCATTTCATCTAAATAGTTTTATAATAATGTGAATTTTTTTACTTTTAAAATAAAAACCGACATTTATCGACAATTCATTGGTTTTGAAAAAAAAAACAGTTTTCAAACCTTAATAAAAATTACAATTGCATTCATTAAATTATATGATCATGTATATTTAATAAAAAGTTTTTTAACAATAATAATAATATTTTATTAAAATATTATTTAATTCAATAATCCATTAATTAATCTAACTAGATTTCTAAGTAAAACATTAACTAAACAATACTATTTGTTCTTTAAAAACAATTTTCAAACTAACAATATAAAAATGAATGCACATTCATTATACAAAGATAATGCACATAGTCTTAGGGACAGGGTCTTGTTACATAACCCCTTAAAACTCTCTTATATGACTAAAGGGTAAGGTGTGCGATGGTGACAAACTCTTAGGGTGGCTCGGATAACGTTGCTCGTGTGGTAATCTCAATTAACTTCCACTTCTCCCGTTGTTCGTTCTTCTCAATCATAACTTGTTCAAGATCTGCTAGGGCTTGGTAAAGAGAGAATCCCAATGATGACACCTCCTTTCCAAGCTCCGACAAATGGGCTTCGTAAGGAGAAAGTATACTGGATGAGGCCATCACTTCATTTGTATGAGTAAATATGATTTGTTACAGCCTTATATTTATACTAATCTTGTGATCACAGTTCAACATATAAATTAGAAATTATCAGAATTTTTAACAGTATTTTATAGATATATATTCATATAACCAATGAAGTTCACATTTTATATAACCATAAAAAGACATTTATTTAGATAAAGAAGAATTTTCATTAAGGATTGTTTGGGGCATTACATGAAATATAGTAACATAACATTTATGAATAATGGTCATCAGTTGAATGTAAATAAAATAAAAATTTAAAATGTAAATGATCTTAATATTTCTAGGTTTAAAAAAATCCATGTTCTGTAGTTTCCACCCACATTCCTCTTTACTTTTTTGTTGTATTTCAAATTTTATTTTTTCTAAATTTATTATTATTTCACTACTCACCCAATTTTTCTCAATAGTGTTATATTATTTCAAAACATATAGATATAAATTTATTGTAACCCTTCGAAAATCATTATGGTTATTTATCGATAATTAAATCTTTGTAAATATGAAAAATATTCAAATCATCGAGTCTCCAAGAAAGTCAACCTTTTTATAAACAAAAATATCTTCTAAAATGTAATCAACATAAAATAAACCTATGCACAAAAATAAACCTTTGATATTCCCTTAATATTGGAATCATTTTCTCGTTATTTTCATATTGACCTAATTTCCAGAACATATAAATTTTATCCTTCCATCAAATTTTTTTAATCCTACAAGTAGGTTCCAACAAAAAAATGTATTCTACAATTCATTGATCGAATGCTCTCATGAAAATAATTATTTCATTATGAATCATAAATCCAAAGTATATTATTATTCTCTATATATTAGATTATGACTATTCATAAATCCTAAATAATAAAAAATCCTTATATTTAAATATTTAATGAACATTGATTTTAACAGTCATTATAATCTAACTAAAAAACCAAGAAATTATTTTCACTATTTTACCAACCATTGGAAGTGATCATAAATATTCTATGAATCCTAGGATTTAAAATTACATATAACAAATTGAATCACATATGTCGTAAAAAATATTTCAATCATCACCAATATTTCTTACATATAATCGAAAATTTGTTTTGTGTAACTTAGGAAATCATACATATCATTTTTTAAATATTATTTATCATCAAAATAAGTAGCGAACATAAAGAAATTTTTCTTGTAATTTTTTATTTATACATTAGTAATTCCTTTAATATTACTTCTCAAAAATATCATTACCACTATAACAATATATATGACCTCCCACCATCATAGATATACTTATAAATATTTCAAAAATTCATTTCCATTCCCTAGTATGTCGTAAATAAATCTCATGTTATCTAAATTTATTAAAAAAATTACAACCTCATCCTTAATGTGTATAATAATAACATAATTGAATAATTTTTTAATAAAATACATTTAAATCACTTTTTATAGTAATAAATACAACAATTTAAATCTATAATTTATTCCCATAGTACTAGAAGAGAAATAGAAATGTGAAAACTACCTCCTCCTTCATACTAAAAAATATAAAAAGGAGTTTTGGAATGGCTAGTTTAATCATTCTAAAATAAAAGAGTCATAAATAAATTAATTATAAGTCTACATGAGAAAACTCGGTGTTGAAAACTAAAAAAATAAATTCAAAATGAACAAAATTATAGAAATAAATTCATCATGTTATATTAAATATGAAAATCATATATAATTTTAAAAAACTAAACCAGCCCAATAAACTCATTTCAATAAAAAATTTAAAATAAATCATATATATATATATATAAGTTTTCTCCCTAAAAATTTTTATATCATCAATATTATTCAATGAAAAATATGGTTAAATTAATTGGTAACTCACATGAATATATATTAGTATTCCGAAATCCACTTTCTCACCATTTAAATCTATCGATTCTAAAAATAATTTTGTTGAAGTTGTTTTCTGATAATATCACTTATGTGATTCTTAGATAACAAAAATTCCAGTTTCATTATGCTACTAGTTTCATTATCCCTCAAAAAATGTAACTTCATATAAATTTTTATTTTATATTCAATACTTTAAAATATGCTTTAACTAATTCATAGAACATTGGTTTTCCATAGCAATGACTAGTTGATACTAAAAAAATAAAAGCAGCATACTCAAGTTGAGGAATCAGAAAAATAATTTTAATAACAGATAATGTTAAAAAAAAATACTTCAATTTTTTTAACTCCAGGTGATTGATGATTTCTTATTGAAATTTAATTATACAAAAATCCCATAGAAAATGAATGGTCATCATAATGTAAAATTTCTATCATCATCTGGACCAACCAAATCTATATAGTTTAACACCACCATATCCAAGTCACCCTTCTTCTCAACAAAATATCCCAAATTAGAAGTATTTTTCTCATATCATATAATTATATTTAATTATAATATACATGATTCCATTGAATTAATTTTATACCTTACACAAATAGAAACCTAAATAATGATTCTTGGCCTTGATGGAGTCAGGTATAAAATACCACTAATAATATTCTTTTATTATTTTCATTGAAAACCTATTAGTTTTTTAATAATTAATTGGTTTTATTACCACTTAAACCATCATGTAAAATTATATTTATTATTTGATGACAATATTATTTGACTAATTGTTAGTATAATTTTCTTAAGAGATGAAAATACTATCATAAGCATGGGAAATTTGAAAAACAAAAAACACATCCATCTTACAAAGAAAATAAATATTAAATATCTGGTTCATTTAGGTGGAAAATTCTTCAAATTTATTTTCTTATTTATTATCACGGATAATTTCATCAGTATACATAATCACAATGAGTGATCTGTTTTTTATCTTACTCAGATATATGTTATTTTCTTCATATCCATTCCTAAATTTCATGACTCTTATGTAGATATACATTTTCAAAAACAAGGATCATAGTGAATATTTCCATCTATTTTGAGATTTCATTTATTTAAAAGGAATTATATTTTATTCATCAAGTATAAAATCAATTAGTAGTTACATATTAACTTCTTCATTTACCACAGTATTAAATAATATTAAATTTACATTAACATGAAATATATTTGAATTTGGATATGTTGATATGGATGAAAAAATTATTATTACTTAATCATCGGATAATTTTTAAAACATTTCATTAAAATTTATTGATGTAATTTTTTTTGGATACAACTTACAAACTAACTAATAATTATATTGTGCAACCCAATATTTTTCATTTATCTTATTTATAAATATAAATTGTGTGACAATAATGTTTTTATATTATAGATTGGATACATTATCTCTGATATTATTCCTTTTTATCTTGTTCAATTGTACATTGATAACTTCAATCCATTCATTGTGCTCATGTTCATCATCAACATTTTGGGCTTCAATCATTTAAATGAGACTATTTTGACTAGTTGTTAGGATTTTTCTTCTTTTTTTGTAATCCATTATTCATATTTCCGAAGATATTAAAATAATAAAGAATATTTTTTTGTCATTAATATTTATTTATGGTTATAAAATTTATATCAACATAACATAAATAAACTAAATTTTCATCATCACCTCGAATTACATTATTTTTTTCATGTTATGTACATTGTACAGTATTGAAAAAATCATTCTGTTATCCTTAATGATTAATTTATTGTGTTAATTTTTATCTTCAAATATAGTGACATCGTAACAATCAACTATTATATTATCTTTATTATTTTACAATCTATATAAGAACCTTATTTGTTAATAAGTATGAAAATACCTCATTGACTTCCTCATAAAATTTTCATTAATCTTATCTTTCTTCTTGATCATGCATGGACTCATGAACAGTCTAAAGTGTCTCATATTTAAATTCATATTGAACCACATTTCATAAAAACATTTATATTAATTTTTCCTCAATAAGAACTGATTTTGAATCTTTGCAAAATTACTGATAACATGCATCTAAAAATGTCTTATTTTGTTCTTCCCATTTGGAATGGGTCAATCCATATCAGCATTATATGTATTATTGGATTTCAAAATATGGATTTTGTTTTAGTGTAAGGTAATTTAAAATCATTTCTTATTCCATTTTTATCAATATAATTTTTGAATTACGTATTGGAATACACAAATTATTTTTTAAATTTAAGCATCTTCAATGAAAAAACATTTTTTATCTCTACAAGTCTCCCTACAATTTTTAACATTCTAAATGTTTGGAATTTGTGTGACATAAAAACGATGAATTTAATTTTATTAATATCCTCATGTAATAAGATAAACTAACTATATCCATATATTGTTTTCTCTTTCTTGGGTCCATGAAAATAATATTGAACCAACTCCAATGGTCTTTCAGTCCTAATGTTTAAAACCCATGATCTATATTTCACAGTAATAAATGATTTTTTATATAATTTTACACTTAATAAAACCGAAAAGAGTTATAATTATATTTTATTGTGGAATTACGTAAATTACATAACAACTTAAAATGCGGAATACATAATCATTATAAAAAACATTCTTAACATTATCATAATATTCGATCTAACATAAAATTTTCTCGGATAACTTAGGGCCATACATAAGAAAGGGGTGAAATGTAAATCCCAATAATGGGATAAACAAATAATAACATGGAGAGAATAATACAAGTTAAAAAATAGGAATATCAATTGTGTATAAGTGGATTAAAAATCATAAATATGAATAATGATACATGATATAACTTGATAATCATAAATACAACATGGGAAATGGGATGTCAATATAAAACATTGAATCATAAACACAAGTCAAAGCTAACTGTGAAGACATCATGATAGAAAATGTCTCCTAAATGAATCTGGTTTTCTCATTTCCCCCTAGAAATAGTATCATGAAAATATACATTACACAATGCATTAAATCACTATATAATTTTGGGCACACCTATCACATTCATTTCGTTCTCGTTCTTAATTTGTATAATATTTATCATAACAAATAGAATCATTTATTTTAAAATTTTATTCTGGGATCATGGAATGAGAAATGTGTACATGTATGTTCCAAATATATAAATATATGTAAATAATTGTGAACACCATTTATAGGAAATGTGTATGGGTATTCACTACACATATTTCTTGAATGGGAAATCACGGTAGAGTTTTGGTAGTATAATGATGTCACATAAAAAATCATAAAATGGGTTTCAAGAAAGAAAAATGGGTCTCTCATAATTTGGTAAAAAATAAAATGTAAAATGGATATTAAAAAACGCATCACATCATTTGGATTTAGAAATGGAAGGCATAAGATAACAAATAAACTTGAATGATGAGGAGAATGTGATGATCCATTACCTTGATAGTGTGGCACAAAATGCATGGGAGAGGCCTCTTGAGAGCACGAGGGAACCTTTGAAGGACACTCGAGATGAAATGGTTGATTAAGGACGTTATCTATTTATTTATTGAAGATTAATGGGTTATTTTTAGTGTTTAAACAGTTAAAGAGAGGAGAATTATATATTTTTTTTCTGAAATATAGGTTTCAGAATCTACATAATAATACAACCAAAACTAGAAACCTTCCCCTTGTTTTAACAAATATTTCCACAAAATGGGAGTGATTTTAAATATTACATAGGTCCATGGGAAAAAAATTAAATAATACCATTGAATATGGGAAGTGATTCACACACTTATAAAATTGGTTTTAAAATGATAAAATATAAAATGGTTTTGGGGGATTTAAAACAGATTTATAATTTTTTTAATAAACCCAAAATCACATTATATTAAATAGAAAACATTTTTTAGTATTTTATTCAATTTTTAATATTTATTACATAATTGTTTTTCATTATGATGACATAATACATACCATATACTTATAAGGTATTAAATTTTTACCAGAAAATTATATTACCTCATAAAATTTAAAAAAATAACTATAGGATAATTTAAATTATCAAATTAAAAAATAGAATTAAATTTTTAAAATTAATTTCTTAAATATGTGAATACTCAATTATAAATTAAGAGTTGAATTTTATTGAGAAATGTCGATTTTTTGGACAATAATAGATTTCAGAACATTATAAAAATTACAATTGACTACATAATAATTATATGATTTTTAATTTTTAATTATTGTCATCTTATAAAAAATATATCATAAAAATATTACTTATTTTTAAATTCCATTACTTCAAAAAAATAAATTTCTTAATTCGATATGAATTTTACACAAAAATACATATTGAATATTATTGAATCAAAATAAAAAATCATTTCTAATGTAATAATAATATGAATAAAACATAAATATTATTATATTTAAAAAAATATACATACAGATATTTATAGGGTCATGATACATATACATTTATTACATCTCCAAAAACCGTATGTGTAAGGATTGTGATGGAGAGGATTTCATGTAGTGGTTCAACGTACATGGTTTTAGTGCCAATCTCAATATTCTTGAAATTCTCCCGTCAAAACTCATAAATATGTTTTTTTATATCATATTGGGCTTGTTCAATGGATAATATATTTGATTTTATATCCCTAAATCCCTAATAAATTGGAATCTTATGGTATGATCTTATTGGTTGAGTCCATCACTTACTTTTTCTCTGACAAGTTGATTTGTTAAAACCCAATATTTATACTAATCTTGTGATGAATGTTAAATTTTTATATTATCAATGTTAATGATTATTAATGTTCTTTAAAATACATCAGGATATAATAAAACAAGATAATTTTTTATATGACCATCATACATAAAAAGATATTTAATTTAAATCATATGCAGGATATTATTTATAAATGATCTAGTTGTAAAAATATTACACCCTTCAGACATTTCTCCCTACAAATAGCCATTTCCAAGACAAAAAAATATAAAAGTAATTATATTACATCAATTACTATAGTTTCCGAAATACTTCCTCAAAAATGTGGTTTCTCCACTACTCTCTAACAAGATGCATTGTCTTATTTCATATAACATTTTCTCTATGATCTATGATCCTCACAATATTCTCCCCAAATGAGATTTCGTTATCCAATGATACCATTTCCAGATTGAGTAAATTTGAGGGGTGTGCTATTTACTTCATCAATAGGGATAAATTAAATAAGTAATGTGCTAAATAAATCATTGGTGGTTGTTTTATTCAAAGATACTACTCTCTAATGAAGTCAAGGATCTTAAAGGGATCGTTGTATCTGGAACTAATATTTAACTTCTTTACTAATCTCATGAAATTATTCTATAGTGAAATGATGAGGAATATTATCTCTACCAAATCAAACTCTCAGAATCATTGACGTTTGTCAACAAAGCTCTTATGTTGACTTTGAGTATATTTCATATGTCATTGAATGGTATTATCCTTCTCTAAAATATCATTGACAATTTAAAAACGTAGTAGTTTCTATTTCAAAAATTCACCACATTATACATGGATTCTATATATATTCCATTAATGGGATTCATAGGAAGCCATTTGTATGCATGAGTGGAAAATGTTGTTGTATGAGAAATCAACTTGAGGATGATGTTTTGACCATCCTCCATAGAAATAAATCAATGATGATCTAAAAATTTAATAATTTTTTAGACAGTCTGATCATATGGGCCCTCACATTGAGGGTGATAAGTTGTGATGAAGTTCAAATTATTATTTATAGAATATTAGAGAATATTCATTAACATCGAGTTAAATCATTCATATTGAGTAGATATAATCGATAGTGGTGTTCAGTGATGCCTCACCACATCTATAATGCACATATGTGCAAGTTTATCAGGTAATAAATCTTCTCGAATATGAATGATCTGATATATTTTTGTAAGATGATCCACCAAAACACATATATAATTATTTCATCTTGGTGTCTTTAAAATACAATTGATAATGTCCGTGGTGATGTATCATTATTTCTATGTAGATACTATTTATGGTTTCATCATTCCCATAGATTTTTCCATTCATACTTCACTTGGGGACATAAAAGATACCAGAAAAGCTCAACCAGGGGATAAACCCCTGACCATTTATTAAAGTAAAAGAAAAGTGCAGTAGACAAGCAGGAAAAGGCAAAAGAAAAGAGATTACATGTCACACAACCCATACCCATCTTCATAATCCGCCTCCACTGTGGCTGTTTCCCATTCCGAGATTTCTTAATGCCTCAGAACCATAGCATATTTTCTTCGCAGATTTATCCGCTCCAAGGATAAGAGCTCCTCATTGCGTTATGTGCATCATCCAACCTCTCCTTAATTAACTATGGATTTGAATATACACATAGTTATGACCATAATATCACACCACTTTTTTCATTAACATTGATCTCTGGGAATTATCATTTTATTATTATATCCACTATTTTCTGAATTCCCACATAATCAATTTCAACATCCTTTATCTTCTATAGAAAGTATGGTTGATAAATCATTTTTGAAAGGATTGACAATGTTCCTTCACTTATTATTCCCATGTCTATTGATTACAAATATAATTAGATCAGATCCCTCTCAACTGCCATCAACAATAGAATTTATTGATCATATACATATAGAGAATTTACCACATTATTAACTATCCATGGAAGGTAGTTAATTAAACAATAATAGTCCTTGATCATCTCTAACCATATTTGTTGTTGAATATTCATATAATTATATGGTGATATATACATGAAGAATTTATTGATATGTATAAATTTCAATATTCTCCCCAAAGATATAATGACTCTATATTTTTAGTGATAATATCACTGCACAAAAGTTCATATCATGTCTTGGTTAGTTATTTTTTTGAATATTCAACTTCCGTGAAGCATAGGATATGACTTTTTCATTCTACATTAACAAAAAAATCAATAACTTCTTTGTATTTTAATTGAATACTGTGAAATGTTCTCCAATTAAGGGTAGTGTGAGTACAGGTGTAGTGATAAGCCTCCATTCCAACACCTTGAAGTTATATTCACCCTAATCAATCCAAGAAAAATAGACTCCCTTTTGAGTCCTCTTGTTTATCAGATTTTCAAATCATGATATGTTTCTCACAAATTGTCGTTATTGCCCATCTAATCTAAGGAAACTATGGTTATCAGTCATATATGTTGGCCTCATCCACCCATTAATGGAATCTATTTTTGAAGGTTCCAAATATTTCTAATGGATTATGATGATATTACCCAATAATGATAATTCCTTGAAATAAAAATCACATTTTGTACCTTTAATACATCTTAAACATGTATAGGGTATTTTTTATAGTTCTAAAATACTACTGAGGATTCAGATTTATTTTAGAGAATATTAGAAATAATTAATAATGACTACAAATCATTTTTTAGGTTATATATTAATACTATATTAGTCATTTTCAGAAGTATTGATGGAGCATTAGTGACTCTGAATGGAATTACTACGTGATCATAGTGCTCATACCTTGGTATGAATATCGATCTTGGGGATGTCCTCCGTCTTCACTCTAAATTAGTAATATATTAAATGTAGATCCAATTTGGAGAAGTACTATGATACATATATATGATCAAAAAAATCATTAATACATGAAAGAGGATACATTCTCTTTATTGTGATCTTTTTTAACTCACGCTAATCAATTAAAAGGCCCATTGATCCATCCTTCTTCCTAATAAAGAGAACTGGTGAAGAATATGCAATTCCTCATGAAAAAAATCAGTGTATTCCTTCATTATGTGATGTTCTCAAGGGTGATATAATTATTAAAATCAATCAATTGAGAGAGATATTTTTTCTCATAGGGAACTAAAATCCATTCTTGAGATGTTTGTTCAAATGAAGGTTTTTCCTCCTCCTTACACTTGTACATAATCATGAGTATATTAACGATATGAGGAGTTATTTCCTTCCCACGTCAATTAATGTTGGATTGATATAGGTAAATCCAAACCATGAACATAATTTTATTAAATTCCACCCTAGCGGGTATTATGAAGTTCTTTTGGATTTTAAAAACACAAAATGTGATAGAGGAGACGTTATATATTTGGGATGTAATGTTTTCCCATTTTTCATTTCCACTAAAAAATCTACATCAATGCTTTCTAGTGGAGTTTTAAAAGATTTTACTAAACATTAATGATATTAAATAATGTTTAGAACGAAAATAAAAATCCATTCTTTCTATTTTTTGAATGAATAACTAGAGTACCTATCAACAATTCCTATTTGGTATCGAGCTCTATGGTTATGATAGAAAAATATCACCCTTACAATCATGGATTATTTTTCTTGTATCTGAAAGCCCCTTCCTTAGTGAATCAGTTTGAAATGATCCCTAGTTCCTTGTAGTTTAATTTAATGGACAGTGTGCATAAGGTTGAAAGGATACTTTTATTCCCACATTTCATTGGAAGGATTCCTAAGACAGAAATAACTACCTAGGTTACCTTACCTTCCACAACTAAATATTTTATTAATCCACCTAAGGAAATTTCTGTGGAGTTTTTTTATACAAAATTGACATTGTAGAAATTGAAATTTCATGGCACCGTTAGATTTTTCCACAATACCATCAAAATTATACTCTATATCCCCTTTTTTCACCATGACAACCTTGAGGTTCTCTGATCTATATTTCATCTTTGAGGGAATATCCAACATTCCTCTTAGTTATAAAAGTCTAGGATTGAGAGGGATTTTTGTGTACTATGTTTCATACCTTAAAATAAGTGGCCAACCATGCATCCTGGGATATAAAAAAATTTAGACACATGTCACGAATTTCATGTGATGTTTTCCTCATATTCAAAAAAATGTTAATAATATTTTCTCATTAGTTAAATAAATTCCATTTCCTTTTTTTATTTATAGAGTTCGAGAAATATATTAATTGAATTAAATTTTTAAGAAATCATTTCACTATATCACAACATTGATTTTTATAGGGTTCACATTCTTGATCAATTTCCCCCACTGATATATTTTTCCACCATACAATAAACATATTGTAAGACCACCTATTTCATAGTACATTGAATGATATAGAGGATCTCCCAAATATATTAAAACCATTTTTTGTGATTAGGGGATAAGATGATTCATTGATGGTCACATTCCTTTACTGCATAATTATATTAAATTTAGATTTATAATTCTTATGGATATTTGATAACTCCACATGATCTAGGTTTCTATTTAGAACATATGACACCTGATATTTTACGTTTAGAATAATTTTTATTCCATCTCCCATCGGGTTGGCAATCTCAGAGGGAATGGCATCACATTTCTCATCACATTTATTGTTTAACCAATTAATCATATTTATTTTCATTTCATAAAATAAAATAAAAATTGGGGATAATTATTTTAAAATTATTAATCATATAAATAAGAATCCAATGACATTAAGGCGATAATAATAAATTAAACATTATGAATGTGGCCACAACAAAAAACACAACAAAAAACATAGGTTAAGGATAAATTCCTAGAGGTCACAAAAAAAGTCTTATGAAGAAATTAATATTTTTTTTCCAAAATGATGTCTCATGGACTAAACATTACCTAATGCATTGGAGTTCCATATAATTCTTAGAAAAACCATCTGACTCATTTAATTTTCATTATTAAGTTTGCCACATAGATCATAAAACATGGAATCATTTATCATATGATTTTAATCCATGATATAGTAGTGTGGAATACATAAAGTTATGTGCCAAATAAATATGATTAAGTGTATAAAGTTGATCACCATTGATAGGAAATGGGTATGAGTAATCACAACACAATTTTTTTTAATGGGAAATCACAGTGGAATTTCAACAACATAGTGATGTCATTTAAAAATTCATAAGATGGGTTTATGAGAGCGTATAGATTCTGTAATAATTTTATTAGAAAATTTATTGTAATAATTACTTGTAAAAATACATTCAATCATTTTTAATAATATATGGAAGTTATACACAATAAATAAACATGAATAATGTAGAGAAGGTGAGGATACCTTACCGTGATGGTGTTACACAAAATGCTCAATAAATTATTCTTGATTACCTGATGGAACTTTATAATGAATCTATAGAGTGGAGGGAAGAGTAATGACATGACCTATGGTTTTTTAGTGAAGAGAAGTGGGAGTTTTTGCGGTTTTATAAATGAAATGATAGGATAATTCATTATTATTTCTCAAACATAGGTTTTCGACTCTATATAATAAAATAACAAAAACAAAAATCCAATCCATGTTTTTTCACATGGTTTCTATTAGAGGGCATTGGATTTTATTATTTTGTAATTCCAAGTGTTTAACATATAATTTAATACTCGTTCTTATGTGGATGTGAGTCGGACTCTTAAAGAGAAAATAGTAAAACCTAACAATATATTAGTTGATTTGGATGATTCATAAAGGATTTATAATATTAATAATATAAACATAAAATCATATTATTTTAATGATAAAATTTAAATTTTGTCTTACATACCATTTATATTATATATTACATAAATTTGGGTCACTATGATGCCAAAATACACACTGTATATTTATACATTATGTAATATGGACCTGAAAATACCAATGTCTATGAAAATTATGACCAAATAACTATTGGATAATTTATATGTTCTATTTATATAAAATATATTCATTTTGAAAAAAAATTATTCCCCAATCATTTTTATTTTCAATTTTAAAATAAGAATGGACATTTATTATGAAATGCATTGTTTTTTACAATAATAGTATTCAAAAACCATTAAAATTACATTTGAATCAAAAAAATATTATATGATCATTTATATTTAACAACAAAATATTTCAAAATAAAATTTTATTAAAATATTTTTTATTTCAAAAATATATTATTTTTTTAAATAAATGTCTAAAATAAATTTTAATATTACCCAAAAATACAATTTTTCTTATATTTCAAAAAAATATCATTTATAATGTAACAATAATATAAGGTAAATAATACTATTCTTCTTTTGAATAAAATGTATATACACATATTGTTTGGGTATAGATATGTATCCCATTAATACACTAGAAAAATCCCTAATAGTGAGGCACGTAATAGTGATTCTTTTATGGGGAGGTTCAACATACATGGTTTGAGACAAGTTATTGATTAAGTTTTACATCCCCCATTAAATGTTTCACTCATTCTTATATTATTTTATCTCATCTTGGTATTGGACAAGTTAAAATTCTATTGATTCTATCACACTCAGAAGCACTGATAAATGGGATTTATACGATATGATTCTACTAGTTGAGGCCATCACATTCTATTTCAGTGTCAATTAGATTTTTGAAAACAATATACTTATACTAATCACGTGATCACTATTCCAAGAATATAATATCAATGGTAGTTATTCTTAATGATCTTTAAAATCTATTAGTATTCATTAAAACTAACTAAGTACATGTATTTTTGTTACCATAATACATAATCATGATTTTAATTTGAATCACAAAGAGAATTTTATTTATAAATGCTCAAATGTCAACACTCTACTTACATGAATTCACTGTGCATTAAATATTACATTCATTTAAAGTACTGAGAGTGAATTCTTTTTAAAATAGAATTTTAATCTCCTAATCTTCTTTGATCGATTTTTTTATGTTATTTTTTCCTTGATTGAAAAGTCTACCCAAAATTGCTATCAACTGTTGACCTCTTATGGAGACCTATTTTGGATTATATATACTAAAATAAGTTTCATTATGTTATTTAACATATTGTTTTAATATATATTTATTTTATTCTATTCTAAATATAAATTCTTTAAATAACCACATTTTCATCATTGTAATGTTATGATACACTTAACATGTCATGCCTTATCCCGTCAATAAATAAAACAATGTCATGATTCATCAAATTTTTTCCAATTTTAACAAACCCAATACCTATGGTCATTAGTTTGATATAATTTACATTGGTAAAATAGATTCTCTCATATCATTAAATATTTTTTGGATATTTTTAATCAAATGACATGTGGGAAGAGAAACTGAAATCCATGATCAATGGATTCCAGGATAAAAATTCCATTAATGAAACTTGATTGAAATTTTCATCTTGGTAAAATTAATTATTTATATAAATACACTCATACCATAGGTTTGGATTTAATTCATGTGATATAATAGTAACACATTTGTTTTTGGTGTTCACAATTTGTTAAAACCTTGAAAATACATCTCGTACATCTAAATATATATTCTAAATTCATTTTACTTTAAGAATAATATTCTTGATGATTTATTAAAAGTTTATTTTACCTCCCTCTTGGTTTATACTATTTCATTTTTCAATTTAGTGAAGTGTTGTAAAATAGAATATAATCTTTATATCTAAGAATACTATACTACTAATACAATCTCATAAATAATCTTCCTTAGTAATAACTCTTCTATTTTGTTAGTAACCTTCAAATTTATTTTTTTGACTCCCAATAAGCTAATTTTTTCAAATACATTTGTTAATATATTATTTGTACATTTACGGTTCATTATAAATATTTTTTTAAAAAAAATTATCCATCTAGATATGAAAAGGATTTATATTTTATTATAAATTATTTGATAATCCAAGTTAATGTTTTCATTATATTATTCTATGAACATTATTTTCAGTTGAGTCTTATCAAAACAAATATTCCATAATTTTTTAAAAATAGTTTTTAATTAAATAGTTTTTATTTTTTATCAATTTCAACACTCAATCAGCTAAATTAGTGTTTCTCTTATCTTCTTATATTATTTTATCTTCAAACATCTATCATGATAAAACAATTTTAATTATTCTTAACCTTTTCTTTTTTTCTTCTAAACTTAAAATTTTTCAAAGATTAATCTATTAACAAATCAATTAATAAATATAATTTTGAAATTTATATCATTACTGATCATCATACCCAAAATTATAAATTTTTATCTTCTAATGATATTTTAAAAAAAAATCATTTTCAATATAAATTTTTTTTCCTTTCTTCGTGATTTCTCGTTAGGTGTGACATTTGATCTATTTTTTAACCAATATCCTTTAATAACATCTTGATCTAAATTAAAATAGTGTAATTATTTAGTGTTTTTAAATGTTTG
The DNA here is from genome assembly GCA_963277665.1 of Viscum album. NCBI lineage: Eukaryota > Viridiplantae > Streptophyta > Magnoliopsida > Santalales > Viscaceae > Viscum > Viscum album. The sequence goes on from OY728151.1 coordinate 113,756,226, forward strand.
ACATAAAACTCACCATTGCTTACCATTTCATCATAAAAGGATGAAATGTCACCCTATAATTAATCCATAAGGGATTTTTATGAAACCACTTCTGGTGTTTCTTCCTCACCTATAATTTCATCGCTATGTTAAATACCTTGTTTAATAGATATAATGTTACATATAATACAATTGGATAAAATATAAAAATTTCATTTTAATTGTAATTAATTTCACTTAAATAAATATGATGTATTATTGGATATAAATGTGTAATGTTCATTCTAAACCCCAATTATTATTCTTTAAATGATACATGAAATATAAGTGACCAATTTTTACACAATTAGAACATTTAAATGGTAGTTATCCATAATACTTACATTTAACCCTTTGTATGGTTCTTGAAATCCTAAAGACGTAATCATTAAAGACTATCATATTTACTTCTTAATAAGAATAGATGTTCTCAAATATAAAATTAATAACCATGAAATATTTAAATATAATATAATTCTATCGATTAAAATTGACTTTGATAGAATGTCATTATATAATTTCATAATTAATTATAGTGTTTAAAATAGATCAATTATAAAGTCTTAAATATCTATATCTTCAAAAGATTATATTTTAAAATAAAATATTCTTGTATGAATTCTTATAATTATTTTCAAGGATTCAAGATTTTCACTATATCCAATGATAGTACATATTATAAAAGTATTCCCGGTGAAGAAATAATCAACAAATGAATCTTCTACAATTATAATATATATAAACTAACTTCTTAAAATATGTATTTTTTCATCCAACAACTTTTTACATCCTTTATAAATGTTGGTAAGACAAGTCCAAAGTTTATTTACTCCCTTATCATTAATTTTGATATAAGTTCTATCAAATAAGGTCCATGAATGAGTCTCATATAGTTTAATATAACATTTAATAATAGAATTATAGAGATAATGTCTATGGTAGAAAAACAGTGTATCATTCATTGCATCCTAATATAAAAATCATTCTAATCAAATATTGAAACTTTGTTATTATTGAAAATGTTTTTATTATCCATAACTAACTAAAAAATAATTTATTTTCTGATAAATGACATGTGGTCATAAGAAACACCCCCTCAAAGGGGAAGAAATAGTGAAGGGATAATGCATCACCTCAAGCTATGAGTACACAATTGTTAGGTAAAGAACCCAGAACAATGTAAAAAGATAGATGCTCACCTGGTATCCATTTGATGGATAGAGGATCTCTTATAAAGGCCCCTTCTCATGAAGTGTGATGAATATAAACACCTTGACTGGGAAACAATCTTAAACTTTTGATTAGATGAATTAGCCCCCATGTATTAGGTTCCTTATTATGTAGAAGCCTAATCAGAATAGATGAGTCCGACTAAATCTTTGTAATATGAATATTAAGATCCCTATAGAGAGTGATACCAGTTTTCATTGATGTAGCCTCACATCCTAAAGATGTGTCTAGAATATAAAAGGAACTACAACTAATGATAACAGATCCCCTCATGTCCCTAATAATACCACCGCCTCTCATCAGTCAATCACTATAATTTCCATCAATGATCAATTTAACCCACATTGTGGGGAGTTTACAATAAACACATAATAATTGATAACCTCTTATGTTACCACATCTCAAGAATTTTTATTTTTTATCCTTATAAAGATTAAAGAATCCATTGTTCCTTTGATCACCACCCCATACTAGGATACCATGACCTTCACACACACACAAAAAAGAAAATTGATAGCATGAAACATTATCTTTCATTTTTCATCACTTCCCATAGATCACATAAAATCATAGAAAAAACCATTTCTCATGCCTTGATATTCATCATTATTATCCCAATTCCATGGAATGACGAAACAAGATTTTCTTAAACCAAACACGAACCAATGGTGATGATAAATTATAACCTACTATGAAACCGAATTACTCTCACTCAATAACAATAGAATAATATGTTCCATGACTTTTCACATTTAGATGTTGCACAACATTGGAAATGCGAATCTACGTCCACTCCCATGTTATAGTTATTCTCATCAGTGGGAAGTTAATGATTCCTCAATAACTAGACAAAAAGTTTCATTTTCCTTGGAATCTCTATACACCTTTGTCTCCACACCTATTATCCAACATTTCCTCAAATATTTATGAGATAACTATAATCATGGCAACAAAAATTTTGATATCTTAAACATAAAAAATTCATTTGTCTAATACATCAATCTTTTTTATATAATCAAAATCATTTTTCTAGTTACTATTCAGAATAGTATTCTGAAAAGATGTATAAAAGTTAGCCTAATTGAATGAAAAACTCATATATGGGTACCATGGATAGTAAAACATTTCCCCTCTCCATTTTTTACTATATTAATTTATTTCTCTATGTCTAATTACATAATGAGTGCAGCCCTTTAAAATCACCAAGTGTTCATTCTTGCTCTCGTAAAGCCCAGCTAATTGGCTATTTCATTCTTTCAAATTCATGCAGTCTTCCCCATACCTGTTTTCATAAATGTTTCCCACAAAAAATTCCCTTCAACCAAATTTCTCAGAAATCTTCCATGCATGCCCTAAATGGTGTAAACTAATCTATAGAGTCCAATACCGCCCTCCACAATTTGTATTGAATTTCCCAACTATGAAGCCAAATGTGAGTGACCTACCTGATTAAAATCCCAAAGAAATTAATTCATTTTATTATCCAATTGTGTGATATTACCTTTTTGATACTTTAGGTTGGAGACAATGTGAAAAAGAATAGACATAATAAATATTTATAAGTGTGATCCAGTCTCCCAATGATAGAAATTTACAGTTACAATTTCATTTCATCCCCATGATCCAATTTAAGATTCCATCAAAAACAAATTTATTATCTGTGAAATTTGATAAACGAGCACTAGGTTATATCATTGGAAGTAGATTTTGTTATATACCATATTTAACTTGAATTTCCTTACATTGTATCCGTTTGAATTTATTGGAAATAGACACATTTATTTTCTGGAAATTAACCTTTTGGATTCTCAATTCCCCATTGGTTGACAAGATATTGATGAGACCATTAATTTATATTCACTAAAATTAATAAATAATAAAACATAATTTGTAAACATGAGATGTGAAAATGGTTTTTTCTAGATGGGTTCATGATTGGAATTATCCTCTCGTGCTCCTTCCCTTTGGGAATGTTCCTTGAGAGGATATACTAAGGAAAACTAATAAGGATTGGAGACATGGGGTGTCCTTTTCTAGCACCATGAATATATTTGATGAAACAAAAACCCCCTCCCCATTAGTTAAATGGTAATACATTGTGATTAATATTACCTAAAGATGAAATATCAAAACCATTCTTGATATCTATATTTCCTCATGCCCATAAAAATTATTCCCTATTGTAATCTATCATAAGACTTATCCTTATCCACAATGACTATCAAATTTTAATAGATTGCCTTTTTTTGTAAGTATTCAACCATTTATTTTGGAATGCTAATTTCCCCATGATATTTCTTCCATGAAAAAAACCACACTACTCCACATAGATTATTCTCGAGATCACCTTTCTAAGTCTTATATTAATCAAACTAGCTAGGAACATAGAAGAAATGATTCAAAAACATAAATTTCTTTACTGGTTGATGCTAGTGGGATATTTTACCTTAGTATGAATAATAACATTAGAAGAACATGTTTCTCGATAATGTTTCCCACATCTGAATTTTATTTGCGTCCTCTATAACTTCCTACTAAAATCTAACCTATTCCACAATAAAGAAGCCTCTAGTAAATACATCATGTCCTATTACACTCTTCTTTTACATGATTTCCACATTTATTTTGATCTATTATTACCCTTGGTTTTCCTCCAAAAAGACTTTAACTCTATTATTCATGAGTCTTGGAATGTATACCATAATCTCCACCTTTTCACTTCCCCTCACAATCCGTCCTCTATTGAAGCTATTCAACCATCCCAGAAGACCCATAAAGTATTCGAAAGGTAATTTACTTGCAACATCTATGTTATATTTATATGAACCATACTCTAGTTTGATGTTAATTTTCTTAGACGCATGGATGTATTTCATGCAAGCCTAAAATTAGGCACTGTTCATATACCATTCCATCATACATACCTCTCTTAATTTATATTTATATATTAACCCATTTTTTTTTAAAAAAATCCATTTTTTATTGTCAAAAAGTGGTCAAATGTATCATCATCCTAGGTAACATATGGGGACATCTAATCCTCAAATTTATACCTTTAAATTTTCTGTATTTATATCATCCATTGGTTTATTGAAATTCCAAACCTTTAAATCCCTTCTCAGTCACTAAAGACATTTCATGGGTCTAACCCAAGAACATTCAACAAGAGGTTGGTCCTATGATTATTTCACCAATAGTATGAAGTCATTTTCATATATCCAATTGATGGAGTTATAGAAGAAGAAGATCACCCTCTCCCTCCAAATAAAGAAAACATATAAATAAGTTTATTTAGACACATATGTTGTAGGATGGTTAACCAAGTAAAAATAAAATGAATCTAACCCCAGTAGATTGATATTGAATATATCATGTCTAGTTCAGATTATACCATCTCACATGCAGTTGTTTAACTGAGTATAATTATTCCATAAATAATCCAAAATTCGTGTGGTGCATGAAGTCTATAAATTATATGATGTCCATCATATAAATAGTACTGTTTATGAACCAACATATCTTATCTAAAAGTTTGAGAATAGTGTTAAAATCTTCTATGATAAAACATGCCATATTACCTAGATGAAACACTTCCAATTACCTCAAAATAATTATCCTCTCAGAAATATTGCAACTCGTATTCACATAATATAAAAAGAACTCAATACCTCATTTACCACTTCTGGTTGTCATATATTTCGATGATGCCTCCACAAGGTCAACTAAAATAACATGTTTCCATAAAATGGAAATGTTCGTATTATGTGAACTATCACCCATTCACTTAGAAAATCATATTGTTCTTGTATAGGTTGAAATACATCACACTACATGTCTGGGTTCTAGAATAGCAATCTTAGACACATTAGGATGCAACACATTATTGGTAATAAAGGGACATTTCATGATTTTCCCAAACTCTCACAGATTCATGATAGTACAAGAAATCATATTATGTTGGAAGTGATCACTATATGAAAAATATAACTAAAATTTGAATCTTAACAGAATACAAAATCATTTCTTTCCATTTCTCTCATGATAATGTGACCAATATTTGAAGGATATGAATCATTCAATATTTTCATGGCCTCGAGATAGAAGGAAAAACCTTTATTTTTCAAGAACATATAGATCCTCTATATCCACATGAATATAGGTGAGTAATAGTAGTGTGGAAAAAAACTCCAAAGGACCCCCTATAAAAGAACTAAAGCAGACAATAAATTCTCTGAAGAGTTCTAGTAAAATGAGATCTCCGACCAATCCCCTTATGGAACAAACATGTCAGGTAGACGGATTAGTGTTTTAGGATTATACAGATTACTGGAATGGAAAGATGAATCCGATGAATCAAACTGAAGGGGGTAGGGAAACATAGGTAATACCAATCATGTATGTCGAAAAGGCCACAAAAACTGATCCATCAGGGATAGGTAAGAGATTAGAAGAATCACATTTCTATGATAGAAGGTTTGTAAGAAATGTTTTAGTGGTCTAAAGACCACAATCTAAATTTGAAAATTCATCTGATGGGATAATCACATCACCTCCCACTGGTGACGGTGCTATGCCAACTAGATCTTATTCTGGTAACTCTATCTTTTCAAGCATATAAACATTAAACAAGAAGTTTATGATAACTTATAACAGGTTATTTTAGGATAAGGGAACTTTCATACCATCATACAAACTAGAAGGCGATAGATTAGTTAACTAGTATCTCATAAAATATCTATTAACAAGAATCACAAATAAGATAAATTAATGCATCCCTATTATTTGTCAATTTTTATCCCACACACACAGAACTTCTCTTTAATTATCATCACAAGGGTATAATAAATGATATATCCTTGAACTAGCTTTAAATTATATAACCCCCCACTCAAAATAATGATACAATTTATATATGAAAATAATAACATATATTTTTTGATGAAGGATCTCCAATAATAATATTCTACAAAGAGTATGAACAAGACCAATCTTTTCCCCTCTCACCATTTTAGTAATCTATATGGGTTGTTCTCTACAAAATTTTCTTCTACAGTTTCTTGAGTCATTTACATTTTTATTTTTCCAATAATACAGTATTTCAATTCTCACCCAATTTTTATCAACTATATATGATTTGTTAAAACAGAACCAATTTTATTTGAATCCTTATAAAATCACATTGATTATATCTCAAATATTAAATTCTTGGAAATATGGTATAGATTCATTCCCTTGGGTGACTTTATTTAACACCCAATAACATATAAAACATTTCTACAAAATAATTATAAATGTGACTTTCATAATTATTTATCAAAATATTTTATTTCCCATTGATCTGAGATGGTTTTACTCAGTAATTAGTATTCATTTATTTATCAACACATCATGGCTTATTGTTTATTTTTAATATTTACTAACACTAAAATTATTATCCGATAAAACCAAAATTTTATAAATCCATATATAAATGAACTAAAAAATTATATGGTGTAAAGCCTAAATTATTTGTGTGATATTCTTTTACATATATCAACTACAAACATTTATTGATCAATGGTTTATCAAAATAATTATGATATTTGAATCATTGAATGAATTTTCATTGTATTATATAGTTTAATATAAATTTTCACCCAAGAACCCATCTATATAATATCACATAGCATTATAAATTATATTATGTATCCTATACGAACATAGTATTATTCCTTATATATTATTACGCAAATATTACAGCTTTTTTTATAAATATTACCTATCTTCATAACCATATTACACATCACCTGAAAAGTTTAAGGTATCATAAAATATATGGTACATATCACTAATAATGAATTATTTATCACATGATATAAATTATATAAAAAAGAATTGTTGTTAAATATCATAGTATATGATTATAGTATTTTTCAAATTTATTTCCAATAATATCTTAATGTTTCCATTCATGTTTTATGCGACCTCCAAAGTAATATGTGTGATAAATAGCTAGCTTATATATCTTTATAACTCTTCCAAACAATTTTCCAGTCATATCAACCATCTCAAATAAATCAACAAGTCATGATAAAGTGTTGAAAAAGCAAAACATTTACCTCCATTGTTTTAAAAAATTGATTGTTTGGTTACTTTTATATATGTGTATTATGATTGGTTTTAGATATTTTCATTGAACCCATTATATTGAATGTAGTAAACATGATTATAAAATTACATATTTTAGACATATAATATTGAATTTTAGGATTATAGTTTTTTTAATGTATTTTGTGTCCTCAATTACAAAAAGGAATAAATTAATGGATTTAAAAGTGATATTTATGTTTGGATTGATTTATTAGTTATATATGGTGAGACAATAATTTCATTACTATAAATATTTTCTAAGCTTCTGTAGTTGGTGGATGAAGTCTTATGTATTGGTATCACAATAATAGTTAAAAATGACAATGATGATATTCCTTAACATGTTAGACCTAGGGAATGTAATGTCTATAGTTGATAATGATAAATTTTGTATTTACATCAATATGTGATGAATCTATTTATAAGAGCATACAACATGATATTTAATTTTTTATAACATATATGTGTTTTAATTCAATGGTTAGGTATAGTGGAATAATTCTTCCAAAACAGTGAATCATATTCATCCATCTCATAAAGAGGTTATTGAATTAGTTCCAACATCAATTGACAGCCTATGAATTCCAATAATTACAATTTTGATTCATAAAATTCTATAAATATTTTTAGAATTGTTGATGTGGAATGTGACATTATAATACTATGAGGTAACTCATGAAATATTTCTCTTGAGATAATGAGGTAAGGAGGCACTGAATAAATAATTAATGTTACTAATTTTTATTATTTAATAAGGCATTATCATATGTAATGACATTTTTATACAAATTAATATTATATAAATGTAGGTAAGACAAATATTACAACATTTATTATATCAAGTTAAATTCAATAATATTGCTAAAAGGATTTTAATTTCATTACCAAATAGAGGATGTGGGTTTTATGTGATTTTTTTTTGAATTAACAAATATGATATTATACCATCTTTTCTAGATTTTTTTATTTTCTTATTCAAAAATGATTTAAATTTTAAAAATCAATATTTCTAATGAATATTTACTCAAATCCTTGAATCTTTCAATCAAATTATAGAGTGGTGTAGTGAAATCATGCTGGTCAACATCCATCTTGTTATGTGACAGGAATATAATTCCTTGGATATATGAATTTTTAAAATAAAATATTTTTATGGTATAATAAAAAATGAGTTGTAGGTTTGGGTATAGCTTCTGAGTTTGTTAAATTCATCTTCTATCTCATTAGGATGATATTAATGTTCGAGGTGGTGGTATAGAAAAATTAATGAATCAGAATATTATTTCTAACAAAGTTTTCAATTGGTTATTAAATTATAAAATTATGTTTCAAATCATTTAATGGTATATAATTAGGGGGGATAAATGCATTGACTAGTGCAGTGACATTTTTTAAGGTGTATTATTTTAGGAAGATCATGTGTTGGACCTCGTGGGGGATATTAATCAAGAAATTATAAAGATTTAAATATATGATTAGGATTTTTGAGGATGAAGAGTTTAAATAGTGTATCAATTATAAAAGTACATAAATATTAATTTTAGAGTTGTTTAATTTTTAAGGGATATTTTTTATTTTTCTCTTAAGGGTAGAAATAAGTGTTTATTCCAGTAAAAAAGTGAATAAGTTTTATAGGTGGTTTTGGTGATATCAGAATAGATATTTGACCCTTGGGTGGAACATTGGGATAAACATAGAATGTTTTGATGATCAATGTTTTGATTTTTTAAATTTACTAAATTAATGTATCATCATGCCTGATTGTACATGTTTTTTGATAGTTCTATCATGTTTCTATGTTCGATGGCCTTGAAATAAAACACCACAACATTTATTTTGAAATTTATTGTTAACATAAATCTCCATGTTTGGTATGAGTTGGGTATTTATAAATCTCTATTAATTATAATATTTAATTAATTAATATATAGTTTCATTTGTATATTAAAAATAAACACCAATAATAAATCTGGTTTAGGTCCTTTCATTTACCTGATTCCCAAATACAAGTGTTTTCTAATAGAATACACATTTTTTAAATGACAATGACATAAAGGGGAGATGTATAATATATAAGGTATTTAAATACACTAAAAAATTATAGTGATACATAATCAATTATTTGTGAAGAATATTCATTAAGAGTTAAAATTAAATCACTCCCTTCATTGACATTGCAGGTTATCGATGGGGAATATGTATTCTTTAAAGTTGATGCTTAATTATTCAACACAATACCAGCCTAATTTTCATTATTTCTCCATCCTATTAAACATTATATGTTGAGATACTCAATCAAACAACCCATGAAATTCCACTTGATCGAGGATACAAAAATATTTATTAGGACTAACCAACTCTAATAAAAATATTGGATCTAATCATAGATTTTATACACCATTTAAACTAGATTCCATAATAATAAGTTATGTTATATTCAATATAGCATTAATGGAAATATTTTTTCCATGATCTATATCCAGAAGTTATGTATTTCATGACCCACTTGAGAATATCGTTTATTGATAAAGTTGGACAATATTAATTCCAAATATTACCCAATAAGAGCCCCACTCTGGTCCTCCCATGATACCCTAGATGGTACATATGATGGACTATTGATGGTATATAAACCTATAAGAAAATAATTTAGAGAATTGTGGTCAATACCCTTCGAGGATAAATTATAATTTTCCGCATGTACCACAACACATTTTTCGAAATATATGACAGCTTTTTTAATATCCAAATGAATACCATACATCAATGTTCATTCAGAAACATAAATTTTTTTCAAAAATAATTGATTTGAATAGTTAAAATAAGTATCTATTTTAATATTACCATGAACTTCTTAATGATAAATCATGATATCCAAATTTCCATATTCATTATATATAATTTAATTGTATAATTCCCCAAAAATTACGTAGTTTTGGATCTTTAGTCACATTATATAGTTTAATAAAAATAATTTTTTTTTTAAAATGTTTTAATAATTTTTTTAATTGATTAACTTATTTACTAATTATTTTGAATAATCATACACTACATATGGATTTATGAATCAAATTATTATGTTTTTAGCTAAATATAATGTGTTTTTAACAACATATAGAAGATTGAATTAGGTTTAATTAGAAAATAAAATATTAAACAAAAAATAATCCATTTAATATGAATAAATAAATAAAAATTCATAGGATTCATGTGATAAATGGTAAACCTATGTGAGATAAATATTTTGAATCCATATATGATTAACTAGGACATGCTTCAGCTGTATAAGATATGTCATCTACTAAGAAGTAGTAATCAGTTTGGAACACCTACTACATAAGAATAACTATTTTGGAAAAACAAATAAGTATAAATAAAACCAAAATATCATAGAACACATTGTATGAAATTAGAGGTAGAAATTTTTGGGAAATAAAATAAATAATAATAATAGTTACATTGGGTTGCCTATATCTCGAGAGAAAAAAATTATATCTGTTAGGACCACAGGTTTATTTAGTAAACGATACCCTAGGAGGGAAGGTGATTTAAAGTGTGATAATTATTACTATTTTACAATTTAATCCTCAAACTTTTATCACCCAAAATATTATTAACATCATTTTCAGTAGGGGAACACTTTTTTTCCTCTTTCAAGGATGATCAGATTAGTTTTTCCTTATTCATTTCATTTAATTAGATTGATAAATGGGTTATTGAACCAAAATCTTAAAATTATTTCAGGAACAATTTATGTATTGAATTCACAAAGGACACATGAATTTTTATTTATCTCCCACACTAAGAAAATCTAATTTCCATACAATAAGACTGTGATGATTTACCAAATCCCACTAAATGATTTATTTTGTGGTGGGATTACATAAAATAATTCCAATATGGGGTCACTCCTGATATAATAATTAGGGACAATATAGTACCTCCCAAGGCCATTATATCACTCCACTTTTTTGTCCCTACTTTGGAAAAGAAGACATATTATATTTAAATAAAAATATGAAAAATATCAACATCATTATCATTAATGGACAATTTTTAGATAGTTTCACGTTATTATCCTATTATTACCCCCATACACAAGATAGTTCTAAATAAAAAACATTATTGAACTGTGGCCTTCTATGAGACACCCATGAATATCTCCTTATTCAATTTTTTGAGTGAACTAAAATTTGATCAAACGCTTCATTAAAAATTTTACCTTTTCTCTCGAAGTAATTATTCTATTATTGAATATTTTATTTAGACTATTTAATTATGTATCCCTTTTTTAATGTGGTGATGACCTCCTGATCTATCGAGAATGATATCTCTGTAACATTCTTTTCATAGATTCTTATTTATTTGAAAAATATAAAATCTCTATGTTTCTATATTTAATGCTTTTATTTATTTTAGTGTAAATGAAAACTCATACCAAAATATCATTATATTATAATTTAATTTCATCTAGAAAAAATTTTCTTTTCCTCCTTAAAGATAGTATATATAAATTATGAAAACCTATTAAATAGACTATTGTAATGTGTATCACAGAGTATCAAGATGTATCCACATTTATCTATTATAATGCTATATTAAATATAAAATTAATTTTTGTGTATCAATGTTTTATGTATCATTATTTTGGAATATAGCCTCTAACATCTATATTTCACGGATCATAATTTATAAATCTCATCATGATGAAAACATTAGAGATTAGTTTAGAATAAAACCTTGTTGAATGGTTCCCATCAACTTAAAATATGATATAATTATAGTGAAACATTAATCCCATGTGATATGACTTTCATGGTGAAACCATTATTCTGATTTATAAGTCCAAACACGATCTTCTTCTCCAACAATCATTACTATCGAATGAATTCATGAGTTTCTCTGTAACACTACATTATTTTAAAATCCCAACATCATTCTTCAGAAATTTTACCCTCTATTAAATAATAAATCAATATTTATGGAATGAGAACCCAATTTAGACCATTATTCTTTTCCCTATAATTTTATTATAGAATGATATGCCAAATTTTATTGTTAAAACAAAAAAGAAATTCACTTATTTAACATATTAAATATGGGGAAAAATTTCTATATACCTCAAGTAAAATTCAGCCTCAAATTAATATTAATTTCTATGTATAAATTTGGTATTTATTCCAATATGTTAACTGATATTCATTTCTTCCATGTAATTTTCCATTTAATTTTCCAAATATAAATTCCATGAAATCATATTTTAAAAGTCTATAATAAAATTTATTTTATTCTATCAAATGACTTTCGTAAATTTTTTCTTAGATTATATTTTAATCATACATGAATGTAGATCCTTTAGGTTAATATTTTAATAAATATTGAAATACAGATTTTTTAACATGAACAACATTCAAGTCTTCCTCTATATTTGGAAGTCTCATGTTAATATGATGCAAAAATATTCTATTATAATATAGGTTTAACTTGTTAAAATTCAATATTTTATTTATTTCATAAAATAGGTTGATGTTTCATATTTCCTTAGAAACTTATCTTCACCATACCCAATATAGAAAAATGTTATTTATTCATATATAGACTAGAAACAAATATTTAATGATATAATGGTTTATTTTTCATCAAAATTTTAAACCAAACTACTCTAATCCTCTCCAATATTACTCCAATGTGGTATTAAAAAAGAAAAAAATTATATCACTACATTCTTATCCCAAATAAACAAAAATTTGCATAAAAAATTATTGATCTAGACTTTAAATAATGCTTCTTCATCATGACCTCAAGATCGTTAAACCCCATTAATAAACCTATTTAATATCTGAACACAACTCCATACTGGTCTTGAAACATATCAATTGGATGTAAGAATTTCATGTCACTATAATTTGTGGTTCATAATATACAATATGGTTCATATGAAGTTAAATATAGATATAAATTCCCAATTGTATCAAAACAACCCCCAGACTTATTGGAAACACATTCATAAATCCTAAAGTATCCAAAAATAATTATTGTAAGCTCATACCTTATATGATATATGACGTTTCTAATTATAAGAGATTTAAGATTCATGATTCTTTATTATACCCATTGGAAATTAAATCCAAATCATATTCTACACCATATTTAAAAAATCTATAATTTTTTAAAACATATTCTTTGAGTGAAATGAGGAATATATTCATCTCATTTTTTATTCCCCCCCCCCCATATTCTTGATGTTACAGAACACATGATTTATAAAAAAAATATATTCATGTTTTCAGGAAATATCCTCTTTTTTCATTGATGATCATAGGGTAGTTTCAATTAATATTATCCCACTTTATTAATATTTTAACTATATAAAATATTGGGAGACTGGGTTCCAATATTTGTAGTTCAATTTCTATGAGATTTCTTTTCTAGCGTAATATTCAATAGTTTAAAAAAAATCACTTCTAGATTTCATATTATTTCTTCACATAGAAATATATTATGGGAGTAAACATATCACTTACAAAAGATCTATCAACAACACCTCTTACTATACAATCTCTTAAATTGATTTAAGAATCATTATTTTAATATAATAACTTCTTTTTTTGTATATGTCACTCACGTAATTAAAATAGTATTAATTAGTCATATATATTTTATTCATCCATGTAACTCCCTATTAATATCCTTAAACATTTACAAAACCACTAATGAATAACCTGTGGATCACTGAATGTGTGATTCACAACGGATTTCATTTTCAAAGAATGCAACTAAATACTAATTTGGAAAATAAGTTCTTTCATTCCTAGTTAATATATCATATTGGTTAATGAATATGGAAATAATATTCAGTATGAAAACAATCCATCTCTTAATGGTTTTAATATCCTATGAATAATTATATGACATGATATGTTAGATAAAAAAAGATTAAATCATGTAAAATATTTTCATTGTTTCTTATCAATCAATGGTTTCTCTTCAATATTTGAGTTATGACACCTATTGATGAATATATTCAATAGATACCAATACTTCAGATAGGCCCCAACAAAAATTGTAATTAACTTAATTCTATAGGATTCACTCATATAAATTAATTCCCATATTCAATAGGTTGTAACATTCCCTACACTAACATATCATTCCCAAATACAAATTTAATTTCTTTAATTCAATATTCACAGGAATCATATATCCCCTATATCCTAAAACAATTAAATAATATTTATATAAATTAAATTTATTTGGATATGGGGACATAAATTTTCTTCAGGTTGAGGAATGTGTTGCATCTTTTTAGACCACAACTTTTCTGTTGTGATTTCATTTTGAATCAAAAATGATTTTGATATAACCCAAATTTTATTCAATTGGGATTATTTTTTTCTTAAATAATCAAATTAAAATGATTTTATACCATAGGGACACATTCCAATAAGGATAACATAACATGTCAATAATTCTGATTTTATTTTCCAAATAGTCTGGCAACAATCTTTTTCCAGGAATAATTTTTATATTTTAAACTAGAAATATTTTTTGGGATGCATCCTTGACATATGATTATATTTGGAATTCTTTCACTTTTATAAATCTTATTATTTTCAATATAATACTTTTTATTCAATAGTTTATTAGGAACTCCCCTTCAAATAAATTTATATATAGTGATCGTCATTATCCAACTGATGATAATTATTTATATAAATAATAATCATGTTAATGAATACATGAAAAATTTTAATGATTCATTCCAAATGAATTTATCCTGAGATCTCAATCAAAATCATGACTATTATATTTTGAAATATTTGAATAATATACATACCTTAATTATTTTTATTGGTAAATCAGTTTTTTATAAATTCGATTCATAATAATTCATGAAATTTATTATAATTATTAATAAGATAATATATAAATATATAATGAAACAATCTGGGACTCCCATCCATTGGATTCTTGAGTTGGTACTCTACATTACGGATGAGCATACATAATCCTCCTAAGATGAGGAAAATATTTATGGGTATCATACATAACCATTGAGGATGAGATTACCCTCATGGAACTAAATAAAATCAAACATACATGGTATTATAGTACAATGAGAAGGTACATTTCAAACAAAATGTCATAAAAATAAAAAACAAATAAAAGTAACAAAACTAACATGGATTCAAAAAAAATACCCAGTAATTTGATAGAAATTTCATGAAATCCAGTCCCACCAAAATGAAGGTATGATCACCAACTCCTTATGACTCTCCTATCACCTCCATCACCTGAGAAACACCCACTTTCCAATGAATAGAAAACATTTTCAATATGAGATTTATAACCTAAAGGAACAAACATAAGACACTAATACTACATACCTGATAATGTGATCATATAGGGTGTGAGACAAATGCAGTAGGATTTTACCATGAGTCCATTCCTTTCCTTTTAATGAAAAACACATGTTTTTATGTATAGAAATATTGCAAAAAATATTATTTCATTCTTTTTTACATTATATATGATAAAAAAAATATGAAAGGTTTATTTTTTCCAAGTTAAACATTTTAAAAACATGAAATAGGAAGGTTTTTCCAAAAAAAACAAGCCAATTTACTCTGCTACCCTTTTCTCTCTAATTATACCATAATTCTGAATAATCAAACCAGACATGGTCTAAAACATTTCAAAAACATTCCATCCAATAGTAAAACTTTTAAAATCATATCTACAATTTTTCTTTTAATTTTTTTACAGACCTAACAAAATGAAAAAAGAAAAAAAGGTTAGAAATTGTGAAACACATCCATCCAAGATTATAAATAAATCCAATAAACCAATGTACTTAATGTAGTCCATAACATGACAAAAACAAAAAAGTATAATCACAATAAACAGGTCCATCATATAAATTTATATATTAAGGAAATCCATTTATCCATTAAATTATTATATTGTACCATATAACATTAGTCTGGGAACCCATACCCAATATCATAAGGGTCACATGATAAAAATCACATATACATAGCCTAAGATTTCATCATGATCTATTATGTCATGTCCAACCATCTCGACTTCTTTGTTATATGGAAACAATCATGGAGCATCATCCAATGAATCATACCATGACTAATAATGAAATGATCTACCATCCCATCCTATTGTTCAGAGTTTAGAAACCATAGAATATAAGTACATAAATCTATCTCGGAGGGTTAAGGAGTGTTAGTAATTCCCCTAAATAACTTTAGTGCACTGAGGATACATTAGCAATAGTCTGGCCTATCCTGAACTACAGAGTAGATAATTTTTCCAAAGTCCCAAAAATTTTAGTTATAGATCATCAAACATGAATAATTAATCAATGAATCTAGTTGGGGTTTGGTATGTATATATCATTCATCACCAACCATTAGTCACATTACAATCCATTTAAAAAAAATCCCATTTAAAAAATATATATTTTAAAACCATTTCTAAACTCATTTTATAAATCCAATTAAAACCACTAATTCTATTTGAGCCATTTTTATGAGCACATGGAGTGAAAAAAAATCCAATTCTAATTTAGAATACCCACCTTAAAAAATCTAATTTGGAAATACAATTCCATGGATAACATCACTAACTAGAAAATGGGACTTCACTTTTCTTATTTACATATAGAGTCAATAATTTTTAAACAATAGTAATTCAAAAAAATTCCAAAATAAAGAATAATTATCAACTACCACAACCCACAATCTAGAAGAATAACACTTATAACATTATAAATCTAAATTAACACTTTAAAAATAAAGAATCCCTTTAAACCCAAAGGGATCCCACATAAAAATACACTTTGGCCCATGAAATAATGAATAAATGCATTTCCGAATTAAAACCTTATTTGGAATTTTCTATAAAATAATAAATTCATAAAATAACATTTCCAAACCATTTTCTCTTTTACCAATTAATTCACTCACATTTTTCTAAAGGAAACCCCCAATTTTGAATTCAATGACATTTTAAACCGAAAAAAACCTATAATATACATCATTACATTAAATAAAAAAAATTTAAGGAATGAAGAAATAATTTATGTATAAAATAATTGGAATATAATTGTAAACACCTACCATAAGTTGTTCAATAATTTAATTTTTAATTAAATCCCCTTGAATAACACTCCTACTATGGCTCACTTAATAAATAATGACAAATCAACAATTCACACCACATTTGGTATGAAAATAAGATAAACATGGAAACTAGGGTCATATGAAAAGTGGAGAATGGAATGAAACTGATGATGAAGGATAAATAATCTCTAACCTTTGGAACTGAGTGATGAATTTCCATGAAAGCACCATGAAATGACATTGGTGTAGCTTTGGATAAAGAAAAACCCTCTATGGAAGGTTTCCAGTTCATCCAAAATAGAGTGTAATGTACAATGGATGAAACCCCACCTAAATATAAGCTATATAAGAAACAAATCCCATCATTAGGGGTGGTCATAGTAATCTCACATGGTTAAAACAAATCATCCACAACCCCTGAAAATACCCACATTTGAGAGATACATAGGCTCCACAATTTTGATGTCTAGTATTTTAACAATGCACAATATTTAAAGATTTTCCACACTTAATATACATGTTTTAACTAATCATGGTTCCTAAATATGTGTCCTAGAGAATGACCCAAAAAATTAATCATTTGAGACCATAACCCTTTGAACTCGTAGGGATGACACACCAAAAAATATTTATCATAATAGTGACATGACCAGTGTCATAATATACCCACCATGCCATATCTTGTCATTGGAATTTTCCATGAAAGAATAACGTAAAATAACATGTTGAAACAAAACTTATGTAATATGAGTTGCGTTGGATGGAGAAACACTAGATAGGTCCTCATAAAGAAACTCCAAAGAAAAAAAAATCCCTAAAACAGAACTTCCAAATCCATTGATCATCAATGTGTATCCAAGAAAAATTGAACCGCACATTCTAGTATAATACCTTGAAAATTAAATGGATACTGGCCATGGGCCTCCCTACCATTTCGAATTATCCTAATGTTTTTTAACAAATAGAACACCTCAGAAAAGAAACCACCAATATTGAAAAAATATCCGAAAAGAAAAAAAGGCACTAAAAAACTAGATCTCACACCCATTAAAGGAAAAATCCCAAGGGACTCAAAAACCACATGGTCAATCCATGAAAAATATTATCACACACCTCCTTAAGGAATAACCTCATATAACTCAATAATAAGAGATGGAACTGTACACTGACCCGGGTTACCGCATTCAAGGGGTAAACTAGGACATCAAAACATAACCTCATCCTATGGTGAAAACCACAACAATAAATTATTGTATTCTTAAATAACAAAGTAAAAATATATCCCAATTTTTAACATATTTAACCATAGGTCACTTGATCTGACATAGAAAATAAATTGACTTTATAAATTTCATGGCCTATAAAAATACATGAGGATCAAATATAAGTCTACCGAATTAAAGGGATCCTCCTAAACTAAAATCATAGGTATAACCAAGCTTAAAGGTAATCAGACAAACAGAAATAATTTAAAATATAAACTCATCCAATAACTTCACATAATTTACATGTTAGGTTAAAAAATAATAACCATCTCAATACCTTATTTCAAGGCCTTATCACCATTTGAAAAAATAACCCAAAAAAGATCATTTCCAAGACTCGGGGTTGCATGTTTTATAATAAAGAAGAGCTATTTTTTACTTCTAATATCATTGATTTTTATATTGAATATTAATTAAAATAGATATAAGAATAAATTAAACTATAAAGATTTGTAAAAATGTATATATATCTTCATCAACGAACCACCTTTGATTGACACATTAATCCCTCTATGGTTCGATTTCATCCCAATATAATACCTCTAAAATGTGAAGAGGGGTGTTGGGTTGGGATTTAAGTCTGGTAGGGATGAAATGAAAAGATATTTATGTGTTTATAAAAGAGGATTGGTTCACCCATTTATAATGAGGTTACAAGAATTCATGTAATTTATAAAACTAATAAATTATTATAAACTAGATCTCATGAGAAAATGAAAATAATATGTTAAAAATATAATATAAGAAAAGGATGAGTTAAAATAATTTCATCGGTTACAATTTCAATAATTTTGGTTTATATTTTTACCCTAAACTTTTTTTTAACATGTGTTACCAATCTTTTACAATTTCCACAATAATAACTTTTCTACTCATTAGAGGTTATGATAATTTCTATACAAGGACAATTACACAATAAATAGACTTTTTTTATTTTTAACAACATATCTATAAATTTGATTCCCTAATTGAATTTTTATTAATTTTAAATTATTTAATAAACAACTTTTTTGTAATATATATTTTATGTCATTTTTTGAATTACATGAAATAATATGATATGATATGTTTTTCACTCAGGTAAAATGGATCCAAATTGACATAGATATTTATATATGAAATATATGGTGTTAAGTAATTAATATAATCCAATTTTTATATCTTTTGAGGTCATAGTAAAACATATCATTTGAATTATCCCATTGTATGACCATTTTTAACTGTAAATGTAGTAAAAAAAATTCCATATAAAGGGATTAATATTTTACATATAATGATAAAATGTGATCATAAATGGAAATCTTATGAAATTTTACACCATTTATCCTACTAAATATATTTTTCAATGATTATTATTACATAAATAATTTAAAAAATATTTTCCATAAAATATAATTAATGTGATTATTGAAACTGATCATTTATTTTGACTTTAGAAATGACATTTTATCATTTTAATTATAATATACTACATTAATTAATTGATAATATATTAATTTTGTCTCCAAATTTCATGTAACACACCACTAAATTAAAATTATGTAACTTTTAGTATTTTTAGAGTAATTTATTTTATTTTACTTTTAATGTATTATTTACTGTGTTGGGGATTCATAATAATTTAATGTAATTAATTAATCATTAAGAATTTGATATAAATTTCATTATGTAAAAGATAATTAATATTTCAAAAAAAATTCATAACTATGCATAACATGTTTTTATACCTATTTGAAAATATTATAAAAAATAAAAGAAACAAAAGTTTCATTTTTCACTCTATATTTTAAATAAATATTATAAATAAAATAGTAAAATAAATATATCACCAATGTAATGCCCAAAAAATATAAAGCAGAAATATTGTATTCGATATTGTGAATTACACGCTACACCAAGCCTGTAAGGGGATATAATATTCGAATAAATTATAATTTTAAATAAACACATTATAGGGCTTTCAATTCATGTTATGTTCACTTATAATGGATCATAAATAACAATTAGTTTCTTTGATGACCTATGATACAAGAAAGATTAAGTTTTAATGAAAAATAATATATTATTGAAATAATATTATTTAATTAAAAAATATATAACCAATTCATTAAATTATATTTCATGAATATTATTAAAAAACATATGAATATATATGGTTTGCACACATTTTAAATGAAATCATTGGTTACTAATTAATTTGTAATGAATATAAGATCCAATTGAATATAGAGAAATGTTTTTTATAGAAAAATATTCTTATGCTCAGAAAGTTATTTCAACCTAATAAGTTATATTAATTGCAATTATGTGGCTATATTAATGTAATAACTGTATTATATATCCAAAAAAATGTTTTATATATTCTTTCAATTTATTTTTTTGAATGATATAAGGTAAATCCCATTATTATACATAAAAAACTATTGATTTTATTAAAGTACTTCTGTTGCATTTTAATTGAGAACCAATTTTAGTTTTTTTTTTTAAAAAATATAGATATTATATGTAAAACTAAAAATCATATTTTAGGGATAAAATTAAATATTAGGTTACAGTGAGTTTTTTAACTTTTTATAATGTTCTGATTTGTGGTTAATAATAAAAAATAATAATTTTTAATTAAAAACTACATTTTCATCTAACATATTTATAATGTTAAATTATTTTTTTAATGTATAATTTGATATGTAATATATAAGTTAATCTAATTTAGATCATTTTAATAAATTTCACTTTAAAATTTGATATAAAAACTTAGAAAATGCTTGATAAATTTTGCTTTAAAAACCACATTTATCATCCCATATGCGTGATTAATTTGAAATTAATTTCCTCAAAAATTTTGTTTTGAATTTGTAAAAAATAGATTCAATATTTTAATGAATAATAATTTATAATTTATAAAAATATAAACATATTTTTTTCACAATCGTATTAGTTAATGTAATTAAAATCAATTACAATGACTAAAGTTGAAATTATGTTAAACAAGAGAATAAACGCTAATCTTAAGAGAAAAAATGATGTAGAAAAATTTCCAAAAACCATTTGTTGTAAAATTTATACACTATAATCCCATGAATCAATTTTAAAATATTAATGGAGCCACTAGAGATTTTAAAAGAATTGGTGGAATTTACCTTCCACAAACTTACATGAAGGTAATTCCACCTCAATTATAAAAAGGCCCTCAACCCTACTAAATCCTCACACCTCTTAATCTGTATTGGCTCAACCTGAATCACCCCAAATATATCCTAGACATTTCTCCCCTCATCTGAGAAGTGTCCCTGTGAGAAAATATTCGTCTAGTGTATACCTTTGGTGAAAACCCAAAGGAGTTACCCAAAGAAGTGGTAACATACTTCCACAAACACATTTGTTTGATTTAAATTATCCACACCCTCAACTCTACCTATTCAATGATTATATAACAAATATTATCCTAAGTACACTGATATTTATTTTGATATGTGTTAAACTTACACTTACACATATTTCCATCTAATGGGTAACGAACTTACCATTAATGTGTACAGAGAACTAGGGCCTCCCGAAATGGTGATTGTTTGTACTTACATTACCACCTATCAAGGTTGGAATTATGAAAGACATAGAATTTATATATTATATATATGATATTTATAAACTATTTACCCCCTTCTTATTTTTATATAGAATATACCATCATACTTTCCACTTTCAATAAATATGATAACATTATGTCTGGAAGTGTGGACTACCACCTCCTAAAAGCGAAGTGATTGGATCACATGATACATTTAATAAATAAAGAATGGTTCTAATTAAACATATTTTATATAAAAACATATATATTAAATTAACTAAATAATTAATTTTCTTCTAAAAATAATATATTTAAATTTTTATTACCATTTCAGACAAATAAATAGTGATAATGTCGTTAGTGCATGTGTGGTCTACTGCGACCTCGAGATAATGTGATTAATTTTACATCACAAAAATTATATATATAATAATATGTTAATAAAAAATATGTTAATTATAATAAAATAATCTTTACATAATTATTAATATTACATAACTTTTTTCCATAATGATAATTGAAAATTGGGAATGTTACCCACACGTACGTAAAACCTACAAGCACCATCATTGTAATGTAGGTAAAATTTTCATTACCATATTAAGTAGTTGATTTTAAATTTAATGTATATGTATACATATTATAATTATTCTGTGAAATTTTTCTCTAGATTATTATATAAAGTCTCATTTAACCAAAATTGATATACCAAAGTTGTAATTGTCACATACACCAAATTTTGTCAAAATATCAAATGTAAAAATAAATTTTTAAGTAGTTGTATAATAAAGGTAATAAGTGTAATAAATGTTATTATAAACATGAAAATTTTTATAAGGGATGTAAATAATTAATATTTAGTGAATAATTCATTAATATAAGGACACCAAATATATTTCAAAATATAGGTAATGGATTTTAATCTCACTTTTTACATCTATAAGATAAATGTAATATTCACCACCTACTTCTTCTATGTGGTGTATATACTACCATGTTTTTTATATGATATCATTATTATATTTATATTTATTTTATTTAAAATTTTAATTTAATTTTATAACTTATTGATGAAAATTATTTAATATTATTCAAAGTGGTGTGGGACACATTGGAATGGTTAAAGATAATTTTATGGATGAAAAATTTTACTGGTATTTCATTTCCATTTAATAAAATTATTTGACAATATTTTCAATAAAATCGTTAATTTTTCTCCCCTTTGGTTACTTGTGAACATTTTCATGTATTTGTAAAAATTTTCAAATATTTGGTACTAAAAATATTTTTAAATATGTTTTTAAGAAAACCATACTTCATTCTCTATTTTTTAAAATAAACTTTTTTCTTCTAAAAACCATATTTTCAAAAAATTATTAAAAAATATTTTTATCCTTTTGAAAATAAATTATTAATGAAATTATTACACTTTCTTTTACCAATGTTTTCAATTAAATCCTATCACCCCTTTACCAAGAATGAATTTCCCTGACCTTTATACCTTACAAGAGGAATACAATTTTTATCTCGTACAAAATATAAAAAGTTTCTCACCATTATTAATTTGAAGGATTCATTGTAATTTTAATAGTATGTTATTTAAAAAATTATTTTCAAAACATTAATTTCAATGAAATGGTTTTTCAAAACGCTTTTGACAACAAAATGTTATTTTCCTCAAGAATGTTTTTAAAAGTCTTTTTGTATTATTTTTATTCATCGATTAAAATAACCCATTATTTTTAATCCACATGGGAAATGTTACATTGATACCATTATTATTCCTCATCTAGATGGTTTATGAATTATTTTTACAAGGATATTATTGACATTCATTTCCTTGATTCCTTTTACACCCCCTGAAATTTTCAATTTCTTCTAATCTTTTGACATTGAATTTTCCCAAAATATCCATATAGTATTTCATAAATATGATTATTTCTGAAAATTTATACCATTTTTATATAGCTTGTATAGAGTCCCAAACCCATATTTCCCAAGGTAGGAGTCCTATAACGATTACATTGGAATTATAACAAGGAATAAAATCCCAAATGATGTATTTTTTTCACATTCTTGATAAACAAGATAACTAAATAAGTATTGTATTAAAAATTACTACAATAATTACACAATTATTTTTTCATCATTGAAAATAACTAAATAACATTCAGGATAACTCTAATACATATTGTAAATCCATACGTATCTTTCATATTATTCTTCTTAGATTCATATGGAAATAAAAATTATAAGGATGAGATCAAATTCTTAGTAAGTGTAAAATATAGTATAAGCAACAATGTACGAATTATTGTACAAATTATTGAATAGTAAGTAAATTAATACACAAACCATTTAATAAACAAACTAATAAGTATGTTCATAAAAAATATGGTTGTGAAATAACTGGAAACACATTCCATTCAAATAACTAGATATGGAAAAATGAATTTGGGTAGGTATGAAAAAGAAACATATGACATTTAATAAATGAACTAAACTGAAATGTATCCATTGATATTTTGACACAAAATATAATGGATGAATAAAAATGAATCAATATTAATAAAATTATTAGTTATTGGATTTTATTTTATATGCACAAGATGACATATACTATCAAGCTCAATCGCCAGAATATTTCAAAACTCTGGATATAATCCACATTAATTTTATCAACATATTTGTCTCATGAGAACCTACTGATTAATCATGTAGCTATATAACGACTGGTATCCACTCATCATTTAATGTAAAAATAATTATTCATATCAATTAATAAATTTAATAAAGAACTAAATTCCCTTATCAAATATCTATATTTAATTAAATATATAGATTTATTAATAATTCCCCAATTAACCAAATATATGTCAATTTATACATCATATGTAAAAAAATATAAGGTTTAGGGAATAATAAAATTGATCATATGAAAATATATATATTCAATAAATTTACAATGAAAAATTATTACAATAAAATCATGGTATCATGATATGGTTAATAATCACAAAAGGAAGTGATATTTTAAAGATACTCCTTAAAAACAATCTTAAGGATAATAGTCCTTAATCATTCCCAAAATGTATCATACCACAATGAAACATTTGAATTATAATCTCTATAAAGAATTGAAATTAAATGAAAGTTAAAATATCTTGATAATAAGGTTATTCATGACATAACATAAAAAAGGAAGTATATACTAGAAATAAATGTGAACTGGAACATAATAACATATAAGTCCAAATGAAATGTAAATTTATATTCAATTCCATAACATGTGAATAAAATGACCAAAAAGAGACAATATATAAATTAAAAATCTAAATACCATGAAGATAAAATAATTCATGTTATAATATCTCAAAATGAGCAGTAGGTACACCACACAAAATAATTAAGTGGTGAATATGACATTTAACTCACAATTGTTAAAAGTGAGTTCGAAATACCTTACCCTACTCCTCCTTTCGAGTGAACACCCATCGGCATCCTGCATAATAAATTTATGATAATTTTATACATTTTTTATAATCATTTAAATTTTTTTATCAAAATTTTATTTCACTTAGTAACATACTCTACTCAACCACCAAATCAATTAAGTTTACATCGAGTGTTTTGACCATATTTGGTTTATTTGTCAACATAAACACTGATGTGTAATCTATGGTCAAAATGGTCATTATATAACATATATAAAATAATAAACATGAAATAATTGACAAAATTATTCATAAATAAAAATTTTATAATCAATAATAAAATATGAGTATGAAAAATAACCCTATGTTACAATCAGGGAGACGATAGATTGTATGTATGGATGAGTAACCTTCCCATTTTTCAATGATCATTATTGAATGAAGTTATGTAACATTATATATTTTTAAAACGATAATTATTTCTTAATACCATGTTATTTAATCATATATATCTATATATATAATTCCTCTGATGTAAAAGGAATCACATAATGTTGGGGAGGAGGTGGCCCACACGTCAATGAACAATGTTATAAATTTTTAAGTGTGTGAAAAGGTAATAAATAAAATGAAATGTAATATGTTTATAGAAATAGTGTTATTTAATTAATATCATATAGATGTTTTTTATTTCTTATATTTTTAATTAATTTTATCCTTTATACATTGCATGTATAGAGTTATTTAAGATAAACTCTTTCAGGGGGTGATAGTTCTCACATCCACAAACAACGTTATCAATTTTTACGCAAATTGAAATGTATATAAATTTTTGTTATAAAAGAATTAAAAATCCTAAATAAATAATAAATATTATATGTAAAATAAATAAACTGATTTTATATCGTAATGGATACTATCATTGATAGTAATGGAAAATTGTATAATAAACCTTTAGTGGGGTGATAGTCCTCCATCCACATTAATGGTATGTTTGTTACCCATTTGATGAGAGTATGTATAAGTGTTGGATGAATAATTAACATAAAAAGACCTATAATATTTTGTATAATTATTTTATATATTATCATTGAATATTAATACATTAGGGACTACTGAATAGAAATAAAAATAATGAGCTTTATGAAAGATGATATATCTTAATCAGATAACACATTTTGAATACACCAAAAGTCCACCTTGGATTACATTATATCCAAAGGGATGATTAAAATAGGATGTTAGGGATTTTCGAGACTAAATTTGAATGATTTTATCTAAACATAAGTTAGTTTAGAGGACATATGAAATCCGAGCAAAAGAGGCATTTTAAAATGGTGGAGGGGTGCCACACTTGTAAAATTTTAAATGAAACACCACTAATTCTATTTATATGATGTGGATAAATAATGGTCAAATGTCGATACTAGGTAGTTTATTGTCGAAATATTTCCATCCAATGGATTTTGGACCAGGTTATAGGTCTTTTTAGGCCTTAATGTTATGGTTTAGTCGATTATTAAGAAAAATTTAACCATAATCATAGTGATTAATTTTAATTATTTTAACTAATATTTTTGGTCGAAAAGTAAGTTGACCATATTTTAAATCTTAAATTATTATTAATATAAATATGGAATACATTTTAAAAAAAATCAATCACATATGTGGAATAAATTAAAATAAAATTAAACACATAAATATGATGACATTGTGGGTTTTTAAAGGTTAAGACATCCAAAGGATTTCTATGTTTTTATAATCAGTTTCAAAGTGAAATTGTATCCAATGATCAAAATTATATTAACTGATAAAAATATTATCTAATTAATTTTTAAAACCAATTTATAATATAATTTATCTTTATAATATAATTATATGAAAAAAAAAATTTGAATTAATATTCCATTCATTTCAATACTTATTAAGAAATGAAACATCACCAAAAAATAATAAATAATCACCATCAACTAATTTTTTATTTCCACTTAAAATATGATGTTTATTATTTAATATTAAATTAGTTAATGGTTCAATATTGTTATTTGAATTGGTTTCTCCAATAAAATGTGGAAAAATATACATAACAAAAATATCAGTTTTTATGTTTAATATTGTGTTTATTCTTATCTTATGTCTATCAAATCTTTTAGCTGGAATTTCATTTATAATATAACATATATATTTCCTTAAAATAATTCAATAATTTTAATTAATAAATTTTATGAAGACAAAACTCCTTTTGAGTGTAAAACTAATAATATTTCATTTATATTCAATTGGTTTGTATTTTCATTTCTAAATAATTTGTATCCAATTAATTAATTTTATATTTATATAAACAATTGATTTTCATAAGTTATTTTATACTATTAATTGTAACATCCCGGTTCCAGAAGCCACCCAGAGGCGCCCCGTACCTGGTTGGTCACATGGCCGCAAGCGTATTTCTCCAAATGCCAGAGGCTACCGACTAGCAGCGAGGGCCTTGGGTTTGATAGTGGGGAATCTATGCCCTCATTGGTAGAGTACACAGTTGAAGAGAAGTAAACATACAATAACTGAAGCAGTAATAACCAACAATGTAAACAGCGGAAGACTAAATCAATAAACTGGAGCACATATGTATATATATGAAATGATGCGTGATACATAACAATGAAAGCATCCAAACAAGTCACAATGCTGGAAAAACACTACAGTATAAAAACAAGTAAAAAAGTAAGGGAAATGTCTCCTCAGCATTGCAAGCCAATGCTTGGTCCCATGCTCCCCTGCTCCAAGCTATCAAGTTCCAGAAGTCGAAGGGTGCTTCCCCTTTTCTACACCTGCAATAACATAGTCTGCTTGGGCCCAAAATAATTTCCAAAACAGGGTGTGAGATAAAATCCCAGTAGGTATTCACCCGAAGATATGTGCCTAATAGTTAGTGAGTATATGGCATGTCAATGTACAATAAGTACTAAACCACAACAACAAAATAGTAGGCAGTAAACAATAAGGAGTAAAACACGATGATACATAGCAGCAATCAATCCACAACCAATCAACAGAAACAAATAGCTAAAGGCCGGAAACTCTCTGGGAAGTACTCACATCCATTCCCTTTGGTCCTATCCAAGAAGTGCCACAACCCTCTGGTCAGTGCATTGATCCTAACCCCTTTGGCTTGGTCATACGAATTTATGAGACCCTATGGGGAAGCTCACTCAGTCAATTCCCCTCATAGTCTAGGGTAGTCATGGATTCTCTTGAGGAATATCATGCGGTATATCCCTCTTATCCATAAGGTCTAGAGACTCTCTGAGGAAGCTATCTCGGTCAATTCCTCCTATAGCCTTAGCTATACCACAGACTCTCTGAGGAAGCTAACTCGTTCAATTCCTCCTCTAGGATGGGAAGGTTCTTAAAGGGATTCAAACAAGTTAAGACTCTCTGAGGAAGCTCACTCGGTATACCCTCCTATAGTATATAAAAACCAAGACTCTCTGGGAGCTCACTCGGTCCATCCCCTCTATAGTCTGCAATATCTAAGAATCTATGGGAAGCTCACTCGGTCTATCCCTTATAGTCCATAGCACCAGGTTCTCTCAGCCCCATGCCAGTCAGTGCATAATAATGCTATAAGGCTAAAGTACACCTATAGAGGTACTTGGCTAACCAAAGTAAACCTATAGATCTACTTACCCAAATTTCTACAATGCAACAAGTATATCATGAGTTTCACTTCAACCTATAATCGCAAGTCATGAAACATATGCAACAACCAAAGGAAAACAAGACCCAAAGGTCGTAAATAGAACGAAGAAAGTCCAATGCATCCATACACATCAATTTATACTCTTACATGTCAAATTACCTCTATAGAAGCATACAGGAAAGGCACAATAACAACAAGGGAAATAAGGTAAACACACAATACCCCGTTCCTGAATATCAGTGAAAATTCGCACATATAACTCAGAGACATTGAACGGTAAGGCACAAACCACCTACCTCGATCCTAGGATATCGATATACTTGAACCACGACGGCTAATTCCCCTTAGAACGTTGTAGATCTGAGAAAACACACAAAACTTTCAACCTTAAATAACATGAGAATGAGGAAGAATTGGAAAACAAGGATCAAGAAAAAGGAATAAGTCACCGCTATGCTTCCAATGCAATCGACTGTGCTCGAATCGGAGAACGGACGGAGAAGCGAGGGATCGGGGAAGATCTAACCATACAGGTCGCTCTCAGACAAAACATACCTAAAAGAAGGTGAATATGGTGATTAGGCGTGACCCCGGGCTGTTTAGTAAAAAAAGAAAAGTACATGGAGTGTATTTTTAATGTACATGGCGTGTAGTGGGTTTTTCCGTACTCTTCCCAAATCGGCCTCCACATCACCCCTACACACCGTGTGTATGGCCTGGGCATGGCTAGCACACGGCTTCAAGCCGGAGAGGAGTACACGACATGTACACAAAAAGTAAACGACGTGTACTTTGAAATTTTCAACAAACTCCATTTTTCTTAAAAACTCCAAAAAAAGTAAAAGAGTACCTAAAACGAAGATCCAGGTTATTACAAAATTCCCCCTTAATGAAATTCATCCCCAAATTTCCCTATATGGGAATAGAAGAAGAAACCATGAATAGCTTCAGCCACTGCGATCGAACCTCGGCCTGCCTCTCCCAAGTCTCGTCCTATACTCGCCCGTGCTGCCATAGCACTCGTACCAGAGGAACAGACCGGCCTTGGATAACCTTCATACTGTGATCGAAAATTCGGATAGGATGCTCTTCAAATGATGCATCTGCTTCGAGCTCAACCCCCTCGGGCTGAAAGACATGAGACAGGTTTGAAAAGTAACATCGGAACTGAGAGACGTGGAAGACGTCATGCATAGCCTGATACCTCTGGGGTAGATGCAACAGATATGCAACTGGCCCAACTCTCTCCAATACCTCAAGTGGCCCGACGTACCGCGATGAAAGCTTAACCTACCTCTGAATCCTATTGTGTCCCAACCTCAGTATAACATGTAGGAAAACCTAATCCCCGACCTCGAACTCCATAGGTCATATCCTCTGATCAGCATAAGACATCTGTCGAGATTGTGCTATAGACATCCTCTTCTGAATCAACTCTATCTTCTCTGAGTTTTCCTGAACAAGACGAAGTCCTAGCCAAGATGCCTCTCTAGCCTCTAGTTAGCATAAGGGTGATCGGCATGGCCTACCGTACAGATCCTCGTATGGCGCCATCTGAATAGTCTCCTGAAAACTGCTATTTTAGAAAAACTCCACATGAGTTATATTCTTCTCTTAAGAACCTCTGAAATCTAAAATTCAAGCTCAGAGCATATCCTCAAGCACCTGGATCGTGCGCTCGGATTGGCCATCAGTTTGGGGACAGTATGCTGTACTCAAAAGTACCTATGTACCCAAATCTTTATGAAGTCCCTGCCAGAACCGAGAGGTAAAGAACACATCCCTGTCTGAAACAATGGAGTGTGGAAATCCATGTAGATGTACAATCTCTCAGATGTATAGTCATCCCAGATCATCAACACTGAAGGTCTCCTTCATTGGAAAGAAGTGTTCTACCTTCGTAAGTCTCTCAATGACCCAAACAACATCACTTCCCCGAGGTGACCTCGGTAACCTGGTCACTAAGTCCATCGCAACATCATTCCACTTCCAATCCGGAATAGGTAACTGCTGTAAAAGCCCTTCTGGTCGCTGATGCTCTGCTTTCAACTGCGGACAAGTAGAACATCTCCTAAAAAACCAGCTACATCTCTCTTTATACCTGGCCACCAGTACTGGCGGTGAAGATCCTGATACATCTTGGTGATGCTAGGATGAACTGCCCAAACTGAGGAATAGAATTCCCGCATCAGCTCCTCGCGTATGTATACTATCACCCATACATGTCCCTGGAAATGAAAGATCTCATCCTCGCCCACTGTCCATCCAAGAAAAGGGTCCCCTCCTAACACACTCTCCCGCAAGACTATGGCCTTTGAATCTGATAGCTGCCTCATTCGTACCCGATCAAGAAGTGAAGAAGTAACATCCAAAAAAGATAGGACAGTCTATCCCTGCCTGTCGTGAACCTCCAAATGCATCTTAGAGAACAGGGCCATAAGCTGCTACTCACTACTAGCCTCCCGAACTGCCTAAATCTGGGTTCATCTGCTCAACGCATCTTCCACTGCATTTCCCTTTCTGGGCATATTGGCAAGCTCAAAGTCAAAGGATAGAAGATACTCGACCCACATGCGTTGTCTTAGATTTCTGATCCCGCTGCGGGAATATATACTTGAGACTCTTGTGGTCTGTGAAAACCACAACGTGCTCTCCCAGAAGATAGTGTCTCCAACAGCGTGAAGAATGAACAACTGTGACAAACTCCAGATCGTGCATAGGGTAATTCTTCTCATGTGGCCTCAACTGCCAAGACCCGCATGGCATGATTCCATCTCCCAGCATAAGCACAACGCCCAAACTGATACCTGAAGCATCACAGTAAACAGTGTAGCCCTTGCTCTGCTCTAGAAAGACTAGTATCGGTACTAACGTCAACCTCCCTTTAAGCTCTTGAAAGGTTGAATCACAATAATCAGACCATAAAAACTTCACCCCCTTCTTGGTCACACCTTTAAATGGTGCTGCTATGCGTGTAAAGTCCTGAATGAAGCATCTGTAGTTTCCGGCCATCCCTTGGAAACTTCGCACCTCAAATACGTTCTTCGGTTTCTCCCAGGAAACTACAGCTCTCACATTCTCTGGGTCCACTGACACTCCTGTCTCTGAGATAACATGACCTAGGAAGTGAATCTGATCCATTCAAAAGTGGCACTTCGAGAGTTTAGCATACAGCAGATGCTCTCTCAGTGTACTCAGAACGATCTCAAGATGTGTGGCATGGTCGTGTCGAGTGTGGGAGTACACCAAGATATCATCCACGAAGACCACAACAAAGGAGTCCAAGAATGGATGGAACACTCAGTTCACAAGTTCCATGAAGACTGCAGGCGTGTTCGTAAGACCGAATGGAATGACTGTATATTTTTAAAGTCTATACCTACTCCAGAATGCTGTCAGAGGTATATTTGATGGTCTAACACACAACTGATGATAACTGGACCTCAAGCCGATCTTCGAGAACACCCGATCTCCTCGAAGATGATAAAAGAGGTCATCGTTCATTGGCAATGGATATCGGTTCTTGACCTTCAACTGGTTCAGCTTCCGATAATCCACACAAAGCTGAAGGGTACCGTATGCCTTCTTCGAAAATAGAACAGGCGAACCCCAAGGAGAAGTTCTGGGTCGGATGAAACCCTTTTCCTGCAACTCCTCCAACTTCTTCTTGAGCTCCTGCAACTCAGGTGTAGCCATCCTATAGGGATGAATGGACACTGGTGCCGCTTCTGGAATGAGCTCAATCGAGAAGTCTACCTCATGCTCTGGAGGTAAACCTGAAATGTCCTTTGGAAAGACATCCCTGAAACGATACACCACTGGGGGGAATGTCTAAATGTGAAGTCCCCTGGTCATCCGGATAATGACTGGAAATATGGGATGTAACTTCCCCAAGCGCATGATGTTTTGGTCTAACTCTACCCGCCTATACATCCCACTCGCCTCTATGAAGGAAGGATCCGCCCTCTGGTGATATGAAACTCACCCTGTGGCTATAGCAATCAACGACTACGTGGATGGGAACCAACCAGTCCATACTGTGAATGACGTCATAGCCCGTCATCTCTAGGACATAGTAGTCCCATAAGAAAATTCACCCCGCAACCTCGGGAGGGAACTCTATGCACTGACATATGCTAGATGTCCTCATTCCCAACGGCATGTAAAGAGTCAACATGTTGGCAGACGAAAAGATAGAGAGCCCAAGGCTCTCCACAACTGATACAGAGGTTAATATATGAGAAGTACCAGTATGAAGAAAAAACTGAAGATAAAATCGAAGCTACTAAGATCATACCTCGAACTGTAGAAGGGCCGAGATCCTACTCCTGATAGGTCTACTCCACGGTGAAAGGATGGACTGCATTTCCGCCCTGCACCCCTGGCTGACCGCTCATAGCTGATCCACTCTACTGTCACTGATGACCTGGTGACTGACCACCGCGGCCGCAACCTCCACCTCGGCTTGAATGGCCGGAAGAACTCTAGTTCTCTGACTAGTGGCAAATAGGTGAAGCATCTCCAGATCGTTGGGTCATAGAGGAACCCCTACCACCAGCTGAAGGTGAGAAGATGTGATAGAAACGCTGAAGATGGCCCATCTTTCCACAAGACTGGCACTCCATCGGATCCCTCTGGCACCAAGGCCTAGTATGCCCACTCCTACCGCACTGGTAGCATACAACCTAGCTACCAAAAGATGCATCCCATGAACCTCGATCTCCTTGAGAAGACACTATGGGATGCTTCCTACTGTCCGTAAGAGGAATACCAGCTCTGGATACCGAACCACCCAATATCACTACTCTATAATTTCTCAGATTGCGCTCAGTGATCAGCGCTTGGCTGACGATGGAGGATATCGAAGTCAACTAAAGGATATTCACCTGGGAATAGATCTCCTGCCTGAGACCGTCCTCGAACTTCCTAGCAAGGAACAACTCATCACCTGCTAGGATCGGTGTGAAATGTTGCAGCTCAGTGAAACGATATGAGTACTCCATAACAGAGAGAGTACCCTGATGTAGGCTCATAAACTCCCGGGCTCGATTGGCCCTCAGGGTCTCCGGATAGAAGTGGTCATAGAAGGTGTGTCAAAACTCATCCCAAGATATGTCTTGCTGACGCCCTGACCATGAGATCACCTCCCACCACCACTTGGCGGTGTCCCGGAGCATATAAGTTGCCATCTTTAACCTTTTCTCCGGAGGGATATCTATGTTCTCAAAGATGCCCAGTGTTGCCCCTATCCATGACTCTACAGCCTGAGGTCCTCCATCCCTTGAATATGTAGGAGGATTATGCTGCTAGAAAACCCACGTCAACTCAACCATCGACGGGGTAGGAGGCGGTGCTCCCTGGAAGGTCTGCATCATCCTCAGAACGTCCTCCCTGAACTCTGTCATGACGCCTACAACTGGTATGACAGCCGGTGCCAAGGCTGGCTCAACTGGAGGATCGGCATGAAGTCCCTAATAAGCCATATATGGCGCCTCATCACTGCCTAACGATAGACGTACAACCGGAGGACACCTCGAAGGCATAGCTATGAAAGATCAAAAGCACATCCTAGATCAGATTAACAACGATAGAAACATAGGAGTACAAAACGGGAACAGGGGGAAGAAACTATCAAGTTTTACAAAACACGACTACACGGCATGTCTACATAAGCCATTAACATGGGTGTGTACCCCTCCCTGACAGGTTGTGTAATGCCTCAAACTACATGATGTATTGACCCAACACACAGCGTGTACATGA
The DNA here is from genome assembly GCA_963277665.1 of Viscum album. Classification (NCBI taxonomy): domain Eukaryota; kingdom Viridiplantae; phylum Streptophyta; class Magnoliopsida; order Santalales; family Viscaceae; genus Viscum; species Viscum album. The sequence goes on from OY728151.1 coordinate 113,791,469, forward strand.
AAACTATCCCACTGCTCGAGTCTCCATACATGGATAAGTCACACGGTTCAAGCTAACCTCTGACTACACAGTGTGTTCCCTAGGGACACGGCGTGTACTAGACACTGACTCGGCAGCCCATGTTTTTGGTTACATAGCCATCTACATGGCTAGCCATTACACAGCATGTTCCGAACAAACACGGTGTGTATAGGAGAAGGTGACATCGTCCCGTGTTGTTTGTGACATGGCTGGGTACCTGGGCAAGACTACACAGCATGTTCCCAGAGCAACGAGGCGTGTCTAAGAGAAAGTAACACTGACCCATATTGTTCTTGACATGGTCGGGTACCTGAACAAGACTACACGGCGTGTTCTAAAAACAACATTGTGTGTTATACTCAAGCTTCCCCGACACGTGTTGTTAGTGACACGGCCGAGTACATGGCTCTAAACTACAAGGCGTGTTCCTGAAGGTATTTCTACAACAGCGTGTCCCTGCCCACACGTTCAGTGACACAGTTTAATAACTACATGGCATGTAGTCTAAAAGTAAACACTGTGTATTCTGAGTTTTTCTGTGCAGTTTCTCAGAAAGTGCACAGAAGCCCAGAAAACACAGAAACAAGGCAAAGAGGTGCCAAATTCCAATCAGTGGGGCCCATACTCCATGAGAATCAAATCTTGGCATCTCCCACAGTCATAGACAAGGGAAAACAGGGTCATGATCCACCAATATCCAGTTCAGGAGGGCCCATAACACCTCAAGAATCAAAATTTGGTGTTCATTTAAACAATGTACAATACAAACAATTCTCTATCAAGAAGCAAAGATTCTATCAAACATCTATCACAACAGCATACATAATCAACACAACATCTATCATAACAGCATGCAACCTCTAATTCCCTCTAAATGGCATGGAAAGAATTCTAGGAATTTAATGTCTACAAGTGCCTATACGATGCATGAGATTGAATATCCTCATCTCATCAGGTTGCGACAGAAATAGAACTGTAATATCAAAACAATAACAGTTCAAAACACGTGAATCACTTTAGGGGAAATCGTATCAACTGTAAAATCTCAAAACCAGGAAGCTGCAATAAACGAGGGAGTATGGCTTTTCCCTAAACATGGGTTAGCTACTCCCAGACACAACTTATTACCAAGTACCGAATCCATCCTATCCCAGGATAAGTCTCCAAATAGAAATGAAGAGAAAAGACTCATCTGATACAGCTTTGTAACGTCCCAATTCCAGAATCCACCCAGAGGCACCCCATACCCGGTTGATCACATGGCCTAAAACGTATCACACCCAAGGCTCTCGGTATTAGTCTGCAGCCTCTGGCATTTGTGGAAATGCTCTTGAGGCCATGTGACCAACCGGGTACGGGGCACCTCTGGGTGGCTTCCGGAACCGGGACCATAAATTAATAACCTAAAATTAAATTTCTAGGTTATGTATTATCATATTAAAGAAAATATTTTAATTATATATTATAATTCAGTTAAACTCATTCTTACGTGTAACAAATCCATTAAAGAAAATAATTATGGCGTATGTCACATGCTAAATCCCTATCACAGGAATTGTAAGATAATAAATATATTTAATTTATTTAAAATTGTATATATATTTTAAATACCCAATAAATTATGTTCCCTTATATTCTTGGCGTTTTGTTTCATATACACAATCGAATATAATTAACTGTTTTAGATTTTTCATGATGTTACATTCTCCAAACCATAACAAAATTGAGTCGTCATAATTTAAACTCAATATTATTAATATATTGTTTGATATTTCTTATGATTGAAATCCAAGATCATGATAAGGGTTCACAATACATCCTCTATAAAAAATATAATTAATTTATAGTGGTCACATGGACTATCATATAACTAGGTCTCTATATAGGAGAACATTAGTGGAAAGTAGGGATATATACATGGAGGAAAAGCATAAATATTTATAGGGAGTAATTTTTTTCACCATTCAAATATAGGTGATTGATAAATAGAAATTTTAGGGCCTCAGTGAAATAAATTTGTGATGATTTAGTAGAATATAACTTTAAAAAAATATAAATTATTACGACAACACTTTATATTGTCATTTTTAAAATGTAAACTAATAATTTTACTACCTATGAAGACAAGGAAAAATAAATTATTGATGCTTTTCAACATCATAATAATATTTTAATATTTTTTTCATCAACCGATCATATTCAAAATCATCCTTTACCACATGAAATGGTAATATGAAAATTAACATTTATACCTGAATCACAAAAACATTAAAATGATTGTAAGGCCCATAATAGAGTGACAAGTCTAACTATTTGTCTAAAAATATTCCTCAATGTCATTATGATTAATATATTACTCTATAAATTTAAAAAGTAATATTACGAGTGAATCATTAATATTTAATAATCAATATGTTTAAATAATTACACTTTAATCACGATATCATATAGTCTAGTGGTAGGTTAAAACCCCATATCATCCTTCAGAAATGGGTTCAAGCCCCCCATCCTTGCTCGATTCGATTGGTTGCACCCAGATTACATGTGATCCTTTTCTAAAACCAAATTAATGTAATTCCCCAGAATAAATATGACTTACATCCATAGAATATGGTTAGTACATAAAAATATTTTTAACTATGGTTTTCAACACAACCTTAATACATAAATACATCGTCCAAATTATTTCGTCATATGTCCTTCATTAGTCTATAGATTATCCAAAATATCATTTCTATGATTTATAATCATCAAACCTTATCATCAATCTAAATCTCCTTAGTTTTATCCTATTTCTATAATATTAATTATCTATTAAAATTATTCATAAGGGTTTATATAGAAAACATGGATTATCCTAGAAATATCCCCTAAGAGTGTCAAAATCATGGTGCATAGCAAGGTCAATTTTCATGTACCTGGTATCCCTGAGTCAGGCCTGAAATAGCCCGTCGATGTTTAAACTCTTAGGAACTTCTGTGCCCAAACCAGATCCAATTATAGTATCTGGATAGGGATGTGTTTCTATAATGTCCAACATAATATAAACTTTACCAAATATTATGGGGTTTCATCTATAAATATATTAAAATTATACATTATGGTTTTGTTATCTAATCATTCTTTTCCAAAATTTAGTTCCCAAGGTTTCTAAAATTAATCCATTGATACCGACTATAGATACCCAACCATAGATATCCTAGAGATAGTGTCTTATATCAATTACATTGGCATGATTACGATGAGTAAAATCCTAATGTAACGATCAATTTGGTAGTCTTGGAATACCAAATACATAAATGAGTCTTGAATTACAAATGAATACACTAGTTACAAAATTTTTCTTAAATTTCCATATAAATAAATATCATTGAAGACAATTATAATCCATATAGTAAATCCTTGAAAATCATTCATAGTACTCTTAATGAAATTTTTGGGAAATCTAAATAAAATGGTGAGCTCAAATTCTCATTAAGTGTAGAAAATATCATAAAAAATAATTAACGAATTATAGTAATAATTATATAAAAGTAAATAACTAAAAACACCTACCATGCAATAAAAAAATGAGTATTATGTTCATAAATTGTATGACACAGTAATAATGGGAATGAGAATCCATTCAGATAACTGTATAAGAAAAATGAATATAGATAGTTATGAAACTAGATCAATTTTCATTTAATCAATCAATGGTATTGAAATGTATCTATAGATATGTCAATGAAAATTCTCATGGATGAATAATAATGAATCAAAATGAATGAAAAAATTAATTATTCTACATTATTTCTTAGGAAAAGTAGGCCTATACTACTAACATACACCCCATGGATAGTTTAAAACCAAGCATAGACACCTATTTAATTTACGTAACATATTTGTATAATGAGAACCTATTGATGCATCGATGAGCAATATAATGTCTGGGGTCCATCCTCCTATTCATAATCAAGGAATTATTAATATCCAGTAATTTAATTAATTAATAAAAATTATGCCTTATCAAATACACATATTGAATAAAAGAATCAAATTTATAAATAATTACCCAATTAATCAAATAACTTTCATATTAAACACTGTATGTAAAATGATATACATGTTAAGAAATAAAAATATACTTTATATAAAAACATGTACATTCATGGAATTGTCCAGTGAAAACTTATTACATTAAAATTATTATTTTATGATAATGATAAAAAACAAAAAAATAATTTATATTTGAATGCTAATAATTAAGAATAATCTTGATTAGAATAATCTTTAAACATTCCAAAATTTCGTTCTCCACATTGAAAATTTGAATAATTATAACTCTAAATTTTTTAAAGTTAAATGAAACTAATAATATCTTGAGAATATTTGGATTGATGATATAATATTAAAAAGGTAGTATATACACCAAATAAAAGTGAATTGGAACATAATAATAAATAAGTCTCAATGAAATGTAAATTGAGAAGAAAATCAATAAAATTTGGAACAAATAACCCAAAAGTGATAAATATAAAATTAAACATTAAAATAACATGAAGATAAAATAATTCATGATATCATATATCTAAAGGGAAGTAGGTACACCACACAATATATGTAAGGGGTGAATATGAAATTTATCTCCTAGATGTCAAATGTGAGAATGAAATCCATGAACATGCATTTCAATTCGGGTGAACGTCCTTTATCATTTTTTATAATGAACATATATTAATTTTATACTTTCTTGAGAAACATGTTCATGTGTATCATATATTTTATTTCACTTATTAACATGTTTTATTCAACTAGTAAATCTTTTATATTTATGTGAGGTGTTTTGAAAAAATTTGGTGTCTGTGTCCAAAACATCGTTGGTGGATCAACTAGGGTCAAATGGTTCATTATATAACATCCCCATAATAATGACCATGAAATATTTTTTATATTTATATATAAATTATAATTTTAAAATCTACCATTAAATATTATTATGAAAAATAAACCAATATTACAATCATTGAGACGGTAGACGGTAAATATGCATGAGTAATTTTGCCAGTTTAAGATGATAATTATTGAATGAAGGAAAGAAGCATTAAATAAATAAATAATGATAACTTTTAAATAAATTTAATAATATTTAATCACATATTTATATATATAATTCATTTATTGAAAAAGGAATCAAATCGTATTGAGGAGGCGGTAGTCCACACATCCACGAATGACGTTTTCACTTTTTAGGTCTGATAAAGGGTAATTATGAAAATGATATAAATTATCATACTAGAAATATAATTATATAATTAACTTCATATAGATTTTTTTTATGTCACATATTTTTAGTTAAAATAATCTTTTATACAGTCTATATATAGTGTGGACTAATCACCTTGATTTGAGGGGGCTGTAGTCCGCACTCCCACAAATGATGTTATAATCTTTACAAAAATGGAAATTATAAAGATATAATCTATTTACAAAATTGAGAATCTTAAAGAAAAATTTAATATAATATATAACATATATATACATAGTTTCAATCATAATTTCAACAATGATATGTAGTAATGGAAAATTGAACAATCATTGTTTTGTGAGGTTGTAGTCCTATATACACATAATCAATATGTTTATTAAACATTTTATGGTTGTGTTTGTAAGTTCAGGTAAAATAACTAATTTAAAAATATCCTAGTATATTTACAACAAATTTTTTGGAATATTATCAGGGAATAAGAAGGATTGAGGGAGTATATAATTGAATTAAAAATAACAATCTGTACGAGAGACATTAATTAATAATCAGGTAACTCCTTTTGGTTTGCATAGAAATTATTCTTTGGACTGTATTCCTATTAAAGGGAGTATTAAAGGAGTATGTGAGGTATTTTTGGATGTTAATTGGTTAGAGTTTTTCCAATCCTAAATCTCTTGTGAGGGTTTAGGAAATGGGAGTTTGAGAGGCCTTTTAAAAAGGAGGAGGCTTGTCACTCTTGCAATATTTTAAAAGGATGACACCCCACAAATATTTTTTATTTTATGTAGATAAATAATGGTCCAATATTGAGAAAATAAATGATATGATCTAAATATAGTCATTAAATGGATTTTTTAAAATTGTTTCAGTCTCTTTGGGCATTAAGAAGATGGTATATTCCCTTATTATTATTAATTTAACTTTATTCATTATGATTAATTTTATTTACATTCATTAATACTTTTGTCCAAATAATAATTTTACCATATTATAAATTTATAAATTATTCGTATTAAAAAATATAAAATCAAAATTTTGAAATTCTAATCACATAAGTGGTACAAATTAAATTAACATTAATCCCACAGATGGGATGCCATTTCATATATTTAAATGTAAAAACATCCAAATTTTTTTTGTATTTGTATAGTCAATTTCAAGTTGAAATTGATTCAAATGACCTTAATTAGATTAATTAATTATAATATTATATAATTAAACATTTAATCAAATTTAAAATTAAATTTCACGTTATAAATAAATTAGATGGAAAATAAGTTTTGAATTAAAATTCATTAATTTAAACTTTTTATTATAAAATGAATCAACATAGAAAAATATAAAATAATCATCATCACTTAATTTTTTCTTTTAACATTAAAATATTAAGATTTTATTACTCTATATTTTATAAAAGGGTAAAAATCTGGATTTCATTTTGGGATTCCATTAAATGGTTTTAAAATATCCTTAATAGAAATATAGGATTTTATGTGTAATATTGTGTTTATTCAATTATTATATCTATAGAATTTATTAGGTGATGTTTTATTGAATATATATCATATATATTTCATTAATATCAATAAATAATTGTAATTAATTTAATTGTTTAAGACATAATTTATCAGTTTTCATACAAGTAACAATATTTTATTTATATTCAATTGGTTTATATTTTCATTTATAATTATTTGGTAACCTATTAATTCATTTTATATTTCTGTAAACCGCATATTTTCATAAGATAGTTAATAAAATTCATAACCGATAATTTAATGGATAGTTTATATATTATTTTTTAAAATAATAATATTTTAATAATATTTTACTGTTCAGTAAAACTCGACCTTACATGTAATGTATGCCATTGATGAAACTCATTGTCATGTATGTTGCATAATAACATAGTATAACGTACATTAGGAGAAATATATTATATTTATTTTATTTAAAATATTATATATTTTATAAATATTCTTCATATTATGTTCCTATATATGCTTGGTGTTGTCTGGCATACACGCTATCAAATACAAGTTACTCTTTTAGATTTTTAGGCTGTTAAACTGTATAATTTGAAAATTCTTTGATTATATGGGGAAATATTTTTTAATATTTATCATATATTCAATATGCATATTTGATATGGAATATTTTTTATTAATTAAATTGACTAATCAACATGATAAGTTCGTTGAAAATGTATGGATGGAATGGGTTATAAAATATATATCCCCTTGATTTATCGACGGGTTCTCAGGTGAAAAATAAGTTGTAGAAAATAATGGTGACTCTACCTAGAGTTTTAAATAGCCTCGAAAATAGATCATTATTGTATAGGTATTCATGATCTAGAGAGAGAAAATCCGATAATTAATCACTTCCTTCATTTTGATCAGTTTCAATTTCATACCATTTAATATTGGTTATGAAATTAGTTCTCATTTTTTGATTACATATTATGTGTGTTTATTTATTAACAATCCATAACTATTATTATCATTTACTCATTATTGATTTTAAAGTAATTTACCATTACTGTGAAATTGAGTTCTCCCTTGTTCAGTTTCCTTTCATAAGTAATCCATGAACTTTACTAAAAAAGATATGAAGGATACAAAAAATGAAATAAAGTTACCATTTAATGTAAAGATTAATTTTGAAATTAGTTTATTCATTTTTAAAATAATAAAAATGTTTGTATTTGTTTTAAAAATAAAAAAACAATACAGTCCTTTGGTGAAAGATTTACTTGGATCTTATGAAAATGTTATAATTGTAGACACCAGCTCTGAGGTTACAAGGAATTTTTTTTACAGTTGGTATGAGAGAAATTTTACAATCCACCATCAAGACAAGATTTGGGAAAACATATATTAAATAACATAAAACTAAGGTAGAACATGAGGATATGTATAGAAGAACATCCAATAATTTTTGTAAGGTAGATATTATGTGGGTATTCCTTGAAATAAACCCCTCTCTAGATTCTAAAAGTGGACATAGTAATTGTAGATTTAACTTGGAGAAGAAACTTCTACAATGTGTATCGGGCTTGAATTGGTGTAACTTGGTACACAATAATGGGCCTTATTGTTCCCATCGTTTGACACTTTCAAGGGATACACTTAGGATAATTCAAATTTTCATTACAAACCTTTACAATGGATCTAAATATGTAATGAAAATGTATTATCTAAGTAAATCCATAGAACAAGGTAGGACATATGGTTAAATAAATGTATTTAATGTTTATGTATGAAGGTTGTATTGATAACCTCAGTTCAAATGATATTTAGTGATTAACCATATCTCAGGGTTTTTCTATCTTATTTATATTTGTATTATATTATTATGGTTTTAGAAAATGATGAAAATGTATGTTGGTGACTACAAATAATGTCCAAAAAGGCAAAGATAATTGAACCCATAACGGAAGGATGGTTAGGTTTTTATGCCTACCACTATCTTATACCATGTCATATTTAATTTGTCATAATTTTTAGTTAAATTACAAGATTTATAAATAGTATTGATGAATATGTAGTGTCAATTTATTGGGTTTATATATTAATTTATTAAAAATATTGTATTTGGAGAATAGTTATAGAAAAAGAGTTACACATTTTACCCTTTTATGGGACGAATAATCTGTTATATGAGTATTTTAGTGGCACATATGTTAAAGTTAATTTTGGGATATCTGTTTCATTATGTGATTGATATAATGGAAACTCATCAAAGAACTACTAAATGATGTATTTTTTTATTGAAATATAATAATTATGTCTATTTCCTTATATATATAGGATGTAACTGAATTACCACACATTAGGATAATGATATAGAAATTAAATGTTATCCTAATACATTAATTTTTGTTGAACCAAAGGTCTTCTAAATCTTTAAATATTTATGAATTTATGACCATAAAAATTTCATTGATAATTTAATTTTTAATGAATGATTACCTAAATAATTACTTATAAATATTAACTTTATTCCTTCATGTGTGTATCTCGACATTTCACTAATGATTTCCTACATAGAGACCAAGTTCTATGTTATTTTATGTGACTTCTACACATCCCATTATCAATTTTATGTAGGATTTATTATTACCTATTATCATATTGTGGTATTCAAATCATAGGAAACATCAAACAATCTATCACTAGGATCGAGGTTAATTTACAAGGATTCATTTTAATAATGGTTAGGATAATTTAACGCCATAAACGTCTGAAGTACGAACATTGTATTCGATAGAGTGAATAATATGGAACATCAGGCACGTATTGGAATATAATTATTGATAACATTATAACATAAAATTAACACATTATATAGATTATAATGCATTATATATTGACTTATCATGTATCACATGCTACAATGTGCTAATTAAATGGCTTGAATTACCCACAAGATCGAGTTTTACCGAACAATACTGTATTATTAAAATATTGTTGTTTCATATAATTAATCACAACCTATCTATTAAATTAGTGGTTATTCATAGGAATTGATAACATATGTTATTATATGGTTTACAAGAATATGAAATGAATACAGTGGTTAGTAATTAAATATAAAATAATATATGATCTAATAGATATAATAAGGGAATGTTTTTATAAATAACTATATTTATTCTCACAAATATATTTTATCCTAATAAATAAAAATAATTACAATTATTGAGTGATATTAATCATATATAAAAGTTATTTTACTACTAAACTATTTTTTATATTTATCTGATATATTATATAGGCATTTTATGATAAAAAATACAACATTGCTCATAAAAACCTATATTTTTTTAAGAATCTTTTACATCCATTTAATAGTGAAGATATTTTAAATCCAATTTTTTATAAAAATTATAGATTTTATATGTTAAAATAAACTTCATATTTTAGATAGTATAGAAAAAATTTGGTTTTGGTTAATTTTTGGTTTTCTTCTTTGATGTTTTATTTTACGATGAATGTTGAGAAATACTATAATTTAAATTTAAATGATTTTCCTCTAATTTATATATAACAATAAAAAATATAATTTTTATTGGTTTAATAATTAGATCTAATATGTGTAAATTAGTTTAATTTACGACATTGGAACCAATTTTACATTGATTATTATATAAAAACATTTAAAACTTATGAACATTTTTTATTTAAAAACAACCATTGTCATCCCTTACATGATATTAGTTTTATATTAATTTCATCCACCTATGTGATTTTAATTTGGAATAATATATTATATATTTAGAATAAAAAATTATATTTTATAATAAGTTCAACATAGTTTTCAACCAAAGAGATTACAGAAATTATTGAATGATTAATTTCAATGATTAAGGTGAAGTAAAGCATAACAAGGGACTAAACCATCAAAATAATGACCAAAATGACATAGAAACTTGTTAAAAATTTATTTTTTGGTAATATTTATACCCCATACAACCTATTATCTAATTTTTATATTATGGGAATCCCTTTACATGGGAAATATTCGGGTGTAATTTCATTTCCAAAATATTACAGGAGTGCCACTCCTCTTCCACTATAAAAAGGAACTCACCCCTAAAATTTCATGACCCCTCTCAATGAACTAATTATCAACCATGATATAAAAAAATAGATTATATACATACCTCCCCTCATTATATAATCTTATATTTGTCTTGAACTCCATCCAAGGAATCACGTTCGTGCAAACTAAATAATGATACCCAATGTGGAGGTAACATATTTTCTCAAGATCTTTTGATTTATTTCTCTTACATGCCCCATAATCTCTCAATATTCCAATCATATATAGACCAAAATTATAATAAAAATACATATATTTTGTTATGTTATGGGTTATCTATACACTTACAAACACATCAATCAAATGGTTAATGAACATATCGATTATGTGTACTATAAACTAATGCCTCGTGAAAAGATGATTGTTCGTTTTTCAATTACCACCTGTCATGGTGGGAATCATGATGGATTATTATTTTTATATATGATATATATGGTATTTATAACTTATTTCTTATAATATAATTCTTATATTGAACATAACTTTTTGATTTACATTTTTTATAAATACAATAACATTATTCGTAGAAGTTTAGACCACCTCCTCCTAAAAATAACGTGATTCAACCATGTGATACTTGCAATTTTATAAAGGAAGGTTTTAATTGAAAATATGTGAAAAAATTTATATAGAATATATTATATAAAGTACATTATATAAATATAATATATATCATTTTCTTTTATTACCCATTTAGAGACATAAAAACGAATAACGTCGTTTGTAGACATGTGGACTACTGACTCCTTGACATGATGAGATTCCTTTTTCATCAATATAATTTAATAATATATGTATATTTTAAAACACATTATTGTTTTTATATTATAATTATCATTCTATAAATAATAATGTTCCTTAGCTTTTTCTCATGATGATCATTTAAAATGGGAACGTTACACATGTGTACATATATCATACATTCTCCATGATTATAACATTAGTTAAATTTGGATAACCATATTCAGTAATTGTTTTGGAAAGTATTATCAATGTATAAATATTATAATTATTTAATTATTCTTATTCTCAATGTGTTATATAATTAACTCGTTGACCATAGTTCTCCTACTAAAGTTATTTTTAACATATAATTTGAAAGTAGTCAAAACAACCGACGTAAACATAATTGCTTCAGTAGTTTTATGAAAAATTGTAATAAGTGACAGAAAAGATATTATTAAAATTAAACATTTTATGAAAAAATTAAATAATTAAAATAATTTTATTACTCATGAATATAAAGAAACAAAATACAACTAAGACTGAAGGTATGGGATTTCATTATCACATTTTTCATCTGTGAGATAAATGTCATATTCATCACATACATGTTTTTTTTATGAATCTAATTAACATTTTTATATGTTATATATTAATAATTTTATCTTAATGTTATTTAAAAAAATTATTTAATGTTATTCGTTCATCAGTCTAATGATTTAAATTGTTTGAAATTGGTATGGTACACTATGGAATGTTTAATTTTTGTTTCCATCATGAATAATTTTATTGACATTTCATTTATATGATAGGAAATTTAATGGACATTGTCCAGTAAAACATTTCCTTTTCATCCCATCATGTTATTCATGAAAATTTTCATGTATTAGTTCCTTTTTTCACTCTTTAAAACTAAAAATGATTTGTAAAATGTTTTTTAAATAACCCGACATCATTTTCTATTTTGTATGAGAACCTCTTTTCGACATAAAACCCTACATTCTAAAAATGTTTTAATTTTTTTTGAACATCCCAAATTTATATATTAAATACATTATTACTCATTTTGTCTATTACCAATTTTTTCAATGTAATATTCATATAGCTTTTATATCAAGGCATTTTCAAACCTTTTTATCATGAAACAAGAATATCATTTGTAACTCTTACATCGCATATGGATTTACCCACCTTCCTTAGTTAGAAGATTTATATTCATGTTGAAAAGTCAAATTTTCAATGAAAATGTTATCAAAAGTTATTTTCCAATAAAAAAATTTCATAAAAAATTTCAATGAAAATAAAATTTTCTTCAAGAATGTTTTTAAAAGATATTTTTGGAATATTTTTTTATCAATAATAAAAACTCAATATATTTACTCCAAATAGTATATATTAAATTGAAACCACACTTATTCCTCATTTTTATTTATTGCGACTGATTTAGATAGTGATTGTATAGACATTCAATTCCATGATTCCATTTAGTACCCTTGAAATAGACAATTTAATGTGATCATTTGACATAAAATTTTCCGTAACAATCCATATCATTTATCATTGATATTATTATTAACATAAGCGTATACCATTTTTTGTACTATTTTTAATTCTATTGATATTTAATATTTTATTGGAAAATTGAATAATCCTTATTTTTTATTAAATTTTGATATTTGAAACGTAATATTTTTTATTAGTCAAAGAAATTAAAAAATATGAGAAATGATTTTGACATGAAGTCAAAAGTGCACCTATAACTTTTTATGTCCCCAAGATACATTGATAGGTTCTCATGAGAAAAATAATATTCACAAATTAAATGGGATTCTACCAGTAATTCTAAACTATATGGAGGACGAATATTGAGAGTATAGTTTTTCATGTGTTAGAGACATGACGTCAAATAATTATGAATTTCTTTCATTTTGATTCAGTCTTTATTATAAATGATATTATCATTATGAAAAACTCTTTTGATGAATTACATTCTCTGTATTTGATTAAATGGAATGTTTTTCAGTTTCATTCTTTTTCATATTGGTTCGGTATATAGTCTTCAGTTTTTTAATCACGTGGTATGTGTGGTTAGTTGTTTACCATTCCATAATTTTTATTCTTAATAATTCATTGTTGTTTCCATTTTACATTACACATACTAAGGAATTGATCTCACACTTATTATGTTTCATTTACCATAAATCTTATAAGTGGTATATGAGTGATATTCAAGGATATACTAGTTAAAAAAATGGTATCCAAGAATGGAAAAACTATTAAGTAGTAATTAGTTTATTGACATATCATTCAAGACACATGTATGTATCTCACTTACCATGTCTATGAAACTATTTAGTCATTTGGGATACGATTTACTTGTATCTTTTACCAATTTAATGGAAGTAAACACTGGCTCTTAGCTTCTGGGGTTGGTTGGTAAAACCAATTTTCTATATTTTCAAAACATAAATAGTGATGGTTGACCCCCACTCGTCCAATAGGATAAATTGATGTTTTATATCATATTTTGGTCCTTCTCACTTTATTTTTAACCTTGAATACCCAATTTACATTTACTAGGCTGATAATTAATTACCATGGTAACTATTAATAGTTGAAAAAAATAAAAGGAAAATATTTTTCAAATTTAGAACACATGATTATAAATTATGAAAATATCTTCCAAGATTAAATTTCTAGAAGTGTTATAAATTACTATAATATTAAAAAGAAAAAACAATGAAATTTGTTTTCTAAAATAATTTCGTTTATATAGAAATTTTTTTTATACCAAATAAACCACAACAAGAATTTAAATAAAATTACCTAGATTATTAATAATTTCATAGAACTCATTTTACTTTTAAAAAACTATAATGTAAAATAAAAAATTTTAAATTCATAATAAGAATTAAATTTTTCATAAAAAATCAGTGTTTAAACTATGCACTAGAAAATGATATTTATATAAATATCCCAATAATTCCCTCTAATATATTTTTGGCTAAATAAAATCAAAAAAAAATATTATTTTTATCAAGTAAAATTCCATAAAGTTTATTTAATTTTCTATAATATTCATAAAAACTAAAAAACCCATTATTGAATAAAATTAAATTTACAATAATAAAATTTCTTCAATAAAAATTTATTAATATTTAGGTTATAAAATTAATATATAAAAAATAACATTTCATGGTTCTTTTATGATCAATGATCTATATTTTGTGCACTATCGAATGTAATATTTCTTTTTTAAAATATCAGTTTATTACAGTCTACCAACTCCATTAATAAATTCTGTACATTTAATTTGAACATGTTCAAGAATTTAAAATTTTTATATTAGAAAATTCTTCTATGGAAAACCCTACACCGTAATAAGTTTTAATAAAACATCCTCTTGAAAAATGGAAAAGGAAATAGAAAGGTCATTGGGAATAAAAATTAATTTGTTTCCTAATAGGTGACCATTTTGTGATGTTAATATATATACCTGGGAGAAAAAATAATATATATATAATAGTGGAGAATGAAAAATATCACTGATTATAAGAAGTTGAATAATCGTGATAATGTTAACTATTATAAAACGATAAACCATAGAGTGTGAAAAATGTATTTATTCAACTAAAATGAAGATAATTAGTAACAATTTTGTTTAAATATCCTTTCCCAATGTTTATTAATAAAATTAGTATCATGAAAAATATATTAAAGAAATTTACATACCTGAAAAATATTTTTTAATATTTAAATCAATTTCCATGATAATATAATATTTTTCTATTAATGGAGAGTATTAAAGATGTATTTTTTATGCTTGAAGCACTAAAATCAATATATAATGGTTGATGTAATCCAAAAAATTACAAAATTCCTAAATTTATTATTAATTAACCAAAAACAAAATATTTGGAACAACATAATGTAATATCTATGATTAATAAAAATTCTTAGTAAGAAATAAAAAAAATAAACACCAATGCCTCAACAATAACACCCAATGATTAAAATTTATCATTTTATAAATAATAATATCTAATCATATTTTCAATATTTTACACTATAATGGAAACCAAAATATCAAAATGTTTTTATCAATTATTCTTCAATGATTAATTTAACATTTATCTCCAAATAACATCAATAACATTTAAAGTATGATTCAAAAAATATATATCCCAAAAAAATATACAATATATACTAATAAATTCCAAAAATAATATGAATAAAAAAATAAATTAAAATAATGCATTATTTTGAATGATATTAATCCATTAATCATCAATAAAACTTAAATATACTGAGTTTACCTTAACCATATAATGTTCCCAAAAAATATAGTCATCCTAAACTAAAATAACATTAATAATTTTATCAAAAAATCATCTTTAAATTTCACTGTTAACTTTAAAATAATAAATATTTTTTAGATATCATTTTAACACTTTTATTTCAAACAATTTTATTTAAAAAATTCATAATAATTATGAAATTTTGTAGGAAATTTTTTTCAGCTTCATTATTGTAACCCATTAGTTGTGGGTCAAACACACATAACCTATTAGATGTGATAGGTTTGAACCTGGCCTATAAGAGTTTCTTTTTTATAACTATGTAATTATAATTCCTATTATATTCTCAATATTATAAAGAATATACTCAAAAATAACCTTAATATAATAAAATTAAATAAAAATTTTACCTCTATAGATATCTTATTCCTTTCAACTTAAAACCTAAAAAACGTTACTACATTATATTAAAATAATCATTCTAGTTAAATCTAATGGTTTCATGTACCTTAAACTAATGCAAATTATACAAAAAATTATCATTACAAACCTCAAAATACCAAAACCTAAAAACTAAAAAATGAGTCTCTGTGCCTTTAAACTTTTGATCATCCTTAAAATTATAAAGCCATGATGGTACCTATAATTCAAATGTTATCTACAACTAAAAAAATCATAATCCTTATATTTATGTAAACCATATTCAGATAATAGATGTAATATCCAAAAACACACTCTATTTTAATTTAAGGCTGGAAATATGATCTTGATATTTATATATTTCATGGTTATAAATGTGACCCAATTATTACCATTCACAACATAAATATAATATAAATAATTTGGATCACCTACATAACAAATGAAATTTTAGTTTTAGATTTTTATAAATTTAGTACAAACACTTTTCAATGGACATTTTTACAGAGTAAACTTTTTTCAAAAATTATAATAATTTTAAAAAATAAATGTATTATTTTCATTACATGACATGATAGTCTTCATCTTAATGTCATCCTTGTCCAAAAAATTCATAAAAATGAAAAAAAAAATAAAATTTTCAATGAGAAAAAATGTGTAGAAAGGGACATGAAATAAAAAAAACATATTATTCCATAAATAATCCTAATAATATTACTTCTTTTTAAATAAACATTGAAGTCAAAATAAACATTTTCATAAACAATAAGTAATTTATCTACACAAATATTTTCTAAAAACATTTATAAGAAAAATTAATGACAAAATTATACTCATTAAAAATTTCTTGTAAATCTTAAAAAATCATGAATTTTTTTTTCAAAAAGTAATTTATTAATTTATTATAAAGTATAATAAACATTACTTTAAAAATATGCTCATTTCATTTCATTATGAAATCATAATATTTCTATAAAAACAAAAATCATGAACTGATAAATCATATAGGTAATATGTGGCGTAATTTTTATGTCACACTTAAATGTTGAAATACATTCACAATGGCTGATGGAATAACCATCTTGTTTACAAATGTAATAACCTTCACAATTAAAAATGGAATAAACTTCTTGGTTACAAATGTATTAACCTTCATAGTTAACATCCGTAATAAATCTTATAATATGCATATGTGATCTATCAAAACCCACTTTCCACATTTTATAATAGTACTACTCACCATTATAAATATTTCATAACAACAATAAAAAATAATGTCAAATGATGGAATGATGTTTTCAATAGTACAGTCATTAAAATATTCTTTTTACCCACAAAGAAATATTTCCATATATTGAAATATACATTGTCATTAATTTTATTTAAAAATACATTTAAAAATTGAAATGGGGACTTTATTTGATAAAAAATGATGTTTTATAAAGTAATATAAACATTACAAAAAGTTATGGTATCAAGAAAACTCATTGATTTTATATTCACTCAAATAGAAAATTCATTTGTCTATTTTTGCCAAAATGTTTTGTATAAAATATGTAAAAAAATCCTTTGAAAACTATTGAATAAAATCAATAGTGAAAAAATATGTTTTAAGGAGTTATGGAATCTTCCTTATAATTTGGAGATTCAAAACATATCACATTTGTTTAGGGAGGTGGTAATCTACATGTACAGATCTATGATGTTATCATTTAAAAAAAATACAGGTAAAAATATATTTGATATATAATTTTATAGAATGATAAATATTTCATTAATATCATTTATATATATATAGTAAATAAATTCTTAAAAACATCCATGAAATGCGGTGATAGAAAATTAATTACATCACTTTGTGAGGCGGTTGTCTAATGGACATACGAATTTTGGATTCCATTCCCATTTGAAGGAAGAGGATGTGAATATTGGTTATGCCATTAACATAAATTCATCTCATTATAATGTATATAATGGTGTTATTACATAATATTTATTGGGGAATATTTTATTGAGGTGTAAAAAGAAAAGACCTTAAGATATTCGATAACAAATTTTTCTTATTCTTTGGAAAACCACATTTTCCTAACACGTTAAACCCTCTAAAGATGGATTTCTATTGAAAATATGAACTATAGATTGATGGGATTTACGTTAATCAGTTATATTGGAAGGTATTATCTACTAAAAACTGAACATTAAGTGTGTATAGAATTTAAGAGGTGACACCTTTATATAATGAGGGGGCATTCATGGAATGTCAAAAATCATTAAATTAATATAAATTGTTCTTCCTCAAAAAATGACTCCAAATTGATATAATTTGAATATAATAGGAGTATTAATTTAAATAATCTCATTATATAATATATATTATATATTATATTATATTTTTACCCTTATATGTTTGTTTTAACCCATGATAACTTGTGTTAACCCTTTATATAATTATTGTGTTAACAAGGTTTTTACTATTTAAGGGTTGAGATAGTTTCTATAAAAGGAAAAATTTTAAATAAATGTATATGGATGATATTTTAAACAATATCACAATAAATTGTATGATGATATTATTTTTAGGTAATGTAAATTATTTAATAAGATATTATTTTTTATCAAATGTTATTTATGTCACTTTTTGAAATTACATGAAATATTGTATCCTAATTTGTGTATAACTCATATAAAATGATTCTTAAATGACATATATTTGAATATATAGGAGATATGGTATTAATATTTTAATAGAAAAAAATTTTCATTTCATTTCATTTCATTTTAAACCTTATCATTTGGATTAACACATTTGTTAACTAATTTTCATATTAACAACATTAATGAATTGTTCAATATCAAATTATTATAATATAACTTCAAATTATAAAATTTTCTCATCGAGGTATTATTTTGGTTCATTTGTCATCCTTATTCTAATTTTAATGATTTTTGTAACTTTAACACAATTTAGTAAAATACTATTTAACATAAAATATCATTAATATGATTGTTGATATTATTCATTTATTTTCACAATGAAAAAAACATGAGGTTGATTTAAATCAAATATAATCCCTTTACACATCGCAAAAATTTTATATTTATCTATAAATGGTTTGAAACATAATAATTAATTTAAATAATATTACTTATAATATGATTATAATGATTTGTTTTATTTACCTATTTGTTTATTAAATTTGGTGTCAGTGTTGTGTACGGATTTATAGTAATTATTTTTCACCAAAAAATAAGAAATAAATTAACATAAAATTTTAAGAATAATTTATAATAAAAAAATAATTTAAAACCTAATATAAAATTTTAATTAATTTCAAAAAATATTATATATATTATAAGCAATAATATGGCAATTTTTACATCATATTTTATATTGATATTATAACGTTAAAAATCAGGGAAATATGGAATAAAGATTCCATATTTTCAAACAATAGATGGAATTGGGTGAGATAAACTATTCCAATAGTATAAATAAATGTGTTATGGTCATTTTTTGTCTTTTTCAAATTATTTTAAACTATATTTATCAGATTTACACTTACTATGGTGATAATTATTTACTATCATTACTAATAATAAGGGATTAAGATAAAAGGGACCGAAATTTCTAATAAATACCTATTGATTAAAAATATGGAATCCATCCTTCATAATTCAATTTCTCAATGTGGTAGAAACTAGTTTACCATTAATATGTAAAACAATATGAAAAACAATTTTTTCGAAATAATTCCTTTTATTTGTATAAACAATTTTCAATAAATAATAAATAATAAAAATGATTTCGAGGATTATAATTAGATTTCTAGAAACATAAAAAATTAATTATTTTTTTAAACCAATTTATAATAATAATAAATCGTGTCAATTGTTTAAAATTTTATATTTCATAGCAAACAATAGTATTTTTGTGTTAATTAGAAAATTAATCATTACAAAAAAATCATAAATTTTCTATAACATAATTATCACATAATGTTTTAAAGAAATTATATCAATTTTATTAAATAAGATTTTTAAAATATTTCATAAATTATTTATTATAGTAATAAAAATAATTAAATCCCATTTTCTGATTAAATTGCATTTTGGAAGAATAAAATAACTTTACAACAAAATAAAATCGTATTTACTAAAAAGTAATGAAAATATTTGTGTTGACTGAGGCCAGAATATATATACATCATAATGAAGATAATAATACTCACACCATAAAATTTAATGACTAGGTTATAACACCCATATTTATATAATAATATTTTGTTGATGGTTTTTGCTCGTTGTTGTGTTTTTTATATGCTAATGAATTTATTATTTCTATTAAAATATCATAATTTTTGAGTATTTAATAACACATAATAGATTATGATTATTATATGATTCTTAAAAAATAAAACTTATATAGATTATATTCATTTTAAATATTTTTATTCTAGGCCACATCAAATGCCTCTAAATCCTCTTCAACTAATCTCTATCCCTTCTCAATAAAAAAATGAACATCCAATTGTACATTATGAATAAAAAATATCAAGAATATAAACCTTATTAAGAATTAAATCCATTTTAAGATTCCCCTTTTTGTAACACATGTAATCAATATTCTATCCTCATTAAACATTATTATCAATAGTACATTGCACAGCTATCACTATCATGTTTCTACATATATCTTAACATGATTCCTTATATGAAGAATATATATTTTCCAAGAATATGTCCAAGTGATCACTATAATATGAACCCTTAAATATATCTTCCACTCAAATGGAATATCAAACATTTTATCATGTACTTTGACATTACGTATAAAGGGATTTTTAATAAAAAATAAAAGAAATTTATTTATGAACATTAATCTCTCCATTCTATTTCCTAATAAAAAAACATTTATATGATTTAAATAAAATATTAAAAATAAATTAAAATGGATAATGGTGTTATTCCAATATCACACTTTCATTCACATGGAATTATTCCATATTATTTAAAATATTAAAATAATAATAAAATCATTGGATACTTTTCAGTTATGCTTTAACCCACATTAATATACTTTGGAAATACCATTTAGTTTGTCTATTCTAAATATACATGGGAAAACCTAGTGTATAACAAAATATGGAGTTAACCATGGGGATAAATATTTTAAATGACCTCCAACGCTTGTGACACCAAATTATATATTAATCTTTTGTTTTGGAAAATATGAATTATCAAGAAAACATATTATTCTACAAGAGTATCTACAACAATATCCAACAGATATAGTTAAAATAAAATAAATCTGCATTTATCTGATCTTTTCATCAACCGTCCCTTCTTATTTGAAAATAGTTTTATCTATAAAAATTAATGTTTATAAGTGTTATTGAGATACCACATTCATCATTCTCAAGGGTTTCAGAATTTATAGCTTTACAATGATAAAACATCATCTCACTCCCCCCTCAAGAGATGCACTCAACTCCCCTCATCCTGGTAGATATAAGAATAAATGAAAACAAACTTATTTTATTTTCCAATTATTGAAATAATAATTTTTTGAAATTTATTTCCTACATCATATAACATATAAAAAATTATTTGTGGAATAAAGAGGAAAATATTGTTCCACAAATGAAAAAAAATATTTAGAATTTATTCCTAACCTAGTATCATATATCCTTTTATAATCATCAGGTAAAGAACACTTCAATCACTTTTTCATGTTTTGGATCTGAATTGGCTTCCGATTTATTTTCTTCCTTTGATCAAATTCCTTTTTCAAAATGTTTCCTCATTAAACGGTTACCATTAAAACATCATTGTGTGGTGCTTTCATATTCATCCATATAAATTTATTTTGGGAAGGTAACATTTTCATAAATTCTTCTCTATTTGGATAAATTTATTCAGACCTTTTGCATAACCTTTCCTGGTATATTATATTAATTTTTTATGTTAGTTTCACATGATCCTACATCTCTTTTGATGACACTTCTCACATTAATTTATCAATAAAATTGATTTTTTATACTTTTTTTCATTTCTATTGTCATATTTTATGCATTAAAAATAATTCATTCCATCATGACACTCTCAAATACATTCCTTTGAGATTTGTTTTCTTATTTTATAAGTATAAATTCCTCTTCCTTCTTTCTATTAAACTGGTAATGACATATTATCCAAGGAATATTATTATTTTTTTGTATTCCTTCAACTACACTAGTGAATACTTATAAAATTGGATCTCTTCCAATTAACACAAAATATACCAGAAAACGTTTTGGAATTCCCTTATTCAAATGTGAATTATTTTTTGGGAGGATTTTTTCATTTTGGTATATTATTATCTTTCATTAATGAAGAATAGTACCTATGATTTTAATTTTTTTACAAAAAAGAATAGGATTAATTATTTTGCAGCAATTATATTAAAAATAATTAATTTAATTTTTGACGGGTTATATGTATATTTTATTTCTTTTTTGGTATATATCATTTCACTAATATGAGGAGATTCTCTATTGAACACTCCAACCATTTACAAATCAGCTCTAATATTTCACAAATTTTCTTGAGAACTACATCAAATAGATTGTTTCTCGCCAATATTTTATACTTTTCTATCTAATATATATTTTGATTCATTCACCATCTCCACTTTCATAGATTATAATACATTTTCTATAATTATCTCATCAACATAAGTTGATTCATTTTTTTAAAACTCTTACTTTTTATTAGGATTTTTTTCTATTTCATAATATTTTTATTATCTTTTATGAGCTGTGTAATTTTCTAAATTAATGATTCCAACTCACCTTTCAATTTCTATTCCAAATCTATCCTTTTCTTACCCATCATCACTTCAAAATAAATGAAAACCATTTATAAAAAGACTAATTAAATTTGATTAAAAATATAATTATATGTATGATATGTCCTGTTTAACCTTATTTGTCATTGGGATTATTTTCATTCCATTATAATAATTATCATTTCCTTTACCTATTTTCTGGTTTTAAGGGTTCTTATCCTGTTTATTTGATTCAAAATCTATATACATGTCCCTTTTTAATTCCTTTCTAAAATGAACTATTTAATTATTTTTTTAGCACACTAGTGGTTTATTTAACTTTTAATTAAAGCTTTCTTCTTCAATATTGTGATCTCAATTTGATTATTTTTTTAACATCTTTTACGTCATTTTCATTATTAGAATAACATAACTCTACAATAACATATCTTTTTTA
The DNA here is from genome assembly GCA_963277665.1 of Viscum album. Classification (NCBI taxonomy): domain Eukaryota; kingdom Viridiplantae; phylum Streptophyta; class Magnoliopsida; order Santalales; family Viscaceae; genus Viscum; species Viscum album. The sequence goes on from OY728151.1 coordinate 113,815,048, forward strand.
ACATTCTCAAAATCTCAAAATTAACCAAATTTTTTACTTTCTTGTAAACATTTGTGGTATTTATCATCTAATAAGGTAGAAGTAGATTATATAAATTATCTACTATCATGTATTGTCTATTTTCCCTTACTAATACAGTATGGTTATCTAATCTAGAAAATTTCTCATCCATTTTTCTATACTGGTAGAATCATATAACATCTCACTAAACACAAATATTTTACTCAAAATCATGTTGCCCCTTGTAAAAAAGTCACAAATTATCTCATTATAATATCTATTTTTGAAATGTAATATAATCATCCAGACTTGAATTTTTTATTATTTAACATCAATATTCCATTTATATATTCTCTTCAGTTATCATAAAATCTCATTGGCAGTCTAAAGAACATAAAATTTATGTACACCCTTTCAAGAATAGACCCCAAAATTGAATATTTTTCTCTTCCATCCACTTCCAAATTTTATTATTAGAAAAATTTATTATTCCACCCATAAAAAAATTTGGAAACCTAAATTATTCAGTTTCTCCTACCTCTTGGATGAGTGATATATGGTGGGGAATAATTTTATTCCTCTATCTGTGTTATTTTATTCCAATGAATTTTTAGACCCCATATTTCTTCATATTATCTTTATTCTCTATACATATAAATTTACACGATTCATATGATGAAACCGGAATTTTAACTTATAACACTAATTATTTCCAAGGATTTACTGAAAAATAAACGCGGTGAATCGGTGGTATCCTTTTATAAATTTTACCAATTGAATTCAAGCAGTAAAACATTTTAGTTATGAATATAGAAAATATATTCTCTCTAACTGGATTCATATGTTTCAAAACATATCTAAGACATGTTATACAAGGATTTATAATGTTCGGTATAGAAGTTGGGTTTTTTAAGGATTAATTAGACACCAAAATAATGAATTCTCCACAATATATATATAAGTGGATAAAACCATAGACCTTCATAGTCTAATCAATAAATAGTTACACCATGTTCTAGCCCTTGAGTCACATAAAATAATTTTTAAATTTTCACTTAACATTGAAATTAATGATCTAGTATAGATAGAACATTTTCTAATCATTGTTGTGACAACACCACTTGAAAAATAATCTTTTTCTATGATAAAAAAATGATCAAGTAGTCTGATTATGTTTATATCATCATTCATTTAAAAGAAATTATTATTTAGTACACGGAAATCTAAATTTCTCATCATTATTGTTATATTCATGATCTATTACTCCATGTAACATCAATAAATCTTGAAGAGAGTATTTTATTTATCTTCAATTCGTTATATCATAAAGATTATTCTTATCTATTTTATTCCATTTAATAGATGATCTCTCACATATTTTGATATATAACACTTAGTATTCTTGAGTTTAATAAATATTTTTATAGTACTTTTATTTGATGGGGACTCAAGTATATTCATAAAGTAATATAATGATTAATTTTTTCAAAATAGATTATCAAAAACAACATTAATATTTGTTAAAATTAGAGATATAAAATTATTATTTTAAATTAGTCAAAGGATTCAAAATTTATCATTCATTCAACGTCATGCAAATCATAGTCATGTCCACATTTTAAATTCCATTAATTATTTCTTTTTTCCTTTTCTCGTGTGATAATGAATATCACATAATCTTATTCACAAAAAATGTATACCATTAAAATCCACAAAAGTATCTATTCACATGTACATGGGATTATCAAATTTGGTGTGGAACGTCTATCTTGTGGCATGGCCTTCCGGGCCACTAGATTCTCATTAGGCTAGTTCTTCATTGATCTTGGATTAAATAATGATCCACATGGGTAGATTATGATGTTGGATTCTTAAATAACGTGTATATTCATCATCAAATTTTAATTATTTGTTTCTCTATAATATACTTATTGGAATCATAAAAGTATTTTATGGAGATGATTCTTTCAACTCTAGGATAATGATATTTATAGAGTGATGAAAAATTATTACGATTCTCAAATAAAAATATACATAGCATTAAATAATTATCATGAAGCACAAAAGTGATGCATAAGGAAACTGACTTTTTTTACAAAACATGAGGTGATGCATACATAGACACAAAACATTTGATGACTCCAACATAGAGAATGAATCATCCTTAAAATTAAACCAAAATTATGTTTAAGTGGTAAGTAATCTCCCCTATATATATGATACTTATGGGATGATTTTTACTTTTATTGAAATTCATTTCTATATTTTGATTCAAAACTACTTGCAATTCTTCTAGAAACACTTCAAATAATCTTAATTCCATCGTAATAAAATCAAATGAACATCATATAGACCTATGAGAGTCCCAAGTTCATTGACAACTTCTTTATCAAGAATCAAATACATTATTATCTTCCTAAAATTCAAGTAAAATATGGTATTATTGCCACCAAATTAACAACTATTGTACAACATATATATAGCACTACATCATACCATGTTTGGACATAAATATCCTCACATTAATCATCAGATGAATAATTTTTTCTATCATTAAATTTTCCTTGTAATTTATTTATACTACTTACATGTAAATATTATATCATTCAATATGACAACTTAGACATCTTCTCACCATAAGTTGACTTTATGTCAAACAACTTTAATAACTAAAAATTCAATATCTTCATTTCGGTACATCATTTGAAAATATATTATATATTAAAATATTTACACCATTATGATGTGTAATCTCCATCATCCCATATTTTCCCTTCCCCAGATATAGGATTCCATTTTCCTTTAAGGATTGATATTTTATTCAAACTTCTTATAGGATAATGCTAAGATTTTTAATAGTACCCATCGTAAGAATTAATTATTTATTTTTTAATTGCAATAATGTCTAGCTATATGTTTTAATTTCTATTTATGTATGACCTTATACTTTAGAATACCATATTTAGAGGAATAAATTATTCAAAAATTTATTCCATACACCATTGATATAGTTATAGGTTTCTAATGATTTTTTATAAATGTTGGTCCAAATATTTATTTGAAATCAATAATTTGTATGAAAATATAATGAGCACAAATATTATTATCTAAATTGGATAGTTCCATTTTTTTATCTTAGATTGACTACTATATTACCCCCATAGATACATTATATAACAAATGTACTTTTCGAAAAAATAATCTCATAGTAAGTGTGTATAATAGAATCTCTTCACCCACCTTATTGTAATGACATTTCTTAAAGAACTTTTATATTTGTAAATTTCACAACATGCTCGTGGAATCTAATATTGATGATTTTTATCTCATCAAAAAAAATTTTATTTTTTCCTCACAAACATTATTTTTCTTTTAAAATCGATCATTATCTAGAAAATTATTCTTTTGTAATATAATGGCAGTATCCTACATCACATTAGCTCTAATCACTATTTGAGAATACATGAAAATAATTACTTAATATAATGCATTGATCTTTTATTCATGCCCATTCAAGGATTTTACCATTAAAAGATTCATATTATTCCACTAATTATCTAATATATATAATCCTTCTTAGAGAATCATATTCATAGTGAATTTGGATTCTAATTTTTAGGAGATCCTTAAACACATCAATAACCACAACTCCAAATCATTCACCAAATTTACTAATTCTTCCATAAAATGAATGATCTCCACTTCCATGATTCTGAATAACAAACAAACAAAGGTGAATATTTGTTATATAAATTTATATATGTTTCAATTTAAATCTTCAATTAAATAATCATATGAATCCTTATAATTGTGATTTAATCCAATTATACTAGGTTCTTCTCTCCCCAAGGTAGGTCATATTTCTCAACAATCATAGCACGGGGAAATAGGATTCTCTACTTCCATAGTAATGAGATATTTCATCCCATCAAACTTTTCTGAATTTCTAATATATATAAAATATTATAAAATATATATGTTTTCTTAATATTACAAATATTATTTATTCACTTCTTTCTTCGATAGGACCTTTCATATATTCATTGCATCCATTTTATTTATGTTTTTTCAATTTATTGGATAATATCTCTCTTTTGGATTACTTAATCGTTGACTCATTATACATTTCCAATTCACCAATTATAAAATCTTATTAAGATAATATAAATACATCAAAACATGAAATATATAAGTTTGTGAGAATCTAATATATGGATGAACCATAGCTCTTATAAAATAATTTTACCACTATGATTTGTGGAAAAAGGGAAGGGTATTGAATTTGATTATGTGGGTTATTTATAATAAAAATATATATACCATTTTAACACATGTTATTATTTAGTGAATAGATCATTCACTCATTCCTCACCATTTTTTTCATGAAAATAGTTTAAATAGAAAAGAAACACAACAAGGGACACATAAATTTGATAATGGTGTTCAACTCCAATTTGGTCGATAAGATCCCAAATATATGGTGGTTGTTATCCCATTATAACACAAAAAAAAAGTTTATTCAGGTTGGACTTTTGGAAAAGGTATATTCAGGAATCTATTCTCCCAGAACTATCCATGTATAATGAAAACACCAACTTTTAATTTCCGAATATGAAACCCACTAGGTGTTCAACCATTAATAGAAGGTTCAGAATGATACACTACAAATTATGATCATTAGAGTAGTCACATTTTACACCTTGATATTATTTATATGATATAATTACTCATTATACAGAAATCTATAATCATAAGAATCATCATAAAAAATCATTGGGTTTTCTCTGAACTTCATTATTTAAGATATATAGATATTGTTGGATGGGATTCACATTTTTCTTAATTTCTGATATATAATATCTTCGGAAAATATTATTCATAATAATATCACTCATATCCCAATTCTATTCTATAATTCACAATGTATTATGAATCATACTATTGTTTAATCTCTAATTTTATTCAACACTTGCTATATTTTGGACAACCATAGTGTTATGTATCTCTCTCTCTCTCTCTGAATAATCACATTTTTATATTATTTTTTTCTAAAATATTCGTCATCATTCAGGGAAAATAACTTTTATATTTTAGATAGTAAAAGATTCAATATTTTCCTAAAAATATAATTTTAAATTATAATTACTTTTCAATACTAGTTAATATTATATATTACTATCATGGTTATAATTCATTCAGATTGGTTACATATATTTAATTAAAATTATCCTAAAGAATATGTATTTTTTTCCTCAAGAGTTCCATTATTATAATGTTGTCTTTTATCATTTATGCCCCCATGCATACTGTATAATATTTATTCCATTTTATTTTTATAACATATAGTGTAATCATTGGGAACAATGGAATTTATCTAGGAATTATATTTTGTTGATCTTATCAGGGTTACATTATGGAATATAATATTTTTGTGTGAATAATTTCATCACATAATTACATTTTACAACATAAATCACATAATATACAGCTAATGTGAAGCGATTTCTCATGACACACTCTAAATATTTTTCTCAACTCCACTATTTCTTGAATATAGTTTTTTACAAAAAAACAATCTTTATATCTAGTAGTAATTATCCACTAATAAATAATATAGAAATGGTCTTCTTATTCATGTAAAAAGTGATTCAAATTATTTATTCATGAAAAATTAACTTTTTATTAAATATATGTCATATATATATATATATATCCAAAAACACACTTTCTATTTTTGGTCTGAAATGATGAAGGAAAATGTCATTTCTATTAAAAATGAGGCTACAGTTATTAGTCAAATATACCAAGATAGTATATAAAATAAATATCTATCATGTGATCCAATTCAAAGAAAATTTTTTATCTACTGAAATTACCTTCTCTCCAATTATGAACATCCTGAATATCCTGATTGACTTTTATTCTTCAGTTTATAAGGAAGTTAGATAAAACTAAATGGGAGATTCTTATTATTTTAAGGTAACCATACCAACACCGTTGAATCACAATCAACTTCATCAATCTATAGATTTTAAGGTCCACACAACATAAGACCAGTGGTAATGGGTCTAACCATCACTCCAATGGTATTACCAAGTTCATAAATGAAATAGAATCCATGACTCACTAATACTATATTATTCCTCACCATCCCACCCAGAATCATCTTCTTATAAATTCAAGAGCCATCCCATTTCAATTTCAATCCCATATTGATAGGCATCCATCAAACCCATCTGACCTGAATGACTCATCTAGCTTCCAAATTCTTGAATATTTTTGGAAGAGTCCTTCTATAGAAATAAGAGCACATCCTTCCTTTTATAATCACCCCTAGATCATCCACAAGAATCTTCTTCCATACATAAAAGTTGATAAAAATTGCTGTTTGGAATTTTATTACATTAATTCAAGCTTCCCAAAGTATCTACCTCATTGGGAAAAATACATTCCTCAAATATAAACCTCCATATCATATAACATATCTCACTAAAAACATTTATCAATAACATCTTTCATTGAATTCCATATATTGTTAATATTCATACAATTTCCCATGTAATCCCATATCCATCTCTCCTATTCACCTTGAAAAAATAAGTTCTGCGTTGATTCTAACGATGGCCTTAGACAATATTGGCTAAATGAATCAATAAACACACCATTATTCTACACATTCAAATCCACAAATATCACTAGATTCCACGATCACTACACCAAATAATTCATCTTATTTATCTAATTGTACCAAATTTTGGGTACACATTCATTATTAAAAATTCATGAATGGACTATGTTTTTGTATATCTGACCAACAAAGCTACCTACAGCCTAGCTTATATAAGTTCGTTTGTCTTGTTCTTCAAACAACCTAATTATCTAGTAAATTTAATTTTATTTGTGATTTATGATGGAAACTCGAACATATGGAAATATTCACACCTATTTTAATGATGTTTCTAAAACTTGGAACCCTAGGAAATATAGTGTTTCTCTTTCATAGTTCATCATCAACATATTTATATCTTTATGACACACAACCTAGTAGACATTTCCATGAAACTCATCCATATGGTTATGGGTACATGAAGAAAGACATTAGAGTTTCATGGATTATCCATCCAATCCCTCCACCCCCTCTCTAGTATCTTATAAATGTATACCATAATGGATTTACATAAATAATGTACCACACCATCCACACATGTTTGGTGTTTATGGCTTCCTATACACTATGTACAACGATTCCAACCACCTCATTCGACGTTTTCCAAACACTTCCACAATACAAAGTGAAACCTTCTTGATTAATTCTCACCCAGTAGAATTATTGTCATTAAATTTTCCATGTTTGGGATTGTTCCCTTCAATGACTTGATGATGTATAAGACATGTATTTGAATCCAGTTAAGCAAACTGATATTCAATAAAGTCTATACATAGAATGATATAAACAAATTCTTGAAGTTGAATGTATTTACCATGATCATGTTAGTTATATAATGGAATATGACCCTTTTTACACTTCCATTTCATCAGGGAGTTTTGAGATATATCATGGGGAGTTTCCATATAAACATGCCCAATTTATCTTTTATTGCACTATTATGCCTTCCCGATCAAATATTGGATATTAAAATTGTGTATTTCATTTCTATACTCTCTATCTATTCAGATTACCATATATTGAAATTATTTTCATTTATCTATTGATTGAACGTAACATTACATTAAAATAAAATAACATATCATCCAAAAATATTTCACGAGACACAGTTTTTCTCTAATATATAATTTTTAATTAAACAATATAATCACTTTACAAGATTTAATGGATATTCCTTTTCTATACCTCTTAGGAGCAAATTAATATATTGTGTGGTAATCGATCTCCTTGACATTGACCACCAAAAGTTATGAAATTTAAAAATCCCCATCATATTATAGATATAATAAGCATAGGGGATGCATATCATATGGAGCACATGTCACAAAACCCTTAATGGAATATAAATATCCTAATAACACTTATAATTAATCTCTACTCAATACAATAATAATCCTTGTCCATGACCACCTTGATTATCAAATTGGACCTAATTTTCTTTTTACTAATCTCATCCACCATTAATCTACCAATACAAATATTCCATTGTACACTTCTCCTTTTCTTAAAATTTTTGCTACTACTATAATATTAATAATGAGATAAAAATTATATGCATTCTATTGATGAAACTGTCAATAACATTTTAGAAAATATGTAAATAGAAAAATAGTTCTATATGAGTTAAGGGAGTCGGTTTTTTTAATATTTTAATATGAAAAACACTAGGAAAAAACAACCTTTCTTTTAGCACATGTGATGAAATCCTACATCACATCCCCCAATTGGACCCTCCAAATATCCTGAGTAGAACCATTGAATGTCCAAAAAAATCCATCAAATCTTGGCGAACTCACCTACTTCAAGATGAACATAGTCTATGTGATATATTTGTCTTATAGAATATCTTTAAAGAGATTATTATCCCTATCCTCCTCTATTATCAGTATAATATCCATAAAAACCTTCTATAAATTAGGTTTTCCTTTTTTCCCTCTTAATTGGAGATTCTTTTTACTTTTATAATATTCTAAAAATAACTTCTTTCCATATTACATGTCACTTCCACATCTACTGTTAACAATCCATCTGACAGCTTAACATTCATTGTCTAGCTTACAGTCTTCTCATTTTAGAATGCATGTAAATATATGATATTGATATCACCCTCTTTGATTCATAGTGCTCATGATTAGTTTCTATAAACCATCTCTATTTCTAAGATATTATCATCAAAAATGTTTTGTCTTCCAGTCATAAAAACAAATCAAATATTAACTCATATATCTAGGAATATCTCCTCCAATCATAAAATGTATTCCCTTAATCAATCAAAACTAAGTTCCTCATTTGTTTTTTAAATATACACTCATTTATGATCCTTTTAATCTATTTCAAGAACATAATTTATCAAACCCATGTAGTCCCCCATTCTAAATTCTCTTGTGGTTTTTTATCGTACATAGAAAAGCATCCAACCAATGCCAGTTTTTAAGGGAAAAATGATTTTATGGATCTTCTCACCTTTTAAAAACACTAATATTGGTGTGTGATAAGACAATGATTTGATATGATTCATAATTTTGGCATAAAAACTTGTTAAATAAGGGTTATTTGAAAGGGAATGATCAATAAAACTCCATATTATGTTGGTACGAATATAATTATTACACCACATAAACATACTTCCCGATAAACTTTTATACCTTATTTCGATAGATTCCATGAAATATTTTGTGGCCATTAATTTCATAGGTAGTGAATATTTCTTCTGATATCTTCCCTTAAGTATCATCCATTATATTAAAATCACCTCCCATGAACCATGATAGATTTCATGGATTAAATGAAGATATTTTCGGCCATAAAACCATTCATTATGATGCAACAAAATTAAAATAAACGAATTAAAAGAGTTATCTACCCCCTAAAATTAATTTAGTAGTAATAAAATATGATATAATATAATCATAATCTAGAAATATACTATATTTTCAGAATATCAGCATGTCCCTACTTCATGTATTTAGTTGAATGCAGTCGACAAGACCCATAATCAAATTATATATGGAAATATGATCCACCCCAATTTAGGTTCCAAAAGAGTCACAATACAATCATGATATCATCTCAACTCATCGATAATGATGATTCATGTAACATGTTTCCCAATATTCTAGAATCTAGAAAAAATCTTACATAAGTATTGGTATATCTACATAACTATAACATGTCATTATGGTGACTATTATGTTTCTCAATTAGGTTTAAGTACATAATAAATAACCCAAAAAGTATATTATGTATGAATATATGACTTTATAATATTCCATGGAAGACTATTACATATTTCTTGACATAACCCCTATATATATCAATATAACATAAATTTTTCCAAATTCTCAATAAGATCAGCCACAACATATTTTTTGAGTACACTTATGTTTCATCTAGAGAATATTTGTATATCACATAGAAGCTTCATAATTTTTTAAATTCTTAATCATCTGCATGATAAAAATTATGAATCAACCATTATACACACACTAGATAACCCTTATAGATGTATGGGTGAAACCTTCTATATAGAAGTGAAATTCAATACTTTTTTGTATTCTAGTGTTATTTTTTATAATGAATCTTACAAAACCATTGAAGTAACTATTATTTATAAATTACATTTCTATATTTCCAACATAAAAAACCTATAATTTCTCTATACATATAAAACATTCTACAAAAAAATCTAAAACACATTAAATCACTCTATAATAAAATCATTTTTCTTCATTAAATAGTAAAATAATATATAATCTTATGAAGAATATAAGAATCCCATAAATTAAATCAATTATATTCCACTACCACAACTATGATCAACACATCATTAAACAAAGTCACAGAATATTATTCATCTAACACCAATATTTTTCATAAGATAATACCTACTATATATCTTATTATAAATATTCCTCATCATATTCAGAAATATATAATATTTAAAAATCATCTTAATAGTTGGAATTAAAAATAATCAACTTCCCAAATCTTCTTGAATTGATTCTAAATGTGAACCTTCATCCAATTTCCTCATATTTCCAACCATATTTTCCAACATATAGTCTTAAATGTAGTTAAAAATCATTCAAACAAATTTTCCATGTGAATGGATTTCCATGAGTAACTCCAATGATAAAATTACACTTATTTTAACATACAGGTGATGCAAGTATCTCACATTTATGTTCCACGATTCCTCTTCAATACTCCATAATTATTCAAAAATAAACATATAATGACACTGTACTTGGATAATTTATTCCATATTGTCATCAATATATATGGCGTGTTGTAAAATTATTCAATTTTATTGATTATATTAAATATTTACACTGTGATTATTGAATACATACAAGATGTAATAAAATAAAAATCAACACTATGTGGGTTTAATTGTTTTGGCCTTTACCACGCTATAAAAAACATTACTATATATGTACTATGTTATTCCATCTTTCCTGTCACATAAATGACATATTTTAAAGGTATGTTTCATTTCTTTTCCATTTAAGTTTTTGTTTTTGGGGTCTCTCAAGATTTTATGGTGGAGTGGGTTTGTTTTTGTAAATTGGGCCAAACCATAACCACAATTCCAGATTTAAAAATAATTTTTTTTCTTTTCTAAGTTTTTCAATTTTTAATATTTTGCACCCATTTTAATTCCTAACTAACCTCCCCTGACATATTAACACCACCATTGTATTTTGGTGCCTTTATAAATTCATAACCAAGGAGTATATGGGTTTTTAGTTAGGGGATTGGGCATGCCTGAAAGCCCAATTCTAGTTTAAACAAAATTATTAATTAATTACATATTCAATTTTAAGGATTATTTGGTGATTTTAAGCCCCACACACTCCCATTGAACCGAGCCACACGTCTAGTATCATCCCACCCTCTTTGGACCTCATTCTCCTCGCGGTTTGGGTCAAGTCCTCTGAAGCACTCACATTTCATTCAGATTTAAAAAGGTGATTTGATTTCTTCATAAATATTTCATTATTCACTCCTTTCCCCCCATTATAGTTCTCAATTAACCTTATATTTCTTGTTCCAACCTCAATTGAATTTTTTTTATGTTTTCAAATTCATCCACTAGTGTATTTGGGGAGATTTTTTCAATAACCCTCAAGTGAGTGAGTCTCCTTCATTCTTATTTTATTTTTATTATGGTTTCAATCAATGTGATTAGGGTTTCTTCCCTTGTACATTATGTTAAAAATTTCCATCAGGAAAAGTTTATAAAAATAAGGTTTAAGCTTGGGTTTTTTTAGTGCAATATTCTATTTTTAGGTTTGATCTACCCTCCTTGAGGTGCGGCGGAGGTGCATTTGTGTTTTCGCATAAAGCATTCAAGGGTTTCCTTTGTTTTGGAAATTTATTCCATTTTTATGAAATATTTGTGTCTTATAAATCTGTATTTATCATATTTTTAGGTTTGTATCATTATATTATTTCTGAAAAAATTAGTATTAGAGGTGTTTTTATTGCAAATGAATATTAAATGCCAATTTTATGTGAAATTATGGGGTTTTCGTAGAAATGTTTTATAAGTTTATTTGGGTATGCCCTATAACTATTTTGTTGACTTTATTTAAATATATTAGGGATGATAATTTTGTTTTGAATGTTTATATCGCTTGTTTTCTTCTACAAAATCTTATTTTGGTGACGTTTGATAAGTGAAGGATTTTTTGGCACTATTTTGGTGCTATATTGGTTGTTTTACATGACTATTTGATGTTTTTCCCAATGGGGTTGTTTTATAACACATGTAATAAGTTTATAGAAATGTATTGGGAACTTTGGATTCTGTTTTGGTAAATTTTAGTGTGGGCATAGTGTGAAATATGGGGTTTTTAAGGAGATTTCAGTGAAAAATAATGTGAGTTTTTGAGAAATTGCTTTATAGAAAATCAAAGTGTTTTGTTGTGTATTTTAAGTTGTATAAAAGGTTTATAGCTACTATACATTTTTAATATGACTATTATTGGTGTTTTATATTAAAATGGATTTATTTAGCATGCTAAAAAATTTGAGCACAAAGGGGGAAGACTGGGTTCCTAGGTGGGGCGGATGTGTACTAGTACGGCAAGTGGACCGGATGGGTTTTGTCTGTGTTTCCCTTAGCATTTGGATAACAAAAAAATCTAACTAAACTATATATATTATTATTGGGGACCACTAGTTTATGGGTATTCTCCCTACAAGTGGATCGTACATGATAATGGATTTTACTATTGTTACATTACACCGAGGTACAAGGTACATGGGGCCCGAGACTATCTAGTGCCTAGGGGTGATCCCGATTATGTTGCTAATTGGATTTTTTGTATTTTTTCATGTATTTTTGTGTATATGGAGTTTTATTAAAGTAGATAACATTCCTATTTAATTGTGTTAACATTCTGAAAGTTTTATCTTGAAAATGTTTTCAATTTAAAGTTGCATTTCTTGGAATTTGTGGCCTCTTTTCATTGCATATTAAAAATGATTGCATTTTCACCTTGTATTTCATGCACCTTGGAATCCTTGGGTGGTATCCTATTGGTATGAGGCTTACACCCTACTTACACCCCTTGGGTGTAAGTATACTTTATTGCTTTTGACCCAGGTAAAGGAAAGGCATTGTGTGATGGTGGTTTGGGGTGTTAGTTCCCATCCTTGGGGATGAGTTGTGGAGACGGCTGGTGGGTGATGACCCCTTATCATGTGGAGTCCATTGGGTTATTGTTTTGAAATTTATTTTTGTTTTTGGACATTTTTACTGTATTTATGTCCATGTATTCAATTCTGGTTTTTTTCTTATGACTTGTTTGGCAATAAATTTCAGAATTTATATTATGGATTGTTTTTAAGGATTTATGCTTTCATACTTAGGTAAATCGTTCCCAAGCCTAATTGTTTGATAATCGGGCACTTGTGTCATCCTGTGAGGATATGGAACGCCCTTCAGGACTTGTCACAGGCCGGGTTTTCTGCCGGTTTTAGTGGCGACCAAATTCGGTTCATGACAAAATGGTATCAAAGGAGGTAAATGGTTTTTTGGGTTATATTGCTATTTTGCATGACTCGGGATAGAGAGGAGCTAGGAATGTCGGGACTCGGGGTTTTGGTGGTGAGTAGGGTTCATGGCCTACACCTCTCACGGATTTCCTTGAGTCACCAGGTGAAGTCGGAATTTACAGATTGACATCACTTCTAGGTGAGACGTGAAGGCTGCAGACTATATGTTGATATCAGGAGGAGGTGAAGTAGTGGTTTATTTTGTTGTTGTAATGTTTTTGGATTCATTATATTTGATGATATTGATAGGTTTTTTCAGAACATTTCTACTTATTTTTTCTCTTGTGACTTTTTCCTTTTTTCACAACATGCCTCCTTAGAAAGCTCCCATGCACCCATGAGGGGAACCTAGAGAGATTTCACCCTCATTTCTTGATCAGAGGCTAGTAGAGGTTTTCGTTCGGGCTGTCCATAAACTTTGACATAGACTAGCTTTTATTTAATCTCATGTTGTAGAGGATGAGACTGGTCTTAAGAAGTAAAATTCCTAGGAGTTCCTGAAAAATAAGCCTCCTACTTTCTGAGGTAGCGTGAAAACACTAACTTTTCTAATCGAGCTGTTGTATATTGCAATGGAGTTGGTGACTCCACTGAGAAAGGAGCAGGGTCTTAGGATCCAATCATGTGTTCTTTCTGTGTCAAGGGTTTAGATGGAGTGGGACCTCATGGTATTAGATATGGATCTATTGGACATTATACATGGCATGGATTGGATAGTAGAATTCCAGGCACACATCGTTCGCTACATACGGCGAGTGAGTTCCATGACACCTGATGGGTGTCGTCAGGTTTTTCAAGGAGAATGGGATCCTCGATTGGATCACGCAGGACCTCCAATCCCAGAGTTGGGAAGTCTTACCATCCACTTGTCATCACTCAGGCTAAAGTATGATGTTCTTTTCCCTAGAGGTTCACTTCCTCATGTTGTGAATGAGTTTCTGGAGGTATTCCGGGATGATATCTAAGGTTTTACCCCGAAGAGGGATGTGGAGTTTTTGTTTGATTTGGTGTGGGGAACACAACCAATATCTATTTCCTCTTAGTTCATGGCCCCTACCAAGCTGATGGATTTAATGATATAGCTGGATGACATAGAATCCAAAGGATTCATTCACCCAAGCGTCTCTCCTTGGTCCGCTCCTGTGTTGTTCACGAAAAAGGCGGATGGATCCCTCCAGTTGTCCATTGACTACCAGAAGATAAATAAGGTAACAATTAAGAACAAATACTCTTTGCCCAGAATAAATGATTTGTTAGATCATTTAAAGGTGGAAATGTGGTTCAAAAAAATAGACTTTCTTTCGGGCTATCATCAGCTTAGGGTTAAAGATCCAGATATCCCAAATACAGCCTTCTGAAGAAAGTACGACCACTTTGAGTATTTTGTAATGATCGTCAGATTGAACAATCAAATAACGGTCTTTATGGATCTCATGAATAGGGTGTTCCATCAGTATCTTGATTACTTCATAGTGGCATTCATGGATGACATTATAGTATACTCTGGCTCTGAGGTGGAACACGAACATCACTTGAGGATCATCTTGGGACCTTTTTGGAATCACTGCCTCTATACAAATCTTTCATAGTGCACTTTCTGTATCCGGGAGTTGAGATTTTTGGGGCATGTGATCTTTGAGAAGGGGGTTTAAATAAACCCCAACAAGATTATTATGGTTATGTTATGGTAGAAAACAGAGAATGTGTTCAAGATCAAGAGTTTCCTTGGCATGACTGGTCATTACTGGCGATTCATTCGGTATTTCTCTCAGCTTGCTTCACCGATGACCACGTTCACCCAGAAAGGGGTAAAGATTGAATGGGGCCCAGAATGTCAGGCATCGTCTGAGGAGCTAGATAGGTGGTTTACTACTACCCCTGTGCTGATTTTACCAGATGCTAGAAAAGTATATGTGGCCTTTTGTGATTCTTCGGGTATGGGTCTTGGGTTTGTGCTTATGCATGATAATCATGTGGTGGTCTATTTCTCTCTCCAACTCCAACCACATGAAAAGAACTACCCAAACCATGACTTGGAGTTGGAAGCAGTGATGCATGCATTGAAGACATGGTGTCCCTACCTCTTTTGGGAGAAGGTTGTGGTCTACTCTGATCACAAAATATTGGCTTATATCTTCTCATAGAAGGACCTCAACTTGAGGCAGCATCATTGGATCGTGTACTTCTAGGGGTTAGGCTTTGACATTTTATATACCCCAGGAAAGGGTATTGTGGTGTTCAACGCTTTGAGAAGAAGAGTTCTAGTGTAGGATTTGAGGATTTCTAGTGATGAGTGGACTTTGATGGGGCTCTTTTCTCAGAAGCATGTGGAGACCAGAGAACATAGTGGATGTGTGTTCTTTGAGAGAGTTCATTTTAATCCTCTATTAGAGTTGATATAGCGGGAACAACCCAGTGAGGAGAATTGTCAGTGGTCGAAGCAGTTTATTCATGGTGGGGAGACATCCTGTAATCGGTCTTCATCTCCAGATGGAATCTTGTGCTTCAAGGGTCGTTCATTAGATTTGTTTTCTCTATGGAAGGTGGTGTTGGAGGACCACCACCAGTCTCAGTAGGCTGTCTATCCAGGTGCTTCCAAAATGTATTATGATTTCCATCGGCAGTTCTGGTGGCCTGGTTTGAGACATGACATAGCGGACATTGTGTCGAGATGTTACACATGCCAACAAATGAAAACAGAGCTTCAAAGGACCTTTAGTTTGCTCTAGTCATTACCTATTCCTACCCTGAATTGGTACAAGGTCACTATGAACTTCAATTTTGGATTACCTTGTACACCTCAGAATAAGAATTCCATTTGGGTGGTGATTGATTTTTTGACCAAATCAGTCCACTTTATTCTGATCAGAGATTTTCATAAAGTGAATGAGTGGAGTCATTTGTATCTTCCGTATTTGGTGAGACTCAATGGTGTGCCATCAGCAGGTAACTGAGATAGAGACCCTAATTTCACTTCTTGGTTATCGTAAGGCCTTCATAAGGCTTTGGGGTCTCAGATTAAGATGATCACAACATACTATCCTTAGAAAGATGGTTAGATAGAGTGGGTAAATGAAATTTAGGAGGGCATGTTCTGTTCATGTGTATAAGACTTTGGAGGTTCATGGGATGGCCATTTGGGGCTGGTTGAGTTTTCTTATAAATACAATTACCAATCCTCGATTTGAATGGCTCTTTTTGAGGCCCAATACAGTTGTCCTTATCGGTCCCCCCTCTATTGGGTTGAGATAGGTGAGACCTCCCTGCTGGTACTTAGTTTGGTGGAGGAGGCCTCTGAGAAGGTCAAATTGATGAGGCAGTGCTTTTTGAAAGCTCAAAGTGATCATAAATCTTATGCTGACCTGAGGCATCCAGACCAAGGGTTTTCTGTGGGAGATATTGTATTTTTGAAAATGGCCCCTTGTTTGGGCCATCATCGATTGGGAATGCAAGGAAATCTGACGTCGTGCTATGTCATACCTTTTGAGACCATCAAGAACATTGACAAGGTGGAATACAGGTTGAATTTAACTTCTCAATTGACTTCCATCCATGATGTCTTCCATATCTCCTAGTTGAAGAAATACAACCCGGACACGTCCCATGTGTTGAGTTGGGAAGAACTAGAGATAGAGACCGACTTGTCTGTTGCAGGGCGGCTGGTAAAAATAGTGGACTACCAAGAGGAGGTGATTCGTGGGAAGTCCATTCCATTGGTCTTGATTATTTTACAGCATGTGAATGATACATATGAGACATGGGAGTGGAAGTCATGGGTCCAGGAAGAGTACACGTTCTTATTTTTTGATCAAGCTTCTAGTTGACTTTCCTGGGTGGAATGTATTTCATGTTGGGGATAATTGTCACATACATGACTTATTTTAAAGGTATGTTAATTTATTTTCCATTTATTTTTTGTTTTTCGGGTTTCTAAAGAATTTATGGTGGAATGGGTGAGTTTTCGTGAATTGGGCCAAACTGTGAGCCCAATTCAAGATTTAAAGTAATTTTTTTTTATTTTATAACATTTTCATTTTTTAATAGTTTGCAACCATTCAAATACCTAAATGGCTTCCCCAGAAATATTAACACCACCATTGTAGTTTGGAGCCTTTATAAATCTATAACCAAGGTGTATATGGGTTTTTATTTAAGGGATTGGCCCTGCCCGAAAGCCGAATTCCTGTTTTGAAAAATAATTTTGTTTAATTAATAAAATATTAAATTTTAAGGAATTTTTAGTGATTCCACGCCCCACACACGCCCATTGAACCCAGAGGAGAGTCCATTATCTTCCCACCCTCTTTGGAGCTCATTCGACTCACGGTTTAGGTCGAAACTTCTAGAGCACTCATATTTCGTCCAGATTTAAAAAGGTAATTTGATTCCTTCAAAATCATTCTTCATTCACTATTTTCCCCACATTCCACTTCTCAATTAACCTTATATTTCATTTTCAAAACTAAATTTAATTTTTGGCTATTTTAAAATTCATCAATTGGTGTATTTGGGGCGATTTTTTCAAGAACCCTCAAGTGAGTCAATCTCCTTCATTCTTCTTTCATTTTCATTAGGATTTCATTCAATGTGCTTAGGGTTTCTTACCTTATACATGATGTACCAAATTTTAAGAGGGAAAGGATTTCATCCAAATGTTTAACATTGGTTTTTCTTGGTCCAATGTTCTATTTTTAGGTTTGATCTACCCTCCTTGAGATGCAGCGGTGGTGCGTTTGTGTTTTCACACAAAGGATTGAAGGGTTTCGTTTGTTTGGATAGATGATTCCATGTTTATGAAATATTTGTGTCCTAGAATTCTGTATTTATAATATTTTCTGGTTTATCTCATTTTATTATTTCAGAAACAATTAATTTTATAGGTGTTTGTATTGCAAATGAATTTTGAATGACAATTTTATGTGAAATTGGATGTTTTTCATAGAAATGTTTTATGTGTTTATTTGGGGATGACCTATAATTAAATGGTTGATTTTATTGAAATTTATTAGGGCTTTTAATTATGTATTGTATGTTTATATCCCTTGTTTTCTTCTAAAAAATATTATTTTGGTGATGTTTGATAAGTGAAGGATTTCTGGGCACTAATTTGGTGCTAAATTGGTTGTTTTACATGACTATTTGATGTTTTTCTTAATGGGGTTATTTTATAACACATGTAATACGTTTATAGAAATGTTTTGGGAACTATGAATTCTGTTTTGGTAAATGTGAGTGTGCACATAGTGTGAAATGTGGGGTTTTCAACGAGTTTTTGGTGCAAAATAATGCGAGTTTTTGAGAAATTGCTTAATGGAAAATCAATGTGTATTGTTGTCTGTTTTAAGTGTTATAAAGAGTGTGTGGCTACTTTACTACTGGAATATGACTAGTTGTAGTGATTTATATTAAAATGGATTTATTTGGAACGCTGAAATTTTTTGAGCACAAAGGGGGAAGCTTGGGTATCTAGGTGGGGTGGATGTGTACTAGTACGGCTAGTGGACCAAATGGGTCTTGTCCCTATTTCACTTAGAATTTAGATAACTACAACTCTAACTAAACTATATGGATGATTATTGGGGACCACTAGGTTATGGGTATGTTCTCTACTAGTTTTTCTTGCACAATAATGAATTTTACTATCGTTAGATTACACCGAGGTACGATGTATATGGGGCCCAAAACTATCTAGTGCCTAGGGGTGCTCCTGGTTATGTTGCTCATTCGATATGTGGTATTTTCCCTTGTATTTGGGTGTCTATGGAATTATATTGCAATAAAAAACAAGTGTATTTAAATTTTTTAACATTCTGAAATTTTTATCTTGACAAATGTTTTCAATTTAAAGTTGCATTTCTTGGAATTTGTCGCCACTTTTCATTGCATATTAAAACTGTTTTCTTTTTCACCTTGTATTCCACGCACCATGGAATAATTGGGTGGTATCCTATTGGGATTAAGCTCAAACCCTACTTAAACCTCTTGGGTGTAAGTATACTTTATTATTTTTGACCCAGTTAATGGAAAGGCATTGGGTCATGGTGGTTCGGGGTGTTAGTTCCCATCCTTGGGGAGGAATTGTGGAGACGGCTAGTGGGTGATGTCCCCATGTCATGTGGAGTCCTTTGGGTTGTTTTTCTGCTATTTATTTTTGTTTTTGGACATTTTTACTATATTTAAATCCATGTATTCAATTTTTGTTTTTTCTTAAGACTTGTTTGGCTATAAATTTCAGAATTTATATTATGGATTGTTTTTAAAGATTTATGCTTTCATACTCAAGTAAATAGTTCGCAAAACTAATTGTTTGATACCCGTGCACTTATGCCAGCCTGTGGGGATAATGAACACCCTTTGGGCCTTGTCACGGGCCAGGTTTGGTGAAGGATTTGGTGGCGAGCAGATTCGGTTTCTAACATTTCCCATTAACATTTGAAATTATTTTAAACATGTATATTTTCCATAAAACCATCTTCAATATTCTCATGTTTTAAATAAATCGACTTGTAATCCTTGGTCGTAGAGTTATTATTTTATCATAAATATATATCCAATGTAATAAAACTATTATTAAAAAAATTTAACATCATTATTTCAATGTTCTGTCCTCCAACCCAATCCCTTTTACCACATTTTCCTTTCCAAAATATATGTTTTCTTCTAATAGCCCCTTATATATATTCTTTGATTATAAGGTTCTATCTTTACATTGATTTTGTATCTAACATAAAATTAACATTTTTATTATTGAAACATATTAATTGAAATATATAGAAACCCCATAGGTTCAACCTATTAAAAACCACCATTATATATAAAAAATCATTCTAAAATAACATAATCATATTGGAAACACTCTCCCTAAATAATTTTAATGAGATAATGGCTAGCAAGGTGTATGGATCACACATTATAAGTTATTCAACGTGACAGAAACTCATGTCAAAAATTAAAATGCATTATTCTATTTTAATCATACCTTCATTGAAACATATGATAACCATAATATATTTCTTTTTATCACATGCACTCTGATCGAAATTAGTATCCATGAGCATCAGCTATTCTATTAAATTCTTAGCACCCACTAGTTTGAAAATTTTCAAAATAACTACCTCTATCATTTCATCGTCTAGATAGTTATTCATATCCATTATTTTCCCATTTATTAAATCCACCTATCCCCATTCAACAAAATTCTTGTAGTGTTGTATAGATTATTATTGACTGCACTGGATGATATACTTACCTCCATCGAGCCATCCAAAATCGTATTAATAAACCGTGACTATCCTCATTCGTGCTCCTAATCATTAGAATCACCAGAAATAGTAAAATTGATTCCAATAACTAAGAGATCCCAGTTAATTAACATTTATTTTTATATATTGGTGGATCATTCCTCCCTTGTTTGGGGTACTTTGTAATAAAAATTTGTCCCTTTTTTATTTTAGGAAGGATACAACTCCTTGAATCTTGATCACTACTCTCACACTTCCTTATCCTAGGATTGTGTATCCCTCTTACTTGAAATTATTCTACAGTCTATCCTAATGTATAATAACATTCCTCATTTGTAGGATCTTCCCAGGTAACACCCTTATGTTCACTACATTTCTCTTACATATATTCTTCATCTTCCAAATCCATCTGTTCACCCTCCAAACCATTGATTTGATTTCTATTCTTAATGGATGTTAAATACCTTCTAGGGAATGACCCAATCAGCAATCCACTAACTATTTCATTGAATTCCTTCACATTATATAATTTTGTGCATCCCTTCCATCACACATGATTCACAACTAATTGGCCATGTCATATTGAATCTTTTTCTTGTGACCCCTCTCTTCCAATGATTCTATTTGCTAAATTATCATCCACTGGATAGGATACAAACATAAGATATTTAAAATTTTTATGTAACCTTCTTATTGTACACACCCCATAAATATCTTCTAAATCATACTGTTCATTATCCTCAAAACATTGCTAGAATAGTCTGTGACGTAATCTATCACATACATCCAATGAATTTAGTTCAAAGTTCAATGATAATCACTTTTTGAGGGTAAGAGATTATTTGGATTCTCTATCATAATCAATCATTCCAGCTTCCTGTAGAGGGGAAGAAGACTTTGTATTGAGAGTGAATCTCTTCCATGAACCATGGAATTGAGAATGTTTCTCTGGAACAACAGATCTGCTCCCACTAAAACCCGACTCTAATACTAATTCCCTATTATTTTTCCCGACCTTGAAACCATGAAGACACACTAACATCTGATGGCCCAAACACATGAAAAAGGATCAAAATTCCACCCATGATTAAATAAAACATGTTTTTTATAATGGAACACTACTCCTACATCAATAAAATTGAAATAAAATTGTATGCCTGACACACATACATTGATTCAAATATGATAGGAGATGGTGTAAAAATGGTAGCAGTTATATTATCAAAACAAAGAGAGCAGCAAATCATGTTTCTTAACATTCATATTATCAGAGGTTTCTTAATGGGGAGAGGATTTTCTGGAAAACAAACCCAAATTTACATTGTGGGAGAATCACTCTATATGTGGACATCATAAGACCACCAGAAGAGAATAAAATGAGATCTTTTATAGAATCATGGGGTTTGGAGCATACCTTAATCCAATTGGACTTGTATAAGAATGGAACCATAATATGACTACTATTTAGAAGCTCACATTACCTTGTTTTTATAATCCCAATGCATAAAAAAATATCAAAAAAATCTCTATTGTTTAGTGATGATTGATGTGAGAAAACATAGTTTGATCCATGTGGTACAAGACACTAATGGCCTTTAAAGTCACAAGAAATACTCTTAGGGATCCTTCCAATAAGGTCAAAACATTAGGATAAACCGATATTGAGGGATTAGGGGGAATTATTTATGGTTAGATAAGGGATATAAATAATGAGGATGATCCCTCCTGTTATTGTAGTGGAGGTACCTCCCACTCTTAGAGGGAGATCAATAAATGAATCAATAAATTCTAAGTCAACATTATTTATACCTTATTTTTTAATGATAATATAATCTTTCATATGAATAATACATGTAGGAAAAACTACTGTATTAATTTTATTTACTTGTATAATTTTATATATTTAGGATTCATTTAATATTCCATGCTAGAAAACGATTTTATGGGTTGAATAATTATGAACTAGATGAAATAATTGGATCAATTCAAAATGAATAAAAACCCAACAAGAATTATATTTTCTATAATAAAAGTTATTATGAAAGAAATGGTCTTTAGTGAGAGATACCATGAGATGGAGTGAATAATGTTATGGTACTAGTTCTAATTTAATCACTTAATCCCCAACATATCAATTCATAAAATGATATTGAACACATTTTTATTAACATTACTCGTAATTTTTTTCTTCACTGGTGATCTAACAATATTTCCATTTTTTTATCTTTATTTCTATTATTATTTATTTATTAAACCATACTATCCAATATATATACTTTAGATAAAAACATCATGAAATAAATAAATATGAATTTTACTTCCTTCACCCACATTGGGTATACTCAAGGGTCATATAATAGAAGTATGATGTACCAAAATCATCTAAATACACTTTTATATCGTGTGTATAGACAATGACGCCGAAATCCATATGTCGTTTGTCAAAATATTATTAGGCATTGTGCACTTGATCCTATGTGTTACTTCTAATCTCAACTTTTATTCCCACAACTACAAAATGGAAACCATGTTTTCGTGAAATAAAATCAACGAAATGTTTTTTTGTTATTAGTGATACAAAGAGTGATTGTTGGTGCTCCTTGATATTCCATTTCTATTAAATCTTTACAATATAGTTTTGAAAACTCTATGATAGTAGTATAACCATCAATAACATATCATGGATTATCACATTATTCCTTCTTTTTAAAGAAAATCGATGGGTGTAAATTCTCTATGAAACATTATTCCTATTTGTTTTAAGGACATTCCCTATTATTTGATGTTTCACTAACATCTATAAATTCCCTATTTATTTTGTATATTTTTAACCACCTATTATTTTATAGTGAATGATATTTCAAAAGCATCCTTTTCTAGATTATGATTTTCTCTAAGATAGAAAAATTACTCTTGTTTCCTCATCTATGACCTTCTTTTTTTTACATCAAGTATGACTGAAAATATGACCAACAATTTTATTTAAATTATGATTAAAATACAGCAACAAAAATCCTTGATTTTCCTTTCGAAAAATAGTACTTTTAAAATATGGATTTGTATTGACTCAATTATATTGTTTCATGAATTATATTATCATAACATTACTAAATTTTCATCATGTAAACGCATATTCATTCCACTATAAATTTTCATCTCCTTATATCATTAACTTCTATGTTTTCATAAATAACCACTATCCACTATGTTTCATGGCTCATACTATAAAAATAAATTCATCAAGAAATCTTTGGGGATTACCATTTATTACAACAATATGATAAATCACCACTCAGAATAGTGTAGGATTCCTGACTTGTGAAACTATTAAACCATGTAACCAACTTTCTATAGTGCATCCATCATTATACATTAGAATTCCATACGCAAAATTATCCCAGTTCATCAATTCCTATGGTATGGAGTTGAATGTTGTGATAGAACCCTCTTCCTTCAATCAAAAACAAAAAATTCATATACTACCATTTAATTCGTTATCCCAACATCTTGAAAAATTCCTACTCTAATCAATATTCGTAGACATGTATATTCTTTGTGGTATAACACCTCTTATTATTGAATGATATCTAGTTAAAACTAGATTAATTGATCTAAATACATTTTTACATTAAATATAGATTCATGTATTATATATATTTCAACGATAAATCGTTATAAAATAACAATAAATTTTAATATTCTGATCGCTTATTTAATTCTCCCTGGGAATCATCTGTAACACTGTCAACAAAATTTTTCATCTAATTTTCCAATTATATCATCTATGAAATCCCCTTTAAATTATCCTGGAAAACATTAATTTAAATCACTTAAATTAGTTCCATAAATAATATCATGGATTATGGAATAATATTATGTAAACCAATGTATTTCATGTTAATATTATAATAGTTCATGATATCTAGATTTATTCTTACATGATCTCAATTTCGCTATTTTTTGAACAGGGAAATTTTCATGGGAACTAGTACATTCCCTTCCAATATAGCTTTTTCTTTATTCTAGTTTAATATTAAATTTAATCAAACTCATATATTTATGATACATAGAGCATTGTAAACATGTCTTTACCTTACATAAATTATAAAACTGTGTTTCATTATTATTAAAACACTCATAAAATATATTTAATCATATATAGGTCTGTCTTATTTCTATATTTCACTAATAATTCACAAAACCTCTACAAAACCACTCTAATGTCATATCAAATGATAAAGACATCCAAAATCACCCCATTAATCAGCAAACAAATATAGATTTACAGTAAAATCTTATCAATATTATATTTTACCATTACTTACTATTTTTTTCTTAAATTTTTTCAACAATCACCAGTAAAACTATTTAATATCCAAATATATCATTCTTTGTCATTATATTTCTTCTTCTTATGGAAATTAAATCATATCATGATTTTTATCATTATGGTTCACAACATAAATGATGGTTGCCAACAAACCCAATACTAATACCAATATCAATTATCATTTGGATGTTAACATATGTTTCTATAATCTAGTCTCTACCTATGACATGAAGAAGTCAGTACCTATGATTCTATTGTCGATATAAAAATAGTAATTCAAAATTTCAATCTACACAATTTGGATCATAACTAAAATAATATGACACAGGATCAATTTTCTAGCATGATTTCTGGAACATCCATATTTGCATATAAACCTCTAAATATGTCATAAATGATAGTGGGTTTGGTCCATGATAAATGTTCTAAATATGAAATCCATTTAAAATATTTCCATAATATTATCATAATATTGTTTTTACAAAATATAGAAGAAATTAGAATTACATTCATCATTCCATTCATCCATGAAACATCATTTAAAGTCTTCATGGTTCATTTGAAGCCTAATTTGGGGCCTTGGGTAGAAAAATTGGAAAACAATCCCATATAGAAACATCAAAAATATGAATTTTCCACATCATTTTTTGTTACATGGGAATATATATTTGAGATTTTATTCTACCCATTATAATGTTTCGATGTAGAACCCACCATTTTAGGGGTTCCCATTACTAAAATTGGAGTATTTACCCAGTGGATATTTTTTGGGGATTTTGGTTGGTTAACATTTTTTATGTTCAAAATATATTACATTAGTTTTTTCATTATTTCCGATTGGGGTTTCTCCACCCCACCCTCCCTCTCAAATTTTCCAAGTTTAAAGAGAAACATACACACATGATTGATCCTTATGGAAGGTTTAGGTGCTTTAAAATCCCTATTTCTCAATTTCAAAATGGTTTTATTCCATTTTTAATCTAATAGAGTGTGTGATGTGTTTGTTACATGGGATCCCATTTTCACTAAAAATTTCCTAAATTAATATTTTTATCATTAGGAAATATTTTTATTTTCTCTTCACTAAACTCATCCCACTTTTATATATGTGGGTTTACAAGATTACTGAGACATTTATTCTTGGACTAGGTGGGAATATGATTAATTATTTCACCTAGTTATGTGAATCAATATTCCACTATACAAGGGATGTGCTCAATGTGTTGAGGGTGGTTTCTTGTAATCGTATATCTAGATCCTATGTAAATGTTCTAACATAATCTAAAATTCATATCCCACAACTCCATGATGATTATGACTATTATTAATCAAGAATATATATATCAATGATTGATTCATAATTAATTTATAAATAAAATTATAAAGAATCCAATAATTATTGATTAGAATTGTGATGAATATCGTGACAATTTTGTTGATGACACCATTAACATATATGGTAATATAAATGTGAATGATTTTATGTCATTATTAGACCTATGGTGGAATTCACATACAGTTATAATGAAACAAATTGGTATTTTACTAAAATACTCTTGTCAATATAAATAAATGAGATATTTAAGCAATATATATATACTTCCAAGATGTTTTCCCTTTGTGAAGGTTTGTGAATCAACTAGGGGATTGCATTAAATTAATTTCCTGTAGATATTTTATACACCCACCCTTTGGTGCCCAATATACTTATTCATTTTGGGAAATTAGATTACTATATTGAATGAATTTTAGAGTACCAAATAGATTCTATCTATACAATCGGTGAATTTTATTGATAGGTAATTCAGATTAAAATTTTTGAACATAAAATAAAATATATATCATTTCTCCGATGATCGATTTATTTTTTGGACTTAATAAAAAAATGATGAACATGTAAAATTTATCTATTGATTTAAATAACTTGTGTTTATTCCACATAATATTAATAGGGATCATAAAAAAGAATCTAATGGAATCATTCCTTTAATGGTATCAAGGGGATATATGATCCTCATAATGATTGAAATGGACTACCTTTTTGTTACACAAATATAAAAATTATTTTTAACATTAATTTTTTAAGTTGTATTATTTAATAACCTATATTAAAAAGTTATTATTTTTATTTTTAAATAACATAAATAAATTTATCTACATGACTATTTTGATCATTATTTATTTTAATAACCCAATTTTAAATTATTCCGAAAAATATTTTTATTGAGTGTTATGAAAGTATATCATATTTACAAAACTATAACATGATAAAAATTATTTTTTCACATCTTTCCTGATAATTTAAAACATATATCGTTAAAGAGTTTCCCTAAAAACATTTGAAATTCATTTATATCATCATAATGAAATTTTTTCATTAATTCCTAAAAATACATTAGATAATAAAATAATTCATCCATTTCAATCCCAAATTTATTTTCTCCCTCTTTATTCAAATATATAACACACATAAAATATTGTATTAAATTTTTTCTCACTTGAGTAATAATTTATATATTCGAAATCATGATTTAATATCTATTAGGAAGAGTAGGAGTCTAGTTTCCAAGAGATATATAGTCATGATGATTTATAAAATTATAATGAACTTTCATTGAACATTATTATTTATCTAATAACCCCCTATATAGTTAGAATACATAAAATGTTTTTTTATTCTTGTTGAATTTTTTTCAACATAGTTAAAAATAATTCTTGATTATTATCATTATATCCTTCATAAACCATATATTTTCTTGTATTTTCATTGTAAAATATTTGTATTACTATACAAAACCGGTATTGTTGATGTTGGTTCTCCAAAATCAATCCAGTAAGGTAATATGTTCTCAGTTAATTTTGTTTAATTATATTATAGGAATTATTTGAAAAAATATATCAAATGAAAAATAACTATTTTTAAAGAATTATGTTTTATTTATTATCCTTCCGTACTTGAAATATATGTGGAATGATTTTTTTTCTCTTATGATTTTTAAATGATTTTAATTATTATTTATTATTTACTATTGTTATATCATAGGGTGATCATTTCATTTTTATATTTTATAATTGTTGAAAAAATATTCAATCATATTCAACACTAATTGTTATTATTAGTTCTCTAAATGACATGTAAGGTCCAATTTTATTGCATAAATTTTTTAATAATTATTTAATTTTTCACAATTGTTTTTAAATAACTAAGATAAAAAAATAAAAAAATTATGTTTAATATTAATCAACATTTTAAATTTATTTCAATCATTTTTTAAAAATTCATTTCTGAATATACGTACTACAATTCATGGAATTAAATCACCTAAAAACAATTTTAAAAAAATATATTAAAATTTGAATAAAAAATGTTTTTATACTAGTGGTTTAATATTTTAAAATTTTATGTTAATGTATTGAACATAATTGGTAGAGAGAGTGTGTGAAGAGAGAGATATGTTTTGAGAATTGTTTATGGAATTAATCTTATATTTTAAGGTAAATTATTAAATACCATAATCATATTTATATATCGATCTAAAATTAACCCTTTGAATCCAAATATTTTTACAATTCATGGATATTGATGATGAGTTTCAAAAAAATCATAGTATAATAATGATAGTTCAATATTATGAACAAAAATAATTAACATTTATGCAATTTACTGTCTATTCAAAATCATTACATTAGTGTTATAGGATGATCCAACTAAACAAGGTATCTTATATCATGATACGGAGGTCAGGTCAAATGTTGTCACATAATGAATGATAAACCGTAAAGACACATTGTTTTGATCATTACAACATCATGTCTTAAACCTAAATAAACTATGATGTTGTTTATACAATTTTTTCATGGCTTGGAATTTAATTTATATTTATAAAAATATGCCAATTACACTATATATATATTGAGTTGTTTAAATTTAACTTTAAACATAATATTATGTTACGACTTATAAAGAAATAACCAAAACTCATTTTGGATTCTTTTAGAACTACTTTTGTAAACATTACCTGTCAGTTTCATCAAATATTTCATCACATGAATCCACTATTTAAAATCCATCCGAACCATATCTTGGGTATCCTCCAAAACAAATTTTTGGTTATTTCAAATTCATGTACAAATACTATGTAATGAAACTAAATCCTCATTCATGTCACCATAATGTTTGAACAAGATAGTCTTTTAGAATTCAAAATAATATTTAACTTCTTATTTCATATCAATTATAAAATTCTATCCTCAAGATAACTTTTACTTATAATTAATGTAAAAGTGGAATTGGAATGATCCCCATTCATTTCCATAACTATTCCCCCAGAAAGAAGCATATACGAGTACACAAAATATTATAATATATTTTCACAAAAAATCAACTTACCTTCGGAAAAAATGTATCTCAATCCAATATCTTGAATTGATAAATTAATTATCCTTTTTTAATAGAATAACCATATAAATTAGAACATAACATTTCAAATCCCTATATAGATGAGTACATAAAATTAAACTCTTTGAATTAGATAGGAAAATCATGTATTAGTTATCTAGGTACAGACATACAAATCCTCAGTCAATCCTAATCATCATCCCACATTTAATACTATCCATTTCAAAGGATAAATAATATCACTGTTAAGAATCAACTGATGATATGATTTATTATAAAACACCACCCCTTAATTAAATCAACCACAAGGATGACATATAAATTGTATCAAAGTGTGAAGGGACTCATACATGGTATTATTTAAAAGTCAAGTAATGAGGGGTTTAATATAATATATCAATCCCTAGTATACCAATGACATATTATATGATACTCTATGTGGTATATATTGTGGATCATCAAAATCTCAAAACTCATTTTTTGATTCATGAGTTAATTCTATATATCTATATGAAACCAAAAAAATGTTATTATTTAGATTTTCTTATAACTTTTAATAATCATTGAAGACCATGGATTATGGTTAACTAAAATACCTAGATTGATAATTCATTTACCATTTCAATTTATTTAACCTATAAGTCCAACATTTAATAATTATAGTTTGTGAGTATTATTTATATAATATGATATATTTTAATTATTCATCTTCTCTTTCATGAATATAAACAATACTATAAATTAAAATTGTTTTAGTCACATATAAAATTATATACTGCTATAGTGGAGTTATTGTTTCCAAATTTTAAGGGGTTTTGTTAACATTTTTACACCTCTATGTAATTTTTGAATCGTATCTATGTAATAATTTGATAAATCGTCCAACATAACACCTTTTATATGTAAATTTTATGAAACAATCATGTTCAGATAATGATGACAATTGAATTGATAACCCCCATACATAACACATTGAATATAATTTTTCAAACCTCTTTACTTTACAACACCCAATTTTATAATTTTAATAAACTATATTTTCTAAATTCATATAAATAATTTCAAATTAATCATCATCATCTGGGAACAATTCCATAAACACTTTTCTTTGAGGTAATTTGTTAATAAATCTTAAATATAACTTTTACATACAAAATTTTCATTATAATATTGAAATGAAAGAATGAAATCATATCCCTTAATGTTTAACAAATGACATGTATAAATACTTTATACAATATTAAAATTATTTCAACATTGAAATTTTTAAAAATATAATAAGTATTGGGATGTAATAATAAATAATTTTTATTAAATCTATTATTTCATTTTATTTATAGAAAATATTTTTTTATGATAACAATTACCATAACATGTAAGATAAAATGGGTTTAAATTCACATATATTGAAATATTTAAATTTATAAATAATAGATGTAGTCTAATTCATTAAATTATATATATGCTTACCCATTACATCATCATATAAATTTGTACTTCAAACTCTAACCATTAACACTTCGTGAGTTCTGTACCCATATATATATTTACTACAATCATATAATGTATTTAATGTATCATATGATATTAAAAATAAAAAAAATTACATCACAAGAATTAACACAGAATATATAATCCTTATAACGATTCTTGAAAAACATTAGGTACTAAGGGATATCCCATTAATAATGATTAGGTTCTAAAGAATGTAAATTCTTTTATTTTTTTCCTAACAACTCTTATATATTTAAATAACATATGTTGAATAATATACACTCTAATATTCTTCATTGAGATTAAAGCTTTTCCTTTATTTACTGTAAAAAACTGAATTAGAGTAAAAACCTACAATGTATTGATCATTTATCCTTTAAATATTAAGATATCAAGTAACCATTCACTACACACATCCATTTTTTTATTGTAACGAATTGTTATAAAAATTTAGGATTTAATTTCAAAAAAATTACATATGTATATAAATACATAAATTTCACCCAAGCATAAGTTCTTTTAGTTATATTTCATTTAAATAATTCCTTTAAAACCACATTACAGTTATTCATATCTTGTTTCTAGTATAGTATTTTTATTTATATAAGGTATATTTAATGTGTTCAAGTTATCTTATTACATATGGAATTTCAAAATTATATATTCATGAATGAGAGTGAATAAATCAATTTAAACCATTAAACTCTATTCATAAGATACAAATCCTCTTGGTAAAAAACATTACCAATCTATTTCTCACGAAAAGGAATCTCTAACACTGTGAATTTTTAATCTTTGATAAGAAATATTCATAAATTCTATTTGGAATTATAAATTATTATTTAATTTTTCTCCACATTTTCCTTAACTAATAACAAATTATAATTTGATGATGACGATGATACCATTTTGTCAATAAAAAAATCAATCATATGAGTAACATATTTTTCAACCATTTAATACCGAATGTTATTATATATCTTACCTTGAAAATAATAACCTTTTCAAAATTAAATAATGTCTACAAATATGTAAAAATATATTCACTATGTTTTTGGTCGCAGTAACTTTATTTCTATCACATAGTTGTTAACTAGACTATCAAGTACATCGTATAATATATAAATTTTAGATGGCTTTGGCCTGTACTCCATGAAAAAAATATTGTATTTTTTAAATAAAAATTCTTCCTCAAGTATAAGATGATTTTAGATATTATATGTATGGGTAACAAAATTATCATCCTAGATACTAGGGCCTAATTTTATTAGGTTCACCCATAACCAATTTTACTTACACATTATATTCTATGGGAACCCTGTTTTTGGAAAAAATATATATTTAAATGATACATGTCAAAGAATGTATTTTAATATGATGCCATTTATTACCAATTATTTTTTTGTGTTTTAAAATTAAATATCTTATATAATGAATTCATATAATGTATAAATTATTCTAAATATTCAATATTATATCCTATACTTAAAATTAAATTTTCATATTCAAAATATTTTAAATTATAAAAAATTATAATACACATGAACTTTTTTAATTAGATAAAAAAATGAAAATATATTCCCAAAAATAAAATTTCATCACTTGAATAAGGAACATTAAAACATACTTGTAATGTATTATAATTGTATAAACCCAAACTCATAAAAATGGAAATCATGCTGTGATTGATACCCAACAACATATTTTATAGATAAATCCGAATTCCCTTATCCAGTGATAATTTTGACCTAGATTCCCATTTAGGGTTTGTATGGTGGGAACATGGATTTTGAAATTTTGCAGCCTAACCATTTGAGTTTCTTACATGTTTGAATACATTGAAATTTATATTTTACCCTCCTTAATTTTTACACAAAATTGATC
Source organism: Viscum album (assembly GCA_963277665.1). NCBI lineage: Eukaryota > Viridiplantae > Streptophyta > Magnoliopsida > Santalales > Viscaceae > Viscum > Viscum album. Next base: position 113,848,128 of record OY728151.1, read on the forward strand.
CCCTCCCTTATTTGCCATTTTTTTATCATAAAGGGGATTCCTAAACCCTTACCTTTTTTATCCTCGGTATATGTATGTTCCTTTATGGTTATGAGGTTATTTTCTCTTGGGTTTTAGATTATTTTCCATTTATTCTCTTATCCCTCTCTTGTATTATTACCTTTTCTTGGTGGGAGTAAATCTTGGATAAATACTATAGAAATGTGATCATGTGTGGATTACTTTCCATTGATGTCAATGTATGGTCTCCTGAGCCTTATTCTTCCTTCTCTGAGTGTATTTTTCTATTCTCATGTGATTGAGGTAGGATTTTACATTATTTTTTTTCTGAAACATTGAATAGAAAAAATATCTTTTCCAATTTTTTTAAATATTGTTTTGATGATTATGGATTGTTTGATATTATTGTTTTTTGTGTATTGATGATGGTATTTTGAAGAAAATAGGATTTTCAAACAATATTCCTATGTTATATATATATATATACATATGTATATATATATATGCATGCAAGGTTATCAATAAAATTTCAATTGGTCTTTTAAAACAAAATTTCATATTTTGATAGTGTGATTGATGTAGTTTGACCTTGGGATGTGTTATAGTTTTTTGTTTTTGTTATGATTTATGTTTTGACTGGTAATTTTGATGAATTTTTTGAGTTATAAACCATTTGTGGATATTTTTATTATAGGAAAAACTAGTGGTGAGTATTTTATTAATTTGGTATTTTAATGGTTTACCCAATAATTTCCATTGGATGTGTGTTCTTCCATATGTGGAAAAGGTTCACATGTTGAGGTGAAAAAAAAAATTATTTGATAAACATTATCAACATAAACCCAGGATTTTAAACCACTAATTTTCACCCTCCATCATCTCTTTTTCAATGGACTTCTCATCAAGGGGAACCATTAAACTATTAGTGTTTTTAAAATGGTCAATTGGATTAAAATTACTCAAATTTTGTTCCAAATTATGTGATCAAAATCTTATATAGTTTGTCAATTATATAGGTGGTATTTTTTTAAATGACTTAAAGGACTATTAAGAACCTTTCGTTCATGTTGTGTGTTTTTGTTTTGGTTTTGAAATTGACTTTGGCAATACTTTTTAAATAGTGAAATGGAAGAGGTCTGATTGGTATTTAATATTTTTAAAAAAATTGGTTGTGAAACTTTTATGTTTTATAGGAAATATTGATACTTTTGATGTTGTGACGAATGATGGAAACCTATGTGGAGGACCCTGCAAGAATAGGGTCCTCAGATACTAAGTGTTATTGATTGGGTGAAGAAATCACATGGTTGTGGGTTATTTTTTTCATCCAAGTGTTTGAGAACCTCCCCATTCACCATGTGTAACACCCCAAGCTTCCATGGTACGTTTCCCTTTTAATAATGCATTAGATTTCATTAAATGCAACTTGGAGATTCTAACACAACGCGATTAATCAAAATATACATAATGAATATTAGTACCCACTTTTTGAAATTTTATTAATTTTATTTTTCAAAATAGTCTTTATTTAGGAATTTATAATATAGAAATTGTCGTAGTGTGAATTTTTTGTGTTTTTATAAAAACATTTAATTTTTGATGAATAGTGAAAAACAATGTGTTATTGGTTAAAACAAACTTTTTTTTAAAAAATTATATATTTTATTTAAATTTATTTTAGGTCAAAATAGATACATAATACTTATATAAGTTCAATTTAATTCATTGGATTTATTTTATAATATGCTTTGATATATAAAAAGTTTATTGAACATTTTACCATCTTTTACCCACCTCCTATGAGCATTTGAAAATTTGCATAAAACAAAATTTTACCACTTTTGTGAGTTGAATTTCCAAAATCCAATAGACATGGTTGATATCAGTAAGTAAAATGTTGTTCAATAATTTGAAAATATATTTTTTTTGAATAGTATCCTTTTACTTATATTTACCACGATTATAACTAAATATGGTAATTAGGGTAAAAATGATATTATAATTACCCAAAGACATGCCGTAATTGAATTGGATAAGTGTAATTCAACCAAAAAAAACTATAGGAATAGAATGTAATCGCCTTTGGTCCACTTGGATTAGATTAAGACATTTATTATTATTTTATTTAATGAAGAGTAAAAAGAGTTAAATTCAATGTTTAATAACGAAACCATTTTTAATATAGGGTTATAAATAAGATAAATTAAAATATAAATATTAATTATAAATATGAAATAATTTCCTACATAATGGTATTTTATTTATAATTATTAGAGATTAAAAATTTTTAATTTATAAATGACACAATGATGATGCAATAATTACATTTTTAAAGAAAGAATAATATAATTGATATTATAAATATCAAAATAAATGTAATTTGAGACTTTTGATGAATTACACTAATTTTCTAGGTTAATATTACATGTCAGGGTAGATTAAAAAAGTTTTTTGAAGTAATCATGTTGTTATGATTTTCACAAAAACTAAATATTAAATAGTGTCAAATTGAAAAAATTTAGATTTTAAAACAAATAATATATTACTAATTTATATAATATTCCAAAATTTCTAAGCATCAGACAAAGGACATAGATAAGGCTATATATGATATTAATGATCCACATGGTTTTCTCTTGTCTTGTTATAGTATTTTTATTAACCATATAATATAGAATTACAAAGAGACATGGTAAATGTCTAAATATTTAACTAAGAGTTAAATCTAAAATATAAGGTTAATATGGTGACCTAAACCTGTCTAAAACTCATTGGTTGAAAGGATTTCTACCTATACACACCATATTCACTAAATAATTAATTTTGGGGCCATTAGAAACCGAATATTACTTTTTTATAAAAAATATTTCAAGCTTTTCCAAAAGTGACACTCACCTCTCTTATAAAAGGGTACTACCACTTCTCTTTAATTTCACATCTCCAAAGACATTTGGCTCGAAAAACCCGTTACCAAGTATCATCTCAAAATTACTCCCTTAATCCTAGATGTATTACTTTGGTCAGAAAGACTAACTATGGAGATCTTTTTATCAAATTGAAAGAAAGAACCTGAAGAAGAGGTATATATTTCATCACCTCTATCAAGTTCTTTTCTTCTTGAACTTCCTCTTTATTTGTTTTTTCTGTACTAAAATAATAAATCATGTATATTATAGATACTGTGATGTTATTATAAAAATGGATCAACTAGATTTATTATTATATCCATCATATGAATGACAAAGTCACCTTATGTGCGAACGTAAGACTTACCGTCTCCACATCGTGGTGTAGTTTGTTATTCAAACAAAAAATTATTTGTTTGGGTATAATAATGAGTATAAATAATGTAAATAATAAATATAACATGTTAATGATTCTTTATATATGATATAACATCCAATTATAAATGATTTCACCATCAATATAATGATATTGTCGATCGTGTGTACGTACGGATTATCGTCTCCATGAACGCGATGGGATTCATTCCCCATCATAATAATTCAAGAATAATTTCTATTTTATGAATAAAAATAATGTATATAAACATAATATCACTGTTTATATGAATCAAATACATCCTATCCATAACAAACATGGATTTCGTAACCGACTATATAATGGAAAATGAATCAGTTAACACCTGAAATGTTGATACAACTAAAATATTATTATCAAATCAATATTAAGGGATCATATATGATATCATATTAGTGTATATTATTCTTTTATAACATAATAAAAATGTTTATTATATTATATAGTATGTTAACATACCATCGACTAAGGAAAATTACAAGGTAAGGGTTAATTTCACAATCGCTTTATTATCTGAGGTTGTTTTTAAGTAATTATCTACCAGGACCTCTCTATCATCCACATCTATGTTTTCTTAAAAATTTATTTCAAAAAAATTACTATTTACTAGAAAATGGGTTAAATTAATTTAAACCATTATTTGACCTTATATGTTTTGAAAAGAATATTTCTGTCATTTTCCAGACAAGGTACTTCATGACCTTTTTGACAGAATTTAGGTAAGAATGTCTCTTTTTAACTTATACAGTGGGTACATATATTTTATGTAGTTATAACATTGTAGAATCTTACATTACTTGCTTATAAGAATATTTTCAAAATAAATTTTTTATTTTATAATTACATGAATTCTAAATGATTTCAAAATAGAAATAGATATTTTTCTCAAAATGTTTTGATTTCATTTATGTCAACATTATTTGATAGATTTTATACTTTTTTGAAGTTGATTTATTTATGATAAAAATCATCCATAGTGTATTGAAGGTTTTCTGATATATTTCACTATGTATGTGTTATTTTTATACCATTCATGGGTTATAGATAAAGTATTTACATTTCGTATACCAATTTTAATACGAAAGATTATGTTATATTTAAACCTTTTCATATGAGAAAATAATGGGACTTATTAAGTGACAGGAAGAGCCTGCTATAGCACCTTCATGCATCGGTATGTCTCATGAGACAAACTATTGTCTTGGCACATGGGCAGGACAAAATCTTATTTGTAGTCTTGGCATAAGTCCTTGACTACGTGGTTAGGAGGAATGGCATTATGCATTCCATCATTATGAATGTGGACATTGATATTGCATGTGATTATTCGACGATTATAATATCTATGTTATTAAGTAGATGGAATTATATGGTTTTATCATTTCCATATTATGATGAAGTTTATGTTTAAAAGCCTTTTGTTTTAGTATTATACATTTCCTTAAATGTTTATTCTTATTTATAAAAGTTTCTGATACATGGTTATCCTTACTGAGTATATAAAATCAATCCTTTCTATGTTTTATTTTTCCCAGTATGTGAAGAAGTATTTTAGGGTTCACTTGCAAGGATAGGAAAAGGATATAAGTGTGTTTAAGATGGGGAAAAAGTTTTTTTGATGTTTTTATTTAATGATGTAATGTAAACCTTATGAATGTATCTAGTACTTCCAAGGCTACTAAACTGGTTGTTCTTTCTAGACATGATTCCTTGTATCATTATAATGTTATATAATAATGCACGGACTATGGGTAACTAGGGTAAGGGCATTACAATTGGTATCAGAGAAAGTTTTTAACAAACCATGGAAACTAGATTTAGAAAAACTCTGATTATAGGACATTACCCTAAGATAGACTTTGAAGATTCATATAGAAGAACTTACTAGAATTTTGGTACTAAAGATATTTTGTGAGTTTTACAATAAATATATCCCTATCTAGATATGAGCTGGTAGAGGCAGCTCTGGTACAGATGTACCTAGTGGTAAAATAAGAAAACACTGGTTTGAGCTAGACTCGAATGGGAACTAGTGCACGACAATGAGCTTTTCTACACTCTTGGTTACAACACTCTCAAGGGATATGATTAGGATAATTATAATTTTCTTTACAAACCACTATAAAGGGTTTATGAGTATATATTTCCTCAATGAATTTTTTTTTATGCTTATGGATTATATCCTTAAACTATTCAATTTATGTTTACTATTTTACATGTTTGGAATTATCTATTTCTATTCATAAACAAATCTAGTGTATTACCTTGTTTATAAATGGATTCTAGTATACAGAATGGAAACCGAATCAACCCATTTAATTCATGTAGGGATTTACCTCATACTAAAGATAATTATTGTTGAGCGAATGATAAAACTAGTGTTGATTAGCTTATCACCATACTAGAAAAACTCACTCAGGTTATGAATAATATCCTTTCCCATATTGAGAACCCTAGTCCACAACACGAAGGATAAATGATAGACCACATCCTGAGGAAAAAACCACCAACATTAAATGGGAGTAAAAATCCATTAGTAGCTAAGCAATGGATATGTTCCTTAGAGAAAATATTTCATGATTTGGGGAGAAGCAAAAGGAAAAAATTTATCAGGGAAATTTTTTGCCTCAAAGGATATTCATATCAATGGTAGTCATTAATCTAAAACAAAAAGGAAGATAAAGAAATATAAAACATGGATTGGAGGGATTTTAATGAGATTTTATTATAAAAATACTTTCCTCATGGCCATCGAGTGGATATAGAAAGACAATTTCAATGTTTGGGGGAAAAGGAGGATGAGAATGTTGCAAAGTATGAGGCTAAAATTACAAGGCTTGAAAGGCTTGATGCAGATTATATAACTAACCCATGAAGTAAGATTGATCGTTTCATTGAAGGGTTAAAACCATTTCTCTGTTAGGCATTAGTATCAAAATCCTTCTTATTATATGAAGATATTGTCTCTTGCACTATCAAGACACAAAATGAATTCTCTAAGTCATATGACTTTAAGGAAATGCAAGAGAAGAAGAGATCTACTAATCAAAAGAGTTTGAAAATATGAAGGCACTATCTCTATGATGAAAAATTTGAGATTTATATTGATCATAAGAGTTAGAAATATATTTTCTCACAAAAAGAAATCAACATAATGTAAAGGCGCTGGCCTGAACTAATCAAGGATTATGATTTAACTATACACTACCAAATGGGGAAAGAAAATTAGGTAGAATATTCTTTGAACATAAAGGATCATGGAGGTTTGAACAAGATGAGTGTTTAAATGGATCCTATTTTAATGGATCTAGTAAATATGGATTTTGGAATATCTGTGGAAGGTGAAACATCAATACATTTTCAAATGTATTCCAAACCATCTATACTATAAAGGATAAATATTTCACATATAGATGATGAGGAGTTTCAAAATAAGATTAAATCTGTGAATGATGGGAGATTGAGTGACTTCATATATGAAGATGGAATTTTGAAATTTGGGAAAAGATTTTGTGTTCCAAATATACATGATCTATAAAAGGAATTTTTGGATGATGCTCACATCTCCAATTTCTCTATACATCCTAGGAGCACCAAGATGTATATAAATCTGAAAGAACATTTTTGGTGGGATAACATGAAGAGGGAGATAACTATTTTTTCAAGATGTATGGTATGTAAACAAGTGAAAGCTGGAAGGCAACTGCCTAAAGAAGTTATGAAACCTCTTCCCATACCTGAGTGTAAATGGGATAATATTATGATGGACTTTTTCATATGGCTACCAAAGACTCCTAGAAAGAATGATGCAATATGGGTCATTGTTGATCATGTTAACATTTCAGCACATTATCTTGATATAAGAGAATATTTACCACTTGAACATATGGAAATAATATATATTATTGAAGTTAAAAGATTTCATGTAGTACACCTATCAATTGTTTCTTATCTTGATCCCTGTTTTACATCAATATTCTAGAAGAGTCTTCAGAAGGCCCTAGATACTGAACTTCATTTGAGCACTTTCTACCAACCTCAAATTGATGGAAAATCAGAATATACTATTAAAACCATAAAATACCTGTTGAGATCTTTCTCATATCACTCTTAAGGTATGTGGGATAAAAATTTACCTCCAGTATAATTTTCCTACAATAATATATTTCATTAAAATATTCATATGGAACTATATAAAGCATTATATGGGAAGAGATGTTGCACACCAAATTGTTGGGATGATGTTGGTGAAAGAGAACTTGTAGCATAGAAAATGTTAAGGAAATGATGGAAAAAGGTAAAGGTTACCCAAGCCCATATCAAACCAGCTCAATGTAGGAAAAAGTGTTAGGCCGATAACTGAAGGAAGGATTTGGAATTTCAGGTAGGTGATCATATTTTCTTGAAGGAATCTCCATTGAAGGGAGTTATAAGATTCAGTAAGAAATGTAAATTAAGATTTAGGTACATTGAACGTTTCTAAATTCTAGAAGGAATTGGGGTTTTAGCTTACCATTTGGTAATGCCTCTAAGTCTCTCTAATGATCATGATGTGTTCCGCGTATCATTATTGATAAAATACATGTCTGACCCAATGAATGTACTCACCTAGGAAGAATTAAAACTGGAACCTGATTTTTCTTATTGTAAAAAAACTATCAGAATTCTGGATACCAGAGAAAAAGTGTTGAGAAACTGAGTGACTCATCTGGTGAATGTTCTATACAGAAATCATAAGATGGAAGAGGAAAATTGGGAACTCTAGGAACTTATCAAGACGAACCACAAGAATATTTTCAAGTAGTAATATTCTATAAATTTTGAAGATGAAATTATATTAAGTAGGGGATAATGTAACACCCAAAGAATCCATGGTACGTTTCCCTTTGAATAATTCCATATCTCGCATTATACGCAACATCGAGATTCAAACACACCGTGACCAATCAAACTAGCTGTTATGAATAGTAATACCCACTTTTTGAAATTTTATAAATTTTATTTTTCAAAATGGATGTCATTTTTGATTCTGAATATCAAAATTATCTTAGGGTAATTTTTTGGTATTTTTCTGAAAACATTCAATTTTTAAGGAATGGTGAAAACACTGCATTATTGGTTAAAACCGAATTTTTTTAAATAATTTTTTATTTTATTTAAATTTATTTTAGGTAAAGATAGATACATAATACCAATATAAGTTTAATGTAATTCATTTGATTCATTTTATAATAATCTTTTATATATAAAATTTTTATTGAACTTTTTATCGTCTTTTACCCACCTCTTATGAGCATTTAAAAATTTGCATAAAAATAATTTTACCACATCTGTGAGTTAAATTCCAAAAATCAGAGAGACATGGCTGACATCAGTAAGTAAAATTTGGTTCAATAAGATGAAAATAATTTTTGGTGAATACTAACTTTTTACTTTTATTTACCACGGTTAAAAGTAAATAGAATAATTATGGGTAAAAATGATATTATAATTACCCTAACACATTTACAAATTCTATTATATAAGTTTAATTCGACCAAAAACAACCATAGAAATAACATATGATCCACTTTGGTCATCTTGGATTAGATTTGGACATTTCTTATTATTTTATTTAAAGAAGAGTTAAAAGAGTTAAATTCATTGGTTAATAACTAAACCATTTTTAATATTGGGTAATACATAAGATAAATTCTACTATAAATATTCATTAGAAATATAACAATATTTAATACATAATTTTATTTTATTTATAATATTTAGACATTAAATAATTTAGTTTATTAATGACACAATTATGACTTAGTAATTACCTTATAAATGAATGATTAAAATAATTGATTTTATAAATATCCAAATAATTGTAATTTGATAATTTTGATGAATTATAATATGTTTATAGGTTAATATGACGAGTTATGGTTGATTAAATAATTTATTTTTTTAGTAATCATTTTGTTATGATTTTTATAAAAATAAAATACTAAATAGTGTCCAAACTGACATAATTATGTTTTTTAGAAAATATTATATTATTAATTTATATAATATTCCTCAAAATCTAATTTTCAGCCAAATAACTTAGATAAGGTTATATATATTAATAAGTAACCACATGGGGTTCTCTAGGAACGTTATATTATGTTTATTAACCATCGAGTTTAAGAATAAAAAGAGATGTGGTAAATGTCTAACTATTTAACTAAGATTTAAATCTAGAAGAAAAGGTTAATATGTTTACCTAAACCTGTATAAAACCTATTGGTTGAGTGGTTTGAGAGTCATAAAATCTTTATCTTTGAAATAATTTAATTTATAGCCATTAGAAACTGAATATGAAACTATTATAAAATAATATTTCAAGCTTTTACTAAAGTGACCCTCATCTCTCTTATAAAAGAGTACAAATCCTTCTCTTAATTTCACACCTCCAAAGACATTTGGATCGGCCAAAACCAACCCATATATCCTTCCAAAATTCCTACCTTCATCTTTGAGGCCTTACTTGGGTCAAAAATCCTACCTAAAGAGACATTTTGATCAAATCAAAAGGAAGAACCCGAAGAAGAGGTAAATATTTCATCACTTCTTTCAAATTCTTTTCTTCTTCCACTTTTTCATTCCTTGTTTTTTCCATTCTAAAATAATAACCCCATTATCTAATATATACTGTGATGTTATTAAAGAAATAGTACAATCATATTAATTATTCTATCCATCATATGAATGACAAAGTCACCATACGTCTGTACGTACGGCTTATCGTCTCCACGTCGTGGTGTAGATTGTTATTCAAACACTACATTATTGGGATGGGTATAATAATGAATATAAATGATGTAAATAATAAATATAACATGTTAAGGATTATTTATATATGATATACCATTAAATTACATATGATTTCACAATCAATACAATGATATTGTCGCTCGTGCGTACGTACGGATTACCGTCTCCACTAACGTGATGAAATTCATCCCCATCATAATCATTCAAGAATTATTTTCATTTTATGATTAAAAATAATTTTTATTATTATAATATCATTATTTATATGAATCAAATATATCATATCCATATCAAACATGGCTTACGTAACCAACCATATAATGGAAAACGAATCGATTAACACCTGAAATGATGATACTACTGTAATATTATTTACAAAGCAATATTTAAGGATCGTATATGATATCATATTTATGTATATAGTTCTTGTATAATTTAATAAAAAAAATTAACTATTATAATGGTGTTTAACATACCACCGTCTTAGTAAATGTACCAGGAATTGATTAATTTTACAATATCATTATTATCTGATGTTGTTTTTACGTAAGTATCTAATGGAACATCTTTATCATCCACATCTACGTTTTCTTAAAAATGTATTTCCATAAAAATTAATATTTACTATAAAATGGGTTAAATTCATTTATTCCCTTATTTAACCTTATATGTTTTTATAAGAATCTGTCAATCTTTTCCAAATAAAGTACCTTATGAAATTTTCGACAAAATAAAGGTAAGAATCTCTTTTTTAACATATACGGTGGGTGCAGCTATTTTCTGCCAATATAACATCGTTGAATATTTCCTTAAAATATCATAAGAATATCTTCAAAATAAATGTTTTCTTGTATAATTACATGACTTCTAAATGATTTCAAAATAGAAAGAGATATTTCTCTTGAAAATTTTCTATTTAATCTATGTCAACATTATTTGATGGATTTTAAACCTGTTTAATGTTGATTTATTTATGATAAAAATATTACATATTGTATTGAAGGATTTGTGATATATTTGACTATGGATGATGTATTTTTTACCATTCATGGTTTATGGATAATGTATTGACATTTCTTATGCTAGTTTTATTATAAATGTTTATATTATGTTTAATCCTTTTCATATGAGAAATATATTGGACTTAGTAAGTGGCGGGAAGAGCGTGCAATAACTCCATGATACACCGGTAGGTCTTATGAGACAAAATAGTGTCTTGGAACAAGGCCTTGACAAAATTTATGTTTTACTCATGGAACATGGCCTTAACTATGTGATTATGAAGTCTGGCATTTTTCATTTCATCATTATAAAAGTGGATATTGATATAGAATGTGATTATTCAACTATTAGATTATCCATGTTATTAATTAAATGGAATTATTAGATTTTATCTTTTACATATTATGATGATTTTTTTGTTTAAAAAGATTTTGTTTTAGTCTTATACATTCCTTTAAATGTTTATGCTTATTAATGAAAGTTTCTGCTAAATTTTTATCCTTTCAGAGAATTTGAGATCACCCCTTTCTATGTTTTGTTACTCCCAAGATGTGAAGAAGTATATAATGGTTGACCTGCAAGGATATTCTAAGGATATAAGTGTGCTTAAAAAGGGGAAAATGTTGTTGATTTTTTTATTTAATGATGTAATGTAAAACTTAAGAATGTATCTAGTACTTTTAAGGCTACTAAACTGATTGGTCATTAGATACATGATTCCTTGTATCATGCCAATGATATGTAATAATGCACCGACTCCGGGTAATTGCGATCAAGGCATTACACCATGTAATACAACTATGGGAGCTCCTTTGAATCATCTAGAGGATTGAGTGATGAATTCTTATCATCCCTAGTATGGAGTGTTGGAATCCCCTATATTAGCTGAGTGGCTAAGTCGGATTTCCCACCATATTGAATAGTTTAGATTGGCTAGTTTGTTTCTATCTATAGATCTATACCATAAGTATATAGGTGAGTCCAAACTGAACATGTCCAGGGATGGAATCTAGATATATTCATGAAACTCTTACTATTATCTTTTTTGTATGTTCTATTTACATTTACAATACATGGTTTATTGATTTAATGCTATTTTCTACTTGTTTCTGCACTGTTCCCCTAAATTTTATCATAGACTCTTTATCTTCTATTTGGGTTTCTCACTTGGTTTTTTTTGAACTAAATTTTGGAAGTAGAAAATAGTTTTAGAAAATAAATTAAGGGGGTTTATTTTAAAGGGGGAAATTTTTTTTGGGTTCAATGAATGGAAAAAAGATTTCAATATTAATTTTCAAATAGTGTTTGTAGTGTATTTATTGAAAAGAAATTTTTTGTTTCTAGAGTGATTATATACAGAGATGTTCATTCTCACACCCTACTTATGGCACTCAGTATTGGTATAAATGAGCAATTTTGTAGATTTGTGTACTCCAGTTTAGGTTTTCCTATGGAGAATGATGGTCTTGTTGGATGAGGTGACCAAGGAGTACCAAGGAGATAAAGTCATCTCAGTTGGTTTAGTTTTGTTTTATTTATCAATTACATCTATTTTTTGTTATTTTTTGATTAGTTTTATGTTTATTATTGTTTGGTATGTTTTATTTCTTATACAAGATTTATTCTATTTAATTGTTCACGGTGTTATAGGATTAACCATTCCCAATGTGATAAATTTTTTTCCTATCACTATTCCCCAGTTTAGGTGAATTGGGAATGCCTATCCGTCATTATCTCAGACTGGTTTGTGTGTCATGTTAGATGGAATCCTGACCTGGTTCTTGAAAAAATGGTATCAGTGGTTCTTTTCATTACATCATGTGTCAAGTAGATTTGGGATTTTCATTTTTCAAGATTCGGAGGTAGGTTGTGGGTCCGTTCCTAATCACCAGTGCCCAAAATGAGACATGATATACTATGGATGTTTTGTTATTTTAGTTCTTGTTTTTTGATTACCGAGTGTGTGTGGATATGGAATGAAAATGGAAGAGAGCTAGTTTTATGATGTGACTTAACATGGAATAGTTACCCATGTGGAGTCTGAGTCCATAGTTCTTGGTCCACTGAGTGGTTGATTCTTGCATGGGGAATATCCCACTAACTATATCGTATGGTAATACATGGCTACTAGTTCCCCATTTTGGGAGTCTAGTGTGAGTTATCTGTTGGTTGGTTTTTGGTTTTTTGTGTTATTTTAGTTTATTTTTATTTGGTCATCATGTGATGATTTTGAAAAGAAAAATTGTTTTTTATAGGGTATTTCCAAAGGAAAATGGTTTTTTTTTTGTTTTTGGATTTATTTTTATAGTGGATGTTTTTGTGCGATTTTATTTTAAAAATAGATAATGATCTTCTAAAAGTGTCCTTGGGTCCATTTGGCGTTGAATTGGAAAAATAAAATAGTGGGTTTTGAAAATATGATTCTTGTTTGTGATGTTTGGCCTATGAGCTAGTAGTTTTGACATGGGGTTTCCCTTTATGATTGAGTTTGTTTTATTTTAGTGTGAGGTTTGGTGTACTTTTTCTGTTTAGACTATGCCACCATGAAAAGTCCTAGAGGTTTCTTGTGAGGCCCTTCTAGTGGTTTTCCATGCCCAAACACTTAGTGGGGTGGAAGAGTCAAGTTATTGTTAGTCGTTTATTATATTTCACATTGATAATAGTTCATTAGAGGCTTCTAAGTGGGTTGAGGAAGTCAATGGTGTACCCAAGTTGATGGGAAATCCAGAATTTTTGGGAATTGTTCCCCTTTATTTTTCATTTGGAGGCATGGTTTTGGATCAGTAGAAGGTGATGGACCAATCATCATTGCATGTAGGGAGGAGGTGGGAGGTGTTTAAGACCACTTTTATCCAACAGTTCATAACAGAGGTGGAAGGGGAAATGAAAGTGGCATAAATGTTGGGATCTCAATAAGTCCATTGTTTGGTTAATGCCTATCTTTATCACTTCAAGAAGACGGTTTCCATTTCTATATAAGAAGCATCACATTATTTTTGGAAGACATGACTATTCTTATAAGGTCTTTATTCACAAATCAACGAGTGATTATTCTCATCTAGTGAATTCTAGTTTGAGAAGCTAGTGGATGATGGGATCTAAGCTATGTTGTTTTCTGAAGCTCAGGTAGTAGGGATTTCAGTTCCCCTTATTGCTTGAAAAAGTTCTCCACCAGTAGAGAGGGGTGTTTCGGAGGAGATAGTTCCTAAAGAGTCTCCTTCATCAGATTTGGATTCTTCCTCATAGAACCAGTTGCTTAATATGCTTTATATGTGGTTGGTTAGGGAATTTTAAGCCATCATGTCTTAATAATATGATATCTTATAATTGATATTATCATTTTGGTAACTTACAGAAATTAGAAATGATGAATAGTTATAGTAGGATATCTTGGCCATTAGATGACATCTTATCACGGTGAGGCGGTAGATACATCAGACAATATGGCACCAGGCGCAAGAATCAAAGTGAAGCTCTTCAGGAAGTCATGATTTTTGAGATATGGGGGATTACATTGCCCATATTTCATCTTCAATGTTTTGGTTGAAATGGTTTATGTTCTCCGTGGTATTTTTCATTTTTGTTGAAATTTTTCCCATGTTGGAGGAGTTTGAAGGTTATTTTCTTTTGTAAATTTAGAGGTTGAACCCATATTAGGTGATACATTGAGTATCTGTTTATTCTTATATGAACTAGAAATTTTTTTGAATTGGTTTTTTATATTTTGTTATCTTTTTATATGTTTTTTATTTAAGAAAACAATGAGTCATAGTTCATCTATCTCTTTATATTTAGTTTTATGCTGTGGTTTCCCCTAATGATGGGGATTTTGGTTTACATGGGGGTTTCTGATCATTGTTTTGGCCAGATATTGATGGTTTCTTATAGAGGGGAAAGCACTATACTGTTATCCCATTGTTCACCTTCTTGTTATATTACTTATATTTGGGCAGGTTTGACTGGTGAGCTAAAAGGGTCACCATGAGGTTTGTGGTTCTGTTTTCCTTTTATCCATGTCAAGAGGATAGTTGGATCTCAATCGGTTTAGTGACTCTATACACGAAGAATTTGTTTTTTGGGTATAATTTTCCCACCTTGGCCTTTTTTATTTTTTTATTTTTTTAATATATTCATTTTGGACCCTTCAATTGATGTTACGTCATGTTCCCTGAGAAACATTTCTGTGTTTTGGAGTTTCCATATGAGTTATGGGCATGTTCAAGGTTTGTGTTCATGGTTAGTGGTTAATGAGGAGGCCTATTGATACTAGGGTTTTTTTCAATTCAATTTATTAATGAGAAAATAGTTTTTGTCATGACATATGAATATTTTCGATCAAACCATACGAGAATGAGGATGATCCATGTAGTTCTCCGGTGGTTTCTGAGGCATGAGCATGGCCTATGAATAGTTTTCTGAAACAGTGTAACCATAATGTGGAGAGGCTCTAAAACTTGAGATAATTTCTTTTCAAGGGTGGAATATATATTCCCTAACCATGGGTCTATCCCATCTAGTCTTCCATTCTCTCTAGTTGGATGTGCACATTTGGTGCATGGATTTTCAAACCATACGACCTGACCATGTTTGTTTTCCCATGTGTTTTAAAATTAAGAAATTAATATTTTACCCTCCCATGTTTTTTTCCAAAATCAATCCCCCAACGTTCATGTTCATTTTATGGAAAACAAATGGGGTTCCTAAACCCATTCCTTATTGATCTATGCCTTTCATGAGTACTCCATACGGATTTTTTGGTAGGATTCTCTTGGTTTTTAAGTTTTTCCTCTTATTCAATTCTCAATCTCTTAGGTTTATGGGTTATATTGATGGAATTATCTCTTGAAAAAACCTTATAAGTAAGGGATGTTAGCTTTATTTTTTTTAATTTATGTTATGGTGTGTAGATGGTATCCCAATCCTTCTTTATCCATCTCGATGAGTTTTGTCATGTTCTCACTCCATTGAGGTGTGTTCTTCAATTATTTTATTCTCCTATATAATCTATAGAGGACTGATCATTTCAATTTTTTAATATGAAATTCTTACTTTTTTTGTGTTTGAGCTAATGGTTTTCGTGTTCCGTGGATGTGATTTTAATGAAAATTGGTTGTTTAAATGTTTTTCCTAATTTATATATATTTATATATATGCCTGAGATCTGTTGATAAAATTTAAATCTGTATTTTGTCATATAATTTGGTATTTTTAGAGATTTATATATCTTGTTTGACATTTTGTTATGTTTTGGTGGCTAGGTTTTTTTTTGAAATATATGTTTTTATTAGAAATTTTGGTGACTTTTGTTATTTAGTTCTCTCATGTGGATGTTGTGATTGGTTGTAAAACTAGTTGTTACAATTTTTTTTCGTTTTGGGTATTTTCTATACCATGGATTTCCCAATAGGTTTTGAACATCTAAATGTGCATCGGGTGAACATATTTTTTAAATCATGACTCTTTTGGCACATTCGGATGTGCTTTGTTTTCTAAATTACCTAAACTCTCATTAGGCCCATTTAATTCTTGTTGTTTGTTTTTGTCTTCGATTTTGAAAATGGATTTGGAAATGGATTTGTAATTTTGAATTAAAAAAGGATCTTAAGGCTCATTAAGAGTTTTATAATGATTGGAAATGTGGTTGTGAAACCCTATGGTGTATAGTTCGGATTTTCATTATTGATGATGTGACGAGTGATGGGATCCTTTATGGTGGACCCTCGTAAGAGAGGGTCAAAACATAAGTGGTTTTAAATTTTTGGCTTTGAATCCATGTTGCGTGTGGATTATTTTTTAGAACCATGAATGTTAGGACCTCCACATTCACTATTTACTACTATTATGGGAATCCATATGAGTCATCTAGAGGGTTTATTGACTATTGTTTATCCACCCCACTTAGATGGGTTTGTACAATCTAATTTTATTTGAGTGTCTCGATTTTAAATTCCACTATATTATATAGTTTCTAGTGGGAAGTTTTTTGTTGGCCATAGATCTGTACCATACATCAGTAGGTGAGTGTGAACTGAATACATCCATGGATTACATCTAGATAATTTTAGGAAACACCCATGATTATCTAACTATATGTTTTGTATAATTTTTTCACTTGGTTTCATGATTTAATGGTATTTTCAACTTGTATCTACATTTTTCCACATAATTTTAGTATAGAGTTTTTATATTTTTGTTGGGATTATCACATGGGCTTTGGTTCTATATGTTGATTTCTTATATGGAAAACCAATTTAAAAAATAAATGCAGTGTGTATTATTATAAAAATTGGATGTTTTTATCATTTCATTAAATGGTAAAACATGATTTTCTCTATGTTTTTTATAACTAGTTTTTTTATAGTTTTTTGAATTTAATTTTAAGGATTTTGTGGGGAATGCCTATGAATATATTTATTCTCACAACTTATAAATTCA
The DNA here is from genome assembly GCA_963277665.1 of Viscum album. Taxonomy (NCBI): domain Eukaryota; kingdom Viridiplantae; phylum Streptophyta; class Magnoliopsida; order Santalales; family Viscaceae; genus Viscum; species Viscum album. The sequence continues at coordinate 113,865,678 of OY728151.1, forward strand.
CCTCTGTGTAGGTAGACATTTGATTATTTACAGGTTTAGTCTTTCGGGTATATTTTTTTCCATGGTTGGGTCTTGATGAATGGTGTTGTCTAAGGTGTCACATGAAAATCGAGTCATCTGGGGCGGGATTAGATTTGTACTTGTATCAGATCCTTCCATCTATATTAGTATACGGATTAGTTTTATATTTATTATTATTCAGTTATTTTTTGTGTTGTTGCATTCACTATGGTGTTTATTTGATCATGATTTCTCTTGGGAAAAATCATTCCCATTTTGATAAAATTTATTCCCTATGTTAGTCAATATCCTGTGATGATTGGGAATGATAATAAATCCTTATCTAAAGATGGTTTGGATGTCGGGTAGAATTGAATCCCAGTCTAGTTTGTGATAATAAATCATCACTAACCATTAATTTGATACTCATAACACTCAACAAAATCATATATATGGTTGAAAATGAGAAAATATTATGGTGAACATATCATGTAACCCAATATTCATGATATGTATATATAAGGACCATATTATAACTTTAATGTTTGGAATTGAGCCATTATTAATATAACACTTAAATTAATTTTTAACAGATTACTAAATTAACTAAAAAATGATTATTTCAGGTAATAGACATAAGATAAACAATATGAAAATTTCTTTGGGAAATATTTTTTATCATATTTAACAATGTTTTATTGATATTTTATAAATAGGTAATAATGAATATTTTAAATTTATTTCAATATGAATCCATTAATTATAAAATTTATATTTAATTTAGTATAAACACCTTCATATTTCAATCATATGTCAATTATGAGAATTTTACACTCATATATACATAGTTTAAATGTCAAATATTTCACATTATTTACTATTTGATTAAATAAACTAAAAACCATTTTTTATTGATTTAAATAAATTTCCAAACAATGATTGTAAAAGAAAAACATTATTTCCTCATTTATTTTTTTTATTAAAAACACTTATATTTTCATTATCTGTTTAATTTAAAAATATTTCACAAAAATATAATTTAAATAAACTATAATCCCATTCATAACCAAAAAGTTTCATTGTTAGGGTTAAAATCCCCCTTTGTATTCAGTTCTTACTTAGAGGACCCATGCTACAAATTATTTCGAACAATTTTATAAATTTATTTTGTATAGACAATAACCCTTGTAGTTTTGTTCTATAATTTATGCTCCATTTTCTCTCTAGTAACAACCCATGAAATGGAATAAATATCTTCTTTAATTTAGAGTGGTTTTCCCAAATAAATAAAAAAATTATTATTTTTGAAACCATAATATTGTTTGTCTCATCAATTACAGTGGTTTCTTATGTAAATAAAATTTCTAGAATATCTATGTTATGTATTAGGAAAATTCATATTATTATTGTTTTAGGATTCCTTATTTTCATGAAACTATTTATACAACATTGTTTTCCCCAGACATGATATTTATTTATTAATTTTGAGAAACAATGAATTATTTTTCCTAAAAAATATAATTACGAAAAAAATCATCATGATCGAAGGTAATTTTTAAACAACACCTCATATTTCATGAATAATAATTTTCCAATTTCTTTATCAACATAAAACTGTAATCCAATCATAATAGATGATATTATAATACAACCAATTGATTTTTTATAGGGGAAATAAATTCCATATTTATTATAAAAAATTAACCAAAAAATATTTTTTACATGATTATTTTATTTATTTTTTAATTATAAAAATATAAAGAACATGTACATTTTCACTACAAATTTCAAATATCCAATTTCTCTCAAAACTTCCTTGATAGAGGTCACTTATAATGATCCCAAACACTCATTTCTCTTATGATATCCATGGGCTCTATGAACCTCCCATTTCATAAGGAAAATGTTCTTTAAGTTGAATTTTATTAGGGGGTTTAATTAATTATTAAACAAATAATTATTGTGAGATTTTTTCTATTTTAGGAGTATTCACTTCATGAATCTAGTATTTTAATTCAATAAGTCATAAACTATGAGACTATTTGTATATCCATCTATGGAACCAACTCAGACTATTTTTTATAAAAAAACATATTAATAAATGAATTATTTTAAAAAAAATCATAAATTATCAATGATCTATCATTACAATGATAAATTTTTTAAAAATTTGAAAATTTTATTAACCAATCAAACTTCATTATTCATCCTCACATGTTTAACTAACAAAACCTGATATCTAATGGTAATAGAGTTAACAAGATTTGAAAATTTTCATGTGATGAATGAAAAATCATATTTAATACCATATTTTAGTGACATTTACCATGTTAGTGTTGATGAGGGGTCCCAAGAAATATATGTATAAATATTACATAATTTTAGATGAATATTCAGTAAATCTCACATAAATACCCCCCCCCCCAAATCATATAGATTTTGTGACTTGGATACTAGATACAAAATATACTTATCTCTAAAATGATTTTCAACATATTTTAAATAATTTTTTATATATATTACATATGTTAGAAACTTCCTACATAATTCATTTTTTCATAACAAATAGAAATGGAAACATAATAAAGTGTGATCTCATATGATCAATATAGTTAAACATGGGTAATATCTGTTGAATGTCATAAGTTAGAATAAATTAAGAAAATTGGTATGATAGAATGATCATATCATAAAAAATCCATAAAAATCATTCATATATCATAAATCATGAATCATGGAATGACATAATGTCCATAAAAAATAAACTATTTATATGAGTGTGAATCACATATAATCAATAATGACCCATGAAACAATATCATAAGAATAAGAGCATGTTAGAGGAATGTGGCATAATAATAATCTTCTAAAATAATTTAATTGGCCTTGGATGAAAACAGAGCCCATAATTACATACCATAAGGTGTCCCATTGTATATTGGGATAACTACCCAAGTAATTTTAATTCATGTTGGATACAGTCCCATATTAGATTGGGTTCACGCATCACACCCTTTCATATTTTCATAGGAGATATAAAACATTAACAAATGGATTATAAGTATTTATAATTAGGGGACCATATATTAGATAGTTTAAACATATTATGTGTCCTAAAATATCATAAATCATTTATATTTTCTTCATGAATTAATAAACCCATTGAAATGAAATGGGATTCCTAAAAAAATAGTAAAAATCATCATAGAAAAACTTATAGAGAATGTAATAGGATTTAATATTATTATAATATTCATATTAGCATAAAAATCCTTAAATTTATTTTTACATAAATGATAAAGACTTTTATTAAATCATTATAAATATCTCTGAAAATAAAATAAATACTTTCTTTTTAAAACTTTTAAAAAGCTAAACAATCAGTGGAAAATACGATTATAATTTTCTCTCTATAATCATATAAATGACTAATGTAATATTGAAATATTTTTTCATGATCTTATAAAATGACATTAATTTGGTTAATGATAAAGAAATATTATTTTCACACTGATTAAAAAGGTAAAATGTAATATTAATATATAAACACTACAAATATTCAAACATAAAAATTAGAAAATTGACTAAATTATAAGTGAAAATGACTTAATATAATACATGTATAATAAAAATTTTCATTTTTAAAATTATAAATGGATATGGATATTTATGAAAAATATTTTGATCATAATTTTTATAAAAAAGGTTGAAATTTAGTGAAAAAATTCTCAGTCTTTTTAGAAACAATGAGGATAGAGGATTGAGTAACTACTTGAAATCCAAAAACATAAACCAAGGGGAATAAAATCCATCTATTTTAGATATATATATATACATATAAATAGAGTATAAATTTTCTCTTATAGAAATTCATGCATGAACAAACCTGACTAAAAATGAGATTACAACAAAAATATATACCTTAATTCTAGACATTATTCGTACATTCAATATCTTCCTATAAAATATTATATTTATTATACATATTTTTTTGAAATATATTAAAAATAATACTATTCTCTTTTATTTATTCATAATTTCTAGTCAGTAATTTATTTATAACATTCCACTAAAATATAATTTTTTTATCAACTATTTTATTTTTCATACATGTTTCAATAAGGAAATTATATCCCTTGAACCTTATTCATATTTTAATCATCTCAATATTCCTAATAATTTTTTAAATATCATATTTATTAAATAAATAAACTTTTATATTAATCCATTTATTTTAGAGATAAAAATAATTATATCACTTCATGGAGGTAGTAGTCAACACATACGTGTGAGAGATGCTTTGATTTTTCAATGAATATTAATAAAGGATGTTAAATTATAATTTCTATATAAGATATAATTATTATATCATAAATATCATACATATTGATTAAATAAATAAAAATTATCATCCGAGTGATGGAGTGATGAAAAATGAAACATGTTGCTTCATGGAGACGGTACTCCATATGTACGAATAAACATTTATTTAATTTTACATTAGATGGAAATGAGATAGAAAATATATTAACCATAAAAATAAAATCCATTAAATAAATTAATGATAACTATTTCATTAAATTGGTATTATTTTCAAATTTGAGGGGGATTTATAAGAATAAAAAAAATTAAATAGTTTAATAAAGAGAATTACCACTTTTATGAGTATCATCCTTTGGCTTACACCTAAAGTATTCATTGAATAGTATTTTCTTGAGACCATGAAGTAAAATATAGGTTTAATAAATTTTAGAATATATTTTTATGGATTTTATATGATAGTTTTTTTAATCTATTCCAATAAGTGAGTAGAGGAGGTTCCATATTATAATCGATAGAAGTGTCACCATTGAAAATATTCAATGATTTCAAATAATAAAAATTCACATTCATGGGAAAGTATGAAAACATGAACAAATTATTAATGATAGGGTAATTTATGGTTGAAATAAACAAATAAAATTAAATTTATGAAATGAATATTATAGATATATTAAACCATATATCATACATTAACTCTCTCAGTAACCATTTTTACCATTACCGGGTTGACTAACATTACTTGAGGTAACTATTCATTACGAACAACAATAAAACATTCCTTATAAAAAATAGTAAAATGAATAAAAATATTTATTAAATGTAATTATAATTAATTTTTATACGTGGTATATATTAATTTTAAAATAATCAGGTCAAATAGAACAAAAACAGCTTTAGATAATATCATTTCTAAGCATAAAGAATTATTCTCTTTCATTTCGTAGTAAAAATATTTAAAGAATGTTAAATTATTTTAATAAATATATTATCTTTAAAATTAATTAAAATAATTCCACAAATAGATATCAATTTAAATTTTTGATTTTAAAACAAATTCCATGTATAAAAACTACATTCTGAAATATATTCCTTTGTTACCTTCAAATGATTTTAAAATCATTTTTACGCATTTTATAATCAATATATGAATGATAAATAATTATTTTTACAAATAAAAATATAATTTCTAGTATTTATAATACTCATATTAATTAAATTTTGTTTCTAATAAAAACTCTATGATAAAAAATATGTTTTAAAACAAAACATTTATATTTATCCATGAATTACTACACTGACATTCCTTATATTTTGTAACCTATTTCTGGAATAGAATCACATTATTTTATAATATTAATTATTATCAATAAATATAATTGATACAATTACTAAAAAGTATGATTTTAAAAAAAAATCATATTTCAATAAAATGTTACATAATATATTCTATAAGATTAATGGTCTTTCCTTATGTGACATTACCCATTGTTAAAATTTAATTTACACTATAATTATCATTTAACTAATTATTAATTCTTTTAATTTTTTATTATTTATAAATTATTATTGACTTGTACTTTGTTTTTAAGGCATCACTATCTATAGAGCATGTCAAATTTATTGAGGAAAAATATATTCTAAATTCATAAGGTGTCACATTCTATCCTCTATAAAACAATTTTTCCATCAATTTTTTTTAGATTAGATAAAAAATGACTTTAATTCAACCTCATTACATCATTAGGTTCTCAAATAACTTCCTCAAATTTTTCACTCCTAAAAAATTTTACTATGTGAGTTATCATGTTCCTCGACAATTTATGTCTCAGTTTATAAATCTCTCTTAACTATTCCACCTAAAAAGATCATACTCCTATGGTAAAACATCTATGTTAGCTAAATTTAAATTATCATATATTTAGTTTTTAAAATTATATGGATGGAATACCTAATATAATTTGGAGGTTTTTAGAGGAATCACCAAGATATAGACTACCATCATGATATGAGTAAAAATCTTATAGGGAAAGATATATAAAGTGCTTAGTTCCCCATTATTTTCAAATATCATAACCACAATACAAGTAGATATATATAATAATAAATAATCTAGAAATATAATTTCAAAATATCCTCTAAATTTATCATCATAACATATTTGTTGAATTTGATCATCCTTGATGTGATGTTTAATGGCTCTAACATTCTATACCATTTCATCAACTTGCACTAGTCACATTAGATTTTATTCTCCTATTTCATTATTTCATAGTTTAGTTAATTCTTTATTTCCATATAAGGACTCATAAGGAATATATTAATGATAAATTGAAATATATATTAGTAAAAAAATCAATTAGAAGAATTTATTGTGAAATGACCCTTGTTCTTCAAACCAAGAAATTGAGAAAAAAATATGAATTTTTTAGATGCTTGTGAGGGGTATAATGGTAATCCAATATGTTCAAATTTTCATGAGATAATTAATATTTCTTATTTAGTAAAATAAATAATAATTTATATTCACATGTTTGATTGGTGAATTTTTTTCTTCAGATAATCTAATTGATACTCCACATATATGTTTATTCTATAATGGTGAGTTTTTTATAGTGTGATTCCTATTCACCTGTCAGGTGATGGGTCTGGGCTTGATCCCCCTTTTCATTTTTTTATAGTATTTTTCTTTTTATTTCTCACCTTTTTATTTTCTCACTTAACCAATGATTTCTCAAAAAATTCCCCTATTGGTTTTTGTTCAGATCAACTAATTGAGTCTAGGGAGATTTATAGATAGAAATAGTAACGGAGAAAGAGAGGTGTCTCCATGACACTCAAGAGTTTCTAGATCATCATGCGAAAGTCATAGAATGTCGATATGGGTAATGCTTCGAAGGATTCAACCAAAAGGCAGGACAAATATATTTATATTCTATAAATAAAAATAATTATTTTTATTTATTGTTTTAAATCCCATTTGTGATTGATAAATACACCGAGTGGGTTGATCTATGACTCGTTTGCAGAAAATCATGGATTTGGTCTGTTCATAAGGGGTTTCGGTTTTGATGTCCCAATCAACGAACATGTAGTTTAGAACAAAATTTTGTGCATTATAACCATTTGGAGAATATAACATTTTAGGAGTACAATCCATGTACTATTACATTTCTATGTTCCGATCACCTAGCTAAATAGCATGTATAGGAGAATTTGGATATGTAGAGTATATCAGAAGACACTCTCATGGGCTTCAAGTAAAATATAATTGCATGACTAGGAAAAGAAACATGTCTATGCCATGTGAGGTACACTAGTAGGTAGCCCTTGTATCATAAATATTGTGTAAATGTCATTAATTCTGCATACATGGTCTTACACACCATGTTCGACTGGATTATATGCCTATATGGGTCATTGAGAGTAAACTCCATGTATAAGGGTATACACACTATGTAACACCCCTTCTCTATCATTTTTAGGTGTTTTCTCATCATTAAATACTAGTGTCAGAATATGATACATGAATTTCATTTTATGATAATTTATCTCTTTATATTGCGATAGTGGAACCTTTGGGTGATTAATAGACACCTAATTGGTGCTTTTGGATGATAAAATTTGAATGGAGAGGTACATCCACCAGTAAATAATTTCAGCTATCTATTGAGACTGAGAACTTGACCTGATATGGGAAATGTGCTATCTCTCTTGACGAATTCTAATGTAGATTTTCTTTTGAGAAAATATCCCACACAACATGTTCCATTCCCCCCAATGAGGATAGGGGAATAACAGTTATCAAGGATCCTTGGTTGGCCACACATTCCCTCACTTCAACTTAAAGGATCCCATATATGATTCTTTCCCATAAATACCATTTCTATGATAAAATGTACTTTTTATATGAATACATATTATTTTATAGGATTACACTTGGATTACTCATGATATATTTCATCTTATAGGATACCTAATACAAAGAATCTAAATCTTATTACATCTGAGGATCCAGTGTAAGATGCCTCTATTTACTTATTCATTTCAAGGATCATAACTATGGTGTATATCATGTATTTGGATTTAGTGGTCCTAGTGGGTTCTTTGACATTGAACTCACCATGATTTTGTATGTCATGTTTGGGTATATATTATTATAGGTGTCACCAAAGAACCTATAACAAACATATGACCCCACGAGGCTATGATAGTAGTGATGGGTTTAGGCATTTTTTCACCCTCACTCTATTATTATTCATTAACATGTATACTATTGATGTATCTATGAATGAAATAGATTTGTCCTTTTGGGGATTTTGATCCTAAAATGATGTGAAATACGATTAGAGATTTCTGGAGGTTATTTTATGAATTCACCTTATGAGCATGATATTTTTTTTAATCTTTTTATTAGAGATGCATAGAGGTACCTCCTAGGATCCGAATTCGGATAATTTTATCTGATTGAATATATTATTTGGATAACCAAACATACATCCTAACATCTAGTTGTTCTTCATAGTTGTTTAACATGTTTATCTGATGTACTTCCTAGGATATGGATTATGTTCCTTACATGACCACAGCGTTGGACATGATTCTCCTCGTCATTGATTTTAGATACTCTCAGGTATTTGATTACAGTATGCTTGAGTGATTCCTAGGATATGTCAAAGGGTTGGGTGTATTCAAAATTACTATACTCAAAAGACTTTTTTTGGAGTGGTATATTAATCTATTTATTTGAATGAATGTTCAACATGTACATGGAACTAAAGAGGATTCAATTTTCAAATCTCCAATAGATCATCTCTTTATGAATGATATGTGTCATGATGTTGTGATTTACCATAATCTCAGACCTAGAGAATCAAAATAAGGCTATATTTACATGGATTGAAATGGATTTAGTCCATCTCAAATAAAATTTATAGGATTTCTACATATCACATGTAATCCTTTAATATATTGATTGGAGGTGAGTAAATATGTTCTCATAGTTGGTATATGTATCTCGCTATAGTGACATAGATTTCTTAGAGACATTTCCTGTGCTATATTAATTAGATATTTTTAACCTGTATTACAGAACCAAGGATTTTTTAATTATAAATGGTGTTGGTGGTACATCAACTAGCTCAATTCTCATTTCACAATAATTCTAGACAACCATGTTTATGGACCTGAGGATTGACTATTGTTAATTTATGTACTTTTTCACATATTTCATATATATATATATATATATTTATATGGGAATACACACACACACACACAGAGAGATATATCTATGTATATTGGATCATTTTCCATTTCATTGGGATCACAGACCCATGATTCACTATGGTTTCACTTTATTTTTTTCATTTCTAGTTGTATCTCAACAAGGTTGATCATATAGCATTAACATAAACTTGTTTCTATGGATTATAATATTACTATTGGGAGGGACCAACTAAGATTATTTCTCACCCCCAAATAAGTTCACATTGGTATGCATACATATGTTTTATTTTCATTCAAGTTGAGCACAAATAAATTTGGGATAGGGATAAGGTTGATGGTTTCATTATCAAGTAGAAACACTAATGTAAATTATTATGAATATGCTATAGTAGCTCAATAATTTCTTGAATACAAGGGTTATATTCTGGTTTGGTGTTTTTTACAGATCCCTTTTCATTTATTTTAGTTAATTTTATGTACTCCTACTTATATGGTTGATCCAGCGAGTGATCTATTCTTTATGTATGAAATGGATGTTTACTAATTTACATTATTTAATTTATTATTATATGATACTTCAGTTTCTTTTAATTTACTTATTATTCATTCTCTTTAATTACTTTGTTGGATGATAAATTTCTATTTCCATTGTTTTTTCTGTAATATGATAGCATAGATTCCTCAACTAAATACCTTAGGTCATAACCTCTAGTTGGAAGCCACTAGTATATATTGACGATCTCTTGAGGCCTTGTGGTGAACCAGTTCAGAGCACTGGTTTGGTGGAATCTGGTTTAGTACATTGATAAGTTGTATCAAATCAATTCCTTTCATGTTCTATTACTATTTGTGATATGGTATAAAAAATTATTATAAATGAGTCAAAAAATGTGGTGGATATTGGACTAGTGCATCGAGAACAGAGGATCCCTTATGATGTCATGTTTTCATGTAAAAAATTGATTTTTATTATTGATATGTGTTATTTTTTTTAATTACATTCTCTTTTTCTGACACACAAGTTTAGTAGAGTTATGATTTATTATAGATTTATGTCTCTCAACCAAATTTTGGGATTCCATTGATGGATATATAGCTATTGGCCTATTATAAAGAGGCCAATGATTAATTTTGACACTTGTCTCACATAGGTAATAGGAATCTCTTGCGTCGTATTTGGATCATATGATTCACATTTTATAATCTTCATATTGTGTGATTATTATTAAAGATAGAGGCTGAATATTGAATGTGTCAATAATAAACAAAATGGTGTTATACAATATGTGTTCTTGGATTCATTATACTTATTTATGAATATTTTCAGAAATATATATTTCATTATAATGTAATTCTATATGGATCTATAATGATACGTATCTCAGGGAAAATAATGACTTAGTTGTAGTTCATAGGAGGTTCCGTGGCCGTAGTAGGTAAGTAAGGACCATAATAACCACGTGTCAAGCCTCCTGAAGAGAATTTCATCCTATGTACAGTTATATAATCTTTCCATTAAAAATTATATGGTTCCTTCCTACATTTCTCAAAATGACATTATACTTATCTAAAATTTGATTGTATAGTCATCATTTGAATTCTTACCATGGATGTTGATTCTTTTTTAGTAGACCCCTTTGGCATGTATCTGTTTTTTTGTGGATAACTATATTTATTAACAACAGAAATGGAGTTTCCCTATCTTCTTTTCTATTATATTCTACTAAACTATCCATTGTTCATGTATATATTGTAAGATCACCAAGTGTGATATAGATAGGTACCTGTTCCTTCATAGTAAACATGAACTCAAGTTAGAATTACCATAAGTGCATTCTCAGAGAGGATCACTTTTTTATCCTTTATACATTCATATAGTTATACTATAAAGGGAAATCCCTTAAGAGGATGCTCAATGAGGATTAGGGCCATTTTAGTCTGATGCTTTATGGTTTTGACCATTATAGGTCTATATTCTATTATATAAATGGAACCCTTAAAGAGTGGTTGGATCGAGTTTATTGATGAATTTTTAAGAAGTTATGTTGGTTGGAGGCTTGTTTTGAGAAGTAAATGCATATTAGTTGCTCTCTGTTTTCCATATAAACAAGATAATACCATCTATTTGTAGGAATATAATAGCGTTTCTTTGTTTCAATACAGCCTTTGATAGGTGATAATATTTTCATTCCTAGACCAGTTGGCCAACAGTTGAATTATTAACACATAAATATCAGAAAACAATATTGTGTTAAGGGATATCTCAGAATAAATGATGGATTATGTTAGGTTACCAATTTTAATGAGTAATTCCAAGTGATGACCTATATTAAAGAGATTAACATGTTGTGCATCACAATATTCTTTTCCTTATAATGGATGACTCAAAAGAGAACGTGTCATGTGAAAATGGTAGAAATTTAATACACAAAGAAAAATTTAAATCATTAATCATACAACAATCATGTGTGAGTTTGTGACTGATGGTTTAAAAGACCTATACTCAGAAATTTTTCATGAGTGTTGTGATTAAATGAGGAATGTTAATCAATAGAAGAAGATACATCAAAGATAAATTGGTTATCGTGTCATGGTTCACCAGTAGATTAATCCTAGAAAAGTATTAATAGGATGGTGATTGTACACTATAGATATATATAAATTCATATCCATAGAATCATATCATACACATAATTAATAGATGATCATTCCATATATCTTGACATCATCACTTGTATGTTACGAGATTTTTTTTATATACACCATGTTTTTTAAATAATTTTTCATGTTGATGATGTAATCTATATTAGTTACACTCATGGAGAGGTAAAATGTAACACATTTGGTGAGTATTTCACTATTGGCCATTTTATGGTGGTGACCCTTACTGTGTGTTGAAATAAAATATTTTTTTATGGAAACCATTCTTGAAAAGAAGGAATGTAAAATGATTGATGCTTCTATATTGACCATCAGGTATGATCGATTAAGGTCGTGATAGTCATCATTTTCTACGATAGAAGAATTGTGGTCCTCTGAGTTCTAGTTTTAGTTATGAGGTGATAATAGTGGTGCTTCAATGTTGAGATGTATCAGGTTGGTTCTGTAGAATAAATTCATAGAATAGAAGAGTTATAGATGTATTGAGACTAGTCATTATATTGTAAGGAAAATAGAGATCTGTAGATTCTCACAATGATGTAATGGTTTCATTTGTCCAGAAAGGATTCTCGAGGAAGAAACAATTTATTGTGCATTTTGTAATGACTCATGTTATTCTAGAATGAAAAATTTTGCTAAAATATGAATTCCTATATTAAATTCATAGGGAGAGTTAAAATGGAAATTTTTTTCCAAGCATGTGACAAGGTATAATTTCATGGACCACCCAATTTGTCCCAAATTATGGATTTTCAATTAAAATGATTTTTTTTGGAATATGACACATTAAATTTTTTGTGGAAGAATTAATATTTAACATTTAACTAATTAAATGTTAATTTTTTCATACATGTTTTACCATAAATATATTTTGATCAAATCATCAATTTGATATTATACCATTTCCATCAAGTTAGGAATATTGGTTTTTCATAGGTGAGACATAATAAACTCGTTTCTGGAACTAGGGCTAGGCATGGGACCCATCTTCATTTTATTATTTTATTTTTCTCCTTTAATTTATTCTTTTAATCCATTAATTCTATCATATTACCCAGGTGGGTTTTATTTCTTTTTGAATGATAATGGTGATTAAGTGAGAGATAATGAATGATGGTTACAGTTGTAGAGGCTCTTCCATGAAGCTAAGGAGGAATCAGATCATCATACGGTAGTAGTGGGATGTGAATATAGTTGAATCATCAATGAATTCTGAACAATGTTAAGTAATTTTTCAATTTATAACATATATCTATATTGGGTAACCTCTTTATATTTTTCATGAACATTAATGGATGAAATGGAATCATAATGGTTTAGCCTATAGTTATTGTGGATGAAAACATGCATTCGGGCTATTCTCAAGGGTTTCCAATTGAGAAGACTCAGTCACATAAAATATAATTCAATAACGCAAAATGTGTATTCTTCCCAATATGGGATGATGAAATTTTATAAGTAGACTATGCAAACTCGAATTTAAATCACTTACTGTTTTTATACATTATACTTAAAACCTGGAAAGACAACTCGTGGATAGTCACATGGTTGTGTACTATGCACTACCAAACCCCAATGTGGTTAGCACACTATATATAATTACACATTCAATAAATAAAAAAATTAAATTCCATGTGGTGTATATAGAAAGGTACCACATGTAGGTTACACTATTTTCACATGTCTTACATGCCATGTACATGAGATTACATTTTGTATTCAACTGGAGTACATTAATAGGTGAGGATTTTAGAGTGCACATCATGTACTTCAACTTTCCAAAATTTTGTTAGTGTTTTTTATGGATTTAATCCTCTAGTTCATAATTGAAAACATGAGTAGTCTATTGTTAGATTTTTTCTTCTATATTAATAAATTGGAACCCTTCCAGTGATTCGATGACTCTTAGCTTGTGTTTTTGGTTGAGAAAAAGATAAGTGAGTGGTTCTTCCTCCTATAAATAGTATCTCTTATCTCTTGAGAGTGAGTCACTAATACTATATAGGTCATGATCTATCTGTAATTATTGTGTATTATATTGATTTCAATTTAAGTATATATTGTATGCAACTTGGTCCCCTTTTTACTAAGAGGACAAGAGATTAATTATTTTTTGATAATCCCTCGTAGGATGCATCATCTATAGTTTCAACATATAGGATATATTTTAGGATGCTATCCCTCATAAGTCCTTACAAGGATATCATGTACGAAGTCTCCACTTACTTATTATATTATAGTATCCCTTATAGGATTCATTCAATTGTGTTTTTATCAAGAGGATCTTTTGTAAGATACCTCTACATCTTATCCTATTCAAGGATTTCATTTAGGATTCCTTATATTCCATATTGATTTATATTATCCCATGTGGGATGCATATCCTATATATTGATATAGGTGACCCAATATAAATGTTGATGTTTTACATCCATAATATCATACATTGTGTTTGTTTATTGGTGGTAGAATGTGTCACCGTAGAACTCGTATTGGACATGTTTAATTTTGATGTTGTGATAGTATGGCTGGGTTTAGGCATTCAATCAATGTCACTAATTTTATGTGAATTTTAAATGATATTGTGGAATGTGAATGTTATCAAGATTTTCTTATTGGTTTGTAGTCAACACTCTTGATATGATGGGAGACATGATAATGGATTCCCATAGTTACATACCGGGATACATATTTTGAAACTATTATTTTTTTATTCTTATTTAATATAAACAATGGTATCTACTAGGATTCAAATTAGAATCCTTTTATCTTATTAATTTCCTTATTGGCATACCCAGACATACTTATTATGATATGGATGACAATCATAAATTTGATTCAAGATGATCATATTTACTCCCTCTGATTTGGATCATGATCCTTACAAGGCCACAGTGTGGGGAGTGTTTATCCCCACTATTGATTAAAGATAATATTGATGATTGGGTTACACACTCCTTGAGTGAAACGTGGGATAATCCATAGTGTCTATTTGATGCACCATCATTGATCTCACTAGTAATTTTCCAGAATGAGATATTGATCCATTAATTTGAATAGAAGTTGAGAAAGCATTTGGATCTAAAGAACATTACATTTAAAAATCAACTATGGGTCATCCCTTTAGGGTAAATATAGGCACAGTGTTTTGATTTCCAATAAACATGGTCCTAGGACTTTTTTATCAGAAAATATTTAAATGGATTTAGTGGTATGACACCCAACTTATAGACCATTTATATGAAGTCCATATATCACCATCTGTAATTAATTTCTGTGGTAGGAGGCAAGTACAGATGAACCCAGGGAAAGGATATGTTTCCCCATATATTGATTTAGATTAATCAGATATATTTCTAATATTATCTAAATTAGGTATTTTCAATTTATATTACTGACCCATTGATAAATTAATTATACACAATTTGACTTGTTTGACATTCAACAGAATTCCCATCCAAGTGGTTTTACAAACAATCGAGATTAAATACCCAAGGATTTAATGATATTTATTTATGTAATTTTTACCTTACTAATATATATATATATATATATATATTCTTATTTAATTATGGGAATATATATACATACATATAAATATATATACATGATTCACATTGTCTTATTGATCCGGATTACACATCCGGGGATCGATTGTGATTTGACATTGTGAATATTTTTTATAATTTCTAGTTGAATCTTGACAACGATCTATATATTTAAAGAGAATGAACATATAACATTAGAATATATGTGTATCATTTGGGTTGTCCTACTAAGTTTACATTTCATGCTTAAATGTGCAACTCAGTGTTCATGAAGACCTTATGACAACTTTCCAATTAATAATTGATACATTATTGATAAGGAAGACAACTAGGGTTGAATAATTGAGAAGACCCATAGATGTGTAGTATAGAGATATAGCTGGAGTAGCACAAAAATATCATGGAGGCCATATATATTGTATGGATCAGAGTTCGTAGGAGAACCATCAGCTTTATTTCAAATTATTTTCTATAATCTTGTAATTTGGTCCGCCTAATGGATGATTAGTATTATATGTATGAAATGGACTTTTTGGAATTTTCGTTATTTTACTTAATATTACATCATGATTCTATTTCATCTTATGTACCAATTCACAACTATATTTGTTTAATTATTTAGAATACTTCTTCTAATGTTTTTTTACTATGATATATTAGAATAGTATTCCACTGACACACATTGGCCCCTCACTAGTGGTCAGTAGCATCTAGTGTACAATAAGGTCACATCGAGGCCCTGTGGGGAATAGGCCCATGGTACTGGATTATTGGAATTCTAATCATGTCATTACATGTTGATCGAAACATTCATTAAATCAATATATCATGTTCTTGACATATGTTATTGGGTTGAGTTGTACTCTTATACTAACAATTTTTTATAATATGATATGAACAAATAATTCTCCACTCCGTATTAATTTTTTACTAAAGACTTATCTGAAACATTAATGTATTTATTAAGTTTCAATTTAATATTGTTGAGAGTGGTACATCATCAAACCTTGCTTCTTTATTAATGAATATTCTATCATATCAATATTCTGAGAAATTATCTTAGATGATAATTAATGTTTATTTCTTTTTAAGGAAATAGACTACAATACAAATGTATTTATGTCCTTTAGTTTTTTGGGAGTCATATAATAAATTTAATTATGATGATTTCCCATTTCCATTCAATTATTTTATATGGATATATCATACTATTAGGCTTCTAATGATCATATTTAGCTTTCTAACATAATTAAAATCAGGATACTTAATCAATAATGCCTCTATTCATATTTTGCCACTAGAAATGACCATTAATATCTATACATATTTTTAACACCCAATATGGAATGATAATGATGATTTATCTACTTCATCAAAGATAAAATTCTTCAATTATGGTATTGATTGTAAAAGTACTCAGTTACCCAAACCAATCATTCCATCACTATAATAGTATAATAAAATAACATTCATTACCTTCCTAAAGAGCTCCATATTTTTTTCAACACCTCTTTTATCTTCACATTAATGGATGTTGGAAATTCATTTGAGAAATGTTGTATTTATCATCTTATATCATGAATTCATGATATATCCTATGTTAATCTATAAATATCCGATTAATTTTACTTCTTATTATAAAAAAATTGGCATGGTAATTCTAACTAAAATGATTGGACAACATGTTGGAATTCCCATTTAGTAATGCGTTTAGAAATAATAATCATTAGTCATCTCCAGCCCTTTTCTTTTGAAAATTTAAAATATTTTTATTTAAATATATAAATTATTCTTTTATGAATCATTAATATATTATAAAATTCAAAAATTGGTAATCCCTCATATCATTAAAAAAATTCTTACTAGAGGATTTGAATAATTAGATCGGTAATTATACTCATAAAGCATCAACGTGAATGAAAAATAGGTTACACATATTTTATTCTAATTTTGAACACATTTGAGTCCCTTATTTAATTAATTACTGTGGATTAAAATCCTTCCCCATTATATTTTTTTTGGATTATATGCCAACTGAATGAACTCCGATTATGTTCACTGAAATTATCTTCAAATTCATCATTCCAAATGAGATTCACTCCCATTAAAGTAATATTGGATAAGGGATTTAATATTAATTAAAAATTATCACAAAGAATATATAAAACCTAGTATATCCTTGGTAACTTCAAACCTCAGTTAGCATGGTTAGACTATTCTGATGTTAAAAAACATCCATTATTGATTATTCCACCAATATTTCCTCTCTTGTAATTACATACCCTATGAATGATAAATTTTCTTGCCAGATTTCATACAAGGTAAATTTGGATTAAAATATAATGGAACATACATTACAAACACATATATTACATAATGATTGATGAATACTTTGTACAAAATAGAACTAGTCTATGATATGACAATGTAGGTTTAGTTTCTTTATAAACTTTAAAACATAAAAAAAACTAGGTCATAAGATCTCTACATTGTCTCTGGATTATTCCCTCATAACTAGACCCCTATTGAAATATCTTACATAGAACCCTTATTCAATGACTAGAGAAATAATCATATGAAAGGGGGAGCTCAAATACTCAATAAGGTTAGATGATGGATATATCAATCATATCATTACTATAATACACAATAACCATAAATTTGAAAATCATATATTGTATATGAAAGATCATGATAACATATAATGGAGTAAATCATATATTTTCATAAAAAAATAAATGAACATAGTCCAAAAATTCATGTCATAAGACTTAAAATGTTTTGAATACACATAATCATTGAATATAATTTCATATTATTCAATGAACATTTCATAGATAATCATTGAGAACAAATTTCATTCCTAAAATGTGGCCACTCTTCTTTCTAGCCACGTGTTACTAAAACAAGATCATTTCCCATTATAACCTTGTCTATGTCATGATATATAAATCGCTACCCAATTAATTGGAGGTAGAAATAGCTCCAAAACATCTCATATGTAAATAATTCTTACACGTTCCATAAACACATAAATAATTCTTCATAGCATAACCCAAAAAATAAAATTCATTTCTTAAACAACATTCTATCGTAACATAGACCATGGAAAACAAATGGATTTAATAAGTATCATTCCATTATAATAATCATCATAAAATATTAATAATAGGGATGATATATAGATAAAATAAACATATTAAATAATTCTATCTGATATGGAAAATAATTTTCAATAAACCATGAAAGTAATTACTTTAGGAAAATATCCTTTTTCATTCAAAAACATTTTATTTTTTAAAAATTCTGGAAAATTTTAAAATAAAATAATTTTATTAAAAAAAATTAAATATTGTAAATGAAGCCTCATGGAAAGAAGCCATTATGAAATGAAAAAATAATTTCATTTCTTATAAGATAAAAAACATTCTTCTTTTAATTTTTTGGGAAAATTCATAAAGTATGTCATATTGAAAAAATAATAATTTTATTCGTACCATTTTGTAAAAATTAAACAATGGGTATAATTGACATAAAATATTTTTAGAATAATAAGAAGAATATTTTATAATAAATATTAAAGAAACATATACATGTTTGATAAATATATACCCTAGTAAATACTTACCTATAAACCATCTCAGATAATAATGAGTATTTGAAGTTATCCCTTACCATATGTCTCAAATCCTAAATAGGCATCCTAACATATTGTAAAATAATTTAAATAATTTCATTTACTTATTTCATAATCATAGTAACTTTTATGATATAATATATGATCATATTTTCATTCATTTTTTAATAACATTTGTTTTTTACTCCTTATTCGGTTTTTAATGACTCTATTTTATTATGCATTTTTTTCCGAATAGGTTCAGATTATCCTTCATATGTTATAGTTATTTAATTTATTGGTTTATATTTTTATAATATATATAATATTTATTCATTATATACATTTATATAATCATTATTTAACGGATATCATCTATAATTAATCACATCCAATTGTGTAGACCGTAGGCTGTATGTTTGCACAAGCGAAGCTATCATTACAATAATTGTCAAATCATATAGAATTGAATTATATATATTTTTTATAATAAATATCTGATTATAATGACCATATATAGTCATTATTTAAATCAATATAACCATCCGTGTAAGGTGGTGATGAAAAATAGATTAAACCATGTTGTGGAAATGGAAAGTCGTACGTTTTTATGTGTGGTGATGTTGTTTTTCACAATATGGTTATAATGTGGAATATGGTTTTCCATATTCATAATAACATATTATTATATTATTTATTCTATATTTATTACTTTATAATGGAAAAACTCATGAAGATGAATTAGAAGAAGAAAGAAATTTGAATGAACAGTTTCATGAGATTATCTCTTCTTTGAGGTGCTCCTTCTAGATATCCTCTTAATGAACAAGAGTTTGTATTTGGAAAAAACCAAAACCTCTAAAATGTGACTAGAGACGTTCTAAATGGAAATTTTTAGGGGATAGATGCGTTTTAATGATCAATAAGAAGTCAATAAGTGAGGGAGGAGGTGTCGTTTTAAAATTGAGGTGAGGGGCACTTTTGGAATCTAGAAAAATTTTAATTTATAATAAAATTAAACTACATCCAAAAACCGCTAAAAAGTAATTTTTTTAATATAAGATGAGATATTATGTTATTCTAATCAACCAATAAATTTTAGTCAAGTTTTTTTATCTATTTAATCATTATCATTTTTATTAACACTTTGTTTTTCTATTTTATGTTTAACTGTGGTATAAAATATTTCAATATTAAAAGGGAGAAATATTTATACATCTGATTTCAATTAGACCATAAATAATAAATTAGAAATTTTTTGACCATATCATAATTATGTTTTGTTTTTTTAACAATGTTTCTTATTTTTCAATTTTTTAATAATATATTATTTTGATAAAAAAACAATACTGTCAATTCTAACACTATTCAATTCATTTATTATTAAAAAATATAATGATAACAAGTTAACTCTGAAAAAATATTTTATTATAGTATATGTGGGTCAATTTGATATATAATATTCATTAGATATATTAATTTTCCCAAATTATATTTATTTTAAAAAATATTGTCACATTTATTTGTAATCTCCCTTAATAAAATAATTACTAAATTAATTTATGTGTAATTATGTAATATTCATATTTGTTGAATAAAATTTAAAAATAAAATTCTATGAAGAAAAAAAATCCTTTAGTTTTCATATGAATGGTTATAGTTAAATATATCCTCTAGGAAATCCGTCATTAAAATTTTAATATTCATTAAAACATGAATGTGACTACATTAACGTCACTTTAAATAAAATATTATAAGTGTCATAATATTATCCATAAGAAACCAAATGTTCAAAAACATGACCCTTGGAAGATTATAGTCGAGATATACTCTACCATTAATATTTGTCAACTGTTTTTGTCTTTTAATGGTTATTCAAATTTTCTTAAAAATTATTTTATTTATTTTTCATCTATTAATTAATTTTTGCGTCATTAATGTATAATCCATTAAGTTAATTGTTTATTTACTAAAAATTAGACATAAATGTCCATAATAAATAAAAACACCTTACCTTTAAAATTATTATTTCTAGTAAAATTTATCTCTTCTATGAATTTATATTAAAAAATGAAATCTTTATAAAAAATTGAGTAAGACCTATTTAAGATTTCATTAAATAAAATAATTTAAATGTCCTAATATCATAAAAGTGGATTTTAAAGGATTCCATTTAGACCCAAGTATGATTTATGACATGAAAAACCCATCCTATTATTTTAGTAAAATTGTTACGGCAAATTTATAATATTATATTTATTGTTAACTACCTAATTTACCCTAGTACCATATTAATAAAAATTATCAAAGTTACTATTCATAATGCCCAAAAATAAAATAAATCTATTTAGATTAATTGGAACAACAGATTAAAAATATGAAATAAAATTATCAATATTATTATTATTGAAATTTTTAAGTCATTTAAAAATTAATCTGGATATCAAAATTTCAAAACGAGTTTCAAAAGATAAAAGATCGAAAAATATTGTAATATATTTGCATTTAAAGTATATTTAAATTAATTACAATAATCTAAATTATATTAACTAATAAGAATATAATCAATTTATACATTAAAACAATTCTATTATATAATTTAACTATATAAATTATTTTGGTGAAAAATGTTTTTCTCGCTAACAAATTACTATATTTCACGATTCAACAAAACATCATATTTCCATATAAATATAAAAAATTAATCCAATGTAATTTTTTATATCCCTCTTCCAATGAATAAGTTTATGTTTTCATATAAAAATTATTAAAGTGTCAAAATTTTAATTTTAAAAATGTTTATCATTAAAAAATGCTAAAATTATCCTTTTGAAAAAATATATGTTTTTCTATATAAATGTTTTATATTCAAACCCTAAGACTGTAACATCTATTGGATGAATATAAAAAAAATATTTTATTAAATATATACTAATATATTTTCATTAAATTCATTATTAATTTAAGTTTATATAAGTAATTAATAAAAAAATAAAAAAAATTCCTTTACATTTATATGGATTATATTTTTAATAAATAATTTTTAGAAAACGAATTCAGCATACAGTTTCATAAGTTAGTTATATTTATTCCAAATAAAATAGTGGAGAGATTATATTAGTTATTTCATAATAAATGTGTCTTGTAATTCTTTTAAACTCACAATTTTGTGAAATGTCTGCTATTAAATAAGTTAAATTATTTGAACAAAATATTTTAAAAAAATCGGAGTGTCACGTTCTACCCCCCCTTAAAATAATTTTTTTTTAAATTATTCACTTGGATACAGAAATATGAAGAAACATATGCATCATAACATCCTCAAGATCTCACATATCATCCTTAAATTTGTGGTTCTTTGTTGAAACATTAACCTATCTAGTGGTCTTGTTTCATATAACTTCTTCACAACAATCCAAAATCTATATCAATTGTTCTTAGTAAGAGTGATTTTTTACTAGTGGTATGACATTTTAGTTTAGTATATGTGACATATCATGTATGTACTTTCACAGGAGAGATACATGGAACACACTAATAACTTTGGAGATATTTGTTTGATATACCAATCTATAAGCTACCTTCCCAACACGATCAATAATTTCAAAAGGGTCGATATAATGAGGTCTCCGTTTCCCTTAATTACAAATGTCAATACTCTCTTTTATATAGATATTCATATAAACACCTTTTCCCCACACTTAAAACACTGGGTCTTTTTATATGTTGTCAACATATATTTTTTCCACTATGAGCCACTCTTCTATTTTATTGAATCGATCTGGCCTTATCTAGTATTTTTTCTACTTGATCTAGTCCTAATAGCTTTCTTTCCACTGTATCATCCTATAATGTTGTAATTATACACATATTTCTATATAGGGCTTCATAAGGGTCCATTTGATTTCCATATTTAA
Source organism: Viscum album (assembly GCA_963277665.1). Classification (NCBI taxonomy): domain Eukaryota; kingdom Viridiplantae; phylum Streptophyta; class Magnoliopsida; order Santalales; family Viscaceae; genus Viscum; species Viscum album. The sequence goes on from OY728151.1 coordinate 113,888,969, forward strand.
ATCTATTATTCTAAGAAAATTATACTAATGGTAGGTGTTGATCTTATCCACCTTTGAAATACCTATAGAAATATCTCAAGGAGTCCTCAAGAGTTTGAATTTTCCTCTTATATCTACCATCATTCTATGGAAGATAACTACTGATGAATCTAAACTCTTTATCCAAATCCAACTAAAGACATTTCCAGAACATCAAGGTAAACCTCATATCCCAATCATATATAATGGATGGTGGTACTCCATGCAATCTTACCACATCATTTAAATATATCCTTGAAAGATGATAAATTGAGAAGTCCTCTCTTACAACAAGGTAGTGTGATGACTTCGTGAGGAGATCAACTATAACCCATATAACATTATAGAATTTAGATGTTTTTGTGATGTTTGATGATAATTTCCATAGTGAAGTTTTCCCATTTACATTAGGGTATGGGTAATTGTTGTAAAAACCCCTTAGACATCTATCTTTTAGACATAACATGATGACCAACCTTGCACCGAGGGACATATTCAACAACATAACTTTTTATTCCATCACACCATATACACTCTTTCATGTCCCTATACATTGTGGTTATTCCTAGATGAATAGATATTGAAGAACTATGTGCTTCATAAAATAACTACTTCGTTAATTATTGTATTGTAGGAATACAAAGATGGTTCCTGATCCTTGTTATTTCATCATAATCAAGGTCGAATTCAGGAAAATTTTCACCTTATTTTGTAGGTCTACATATTCTTTTTGTTCCTCTTTAATATTCACTTGTATATATAGTTGAACATTCATTTTAGAAAGATAATATTACTCACTTTAATTTAAAATTCCAAGATCTGTCCATCCCAAATACATAAATATTTGTTCTTTTGTGATCCACATCATGGATAGGAAACAATGGCCCTTTTGAGTCAAAGCATATGGAACCTGTAACGCCCCGACCCCAGTTACCCAGAGTCGGTTCATTATTACATAACATTGGAATGATCACAAGAAATCTCAAGTCTCGAAAGACCAATTAGTTTGGTAGCCTTGTAATAACTAGATACATCCATAACGTTTTACATTACATCATAAAAAACATCTTGTCTTCATATCCACTCATACTATCCCTGCAAGTCATTCATAAATTACTTCTTCATAATCCTGGAAAAAATAAAACATTGAAAGGGGTGAGCTCAAATGATCAGTAAGGATAACATTATAGCAGAAGCTTTCATAGATAAGCATAAACACTTAAGGAAGTTTATAACTAAGACAAAAGCCTTTTAAACATTAACTTCAGCATAAAATGGCAAAGATAAAATAAAATAATTCCATTTACTTACTCACATGGATATTCTAATAGTCGTACAATCCCATGAGATATCAATAACCACTTTCATAATGATGGAATGCATAATTCCAGACTATCATAACCACATAGCCAAGGCCTCGTGCCAAGACTACAAATAAGATTTTTCCATGGCCTTGTGCCAAGACACTAGTTTGTCTCATTAGACCTACCGATGCATTGAGGAGCTATAGCGGGCTCCACCCGTCACATATTAAGTCCAATGCATTCCCATATGAAAAGGTTTAAACATAACATAAACATTCGTATTAAACTAGCATACGAAATGTCAATACTTTCACCACAAACCGTGAATGGTATAAAAATAGCACATCCATAGTCAAACATAACTCATTTGATACAATATGGAAGATTGTATTGTATCACATTAACCTCAATCAAGAATAATGAAGGTTGTTGAAATAGATGAAAATAATCATCAAAACTATTTGAGAGAAATATCCCCCTTTTCTTGAAATCATTTAAAAGTCACATTATTTGTCATGAAGACATTTAAAAATAGATTTTTGATTCAAAGTGTCCCATACCACTTTGAAACTTTTTAAAAGGAGTTTTAATTTCTAAACTTTAATGTCCATATAAATAAATCCTTAAAACCATTTTTAAAACATGGACATTAATGAGAATGATTTAGATGAATAAGTCTTTAAAACATTTAAAAATGGTATTTTAGTTAGAGTTTCTAACCAAAAGAGAGACACTTGAATACAAATAATTGAGGTAATCAAAACATTGTAATATCATGAGAATAAACAGATTCATGATATACTATGTCAAAGTACATTATATACACCACATAAAAGTGATTTGGTGTATATCAACAAAGAAGTCTCAATGGAATGTAAGTTGAGATGAAATCTATCATAAATGCTGTATCCTTAGGTTAAGGATAAATGAACGACATAATTATGTGTGACAAATATAAATACACTAAATATGATTCGATATTCAGTGTAAAACAATCAAAGGATATTCACACATATTGTTTTAAAAACAACACCAACGAATTGGATGTTTAACTCAACAAATGGTGAATGACTTAAAATTACTCTTATCAAATTCATATCAATGACTTGAGAATTATCAATGGAGTGATTAGGTGTATAAAAGGTATATCCACAGGAAGGGGAGTGGAAATTATGACATAATAAAATGAATAGTTATTCCACACATAATATTGGGGTAATATAATCAGTGAAGTATGCGTAAAGCCAAATGAGTGGAAATTGAAATCTCAAATTCCCTTATTGATTAGGTAACTTACGAAACATACACCCATGAAAAAAGTATCATACCATGATGATGTAAATACCCATAAATTAAAGTATATTACACAATGAATACAATCATGGTCAGTACACATACAACATATGCAATAATTAAGTGGTGATCAATGGAATTCTCACGGAATTAAAAGTGAGATAAGAAACCCCTTACTTTGTACTTTTTCCTTGGTCGACGGTAGGTTTACCTCCTGTATAATGGTGAAATAATTGTTATTGAATTATACAAGAATCATTTACTTTAATATGATATCATATATGATCTTTTAACCTTGATTTGTTAATAATATCTTAGAATTATCGTCATTTCGGGTGTTAACGGGTTCATTTTACTTTATATTCTTTGTTATGCGAGCCATATTAGTTATTAATGGGATGTATATTATTCATATCCAGAATGATATCAAGTCTTTATATACTATTTTTAAATCATCAAATTATAATTATTCTTGAATGGATATGATGGAGAATGAATCTCATCGCGTTCGTGGAGACGGTAGTCCGTACGTACGCAAGAGCGACAATATCATTATTTTGATATTAAAATAATATATAATTGGATGGTATATCATATATACAGAATCATTATCATGTTATATTTATTATTTACATGAGTTACACATCATTATTATACCCATCCAAATAGTAATATATTTAATAACAATTACACCATGACGTGGAGACGGTAAGCTGTACGTACGCACGTATGGTGACATGTTATTCAAAGGATGGATAGAATATTGAATATGGTTGTACCATATTTATAATAACATCACAGTATATATATGATACTAGAGTTATTATTTTATAATGGTAATAAAAAAGAAAGAAGAAGTGGAAGAAGAAAGGAACTTGAAAAGGGGTGGTGAAGACATTACCTCTTCTTCGGGTTCTTCCTTTTGATTTGATCAAAAGGGCTCCGTAGGTTGGCTTTGTGATCCAACTAAGACCTCTAGGTTGTAGTTAAGGAAGTTTAGAGAGTATATTTTCAGGGGTTGGACGAACCAAAAGGCTTTTAAGGTGTGAAGAAATGAGAAGGAGAATTTCCCTTTTATAAGAGGGGTGAGGGGCACCTTTGGAAAAGTTTGAAATATTAATTTATTATAAATTCATATTCGGTTTCTAATGGCTCCAAGGTTTATTATTCAAATGTTAAGGTGGGTATGGGTCGAAAAAAACTCAAACAATAGAATTTATATAGGTTTGGGTCATTATATTAACCTTATCTTTAAGTATTAACTCTTAATTAATTAGTTTCACTTTAACAATGTCTCTTTGTATTTTTATATTATATGGTTAATAAACTTACTATATACATCCAAGAGACCCCCAAGTGGTCCTTTAATGATATACCTATCATGATATAAGTCTGTTGGCCGAACCGTAGATTCTTAGAAATTTAATATCAATTAATAATATAATATTTGTTTTAAAAACTCTTTTATGTCAATTTTGACACTATTCAATAGTTGATTTTTGTGAAACACATAACAGAATGATTACTTCGAAAAAAGTTAACTAAATCAATCCTAATATTTCATATTAACCTAGAAAATTAGTGTAATTCAATAAAAATCTCAAATTATATTTATTTCGGTATTTATAATATCAATTATTCTAAATTATCACTATTATGGTAATTACTGCATCAGCATTGTGTCATAAATAAATTAAATTATTTAATGTCTAAAAATTATAAATAAAATATCATTAAGTAGGAAATAGTTTTAGCTTTCTAATTAATATTTATAGTCTAAAATACAACATATATAACCCTATGTGACAGTTGTTTTTCTAAAAGATATATGCTTGTGTCATTTTTGTATTTATTTTAACTTAATTAAAATAAAGTGTCATTATCACTTACAAGTGGATCCATGGGGTCCCAAAATCGACCCAAAGATTACCATGGTCGACCATGTATCAACAAATAGGGTTAAGACACGTTTTAGGGTAATTTAGTATTATTATAATATTATTTTTTAACCCTTGTTTACCTGATTTACCCTTTAACCATGGTAAATAAAATATTTACCGAAATAATAATCCAAAATGTCTAAAAATAAAAGTTACCTATTTACACAATTTCAACATCCTGATTCCAAATATGGAATCCATTTTTCCAAATTCAAAACACGGAAGTGGCAGAAATTTATTTAAAATTAATTCCCGTTGTTAAAACAAAAAAGCGTGTTTTTAAGAAATAATAACTATCAAAAGATTGGCACTTGTTTATGTCTGGTTTAAATGTGAAATTATTTTCAATGACCCACATTGTATTACATGGTAAAAATATATTATAAATATACTTTAAAACCACTCAAATTAATAATTTATCACTATTAATTATTTTGATTAAAAAAGTTGTTTTTAATTAAAATTTAGTAATTTTCACTATTCATCAAAATATGAAAGTTATCCGAAAAGTACCAAAAATTCACCCTAGGCTAATTTCGATATTCCGAATCCAAAAATGAAGTCCATTTTTAGAGATAGAATTTATAAAATTTCAAAAAGTATGTATTACTATTCATAACAGCTAGTTTGATTTGTTAATATGTGTTAAAATCTCGAAGTTGCGTACAATGCACGACATTGCATTATTCGAAAGGAAGCGTACTGTGGAAGCTTGGGGTGCTACATTCTCCCCTCCTTCAATAAATTGCGTCCTCACAATTTTTAAAAATTTTCTTGGGAATATAATGGAAATTCCCACATCAGAAAAAGGGTCAATAAAACTATCACTTTAAAAGAAAGAAGGAGAGGTATAAAGGTCATCCAAGATAACCCATACTTGGATTCCATGTAAGAAAACATGGATATGGATGATAAACTAAGTGTCAAGTTCTGATGGAGAGGGATAGAAATCATTATCAGGAGAATGTTAACAATAAGAAAACCACAAACTTGTGTTGGGAAAAACGGCAATCAGACTCTTAGTAGGAAAGTAAACGAACAACATTTTTTTTGTTTTAAGTTACACTACATAAGGACGAGGAATTCATTTATGATATTGACTAAAAAAATAAAGAGATATACTTACTTTTTAAGTATAGTCTCATTATTTAATAACTTTTTACCACTAACTTTTTTTTTTAATAATGATTATTCAAGAAGAGTTGGTCACAATAAAAGAGCTAGAATAAACTTCTATAGAAATACATGATCCATGTAGGATAAACTATATATTTAACTTGTCTTTAGAGATTAATCAAAACCAAAATGGTTAGTATAAGATCTGATGATCCCCCAAATGTATATTCCATTAGAGAAATAAAATACTAATCTTAATTTCTAAAATTAAACCAACAATACCCCAAAGTTAAATAAATACCATTCAATATTAAATTCTCCTTAAAATCCTTCAATATAATCCAAACTAATATTGAAACCCAAATTTTATAAGAATGTAGTCTTCCACGTTAAATTTCATCTCCAAATGACATTATCTACTCTTAAACCCATACTTAAAAATAATTAACCTAATCACATATTCTTTATTATAGGTTAATCATTTCCATAAATAACCCAAATCACTATAGATCCACAATAAAAACATAGATAAAAATCCACCATTCTTCCTCTAATGACATCCCATAGTATTCTATTTTCCTTGGACATATAGTGTTCCCAACAAAGTGAACATCTTCCAAAATAACATTTTTCACTTAATCACCAAATCATTTTCCTATACTAAGGGTATTCATTTGATAAGACATAAGAACCCAAATCAACATATTATTGATCAATAAAATCATTAAACTAAAGAAAATAGTCACACTAACCAGGGACTTCACTTAGTCCAGTGGTAGGCGTTAAATCCCAATCGCACTTTGGTTGTGGGTTCGATTCCCACAGCTTTGTCCGACGCGACGGGTTGTCACACGGTCTACGTGTTGTCCTTTTTCAAAAACTATATTTTATAATATTACCAAAATGAGATAAATTCATTAAAATAACATAATTTAACCCCAAATGTTATATCATACCTTGAATTTTCATCCCAAATTATAATAACTTATAATTTTCTCAAACCCCAATGATCATATAAAACCAAATGGTTATTTATACCTATATCCACAAGAGAAGAGACAATTATTCCTCAAATATCATTCTCACATGGAAAATTGTTGGGTTACAAATACAAGAGAAAATTATTCCAAAGTAAACCCATCAACAAGGAGCGCTAATACGTTTTAATCATTTCTCCAACCATTTATTTCCACATACCTTCTTCTTTGACCAAGAAAATATCCTATAGAATAAGAAATTCACTCAGGTAATGGCCAGGTCCCCTACATTTACGGAAAATGACTGTAAATGGACACTTGGGACTATTTTTATCTTCTTCCATAGTACTCTTCATTTTTCTTCGGCAATTCTGCACTTTATGTCCTTCCTTCCTGCACGTAAATCATTTCATTGTCCCATTGAGACACTTTCCTGGGTTTCTCCTTCCACATTTCCTGCATGATGAAAATTGAGGGTTCTTTTCTCCACGGTCTCCATTGCTGGAGCTCTTATCATTTATCACCTTTCTTTTCCTTGTTGAGTCTGGGAGTTGGTTAATATAGATATTGTTGATCATATTTTTGGAAAACTTATTTGGCATAAAGACGATATCTTTTATTCCTATAAACATTCCATTTTGTTGCACATTACCACCACCGTTCCCACCTTGTACATCATTCTCAAAGTCACTATGACTTTCTTGGAATCCAGCCATTGACTAAAACCAGAAATCATTGTGTGAGTAATAGTATTCATACAATCATTTAGAGATTAACTTGTCACCATATTCTCAATTTGAAACACATTAGGATTAACCATGGTCATTTACTCTCATCTTATATATATAATACTTTGAATCGGTTTGTAATGAAAATGTAAATTATCCTAAGCATATCCCCCGGGAGTGTCGTAACCAAGAGTGTAGCAAGTCCCGTTGTCGTGCACCAGTTCCCGTTCGAGTCTAGATCAAAGCGGTGTTTTCGGGTTTTACCCCTAGGTACATCGGTGCCAGAGCCGCCTCTACCTGCTCGTATCCAGACAGGGATGTATTTCTCGGAAAACTCACAAAATCTCTACAATACCAATATTCTAGGAAGTTATTCTATACTAATCCTCAAAATTCATCTTAGGTCTACGTGCTCTAATCAGAGTTTATTTAAATCTAGCTTCCAAGGTTTGTACTAAAATTCCTCTGATACCAGCTGTAATGCCCCGACCCCAGTTACCCAGAGTCAGTGCATTATTACATAACATTGTCATGATCACAAGAAAGATCAATTCTCGGAAGACCGATTAGTTTAGTAGCCTTGGAATAACTAGATACATCCATAAAGTTTTACATTACATCATAAAAAAACATCTTTTCTTCATATCCCCTCATACTATCCCTGCAGGTCATTTATAAATTACTTCTTCATAATCCTGGGAAAAATAAAACATTGAAAGGGGTGAGCTCAGATGCTCAGTAAGGATAACATTATAGCAGAAGCTTTCATAGATAAGCATAAACACTTAAGGCAGTTTATAACTAAGACAAAAGCCTTTTAAACATGAACTTCAGCATAAAATGGAAAAGATAAAATAAAATAATTCCATTTACTTACTCACATGGATATTCTACTAGTCGAACAATCCCATGCGATATCAATAACCACTTTCATAATGATGGAATGCATAATTCCAGACTATCATAACCACATAGCCAAGGCCTCGTGCCAAGACTACAAATAAGATTTTGCCAAGGCCTTGTGCCAAGACACTAGTTTGTCTCATTAGACCTACCGATGCATCGAGGAGCTATAGCGGGCTCCACCCGTCACATATTAAGTCCAATTCATTCCCATATGAAAAGGTTTAAACATAACATAATCATTTGTATTAAACTAGCATACGAAATGTCAATACGTTCACCACAAACCATGAGTGGTATAAAAATAGCACATCCATAGTCAAACATAACTCATTCGATACAATATGGAAGATTGTATTGTATCACATTAACCTCAATCAAGAATAATGAATGTTGTTGACATAGATGAAAATAATCATTGAAACTATTTGAGAGAAATATCCCCCTTTTCTTGAAATCATTTAAAAGTCACATTATTTGTCAAGAAGCCATTTAAAAATAGATTTTTGAATCAAAGTGTCCCATACAACTTTGAAACTTTTTAAAAGGAGTTTTAATTTCTAAACATTAATATCCATATAAATAAATCCTTAAAAACATTTTTAAAACAGGGACATTAATGAGAATGATTTAGACGAGTAATTCTTTAAAACATTTAAAAATGGTATTTTAGTTAGAGTTTCTAACCAAAAGAGAGACACTTGAATACAAATAATTGTGGTAATCAAATCTTTGTAATATCATGAGAATAAAGGTATTCATGATATACTATGTCAAAGTACATTATATACACCACATAAAAGTGATTTGGTGTATATCAACAAAGAAGTCTCAATGGAATGTAAGTTGAGATGAAATGTCTCATAAAGGTCGTATCCCTAGGTTAAAGATAAATCAATGACATAATTATGTGAGACAAATATAAATACACTAAATATGATTGGATATTCAGTGTAAAACAATCAAAGGATATTCACACATATTCTTGTAAAAACAACACCAACGAATTGGATGTTTAACTCAACAAATGGTGAATGAGTTAAAATTACTCTTATCAAATTCATATCAATGACTTGAGAATTATCAATGGAGTGATTATATGTATCAAAAGTATATCCACAGGAAGGGGAGTGGAAATTATGACATAATCAAATGAATAGTTATTCAACACATAATCTTGGGGTAATATAATCAATGAAGTATGCGTAAAGCCAAATGAGTGGAAATTGAAATCTCAAATTCCCTTATTGATTAGGTAACTTACGAAACATACACCCATGAAAAAAGTATCATACCATGATGATGTAAATACCCATAAATTATAGTATATTACACAATGAATACAATCATGGGCAGTACACATACACCACATGCAATAATAAAGTGGTGATCAATGGAATTCTCACGGAATTAAAAGTGAGATAAGAACCCCATTACTTTCTACTTTTTACTTGGTCGACGGTAGGTTTACCTCCTTTATAATGGTGAAATAATTGTTATTGAATTATAAAATAATCATTTACTTTAATATGATATCATATATGATCTTTTAACATTGATTTGATAATAATATCTTAGAATTATCGTCATTTCGGGTGTTAACGGGTTCATTTTACTTTATATTCTTTGTTATGTGGGCCATATTCGTTATTAATGGGATGTATATTATTATTATCCAGAATGATATCAAGTCCTTAGATACTATTTTTAAATCATAAAATTATAATTATTCTTGAATGGATATGTTGGAGAATAAATCTCATCGCGTTCGTGGAGACGGTAGTCTGTACGTACGCACGAGCGACAATATCATTCTTTTGATATTAAAATAATATATAATTTGATGGTATATCATATATACAGAATAATTATCATGTTATATTTGTTATTTACATGATTTACACATCATTATTATAACCATCCAAATAATAATATATTGAATAACAATTACACCATGACGTGGAGACGGTAAGCTGTACGTACGCACGTATGGTGACATGTTATTCAAAGGATGGATAGAATATTGAATATGGTTGTACCATATTTATAATAACATCACAGTATATATATGATACTAGAGTTATTATTTTATAATGGTAATAACAAAGAAATAATATGTGGAAGAAGAAAGGAACTTGAAAAGGGGTGGTGAAAATATTATCTCTTCTTCGGGTTCTTCCTTTTGATTTGATCAAAAGGGCTCCTTAGGTTGGCTTTCTGATCCAACTAAGGCATCTAGGTTGTAGTAAGGTAAGTTGAGAGAGTATTTTGGCTGGTTTTGGCCGAACCAAAAGGCTTTTAAGGTGTGAAGAAATGATAAGGAGAGGTGCCCTTTTATAAGAGGGGTGAGGGGCACCTTTGGAAAAAGTTCGAAATATTAATTTATAATAAATTCATATTCGGTTTCTAATGGCTCCAAAGTGTATTATTTAACTTTTAAGGTGGGGATGGGTCTAAAACAACTCAAACAATAGAATTTAGATAGGTTTGGGTCATTATATTAACATTATCTTTAAGTATTAACTCTTAGTTAATTAGTTTCACTTTTACAATGTCTCTTTGTATTTTTATATTATATGGTTAATAAAATTACTATATACATACAAGAGACCCCCATGTGGTCCATTAATGATATAAATATCATGATATAAGTCTCGTGGCCGAACCTTAGATTTTTAGGAGTTTAACATCAATTAATAATATAATATTTGTTATAAAAACTCTTTTATGTCAATTTTGACACTATTCAATAGTTGATTTTTGTGAAACACATAATAGAATTATTACTTCGAAAAAAGTTAATTAAATCAATCCTAATATTTCATATTAACCTATAAAATTAGTGTAAATCAATAAAAGTCTCAAATTATATTTATTTGGGTATTTATAATATCAATTATTCTAAATTTTCACTATTATGGTAATTACTGCATCAGCATTGTGTCATAAATAAAATAACTTATTTAATGTCTAAAAATTATAAATAAAATATAATTATGTAGGAAATCGTTTTAACTTTCTAATGAATATTTATAGTATAAAATCCAACATATATAACCCTATGTAACAATTTTTTTTCTAAAAGATATATGCTTGTGTCATTTTTGTATTTATTTTAATTTAATTAAAATAAAGTGTCATTATCACTTACAAGTGGATCCATGGGGTCCCAAAATCGCCCCAAAGATGCCCATTGTCGACCATGTTTCAAAAAATAGGGTTAAGACACGTTTTAGGGTAATTTAGTATTATTATAATATATTTTATTACCCTTGTTTACCGGATTTACCCTTAAACCATGGTAAATAAAATATTTACCGAAATAATTATCCAAAATGTATAAAAATAAATGTTTCATATTTACACAATTTCAACATCCTGATTCCAAATATGGAATACATTTTTCCAAATTAAAAACACAGAAGTGGAAGAAATTAATTTAAAATTAATTCCCGTTGTTAAAACAAAAAGCGTGTTTTTAAGAGATAATAACTATTATAAGATTGGCACTTGTTTATGTCTGGTTTAAATGTGAAATTATATTCAATGACCCACATTGTATTACATGGTAAAAATATATTCTAAATATAATTTAAAACCACTCAAATTCATAATTTTTCACTATTAATTATTTTGATTAAAAAAGTTGTTTTTAATTAAATTTTAGTAATTTTCACTATTCATCAAAATATGAATGTTATCTGAAAAGTACCAAAATTTCACCCTAGGCTAATTTCGATATTCCGAATCCAAAAATGAAGTCCATTTTGAGATATAGAATTTATAATATTTCAAAAAGTAGGTATTATTATTCATAACAGCTAGTTTGATTGGTTATGGTGTGTTAAAATCTCGAAGTTGCATACAATGCACGCCATTGCATTATTCGAAAGGAAATGTACCGTGGAAGCTTGGGGTGTTACAGAACCTTGTTTTCTTTCCCATGTTGTTAATTTATTAGGATGTTGTCATATTTAAATAACTCCAACCATTTTCTTTGGAGCATATTCATATCCTTTTGTTAGATAATATACTTTCAAAATTTATGATTGGTATAAATATCACACCTTTTCACCATAATTATAATGCATCAATATCATTAATGAAAAGAATACCATCGCTAACTCCAAATCAAAATTTGGGAAATTTTTCTCATGGATTTTCAATTTTCACAAGGTATATGATATCACTATATCAATTTTCACGAGAACACATCTCATCCCCTATGTTATTCATCGCTATATGTCACAAACCATTATTCACTACATGGAAGTGTTAGAAGTAGAGAATTAGATAATCCATTTTGTTTCTCTTTGAATTTTTTTTCACATTCCTCCTCCCACATGATCATAACTCCATTCCTAGTCAACTTGGTGAGTTCATTATATAGTCATGAAAAATCTTTAACAAAACATCGATAATATCTTGCCAACCGAAGATTACTCCATATCCCAGTTACTGTTATCAGTATAGTCAACTTTCAAAAACATATATTTTCGTTGGACCAATATATATTCCCTCTTTTTAGATTATGTTACCCAAAAATGAATGTTTTTAATCCAATATTCAAATTTTAAATTTTTTTTTAAAAAAATATACTTCCTAAAGGACATCATTACAATTATTAGGTGATCATCATGTCTGTACTTTCCCAGTGACTAAAAACCATATCATCTATAAATTCTTCCACAAACTGATCCACATATTTTAGAAAGACTCTATTCATTAGATCTATAAATATCAAAGGAATTTGTATGATCAAAATAAATACTATGAATTCAGAGTAACTATACATTTTACAGAATAAAATATTTGGTATATCCCATTTCATGATCCACAATTGATGATATCTTGAATGAAGACAAATCATGGAATAGTATTTATCTCCCCATATTATGTGGAGGAAGTCAAAATTGTAGATAAAATGATATACATTTTTTATAGTGATATTTTTAATTTATTGATAATTAATGCAGAGTCTAATAGATCCATCTTTCTTCATTAAAAATAGAATAGGTGCACTCCAAGGTAATACACTAGGAATATGATTTCATTTTAAATATTCTATTGGAGTTTCTAATTCAAATATTGCAAAATAACTGGTTTTATTAAATAAGGTGCTTTTGAAATAGGTACAGAACCAGATGTGCATTCTACTGAAAACCCAACATCATGTTTCGTGGAAGACTTAAAAATTCATTTAGAAATAAAACAAAATCTCATATAATATGTTTATTATTAATTGTGAGTTTCTCCCTAACCATTTGATATAGATAACATTAATTTATAGTTATAAATACCCACAATTTGGATGAAATTTTGGCAGGAATCCCATATTAATCCTTTCATCAATAGATGATCATAGATTGATTGAGAATATGAAATTTGACTTCCCATCCTTGGAAATTAAGAGGATATCTACATAGAAAAAACCAATCCATGACATGAATCGCATGTTATTCCACTAAAGTAAGGATGAAAATATTTTTAGGAATCAATTTTCCCCAAACATCAAATGGATATAAATTATAAAATTTTGATGTGCCCATTTTTACCTTTGGAGTTGTCACAGCTAACTCAACATGAATTTTTTCTTGTTATAGATATATTACCATAAAAAATTATTAGTAAAAAAATTATTTGGTTGATCAAAAATGAAATAAATAATTTTATACATTAGTGTCGATGGTAAGATTACATTTCACTACATCATTATCATAATCCACATCACTGATAGTGATCAAATGTTAATTTCCCATGTCTTTGGCCTAAAGTGTTTGTTGATGTCGATTTCCATCAATAACCTATGGATTAGTGCATTGGATAGCATAATTCACCTTTTCATTTCACTTTTGGCATTGAAGTGTGGGACGTTCATTCTGTGTATCCTTTTCTCTATTCACATCATTAGCCATATTATTCCCATCACTTTTTTATTCAACTTCTCGATGATCTTCTCTCTAACACTGAAAAAAATAGTCCCTTAAAGAAATATTCTCCCATGTTTCTTCATACACTTTGAGAAAAATGGAAAATCATAATATTTTTAGTATGGTGTTTAAATTTTCATTTGTATTCAATTATCCTATTGTTATGAAATCCTTAGAATGTATGGGTTACTTCGATATCTATACCAACATTGAGAGCACATCAAAAGATTTACTCATTGTAATTGAAGCCCATTATATATATTTACCTTTGGAGGATTTGTTTTAAGACAATAAAGAATATTTCTATATTATTCAAAGGTTGAATAATAGTTCCAAAAGCTTACCTTAAAGGTATTTTAATATTTTCTTCGTATGTATTAACTGATTCATTTCCTCTTTGTTAAGCTCAATGAACTCCTATATTTTTTTTCAATGAATACGAGTAAATTACATATTGAAAAATAAGTTCATGAAATCATTCCATTACATGGATTCAATTTCATATCCTTTCCTTGTATTCTTGATAAGGTTCCACAATTAATCAGCCTCACCATCCAAATGATAGACTGCCAAGATGACATCATCATGATCTAAAAATTGGATAAATTAAAATAATTTTTCGGTGGTATTAATAATATATGTATCCAATTTTGGATCATAAGACCAAATAAAATAATGTGGGAGATTCCTCGTGAATGACTTAATAGAATATTGTTCCATAAATTTATTGATTGGAATTCCTCTATGATTTTTCACAAGGGAATGTTGTGTGAGAATAGAAATATGTTTGTGCATTCCATCTCCCACAACATTCGTTTTCTCTAGAGTAAAATCATTTAATTTCCTCCCACATTCATCATTGATGTGTTTCCTTAGGGTTCAAGGAAATGAAAAAAAAACAAGAATCATAGTGTGATAAACACCAATCATAAAGAGTAAAACCACATAATCAATAATTTGATTTTAATTTAGGACAATTTAGGTATTCTCCTAGTTTATTCATGGTTATTTTTAAAACACTAGGATTGTGACTTATACATCAACATATATTTATGGTATTTAATAGGTATTTATCATTCTAGTTTCCAGTGGTTAACTAAACCATTTCTTTGATTCTAACTATAATATCCCATATTTTACATACATAGATATTAATTATTAATTTAACAATATTCAGTAAAAAAACTAATAAACTCTATGCTATATAGGTTTTCATTCATTAGAATGTGGGAAATATAAATAACTATCTAATAAGATATCCACATTTTCTACAACTTATTCCTTCATAACTAGACACATTTTATACATATATTACTTAATATCACTATTAACTAACTCTGGAAAATAAACATCAGAAAATGTGAGATGAAATGAATAGTATGGGTGAAAAAGAGAGATATAAATCATATAATAACCATAAGAAATAATAATATATAATTTGAAAATATTATCTTTGTATGTTAGAGATTATGATATCATATCATTGGATAAAACATAAAATTTCATAAAGAATAAATTCACATATCTCCAAAAGTCATATCACAAAACATAGAATTTTTGTCATACAAATAAGAAAAGAAAATAATTTCATATTAGTCAAGGATCATTTCCAAGACCACAATAATGGACAAAATCCATTACTGAACCGAGATCACTCGTCATTCCAACCAAGTATTATTGAATCAAGATCATTACCCATTGGATCGTTGTGGATCTCATCCGATATAAATCATTACCCAATAAATTAGAGGGATATATATGTCCCACGTATCTCATAAGAAAACCATTCTTATGTGTTGAAAAAAACAAAATTTATTCATCATATCATAACCTAATTAATAAAATGGTTTTTTTAATCATTATTCTATAATAATATAGCCCATGTAAAAAAATAGACATCATAAATAACACTAAATCATAAATATAATAAAAACATATTAATAATATGGATATAATACTTAAAACATAACCATATTAAATAAATACATCTTATATGGAGAATAATTTTGATAAAACAATCAAAATTAATTCTTGATGAAAACATCATGTATTTTTAAAAAACATTTTTCTTCAAAAAATTAAAGACAAATTTCAAAGAAATTAATCTGAAAAAAATTGAAATATTGTAATAAATAATTCATGTATGTAAATAGTAATGAAAAATTAAAAAATATTCATAGTTTAAAAGTAACAAAACTTCTTATGTTCTTTTTTAAAAAAGTCAAATGTACCTCGTATCAAAAATGACAAAATATTCCTTTCATACGAATTAGTAAAAAATCACCAATGGGTAAAACTGACATTATATAATTTAATGATGAATAAAAATCATATTTTATAATACATATTTTGGAAACATGGACATTGATGATAAATATATCACGATAAATACTTATGTATAATCAATCTCAGATTCTAAGGGGATTGCTTAATTAATCCTTACCTTAGGTCCAATATCCTTTGTATGTATCTAAACATCTTATGAAATGATTTAAATAATTTCAATGTCTAATTCCGGAATCATAATTATTTTTATGATATTATACATGATCATATTATCACACATTTGATAATAACATTTTATTATTACACCTTATTCAGGTAATAACTGCTTCATTTTCTTATTCATGTTTTCCCAAATTAAGTTCTGTTCGATTTATTCGGTTACAATAATATCATTTCAAAAATTATATTAGTATAATATTTCTCATATTTATTCATTATATAAATATATACAATAATTCTGTAATGGATATCATGTAGAATGAATAGCATTTCATTGGGGAGATGGTAGGTCATACATAAACACAAGTGACGATATCATTCCCATAATTGAGAAATGGTATGGAAGTGATTGGTATATGTTTTCTTATAAAAAAATATCATGTTATAAAATATCATATATATTTATTATTCCCATCATTATTCCATTTTATTTATCTTGGTGGTGAAAAAATATTACTCCGTTTTGTGGAGAAGGTAAGCCATATGTATGCATGCATGGTGATTTTGTTTTGGATAAGATGTATAGAATATGGATTATAGTTGTAAAATAAAAAAAATCATACTACATAATTGATACTATATTAATTACTTTATAATTTAAAAAACACATAAAGAGGATGTAGAAGATGAAATAAGTTTTAAAGAATCATCTTAGGTGATTACCACTTCTTCGACGTGATCCCAATAAATCTCATCTTAATGCACAAGATTTAGTCTTTAGAGAAGACCATAACCTCTATAATGAAACTCTTGAAGTTTCGAATGGAAATTATTGGGGGATGTAATAGTTTGAAAGCTCAAAGAGAGTTGAATAATTGTGGGATGGGGTACCATTTTATAATTGAGGTGAGAACTAATTTTGGAATCTCCAAAAATTTAAATTTATAATAAAATCCAATCATAGAGAAAAACATAAAAATTTTCATATTTTTTAATATCATTTTATTTAAGATTGTAATCTCACTAACCAATAAATTTTAGATATGTTTTTTTAATTTAAACATTATCAATTTAATTAAAACATATTTATTCAATTTAATATTTATGTAAGGAAGCCAATATTTCAATATTAAAAGGGTGAAGTATTTACATATTTGATGTAAATTAAACCATAAATGAATAATTTTAAAAAAATCATATGATATCATAATTATTATATATATTCAAAAAATATTTTATGATTATTATATAATTTAATAATACCCTATTTTGATAAACAAACAATAGTGTCAATTTTGAAAATATTCAATTTATTGGCTTTTAAAAATATAAATATAAAAACATAACTTTGAATAAAATATATTAATATATTAAAAAGAGGTCAAGGTAATTGATAATTTTTTTAGACATATTAAAGGTCTAAATATTTTTTATTTTAACTTTTTTAATCACATTTATTGGTTACTTCCATTAGTAAAATAATCACTCTATCATTTATACATAATTATTTAATATACTTATTTTTTTAAGAAAATTACAAATAAAATACTATGACGAAGTTAAATCCAATATATTTTATAAGAATATATATATTATAATATATGTATGGTAAAATCCCAAATAAAAAATGTTATATATATTAAAACATGAATGTGAAAACATTAACATCACATTAAATAAAATATATTATGTTTCATAAACTTTTCCACATGAATCCAAATGGTCATTAACTAGACCATTTGATTATTGAGGCCAATATATGAATGACAATTATTATTTTGTCAAGTTTTTAGTCTTCTATTTGTTATTATAATTTTAATAATTATTATTTCATTGAATTTTCATCTATTAAATAATTTCAGCATCATCAATATATTGTCCTCTAAGGAAATTATTTGTTTCCTTAAAAATTCAAATAAATTCCCATGATAAATAAAGAAATTATAATTTTAAAATGAGTATATATAGTCAAATTTATATTATTTATAGCCTTATATTAAATATTATAGTCATTAAAATTTGAGTAAGATGTATTTATCATTTCATTAAGAAAATAAATTAAATTCTGTAATCTCATCCAAGTGGATTCCAAAGGACACCATTGAGACCCAATGTTGATTTAGGTATAATGAAACTAATATAATGATTTTATGAAAACTGTTATGGATAATTTATTATTTTATTTTTACCTTTAATTACACGGTTTACCCTTTTACCTTATTAATAAAAATAACCAAAGGTACTATTACTAATGCCCAAAATTATAGGATATAAATTTACCCATTTAGAAATACTAATTAAAAATACGGAAATCATGTATAAAAATTATAAACCCTAAAATTAGATTAATTAATTTAAAATTAATCATGTTATCAGAATGATAAAATTGGTTTTAAAAGAAAAAACATTTCAAAAGATTAAAATATTTTTAAAAATAAATTAAATGTAAAATTAATCCCAATAACCAAAATTATATTAAATGGTAATAATATAATATAATATATATATATAATTTAATACAATTCTGTAATATCAATTTACCATATAAATTATTATGATGAAAAAAGTTTTTACTACATAAAATTTTGCATATCTTACTATTGATAAAAAATTAATTTTATCAGAAAAATATCATAAATTCATCCAGAGAAATTTTTTTATATCTTATATACAAATAAGTGTTTTTTTATCATATAAGATTTATTAATGTGT
Source organism: Viscum album (assembly GCA_963277665.1). Taxonomy (NCBI): domain Eukaryota; kingdom Viridiplantae; phylum Streptophyta; class Magnoliopsida; order Santalales; family Viscaceae; genus Viscum; species Viscum album. Next base: position 113,908,335 of record OY728151.1, read on the forward strand.
CAAATTTTAATTTTAATATGGTTCCCTATTAAAAGGGGGAAAATTACCCTTTTGAAAAATGTATAGTTTTTATTCATAAAATATGGTTTATGTATACACTATGAGTAAAATATCTATGTGATAAATATAAAAAATATTTTATTAAAAATATATATTATATATTTCATTAAATTCATTTACTAATTTTAATTCACATAATTTATTAATACAAAAATTCAAATATTTCCTTAATATTTAATTGGTTTTTATTATTTATAAATAATTGGTACCTAAAGAATTCACCCTATATATTCCAAATATAATTATATTTATTCATGCTAACATAGTGGAGAGGTTATAATAGTCATTTCATACTAATAGTGTTTCACGGTTCTTTTAAACTCATGATTTTTTGCAGTGAAAGATATTAAAGAATTAAAATTATTTAAAGAAAATATTTCATAAAAATATCCAGGTGTTACATAAAACATAACCTTTTCAATGTATTCAATAAAATACTCAAATAATATTCATGATATTCCTTTCAATTGTAATATATAAGAATATCAATTATGATGAATACTATAAATTGATAATGGTAATCTATGAACACTCAAATCATTATATCAATGAAGCTACTAAGGGAATTGATATTCCCAAATTAAACCCCTAAAAATTAATGGACATAGCTCTTATAGATGGTTATAATTTGTATTATATCTCTTTTTATCCTTAACTGATGATATCTAGATTTATGTTTTTTTTTGTAAAATTATTAACCTCTTTATAGTTAATCAAAAAGACCACTAATATAGGGAAGACGTTACTTGTTAATTATTATGGTCTTATTAATCCATGACAACCAATTTAGAGAAACCTTGACCAATCATTCTTTTAAAGAAATAAAATATACACCCAATAGTGGATCACTAGCACTAATGGTTCCCATATATAGATTCTAATATAGATTATTCTTTCTTTCCAGAAACATAGGTGGGGTAGTTATATATATAGTTTTTCAAATAGGTAAAACACCAAACTTTAATTATATTAAAAAATAAACTTGTAGATTCAAGTGAATTCAAAGAAACTCTTCATAAAATATATCATAATATTTTTAAATTATAGGAAAAACATCATTTTTGAGTTTTTTCAAACCATTTGAGATAAATATATCTCATTAAAATATAGAAAAGCACATTTAATCGTAGTTACTTCCATTTTAATTTGATGTTCATCCCTATACTGATAGATCATAAAATGTTGATTTAAAACACCAATCCTGACTTCCCATCCACAGTAATTAATATGGGATCTATATAGGGAGATCCAATCCATTCAAAAAATAAAATAAGTTTAACTTAAAAAAACATGATTTTCAAAAAACAAATTCCCAAAAACATATATTCTAGGGGAGATATAAACTCTATATGTGTTCATTATACCATTATAAGTTTTTACTAGTATTTTATATCAAATCAATAAGGTGTTTATTTGATACAAATTAAAAACTAAATATAAATGTGGAGGAATGGATTAAATAAAATAATGAATTTCTATGTTTATATTGGATAATAGGTTAACCTTTCACCACTTAATTATTATAACCCATATTGATGGTTGTTATTTCATCGGTGTTCCCTTTGTATCATTTATTTGGATATTTCTAAAACTAGTTCTTATCCTTAATCATTATATTTTTTCTCATTAGTTAGAAATATTCCCATATTCATTTCAACTGAAGAATTGGATTCTAGATGGTCCATTCAATTGATCATTATATAAATTAAATTTATTTAATGGCCTTTTCAGATCCCATTAGTTTTCATTTATTCGTGAAATTTCTATTCCATGCATAAATATTTTACTAGTCAACATAAAATAAATTTCTATCATGTTTATTTCATCACTTATAACATGATGTAATATTAGATTTCTTCACTCCACGAGTTTTATTCATAGAATTTCGTTGAAATTACCTCTTTATAATGTTGTCCCTAAATCCAAAAGAATACTTTTAGTCTCTCTTCTACATTTCTACATTGATATTACACCCAAAAAAATTTCCTTATATTATATGTTCCTTTTTGGATCTTCCATTTTGATGACTTGGTTATAAAACTCTAAAAAAACCATCCGTTTTTCTTTCTACATTGATTATAAATCCATAATCCTAATTCAAAATTATTTCTAAAGTTCACTTTTATGTGCCAATTTATTCAGCATCCTTATAGTTAATTCAACAAATTCCCCTTGCATTCTAACATGAATAGTTGAGGGAATGCACTTACTGAAAAATAAGATATTAAAGTATCCCATTTTATAGTGTTAATTTATTTATATTTATTATATTATTAATTGGATACTTACATTTAAATAATTTACATTCCAAATGAGATAGTGACAATACAAAATTTTCATGATTCAATCTCTACAGGATATAACATTTATTTTTTGTCAAAATAATGAGTTCCTAAATATGTAGGGCGTATGTGTACCCACTGATGCTTGGTGAATATTGCATCCTCAGTGATTAAATGGTATGTTTATATTTGTTTTTATATTTTTAAAGATCAATATTATTCATAGTTTTAGGGTCTTGATTAACAATAAAAATAATATTTTTTATTATATCCCCCATCACATTTAGTTTCTTATGAAAATACTTTTGAAATTTCCCACCATAATCTTTCAAAACATAATTCCACATAGTTCAATCCACTGAATAAAACCAATAAATATAATATAAGCATAAAAAATCCTTATTCAAAGCGAGAAAACATATAATCGTAGAAAATCCTAAATATCATTAATCGTATAACCTACTTATAAACCTATAAAACTTTCTTTTCATCCTATATCACTTTCAATTCATAATAGGATAGCTTATGTTATTTTCTACAATTTACTTTAACCCTGATTACTAAAAATAACTAAACATAGATCTAATACCTATATAGTTGAACTGTGCATTTTATACATAAATCATACATATTTTATATATGAGTATTCAATATATCATAAAATAATACCTTTCATATAACCATAAAATATAAGTTTATTTAGATACTAGATATATAATCAACATATTCTATGAGAGACTAATGGATACACTAGGCTATTAACCTTGATGGTTGAATGAATATGGGTATTATGGATTAAACAAACGTCGAATTTGATATTTTTTTCATTAAAAAGGCCTTTGTATATTCTTCTCACATATTAATTATACGAAAAAATAAAATAATTTAAAAGTAACATCAACTTTATAAGGTTCACCTTAACTGGGAATTTCTATAGAGAATATAAAAGAAATATATCAATATACCAGAATCCATTAAACTTCCTTGTATATACAAGGTTTGTAGAGAACTCATTGTACCGATTATTTACAACTAATCATACTTCTTGAATGAATTTATCTCTCAGTTTAAGTGATCACACTACTCCTCTATAATATTATTAAATTTCTCAAAATTGTATAATATTTAGTTTATGAATATGAGAGTTTTTCAAAGAGATTGTAAATTTTTTACTGGATGAAATCCTCATTTTACATGTAATTTTTACTTCACTGAAGACCCCTTATTAAGAAGCTTTTATCTGTGATACAATAATATATGGAACAACCACATGGAAACTACACACCTATCAAGGGGAGAAACATCCAATAAAAATGATCTAAGTGGGACATTCTATCCAATATTCACATGCAGATGTTGATCATGAAAAAATTACACCCAAACCAAGTTTCCTTCAATGTTCACACATGAAAAAATGTATAAAACCTTACTTCACTATAGACTCACCATGTCAGCTACACTTATTTTGCACCACCCTATTTAACTTCCATTATAATAAAGTCAACCAATCATCCCCATTTCTAATTTAGTATAATTTTCCATTAAAGACCCACTTTTGTAATTTTTTCTTTAAAAAATAATGTGATTAGGGGTTCTAATATTAGTAAGGGGCCCAAACCCCCCCCCAAATTGATGTTAGGGTTTAATCCTTCAATATACATTATCCTTTATGGTCATCCAATTCTTTAGACATTGGATATGTGCATTGATTAAATGAACATGTGAACTTTTAATTTAATGAGGCCTTGTAACACACTTCATTCCATGAGATTTCTTCATTGACTAACCTAATAATATACTACTATATGATCATGTACCCACTAGGTTACTTTTGTGAACAGTTTCCCAACTCTTTTACAACGTCACTCGCATATTGTGTGGTCAACCTCATTACCATTTGAAAATGAGATCCTTTTCCATTTTTAAGGAATCAGTAAAACAAAGATGAACCTCAAATAGAATATCCATAAATCTGTAACATTTTGAAAAATAAATCATGCTTAAAAATTTTATATTTGTAAATTTTTTGAACCATCATTATTAATAAAAATTATCAACCAAACAAATCATGTATTGTTTTTATTAATAATTCCCCCATTTAGGGTTTCAGAAAATCATTTAAAACGATTTACAATATTATGATACCAAATCGTATTATATATTTGTTCACTCACTAAAACAGAAACCATTTTACCTAATGAATATATATATATATATATATATATATATATATATGAAACTAGTAATTTCTCAACAAATAATGAAAGATCATATGAGTCATGATCAGTATGAGAAACAATAGTAGTATGAAAAGATAATTTATGAAACACTTAATTCTTCTAACAACATATTGAGTCTTTCTCGATATAAATTAAAATTATAACTTATGAAGAATTACTATTATTGATTTATACCAAGTGTAATAAATTAGTTCACTAAGTATAAATATCATGAATACAGATTTTATAACCACACATGATAATATTAATGCATCACGAACCCTATAAACAAACTTATTTTGTAATTTATTCATTGAAAAAAAACACTCTAATATCAAAATATTTAACTGAACTCCCCTATTTCTCTATCACCCCTGGGACATCATGTAATAGTTCATCCCATATCAAACAATTTTCATAGAATAATTCTCCCCATATTAAAATAATAATAATTTTACTTCTTTATGGTTTGCAATAGAGAGGACACGAATCATATGAAAATGAAAAATTAACCAATCCACTGAATTTGGGGTTTCCACATTCATTCGTGTTTGGTTTGGGGAGTCAAATGGTCTATAAGATCCATCGAAATAATTTTAAATGATTCTCTAGGTAGTTCCATTATTATATATTCTATGATCTGATGTTCTATAAAATCACATAGTAACATCCCCAACATATGATCCAATTTTTCTTGGATAAAATGAAACATCATTTCAATTAGATTAATCAATGAGTGGGGAATATGTTTTTATATAAAATTTATTCCAATAAAAGTATCATAGTGTCTTTTTATTAATTACTTAACTTCAACTCCCATGTCTTCAGGCTTCTATTTCACCCAATGTATCAATGAGTGGGATTATGTCATTGTAATATATTTAGAATATATATTTATTATATAAATACTTTCTTCTTTTGTAAAAATCTTGGCTATAAGAATTCTGATAACATAGAATACCTAACCTATTATTGACTCCCAATCATCCACTGAATGATCTCAATGAGTTTCGGTATAGAAGAAAAACTCATATTCAAACGATTAGTTGTATAATAATAAATAATATATTATGTTAGTGATATATCATATAATTATCATTTTTGAAGGAATGTGAATTTATGTGGTAATGAATTGACATTTGTTTCTTATAATATATAAAGAGAAATATATAATTATTTCTTAATTAATTAAAACCCCCTCCTAATGATCTTACGGTATTTTTTAACATTAACTACATTTACATCATAATCTATTGAAAATTACATCCAATATGAATCAAAACATGTAATATTATTGGATTCCCCTTTTCAAATCATCATAGAAACTCCTTGGTATATTATATTGAGAAATAAATGTGTTATACCTTCATTTTGTCACAAAAATTCCAAGGAATAATGTATTGGCACAAGTTATTATGATTACAAATTACCACTTCCAAAATTCTAGAAAATATTTTCATAGATCTTTATATGAGCCACTAAATATTCTTTAACCCTCATAATCTAGAAATATCATCACTTGATTAAATTCATTATTAGTATATTGGTTGTAATCAAATATACTGTGTTAAAAACATATATTTCCCATGTATTGATCTATTCATGAAGACATTTCTCTTGTTGGTTTCTTTTGTATACATGTTTCCATCTTTTTATAGAAAACAAATTTCCCATATCCATTGATAGGAAAAATATCCAGATATTCCATTTACACCACTTCCTGTAGAATTTAAATAAAAATTCATACATTAGTTCTTACTAGAATAATTATAATTTCCTTTACACTACTAAGGCTAAGAGTAGTTGAATTATCTCCCACCTTTCCGAGGGTAAAAATGTATTTTCATCCTTTACTATGATGATATTGGAGTACCCCTTTCATAATCATAATTCATTATTTCAATAAATATGTCAACTTCATTTATCTTCAAATGAAATACAAATTTTTCTTCAAATATATTCTTGTATTTTATGGTCTCAAAAATATACTAAGAATAATTTTTCTTGATTTTTTTATTATTGTTTCATAACCTAAACATAATTCACACAATTTAGGCTAATTTAATGAATTTTTTATCTACCTATGATATAAATTATTATTTCTACAAAGTGTTTATTAACCTCATCTACACAAGAAATATCTTTCCATTGATTAAATATTTCATAACAATTTGAACATGGATCTCACGTTTTCATTCTCATATATGTATGACATCATCTTAGCTCATCATCAGTATCTTCCCCTAAATCCACCTATAAAACATGTTTTCTCATAGTGCAACTCAACTCACCATCCCCATCTTTATCAAATTTCTCACTCTTTTTCAAAGTATTATACTAAATCCCAACAACATTTATTTCATTAATCTCAATGAAAATTATTTTATATTTATTAAATTATTTATATAATTTTATTTTTTTCGCAATAACAAAAATACCCCTCCATCAACATAATATTAAATTTTCTTATGTTTCTAATTGTCAAAAATAAAACGCATACTTTAAATGTGTCAAAAATACTCTAAGAATAGATTATTTACAAGAAACCTTTCATAAAGAGTTATATATTCTTGTGGAAATAACAAGTCTCTATTTGAAATGTAGAATCATGTCAAAATTTCTTCCTTACAAAACATATTTTGTATGTCCTTTTCAATACGAACTATTCATTACATGTTTATTATGATCCAATTTATCCATTGAACCATAATATTAGACTGAGGTGTTAGATATATAGAAAAATTAGGCTTTGTCTAATTTTTTTAAATAGTCCTTCACCTAGATGATGGAAGACATCATATCATTATTAGTTTGGAATTTTAAAATTTTCAATCCAATTTTTTTTCAATATCTCGTTATTTAGTGATATAAGATTTAACACATTAAATTTATGAGTAATGAAGAAAATCAACACAATGTTATTAAAATAATTTGTGGAAAGAAAATAGTACATATTCCATTCCATGGATCTTGGTGAAATAGGTCCAAAAGTAAGAATATTATATGAGTTCAATCACTCTTTTAGAGTTATTTCATGTCCAATGAATAAAATTTAGTTGATCTCCACTCATTAGAAATCATCATGCTTGAGAGTGGGATAACATAATTAAATAGGGATATACTATTTTGAATCACATTTCACCGGTTCATCAAATAATGATTCGATCAAATGGTCATGTATTTGAATCCAAAACATGTTTTATTACTCTTTGGAATAATGGAATGTATCATATTCTCTACATAAAATGTAAATATTTTTATTCATGTTATTACATTATGCCTCTAATATAGTACATTTTATCGTGATGATACACATGTAATTATTAATTCTTATATCATTCCCAAACTTACACAGTTGAAATAAAATATTTATGTTGTGAATGAGGCCTTCAATGACCAATATTTATGCATGTATCATATATATTCCAAAAAAAATTGTTACTCGGAGAAAATAATATTTAATCCTCCATAATTATCAAACATAACATCAAATTTCATATAATTCTTTATTGATGTGATAGTACCAATATTTCCCGTCATGATGGAAGTCAATATGGTGGTAATGATATATAAAATGGTTCAATATGATACTTTAAAAAAAACTCTGGAAGCACTATATGGGTATATATTTTCTTCTTCATCCATGTTTTGACTTCACTCCCACCATTGATATACATGAGTAATAATCTTTAGACGATAATAAATTTAATTATTCTTGTAAATCTAAAAATTTATAATTCATTTACATCTAACAAGGTGATTCCTAGAGCTACAGTGTAATCCCACTATTGGTCATTATCAGCAAATGTCTCACAATTTTTATGATAAATATATGTACATATATTTTAACCCATTACTCTTTAAATAGTGACCATCAAAATCTTTCCTATAATATTGATCTCAGAATGGATTATTTTTTTCTCTTATTCTCTCTTATACTACTTGGCTACGTAAATGAAATTTTGGGAATTTCACATCATTATTCAATAATAGTTCCTAAATCAAGGTTGGTCCTTGTGTGTCTTTACTAAAACAATTTTTTTATTTTATGATCATTGAATCTTCTAATTATAGATCATACACGGATCCTTCACCCATTGTTTTAGTACTTTTGGTATGTCAACAACCATAATTAGATTCTATTTTTGATCAAGGCCCATTAAATATTTATCATGTGCATGTGACTTATCATTTCATTAAAAAAATTAATTATTTTGACGGTCTTATTCTCTCTACATCCACTTTTTCTATCATATGTTTGAAAATTTTTTAGTATTTAATACCATTGGTCTAGAATATCTCATAATTTTCTATGTTTATTCATAATCTGAAGAATTCCACCTCATGTTCTTATATATGATTAAATTGATTGATAAAATGATTATTCAAACGATAAATAACCCTGATGAAATATATGACCTATACATAACAAATTTATATAATTATTCTAGTTTTTCAAAATTAATTTTGTCAATTAATTCATTCAACACAATATTTTATCCATCGTACATCTAAATATAGAGGTTGGGGAAAAGGAACCACTCTCTAGGATTTCATTTTTACCCACCAAACATTTATATCTTCATCAATAATATAAAATTTAACTGGGAAATCAAATTTTACATCCAATTCTCCTCCAACATTCTTTCTCTCTTCCTTTATTTGAGAACTTCTCAAAACTGACACAGTAACATTATCTTAGTGATCATTTTTTTTTCAATCTGACTTCATCATTTTTTATAAACAATCTATTTCATGTGAAAGATGTTTCTTTATATAGAAGTAGTTTATTTTAGTACATTAATTTCTTTTCAAATTGGGTAAATAATTATTTACCAGAACTTCATCATACCATTATTTTATTGAAATTTATAGAGTTGTTTGGGTAGAATGTGTCCACCTTTCTTATATATAAATATATTTGTGGAAGATTCCCTTTAAAAATTCATTTTCCCATTTGTATATTTGAGAAAATAAATGGAATTACTTTGTCCACCTCTTCTTAAGCCTTATTATCCACTCTACAGATATTATTTATAGTATTAAAAGACACCTACTTAGACTCATCTTTTTTCACATCACCGACATCATATCTCAGCTTCCATGAGACATGAGTATTATGAAAGCTATAAAATTTAATCTAAATTTCTTCATTATCCCAAATTAAAAATTATTTTTAAATAAAATTATTTTTAAAATTTTTCACAGATGATTTTCAAAATATTTATGTCATCTTGCATTTCCCTAAGACCATGTATTTCCTCAATAATAACATTAACCTCATCAAAGAATGCATAAATAAACTAATTTAGATTAATATCCAATTCCTTACACATTTTACACAATACATCAAATATATTTCTTGGAATTTATAATCATAAACTTATGTACTCATCTGTTTTTTCCATTTGGAATGAGAGGGCCTACAAAATATCACCACCATGTAGGCTGTGTCAGATAAATATCCCTAATAATGAATCAATAACCCTAAAATCACCACCCAGTTCTCTTTAGTCTATATCTAATAATACCCCACTATCAACACATACATTGATCTTACACATAGAAATAGAATTCACATCCATGCCTAAAGATCAATGGTACTATGTATCAGATTCATCTATAGAAAAAAATAATTTCCATCCTTTTATATTATCTCATTCATATTGAGTACTTACATGTATTCAACTAATCAATATTCACTAAATTTTACCATTAATTATGATAAAAAATATTATCCCTAACATTTTATGAACTCTAAGGGGGTGCTATGAATAAGGATATGATGGATTAAAAAAATTCGCCTTAAATCATGTTTCATCATTAAAAAACTCATATACCACTTATTCTCACAATTATATATATATAAATATGTGTGTGTGTCTGTGTTAATATGCAATATCATTCTAGAGACAAATTAATTATAATTGGTTCACATTAAAAGGGCTAGTCAAATGAGTACACAATGGTTATGTACCAATGTAAATTAATCTAGTATTGTGAATTAGTATTACTAGTTTCAATGAGGAACCATTATCCAATAATTTAAAACCTATCCCAAATTGATAATTAATTTCTCTCTCAACATAATTGAAATCTCTAATCCTCTATAATTTTATTCTATTTTGTTCAATTATCTCAAATTTGTTTTATAAAAATATGATTCTGTCATGAAGATTATTTCATTCCAATAGGTTAAACATTAATTTTAAATGTTAAATATCCCCCATGAAGAATCCCTATCATAAACTTTTTTTTTGAATGAGATACTCCTCAGTGCACCAAATAGATTAACATGGTTAACATATTATGGGGAACACCATCCACCATGTATGAGATTGTGAAAAATATTTTGAATGTTACTTTTATATGATCTAATCATGTATGAACATTGATTTTTAGAGTGGGAAAGATCCTTTAAAATTATATATAAATCTCTTGTTTAATTTATAAAATAATTCCTAAATATTGAAGACAGTTTTTCAAGGATATGTGGATTTTTAGGTCCAATAGAACCAGTTTTTGGAGAAATATATTTTGACGAACGGTTTGGACAAACATGTAGCCAAGTTATAAACCCCTTGAAAGTGTAGGAACATACAATTTTTTCCTCCATATATTTAATCCATTATCCTTACTATTTTTTCATTAAATTAAAAACACCCTCCTCCTATTCAGACTCTCCATAACTCTCATGCTAGTCTTTGATGTATCTTATTTGTCTCATATAAAATTCAAACCCATTATTCTAGTCAGATCACTATGGGTAGTTCCATAAATGCCATTCCTTATTTTCATACTTTTCATTCTCATAATAGATTCTAAATCAATGCAATATAATATGCAGTAATTTAAGGTGTTTATCAATTTCATCAATTTCTCCCATTCTAGATTGAATTAATGGTTGATGCTAGATAAGGAATCAACTAAATGTATAAAGTAGGTGTCCTTTATCATTTCCATAATATATCATGTGTATATATCATGCATCATAATTTCACAATCTTAACCGTACATTTGAACCCTCATAAATGAAAAATTAATCAAAAGTGTGGATATGACCTTATCATAATTGGTTCTAGAAATATAATTTCATTATTAAAAATATTCTACATTGATTAAATCCACCCCTTAATATTTGTTGTTTTAAATTACTATTTATATTGTTAATATTTATGTGAATTAAACCACATTTTTAGGTGTGTTTTGTGTCCCCGTATGAATAAAATTGTTTAATTAAATTGAGTGATTTGATATGATATCATGATATTCCATAAATTCATAGCTATGTGATTTCACCACATTATATATTGTATTGTTTTCCCATTGTATATAGGAATGGTTAAATCATATATAAATGATAATTAAATGGAATGACCATGTCACCATACCCTTTCATTGTTGTGATGTTAGATCATGGATATCACTATTGGTGTGGATACTAGGGAAGATTTTATATTATGACTTAATGTGGTCATATAAACATAATTAGAGTAAAGGTGTGGAATTCCCTGAGTGATACTAAGAGTCATTTTGGGGTTTTCCTTGGATTACATCATAGGACACTGAAAAAATCACTGATGTAGCTTCCATGTTGAACACTACACATTGATTTGATCTTTTTATTAGGATTTTGAGTTCCCCCAATATATCATAATTGGTTCCCATATATTTATGAAAATTTAATTGAATGACATTGATGATTATCCTTGGATTTAGTTTCATTTTATTTACTATGCTGGTTATTAACTTTTTCTTATTTACTGTATAGTAATGAGACTACCTTTGTCATGATCCTATGCCTTGGGTAGCACATTCCCCTTAGGAAGAAATTATTATGGTACACACTAATGTATTTCATACTATCAGAAAAATTAAACGCAATAGACACTTATGGAGCCAAAACTGATTATCACGTCACATAGATTCCATAGTTTTTTGCCTTGGGACAACAATTGGTAATTAATAAGAATTCATGGATGCATATAGGGACAAGGGGAAGAGACCTCCTATAAATTCCTATTTATCTGTACTAGGAAGATGTATGAGAAAAGAGGATCGAGATACCACTTGTGTTACTGTTATATAGAGATTTTGGTATTTTATCACTTTTATAAAGAATATTATGTATTTTATTCATAAATCAAGGTATCCCATAATCCAAATTTTTATAGAATCACATCATCATCATTATCTATATGAATCTATATATTTATTTTATGTAATTAAATTTATCTATATGATATTATTCTATTTTCTCAAATATATTATTTCTGAAACATATTTTTGTATTCACCTTTGTGATCTACTCTAATAAATGGATATTATTATATCTATTATACCATAATAGTCCCTAGCTACTAGTCTATAGCCTCTAGTTTATTGGGAGGTGTGTTTGAGAAAATGTGACCACCTATATTTAATTACTTATCAGTGAACCAAGTTTAGTACATAAGAAGTAGTTTAATTATGGGATAAAATTTCCATGTATTATTATTTTGGAATGGTAGAATGTATATTGGGATGTTTGGAATTCAGTAATAAGATCCTTTTGTAGAGTTTATAACCCACATTAAGGGAAAATAAAATTTTCATGGCATGGTAATTATTGATTGGGATTATTCCGGTTATAGTTGTACTAATTTAAACATTGAGTTATAGAAAGGACTTGTTTAACATATTATTATTATTAATTTTATTTTATATCATTGGCCCAACACAAGAATGAAGTATTTCATCATGAATCATTATAGTAACATATGGATTATAGGCCATACATATTCTATTTCATTTTTTACTTTAGTATGTTAATTTCCTATAGATATTATATGATCCTTGATTGATATACATGATTTGGAAATAATATTTTATATAGGAAAATAGATAAATAATTTTTTATTTAAGGATTAAGGATAAACCTAAATGGTTTTTTACTATATAGCTTATTGAAGTACATTAAATAACTTTTTATCACATGTTTCCAACATCTACCATTGGTTTCATGGGCTAAAATTTTTGTAGTAAAAATTAGAAGCATTATAATTTTAATATATATCGGTTTTCAACCTATATAAATTTAAAATGGTTTCCTATATTATTAAACTATCATTAAATGTTATTTCCAGTTTCATGAATTACTAATTGAAACATAGAAATCATGGGACATTATATATTTGGCATTTTTACACTTCTAAATTAATAATGATATTTGTATATATATTATGACATTTAATTTTTAAATTAAATGGTTGTTGTGAAATGGGGATAATAATTACAACTTAAATAGTGTTTATCTTTATTACATGAAATTGATTCTCTATGAACTGTATCATGTGAAAAATTATATGGGACCTTTACCCAGGTTCAGCCTTCGTAGTGCATAGTGGTAGTGTCTCCTGTTACCCTCAATAATTCACTATTTTATTGAGAGAAGAAATTTTGAGTTGGTAGTTATGGGTATTTAATCTTATATAAGTGGGATTTAAACATGACCTGTTCTTTTATCTATGACCATTTATGTAACGCTTAAATATTCTGAGCTCTATGTTTGGAAATGTAGAAATATCCTACCATGAATGCCTTGAGTTTTACACCATGAGGGACGATATGACTATGGTCTAGAGGTTTTGGGTCAAAATTAATTGGTATTATGACGATAGATGCCAAAAAATTCTTAGGTGCTGAAGAAGGTTCGGGCAGGATGTACTAGAGTTTTCCACGCGGGCGCAGAGCTTTTTCGTGCCCCGGTCCAGTGCTGATGTTCTACGCACTGCCAACATCTGGTGCACAATATTCCATGTTGGAAAGTTTTCGCACAAACCCGCGATCCTAGAAACCTATAAATAAAAGACCATACCTTCTACTTCCGAACAGAAAAAATTTGAACCGTCTCCCCTGCGTGAAATTCATCACCAGTGTTCACAAAAGATGGATCTCTGGTACTAAATTTTTCCTGCCAGGTTGCCCGGGGGTCCGCCTTTGCGTGCGACCCCTCAGGATAGATCCTCTTCTAAATCCCATTGAGCCCCTTCCCCCGCGCGTAATAATTTCCAATTGCGCGCAATCCGTTTTTCGGTGCACAATTCCTTCTGTGCACCATCCCGGCCTTTTTCACGAACGACACATAATTGTGCACCACCACGGCCAATTTCATGCCGACACAGTACTTTTCTCACAGGCACCTCAATTTTGCACCGGCCAGCCCCTTTTTCACATGGAATCCCCTTTCGCACGCTATCCTCCCGACTTGTGTGCCCATGATGACCCTCCTTCTGACATCATTTTCGAGTGCCTATGATTCCCAAAGCATCTTCACCATATACTCATTTTTATTTCAACCTCCTAGGTTCACACACAGTAACATCAATGTCTCCTTGATGATAATGCTTGTTGTGTTTCCTTTGCCTCATGCTTCTTCTCATAGGCACACTAACATCTATTGCTTCTTCACATAGCCACCCTAATGTGGACTACCCAACGGTTTGCTCCATGACACCCCCAACACGGTGTTTCCTGTCCCTTCACTATACCAAGGAGCAGAGGGTACCGGTTATGTAGGTCCTAGGTGTGCAGAAGAAACCCACCTCGTCCGAGCTGTAAGACGTTAAATTTCCAAGAATCATCATCCGAGTTGTAGGACGTTAAAATGCCTAGCATCATCATCCGAGCTGTAGGACTTTAAACTGCCAAGAATCATTGTCCGAGCTGCATGACGTTAAACTTCCATGTACCATCATCCTCAACACATGATGTTAAACTGTGACCTCTCCATGTGCCTCGCACATGGGCTGCCCCAACCATGAACATTCTCCACACCCACTGGTCTCCATGAGGTTGAAATCTCCCCCCACAGAGGATTATATCCTCCTAATCGAAGTGGCGTTTGTCCGTGGGGAAAGGGAGACCATCTTGGTGTAATCCCCCATGACTTTTCATTCTAGGGGAAGCATCCATTCCTTTCCTTTCTTGTCCAGTCCAAAGGACTAGGGGGAATGGGAAATGGGCACCAGACCCCTCCAATTTCAGGTACCAAATCCCTCTCTTACTGGGATTTGTAGCCACCGGGCCTCCATCCAGGAGTGAGTCCCAACCTCTTTAGGCTGTTAACCATTCACAAGCCTTTGATTACAGTTTGGGTCGAGATTACGTGTAATCCCCACTCCACTTCCCACGGATGCACCTTTCGTGACAGGATCTTTGCATCTCAACTATCTTCTATTTCTAACACCAAACATGACTCACATGGGCTTAGAGTGAGCACTGACCATGAAATCTTCCTTGGGCCTCCTTAGAGTGTAATCCCTAAATGAAACCATCTAAACTATGAGGACTTTGATCCTTTCCAAGGCAGTGTACGTAGGAAGACTCCATGAGGTTCAAGCCCACGACCCATCAGACCCTAGGTCCACCTTCACATAGGATCCCAACCATCCGAACTATGATGACTTTGATCCTTGCCAAGGTAGGGTATGTAGGAAGCCTCCCTGAGGTTCATTCCCAACACCGGTTGTTCCAACCATATTCACATCAGTTCACCAACCCTGGTCCACCTTAGAGTGTAAGCCCCAAATGAAACCATCTGAACTTTGAGGACTCTGATCCTTGCCAAGGAAGAGTACGTAGGAAGCCTCCAAGAGGTTCAATCCCACCACCCATCAGAACCTAGGTCCACCTTCACATAGGTTCCCAAACATCCAAACTACGAGGAATTTTATCCATGCCAAGGCAAGGTATGTAGGAAGCCTCCCTGATGTTCAAGAACAACACCAGTCGTTCCGACCATCTTCACGTCGGTTCACCAACCCTGGTCCGCCTCCGAGCGTAATCCCCAAATGAAACAATATGAACTACGAGGACGTTGATCCTTTCCATGGAAGGGTATGCAGGAATCCTCCTTGAGTTTCATGCCCAACATCGGTCATGCCGACCATCTTCATGTCGGTTCACCAACTCATCTGGCATCCTAGAGCGTAAGATCTACACCCATTCCGAACTACGAGGACTTTTATGCTTGCCAAGGCAGGGTACGTTGTAATCTTACCTGATGTTCAAGCCCAACACTTTTTTTTATCTTAAATACCAGGACTATGATCCTTTCCAAGGCATTGTATGTAGAAAGCCGCCATGAGGTTCAAGCCCACCACCCATCGAACCCAAGTCCATATTCACGTCGGTTCACCAACTCTAGGCCGCCTTAGAGCATAAGACCCAAATGAAGCCATACAAACTACAAGGACATTGATCATTTCCATGGAAGGGTATGTTGAAATCCTCCATGAGGTTCCAACCCAACATCGATCATTCCATCTATCTTCATATCAGTTCACCAACTCATCGGGCAACATAGAGAGTAAGCCCCACACCAATTCCGAACTATGAGGACATTGTTCCTTGCCATGGCAGGGTACGTAGGAAGCCTCCATGAGGTTCAAGAACACCACCCATCAGAACCAGGTCCAACTTCACGTCGGTTCACCAACTTATCAGGAAGCCTAGAGCATAATCCCCACACCCATTCCGAACTACGAGGACTTTGATCCTTGCCAAGGAAGGGTACGTAGGAAGCCTACACGAGGATCAAGCCCACCACCCATCAAACCCAGGTCAACCTTCACATCGGTTCCCAACCATCCAAAATAAGATGGATTTGATCCTTTACAAGGTAGGATACATTGGAAGCCTCCCTGAGGATGAAGCCCAACACCGATCCTTCTGACCATCTTCCTATCGGTTCACCAACTCGGGGCCGCCTCAGAGTGTAAGCCCCAAATGCTACAACTTGGACTACAAGGTCATTGATCCATTCCATGGAAGTGTATGTAAGAAGCCTCCACGAGGTTCAATCCCAACACCCATGGGACCCCAGGTCCTCCTTCATGTCAGATCACCGACACCCCATCCTGAACTACAAGGTCATTGATCCTTGTCAAGACAAGGTACGTAGGAAGCCTTTCTAAAGTTCATGCCCAACACCCATTGGTTACGACCATTCAGTTCCATGCCACTTCATGAACTATGAGGTCTTTGATCCTTGTCATGGAAAGGTACGTAGAAAACCTCCCTACACTTCAAGACCGACACCCATTGGTTCCGACCATTCAGTTCCATGCCACATCCTGAACGACAAGGTCTTTGATCCTTGTCAAGGCAAGGTATGTAAAAAACCTCCTTAAGGTTCAAGACCAACACCCTGTTGTTCCAACACCCCTTCGCATCAGTTCAATAGCCTCATTATCATCCTGAAATATGAGATCTTTGATCCTTGTCAATTCAAGGTATATAAGAATCCTCCATGAGGTTCAATCCCAACACCTGTTTGTCATTCCGACCATCATCACCTCAGTTCACCCTCGTCCCGCAAGATGTTTAACTATGGACCCCATCCTGCGGTAAGCTGTTGACCCCATATCTAGTGGTATGTCGTCGCGATCCCATCCGGCAGTAAGCCGTTGACACCTAATCCAGCGGTAATCTATAGTGATCCCATCCAGCGGTAAGCTGTTGAATAGCCCAATCAGTGGTAGGTCATCATCAGATAAACTATGTGGACTTTGATTCCCTGCCACGGGGATACGTAGGAAGCCTCTACGAGGCTCAAACCCAAAACCATCATCACCCTCATGATGGATCCACCCCATTCACTATCCAGAACATTCCATCATCCATCATAACTCTTACCTAGGCCTCCACATCCCGGTGGAATCATGCCACCCCATTCCCAGTTCCATTTAATAGCAATCGGGAAGCAAGCCACACATTGGCCCCAGCATCGGTGTTCCCTCTAGGGGTCACACACATCTGACTCGCTCTTTTCAGTGTTCTGATCAGCTCGATCCATATCCACTGGATATTAAACTTGAGGCACACCCTGTGTAAAACATGGGAAGATATGGAAAATTTCAGATACATGCCCAAGGCATATGATTCCCCACGTTTGATGTTGGAGACCTCGGGCTTTCGCGCCCTTGAGAAACCCTATAATAAGGGATGAAAGATATACATGCTAGTATCCCAGTGCCCAGACATTCCAATGACGCCCAACGTGACTACTCCCCTGACTGAAGGTTGCTACCCGGATCGGACCCCTTGGAAAGTCCCAACAGAATCAGTGTAATTAACTGGCATCCATGAAGATATGGCACCATGAAGAGTTTCAAGTACAACGTATTAAATCTATAAGGGAGACCCAGACTAGGTGATGAGTTCCGAGGAGGAATCCATAGAAGGAAGAATCAACATCCCATCATTCTGTTTTAATCAAGGAGTATACGTCCCTGAATAAGGAGTGTATGCCGCCTGCCTATGGAAAATAGGAATGTGGGGAAACAGCTACGTGACCTCCACAGATGGATGTGTGCCCCCCCCCCCCCCCCCCCGGCGAAAGAGTCATAAACAGAAATGGTGAACCCAACTTGAAACTCTTTTCATCAATGTGGAGATTAGTATCACTCGGGGCTTCAATGGATTGACGTGTCACAGATCCTATTATCTGGCACTGAGTGCCACCAAACAAATTGTTGGC
This sequence comes from Viscum album, assembly GCA_963277665.1. NCBI lineage: Eukaryota > Viridiplantae > Streptophyta > Magnoliopsida > Santalales > Viscaceae > Viscum > Viscum album. Next base: position 113,927,417 of record OY728151.1, read on the forward strand.
CTAGCGTGAAACTCACCATAAGTTGGGGCGTTAGAACATTGGACATTCCCATTATGCAATGTTGTCAGAGTGGATCCCTATTACCGGACACAGAAGGAGGGATGTTGTTGGGGAGTTGGTTGTCGATTCCTTTTTCTTTCAGCACTGATGAATTAATATCCCAGTTTCTCAGAAATAAAGTTGTTGCTTCTTGGATGTGATCACCGCATGCCCACCGACGCATGGGTAGGGGCAATGCCAATATGGTCATTCCACGTGGCATCACCTCTTCCATGACGGCCTCTACATTGTTGAACATTTGGTTCCCACACCCCCTCTCTCAGTCCAAGGTCATCCAAAGGAGGGTAATCAATGACCTCCTGTGTTATTATGTGGAGGAGGGAAAAATCCTAACCCAGGATATGGCCCACCTGAATCTTGAGTCATCTGCGCCTCACTGTCAATGCCGCCCCCGAGGGCCGCGTAGTTAGCCATTTCTCCCCACCCTGACATACAACCTCTTCAGGAGCCTGTCCCCAGAGTGCTTTGATGACTCCATGGCTTACGCAGATGAGGTAGGTGACGTCTGACCCAGCCTGGTCAAAGTCCCATTACTGGGGCTCCCAGAAAGGACTCCCACCTGTCTGTGTCTGTGCCGCCACCCAGTCATGATAGATGAAAAGCATGTAAGCTACGTACCTGCACCACCAGCACCAGTTCATCCAACCCGATGCGAGCATCGGGCGCAAGCCGAGGATGACTCCCGCAAAGGGGCGTCAAAGTTGGTAGCTACTGTGGCCCGAACCACCGCCAACACATATACGCAGCTCCCTGCATACACATAGCAGGGGCACTTATAGGCCTGGCTAAGATCGAGGCCCCAACTGCCCCACATGCAGGGTTTTTCGACTCTCTTGGTCACCGGAATGAGCAGCGTTCGCTGTGAGCTAACCCACAGTGATGTCACCCAGGATGGAATTCCTCCCCATACTGTTACGATAGAATGCATGGGCCTTCCCCACTTCAAGGCTTGGCATGGAGGTCCACCTCGTTCCACCCTCAATCCAAATGAGGGTCTTCTTCGCAGCATTGACGCTCAAAGTGGTGGTCTCTTATGTGCCCACTACACTGGGTATGAAGTCATTTCTCCCGCAACTGACTGCCGGTGTAGGGACATTGCCCATCTGGTCTCTCTCCAATTTGGGGATCCTCCCTATGTACTCTCCGTAGCTGGTGAAGGTCCTCCTAGCCTCAGCAACCATAGGGGAGAGGGCTAGCCTCGCTCCACCAGAAACCAGCATGGAGGTCCTACTAGAGTTCTGATAGAGCGATACAAGGACCCTCATTGTACTGAGTCCACCAGGGAAAACAAGTGTGGGGGTCCTCCCCATGATTCTTCCATTTCTAGTGGAGGGTTTTCCGGCTCTAGTTCTACACATGGAGGTCCTCTCCTTGCGCCCTGGGACATTTTTCCTGGTGCTCCTCACACCCTGGCATTCTTGGGTGGAAGACCTCTCCACCCCAGTTTAAATACAGCCGATGGACCCCGTTTCCAAAATATGCCATGTCCCGAGGATCCACCCAGGGGCAAGAAGGCATGCCGTCGCCATCACAAGAATAATTCTGGGAAGGCCTGGACGGAGATCAAACAGGTCTATTTTTCGTACTATGAGGCGGTGTATGACTCAACAAGGGATCCCTCCTCTCGCTCATCTGAGTCAAGGGTAAGGGTGGGGATGAGGCGCAGTAGCCTGGTGCTCCCAGAATGTGAGTTCCATCAGATTCCCACCTCCCTCGGCTGGTATATCATGGTGGATGAAAATCTAGGGGCCCCACATTTTAAGGTTGAGTAATCGTGACCATTTTATCTAGAAGCACTCTCTACCTACACAAGAGATCACAAAGAGCTATTCTGGGGACCAATGGCAGGTGAGCTGCATCATGACCTATCACCACTAGCCATAACCCCTAAGACAGGAACGTCGGCCGTCAGTCCATCTTATCATGATGTTGTATCTAGGACTCTACACTCTTAGGATGAAAGCCCATGATTTGGCGGCCAGTCAGCTCGGTCGCCGTACTCTCCTATGTCCAACATGTCGTCCCAGTGGTTTGCCTCATTAGCACTACCAGTTCCTCAACCACCCCATGTTGACGAGTGGGGAAATCAAGGGCCCAAACCTGAATTTGAGCCGAGGAACATCTGGAACATCCCTATAGTGGACCACTTCCCTAAGAAGTTCTGGCCCGTGGCAGCACCAAATTTATGCATACCATAATCCCTCACCCTAGAGGAAGTTGGGTGTTTCTGCTACACCCTTTGGGTGACAAATTGTAGTCTTCTTCATGCATGAGTGATTTACCCTAGGATCCATGCCCATGTCGAAGACATCTGTACGAAATTCCATCTGGCCCATTTGGTCGCTCTCCCTGTGGCCCATCACCTCAAGTCACCCAGTCACTGTGAGGCCCTCCAGCAGCAATGTGTTCAGAGTATCAAGGTACTCCGCAAAATTATCAAGGAGGATACCCCCACATGAAAATCCGTGGTTGGGGGCAGTATTCTGCCCTCCTCTTTAGTCCATCCTGCGGTAGCCCAACTCTATTGGCGAGGTTGAGGACATTCCCCTAGGATGGGTCACAGTCAAGATGGCCAATATAGTGGACGAGGAGGATGATACAGAGCTTCTTGATGGAGACTAAACCTCCGAGGACATGCCACCAATATTGGAACCATCGGGGATGGTCACTTGCAAGAAAAGGAACCTACTTGGTCTCTCTGAGCCCATCGAGGCATTGGCACTCAACTAGATTTTTGGTAATGGGAATGAGCATGTTTGGGCTGTCAAAAACTCTGACTCGCCCGCCTCAGTGTAGAAGATAGAGGAGGACCATGAGAAGGCCACATTGCACCAACAACATTCTGAGAAGGAGAAGTTGGTTAACAAACTATTGGATGAACGTGTTGTAGAGTGACGACCTAACTATGGCAACCCTAGGCCAGTACAGTAGGGGAAAGAACAACATCCCCTCGGCGAGCTGCCCCTAAGTAACCCTGATCATGCTCCTCTTGTGGATAGGGCTGAAGTCGGAGCTCACGGTAAGAGGGAATGGTATTTCTCACCAAACCCTCCTGAACGACATGACAATCCATGGAATCCATCTTGGGTTCCCCTAGCTACCCCGCAATTCGCCCCACTAGCAGCCCCATGAGTCGTTTTCCCTATCTACCATGTTGAAGAACTTGACAACGTGCTCATAGTTAGTGATCCCTGTCAAGATAGGGACCCCTGCCCAGATGATCTAATGGAGGCTCTCATTTCCCACCTTGAGGAATTGGAAACACGACAGGTGGAAATCCCACCTGATGGTAAGCAATACACGGCGTGAGAGGATGATATGACGGCACCTCCAGGTTTCGTGAATCCCACCTTCTCCCCATTTAACAGGACATGGGACCCACCGCAGAATCTGGCTCACTTCAACTCAAGGAGTGGGCCCATGTTAGGGCCTCCAGTGTAGTAAAAGGCTACCAAACACCAATGTTTCGTTCAGACGTTGGAGGGGTCAGCATTTGTATGATACATCCAGCTCCTTGTCGGATCCATAAGCAGCTGGGAGGACCTTTGCAGGAAATTCCTCTAACAGTTCAGTTCTACCAACTGAAAAACGAGCCTTGTAGACCTCTTTGAGTGCAAGTAAAAGCTTGCTGAGAGATTTGCGTAGTTTATCGCCCGGTGGAAAGGGCACACATACTCCCTTGACATGCCACTAACTGAGGGGAAATTACTGAAGATGTGTGTAGTGAACATAAAGACAGAATTGGTTCCTTCTATGATCAACCAGGACTACCCTGGAGGGTTTTAAGACTTCTATGATAAGGCACAGTGCCTAGAGGAAGCCCTGCAACAGGCCATCCGAGCACGTCTATTTCCCACTGTAATTCCAGCAAAGAGGGCTTCTAGAGCTGAGACTGTTGTTGTGGCCCAAATAGAATCCTGAAAGAAACTATAATTGCTACCAGTGGCACCATCCCAGTGGCCTCACAGAGGCCCTCCACCTTAGGTACAGCATATGGCTCAGCAGCTTCCTCCTTAGAATTGGAAAGCGCCTCCGTGGAATGCGTAGCCACTGCCCATGCACGAAAATTAGGGTCCTCCTACTCAACAGGCCCCTCCATCTCCCCCCAAGGCTAGGATCTACTGTCCCCCTTTCCGAAAAGAAGAAACTAGACTTACTCATTCAATGAGAATCAGGTCCTTGGTTAATTCCATAGCACCTTAGAGTAGGGGATTGTACGCTTGCCTAAGAGCAGAAGGTCGGAAGTGGTGAATCTCACTGATTGCTCTAACTACTGCGCCAATCATCAGATCCTGGGACATAACCTCAAGCAGTAATATGTGTTTAAATACTAGATTCAAGACCAGGTCTATAACAAGGTAGTCTAGTTGGGCCGATCCTCCGCACAAGTGGCAGGTGTTTTTGTAAGGCCAGATAGTAGTAGGGAAAGCGAAGCTGAGTGGCAGCATGTTTCTAACCACGGATCCTAGAAGTATGATGGTAGGATGGCTTGCAAGATGGTCACTCGTGCACATGTCATAATTCGGGCATAGATGAATCAACTGAAGCCTTCAAGAGCTGTGACCACCACATCTTCATCATCATCCCAACTGGCCTCTTCCCAGAAGAGAAAGCATCCGCGACACAAGGGAATGCAACGTGACCCGCCAATGTCATTTTCATCGATCACTCTTGGAAACTTCATGTCCCTGAGATGGGGATTCCCCCTAGAATCCTCCAAGTAGTGGATGAATCTTAATGTAATAGTCATGGGTACGCTTCGTTTAATACCATGGAGTTGGTAAATCCCTATATAACTCCCGATGATAGGGAATGCTAGGCGGACCTCGCCAACATCCCCATCCGATTCCGAATTCGGTGGAATCGTGACTATATAGGTCGTCGGGGCACATTAGATGGCACCTCCAGCCAGGCCGCGCACGCCACTGAGACCATACAGTAGTCCCAGCGTAGTACTCGGCACCTGTAGCCTTCTCACCCAGTGTCTTCAAGCCTGAAGCCACCGCCGTTTGTGCTACTAGATCAGGAAGAGCTACCTCGACCATGTCGCGACTAGCCTCTCCTTAGTACAGGCCGATCCCAGTTGTTCCATCCTCATCTGAAAGATACTCTTCGGGCTTCTACTAGAAAGAAGCGGTATATACCCAACACCAGTTAGCCACCGGCCCAGCCGGCAGGCCCACCATGTCTCTTGAAACAGAGAAACCACTTGTAAGTAGAAGTTCTCTATTGGCGCGAAAGTATGATGTTCTCAAGAACCTTTCCAGAATCTCATCGAGGATTTTCTTCTTCGAGTCCCTTCGCCTATTGTCAGATATGTGTAAGGCCAATGATAAGGTTTTATGAAGCCCTCTCCAGTTTGAGAAAGAGGTAGAAATTGCAGAAGCTTTTCATACTGAAGCGGTATAGAACACTAAATGTCAGGAAATAATTTCATTCTCTGGAGAAGATGAAGGGTCTCCCATACATGGGAACATTCGCCAACTATACATCACTGGACAATTTATTGGCATGGAGGTTCTCCACTTTCTTGTTGACACCAGCTCTGGGATTAACCTTATCCCGATGCGGACACTGTGGAGGGTGGGGTTATCCGAGGATGACCTGACTACCTCCGATTGAAGGATCTAGGGATACCAAAGGACAGAGTTGACCCCTCTCAGCATGATCCTTCTGAATACACTATTCAGAGGCCTAGTTTCCAGAACCGAGTTCATGGTTGTCTCCCAGGACACCGGGTATAATGCATTGATGGAAAGACCATGGCTCCACATGCACGCGGTGATCCCCTTGTTGTATAACATGTGCCTAATGTACACAATCAATGGTAAAGTAGGTGTAATCAAGGTGATCCATCCCCTTTCGCTGCTTCTGAAGCCCTCTACCTGGTTTCCGACTATTACAAGAGCAAGGATAAATAGGTCCAGGCAAGTGAGGTCGAACCCGTCACAGTCGCGAATGACCCCTGGAAGATCAGGACGACACCTACATCTTCCTGAACCATCGATTTGAGGCCACAACCCCTGACATAGGTCAATGTTTTGTTGTCTCCGGTAAAAGAGGGAAGCATATTCCCAAGTCCAAGTGATGACGGAAAATCACATCGTACTCCTACATGAACCAAGATCAGGTGATCCCGGAACCTCCTACCCCCGTACTGTATCAGGATGTCTGAACCATGGAAATGGATGTACATCATATGTGTCTGTTTTTTCGGGCTTGAATCGACCAGCTCAAGCCTTCTCGCCACTACTTATTTGATATCATCATGTGTGGCCCTTTAGGCCAAGGTCTATATGGTTTCAGATCGACTGCCTTCATTTTTATGGTTTCAGTAGTGCGTGAATCTCCCAACATGTTGTCCACTATTTCCTAGGATGGTACTGGCCTCTCCTAAAAGTATGCCAACCTAGAGGAATCCTCTACCACTGGAGATCCCTCCTTCGTAAGCGAAAAAGAGGATTTGGAGGATGCTCCCCCCGCCTTTGAAGAGGGCGTCTCCACCATAGTTGATGAATTGGTACCGGTGAACCTTGGTAGCATAGAAGATCTGAGACACACATTAATCAATGCCGCCATGTCCCTCGAGGTGCAGTAGCGGTATATAGATTTTCTAAGCAGCACCATGACGTGTTCTCCTAGATCTATGACCAGATGCCAGGACTAGATCCTCAGGTAGTTATCCACCACCTCGGTCTCCAGGAAAATCATCACGGGTTCAAGTAGCCTCCCAAGAAGATGCACCTTTCACATGGTTCCATGGTTGATACCAATGTTGAAAAGCTCATCAGAGCGAACTTCATCAATGAGGTCTAGTACCCCAAGTGGCTAGCCAACATTGTGCTTTTCAGGAATAGGAACAGACAGATTAGAGTCTACATCGACTTCTGAGATCTCAACCATCACTGTCCGAAGGATTATTTTCCCCTTATGGGGATAGAATTGTTGATTGATGCTAAATATTGGTTCCATTCCATCTCCTTTATTGATGTTTACTCTTGATATAATCAGATCCAAATGGACCCTAAGGATGATGATTCATCCACATTTACGGTGCCCCAATGTACTTTTTGTTACCATGTTATGCCCTTTGGATTAAAGAATGTGTGTGCCACCTATCAGTGGGCCATGCACCGCATATTCAATTAAATCCATGGGTCATTGGTGTAATTATATGTGGAAGATCTGGTGGTCAAATCTATCCCGCACCAGAACCATCTCAGGGAACTTGGGAAGTGTTCGGCTTCCTCTGTTCCCACCACTTGAAGATGAACCTATTAAAGTATGCCTTTGAGGTCACCACTAGGATGATTCTAGGCATTGCCGTCAGGTACCAGGGCATCGAGAGCGACCCAGAGAAGATCAAGGCCATCGGCTAGAAGCCTCCCTCGAGCAATATTTAGGAGCTTTGAGGTTTCCAAGTCCACTTAGCCTACATACGCCGATTCATTGTGAATTTCGTCGGCAAGTGTAATCCATTTTCTCAGCTCACAAAGAAAGGCTCCTCCTATGAGTGGGATGAAGAGTGCCAGACCATGTTAGAAGAAATCAAGAATTTTCTGCTCCAGCCTCCAGTCTTCATGCCACACGTCTCAAGAAAACCACTGATCCTATACGTGACTGGCCTAGAATGATCTCTTGGTGTCATTCTCACCCAGAAGAACAATGAGGGGACAGAAAACAACCTCTACTACCTCAGCCGCATGCTCCTTGATACAGAGACCAGATACTCCCCCATCGAGAAGAGCTACCTTGCACTCGTATTTTTTGTGCAGATGTTGCAACACTACATGCAGCACAATGAGGTATATATGGTGTCTCGGGTAGACCCTCTGAACTACATTCTGAACCGCTACATATTGACACGCCATTTAGCACAGTGGGTAGTAATCCTTCAATAGTTTGACATCAAGTTCGTGCCTTAGAAGGCTGTCAAGGGACAAGCATTGGATGACTTTCTAGTTTCCCATCTAACCTCCCTGGACTAGTCCCTGGACCATGATTTTTTGGACAAGGCAATCCCCTCAGTGGATCATGCAGTCCTGTGTTGGAAAATTATCTTTGATGGTGCCTCTCGGAACCCCACCAACAAGAGACACAATGATCCTAGGCTTAACAAAGTAGGTTTAGGTATCGTCTTCATCACTCTGGCACAGTCCATTCTACCATACTCATTTATGTTTTCAGAGGGATTCATTAATAATGAGGTAGAGTATCGCGCACTCATTTTTGGCCTCGAGCTGGCCCCCGAGATCGATGTGCCCCATTTTCATGTGAAAGGGGATTCTGAACTTGTCATCAATAAAATCAACAGCGACTCTGTCAGCAGAAATCCAGAGCTCACACCATTGTTGGAGCACACCCTCCAGCTAATGGCTCAGTTTCCATCTCGATGGAAGTTACTCATGTCCCTCAATCTCAAAATGGTTGAGCGGATGACCTGGATGGCCTAGCTCCATCACATGTAGAACCCAATAAGGATGATCTAATTATACACCTAGAACATAGGAGAGTCATTGCTCTTGTCATAGTGGATTACGACGACAACCTACGATTAAGCCATCTTACCGCTGGAGCCTCCATGTTGAGACCCCCAGGTTCCTCAGATGCGGTGGTTGAAGAGATCCATGTCTGGAGATCCCCCTTTGTTGAGTACCTCTAAAAGGGTTACCGCAAGGCTGATCAGGCCGAGCGTGAGCGAATACGACACCACACGCTATAGTTTACCCTCTAGAGTGGTCTCATCCTTGAGTAGATCCTCTACAAGTGCGGGTTCGATGGTGTTCTTCTCCGTTGCATTCAAGGACTCGAGATTTCACTAGTCAAGCATGAGTTTTATGCTAGTACCTATGTGGCTCATCATTTGAGGTCGAAACTGTCCCATCAGATCTAGAGACTGGCTTACTTCTGGCCCTCCATGATCCATGATTCTATCAAGTTCGCCAAGATATGTCACGCATGCCAAATTGATGATAACTTCTTGCATCAGTTGACATATTCTCTACACTCCACCAAGTACTCATGGCCATTTTCGGTGTGGGGAGTCGATGTTGGGGGACCATATCCACCAGTGACAACTCTCTAGTGTAGGTTCATCCAGACCATCACATATTTCTTTTATAAGTGGGAAGAAGTAGTTCCGCTCAAGGAAGTCAAGGCCCATTCTATCATTGACTTTGTGAGATCCAACATCATCTACTGGTGTGGAGTTCCTCATGTAGTTCTCACTGATAATGGAACCAACTTCTGAGTAGATGAGCTGAACAAATTGTACGCCATGTACAACATTCGTTCGAAACATACCTCCCGCTATCACGTGCAGGAAAATGGGAATATCGAGGTGTTAAACAAAATCATCTCTATCATCTTGCAGAAAATGGTTGGTCAAAACAAGAAGAGTTGGCCAGAAAAGCTCTGCAACAACCTATGGGACTTTTGAATGATGACGTGTAATTCCACCCAGGTGACCCCATTATCCCTGGTGTACAGTGCTGAGGTCGTCCTGCCCATCGAGATCAAGTTGTCTTCATTACACACATCGGTCTATGACTAGCAAAAACCAGATAAGGTTGCATAAATTCATTTGGATGAATTGAAAGCACTTGACGAAAATATGATTCGTGCCCTGCACAATCTGAAATGGCACCAAAACAAGATAGCTAGAGCCTTCAACAAAAAGCTTCACCTCCGCTCTTTCCTGCAAGGCGACATAGTGTTGGCCCACTGGACACCAATAATCTCTGGCTAGAAACCACCCATGTTAGAGCCAAAATTGGAAGGACCTTACATAATCCACAAGGTTTACCCCAATGGAGCATACTCCCTGGTGACCGTGGATGTCGACCATATCACTCCTCCCACCGATTCCAAATTCCTCAAGCAATAATTTTCCTGTGCCAAAATGTCTGGAATGACCCTAAACAGTCTAGTCCTGCATGACCCTAAACTATTTGGTCCTATACAACCTTAAAATATTTAGTCCTACAAGGCTTTAAATTGTGCATCATCCTGCAAGGCATTAAACTACACCCTAAGAAGTACGTGTGGATTGATTCTTATATTCTTGGGATACGTAGGAACATTCAAGCGATTCGTCTTGATCCCATCCCCTAAATTCATTTCATTGACTATTTCCACCTGGGTATAGTTCTCTCAGAAGATATTTTCATGATATGGTGTATGCTTCCTTATCCCCACTCATACCTGGATTATAATGGTCGCACCATGTGCCCACTCCCCATTCTTCTATCCTCACACGTCCTCACTACATGATGTTAAACAGCATGGACTTCAAAAACTATGTATGGCTTGATTCCGGTCCTTATGGGACACATAGGAATTCCCAAACATTTCATCTATTGGCCTAGACCAAATGCCATATCTTCCCATCGGGTCATGACATATGATGGGGTGCAGACCTTTGCCCAAATTCACATCGAACAAATATTTATCTGGCCATACGCCCCTCTCCCAGAAGATGTTCACCTCTCTTCTAGATGTGTAAAACTATGCTTCAACCACTCCTTTAATTGGGACTCAATCATCATTCTCGTCCAGAAGGGCCCCTGAATGGTATAGATTCAAGGCTTAAGGGATCTCTTACCGATTAGGGCCAACGCCCTCAAGGATGATGAGAAACAAGCTGATACAAGTCCCGCGTTGCAAATATGGTCAGCGGTCGATGCTCATTTATTATTCCCATTTCAGGTCACTATAGGTACTCTAGGTTTCAAACATGGTGAAAAGTTTTCCTACGTTGTTGGAACCACCCTAATATGTCCCAAACATTGAGTTTAGTGGTTCATTCTACCCCGTTGTATCCCCATGAGATGAATTCATTTCGGGAAAAGCTATCTCTTTTACCCCCATATGATAGCGAGAGCCGATACCGGCTCCTTGTTTCCCACACTGAGCACCACTCACATTAGCTTAGGAGCTGTGATGAGGTGGTAACCGTATAAGAGGACGTATGGCCTTCCCATCTGAGGCCCAGCCTCAGGCCCCTTGGCCTTTCTGGCTCCCCAGCCCAAGTTCTTACCGAGAGTGTACTGTGTGGTATGGGATTATGTCCTCATTCAATTCGGGTTACTCATCTTGTCGTACACATCCCCGGATGACATACCTCATCCTCTCTCCATCCTTACTGCAAGACGATAAACTGTGAATTGACTAGGCCTTCTCATCTGAGGCCCATCCTTAGGCACCTTGGCCATTTTCGAGCCCCTGGCCCGAGTTCTTATTTATTGTTGTGTGGTATGATAGGGGGTTATGTCCTCATTCATGTCGGGTTACTCACCGAGCAATACACTCTAGTCATTATGTTATCTTATCCCTATATGGAATTCCAGGACTACATATTGCTTGATTCCCATCCTCATGTGATACATAGGACCGCCCAAGCATCTAGACATTGGGTCCAACCCCATGTTGTCCACTTGGCCCGCATTCCCCCAGAGAGAGAAATGTATGGTGTGGTATCGGATTACACTCTCACTCGTGTTGGGTGTTGTAACGACCATGCCACTTACCTCCTCCTCTTGAGTGTTTTCTATCCCCTTGTACTATCCTCTTCTTTTTAAATCAGCCACTCTCAAGATGAGCCCCTTGGCCCTCTTTGATGATTCACCAGTGTGTCTAAGGGTACTCTCCATTAATACCTGGAACATATGACTCTACTCAGACATGCTTTCACCCATTTTCCAGGCTTTGTGTCCTCCCTCATTAGGGCTTCCATCACCTATCACATCCAGAGGAACCCCTAAATGGCATGGATGCTAGGCCTAAGGGATCTCCTATCATAACGAGACAATGTACTAGAGGTTTTTAGACAAAATATCGATACAAGTCATGTGTTGCAAATATGGTCATCAGACGATGCTCATATGTTTGTCCCCATTTCAGGATAACGCTATATGGATGCTGTGTTTCGAACACGGTCAGCAGTTATCCTCCATCGTCACACCAACCCCATTAAGACCAAAGTTCCTGTTACATGATTCACACACTTCTCCACCTCATCATGTCCAAGTAGAATTTTGAAATTCTTGGTATTATTCCTTAGTGTTCATCCCCATGTTAGGAGGGAAAATCCACGATAAGGAAATTATTCGGGGCTCCACCAATTCCCCTTTTTCATATATTTCACGTATTGAAAATACCTTATCCTCCCTTGTTTCCTACACCGAGTTCGACTCACATAGTCTTAGGGATTGGGTTAAGGTTCCCTTGGGATAGTCCCTTCTCCATGGTCTGAGTTCTGAGACCATAAACTGTGATATCTTCAAGAAATACGTAGGAACACCTAGTCATCTTGTTTTTTGGTCCAGCTCAATTGGGAGCGAGTGTCCCCTACCACTTACCCTCTTACCTCTATCTTGGCCTATTGGCCTGAGGTTTCTTTCAAAGAATCGCATACAGTGTGGTATGGGATTATGTCCTCATTCACGTCGGGTATGTTTTATTGCACCGTGCACATTCCCCCTTTAGCCTCGTCTCTACTTCGTCTGTGCTACATTATGATAAAATGCATGTCTGGTCCCATCACATGACCCTAAATTGTGACATTATCATCCTCCTTGCATGATGTAAAACATAACTGCTTTGTGATGTCCTCACTCAAGGGGGCACCATTTTTGTTATCAGTCCCATGCCATACCATTTTTCAATTCCTGTATACGGATAGATTCTTCTGCCGATGTCTGGACATTCTATCCTAGGATTTTCACTTCACAAAAAAACCATTCACCTTAAAGGAAAAACAATGTACATTTAATACTGATTATTTTGGTGCGAGGGCCACACCCGCACGCCCCTTTTATTCCTAGAACTAGTACATTACCATACCACCTTTTATATTTAGGTATTACTTGATTCCCATCCTTATGGGATATGTAGAGACACCGAAGCATTTCACCTCAGGTCCAGCCCCATGAATAAAAATCTTATCCTTCCTCATTTCCAAACCCCCAGCCTGACCCCTTGTGGGGAACCATGTAACTACAGACTTTCCTTGAACAAGTTTGGAATGCCCCACGACGACTTTGGGAAGTGACAGCTCCCTTGGCAAAGAGGTCCTGTCTAAAAGTAAGAATGATCCATGATCAGACTGATGCACCCATCTAATGTGCTTCCACCATAGTTGCGTAATTTTAGAGTGTTAGATTCTATTCAAATGAACCATCACTCCACATTCCCAACATTTTTTATCCCTTATTCGGACCATCGTCCCATTTCTTGTCTAAGGGAACCCCTCTAATAGTATGGATGGTTGGCCTATGGCATGCCTATTTTCTTGGGCCAACATTCCGGAAGACTAATGGATGGAATTTTGAGTTAGGCCCAGCATTTTGAACATGGTCAGTGGTCGGCCCTCATTTTCGATCCCCATTCCACGCTTACAAAATAAGTATATTGTGTTTTGAATGTGGTCCACAGTTATTCTTTATTGTTACGCCACCCCCACAGTGTTTCAAATCATGGGTATTGGGATTTACATTTTTCATTCCCCTGTTTAGATTCACTTCAATGCACTTGGATTTACTTAGTTCGTGTACAAGAGAACATCGAGAAAGAAGTAATTCGACAGTTCTGAGAACTCCAATCTCTAGTCAGGTCTCCCTCTTCTTTTTTTGGGAATCTGAATCGATTGTTCGAACCTTTGGTGCCTGAAGCTTTGTTGACACTCCAACATTTAAGCGAAGTAATGGATTGTAGTTGAATGCGTTAAACCAACTGAAAGAGTAAATGATTCTATTCATACACTTATCCGTACATGCAGTTCAGAAAAAGAAATATAAAGGATAAATGATTATATGAGATTGGCCAAAATAGGCCCTTTAAGGGTCAGATTCTTGGATGGATCACTCCAGCGCAGCTACCTTTTGGAAAGTGGCCTCACAAATTACTTCCTTCCCCCTAAGGAAACTCTCTTCATATGCAGCCACAGAGTGCAGTCTACTAACCCTAGAATGTGCTTGCGCCTGTTCAGTCTGAAGTGCAGATATTTGGTGACCCACTTCCACTATTTTCTCTTTCGCATCTGCTAGCTGGGCCCTCAACTGCTTCACATGTTCAGAACATTTTGCAATGAAAATATTATTTTCCATCACCGATTCTTCTAGGCGTCAGGCCTCTTGTTCTGCCTTTATGAATGCTTGGGAACTCTTTAACTCCTTCTGGCACTGGGCAATGTCAGAGAATCAGCTACACACGCTCATCTTCTACGCCATGTAATCACGGATTGTCAAATGAAGGAACTGAGCATCCACCCCTCCAGCATAGAGAAAGCGCTGCCAGGTTTGGAGTGATCCCATCCATTTCGACCAGTCTATATGGGGCTGATCGAGAAAGTGTTTCATGCACTTACGCCCATTTCACTGCTCCATTCGGCTCTCCTCGACCGCCTCCGAGTCAGAATCAACTATCTCATTGGGGTCTGCAGGCTGATAGTTGTGGAAGGCAGCCAAGAGACCCGCAACAGGGTCTTCTCCAGGCACCCCTCCCAAAGGGTTGGTAACTTCAGCACCTAGGTGACCGTCCCCTCTCGCCTCGGTCTCGATAGCTCCCTCGCAGACATTCGGCCCATCCCCTACATGGGTACCACTGATATCCATCGCTCTTTGCTCACCGAGTGTTGGGGCCGGCTTAGCTTGAGAAGTGTGCCCTAATTGGGATGGCACATTTGCAGCTGAATCAATTTTGGATGACCCGACAACATCCCGAAGATCCTCCAAGGCTGTGATTACTACTCAAACAATGAACACCCTGATTAATAGATATCTCCAATGGTGATTAACTAGAGTATATGTAATGAACTTACAAGAGGCCAAAGCATCATCCTCCGGTGTTCTAGCTAATATAGGAGCTGCCATTATGGGGGATCCCTCAGCACTCGTCAGCTCAATAATGGGCGTCGGCTCCCCACCTTGTTCTGCTGACGCCTTCTCCCCTTTGAATGGAGACCCTTGTTTGATGCCCATATGCTCCTGAACAGGATAAAGAGTTATAATTGATGGCTAAAAAATTGAATGAGGGGAAAGGATAGATAAGGGCTGAGACGTACCTCATGTAGCTCAGTTATATCCACATCAGAGTTGAAAATTTTTCCACTCTCCTGGTGACACCCTTCATGGTATGCCCCCTGAGATCCTCCAACATTAGGATCCTCTTCTCCTTCACCCCTCCTTCACCATCTCCTTCTTCTTCCTCTTATTCATCAGCACCCTCCAGCTCATCGTTGTTGCCATCATCCTCTGACGACATCTTTTCAAGAACACGCTTCTAGTCAAGCATAACATTCACCAAGAAATATGTCTCCTCTTGCCGACCTCGTCGGCATACATACAAGTCCATAGACGTCATATACACATGCTAATGATGAAATTTCACCTTGTCAACAACTCAAATGAGTCCGACCTCTGGCAGCTGGATTCCGTATTGCACTATCTTTTTCCAAAGTGTTTAGTACTCATCGACTATCATATGGTCATTCGGGCTGACCATAGAGCCAGGAAGATTGCATCGCTAGAAGGTGTAGATACCTTATCTGCTTCCTGGGATGTTCCCTGGCAACTTCATGATATCTTATCACCCTGGGCGATGAGGGCATGACCGCGCCATGTGACGTCCCCGCCCTTGAAGCCACAGCCTGTACGGGCCCAGCAGCCCGATGAGCTTCCAACCTCTGTTCCCTAATAGCACCATGTCTGCTCTCCCACTGCCTAGGCTCTACACTGGCTACCTTGAGATGCCGAAATCACTTCCGCAAAAGACCCTCAGATTATACTATTGCCCAATGTTCGACGTATTCGGCGGAGAGGCCAACATCAACTATAGTGGGAGGAATGGTGATAACACCGCCAGAGCCTTGGTTCGTAAACCTCATCCACATTTGGCAAAGAACACATGGATGTCTTTCCTCCCGAACATCTGTGTGCACCATCTTCAGCATTCGATGAAGGCATCCGAACAGCCTGGAAAACCTGGACGGCATGTAGGGATCACAAAATATTTTCTCATTAATCTGAGGCCATGATCAACCCACCTTTGATGGTCTAGAATTATACCCTTTTCTCCAATGATCATTTCACGTTATCAATCATCCAGTGAGCCCTACCCCTCCTTTCTTCTCTAGTCCCAAAGAATTGGGGGAATGAGAAATGGGCACTAGACCCCTCCTTTCTTCAGTACCAAATCTATCTCCCGCTAGGCTTTGACACCACCAGGCCTCCATCCTGATGTAAGTCCAATACTCTTCGGGCTGACAACCACACACAAGCCCATGTTTCCTCTTTGGATCGTGATCACGTGTAAGCTTCACTCCACTTCCCAAGGGTGCACCTTTCACGATGTGATTGTCGGGTCTTAGATATCTCTTGTTCTCACAATGAGCATTACTCACATGGGCTTAGAGTGAGCACTGACCATGAAATCTTCATTGGGCCTCCTCAAAGCGTAAGCCCCAAATGAAAACATATGAACTATGAGGACTTTGATCATTGCCAAGGTAGGGTACATAGTAATCCTCCATGAGGTTCAAGCGTATCACCCATCGGACCCCAGGTCCACATTCACATCACTTCTGAACCATCCCTACTATGAGTACATTGATCCTTGCCAAGGCATCAAACGTAAAAGCCTCCCTGAGGTTCAATCCCAACACCGGTCATTCTGACCATATTCACGTCGGTTCACCAACCTTAGGCCGCCTCAGAGCGTAAGCCCCAAATGAAACCATCCAAACTATGAGTACTTTGATCATTTCCAAGGTTGGATATGTAGGAAGCCTCCAAGAGGTTCAATCCCACCACCCATCAGACCCTAGGTCCACCTTCACTTCGGTTCCCAACCATCTGAACTACGAGGTATTTGATCCTTGCCAAGACAATGTACGTAGGAAGCCACTCAGAGGTTCAAGCCCAACACCAGTTGATACAACCATCTTCATGTTGGTTAACCTACCCTTGGCTGCATTAGAGCGTAAGCCCCAAATGAAACCATCCGAACTATGAGGACTTTAATCCTTGCCAAGGCAGGGTACGTAGGAAGCCTTCACGAGGTTCAAAACCACCACCCATCAGACCCCAGGTCCACCTTCACATCGGTTCCCATCAATCCAAACTACAAGGGCTTTGATCCTTTCCAGGGCAGGGTACGTAGGAAGCCTTTCTGAAGTTAAATCCCAACACCGGCCGTTCCGACCATCATCACGTCGGTCCACCAACCCTGGGCTACCTTGGAACGTACACCCCTAATGAAAACATCCGAACTATGAGGACATTGATCCTTTACAAGGCAGGGTATGTAGGAAGCCTCTGTGAGGTTCAAGCCCAACACCGATCATTCAGACCATCTTCACGTCAGTTCACCAACTCATCAGGCAGCCTAGAGCAAAATTCAAACACTCATTCCAAACATTGAGGACATTGATCCTTGACATGGAAGGGTACGTAGGAAGCCTCCCTGAGGTTAAAGCAAAACCCTTATTTTATCTGAACTATGAGGCCTTTGATCCTTGACAAGGCAGGGTACGTAGGAGTCCTCCACGAGGTTCATGGCCACCACCCATCGGACCCAGGTCCATCTTCACGTCGGTTCTCCAACCCTGGCCCGCCTCAGAGCGTAATCACCAAATGAAACTATCCGAACTATGAGGACTTTTATCCTTGCCAAGGAAGTGTACATAAGAAGACTCCATGAGGTTCAATCCCAACACCCATCATTCTGACCATCTTCATGTCGGTTCACCAACTCATAGGGAAGCCAAGAACATAATCCCCACACCATTTCCGAACTACGAGGACTTTGATCCTTTCTAAGGTAGGGTACACAGGAAGCCTCCACGAGGTTCAATACCACCACACATCGGACCCAGGTCCATCGTAACGTCGATTCACAAACTCATTGGGAAGCCTAGAGTGTAAGCTCCACACCCATTTTGAACTACGAGGACTTTAATCCTTTTCATGGCAGGGTACGTATAAAGCCTCCACGAGGTTCAAGCCCACCACCCATCAGACCCAGGTCCACCGTCACGTCAGTTCCCAACAATCTAAACTATGTGGACCTTGATCCTTACCAAGGAAGGGTACCTAGGAAGCCTCCTTGTGGATCAAGCCCAACACTGGTCATCCCAACCATCTTCACGTCGGTTCACCAACCCTGAGCCGCCTTAGTGCGTAATCCCCAAATGCTACCACCTGAACTATGAGGTCTTTGATCCTTGATAAGATAGGGTATATAGGAATCTTCCACGAGGTTCAATCCCTACACCCATGGGACCCCAGGTTCTATTTCATGTCGGTTCACAGACACCCCGTCTTGAACTATGAGGTCTTTGATCCTTGTGAAGTCAAGGTACGTAAGAAACCTCCCTGAGGTTCAATCCCAACACCCATTGGTTCTAACCATTCGGTTCCCTACCACATCCTTAACTACAAGATCTTTGATTCTTGTCAATGGAAGGTATGTAAGAAACCTCCCTGAGGTTCAATCCCAACACCCATTGTTTCCGACCATTCGGTTCCATGCCACATCTTGAGCAACGAGGTCATTGATCCTTGTCAAGGCAAGGTACGTAAGAAACCTCCCAGAGGTTCAATCCCAACACCCGGTTGTTCCGACACCCCTTTGAGTTGGTTCAATATCCCCTTTACCATCATGAACTAAGAGTTATTTGATTCATGTAAAGGAAAGGTATGCAGAAAGCCACTATGAGGTTCAAGCCCAACACCCATTGGTCATTACGAAAATCCCCACATCAGTTCGACCCCATCCTGCAAGACATTAAACTATGGACCACATCTAGAGGTAAGCTATTGACATATTATCCAGCAATAAGCCATTACAATCCCATCCAGAGGTAAGACATTGAAACCTTATCCAGTGGTAAGACATTAGAATCCCATCCAGTGGTAAGTCGTTGAAATCCCCAATTGGTGGTTATCCGTCACCAGATGAACTACGTGCACATTGATTCCCTACCACAGGGATACGTAGGAAGCCTCTTCAAGGCTCAAGCCCAAAACCATCCTCACCCTCATGACGGTTCCACCCCACTCCCCATCTTGATCCTTCCATCATCCATCCTGATTTTTACTCGGGATGCCACATCTTGGTGGGATCATGCCACTCCATTCCATATTCCATTTAATAGTAATAGGGAATCCAGTCGCACGTTGGCCCTAGAATCGGTGTTCCCTCCAAGGGTTGCACCCATCTGAATCACTATAGTTAGTGTTCTGATCAGCCCGATCCATCTCCGCAGGACGTTAAACTTGCGGCAAACCCTGTGTTAAACATGGGAAGCTGAGGAAAACCTCAGATACATGCCCTTGACATGTGATTCCCCGCGTTTGATTTGGGATGCCTCGGGCTTCCACGCCATCGAGAATCCCTATAATAAGGGACTAAAGATAGACACGCCAGTATCCCATCACCCATACATGCAAATGATGCCCAACGTGACTACTCCTCAAACCAAAGGTTCCTGCCCTGAATGGACCCCTTGGAATGTCCCGACAGAAGCAGTGTAACTAATACGAATTCATGAAGATATAGAGCCAGGAAGAGTTTCACGAACAACACATTAAATTTATAAGGGAGACCCGGACCCGGTGATGAGTTCCAAGGAGGAATCCATGGAAGGAAGAACCATCATCCCATCATCCTGTTTCGATCAAGGAGAAGATGTACCAGAATAAGTAGCATATGTTACCCACCTTTGGAAAGTGGTAATGTAGGGCAACAACAAAGCATCCTCAAAAGACGGATGTGTGCACCCCAACGAAAGCATCAGAAACAATGACTTATAGTTTCACATATGGACACTCCTATTATATCTAATCTAGAAACTAATGCTCAGTTTTGAGATGGATTCTAATAGAAAGTTTTAAATATACAGTGACCTCCCATCCTTCCCCAAAAATGAAATAGTTTACTAGTGAGGTATGGTAGTAGAACCATCCTAAACTTTTGGGGGAAGTTAATCCTAGGGCATATGATTCAATTATAGAGTATATTCTATCTGTCTTCATTTATTTAGGGAAACCTATGGAATATACTTTGAATAATTCAACTTATGTTCTTAAGGATTATTCCAAGAGATGGTTATATGTTTTGAAATATGAAAATAATAATTAGGATATGATCTTGATGGAATTTTATACTAAACTCTATGACTATTTATTCCCAAATACATTGATTATCGATTGATACATAGAGTTTATGCACCTAGAGTAGGAAAATTTATCAGTTATGAACTACTCCACTTGTTTCATAGAGCTTTAGAATTTCCTTAATCCTCTCCATGGTGATTCTTTTTCTATGTATAGTTGATCAAATAGTGGCTACCGTATTCTATAAAATTATATGTGAATTTGTTTTGTTTTACAATTGTCACTGATATAGTAAAAAATAAACTCATATTAGAGTGTAACATAATGCAATTTAAAGGTGTGGGGATTAGTGGTTTAGAACATCTAAATGGAATTCTATCATTGAATAGTGGGTTGTTCCATTTTGAGCCTTACCATAGAGGCAGTAGTATTCATAGCATGGACACAAGTATCCATGTGATATGTCACCAATGAAGTAGGCTGGACACATGAATCCCCACAACAATAATGACCTATAAGAGTGGATGGATTTTTGAATGATGGGAAATCATCATTTGATTTATAGCACACTTCCCCTAGTGTATAATGAGAGGGGGTAAACACTAACTCCAATTAATGGAGTAGTATCAGTAGCTAGACATCAAGTAGGGAGATACAGTACCATAGGCTGTACAGGTCAATGAGATGGAATATGATGAAGAAGCTATATTTCTAATATGTGGTACCTATTGGGTAGACCTACTTATGGTATACCGGTTGTGACTCATAGACATGTATTAAGAAGATATATATTGTACAACCTACTCATGTGGTACATTGGGTCAAGACTTAAAAATTTCATGGGATGCTTTTGGTATACATTAAATTAGTATCTACCTTATTTGAAATAGGCTCATCACATTATTTCTTATATGAGGCTATTATTGAAATCCTTGTCCTTGATATGAAATACATTTGGGGATTGATGAATCATGATAATTCATTGTAATTGAGATCAGGTAGTGACTTCTAATGTAGTAAATACACCATTGAGATTGGTTCCTACCACTTCTTATGGAACCTCATCATCCCCGTGATTTCATGATTTGACTTATTTCTTTGAATGTAGTAATTATTTCCCTATCAACTTGATGTTGGAATTTATAAATATATGTTTTTATTCTCACAAACCAATGCTGGCTACTATGTTTACAAAAGTGAATATGATATACAAGTTAGTTAAGATACACATGAGCTTCATGGGCTAGGTGGAGTGAAATCCCTCATTTCCATCCTTTTCTGAGTGATTAAGAAAAATGTTAGATAGATTTCCCTCATATGGTGGATCACTTGAATATTTTAACCCTTGAAAATTTTTGGGGGTTCCTACCATGATATTGGTAGAGTTTACTTTTGCTCTGGTAAAATAAGAAGCATTGGTATATATCTATACTTACTAGATGAACCATACTAAACATATATAACAAAAAATTAAGTTAGATTCCATGGATGATAAAGGGTTTATATGAAAAATTACATCACTGTGTGATTCAAAAGACCATTTCATATGAAGTTGGATGGTACACTAAGGCATTGTTTGGATTAACAGTAATTGAATTATATCACTATTAAGAACTATTCTCCACTACATAGTATATAGGATTACTTTATCAACATTAAAGGGATAGAGTCTTATAAATGATAAAATTGAGTGGGGGACATCATCATGTAAGGTATTGAACCATATAATTACAATAAACGTCTTTTCAAAGTAGATACATCCTATATGATTTTTTGTTCATGTTATTTTCTCTTCCTAAACAACATGAAATTTTCATCGATTTGATGATTTGGGTTTTCCACCCCTATCTGGATTCTTTTGTAGACATTTTAATGGATGAAATCTTGGTGTACACACAAACTCAACAAGATCTCCCAAAAAACAATGATATCATGTTGATAACACAAAGATATCATAGTTTATATATTGAAAAAACAATATGACACATCTGTATTGATAAAATATACTTTCATGGTCAAATTATTTCATATTTAATAGTATCTATGGATCCATAGATATGGAAATCCAGAGTTTCATTTGATAATCAAAAAATGCCCTTGACAGACATTGATTCTTAGAAATAGATTGATATAATTAGCATATTATTCAATATATTAAATTCCAAAAAACACCTCCTACATGTTTTAAAAAAATTATATATGTTCTCATTTTCAAATCATGTGAAAAAGACATTCAATAACTCGAAAGAAGACTTACCCTTGAAATAATCTTGATTATAACTGAAAATTTGCGAGGATACGTGGTCTATTGTGATTCACCATGCTTTTGGATGAGTATTTAATTAATACAAGTAGATTGAGTCATGGATTATGGTTCTTGAGAGTGGAGGCCTTATGAGCATAATTTCTCACCGGATGGTCTTGAGCTAGTAGTAGTGGTCCATGCCTTGTGTTGTTAACAGGATTATTTTAGGAAGAGTGATTTTTTGTATAAACGACCACAAAATACTTAAATATAAATAAAATCATTCTTATTCGATCTATATAATGAAAAAATTAGATGGTTATCATTATAATTTTTATTTTGATATTCCCTATAGGCCTAGAAAAGGCAATGTAGTTGCTAATGCTTTGAGAAAGAAGACTCAGATGTAATATATTCATGATTTTAGTAGTAAATGGCAGTATATGGATTTTTTTGATATGCACATAGAACTGAGAGATCATCATGGTTATCTTATACTTGAATCATTATCAATAACCTCTTCAATATTTAAAATAGTGAATATGAGGCATGCTTGTGATCCCTATGTCTTAGTACTAAGGGGTTTTTTTAGGTGACGACCCATAACATAGTTTAGTCATTGATGGGGATGTGATATTGTGCATTCATGTACATGGATAGGTTCATTTATGATTAAGATATGATCTTATGTAAGAATATAATGAATCTTCTTAAGATATATACTCCAGTATTACCATAATGTACCATAACATATTCTTCCAGTACTGGTTGTCGAGAAAGAAAAAAGATATAACTAGTTTTTTACTCACTTTTCTACCTATAATCAGGTGATGGAATAACACTAATGGACTTATATTCTATTAAATTTTTTTCTAATTCATGAGTTGAGATGCGATAATTTCACAATATATTTTTTGGTGACATATATATGATCCTCTCAGGGATGTAATGGAATATTATTTATTATGAATAAACTGATAGATTACATCAATTATTTCCTATTAGGGATACCTTATTTTTGGATGACATTGGGAGGATTAACATTTGAGAGAATACATTCCTTAAAATAATTCCTCATACTATTTTTCAGAAATAGAATCTCATTTTATGACACGGTTCTTGAAAGAGTTCTTGATGCATATGGATTCAAATGTACTATACTGTAAAACACATCACCCTTAGACCAATGGTAAGTCCAAGAATTCCATATTAGTGTTATATGACGTTCATTGACCACATGTCCTTGAATTTTTATGATCATTATAGCAACATATTTTTCTAGATTATATTTCTTATAATAATAGCTTACATGTGACTATACATATAACTCATTGTGAGTCCTTTAAAAAAGTTCATTTCATTCACCACATTTTTGGTATTTGGTAGGGGAGGCAGTGCTACTGGGACCAAAACTCATCCAAATATAGTTGAAGTACTTATAGTTGATCTGGAAGTATGTGGCTAAAAATTAATCTTGAAAAAAATACTATGTTGATCTAAATGAATGACCTATAGAGTTTGAGTATAGGGATCATTTATTTTTCATGTTTTACCTTCAATGGAATTGTAACAGATTTGATGGAAAGGTTTATTATCTCCTCGGTTCTTTAATCCATTTTAAATTTTACAGTGGGTCAAATTAGTGGATTAACGAATAGTACTCCATCATAGATACATGGATTTTCATGATGTTTTTTATTTCTCTTAGTTATGTTGTTATCATTTATACAAGTCTCATTTCCATCATCCTAGTGAGGTCAAGATCGATGTTGAAACTTATTTTTTGGAATACATAATTCTTAATAATGAATTTAGTATGAAGGGTATCCATGGTAGGTTTGTTTCAAGAATATGGGTGTTATGGTAGCATGGACGAGTACAAAGGAACACCTAGGGGTGAGAGGATGATTTACATGCTCAATGGATGATTTATTATTAGATGATTTCAAGAAACCGTCTTATGGGAATATTGGGGATATGTTATTTTATGTAGGGTAATTTGTAAAATCTATGTATTTCCTAAAGGTATGGATCGTTCTATGTTATTTTTAACTTTATTATTTGATTTATATGAGAATTTATAAAGGAATAATAATTTGTTAAGAGAATTTTTGTCCTGTTTGGGGCTCAGAGCTCTTGGTTTTAAAAAAAATTGAGGCAAATAGTTGTCTCACAGTTAGTTCTAATCATGAATTTCAATCATGGGGTCCAAAGAGTAGACCCTTGGTTAGTTTAACAATTAGAGGGACTCCAAAAATAGATGAAAACCTAATAAAAATTCTATGTTTATCTCGCACGATTTTTAGAAATTTTCCATTACCTGGGCTCCTATCCATGAAGGGGGTGGAGTCAGTAGATTGTGAGAAGACACTGTTTACACAAAAGATTATCAATCTATGTTCATAGACATGTGAATTGGTGTTCCATAGATAATTTGGTGGCATACAACTGGAACATGGTTTTTTTAACCATGCATCCAAACCATACTACCATTTAATATGTGTGCATTTAAGTTTTTTCACTTCATGCTTTCGAGCCATTACCCCTAGTATTCCTCCCTAGAATGTATAGTACCATCCTATTATTGAACGCTCCCCTATAATATCAAGTTGGTTTTTGAGTTATATTATTTGTCCAAGGTCTGATTCAAGTATTATTGATGATGTTGGATAACCATCATTACATTCTTCAATCCTCATTTTTATTATCTTAAATTACAATCTCATTTAGAATGAAAATTATTTGCAAGATTATATGCCATTTTTTCAGGAAGTTTTTCATATTTCTCCATTTTCAATTATTCAAGATCAAATTAATGTTTTATATTAGATGAGGAGTAAACATATGGTATAAAATTTGGTAGTCTCTATTTTTTTACCAAAAACTTTTGATATCTATTTCATTTGTTAGAGTTTCTCCCGATGGAAATTCCTTGTGATTCTTCTTGAATATAAAATTAATCAGAAGTGTAGACATGACATCATTATAGTTCATCCAGGAAACCTTATTTCATTATCGGAGGTTTAATACCTTGACGCAAGATTCCCAATATTGAATTTCATTTTAAATTGTAATGAATTTTAGAATTTTTATGTGATTTGAAACATGTTTTTCATTCCCTTTAGTACTCCATTATAACTAAAAGCATTAAGTCAATTGAATAAAATAAAATGATATTCTATATGAATATAATAATTAGATGTGTGATTACACCGGCATCTAAAGTGTGTTGGGTTGACTTTATAAATTAGAGAGGATAAATGAGTAAAAATGAAGGTGAATGTCATAGACATGTCACATGGCCATTTCGTAGTTATGTACTATTATCATGTGTATCATTATTATTGTCGAAATTTTATAAATTATTATATTTTGATAGTGTTTTCTCACATTCAATGATTTATAATAAAGGTGTCTCATTCGCTTGGTGTTACATGTACCCATGTTATGGTAATACTCAAATGGTACCATGGGATGCCAATGAATTCATTGATTCATCTTGTATGTGAAACACCACAGAGTGATTTTATATTTTTCTTAGTGTTTTGAATGCATCATCTTATCATCGATGGTTTACTTATATTTAAAAAAATAAATTGATAGTCTTGGATGATTATCCTTGGATCTATCTTGATGTTACTAATCACCTAGGTTTTCACTATGGGATCCATTCATGTATGGAACCGATGATCCCTAGGAAATGAACCTATGGATTAGATAGTACTTTACCATTAGGGTAAAATACAATGTGTAAAAGCCTACAGTTTTTACAAATATTAGTAAAATTAAATGAAACATGACATATAGAACCATAACTGATTTTGGACATACAAATATTCCATCGATATATTACTCAGTTATTTTATATATAAATATTAATCTAAAATTTTCCTTGATCTGAGTCAACCTGCCTTAGCTTGAAGAAAGTAAGATTTTACAGGTGTTCTATAGGAAAATCAGACTGACATTGTTTATTTGTTTATTTCCTTAATTTAATATAACTACACACTGTTAATTTCACCTTTACAGACTAGATATTGTTATACATTATATGTGGTAGCCTTTCATGATTTACTCACACCATGTTCAGTTATCGATTGGTACCTGGATAGACATAATGGATTCATGTATGGGAAAAGGGATGAATCCTTATATGGATTCTTGATTATTGGTACTAGGATAGAGTATATGGTTAGATGATTAAGTAAGTTCTTGTGATGATATTGGTGAAATATATTTTTCATTTCTATTATCTTTTTGTATAGCATGTATTTTATTAAATTTTAACTCCCATGTATCCCATGATTACATTTTTTATAGTATCATGTAATAAACATTATTTATATTTATTTGGATATTCATTAGCTTGATTATATTTTCTTATATTATGTTCTTCTATGGATTCAATTATATATTTTTTGTTTATTACTGTTATTATGAACTTCTATGATCCACTTTGATAAAGCGGGTGTTGTCAACTCCATGCAGCATCATAAACTTCTCTTACTAATCAGAAGCCTATAAATTATATAGAGGATGGACTGAGGTTTCCAGATTTATTAGGTTTTGTTTCCTATGATTTAAATGGTTTTAGGATGTATAAAATTATATGGTTATCACATACAACAAAAGATACCTTCAGCCTCTATACATTGATTATATAGAAAACAATCATTTGTCGAGAAATCCTAGTGTATACTATAATATGTATAGACTTCCCTTTAATTCATCATTCCTCATGAACTATACTAAATGAAATACCCTTCTGATTTAGTATAAATAACCAACAAAGGTCCCCCTAGATAAATTTTTTCTTAGAAAAATGTGTTGATTAGGAGGTCCTTGTATAGGTAAATAAAAAAGGAAAAATCAACTAATCATAAAATTAATGTTCAACCCATCATTCTTTGTTCTCCTTATCCATAACATTGTTTCATCCTCATAATCAAATGTTGACCACATAATCCCACAAACATCTAAATACACAATCCCCTACCATGTACTGCCTTCCATGGCCCACCTTTATGGTGTATCATACCACACATATCCTCCACGATCATGTTCCCACTAGGATATATAATAAATAGTCATCCACCTCCTACGAGTCTTTATGAACTCACAACACTTGATTATTTGTTACCACCTATGAAAAAATCCTTTTTTATTTTAAAGAAAACACTTAAAAATTATACCCACAAATTTTTAAAAAAATTGTAAATATTTCATCCATCAAAACACCTTATTTGCAACTTTTTTAACCATATTTATCAATAAACACATTAATCCATAAAATCATTAAACATTAGTATGATTTTTTTTTCAAAAAATAGTTTTAATATATCCCAAAATGATTATCTCAAATAGTTCCCCGGTAATAGATATCCAACATAATAACTTTTTCATACTGAAGAAAAGGCAAACATAAGAAAGGGTGAGATTAAATTCTCAGTACGAAAAAACATGGGAGACATTACATGAATATTTTAGGTTAGAATATGATAATGATAAGGGTATGAGATATTGATCATAAATTGATAAATTAATTTCTAATTGATAAAAAATCCTAAATAATGAATCATGGCATAAAACTACATCATAATGGAGGAAATTAGTAATAATAGTGATTATTAACAAATAATAAATACCAAGGAAGATAATCACATCATAAAAATGATTACATTTTATAGAAATATGTTGTAATAATAAAAAAAATATTCATTTTATTAGTTACGTATCACTTCTAGGACGATAAAAACAGAATGGATAGGGTACCATAATGGATTCTGTCCCCCACTTCCATTTTTATTAATTAATTGGAGTGAAATATTCTATTCCCCCCATTAACATAATGAATACAATTCATATACATTTCAGATGATTGTAAAAACATTCCCCATTTCATCAAATGTTAATTAAACCATGGGAAAGAAGTAGATTTTATACAAAATAATTAAGCAATCATAGTTTAATTAATCAAGATAAATTAATTGGATTATTTAATAAGATCATACCTATAGTAACGCCCAACAATACAAAATGTATATTTACATACATTGAAATTATATTAATTAAAGGAATAAAAATGATTCCAAATAAGTGAAAATGTTCTTTTATCTTGGTAAAATAAAGAAATTAGAAATCCTATTACTATAAAAAAATTAATTTCAAACAATTTATATTTGTAAATAAATATTAAAAATTATTAATATTCATGATATTGAAAAACATTTAATTCATTATAGTTTGAAAAAATTTCATTTCACACTTTCCCAAAAATTCAGATATAAAATGTACAGAAAAAGTTATAGTGATTATATTTTTAAACATTCAAGAATAAATTTTCAAATGGTTGACAGTTAACATACATAATAATTATATAATTGAAAATAAAATTTTTGAAACATTATAGTAACTATATAAATTGATTAAAAATATACCAATCTTAAATTATCTAATAATGTAATCTTAAATTCGAATTATTTTTCAATTAATTTGAATAACAAAGTAAAAAAATGGAAAAATAAAATTCCAAACTAATAAAAATCAATAGAAAAATATATTATGTGGTATTTTAGTGAGATAGTGTATAAAATTTCAACATAATATATTTATATATAAACAATATCAATTAATAATTAGATTGAAATAATAACCCTTACCTAAATTACTGAATTTATTTTACCATACTACATAAAACAATAAAATAAACATATTTTTGTTATACATCAGTATAATGACCCAAATACATTATTATATCATCATATATGATTCCAATATACTTTACAATCACCCAATAACTAATAATTCTTTATTAATATCAATTTTTAGGGTTAAATGTTTCATTTTCTATAAATGATTCAGTTTTGAATTTCTGATCCTTGAATAATGTTAATTTTTTCATGATCTCCATATTATTAGACAAGTCCTAAATATATTTATTTATTAAATAAACTATAAATAATTAAATGTATTTAATTGATGAAAGATTGTTTATATCTCTTCATAGAGGTTGTATTATTCATTTACTCATGGATAATGCTATCATATTTCAATGAATTGAATGAAATAGATTTAAATAATAATTTATAATTAAATAATCATATCTATATTATAATATATATAAATATATATATATATATTATAACCATTAACTTAATATTCAATGTGAGGTAGTGAGGAAAAATGAATTATGTCGCTTCTCTGAGAATACAGTTCATACATACGAATGAACGACGATTTAATTTTCTATTGTATGGAATGAAGATAAAAAATTTTAAAACATTAACATAAAAGTAAGTTATATTTTATATAATTTTATAATTTTACAAATATGTTTATAAAATCTTTATTTTATGTGGATGAACAAATGAATCTGAAATTGGTTAGTAAATATAATTACCCTTCTCTGAGTATATTCCTTTATCTTACACCATAATACATAATTGGATTTTATTTTTATTATAGAAAAAACTCTATGACATGCTGGGGAAATTTAAGAATATATTGTATCTTATATTTTTATGTATAGAGTGATAAATTTTTGTGAATAAGTAAGGATATGAGGTTCCATTTTATATGTTAGGGGAGTGGTACTCCTATAAATATTCATTTTTTATAATATAAAGTTATATTATGGGGAATGCACCAAAAAAGGGAAATATTTTTGAATATAGGATTATATATTTTAATATATAATCATAAAATACAGATTTTATATGTTTTAGAGAAATATAAAATTTTATATGTTAGTTTAATCCCCTTATTGATCTTTTGAACCCCTAACATAGTGATTAACATTTAACTTTTTAAATATTCATTATGACCAAAAATAATATTCTAATAACAAATGAATTTGAATATTCTATTTCCAAATATGGATACCATTTTATGAAATTAATTTTTGAGATATCAAAAAAATTAATTTTAAAATATTTGTGAAAATTTATTTGAAACAAGATTTTAGAATGTTTTCATTTTTATCATAATAATTAATTTATTCTCATTACATGCCTAATAAAAAAAGTATGTTCTTATCAAAATAACTTATTTAATATGTTATCTTCACATTTCAAAAAAATAACTCATTAGTAGTAATCAATTTAATTTATTATGATGAAAACACATTGGGCGGATAAAAATACTTTTATGAAAAATATATAATTATACCATAAATTGTATTTTTAATCAATTAAAATAATTTTATAATCAGTGTATGAATGATCAATAATTTTTTTCATGTTCAAAAAATAATTTTCCATAAGTTTAATACTAAAATAAAATAATGTATCTTATAAATAATACAAACACATATAATAAAAACAATATTCATGAAACAAATATCTATTTATCCAATGATTTAAATACCAATGTTCCTTATATTTTATAAATCATTACATGAATTTATTCAATTCATTTCATTGGATAACTTTTTACAAATAAATTTTCTTGTTACAGTTTTTCAAATGAATTAGAATTTACAAAAAATAGTAGTTCTACCAAATTGTATAGAATAATTTCTCTATGATTGATGGATTTAATATGCTAATTTGACTATTTATAAAAAATAATTTATTTTATAAATTTTATTAAACAATATATTAATGTGTTCAATTTTATATTTTCATATTATATATTCTTCACTTATGTTTGATGTGTCTGTAATCTCAATAAATAGATCTTATCAATATTGTTAAATTGAAATATATTCCAAGATCATGAGGGTTTTATTTTACAATAATGTAAACCATGATGTGTTTTATACGAATGATATATTTCTTTGAATTAGTAAAAAAAATTGTAAAATTTGGATTATGACCCTATTTTATCTTTAGTGATATGGGATTACCATAATAAATTTCATTGTATGTACCACAAAAAGTTAATCATAACATGAAATTTCTAATTATGTAAAATTTTGTGATCCATGTGTAACATGAAAAACTATAATAGAATCAATACTAATGTGAGATATTGATTCTGTAATAGGATTAATGAGAAATTTATTATATTAATCATTATATTATATAATATGATTACTGGTACCTATACAACTAGTACCCAATATAGGTTTTATTCATTGTGACCCACATCATACTGTGTATACAGGATAGTTTTATAGTTTTAAAATAAACTTAATTACTTATTATATGATGTGGAAACACTACACATGATACGATGACTTTTGACTTCCAAACATGACCCTAGAAGGTGTAGCACTAGTTCAAGAGGTTAATGTATTTTGTAATATGACCATATTGTTGGTTCGTCTATGATCTAGAGGGAAAGAGGATAATGTCATATTTGATGTGACATATTGATTCTATATTAACTTGTTTAGTGGGATTGTATTAAGAGAGGATAAGTATGATTTTATTTTGAACATATTCTGTACATATATGTTTTTGTATGGTTATGTTGAGAAAAATAGGATGGAATACTAGACCCTTAGGTTGGTATTCTATAATGATGAATCCGAAATAAATTTTAAGCGACTTCTAATATTTTATTATTATACATTGATGATTTTAATAGAGATATTATGTCATTTTGGGGATGTAAAATTTTTAACATAGGAAAACTCATCACTAATTTTACATAAAATATTGCAGGTTATTGCTGTTTGAGTTGATGGATGATGGTATATTGATATCCATTATAGATGGATGTAGTTTACTGTTTGATTTATTATATTGTACTATTACAGCATGAGGGTGGTCTTGGTTATTTATCATTTTTTTAAATATAGTTTTCTCTTACTTATAGTTTGGCTAAATTTTGGTGAAACTGTATGGTAGTCATGAATTTTTTGTTTTTTGTTGATATTATTTGATAATGGATTCCATATTGAATATGTTACTCTGTTTATTATTTGACATTATTCCCTTATGTTATTACATCAAGATAATAATTTCACACATTTATGAAAGTCCTATAGTTGATTCTATTAATCAACAGATAGATTATTAGATATAAGTATCAAGGATCACACTTCTTTTTATTACAGACCAGGTAGATGTTTTATAGGAATTAATTAATGAAAATGTCATGTTTTTTTATTTAATTGTTTTAATATGAATTTGATTTGACTGTGAACTTTAATTTTAATTAGTTTTTAAAGACATAATATAATATCATAAACAACAATCCACATTAATAAAATCATTTCTAATAAATAAGTTATGTAGGATATGGCAATTAAAGGAAAATAAGGGCATGAAAAAATTATAGTATTTTTTTTATAAAATTTATATATGAAATTATATAAAATTTATAATGTTTTGTAACTAATTAATATATTTTTTATAATTTAACAAAAAATTACATTATGTTATCAAATAACATTATATATGATCCATGTCAAACATGACTAAATAATTTATTTATTTATATTATAAAAAGGTGACCTCCCCCAATGATCCCCAAAATGAACTAAAATTATGTACCTAAAAAATAAATTAAAAGGATATAAATGGGATCTCATCTTATTGTTGGATATTGTAGTTTGTGCCATGAGTTGAAATTTTTAAAATGGTTCAATTTTAGAAAACTCATCTTTTGTACATTTAGTGTATTTTAGAATTTAAAAAGATGTAATATAATATTTTCAAAATTATATTTTCATTATTATCTAAATTTTTTGTAGTTATAAAAATATTTTTACTCTTATGTTCAATTAATTATAAACTCTTTAACAATTATTACTATTAATTAGGAGTACAATAAATTTCAAGAACACATACTCATTCGATTGAAATAAAAATTATAATATAATATATTAAAAATTGATTTATATTTACATTTTATAAAAAATATTTTATCAATATTATATTATTGGGTAATAGTAAAATTATTAAATATACATAAAATAAATATTGACTTTCAATAAATTAAATTTTTTAGATTAAAATCATTACAATATTATTTCAGGCTAAGTGAATGTTTGAATGATTTATAGAAATTTTGGTTTTAAAATTTTCAAGAGGCATATAATATCATTATTGAAACCCCAGATTACATCATATTGTTGATCATTAATTGGTTGAAAAAAATAATACATAACATGTTTATGCAATGTAATGACACATGTCATTAACTGTTCATCCCCTCTTATTTTATATCAAGATAATGATACCCTATTCACCTATAGTTACAAAATTTTAATTTGTTCTTGTGTTGATGATAAGACCCCAATAACCTAGATATATATCATAATCAATATTTATTGAATAAATTTTTATAACATGTTCACTTCGGGATAAAAGATTTTCCGTCATTGTTTTCTTGATTTTGATACATCATTCACCTAGAACTACCACATTCCCCCCTTGGAGGGGGGGGGGATGTTTCAGTGGTAGATCATTAACTATGTGAATGGATGTAGTAATGTATCATTAACCTACATTTGTGAATTCATGGTATATTATTATCTTAAAGGTTGTAATTTATTGATGTATCATTCATTATTGACAGGGATTTAATGATGTGATGTTAAACTTAGGGTTATGATTTAGTGGTCTATCATTCAACAAGGGACATATTTTTTGTTGTCTCACCCGCTATGGGATGTTGTGTGGGTGATGAATTTTTCATCTTCATATAGATATGAGTGATGATAGATCATTCACCTTTTGGTATTGTTCAAACTCAATGAATATCATCTTATTATGGTACTTGGGAAGTATATATGGCCACTCATCATGTGGATTATCATAACTCGATTACTTGACTATTATTATGATTATTATCTATGTTTTTTGGCACAATTAAAATTAGTTAATGGATTTTATGTTCATGCATGGGTTCTATTTATGATTAGATGAGTTGCATCGATCACTGCAATACACTGTCCCTAGAAATGCATGTGTATCCACATTATCCTAATATTTCAATGTATGTAGCTAAGTGGGGAAATCCTACTTTTTCATTTAACATGCCCATACATGTGTACATAGATTGTTTTTTAGGTATGTGGGTAGTATTCATATTTCATTTCTATTATCAATATCACGACAGATCGAAACACATTTCTTGAGATGAGTATAATAATGGAATCTAATTATTTTCTAGAACTTAGAATGTGAGTTTGGTCAGAGGCCACTATATATTAAATTTCTAGTTTTATATTATATTAAATGAACTAAATTCCCTTCCAATTATATTATAAATTTTATTATAGTAATGTATATTCTAGAAATAATACTTTTCTATTTTTGATGAATTATCTAGTATATTTTACTATTTATTATTCTAGACTATATGGGATGCCATGGATCCCTTTTTATGTCTTCTTTTTTTTTAATATTTTATATAAATATTGTGAATATCAAATTTTTAAAAGATTTGAGCAAGTACATTATGGGTTTTATTGAGTATATAATATCCCCATGAATTTTCTTGAACCTCAATACTAGTTGGAAACCTATGACATATGGGGAATCATTCTTGAGGTCTTATAACTCCCCATTCCCATGTGTCATTCAAGCCATATGGAGTTGGGAATTACATTAAACATTCATATTCAATCACATTCCCATTTTTAACATTGATCATCAACATATATGTTTTAAATTGGAACCTAATCCTCAGTAATATGGTTTTAATGTGACCATTACACCCTTGGGGGTGTTGGTTGGTTGGTGAATCATGCATTTCCTATAAAACCTTGTATATGATTGAAATTTCCACTGATTATTTTCTTTCAGATATTAATTCTTTTATTAATAAAATTCATAATGTAAATAACACCACATAATTAATATCTATTTTACAAAAAATTCAATGTTAATTTTTATATTAACCATATTTAATTATATTATTATTTAGAAAGTTATTGGTATTATTTCAATGTAGATAATTTATTATGGTGTTTTTCCTCACACTTGAATAAAACATATTAATAAAAATTGGTTTTAATGAAATCTAATTTGGAAATATATTTTCCCTATATGGTCAAATAAATTTATTGAAAAAAATAACATCATTGGTATATATGTCATATTTTTTGAAGAACATGTTTGAGATTTTAGATCAAAATAGGTTGTCAGTTATTGCTAATGGATAGAAAATAATTATTTTAGAATTATTTTCTATAAAATAATACAATATTAATATTAAATGAAAATTAATATTTTTACAAATACTAATCAATCATTAGAATAATTTTAATATAAATTGAAAACCCAAATGCAGTGAAAATAAAATAGTAAAGATTAAGACATGAAAAATGTATCCAAAGTAAAAAAATAAACATTTGTCTACAAAGGATAACTTATATAGTCCTACCACTTTTGACAAAACATTGATACATCTATATGGGAATATAGCTCCTAATAACCATTTTTGGATGAATAATGAATATTTTATTTTTCATAAATCTTGTAAAATGAAAAATTCATGTACACCATGGTTAAAAATAGGGGTGAGTAACATATTTCACTGTAGGATTTCCCTAAACACTCATGAATTTCAATTTTTAAAATATTTCAAAATATAAAGAAAATTTCAATTAATATAGACAAATTAAATATTAAATAATAATTTATAAAATTAATTTCAATAATATAATCATTCTGACATCTTAAATGTATTTTTTTAAATGTAAAGGTAATCATACAATCTTCATCCATAAAAAAAATTTATTAGTTATATTATATATAAAAATAATGAAAAATATAAAACAATGTAATTAAACTATATGTTTTCGTTATCATGCATTCATATTCAATGGATATTCATCAATTTTAGTTTTTTTTTAATTAACAGTTTCATGTTTTATTTTTTAATTATTATTTTTTGATTTTATCAAAATATATGGTTGGATTTATTATATAATTTTTAGGTGATATATGGAAGTCGAATGTTTCATGTTGAATATAATTAGAGGTAATATATTGGATATCATTTAAAATTGAATATGCATTAAATAAATTATGTTTGTGAATTCATAGGTTATAAGACCCTTCAATACTATAATAAGATTTATATAAAGAAGAATACATATGTTGTATGGGGGTTCTGAAAGCCCCTCTTTCAAATTCCAGGGACGTGATATCTAAATAATCAATTAATTATATAAAAACCTCTAAAATTATTCTCCCTCATATATATTTCTTCTCAATTATTAAATGTGAACAACCCTCTATATTTCATTTCATCTAGGTGATCATGATGGTACATAGATTGTATCAATATTTTCAATATATATCTCTCACTTATTTGAAATTAACTAATTCTTCATTCTTGTTATATATATAATTTTTTGACAAAAAATAGATTATTAAATGTTTCATTCTTCAATAGACATGATAATATGGTTTTTGGGAATAGAAAAAGGTTGTTGTATGGCCTCTAGTATTCTCACTATGTACATATTAAAATTTTTAGGAAAAATATTCAATAATCTTGTGGTCCAAGTTATCTAAATATATTAGTTCCTATTGGTTCCAACTTCTGTGATGGATGTTTCATCTCTATATAATGTGGGGTACAATCACAATAGTGGGTTAGAATCATTTTAAGGCTTTCCTCCAACATTTCAAAACCCTTCACTGTCAAAACTCATTGTGAATTATGTTAATAACTAATACTGTGACAACCAAATTATTATTATGCTATAGTATCGTATTAAAGTATGACTATGTATTGAGGCTGACATCTCTAAAACACTGCCTATTTTCTATTGGATCATGATCAAGGGATAATATTGGTAAACAAACATTAGTATTTAAATATTTTCATTAATATTATTCCAATTTAAAAATTTTCATTCATCATACATTCATGTCTCATCGTGGGACTGAATTCTTTTTAGAAAAAAACACAATCTAAATGATGAGGTGGTGTAATATGCGTCGAATGAAAATACATGTTCTATAATTTCATCTCACATTTTGGATTCTAAATTTATTAGATATTGTCAAATTAATATAAAAAATATGATGTTCTCTTGACCTATCTTCATACTCCATAAAAGTGGTAACCTATATTTAAATTATAGAATTTGATCAATTGAAAAAAAATCTTTTTTATTTAATTCGATATACCATGTTGAAGAATTTTTCTCGTGAGAAAAAATTTCACATATGTAAAAATGTACCAATCAATGGGTGGGGTCACTCAGATAAAATAATCTCTAATAAAAGAAAAAATAAGAAGTGAATTAATGAATCAATTAGAAAGAAATTATGAGTACAGGTTCATTGAATTTTCAGGACTATCCTATTTTCAACAATTTTGGATATTAATAAAGAATTTATTAGAAATTAGATGGGCGATAAGAGGGAAGTACATGGGAACGATGGGAAAAAATAAATTTAGTGATTTGGTTTTTCATTTATGGGAGGATGTATGATAATGTCCATCCCAAAAAAATGATTGTATTGATAATATAAGATCAAATAAAGACTTATGAATAATGAAAATGAATTAATTAAAAGATAATTATAGTCCTTTTGTAATCAATGATAATATTTTCATCCCATTTATATAAGAATATCTCATTATAGAGGTTATTAATTGATCTATGTGTAGAACTAATCATAGTGGTATTAAATATTACGATCAATCTCAACTCACAATATCCCCATCATGTGTTCTTTTCCACAATTTTTTCAAGAAAGATAATGGAAAATAATAAATGAAGTTGTAACCATTATTTTACTATTACATGAAATTTAAAAGTAGAGATCTGATGAATGGTACTGTAAGTGTTAAACATTATCCTAATGTGGCTAGTGTATTGAAAATTTTATTGAACCTAGCTCTAAGTCTCTCAATGTACCAAGAAAACCTCAAAAATATAGATAAATATGATAATCCATTTTTTATTTTTTATGTAAATGTGGTATAAGTTCAATTATATGAATCCAATAAATAGTATTATAATACTAAAAATATGTGAATTGGGGATCATATAGTTTAAAAATGAATAAATTTTAGAGTGAGTATTAAAAAGTTCTAGGAATCTTAGATAAAAATAGGTATGCAATTTCAACTAACCTTGGTGTGATTATGACTCACTATTAAATGATTATGTATCCTCCTTTTATAATTCAAATTTTTTTATACCAAGATTTCCACTTCCTTTAATTGAATTTTTTTATTGAAAAAAAGATATAGAGATAATTTAATATTAAAAAAATAGAAATGATTTGATGAATAAATGATCATATATTAGACTTGGGGAAATAAAAAAGAGATATATTATTTTTGACAGAAGAAGCTATTTGTTGAGGGAATGTTAAGA
The DNA here is from genome assembly GCA_963277665.1 of Viscum album. Taxonomy (NCBI): domain Eukaryota; kingdom Viridiplantae; phylum Streptophyta; class Magnoliopsida; order Santalales; family Viscaceae; genus Viscum; species Viscum album. Next base: position 113,966,079 of record OY728151.1, read on the forward strand.
AATTAATATGGACAGGCTATAAGAAGTCTAGTGATAATAAATATGAGAGAAGAGAGGGTAACGTGTAATCCATTAATATAGTTTTCATAAAGGAAATAGATCAGGAAACTGTGTTCCATTGGTATTTCTATGGAAGGAAGGAATTTTTATTTTTCCTGAATGATTAGTTATCTTACAATGGAACTCACCTTTTCTAGTTTCTAGTTGAATGAAGGTAAATATATTTGTATTTTTAAAGGCACTGGATTGATATATATAACATAGACACAATTAAATAAATTTTTTAAATTATATGGTATGCAGATAAGAAGAAGAATAACAAATTCATTAGAGTTCATTGAATAAGGTTATGAATATTGAATCCAAAATATTGAATTTTTTACTGCACTAAATATAGTGTATTGGTATAGAATATAAAAGTTTTTATATTGATGATAGAAGGATCAATACAAATTTATAAACTATATAAGGACCCCTATAATGTAGTTAGTGGAGGGGGTGGAAGTGGGAGTAGCCCTTGGGTAGAAGTGGGTAAAAACTAAATCATTTTAATGTAGAAAAACGTGTAATGATATGAATATTACATAAATCATGTATTCAAAAAAGTTGCAAATGAGTAATTTACACTGGTACTTAATCGACAATGTAATCCATGTATATATCCCATTTGGGAGAACCAAGTTCATATCATTTCATCCTTCTAATTATTATTTATATTATAAATTTTTATATGTATGACAATAATTGATATATTAAACATATATTCCTTGAATCCTAAATTTAAGATTTGATTAAAGTAAATATTTGAAATAAATTTTTATTTAAATAACACAATTATTCACTCCCCACCCCAACCTGAGAGTGTTCGAGGGATAATGGAAACAACAATGGTTATCGAATCATTATGATTCAATGTTGAATTATAATGTATCATATTAATATTAAATGTTTACACCAATTATATATTTTTATTTAAATCCCATAATTTTTAAATATTTACACTATATAAAAATAAAGCTAACAATCCTTTTTTATATACATCCATATAGATGTAATGCCCTATATTTTATTCATAGAGTATATTATTTAAGAAATATTATTTAAAGAATTTAGAGGGGAGGGACCCCCGTCATCTGGCAGGAATACAGAGCCTTCATCCAACCCTTTCTCTAATCCTGATTTCCTCGCTCTATTTTTAAAAGTTTCGCTCATCCCTAAATTCAAAAATCTCATTGAAGACCATTCAAATCTTTAGATATCTTCATTAGAGTTCATGTTATCCACCACACTCTTGAATCTCACCTTGGTGTCTCGGTTTAGGCAGAGGAGTCTGACCCTAGTCGGGCACCCCCGGAGCTGTGAAGGATTTATATTCTTCATGTTTAAGAGGTCGTTTGATTTTTACATGAATGGTGACCCTCCTTCCATGACAGTTTGGGTATATTTTCGAAATATCCCTTTTCCATTTCAAAATACTTTAGTTATAATGATTATTGACAACTTAGTCAATAGATATTTATACTATGATTGTCGTACTGAGGCCGTTTGTCATCTAGTTAATCCTGAGTTTTTATGGAATTTTATCTATCTAGAAATCCATTTGATTTCATCTGGATTTCAATTAGAGAGGATATTTTTAATGACCTTGTTTAAGTTTGTGACTAGGTTGGTTAGTTTGAAAATATTGATTCATAATGCTTTAAAATGTTTGGTTTTCATGTTTCTTGTTTTGTAGTCATGTTTGGTTTCCAGCAATCTACTTGGACCTACACTGGAAGGGGATTAGATCATCAATCCTTCACCATTACTGACCTTTTGGATCTGGATTCTTGATAGGATATGGCTTCTCCATCGATTCAATGCTCGTGCACTTCTACATGGGACTGCATGTCGAAGGGTCGTGTTTTGGTGAAGGCTTTGGGACATGGAATACTTGCGAGGGTGGGGCAGTCTTGATGGTTTGATCTGGTTATGTTTTTGATTTGTTGTTTTTGTGGTTGTATTGTTGTTTTATGGTTTCTCAGTTTTTATAGTGTTTTTGAAAATAAAAAACTAATTTCCAGTCTTTTATAATTAGTTAACTGAATCTAAAGAATAAAATGATCATATTTCGAAAGGAAATAATAATAATAATAACATGAAAATGTATTTTAAGATAAATGATAATTCAATAAATGTGAATCAAATTAGTTATTTAATATGACACTAATTAACTGAATACATATCTTATTTATCAAAAAATTCATATTCCATACTGGGTATAGATATAGACAATTGTATTATTCAAGAATAAGAAAATCAAAGATTATGTTATATATTAGTAGAATGAAATTATTATAAATTGATCCAAGAAATTTATAAAATGATCAAATCCCATCTACAAAAGGTAGTACATTTATGATGAAATTATTGATTGAATTTTTCATGTGTAGAATAATTAATTTTGGAAAATGTTTTGCAAAAAAAATATAATGAATTTGATATTTTTTCATAAGGATTAATATCAATGTACAGGAAAAAATTAAACTACTTGATGAACATACTTATTAATTGGAAGATAAAAATTTTAAAGATAAAATGCAGAAAGAAAGAATAACATAAGATAATAAATTTTATGATGAAATAATAAAATTAATAAAATAACTAAAATATCTATTATAGCTGATGGAAACCCACATGAAGGAGAGAAGCATAAATATTTTATAGTTCGGGGAAGAAATTAATAAACAAAGAAAATTTAAAGGAAAAAAATGGATATTACCCCAACATATATTTAATTTTTTCAAATTTTAGAGGTTTATATATTGAATTAGTGATGATGATGGGGTTTTATTACCAAAAAAAAGAAAATATAAAAATATGGGTAGTGAATTTGTTTTATTTTTATTTTTTCATAGAAAACACCAAGAAGTGGGTATAAAATCTAGTAAGTTCCATAATAAAATAAGGAACATTGAATGAAATATTTTTAAAAGGGTATTTAAGGTGTGGATTATTGGATAATTTCTATATTTTTTGTGGATAAAGAATATATGTAATGATATTGATGTATTATTAATGCATAAACTAAGAAGATAGAACTACTCTGTAATGGATAAATAAAAATTTTATATAAATTTTTTTTAATGAAAAATAAATTCATGGGCTAAGAAAATCGTGATGCTAGAAGGAATATATTGGTTAATGAATTAATTACGGATTACTTCAAAAAACCATTATTTTCTATGGAGAAATTATTTTGTAGGATTATTAATGATTATGTTTGAATAACTGCTAGAGAATAATACATGAAAAATAAATCTTCTAATTTAGAAATGATAAATTTTTATATGGAGATAATTATAGTACTAAATAAATATGTATAATATAAAAGAATTAGGAGAAAATAACTAGTGAAGTCTATTTCTCTTTGAAAAGTAATGTTATTATAAAAGAGATTAAAATACAAATAACTTATTACCATGAATGTTTTTAACAAATGTTTTACTATTCAAATATTTACTAATGTGAATATTTTTTAAAAATTAAAGGATATTAGAGAATAGTAGATTCATTATGACCAAAAACACTCATATGCTTTATGTTGATAGGTAGATACCCCTCCCCACATTATTGTTTTCACTTTTTAATATATTGATCAATTTTTTAATCATCTTATTGGTGGTACAACCCATGTAATGAATTATATTATATTATATTAATAATTCGTTATAGTGTATAGTGATACTTTAAGGGAATGTCAGTTGGAAGCATAAAGGTGGAAAAAATTTATAGTGGCTGATCAGAATGAACTATGGATATAAAAACATAAAAATTATCAACGTTATTATGAATATTTTACCCATATAGAAAATTACAGAATATAAATATTAGATGTTTATAAAGATATATTATTATATATAACGTTAATTTGAAAAAAAAAATATTAATGAATATTGAGGTGTGATGAAGTCACAGAAAAAATTAATTATTTATATTAAAAAATAATAAATACAGTATTGGGGAAATGCTATGTCTCTCCCATGGAATGTTGAATGGGTGAAAGAATGTAAACGTTTAGTAAGTTCAATAAATAGAGAAATAAAAATTTAATGGTGAGATTGATTCTAATTTAAAAATTTTGAGATAAAAGTATAATAAAAAAACAACATTTTAATGGTTCATGGTAGATATTATGAATGTGGAATAAAAAAATTGATATAATATAGCAGAAATATATATTGTGTTTTATAAAAAATATACTATATAGGTTCAACAAGTAATTTACTAGACATTATTAATATTAAACCCTACACCAATGTGTCCATCCAAAAACCTATATAATAAATAAATGATTTAATAATCCCTAAACTTGTATGTATATTAGTTATAAAAAAATATAGAGATCCAATAGAATCCATCAGGTATTCTAGTAAACTCTGAAAGACATGATGAATGATATATAACATTTATTCAATGATCATTAGGGCATGTCACTCTACATCATTGCTACATCCTTAATCATAACACCACTCCTATAGGTCAATTTAATATATATTCATTATAAAGAGTAAATGGTATGGTGTGAGTGATGATGTAAAATAATAAAAATAGGAAATATAGGAAATAATTTATAAATAACAATCATATAGAATGAAAAGGTGATCCTGAAACTAAGTTTTAATTTTTTGTAGCACTGTATCATTATATCTCGTATTGAATCATGGTACTGTAGGTATGATATTATTTCCCCAATTTTGGGTTTCTAAAAAAAGTCCCTGAGGAAAATGGGCCTTCAAGAAAATAGGCCTTTAGTGCATTTTAGGACTTCAGGCCACCGCACCATCAGTTCATGCTACATTTTAGTGGTACATTTGAGCACCCTTAATATTGAGGATAAATATTTTGTGGTGGAATTTGTTGATGAATATTAAAGATAATTACATGAATGGACAAGGTAATAATCCACTGGCGGTGCTCTCATGAACCATTTTACAAGGTGAAAACCATATTTCAACAGAAATAGAGATCTTGATGAAGATTAAACCCATTAAATCACTTTGAAAATTAAATTATTTAAATAACTAGTTACACTAGTATGTAAAGATTAGTAGTATAATTTCCATGTGGAAGGGTGGATGTGAAGGTTTGTGACATAAATAATCAGAAACAAAAAAATTAAATAGAATAGAAAAAAAATGAAATTCATTATTTGTAATTGTAGTGATTTTGTGAAATGACATTTAAATAGTAATAATTATAGTGAGAAAAGTTTGAAGATAACGACACATTGAAATTGAGATGATGAAAAACTGATGAAGAAATTATTTGAATAAAACCATGGAAAATTAACCTAATTTTGATTCAAGCATTATGTTAATATAACTATCTATGATTCTGGGAATATATTTTTTTGATTCACCTTACTATAATTAGGTGACCTCTATAGATCCGTATAATTTCCAAATAGAAAGTTATATTACTAAAAACATCATGAATTAATTGTTTAAAAATGGATAAGTTAACCATCACATTTTTCAAATATTATATACATTAATATAATTTCAAAGGCTTAAATATTCACAAGAACACTTATCTAGACATTGAGTAGTGTGACTTGTAACGCCCCGACCCCAGTTACCCAGAGTCAGTGCATTATTGCGTAACATTGGCATGATCACAAAAGATCAAGTCTTGAAAGGCCGATTAGTTTAGTAGCCTTGGAAACACTAGATACATTCATAAATGTAACATTACATCATAAAGTGAAAAACTAAAATAACATAGTCTACATTTTCCACACTCATATCCCCTTCAGACTATCCCTGTAGGTCATTCCTAAAATACTTCTTCACATCCTGGAAAAATTAAAACATTGAAAGGGGTGAGCTCAGATGCTCAGTAAGGATAACAATATTGCGGAAGCTTTCATAAATAAACATTAATATTTAAGGCAATGTATAACTAAAACAAAAGCCTTTTTAAACATGTACTTAAACATAATATGTCAAAAGTAAAATGAAATAATTCCATTTACTTATTCACATGGATATTCTACTGGTCGAATAATCACATGCAGTATCAATAACCACTTTCATAATGTTGGAATGCATAATGCCAGACTATCATAATTACGTAGCCAAGGCCTCGTGCCAAGACTACAAATAAGATTTTGTCAAGTCCTTGTGCCAAGACACTAGTTTGTCTCATAAGACCTGCCGATGCATCGAGGAGCTATAGCGGGCTCCACACGTCACTTATTATGTCCAATGCATTCCTCATATGAACAGGTTTAAACATATCATAAAGCATAACATAATTGTATCACATAAAACATGCATAAAGGAAACATAAGATTCCCACACTTAAATCACAAGATATCAATACAACACATTGATATAATAAAAACATTATCAAAACTATTTTTAATACCAAATTAAAAGATAAGTAAAACATGGTATTTATTTTTCTTTAAAAAAAATTATGGCTTATAGAGAAAGATGAAACTCAAATAATAGTCAGGGCGGCAGAGAAGTAGTTTTCACCGCATATATAAGAAAAACATTCCTTTTGTCCTATATTAAACACGCTTCATATAAAAAGTTTCCTTTTGAATAAAAGTAAAAGTCAAAGGGATTTATACACTGTATAAATGAAAGTTGTGTATAAAACCAGATATGCCTCAATGAAAGGAGATTGCGACGAAGTTCTTACAAAGATCATTTTTAATATAAAATATATCTATTATGTGTATTCACTATAATTAATCATAAATAAAGTACAAATACAAGATTGTATATAATAATATCATGACATAATTTGAATGTAGGAGATTAACCCAAAGAATGGAAATTGGGTTAAGAAATTCCCTTACCTCGTGTCCGACCTGACTCAAACGTTCTTTAAACCCCTGAATAAGAAACTAGAGTTAATTTATAATTTCTTAAGAACCATTTTCAAGTTCATTATCCCTTTTATATCACTTATTACAATGTTACGAAAATTATGTAGTCATTTATGTTAATAATGGTCGTTTTTTCGATCATTAGTACTTGAGTCAACAATAAACTTCTTCTAATTACAAGTTGTTTATTTGGTAGAATATCAATTATCTCCATAATTATATTCCTGATATATATATCATATATATCATATATAGAAAGTATATACATTCTTTTATAATACTAGATAACATTTAAAGGTAAGAAATGAAATTGACCATTCATGGAGACGGTAAGCAGTACATACGCATGAACGCTACTTTCATTTCTATTTAATATTTAATGGAATGAAATTGTAATTATATAAAGGTATACAATAATTCCAGTATAATATAATGTATAATACCATTTACTCCATCCTTTATACATCCCACATATGGCATTAACGATTCAAATCACTTTGAGGGGGCGGTAGTCCGCACTTCCTAAAATGAAAATATCACGTTTACCAATAATGGAAACCATAAAGGTATGAAATAAATGAAAAATACAGAAGCTTAAGTATAACATAAACATATAATATATCATATATAAATATAGTGACATCTTAATGGCCACCTTTGAAGGTTTTATATGAGTTTTGAACAATCATCATTTTGTGAGGCAGAAATTCGCCATCCACATAAACAATATGTTCTTTAACCATTAGATGTAGGTGTGTGTAAGTGTAGCTCGAATCCTTCTTATAAAAACATAGTAGTATATTGAGGAAACTGGTGTTTTTACAAAAGAAATTAATAAAAAGTGTTTAGGGGGTCGGAGAAGCAAAATAATACAAAATAACATAAGAGAAGACATTACCTTAAAACGGGTAACTCTTTTTGATTTGAGGTCAAAGGCTTCATTGGGAAGTCTTCTGCCCAAATTGAGGCTTCTATGAGTAAGAGAGGGAAGTGGAGAGACAAAATGGATAGTTTTTGGCCGATCCAAAGGATTGAGAGGTGTGGGTAAGGTGATAGAGGTGGGGGCCTTTTATAAGAGGAGAGGAGGGGCACTCTTGGAAAGATTTAAATGTTACTTTATTATGAAATGCTTTTCGGATTTTAAAGGTCCCACAATGATATATTTCGAGGATAAGGTGATAAGGGTTAGAAATATACTAATTCAATAGGTTTTTGACAAGTTTACGCCTTATATTTGACCTTATCTTTTCATTTTATTTAAATCATTAATTAATGAGGTAATCGCTGCATCATCATGGTGTCATAAAAAATTTAATTTATTTAATGTCTAAAAATTATAAAAATAACTATAATGATGTAGGAAATATTTTTAAATTTCTATTTAATATTTATTGTAAAAAATATGACTTGTATTACCCCATTTAAAAAACTGTTTTAGTAAAACAACTCATGTTTGTGAAATTTTTATTTTAACATTAAATAAAAAAAAATTACTGTCATTTTCCTACCAAAGTGGCTCCATGGGGTCCCCAAGTTGACCCATGGATTGTCTTGGTCGGCCATGACTCATCCAATAGGGGTAGGACAATTTTAAAGGTATTTTCATATTTTTATAATATCATTTTTACCTTAAATTTCACTAATTACCTTTAATCGTGATTAATTGAACTTTAATGTTACTATTCACCAAAAAATTATTTTAATCCCATTGAACCACATTTTACATCCTAATGACAACCATGTATGTAGGATTTTTGAAAATCAAATCATATAAGTGGTAATGTTTCATTTAAACGAAAAATCAGTTTTTTAACTACCACTTACTGGTTTCACTATTCATCAAAAATTAATGTTTTTCAGAACAATGAAAAAATTTCACCCAAAGCTATAATTGATATTCCAAATTCAAAAATGATTTCTATTTTACAAAATTCCAAACATATAAGTTGAATTAATTAATTTTATAATTAATTTCGGCTGTCACAACAAATAGCGTGTTTTTAAGAAACAATATATATCAAAAGATTGACAATTGTTTATGTCCAATTTCAAAGGGAAATTATTTATAATGACCACCATTGGATTAAATGGTAAAAATATATTCTAATTACACTTTAAAACCACTCAATATTATAATTTATCACTATAAATTATTTTTATTAAAAAAGTTGTTTTTACGTATTTTTCAGTATTTATAAAAAATTGGAAGTTCTCAGAAAAATAAAAAAAAATTCAACATAGGCTAATTTCGATATTCCGAATCCAAAAATGAAGTTCATTTTGAAATATAAAATTTATATAATTTCAAAATGTGGGTATTACTATTCATAACTTCTACATTGATTGGCCGGGGTGTGTTAGAATCTCTAACTTGCATACTATGCAAGCTATTGCATTATTGAAAGAAAAGCGTATCATATAAGCTCGGGGTGTTACATTCTCCACTCCTTCAATAAATTGCGTCCTCACAATTTGAAATTTTTCTTTGAAAATAAAAGGTTAAAAATAGAAAATAGTTTTATGGAAAACCTACATCAGAAATAAAGTTAATAAAAATATAACTTTAAAAGAAATAAAGATAAGTACAAAGGTCACCCGAGATAGCCCATACTAGGATTATATGAAAATATGGATATGGAAGAAAAACAAACCATCAAGGTCTGATCGAGAGTTGTAGAAAACTGGATTAGGAGAACGTTAACCATAAGAAAATCACAAACTTGTGATTGGTTAGACGGTCATTGAATCCCCAGTTGGAAAAGTTAACCGGCAACATTTTTGTTTTAAGTTAGATTTTATATATTTGAGGAATTTATTTAAGTGATTTACTAAGAATGTAAGGAAATATACTTACTTCTCGTGTAGACTTTCATTATTTAATAAATTTTTACCACAAACCCATTTTCACTCCAAATGGTAACAGAACTCAAAAATATTCTAGTTATCATAATTTTATAAGGTTCCATATATTAACATATCCCATTATGAATAGGAAATTTTTTTTGTAATAACCAGGGACTTCCTGTAGGCTAGTGGTAGGTAATAAAGGCCTATCGCACTATGGTTGTGGGTTCGATTCCTGCAGCTTTGTCCGACGTGACGGGTTATGCCCCACCCTGCAGGTTGTCCTTTTCCTAAAACTATAGTATTATAATATTCCAAAAATAATCATCAGAATTGTTTTAACAATACTATCAAAAGATCAACTTAATCCATTCCAACCTTTATAGTTATCCAAAATACCTCAGTCCAGACTTTCTCTAAAATGTCCTTAAATTAGAAAATCAATTGCAACATTAGACTCCCCTAACAAAGTAAGGTTTCCCTTATTGTCACATACTGAAAATATGATTACCTTCATCATATTAAAACCTTAATGAAAACAACAAGTATTGTAGTACAATCCTTATATATATCACATTACTCTTATAACCATAATATATTTCTTGAGACCAAAAACACAAATACAATAATTATTCAACTTCATATGTAGTAACAACATAAGCTTGGCCTTGATCCATTGGCCTTTTCTGAGGTAAGTTTCCCTGATGCTTAAGACATTCATTTTTATAATGCCCCATTTCCCTACAATTGTAGCATTCAACAATGATAGCTTCTTTCTTTCCCTTACAATCACGAGTCTGGTGACCTTTTTATCTACATTTATAACAAACTCCCATTCCTTTTAGGAAAGCACCAGGGTAATTCTTCCAACAATTATCAAATAATGGAAAATACTTCTTCCCCTTTCTCCATTTATCTGTCTCTTGTTCCACCGTTCTCTTATTCTCTGGCTTTACGTTATTGTCATAAGACTTAGAGAATTCCTTTTCTGTCTTGATAGCACACGAGACAATATCTTCGTATGATGAGAAGGATTGTGATACTAAAGCTGGACGAAGAAATGATTTTAACCCATCAAAGAAACGATCAATCTTACTTCTTGGGTTACATATATAATCTTCAGCATACCTCGCGAACCTTGTAAAGTTGGCCTCATACTTGGCGACATTCTCATCCTCCTTTTGTCTCAGACTCAGAAATTGCCTTTCCATATCTGCTCGATGGTCACGAAAAAAGTATCTTTCTAAGAAAATATCTTTGAACTCTCTCCATTCCATACTTGATACTTCTTCATCATCCTTTGTATTTTGAATCAATGACCACCATTGATTAGCATCTATAGTGAGGCGGTAAACTGCCATGATAACCTTTTCCCTTTCACTACTCCCCAAGGCATGGAATATTTTCTCTAAGGAATGTATCCATTGCTCAGCTACTAAGGTACTTATATTTCCATTGAATGTTGGTGGTTGTTTCCTCATGAAGTGGTCTAACATTGATCCTCCAAGTTGCGGATCAGGGTGCTCCATATGACTAAGGTTGTAATTCATAGCCAGAGTGAGTTGTCCCAGTATAGTGATAAGCAGATCAGCACCAGTTGTATCACCAATTTCATTTTATTTATCTTGAGTAGGAGGGAAATCCCTACATGGAGTGTGTGTATTGATACAATTTCCATTCCTTCCACTAGCCACCATTTCTAAACAATGGCATAAACTAGATTAGTTTATGAATTAAAATACATAATTCCATACTTGTAAAACACTTAACATGAATTGAACAAGTTATATATATAATCCATAATCATAAAAAAAAATTCTTTGAGGAAGTATATACTCATAATACCTTCATAGTGGTTTGTAAATAAAATGAGAATTATCCTAAGCATATCCCCCGAGAGTGTCGTAACCAAGAGTGCAGCAAGGCCCGTTTTCGTGCACTAGTTCCCATTCGAGTCTAGCTCAAAGAGGTGTTTTTGGGTTTTATCCCTAGGTTCATCTGTGCCATAGCTGCCTCTACCTGCTCGTATCTAGACAGGGATGTATTGCTCTGAAAACTCAAAAAATCTCTACAACAACAAAATTCAAGGAAGTTCTTATATACTAATCCTCAAAGTCTATCTTAGGGTAATGTGCTCTAATCAGAGTTTATCTAAATCTAGCTTCCAAGGTTACTACTAAACTTCCTTTGATACCAACTGTAACGCCCCGACCCTAGTTAACCAGAGTCGGTGCATTATTGCGTAACATTGGCATGATCAAAAAAGATCAAGTCTCGAAAGACCGATTAGTTTAGTAGCCTTGGAAACACTAGATACATTCATAAATGTTACATTACATCATAAACTGAAAAACTACCATAACATAGTCTCCATTTTTCACACTCATATCCACTTCAGACTATCCCTGTTGGTCATTCCTAAAATACTTCTTCACATCCTGGAAAAATTAAAACATTGAAAGGGGTGAGATCATATGCTCAGTAAGGAAAACAATATTTAGGAAGCGTTCATAAATAAACATTATCATTTATGGAAATATATATCTAAAACAAAAACCTTTTTAAACATGAACTTAAACATAATATGGAAAAAGTAAAATGAAATAATTCCATTTACTTATTCACATGGATATTCTACTTGTCAAATAATCACATGCAATATCAATAACCACTTTCATAATGATGGAATGCATAATTCCAGAATATCATAACCACGTAGCCAAGGCCTCGTGCGAAGACTACAAATAATATTTTTTCAAGGCCTTGTGCCAAGACACTAGTTTGTCTCATGAGACCTGCCGATGCACCGAGGAGCTATAGCGGGCTCCACCCATCACTTATTAAGTCTAATGCATTCCTCATATGAACAGGTTTAAACATACCATAAACCATAACATAATTGTATCACATAAAACATGTATAAAGGAAACATAATATTCCCACACTTCAATCACAAGATATCAATACAACACATTGATATAATAAAAACTTTATCAAAACTATTTTCAATACCAAAATAAAAGATACATAAAACATGGTATTTATTTTTCTTTAAAAAAATTTATGGCTTATAGAGAAAGCTGAAACTCAAATAATAGTCATGGCGGCGGAGATGTCATTGTTTCCGCATACGTAAGAAAAAAATTCCTTTTTTCGTTTAGTAAAAACGCTTCGTATAAAAATATTCCTTTTGAATAAAAGTAAAAGTCAAAAGGGGTTTATACACCGTATAAATGAAAGTTGTGTATAAAACCAAATATGCCTCAATGAAAGAAGATTGAGACGAAGTCCTTACAAAGATCATTTTTAAAATAAAATAGATCTATTATGTTTATTCACTATAAGTACACATAAAGAAAGTACAAATACAAGATAGTACATAATAATATCATGACAAAATTTGAAACTAGGAGATTAACCCAAAGAATGGAAATTGGGTTAAGAAATTCCCTTATATCATGTCCGACTTGACTCGACCGTTCTTTAACCTCCTGAATAATAAACTAGAGTTAATTTATAATTTCTTAAGAACCTATTTCATGTTAATTATCCCTTTTATATCAATTATTACAATGTTACGAAAATTATGTAGTCATTTAAGTTAATAATGGTCGTTTTTCCGATCTTTGGTACTTGAGTCAACAATAAACTTCTTATAATTACAAGTTGTTTATGTGGTAGAATATCCATTATATCCATAATTATATTCATGATATAGATATCATATATATCATATATATCCAGTATATACATTCATTTATAATATTAGATAATATTTAGAGGTAAGAAATGAAATGCACCGTTCATGGAGACGGTAAGCCGTACGTACGCATGAATGCTACTTTCATTTCTATTTCATATTTAATGGAATGAAATTATAATTATATAAAGGTATAATATAATTCCAGTATAATATAATGTATAATACCATTTACTCCATCCTTTATACATCCCACATATGGCATTAACGATTCAAATCACTTTGAGGGGGTGGTAGTCCGCACTTCCTGAAATGAAAATATCGCATTTACCAATAATGGAAACCATAAAGGTATGAAATAAATGAAAAATACAGAATCTTAAGAAAAACATAAACATATTATATATAATATATAAATATAGTGACATCTTAATGGCCACCATTGAAGGTGTTACATGAGTGTTGAACAATCATTGTTTCGTGAGGCAGAAATTTTCCATCCACAGAAACAGTATGTTCATTAACTATTAGATGTAGGTGTGTGTAAGTGTAGCTCGAATCCTTCTTATAAAAACATCCTAGTATATTTAGGACACTGGTTTTGTTACAAAATAAATTAATAAAAAGTGTTTAGGGGGTTGGAGAAGTAAAATAAAACAAAATAACATAAGAGAAGACATTACCTTAAAAAGGGTAACTCTTTTTTATTTGAGATCAAAGGCTTCATTGGGAAGACTTCTGCCCAAATTGAGGCTTCTAGTTGTAATATAGGGAAGTGGAGAGAAACATGGGTAGGGGTAGGACGATCCAAATGCTTGAGAGGTGTGGGTAAGGTGTTAGAGGTTGGGGCCTTTTATAAGAGGAGAGGAGGGGCACTCTCGGAAAGATTAAAATGTTACTTTATTATGAAATTCTTTTCAGATTATAAAGGTCCCACAATGATATATTTAGAGGATAAGGTGATAAGGGTTCGAAATATACTCATCAAATAGGGTTTTGACAAGTTTAAGCCTAAGAGTTTACATTATCTTTTCATTTTATTTAAATCGTTAATTAATGAGGTAATCGCTGCATCATCATGGTGTCATAAAAAATTTAATTTATTTAATGTCTAAAAATTATAAAAAAACTATCATGATACAGGAAATATTTTTAACTTTCTAATGAATAATTATAGTAAAAAATATGACTTGTATTACCCCATTTAAAAATTGTTTTAGTAAAACAACTCATGTTTGTGAAATTTTTATTTTAACATTAAATAAAAAGTTTTTAATGTCATTTTCCTACCAAAGTGGCTCTATTGGGTCCCCAAGTTGACCCATGGATTGCCTTGGTCGGCCATGACTCATCTAATATGTGTAGGACAAGTGTAATGGTATTTTCATATTTTTATAATATCATTTTTACCCTAAATTTTACTAATTACCTTTAATCGTGATTAATTAAACTTAAAAGTTACTATTCACCAAAAAAATTATTTTAATCCCATTGAACCACATTTTAAAACCTAATGACAACAATGTATGTAAGATTTTTGAAAATAAAATCATATAAGTGTTAATTTTTCATTTAATTGAAAAATTAGTTTTTTAACTACCACTTAGTGGTTTCACTATTCAAAAAAAATTGAGGTTTTTCAGAACAATGCCAAAATTTCACCCCAAGCTATAATTGATATTCCGAATTCAAAAATGATTTCTATTTTTCAAAATTCCAAACATATAAGTTGCATTAATTAATTTTATAATTAATTCCCGTTGTCACAACAAATAGCATGTTTTTAAGAAACAATATATATCAAAAGATTGAGAATTGTTTATGTCCAATTTCAATGTGAAATTAATTCTAATGACAACCATTAGATAAAATGGTAAAAATATATTCTAGTTAAACTTTAAAACCACTCAATAGTATAATTTATCACTATAAATTTATTTGATTAAAAAAGTTGTTTTTTCGTATTTTTCACTATTCATAAAAAATTGGAAGTTCTCAGAAAAAATTTCAAAAATTCAACATAGGCTAATTTCGATATTCCGAATCCAAAAATGAAGTCCATTTTGAAATATAAAATTTATATAATTTCAAAAGGTGTGTATTACTATTCATAACTGCTACTTTGATTGGTCACGGTGTGTTAGAATCTCGAACATGCGTACTATGCAAGCTATTGCATTATTGAAAGAGAAGTGTATCATGGAAGCTCGGGGTGTTACATGGCTTCATACTCGTCAAGATTTAAATTAAGATAACTAAACAAGATATTTCCTTAGCACATTTTTATATACAAGAGCTGAGAAAATTAAAATATTAAATTCAATATAATATGATTCTCCTATGAAACATAGATATACAATTTATTTGAAGTAGAAATAAAATTTATCAGCATATGTATATCAATAAAAATAGAAAGAAAATGATGAATTAAGAGATGAATAATTTTCAATCTCTTGAGAACATATTCTCACTCTAACTCCTTTTCCTCTTTCCCCTTCCCCAAGGATTTCCATGATTCTCAATTGGATCACCAGCCTCTCTACTATGTCTTAACACTCGATGATGATAACCATTATTCTTTTTTAAAAATGATTTCAGAAGTTACATAGTAGTATCACTACCAGAAAACCCAATATTTATATTGAACATACACATGATGTCAATGAATTTTTTCCATTATTATTACCATAAATCAAATCAAATATTCTAAATGTTGGATTCATGTATTTTTTCACTATTTAAAACTCTACGTGAAATAAATTTTGAGACAATTTTACCTAGTATCATACTACTCAAGCTTCTATTGATATTTATAGATGATTCACTTAGAAAACATCAAGGTCAACACTTCAACACAAGTCCCTTTTATCCCTCATAAGATAACCTATCTAGATTTCACAACTAAAACAGCCTTCCACTAATAAATTGTAGATGTTTAAAGTAAACTATAATGAATAAAAGCATAAAAACTCTTCTAAATATGATAAATAAGTTTAAAAATTTCAAATTATTGGTTAGATGGCCTTATTCATAGCCACCGGTGCACTCAAATTTTACAAACACAACACCATTGATCATGTATAACATAGAACTATAGGTTTTAAATTATTACATGAATTAGATGAATCAAAAAGTGGGTATCCTAATTTGATTCTAAATATTTTATAATGAAATTTTTTGAGACAACATATTCTATGTTTTATCCAATAAAAAACACCATCCTATAAATAAAAAATATTTTAAAGCTTGAATGTGGTCATCCCTTCATATTTTCACCACACTTATTTTGATTATCAACCCTTCAAATAGTCTTAACACCCCATCCCTGGTTAAAAATATATCACCCATATTCATAAAATCATTGTCTTGAATGGATTAATCCACTTTAATAAGTTCATGAAAAAAATATAGATGATCATTTATTAATTGACATCAAGAAGTTATCAATGAAAATTTCATATTTATATGATTCATCAATTATCAGTAATAGATGAATCACAACTTCATCTTACTATATCAACACTATTAAATTTACGAACCTTGGTTTTTCTTCAAATCATTAATGGGTTCCTTATTCAATAATTCACTCACATATGTTTGATTTTGTGTCTATTCCCAGTTTTGGCCTTTATTAGGTTGTATTCATTATTCAAGGAGCCATGTAGATTCCTCGTCAAACATCATGGGAGGTGGATATGTGGGGAATGATCATACAATCTATCTTTGGAGAAACAAAAACATGGAAGGAGGTCTACCATGGTTATAGAAGGGGGAATAACAAATCTCCTCCATTGTCATAGTATTTTTACCCAAGCCTTCAGCACATATTATACATTCATTATTAAACATAAATATCTAATAAGTACAACCCCATTGATCTCAGGATCTAGTATATTTGGATTAATATGAAAGAAAAAACAGAAATAAAATCTAAATCAAAACATTTTTTTCTCTTTAGTATTCTACTAAATATCATTATGCTCTTGAAACTATTTAAGAAACCTATGGAATATATATTTGAACGGGGTAGAACGAAAATAACAATAATGTAATAATCATGACAATTAAAAAAACATATGAGTCAATTTTAGTATAGGAAGTGGTAAAATATATGGAACATGAGTAACAACAATGGAGAACAACATAATGAACATGAGAAATGAAAAAAAAATTATCAATTGAATTTCTCCCTTATAATAGTAATGTCATAAATACCAAAAAAAACCTTTTATAGACCATAATAGAATATTTATTAATCAATAATTAATGAAATAAGAATAATTTCAAGAATTTAAGTAACATATACTGATGAAATAGAAACTTGAACTTCAGAATAGTAATATGACTCATATGAATAGTAAACCCGACAAATGAATAGTCACATCTCCCTTTTAAATATAAATTATATTTGGGTTTATTATAAATAAAAATATGATATTATTATATCATTGTATTAGTAAGTAAATATTTTAAAAATTAAAAAATAAAATATTTGTACTTAATAAATTTTTAATTACAATTTTATAAATAATTCAATTATTTAAAAGAAAAATTATTTTTCAAAAAAAATATTCACAAATTACTCTTTCTATGTTTTATGATTTTAAAATAATTATATGAAACTAAAATAATAAATTCCAAGTGTTATAAAATTATTAATAATTTTAATATCTATATTTTCCTGGTAAATGATGATTTAAATTAAAAATTAAATTAATAAATTTTTGAAAATGAATATCATTAAGAGGAGTTTATTTTATAATTCAACACATTAAGAAACGTACAAGGTTTTTTTTGGGATTTTCCAAAAATACATTAATTATGGAGAATACAGAAATATGGTAATTTATAAAATAAGATAAATACATTAATAATTTATTCATATGTTTTGTAAGCCTAATGTGTGGAAAAATTCAGGAAAAATCATTCATTATTTTAATATATTTAATCACAATGATCAAACTATTAATATTCTTGAGCCAAAATAGTAAACTAATGAATATAAAAAAGAGAACCCCCACCCCCTCTCATCGATTATAAATTCCACCCTCACCCCCTTCTCCCCATAACTCTCAATGTTTTGACATGACCAATTTCTACAAAATAATCTTTCGTATACCCTTCCTCAAGTCCAAGAGATATTTTTCTTGTCAAATGACTAAAACCCTTACCCTAAGGAGGTTCTTAAGGAGGATATATTTATAAAGAAAAATCCATTTATTTTTTTCTTTTTAATTTATTTTAATTTATATTCCTTTTATTATTCTCTCCTAAAATCCACTAATCAAAATGGAATGATAACTCCGAAACATTTTATAAAAATGAATTATATATTTTTAAGGAGAGATCTATCATTATACTTCCCACTAACTCTCTCACTCACTTTTATTATAAAAAAACATCACTCATGATGTCTCAATTTACCAACATCAAGGGCTATGGACATTCTATTTTATTTAACAACATCAATGATGTTAACAAAACCAATGAATGGTTGGAAAGATATCATAATTTGTATATTATAACCATTTTTTTAGAACTAACACATATACATAATACTAAATGATAAAACAACAAATGTGAACTATAATCGAAAAACAACCAAAAAATTACTTAAAAGATCATCATTTCATTTATCTAATGACTATTCCTAATACCATATAACCAAATTAAATATAAGATTATTTTAACCTGTATAATACTATTAATATAATATGTTAATAATTCTATGTTTTTATCCACATTTTACAAGAACATAAATTAATGTATACTTGTGAACCAATCATGAAAACTAAGAAAACAAACACCCTTTAGTGATGAAATAAAACTATATAACTCATCTAAAATCATATAAATGAAAATAATAGAACCTTAATGAATAAAATTCTGGTACAATATATTAACTAATGTTTAATTGACGAATCAAAAATTATTATAAAAGATATTATTGTGAATAAATATTTTGAACATATGGTAAGGGGGATTATCGAACCCAAATCTCTTTCTTAGGGGTTTCCCTATTTCACCCCATTTTTAGTATGTATATTGCATAAATGAAAATAAATAATCATTATCATTGCCTTTCTATGATATAAATTTTTTCTACATGTGTTTGATAAAAAAACAATATTTTCCTAAATAACTATTTTTTAAAACAAAACACACATTTTACTTCTCGAGATTGATTCTTCTTCACTCATGGATGTTGATTACTAAATTGGTAGTGGCATTCCCTATTTCATTTGGGAACCTAATGATTATGAATTTATGCTTCATGAAATTAAACCCATGCCTTTCCATTTGTAATTTCGGGTCCATGGTTGATATACAATCTATGTGGAATGTGTGAAAATGTAAATGTTTCGAATGGATGGATGAGCTCAGAATTAAATAGAGAAATATATATGTTAAGATGTAATGGGTGATATAGCGATACAATGAACTAAGTAATGTTAGGTATCTAATGATAAAAAAAAGTTGTAATCTTGATTTTATATTTGTTCATTACTATGTGTGGTAGTTGACCACTATGACATTTTATTTCATCTGTATGAATTGTCACACACCTTGCATTTATCTAATGCTTCCTCTCGTGATTATGGTGGTGATGTTATTATTATTCTCACCCCATGATAAAATTTTCATTGTATTTTCTATCCCCTTACTATAATTTTACCTCACCCCTTCAATATAACTATATCCATAGGTTAATACTTTTACCATGGAGTATAAAAGGGAAAATAATAAGGTATAGAATAAGGAAGTATATAAATGTGTATGTTTTCTTTTTTAAATGTTATGTATGGACCTAATTTTCAAAAGACACTAATCCTTTGGATTTGTGGTCATGTAATTTTATTAATTTTTTATCATTAAAATTATATAATAGTAATGTAAGAAAAAGAAGAGTCTCTATAGTGTGTATGAGAGCAATTTTTAGTTAATTCGGGAATTATGATTAGTAAAACATAGTGGAAACCTTTATTATAAGACTATGTATATGTAAGAAAAAAATAATAATTTCAAAACCTAGCATTCTGAAAATATATTCCATTATAGTAAATTTTAAAAAAGAAAAAATATTTTTTCATGACATAATTACTTTTTTTTTTCTAACCTTTTATATTTTCGAAAATAGTGGCAACTAGAAGAATCCATGCCAACAACCCATGCCAGGTTCAATCCAGTGATTTCTCAAATGAAATCCACAATGCCTTGGGATGTAGAGTTAAACTTTTTATGGACATTCATACCTTGATATTTTAGGTTGTGAACAAGAACATAATCAATGTGGAACATCCACCTTCACCTAAGAGGGAGAATATAGCTATCAATTCCTTTATGTGGAAATGACCTCCAATGATTAGTGGATCTTCTGATACAATAGTTGTAGAATAGTGTAGCATCTCAATGGATAATGTATCATATTATAGAGACCCTACCCCTTTCATACATTACTATTACATCATTTTAATGATAAAAAACATAATACTAGTACACATAGAGGATCTAAAGGATTAGTGTCTTGGGAAAACTAGGACCAAACACAACAATTATAACATCAATCATAACCATTTATTTAATTTATTCTTCTCTAGGTTCTCATTGGAACTTGTCCTCTCCCTAGTTCATGTAGCCACCAGAAATTATACATCAAAAGGGGTGAGCTAAAAGCCCAATAAGAGGATATATAAGAAGAATATATAATTGGGTGAGCATAATCTTGACATAGGAAAACGATCATGAACATGATTGGAGCATAAATAAAAAAACATGAAATGTGGAAATGCATAAAAATAAAACATCATGTCTTAGTGGTTAACTACTACACATACCTGTGAACCAAGATAGAATCTTGTTCACACATAATTTCACATTTACTCATGAGATTCATCTCTTTACCCAATGCATTGGAGCACTGTATAGTTCCAGGTGCAGCCGTCACATTCAAACATTCATATTACGCTATATAATTCTAGACTCACCCATCACACCATAACACTATCATTATCAAGATTTCAACATATAACATATATCAAAAGTAAAAATAACTAACCCATGGAAAATAATGGGTTACATATCATAATAACACATTATAATATTTGGTTTCTCAAAACAAAGAGGGAATAAGATACATGTTACAAGAACCGTCCACTTTGAGAGAGAAGTAAAAGGGGTGTTCTTAAAAGAAGAGTTCTTTTGGAAAACATTTTTCTTGACATATAAACCAGTGAAAAACATGAATATCCTATAAAATGAAAGAAAATGATGAAAAAAATTATCTTCAAGGAGTAACCATATCAAAAAATGGAGTGAAAGAGGGAGAACCCTATTGATGAAAGTTGGGTTCGAGATTTTCCCTTAGCTGTGTATCTAAATGATTCTTTCTCATTAATGTCCACTATAATGACATTATAATCATTAATTTGAAATCCAGAACCTTTTGTACATTAATCTGGTTCTTTATGGTTTAATTAAGTGATTTTATGTGACTTTGGATGAGATATAGTGTTTAAAGACAATTTTCGGGAATGTATGTTTTTATGGTTTTCTTGAGTGGTTCACTTGTATTCTTAAATTGATGATCAGGTAGAACATGTGTAACCCTCCAAAACTGATATTCCATGTTATTAATGATATTACAAGAGTTTTAATGATCTTATAATTAATTATATTAGATCCATGTCGTTGTATCATTAGATAATAATTAAATGATGACTGTTTGGGGTAATTTGAGCGATTTTTTGATCATAATGAACATGTTTTATTATATCAGAAGAAATATGGTCATAAGATAGTTACAGAACATTAAATAGAAATTAATTCACATAACATGTTCTGGTTAAACCATAAAAATTGATTCATGACCAGATATGAAGGTAGAAATTGAAGAAGAAAACTTGACATTCATGAAGGTGATAAATTAACACCTCACGAACAAAGCTCTCCTTAATAAAATAAAAGGGGAAAAGGGGGTTGTATGGTATAATATCCCATTTGCATCATAACATTACATTAAATGTATAATAATAGAGTTAAAATACAATTTGGTTGAAGATATATGGGGATAGATCAAGAAATTGACTTGAACTTGAAAGGAAATTAAAGAAGAAGAGGGAGAGAAATTACCTCTTAAATATTCCTCTAGAGATACTCCTTAAAAAAGCTAGGAGTGGTCTTTTTATGAGAGGATAAACTCTTTTACGTGTGATAGGGGATAGACAGGATGTTGTGGTAGAGTTTAGAGAAGTCTTGGAGATTGAGAGGTTTGAGAAAATGACGGTGTGAATGGTGGTTTTTATAGTGGAGGGGAGAGGGGTTTCCTAAATATAAAATTAATTAGTTTATTAATTTCCCCTAAGATAAGGAATAGTGAGTATTCAATGACCAAGAATAGTAATTGAATCATTTTATCCTTAACCAAGTGGGCTTCCATCATCAGAACATCACACATGACTCAATAATTAGCTTTTTTAGCATATTTTGTAAATTATGGTATTTCATTATTCATAAAAAATTCAAGTATCTCAGAAAAATCCCAAAATATTACCCCTACCATTTTTCAATGTGTAGAATCCAAAAATGAATTCCATTTTTTGAAATTAATTTTCTAAATATTATTAATTTAATATTTAATTATAATCATAAAATACATAAAAACGGTTTTTAAAATTAAAACTGATTTTATAGTGCTTTAAAAAATTACGTAGGGTCTTATAAAATTATCTAAAAACTATAAGACATTTATTTGATAATAAATGAGAAAATTTTATGAAAATACAATTTCTTTTAAATTAATGAATGAATTATAATTAATTATTTATGAATTAAAAAAATACCAAAACGTTTACTAAGGTCAAATTGTCACTTTCTAAGGTGTATAAATTTTAATTAATTATTCATGGGTAAGGTTACTCTTATGTTCGATGATTTACTTTTCATAAGTTTTATATTATTATTCATAAGGGTATGTTACTATTCATAAGGGTAGGTTAGAAATCACCAAAAATTATTTTTGTTTTATTAGACTCCTAAAATCGTCTTCAACACACCTGTGTATTTCAGATTCACAAAATTCCCAATACAAAAGTGAAAAACTTATGTTTAGAGGTCACTTAGCCCTTAATAGTTCATTATGTTTAGTTTTCATGCGGTTTTATGACATAATTATAATAAGGGAATTTCCATTGAAAATCTTTGGGTCGTTACATTCTTCCCCCCTTAAGAAATTTCACCCCCAAAATTTCACTTTACTCAAACATGTGAGGGTAGTTATCCTTCATCACCTCCTCTAGTTCCCAAATTGCTTCTTCAATATTATGTTTCCTTCACAACACTTTGAAAAGGTGGGTTGTCTTGTTGCGTAGTGCCTTATCTCTCTAATCTAGAATCACTACTGGTTTTTCCTCATAAGAGAGATCATCTTCCAGCTGTACCACCTCAGAGTTTAGTACATGTGAGGGGTCCGGTATGAACTTCTTCAAGAGTGATACATGAAAAAAATCATGACCTTGATCCATATTTTGTGGAAGTGAAAGTCTATAGTCCACGACTCCTATGTGGTCAAGGATCTCAAAGGGGCCAATGTACCTTGGTCTTAGCTTCCCTTTATTCCCAAATCTCATGACTCTCTTCCATGGAGATATTCATAGGAAGACTTTATGTCCAATATCATACTCCAAGTCCATTAGATGGTTGTCATCATAGCTCTTTTTCCGACTATCCTCATCTTTGATGTGTTTTTGGATGACTTGAAACTTCTCTGCAATCTCTTTCACAAGATCAGGTCCAAGTAGCATTATTTATCAAACTTCATCCAGCAGGTTGGAGTTATACATCGCTTTCCATATAGAGCTTTATATTGAGCCATCTGAATACTGAAGTGGAAGCTATTGTTGTATGAGAACTCAACCAATGGGAGATAATGATACCATCCACCTTTGAATTCTAGATAACAGGCTCTTAGCATATCTTCAAGTGTCAGAATAGTCCTTTTAGACTGGCCATCTGTTTGGGGGTGATAGGTCGTGTGGAAATTTAATTCAGTACTCAAAGCATGTTGAAGACTTCAACAAATTTTAGATGTGAACCTTTTATCATGGTCAGATACAATCGATAGTAGAACTCCATGTAGTCTCACCAATTCCTTCACATATATCTTTTCAATTTGTTCAAGAGAGAGATCTTCCTGAATAGTGATAAAATGGGAAGTATTGGTGAGTCGGTCCACCACAACCCATAACAAATTATTTCCCTTTGACGTCTTTGGGAGACCTATGACAAAGTCCATAGTAACATTTTCCTATATTTACATGGGTATAGACAATGGCTGCATCATACCTTTGGACATTTTTCGCTCACCTTTAACATGCTGACCTACCAAGAACCTTGATATATATTACGAAATCTTCTTCTTCATGTTATCCCACCAAAATTTTTCTATAAGATCACGGTACATCTTGGTACTCCCAGGATGGAGAGATAATGTTGAGCAATGTGAATTGTCCAATAGCTCATTCTTTATCCCAGGTGATGAAGGAACACAATGCCACGTTCCAAACCAAATCACACCATCATCGTTGATATGGAACTTCATCATATTCCCTTCCAATACTGCATTCACCCACTTTTGTATCTCCACATTATCCCTTTGTTCTTCCTTAATATTCTATTGGATGGATGGTTTTGCAATAATTAGGGAAAGGTATGATGTATCCCCTACCCTTATTACTTCCAAATCCATTCTTTGCATATCCAAGAAGATAGGGTTTTCTCAATCCACAACATGGATAGAGTAGCAGGTTATTGTCTACTTAGTACATCAGCTACCTTTTTCTCCTTTCCAGTATGATAGTGAATATAGAAATCATAATCCTTGATTAGCTCTAACCATCTCCTTTGACACATTTTGATCTCCTTTTGTGTGAATATATACTTTAGGCCCTTGTGGTCGGTGTATATGTCACACTTCTCACCATAAAGGTAGTGCCAAAAGATTTTGAAGGCAAAATTCATGGCTACCAGCTCTAGATCATGGATTGGGTAGTTCTGCTCATGGATCTTCAACAGTCATGAAGCATAGGCTATCACAATATCATTCTGAATGAGTACAAAACTCAAACCTTTCTTTGAAGCATCACTGTATAACATAAAACTTTCTCCACTTTTC
Organism: Viscum album; assembly: GCA_963277665.1. Classification (NCBI taxonomy): domain Eukaryota; kingdom Viridiplantae; phylum Streptophyta; class Magnoliopsida; order Santalales; family Viscaceae; genus Viscum; species Viscum album. Next base: position 113,991,675 of record OY728151.1, read on the forward strand.
GGTAGTGTGAGTACAGGTGCACTGATCAGCCTTCTATTTAGATCCCTGAATCTTCCCTCACATTCTTCCGTCCCAACATACTTTACCCCTTTCCTTTTTAACTTAGTTATAGGGATTGACAATCGTGAGAAGTTCTCACAAAACATCGGTAGTACCCAGCTAATCAGAGATAACTACGGATTTCTGTGACACTAGAGGGCCTAGGCCATTCCTCAATCGCCTTTGTCTTTGAAGGATCTTCAGAAATTCCCTCACTTATGATCGCATGTCCCAAGAATATGACTTACTTCATCCAAAAGTCACACTTTCTGAACATGGCATACAACTTCTCCTTTCATAATGTCACCAAAAAAAGTCATAGATTTTCTTATATTCCTCCTTTCTCTTGGAGTAGATGGGAATATCATCAATAAACACTTCAAAAAATTTGTCCAGGTAATGTCTAAAGTCTATATTCATCAAATCCATGAAGATTTCAGGGTCATTAGTAAGTCCTAAGGGAATCACCAAAAACTCATTGTGCCCATACCTTGTACGGAAGGCAGTCTTGTGAATATCTTCTTTCTTCACCTTTACCTGATGATATGAAGAACAATGATCCACCTTTGAGAAGTATTGATCTCTTCTTAACTGATCGAACAAGTCATCAATCCTAGGGAGAGGATACTTTTTCGTTATGTTGATCTTGTTGAGTTCACGATAATTGATACACAGCCACATTGTTCCATCCTTCTTCTTCAAAAAGAGCACGGGAACACCCAGAGGTGATGCACTAGGGCGTATGAACCCTTGGTCAAGATTCACTTGCAGCAACTTCTTTAGCTCTTCCATTTCGATAGGATCCATCCTATAGGGACACTTCGAGATAGGAGTAGATCCGGGCATGAGTTCAATTGAGAGATCTACCTCGCAATCTAGGGGAATTCCGGGTAACACTTCGGGAAATACATCGTCGTATTCCCTCACGATGGGCATTTCCTCATGGTTGGAAATTTACTTCGACTCAACCATTTTCGAGAGGTATGCTTCTTCATAGGGAATCAAAAAACAAACCATTGAAGGATTTTTCAAATGAGATTCATGATCTTCCTTTCATTTATAGAGGAGCATGGGATAGTTCGGGATATGAAAAGATATTTCCTTTTCCTTACAGTTGATATGTGATCTATATAACGAGAGACAATCCATTCCCATTATAGTGTCAAATTCCACCAAGGAAAGTATTATGATATTCACTGGAAGAATCTTACCACATATTCCAACAAGAAAAGATTCAAACACCTAGGTTGAAATAATTTCACCACTTGGTGTTTTTACAGATATCTCTACATCAAGGTTTCGAAGCATCGATTCTATAGTTCTAGAAAACTTGTAATATATAATGGAATGAATAGAACCAGAATCAAATAAGGAATTTTACATTATTGAGTGAATAGAAAGTGTACCTTGTATGACTTCATTATCTATCTCACTTCTATATTAGTGATGGAATAATCATTTTCTTGTTCCTTTGGCTTTTGTGGTTGCTGATGCAGATTACCCTCGAGAACATGAGGTTTAGTGCACTGGTTTGCATAGTTCCCTAACTCCCTACTATTGTAGCATTGAACGATGAGTGGTTCTATGCTTTCATCGGCTACATTATCCTTCCTTTTCATGTCTTTTCAACACTCTTGAGCCTGATGTCTTTCCATCTCAGACTTGAATCATTTCCTCATCCCATTGAGGTAGTTCCCATGGTACAACCTTTCAAATTTTTGGCATGTGGGTCATTGAGTTTTCTTCCCACCATTATCATTAGATCCACGGGCTTGAAATTCTGTCATTCTTTTCTTATCACCATATCCATGCGACCATTCTCCAAACTTCATCTCCACTTTGATAGCACACCGAACAACTTCTTCATAACTCCCAAAGTCTCAAATTTCAAAGCCTTTCAAAGGTGTGGTTTTAATCCACTAAAGAATCTATCAACTTTGCTATCATTGTTGATTACAAAACCCGAAGCATACCTTGCAAGCCTTGTGAAATTCTCTTTGTAGGTTGTGACAGATTTTCCATCATTTTTCTTGAGCTCTATAAATTCTCTCACCATCTACTTGTGAACATTTCTTGGGAAATACTTGTTAAGAAACATAATCATAAAGCCTTCCCATTCCATCTCTTAAATTTTTTCCCTTGGCTTAGTGTTCTCAATCAAATCACACCACTGATCATCTTCTCTATCTAGTTGATAAATGGATAGGTTCACCTTCTTCTTCTTAGAACAATGATGAATAGAAAATATCTTCTCCATGGGGTTTGACCTAGTGTTCCACAGCTAGTGGATCAGAAGATCCATTAAACATCGGTGGTCGTTGACACATAGAAAATTCGATAGCCAGTTTCTCCATCTTTGGTGAAAGAGGATGTTCCCCATTATTATGTTTATTGTTCATAACCTAAGATAATTAGGTAAGCATCGCCATGAAGTTCTAAACTCCACCTCGGAAATATTTAGGGATGACATTCGGGCAATCGTTATATTGGCCATCGCACGAGTTTTTCGCCTGATTTCTCCTGGTTCCCACCATTTTCTAAAATAGAAAAGGTTAGAAAAAAACAAAATTCAACAAATCTGGAATAAATAACATATTTATTTTCACAATTTATACCAAAATCATGACATATGGGATCCCTATTCTGAGAGTCTTGTGTGCATATTTGTACATAGTCTCATGCTAGAGGTTTTGTATAGGGTTCACTAAACCTAATTCCAAAATTAACCAAAAGATGCCTCTGATACCAAATATAGTGACCCTACCCTTTTCTTAAATTACTATTAAGTATTTTTAAAGATAAAAAACATAATAGTATTACACATAGAGGATCCAAAGGTTTAGTGTCTTGGGAAAACTATGACTGTACACAACAATCACAACATCAAGCATAAACATTTATTTAATTTATACTTCTCTAGCTTATCATTGGCACTAGTCCACTCTTTTGCACATGTATCCACCTGATGATATACATAAAAATGGGTGAGCTAAAATCCCATTAATAGGATAGAGAATAAGAATATAGAATGGGGTGAGCATAATCATGACATAGAAAAAAGATCATGAACATGAGAGGAGTATAAATAAAAAACATGAAATGTGGAAATGCATAAAAATGAAACATAATGTATTAGTGGTTAAATACCACACATACTTTTTAACCAATATATCATCTTGTTCACACATCATCTCAAATTTCCTCGAGTGATTCCTCACTTTACCCATTGCATTGGAACTTTGTATAATTTCGGGCGCACCCGTCACACCATAACATTATCATTATCAAGCGTGCCACATGGAACATATATCAAAAGTAAAAGTAATTAACCCATGGAAAGGAATGGTTTATATCTCTTAAGAACACATTCATAAACCATGGGAACCAAAAATAAAGAGGGAATAACATACATGTTACAAGAACCGTCCACTTTGAGAGAGAAGTAAAAGGTGTGTTCTTAAAAGAAGAGTTCTTTTGGAAAACATTTTTTTTGAAATAGAAACTTGTGAAAAACATGTATATCCTAGAAAAGGAAAGACAATGATGAATAAATGATCTTTAAGGAGTAATCATATCAAAAAATGGAGTGAAAGAGGGTGAACCTGAAGGGTGAAAGTTGTGTTCGAGAATTTCCCCTTACCATGTATCTGAATGATTCATTCTCTTTAATGTCTTGTATAATGAAATTATATTAATTAATTAGAAATAAATAAACTTTTTTACATTAATATGGTTCTTTATGGTTTTATAAAGTGATTTTATGTGACAATGGATGAGTTATAGAGTTTAAAAACATTGTTCTCGAATGTTTGTTTTTATGGTTTTCTTGAGTGGTTTACTTGTATTCTTAAATTGAAGTTCGGGTATAACATGGGTAAAAATAAAGAACTGATATTTCATGTTATTAATGATATTAACAGATCTTTAATGATATTATAATGAATTATATTAGTTCCATGTGGTTATATCATTAAATAAGAATTAAATGATTATTTTTTGGGTTAATTTGAGAGATTTTTCTATCATAATGAACTTGTTTTAATTTATCACTAGAAATATGGTCATAAGATTGTTCCAGAAATTTAAATAGAAGATAACAGATACAAAATATTCTGGTTCAACCATAAAAATGGTTTCATGACCAGATTTGAAGGTATAAATGGAAGAAGAAGACTCATTATTCGTGAAGGTGATAAATTAACACCACACGAACAACGTTCTCCATAATAAAATAAAATGAAGGGGAAAAGGGGGTTGGGTGATATAATATCCCATTTTCATAATAAAATTCCAGTACAAGTATAATAGTAGTGTTAAAATACCATTTGGATGAAGATAGATGGGGAGAGATAAAGAAATGAACTTGAACTTGAAGGGAAATTAAACAAGAAGAGGGAGAAAAATTACCTCTTAAATCTTCCTCTTGAGATCCTCCTTAAGGAAGCTAGGATTGGACTTTTGATGAGACCAGAAAATATTGAATGTGGGAGAGGGGATAGGGAGGATGTTTGGGTAGAGTTTATAGAGGTCTTGGAGCATGATAGGTGTGAGGAAATGAGGGTGTGAAGGGTGGTTGTTATATTGAAGGGGAGAGGGGTTTCCTTAATATAAAATTCAGTACTTTATTAATTTACCCTAAGACAAGGAATATTGAGTCTTCAATGACAAATAATAGTAATTTTATCTTGTGATTCTGAACCAAGTGGGCTTACATCAGCATAACATCACACATGACTCTATAATTAGCATATTTTTTAAATTATGGTATTTTAATATTCATTATAAATTAAAGTATCTCAGAAAAATCCCAAAAATTTAAACCTACCATTTTTTGACGTGTACAATCCAAAAAATGAAGTCCATTTTTCAAAAATATTTTTATAAATATTATTAATTTAATATTAAATAAAAATCATAGTTTACTTAAAAAAAGTTATTAAAATTAAAACTTATTTTATAGTGCTTTCAAAAATTAACTATTGTCTTATAAAGAAATCTATAAACTATAAGACATTAATTTGATACTTTATGAACACATTTTAAAAAAATACCTTTTCTTTTAAATGAACGAATGAATTATAATTAATTATTTATGACCTACAAAATACGAAAACGTTTACTAACGTCAAATTGTCACATTCTAAGATGTCTAAATTTATTTCATTATTTGTGGGTAATGCTAATCTTATGTTGGATGATTTACTATTCATAAGGGTCATATTACTATTCATAAGGGTATGTTACTATTCATAAGCATAGGTTACTATTCACGAAAAAATATTGTTGTTTTATTACACTCCAAAAATCATCTTGAACACAACCATGTATGTTAGATTCTCAAAATTCCCAATACAGAAGTGACAAAATTATATTTTTAGGTCACTTAGCACTTATTATTTCTTCATGTTGTGTTTTTATGTGATTTTTTGACATGATTATAAGAAGGGAATTTCAATTGAAAAACATTGGGTCGTTACACATATGTACTTCACTCTTCTATGATGGAGAAGGTGACTTTGTTCATTAACTATTTTTATGTAGAGTTCAGTCAATGGTGGGCTTTGATTAATGACACCAATCCGACTGAAAAAATTGAAGAGATGGAATGGGAAAACATTAGGATATTATTTCATTAAAATAAATTCCATCTAACTCATCATATAAATATAGAGAAAACATTTATAGGGATGAATCCAAATAGAAGTAGAATCTGTCAATAACTTCAAAGAAAATTAGACAATGCCTGAAAGGCATTAATTTAATTTTTTATCAATAGTTATTTAAAAATTTAATGATTATTTAGTAGATAAAAACCACACCTTCGAATGGATCTATAAATTCAAGACATTTATAGTTATAAATAATTAGTTTAATGTCATGTCAATATTGAGATAGAGTTTGGAGAATGGTCCCATTGATATGGTTATAAGAAATGAATGATTGAGTTTCATGCCAAAGGATCTCATGAGAATGGTGAAAAAAAACTCAACCACCCACATATCAAAAATGTGGGAAGATTAATCATGGGAATTTCCTCAATGGTATTTGAAAATTCTTCATGTGTGAGAGATAAGGCCACCAAGATCATGAATGTTGAATATATATTAATAATAAGAACAATGTGGGGTAGGAAATAAGAGCACAGCCCATGACCCAATGCTACAATTGTAGGGTGCAAGTGCACTATGCAAGCTAATGCACTAAAACTCATGTCCTCAAGGGTAATCAGCGTTAGGAGCCAAAAAATCTAATGGATTAAGGAAATTATTATAACATCACTACATAAAAAGTGGAGAAAGAAAATGAAGTCATACAAGGTACACTAACTATTTATTAAAGAATGAAACAAGCCTTATTTGTTTCTAATTCTATACATTCCAATATAAATTTTATGTTTTATAGACATATTAAAATGTGCCCCTAATCATTTAAGTAGACATATCTATAAAATCATCAAGTGGTTCAATCATTTTAACCCTTGTATTGGACTCATCTCATATTGGCATGTGTGGTAATACTCTCCCAGTGAATATCACGATACTTATCTTGGTCGAATTTGATGATATAATTGGAATGGATTCTATCTCATTACGTAGAGAACATAAAAACAATTGATAAAATTAAATATATTTTTATATTTTGAAATATTACATGCTCCTCAAAAAAATTAATGGAAGATCAATAATCTCCTTTATAAAATCCTTCATTTGTGTGGGGTTTGATTCCCTTTGAGGAAGAATGCCTCACACAAATGGTTATTTCAAATGAATGTATCAACCTATGAGTGATGTATTTTTGAAGATTTATAGGGAATATCTCTGGATTTTGAGGTTGATTTTTCAATTTATTTCATACCCAATGTAACTCATATCACAAAGTGTCCCTATAGGATATCTCCAATCAAACTAGAATAGTTAAAGAAACATTTTCATGATCTTTTGGGAAAAGGGTTCATATGCTACAGTGCAACACCTTGGGGTGCAACAGTTCTCTTTGTCAAGAATAATTATGGATAAATGCAGTTTTGTATAGATTATAAAGATTTCTACAAGATCTCTATGAAAATTATATATGAACATCCAAGGATTGATGACCTGTTAATTTGATATGAGGATCAATGTACTTCTCAAAGGTGGGTCTTTGTTTTTGATATCATCATCGAATGGTGAAGAACACAGATATTTAGAATACTGACATCCATACTAGATATGGGCACTATGATTTTCTAGTGATTCCCTTCAGACTTACTAATTACCCCTCAATCATCATGGATTTGATTAACAAAGTCTTTATAAATTACGTCGATAAATTTCTGTTAGTGTTTACAGATCATATTATCATATACTCTAAGAGATAGAAGAAACATGAAGAACATCTAATGCTATTGTAGGTGACATTAAGGAAGGATATGTTGTACACCATGTTCACAATGTGTGACTTTTGGATGAATAAAGTCACATTTTTTGGACATCTGGTCACATTTGAGGGAATGTCTATACACCCTTCAAAAATAAAGGAAATTGAATAATGGACTATATCCTCTTGTGTCATAGAAATCCTTTTTTTCTTGGAATATTTGGGTACCACTGACATTCCATGATAAATTTATCATGATTAACTAGACTTTAAAATTAGTTAAAAATGAAATTCATAAAGATTGAATGGATGGAAGAATACGAGGAAATCATCACGGAGCTAAAGAAAACACTAATCAATACATATATAATCACATTACCAAAAAGTAGAGATAGTTTTGTCTTATACAGTGATTCATACTTGAAAATCTAGGGTTGTGTACTTATTCAAAATGATAAAGTGTTGTCCTACGTCTCACGACTATTGAACATCCATGAGAAAAACTATCCGACGCATGATCTAGAGGTAGCGGCTATAATGTTTTCCTTGGATATCAGGTGGGACAACCTCTATGATGAGAAGTGTGAAATATATACCAATCACAAGATCCTAGTGTATGTATTCACATAAAAGGAGATCAACATGTGATAAATAAGATGTTTATAGAAAATCAATTACTATGATTGCCTTATTCACTATCATCTGGGAAAGGAAAACGGGGTAGGTGATGCACTTTGAAGAAACTAACAGGCTACAATGTTCGTCTTGTGGGTTGAGAAATACCCTCAATCCAGTGATATATAATGGATTGACTTGGAATAATAATGATAGTGAGTACATCATAACATTCCAAAATTATTTCCCAACCATAAATCTAAGAGATTATTATGGATGCACAAAGGGATGATCTAGAATTAAAAACGAGGGTGAATACAGAAAAATAATTGAAAATTCAAGAGTTCCATGTTGATGATGATGGTGTCATTTGATTTGGAATGTGGCTTTTCATTCCTTCATCACCTGGCATAGAGTAGGACATATTGAATAGTGCACATAGATCAACTTTCATTATTATTCCTCTGTGTCCCAAGATGTACTGTGATATTTGAGAAAACTTCTTGTGGGATAACATGAATAATGAGATTAAACAGTATACCTAAGGGAGATTTAAATGTCAGTGCGTTAAATCAGAGTGATATCAGTCTAAAAGGGTGATAAAACCCTTACTTATACCCATGTGTAAATGAGAGGATGTCACTATGGACTTTTTTATGGGTCTCCCAAATACATCCAATTTAAATAAAATGATATGGGTTGTGGTGGACCTATTCAACATGACTACCCACTTCATCTATATTCGGGATGATATCTCAATTAAAAATCATGCAATGATATAAGTTAAGGAAGTGGTGAGACTATATGGAATCCCACTATTGATTTTCAGGGATCATAATCCCATGTTCATATCTTAATTCTCAAGGATTCTTCAACATGTTTTTTGCACTGAATTAAATTTCAGCACCACTTGTCACCCCCAAACTGATGTCTGGACTAAAAAGAATATTGAAATTCTTGATAATATTTTAAGAGCTAGCTTAGTAGAATTCAAATATGGATGGTTCCATCATCTCCCATTAGTTTAGTTAACATGAGAAAATAAATTCCACTAGAGTATTCATATGGCTCCATTTGAAGCTATGTATGGAAATAGATGAAGAACTCCAACCTATTGAAATAAATTATGAAAAATAATGATCGTTTGAAAAGATCTAGTGAAAGAGTTAAAAAAGAAGGTTCCATCCATACAATAACATATCAAATATTCTCCGAGATTAAAAAATCTATATTCTAACAATATTTTAAGTGACTTGGAGTTTGAGGATGGAGATAATGTATTCATTAGAATATTACCATGTAAAAGAGTCATGCAGTTTTGAAGGAAATGAAAGGTAAGCCCAAGGAACACTAGCCCCTTTGATATTTCTGATTGTATAGGAGATGTTGAATGTCTACTTAAACATCCACAAAATATGTATATAGTTCATGATGTGTTCCATGTATCATTCATGATAAAGTAAATACTAGATCTCTCACATGTACTGAACTCATATATGGTACAACATGAATATTATCTCTCATATAAGAAGAAACTTGTAATGATTATAGACCAGATGGATAAGGTTATAAACAAAAAATACAACCCATCTTGTTAAAGTGTTGTTGATGAATGATATGTATGAAGAAGAAAACTGGGAATTGGATGTGGCAGTTAAGAAGAAGTACCCTCACATGTTTATGTAAAACAAAATTTTAAATGTGAAATTTGAAAAGGGAGGAAGAATATAATGACCCAGAATTTTTTCAATGGAATTTCTCCCTTATTATATTAATGTCATAAATCACAGAATATCTCATAGATACCACAATAAAATCATTATAAATGATATGTTAATGAAATATGAATTATTTCAACAAGTTAGAGAACCTATACCGATAAAATAGTAACCTGACCTTCATAATTGTAATATTACCATTGTGAATTGTAATACGAAAAAATGAATACTAAAATCAATTATTTATGTATAAATATAATTTACTCATTTAAAAGTGAATATAAGATATAATTATATCATATTATATGTAATTAGATATTTTAATAATTATTAATTGGGTTTTTTTTTAAATCGTAAATAATAAATTTCAATTTGATTATTAATTTCATAATTTAAATGTAATTTAATTTTTATAAATCATATTTATAAACTAATATTTTGATGCCTTATCATTTTAGAGTAATTTTATGAGATATTAATCAATATTTCAAAGTGTTATAAAATCTATTAAAATTTTTAAAATCGATATATTTCAAGTAATTGATGATTTTAATTAGATATAAAATTACACATATTGAGAAAGTTATTTTCATATAATGGTGATAATTTTGGAATTTTATACATAAATAAAATTTAGGGTGATTTTGCAGGATTTTTCTAAAATACATGAGTTTTTGTGAGTAGTGAAATATGAAAATTTACAATGCAAAATATATACATCAATTATTGAGTCATAGGTGATATACGGATGATTTAATCAAAACAATATCTTGATATACTTCATTATATAAATATATTTAGTCACAATGATCAATCTTTTCATAGTCAGGAGAAAAAAATAATACACTAATAAAAAATAATACTAAAAACACCCCTCTACTCCAGTATAAATACCACCTATCACCCCCTCTTCTCCTCACACATCTCAAGCATTAAGGCTTAAAAAAAATCTGAAAAATAATCTTCCCTATCCCCTTCCCTGTGTCTCCATTCTCTTGGTCTCATTAATTGAGAAAAATCTTTCCCTAAAGAGGATCTCAAGGAGGAGAGATTTAAGATGTAAAATCCTCTTCTTTTTTCATTTAATTTCATTTATATTATTTTCCTTTTATTATTCTATTCTCACATACATTATTAAAAATGGAATTATAGCATTATTAAATTACATATAATTTAATTATAACTTATTATTGGAAGATCCATCCTTATACTCCTCACATTATCTCTCTGTCTTTTTTTATAAAAATCAATGCTTGTGATGTGTAAATTCACCAACATCATGGGTGATGCAATTTATTTTTCATTTGATGCCATAACATATGTTAATAAGATCATTAAATCTTAAATGTGATCCAACAAATATAATGATTCATTTTATAGTAAATATTTCCTTTTAAATGGATATAATCCATTTTCCACTAAAAAATTACTATTATGATGTATGATTATCAGTAACTATATATTTAATTAGAGAATCACTTTAATCATATCATATTTGACTCTTTGATAGTTTACTGGACAAAAAATTCATAATGAATCATATAAATAATCTAAACTCTTATCATCAAGTTTCTAAACCATTAAGTGTAATGTCCCATGCCATTATAGTTGGTGGAATTCTGAGAAAATAATAATTTTTGGTCCCAAAATTATGGGATTTTTATATATTTAGGACTCAGATTATGATTTTGGGGGTTATAAAATCTGAATAGGTGACATTCATATGTCTTTAGTGGCCTGATATATGTTTGGGGGGTGTACATAGTGGAGTAGCATTGGATTAAATCATTGCATAATTTATATTACAAGACAATCATCACACCATAATGGGTGCAGGTCATTTCGTGGATATGTGTTGGTCTCGTAATCACTTCATGCCTCATATGGGTGACAGAGAGTGAATGAAGTAGTTCAAATATAGACCATTGGGTCTCACAACATGGTACATTCATTTTGAGATGTTTAAGTGTGTAAATTTATGGTGGATTATGATTGACCAAACCATGGCCTACGGTGTCAATCCATGAAGAAAAATAATTAACTATTAGAGATATTTAATATTAAAAATACTTAAATCTAAAGGTTTACCCATGGAGTTGGAAATCACACTGTGAAGTTCAATCTTACCTATTAGGAAAGGAAACCCTCTTGTATTGTCTTTTTGATATTTCATGGGGAAATATGGCCATTTTAGGACCCATAGTCCAAAAAATTAATGTTTTCACATGGTTAGATGTCATGATATGATTCATGAAGGACGCATCATAGTTAGTGAATGATACACTATGAATGGATGAGTCCATGTTGTAGAGGGAGAAGGCCACCCATGAAGGGATGATGAACTTTTTTGAAGGCTTTAGTTGTGGATTCTAATTTCATTATGGGAATTGGGTCAATGAATGACCCAATGTGCGATAACATGATGGTTAGAATGTTTAGATAATCCTGCCAGGATATTTATTGATCATTCTACCGTGGGTCCCTTTTCAAGATAAAAAATACAAGGTCATACCATTCATTTCCTGGTTGGTCCCTCTCGTTTTTTAAATGGAAGGGTTACAAGGGGAAGGGACATTGTTCCGACCCCTTCCACGTTTCTTCCTCTCTTTTACCCCATTGGTATTGGGTGTTATTAGTTGTGATTCCATGATTATTTTATATATATTTGTTTCTTATTATCACTTCTATTTTTATATCCAATCATTTCTATTTGTTGATTATTTAAAAATGTTCTTGGTGAAAATTTCACTATATCATGGTATAAATCCTCCAGTTCGATGGGGATATTGTTTTTTGTCGATAGAGGATATTGTGGAATAAAAAACAAACACTATATCTTGTAGATTTTTTTAAAGTGGGTCACATTATGGATTTGATTCTGGGGTCCCTAGTGATTTTTTCAGAAATTAGGGTCTCGTTTTATGTTGATTGATGGATCTTTTGTTGTCAAGAATACTATGAGAATATTATTGTTGGGTAGAATGTTATTTCTCAATGTTTTGGTCTCAAGAGAACAATGAGTGATTTTATGGTCATTGTGTCCTTTTAGATATTTTTATAAATTACATAAAAATTGTTATAATTATTTATATGAATGTTTTGGATTTAAAGAGGTTATCATGATGTTTGTGATTCATGAAATTTGGTTATCTATGGATTAGTACAACGTTTTATGGTTAGAAACAATATTATCAAGAATTTTTTTCCCTATAAAACTATATTATATTGTTTTTAATGTGTAATTTTTAGTGGAATATAAAAAAACTGATTTTGTGTAAAGGTGATAAAGATTGTGAGATATATATGTGAAGATATAACCCTAAAATCATCTTTTGAGATAATGATAATTCTACCCATTAAACATTGGGATTTTTCAAATCTCATGATAACAATGATCCATGGGGGAAATGATATGGGTTCGGAGTACAATGGACCTGAGGTAGGACATAAATTTTATATTGTATTACGGGTAGCCACTATTTGTCCTCCAATGTATAATATCAAATACATATAGTGATTTAGCATTGGTATGATGGTTGGTATAGTCTTAATTCTGATATTTGGTTTGACACACCCACTTTCTTGTGTATAAGAGCCTTGGTGGATGATATGATATGGAAAATTCATTTAGAGATGGATGCGATGTGATGAGAATGAGAATTATTTTTTCAATATATTGGTTTGGAGTCTCTTTAAAAAGATATTTATTTTTAGACCCATTCATGTGTTGAGATATTTTTCGTAATGACATGAAATTTGGATGCCATAGGTCTCGGTTCAATTTGGTTTAGGATGCTTCTTGGTTAGTGGGACTCGGTTCGGATATAGAAATTTGAGGAGAACAATATGTACTAATTGAGGCTAAAATTGTATAATTAATACTGGTAATGGGGTAAATATTAAGTTACATGTATTGGATAGTATTATTGTAAAGATGCAACATTGGGTTTTGGATTCCTAGTGTATTCGCTCGTAGAGAAAATTGTACCGTTTATGGGTTCAACATGTTGTTCATATGTGAATGAGAAAATATTAATAAGGGTTTATTTGAGGACAGTAGGGATAAAAACATACATATGGTATGATAAACTAGATGATAGATATAGCCTTGATATGTGGATCATTTTGAGAATGAGATATGTGCCACACTATCTAGTTTACTTTTGTGGGATTTTCAGTTTATTTTGTAATTTATAGAATAACGAGTAGAATGGCGTCACCTATATTTAGAATGTCCTAGTTGTACCTTACCCTAACTTATAAGGTATTAGTAGGGATGTGTATTAATGAACTCAATATGAGTTGTAAGGTCGTATATTGAACCGATTTTGGATTGAAAAGATAGTGGCCTGAATATAGATATATGGAATTATATTGGATTAGAAGGTGTTGGAATGAAAATGAATTTTTTGAGAAGTTATTGATTGTTATTGTCACGACCCATCCTCGGGGACCGTGTTGTGACTACCCCAAGCCCGCCTTCTATAGTCCAGGGGCTAGCGACTAGCACTAAAGGCGTAAATCTCTAAGCTGGGAAGGCATTTCATTTATGAAAGTAAACAAACACAGAAGAGTACGCAAATGGATGTAAACACTAAGTGAAAAATGTATAAAAAAGTTGTACTGAATGTAAAGGGGTAAAAAATAAAATCCCAACAGTAAATTACATGGACAATGGAAAGCAAGTACAAATGAAAAATGGACAACGACTAAAAAGGGAAGCTCCTGGAGCGTCCTCCAAGTATCTTACATGAAGTGTAAGTACAGATGTCTACCTCAGTACTCCACGTCTATCAGTCCGCTCCGTGTACCGTATCGTCGTGTGGTCTCCCTCTGAGTACCGTCCAGACCTGGCTCACTCGAAGCCTCTATCAACGTTGTCTATCGTCTGCATCCAACACAACGAGGTGCGGGCAAAGCCCGTGCAGGGGTGAGTATAACGATACTCAGTAGGGACCCCGAGACCACGAAGGTCTATCAGAATCCAAAAAGGATAAACCACAGAATAAAGACACAAGAACGGAATATCAACCAACTCTACTTAGTTATATGCCCATACATATACCTAAGTTATCAATCCCAGTTCGGCTCCAACTCTCGAGGCCAAGAACAACCCAGTCCACACAGGAAGGTAAGTCAACCACATCGATGATAATGATTGAAAGTCAAGACTCAGCTCACACAGGTATTCATATTTCATATAGAGATAGTGATGATCAGATGTAGTCACTGATTCATCTAAGCTGTCGGACCCACGCAGGATACAAGACCAGCTAAGCTGTCGGACCCACACAGGATACAAGACCAGCTACTCTATTGGACCCACATAGGATACAAGTATAGAGGTCAAAACTGACAGACCCACATAGGATACAAGAACAGTAGTCATCTCCATAGAACCCACGGAGGATTTCAGTACAGTAGTTGTCAGTGCCGAACCCACAGAGGATTCCAGTATGGTAGACGTCGCTGTCGCAGCCATCTCTAGGGTTCCCGCACACAGCACGCTCGATTCCAGGAGGGTCTTCTCCTCGAGTCAAGGAGGTCGATACATCAACTATCCCGAAGTCCATATTTGATGTATCCCGATGTTCCGTCTCATAAAAAAGAACCCAATGCAATAGACGGCGCGTCAATTGGACTCCCGGTCTGAGAGTTATGGGATTTTCCGTTCCAGGGGCCCGGTTGGAATTTTGCTTGTTCAAAACCCGGTAGTTTTCCAAAGTTGTCCAAAACTAACTTAGTGTATCAAAAAAGGACCGACTCGTCACAAGGGTTCCAGTGCTGAAGATGGCGCATCGATCAGATGCACGGTCAAGATGTTATTTGCATTTAAGCGAAACGGGCCTGGCCCATCAAGCCTAGTGGGCTGGCGGGTCAGCCCATCCTGGCTCGGTGGGTCCGACCCAGCTAAGGGGTCAGAACAGCCCGTTGTGGTTCGGCCCAGGACGGTGGGGCACTTCCCGGCCTGGCGAGGCCCGACCTGCGGTAGGCCGCGCGGATCAGGGGGCACGAACCCCAGTTTCACGAAACGGCATCGCCGAGTGGCGCCGCCCCTCCTGCCCGGCCGGCCGAAGCCATCCGGCTTTTCTTATAAGGACCTGGCCTTAAACATTACTTATTGTTGAATTAAATGAATAATTCACATTGAAGATCTTTTCAGGTTTAGAGTTTTAGAGAATTAGGAAATAACTATTCCATCTCATAGATTACAAAGTAGACACATCTACTCAGCTTCCATTTTTTTCACAAAAATAAAAAATCTTCAACAAAAGAGTCATGTCTAGTTCCTTTTTTTGAAAGCCTGATATTTCCTTGATCCCATACTTTACCCTATTCAATATTATGTCATGTGAAAAACATTTGAAAAAAACTTGTGATGGGCCTAAAAAGATCAGTAAGGGTTACAATAATATGGAAAGAAAACATTATTCCATTTATACATAAGAATCAATGAAATCATACCTTACTAATAAAACATAAGCAATTTAAAATACCGCATGAAATCATAAGATTTACAAATAACTCATAGAAATCATAAGGCATAATGGTAACCTGAGGAATTCATGAAATTCTTACATAGGGATTAACTCTCATGGTTACGTTTGGAATACCCATCACAGTATATTCCCTAAATCTCTTCAGAGAAACCTTAGCATTTAACCCCTTCACGTTACCCAATGCATTTGAGAGCTATATCGGGCTCGCCCGCCCTTAGTTTATCACGGATCCACCCGACTTCATAAACAATACCCATGAACCATATCATAATCATAGCACGTCACTTAAGCATAAAAAAAAGATAACATTCCCACATTGAAATAACAATATAACATTTTAAGATATTCAAATAATGAATCCATTCTAAAACCCATTTCCAAAACCATTTATAACATTTAATAAATAGATTTATGAATCAAAGTGTCCCATACAACTTTGAAACTTCTAACAATATAATCCATTAATATCTATATAAATAAATCCATAAAACCATTTTGAAAACATGGATATTAATGAGAAATATTTACAAGAATAAATCATTAAAACATTTAAAATGATATTTTAGTTAAAGGGTTTTTAACAAAATGAGAGACACTTGACTACCATAATTAAGGAATAACATTTAATCAAAACTTTATTATATCATGATAATAAATTGATTCATGATATAATATTCCAAATGACAGTATATACACCATATAAGAGTGAATTAGTGCATAACAACAATGAAGTCTCAATATAAATGTAAAATGTGATGAAATCCCTTATAAAAAAGGAACACCTAAATTAAGGATAAATAAATCTCATAATTATGTGTAAAAAATATAAATACACCCAATATAAG
Organism: Viscum album; assembly: GCA_963277665.1. Taxonomy (NCBI): domain Eukaryota; kingdom Viridiplantae; phylum Streptophyta; class Magnoliopsida; order Santalales; family Viscaceae; genus Viscum; species Viscum album. Next base: position 114,008,748 of record OY728151.1, read on the forward strand.
TGGATATTAAGATTAAAAAAATCATTGGTCATTCACACATATTCAAAGGATGACATATTCAATAAATACATGTTGAACCCAATGAAATCGAAATTGGGATAAGAAGTTCCCTTGGTAAAATTCGACAGCCTAACAGTGTCACCTTAAAATTCGTAAAATTAATTGATGAGAGATAAAATGGTATCTCATCACTTGGACATAAAATTTAAATCAGCAAGGATATATATGAACATATCCCAACACAAAAAGATGTAAATTAAAAGATATAACAAAATAAGTCTTTTAAATAGAGGAGGGTGAAAGGTTCTCTTACCGATTTTGGTAACCTTCGAAACGTTCACCCCATGAAAGAAGGACTATAAAAAATTGATGTACATACCCATAAATGAAATTATATTACACAAAGATTATAATAATGGGTATTACATACACCACACAAAGGAAATGGTGGAAAATGTAGCACAAATCTCACGGGAATAAAAGTGAGATGAAAAATCCCTTATGAAAACTCGGCAGCCTAACGACGCCACTTAAAACATCCAAAAATGGATTTATGAGATCAAATAGGGTCTCTAATAATATGAACATAAAAATTATAGAATGAGGAATATAAAATAACATCCCCAAACATTATAAAGATGATCTTAAAATAAATGACATAAAAGAGAGTACTTAAAAAGAAAGAGAGAGGTAGGATCCCTTACCTGAATTCTAACTTGTCTTATTCGTTTATTTATATTACCGAATAATAAACTTTGGTAAATTTATAATTTCTTAAGGTCCTCCTTTAAATATTTTTATTCAGTTCATATCACATATTATAATGTTATAATAATTGGTTAATAATGTGAGTTCATATCAGACGTTTTTGTCGATGTTTGGTACATGAGTCAAAAATGAATTTGTTTGAAAATGATTGTCCATGTAGTTATAAGTAAATAATTTCCAGAATAGTATTAATGATTTATATATCATATATATCCAGTACATATTCATTTTATACTATTCCATAACATTTGGAGATAAAAATAAATGAAATGCACTGTTCATGGAGACGGTAGGCCGTACGTACGCATGAACGCTTCTATCATTTCTTTGACATATTAATGGAATTAAAAATAATTGAGAGATATATATATTATAATTACAGTGTAATATATATGTTTAATTGGACTCATAAGTTCATTAATTTCATTCTTTATACATTCCATGTATTCCGTGAACGAGTCACATCACTTGAGGGGGCGATAGTCCCCACTTCGTCGTATGAAATTATCGCATTTTCACAACATGAAAAGCATAAAGGTATGTTTTAAATATAAAATATAGAAGCATATGGAAAACATAAATAACATATATATCATATATAAAATACAGTGACATCATAATGGCCACCATGAAAGGTGTTAAGAGAAGATTGAACAATCATCATTTCGTGAGGCAGTAATTTTCCATCCACAGAAACAATATGTTCTTTAACCATTAGACGGAGATGTGTGTAATTGTAGCTATAATCCTTCACATAAAAACATTCTAGTATATTGAATATACTGGTGTTGTTACGAAAAAGTAAAAAAAAGAGTTCAGGGGTTTGGAGAAGCAAAATAAAACAAAAGAACACAAGTGAAGACATTACCTTTAAATCGGGTAACACCTCTTGGTTTGAACCAAAAGGGTTTCTTGAAGAACATTCTGCAAAAGTTGAGGATTGAATGATGAATATAGGAATGTTTAGAGATGAAATGGGAAGGGTTTGGCCGAGCCAAAGGCTTGAGAGGTGTAGGTAAGGTGGTAGAGGTGGGGGCCTTTTATAAGAGAAGGGGAGGGGCACTCTTGGAAAGTTATAAAATATTACTTTATTATAAAATGATTTTCAGATATTAAAAGTCCCAAAAGAATATATTTTGCGGATAAGGTGATAAGGTTTCGAAATCCACACAGCCAATAGGTTTTTGACTAGTGTAAGACTTAGATTTCACCATATCTTCTCATTTTATTTAAATTGTTCATTTATGAGGCAATCACTACATCATCACGGTGTCATAAATAAAATAATTAATTTAATGTCTAAAAATTATAAAAAAATATAATGATGTAGGAAATATTTTTATATTTATAATGAATATTTATAGTCAAAAATATTACTTGTATAACCCCATGTAATTTTTTTAGTAAAATAATACATGTTTGTGACATTTTCATTTTAACTTTAAATAAAAAGTTATTAATGTCATTTTCCAACCAAAGTGGCTCCATGGGGTCCCCAAGTTGACCGATGGATTTTCACGGTCGGCCATGACTCATCCAATAAGGGTAGCACATGTGTCAAAGTCATTTCATGTTATTATAATATTATCTTTACATTAAATTACACTAATTACCTCTAATCGCGATTAATAAAACTTACAAGTTACTATTCAGCAAAAAATTATTTAAATATAATTGAACCACATTTTACTTCCTAATGACAACCATGTATGTCATATTTTTGAAAATAAAATCACAGAAGTGGTAAAGTATCATTTAAACAAAAAATCAGTTTCTTTAACTACCACTTAGTGGTTTCACTATTCATCAAAAATTGATGTTTTTCAGAAAAATACAAAAAATCAACCCTAAGATATATTTGATATTCCAAATTAAAAAATGATGCCTATTTTAAAAAATTCAAAATATATAAGTTGCATTAATTAATTTAATAATGTTTTCCCGCTGTCAAAATAAATAGCGTGTTTTTAAGAAACAATATATATTAAAAGATTGACACTAGTTTACGTCTATTTTCAAAGTGAAATTAATTCAAATGACCAACATTGTATTAAATGGTATAAATATATTCTAAATAAACTTTAATCTCAATTAAAAAGATAATCTATCCATATAAATAAATCAGATTAAAAAGAGGTTTTGAATTAAAATGCAACATTTTCACTAAAAATGATCTTTATCAGAAAAATAACAAAAATTTACACAAAGTAAATTTTGATGTCCAGATTATAAAGAAGGGTTTTATTTTATCAAATACAGGATATAAAATTGTCCAAAGTATATTTAAAAATTGTTCTCCATCAAAATGCGGTTAATCGACCTTTTATTGAATATTAGATGATTTATGCTTAAAATTGGATTCATTTGCATTTTAAGCCTCTAACATTTATTGGATAAATGAAAAAATATTTAACAAACATATGTAATCATTTTGTAGTTATTTCTTTTCATTCCATCCATTACAACGGCTAGGCGTTAACTATTATTATATTATTATATTATTAGTGTTCAACGTAAGATTTCATAGAAACTCGTTGTTGCGTATTGGGTACACCATTGAGCATAACATTCCATTTAAAGTAGTATTAAAATTTTATTCACAAATATTGATAAACATTACAATGTAATATTATTTATTTACCTGGGATGTTACATCCTCCCCCCTTTTGGGAATTAGGTCCTCACAATTTCAAAATTGGGCATGGAAGCTACATTGAAAGTCCCACATCGGAAGAAGAGTCAGTAAAACTATCACTTTAAAATAAAGGGAGAGAAGTACAAAGGTCACCCGAGTTATCCCATACTAGGATTCTATGTACGAAAATATGGATATGGAGGAGAAAACAAAGGGTCATGTTCTGATGGAGAGTGATAGTAAACATGTCTAGGAGAAATTTAACCACAAGAAAATTACAAAATTGTGATGGGTTAAATGGTATTCGATTCCCCAGAAGGAAAAGTTAACAGACAACATTTTTGTTTTAAGTTACTCTTCATTGAGGAAACTATTTTTGAGGTTAACTAAATCATAATGAAACATACTTACTTGTAACGTAGACTTTCAACATTTACTAGATTCCTTAATCAAATTCATATTTTTTCCCAAAAGACGGGTATTTAGGAAGACTTGTTCGCATTAAGAGTATTATAATCAACATCTTGAGAATCACATAATCCATAAAAAAGAACTATATATTTCCCATGTCTTTAGATCTCAACCAAAACAAAACCAAAATGTTTAGTACGAGATCAGATAATACCCAAAAAGATTTTTTTTTGAAAAAGAAAAACTACTCCTAATCTCCAAAATTTGTCAAACAAAACCCAAAGTTCAATGAAGACCATTCAATAAACAACTTGTACATAAATTTCCTCAATGTAAACCCAAATAATATTGAAACCCAAATATTTGAAGAATTTAATCACATAGTCTCCCAAGGTACAAATTAACATTTATCTCTAAATAACATCAGTTTCTCTTAAAGTCTCATACTGAAATGTAATTAACCAAATCACATATCCTCCATGATAGGTTAATAATATCCATAGATAACCCAGAATCAACTTACTCTTGATTCATAAAATAATCTAACTAAAAAAATAATTAGTCAAACTAACCAGGGACTTCACGTAGTCCAGTGGTAGGTGATAAACACCAGTTGCACTTTGGGTGTAGGTTTGATTCCCGCAGCTTTGTCTAACGCGACGGGTTGTCACACGGTCTGCATGTTGTCCTTTTTCCAAAACTATATAATTCTAAAAACATTCCCCAAAACGAGATAAAATCTTCAAAAATAACCATAACATAATTTAACCTCAAATTTATCTCACGTAGTTCATATTCCATCATAACGTATAGTAACCCATAATTTCCTCAAAAGTAAGGATCATATAAACCATAATGGTTACCTTTATAATTATTACCTGAAATTCAATGTCGAGTTGGTTCTCTCAAACATGATGCATTAGAGAACTCACCAAGGTTCAAGTGGTTGATCATGACTCCTGATAGTTGGTTTAGAATAACCATGAGTTTTCTCATTGAATCCCCCATTTCATCATGTCTCTTAATTAGAGAACCCCCACATTTTCCTTCGAACCCATTGTCACTTGGGTGCCTGCTAGATCCATCCATTTACTAAAACCAGAAATGTCAGTGTGAGTATATCAACAAAATCATTATGTACTAAAGAGGAAGATAAACACTAAGATATACTTATCTAAGTTATCTCAAACTCATTTCAACCATCAAAAATAACAATGACTCTATCTAATATAATAACTATTGTGGTTATACACAATCTGTCACTTAACACTCTAACCTCTAAAGTTATCTAAACCGTCCTTTGATACCAACTATAAGGACCCGGCCTTAAACATTACTTATTATTTAATTAAATGAATAATTCACATTGAGGATATTTTCAGGTTTAGAGTTTTAGAGAATTAGGACATTACTATTACATCTCAAAGATTACAAAGTAGACACATCTACTCAGCTTCCATTTTTTTCACAAAAATAAAAACTCTTCAACAAAAGAGTCATGTCTAGTTCCTTGTTTTAGACAGCCTGACATTTCCTTGATCCCATCCTTGAACCTATTCAACTTTATATCCCGTGAAAAACATTTCCAAAAAACATGGGACGAGCATAAGAAGCTCAGTAAGGGTTATAAAAATACAGAAAGAAAACATTAGTCCATTTATACATAAGAATAAATGAAATCATACTTTACTCATAAAACATAAGCAATTTAACATACCTCATGAAATCATAAGATTTACGAATAACTCATAGAAATCATAAGACATAAATGTAACTTGAGGAATTCATAACATTCTTACGTAGGGAATAACTCTCATGGTTACGTTGGGAATACCCATCACAGTATATTCCCTAAATCTCTTCGGAGAAACCTTAGCATTTAACCCCTTCACGTTACCCAATGCATTGGAGAGCTATATCGGGCTCACCCGCCCTTAGTTTATCACGAAACCACCCGTCTTCATAAAAAATTCCCAAGAACCATAACATAATCATAGAACATAACATAATCATAATCTATAGATAATATTCCCACATTTCAATAACAATATAACATTTTAAGATATTGAAATAATGAATCCATTCTAAAAACCATTTCCAAAACCATTTAAAACATTTAATAAAGAGATTTTTGAATCAAAGTGTCCCATACCACTTTGAAGATTTTTACATTTTAAACCATTAATATCCATATAAATAAATCCATAAAACCATTTTCAAAACATGGATATTAATGAGAAATATTTATAATTATAAATCATTAAAACATTTAAAACCATATTTTAGTTAAAGAGTTTTTAAAAAAATGAGAGACACTTGAATACCATAATTGAGGAATAACATTTAATCAATAATTTATAATATCATGATAATAAATGGATTCATGATATTATATTCAAAAGGAATGTATATACACAATATAAGAGTGAATTGGTGAATAACAATAATGAAGTCTCAATAGAAATGTAAAATGAGATGAAATCCCTTATAAAGAAGGTATCCTTAAATTAAGGATAAATAAGTCTCATAATTATGTGTGACAAATATAAATACACCCAATATAAGTGAATATTAAGTGTAAAACAATCAAATGTCATTCACACATATTCAAAGGATTACATATTCAATAAATACATGTTGAACCCGAAGAAAATGAAATTGGGTTAAGAAGCTCCCTTGGTAAAATTCGACAGCCTAACGGTGTCATTTAAAAATTCATAAAATTAGTTGATGAGAGAGGAAATGGTATCCAATAACTTGGAAATAAAATTTACATCAATAGGGATATAGAATAACATATCCCAACATAAAAAGATGTAAATTAAAAGACATAACAAAGTATGTCTTTTAAAAAGAGGAGGGTGAAATGTTCCCTTACCGATTTGGGTAACCTTTGAGACGTTCACCCCATGAAAGAGGGACTATAATACATTGATTTAAATACCCATAAACGATATTATATTACAAAAATATTAGAATAATGGGTATTACATACACCACACAAAGGAAATGGTGGAAAATGTAGCATAAATCTCACGTAAATAAAAGTGAGATGAAAATTCCCTTATGAAAACTCCGCAGCCTAACGATGCCACATAAAACGTCCAAAAATGGATTTATGAGATAAAATAGGGTATCTCATAATATGAAAATAAAAATTATAGAATGAGGAATAAAAAATAACATCCCCAAACATAAGAAATATGAGCTTAAAATAAATGACATAAAAGACAGTACTTAAAAAGAAAGATAAAGGTAGGATCCCTTACATCAAGTCCGACTTGTCTTGTTCGTTTCGTTATATTCCTGAATAATAAACTTTGGTCAATTTATAATTTTTAAAGGTCCTCCTTTAAATATTTTTATTCAGTTCATATCACATATTATAATGTTATAATAATTGGTTAATAATGTGAGTTCATATCAGACGTTTTTGTCGATTTTTGGTACATGAGTCAAAAATAAACTTGTTTGAAAATGATTTTCCATGTATATATAATTAAATCATCTACAGAATATTATTAATGATTTAAATATCATATATATCCATTACATATTCATTTTATTCTATTCCATAACATCTGGAGATAAAAAAGAAAATAAATGCACTGTTCATGGAGATGGTAGGCCGTACGTACGCATAAACGCTACTTTCATTTCTTTGACATATTAATGGAATTAAAAATAATTGAGAGAGATATATATATTATAATTATAGTATAATATATATGTTTTATAGGTCACATAAGTTCATTAATTTCCTTCTTTATACATTCCATGTATTGCATGAATGAGTTACATCACTTGAGGGGGCGGTAGATCACACTTCCTCGTATGAAATTATCATATTAGCACAACATGCAAAGCATAAAGGTGTGTTTTAAATATAAAATACTGAAGCATATGGAAAACATAAATACCATATATATCATATATAAAATATAGTTACATCATAATGTCCACCATGAAATTTGTTAAGGGAAGATTGAATTATCATCTTTTCGTGAGGCAGTAATTCTCTATCCACATAAACAGTATGTTATTTAACCATTAGACGGAGCTGTGAGTAAGTGTAGATATAATCCTTCACATAACAACATACTATTATATTGATGATACTGGTGTTGGTACAAAAGAAAGAAATAAAAAGTGTTTATGGGTTTGGAGAAGCAAAATAAAACAAAAGAACACAAGTGAAGACATTACCTTTAAATCGGGTAACACCTCTTGGTTTGAAGAAAAAGGGTTTCTTGAAGAGGATTCTTCCAAATATGAGGCATCAATTATGAATATAGTGATTTGGAGAGATGAAATGGGAATGGTTTGTCCGAGATAAAGGCTTGAGAGGTGTTGGTAAGGTGGTAGAGGTGGGGGACTTTTATAAGAGAAGAGGAGGGGCACTCTTGGAAAGTTATAAAATATTACTTTATTATAAAATGATTTTCAGATATTAAAGTCCCCAAATGATATAGTTTGAGGATAAGGTGATAAGGTTTCGAAATACACACATCAAATAGGTTTTTGACAAGTTTAATAAATATATTTTACCCTATCTTCTCATTTTATTTAAATCGTTCATTTATGAGGTAATCACTGCATCATCACGGTGTCATAAATAAAATAATTTATTTAATGTCTAAAAATTATAAAAAAATATCATGATGTAGTAAATATTTTTATATTTCTAATGATTATTTATAGTCAAAAATATGACTTTTATAACCCCATGTAAAAATTATTTTAGTAAAATAATACATGTTTGTGACATTTTAATTTTAACTTTAAATAAAAAGTTATTAATGTCATTTTCCAACCAAAGTGGATCCATGGGGTCCCCAAGTTGACCCATGGATTTTCCTGGTCAGTCAACTCATAAAATAATGGTAGGACATGTTACCTGGTCATTTCTTATTATTATTACGTTATCTTTACCTTAAATTACACTAATTACCTCTAATCGCGATTAAAAAAACTTGAAAGTTACTATTCACCAAAAAAATTATTTTAATCTCATTGAACCACATTTTACATCCTAATGACAACCATGTATGTTGGATTTTTGAAAATCAAATCACAGAAGTGGTAAATTTTCATTTAAATGAAAAATGAGTTTCTTTAAATACAACTTAGTGGTTTCACTATTAATAAAAAATTGAAGTTTTTCAGAAAAATACCAAATATTCACCCTAAGCTATATTTGATATTCTGAACTCAAAATTGATGTCTATTTTACAAAATTCAATATATGTAATTTTAATTAATTAATTTAATAAATCATTCCCGCTGTCAAAACAAATATCGTGTTTTTAAGAATCAATATCTATTAAAAGATTGACACTAGTTTAAGTCCAATTTCAAAGTGAAATTAATTAAATGACCACCATTCGATTAAATGGTAATAATATATTCTATATACACTTTAATATCAATTAAAAATATAATCTATCCATATAAATAAATCCGTTTAAAAGGAGGTTTTTAATTAAAATGCAACATTTTCACTAAAAATGATCTTTATCGGAGAAATAACAAAAAATTACACAAAGTAAATTTTGATGTCCAGATTCTAAAGAAGGATTTTATTTTTTCAAATACAACATATAAAATTTTCAAAAGATATTTAAAAAGGGTTCTCCATCAAAAGGTGGTTAATCGACCTGTTATAGAATATTAGAAGATTTGTGCTTAAAATCGGAATCATATGCATTTTAAGCCTCTAACATTTAATGGATAAATGTGAAAATATTTAACAAACATATGTAATCATTTTGTAGTTACTTATGTTCATTCCCACCATTACAACAGCTAGGCATTGACTATTATAATATTATTATATTGTTTGTGTGCAACGTAAGATTTCAAAGAAACTCATTGTTGCATATTGGGTACACCATCGAGCATTGCATTCTCTTTAAATTAATATTAACATATTATTCACAAATATTGATAAACAATAGAATGTAGTATTATTTATTTAGCTGGGATGTTACATTTTTTGTGTGAGCGGCCCACTCTAGTAGGTCGTTGTCCTCTACACATAATGCCAGGCAGCGCCACAAATTTCATCATGGCTGGCAGGTGGTCGACTGATTCTCCGCCGAAGCGGCCTACAGAGCACGGGCTGCAGTCCTCCTGTCCGGCCGGCTATGACCGACCTGTTCTTCGTCAACTAAGTGGCCTGATTACGGACTGCAGTCTCCTTCGCCCGCGCAGCACCCAGTACCACAATTCTCTAACGGGCCGGTGCGCAGCCTCCATTGCCGCCGGCACTTTCGGTCGTCGCTGACTCTTTCATCCTCGTCTCCATCACGAATAAAAAAACAAGGATCAACAGAGGGTCGTTGGGCCGTGTTTGTTCGGCCCGCACCCTCTGCGTTAGGCGGTAACAAATGGCAAAGATGATCACTTGCATTCAAAAATAATGAAGGTATAATTTATTCAATTTAAATTATACAAACCTCCTACCTCCTAATTGACGTCGCACATAGACGAGTCGTGGAAGATGAGCATCACAGTAATCGGGCATCACAGAAGATGGCGTCACAGAGAATGGTGTCGTCCCGTCAACATTGGAGGAAGAGTCATTGTCGTGACGTGAGAAGAGAATCCTAAGATGACGTAGATTCTTTGATGTCAGGGTGCGTCTGAGGAGGAAGCATCGTTGGAAGATTTTTTTCGCGTTCTTCATCAGGGATGTACTTCGTTTAAGAACGGTGTTCTTCGTCAAGAGAGGAACACCATTATTCTAGTCAAGCAGAGTTTTCCCCGCCGAAATATTTTTCCAAGGAAAATATTATAATAAGGCTCCCCGATTTTAATAGAATTACCATGAAATTCAAATTGATTCAAATTAGAGGTGCCAATTAATTAATGAGGGTATTAATTTAGATGGGTTGGCATAATAGAAGAGAAGGGAGGTGAAAAGTTTAAAATTCAAAGAGAGAAGTTGGAGAGTTTTATGAGTTAATAAGGTGGGTTTCATGGGAGTTTAAGGGGGAGTTTAGGAGTTAGGATCTCGTGTGGGCCCACCACACATTATCCTCACATGGGAGGTTATGTGGGTGTGGGCCCCACCTCTAATTTCCCCTTGTAGGAAATAACCACCACTAAATAAATTATATAAAATTGTTTACACTTAAAGTAACACCACAATTTTATTTTAATTTGTTACGAATCCCCAAATTAAAACTTCTACTCTCGACCAAACGCAACTAGGGTAAAGGTCTCCTTAAGTTAATACTGGCGCTACGAGTTAATCGGTGCCCACATATTTCAATTCCGAGCACCGATTCAAAATATAGAAAAACCCGCACGTACGTTTACTAAACGTACCTGGTCTAAACTTCAGAAATTGATTCCGGGCACACCGGGCCTCAGAATCAGGCGCCTTCAGAAACTGCGGACTCATAATTTTCCAAAGAATTTATGAAAATATTTTCCATGAAATTTTCGGGTATCTAAATTACCCCTGTTTCAGGGATTTATTTCCCTATAAAGTTACAAAACACACTAGGGGAACAAATGAGGGTATTGAGCACGCATCTGAGCCCCCATCTCCTAAGTTCTCTCCTAGAGGTTATCATGAGGCCAGTGATTTCGCACCGGTGGAATCGACTGTGCATGTAGTACCCACTCTTGTCAATCCTCGATCTCCACCGGGACCTCTATGAATGTCACCTCGTCATTGATGTCTATCTCCCTGTGATCGATGATGTGTGTCGGGTCATGCACGTATCTCCTCAACTGAGACATGTGGACGGAGTCGTTCACCCAATGCAACTGAGATGGAAGGGTCAGGAGGTAATCCACCTTGCCTACTCTGCAGAGGACCTAAAAAGGTCCAATGAATCGAGGAGAAAACATGCAACCCCATCCAATTTGTCGTAGACCTCATCAAGTAGAGACCCGTAGGAAAAAGTTTTCTCCATCCTCGAACTCCAGTGGTCTCTATATCGTATCTGTATAGGACATCCAACTTCTCTGTGCAGTCTTCTTCCACTCCTAGATGATCTATATATTCTCTATCATAGCATGAACCATCTCTGGTCCTACAAGTGCTGACTCCCCTGGGTTTGTCCAGCAGAGAGGTGATCTGCAAGGTTGGTCATATAGTGCCTTGTAAGGTGCCATCTCGATGGTGGAGTGATAGCTGTTGTTGTAAGAAAACTCCACCAAGGCTAAGTGACCCCCCCAACTATGACCAAAGTCGAGAATACAAGAACAAATCATGTCCATGATAGTCTAAATGGTCCTCTCAGTTTTTCCATCCTTCTGAGGATGGAAGGTGGTGCTCAAGCGAATCTACATCCCAAAAGCCTCCTGTAATCCCTTCCATAGCCCTGTAGTGAAACGAGCATCTCGATCGGAGATGATAGTCGATGGAACACCATGAAGCTGTACGATCTCCTGAATGTTGAGACGTCCCAAGATCTCTACTGAGCCCTGCTCTCTGATCGGTAGGAAGTGGTCCCACTTGGTGAGTTAGTCTACGATAACCCAGATAGATTCGTGTCCTCTGGATGTACGTTGAATCCCACTCACAGATCCATGGATATCCCATCCCACATAAACTCTAGGACCTCTAAGGGTTGTACCAAGCCTGCTAGTACATGGTGCTCCTTTTTTACTTATTGAAAAGTGAGGCATCATGAAACAAACTCTGCTACAGCCTTCTTCATACCCAGGCACCAGTGTTGTCATCTGAGGTCCTGTTACATATTCACCACTCCTGGACGTACCTCTAGAGGAGAAGTGAGAAACTCCCCCAACACCTCCTCCTGTAGTGCAACTGGTACCATGGTATGTCCCTTGAAAAGGATGATGTTCTCCCCTCCTTCAAAAAAACCATTAGGTGTCTGACTCGTGGATATATGAGCATGTCGCATCTCACAGTCAACGTCCCCATGCTGTGCCTCTCTAACTCGCTGAAGTGATGGAATGACTGTGAGAGGCTGAAGAATGGTTGCTCCATCTCTATCCACAAAGGATATCTGCAAGCCATCCATCACCTCTGTCGCCCCTCCTAACAGATGAAGGCCCGATCTCTGGCTGAGAGCCTCTACTACAAAGTTCTCCTTCCTAGGAGTATAGACAATCTCAAATTCATAGTCTTGGAGGAACTCAAACAAACGTCATTGTCTCAGGTTCAGGTCCTTCTGTGAGAAGATGTACCTGAGACTCTAGTGTTCAGAGTAGACTGTAAAGTGCTCGCCCATCAAATAGTGTCTCCAAATCTTCAAGGCAAAGGCCACTGCTACTAAATCTAGGACATGGGGACCATAGTTCTGATTATGCTGCCTCAACTACCGTGAAACGTATATGTTCACCACTCACTCTTTCATTAGGACACACCTGGTTAGGTTCCCTGAAGCGTCGCAGTAAACCACGTATCTTGTGCCCTCCTCTGGTAGCCTCAAGATGGTAACACTTGTCAACCTCTACCTCATCTTCTGAAAGCTCTACTGGAATCTATCTGAACATACGTATGGTTTCCCCTTCCTCGTCAAAGTTGAAAGTGATGCTGCAACTCTGAAGAATTATGGAACAAATCTCTGATAGTATCCAGCTAGACCTAGAAAACTCTGCACCTTCGTCACACTTCTGGGTGGCCCCCAAGCTAGCACTACCTCGATCTTTTCTAGATCCACTTCTACCCCAGCCTCCAAGATGATGTGTCCCAGGAAGTGAAATTCTTGAATCCAGAACTAGATCTTTGAGAGCTTACAATAAAGATGATTCTCTCGGAGTGTGTCCAGTACTACCCACAAACGGTAGGCATGATCCTCCTCAGTAGTCGAGTAAATAAGTATGTCTTCGATGAAGACTACGACAAATCGATCGAGGTAAGGCTGGAAGATCATATTCATGAGACTCATCAACACTGTTGGAGTGTTAGTTAAGCTGAAGGGCATAACCAAGAACATGTAGTGGACATACCAACACCAGAAGGCCGTCTTCTACACATCCCCGTCTCGAACTCTGAGCTGGTGATAGCCTGACCTGAGATATATCTTCATAAACCATCGTGATCCATTGAGCTGATCCAAGAGGTTGTCAATCCTCGTGAGTGGGTACTTGTTCTTCACAGTCACATGATTCATGTGACAGTAGATGACACACAGTCATAATATCCCATCCGCCTTCTTGGCAAACAAAATCAGAGAAGCCTAGGGTGAAAAATTGGGTCCGATGAATCCCTTCTCCTATAAGACCTCCAAATGTACCTACAGATCACGAACCTCGGCGGGAGCCATCCGATATACTGGAATAGATATATGACCTATCTCGGGGTACAGATCAATATATAATTCTACCTATCTGTGAAGAGGTAGTCCTGTAATGTCGTCAGGAAAACATCCACATACAGATCCACCACACTAGGAAAACTCGGATTCTGCACATCAACCGCTCCGAGGTTGAGACTAGCCAGCTGATGTGTGATCGGCTACCCTTTCCTCTACGAAAGTTCATCCAACGCTGCAAAGGCTCCCTTCTCGCTAGTGAAGGTGAACTTGGTCCCATATTTTTGGACACACTACACTTTGCGCCTAATACAGTTGATCTGAGAACGGACTGTAGATAACCCCTCCATAACCAAGATGACTTCTTAAGGCCTCGACGCCACTACAAGAAGATCACAGTCGAAGCTCTCGACTCCTAGAGTAATATCACACTGCCGACACCAGGGTGTAATTGTCAATTCTTCTCCCATAGGACTCTCTATCCGTAAGGATCGAGACAACGGCTCCATCAAAATCTTCGAGCTCCGAACATGGCAGCGACAATAAAAGAATTACTTGAACCTATGTCTATAAATACTGGACCAAGGGTGTAGTAGAAACATATATGACCTCGAGTCATCTCAGGTGCACCGTGGTCATTGGCCTCGACTGCCTGGAGCTGAGCCTGCCTCTACCCACCAGCTCCCTGTGTTTGGGGTTGACATCCTAGTGGTGGTGGTGGTATAGCCTTGAAACGTCGTCCACCACCCACTGCACGGCCATCTCCTCTGCCTCATCCGTTTTCTCCCGACGGACCACCGCAGTCAAACCTATGCCTCTACCTGGGAGGTACCTTTACTGTTTTCTGCTCGTCTGCATGGCGGGTCGGGTAGTCCCGATCCATGTGGCCATGCCTGCCACATTTATAGCACTTCCTGCTCCTCATAAGACTGGATCTGTTTCATGTGCCCTGCACATCCAAACCTGTATCTTGAGGTCTCCCACATGATGTCCTGTTCCTCTTGGAATTATGTGTCATCTATCTACTGCTCGCTATAGAAGACTCTTATATGTCTCACCCTATGGTGGGTCTCGCAACTAGTGTCTCATTAGCAAAGAAACATTCCACTAGAAGGGCTCTCTCCAGCACCCTCGCCTGTGTCGTATTACTGAGGGGAATCATTGAAGCTCTAATCTAATGCCTGAGTCACTTATCAATGGTCCAGGCCCTGAAAAACGGGTCTCGTACCATATCCGTGGAGTAGATTGAGAGTTCATTGAACCTAGCTGAGTAATGAGTTACTGTCATGTTGCCCTACTGCAGATGAATAAACTCATGAATCTGCACCGCACGAAGGGTGGTTGGAAAAAACATTGAAGTCCTTCTAGAGTAAAGATGCCTCGTCATGAACATAGAGCATCAAGCTCCACCATCTACCAGCTGCTGCATGCAGGAGACTCAAATCAAGGATCACAATAAGGTCGGCTGGTGTCCCTACCAATCTGAAAACTCTGGCGATATCCCCATCCAATCCACAGCTGCATGTTGGTCCGTCTCTCCACGGAACCTGGGCGGCCTCTATCACTGGAACTCATTCAACAGACTCAGGTGGTGTGCAATCTATGCTGTTGGGACTAGTGGTATCAGTGGTCCCGTAGGTAGAGGTGTTGCTGGTACCTCCGTTGTGATGGGGCCCTGAGCCAAGGCCTCATCGATCGGTGGGCTTCCATCTCGTATGTAACTCAGAACAGTAGATGGCTGCCTTCGTGGGGCCATTCTGAAAAGAAACAGGTGTTCCATGGTCAAAACAGTATACCTGGTGAGCTTTCTCAAAGTAATCACAAAGAAAACTTTTGAAACACACATGAAATCAGTGTTTTTTTCACTGAGTTAGAAATATGAGGTCAGTGTCCTGGTGTATGGATATGTTGGCCACCGCACTAACACTGGACTTCCTGGTACTAAAAACAACACTCAATACTCTTAAAATTATTACTTCACAGAAAATAATGATCAGATTCTTGAGTTATGCAGTAGAAACAACTCCTCTGATACCAATTTGTTACAAACAATCCTCGGGGCCCATTCCGTGACTACCCCAAGCCCTCCATCCATAGGTCAGGGCTGGCGACTAGCACCAAAGGCATAAATCCCTAAGCTAGGAAGGTATTGTCTTTATGAAAGTAAACAAACAAAATAGATTACACAACTGGAAGTAAACACTTAGTGAAAACTGTATACAAAAAGTAGTGCTGAAACTAAAGGGGGTGGAAATACAAGCCCAACAGTAAAGTACAGGTGAAAATGGAAAGCAATTACAACTGAAAAAGGGACAACACCTAAAAAGGGCAGCTCCTGGAGCGTCCGCCGAGTATCCTACTTGAACGGTATGAACAGATTTCCATCGCAGCACTCCACGTCTATTAGTCCGCTCCGTGTACTGTCTCACCTTATGGTCCACCTCTGGGTACCGTCCGGTCCTGGCTCTCTCTCAGCCTCCATCAATGATTTCCTTCATCTGTATCCAACACAACGTGGTGTGGGAATAGCCCGTGCAGTGGTGAGTATAATGACTCTCATTAGGGACCATGAGTCCCCGAAGGTCTCTCAGAATCCATGAAGGATAAACCACAGAAGAAAGACACAAACACAATGTATCAACCAACACTTCTTAGGTATATGCCCATACATATACCTAAGTTATCAATCTCAGTTCTACTCCAACTCTCGATCCCAAGCACAAACCAGGCCACACAGGAAGGTAAGTTAATCACATCGATGATAATGACTGAAAGTCAAGACTCATCTCACATAGGTATAATTATTTCGTATAGTGATAGAGATGATCAGATTTAGTCATTGATTCATCTATGCTATTAGACGCACACAGGATACAAGACCAGCTAAACTGTCAGACCCACACATGATACAAGACCAGCTACTCTATCAGACCCACACAGGATACAAGTACAGTGGTCAAAACTACCGGACCCACACAGGATACAAGAAAATTATTCATAGACGTCAATCCCACGGAGGATTCCAGTACGGTAGAAGTCACAGTAGCAACCAGCTCTGGGGTTCCCGTAGACAGCACACTCGATTCCAGGGGGTCTGCTCCATGATTCAAGGGGTTTGATACATCAAATATCACAAAGTCTAGAGATAATGTATCCAGAAGTTTTGTCTCGTCAAAAGGAACACAACACGACAGACGGCGCGTCAATTGGACGCCATGTCTGAGAGTTATTGGCTTTTCCTTTCAAGGTGCCCGAATGGAATTACGTTCGTTCCAAACTCGAAAATTTTCCAATGTTGTCCAAAACTCAGTTAGATTATCGCAAAATGACTACCTCATCTAAAGGTTCCCAATTCCACAGACGGAGCATCGATCGGACGCACGGTCAAGAAGTTATTCGCATTTAAGCGAAACGGGCTCGGCCCGTCAAGCCCAGTGGGCTGGCAGGTCGGCTCGTCCAGGCTCGGAGGGTCTGACCCAGCTAAGCAGTTGGCCCGGAGGGGCGCATCCTGGCCCGATCCATGGCTGGCCGCAGCTCGGCCCGCCGGCCGAGCGGATCGGGGTGCGCAGCCCCCTGTTTCCCGAAACGGCAGCACCGAGTGGAGGATTGTTGGGCCGTGTTTGTTTGGCCCATGCCACCTCTTCCATCCCTGCCTCCATCATGAATAAAAAACAAGGATCAACGGAGGGTTGTCGGGTTGTGTTTGTTTGGCCATCGCCGTCTGCGTTAGGTGGTAACAAAAGGCCAAATATGATCACTTGCATTCAATAAGAATGAAGGTATAATTTTTTCAATTTGAATTATACAAACCCCCTACCTCGTAATTGATATCGCACGTGGACGAGGCATGGAATACAAGCATCACGAAAATCAAGCATCGTGGAAGATGGCGTCGCGGAGAACGGTGTCGTCCCATCAACGTTGGAGGAATAGTCGGTGTCGTGACGCAGGAAGAGAATTCCAAGACGACGTAGATTCCTTGACATCGTGGTGCATCCGAGGAGTAAGCATCATTGGAAGAAGTTCTTCGCATTCTTTGTTGGGGATGTTCTTTGTTGAAAAATGATGTTCTTCGTCAAGAGAGGAACACCATTCTTCTAATTCTCCAGAGTTTTCCCCACCAATATATTTTCCAAGGAAATTATTATAATAAGGCTCCACAACATTAATAGAATTTCCATGAAATTCAAATTGATTCAAATAAGAGGTTCCAATTAATTAATGAATATATTAATTTAGATGGGTTGGCATAATAAGAGAGAAGAGTGGTGAAAAGTTTAAAATTCAAAAGATAGAATGTGGAGAGTTTTAAGAGTAAATAAGTGGGGTTTCATGGGAGTTTAAGATGGAGTTGAGGAGTTAGGATCTCGTGTGGGACCCACCACACATTATCCTCACAAGGGAGGTTATGTGGATGTGGGCCCAAACTCTATCTTCCTCTTGTTTTAAATAACCACCACTAAATAAATTAAATAAATTTGTGTACACTTAAAGTAACAGCACAATTTTATTTTAATTTGTTATGAATCCCCAAATTAAAACTTCTACTCTTGACCAAACGCAACTATGGTAATGGTCCCTTTAAGCGAATACTGGCATTGCGAGTTCATCGGTGCCCTCATATTTTAATTCGGATCACCAGTTCAAAAGATAGAAAAACTCGCATGTACCTTTACTGAACGTACCTGAACTAAACTTTAGAAATTGATTCTAGACACACCGGGACTCGGAATCAAGCGCCGTCATAAATTGCGGATTCATAATTTTCCAAAGAATTTACAAAAAAATTTCCTAGAAATTTCGGGTTCTTTTTAGTTATGTGATAAGAGACCCTAATATGAGTGTGAAGGTAGTTGTTAAGATTGGATACAAGACCCTTCCTCGAGTGGGATGGTAGAGGGTAAGTTAGATATTAGACATTACCATGAGTGAGAGGGTATATGGAAAGATTTTTATTAATGTGGACAGGGATATGTACCACTATTATACAATGTAAGAGGCTAAAAGGTTGAACATGTTAACACCCTACCAAAGTTCATTGAGTATGGGATGGTGTTCATGACATGAGGTGTATGTTTCTTCTAATGTTGGACAATCCATTTAGGGGTAGGTGTTGTAGTGGACTTATTAGCACATGATAACTAGATGTGCAACCATCTATGTTTTGTTTTTGTTATTTACATACCCCATGCATACACTTGGATGTGGTGGTTTATATTAGGGGAACAAGTTGTGATCCTAATTATATTTAATTATTATATCCTTTATGGAAATTTTGGTGCATGTGTAGATTGTATATTTATTATATAGGTCTGAGTGTAGGTAATTTGTTATATATGGATGGATCATCTCTATGGTGTTTACAAGATAGGATGCACGTGAGGATCGTGGATGATAGTAAATCCTTCTTTTGAATTTGTTGTTATTTTATATATAAGACTTCATCCTAGTCTAAAATCTATTGGGTTGTATGATTATATGATTGAAATCCATCTGTTATAAAAGGATATGTTATTGAATTGTTAATATCATAGTTATTTTTATGGACTATTTTTGGTTATTTATTTATAATTGATAATTATATTATTTGATATTGGACATGAAAATATTGGATTATGGCCCTATCCACTAGTCAGTGGCCTATAGTATTTTTGGAAGAATGCATAAGGCCATGTCCCCCTTTAGATGGTGTATAGACATATTATTTTAGTTCAATTGTTACAAAGTAATAATATAGAATATTTTTATTTTTATTAATATTTGATAATTGTTTATTGGGGAAGGAAAACTGATAGATATTATGACTCATATTATGATAGTTATTAATGAAAACCATTATACTAGAATGCTGAACATACTAGGTTTATGAAATTGTAAATTTGGTTTTCACCGTTACTATTGAAATATTTATTCAAGTTTTATTTTTTATTTTATCTTGTTGTTAATGCTTTATAATCATTTCATGCAATAGAATGTTGTATTTATACATGAATCATACATGGAATTTTGGATTCAAAAGCCAATCATGTGATTTTTTGTAATTGAATTTCCTGATGGAAGATTTTTTAGTTGTTTAATTTGTCAACGAAAACATATATTAAATATTCCTATAAAACAAATCCATATATTTTTAATGAGACAGACAATAAAGTTTTTTGAGTATAGTTCATGCTAATTACATAATGGGATTTTTTTGTGAATTCCTTACGGTCCCTCAACACAAGGTATGTATAATGACTTTTTGAGTTAAGGCCCAATATAGTTTTAGTATTCTTGATAGATTGTTAGGAACTAGAATGGGTCTCCTTGATGAATTTGATGTCATTGATAGGTTAAAAGAATGGAATGTGTGATTTACTTGGTATTTTTAATTTGAATCACTGAGACTAATTTTGGAATTTAGGATGGGTTTCGATGGTAGGATCAATTAGATTTATAGATTTTGTAATTTGGTACACATATTTTAAGTTTTGTAATGAAATCATTTTAGGACCTTTAGGAGTGATATGCCTTTAAACCATTTTTAAATGATGATTTAGAAGTAATCTTGGGGGTTTTTAGGATTGTTAAAGGTCAACATGGTATATGTTTTAGGATTTTAGGTCAACGATTGATGATATATGATACAAGGGAGAATGAGAATGGTTATATGATATGGTAGTATGGGTGTGTTCACCTATTGAGTTCTGATCAGATCAAGGTGGATAGTAGTAAAAAACCAATGAGAGTTTTTATAAAGGTCTATAGTCTATTGGTGGGGGAGACTATGTATGGAATAGAATTTCATGGAAGTCCTTTGTGTGTAATGGAAATTTTATGCTAGTTTCATCTGTTTTATTTTTTATTTTGGATCGATTTAAGAACCTCTGTTGTAGACCAGTCGAAATTTCCAAATGAATTCAATCTTTTCATTTTTATTGATGGTTTTTTAGAACTGTTATTAAGAATTATATTTATAGATTTCTGGTATGTAAAAATTGTTTTTCATGAGTTTTAAAGATGAAGATGTGTCTTGAGAGTTTGGATTGGTTTCAAAATGAGTCAAGATCAGCAAGGCCAGGTTTTTAAAATTCAGGGGAAAGGTATTGGTTCGTCAATGGTTAGGGATAATTATACACCTCAATAATAGAGACCTATAGGTGTTTGACATATATTATAAATCTATGCATGTATGTTCTCGTGGTTGTGAGAAAATCTATATTGGATTGTAAAGGTGAATTTCAAGGGCTAGAAATGGGTTTTCTAACCACGAAGCTAGCTATGTATGGGGGTGAGGCCCTTGGAAATTAGCTCTACACAGGCTATAAAAGATTTTTCAAACACTGAGCCTTTAGATAGGGTTGGTACATGGTTAATCTAATTTTGTTACCAAACCATGAACCATATTAAAAAAGGATGGAATGAATATTTTCACCCACTCTTATTTATGTTTTCTCCTGATTTCTTTATTATTCCACAAATATATAATCCTCGCTCGATCTCTCACTCATCCTCTAATTTAATTCAATGGTTCCCCATCATTTCTACATAGAATAAAATGTCATTGGTCTTATATTATTTCTCTTGTTAATTCAATGATTCCACTCGATCCAATTATTTTTACCTTTCTCTAGCTGATACTATTTCCATATGACCTCTTACACCCTATTTTTTTTGGGAATTTGAATCTTCATATTATTTCTCTCATTGTATCCTGTATCAATTGTTGGTAATGGACATGTGTATATTTATATTCATGGTTTAGGTGGTATTTATTCTTTTCTATTATATTTTATTCATTTATAAAATGTGTTTTAGTCCCCCATACTGAACACTCCTTGTGTCATCTACATAATTTGATATTAATTGATTAAATTTCCAATACCTCAAATTAGTTTACCTTAGGTCTTCATTGCAACATTTTTGTATGATTAACTCATCAAAAATCACCCAATTGGGTATTTTGTTATAAATTCCTTAAAAAAATGCCTTTCTCACATAATTAGACCACCCATGAGTCATGTTGAGTACACCAACAGATTAGTGGAACTTGTGATTAAATTGGATGAAATACAAAATGGTCAAATTATATCACTTACCACTTTTAAAAAAACAATGTTTTAATTTTATAATTCGGTAAATTAAAATGGAATTACTATTTGTTGGTTAAATGAATCATTTTGAATTTAATGTAGGCATGGAGTCGTACTTAGTCCTTAATAAATGGTAATTTTTCTTATCTTTTTTATGACTGTAAATTTCTATCAAATGATATTATATTTTTGTGTAGTATGTTTCCTATTTAAATTTAATTTTTAAATGAAATAAGTGACATGTGAATGGTGGAACTATCACACATGACCCTTGTCTATGATAATTAGTTGAAACCACATGCTGATGTGGGCCATGTTTATTTTATTATAAGTTAATGTTTTAAATGAAATGGGGATTGGATGAAAAAACTAAATTTCCAATCGTATATTATGAATTATACATATAGAAAATATAAATATTGGAAATGGAATCCCTTGTAATATATACGATATCATTGCATATAGAGTCCTTCAATATATTTTTCGTACTTATTGTGAATGGTATCCCATATTATTTTAGGAGGTAATAATTGGGAATGGCAACCCACATTAAATTTATGGTACTTATTGGGAATTGAATCCCACACCATTTCACTAGAAATACTTTGTAATGGAATCCCACATTTTTTTTACTAATCTTCATTAGGAATGGAATTCTTTATAATTTATTTGATATTTTTGGGAATGGCATCCCATATTTAAAAAATGATACCCTTAATATATTATTACTATGTGGAATTTTTGGACTTATGCCTCAGATTCTCATTGATTGTAAAGACCAAAGCCTGTTGTACATAGAAATTACATTTCATTTTCTGAAAACTTAATAAACTACCCAAATATATTTCCAAATACCATATTAGATTAGTGTCTTTGGAAATATAGAACATAATATTCTAACATTATTAATGGTATTAAATATCTCCCATTAAGATCTTCCCCTTTAGTTTTCCAACCTAAAAACATTCTTTATATCATGGGGAAAATAAAACACAAAAAGTTTTAGCTCAAATTCTCAGTAAGGGTAAACACTACGAACATAAAATAAACAATAAACATAATAATGTAAAAGAAGGGACATAATGTTTAAATATTAGAATCCTGAGTCATGAAATATATCATAGAAATACGTAAGGCGTACATCATAAAGGAACACTTACCATGATAAAATAGAACTGTCATTAAACATGGAATTGTGGAAAATAATTAATCACATAACATTATTTCCATAGTATCCAAGGAATTACCACCAAGACCATCATAATGGACAAAGTCCATTACAGAATTGGGTTTAGTTGTTGATCCATCCATGTATTAATAAAAATGATTTAATTTCCCTTCCATTAATGTTTATATAATGAGATATAAATCATTACCCAATGAATTGGAGGGAGACATTGGTCCCACCCATCTCATTATGAAATCATTCTTACATGTTCCACAGAAACATAAACCATTCATAATAGCATAACCTAAAAAATAAAATGGGTATCTTAAACATCATTTCATCATAACATTATCCATATAAAATATCATTCCATCATTAACAAAATCAAATTATAGTAATAATATTTATATAAACATAACCCTATTTAAATAGCGTCATCTTAGATGGAAAATAATTTTGATAAAACACTTGAACTGGATTCTGGAAAAAAATATCATTTCTTATTCAAATTTATTTTCCTTTCTAAAAACCCAGTGTAATTTTAAAAGAATGGAATTTTGTTGAAAATAAAAATTAAATCATGTATATGAATATTTATTGTGATAAGTATTTATGGATATGTAAAAATATATTCATTCTATATAAGTTAAAAAAAATAGTCTTCTCATATTCTTGTTCGAAAAGTCAAAAAGTACCTCATATGTAAAATGAAAAAAATATTCCACCCATACCATTCACTAAAACATTACCAATGGGTAAAATTAACTTTAAAAAATAGTATAATATTATAAATCAGATTATATATTTAGGAAATATTGATGTGATTGAAAATTTTATCCCTATAAACACATACGAATAAACAATCTCAGATAATATTGAGATTGAAAAATTATCCCTTACCTTAGTTTTGATTTCATCAGAGTGTGTTCAAAACTTCTATATAGAGGGTTTAAACATATTATTAACTTTTAATAGAAAAATAATAATATATATGAACTCATTTATGATTCACTTATGACTTTATATTATCTGTTCATTTAACAATTCCATATTAAGCAACGTTTTGGGTAATAATTGTTATATTTATCGTACGAGTTTTGAATTTTAAATATTGATATAATTACATAGGTAATTATTTAAATACATACATAATGTAAAACATGATTTATAAATCATATATATTCAGTATGTAAATATATATAATAGACATAGAATTGAAATATAATACACCGTTCACGGAGATGGTAGACAGCACATACGCCTGAACGTTGTTTCCATTTTATTATTGAATTGAATGGAAGAAAATAGATGACATATAAAAATATATACTTACAGTAGAATTATTATTTCATATATATAATTCATAATTAATATATATAACATATAATAATTCATGAATGGTTAATGTGGAGAATGAATCTAAGCACGTCATGGAGACTATAAGTTGTACGTATGCACATGCGACGATATCATTCCCTTGATGGTCAAATGGTGTGGAATTGGATGGTATATGAATTTTTCAGAAAATAATATCTTGTTATATTTATTGTTTCAAACATTTAAATTCATCATTATACCCATCGAACAAATTTTTAAGTGTAAAACAGTTTACATAATGGTGTGCAGATGATAAGTCGTACACACACATGCATGGTGATATTGTTTTTCGTAGGATCAGTAATGGAATAATATGGTTGTCTCATAATGATAAAAATATCTCCAAATATTTATATTCAGGGTTTATTATATTATTATGGAATCAACATAGGAAGTGGAGGTATAAGAAGAAAAGAACATTTAAAGAATGGATAAAATGATTACCTCTTCTTCATTTGTCTCTTTTTTATTTGCAAAGATGCACTCCTTAAGATAGATTTATGACAAAATGGTGGCATCTAGGTTGACACTAAGGATTTTGGGAGAAATTTTGGCCATTTTATGGTAGATAAATATTTCTATGGAGGTGTGAATTAAAGAGAAGGAGGAGTTCCATTTTATAGGATATGTGAGGGGCACTTTAAGAAAGTGGTTAAATATTAATTTTTTATAAATTTTTTTTGTGTGTAATGGTCCCAAACTCATTTAATTCTAAGATAATATGATTTTTTTCGAATACAAATAATCCAATAATTTTTACAAATGTTATGATTATTTTTTAAAAATTTTCTTTTTTCTTCAACCGTTATTTTACAATCTATAATCGTATATTGATATCATGTTCTTTACACATTGTGGGTTAATATAATTACCATATCAAGTCAAAAAACCCACAAAAAAAAATTTATTAAATATTTTGACTTATCTTAACCATTTGGCCAAATCTTAAGTTTTTATAAATTTAATATCATTTAATAAACTATTTAATATTTTATCTTATGACTTATGTCAATTTTGGTGAATATTCATACTAGACTGTCTTAAAAATTCACAACAACCTGATTCCTCTGAAAAAGAAGTTTTAATAAATAAAAACATGTCATATTCACCAAGAAAATTCATGGATGACATAAATTAAATAATATAATATTTATTTTGATATTTATAATATCATTTATTTGAATCCATTAGAATTGAAGTAATTCATGCATCATCATTGTGTCATAAATAAATTCAATTATTTAATGTCTCAAAATTATAAATAAAATGAAATGATGTTGGAAATATATATTTATTTATAATTAATATTTATATTCAATTAAATAAGTTACATAACCTAATATTAAAAAAAATTAGAAAAAGTTACATGTTTATGTTATATTTCTCATTACATTAAATTAATTATAATAATATGTCATTTTCACACTCAAGTGGTAATATAATGGAAAAAAAAATTTCCTAAGTGTTTCTTGGGTATACTATGACCTATCCAATAATATTATGATATGTTCTAGGGTAGTTTTATATTATTAAAATATTATTTTTATCCATATTTTCCTAACTTACCCTTTAACCGTGGAAAAAAATAATAATTCCGGAAGATACTATTCATAATGATAAAAATAAAAGGGGCTTATTTAAATAATTTGGAACTTCTTTTTCCAAATGTGGAACCATTTTTATAAATTCAAAACACATAATTGGAAAAAATTAATATAAAATTAATTGAGGTTGTCAAAACCATAGAGCGAGTATATGAAGTAAAAACTATCAAGATATTGACATGTCGTTATGTCTAATTTAAATGTGAAATTAATTATAATGAACAATTTTGATTATTTGATTAAAAAAATATTCTAATTAAAATTTAAAACGAATTAAAATATAATCAAAATATATAAATAAATTAGGAAAAATGATTTTTTGAGTTAAAATACTATGTTTTTCACTATTCATTAGAATATCAATTTTATCCGAAAAAACAAAAAATTGAATCAAAGAAAATTATGATTTCTCATTTCCAAATAAGTTGTTTATTTTTTCAAATATAACACATTATAGTGTTAAAAACTATATTTTAAATGGGTGTTCCATAAAAAGGCGGAAAAAAACATTTTTTTTAAATCCTTTTATCCAAAACATTGAATTTTTTTCTTATATAATGTTTAGAAAATACATGATGTTAATGTTAATGTTATATAAAATTTAAAATGTGGTTAATAATATTTATAATGGATAGTTTATAGCCAATTTTAAATATCTATCATTGTTTATTGAAACACGTTATTACGTATAAAGCAAGTTATCGAGGAAGGTCCCTCGTGCGTGTAACGCAAGCCAAGTAAGGGTGGAGTATAATAAAAGCTTATTATGGTGTTGTATAAAACTTATTCCAAAAATATTTATTTTATGCATTGAAAAAAATATATAATATGTATTAAATGAAATGAATTCTTTCAAAAGAACTTGAACTTTTGTGTAACACAATCCAATTATAGGGT
Organism: Viscum album; assembly: GCA_963277665.1. Classification (NCBI taxonomy): domain Eukaryota; kingdom Viridiplantae; phylum Streptophyta; class Magnoliopsida; order Santalales; family Viscaceae; genus Viscum; species Viscum album. Next base: position 114,035,921 of record OY728151.1, read on the forward strand.
TTTATATACTGAAAGGTAATACATTGTGGAATATATCACAATATAATCATGATGTAAAAAAAACAAAAGTCCTCAAAGAAATTAATAATAATTTATCTCATAAATTATTAGGGTGTTACATTATACCCCCCTTAGGATGAATTTTTCCCTCAAAATTTGTTGTGGTTATAAACTTTTTACTACATGAAAGTTTCTTACATGGAAACCCACATCATAAATATGAATACAAAAATATCATTTTAAAAAAGAAAGTTAGAAACCTAATGGTTACCCAAATTTACTCGTCACTAGGTTTCCACATTGGATAACATAGGTGGGAAATGAAAACATGTATATGGAAGAAAAATATAACCAACAAGTTCTAATGGATAGTGATAACGAATAATGTTTTGATAAATTTAACAACTAGAAATCCATAAATCTCTGATGATTTAATGGGATATGTGATTCATCATATATGAATGTAATAGGATAAGCATTTATGGATTAAGAGTGTTTTCCTAAATTTGATGAACATGAGAATAAATCATTAATTTATTTTATTATAATATCATTATTTTCCATTCCATGAAAATTTTCCACTACATATATATTTCAAATAAATGAATTTTAATTTTTAATTATTGATTTGTTAGTAGATTATGTGATCCCTAAATAGAATGATAGTTCATTCCATCTATCTAAAAAAAGGTTATCACAGGTAATAAAATATTCATATATCCACATATTGTGAGATAATACATTAATCTAACAAACATCAACTGGAATATAATCTATACTATCAATAAATGGATAACATTACAATCATTACAAAACAAAAAAAAATTAATACTTTAGAAAGATGTGGACTAAATCTACATTACAATTATCTCTCATATCTTATAAGGTATTTCTTTTTTTATCACATTACAAATATGTGAATACCATAATCATGTATTCTATTGAAACAGAACAAGAATTACAAAATAACTTTAGTGAAAACATTCATACTGTCAAAAATTAACTCTTTCAACATACCAAAAATTTAAAAAATTCTATATATAGAAATCATGATATCACCTTTTCCTTATACCATTCTTGAGGTCATTAATGCAATCAAACATATCATCATATCATTATCCCATCATTATTATTGTATCCTGAATTTTCCGAAAATATATAAATAAATTTTAATGGTTACCATTATCATTCAAAATATACTTTCTAATATATAAAGAAAACTATTGGTGTGACAATCCTTAGATGTTTCATTATTCCATAATACAATAAAATTACTTTTACAACATTATTCTGGGTAAACATGTAGTCATTCCACTATCTTCTTAAACCATTGACTGCGGTTCAAAATTTTATTCCTAAAAAAATTCTACAATCTCATATATCATTTGTATTATATTCATCGGCATCAACATAAATACTACCCATTCGACCATGAAGATTCTCTTCTTAATATTTTCTCTTAGGGAATTGATTTTCAAAATTCCCATAAATTACACATTTAAAACAATTAACCATATTTGATGTATTAAAAATACCATTATCCTTGACCATTGTGTTAACTGAACCTTTTAATTTATATTCATTGGATTTTTGTCCTTTTTTTCTACACCAGAATCATCTTCCACTTCCATTGAATCACTCTCCTTGACGCCTCTTCCCACATGATTTACATGAGGAAAATGAAACATTATTTCCTCTATGATCACTATGAAACTCCATATTTCTCTTATTAGCTGGGTCAGGAAACTCACTAATGTTTATATTATTGATCATATCATGAGATCTATGATTAGGAATAATAATGATTGTTCAACTTCCAACTCTAATTTCATTTGGTTACATCTAAAAAATATCATTCCATTTTCTATAATATTATCCATTTACATGAATCCTCCCATTTCCAGCCATTTTCTAAAACCCGAAAATAATAGCATGAATGGAAAAAAAATCATACTATGAAAACAACCTAATAATGTATGAGTAATTTCAATCTCTAACATATTAGGTTAAATCCTTGGTTATTCGTAACTATCACAATAATTCTAGGATTTTATCCTATACTTGACTTATACTTAGGACATCCATAGACATATCCATAGAAATATCTATAGGTATCTCACTAAAATTTTAGTATCTTAGAATCCAAAGGATGACTAATCATTCACTCTAATACCAACTAAAAATAACCATGATTGAAGTACATGGAAATTAAATATCGTTTACAGAATATATAATACATTACAAAAATATATTCCTAACGATCATATTAGTTTATCGTCTTTGGAGATGTTGAACATAATCTTGAAAATTAGTGGGACATGTTCAGCATATTCCATTAAGATATTATAATATTGATATCATACATAAGACCCTTATTTATATTATTTTGAAAATAAAACATAAAAATGGAGAGCTCAAATTCATAGAAAGGGTAAACAATAAGAACATAAAATATTCCATAAACATAAGAATGCAAAAATATGAACATAAAGTTTAAATAACACAATATTGAGTCATGAAATAAATCCTAGCAGAACATAAGTAATAGATAATAAAAGGAAAGTATCCATGATAAAATATAATTGGATTAAAACATGGAATTGTGGAAAAAAAATTAAGCACATAATATGATTTCCATACTAGCCAGGGCATTTATGCCAAGACAATCGTAGTGGACAAAGTCCATTACTGAAATGGGTTTACTTGCAGTTCCAACAACATATTACTGAACTAGATTTAAATTCCATTCTTTTCATTTATATCTCATGAGATATAAATCATTACCCAGTGAATTGGATGTAGATATTCTTCCCACCCATCACATAATGAAATCATTCTTACATGTTTCATAAAAACCTAAACCATTCATCATAGTGTAACCCAAGAAATAAAATGGGAATTATAAACATCATTCCAACATAACATAATACTTATAAAATATCATTACATCATTAGCACAATACAGTCCTTATAAAATTATGGAGAGAAACAAAACCCTATTTAAAGAGTGTCCTCTTATATGGAAAATAATTTTGATAAAATTCTTGAACTAGATTCTTGAAGAAAATAACCTTTCTTCTTCAATTTTTTTTTCTTTCCTCAAAATGTCTTTCTATTTTAAAAGAAAAAAATTTAGTTTAAAATAATCATAAAATCTTGAACAAGAATATTCATATATATAATGAGTTATGAATATGTAAAAATACGTTAATTCTGTATAAGTTAAAAATACATCTTCTCACTCACTTGCTGGAAAAGTAAAAAAATACCTAGTATGGAAAACAAAAGAATGATTCCTTCTATACCATTTAATAAAAAATCATAAATGTGTAAAATCTATTTAAAAAAATGTATAATAAAAGAAATAATATTATATATTTAGGAAACATGGATGTGAATGGTAAATATATTGCAGTAAATAATTACTAATAAACAATCTCAGATAATATTGAGATTGAAAAACTATCCCTTACCTTAGATAAAATATCTTCTTTATTTTTCTGAAAATCGTGTATTGTGGGTTTATATATATTATTAACTCTTAAGAGAATAATAATAATATTTATTATACCGTATATGATTCACATATCAAATTATATTACTCATTCACTTATAAATTCCATGTCAAAGAACATTTTGGGTACTAATCATTTTTTTATCATGCATATTTTGACCTGTTATTCTTGATCTTATTACATATATCAAGATTTACATACTTCCATAATTTAAAATATTTTTTATAAATTATAATTATTTAGTCTAGAAGAATATATAATATGTAGATAAATGAAATGGAATGCACTATTCATATAGACAATAAGTTGTATGTATGCATGAATGATTTTTTCCTTTTCTAATTGGATTGAATGGAAGAAATAAATGATATATATATATATCTCTAGTATCATTATTATGTCATATATATAATTCTTATTTCTTATATATATTTTATAATCATTCATGAGTGGTTAATATTTAGAATGAATCCCATCACGTCATGTATAAAGTAAGTCGTACGTATCCACAAGCGACGATATAATTCACTTGATGGTTAAATGTTAAGGAATTTAATGGAATATATATTTTATAGAAATAATTTCATGATATATTTATTATTTAATTCATTTATATACATCATTATACCCTTCCAAATAATATATAGGTTGTAAACAATTTACACCATGATGTGGAAATGTTAAGTAGTACATATGCATGCACGGTGATATTTTTTTCATAAGATGGGTAAAAGAAGAAATATGGTTGTACCATAATCATAGAAACATCTCAGAATATAGTAAATTTTGGATTTTTACTTTTAGTATTGTAACAACATCGGAATAGGAATCACGTGAATAAAAGAATATTGAAAAAAGGGATAAAACAATTGCATATTCATCAGAAGTCTTCATTTTAATTTTCACTAAAGGACTCCTTAAGTTTGTTTTCTGCCAAAAATGTGGACACTATGAAATATTTAGGGAATTTGACAGGAGTTTTTGGTAGTGGATGTCTGATACAATGGTTTTTGGAGGTGTGAATAATGTAGAAGTTGGAGTTCCCTATTATAGGAGTGGTGAGGGGCACATTAGGAAAGCCTTTAAATATTGATTCATTATAAATTAAAATTCTATTTCTAATTGTCCCAAACACATTTAATTTGAATATGATTATTTTTTTTTCGAGTACCAATCATCTAATATTTTTTAGACAAGTTTTGATTAATTTTTTATCCTTATGATTTTGGTTTATCCCTTATTTTACCCTTTTTAATATTATAGTGATATCATTTTATTTACAACTTATTGGTTAATTTGACGAACATATCATGTTAAAATACCCACAAAAAACCATTTATGAAATTTTTGAACATATCTTAATAATTTTTTATAATCATATATTTTTTTAATTTTATATAATTTAATAGACTATTTTATATTTTACGTTATGAATTATTTCAATTTTAGTCACTAATCATACTTGAATTTCTAACAAATTCATAACAACCTGATTCCATAGAAATAAAAACATTGAATCAATCCTAACAAGTTATATTCGCCTATAAAAATAGTGGATGACACGAATTTTATCAAATTATATTTATTTTAATTTTTATAATATCATTTAATTGAATGCTTTATTAATGAGAAAATCACTACAACAACATTGTGTCGTAAAAAAATTTATTTATTTAATGTCTAAAAATTATAAAGAAAATACTTTTATATAAGAAATATTTTTACGTTTCTAATGTCTATTTATAGTCAAATGAATAAGTAATATAACCCTATATTATATATTTTTTATTAAAAGATAATTTTATATGTTATATTTCTCTTTACATTAAATTAATTATTAGGACATGTCATTTTCACAACCCAGTGGTTCTAAAATGACAAAAATTATAATTAAGGGTTTTTATGGTCTCCTATGACTCATAAAATAATATTAGGACACATGATAGGGTAATTTTATATGATTATAATATTATTTTACCTTTATTTACCTAATTTACACATTAGCCATGGTAAATGAAAATAATTAATAAAGATACTATTCATAATTTCCCAAAAAATGGACTTTTTTACATTATTTGGAACTATTTATTAAAAATATGGAATAAATTTTTCTATATTAAAACCACATAATTGGCAGAAATTAATTTAAATTAACTCCTATTGTAAAAACCAAAAAGAGAATATTTATGAAATGAAAACTATCAAAAGATTGACATGTGTTTATGTCTAATTTAAATATGAAATTACATCCATTAACCAAAATTGGATTAAATAACAAAAACATAATACAATTACACTTTAGATCCTATTAAAAATATAATCACACTATATACATAAATTAGACAGAAAGGATGTTTTAAATTCAAATACAATGTTTCTCACTATTGATTAAAATATGAATTTTATCAAAAACAAAAATACCAAAAATTAAATGAAATTAAATTTTTATGTCACGATTCTAAAGAAGAAGTTTATCTTGTCAAATATTATATATAAAAGAGTAAAAAACTATATTTAAAATGGGTGTTCCATCAAAAGGTAGCAATGATCCATTCGTTGAAAAATACTTCTTTTATTTAAAAAATTGAATTTGTTCTAATATAATTTCTAGAAAATACATAAGATGAATTTTAATGTTGTATAAAATTAAAAAGGTGGTAAATACAATTTATAATGGCCATTTTATATCCCATTTAAAATATATATCATTGTATAGTGAAAATCGGTATTGAGTACACCAAAACCTGACAAGGAAGGTCATTCAAGGGTGTAACACAAGCCAAGTATTTCCGGCATATAGCAAAATCTTTTTTTGGTGCTGCGTTTAACATAATACAAACATTGTTACTTAAGAAATTGAATAAAATATATACTCAGTATTGCATGAAATAAATTCAATCAAAAGAACATGAAATTGTGTGTAACACAATACAATAATTGTGTTGTGTATAATGCAAGAAGATACGATATTGTGTATCATGAAAGCCAATCATGGTGTAGCATACATCACAAGACATCAATGAAAATTTAATAAATCTATCTCAGAATGTCTTGAGGTGTTACTTTTTGGATTTATATAATTACATATATAGGGTTAAATATATTAATACATGTCCATGATTACTCATTTTCTGAGATACGATGAGATATGATGAAGTGGGTTAGATCATCTAGGTGTCCTTTGAGGAACCTGTGCCTACTTTATTACATTTACTATTTTATATTCTATTTATTATACCATTATTCTATATTATTTTATATAAATAGACTATATTTCATTAGATTAAATTGGTGGTTTATAATATATTTTATCTCACATATTGTTTAGGCTACTAACTGGTACTCAAACATGTATCCTGGTTAGGATTTGGATCTGGATTATACCTTATGTACCTTTTCATAATCGGCAAGACAAGTGAGATTTGGAGTTGTGGTTGAGAATCTACTTAAGATTTTTTCGACAAATAGATTATTAAATTTATTTATTCTTTTACCAATATATCCCTAGTTAGTTTTTCACCAATTATATATTGAATTCCATGTATTAATTCTTGAACATGTTAATGCATTGATATCTATTTGGAATTGTTTTGGTTATGTAGTTAATATTATCTTGCAATGTTACTCAATTTTTTATTTCCAATATTATTAATTACTAATATATATGTTATAGACTACCCATTTTACATCTTTTAGACAAACATTTCTAGTCAATAGGCTATAACATACGCGGATTTGTTCTTGAGTCCATTTAGTGAACAGACTCAAGGTACCAACTTATTGGATCCTCGTTAATGATTTCATAGAATGTTATAAAAGGGATATTTATTTACTTTAAATTATGATTTTGGGATTCTAGATAGAAGTGTAGGAATGTCTCATCCATTGGAAAATATAACATCTCTAGGTTCAATAAACCCCCACATACGGGAGGGATCCAGTTATCGAGGTCGGAGTTAATGTGCCTGATGGATCGTTATTATAGATGATTATTTTTTCAACATGATTGATTATTGTATTTACACTATTTAATGATTTATGGAAGCATATGATTAAATTATATAGATATAAATTATTGTTACATACATCATCATAAGAATATAGAGATTCATATTCCATGAATAATCAATGCCATGTAGATTGCATTAATTGACTACCAAATAATTGTTGAATGTTCCCAGCGTGATTATTAAAAAAATTTCTCATACCCCAAGATGTGATAATATTTATATTCATTATATGTACAACTATATCAGGTGATTTTTACTGTTTTTACTTGCATTATGTCATTATATAGTATCTTATCATGCCTACTCTTATTCATTTCTCTTTCATATAATCACACTTTTTAATTAGGAAATATGATTGGTTATTAATGTGTTTGAATCAATATAAATAGAGATTTACAATATAACATGGTGTTGAAACCATAATTAAGTGATTATGACATATTTTCCAAATTTTTTCATGGGTTGAAATAAGAGTTCTTTTGATTAAATGTGTTCTAATTCTACAATTAATAAATTGTATGGTCCTATATATATTGTTGAATGGGGACCCATATAATAAAAAAAGAACAGATTGATTTGTTATATTCTGAGAATTATGGTGGTAACCTAGGTTCTTGTTTCATTAATTCAAATTGATACTTATAATGGAAAGTGTCGTTATACATTGAAATGATGATTAATCAAACAAAAACATCATATACATAAATGAAATTGTAAATCATGAATCATGGAGGAGAACATTAAATTAAAATAAATTTTCTTTACATTAATAAATTAAAAATTGTCTCTTTGGGGACATGGTTGAATCGACTCATATAGAGTGGTCTTCAAATGATATGCTTAGATGATAAACTAATTAGGGATGAAATTATTCCTAAAAAAATATATTGATATTTTTTTTCACTTTAATAGTCCCATGATGGATGGATGGGGCCCTTAAGGTTTCCATTAGCATTATTTATCATTCTACTTGACCCCATGGGGGTATATTCATGCTATGTGGTATGGTAACATAGTGTGTTAATATCCACATATATAGTGTTGTTTATAAAAGAAAAGTGTTATCAGACTAAAATTGAGTCACTTTTAATTGATAAAAGTCCATTTATCTGATTTTGAGCATTAATACTATGAGGATTATTTTAATTAAAATTTAATTTAATACATTAATTGTGATTTCTTATATAGAAAGAAAAATTAAATTTTCAATAACTCTAAAATAAACGGGAACATATTGATAAATGAAATGTTTTTTAAAATAAAATTAAGAGATCATTTTTCTAAAATGTTTCATGGAGATGGATAAATGATGTTCTACTATAGTTGGAAAAACGTTTTCTCTAATAACTTATCCTCAATACACCTTATATATGAGTCTATTAAAATGTGTAATTAGGTTAGAATCATTTATATTCCATAAAATTAAAGCTTTTTGAGTTGTTTAAATTATAAACCCTTGTGAGGAGGCTAGTGTTGGATCGAAATGATGATGTAGATGATCAATATACAAGGGGGGGTGAATTGTATACAATAAAAATTCATTTAGATCAACTAAAGTTGATATATAACCTTATATTGTTTAACAATGTTAAACAAGGTAAATTCACAAGACCTCTTAGTTCTAAAAACTTGATTGATCCGGAAATATGGTTCCTGAAATGAAACTTAAGAAAAGTTTACAAGAACAAATATTATACCTTAAAGCATATAGAATCTTACTAATCAGATTACAAGTATAAGAATGTATAAGATTGTTATACTTTCCTTATCAATCAAAATTTAGGATAAAACATGAAACAATACAAGTAACAAGTTGTAAATCTTATAACCCAAAGAGTAGGGTATCCAACAACCTTTGATAAAGGTCCCTTGATTTATAATTTCAAGAAAATTATATCTTACCCACACCTGGGTAACCCCTCAATACGAATACTAGATTCTACCTAGCTATCCTTGAAAGACCTCAACTACATGGTATTCGGCACCTCTGTCTTCCTATCCCCAGAAGCCCTCTATTTTACACAGCAAAAATTGGAGTCGCACGAAGAAATTATGAACAAGATGTTCAGTACACACAAAGCATGAAAGTATCTCTCTCTAGAAATTACTTCATCATGTAATCTATAGGGTTGTAGAATAGTGTTGAGCTCATTCAAATGAGCTCCTCTTTATAAGCACATATTCAACGGTCAACTCCCTTTCCAATGGTCATACTTTTCCTTAAATTTAGGGGGGACCTATACACATTTCACTCAAACAATGGTTGGTTAATAATAGAATGTACAACATCATTTTATAACTCAAACAAGAGTATGTAAAATATGGTTGCTTAACCAAATTCATTTTTTGGAGTCTAAGGGAAAGAAATGTTCAAAGTAAAATAAAAAAACATTTGGTATCTATAATACATGAATATTTAGATTTTGTCTTCAAAAGAATTCGGAACCTGAATTCTATAGAATTTCGGAGTGTGAATTTCAAGGAAATTAGGAGTCTGAATTCATAAGAATTCGGAGTACGAACTAAAAATGTTCTGAGTCTGAACATAGAATGTTTGGAGTCTGAATTCATGGAATTGGGATTCTGAACTTAGAAATTCGGAGTCTGAATTCAGAGAATTCAGATTCCAAACTCAGAAAGTTTGGAGTCTGAATTCAAAGAATTAAGAGTCTGAGATCAGAATGTTCAGAGTCTAAATATAGAGAATTAGATGCCCGAATTCAGATCCATAAAATAGAATGATCTATATCTATTTATTTATAGGATTTCATGGTTTTTTATACGAAAGCAAATTTTATACTTAGAAATAAAATGAGTTTGGTTTAGAGAAATTATGATATTAATAATTAAAACATGTAAAGGTTAAATTTTCCTTGGGGAAGGAAAATTTTCCTTATTAAGATAAAACATAGGCAAAAAGAGATTTTCTTTATGATAGTGTGTTTGTGATTTTCAAAACAAGAAGGAATGGAAAATTTATAAAAAACCTTATAGACTCAACAATATCTCCCTTTTTGGAATGAACAAACATCCTTATGAAAGAGAATATTAGGACTCTGTACATATTTTCCTGGACATTAATAAAAACTTATCTCCCTTAACACATAGACAATGATGGATACAACTAACTCTCCCTTATACTTTGGAAACACTAATGGCCATATTCTAGATTTCCAGATTGAGACATAGCATTTTATTTCATACAAAAATATTCTTGGATAAGAACACCCTATTAGATGAACACCCCATAAGTTAGGGAAATTTCTTCTTTATATCATATTCTTTTTAACATTCATTTCTCCCCCTTTGTGATTTTCCAAAATAAATACAAGGAATGGAAAATAAATATGGTACCTAAAATATTAGTACTAGACAACCATATTTATAAAGAGTAAACCAAAATATCATTATGATTGGAAAAATTTATACAAGGAAGAAATACAACAAAAGATCAAAATTGAACAAGATTATCCTTCCTTATCCTTCGACATCAGCTTCTTCATTATGGTTCTGTTCTTCTTGAGTTCCTCGTGATCCTTCTTTGCACGTTTGAGAAGTTGATCCTAATCATCTGTTTTCTTCTCTAAGGCTTATATTTTTTCTTCCTAAGCCTTAAGAGATTCTGCCTGACCCTTTAGATCTTCTTCTATATTAACTATATTCTCTTCTATCTCAATCCTGATATCCCTTTCTATCTTCCATCTTTGAGAAACTAAATATAATTACACATTCAGATCTTTTACATCTTTTATTGGAGTATTTTTTTCAATAGATATGTTTTCCTCAAAAGATATACTGATATCTTTGAACTTACTATCTTTGGTTTTTAATAAATCCATGACATTATCTTGAAACTCATCAAGAAATCTCATTTCTTCTCTAGTTTTCATTTATCATATAGTCATCTTTTTGAAATATATTATTTGGGCTTCATAGTTTATGAATTTTTTTTGAAACCAGCCTCAATTTTGACACACTTATCCATCACCATGGATACTGAATCTGGTTTTTGATTTAAGGAATGCTGAAGCATCTGGAATCTGGAGTCTATGATTGGAAATCGAGGGATAGTTCCAACAATCTTTTTCAATGAATAGACTACAAAATTATGTCCAATAGAGGACGATTCTGAATCAGTGATTTTTCTTAGTGAGGATTATTTTTCTAACTCAGAAAGATTCAACTTCAATTAAGTACCAAATTCTTTCATCTTCACTACGGATTTTCTTGGTGAATAAACAACTAACAATTTTACCTTATTAACTTTTGGAATGAATTCTTCTCGATTTTATGATTCATGTTCACTATCAAATAGTCAAACAATTTTATCTTCATCTAACTCTTCCTTCTCAGCTCCTACCACAATATCCTCTGGCTGAATGAAATCATGGTTGGAGCATTCTTCTTGAGACACTTTTTTTTACTTCTTCTCCACTTTTCTCATATTTCCCTAGGTTAAAACGTTTTGAAGACTCGGTTTCAGAGGTTTGGAATGATAATTTTTCATAAGGACTTTCCTTCTTATGAAAATCATCAACATTCCTTATCAAATCTTCAGCATCACCACTCATTTATTTTTCTTCTTCATCCACTTCCTTTTGTTGATGTTTTTCTAGAGTCACACATTTCATTCCTGAAGCCTCTCGTCATGATTCTATTCGAAAGGAATCTAGTACCGAAATATTCTTGGAAGCTTTCTCAAAAGCCTTCATAAGTGATTGGACTATCTCTACCTCAGATAACTTTTTCTTCTGATTCTTCTCTTTCTGTTGCTTCTCAATCTCTTCAGCTGCCTATTCCTTCAAAGATTTTACCTCAGCAGGGTCCAGGCCAAACATAGGCTCCCTTTCTTTTTTATTTTTCTTATCTTCTCTCCACTTTTCTACAACCTCATCAGGATATGCTTTTTGTTTCTTTGGCTTCGGGGGTGCTGACTGAATTTCCTTTACCCGAGGAGTTTTTTCCTTTTCTTCACCTTCACTTACATTCCTCTTCCTTCCAATATTTTTACAGGTTTCAACCGCCTCCAGTTTCTTTAAAAGATTTCAACTTCCTCTTTAGAAAAATCATATAATTCCTCAGTTTCTTTGGAAAACCCAATTTTTTATCCTTATCAAGTACCATCACTCAAAAACATGACTTTAAAATTCCTCGACATAGATCTGCAAGGAATTTTAAAGGATTCTAATCACCGAAAAATCATCTTTGATAGAATTCATGGATACATAATAATTTGAGATTTTAAATTCCCATTCATAATATTCTCAATCATAATCAGAATGTACTTAACTAAATTTATCATCCTTATATTCACCAAGAAATCCAAGATATAGATGTCACTCTTCTTTAGTGTATCCTGATCACCTTTTCTCGAAATAAGAAATCCTTGAACCCACAGTTCATGAATCCGAAAATTTGTAGACAGGTGAATAATCCTTGGATTATTTACTTCTGAAAGAGAAAGGAAAGCCATGGACTTCAAATTATCAAAAATTCCATGAACAACAGGTATCGTGTGAGTACAGAACTCATATTCCCCTTCATAAAGAATACCAACCAAGCTTGCAACATTGGTGAAAGAAAGTGAATATGTCTTTTCATAACACTTGAAAGAAAACTTACTCCTGCCTTCCTGTTTAAAGAATGTTATTGACTCATAGAACTCTACTAACAACTGTGGATATACCAAATCCTGAGCTTTTGGTTTGGAAAACAATACACTCTCCCAACCATTGAGATTGATATTCTTGGAAACGATAGAGTCAAATTTGGAATAAAACATTGGATCAACTAAATTGTCCCTATATATCTTCCATTATGAGATTGGCTTGATAGTCGAGATTTCATTCCAGGATGAAACATCGGAAGACGTTTAGAAGTAAAGATAATTTTGAGACGTTCAGAATGGGATTTTGTAGGAAGGGCAGAGCTTCAGCATGCAAGATCTTTGTGATATATGTGGGAAAAACATCGAGGGTTCCATTATATAGGTAATAAAATTGACAGTTCATCTTCCTTGATTGATCCAATGGTTTTAAGAATCTTGAGAATATATTACAGTAGAGATAATAGCTACAGAAGGATATATGATAGATTCTGATCTTTTGATTATTTTAGGAAAAACATTTGGATTTACAGAAAAGTGAATCTGAAATATTTAAAACCAAAAGAAAATACCATCAGTTTAATGTTTATTACAAAAATTCAGAAAAGGAAACATACCTTTCGGATTGTTATGAATATTAATAAAAAATGAGGAAGATTTTTCATGAATAACAATAGATTCCGAAATTTTAAATACAAGAAACTCTATAATGAAAAAAAATTTAGTATGAACATATTCATCACAAAAATTTTAAATATGAAAATCATCATTACAACAATTTTAAGTACAAAACATTTAAACTACAAAAAAATTAGACAACGAAAAATTTTAGAATACGAATAATTTTTAGAATACGAAAAATTTAGACTATGAAAAAAAATTTATAATATGAATTTTTTTTAGATAAGGAAAAATTTTAGAGTAAAAAAAAATTATTAAATTTTTTGAAAACTTAAGAAACAAATATACACCTCCTATGAAAATTAGTTCCTTACTGTAAGAAGATTGGTTTCAACAGATAGTTACCCTGGAAGATTTACTCACGGTTATGATTCTTAACATCTGTTTAATGTATCCAAATCTATCAGATGGTAATGATTTTGTGAAAATGTTAGCAAGTTGATCTTGTGTTCTGATAAATTGAAGAATGATATCTCCTATTTGTGTGTGATCCCTAAGAAGGTGATGCCTAATATCTATTTGTTTTGTACGAGAGTGATGTGTCAGTTTTTTACTTAAGGCAATGGAACTAGTATTTTCACACAATATTTGTGTTTTGGTAAAACTCACACTATAGTCTGTGAGTATGTGTTTCATCTACAACACTTGATCACAACAACTTCCAACTACTACATATTCAGTTTCAGTAGTAGAAATTTCTACTGAGTGTTGTTGTTTTCATGACCAAGAAACTAATGAATCTCCTATTAAATGACAAGTTCCAGATGTACATTTCTGATCCCTTCTACATCCAACAAAGTCAGCATCTGAAAAACATTTTAAAACATAATCACTTCCAGAAGTATAAAAGGGTCCTAGATCCATGGTTCCCTTTAAGTAGAAAAAATAAATTTCACTTCCTTTAAATGAGATTCCATAGGATTGGATGGATATATTGCACATAATCCTACTGAAAACATTAAGTCTGGATGACTAGATATTATGTAAAGTAGACTTCCTATCATACCTCTAAAAGATGTTTGATCTACTGGTTTCCCATCTTTATCTAGATCATGTGAATTTAAGGAACTAGTGGGAGTACTTATACTCATATTGTTGACATATCCATGGTTTTGAATAAAATCTTTAATATACTTATGTTGGGATATATATATTCATTCTGTTTTTTGAGAAATTTGAAAACCAAGTAAAAATTTTAAATCACCAATCATACTCATTTCAAACTCAGTTTTCATTAGATTCACAAAAGAATCAGTTAATGATTGCGGAGTTGAACCAAATATAAAATCATCAACATAAATTTGAAAAATCAGTAATTTTTTCTTATCATTCTTTATAAAAAGGGTTGGATCAGCATTTCCCTTAACATAATTATTTTGACGAAAAAATCCTTTATTTCTATCATACCAAGCTCTAGAGGATTTCTTAAGTCCATACAAAGGCAAGTAAAACAAATTTAATGTCAATTTGAAAAAGTTTGAAATTGAATAATGCTTCAAAGGCAAGTAGAATATGAATAGATTCAAGTCTAGATACTATATCATAGGTTTCATCATAGTCTATTCCTTCTTGTTGATTATAGCCTTTAGCAACCAATCTTTCTTTATTTCTTACTATGATTCCATTTTCATTACATTTATTTATGAAGACCCATTTTACTTCAATAAAAGAATTCTCCTTAGGTATTTCAACCAAGGTCCAGACATTATTTCTTTTGAATTCATTTATCTAATCCTGAGTAGCTTTAATCCAATCATCATCACCTAAAGCTTCATCAATGATTTTTTGTTCTAATTAGGAAAGGAATTCTTGATGTTCTAATTCATTACTTAAGGAACTTATATTCATTACAAGTTGATTCACATCACCAATGACACTATCATTGGGATGATTCTTATGAAAAAACCGATTTCAGTTTTGTAAAGCCTTTTCATCAATGTAGGGTAGGAAATCTTCTAGGGTAAATGTTTCAGAAATACCTTCTTTAACATTTTCCTTATCAAAAGGATCATCTGACAAGGGATTATAATAAGTTTTTGAAAACACATCTGAAGATATAGGTTGAGGTTGTTTAAAAACAAAATGATCAGATTCATCAAATTTGAAACCTAATATTTCTTCAACAGTACAAATATTTTTATTGAACACTCTATAATCCTTAGATGTTTGGGATTAGCCTAAAAAACTACTTAATCAAATTTTGGTGCTAATTTTTTTAGATTATATTTAGTATTCAGAATGAATACCTTAAAACTAAAAACCATTAAGTATGAAACTCTAGGTTTTCTAACATTCCATAACTCGTAAAGCATTTTATTAAGAAAAGGACTAATAAAAACATGATTTATAGTATAACAAGTAGTACTTACAGCTTCAACCCAAAAATGTTTGGCTACCGAATATTCACTCTACATGGTTCATGTTATCTCTTAAAGATTGATATTTCTTCTTTCAACAACACCATTTTGTTGGGGTGTTCTAGGTTTTGATAAGTTATGAGTAATGAATTTTCAACTACCAAAGGTTTCAAAAGCAGAATTTTGAAATTCACCTCTATGATCACTATGAATAGTTATCATAGGAAGATTTTTCTCATTTTTAACTTGGGATCTAAAACTTTTTATATAAGAAAAAGTATCAGATTTATTTTTTATAAAATAGACCCGCGTAAATCTACTGAAATCATCAACTAAGACAAATACATAATATTTGCCTCCAATTCTTCTAGTTTGTATTCGACCAAATAGATCGATATTCACTTACTATAATGAATCAGTAGTTGAGACTTCACTGAATAATTTAAAACATGATTTATGTTGCTTTCCTTATAGAAAATGATCACAAAATATTCAAGAATCAATTCTAGACTCTGGTATATCCTTAAATAGCCTTTTCTTAGAGAGTTTACATAGGTTCTTAATATTATAATTTCCTAACCTTCTATGCCACAACCAAGAATGGTCTTCCATTATACTAAGGAAAGGGAGTTCTTGGCTTCTAAGGTCTTCTTTGTTTAATGTGAAACTTTATCATGCCTATGGGTAGAAAGTATGAAATCTTCCTTGGAATTGTGTACTAATCACTTGTCATTCCTATTATTCACTAGGTAACCTTCATCACATAATTTACTTATTCTAGTGAGGATATTCTTAAGACCCTTAACAAATAAAACATTTTAAGTCAAAGTTTTACCAAGAAGAAAAATGTTTTCTATAACAATAATTTCTCCCATAGAATTATTTCCGAAAGTTACTTTTCTTCCTTTCATCTTGATAATATATTCAAAGAAGTATTTATTACCAGAAATATTCCACGAACATCCACTATCCATGTACCATGTATTTCTATTGGTGTTTTCTTTATTTTCTTGAAAATAAGAGTGTTAAACTTTCGAAAACAAAAATTTCATGGATTCAGAAACTCCAGAATGAATAATTTTAGGAATCCACGTTTTCATTGAAAAATAAGCTTTATGAAAACCTAAAGACTAGTTTTTGTTTAAGGAACAATTTTTTCCAATTCCAACCACACTAACACTCAGTGCAGAAAAAAGAACTTGGAGGAACAAAAAAATAGGCACTAAAAATTGGTTTTAATCTTGTATAAACAAAACAAGAATTATTCCTTAGAAGAAGAATTTTGGAATACATCTTATCAAAGTTTTCCTTACCTAAGATAAAGTTTGAAAAACACTTACTTAAGGAAAACATTTCTGACATTAGTCTAATAACTAAGTCCTTTTCCTCAAAAAAAATATTTTTAGCACTATAGTTAGGCTCGAAAACATTTTTCATAGAAATTACTTTTTTTATATCCTTAAAAATATTATCTTCTCAGAATTAACTACCTCATGTTTTTTTGAAATACTTTCAAAATCTAGGGTTTTCTTATCAATATCTTTATAATGATATGTATTTCCTTAGTAAGAATATAAATTCTAGAGTTTTCTTTATCAATCTTTTACATGACATTAGAATTTTCATTCTCAAGAATCTTAGAAAACATAGAAACTTTTTCATCGGTAAGTAAAGTATTATCTCCATCAAAAAAAGATTCTCCATCCGAGGATTCATAAAATTTAATACCACTATCATTATTATTCATTGATACATTGGTTTTGGATTTAGCATTGTGTACATTATCCATTAAATAATGATTTTCAATAGGTAACATGGAAAGTAAACCAAGATTCTTCGGTCCAGAAGATTCTTAATTTGAGGATTCATCATAAGAGTCTCCCCCATAAGAAATCTAGGTGACATGAGCTTTAAAAACATTCTTTGTTTTATCTTTGTAGTAATTCTTAATATTTCTCTCTGAATGATTTTCTGTTCTTTCATTTCTCTTAAGAATAGGATAATCTGGCCTTATATGTCCAGCTCTTATTCATTCATAACAAGTGACTTTAGAGTCTTTCTTGTCCTTCCATTCTTTCTTCTTGTATCTACACAGAAAATCTTTCTTCCCAACAATCTTGTTCATCCTTCGAGCAATATTAGGTAGTTTATTCTCATAATGTTCACTTTCCCTTGATTCAGATAAAACAATAACCTTCTTAGAATTAAATATTATAACTCTCTCAGAAGTCTTGACATTCATATGATTTAAAGTAGTTGTAAAATAAACACTTTAATTCCCATTGTTTTTCTTAACATTGTCAGTATCATTCTTCATTCAAGTCTCATGTTGAAGAAGAGTTCCAAAAATCTCATCCAGCATAATCTGTGAGACTTTCCTATTCTCATCTATAGTTGTCCTATTAGATTCCCACTCATTAGGCATGATGTATATAATCTTTTCTACAAGTTCCTCATCATACAAACCTTTTTCACCAAAGGATTGTAAGCTGTTGAGAATAGCCATAAATCATTGTTGTACCTTACATATAGGTTCTCCATAAAGAAAGAAAAAACCATGGTACTCAGATCTAAGCATAGCTCTTCTAGTTTTAATAAGATTGGAAGTTCCAAAATGAGTTACTTCAAGCTTCTTCCAAATATAATTTTCAGCTTCTCAAGAAGAAATATAAATATATATATTCCTGGTCCTAGAACATAAGAAAGTATTGTGTACCTTATAGTTATGTAGATATTCTGACTTCTCTTGATTAGTAAAAGTTCTGACTTCTTTATCAGGAATCATGTAATCTCTAGTCAGCATATCAAAGTTGTCCACTCCAGTGTTTTTAACAAAATTCTTCATAAGATCTCTCCAATATTTATAATCATTACCATAAAAAATAGTTGGTCTTGTAGGATTAAGATTTTCAATTGAACCAACATTCATTCCTGCCATCTCAAAGAAAATATCATTCCACATAAACTTGTTAGGAATAAATGTTTGTAAACAAGAATAAAAATATCCTAAGCAAGGAAAATACAGAACAATGAAAAACATGAGAAAGAAAATTTATATGTGAATATCAGTATTTTTTGGGACCTCCTCTAATACCAATTTTAGGATCAAAATGATGATGTAGATGCTCAATATACAAGGGGTGTTAATTGTATACTTTAAAAATTCCTTTGTTACTATTAATGTTGATATAAAACCTTCTATTATTTAACAATGTTAAACAAGGTAAATTTACAAGACCTCTTTGTTCTATAAACTTTCTTTATTCCAGAAATATGGTTTCATAAATTAAACATAAGAAAAGTTTACATGGAAAAATATTATACCTTAACGCGTATAGAATCTCACTAATCAGAGTACAAGTATAAGTAAGTAAAAAATAGGTATACTTTACTTATCAATTAAAATGTAGCGGAAAACATAAAACAATACAAGTAAAAAGTAGTAAATATTTTAACCCAACGATTACGGTATACAACAACCTTGGATAAAGGTACCTTGATTTATACTTTCCAGAAATTCTCTCTTACTTAGACCTGGGTAAGCCCTTGATATGAATATCAGAGTCTGTCTTGCTATCCATGCAAGCCCTCAACTACAAGGTAGACATCACCACTGTCTTCCTATCCTAGGAAGCCCTTGATTGTACACATAAAAAATTAGAGTAGCATGAAGCAATTATAAACAATATATTTACTAAACACATAGAAATAATGTATCTCTCTCTAGAAATCACTTCACCATGTAATCTCTATAATTTTAGAACAATGTTTAGCTCATTAAAGTGGTATCTTATTTATAGGAAAATCTTCAATGGTCAGCTCCATCCTCAAATGGTCATATTTTTCCTTGAATTTGGGAGGGACCTGCACACGTGTCACTCAAACAATGGATAGTTAAAAACAGAATTAACAAAATCATTTTATTACTCAAACAAGAGTAAGTAAAATATGGTTTCTTAACCAAATTAATTTTTTAGAGTCTACGGGAAGGAAAAGTCCCTAGTCTAATACAAAAACCATTCGGTGTCTATAATACATGAATATTCATATTTTGTCTTCAAAAGAATTCGGAACCTAAATTCTATAGAATTATTGAGTTTAAATTTCAAGGAAATTTGGAATCTGGATTCATAATAATTCAAAGTCTGAAGTCAGAAAGATCGGAGTCAGAATTTTGAGAATTCGATGTCTGAACATAGAATGTTTGGAGTCTTAATTCAGAGAATTCAATGTTTGAACTCAGAAAGTTCAGAGCCTGAATTCCTAGATTTCTATGTCTGAACTCAAAATGTTCGGAGTCTGAATTCAGATAATTCAATGTCTGAAATCAGAATGTTCGGAGTATGAATTCAAGGAATTCAGAGCCTGAATTTGGATCCGGAAAACAGAATGCTCTATATCTATGTATTTACAAGATTCCAAGGCTTTAGATATGAAACCTAATTTTATAATTAGAAATAAAATGAGTTAGGTTTAGAGAAAGTATGATCAAAATAATGAAAACGTGATAAGGATAAATTTTCCTTGGGGAAGGTAAATTTTCATTATTAAGATAATCCATAGCGGAAAATAAATATGCCTTAGGATAGAGTGTTCGTGATTTTTACAACATGAAGGAATGGAAAAGTTATATGAAAACCTTATTGACTCAACAGTCTCACCCTTTTTGGAAAGCACAAACATCCTTATGAAAAAGAATATAAGGACATATAAAATATTTATCTGGACTTTGAAAATAAAACTTATCTCCCTTAACACCTAGGAAATGATGAATTTGACTAACTCCACCTTAGGCATTGGAAATAGTAAGGATCGTATTCAAGATTTCCGGATTGAGACTTAGCAGTTTATTGCATAAGAAAATTTTATTGGATATAAACTCCCATTTATATGAACACCCCCTTAGTTAGGAAAATTTCTTCTTTACTTAGTATTCTTTTTAACATTCATTTCTTCCCATTTGTGATTTTCAAAAAGGAATACAGGTAGTGGAAAAGAAAATATGGTACCGAGAATATTATTACTGGACAACCAAATTTATAAAGAGAAAAGAAAAATGTTATTATGATTGGAAAATTTTATACAAGGATGAATTACAAAAAAATATCTGAATTGAACAAGATTATCCTTCCTTATCCTTCGGCATATGCTTGTTCACTATGGTTTTGAGCTTCTTTAGTTCCTTGTGATCCTCCTATGCACATTTGAGAAGCTACTCATAATCTTCTTTTTTCTTCTCTAAGGATTTGATTTTTTCTTTCTGAGCCTTATGAGATTTTTCCTGACCCTTTAGAACTTCTTCTAGCCTAACTAGATTCTATTCTATCTCAATATTTAGATACCCTTCTCTCCTCAAACTCTGAGCAACTAAATATAATATCCCATTTAGATCATTCACTTCTTGCTTCTGAATATTTTAATCATGAGATAGCTTTTCTACAAAAGACTTGGTGTGATCATTGAACTACCTATCTTCAGTTTCAAATGAATCCATGACATTATCTTGAAACTCATCAAGAATTATAATGCCTTCTACAGTTTTCTTTGACCATCTTGTCATATTTTTGCAAGATCTTTTGTGGGATTCGTAGTTTATGAAAAATCTTTTGAAATCATTCTCATGATTGACACACTTATCCATCACAATGGATACTGAATCTGATTTATGATTTAGAGAATGATGAAGCATCTGGAATCTAGAGTCTATGCTTGGAAATTGAGGGACAATTCTAACATAATTTTTCAAAGACTAGACTACAAAATATTGTCCAAGAGAGAATGATTATGAATCAGTAATTCTGTTAAGTTAGGATTATTTTTCTAACTTAGCAAGTTTCCTCTTCAATGAAGTACCAACTTCTTTCTTCTTCACTACTGATTTTCCAGGTGTATCAACTACTAACTTTTTTCCCTTATCAACATTCAGAATGACATCATCTTGATTGGGTAACTCATGTTAACTATCAGATAGTATCAAAATTTTGTCTTCATCTACCTCTTTCTTCTCAGCTCCTGCCTCTGCATCCTCTGGATGAATGATATCATGGTTAGAGATTTCATCTTCATAAACCTTGTTCACTTATTCTCCACTTTTCACATCCTTCCCAGGGGTAGCATGTTTTGAAAACTCGTCTTCAGAGGTTCTGAATGATAATTTTTTAGAAGGTCTTTCCTTCAAATGAAAATCCTCAACTTACTTTATCAAATATTCAGTACCACCACTCCTTTTTTTTCTTCTTCTTCCACTTATTTTTTTTTTGAACTTTTTTTGGAGTCACAAATTTCTTTCCTGGAGTCTCTGGAAATGATTCTATCATAAAGGATTCTGGTATTGGAATATTCTCGGATGCTTTCCCAGAAGCCTTCAGAAGTTATTGGACTTTATCTACCGCAGATAGCATTTTCTTCTGCTTCTTCTCTTTTTCTTTCTTCTCAAGCTCTGCAGATTCCTTTTCTTTAAAATATTTTTCCTCCATAGGGTCCATGCCAAACATAGTCTCCCATTCTTTATGATTTTTCTTATCTTCTCTCCACTTTACTACCACCTCATCATGATATGATTTTTTTATTTCTTTGGATTCGGGGGTGCTAACTGAATTTCCTTTTCCACTAGAGTTTTTGCCTTCTCTTCCACTTCCCTTCCCTTCCTCTTCCTTCCAACCTATTTAGAGGTTTCATCCACCTCTTATTTCTTTGAAAGAGTTACTAATTTCTCTTCAGAAAAAACATAGAATTCATCTGATTCTTTTGGAAAGACAATTTTCATCCTTCTCAAAGTATCATAACTCAACAAAATGACATTTCAATTCCTCTAATTAGAACTGGAAAGATTTTTGAAGGATTCTAAACACTGAGCAATCATATTGGACAGAATGGATGGATATATAATAATTTGATATTTCAAATTCCCATTTTTAATATTCTCAATCGTAATCAGAATTTATTTATCCAAATTTATCTTCATTAGATTCACCAAGAAATCCAAAATATAGATACCACTCTTCTTTAGAGTATCCTTATCACATTTTCTCAGAATAATGAATCCTTGAACCCACAGTTCAATACTCCAAAAGATATTATATAGGTGAAGAATTTTTGGAGTCTTTACTTCTGAAAGACTAAGGTAAGTAATGGCTTTCACCTTATCAAAACATTCTTGAACATCAGGTAACTTGTGAGTATAGAATGCAGATTCCCCTTCATAAGGAATACTAACCATGATTTCAGACTTGGTGAAAGAAAGTGAATGTGTCTTTCCATAACACTTGAAAGAAAACTTACTAGTGTATTCTTCCTTAAAGAATGTTACAGATTCATAGAACTCTATTAACAAATTCAAAACTACCAAGTCCTATGATTTTTGTTTTGAAATACACACACTCTTCCAACCATTGTGTTTCATATTCATTGAAATGATTGAGTCATATTTGGCATAAAACATTTGATCAACTTATCTTTCTCTATATATATTCCATTTGGAGATTGGATTGATATTTAACCTTTTTTTTCTGGGAAAAAACTTCGGCAGACATTTGAATGTAAGGAAAATCTGAGATGTTCAGAATGGGCTATTATATGAAGGGCAGAGCTTCCGCACGCAAGAGCTTTGTGATTGATGTGGTACAACCATCAGGGGTCCTTTATATAGGAAACTAGAGAAATTTTTTATCTTCCATGATTGATCTAATGGTTGAAAGAATCTTCAGAAGATCTGATGGTTCGGATAATTGCCGCATAAGAAAATTTAATATATTCCAATGTTTTTAGGATTTTATGAAAATCATTTGGATTTAAGGAATAGTAAATCTGAAAAATTTAAAACCAAAAGAAAAGACCAAGAAGTAAAAGATGATTACAAAAATTTAGAAAAGGAAACATACATTTTGATTTTCTAGGAAGATTATTCGTACTGAGGAAAATTCATCTTAAAGAACATTAGATTCCGAAAATTTTAAATATGAAAAACACCATTATGAAAAAATTTAGTATGAAAATACTCATTAGATAAATCATATGTACTAAAATATTCATTACAAAAATATTATGTACGAAAAATGTAGACTATGAAAAAAATAGACTATGAAAATTTTTTAGACTATGAAAAAAAATTTACAACGAAAAAAATTTAGACTACGAAAAAAAAATACTATAAAAAAATTTTCCACTACAAAACATTTTAGAGTAAGAAAAACATATTTAGATTTTGAAAAATTTTGTAAACATAACAAAAAAATGTACTCTTCATATAAAAAAGAGTTCTTTATTGTAAAGATTTTAGTTTCAATAAGAAGTTAACGTGGAAGATTACCATAGGGTTATCATTCCTAACTTTTATTTAATGTATTCAAATATATCGGTTGGGAATGATTTTTTGAAAATATCAGAAAATTGATCTTCTGTTCCGATAAATTGAAAAATGGTATCTTCTTTTAGTGTGTTATCCCTAAGAAAGTTATTCCTAATATCTATGTGTTTTGCACGAGAGTGATGTGCATGGTTTTTACATATAGAAATGGAACTAGTACTATCATACAAAAGTTTTATTTTGGTAAAACTCATACCATATTCTGTGAGTGTGTGTTGCATCCACAACACTAGAGCACAAAAACTTCTAGCTACTACATATTCAGCTTCTACAGTGGAAAGTGCTACTAAGTGTTTCTTTTGCATGACAAAGAAACTAATGAATCTCCTAAGAAATGAAAACGTCTAGATGTACTATTCCTATCCATTCTACATCCACAAAATTCAGCATCCAAATGACTTTTTAAAACAAAATAATTTCTATAAGTATAAAAGATTCCTAGATCCATGGTTCCCTTTATATAGTGAAAAATCATTTTCAGTGACTTTAAATGAGATTCCTTAGGATTGGATGGATATCTTACATATAAGTATACTGAAAACATTAAGTCTGGACGACTAGCTGTCAAGTGAAGTAGACTTCCTATCATACCTATAAAATATGTTTGATCTTATGGTTTAATATCTTCATCTATATCTAGTGAATTTGAGGTACCAATGGTAATACTTATAATATTAGTGTTGTCATATCCATACTTTTTAAGAAGATATTTAATTTACTTATGTTGGGATATATTGATTCATTCTTGTTTTTGAGAAATTTGAAAACCAAGGAAAAATTTTAACTCACCCATCATACCCATTTCAAACTCAGAATTCATTAGATTTGAAAAGGAATCAGTTAAATATTGCTGTATTGAACCAAATATAATATCATCAACCTAAATTTGAACAATCAAATAATTTTTATTATCTTTTTTTATAAAAAGTATTGGATAATAATTTTCCCAAACAAAATTATTTTGATGGAAAAATCCTATAAGTATATCATAACAATCTCGAGGGGCTTGCTTAACTCCATACAATGCTTTGGTAAGTTTGAAATCATGTGCAGGATGTTTTGTATCTTCAAAACCAGGAGGTTGTTCAACCAAAACATCCTCTTAGACAAAACCCTTAAGGAAAGAACATTTAACATCCATTTGAAAAACATTAAAAATGAAGAATGCTGCAAAGGTAGGTAGAATATGAATAGATTCAATTATAACTATCGGAGCATAGGTTTCTTCATTGCCTATTTCTTCTTTTTGATTATAGCCTTTTGCAACCAATCTAGATTTATTTCTTACTATGATTCCACTTTCATCACATTTATTTTTGAATACCCATTTTACTCCAATTACAGAAGTTTCCTTAGGTCTTTCAACCAAGGTCTAGACATTATTCCTTTCAAATTCATTTAGCTCATCTTGCACAGCTTTTATCCAATCATCATCACCTAAAGCATCATCAATTCTTTTTTGGTTCTTACTAGGAAAGTAATTATAGATGTTTTACCTCATTACTTGTGGATATTATAGTCCTTACAGGATGATTCACATCACCAATGATAATATCACTCGGATGAATCCAAAGAAACAACTGATTTGGTTTTCGTAAAGCCTATTCATCTATGTAGAGAGGGAAATCATCTGTGGTAAATGGTTCAGAAATACCTTCATGAAAATTTTCCTTATCAGACGGATCATCTAACAAGGGTTGATAATTAGTTTTTTAAAACACATCTGATGATGTATTTTAAGGTTGTTTAAAAACAAAAGTATCATATTCATCAAAATTGACATGTACTTATTTATCAATAGTACAAGTATTTTCATTAAAAACTTTATAAGCCATAGAAGTTGTGGAGTAGCCTAAAAAAATTCTTTCATCAGATTTTGGTGTGAATTTGTGTAGATTAACTTTAGTATTCATAATTAATACCTTACAACCAAAATACTTGAAGTTGGAAAGTCTAGGTTTTCTACCATTCTATAACTCATAAAGTGTTTTATTATGGAAAAGTCTAATCAAAACATGATTTATAGTATAACAAGCAGTACTTGTAGCTTCGGCCCAAAATTTTTTGGCTAATGAATATTCACTCAACACGGTTCTTGTTATCCCTTGAAAAATTCTATTTCTTCTTTTAGAAACACCATTTTGTTGTGGTGTTCTGTGTGTTGAGAAGTTATGAGTAATGACTTTTCTACTAAAAAAGGTTTTCAAATCAGAATTTTGAAATTCACCTCCCTGATCACTATAAATAGTTATTAAAGAAAGGTTTTTCACATTTTTAACATGGGCTCTAAAACTTTTGAAATAAGAAAAAGATTCATATTTCTTTGCTAGAAAATAGGGAAATGTAAATCTAGTGTAATCATCAACTAAGACAAATACATAATATTTTCCTCCAATGCTTCCAGTTTGTGTTGGACCAAAAAGATCCATATACACTAACTGTAGTGCATCAGTAGTTGAGACTTCACCGACTAATTTAAAGCTTGATTTATATTTCCTTCCATATTGAAAAGGATCAAAAACATTTGAAGAATCAAATATATTCTCCAGTATATCCTTAACTAGTCTTTTTTAAAGAGTTTGCATAGTTTCTTAAGATTACAGTGTCTTAACCATCTATGTCACAACCAAGAATGATCTTACATTGCACTAAGGCAATGTATATCTATGCTTCTAATGTCTTATATGTTTAATGGAAAACATTATGTTTCCTATGGGAAGAAAGAATAAACTCTTCTTTGGAATTTTGTACTATGAAATTTTCATTCCA
Organism: Viscum album; assembly: GCA_963277665.1. Lineage (NCBI taxonomy): Eukaryota > Viridiplantae > Streptophyta > Magnoliopsida > Santalales > Viscaceae > Viscum > Viscum album. The sequence continues at coordinate 114,063,223 of OY728151.1, forward strand.
AAAATTCACAAGGTAACCTTCATCACATAATTGACTTATGCTAATGATGGTGTGCTTAAGACCCATAACATATAAAATATTGGAAAACAATTTTTTTCAAAGAATAACAATGTTACCAATACCTATAATTTCTCCCTTATCGTTATTTATGAAAGATACTTTTTCTCCTTTAGTCTTGAAAATATTTCCAAAGAAGTTTTTGTTACGAGTCATATGCTAAGAACATCCACTATCCATATACCATGTATTTTTTTTGGTACTATCTCTATTTTCCTAAAAATAAGAGTGTTAGACTTTCAGAACCCAATCTTTCTTGGATCCAGAAAATTTAGAAAGAAAATTTTTAGGAATCCACATTTTATTTAAAAAATAAGCTTTATGAAAACATAAATATTGTGTTTTGTTTAAGTAACAATTTTTTTCCAAATTCCCACCACAATGACACTTAGTAAAAAAGGATCACTTTGAGGAACAAATTAATTGTTAATAGAAATTGGTTTTGAACCTCTATAAGAAAAACAAGAATTATTCCATAAAGTTCAAATTTGGGAATACATCTTATCATTGTTTTCCTTACCTAAGGTAAAGATTGAAAAACACTTCTTCAAGGAAAATACTTCTGGCATTAGTTAAATAATTGTGTTCTTATCCTCAAAAACATCAGTTTTAGCACTAGAGTTACGATTGAAAACATTTTTATTAGAAATTACTTTTTCTAGATCCTTAGAATATTTATCTTCTTAGAATTAACTTCCTCAAGGTTTTTTTGAAATACTTTAGAAATCAAGTGTTTTCTTTTCAAGATATTTTAAATGATATGATATTTCCTTAGTAAGAATTGAAATTCAGGGAAAAAAATTATCAAGATTTTTCTTGATATTAGAATTTTCATTCTCAAGAAGCTTAGAAAACCTAGAAACTTTTTCATAGGTAGGTAAAGTATTGTCTTCATTAGAAATAGATTCTTTATCTGAGGATTCATAATATTTACTATCACTATAATTATCATTCCTTGATACATTTTTTATGGATTCATAATTGTGTTCCTTATCCATTAAATACTAATTTTCAATAGGTAACTTGGCCAGTAAACCAAGATTCTTCAGTCGAGAAGATTTATAATCTAAGGATTCATCAAAAGCGTCTCCACCAATGGTACTCCTGGTGTCCTTAGGTTTCAAAACATTCTTAGTATTATCATTGTAGTAATTCTTTCTATTTATCTCAAAATGCATTTCCTTTCTTTATTTTCTCTTAATCATAGGTTAATCTTTCCTTATATGTCCATCACGTTTGCATTCATAACAAGGGAATTCTAGGTCTTTAGTGTCATTACTTTATTTCTTCTTATATCTATAATGAATTTTTTTTCTTCCCAACTATCTTTTTCACCCTTTGAGTTAGATTATCTATTTAATTCTCATAATGTTCAATTTCAATTGATTCATAAAAAACAATAACCTTCTTAGACTTAGATCTTGTAATTCTCTCAGGTGTCTTGAATTTCATATGATATGATGTAGTTGTAAAATAAACACTTCCATTCCCATTCATTTTATTAAAATTTTCAGCATCTCCCTTCATTCTAGTCTCATGTTGAAGAAGAGTTCCAAAAATCTCATCAATAGTAATCTATGAGACTTTGCTATTCTCATATATAGTTGTCCTCTTGGATTCCCAATCATTAGGGAGGATGTCTATAATCATGTCCACAAGTTCCTCATCAATCAAACCTTTTTCACCAGTGGATTGTATGATGTTGAAAATACTCATAAATTTCTATGGTGCATTGTATATAGGTTCTCCATAACGAAAGAAAAAAACATGGTACTCAGCTCAAAGAATTGCTCTTATAGTTTCAACAACATTGGAAGTTACAAAATGAGTTACTTCATGCTTAATCAAAATACAATTTTAAGCTTCAGAAGAATAAATATGGCTATATATATTCCTGGTACAGAAACATAACAAAGTATTTCATACCTTATAGTTATGTTGATATTCTGTCTTCTCTTGATTAGTTAAAGTTCTGACTTCTTTATTAGGAATCTTGTAATCTCTAGTCGGGATATCAATGTTTTCCACTCCAATGTTAATAAGAAAATTTGTAATATGATCTCCCCAATATTCATAATCATTCCTGTCAAAAATAGGTTGTCTATTATGATTAAGATTTTCAATTGAACAAAAATTCATTCCTTCCATCTCAATTAAATTATCATTCAATATAAACTTGATATTAATAAAAGTTTGTAAACAAGAATAAAAATATCCTAAGCAAGGAAAATATATAACAATGAAAAACATGGGCAAGAAAACATATATGTGAATATAAGTATTTCAGACACCTCCTCTGATACCAATTGTAGGATCGAAATGATGATTTATATTCTCAATATACAAGAGGGGGTGAATTGTATACATTAAAAATTCCTTAGTAACTATTAATGTTGGTATACAACCTTATATTTTTTAACAATGTTAAAAATGTTAAATTCACAAGACCTTTTCGTTCTACCAACTAGCTTTATTCCAGAAATATGGTTCTGGAAATGAAACATAAGAAAAGTTTACAAGGAAAAATATTCAACCTTAAAGCCTATAAAATCTAACTAATCGAGGTACAACAATAAGAATGTATAAGATAGTTATACTTTCCTTATCAATCAAAATGTATAAGAAAACTAGAAACAATACAAGTATCAAGTAGTAAATATTTTAACCAAAAGAGTAGGGTATCCAACAACCTTGGATAATGATCCCTTGATTTATACATTCAAGAAATTATATCTTAACCACACCTGGGTAAGCCCTCGATATGAATGTCGGAGTATGTCTTGCTTTCTCAGCAAGCCCTCAACTTCAAGGTAGTCAGAACCTTTGTATTCTTATCCCTAGAAGCCCTCAACTATACACAGCAACAATCTGAGTCCCACGAAGAAATTCTAAACAATATTTTTAGTATGCACAAAGCATGAAAGTATCTCTCTCAGAAATCACTTTAGCATGTAATCTCTTGAGTTATAGAACAGTGTTGAGCTCATTCAAATGAGCTCCTATTTATAGGCACATCTTCAAGCTTCGACTCCCTCCTCGAATTTTCATATTTTTCCATGAATTTTGGAGTGACCTGTACATGTGGCACTCAAACAACAGTTGGTTAAAAACAATATGCACGACATCATTTTATAACAAAATTAAGTGTATGTTAAATATGGTTTCTTAACCAAATTTATTTTTCAGAATCTAAGGGAAATAAAAGTATGGAGTCTAATCAAAATACAATTCAGTGTCAATAATACATGAATATTCGAATTCTGTATTTAGAAGAATTCCGAACTTGAAATTTCGGAGTCTGAATTCAACGAATTCAGAGTATGAACTTAGAAAGTTCGGAGTCTGAATTCATAGAATTCGGAGTATGAACTCAGAAATATTGGAGTCTGATTTCAGAGAATTCTGAGTCTCAAATCCGAATGTTCAATGTCTGAATTTAGATAATTCGTCCTCTAAACTAAGAATGTTCGGAGTCTGAATTTAGATAATTCGGAGCCAAAATTCGGACCCTGCAAATCGAATAATCTATATATAAGTATTTATAAGATTCTAAGTTTATAAATACAAAACCGAATTTTATACACAGAAATAAAATGAGTTAGATTTAGAGAAATTTTGATATGAACAACAAAAACATGATAAGGATAAAATTTTCTTGGGGAAGGAAATTTATCTTTATTAAAATAAAACATAGGGTAAAAGAAATTTGCCTTAAGATAGAGTGTTTGTTATTTTCAAAACATGAAGGGATGGAAAATTCATAAGGAATCCTTACTGAATCAATAGCCAGTTTTAATTATTTTACTGAAATATGTTTATAATAAGTATGTGAACATTTCCAATAGGTATTATTAAACTATTAGGTTCCACTAATGTTTAAAATTAAATACCTTTGGCTAATATTATGGACTCCCCCGATTTAGGTGGAGCACTAGGAAGCTTAAAATTTGTAAATATTTTAACCGATTTGGTTGGAATGGTATGGGATGTCTATTTGATACCTTTATTTAAAAAGGACAATTAGTAAAATAATAGTCACCCTAGTAGGTGAGTGGTCATATATTATGTTGTCAATCAAGGGGGTATTCCCAAATGTGTATACCCATTGATAGTTATCCCTTAATCAGCTTACATTGATATAGTTGTAAGAAACCATTTTTTCACTCAGGTATGGATCGTTTAAAGTTCATTCTAAATATATATTTTGGACGAAATATTGATACATAATGAGTTTGAAATGGTCTTAGGGGTGTTTGGGGAATGTTTGAAGCCCAGAACCCTTCTTTTTGGAGAAATTGTCCACGTCTGAAGGTTATAGCATGGTTGGCGCACGATTTAGCTAACAGTGGAGAATGAAATTTGCAGATAGAACCTACCCACATGATTAGAGAAAATGGTCATGCAGCCTAACCATATAAGTTCCCCTATTCCTCAAGTAAGCATTCTTGGTTTTTGCCCGATTTTCAAAACCATTTGGACAAACTATGCATGCATTAATTTTCAGGGTAAATTGTTTTTTCCCTTTAATTATCAATTCAGATCCCTCCTTCTTCCCTAATCCGAGAAAAAGTGAGATGACCCTTTTTTCATTCATTTTGGATATTTTTGAAGGAAAAATATTCGAAATGAATGATCTCCTTCATCCAGAATCTGATTGATCTTATGTTCATCATGTTGAATGTGCAACGGTATGTACTCGAGTATTTTTATGCCTTTCCTCCTCTCTCTGGCTATCGACCAAGTTAACATGGTGTGATCACTTTTCCACTTTTTGTAGATGTATTCTAATCAATGCCAAATTAGGGGATAATATATGAAGAGTAGAGTCATAAAATCCTATGTTTTGTGGCCTATAACTCATCCCTCATGTTCGTTGATTTTGAAATTATCATGTGGGGCCTGCCAATTTCATAAGTTGTTATTTATTGAAATTTAAATCCATGATTATATTCCTTAGAGATATAACTGTATGATCTTATATAAATGTTATTAATTGTTGGTTCTTACGTCCACAACTCCAACCGTCCCACATAAGATATCATTCCTTAATTGGGGATTTAGTATTTGACATGATTGAGCCACCGTTCAAGTGTCAATTTTTTTGACCATTTTATGGGAATGATTTTATATATTAAAAGGATTAATTTATGTTTTTAAATTCATAATTTCATATAATATGTATGCTCAACACTTGACCTGCCTAGAATAAGTGCTTAAAATTTATAATTAAATGTGGAAGGGAAAATTGAAACTATATTAAGTATATGAATTGACCACATTAAATATGAATGATTAATAGGTTTCTTGTCTATAGTAACACTTATCATATTAATGGATTGTAGCTTAATGAATCTTAATTATTGAATATATCTTAAATGAGATTAAAAATGGTTTAATGAAACTTGGCCTTGTCACAATAATGAAAGGAAGGTCCTGAACCAAATAGACTTATTGATTAATTATGAGACGACTAAAGGGTTTCATGCTACCTGACCTTATCACAGTAATGAAAAGAAATCTGTTTTCCAAATTAAATATTTCATGACATTATAATCTAATAGGAGTTTCATGAATTCATATCACCTTATATTTTTATAGGGTAATTTCATGAGAACTTAGGAACCACATTCCAATTCAAGGATATGGCCAACATCGGTTAAGAACCACCTAGATCCCATTCCTTTTCTATTCATTGGACGCCCATTATGAAATTATAGGATCTCATCAATATCATTAAGGGTTGCCTTGGATACACTTCCTGGATCTAGCATTGTCAAGTAGTTTAAAGAATAACCGCCTATATGGCCATGTCTCAGATTAGCCACATTTAACCATGGAAGATCACCTTTGATATGTTATGAATCTTATTGTGGAATTGCTTGTAATATGATCCATGGATTACACTCTTACCATTAGCTAGGCTCCATTTATTTCGGACTTTTCGATACTTGAGATCTATGTTTCATTGGATATTAACTTTGAACTTCATTAGTGAATGTCATCACAAGTTTCTGTGTCATAACACAGAACCATCGCCATTTTTAACATTTAGATCATTTAAAAATTGGTAATAAATAATCAATTAATGGGCTATTCATGTTACGACACCAGCACATGGATGAAGCATGTACCTAGGTATTTAATAAAATTCTATTTTTTTCTTTATATATGCATGCATACATACAATTACATTTCCAATACACGGGCTAGATGTCATAGACAACGTTAGTGGTGGACCACTGATATTTATCTCACACCCCCTCCGGTCACCATTAGGTACCAAGAGTATATTACATGGTTGAAGGTTTTCAAAAAAGGGAAGCATATGGCATCAAACACTTGATTGCTTATATTTTAGTATGGAACTTGATAACGGATGACCGAGTTGGAGTTGGGGATGTTTGGGATAGTTTGTGATTTAATATATACATATATGGAATTTTTTGTTCCTTATATCTTGTATCCATGTTCTCTATATTTATAGTTTCTTGAAATATCATCATTTGTTGAATGAAATTGAAGTTACTTCAGTTATTATTACTATTTTCAATATTTTTCCATTGTGTTTTCTATTTAGTTATATTTATTCTATTATTTACCCATTTTTATATTCATCTAATTCACTACAAATTGATAATGAGGGAATAGTTTCTCCATGGACACACCTTGCGCCCTCTATTCATGTCGGGATCCTCTGGCATTTGGGGAGATACGTTTGAATCCATGTGGCCCACCGGGCTCAGGGTACCTGTTAAGTGGCATTTGGGTCTAGGACATCACCAAGTGGTAACATATGAGTTTCCTTTATTGATATAATATTTGGAGATAACATATTTCAGATTATTAATGATGGGTACTTGTTCATATGTCATTCTTGGGTGTTTCCAACCCATGTTTGGGGTAAAAATAAAGATTCCTAAATTATAATTTTTTTTCTTCTTTTTCCTATTATAGTTGATATTATTTAAATATTGGGTGATGCACATGTTGTTTGGAATTGTTGATTATTATTCTCAATGAGATTATCATTTCAATTTGGGCGCTAATAATATGATGGAAAGGATCATTTTTACATGCATCATTATAGACAATTATAATTAGCAATTAAAGAATATTTTCTTTCCATATTAGTGAATTTCATTGTTTTTCATTGCTTGATATTCCTATGATTGCGGAGTGATGTTTTTTATAGTTAGCTTGAACCTATATTACTTTTGGTTGTGATTGAGTGATTCCAAGTCTCAATTCATGTTGTGTCTAGTCCCTCGTAGGTTGGAATGAGTAATTTATAGAGTTGAGCCATTAAGATGCAAGTAAATGTGTGCCACTTCTAGTGATCAGTGTGTTGTCACTAATTCACCAGAAATAAATATCCCTTATAAAGTGAGTCTTTAAATCTAAAATTAAATGGTTTTACATACTTATCTTGCATTTTCATGTTTATGAATGGTAAATGTGTGACCCTGGTAATTAAATGTAAATTGAAATGAAACTTATACTTGAAAACATACAGATACCTGGCCTTTTAAGTAGGAAGTTTGGGTAGTATAATTTGGGTAGTGAGTTTTATTACATTCATCTTCTGATAGTGATTTTATCAATGTTCCTAGTCTTTTTATAAGCTGTGTGTTTGGCATTTTTAGACTAATTCCACAACTAAATTCTCATATTGTAGGTCATGAGGGTGGTAAAGACCATGCTCAAGACATAGTGGGCCGAGATTCACAATTTTTACCTCCATGTGTGCCACTCGAGGAACTACCTATTGTACCTGATCTGGTCACTAACTCCAAAGTTTCTTATAGTTTTAAACATCTGAATCATTATATGCATGGTGTTTCATTTCTTTCACCGATAATTGATGATTTGACTCGTGAGTTCCAGTAGAGGCATCCTCCTACTATTTTAGGGGTTGGTGGTCCAGTGGTTCTTGAGTATTTTCTATAAGCCTCCATATCTATCATTGGAAATCAGGACACGCCTCTATTACAGAGGGTTATTTATTACACAAACAAGATTTAGGACTCATCCAAGCATTGGTGGAATGTGATTAACTAGTTCAGTCATCATCAGGGCATGTTATGTGTTGATTTCCATACCTATTACTATGATTAGTTATTGACTCAAATGATGAGAGATGATAGAGCCAAGTATTTAATGTATATCAAATAGATTTTTATTTATTTATGGAATATTAAGTATGTATCATGGAGTTTCATCACTTTTCACCACTTTTATCTTTTTCTGGGATTTCACAAGATAAAATTTTTGAGGATGGGACCTAGTAATCCATTCATACACAGGTGAAATTATTTCACATACCTACAATTCATGAAATATTCAATCAGTTTCTTATCACTGAAAGCTACCTGAGGGAAGAAAATAGTGTCGGGCATAGAGCACTCGTTCCACAATAGGCCAGTATTTTTTCTTATGGTAGGATGAATTCTCTCGAGGTTTATCATCAGTGCAAGGACAACCATAGTTCCTATTTCGATAGTTCCAAATTGTGACATTAGTGTGGGAAATGGTGGATCTTGAAGCCCTAATGTGAATGAAACATAATGGACTTCCAGCTCTATGGTTGTATAGGGAATCTTTAGAGTATATATAGGACTTTTCCACCATACTCGAGTTGAAAAAGATTCATGCATACTCCACTTTTAGGAGTGGTTTCATTCACGCGGTGTCAGGAGAGAATTTGGAATACCACGGGTAGGTCTAGATGAGGAAGAGGTAGTGGTCATGGTATCCAAACACCCGATCCCTAGTAGCACCTACAAATCTTCAAGGGCTCAAGCAATAGTTTGATGATTTAGAGTTTGATGATTTTATATGGCCTTGTACATCCTTCGTATGTTCGATCAAGATTTTTTCCAACAAGGTGGATAGAAACATATGTATATGCAAAGATTATAGATGTTCTAACATGCCTATGGTCTAGAAACATTAACCACTTCCTCAAATCAATGATATATTCAACCATATCGGAGGAGAAAATTTCTTCACTATGATCGACCTGAGATCGTGTTATCATCATGTATGAGTTAGACCATCAGACATACCTCATAAAACTTTCTGTAGTATGCATGGTCTATATGAGTAACTTTCTATTTTGTTCAGTCTTACTAATGTGCATTCTATTTTTAGGATCCTAATGAATAGGGTCTTCCACCACTATTTTGTATCCTTTGTTGTGGTCTTTATGGATGACATCTTAGTGTACTCTTATACTTATAGAGATCATGACAAACATCATGATATAATTCTATGTAAACTGAGAGAGCATTATATATTTAAAATGTTTTCTATGTGAAACTTCTAGATAGAAATTTTTTCCTTATTTTCTCATATAATTTTTTAATCATGGGTGAATTTTTCCCTAAAAAATGTTAGTGTGGTAGTTTCCTATGAGCATCCTAAGAACCTGTTTGATATATGTTGTTTCTTGGGGTTGGTTAGATATTTAAATAATTTCATAGAAGACTTATCACATCTTGCTTCTCCTTTTACTAGTCTTACATATAAGGGTTTCATGTTTATATTGTATGAAGAATTTGGTAAATCCTTTTAGGAGGTAAAGGGGAGGCTTCTATCGGCACCTATTCTGACTCTTCTGGATCCATGTATAGGATTCAATATATTGTTTGATGCATTAGGAATTATCCTACGATCAGTACTAATTCAAGAAGATAGAGTCGTTCGGTATGGATATCTAAAGTTGGGGCCTCACGAGAGAAATTAACTTACTCACCTCCATGAGATAGAAGCACTTTTCCACTCCATGCATTACTAAAAACATTGTCTATTGGGAAAGTTCTTTGTGGTTTTCACAGACCATATGATCATCAAATATATATTTTATCAATGTGACATGAAACATAGACATAAAATATGGGACAAATATAAAAAATAATTTGATTTTGAGCTTCCCTATATGCCATGGAAAATAATGTGGTTACAGATGCAGTGATTCTGAAAACTATGGCATGTGACGTATGTGAAGCTAGGGATGAATGGAAGTCAGTTTCCTTTTTTTATGAGCTACATCTAGAGATTCATGATATTTATGAGTGGCCATATCTCTCATCTATTGTAATTACTTATTCACTCTTAGAAAATGGTAAGGGATGACAATTATTAGATCCCAAAGGATTAGTTCTCTATGAGAGTATATCAGGAGACAACCCACATCTATATTGGTTTGAAGATCAAGAAGACATCTTATGTATTAATGGAAATGTCTGGGATCCTACATACTTTAGAGATGCGTTGATCAAAGAGACCCTCACTTCTTAGTGGGTAGTTTATCTATGTATCTCTTAGATGTATCAAGATATCTAGAACTAGTATTGGTGGTATGGGATAAAACATTAGAGAACATGCTTTATCACATGGTGTTCTACCTATTTTCTGGTGAAGGTAGATTACCAAAGACTGGAAGTATTTTTACCACCACTTCCAGTCCCAAAATGGAAATGGTAATATGTTTCTTTGAATTTATTCATTTTTCTACCAATGATCCCAACGGGTAGTGATGTTATTTGAGTATTCATTGACCATCAAACAAAATCATATCACTTTATTATTATTTAACAGACTTTTTCAGTTAATGAGCTGGGAAAAATCTATGTCTATGAGATCATATTAATACACTAGGTACCTCATACTCTCATTTCAAGTAGGGATTCTCTTTTAATATAATGTTTATTATAGGGAATGTAGAATTTAATGGGAACATTGGTGTTTTTAATCCTATATTTTCAGCCCCATACTAATGAAAAATCAGAACAGATAATATAGGTTTTAGTGGTTATGCTCTAAGCCTGTATCCGTTATTTTAGAGGTTCTTGGTTGGAGAATGTCCCTCTATTTGAGTTCGCTTATAATAACAGATTCCAAGATACAATTTAGATGTCTCCTTTTGAGGCTTTATATGGTAGGTCATGCAGTTCACCCATATGATGGCTAGGAATAGGTGTGGATGCCCTACTAGGTCCTCAACTCATTTAGGCGACTTTGGATATGGTTTAGTTGATCAAGATGTTGATGTCTACTGCTCGGTCTAGACAAAAATCCCATGTCAATCAATTTCAACAACCTCTAGTGTTCAAGGTCGAGGATCATGTTTTTTTGGGGTATCACCCAAGCTGAGGCATAGACTGTTATAAATGCAAGGGAAGTTTTCACCTTATTACGTAGGGTCATTTGAGATTATAGAGAGATTCGGGCCGATAGCCTATCAGTTGTAGCTACCTCATAGGTACAATTCCATGTAGGATTTCATCCATGTTTCATAGTTTTTCCAGTATTATTCCGACCCTTCTCATAACATTGATCCCATTTAAGTTGAGATAGATGTTTAATCTACCGTTGAGGTGTCCCAATATGTAAAAATTACCAGAGAATGAATGTTATCTAATGCCTATCTATTCATCAGGTTCGGATGATGTGGAAGCACGGTTGGGTACAAGATGAGACATGGGATAGGGAATTCAACATATATGTTCAGTGGATAAAATTTTTCTCACTTAGTGTTTTATCTCCCCTGGATGGAGAACTCATGGACGAGTACATTTACGAGGGTTATATTGTATGAACATGAGTTTTCAATCATGTATGGATACTTAAAATTACATTTTAAATATTTAATTTATAACTAATATGGATGTCTAATGAGATATCAAAGGTATTAGGTGTGTCCAGAAAATTTTTGGATCCTAGAACCCTTCTTTTTGGGGAAACTGTTCGTGTTTCATGGTTAGTGCATGGTTAACAGATAGATTCACTAACCCTATAGATGGAAATTTCCTAATAAAAGGAACTCGCAATGTTTCCACATGGTCATGAGGCATATTCCATCAATTTCCCCTTATTACCAGGTAACCTTGAATGTTTTTCTCAAGGTTTTTCAAACCATGTGAACAAATTGTGCACAAGATAATTTCATGGGTAAATTTTCCCTTTTCCTTTAAAATCTAATTAGATCCGTCATTCTTACATAAACAATGAAATAACAAAAATAAAAAATTTTAATCTCATATTAATTATTATTTAGGCTAAATTTAGAGATTAAAATATATCATTCATCCAGGATCCGATTGAAATTATTTTATTCATGTTGGATGCACAACTGTTTATACTCGAGTATGTTTGTGCCTTTCCTCTTCTGTCTTGCTACCAATATAGTTATCATGTTGTGAGAATGTTTCCTCTTATCTTAGATCTAATATGATCTGATCCAAATCACGATTCAATAACTAGAGGGGAGTTTCATACAAACCTAAGGTGTGTGGTCGATAACTTATCCCTCAAGTTTTTGGTTTTTGGAATTGTCATGGGGTGCTTGCCAATTTCAACAATTTCCATTTATTGAAATTATATTCCATGACTATATTCCTTATAATTTTATCATCATTCTCATTCCATATATTTGATCAATTTGTGGTTGTCACGCCCATAACTTCAACTATCCCATATAAGATGAAAGCCTTAATTATGTATTTTGGAGTTCACATGTTTAAGCAACTGTCCGAGTGTGACATTTCTTGACCCATCAAAGGGTAATTTTTATATATTAAATATATTGATATATATTTTTGAATTATGTAATGGAATATACCATGTATGATCACAAATTGACCTACCTAATGAAAGTGACTCAAAATGATAATTAAATGTAAAAGGTATATTGGAAAGTATATTATGTATATGAATTCACCACATTAATTATAAATGACAAATAGGTTGTACGTTAGTAGTACCCCTTTCCCCATTAATGGAAGGTAGAATAACGAACCTTAATAATGGAATATGGCTTAAATGAGACTAATCATGGTTTCATGATACTTAGACTTGTCATACTAATGATGTCCAATTCTTGAACCAGATAGAATTATTGATTAATTATGACTGGATTAAATGGTTGCACACTACATGGCCATATCACAATAATGAAAGGAAAGGCTTGAACAAAATTAAATATTACCTAATGTTGTAATCAAATATGAGTGTCTTAACTCAGGTTCACCTTGGATTCTTATCTGGGAATTCTTTGAGAACTCGCAAACCCCATTCCGATTCAAGGATACAACATTCTTAGGTTGAGAACCACCTAGATCCTAATCCTTGTCTATTAAGTATATGCTTATAATTACACCATATGATCCCTTTAATATTATTAATGGATTCCTTTTATACAACCCACAGATAAATCATTTATAAGTTGGTGCCACGGTTACAACCAATATGGCCCTATCTCTGATTCGCCTCGTTTTTCCTTGGATGATCACCTTGGAATCGGTGGGCATATTATTAAGGAATAACATTGAATATGGTCTTGTAATTACACTATTACCCTTTTCAAGGTAACTATTGTTATTGAGTTTAAGACATAATAGGTCTATGTTTCCTCTGTTATAATCTTGGAACTTCATTATTAATTTTCATTACAAAGTTTTCTTGTCATAACTTGGAACCATCACCAATGTTAAAATGTGAATCATTTAAAAATCGATAAATATAATAAATTAATGGAATATTCATGTTCAAACACAAACATTGGTCGGATGTAGGTTCTTGGGTATTTAGATACATTGTACTACTTTACGTCATATAAGAATACCTGTACATTATTACATATTCATTACATGGTCTGGATGTTATAGATACCATTGGTGTTGGCCCACTGTTATTAATCTCACACCATATTTGGGCACTTTATGGAACCTAGAGTAGATTAAATGGTTATAAGTGTTGACAAAGAGAATCATACGTCTTCAAAAACTTGATTTATTGATGTTTTGTATGGATCTTGATTGGAGACGACTTAGTTGGAGATCGATATTCTTAGGATAGTCTATCATTTCATTTATTGTTATGTGGAACATGTAATCCCTACTATCTTGTTTCCATGTTTTCTAGTTTTAGAGTGACACAAAATATCAACATTTGTTAAATGTTATACTTTTTTTTGTTATTGTTATTATTGTCCCTATATTTCAGCTGTGACTTCAATTTACTAATGTTTCTTATGTTATTTACCCCTTTTTATATCCATCTGATACACAATAATTTTCTATTAAGGGTGTATTATCCCCATGGAAAACCCTAGCCCCTCACTTCTAATCCACAACCTCTAGCATCTGGGGAGACGCGCTTGAGGCCATGTGGCCCATCGGGCTCCACGCACCTGGTAAGTGGCATCAAAATTTGGGATGTCACAATGTTGACCCACTAAGGAGCACTACCATAAGAGGAATCAAGTGGAGGATTAGATATTCATATAGTGGTTCTTGGAATGTGATGTCATTATGCCTATGTTGGTAGTTTTAACCCTTATATAGTGATCATATCCTTTTTATCCTTTAGTTAGACCTCTATAGAGAAAGATTTCATGCATGTTTGATATCGTGAAACAGATTCCCTTAGGATTTTGGTGGTTCTTATGTGACAGACTTTATGGAAAGGTGGATAGACTTGGTGGATCTATTCTGAGACATGATCAGTGGGACTAAGAGAAGGACCTTGGGGGAACTATATTTGTAATAGACCATAGTAGGTGAGTGGTTCATTATATGATTTAGTGCATTATTCCATGAAGGTTGTTCATAGGTTTTCTGATTTATTCAGAGGAATTTATCTTAGTTATATGCTAATTTTGATAATCATAAATGGGATGTGATTTTGTATTCATATGATGAATCATGGAACATGTTAGCTGCAAATTTTGAGGGTTTCCAAACAATATGTAAAGGCATAAATACTAAAATTACATGTAAAATGGTTATCTATCTTTATTGATGAATGAATTATAGGAGTGTGGGTCAACTGATGCATCATATAATACATGATTTACAATATCCTTGTTTGAAAATTCTATTTGGGCTATTAAAAGGTGATATATTTGGGTGTAGAACATTAGGGAGTGTCCTGGTATGGGATGGTGATAGACTATATCAATTATGCCACATTCAATTATGGGGGTGATCAAATTCATTAAAATGTTGTATGTGCCCCTATGAGTAGTGTTAATATTCATTTAAAATGGGTTCCACGAAAAGGGTAACTCATGATTGATCCTAAAAATGAACGGTCCTGGGGAATGGTTTCAATAGTTTCTTAAACAACAAATAAGGCCACTTTAATATGAGCGTGGATTGGGGAGAGATATAAATTCCTATCAATGAGATATTAGATCACTCTTACTTTAGAGGTTATCCAGACCAATATACTGAAATTATTTGTAACATACTATTACTATTTTTAGGTGTTCCTAATCCCATCTTATTCCATGACTTGAATGTGTTTTGTGCAGGGTTCTTTCAGGATTAAATTTTATAGGTTTTTACATTTTTTTGCAAGTTCATGGTTGGTGCATGGTTTTTAGACATTGTGCGACCTCTCAGGTCAATTCATGAAAACCTATCCATTAGGTTTTTATGTGATTGACACAGGGTTTATCAGACCATACACCCTCTTAGGGTAAACAAGGAATCCAATTTAATTGGGCTCATGGCTAGATATCATTGTTGGGTCTGACTGTTTGGTTCTTTTCAGATAATCATACATGGGATTCAGGTAATCCAAAAACCAAACAATGAAATCCTTAGACCCACACTTTAGGTTACAAATACCACAAGCATGACCCAATACATTTTCTTCTTCATTGAGTGTATCCAAAATGTTTTTGGCCCATCTAAACTTTCCAATTATTTGATTGAAGCTTGATGAATTTTATTCTATCACCTCTCGATTTGTTTCCTCTCCTAGTTCTATATCTATCGTAATCTTTATTCTCTTCCCTAGGATTCTGTGGATACCCATATTGCTTTTCCAATCTAACACCCTCTATTTTGGGATCCTAAAAATAGGTATTATCTTTTTTTTCCAAGATTCCACATTATCCATTCCACATTAAAAAATAATGATTATGATTTAGTGACACGAGATCCCATGATTTTAAGGTAGGTGTTTCTATCATGGCACCCAGCACTTATAAATCCTATTTTCTTTATGTAATTTAAATTTTTGTCATTAAATGTAATTTTTTGATTTTAATTCAATTTCATTCAATTGGTATTTTGAAAAACCCCAATTACATGGAATTGAAATTTTATAAGTGAAATTGTTTTAATGAAATAGGGAAAACTAACAATTTTATTAAATTTGGGTGTTTTTATGTATTTTTATAGAATATCAGTTCTTAAATTTGAATATTTTCATTTTCTTGATGGAAATTATGAAAACTCCAATTCCATGGAATTGACGGTTTGTTTTGAAATTGATGGAAATTGTTCGAAATAAAAATTTTGAATTTAATTTTGAGAGTGAATTGGGATATTGAACTGTAAGTTGATTTCAATTTTTTATATGACAACATGGAATAAAATGGTTGTGATAGAAACCATTGTGTTTTATGATATAAAATTCATGTTTTTTATTTAATAATCAATTTGGTTTTTAAATGGAAATTGGAATTTTTGCAATGTCAGAATGGTATATAATTTTATTTTATGGTTTCTTATGAAACATTCCACATCATTGAATAGATCTAATGAACATGAAAGCCTAGGTAGATAGTGATGTATTTGGAAAAATTGTCACGGTTTTAATTCCCATAAGAATGGATTGCTACTTTACAACACTAAAAAAATTGGTTATAACATATTATTTACCTAGTAGAGAAAATATGATTCCCCTATTTCCAGTCCTGAGGGATGTGTGTACACATTGAAGTTTTTCACATGAGTTTGTGATAATCCTCTAACCTGTAACTATCATACATTTTAGAATATGAAAATTCTACTCTCCTATTTATATACATGATAAAAATTTAGTCTATTATTGTAGACTATTTTACAGTAATTCTATTTCATTTAAACATTTTTTGATAAAAAATATTATATAATCCATTTGTGGAAAGAACAATTTGTATAAATGAACATTTTTTAGAATCACCTTTTGTGTAAATTTCCATTTGTGTAAAGAAAAATTTCTATAATGTATTTCTATCATTTTAAATTTATATCTATCATTTGAAAGGTAAATAATGATTTGTTTAAATATACTGTTGAAATGTAAAAACTGTTTATTCAGAATTTGAAATAACTTTATTTAGTTATTTTAATATTGGAATCTTGTTATGGAATCCTTGGTCAGACCCTCTAGTGCTTTTATCTCACACCCTACATGTTCCTTCCGGTGTTTATTGATTATCTAGTTCGATGTTCATGTAATAGTAAACACCATATCCAGGTGGTTATTGTTGTCGACCCTTGGACATGGAGAGTAGTGTATTTTGGGACATCGGTTCTTTATCTATCCTATTTTATTGGTACTTTTTTGTAATACTTTGTTTTATCATAACAATTTATTTTATTATAAATCATATACCGTTCAATTTTATTTTTAATTCATTCTTATTTATTATCTTTCTATCAAAAATTTCTTGTATTTTTTTCCGATGTTATTTTGTATAATGGCAGGTGCTAGTCTCCAACACATGTGGATAAGGAACACCCTTCAATTGACTTTATAATCGGCTTCCTTAACAGGTTACTAGGTTACTAATGTTAGTTCATGACATAATCATTAGTTTGTTAGGTTATCTTCATTAATATGTCTAGGTACATATATAATGTTCATGGAGTGAAAGATGGACACAATTGTTGTTTCACTTGAGTATCTATTTAAAATAAGCCATAGCCTTAAGTGTAATCCATTGTAAATTTCAAGATGATGAAGCTTATTGTAAAATTTAAATGTCACTGAATTATATGGGAACCATTATTGGGAAGAAGGAATCAGTGATGAGTGATTAAAACATTATCACTCATTAGTGAGTTTATTTTTTACCATGGCACTCATTATATCTAGGGATGTGTAGAGAATGTGATATAGTAATCAGATATATATTTTATGTTGAGATGAATAAGATTATCTAAATGTGGGGAGTGAAACTTCAGTCACCTACACACGACCCTCACATGTCAAGGGTCCTGGTACCTTGAGACTGATTATGTGGTGGTCATTTTTGATCCTGTTGTCCAATGGATAGATAGAACATTGTACTACAATTTTTCTCATTAAAACCCACATAAGAGTTTTATTACAGACATACTGGAGTTTGAGTATAGAATTTATACCTTGGATGGAATATGACAATCCTTGGATACTAGATCAGAAATACCCTAATGAATATGTTATACCATGATGATATTTCAGGAGAGGGTATGGTTCATCTAGGATATGTAACAAAAATTATCATATGGGCGTGAGGGAGGGTGCTTGGAAAAATCATGGTATTCTTTGGTTTAAAATGATTTAGAATGTGGTTTTATTTATTTTTTTATGGTTAGTGAAGGGGTTTTATGAAAGTAGTATACTAGAGATCATTCTACTTGAGTTTCATCTTGTTGCTGGGTGCAATCAGGGAGGAACCACATTAGATAAGTTTTTGAGATAAGGTGGATGGAGTAAATGGTTATGTTGAGGATTTTCAAGGAATGATGGTTTTATCGGGACAGCCAGGTCAATTGGGGTTTTATTATTCTGATGAAATAAAGGGCCTTGGGTAGGGTCTTCATGTTTAATTTGATAAATTTTTTAAGATAGTCATTACGACCCAAAGATCGATCTTCAACAGACAAATCAGGTGGTGGAAGAAATGTGGTTTAGAAGTTTCCTCTGTAAGATATGAACATTGTTGGAATGATCTATAGGCCTCTTCTTGAAATAGGGGACGGTTTAACCATATATTGAGTTAGACAGGCTTGGTTAGGTGTTATATTAGTTTATTAATTTTTATTGAAAGCATTGGATTCAATTTTAATGGAATTATAATCATATATTTAAATTGATCCCTGGAGTCATTTTTACATTCTGAAACAACATGATTTTTTGAATGGAACATCAATACCAGAATAAGTTAGGTGATTTTTTCATGGTCCCCCTATGAATTCTTAGGTATGAGAAGTTCTAAGGTGGGTAGGTTTTGAGATCTCATGTTCTGAACTGGTTGATCATTCAAAATGAATTTAAGAATCTCATTTTACAAATGGGCCATTTTTTGAAACCTGCTTTGTAATGAATTTCAATGATTTGGGTTATTTGAAAATGTTTTTTGGATTATTTTTAATTTCAAATAAAATTACTATGAGTTTGGATGGGTTTCAGAAGTTTCAGGATCTATGATACTAGTTTTCAATAATGGTGGAGGGAGTCTCACTATTAGTGCTAACCATTCAAATCAACCATGCATCAATATAGGGGTGTCATGTTCTCTTCCAAACCATGCGTGTGAGGCCACATTGATATTCCAAAAAAACTATATAGGATTAAAGAGCCTAAAATCATGGATTAAAAAGGTTTCTTTAACAATGTCCCTAGCTATATGATGGGTTGTGTCATTAGACAGTAGAACCTCACAACTTATGCATGGTTTTTCAAAATATTCTCTATGTCATGTAAGGTTGCGTGCCTTTAGAAAGTGAAATCATATGATTGGAAAAAGGTTAATCTAAATGTGTGACCAAACCATTCACCCTATTAAAAATGGGTTAATTTTCAGTTTTTACTCCCAATTTTTATGTTTATTTCCCATATTTTCTACCTCATTTCTCTTACACAATGGAATGACTCGACCCCCCAATCCTCCTCTTCTAGGGTTCCATGATTTTCCTTTATAAGTACATATAATCCAATTTCATCAGTAACATTTGATCACCCCCAGTAACACTAATATTCCCCCTGAATTATTTTCTTCATTTACCTCACTATAGTAGATACTATTTCTATTCGACAACTGAAACCCTATTTTTAGTGTATTTTCTTATTCTTCAGATTTATCTTCATCCAAGAAGAATAAAATCTTAATAATGGAATTTTCATCTCTTTAAGGATGATATATGTGGTCTATATTTTTTTCCTATAATATTTTTTTTATTTTTAAAATGTTATGTTTTGTTAAAGGCTATACTCTCTTTACATCACCCCAAAATTCTATAATTTGTCAGTTAAATTTCTAATACGAAAATTGGATGTCCTTTAAACCCAATTCCATCAGTGGAGGTTCTATAACTCAACACAAACACCAATTATTGGTGTTTATGATAAATTCATCGAACAATATTCTTTTATTATATAATGAAACTTCACTTGAGGCCTATAAAGTATTCCATTCGATTTATGGAATGATAATTGAATTGAATTAACTCTAAAACAATTAATTAAAATCAATTTCCCCTTTAGTAAAATAACATAAGAATTTAAAAATTGTGTCAATTGAAATGAATTTTTTCATTTTAGTTAAATAAATCATAGTGAATTGTTTCTAGGCATGGATTCCTAATTTATCTTTGATGATTTATATGTATGATTTCTTTAATTTTAAATATAATTTCCTATGAAATCATCCATCTTCTTCAGTGTGTTATTTTTATCTTTAGAATGGAATGTTAAAATGAAAAAAATATATTTTCATCGTAGGACCATGTGATATGTTCCAAGGATAACCACTATTACTAAACAATATGCTTATGTCGCATTGGATTATTTCATTGTATGTTAATGAATCAAATGTAATGGGATGTGGGTGAAAAATACATTTTTCATATTATGTTATGAAACATAATTATTGCTATAGAAATTATTGGGTGTATAAGTTCTTATAATTAATTAGAGATCATTGGGCATGGAGTATCCCATTATATCGCTAGTACTTATTGGGAATAGAGTCCATTATAAATTAATCTACATGTAATTGGGCATGGAATCCCTAAATATTTTATTGGTACTTATTAGGCTTTAAATTATTTATCATATCACTAGAAATACTTGGGATTGGTGTCCCAACTTTTTTCACTGATACACATTGGGCATGAAATCCCTCATCATTCATTTGATAATTTTGGTAATTACATCCTAAATTTTAAATATGACACCCCTACTGTGTTATATTTTTGTGGATTCCTTATCCTAATGTCACAGATCCTCATTAGTGGTTGTATATGACTTTATATATTTTTTAACATATATTAAAATCTATATACGTGATGTCACATGTTCAGAGATAGTCTAACATAATCTGGAGCTAGTATGGTCTTCTATGTAGCCTTTGAAGAACTTGAGTATACTTGATTATATTTATTATTCACTATTCAAATTTAATATATTGACACACTAAATTATTTTATACTCAAATAGACTTTTTTTATTAGAAACCATTGGTGGTTTCATATTGATTTTTTCTCACACCATATTTGAGCCACTGATTAGTACATGGAAAGACATACTAGTAAAAGGTAAGGTGTTCGACTGTGATTTATGTTGTTTTCCGTTATATATAAGACATGGTATCTTAGTATTTGTGGATAATCATGTAATCAAGTGACCACCTTGAATTGATTTCATGGATTTAATTACTACTTTTTTCATTATAACGTTGGTTATTGTATTAAATATTATATATTGATTGAATTTTGTGTATGTATTAACGTGTTCATGAATGGATATCTATTTGGAATCTACAATGTTATGATTTTATTATTATATTCAATTATTACTCTATATTATTTATATTTTCTGTTTGTTAGTACAGATCCAGATTTTATAGTCTCCACGTCATACCTCTTTGATTCCCTCAATACTAGTAAGTAGCCTTTGGCATAAGGACATAAACTATTGATACCACGTAGTGAACTGACTAGGGGAACCGATTTATTGGATCATGGGTCAAGACATTACAATCAGTTACTAGGTCATGTGTGCATTATTGATAATATTAGAGGTTATAGGGGATTCTAGGATATTTAGTTATGATGGTGTTATAGAGAGTACCTATAAAACCAAATTTATTATTGGAATGTCATTGGACATTAATGGAACATACTTGAGGGGTAACCATATGTGTGAAGTGAATGGGTGATCTATGAGATTCATGAGATCATAAAATATCAGTGGTTTGGTGGATAATGGGAGGATTCCATATATGATAAGAGGATACCTTAGAGATGGATCAACACACTATGGTATTTCAAGCCCAAGCAGGGGCCCTGGAAGGTGTTGTCTATGATGGAATGATCGTGGATCATGAAAAGCTTCATGTGTGTAATGATGAGATTTGTTCGGTAAATTTTTTAAATAGTTGTGTAGTGGAATGCATATAGAGGGTGCACACTATTCATTATTAGAGTGTGTGTGTAATGAACTAGAAATATTAATGATAATTTTTTGTTCTGATCAAATATGTTTATCATATTTTAGAATTTAGTATTGTTTAAAACACATGTAACACATAACAAAAATAATATAAATAAAATTCAATAATTGAAAATGTAACATCCCAGGTAAATATAGAATATGAAATTTTCATATTTATTAATATTTTTAAATTAAATATAAATATTACATTAAAGGGGAGTCTATATTCGATGGAGTTCGCAATATGAAATAATGTGTTTCTCCAAAATCTCATGTTGCACACAGGGCTAAGTCATACTGAAAAATGTTAATATAATATTTTTCAAAAAGTGGTAAATGGTTAGCCATTGTATTTAAAGGAATGAATATGACTAACTACAATAGGACTATAAATGTTTGAATTTTTTTTACATTTATCAAATAAAATTTATAGGCTTAAATGTAAATGAATCCAATTGTGAGCATAAATACTCAAATATTCGTTAAAAGGTTGATTTACCGCTTGTTTATGGAAAGACGTTTTTAAATATAGATATTTTCACTTTTTTATGTTATATTGGAAAAAATATAATTCTTATTCAGAATTGGGAAAACAAAATTTAATTTAGATGAAATTTTGGTATTTTTCTGATAATGTTCATTTTTAAATGAATAGTGAAAATTCTGGATCTTAATTCAAAAATACCTTTTATTATAATTTATTTATATAGATATATTGTTATTTTAGTTGGTTTTAAAGTTTAATTGCATTATATTTTTACCATTTCGTCCAATTTTGGTAATTAGAATTATTTTTACACTTAAATTGGACATAAACAAATGAAAAGCGTATGATAGTTATTATTTTTTTAAAACACGCTTTTTTGTTTTGAAAAAAGAATTAATTTTAAATTAATTTAGGCCACTTATGGGCTTTTCAATTGGAAAATGGAATCCATATTTGGAATCATGAGGTCTAATTGTTTTTAAATTTTTATATTTTATTTCGAGACATTATGAATATTTTCATTAGTAAATATTTTATTACCATAGTAAAAAGGTAAATCTAGTAAATAAGGGTGAAAATAATATTATAATAAAATTAAATTACCATTAAACATGTCTTAAGACTATTTTATGAGATATTTACTACCATGGGCATCCTTGATTCAATTTGGGGACCCCATGGAGCCACTTGGGATTGATAATGAAAGTTTATATTAATTAATTTAAAGTAATGAAAAAATAACATAAACATATACCTTTTAGTAAAATTATTTTTATATAGTTTTATATAAGTGAAATCATCGACTAAAAATATTAAATTGATTACTAGAACGATTTACTAAATCATGTAATTTTATTTATAATTTTTAGACATTAAATATATAATCTCAGTTTTGTCACAATGGAAATGCAGTAATTACTACGTTAATGAATGTTTCAAATAAATGATATAATAAATATTAAAATAAATTTATTTTGAAACTTTGTATACCATCCACGAATTTTAGGGATAATAATGACTTGTTATCTTGGAATTAATGATGTTTATAGAAATAATAATGTTGTTATAATTTTTTTAAATGTATTGATATGAATAATTTAGAAATTTACATAAATGAGTTTTTAAAACAATTTTTAATTTATTAAATGACAAAATAATCCTAAATATAAAATATTCGGCCAAATGAATTAAATAATGTTAAAAATGTCATAAAAGACCCATTTTGGGTCTCTTGGAATTTTATAGTAAATATTTTAACCATATAATATTAATATATAAATAACATAGTAAAAGTTAAATAAGTTAACAAATGTTTCAATAAAAAACGATAAGGATTAAAAATACCCAATACCTATCTAATTATTATTGGATGATTTTGTCTAGACTTATACATACTTGATATTATAATTAAATATGTTTTGGACCTTTTGAAACTGAAAATAATTTTATAATAAATTTATACTTTCTATCTTTCCTAAAGAGCCCATCCTCCCTCTTATAATAGACAACCACTTCTAACCCATTACTCACACCTCTCTAGCCCATTTTCTCATCCATAATTTTCTCCAAGATTCTCCAAATATAATTTTATTCCTCATATCATTAACACAATATTCATAAAGAAATTCAATAAATCCTTTTCATACAAACCAAAAGGAGTTACCTAATAAAAATGTACGTCTTCTCTCGAGTTCTTTTCTTTTATATTCCTTATCCAGCACCTAAACACTATTTATTCTATTATTTTATAAAAAAACAAGTATGTTCAATATACTAAGATGTTTTTATGTGGATTGTTCTGATAACACATCCCCACACCTTTTCTAATGGATACGAAAATACTATTTCTGTGGATGAGGAACTTCTGCCTCACGAAACGATGGTTGTTTAATTATCTCCTACCACCTCTCAGGGTGGCCATTATGATGGCACTATATTTATATGTGATATAGAATATATTTATATTTTTTATATTATTCTGTTTTTTTAATTTATATAATTTATTTATGGTTTTCATAATGGGTTAATACGATAATTTCATTTGAGGAAGGGCGGACTACCACCCCCTCAAAGTGATATGATTAGTTTATTCCATACGTGGAACCTATAAAGGATGGATTTAATGAAATTATATATGATATTATATTGTAATTATAATATAATTATGTATCATTATGTTCTAATTCCATTAAATATGAAATAGAAATGAAAAGTAGCATTTTGGCGTACGAACGGATTACCATCCCCATGAGCAGTGCATTTCCTTACATATCTCCAAATTTTATGTGATTTTTTAAATACATATATATAATAGAGATATATTATATATATTATATCTAAATAATTAATATCATTTTGGAGGAAATTTAATTTTGACCACATAGTCAACTTGTAATTATAAGAAGTTCGTTTTTGACTCAACTACCAAATATCGACAAAACAACTGATATTAACATAAATGATTTTGTAAGGTTTATAACGAGGTAATAAGTGATATAAAAGTAATAATAAACTTGAAAAATGATCCTAATCAAGTATAAATTAACTTTATATATTATTTAGGATATTAAATAATGAACGAGTCATTTCGGACATAAGGTAATGGGTTTTCATCTCACTTTTTATTCCCATGAAATTCATGCTATATTTTCCATTATTTATTTTTGTGTGGGGTATGTATGGACCATGATTGTATTAATTGTTTAATATAATTTAATATATTTATATTTACATCTTTATTGTTTGACCCTTCTTTCATGTGTTGTTTGTTTCATAAGTTACCAAATTGGTAAGGGAACCTTTCACTCTTCTCTTCTAATCAAAGACTTCTGTTATGTTATATATTTTAAATTTTAATTTTATTATTTTGGGATATGATATTATATATCTTTACTGATGTAAATTTATTTTCATGTGATGATAGACCATTTTCTCTCTCATCAAATAATTTTATGAACTTTAAAGCGGCATTGTTAGGATGTCGAATTTCTATAAGGGGACTTTTTAATCTAATTTCCATTCTTTGGGTTAAACTTCTACTTCTTGATTATGTGGATCTATGAATATGTTTGAATGACCTCTAATTAATTTAATCTTAATATACACATATATTGGGTGTATTTATATTTTTCACACATAATTATTTCATTAATTTACCCGCAATCTAACGATACAATCATTATAATAGACTTCATCTCAAGGTTCTTTCAGTGATGCACACTTCGATTTATACATGAAATTCTTTAATATGCTATATAATAATCCCCTTTGACGTTTAATTTCATTCAAGGAAATATTTTTCTATGATTTTTTTTACTAAACTACAAAAAGAATGTTTTTTATCATATACGGTGACAATGACCTTTCTGCTGCCATGAGAATTATTTGATATTAGGCTACCTATACAAGTCATATTATTTTTAAAATAAAAATAAATACCATATACTCTTTTAATGTATTTTGGTATTGAAAATGGTTTATAATGGATTGATTATTTCAATATCTTGAAATGATATATTGTGATTAAAATGTGAAAATATTATCTTTGCATTATGTTTGTTTTATGTGTTATGAATATGTTATGGTTCATGGGAATTGTTTACGTTTATGGGTGGTTGCATGATAATCCTAGGGTAGGTGAGCCCGAAAAAGCTCTCCAATGCATTGGGTAACATGACTGAGGTAATCATTGATGTTTCTCTAAAAATATTTAGGGAATATATCGTGATGTGTATTCCAAATGTAACTCCATATGTAATTGTGAAAAATACAATGTATATATGTTATGTAAGAAACAAGTTACCTTTATGATTTTTGATATTCATTTATTATTCATAAATCTTATGATCTTGTGTGGTATGTTAAATACTAAAAAGTATGATTTCATTTACTGATGTTTTTTCCAGGTTTTATATCCCTTACTATGTTTTTTCTCATCCCAGGTATTTGAAATGTTTTTCACAGGGTATAAGGAAGTTTTAAGGAAAGAAATAATTCAACAGTATTTCTATGAAGAAAAGAACTATTTCTTTATTTAAAGAGTATTATTATTATGAGAATGTTTTGATAGAGTAGAAGTGTCAAGTTTGTAATTTTTTAATTATAATATAATATTTATGGCCTAATTCCTAAAAAGACTCAACCTAAAAATATACTCAATTTGAATCAATATCATAACACAAGTTAATGTAATGTTAATGGTTAGACAATTAGAGATTGTATAAGAGGCCATTTTAGAAAAATTTAGGGATTAGGTGTTTTCTTTAAACACATGTCTAGTCCCTATGTCTATTATTTTAGGTAAATAGTTTTTTATATCTTTTTCAAATCAATGATAGTTGGTTAAAAAATGAAGGAGGAGTATCTCAAACAACATTCCTATCTCTTCCTGATAACATGCTTTTAATAATTATTACAAAGTCATGTTCTGATTATTGTGTAGATTTTTCTTGCATACAACTCACTTGAAATCAGTTGTTTAGGTTGGAAAGAACCTACAATATACCTAGATATCATCGTGGATCATGGATTGTATTTAATCAAATCATATTTTTACAGTGTTATACAATTTTCATGAAAGGTAAATATTATGAAGGCATTTTCAAATATTTTACCTTATCACATGATTTTGAATCATATTATCATTTTCAAAAAGGAGATAAATAAGGAGAACCTTGAAAAACCTATTAATATTTGATTTTATAATATAGTCTCTCAGAAAATATATATGGTGTATTAAAAGGACTATTGATTGAATGTTTTAACTAAAACTCGATCATAATTTTTTATAAAAATAAAGTTTTATCTAATATTTTGAAATTATATGTCATACATGATTAATTTCAAAATCTTTTTTTATGCGAACACCCATATGACTCGTGTTGTATAGGATGTATTTGGATGAGAGAAGAAAATTATTTTTATGGATCTCTAAATAATTTTTGCAATGCATGGGCCTTCTACCTACGTGAACAATATGATGATGAAACCATATAGACATCATGATAATGGTTTGATGTTCTTTCAATTGTGAATAAGTTTATTTTATCATATAGAGGTGAAAAAATGAACAAATATAATATATTGAGGTCTAAATGTATTGGGATAAAAATGAAAGGTATTACAAAACCATTGATGTTAAAACCTGTTAGGGTTATTTTTTTGTTTTATAAAAATTACAACCCATAAGATGGGTGATAACCAGTTGCGTCCGGCAAGGACGCATGAATCTAACCCACAACTGAAGGGCAATAAGGGCACATCGCCTACCACTAGCCTACGTGAATTCCTATGTTTTTATGACTTATTATTTTTAGTTAAATGATTTTATGGATCAAGAATAAGTTGATTTTGCTAACTTATGTTTTATCCAGTGGATATCCTCAATATATGGAAATTATTTGGTGATTAAGAGACAAAGGTTATTTTGGAATACGTTCTCTTTTTTGGGGAACATTATATTCTTACGGAAAATAGAATACTATGGGATATCATTTTTGGAATAATGGTTGAAATTTTATTTTGGAATAATCTATGATATTATTGTGAAGATATGGACAATTGGGTTATTTATGGAAATGATAAACCTATCGTAGAGAATATGTGATTAGGTAAAATACACTTCAGTGTGAGACTTTAAGAGTGGTCAATGTTATTTGGAGAAAAATTTTATGATTTATCATGGAAGATTATGTGATAAAATTCTTTTGATTTTTGGGTTTCAATATTATTTTGGATTATATTAAATAATTTTAAGGACAATTGTGTGTTTAATTTTTTTTTTGAACTTTGGGTACTGTTCTTTGAATTTTGGAGATTAAGAGTAATATTTTTTTTATAAATGATTATCATTTTGGCGATTATCTGATCTCATACTAACCATTTAGGTTTTGGTTGATGTCTAAAGGTAATTGAAATATATAGTTTATTTTTTTGGATTATATGATACTACAGAACATTATTTTAGCATTATTGATGTTCCATGTCAGTTTGAATACACATCATTTGGAGAAATAAGAGAATGTGGTAGGAATTTAGTAAAGGATGAAATTCTACATGATAGGTATGTATGTTACCTTATGTTTTTAGTTAATTCATAAATAAATTCCTCAAATTTATGAAACGTGAAATGATGTATGTTAAATTTTCCTATTGCGGAATCAAAGACTGTTTAACCCATCACAAGTTTGTGATTTTATAGTGGTTAACTTTCTCCTAATCATGTTAACTATAAGTCTCTATCAAAATATGACACTCAGTTTCTCCACCAAATCCTTGTTATCATGGAATCATAGTATGGGTTATCCCAGGTGACCATTTTTAATTCTATTTCATTATATTAATGTGATATTTATATTGACTCTTTTTCCAATTTGGGAGTTTTAAGGATGTTTCCGAGCCAAATTTTAAAATTACAAGGACACAATTCCCAAAAGGGGGGAAGGATGTAAATCCTAGGTACATAAAGAATATGAAATTTTCATATATATTAATATTTTTTAATAAAATATTAATTTTACTTTAAAGGAGATGCTATGTTTGTTGGAGTACCCGACACGAAATAATGGGTTTCTCTGAAATCTCATGTTGTTCACAAGGCTGAGTCATAATGATAAATAATAATTTAATAGTATTTCAAATGGTAGTTAACGCCTAGTCTTTGGAATGGAATTAATTAATAGAACTAACTACAGTATGATTATATATGTTTCTTAAATGTTTTTACATTTATCAAATAAAAGTTATAGGATTAAAATTTGAATGAATCCAATTTTAAGTATAAATACTCAAATATTCTTTAAAAGGTCAATTTATCACCTTTTGATGGAAAACCCTTTTTAAATATAGTTTTTTTTTACTTTGGCCTATTCTATTTGTTAAAAAAATCATCTTTCGAATAGGGACATCAAAATTTACTATGGGTGAAATTTTGGTATTTTTGGATAATGTTCATTTTTTAACGATTAGTGAAAATGACTACATTTTAATTCAAAAAATCTTTATAATATAATCTATTTATATAGATATATTGTTATTTTAATTGTATTTAAATTATAATTGGATTTATTTTTATTTTTTAATCCAATGTCGGTCATTGGAAGTAATTCTAATTAAAATTGGACAATAACAAAATAAAACCTGTTGATAGTTATTCTTTCTTAAAAACAGGCTTTCTTACAATGGGACTTAGATTTAAATTTATTTCTTCCACTTCTGTGTTTTGAATTTGGAAAAATGGATTCTTTATTTGGAATCATGATGTCCAAATTGTGTAAATAGATAACCTTTTTAGACATTATGGATATTTACTTTAATAAATATTTTATTTACCATGGTTAAAGGGTAAATCTGTTAAATAAGGGTGGAAATTTATATTATAATAATATAAAATTACCATTATACTTGTAATAACCCTATTGGATGAGAAATTTCCGACCATGTGAATATTTTGGTCGATTTTGGGATCCCATGGATCCACTTTTGAGTGATAATGACACTTTATATTAATTAATTTAAAGTAAAGACAAATGTAACAAAAACATATATGTTTTAGTAAAAAAATTATATTGGGTTATATAAGTGATCTATTCGACAATAAATATTCTATTGAAATATAAGAACATTCCATAAATAATATTATTTTATTTATAATTTTTATGCTTTAAATAAAAAATTTTAATTATGACACAATGGCTATCAAGTAATTGCATCATTAATAAAAGATTCAAATACATGATATTATAAACAATAAAATAAATTTATTTTGAAACTTCTAATGCTATAAAATAATTTTAGGGATACTAATGACTCTATATATTTGAATTAATTAATTTATTTAGAATAAATCATTCTTTATATATTTATTTTAAATGTATTCATATAAATAATATAGAAATTCATGGAAATGAGTTTTTAAAAACATTATTAATTTATTAAATGATAAAATAATCCTAAAAATATGTGATTCAAAAAAAAGACATAAATAATGTTTCATATGTCATAAATGATCCATTTTGGGTGTATTTAAATTTTATAGTAAATAAATTAACCATAGAGTATGAATATATAAGAGGACACGGTAAAAGATAAATAAGTTACCAAAGGGATACAAGAAAGATAAAGATTAAAAAATATATGAACCTCGTAAAATTCTTATGGGTTGATTTTTTCAACATGTATATATCTTATCTTATAATTAAATATGTTTTTAGAACTTTCTAAACCGAAAATAATTTTATAATAAAATAATACTTTCAAACTTTTCTAAAGAGCCCATCCCCCCTCTTATAATAGGTCACCACCACCTACCCATTACTCAGACCTCTCAAGCACCTTGGATATTCCAATTTATACTTTAATAAACTCGAAAAATCCCCATATTCCTCCTATAATCCTTCATATATGCATAAGGAAATTCAAGAAATCTGTTTGGATCAAACCAAAAAGAGTTACCTGATTTAAAGGTAACGTCTTCTCTCAAGTTCTTTTTATTTATTTTCCCTCTACAACCCCCTAGAATCTCTTTATCCCTTTATTTTAAAACAAAAAAAAAATATCTCAAATATACTAGGATGTTGTTATAAAGAGTATTAGAACAACACCTCTCTAAAACTCTATATAATGGATACAAACGTACTACTTCTCTGGACGGTGAACTACTGCCTCATGAAATGATGATTGTTCAATTACCTCTTACTGCCTCTAATGGTAGACATTATGATGGAAAGTTATATATATGTCATATATAATATATTTATATTTTATCTATGCTTCTGTATTTTTCATTTATATAATTTCTTTATGGTTTCCATAACGGGTAAATATGATAATTTCATTTGAGGAAGTGTGGACTACTACCCCCTCAAAGTGATATGACTCGTTCTAGCCATACATGGAAGATATAAAGTATGGAGTTAATGAAATTAAACATCAAATTATATTGGAATTATAATATACCTTTGTATCATTATGTTTTCATTCCATTAAATACCAAATATAAATGAAAAGTACCATTCAAGCGTATGCACGACTTACCATCTCCATGAACGGTGCATTTCATTTCTTATCTTCAAATGTTATGTAATATTATAAATAAAAATATATAATGGATATATAAGATATATATTATATTTAAATCATTAATATCATTCTGATGATAATTTACTTTTGACCAGATAGACAACTAGTAATTATAATTAGGTCATTTTTGACTCAAGTAACAAATATCGACAAAATGAACATTATAAACTTAAATGATTTTTTAATGTTTATAACTTGAAAATAAGTGATATAAAGTAATAATAGACATTAATTTTTTTTAATAAACTATAAATTAACTTTATTTTTTTATTCAGGATATTGATGAACGAACGAGTCATGTCAGACATGGTGTAAGGGGTTTTCATCTCACATTTTAGTCTCGTGAGACTCATGCTATATTTGCAACTATTTATTTTTGTGTGGTGTACATACGGCCCATGATTGTATTTATTGTGTAATATATTTTAATTTATGGGTACTTACATATTCATTTTATGATCCTTCTTTCATGTGGGGAATGTTTCACTAGATACTGAATCGGTAAAGGAACCTTCCACTCTTCTTCTCTAATAAGATACTTGTTTTATGTTATGTATTTAAAATTTAGATTTTTTATATTGGGATATATTCTTATATTTACATATTTTTTTACAATTTATGTCCATGTGATGAGATACCATTTTCTCTGTCATCAACTCAATTTCTAAATTTTAATGCGACATCGTGAGGTTTTCAAATTTTTATTAGGGAACTTCTCAACCCGATTTTCATTCTATGGGTTAAGCTTCTAATTATTGATTATGTGGTGCTATGAATATGTGTGAATGAACTATTATTGATTTAAACATTATATAAACATATTTTGGGTGTATTTATGTTTTTCACACATAATAATTTCATTGATTTATCCTTAATTTAATGACGCAATCTTTGTAAGAGACTTCGTCTAAATCTCTTTTCATTGAGGCATACATCGATTTATAAATGGTGGTCTTTTATATGGTGTAAAAAAATCCTTTGAATTTTAATTTCATTCAAAGGGAATAAATTTCTATGAAGTGTTTTACTAAATGAAAAAATGAATGTTTTTTAACATACCTGGTGATAATGACTATTCCACTATCGCGAGAATTATTTGATATTTGGATTCCTCTACAAGTCGTTCTGTTTTTAAAGGAAAATAAATACCATATAATATTTTTACGTAATTTGGTATTGGAAATGGTTTTTATAATAAATTTAATATTTCAATATCTAGAAATGATATATTGTGATTGAAATGTGGAAATGTTATCTTTCTTTTATGTTTTTTTTATGTTTTATGAATATGTTATAGTTCTTGGGAATTGTTTACGTATACGGGTGGTTCTTTGATAAATCGAGGGTGGGTGATCCTAAGATAGAACTCCAATGAATATGGTAATGTGATGGAGTTAAACAACGACCTTTATGCTAAAATATTTAAGGAATATACCGTGATGGGTATTCCAAAGATAAAAACCTATATAGTTTCTAAAGATACAATATAAGTAGGTTATGTATGCCAAAAGTTAACACATGATTAATGATTTTCATTCATTATTCATAAATCTTTTGATCTTGTGGGGTATGTTAAATATTGAAAAATATTTTTTCAAGGAATAATGTTTGCTTTTCTTGTTTTATATCCCTTAATAAAATTTTTATTCTCACCCCATGTCTTTGAAATGTTTTACACTGGGTATATGGATGGGTAAGAGAAAGAATGATTTCCGGAAGATTTATGTCATGAAAATAAATCTTTTTAAGGAGTTTTATTATTGTGAAAAATTTGGATAGAGTAGAAGTGTCTAATTTGTAATTTTTGAAATATAATGTAATCGTTACAACCTACTTCTCTAAAACCCTACACCTGAAAAGATCCTTAATGTGAATTATTAACATAAATCCATATTATGTAATGTTTAAGGATTTCCCTTATTGAAAATGTTAAATATAATAAATAATTATACACAATAAAAAGTATATAATTTCATATGGTTAAAGAAAGAATAATAATAAAATGACTAGAAATTGGAAATTTATATCATTTTAGACTCTAAGAATAATCACACCCATGAAGAACACAATAAATAGATTTAAAACATTAGTAATCTAATTTCTTTTCCTGAGATGGACAATATAACATTTAGAGAATGAAAATTAAATTAATAATTATGTATATATAATGTATTTAAAGGATGTATATTACCAATATTACTATTAGAATAGTGATATAATGATTATAAATAGAAATATGACCTTTTATAATTGAATCTTGATCCTTAGAATTGTAAAAAAGTTGATGGGGTACTGAAATAATATATTATGTAGTGATTTCATCTCATTAGAAAATATGTATGGGGAATGGGTAGTTATCAAAGAACAATTTGTTTTTTTTCTCTTGGTAGTGAGACTTAACTTATGCTTATAATTTCATGTTTTAAATTTTTTCCGCATTATTATGTTTACATGATGTTATGATATCATCATTTTTATTCCATACATCCATTTGATTATATATGTGCATAAACTTTTATGTTATCAATATATTCTTCTTGTAACATATTTATTACTTTTCATGATGCATTACCATGATTATTTGTTTACTGGGATTCATAGATCAAGAATTCAATTTATGTATATCTTTAGGGAATCCAAGGCCATAATAGAATATCTATGGGATTTATGAGCACATTATATATAGTAAAATGATAATGATGTAGCTGAATTATTAGTTGATATGTTATATTTATAATCATCCAAATACATTAGAACATTATATTTATATGTTTAAATTTATGTAATTGTTAGTTAAAACATGAAATTAAAAATATATGATACATAGGTTTTAATAGATAGTATCATAAGATGGTATATTTATATTTATGGAATGGGTCTATAAAATATTATATGAAAAACCATTAATATCTCTATGTATATGATCATATACTAAATATTGTTAAAGTATAGATTATGTTATTTCATGGAAATGAAATTTTAATCAAGATATAATCAACATGATACATGCTCTGAAATAGATGCAAATAGTGGAAATAACACTGGTAAAGGTTGGTTGGGTATTAAATCTTTCATCAATCCAAACATTAAAAGCGGTCCCAATTATACATGTTTTTTGAGACTCCATGGGGATATACTTTGGCTAATTCATAATCTCATTATGAACTATTATGAAGTATTTTAATATATAACACGTTCTGTATGATATCATATTTGGAAAATGACCATGATGAAACTGTATTGAATCCTATAAATTTAAATTTTAGGGTACACATGTCATTATATATTTATTCCTTCTATGTATACATCTTCCATTTCTTATTCTTTACTATTTTTGATATTCTCTCCCCTAATTTTTCATTATTTTCATTACTAGGTGGGAATTAGAGGAATAAAAAAACTATATGTTATAAAATGTAAAAATTTACCTAATTAAATTTCTAATATGATTTTAACTGGATTCATGAATTTCATGGAAGTACTTGTACAAATGGATAGTGTTATTAATAATTACCTGAATCATTTAAAATTTCCTACTTACACTTAGAATAAACAAGTAATAATTGAGTCCTTTAATTTGAAAAGGGATTATAATTTTTGTAGATAATATAATCTATATATAATGGAATATATATTAATTACATTAATAAGATATTATATATCCTTCAAAGCTCTGATAAAGATAAGGTTATATAGTTCATTCATCAGATATATGGGGAAGTAAGTTAATGGTGGGAACAGATTAGGAAAACAGATCCCATGGAAGAACTATAATATATTGATTAAGAAGGAATGAGAAAAAAGTTTTTCAATAATTATATTTCCCAAACTCTTCATCTTATATTTTAGAGGGAGTTACATATAATCAATAAATGGGAAGATGGATCTATTGTGTCTTGTAAGGTAAAATTTATAAGGATTTCCTGGTTTTTTTTGGATTTTCATTGAACAAGAAAATATTATTGACTATTTGTTTAGTTGATTAATATTTTTTAATTGAAAATTTAGTGTTATTAGATATATATATATATATATATATATATAATAAAACTATATGATTTTTTTCTCAAAATTAATAACGGGATTATAAAACCACATGATTTTGGGAATAAATTTTTCCTAATTAATTAATCCATTTTGATATTTTTCATTTCATGAAATACTGAAAATTGTTTATTTTATAATAAATAATTCTATTAGGCTTGTGTATTTTGAAAAACCAATTTAATCATGAAATTAATAATACACTAACATTTTCTTTATCTATAAGAGACATAGAGGATATCTTAGGTTACATGCAATAATGACTATACAATATAGCTTGTGTAACATCCAAGATCTGATTTTACAGAATAATAGTATATCATACAAATGATATTTTTTAATATAATAAGTTACAACCAAACTATTATATTATATTTTATGAATATTATTAACTAATTTATAAAATTATATGTTTTACACAAACATACGATAAATTCATAGGTTCCCAACAAATTAGAAATGAATATAAAAACCGATTGAATGTAAAGGGAAATATTAATATAGTCAGAAAAATATTTTGACCTAAAAATAAAATTAAATATAATTATTAACTTATATTAATGTAATATATATTTTATATACTCAACCAAATATATTTTATATTCATCCAATACATTTTAAAGACAAAAGATAATAACAAACCCAATTTTATGCATAAAAATATATATTTTTTTTATTAAAGTAGTTTTAACACCTTTTAATGGAGAACCCATTTTGAATCCAATTTTTTAGAACTTTTACAGATTTAATATTTCCAAATCTATTTATTAGTTTCATTAGTGACATTAAAATATGGTTAGTATGGAAATTTGGTATTTTTCTGAATGGTTTCATTTTTAATGAATAGTTAACATACTAAATTTAAATTAAAACTTATTTTTCATAAAAACTTTTCATAAGGGTATATTATTTTTTTAATTGGTTTAATAGTTTTTTCAGATAATATTTTTATCCATTTATCCAATCGATTTCATTAGAACCAGTTTCCCATTAAATAAGATAGAAACACGGAGCCATCTTTTTGATGTTTTTACATTAAAAACCCACAGTGTCATCACATTAGTGGGATAAATTTTAAATTAATTTCTGCCACTTATGGGGCTATAATTTTTATAAATTTATTACATATTTTGAATCATAATAGTTTATAATTTATAATAATCTCCACTTTTTGACCAAAAAATATAGTGAATGTGATTAAAATTAATTACATCATTTAAGAGAATAATTATGTCAATAAAGAAATAAACCATAAATATAAGACACCAAAATACCAAGAAAAAAATTTCAATCCCCATTTTATGACTATTATTCTTCTAAGAATCATCCATTATTTAATTTTTTTAGTCTTTCATGAAATTTTTTAGGTAGAAACTATGGATCACCGAATATGTTATTTGAAATGCGTAGTGTGTCATTTTCCTTCCCTATAAGCAATCACCACATCTACCCACTTACTCACAACTATAAATCCCCTTTATGTTCCAAAAATCATCCCAAATAACCTCCCAAATTCTCTCCCTTCATCCTTGAATCCTTACCCTGGGTATAAGGTAGCTCGAGGAAGCATTTTGGAATAATCCAAAAGGAGTTACTCGATTAAGAGGTAAAGTCTTCTCTCAAGATCCTTTATTTTATTTTCCTTATCCACCCCATACAATATATTTATTGTATTTTTAATGAAAAAATAGTATCCAATATATACTATTTTATTTTAATTCTAATATTTTGACCTACACATTCACACACCTCCCTCTAATTGGTATTGAAGATATTGTTTATGTGTACAGTGAACTATCGCCTCTTTAAACGATCACTGTTAATTTTTTACTTCACCACCTCTCATGGGGAAAATTTTTAATGGGAACTATTTTTATATGTTTAATATATTATATTTTTTATTTTTTATTATTTTTAATTCTTTCTATAACACATATCTTTTTTTACTTTCCATTGGTGATCATTAATATAATTTCAATTGAGGATGTATGGACTACCACCCCCTTTGAGCGATGTGAAATGTATTAAGGATGGTTTAATGTACGTATTTAATTATTATAACATTATGAGTATACATAAATGATATTATATACATATACCCTTAAATTTAGTTTTCATTCATTATTTCAATGTGACTATTATAACGGAAACAACATTCACGCGTACATACGACTTACCGTCTCCATGAACGGTGTATTTCATTTTATAATTTCTTAAGAAATAGATTATTATAATATAAATATATTAGATATAAATGATATTTACATCGTGAATTAAATTTTGGAAATCATAATATAAATATAATGACCATAGATATAAAAAATTAATACACATGCATAGAACAAAGAGAATGATACCCTAAGTAAAACCATAACAGTATATCATTAAAAAGAGGGTAATATACAGTCATAATAAAACCATATATGGTATTATGTATTATAATGTTATTCAAAAAAATATTTATAATAAACTTATATATATTATACATGAATCTTTTTTGAGTATGAATATATTCAAGACACATTTTGTGGGGATTACATCTCACTTTTTATATTCATGAGATACATGCTATGTTCACCACTCTTTCATTTTGTGGTGTATGTATTATTGAAGATATTATTTTAGGTATCTTAAAAATAATTTTAATGGTATTAACATATCCATTTTATGATCCTTGATTCAGTTGGTTTATGTTTTAAATGTTACCAAATATGTAAAATAGTTTGGTGTCAATTTTCTTTCTTTGAGACTCATATGTTGTTATGAACCTAAATTCTTTTTAGAGGTTTATATACATACATTTTACATATTTTATCATTATTATACTTATTTTCAGTGTGTTTTATTATTTATTAAATTTAATTTGATTACAAAGAGAGTGTCATCCCATGTTACCGTGCAGTAAGAGTTTATTGAAACAATCTCATAATTTTAAAGATTGTTGCTTATTATTCTTCCTTTGATGAAATCTTGTGATACATATCTCAATAATTCTAATGAATTTTCTTGTAATAATTTATTTAATTATATTTTCATGTATTGGTACCATTTTACTCTTTTTTGTACATAAGATAGTTAATTAAGTGTTTTTACAGAAGCATGACTCTACCTTATCTTTGGTCTAAAATGTATGTTCCTCAAAAAAAATGTTTTCTATGATGGGATTCAAAGAATAATATACCATTATCCTATATTTTTTTGCAGAATTTTTCCCCCTTTTTCATTTACCAATCTATTCAATGTAATATTCTTGTCTCTTTACAAAAAAAATCGAACCTTTTCATCAAGAAAACGAAGTTTTCTCTTTAACTCATATGACATGTATGAATTTAACCATTGCCATTTATTTGATGCTAACTTTTCATATTTAAAGGTTTAATATTTAAAAAAATGTTTTAAAAAGTAATTTTCATGGAAAATAGTTTTCAATAAAATTTCATTAATATTTACATGTTTTTAAATTAATTGAAATTAAATGGGTTTTATAACATTTTTAATATGCATTCATATGATTTCATGTAAAAATGTTTTAAATTTATTTTAAATCTTTATTTATATTTTTTTAGTGTGTATTCAACGAAATAGGGTTTGAAATTGTTTTAAAGATTATATTATATGTTTTCAAGGATATATGTTCTAATAATTATATCAAGCCTTATTTAAAACATTACATTTTATTTTTTATAAAATTATATTAAAATGGTTTTATGTATTAAAAATTCATTATTGAAGAAGAAAACAAATTTTACCCAGGAAATATTTTTAAATTTTGTTTCAAAGTTATTCTCTATCGAATATTACATTTGTTGATGTTACTCAATACCCTCTAGTAAATGATATAAAATCATATTCAAATCCTTTCTAGGAATGGTTTATTCTTAAGGACCCGGTCTCCAGGAAATCTATTTCTAATACAATGGGTACATGTTTATGAAATTCGTTTATTTGTTCATGGGTTATATGCTTTTGAAATCTGCTTCTTTTCATAGGTTATTATCTAAAGAAACAATTATGAAGCCTATCTATTTTACATGGTATATGATGGAATGAAATATTATTTAAACACTTTAAATTTTTCTATTTATTATTTTATGTCTATATAACCAATCTAATTTCATGCGATAAGAAATTAAGAATGGTTTTTGGAACATTCATGTATGATTTCATTTTGTGATTGGTGTGACCTATATCTTCCTACAAAGAATTTAGTAATGATAAGTGTTTTATGATATCAAAAGGTAAACATGAGGTCTTTCCCAGCCTAAAACACGAGGGTAAATGGGATCATATACCAAGCCCAAAACTAGAGGTTAAATGGGAGGAATTCCCGTGCCTGAAACAATTGGAAAAATGATAAGACATACCATGGACGAAATAAGATGGTAAATTGGAGAACAAATCACGCCCAAAAAAACTATATATAAGAGGAAATACTTGGATTAAAGTAATTACATGGGTTATTACTATAATACTAACATTTTACAATGTGCTTGGTAGGTCTCCTTGACATAGGGTTCTTATATGGGTTTTCCACAATTCCATGCTTTTTTCCTATATTATTATTTCATTGATTATGTTCATTATTTCCTTATGATTAATTTCTTATGAAATTTCAGAAATTATTAGGTTATCTATAATGTACGGTATGATCTTAAAATGTTATCCTCAAGTTCTATATCAATTTTTCTTGTTATGATTACAAATTTCATTTATTTACACTTATGTAGCATCTGAGGTCACCCATTTTTAATGTTTCCTTTCCCCATGTTATGAAGAATGATTTTAGGTTTAAGTACTAACGGTGGAGATATTTTGTGAGAGATGTATAAGATATTTCAGTAGGATAAAATATTTTATTTCTATGTTTTCAAAGACACAAGACTACTGCGGTCCTCAAGCATGTATTTTTGTAATGTACTAAATATTTGTCTAAAATGATGTAATATCATTTCATGTCAAGACTAAGTTTTTATAAATGGTATAAATAGAAATTATTATACAACCATTCTAATCTAGGGTGAGAAAATTTTAAAGATATCCCTTTGTATATTTCTAAGGATATTTCTAGTGATGTCTCTATGGTTAAGTGGACGGATTAGTTAATAAGTTGGAAAATGTCGTCAAATTTTGGTGAAGGATAATGTGAGAAGGTTCAACAATATACTTCCATTTATAGACTCTACATGTGGATATGGATTCAGAATAGATATAACTATGGGTAGAAACTCTAAAAATATGTTTTAGGCTTAACTCGGGATAATCTGGTATAAGAAACATGCCTTGATGCACACGTGGTTTGACACTCCCGGGGGTTATGAATTATGAGTACAAAAAATATTTACACCCCATAATGTAAAATTTATATATAATGTGACTATTAATGACCTAGAATATTTTTTTATAGGTTAAATGTGTAGGATACATTATTTCATCATCCTATAAGTAATTTTTCATTATTATATGGTATCCAATTAAGATAAATATTTCTCACACTCTGAATTCCGGTTTTAGTCAATGATAAGAATTATAAGGAACATGGTTAAAATTGAAGGTTTTAGATGATGAAATTATGGGAATTATAAAATTTTATGTCCCATGTGGAAATCTTATAATTATAATTGGAAGGTGGTATGTGTATTGGTTATACTTCTAAAGATAAAGACACCTCCATTTAAATGTTAATGTTATGTGATGTTCTTCCAGTATTTATTACAATAAACATAAGAATTGTGATTAGATTGATGTTGAGTAAACTTAAGGGAAAATTAATATTTCATATTCATAGAATAATTTATTAAGGAATAGGTTGTTGAAACTTGAGTAATGGTTTAAGAATAAAGATTGAGGAATAAAGTATTTATGTTTTGTAAATCAAAGATTATGTAAAATGAATCATAAAATAAATAAGTATTTTCATTATAAGTGTTCATTAAGGATTTAAAAATGACATGATGAATGGTGATAAAGATATATAATTTTGATTTCATAGAAACATGATATTTTGACAAGGGGATGATAAACCTTAATTAATGAATAACATTGAGATAATGATGTTTTTATAAATACATTATTGATATTACTATGTATGTTTGAAAGTAAGGATTACCCTGGAACATACTATTAAAAATGTTTTTTATTCCTTCAAGGATGAATTTTACAACTTCTTGGATTTCAATAATTTATCTAGTAATCATTGGAACAAGGAATCATGAATGTTTTCCAAAACGATTTTGGTTATTAAGGTTATTACCGTGTTTCAAGGGAATATATGATGATGGTATTTATATGTTTGGAATGTGAAAATTAAGAGGTACAATTTAATATATGGGGGATCAATTTTATGATTATTTTGTGAATTTATTTCTAAATCAATTAATTTTCATCTTCTATAAGGGTTATAATTTTATGAATTTATGAAATGATTACATTAAATGTCAGATAAAGTATGTATGATTAGTGTGTTCTTTCTCTATATATAGATTTATTCCTAATTAATAACATGTTCAACCTAAATTTTGTTTATGATAACTAATGACAAATGGGATTCAATATTATAGATCTCATGATTTGTTAGTACTTCAGGAATGAAAAATTCATCTTCTTTATTAGAGATAGACGTGAAGTGGGGAAACAAAGAATAAATGGTGATGGTGTCCTGAATCATGAAAGTAGATATTTTCATCAAAAATAATTAACTTTGTAAAAAATGATCATTAAGATAAATAAATTCTCAGTACTTTCATTTTCAATGAATTAGAATGTCCCTTAGGTCCTCAGAGATTTATGGCATTTTGATTGATAACTGTGTCCTGACCTTTTTCTCTATTACTCTCAATCTGAATTTGATAGTGATATTTCTCATCAGTTTTATTGTTTTCACTTCCCACCTTTATTCTAATTTGTGTTAATCCTTTTATGAGTCACTTTGGGAAACCATTATGGTTCCAACATTCCCTTTTTATAGATAATTTTAGTATTCATTTTATGATGCGGGTTTCTATGAATAAAAAATTCAAGTATTAATCCTTTGACAACCCAAATGAATTTCATGGGTGA
Organism: Viscum album; assembly: GCA_963277665.1. Lineage (NCBI taxonomy): Eukaryota > Viridiplantae > Streptophyta > Magnoliopsida > Santalales > Viscaceae > Viscum > Viscum album. The sequence goes on from OY728151.1 coordinate 114,106,145, forward strand.
AACTAAATTTAGTTTTTGGTTTAATGTGTCACCCTTAAATTTTGAGAATTATTTGTTTCTGAAATAATTTATCTTTTTGGATATTTTCATTTCACTCAACACTAAAAATAGTTTATTATATATTAACGCATTGTATTTATCATGTATCATACACAACACAAAGTTAATCATGGATGACCCACGACATAAAAATTTTATTGCTCTATAGGGAACACTGAGACCAGCTTGTGATACATGCAATAACAACATTCCTCAATGACATGTGTAACATAGATGACTGGGTTTTACCGAATAATTGAATATCATAAAAATGGTATTATTTAATATAATTAGATATAAGCCAGCTATTAAATTAGTGTTTATGAATAATAGTATATGATTTAATAAAATATATACCTTACACAAATATAATATAAATTCAAATTTTACCAATTAATTAGAAATGAATAAGAAAAGAGATTGAATGAAAAGGGAAATGTTATTAGGGTCACAAAACAATTTTACCATGACAAATTAATTAATATATAATTAGAGAGTTATGTTATTGTAATATATATTTCATTTATTCAGTATTTTTATATTCATCGAATATATTTGATAGAAAAATGATAAGAGTGAATCTGTTTTATGCATAAAATCCATTTTTATAGAATTAGTTTTACCGATTTTTAATGGAGAACCAAATTTATTTCCAATTTTTAGAACTTTTATAGATTTAATATATCAAATTAATCATTATATTTTCAATTTACACATATAAATTATGATAGGTTAAATTTTCAGTATTTTTTCATATGGTTTTATTTTTAATGAATAGTTAAAAATACTCGATTTTAATAACTGTTTTTTCATATACTTTATTTATATCTACAATTATATTTTTAATTATTTTAATAGTTTATTTATATAAAATTTTTATCATTTAATGTAACTTAGGTCTTTCTCTCTAATATCACATTAAATGGGATATAAAAACAGAATAAAATTTCGGGTGCTTTTACTTTAAAAACCCATAGTCTCATCCCATCAATGAGATTAATTTTCAATTAATTTCTACAACTTACTTGATTAGAATTTGGTAAAATGGATTCCATATTTTTAATAAGAATAATCTATAATTTAAAAAAAATTATTCTATTTATTTAACAAAAAATATTTGTGATAGTGATTAAAATTAATATAATCGGTTAAGAGAAAAATTAGGTTAATAAAATACTACACCTTAAACATAAGGCCCAAAAAACCTAGATAAATTTTTAAACCCCATTTTATGACTATTATTCCGCCATTAACCTTGCATTATTTATTGTTTTTTTGAATTAGTTTAGGTAAAAATATGGGTACACATAACTTGTTTTAATAAATTCCATGTATGTCATTTCCCTTCCCTATAAAAGGAAACCACCTCTACCCACTTCCTCACACCTCTCAAGCCCCTTATCTCTCCAAAATTATTCTCAAATAATCTAGGAAATTCCCTAAATTACTCTTAAAATCCATACCTTGAGAAAAATTAATCACAAGGAAGCCTTTTGGAAAAATCCAAATGGAGTAGCCTAATTAAGTTGTGATATCTTCTCTCAGGATCCTTTATTTTATTATCCTTTTCCTCCCCATGACGTCTCTTTATTACATTATTATATGAAATAGTAATTATCCTAAATATAATAGTATTTTTATGTGAAGAGATATACCTAAACTTACCTACACCTCCACCTATTGGGTATTGATCATACTATTTACGTGCATGGTGAACTACCACCTCACTAAATGATGATTCTTCATTTTCCCTATACCACCTCTCACGGTGTAAACTTTGATGGAAAACATATTTATATATGTAATATATTATATTTAATATTTACTTAAGTGTCATTATTCCTTTTACAGCACATATTATTTTTCATTCCATTTGATGAAATTATGATTATTTTTTGAGGAAATGTGGACTACCACCCCATTAAAGTGATGTGATTCATTCACACACTACATGGAATGTATTAAGGATGGTTTTAGTGAAATTATATGATATATAACATTATAATGATAAATTAATGATATTATACTCATAGAAACCTATAATTCATTTTCATTCTTTCTTTCAATGTGACAATTAAAACGGAATCAACATTTATGCATACAAACAACTTACCATCTCCATGAATGGTGTTTTCCATTTTGTGTCTCCTTATTCTATATATTATTATAATATAAATATAATAGATTTTAATGATATTTATATAATTATTTAAATTATTGAATTCATGATATTTATATAACGACCAAATATATAAAAAATAAATAAACATGTGAAGAACAAAGAAAATATTACCAGAAGTGAAAACTTAACATAAGATCATTAAAAAGTGGCTAATATAATGTCATAATAAAAACATATATGGTATTATTTATAATATTATTATTATTTTAAAAAAAATAATAAAATTTTATTTATTATACAGGAATCTTGTGTGATTATGAGGTTAATCCGGACACTATGTAAGGGGATTCCATCTCAGTTTTTATTTTTGTGAGATACATGCTATGTTCGCCACTATTCCATTTTGTGTGGTGTATATAATACCCCTAATGGTATTACATTTGTATTATACTTATATTTATGGTTCTTTACATTTCCATTTTATGATCCTTATTTGACGAACTAACCTGGGTTGACCATGAACTTGTCACCCGAGTCAGCCCACGACATGGCCTGAGGGGCGTTATCGATCCCCATGGGATGGAAACTATTGTCGGGAATCAAAATATAACCATTGGGAATGATATGGACCATGAAAAAATGATAACCAAATAAATAATGATTGATGATGAGGAACTAAAACCCGCAGTGAAATGAAAATAAATGTACATACCACCTTGTGACCCTTCAGGTCCCCACCCAACTAAGAACAAAGTATGCTCCAACATTGAGAAGTTGAACCAAAAACCTAAACGATAAACTGAACCTGCAACTGGGAAGATAAAGTTGGGATGAGCAGAAAAATGCTCAGTAGGAAACACCACAAATTCCATGCCATTCATTCTGAAAACATTTCAATTGATACCAGTTTGAAATAAATTTACCAAAAAATAGATTTCTATATCTACCTTGAATTTTAAATTCAAAAAAAAACATGGTCCATTGACCTCATATTTTAAAACATGGCACAAATAGGAAAATGGGGAATTGTTCTTTCTTTATCAAAACTCTAATTAGAAAAAAGTTTAAAACCAACAAAGCATTCATGGTTCTCCAAATAAAAACCAAGACTAGATACAAAGACATGGTATTTTAAATTGTCAAGGGCAACAACACTAGTCATACTCATAATGGGGAAACATAAGAAATCCTAGGAACTCAATGGAAGACCAGAACGTACTATACATATGACTCATACTGAAGGGATGCCCTACTCAATGATATTAAAATTCCCTAACGCCCAACCATCTCCCTAACTATCTTGGTCGAGGGGCCCAATCCCATAACGATAAAAACAAAACATCTCCCTACTATGGGGCTATAACAGTACATACCCTAACTAGTTCAGTACTCATGCTTAGTAAACCTCTTTGTTATACTAGATTCCCATGTATATTTCATAAAGGGGTGTTCCATGAAATTTAAACAACAATCCACATATATATACATATATCACCACACACACACACTACACATATCATCACCACCCCGACCAGCTCAATGTTAGTCCCATGTCGTAAATAATAATTACACACAGGAGGTCCCATACCGAGGACCTTCCTAACTCACAATCAACCAACGTTCCAGGAGACTCAACCCAAGATGGGTTTTCCAAATTGTCATTTAAAATTCCAAACGGGCCCTTAACATCACAGCATTGAACTCCAAAAAAAATTAGAAACCATTTTTCCTAAAACAATACCAAATATCATCTTTTTAGTAATGTGGCCAAACGAGACTCATAGATTTTTCATAAAAACAGTTCACTTTATAAATAATGGCACACAACCCAATGTGAAAAACCCATTTAATGATTTAAAACTCCACTCTAAAAATCAAAATCATGTTTATAAAAACTAAATCATGCCAGGATAAATCACTAGTCATTTAAAAGAGCCAATAGGGCCATTTAGAGGAGAAGCTTTGTGTTCACAACTAAACAAAATGCACCACATATTAGAAACTCACTTTTAAAATCACATGCATATCTAAACAATTTCAAAAGAAGAGTCACACCACTGGAATTTGTTAAAAACCCATTTTAAAAATTTTATAAAACATTTTTAAAGAGGAATCCAAGGATTTACACTCAAAAAACCCATCCAGAACCCTCATTTTTGAAAACGCACACCTGCCACATTTAAAAAGTGAATGTGAACCAATCTAATTAATCATTAAACAAGCCACATATTATAAAACTTTTCACATAATTTGGAAACCACCCAATGTCACATAGTAAACCATGGAACTGCTTTTCAGAGAGAGTGGCGAAATCAATCCATTTCAATAAAACCCCATGTTCCTTAAAACAACCAGTTGAAATGAAATATTTTCAATAAAATATTTTCACAAGGAAACATCATTCAAAATATAACACAACCATTTCAAGGTAAAGACACTAATTATAACAATGTTGGATAAAAATATTTATGGACATAAGCATTGAATCAATTTAAATCATATTATTAATCCAATCTACCAACAACAAAAACAAATGGTGCCAAGAATGAACCATACACATAATAGAGGTGAAAAACATATTTTAAATATTAATTTAACAAAATTCAAGCATCAAATGGTTTGAAATTGAAGTGAAGGGCTTGGAACACCTACCTCAACCCATGTGAACACAACAACACATTGATAAAAGGAAGTAAATCACTACATGGACCAAACACACACCCTAGATACCGAGTAAAATATGCATACATGACCCAAGGAATTATAATTCTGATTAAATTGAAGGGAAATTTACCCAAAATAAATAAACATGATTATACCAAGAGAGACCAAGGCTGCTGGCTAGGGGAATCATGGTCACGCTAGAACAAAATGGTGTGGTTGGATCCGAAAACGTCTTCTATGTTCATGCGCTGCAAGCCGACCAGGTGGGGAGTAGGGTTGTGATGATCTAGGAAGTGTCGTAGAAGAAGACGATGAGGCTGGTGGTTGCGTGAACAAGGATAAGGGGGAGAGGCTGGCAGGTCGAAGACAAACAAGGAAGGATGTGCTGAAAAGGGTCCTCGTGGGTGGCTGGCATAGGGTCTTATGTGCGAAGGGCCAAAGAAGAGTGTGGTGGGTGAGGGGCATAGCACAGGGGGTTGGAATGTTGTTTCAGGACAAATGTAGGGCGAGTGTGGAAGGTGGGATAGAGGGGCTACTGGCAGAGGGGGGTGGCGGCAAGCTACACAGTGGAGACAGAATTGGAAGGGATTGGTCTGGCGCTGCGCACATGAAGCCAGGGGGAGGGCGGTGAGGAGAAGGGTGGTAATAGGATTAGAGAGGGTGCAGGAACTAGGGTAGTTTTGGGCATTAAAAATAAATTAAATAATAATAATATAATAATTTTAATTTTAATTTTAATAATAATAATAATAATACCATTAAATATTAATAAAACCAATAATAATAATTATTTCTTTTATTTTATGAAATAATGATAATAATAATATCGATGTTACAATAATAATAAGAGTAATAATATTAATAGAAAAATGATAATAATAAAAATATTAAAAACAACAAAAGAAAATAATAAAAAACATAATGATAATTAAAATTATAAATTCTATGACATTTCATTTTAAATAATAATTATATTTATAATAATTTTGTAATAACAGTATTATTACCAAATTAAATAATAATAATATTACCATTTGCGAAATCATATTCTCATAATTATAATTTAAACATTAACATGGTTTTATCGATATAAAATTTTATTTAGATTCTTTTTTCAATTAACTTAATTTATTTATTTAAATTATTATTCATATGAAGTGTCACGCCACCGTGCATTCACCAGGACCAAATGCACGATCACCGATAATGGTGTAGTGACAATACACCGGCCTAAGGCCCACCAAAAACATCAAACCTAGAAAATTTCAAACAGGAACCCAACTAAACCTCATTCAAATGACACGGGACCGAGTAAATAGTAAAAATAAAACAAAATATAAGGTGTCAAGGGTCGGGGTGTGAAAATTCTGCCCACCACAGACACATTCTTCCCCCTGAAAGTCATCAAGACAACAGTTGACACAACTAGAGTCCATGCCCAGACAAATCCAAAGGAAAACGATAGCCTCATAGAAACTATTCCCAACAAACATCACACCAGACCAATTCATGGAGGACCACAACCCGGTTTTTAGGGGAGAACTGGTGAGGGTTCTCCCCACCTTGAGAATTATTTAATATATAAACCCTTCAAACCCGAACAAACCACCCCCCAAGGAGGGGGGGAACATGGGAATTCCCAACCCAAACTCATTCATTTTTACTATGTTGACCGAAAAACACTCATGAAACTTTCATGGAAAACTTGATATAGAATAACCCAACAACTTGAGGATGAGAAATTAACTCAACACCTCCAACCAGTTTTAGGAAATCAGCATACCCTTATTGAACACAACTAAGACCAACTCAAAATTAGAACTGGTCTGTCTAGTCATAGGTCCACACTATTCAAAGAGACCAAACAATTAAAAGACCACACTGAGAGAAAATAAGATCGCTTTGATTGTGGTAGAATGAGCTCACCACTCTACCAAAAAAAAAGGATGAGCTTATGACAATAACAAGAATAGAACAAGGAAATTTTGGATATTTCCATCCCAGAGCTGAAAACATTATTTGGACCAAGGTTCCACACCCATGGAAACTCCTTACTGTGTGTGAGCTTCACCCCGAGACCTATTGATAGGGCCCTGATGGTTGAAGCATCTCATGCCTCATAGTCTGACACTTGCATCCTCCGGTCCCTAACTCATTCCTGCCGAATGACACCTCTTTCATAACTCTCCCTCTTGGTTGATCATTCACACCTTACCAAGATTTCGGAGAGATGTGACAGGGTGGCATAGAATGCATGAACCTTCCAGACTAGAAGCATATGAGAGAATGGTCTAACAAACAAGGAGTCAGTGCAGATGAAAACCCTTGTTGGATAGAGAACCTTTACCAGAGCCAACCCCCACCAAATACACCCGATACTCAAACGATGATGATACATCCCACCTTTAATAGTCCAGAACTAAACCCTCAAAAAACTCTTGGGTGGTACAAATCTTAACTACCATGGGATTTACCAACAACCCGAAGACACACTATCTTTATGAACCAAAAAACTGCCTCTAATAGACATTGATGGCCTCGATAAGCAGGAAACACACAAAAAAGAATGGGGAACTGGGCATAACTCATTAACCACTTTTGGAGGCTTTTTGAACAGCAATGTCATAATTACATGAAAAACACCATCAAAACTGGTCATCAAATCAATCAAATAAACAGTATAGGCAATAGAAAATAGACCCATAAACTAGACTTATACAAAAAAACGAAAAATAACTTTTCTAAAACCATTATTTATTTAAATTTTCAAAACACACATATGGCCCCTTATGAACTGTCCCATGTACGTTCATTTAATCCTGCTCACATCATCTAAGTACAAGTGCCCCCACGCACTCTCCGTACAGACCCATGCATGTGTAACCTTCTATAAAGAGTGTTAAGGTAAAAAACCTATTTTCCTTACCAAATACTAACACTTATCAAGTTTTTCCAAACTAATACATTTTATCTTAAAAAAACACTTTACTAATTTCAAAAACAATTTGGATGAAACACAATTTTTTTCATTTCAAAGTCACTTTCATTTTTAACACACACTCACATAAACTGAGTTCAAAATGAAACACAACCAACTATAAACCATCTGAATGATGAACTATTGTTCCTGCCTAACCTGGAGACGTGGTGGTGAACCATACCCCATTAAGGCATAACACTAAGAGGACCTTAAACCGGGCACTTGGACTCCACATGGGTCACCACCCCATGTGAGGCTGCGACATGAAATGATTAGCCCCCATTGGCATCCCTCAGTCAAAGACACCCAATGGAAAAAGACTCAAATATCAGAATATCTATGGTAACTCAGGTCTCATCGCGAGCAGTGGTGATCGGGCAATGAAACGTAACCTACTTCATGAGCCATGACAGTCCAAATCTCCTTCTATGAGAAACCCCAAATAACAAGAACCTCCCTCAAATACCATTTTTTATGTAATAAACCTGGTGGGCCTAAAGCCCAATGAACTCGTCCGCACCCAAGACTAGCCCTATGGCAAAGAGAAGACCCCCACCTTTCAGAAGATAACATGCCCGCACCTTAGACTATTCCAGATTACATGAGGTTGGAACTATCACCTGCCTGACAAGGATTTAAATCGCCTCCCCCGCAACACCAACCTGATACAACAAGCTTAATGGAAGACCATGAAGTGTTAAAAGTACCACTAGGGTAGTGGTAATAATAATGCATCACAGTTGACCTTTTAAGCCTGTGGTCTCAGGTTCGAGTTATGGGGGAGGAGTTTTAAATCCTTGTCAGATAGGGGATAGTTCTTGCCACCTGTTATCTAGGATAGTCTATGGTGGGGGCCTACTATCTACCTGAGGATGGGGGTCTGCTATATTCTAGAGTGTTGGGCTCATGGGTGGTCGATATCATTGGGATTTAGGCCCACTGTGTTCATTACACCTTATTTCATGGGATTTAAGTTTCATAAGTTACCAAATCGGTTAAATAGTTTTGTAACAATTTTCCTTCTTTGAGACTTATATTTTGTTGGGCACCAAAATTCTTTTTTATCGTGGTGTATATACTTCTATTTTACGTATTATATCATTAATCTAATTATTTTCAAGATATTTTATGATTACTTAGTTTTAATTTTCCAACATGTAGAGTGTGATCCTTTATCACTTATTATTAATAGTTTATTGAAATAATCTCTTCATCTTTGGAGATTATTAATGATTATTCTTAATTTGATGTAATTTTATTCTCAATTTCTCAATAATTGTAATGATTTTACTTAACCTATTTTATTACATAGTATATTAAAGTATTTGTACCATTTTATAATCTTTTTTTGATAAGATATATAATTATTTTTTTAAAGAAGCCTGACCTAACCATCTCTTTGGTTAGAAATCAATGTTCCTTCAAAACATATTTTAAAAAAAAGGTTTCCAAGAATATTATACCATTGTCTTATAATAATTAAATGAATTTTTACCATTTTTTAATTTTACCAATCGTTTCAAATGTATATTTTTCCGCTTTTCTAATAATACATTTTTCAGTCCTTTTTACCATGAAAAATGAATGTTCATTTTATCTAAAACAAAATGTATAGATTTACCCGCCATCATTTATTTGAAGCATTTTCTGCATTTTTGGAAGGTTAATCATTAAAAAAATTAAAATTAATTTTAATAAAAAAATTCATTAAATTTTTTTTCAAAAAATATTTACACGTTTTCAATGTATTTTCATAGAATTCTTTTTAAAACAGTTTCAATATTTTCCATAGGTTTTTAAGTAAAAAGGCCTTCAAAATATTTTCAAGAATTATTTAGATTTTTTAAAATTGTTTTATAGAAAATGTTTATTTATTTTTTTAAATACTTTTTTATAAGGTTTGAAAAATTATTTCAAGTCTCCTTTGTATGCTTTCAAGGTATTTTCTATGAAAATGATTTTTAAATAGTATTATGTATTAAAATAAATATTTCATTGAATCAAGTAAATTTTCCTCAAGAAATATATTTTGAATGATGTTTCAAAATTATTTTCCATCTAAAATGTCATCCATTTGTGTTACTTATTCCCATATAGGAATTGATCTAGTGGTTTAATTCATATATTTTTAATTAATGGTTTATGCTTAATGTCATGGTCTTTATGAACCATGTTTCTCTTCCATGAGTTATAAGTTTATGAAATTCGTTTCTGTTCCTTATGGTGTATGATTTAGAAACCTACTTATTTTGACATTTTATTCTTTTATGAAACAATTGTGAGGCCTATATCTCTTATACATACAATTATGTGATGAAATTTTATTGATACCCATTTCATTTCTAGGGATATGATTTGATATTTTAATAACCCTTATCATTACATGGGTCATTATAGGATGAATGTTTTGTGGCACATGCATGTATGATTTCATTATGTGATGGGTGGGACCTATATATACTACCAATGAATTGTGTAATGATAACTGTTTTATGAGATTAAAGGTTAAATTGGAGGGCATCCCAACCATTAAAAAATAGGGTAAATATGAGTAAATACCAATCCTACAACCATAGGGTAAACTGGAGGATATACCAAGCCTGAATATCTTATCTCATCACTCTTTTATGTTTCATTTACCTAGGTTATGGAGAAATATTTTAGTTTGATGTAATAAATATGGAGATATATTGTGGAATATGTTGAAGATATTTAAGCATTATAGGAGACAATGTTTCCATATTTCCAAAGACACTAAACTATTATGAACCTCAGGCATATATTTTTTTAATGTACTAAAAATTCATCTAAAATGATATAATATACATATAAGTTATGATTATATCACAATAGGGATTTTATATTCTCAATATTATCATGAGATAAGAGATAATAAGTATATAATGGATATTAATTATAGATTATTAGTCGGTAAATCCCATAGAGGAATGAAAATAAAACTTCCCACTTATTATAAATGTGAGAAGAAGAATCCTGGAAATAATATTAATAAAAAGGGATATGTTTCATGTGTGGAAGAGTGGGGAATATTTGTAATCAATGTCAAAGGGATAATATAAATCCCAACAATGTGATGGAAGAAAAGAAGGTTTTGATCAATCCTTATCATAGGGTCTAATATTTAAACTGAATTTAATGTAAACATTATGAAAACCAATGCCTTGATCTAATAGTTATCAAGGATAACTAATGAAAAAAAACTCAAGGAACAATAGATAATAGATATATGTTTGGTTTTACTATTTATATTATTGATTTTTACAATTATGTAGTGATATAAATCCATGTTATTCATTCATGAATATTGAGTGTACTATTTAATTATATTTCCAAACATTAATTTTTATCTTGAATGATCAGTTAAAACTATTGAAATACCACCTGAAAGCATGGATCTTGTGTTAAAAATATAAATATGAACAAAGGATATCATGTTATCTCAATCATGTAACTCCTCCATTGTCAATATTTGATGGCAGAATCTCCTATCATACTATATCACCCTTATTTTAGTGGAATCTGATTGTATATTTTTCATGGATTGATTTTCCTTATTTCAATACAACATAATTTTCATAGATGAGGAAATAACATTCTGTATACCAAATCAGTGACTAATTCTAAAAATTTGAATAAAGAATGATGAATCTCTTTTGGATATTTTTTTATCGATGGATATTATTTACTTATGGCCTATCATATATAACATGAATGGTTGAGAAATAGGAGAGGTGTATCCTCAAATACATACCCATTATGAGGAAATATACAAATGTATTTCTTGAACTGTTATAGAGTATTTATACTAGCCAATATGTGGAATTCTCAATTTATCTTATACACAGATAAATACTAATATCCTATACTCTTTATAGATATTTCCTAATTCATCTAATGTAACTATATAAGAAACTATATGAGAATTTGGAAAAGAAATTTTCCATGTAGTGAGCCTATCCCCTTTTAAAATAAGGATCACAAGTGAATGAGCCTCGATATCGATTATCATTAACTAGAAAAATAAGAATAATAAAAAAGTATCCTCTACCACTAGGTAATAACTTGTTTTATTAGCTATTTGGTGCCCAATAATTATTTAATGTTGATATATGAGGTTGAAATACTCCACTAACAGTGAATAAGGAGAATATTCCAAGGAATTATATTATATATGTGGTACTAACACTTTGAGTTTATTGTAATTCAATTTAGACTCACTAATTCTTCATAAATATTCATTGACTTAATAAAATGATTCTATAGATATTACTTCTCGAATATGTGGTAGTATTTCTATAAGATAGCCTCATATTCTATAAAATTATGGAGTAACATTTTTTGTAACTGAATATTAATATGGAAGAATTGATAGAGGAATTTTTATTTGAAAAGATTATTAAATATGAGTTTTTTATGGGAAATGTATCATTATTTTGGACTAATATCACAAATAATGAGATATTAAGAAATCCTATTAAGAAAATGGTGATAATGGATTGTCCCAGAACAAATATTTTCATTGATATTTATAGTTTCTTAATATTAATATGGTATTATTGGTGATGTTTTAGAAACATATCACTTCAAACCTACTAATCAAGCACACTATAAGTGGTGTAGTGTTTGTATGGACCGATGAATATGAAAAAAATCCCTAAGGAGTTTAAGAATAGTTTAATCACTATGACTATGCTCAAACTACCCACCAATATGGAGGGAACATTTATCATTAATGATTCCTCATTGAATATATTATGATATGTTTTCTTAAAAATGAAAAGTGATAGCCGATTCCTTTAAAAATTTGAAAAATAATGAGTTGAAGTATCTGACACATTATCTTGAGTAGGATATAGTAATCTTCACATTGAATATATAGAGAAATTATATAAATGAATGGAAGTGTTACGCACATGAACACACACACATAGAAACACACACACACACACGTATATATATATATCAACAGTTTCCTATGTATATATTCAGTTAGAAGGATATCAATATTAACCTACAAATATTGTATCATTTAATTAAGGACTATGACTGCTCAATCCATTATAATCCAAGTAATGTGGATAAATTGCATGATTTTCTTACTATAAAGTATCATGAAATAATATGTGTTATGATTATTAAGAGTTATCTCCTTTTATAATACATATAAATGATAGATATTGGAATTATAAAGGATGAAATGAAATCCCACCTTGATAAAATTATTACTCAACCATCCATTCTGGAGATGATTACATATGATCAAAGTGTTAATGTGATGATAATGAAGAATGTGGATGCTACCTGAAATGGAAAATCATCATACATAAATATTGAAAAATATTATCTTTTGGGATTTTTAATGTGAATGTGTATACTATAAAATCTTGATAAAATGAAGGAGATATTGAATGATGTAGATAAATTTATATTCTCAATTAAACCTAGGAAAACAATTCTATAGTGGTCTTGGATAGATCATATGGTTTCCAATATATATAAGGATATTTAAATTTATACATCAATGTTCATGTTTTGTCAATAAGTGAATGCACAGAGAAAAAATTTGTAAGGGATGATTTTACTAATTCATATAGCAGTCTGCAAATGTGAGAACATCACTATTTATATTTTCATGGGTCATCTAAAGAAATCCAAAGAATATAATTCCCTTTGGTTGATAGTGGACCATCACAAAAAACTTATCAATTAATTTCTATTTAATTGAAATTATCACTCTCCCATCTTGAAAAATATAAATCAGATAAGTGGTGAGGCTATATGAAACAACATTATTGATTTAATATCATCATCTTCATTAATTTACAACTATTTTGTATAAAATTTATTAACATGGTCTCTATATAGATTTGATCTTCAGTATGAATTGTCACTCCCAAAATTATTTCCTATCTAAAAGATTATATATAAGCTTTAGTATATATTTATAGATTACTCGGTTGAATTTTAAGGATACACAGAATTGAAATTCATCTTGAAGAGTTATCATACATTAATACATTTCACTTAATCATTCAGATTTGTCTTTTTATTCCCCTCTATGTGATGAGATATAAAAACCCATGCTGCAGGATGAAGTTGTAGAATGTAATCCATTCGGATCAGAACTGGTTGAATAAATTGAAGGAAAATATATTTTATTCAGTAACACATTATAGAAAAACAGATTCAATGATGTTGATAGATTGATAACCATCTATGATACATATATTTTGAGGATGTAGATAAAATTTTTCCTCTATATATCCCCATTGTAATGATTAATGGGTTTTGGGGAAAAGGTAGATCTATTCCCTAGATACATTGGATCCTTTAATATTATATGATCACATCAGTGTTTTGGCCTATCGACTAGCACTACCACTGAACATATCTAAAATACATGATTTTTTCAACATACCATTCTCGAGGAAGTAAATTCCAAATCCCTCATATGCACTATATCTATATGTGGTTTATCATGAGAATGGTATCTCATTTATGGATATGTTGACGATGTTTTTGAACTACAATGGAAACTTTTTGTGCAATGCACTAACCCACTTCATTAACATACTTTGGAAAATATCAATATAAAAGAGGATACATGGTACCCTGAGGAGTTGATGAAATAAAAGTACCATATTTTTTTCACCATACTGTACAAAAGGATAAAATTAATTATAGAATTTATAAATATATAAAGAATGTAACGATATAGACTTTTATATATGAAATATTCCATCTCATAAGATATATTTTTTTAATTTAGGATTACAAAAAATATCAAACTCATGTGAAACATAATAAAATTATAACACTTAATTTTCTTAATGTATAATGGTAAATTTAATCAATAATTAAATGTAATAAAATTTCAAAAAATACTAAGAGATATTGAACATTGAAAAATAAAATTAATAAAATAAGAAATTCAGTAAATATTGGTCTCCTTGATTAATCACACACCTAAAAAGAACTAAAATAATATACAAAACACTACTAATGTAAGTATAATTTTTTAAAAAGAAATATATAAACATGATGTAAATAAAATTGATTTATCATAGAATTAAATATAATGAATTTATAAGAATTTGAAATCCATTTTGACCATTTTAATAGTGATCTGGCCATTCTAATATTAATTTGTCCTTTGTAAATAGTATCCTTAAAATTTTAATTTTAACCCAGCTAATGGAATAAAAAATACATTGGGTAATTTTTCCTTCTCATCAGATACCAGGTTTGGTATATGGGCAGCTAGTTCAAAATACTATAGAATATTGTATTGGAAATGATCCATGATATATACATATAGTGTATCCTATTATGTTTTCTCAACATTGTTATGGCAACATGATCTTATGATATCATCTTATTTATGAAATACTTTCATTTGATTCTATAAAATGATTATCTTCCATGCTATAATTATAGACTTCATGTATCATAAGTATTTCTTATCATTATGTTTTAGCCTGGTTATTCCATTTATATTCTTTATAGCTCACAAATTTCCATTATGTATTTCACTATAGTATCCAAGAAAGTAATAAAAATCTATGGGATTTTGGATATATTTATATATAATTATATAAAAATGATGTATCTTAGGGTTATGATGACTTATTATGATTTTATTCTTCTAATGACAATAGAGATATGGATTTTTAGATTTTATATTATGGAATTGTATTTTTAAAACAAAACTAAAATAAAATGTATAATCATACTACCTTTCCGTTGTTTGACCCATTTTGTGGTTTACCAATGATAGATGTTGAGTGCAATTATTTTTTAATATGGGAATGGTTAGAGATTGGGATTTTGTTTCAATTCTCAGATTTTAGCATTTTTCTCACATCCAGTCATTTTGTTCGATAATGGAATATAAATGGGTCATTAAAATATATTATTCTATATAATGAGGGAAGTGATAAGGATATAATAATATTTTGAATCATGGAATCAACATCAGATATATAAACTTTTTGATGGTAGGGTTGACAATTTGGTGAGGCCTATTAAGGGATGATTGAGGCCACAAAAGGATATCGGTGTCTGGGTAGATTTTATTTTCTCTTGTTCCCTAGTCAATACTAAATTTGGTATTCACATGTGGTGTTTTATGGCTTTTAAGTATCAATATCTTTCTTGGGATTGAATATTATGTGATATACGAGTGATTCATACCAGAGGAATGTTGGCACTATCAGGGAGAGTGTGATAGAATACATGATTGGTTGAGGAACCTATCGTGGAATTATATAACATAAGTCAGATGTGTTTCAATGATCAAACTAAGGATTTTTCAAGAAATAGCTTATGTATCTGGGAATAGTTCTACGATGGTTGAAACACATCTAATTTATTTTTCAATCAAGAATGATGACTTGTATTGGATTATGATCTATGTATTAGAAGTAATGTGATATTCTGAGATGATTATTGTAGATGATAAGCCTAATTATGGAGTGATTGTAATGACCCAGATAATTATTTGTGGTCTAATTATGAGAAAATTTTATATTTTTATCCTAAATCAAGTTATTATCATATAATTAGAATCTAAATTACAATTATAAGGATTTTAACATATCAATGATCATCTTTATACATTCTTAAAGACATGTGAAGAGTTCTATGTGATCAGGTGAGTAGTTGATTATTATTGGGATGAAACATTTTGTAATCTAAATTATATGAAACAAGTCACACATTGATAGGAAATGTTAATACCATGATTAGTGGTTAGTAAAGTAATTACACCATGGATATGAGGGACAATATGATATAAAGGTATATAGTCACACGGTGATGAAATTGTTTTCAATGACTGTAATATTTTGGGTTTGAGGTATAATTATATACATATAAGGGTAAGGAGAAGTCAGAATTTGGAATTGGGAATCATATTACATAAAATATTTTTCAAAAATACAATATCAATACATAGAAGATCACATCATGGATGAATATTACATGCCATTGATGATAGTTTTATATATGAAGTCTTAATACACATAAGTATTGATGTTGCAAAATTTCATCATGAAATATGGTCACACATTGACTCATGGACCAGTGGGAGGTGTTTTCCCAAGAGACGTGTCATGGATTGAATGATGAAGGATCTTCCTAGAAGAATTTATTAATTTCCATGAAAAATGGTGTCCATATCATGGAGGGTGATGACCATACCCAAAGATATGATCCATTGACATAATTAAATTGCACATAGATTTTTGTTTTGACTATGGGAGTTATGTCAAGTTGTAACCCAATAGGCCACATCATTAGGGATGAGTAGGATATTCCATCATTAAATAATCTATATGAGACATATTAATAAGGTCCCCTTTTTTAGTTTTTTTAAAATGTAAAACCAATATTTTCTAGGTCATCCCATCTCATGTTTTAGAATGAATGGGTTCATGTGGAAGGTCCATTTCACAGCCTCTTACCCCCTTTTCCCCTCTCTTTGATTCCTACAAGAGAGGGGTGTTCTTTATAGATAATATATAGTTAGTTGTGGTATGTTATTCTCAATGATATCTTTTATTCTCCCTCTTCATTGATAAATGTGAGAAGAAGAATCCCCAAAATAATATTAATCGTAAAGGGATATATTTCAAGTGTGGAAGTGTGGGGAATATTTGTAATAAATGTCAAAGGGATAAGAAGAAACCCAATAATGTGATGGAATAAAAGAAGGTTCCAATCTATCCTTATCATATTGTCTAATAATTAAACTGAATGGGATGTGAACATTATGAAAACCAATTCCCTAAACCTTGGGTTATCCAGGATATCTAATGAAAAAAAACCTCTAGGACCAAGAGTTAAAGTATAGACCTATGGTTTTACAATTTTTACTGTTGATTTTTCAAAATAAGTGGGGATATAAATTCATGTTATTTATTCAAGAATAGTGAATGTACTATTTAATTCTATTTTCACGCTTTCATTTTTATCTTTCACGTTTAGTAAAAACTATTCAAATACAACTTGAAATAATGGATCTTGTGTTATAAATTAAAATAAGAACTAATGAAATAATATAATCTCAGTCATATAAATCCTCCATTGTCAATATTTTATGGTAGAATCTACAATATTACTATATCATACTCCCTTTAGTGGATTATGATTCTATAATTTTCATGGATTGATATTTCATATATGAAGACAACATAATATTCCTAGACAAGGAAATCACTTTTTATATACCAAATCATTCTATAATTCTAAAAAATTGAAATGATAATGATGAATCTATTTTTGATACTTTTCATATGAATGGATATTATTAACTTATGGCCTATCATATATAACTTGAACGATTGAGAAAGAGGATAGGTTTATCCTCAAATACATACCCATTATGAGGAAATATACCAATGTATTTTGTGAAGTGTCATATAGTATTTATCCTAACAAATATGTTGAGTTCTCAATTGATCATATACCTAGATCAATGATGATATACAAGAATCTCTATAGATTTTCCCTAATTGAGATAAATAAACTAAATAAGAAACTATATAAGGATTTGGAAAAGAAATTATCCACGTGGTAAATCTATCTTCTTTGAGCATAAGCATAACTGCTTAATGATCTTTGATATCTATTATCATGAACTGAAAAAATCACTATAATGAAAATGTATCCTATACCACTGAGTAATAACTTGTTTTATAAGCTATTTGGCGCCTAATAATACTTTAATGTAGATATATGAGGAAGATATCAGCCATTAATAGTGAATAAGGATAATATTCCAATGAATTATATTATATATGAGGCACTAAAATTTTGAGTTTATATTAATTCAATTTGGACTGACCAATTTGACCAAAAGATTCATTGACTTGATAAAAAGATTCTATAGATATTACATCACAAATATGTGGTAGAATTTCTATAAGATAATCTCGTATTATCTAAAATTATGGTGTAACGTTTTTTGAAATTTAATATTATATTGGAAGAATTGAGAGAGGATTTTTATATGAAAATTTTAGTAAATATGTTTTTTATGTGAAAGGTATCATTTTTTTTTACTAATATCACAAATAATGAGATATTAAATAATCCTATTAATAAAAGGTGATTATGGATTGTTCAAGCACAAATATTGTCATATATATCTATAGTTTACTATGACTAGTAGGGTATTATTGGTTATTTTAGAGAAACATATAACTTCAAACCCACTAATCTAGCATACTCTAAATGGTGTAGTGTTCACATAGACTGATGAATAAGAAAAAATCATTAAAGAGAATAAGAAGAGTTTTATCACTAGACCTATAATAAAACTACCCGCCTATATAGAGGGAACATTGATCTTTAATGATTCCTTATTTAATATATAATGATATGTTTCCTTGAAAAATGAAAAGAGATAGCCTATTCTTCAGGAAAATCAAAAAATCTTGAGTGGAAGTATCTGACACATGATCTTGAGTAGGCTATACTAATCTTCACATTGAATATATAGAGATATTATATAATGGAATTGAAGTGTGACACACAAAAACAAACAAACAAACACACACACACACATATATATATATATATATCAATAGTGTCCCATGTATATATTCACCTTGAAGGATGTCTTTATGATCCAAAAAATACAGTAACATTTGATAAAATATTTTGACTGCTCAATCCATTATAATACTAGGAAGGTATTTGGATTTGATGATTTTCTCACTATAAAATATTAAGAAACAATATGAGTTATTATAATTCAGATTTATCTCATATTATTATACATATAAATGATAGATGTGGGAATTATAAAGGATGTAATGAAATCTTGCCTTTATAAAATTATTACTCAGCCATCCAATCCAGAGAAGTTTACGGAAGATCAAATTGCTAATGTAATGATAATGAAGAAGGTGGATGCTTCATGAAAGGGAAAATCCACATACTTAAATATTGACAAATAATGTCTTGTGTGATTATAATCGTGAATGTGTATACTGTCATTTATCGTGATAAATAATGAGATATTGAATAATGTAGATAAATTGATATTCTCTATTAATGATCAGATTAAAAAGTTGAATAGTGATCTTTAAGAGAACGTATGGTTTGTTAATATAAATAAGGATATTAAAAATTATACATCAAGGTTCATGTTTTTTCAATAAGTGAATGAAAAGAAAAAAAAATCATAAGGGATGATTTTACCAATTCATATAATAGTCCTGCAATGTGTGAACATCACTATTGATTTTTTCATGGGTAATGTAAATACATCCAAAGAACATAATATCATATGGTTTATAGTGGAAAATTGCAAAAACCTTACAATTCATTTCTATTTAAATGAAATTATCACTCTACTATCTTGAAAAATATAAATTAGATATGTGGTGTTGTTGTATGAAACACCATTATTGATTTCATATCATCAGGTTCCTTATTTCACCACAATGTTATAAAAAATTCATAATCATGATCTTAATAAAGAGTTGATCTTCAACATGACCTATCACCCCCTAAATAATATCCTATCTAAAAGCCAATATATAATCATTAGAATATATTTAGATATTATTCTGTAAAATTAAAAGGATATATGGAATAGAATAATCCTATAGAAGTGTTCTCATATAATAGTAAATTTCAATCAATCATTCAGATGGGTCTTTATGATCCCCGCTATGGGAAGACATATATAAAACCCCTTCTTTAGTACGATGACGAAGAAATTAATCTGTTGGGATCTAAACAGCTTGAATAAATAATGGAAAAGATATATTCATTCAGTAACACATTATATAAACTGAGATTCAATGAAGTTGTTATTGTGATAACCATAAATGATACATATAGTTTGAGGATTTAGATTAAAGTTATCCTCTACATATCCTCATGGAAATGATTGATGAGTTTTTGGGAAAAGGGAAATCTATTCCATAGATACATTGGATAATATAATATTATAGGATCACATTTGAGTTTTGGCCTATCTACTAGAACTCTCATTGAACATATCTCAAATAAAAGATGTTTTCAACAAACCCTTCTTCAGGAAGTATGTTCCAAATCCATCATATGCACTGCATCTTTATGTTGTTAATCATTAGAATGGTATCTCATATTAGGATATTTTGATGATGTTTTTGGACCACAGTGATAATTTCTTATGCAATACACTAACCCAAATTGTTAACACACTTTTTTGGAATACAAATATTAATGAGGAAACATGGGACCCTGAGGAGTTGATGAAACAGAAGTACCATCTTTTTTCACCACACTTTACAGAAGGAAAATATTTACAATAATATTAATAAATAGTTGAATATGGTAATGACATTGACTTTTATATATGAAATATTCCCTCTCTTAATATATGTTTTTTAGATTTAGGAATACAATAAATTATCAAACTCATGTGAAACTTATTAAAAATTATAACACTTAAGTTCTCCAATGTATAATGTTAAATTTAGTCAATAATTAAATGTAATAAAATTTTAAAAAAAAATAACTATATTGTACATATAAGAAAATAAAATTACTAGAATAATGAAATTCGGGCCATATTGGTCTCCGCGATTAATCACTCCCCTGAAAAAGACTACAAAAATATACAAAACAGTAGTAATGTAATTATATTTTTTAAAATGAAAAATATAAACTTGATATATATAGTCTTGATTCCAAAAAAATTAAATATAATGAATTTATTATAATTTAAAATCCATTTTGAAAATTGTATTGGTGATTTGGAAATTAAAAATACTAATTTCACTATTGTTAATAGTATCCTAACAATTATAATTTTAAACCAGATAATGGAATAAAAAAATGCATTGTGTATTTTTTTCTTCTTATCAGATTCCATGTTTGGTATATGGGTAGCTAGTTTAGAAGAATATAGAGTATTTTATTAGAAACGATCCATAATATATACATATGTTGTATCTTTTTATGTAGTGTCAACATACTTATGACAACATGATCTTATAATATCTTCTAATTTATGAAATACTACCAGTTGATTCAATAAATTTATTTTCTTCCATGTTATCATTATGAACATAATGTATCATGTGTATTTCTTATCATCATTTTTTAACCTAGGTATTCCATTTATATTCTTTATTACCCACAGTTTTCCATTATGTGTTTCACCATAGTATCCAATAAAGTAATAAAAATATATGGGATTATTTGTCACATTATATAGAATTAAATAAAACTAATATATCTTATGCTTATGATGATTTTTATGATTTTATTCATCTATATACACTATACCTATAGATTTTTAGGTTTTTTATTATGAAATTTTATTCTTAAAAAAATGTATAAGAAGACTACCTTTCTATTCTATGACCATAATTGTGGGTTAACATTTATAGATATTGAGTGTAATGTTTTTTTAAGATGGAAATGTGTAGAGATTGTCAATTTGTTTCAGTTCCCAAATTTGAGAATTTTAGCCACATCCAGTCATTTCATTCAATAATGGAATATAAATGGGTGGTTGAAATATATTGTTTTGTTCAACACGTCAAATGATAGGGTTATAACAATATTTTTAATCACTAAATTAGCATCAGATATATGAACTTTTTGATGGAAGGGTTGACGATGTGGTGAGGCCTAACAAAGGATGATTGAGAAAACACTAGTATATTGGTGTACATATAGATTTTCTTTTCTCTTATTCCCTGTTCAATCCTATATTTGGGATTCATATGTGGTTTCTGATAGATTTTAAGTATCAATATCTAACTTAGGACTAATTTTTATGTGATATAACAGTGATTCATACCAGGGGCATGTTGGCACTCTCAAGGATAGTGTTATGAGATACATGATTCGTTAAGGATACTATCATGGAATTATATAAAGTACGGTGGATGTGTTTCAATGATTAAACTGGGTATTTTTCATGAAATAACTTATGTATTAGGGTTTAGTTCTATGATGGTTGAAAAATATATATATTATTTTTCAATCATGAATGATGACTCATATTGGATTATGATTTATGGATTAGAAATCAGATAATATTATGAAGTGATTATTGTAGATGATACGCCTAATTGTGGAGTGTTTGTAATGACCTAAATCATTTTCTATTGTCAAATTATGAGAAAATTTCACTTTTTTATCCTAAATCAAGGTACTATAATATAATTAGAACCTAAATAAGGATTATAAGGATTGTAACATATAAATGAGAATTTTTTAAATGTTCTTAAAGACATGAGAAGAGTTATACGTTCTCAGGTGAGTAGTTTAGTATTATTGGTATGAAACAGTATATAATTTAAATTGTCTGAAACATGTCACACTTTGACAGGAAATGGTAATACCATGATTAGTGTTTAGTAATTGAATCACACCATGGATATGAGGGAAACTATGATATAAAGGAATATTGTAACACTGTGAAAATTTTTTTTTCGTAGAATGTAATATTTTGGGCTTGTCGTATAATTATATATATATAAGGTTGACGAGAAGTTACACTATAGAATAGGGAATCATATGTAGATGAAAAAAATTTACATATTATATTTTTCAAAAATTCAATATCCATACATATCAAGATGAAATCATGGAAGGATGTTACCTTCCATTAATGTTATTTTTATCTATAAAGTTTTAAAAAAAATATGTATTGACATTGTGCATTTTCATTAGGGAATATGGTCACACTTTGACTCGTGGACCTGTTGTGAGGTGTTTTCCATAGTGAGGAGTCATGGATTGAATGATAGAGGCTTCACCTAGGAGAATGTATTAATTTCAATGAAAAACATTGTCCAATAAATTGAGGTTGACGACCATGCCCAAAGAGACGATCCAATGACATAAATAAATCACACATAGATTTTGGTTTTGTCTTTGGGAGTTATGTCATGTTGTAACCCAATGGGACACATCATGAGGGATGAGTAGGATATTAAATAATAACATGATCCATATGTGACATATTAATAAGGTTACCTATTCTAGTTTTAGAAAAAAATAAAACCAATATTTTCTATTTCATCCCATCTCATGTTTTCAAAGGAATGGGTTCATGTGCAAGGGCCATTTGACTACCTCCTACCCTAGTTTTCCTTCTCTTTGATTCCCACAAGAGAGGGGTGTTTTTGGTAGATAATATATAGTTATTTGAGGTATTTCATTCTCAATGGTAAATTTTATTATCCCTCTTCATTGATACTTGGTTTATAGTAATTTAGGTTAGGTTTTGTAATGATTTCACTACATCATGGAGAAAATCATCTTTCTCTATGTGGTTTTTCTGTGTAATAGATAAGGGATGTCTTGGGATGATGAAATCACATTATATTTCATAATATATTTTATGTAACATCAATTAATGTAATATTATATGGTTTTGAATTGGAAGGCTAAAAATTCTTTAAATATTTGGTATTGAAATATGGGTATTTATTTTTCAAGGGTATCGAGAGAATACCATTTATGGTCAACATGTCCTTTCTCAAGGATTCGTCAATAAAGGTTTGGTTAGTGGAATTTTGGAAAATTTCCCATATTAATATAAATTTTATATTTAGCTATAATTATTTTCATTAATTAATTGAATGTGGTTGCCTGAGATAGGATATATGGATGGTGTCTTATCTTTCCACGAGCTTATCCGAAGATGAGCGGAGATTGGAAAGGATGGCAACTCTATGATAAAGGAAGTAAATACATATAATACTAATAGATTTAATTTTATATTCATTATTATTCATATTTTCATCAAAAAATATTCACATAAATTTATTGGGACCATGATATCCTTTAATAAATAGATATGGTGGCATTGAGCCACATAATGATTCAAAAAGGGATCAATTGAATGTTCTAAATTTTTGGATCACTCTATGAGTATGTATCATAAACGGAGAGATGTAGGTTGAGTTATTATTGAAATGTAGTAGTTATTAGTTTTCTTATGATTTTTTTGTTGACTATTATGGACCTTATAGAGCTTGTGTTATTGAAATGAGTGAATTAAGCCTATGGATGATAGGTGAGACAAACACACATCTGACGACTAGTTGGAAACACTCTCTTATGTGTTGATTATTGTCTTAGTTATTAATGTTTTTTGGATTTCTTCCTCTAGTATAAAATTTATGTGACATGGTAAAATTTATCTAAAATTTGGGCTTGGGACCTCTTCTATAGTATATGTGAGTTGGGACATAGAAAAAAGATAAGGTAATTCTCTTGATAAATTGGAATTGTGTTTCTAAAGGGATTTGTGTGTGATTAATAAAGATGGTACATGTTTATTGTGATCGAGTTCTAATTCTTAAATTTGAGTGGAACTAGACTTGCCATAGGTTATGGTTAGATAGGGATCCTTATTCATGGTGTCACCATTGTGTTACTAGTGTGGGTTGGTATCATTGAGTACTGGTGAAGTTGGGTTTAGGGAACCCAGCTGATACCCTCACATAAGAGATAGGGATCCTAATGGGTTTATCATATTGTTTATTTTTGGTCAACTAGACCTTAAGAAAAGTATTTTTCTGGCTAGAAAGTTTCAATACATGCTGATGGTATGAGAGGATATTTGATAGATATGGCCTTAGTTTGTATCTCATATTGAGTTTGATATATGGGATCTTCTCTCTTAAATTTCATTTCACGCATTTGCTATTGGTTTGTATACATGCTAATGGAACAAGATTTATGTCCACACCATAAGTTAGATAGTTTTAGAATTCCCATTTTTTGAGTGGTTTTTTGGTGTTCAGGATGTGAATATAGGGCCTCAAATTGAGTGAGAAGGTGCAGATAGGACCCAACCTCAAGTGATAAGGTAGTGATATGCACATGATATAGTGAACTATATTTATTGATAATGTATTGGTCATTATATGATTCAATAATGTACCATAAGTCAGATTGTAGTTTTTATGTTTTGATATAGTGTTTCAACCAAGCTAATAAAGAATATTATCGTATATAATTATTGTATTTTATTGTCAAGGATGAATGAGATGAATAAAAATAAACTTAATTTTTAAAAGTGGATGATCATGCTGAATATCATATTCTAGAAATAGATCCCATAATTCAGAGGAATGTAAATTTTATTAATAATGAAATATTTTTTTAGATGTTAGTGAAGTTACAATACATTCCTTAGTAAATCTGATGATGCAAAAGGTGATTGATCAAACATTAAATATCATGACAGATGGGGTTCATGATGAATTAAACATAGTATTTTTTTGAATAATGTGAAAATGGTTGAATATTTAATAATGTATCTATATTTTTAAAATGTCAGATGAGATAAAATTAGTATTGTTGGTGTTTCCGAATATTATTTTTAATGTTTCATCATTTCCTAGTGTTTTCTAATTTCATGGGCCTCAATATCAGGATTCTGTTTAAAAAAAATTACATTTTTAGACAATGGAATTCAAGTAATGTAGTTTTTAGACAATGAATCATACTTCGTTGACTACATAGGAGGAACAAGGAATATAAAACGAAAATTGATAAAGGAAGATTTCCACATAGGTGTGTTATGTGGACTGTGATGCATGCTGCGCAGACTACATAGGGAAAACCTATTTTCAACAGGCTTATAGTTCTTAGGAGGATCATCATTCACGGGAGTCTCAACATTTTTAGTTGATAGGTAATTATTTTGGGACCCTCAAAAGGTTTTCTTTTTGAAAATAAAATGTTTTGTGTAAAGAAAAATGCATTATGCAGACCACATAACATTTCACAGGGTAGTATGGGATGTATCCCTATTTTTGATAAATCATTTTAATGGGTTTTATATATTTTACATAACTATAAAAATACCCCTAATAATATCATTAGATAGTGAGTTAATTTTATTATAAGTGAACATAGATTATATAAAACATTGTGTATGTCTGAAAGTGTTCGTGAGGAAGAAATTCTATGAACAACAAGAAGTTCGTGTGGGAGAATTTTGTTAGGGATATTAGATCACAAGGAATCATTTTTGAAAAAGAGGTAGTACAAGGGTAAAATGGGAAGAATATTTTGGGGGGTATTGATTTTATAAAAATTAAATGGGGCCGAAATGAATTAGTAGTACCTGTGTTATCAACCGTCTGTGAAGCATATGTGGTTTGTGGAATAAGAGGTTGTCCTCGAAATAAGAGGTGGTTCACATAGCACATGTGTCACATAATGAAAATTAGTAAACAAATTGTACACAGTTTTTAATGAGGAAGAACGGAATTTCATGGAGGATTCAATGATGTTCCTGAAGGGGGAAAATAGTTTTTGAAAGAAATTTCACCCAAAAAAAATACGTAGAAGAGTGGGATATCCAAAATGAGATATTAGACCTGGATATGATACTGGGAAATCAAAATAATTATCATTACGAAGTACATGGAGTACTTATTAGATTATGGGTAAGAAAGTGAATAATTATATTGAAATATACTATTTATGAATGTTTATCAATAGGTAGCATAAAATGTTTGTTACGAAAATGTTTTATTACATCATTATATTATATAAGAATCACACATACTATTGGATTGTTTTCAAAGTACCACATCATTGTATGGGTTTATACTACCCATTTTTTTCTCACAAAAGATTGTTTTCTAATGGATTGTATGGTGTTAGACTATTTCTAAACCATAAAAAGGATAGAGGTACCCTTTTTAAGTAGTGAACCATGTAAACTCTTGTATTCATGTGGATGTGTTTTTAAATTGTTTCTAGTAGGGACATAAATCTTTAACTAGAGGTAAGGGGTGTTTCCTAAGTAATGAAAAATAAAGATAAATATATATCTAATTCAACTTCTCCCCGTCTTAGTGATAAAACAATCTTGACTGGGAATCTTTAATTCATTTCAAATACAAAGGTTCCCTTCATTTACCTTAATCTTATTTTTTAAAGAGATGTTTTGATGGAGAATCTAAATTTTGTGAATAGTATGGGGATTCTGATATTAAATGGAATGAATTATCTTATTTGGAAAGATAGAATGATGACTTATCTTATGTATGTTGTGCATAATGTTTTTTAATCTACAATAGATAGATTACCATATATTAGATACTAGATTCCTCTTACACTAGTTTATATGCACAATCTTGAGAATGATGGAAGAGCTAAAATTGAATTACTCTCATCACTTTATGAAAGTATTTTTTTTAGAGTGAAATTTTTTTCTATAGATAATGGTATCTAGGATAATATTTAAATAAATAATGGAAATATAAAAGTGAATACCAAAAGACTAAAAATCAGTAGGTTGATGTATAAAGATTTAAAAATGGGTGAGTATGAATCTATTGGGTAATCATTTACAAGGGTAAATTACATTGTCAGTACTATGAGATATATTTGTGATAATTGGGTGGATTCTACAATTGATAAATATATCTTATGAATTCTTCCAGACAAGATTGTTGCTAATGTTTCTTCATTTGAAGATAGACACCATGATATATTATAGAAACGTTTTATATCCAAATTGGTATTTTTTAGAAAATTCAGTTTTCATTGTGTTTTTCCATATGGGCATCAAATTAAGATCTCTCACATAAATTTTTTGAATTAAAAAAATTGAGATTCAATATTTGGATTGAGTATGAACAATTTTGTTAAATACTCTTATATTATTTTAAGAAATTATGAATAGAAACCATGGTAAGCTATTTTACCACAGTAAACGGTAAATTGAGTAATACATTCAGAAATAAATTATTAAGGGATAAAAATTACCCTAGCACATGCATAAATATAATTTTTCAATTGTAATGTTATTATAATCTTGGTAAAATTTTACTTATAGAAAAGTAAAAAACTATTTGACTCTTGTGTTTAATAACTACAATATTTTTAAAAAGGGTTTAACCCGAAGATATGTTTAACTATGAAAATCATGGGAAATATCAATGACATATCTTCATCATGGTTATTTATTTTTAATTTTTACTAAATAAATAGTTTCTTTAAATTATTACACAACATTAACACAATAACATTAAAATTAATAGAAAAATAAAAAAAGGCATCAAAAATAATAAAATTAAGATAATATGAATGAATAGGTATGAAACATTAATTATATAGGTAAAAATATCATTTTATGTATTTATTAAACTATTTTCTTCAAATTGAAGTTGTTTTATTAGCGTTATAATGGTCAAAGATGATGAATAGTACTAAAATTAACATTGTTAACATTTTACGAAAATAACATTTTATTAAATATTATAAATTTATAGAAAACATATAATTATCCATGTCATATGTATTCAATTTAAAATATAAAAAAATATTCATTTATTATATTATTCCAATTATATTTACTATCATTACCCTCAAATAGTAAAAAACCTCATTATCGATTTTAGTGTAAAAAAGGTAAATGGAAGGACAAAATCAAAATATAGGGGAAAAATTTACCAAACGTGTAAAATTTTTATTTTTTGATATTATTTAGGCTACTAAACTTTTTTTGGAAATATAATAAATATCGATTCATTTGGGCGTAAAAAATAAATTATATGAAATGTTTATTTAAAAAATCCCAAGAGTGCCCTTCCCCTCTCTTATAAATGAGAACCACCTTTTCTCATTTCATCAAAGATCAAAAAACAATTTCATCCAATTATTACCCTCATAACTTCTTATTATTCCTCCCTAAATTATATTGATCTTATTTTTGGTATAACACAATCATTATAGTCCTTAAACTGTTATTAAATAGTGATTTTATTAAAAAAATACATATAGTTATTTACCAGGTGTGTTAATATTATTTCTTTTTACACTTTCATAAAATCATCTTCAATAGTGATGAGATAATAAAAATTTGTCTAAAATATAATAACATTTTATAATTTCCTTTTCATGAAATATATCATTCTACAACCTCCATCAGACATGAAAATAAATCATCATTCATGTGTAGGGAAAATTATCACCGCATAGAACGATTTAATTCATTTTCAATCACCATCTCTCAAGGATGGTTATAATGTTGGAATTAATATTTCTATATTATTTCCATTAAATATTTATCATTAGAAAAGGACAAGATGTCATTTAATTTCTTACCTTCCTATTCATGGAAAATTGATAACATCATTTTCCATACATGTAGACTACCTGCTCCATGAAGTGATGTAATTTTATTCATCACCACATCAAATGGATAATACATAAAAATTTTATAAATGAAATAATATGGTATTTAAAATAAAATTATAATTACATAATGAAAAAATAAGAGTTAACTTCTTTCAAAAGTGATCATTGAAAAATGGAAATGATAATCATGAATATGTATGATCTATTATCTAAATTATTGTAATGTAGTTCATTTATTATAACCATAATTAATTATTTGTTTCAAAAGTATAATTGATTTATATATTATAAAATTATGTCTTTATTATTATTATGGAGATTATGGAATAATTATCCTTTGATAACAGTCAATACATATAAGATGTTTTGAAATTACAGACAAAATGTACTCAAAATAACGGAGAATGAATTAACAGAATAAGTGCGTAAATATTAAATATTAATATAAGATACAAATGTTTTATTAAAAAATTAATGAAAAATTCAATTTTTTTTGAAAAATTAAATAAATTATTTTATTTTATTATGATATAGAGAAAGAAAAATGTGGTATGTCTGGACTAGAGTTAAGAAATTTCTTCTCAATTTCTTTTATTTGTGGTTTATTTTATTGGTATGAACATAATTTTTTTTATAAAGTTTATATTTATACCCTATTAAATTATATATCATGAATAATTTAAAATTCAAGATATTTTGGATGAAATTTTAATAACTTAATCCTATTTTATTTACATGATATTGGTATACGTTTTTATTACTCAATTTACATTCATCGGGTTATAAAACATATTCATTCACATTGTTATTATGTTTTTAAAAGTATATTGTTATAAATAATGTTTTATACTATAATTCCACCTATTATTTGAGGTTTTATATTTTTTACACATAATCTCTCGATTTTTAAACCCAACATTCAGTTATATGATATTTGTGAGAGTCATTCATCTCAAATTCCATTTCCTTAGGACACACACATACAGATATAGACTATATTTTTTTTATGAGACCTATATAACTCTCCTTTGAAATGTTATACTATTTATCACCATTTTTTCATGATATTTAATTTTTCATTAGATATTATTCTTTAATGGGTCATATGAATGAAATATTACCAATGTGGTAATATATTTATATTACAATCTATTTTCAATTTTAGTTTATTTATGTTCAAGATTCTTTTGGGGGATTATATTATCTTATTTAATTGAACCACTTCTATTAATTAATAATCTATTAAGGAATTTAGATTAAATGTTAATTTTATTTTTCAATATTTTAGGTTTAATGAATTATCAATAATGTAAATTATATGTGATAGGAACTTGTACATTATTTTAGATTCAGAATCTTTCTCTTCCATATATATGTTTTCTAAACCATTTTAAAAAATGTTCTTCTTATAATGTCAATTTTTCTCAAATCTATTTCCATTATTAATTTAAAATATTTTAAAAAATAGATAATTAAAATTCATAACATTTTCATTATGGGTTACATTGCAATAATTTGACAAAATTATTCTAAGGAATGATTATTTTTAATTTTTATAACATAAATGGATTTTTCAGCCTTTTTAACTATTATTTGATTTGAATATTACTTTATAAGTTTCCAATATTTTTTTCAATGAAAATTATATTCATAATATTTAATATTTTTTTTGTATTAAAAAGTTATTTTTAAATTGTAAAGGGTAATTCCCTCATGAATGGTTTTTATGACCATTTAAAATTATTTAAATTCATCAAATCCACCAACCATTGATGTTGTAGATGTTCCATTGGGGATATTTTATAAATATAACCTTCTCTTTATTTCAAAAGAGGTTTTGTTGTTATTTCAAATATATTTTAATGGAACCCATTTTAATGATGTGGGTTCCATAAAGGAATTTTTCAATTTAAACCATTTAATTATCATGTTCATGTTCAATTTTTTAGGATGAAGTTTTTTAATGTTATTGAATGTATTATCCTAATATTTTAAAAAGAATTAATATTTCTGGTAGCATACAAGATACGCAATAGTGAACTTAAATAAAACATCACATATTATTTTTTAAAATGTTTTTATAACCCAGACATTAAATTGATTGGTACAAGTAGTATTAACTAATTTTTGATGTATATATATAAATTTTAAAATCAATTCAAATGCATTTATTAATTCTTAGTAAAAAACCACTATATTTTAAATAAAATCATTTTATTCATCGAAGATATGTTTTCTTAAAAAAAATTATTTAATTTCTATTCAATAATATAATAAATTATATAAATTATAATTTATGAAAAAAATATAATATTTTAAGTGATTATATAAAACTTATTAAATTTTGATATTTATGAATTTTTTGAAATGAATTATTTTCAATGAATAGTAAATATATTGTATTTTAATTAAAATGTTATTTTATTTTAAAGTATATAAAATGTAAAATGATATTTTGAAAAAGTTTTAAATTTTCAATATTTCATATTTATAATAAAAATATGATTATAAATTCATTAAATGATATTTATACTAAAATTTAGAAAAAAAATATATTTAAAAGGGGAATTTTCGGAAAATTGATTTTTGTCATGTTTGTCCTGTTTGATTTTAGATTAAATTCTAACATTTATATGTTTTACTACTAAACAAATTAATACCATATATGGAATTAAGAGTTACAAATTTTATAAATAGTTCCCTTTAATTTTTAGTCTTATGAATATCAACCATAGTATTTTTTTAACACGGAAAATTGTAAATCGGGTAATTATGGATAAAAATAAAACGATAAGAACTAATATATGACCCTAAAACTTTTATAATTTTGATATTACTTGTCTAACTCCACCATAATAAAACAAATGTTTGATATATGGTATTTTTACAATTTATATTTTATTATTACCATTATAGTATTTTTATGTGAAGAATTGTCAAAAAATGGCATACTTTTTTTAATAAATATCATTTTTTCCACATGAGGATAACTATAGGATATATTTGTATATAAATAAAATATTTAAATATAAATTAAATAAACTAATCATTGTTATGTACTTAAATTTATTTTTTGACTAAATTTACATTAAATTCTTATGCAATGCTAAAATAGTAATTGTTAAATTAATTGAAAAAGAAAACATATGGTATTGAAAAATATTAAAATTAAAATATTTTTAAAGAATTAATATTAAAAAATATATTTTAGACATAAAATTATCTTTTTATGTATGTAAAAAAATTAAGTATAATTTCATTTATTTCCATGATGTTATAAAAGTCAAAGTAAATGAATAGTTTTAAAATTGATATTATTGATATTTTATAAATATAATATTTCATTAAATGATATAAAAATACTAAAAAATATATATTCATACATTATATTGTTATATGGTTTTAAATTTATCATCTGTTCCATTAATGGGCCATTATTCCATTAATAGTAACTCTCATGATCCTCAAAGAGTAAAAAACTCTTCGTCTTGGTAAGTGTGAAAAGAGTTAATAAGGAATAAAAAAGATAAATGATAAAACATAATAAAATACGAAAAAATATAATTTTGTTTGAGTATTTAATATTATATTCATAGTATCTTGTAATATTATAAATTTAGAACTATTTGGAAATGAAAATTATTTTTTATTTCAATAATATTATATGAATTTTCAAGAGTGTCACTCCTCTCTCCTTTAAAAGGTCACAAATTCTCCTAATTTCATCACACCTTGATAAGAATTTGGATCCAAAAAAAGTTCACCACATACCTTTAAAACATAACTCCCCACATTCTGGAGGTATTATTTTTTCTATATTACCAACCTTATATGGTTTAAGGTGAAAGGAATTGTAGGTTGTCCGAAGCAGATGTATAGTTCTTAACTGAGATGTTTATTTGTCTTCTTCCACATCAATAAAATTATCCTCAAACATGAAACGATATAAAATATTACCTATAATAAAACTATATTTTATAATGATATTGTAATAACCTATATCTATCTCCATCCTCTATCGAATGGGAAATTATCCCATCATTCATTTTTATGTAGGAGTACTGCCTCACTGGCTGATGTAATTTTTTTCCATATCCAAGTCTCCCAATTGGTTATAATGATTAAATTAATTATTATATGTGATATTAATGAAAAAAAATTAAATTTTAAAAATATAAAATGTAATTACTGTCTTACAATTCCATACCATAAAAATTGATAAAATCATTTCTACAAACATATGGATTACCAAATCCATGAAGTGATATGTTTTATTTTTTATCACTACATTACATGGATGATAGATATATGTATGTTTGAAGAAATAATATGGTATTTATGAAAGAAAATATCATTCTAGAAACATAAATTAATACTGACATTCTTTCTATGATGGTCATGGAAATAAAGATGTGTTATTGATCTGTAGGTATGACATTACATCTCCATGATCATAATGTAGTTTAATATTCATAACCGTATTTCATGATTGGTTTTAAAAGTTTAATTGATATATAAAAAATATAATTTTTTAATTATTATTTCACTATATTTGATTTAAAAATGACCCCTACAACCACATTCAACACACTGAATCAGTTCCAAAATTAAGGAGTCAACAATCTCAAAATAACCAACATGGATTTAACAAATTAGAAAATTTAATATTTGATTGTAATAAATGAGAAAAATGTTTTACTAATAAATTAATTTTATATGAAGAATTATATTAAAAAATAAATAGACAAAAATAGTTTTATTGTATAGGAGTTAAGGTATATCAATGGATATTCTATACTCAATATAAGGGATTTGGTCTGAGTTTCTTTTTATTGAGGAATTTTATATTTTCATACCAAAAATTTCATTTATATAGTGTATATACATCCCCTTTGACTTGTAATATCATGAATACAAAATACATTAGGATATTTTAAGTAGATTTTTAGATTATTTCATTAAATGAAATTTTACATTATTGTTACCATGTGGTAAAAATCATCTTAACTAAATTTCCATTCATTGGGTCATAAGAAATCTTGATTGAATGTGTTATTCATTGATTATGAATGAATTTATCTCTAATTTGTTTTCTATTTTTACTTTATTTTTGTGGATTTATATTTTTTATAGATAATATCTCAATTTAATAAATCTAAATTCAATGATATTATCTTTTAAAGTGTAATTTTTCTCAAATTCCATTTCCATAAGACATACCTTTAATGATACGCACCTGTATTTTTTAGAAGGTGTATATACAGAACCATTGACATGTTTTATTAGGAAATAACTTATTTTCATGATATTTCAGATTTAATTTGATTTTATTCATTCATTGCTATTTTGATAAAAATATTTACCAAAGTGGCAAAGGCTGTATAATGCAATATTCATGCCTTTTATGATTTTTTATGTTCATGGTTCTTTAGAAGAGAATAATATTATTTTATTTTATTGATTCACATTTCATTTATTCTCCATTATTGGTAAATGTGTTTCACTTGTTTATATCCCATGTACTCCATTATTGATTCAATAGGCACTATGATATTATTTTTTACCTGTTACTGATTTTGTAACTCCTTTTAGATCGAGGATATTACACCACCACATCCATGTTTTCCGAAATTAATTAAAAAATTTTCTTTTATAAAATTTTATTATTTACAAAATCTATTCCACATCGTCTTTGAAGATGTTTTAGAAGTTTTTTAAAAGCAAATTTCTTATTTTTTTCTATAGGGGTCACATTAGACTCCATTTATAAAATGTTTATTAAGAATTTTTTTTCTAATGTTTACTACTTAAATATACTTTCATACCTTCATGTCCATTATTTTCAATTATGATTCATTTATATTTTTTCAAGGATACTATAAAATAAAATTATTTCAAAAATATTTTATTTCGTTGTTGTCTTTTAAAATTATTTTCAAATTAGATATTTTTATTTTCTTCAAGTGTGATTTTTAATATTTTTTAATTTTATTTAAATTCATCAATGCCAAAATTACATGATGTTACATTTTCTCAACTATGTATATTTTTTAATGATACAATATTTTTTCATTTTCTAGATGGATTATTATTGTTTCAATGTTATTTTCATGAAACCATTTTTTTCTATGGGTTATTCATTTAATAGATGGAATAATATATATTTCTATTAGTTTTCTATGGACATGAATTTTATATATAGTTCTTTTATGTTTTTTTTCTACATAATTTTTTTTATGCTTGGTGCTTCTGTTATAAAAGAATGAAAATGGTTTAATTTTAAACCAAAGTTAGGGGTTATGTTATAACCAAGGATATATTATTACATGATATCTATTAAATGTAAAGGGTATGGAAGTAAACTATATAGTAATCCCACGTATAATATTTATTGTCATTTTGATTTGGATGTTATATACCAAGTTTCCAAAATGTTTTATCTACACATTATATAGGTTTACATGGATATATTATGATATCTAAGTTTAGTATAATGAGTTTATGTTTATAGAAATATGTTTTCTTCTTCTTATGGGTGATAACCTATGGGTTTTTAATGATAAATTGATCACGATTTACATCGTATGGCTCGTGATTATTGATTTTAATGACTATTTCCTTTATTTGAGTTGTATTCCATGTTTTATGATTAATGATCCAAATATTGATGTCTAATAGTTTCTTTATTTTATATTCATTAATTATGATTATATAGTCATTTCTTTATGATATTATGACTCAAAATGATCACATTCAATTGAAAAAAATAATTTAACCATACTACATAATTGAGATCACCCTTATTATGCTTCCTTTTCCACAAGTTATGAATAAGGATGAAAAAATATTTTTTATCCCATAAAGGCTTCATATATAGAGAGTTTTATGGGAGATTATTTAAATCATTATAACCCAGTTGTTTATGAATCCATATTATTATGAGTTTTTTATAATTCAATAAAAAAACCCCTAAATGGTCTATTGGTTTTTAAGTGATACGATGTTTACTTTTGATATTTTATGGTTTGGATAGAAAGAAGTGATTCAGATTTATTGTTATTCATTTTTTTGTTGAAGATTATGTGTTTAAAATGGGATCTAAGAGTGTGGGTTTGGTAATTTTACAAATCACTTTGTTGTATATAGATCATGATAGTTACAGTTTCATGAGAAGAACAATCCAATACATGGTTAGTAATTTCCTGTTGTAGTTCATTCTTTAATGACAATGAATAATTTTATTCTCATTGAGAAATTCTTATTATATATGTATCTAAATAGTTTAAAACACATTTTCCCACAAAGGTGTAAAAATATAAGGAAACGAAAATAGATATTGTATCAAATGTTTCTTTACCTCAGTAATGTATACACTAGAAAAAATAAATTCAGTGACATATGAATTAAGAAATAACTAAAATAATATATCGGCTAATGAGAATTCAAATAAGTGGATGAAAATTTTGTTTATAACTAATATGTATATGGACTTCATAGATCATGGTGATTTCATATTTTTGTAATCAATTTATATTTTTTTTAATTTGGTTCTTCATGTTAGAGTTGTTCAATCATATGCTCTAGAATGTAAATATATAAGTAAAAACTCAATGGTTGGGAAACTATTGAGGAATGAATGTTGGATAGGAGAACAATGTTGTGTTGTAGGGATCATATGATGGCACACATTTCTTATTATGAAAAACTATATTTTTCTAGCCTCTTTTTGAGATGAGGGTTTGGTTATAACATCCAAAATATTTATAAATTTCTAATGTAAAAAACTTTTGTAGAGGCAATTTATATGATAGTGGAAATGATTATTTCAATTTTAATCACCTATAAATTGATCATGGAAGGGAAATAATGATAAACTGATATATTATATTATTTGTTGATTACCATTTGTAAATGGGAGAATATATCCCTTGAGTTTTTCATTATAAAACTAGAAAAGCTCAGAGAAAAGATTCCATATGAGTGATTTTGGATTGTCTCCGGATGTCATTCTAGTTCATCCCAATTCATGAATCCAATAAACTGGAATAATTGTCCAAAATAAACATTTTATAAGTTTTAAAGATGAATGGAGTTCATGTATCGATTGTATCAGACATAGACAGTAGTTTTATATATAATGGTTTTGGAATATTTTTTGATATCACCTAGAACACAACTAATGGTGAGTATTTGGATATCATCCTAAAATGGATGGAAAATGTCAATATATGAACCAAAAATTGGAATACTTTCGGAGATGTGATATATTTTAGAATCTTATGGGGGGTATCATGTACTATTAGTGGAGTTCTCCATTAAAAATACTTATCAACCCCCGATACATAACGATCCTTTAAAATAAATGTATGGTTATTATTTTCATTTTATTCTTTGTTGGGTGAAAATAAATGGAAATTCAACTATCATACCTAGCATAGTGTTGGGTAAAATAAATAAAATTCATATTATTAGAAAAAGAATAGAGACAACTCAGAGTCCTCAGAAAACATATGTGGATAATAGTTGAAGAATGTTATTATTTGAGGTGGTTGTCCATGTTTCCTTTAGTATCTCTACAAAACTATGAAAACATTATTTTTATACAAGGTATGTTTTATCCCCAATACATTGTTTTTTATAAGATACTTGAATGCATGGTTGATGTGGTATATTGATTAGATTTACCACTAAGGATCAGTTCAGTGCATAATGTGTTTCCAACAACTCAATTGACGAAGTACCAGACTAATCCTAACCACACGGTTCAATTGAACCATGTTAACATAATCTAGATATAACACAAATTAATGTTCTAGTATATATTTTTTATAGGAATTAAAAGATGATTTTTAGGAAAGGGATTTATTTTTTATGATTTTTTGGAAACATCTTTAGATTTAATTGGAATCATGTGAGCATGAAAACGATGTGCATGTGAATTGGCTGTTGTTATTCTAAAAAATCATCAATTTTTAACTATTTGAGTATGGAAAAACCAACAAAGGGGATAATTTACCAACCCCAATTTTTGGTAAATCATATTTTTTTTCATTTCATTTATTATTGAATTTTATGGACTAGCATCAATAAGGGTTCATAAGATTAAGAGGAGAAACAAATTAGATTCCAACTACTGGAATTTTAAAAAAGGAAAATTTACAACCTAAATTTCAATTTTATTATATGAGTTTACATGGGAACGGTTCATAAAATTTTTAATTCATAAATGTTCTTCACTATGCATTTTTATGAAAAAATTATGATATAAATGAAAATTTCATTGTTAATTCAGTCTTTTGAGAAATAGTATACCAATATATCTAGATTTTATCTATAAATACACCCTATATGAATATGGATATGAATTCACAATTTATAAGACAAATTAGTCAGGGCCCAGTCAGTTTTAATGTGACCAATGGGTTTAATTCCTAATTCATTCATCCCAACTTCTAGGGAGCCCATATGTGATTCTTAGTGACCTACTACATCATAAATATTATTCTAATGGATTTTTGTGTGTAAAATTTTGGGATTTAAGAATTATACCTTGTTATTCATATCCATAATCATATCATATTATTTTCCTACAAAGAACAAAATGTTTGTTTCGAAACCATATCTATGAGATTTTGATGAATTATAATGAGATCCCCTTAGGGGTTCTTTGACGACTAGATGAAAAAAATTTGATTTCTATGAATCATCTTAGACCACTTATTTTAAGTGAACAAATTTTTGGTTGGTGATTTCTAAGAAGATATATGAAAATATAATTGAATTTATTAGCTTTATTAAATGGGTTTTTATGGATTTTTATGCTATAATTGTGAAATTTTTTATATAACTAATATGGTGTGACTTTTTAAATTTTGGAAGCATAGGGAATTTATAATGGAAACCCCTCATTCATTATAATATTAAAATAAAGATTTTAAATTTATGAAATGGTTATGGAACCTAAAAAATGTTTGGTAAATTGGTTTTTCATGGAAGTTGGAATGAGTATGATGGTCTATGTTCAAGGAAAAAAGAGCGTGGATGGGATGTTCAACTGGTCATGATCGGTTAAATTATGGTCATAGGGTAACACCATTGATTGTATCACTTGGATTGAGTGTCTTGACGGTATTTTTTATATGGATATGTGTGGGGGGTAACATGGGAATGATTAATGAAATCATAAAAAATTGGTATTGTTATTCTTTATAGTTTCTTTATCCTAGTTTTATTCAAGGAATTATATAATCTATTTAATTTTTCAAAATCATTTATATAAATTGTGCTGACCTCTTTGGTTCCTAATTGTTTTAGATGGTATTTCAATTGAGGAATCATATAAAGTTTACTCTCACCTCATAATTGGTCTCCATGATGAATTTGGGGATGTTATACAATGATATACAGGGAAGGTAAATGTATCATATTTCTCAAGTTATTCATTATGATTCCTTGGCTTTGTAGGGTACTATTAGATCTTGGATCTTGTCTGGGGGGTACATGGGATTGTGACATGGTAATTTTGATTAATATTTTCATTTGGATAATTATCTCTCATTTCCATTTTTCACAAATATTATTTTGATGTTATTTTAAATTCATCTTTTATTGTTTTATTTTTTCATCATTTAGTGGTAAAATATTATGTTCTGTGTTGTAAGTTTGCTTCATTTTATATGGAAAATCATCCATAAAATATTCACTTAAGGCATTGGCATCAATTACATTCTATTGGATCTGTGGGGATGTAACCTATGGCTATTAACATTACTTCTTCCTCTCAAGCCAATGATAAGTGGTGAGATGTTTAAATAGCCACTATTTTCTAAATATTAAATCAAAACATTGGGACACATTTCAAGAGAGAGTGAACGGAGGTATATATCATTAATAGATGATCGATGGAACATGTAACTTCTATTCAAATAAGATTATGAGGAAAAAATTATAGATATAAAGTATTTGTATTATAAAATAAAAATACATCATAAACTGCAATATATATTCATAATGAAAATTATTAATCTCATAGATAAAATGTTGGATAGAATGGGAGAATTCACGATGTATAAGAATATTTCTAG
This sequence comes from Viscum album, assembly GCA_963277665.1. NCBI lineage: Eukaryota > Viridiplantae > Streptophyta > Magnoliopsida > Santalales > Viscaceae > Viscum > Viscum album. The sequence goes on from OY728151.1 coordinate 114,147,186, forward strand.
AACTCTCATAATAATTATGAAATATCCAATGACTAGGAAGATTTCTGTAAATGTAGAAATATGTTATTATGTATTATGAAACATATAAAATTAAAAAAAATCTATAATGATAAATGTAATGGAGTTCAAAGACAATGAATTTTCAACAATTAAAATCATACTATATTTATTTTTCACGCTGATCCAAAAAGTCTTAAAGAATCATTGAAACATGATTATTGGAAGGAATTAATAGAATATTTGTTATGTAATATTAAGAATAATATAATTTTAATTTTAGTTTATTGTCCCAAAGGTAAGTACTTGAACATGATTATGTATGTTTCTAGGAATAAAAAAGTTGATAATGGGTAATTTTCTTTCAAAAAATCACAATTTTCATTAAATAAATACTCTAAAACATAGTGACTTTATTTTCATGTGAGATTTTCTATAGTAAAACTAATGGAAAGAACTGAGACCTTTATTATGATTTGTTGAATAAAATACATGTTTTCCAATTGATGTGATGCCATAATTTCTTAGTAGAGAGATAAATGATTACAACTTTATTGAAAAATTTAAAATTATAATCTATTAAAATTATATTTCATATGTCTTAATGTTAAATAAGGATTTATATGTGATGAAACAATCACCCTATGCATGTTATTAAATGTTAGGAAGCATCTAAACAATCATTATATTCAGAAAAATGTATGGAGGTTAGAATATCAAGGTCAAGGGAGATATTTAATATTATCTCATAATTATTTATCATGTCTATGACTTAAATATTATTCGAAATAAGGAGAAAAAGTAAGGAATTGTTTTTCTACATGAAAATACACTTGTGTAAGTCCTTGATATGTTATTTGTCATTATTTTGGGGGTATTAAAGTCAAATACATTACAGATTCTACCTACATCCCAGAGGAGAAGAACATGTAGAACACCACAATCCTAATATGTATTATTCCTTTAAATAAATATGATATTTAATATATTATATAAAATGAAATGAAAAAAAATTGATATATATTATTAAAATACATGATAAAAATTAATGCATTATCAGAATACAATGTGAATCCTTCTTTCAAAAATGTTAAGATGAATGAAACCTCAATAAAATAAAAGAAAACATCAAAATAATTTAATTTAATTTAAATATATATTATTATTGTTGTTGTTGTTTTGATGAATAGTTTTATGAATTCCAATACCATTTAATATATTAATTTTAATTTCTAGAGGATATGTAATTAAATTTAATGGTATGTGATTAAAATCCTTTAATATTACTAATTATATAATATAAATAATTTTTTTAATTTTTATGTGTACTTTTTAATTAAAGAAATGAAAAAATTTCCAAAGAATTAATATAATATATTATTTCTATATAAAAAACATTGACAATCTTTTTTATGGTAATTAATATGAAAAAAATGATTAAGAACACTTAAAGTAAATAAATCATTTTAATTTAGAAATGTTATTCATTATATTTATTGTTTTAATTTTGTTGTTATATTACTATATTTTATAATTTAGAATTTAAAACATGAACATACTAATTTTATCCTCAATCTCAAGATTTTCATATGATTAATTTTTAAGATTTTATAAAAAATGGTGATTTTTATGTGGATACAAAAAAATATTTTGTCTATAAATAACATAACTTTTATAACATCATCATGATATAATGAAGTCTTAATATACGATTAGTCCTTTTAATATATAAAACATAAACATATTGTGAAAAAAAATTTTATTTAAAAATAATATTTTGAATTTATCATCCATTTATAAACATTTTGGAGCCTAGTATTAATTTTATTATCAAAAAAAATTATTATTTTTTCATTTAATTATATATCAGCAATATTCCATTCGGATTTAAATTCCATTTAAACCTATAAAATCTTCCTTTTATATTCCTAAATTAAAAAATATCATATATATCAGTACTATTTGTATTCTTTTTCCAAAATAAATACTTTTATGATTAAAAATATTTTATCAAAAAAAAATTCTATGTTATGCATACATATATTGAGTTAATATATGTCACCTTTTGAAATTTAACAAAATAAAATGGAATTAATTTTTGGAATTAAATGAGTAAATATTACCTATTATTTCTAATTCATATATAGTGAATGAAAATAATGTAATAAGAAATAATTAGTTAATATGGTAGAGGTTAAAATGGGATAAAAGTGTTTACTCAAGAGGTAAAGTAACAAAATATCAATAAGATAAATTTCAAAATTTTTGGATGAGATATTTAATGTTCTCAACATATATTATCATTTCTATTTAAAAAATTGGAATATAATTTTCCTTGGATATTTTATTCCTTTTTAATTTAAGAATATAATGTTTTAAAAAAATCACCCCTCCCCCGCATAAAAAGTCCCATAAACCGTCTAACTCCTCCTCAAAATGAAGGCTTCTTAGGTCCTTCAAGATATTATAAAACATATTACAAACAATATTATACAAGTTTTTTAGTATATAGTATAATTGAAATACCACCAATCATTGGAATAATCTAATTACAAAACTGGTTGTCTGGGAAAGTAAGATGATAACTCCTAATCACATTCACCTTTATATTATAATAAAGTTTCATCATCTAACTCTTCCATTAATGTTATAAAAAAGTAATAGAATTACAGTAGTATAATTTCAATAATGAAATTAATTTTTTTAACTAAATAATCAGTATCAATCATCCTCTAATCCATTCCAAAAATGAAAATTCCACCTATATAATGTTCGGTTCATCTCCCCAATGAAAGTAAAATTTTATTTTTTCTCACCACCTTACATAGATTATGGTGACCCAAAAATTTTATATGTTTATATTTTAACTTGATATATTAATATTCATTATATATCATTTAGTTCAACGCCAAAAGCATTTCGTTTTGGTATATTTGAGAACATGGAAACATAGAAAATTAGTTCGTAAAATATCTATATCAACTCACACTTATTTATTTGTAACTACCACCCATCTTAGACCTGTCATACTTAATAGAATTCTATGAAACATGGGGAATGTAATCATAAAAAATTAGTGAAATCCTATGCTCAATAAGGGTAATCATGGGAGATATTAATTATCATGTTAGCATAACAAGTGTATAAGTGTATAAAAATAGGATCATAACAATTTTAAAACATACACTGCTGTTCAAATATAATAATATTTTGTTATGGAAGAAATATTGAATGATTATATGATATGAATCATAAGGCTATCAAATAACATTAACCTGATATCACAATATATCCATAATAAATTGAAAATCAGAATGCAGATAATCCCTGAAAATTATTTCCTTATTAATCCAGGAATGTTGAGAAGGCTAACATAGTTGAATGGGTTCAGTCAATTAACCATCAATATAGTAAATGCCCAATACAAAGACTATCATAGTGGATAGAGTCCCTTACTAAACATGGATCACTCCTTATACTATTTGTGATTATTTCTTGATATATACATAATTACTTGATTCATTAGAGGGAGATATAGTTAGCATCTATAATATAATGAAAATCATACATATGTGAAACAAAATATAAAAAATAATTCATCATATAAAAACCCATTAATGAAATGGGATTCAAAAACATTTCATCATAATATAAACCAAAGATAAGAAATTGGTTTCATAAACAATTAATCATATCATCATATTCACAAATCATCTCAAGAAATAATAAATATGGTATAATTGGATAAAATTTACATTAAAGCATATGTGACATAAAATAATTTATCATTAGATGAAAAACTATTTTGAAATATCACATGAAATAATTCATTAGGGAAAAACATTTCCATATCAGAATAATTTTTTTAATATGGTATAAAATTATAAAATAAAACATGTTATTAGAAAATAAACTTCTAAAATTGTATGTAAATACTGAAAGAAAAAATCTAATCATGATAATTGGAAAATTTATTCATCTTATATATGTTTAAAAAAGTAATTCCATATTTTTTTCAAAAAAATCCCAAAGGTAGGCTTTGGGAAACTGATAAACAAATATATTTTAGGCCATATTGTAAATAGAAAAATATTAGATAAAATAAATTTTAAAAATGAAAATATAATGGGTAAAAAATTTTAAAACCATTTATTTAGAATTGGATATAGATGAAAAATAGTCCATAGTGGGGACTTAAACATAAAAAATCCGAGATATTGATGAGATTGTGAAATTACCCCATACCTCGAGTTCACCATACATCAAAAGAATAATAAACTCATGTATAATAAATTATTATTTATTCTAATTATAATAAAAACAAAATTTCATAGTTATAAAATAATACTTTTTTTACCTTTATTACATTTCCCCACCCCCTTTTGTCAATAAATCATTATTAAAATTTCAATTTTTGGTTGTTAACTATTTTTTTATCATGTGAATATAATTTAATAGTAATGGTCCTTGTTTTAATCTTAGTTCCATCATATTTTGAATATGTTTCATGATATATATTAATTATTAACATATATAGAGTCATACATAAAACATATAGTCAAAGAATAATTACACCATACATGGATACAGTAGGTCATAGGTATGCATGATCATTGTTTTCATTTTTTCAACAGACGGAATAAAAGAAATTAAATATTAATTCCCCTTTATATGATCATAATTATATCACATATACATTATATACTCAAAAAAATCATCCTTCTTACAATATAAATTAAATATAAATAAAAAATAATCACATACCTTAGTGGTTGTTGTAATCAACACGTAAACACGAGGGGCATTATCATTTCTTGAAGTATTGGATACTACAATGTTAGAAAATGTATTTTTATTCCATATGTATAATTTTTTCCATAATATCATATTTAAACACTAATTACATCATAAAATACATCCATGAGAAAATGTGATGAAAAGTGAATTATGTCTTCACATGGAGACGGTAAGTTGTACATATGCACGAACGATACATTCACTTCTCGTTTGATGGGAATGTGGGGGTATAATAAATTATCCATAAAGATAATAACTTTTCAGAATAATAGGGGTGTTTATGATATTACATTACTGTAAATACAAAATATTTAGTCGATATTAAGAATAGTATAGAAGAAAGAGATGGGTTTAGGCGATTACCACATCTTGAAAATTACACCCTTAGATCCACACTAAATGGATCTAAGAATGGTATTTTGGAAATCGTTATTCTTATAGAATTACACAAAGGAATTTCATAAGAGATATTGGATGATTATAGCTGAGATATAAGGCTAAAGGTGCTATAAATATGAGAGTCCAGAGGTTCCATTTTGTAATTTAGGTCGGGGACATTTGGAATTTATCAAGATATTAAATATTAATAAACAAATCTCAATAAAAATTCTTTTCAATGGAAACTTATTCCAAGATATGATATGATATGGTTTTAATACTATCAATCTATAGAATCTAGAAAAAACATTTATATAATTTTATACCTTGTTACATTGATTAACATGTAGTTAAGAAATTTCTATTTTAACTACAGTAGCACATTTTTCAATATTATAGAGCTGTAATTTTTACATGTAAGTTGAAAATTATACATTAAATGGTAAATTAATGATATTCTAGACCATATAATAATAACCATTTATTAGTTAAATATTTTTTTATATTTAAAAAATTTAATACAATCTATTTTTATAAAATACCATTAAAACCACATTTGAAATCGCTCATCTAATTTAACTATAGATACATCATGGTAATGGTAGAATTAGAATATAACACTTTAAATATTTCCTAATATGTGTCTTGGATCAAGAAAAATTATTTATACTAAAAAAATTGGATTATCTAACATTTAATATTTTTAAAATCGTTTATTATATTATTTTTGATTAAATGGAGTCATACTGAATCAATGACTGATACAAAATAAAGGGAATTATGTATATAATATATCAGAAATAAAATTTATATCAGGAAATTAATTATTTTAATATCAAAATAAAATATTATATTTTTTCATAACATACTTTTATACCAATATGGATATATAAAGGACACTAAAAAAGAGTGAGATGTTGTAACATTATTTGATTTAAAAAAAATATATAATTCATTTCGATTGTCAAATATCCACTCAACTACTCCACTTTATGGATATGGTTTTAAGGGTATAACTCATTTCATATAATAATAAACTGGTTGAATAATTAAGTTCATATGACTTCTTTTTAATCAATATTAACTTGGTTTACCCTTTATCAAATAGATAAATTTTATCAATGTCACTATTCCTATGGACCCAAAATAAAGGGGGACTATTTTACAAATCTGAACATACTAAATATATTTATGTGTATAATTATGTCAAATTAAATACCTATAAAATAAAAAAATTACGTGCACAAAATGTTACAAGAATTTCTTTTTAAAAAATAAAATATATATGTTTAAGAATAAAACTTCATATATTCTTATAGTATGCCTATAATAATTTTGGTAGCTTATTTTAAACATTTGATCTGGTAAATGATATAAAACATTTAATAAATTATATCACCTATATGGATTAAATTATGTTTTTGTGAATAAATACATCACATTCATAAAATTTATTTTCATGAAAATTATTTATTTTTATTTCAGATTATTTTTGTTTTCATTTATAATAAACTTAAAACCAATGAATAAATTATAAATATAATAATAAATTCATCATAATTATATTAGTTTTATTCATAACCACCAATCAATTGGCTAAGGTTAATTATAATTTTAAATAATATCATTTTAACAGTATATCAAGGATTACCATAAATCATTTTCTCATGTAACAAAAAAAAATTAAAGAAAACAAAATTTTCAAACATAAATATATCCAAACAAATCACAGGGTATTAAATTATACCCCCATTAGATTGAAATTTCCACAAAAAATATTCAATATGATGTAGACATAGGAGGATACTTATGCCTCATTACAACCTCATGTTCGAACATTGCTTGCCCAAATTGGTGGTTTCACCACCAAAATTGGATCAGGTGAGTGGTATTTTTTCAAATCACTTTCTCTATATAATCTAGAATATCTAATGGTTTTTTGTTCTTATGAAAAATATTCCTTGAGTGGTATGAAGTCTGTGTTCATTTCATGTGTATGATCAGGAATGGAATCCATTATAGATTTACCTGGAACAAGTCATGAAAATATGAGATATTTTACTGAAGCATCAGCCAATAAGCCATCATCCAGATACGACCAATAACATCAAAAGGAAAATATATATAGGGCTTGGTTTTCCATTATTTTCAAGTCTCATCACAATCTTGCAAAGAGATATTAGAAAAAATGCGTTGTCTCCGACTTCAAACTCTTGATCATTACAAAAATTTCTATGATGATTTTTTTTACACTGATTGGTTCTTATTTTATTGAATGGATCTCTCCTATAAAATTTCACCTTCTAGATAAGGTCTTGATATATTTCCTTCCCAAACATAATTTGGGAATGTTCGAGTTTTCTTCTTCCGAACATACATTGCTTCATATGGTTCTACATGAATATTATATTGAAAGTTATTATTAAATTAAAATTCCACCAAAGGAATATGTTCTTCCCAACCACAATTAAATTAAATAGAGAAATCTCTTAATAAATATTATAGAGTTTTAATAGTCCTCTTAATCTGGTCATCTATTTGAGGATGATAAGTATTGAGGATACTTAACTCTATATCTAAACCCCACTTAATATTTCTACAATTAAATTTATGTAAATATCATATTCTAATCAGTTACAATTGATTGTCATAAACGCATAAATCATACCACTTCCTTAATTGATAACTATGAAAGATCGTATAGAGGGAAATATTCTATAATGGAAATGAAATGTGTTGACTTCTTAAATAGATAAACTACTACCATAAGAGAATTATTTCCTACATATTTTTGGTGAATTTGAAAACAATATCTAGGGTGATAATTTCCCATTTATATTATAATATGGTTAATGGCTGTAACATTCACATGGAATTATGTATATTTCCTTTAAGATGTTATTTTACCATCAACCAATAAAAATACTCAGAAATATATATCTTAATTGCGTCCCCCAATAAATATTATTACAAAACACTGTACATCTCTATAATTTCTGGATATATTTTGAGGGAAGAGAAATGGTCTTCATACTTCATCACCTTCACCAAATCTACATATTTAGGGTCATGTACATAGTTCTAAACCTATTATTCCATAATAATAAATGATTAAATTAGTAACAATTAATACCTTATTTTTTAGTACTACATATTCATTCTATGCCTATTTAATCTTCACATTGAGAGATGGTTAAAAACTCATTCCAGAAACATTATATTTATCCCCTTCCATTAATATATGATGATCAAAAATTTTATTGTCAAGATATATTTGATATTTTTTGATCCTAATCATTGAAAAACTAACACAAAAAATTCAAATCCGAGCATCATCAAGGTTGTCTTCTTTCCTACGGTGGTAATGTATTTGGACATAATCATTAATCATCTCCAACCATATTCTTTTGTGCATGTTCATGCCTTTTTGGGAGAAAAAACATTATAGTCTTATTTATCTTTATATAAGTCACACTATTATCCATAGAGATAGTTATTCTATATCATTATTGAAAAAATTACTGTATTAAACTATAAATCATCTGTTGGTTAATTTTTCTCATATACCTTCAATTATAATTTAGAAAAAGCCATAATCATAGAATTATTCATGAAGAATCATCCATTTCCCTTATTTTAAGCATCCATGTAGATTTTAAAATCATCGTTACTATAGGGTTTTATAATCATAGGTTCATATAATATCATTTAATTGAGTTCCTAAAAACATTCCTCCCATTTAACCATCCCAAGGAACATGAATTCCTTCAATGTTAACTTTGTGATTGGATTTTATAATCATGAAACATTCACAAAAATAAGAAGATAATATCCAATAAAACCCAAAAAAAATATCTCAATAACTATTGTTGTACTGGGATAATTTTCAAAAACATATTTCTTTGAAGGATTAACTGATATACCCTAACATGAGATTATATTTCCCAAGAATGAGTCTTATTGAATCCAAAAAAACCTTGGTAATCTTATTTATAATTATTCAGAGTCCTTAGGGTCATTCATATAATTCCTTAAGTATCTTCATTATCTTCTAAATAAATAAGAATATTGTCTATATTGACTACCCCAAACTGATTAAGGTAATCTCTAAATACTATATTCATTAAATCCATGAAGACATTGTGGGAATTATTATGGAAAATGGCATTAGTGTAAATTCATAGTGTTTATACCATGTATGGAATTTTTTCTTGTGTTTAAAATACTTCTTAAATATATTTTGTTGACATCCAGAATGGAGATTAATTATGGAAAATAATTGATCTCATTGTAGATGATGTAAAAAAATCAATACAGGGTAAATGATAATTACTGTTTATATAGATCTTCTGATGTTCTAGATGTTTTATTTTGTGTCACATTGATCCATAATTCTTCTTAATATATAAAATGGGTTAATCCTATGGGGAAACACCTGATCAAATGAATATCTTGTTAAGATTCTCTGATTGTTTCTTCATTATTTCTTGAAACTCAATTATGGAAACAATTTAAAGATTGTTGTAAATAGGTTTAGTACTATGTGTGAAATCTATTGAAAACCAAATTTCATGATTCGGTAGGACATTAGATAACACTCGAAAAATAAAGAAATAAACCCCATCACATTTGGAATATATTTTTTGTTCAGTTTCCCCCTAACCATATAAGATAAATTCACCATTCTAATAAGAATCATTACCCATATAATGGATATAATTTCCAAATAAAGTTAACTTTTTTCAACACACAGATATGTAATCAATTGTTGGTATGGAATACCAAACACTGCTACCCTTCATCAGCGATTGATGTGAAATTTATATAAATAAAACTAATATACACCCATAATAACATCATATTCAACTATAGAAAGAATAAAAATATTTTTAGGAAACAACATTCCAAAAACATCAATTGGTTATTAATAATTGATATGGGATGTGATCACCATACCATTAAAGGATTTAATAACTATCAAAAAATCTAACTTATTAAGAGGTTACATGATATGTATGGATAAATATTTATATATAAAAGAGTTTGTAGATCCATAATAAAATAAAACATTACTAAATATAATGGGGATAATAAGTGTACCCTTCAATATTTCATTATCATTCACCTCATATGAAATATTAATAACAAGATATTTCCCATTTTCTCTGAGCTTAATAGGTTATTGACGATGATAATAATTACCAACCTTAATATTTTTGAACTTATTAGCATAATTTCTATTCTCCATACTTTTCTAACAATGGGGCCTGGTTAGTACATTTTGTGAATCATTATCTGAATTCTCTTCAGTGGATAAACTCTTCCTATCACAGTATAATTTTATTTTCCAATGACATTCCTTTCTAAACATGATGCATTTACTTATTCCCTTTTAGAAATTTCCCTCATGATTTCTTCTACATTTTGAGAAAAATGTAAATATCATCTTATTCTCTCTAAGGATTTTAGAATTTCATTTGAATTACATTTTTATTTTCTTGTCAAACCCATTAGATAAATGGATAACTCCAATCTCTATCTCCACATTGATTGAACATCAAACTATTTATTCATGGCTAAAAAAGTTATATATGGATAAAACCAATAAAATAATTTTTTTAGGCCACTTAATAAATGATCGACCTTACTTTTAGTTTGTATGAAAGTACCGGAACATTACCACATATGTCTTTAGTAATTCATGTAACGTCCCGGTTCCGTGTTCAGCCCAGAGGTTCCATGTACCCAGTTAGTCACATGGCCTCAAGCTCATTTCCACAAATTATAGAGGCATTTGACTAGCAGTGAGGGTCTTCGGTGTAATTGGTAGACTAATTCATTGGAAATTGAAATATAACAATAGTATAAGAATGATTAACATGAAAAAAAGTAAAAAGTGGAAGAAAGAAAGTAATAAATAACAGAAGCACATATATAATTTATGCATGATATATATGTCTAGGAAAGAATCCAAAGAAGTCAAAATGCTGGAATACCGTACTAAACCAAAGTACAAATAAAAAAACTAAGCTCTTGCAGAATCTCCAGCCACGTCTTGGTCCCATACTCTCCAGCTCCACAATAGTCAAGTACCTAACAAAGAAGGGTTCTTTCCCTTATCTATACCTGCAACAATATAATCTGTTTGAGCCAAAAAACATGTCCCAAACAGGGTGTGAGACTAATCCCAGCTGAAAACAACCTAAAGATCTATGCATAACTGTCAATGAATATATATGGCTGGTAGTGAGAAAAATATAGCAGGGAACATAGAACTACTCAAAAGTAAACAATTCTATAGTTTCAATTACATTCATCTTCATATATCAAGTTAGCCGCTAATCAAATTAAAGTAACCATCTAGGAAGTACTCATAGCCTAACCCCTCTGGTTCAACCTTCTAAACACAAGAAACCATCTGGGAGTACTCAAAGTTTGACCCCTCTAGTTCATCTTTATCAAATAATCAATGGGGAACCACTCACCAACAATTCCCCCCTGTGGTCTCGTATCGGTAACTATAGCCACTATGAGGAATCAACAAATGTCCAATTCCCCTGATAGTCTCACAATATGGAACTACATACACTCTGAGTGAGAACAAAGTCAACCCCCTATGGTCTTCCAACGTGAATTTAAACAAACACTCTAGAGAAGACATCACCATCCATTCCCCTTATGGTCTACTACAAAAGGTACACAAAACCCTTTGTAAGTCAGTCATGCACAAGGATTTACAACAGCCAAACTGAACATTAAAAACTACTTGGCTAATAGCTGCAATCATAAAACAACATCTGATAATATCACCCATCCTAACAACACAAGGCATGGAAAACAAGAAGCCTAACCGAAAAATCTAGACAAAATGGTCAATATCAAAACAAACATTGGAAACACATCCATATCATGCTAAAAAACCTTATTCACAATCGATATGGTCATATGATACCTTTCTCTCTCCTTTTACCTAGAGGTATTACAATTTAAGTCACACAATTCATGAAATCAATTAAGTGATTTATCATGTACACAATATATGTCTAAATAGTATATTTAGTGGGAATATTTTCAATCAGGTGCACAAGGCATAGCAGGCCTTAACTGCCCTAAAATCCTAAAACACACAATACTATGTTCAAGGGTAGTGATAAATGTTGCACATAATATTCAAATACTAACTATAGAAAGGCACAAACCACCTAGCTCAGCGTTGTACAAGGGATAAAATCTGGCGTCAGCCCTTGAATCATCCTAGAAAGATGTTGATCTACAAAAACATATAAAACGTTCAACCAAGGATTTCTCACGAAAAAGGATAAATCAAGAGGTGAGGCTCTAGAAGAAAGAAGAACTCACCATGGAGATTCCAATTCAATCGGAGATGGTTGATTCGGAGCCCGTACGGTCGATCGGGGGCTCAGAGAAGAATCGTCGCTCACAGCCTCTCCTAGATGAGACAGAGCTAGCAAAAGGGTGTTCTGCCAATTAGACATGACCCCAGTCCATTTAATCAAATAAAAAAGAAAATTACATGGCGTGTTCATTTAATGTACAACCCATGTACATTACTTAACCGATCTCCACATTAGGCGGTCTCCAGGTCACCCCCACACGGTTGTGTACTCAGTCCTTACATGGCTAGTACACGGTCACCTGTGGAAACCGGGGACATAGTGTGTACTCCAAAGTACACGGTGTGTAATCCTAAAATTTATAGATTCTAATAATTCTAAAAAACAACAAAAAAGAAAAACAAAATCCATAAAATAAGGTATGGGTTCATAAAAACTTCCCCCATAAAGATATTTGTCCTTGGATTTGCCTAAGAAGTGAGGAAGAAGATTATTCAAACCACTCTAGCCACTGTGATCGCACATTGACCTCCATCTCCCAAGTCCAATCTTGTACTTGTCTGCGATGCCATACAACCCATACCATAGGAACAAACCCGCCATAGAGAACCTTCACGCTGTGATCAAAAATCTGGATAGGATTCTCCTTGAATGATTTTCCCCCTCCAACTCGACCTCCTAGGTTGGAAAACAAGATATGGGTCCGAGAAGTAACGCAGTAGCTGAAAAACATTGAAGATTTCATGTATATCTTGATACCTCTGAGGTAGCTACAACTGATAGGAAACAGGCCTAACTCTCTCAAAAACCTCAAATGGTCCAACATATCTCAGCGAAATCTTTCCTTGTCTCATAATCCTCATGTGTCCCAATCTCAGAGTGACACGTAGGAAAAACTGATCCATGAACTCGAACTCCAGAGGTCATCTCTGTCGATATACACAAGACTTATGTCCTGACTGTCCATTATCTATCCTCTTCTAAAACAACTCCATGTGCTTTGTGGTATCCTGAACTAGATGAAGTTCTTGCATAGTAGCCTCCCTAGCCTCTACCCAACATAAGGGAGATCGACATGGCCTACCATACAAAGCCCCATATAGTCCCATCTGAATAGTTTTTTGAAAACTATTGTTGTTGGAAAACACCACAAGAGTTATGTTCTTCTCCCAAGAACCACCAAAATCGAGGACGCATGCTCGAAGCTTGTCCTCCAACACCATTATCATATGACCGAACTAGCCATCTATATAGGGATGATAAGTTATACTTTGAATTACATGTGTACTCAAAGCCCTCTATAGTACTTCCAATCCCATGAAGTAAAACGAGCATCCATGTCTGATATACAAAATTGCATATCTCCATGTAAACGTACAATCTCTTAGATGTATAGCCTTTGTAGGGCTAAAATCCCTCAAGGTATCATTGCTGCATTTTTTGGTTGACTGTTTTTGTTGAAAAAGTAGGTTTCCAGGTTGAATTGTCAGGTTCTAGAGATGTTTTTGACAATCCATGTTGATAAAGAACCATGAAAAAGGAATGGACGTTGTGGAGGTGGTACAAAAGATCAGATTCAAGGTGTCATTGTGGTGTGTATTTCCTTGAACATCTCATCAAAATATTAAAAAGTTAGAAGTTTTGTGATGACGGGCCTCTTGGTGTGGATTTTGTGAAGACATGATGAATGTTGATGGTGTTCTTCGCGATTACAACGAGCATTGAGAATAGAAGTGTTGAACAAAATTTTGGTAGTGAAAGGAATTGCATGTGGATCTTGGTAGTGAATATTTGAGGAAATTGATAGAATTCTCTCGGATTACGACAAGCTCTACAATCCGAAAATTGTCGTGGTGCATCGTTATAATTAGAGAATTTCAGCAGAAATTTGGGAGCATCACGGTTTGAGATGACGTGGCACAAACTTCGTGCGGAAGGTTCGAGAATCATTGGAATAGCCAATATATATTCCTCAACCCCCTCGAGAGAATTAGCGAGTTTTGAAGAATATTTCTTTCTCTCAACCCACGAAGGGGGTTCGCGAAGGTAGCGTGATTTGCGAAAAGACCTATGTAGTGGCTAATTTAGCTCCATGACGGAAGTCACACTAAGATGACTTGAGCTCTACAACAACTTATAATTTGTGAATTCTTGATCATTCTAAAGGAGTGAACTCCATGAAGCAGTGTGTTCCATGAGGTAGTATAAGACCCGACATTAAACATACATAATATTGGATTAAATAAATAATTCACATTGAGGATCTTTTCAGCTTTAGAGTTTTAGAGAATGAGGCATAACAATTACATTAAAACATGAAGGTTACATTTATACACTACTAATCAGTGTCCATTTTTTTCATAAAATAAAAACACTTAAAAAGAAACATGTCTAGTTCCATGCTTTAGATAGCATGAATTTTCCTTGATACCATCCATGACCTTATTCATATTTATGTCCTATGGAAAACATTTCAAAAAAATGGGTTGAGCATAATAAACTCTATAAAGGTTATAAAATAAGGAAGGAGAAAATTATCACATCAATAAATACGAATCAGTGAAACCATACTTTTCAATCAAAACATACCTTACGAAATCATAAGATTTATGAATAACACACACAAATCATAAATCATAAATCATACTTATGGCATCAATATCAAACATACATTGTAGTCATCACAGATACATAGGTGGTTACACATAGAATACCCATCACAATACGTTCCCTAAATATTTAAGAGGAAACATCATGTTTACCTCCGTCATGTTACCCAATGCATTGGAATGCTATCTCGGGCTCACCCGCCCTAGGTTTATCACAGAACCACCCGTATATGTATACAATTCCCAATAACCATAACATAATCATAATACATGACACATTAATAAAGGAAATATTACATTTCCACATTCCACTATATCAAATCAAGACATTGAAATAAATAATGATTTATCAAATCATTTTCAAAACCATTTAAAAAGAGATTTTTTAATCAAAGTGTCTCATACCACTTTTAAGTTTTTAAATGAATTATCATTTGAAAACATTAATTTTCATATAAATAAATACTAAACCCATTTAAAAAACAAGGACATTAATGAGAAATATTTATAATAATAAATCTTTAAAACAACATTTTAGTTAAAGAGTATTTTTAAAAAAAAGAGAGATGCTAGAATAAAAATTATTGAATAATAAATTTTAATCAAAACATTATAATATCATGCGAATAAAGGTATTCATGATATAATATTCCAAAGGATATTATATACACCATATAAAATTGAATTGGTGCATAAAAATAATGAAGACCCCATGGAAATGTAAATTGAGATGAAATTCCCTATAAAGATGGTATCCTTAAATTAAGGATAAATCAATTTCATAATTATGTGTGAAAAATATAAATACACACAATATAAGTGGATAATATATGTAAAATAATCATAGTTCATTCACACATATTCATAGGATGAAATATTCAAGAATTACAAGTTGAACCCAAAGAATTGAAATTGGGTAAAGAAGTTCCCTGGTAAAAATTCGACAGCCTATCGGTGTCACAATAAAATTCAGCAAAAGAGTTGATCAGATAAAAAAGGTATCTCATCACTTTTACATAATTTTTACATCAATAATTATATAGAAGAACATATCCCAACATAATAAGATGTAAATTAAAAGACATAACAAAAAAGAAGTCTTTTAAAAAGGGGAGGGTGAAAGGTTCCCTTACCGATTTGGTATCTTACAAAATATACGCCACATGAAATAAGGATCATAAAATGAAGATTTAAATACTCTTAAATTAAATTATATTACAAAAATAGTACAATAATGGTCATTATATACACCAAACAAAAGAAAATAGTTGCAAATATAGCATGAATCTCACGGGAATAAAAAGTGAGATGAAACCCTTTACCACGTTATAATCAACGGAGTCGTATAACAAACAGTTAATAACCACCAAATTAATCAAATAATACCATGCATATAATAAGAATAATTATTATATATATCAAATTTCAGTACACAATACAACACATACAATGAATAAGTGGTGAACAATGGAAATCTCATGGAATTAAAAGTAAGATAAGAAATTATATTACCTTGTGTCTGACTTGACTCAAGCATTCTTTAATCTCTTTAATAATAAACTAAAGTTAATTTATAATTTCCTAAGAACATGTTTTAATTTTATTATTCCTTTTATATCAATTATTACCATTTTATAAACATTATGTAATCATTTAAGTTAATAACGTTCATTTTGTCGATATTTGGTACTTGAGTCAAAAATGAACACCTTCTATTTACAAGTTGTCCCTATGGTCAATAGTCCATTATATCCAAAATTAAATTCATTATTTAGATATCATATATATCATATATATCCATTATATATATATATATATATATTTATAATAGTATATAACATTTAGAGGTAAGAGATGAAATGCATCGTTCATGGAGACGGTAAGCTGTACGTACACATGAACGCTACATCCATTTCTATTTCTTATTATAATGGAATTAAAAAAATAATTATACATAGTTAATTTATAATTATATTATAATATCATATAAAATATTATTAACTCCATCATTTATAGATCCCACATAAGGCATTAACGAGTCATATTACTTTGAGGGGGTGGTAGTCCACACTTTCTCTAATGAGATTATCGTATTTACCCACTATAGAAACCATAAAATATTTCTATAAATGAAAAAATACAGAAGAATATAGAAACCATAAACATAATATATATCATATATAAATACTATTCCATCATAATGTCCACCATGATAGGCGGTTGGAGATATTTGAACAATCGTCATTTCATAAGGCGTTAGTTTTCCTTCCACAGAAACATTATGTTCTACACCCATTAGATGGAAGTGTGTGTAACTGTAGTTCGAATAATTATCATAACAACATCCTAGTATATTTAGCATACTTTTTTGTTACAAAATAAAGGAATAAAAAGAGTTTAGGGGTTTGAGAATTTAAAAAAGAAAACAATTTAAGAGAAATCGTTACCTTTAATTTGGGAAACTCCATTTGGTTTGAACCAAAGGACTTATTGAAGTGCCTTCTAAATAAGTTAAGGCATCAATGAGGAGGATAGTGATGTAGGTAGATTAATTGGGCAGAGGTTGGACGATCCAAAAGGCTTGAGAGGTGTGAGGAATTGGTTATAAGTGGTCTCCTTTTATAAGGGAGAGGAGGGGCTCTTTAGGAAAGTGTGGTAATATTATTTTGTAATGATATTCAGTTTTGAAAGGTCCCAAATATCATTAAAGTAAAATATAAGATGAATCATGGTCA
Source organism: Viscum album (assembly GCA_963277665.1). Lineage (NCBI taxonomy): Eukaryota > Viridiplantae > Streptophyta > Magnoliopsida > Santalales > Viscaceae > Viscum > Viscum album. The sequence continues at coordinate 114,165,057 of OY728151.1, forward strand.
AAATAAATTCATCCAATAATAATTGGATAGGTTTTTTATGTTATTTTAATATTTATAATCTTATTTATTTAAATCGTTTATTAATGAGGTAAATATTACATCATTATTTTGTCATAGTTAATTTAATTTATGTGACGTCTATAAAATATGAAAAAATTCCATGATGTATGAAATTTTTTTACCTTTACAATGAATATTTATAGTCTAAAAAATAACTTATATAGCACCATGTAATAGTTAATTTACAAAGAGATATTTTTTTATGCCATTGTTTTCTTTACTTTAAATTAATTAATCTAAAGTGTCAATATCACTTCCAAGTGGCTACATGGAGTCCCAAAATCATCCCATGGATTCCCTTGTTCGGACATGAATCATACAATAGGGTTAGAATAAGTGTTAAGGCAATTTTAATTTATTATAATATTCATTTTACCTTGAATTGCCTTATTTACCTTTAAACGCGATAAATAATGGTGAAAAGTTACTATTTACCAAAACTTATTTTTATCTTATTGAACCCCAATTTACATACTAATAACAACCATGTATATCGGATTTTTGAAATTCAATTCACAGAAGTAGTAAAATTTCATTTAAATGAAAAATTCAGTTTTTTTTAACTACTACTAAGTAGTTTCACTATTCATCAAAAAATGACGTTTTTCAGAATAACACAAAAAGTGTTGCCTAAGATTTAATTGATATTATAAATTCAAAAATGATGTCTATTATTTAAAATTCAAAACATAAAAGTTTCATTAATTAATTTAAAATTAATACCCATTGTTAAAACAAATAGCGTGTTTTTACGAAACAATAACTATCAAAAGATTGACACTTGTTTAAGTCCAATTTAAAATTAAAATTAATTCTAATGACAAACATTGTATTAAATGGTAAAAATATATTCTAATTAAAGTTTAAAACCAATTAAAAATATAATCTAACTGTAAAATTAAATTATATTGAAACATAATTTTGAATTAAAATACAATATTTTTCATTGTTCATTAGAAAATGAACATTATTAGAAAAATTCCAAATATTTACACAAAGTAAAATTTGATGTCCCCATTCTAAAGAAGGATATTATTTGGTCAAATAGAATGTATTAAAGTGACCAAAATTATATTTGAAGAGGGTTATCCATTATAAGGCGGTAAATCGGCCTTTTAATGTAAATTATGCTTAAAATTAGATTCATTCACATTTTAAGCCTCTAAATTTTATTGGATAAATGTAAATAAATTTAACAAACATGTATAATCATATTTTAGTTTGTTTTGTTCATTCCCTCCATTACAACGGCTAGGAGTTAACTACTATATAAAATAATAATATTATATTATTAGTGTGAAACGTAAGATTTCAAAGAAACATGTTGCTGCGTATCGGGTACGCTATCGAACATAGAAAACAATTTAAAGTAAAATTAATATTTAATTCACAAATATTATTAAATATTCAATATGTCTTATTCTTTATTTACCTGGGATGTTACATCCTTCCCCCCTTTTGGGAATTATATCCTCACAATTTTCAAAATGGGCTTGGAACTTCATTAAAAGTCCCACATCAGAAAAAAGTCAGTAAAACTATAACTTTAATAGAAAGAATGAAAAGTACAATGGTCATCCGAGATAACCCATACTAGGATTCCATGTAAGAAAACGTGGATATGGAAGAGAGAAAAAATGGCCAAGTTCTGATGGAGAATGATACAAAACATTATTAGGAAAAAGTTAACCACCATAAAATCAAAAACTTATGATGTGTTAAACGGTCGTTGATTACCCAATAGGAAACGTAAAACAACACAAAAAATTTACGTTCCTTTTCATAATTTGGAGGAATTAATTTACTACATAGAATAGGAACATAAGGAAATATTCTTACCTTCAAGTAGAGTTTCATCCTTTAATTAGTCTCTACCAAAACATATCTTTTCTCCAAAAAAGTGCAATAAAAAAGACTTGGTCACATCAAAAGCACAAGAATCATCTTCTTGAGAATCACATAATTAAAAAATAAGAACTATATATTTCCCTTGTCTTTAGATGTCAACTAAAACCAAAATTGTTAGTGCGAGATCAGATAATACCCAAAGAGGAAAATCTTTTACAAAATGAAAAACTACTCTTAATCTGAAAAAATTTTCAAACAAAACCCAAGGTTCAACAAAGAAAATTCAAAAAAAACAACTTTTTGTAAAATTCTTCAAAAGTGATCCAAAATAAGATTGAAACCCAAATATCAAAGGAATTTAATTACATAGTCTTCCAATATAACATTTATCTCTAAATAGAAACAGTTACTCATTAAGTCTCATATTGAAAAGTAATTAACCAAATCACATATTCTCTATGATATGTTAATCATTTTCATAAATAAACAAAACGGTCATATGTCCACAATAAAAACATAGATTCTTCCAAACTAAAATATCAACCATTATTCCACAATTGAAATCCATAGTATTCTATCTTCCTTAGGCATATAGTTTTTCCTCAAAATAGAGAACGTCATCCAAAACATCCTTTATCACTAAATCACTAAATCATTTTTATATACTAAGTATATCCAATTGATAAAAAATAAGGTCCAAAAATGAAATTATTCATGTTCCATAAAAACATTTTACTAAAATAATAATTCATACTAACCAGTGACTTCAAGTAGTCTAGTGGTAGGTGATGCACCCTTGTCACCCTTCGGTTGTGGGTGTGATTCCTGTAGTCTTGCCAGATGCAATGGGTTTTTCACCCATCCTATGGGTTAACCTTTTTATAAAACTCAAAAATAACCCTAACATCTTTTAACCTCAATGGTTCCCTTACACCTCTAATTTTCATCCAAATTAATTATGATCTCAACATCTTAATTCTTGAATTCTTATTTCACCACCATATGATAAAATATAATGATCCCCAAAATGAAGAACATCATACCTTGATCATGGTGTCTATTTGGTTTCATCTTCGTCTTGTTCACGTAGGTAGAAGGTCCATGCATCGCAAAAATGATTTAGATATCCTTCAAAATCATTTTCTTCCTCCAGACAAATACACCTTGTACAATATGGGTCATATGGGTATTCACAGAAAATTTGTTTTGGAAAATAATCATGTATCACATATAATTTCAAAACATCTGATAAAACATGATTTCTATAAAATAGTCGGACTGAATTTGAATTGAAACTTTAAATTTATGGTCCTTTTAAAATAGCATGGGTATGTGCTGAGAGACAATATTGTAAAAGAAAATATAAATAGGTTGTTCAAGGGTATCCTTCTTCAGCACCTTTTTTAAAATCATAATATGCTTCAAAATATTTTGTTAAGGTATGATATTTGAAAATTCCTTGATAATATTTATTTTTCTTGAAAATATGAGAATATTGTGAAAATAGGATTTGTCTAAATACAACCCAAGATCCATGATGATAACGAGGTATAGTTGAGGTGTTTTATATCTCAAACAACTACTTGCAGGTGAGGTGTATGCTAAAAATGTTTCACAATCATCCAAACATGAATTTGCAATAATTACTACAAGCATGCCATTAAGAAGAGATGGGAATTTTCTTTGAGATCCTCCTCCTTCCATTTGAAACTGAAATTCCATGATCTAAAAAAGTTATAAAACAAGTATTTAACTGAAATAATAGACATAGGGACTAACCATGTGTCTAACGAAAACTCATAATCCCTGAAATATTCTAAACCGACCTCTGACACCAACAATAAGGACCCGAACTTAAACATTACATAATCTAGAATTAAATGAATAATTCACATTGTGGTTACTTTCAGGTTTAGAGTTTTATAGAATCAGGCATAAAAATTACATTAAAACATGATTATTACATGTAGACACTATTACTCAGAATCCATTTTTTTCATAAAATAAAAAGACTTAAAAAGAAACATGTCTGGTTCCATGTCTTAGATAGCATGACTTTTCCGTGATCCCATCCTTGAACCTATTCATTTTTAAGTCCAGTGGAAAAAATTTCAAAAACATGGGATGAGCATAAAAATATCATTAAGGGTTATAAAATAAAGAAGGAGATTATTAGCCCATCAATAAATAAAAATCAGTGAAACCATACTTTTCAGTCATAACATACCTTACAAAATCATAAGATTTATGAATAACACACACAAATCATCAATAATAAAGGTTAATTATGGAATCCATATCAAACATTCATTGTATCTATCACAGCTACATATGGATTTACACTTGGAATACCCATCACAATATATTCCCTAAATCTCTTAAGAGAAACATCATGTTTACCTCCGTCATGTTACCCAATGCATTGGAGATCTATCTCGGGATCACCCACCCTAGGTTTGTCACGGAAGCAACTGTATACATTATCAATTCCCAATAACCATAACAAAATGCTAATACATTACACATGTATAAAGGAATGATAACACTTTCACATTCCAATATATCAAATAAAGACATTGAAATAAACAATGATTTATCAATTCATTTTCAAAACCATTTAAAAAGATATTTTTAAATCAAAGTGTCTCATGCCACTTTGAATATTTTAAATGAATTACCATTAGAAAACATTAATGTCCATATAAATAAATCCTAAAACCCATTTTTAAAACAAGGAAATTAATGAGAAATATTTATAAGAATACATCTTTTAAATGATATTTTAGTTAAAGATTTTTTTTAACAAAAAGGTAGACACTTCAATACAAATAATTGATGAATAAAATTTAATCAGAACATTATAATACCATTAGAATAAAGGTATTATTGAAATAATATTCCAAAGGATACTATATACACCGTATAAAATTGAATTGGTTCATAACAATAATGAAGACCCCATGGAAATGTAAATTGAGCTGAAATATCTTATAAATATTGTATCTTTAAATTAAGGATAAATAAATTATATAATTATGTGTGACAAATATAAATACACCCAATATAAGTGTATATTTAGTGTAAAACAATCATAGGTCATTAACACATATTCATAGGATGACATATTCATGAAGTACAAGTTGAACCCAATGAATTGAAATTGGGTTAAGAAGTTCCCTTTTAAAAATTCAACAGTCTAACGACGTCACTTTAAAATTTAGAAAAAGAGTGGATGAGATAAAAAATGTATCTAATCACATGGACATAATTATTACATCAATACCAATATAGAAGAAAATATCCCAACATAATAATATGTAAATTAAAATACATAATAGAAAATAAGTCTTTTAAAAAGAGGAGGGTGAATGGTTCCCTTACCAATTTGGTAACTTTCAAAACATACACCGCATGAAATAAGGATCATAAAATGAAGATGTAAATACTCATAAATGAAATTATATTACACAAATACAACAATAAAAGGCAGAAAATACACCACACAAAAGTAAATAGTGGCAAATATTGCGTGAATCTCACGGGAATAAAAAGTGAGATGAAACCCTTTACCACGATGTAATCAACTGAGTTGTATGACCAAAAGTTAATAACCACAAAATTAATCACATAATACCATGAATATAATTATAATAATGATAATATATATCATGTTGAAGTATAAAATACACCACATGTAATTAATAAGTAGTGAACAATGGAAATATCACAAAATTAAATGTCAGATAAGAAAATCCATTACCTCGTGTCTGACTTGACTCGGTTATTCTTTAATCTCCGGAATAATAAACTAAAGTTAATTTATACATGAATAAAAACCTTTTTAAAGTTTATTATTCCTTTTATATCACTTATTACCATGTTATAAACATTATGTAATCATTTAAGTTAATAACGTTCTTTTTGTCGATATTTGGTACTTGAGTCAAAAATGAACACCGTATATTTACAAGTTGTCCATGTGGTCAATAGTCCATTATATCCAGAATTTAATTCATTATATAGATATCATATATATATCATATATATCCAGTATATATATATATATATATTAAAAATAGTACATAACATTTAGATGTAAGAAATGGAATGCACCGTTCATGGAGACGGTAAGCCATACGTATGCATGAACGCTACTTCCATTTCTATTTCTAGTTTTAATGGAATTAAAAACATAATGATACATAGATATATTATAATTCCATTATAAAATCATATGAAATATTATTAACTCCATCCTTTATACATCCCAGATAAGGCATTAATGAATCATATCACTTTCAGGGGGCGGTAGTCCGCACTTCCTCTAATGAGATTATCTTATTTACCCACTATGGAAACCATAAAGTATTTCTAAAAATGGAAAAATAAATAAGAATAAATAAAACATAAACATAATATATATCATATATAAATATTGTGCCATCATAATGGCCACCATGAGAGGCGGTTGTAGATATTTGAACAATCATCAATTTGTGAGGCGTTAGTTTTCCATCCACAGAAAAATTCTGTTCTTCACCCATTAGATTGAGGTGTGTGTAAGTTTAGTTTTAATAATTCTAATAACAACAAAATAATATCTTCAGGATACTGGTGTTGTTTCAAAAGAAAGGAATAAAAAGAGTTTAGGGGTTGGGGAGGTAAAATAAAAGAAAACAGTTTAAGAGAAATTGTTACCTTTAATTTGGGTAACTCCCTTTGGTTTGAACCAAAGGACTTATTGAAGGGCCTTTTTCATAAGGTAAGGATTATAGGAGGAGGAGAGGGATTTAGGGAGATTAATTTTCCAGAGGTTGGGTGTGCCAAATGGCTTGAGTGGTGTGAGTAATTGGTTAGAAGTGGTCTCCTTTTATAAGGGAGAGGAGGGTCTCTTTAGGAAAGTGTGATAATATTATTTTATAGTTATATTCAGTTTTTAAAGGACCAAAAATCATTACAGTTGAATATAATAAGACTCATGGTCGAAATAAATTCATCCAATAAAAATTTTGACGGTTTTGAATGTTATTTTAATATTTATAATCTTATTTATTTAAATCTTTTATTAGTGAGGTAAATACTATATCATTATTGTGTCATAATTAAATAAATTTATGTGATGTCTAAAAATTATAAACAAAAAACCATGATGCAAAAAATATTTTTATCTTTCAAATGAATATTTATAGTTGAAAAACTTACTTATATAACACCATGTAAAAATTAATTTACAAAGAGATATTTGTTTGTGTCCTTTTTGTCTTTACTTTAAATTAATTAATCTAAAGCGTCAATATCATTTCAAAGTGGCTTCATGGGGTCCCAAAATCGACCTTAGGATGCTCTTGGTCGGCCATGACTCATCCAATAAGGTTAGGATATGTTTTGATGTAATTTTGAATTATTATAATATTCCTTTTTCCTTGAATTGCCTTATTTACCTTTAACCGGTGTAAATAAAAGTGAACAGTTACTATTCACCAAAAACCATTTTCAACATACTGAACCATATTTTACTTGTTCATAATAACCATTTATGTCATATTTTTGAAATCAATCCATAGAAGTGGTAAAATTTCATTTAAATGAAAAGGTCGGTTTTTTTAACTACTACTAAGTGGTTTCACTATTCATCAAATATTGATGATTTTCAGAAAAATGCCAAAAATTCAGCCTAATATTTACTTGATATTGAAAATAAAAAAATTATGTCTATTTTCTCAAATTAGAAAAATAAAATTGTCATTAATAAATTTAAAATTAATTCTGGTTGTTAAAACAAATTGTGTTTTGACGAAACAATAACAACCAAAAGATGGACACATGTTTATGTCCAATTTCAAAGTGAAATTAATTCCAATGACCAAAATTGGATTAAATGGTAAAAATATATTATAATTATACTTGAAATAAATTAAAAATATAATCTAACTATATAAATAAATTATTTTAAAACACAGTTTTGAATTAAAATACAATATTCTTTACTATTCATTAGAAAATGAACTTTATCAGAAAAATTCCAAAAATTTACACAAAGTAAATTTTTATGTCCCCATTCTAAAAAAGGATTTTATTTAGTCAAATAGAGTGTATTAAAGTGACCAAATTTATATTTAAATAGGGTTCGTCATTAAAAGGCGGTAAATCCGCCTTTTAATGTAAATTATGCTTAAAATTAGATTCATTCACATTTTAGCCTCTAACTTTTATTGGATAAATGTAAATACATTTAAAAATCATGTATAATCATATTGAAGTTAGTTTTGTTCATTCCTTCCAATACAACGGCTAGGAGTTAACTACCATTTAAAATAATAATATTATATTATTAATGTGCAACGTATGATTTCAAAGAAACCCGTTGTTGCGTATTGGGTACGCTATCAAACATAGAAACCCCTTTAAAGAAAAATTAATATTTAATTCACAAATATTAATAAATATAACATATGTCTTATTCTCTATTTACCTGGGATGTTACAGGAAGTGAGATTTAAGTAGGTGTGTGCTTCACGATGAAGCAGGAATATCGCGAAGGCTTGTTTGAGCATCGTGAAATTGGGAGGTTCGTGAAGTAGGGTGATTGGAGAAGGTATTTTAAATATGTGTCACCTTGGGATTAGTAGAAGTAAGGTATTCATTAGTGGGTAAAATTTTGACTTCAATGGATAATCTACATACAGTGGAGGATGCATTTGTTAGTGATAATGGAGAGACCTATAGGTCTATAAACTGTGAGATGATCTTCTGAAAAAGCAGTTAGCTCACTTCAGTTGAGAGAGTAGTGCATTCTCAAATTGTGAATTGTTGTAAACCAGGAGGGATAGTGAGCCCCCTTTGAACTTGTAAACATCAGTGTTCTTATAGTTGATTTGGTACATCCACACATCGTCAGTGTATACTCCTTTGACATAGCCCAGTGAAGATGAACCAAGTAAAATTGATATTTCATGTGCATAATTTAAGATTCACTTATACTCTGTAACGGGATGGAGAGAGTGAATAATGTTTTTTCTATCCACAAAACAAGATCAAAGGGGAAGCTGTTTTAATTTGTCATACCATGATTCACCCCCAGGGTATCTAACCTAGTGTACCTATCAATTGGTATCTGAGGGAAAGGTTGATATCAGTGTTTCTATCTCAAATGGAGGTAATTAATAATAAAGAGATTCTGATCTTCAATGAGAACACTTTTAAGCTATAGAATAATCAGATGCAACACTACTTCTGATCTTTGGGAATGAATGTGTTTACAGCAGCAATGCATGGTATAACAGATGATATTAATAGTGGTGCACTATCAGAAGCTGAGCATAAAGAATTGGATACCTTGCCAAGGGAAATAATTCTTTAGGGGGATCCCTATAATATACCATTTACACAAAGGTGATTTCATTAAAAACCACCCATACCATGTGGAAAAAGCTATTAAATATATATTAATGAGATTAAAAGGTTAGATAAGAAAAGCTTCTAGTGTTATGGAACAAGTATTAGGATCTAAGAATGAACCCAAATGAGTTTGTTGATGCATTATTTGAAAGGGTAAATGTTGTAGTGGAAGACATGCGAGGTCTTGGAGAAGTTAGTTAAGACATAAATATTGTGAAGTGCATCTTATGGAAACTTCCACCTCAGTTCAATTTGAAAGGTTCAGTTTTGGATGATAAATACCTGAAAGAGATGACATTGGATAACCTTGACAACACCCATGTTGCATATGAAATGAGAAATGATGTTACTGATGTTGTGGGAAAGGGGAAATCCAAAGTTCTGGCATTCAAGGGCATGAAGAAGCTCCCCATTGATTATTCTTAGGAAATAAGTAGAGACCAATGAGGTGATGTCATTCCTCCCCTCAAACTGATTAAGAGGAAAATGAATTTTTAAAGGGAAACATCCTCTTTCTTATTTTCAATGTGGAAAGGATAGACAACTTGCACCAAGGTTCCCCAAAAACTTCCAAGAGGATGATGATGTCGATGGAATCAAAATTCCCAAAAATAATTCCTTAAACTTTTGGAACAGTATGAAACTGTTCAAGATAAATTTCTATAAAAATAATAACCTTCTTTCAAAATAATGGTATAGTTTAGATGAGTCTGAGGTTGAGGAGGTTAAAGAGATAGAGAACTGCATTGATAGTGGATAAAAGGCTATGGTGGTAGTTGTCGGTAGTTTTCAGAAGAAGAATGAAACCGATGCTCATGAATAAGAAGAAGATGTTGAGGGATGAGTTAACATGGAATCTGAATTTAAAGCACCTCTTGACGAGATATATTTTTGGAGAGAAAAAATAAATAAATCCAACAAGGTGGTACATGACGTAAAACTCTACATGCAACAGTAGGAAGAAAGGTAGTCTGAGCTCATAAACGAAATTGAATACCTTAAGTCTTTTAGGGTAGAGATCTCAGAAAAGGTTGAGGAATATAAACACATGTATGAAGAACAGAAAAGTAAGAACAATGGATTGAATACCAATGTCAATGATAAAATCAAGTGTATTTATGAACTTGAAGGATAGCTTTTCAGTTTGAAAAAACAAGTTAAGGATCAAGAAAAACACTTTACTCTTACTAGGACATCTGGAAAGTAGATCACTCATAAAATAGAGAAGCTAAAAGTGGAGCATAGTTGTTCATAAGAAAGGAATAATCAACTATGTTCAGATACTAAAGTTGATGTGGGGATTGATCAAAAATAGAAAGCTGTGAAAATTGATGTCAGACTGCTAGCACCCATTATGTGATTGAAGGTTGATTAGGACACGAAGCAGAATTAAAATATTCAGAGATCCCAAGGGGAAACTAGGAGTAGAGAAGTGACATGAGGGAATTCACCTCATATCAGGTGTTATTGTTCTGAAAAGATGGGAAATTCACAGTATAAGTGTTCCATAGCCAAGAGATATCGATGGGCACAAGAACAATGGTGGAATCCAAACAGAGAAAGGTTCTCTATAACATATTTAGAAGGACACTGTTTTTGGTGCCAAGGATTTGGGCACAAGGCTAGGTAATGTACTTCAACCATACAGAAGAATTTTCCAAAGAAGAATCAAAATGTTGGCATACAATAGATCAATGAACCTATAGTTGAGTTGAAAATGAAAAATAGATTTTAAAATTCGCGAGATGAATTTGTTCTATCATGCTCTAAGAAAGATCAAAAGCATCAATCCATGCCGACTATGAAGAAAACTATATGGACCAAGTAGAAAAAGGATGATAAGTCAGTGGTGGCGTAAATTTATTTTAATGTATCAGATCACTCTGGTGTCTGGATCCTTGAAAATAGTTTCACATATCACATGACGGAAAATAAGGATCTTATTACAGGTGTAAAATATGACAAAGAAGTTGTTTCCTTATTTAGAAACGATGAAGTCCTGAGAATTATTGGCTCAGGAAATTCCATGTTTGGGGGAACATAGATGAGATGTACTGATGTCTTACTAGTAGAAGGCCTAGGTCACAATTTTCTCAATGTTAGTCAATTATGTGACTCAAGACATTCTATAAGGTTTACTAAGAATATGAGTTTCATTAATGGAAGGGATGGTGCAGTGGTTCTACAGGGAAAAAGAAAAAAGGGAAATCCTTACCTGATAAGTGGAGAATAAGATATGTGCCTTCTATCCAGAGTGAAAAAAAGATATGGATTAAATGACTTGGTCATCTATGTCAACCATCCTTGAAAGATTTGGTAAAGTGTGATACATCAAGAGACATCTCTATACAATAACATGAACATACTCACATGTGTGATGCATGCCAACAAGAGAATATCATAAAAAAGACTTATATGGAAAAGGAAAATAAGTAAACAAGAGTTATTGAGTTGGTGTATGCTAATATTTGTGGGCCTATCACACCACGAGAAATTAATAGAAAGAGGTAAAACATTATATTCATTGATGACTATAGAATAATATTAGGGTTATTTGTTATTTATTATAACTCTGACGTGTTCAGATTCTCAAAATAGAACCAGAGAGTGTGTGAAAGGATTATTAGATAGAAAATTATGAAGTTTAATATTGATAAGGGTATATATTTAACAAATAGTCAGGTGGAATGCTATCTCAAGAATAATGGGATAATGCATTAAGTTTCATCTGTAGGAACCCCCCAACAGAATGGAGTGGTTGAAAGGAGAAATCATATCATCAACAAGAAGGCCAAAATGATGCTTATTGAAAAAGTCCTTCCAAAGAGGTTCTCAAAAGAAGAAATGTTGACGTTAGTCCACATTTCTAATAGGGATCTATTGTGTCTGAATGAAGAAAAGACTCCATATGAGATGTGGTATGGATAAAATCCAACAGTGAAATACTTTCAAATCTTTGTAAGTAAGTTCTTCATTCTCTATAAGGAAAAAATAGTAAATTTGAGTCATGTGGAGATGATGGGATATTCCATGGCTACTCAGGAAAAAGAAAGGCCTACAAATGCATTAACAAAAGGCTGGGAAAAGTAATTGAGATCAATGATTTCACTGTAGTGGAAACTAAATACGGAATTCAATAGCATAGTGGACAATTTCCTAATGAAAGCGTAGAGGAGAAAAGAAACATAGGAGGAGCAGAATTGGCTTATGTTGATTCCGAAGAAGATAAAAATTATTAACATGAGGAATAAAAATATGTATCTTTACAAAAGCCAAAGTGTCCAGATGAAATTGATAAGAAGAATTCCATTGGTGATCAATCAGCTCCAATTCAGACAAGATGAATGAAATAACTACAGAAGACATCATTCTTATCTCAGGTAGATCCTAAATGCGTTTTTGATTTAGCTTAATATGAAAACTATCTTCAGGCCATGAATGATGTGATGGATTAGATTGAGTAGAATAAAAAATGAGATATAGTTTTGAAGCCAGATGATAAGAATGCCATCGTGAATAATTGTATCTTTCTCAAGAAGATGAATGAAGATGGAACTGTTATTAGAAACAATGAACAACTAGTGTGCAAAGGATACTCTCAGATAGAGGGAATTGATGTCGATGAGACATTTTCCTCGGTTTCAAGGCTGCAGACAGTCAGATTATTCCCAGCCATTGTAGTGCAATAGAAGTTCAAAGTGATCCACATGGATTTCAAATATACTTTCATGAATGGGATTCTGGAGGAAGATGTTTATACCATGTAGCCATATGGTTTTATTATTCGTGAGGATGAGAATATGTTTTTTCAGCTGAAGAAGGCATTATATGGGTTGAAATAAGCACCAAGAGTATGGTACTCAAGGCTTGATCAATATTTTATGAAATGTGGTTTCCATCATGGTTCAGTTGAGTAGAAACTCTATTTCAACAACAATAATAATAATCAAAGGATGATTGTGCTGGTTTAGGTCGATGGAATAATATTTGTGAAATCTAATAATGCATAGTGTAGACAGTTTTCCGAATTAATGAATCATGCGTTCAAAATGTCTATGATTGGTGAGATGAGGTTTTCCATGGATTACAAGTGACACAATGAAGGAATGGATCACTAATTTCTCAGTCCAAACATGACATATAGGTTCTTAAATGATCTAGAAAGGAAAATTCCAAGGATATGAAGACTCTAGTTGTATCCCGGATAAAATTATCAAAAGATGATAATGGCAAGGCAGTTAATATCATAGAATACAGGCAGATTATTGGGAGTTTACTGTACCTGACAGTGATGAAACATGAGATATTTTTCACCACATTCTAAGCTGTGTGATATCAATGTAATCCCAAGGAAATACATATGATTTTAGTGAAAATAATACTTCGGTAAATTAATAGAACGGTGGATTTCATCTTAATATATACTGACAAATCTCATTCAGATTTATTGGGATATACTGATGAAGATTGGTTTGGTTCAGTGGATGATAGGAAATCAACATTAATAGCTGCTTTCTATCATGGTGGTTTGGGTATTTCATGGATAAGGCAGAAGCAAGAATTCCATTTCATTGAATATTTCAGAAGGTGGGTATATTGATGCCACTCAAGCCTGAAGAAATTTATTATAGATAAAGCAATAACATGAAGATTTTAGAGTAGAAGTGAAGTCTCTGATCGTAATTCATTACAATAACTCATGTGATATAAATCTCAGCCAAAATATCATCCATAACTCTAAGTCAAAGCACATTGAGATAAAGTATCATTTTATCAAGGAGAAGGTTGAGTATGGAATCATGAAGTTGGGGTATGTACCTACAGAACTATAGGATGCAGGAATTTTGAAAAATATTTTTCCAAAGGATACTTTTGAGAGCCATCGACTGGATCTGGGAGTCCATTTGACTTCCCACACTTGAAAAATTATAGTTGTTCCCCCCTCCCCTCGAGGTATGGTGTGTTTTTCTCTATTGTGCTAATTTTCGTTATTTCTAGTGTCTCGGACCAGAGAGGAGTGACCTCTGGGTTCATTGAAAAGGGGGGAGAAATTACAAGGCGTATAAACTATGGCTAATTAACAGAGTACATGTCATATTGAAAGACATAGAGAGAGGCTGACTGGTGGAGCAGTGAGATAGGGGGAGAGAAAGGTAATAGGGGGAGAGTTTTGATTCTGACAATTCTAGAAGTGATCGATCAATGAATTGATATCATGATAGCTAAGGATCGTGATAAAATAAAAAAAGTGGTTTTGGAATGGTGTGAGAAGGTTTCTAGTGATCAACAATTGGTAACTGTTTGGTGTCAGTAGTTGGTGTCTGAAATGAATTGATTTATTGAGGAACATTTCATACTACTCTTGCTTCTCATACCAAGCATTTCTCATGTGGGATTAGGGTATGTGGTGAGTAAATATTTGGTCTCTATCTGAGTCACAAGCGGCGAATAGGGGTAGATGATGGAAGGAGACTGAGGTGTCAAATTGCAGAAAATCATTTTGAGAAATGTTATCGACAGAACCAAAGGGGAGATTGTTGGGAAAAAATTATTTAAGATAACATTGCATCATTTTTGAGTTAGTTATGTTTGTAGAAAATGTATTTTTTTCAGGATGAATTGTCATGTTCTAGAGATTTTTTGGACAATCCATGTTGACAAAGAACAGTGAAAAAGGAATGGATGTTCTGGATGTGGTACAAAAGATCAAGTGCATGGTAGCACTGTTTTCCAATGTTTGCAAAAAATTTTATGTCAAAAATTTGGAATTTGGTGAGAAAATTGAAATATGGATTTCCTTAAAGATACCATAAAATTATGGCAAAGGGATGAGTTTTGTGAAGATGGTGCTCTTTATATATATTTCACGAAGACATGAATTACGTTGACGGTGTTCTTCGCGATTACAACAAGCTTCGTGAACATAAGTATTGAATAGAATTGTGGCATCAAAGGGAATTAAGAGTGGAGATCTACGGAGAAGATACAAAGGAATTGATGAAATTCTCCACAATTATGAAGAGCTCCTCGATCTGAAAATTTTCAAGGTGCTTCATGATATTGAGATAATTTCGGCTAGAATTTTAGAGCTTCGTGATTTGAGCTGACGTGGGGCTAACTTCGAGTGGAAGGTTTGAGAGTCGGTGGAATCACCTACAAAAAGACCTCAACCCCCTCGAGAGAAGTAAAGAGTTTTCCAAGTAATATTTGTTTCTCTCAACTCGTGAAGGAGGTTTGTGAATGTAGTGTGCTTCGCAATACAAGGAGCTTCGCGGTGGCTAATTTAGCTCTCTGAAGGAAGTCTCTCTGCGACGACTTGAGCTCATTGACGGCCTCAACTTTGAGAATTCATGTTCTTTGAAAACTACTATGCTCTGCAAATTAGTGTTCTTTGTGAGGTAGTGAGCTCTAAGAAGGTGTGTGCTTTGTGAAGAAGCAGAAACTTTTCAAAGACTTTTTTTGAGCTCTATGAAATTAGGAGCTTCGCGAAGTTGGGTGCTTTGCGATGGTATTTCCAATGTGTTTTTCCTCACAATCAGTGGAAAAGGGGAATTAATTAGTGGATGAAATTTGGACTTCAATAGAGAATCTAAATACAGTGGAGGATTCATTTGTTAGTGATAATGTAGAGACTTTAAGGTCTATAAACTATGAATGGATCTTCGGAAGAAGTAGTGCGCTCACTTCTGTTGAGAGAGTAGTGTGTTCTAAAATTTTGGATCATTGTAAACCAAGTGGGGTAGTGAGTCTGTATCAAACTTGTAAATAGAAGTGTGCTTATAGTAGATTGGTACATCAGAACATCACTATTGTATGCTCATTGGACATAGCCCAATGAGGGTGAACAATGTAAAATTGTTGTGTCTTGTACATGATTTAAGCTTCATTCATACTCTACAATGGGATGGAGAGAAAGAAGATGTTTTTGTGTAAAAAAAACATGATCAAAGGGGAAGATGTTTTTATTCTTAAACCCTAATTCACCCCCCCCCCCCTCTCAGGGTATCGAGCCTAGTGGACCTATCGTCCTTCCTAGATCATCAACCCTGAAGGTCTCTATGATTGGCAAGAAGTGAGAAACCTTCGAAAGTCTATCAATGACAACCCATTGCACATCATTCCCTCATGGAGTCCTCAAACATCCTATCACAAAATCCATCGTGACATCGTTTCACTTCAACTCGTGAATGGGTAACTACTAAAAAAGCTCATCTGGTCGCTGATGCTCCACTTTCACCTGCTAACAGGTGGAACACCTCACAAAAAACCTAGTAACATCCCTCTTCACACCAGGACCCCAATAATGATGGTGAAGATATAAATACATTGTGGTGACCCCAGGAGGAACTACCAAAATTGAGGAATGAAAGCCCCATGTCAGCTCCTCATGCATTTCTGTTGACACCCATACACTCCCATGAAAGTGCATGATCTCATCCTCTTCTATGGTCCATCTTGGAATAGGTTCCTCTCATGACACGCTATCTAGTAAGACTAGGCCTTAAGAATTTGATAACTACCCCATTCACACTCGATCAAGTAGAGTAGAGGTAACAACTATAGAAGAAAGAAATGTCTTCCCTTGTCAGCCAGGCACCTCCAAATGCATCTCAGAGAACAAAGCCATAAGCTACCTCTCACAGCTAGCCTCATGAACTACCTATATTTGATTCCTTCTTCTCAATGAATTAGCTACTGTGTTGCCTTTCCCACGTGTGTATGCTAGCTCAAAATCAAAAGACATAAGGTACTCAACCCACCATCGTTATCTTAGATTCAAATAGCACCATGTAAGGAAATACTTGAGACATTGGTGGTTGGTGAAAACCACAAAATTCAATCCCAACAAGTAATTTCTACAATAGCGTAAATAATGAACAACAACAACCAACTTGATTTCATGCATTGGCTAATTCATCTATTGTGGCCTCAACTACTGTGACTCATTTGCGATGACTCCTTCCCCCTGTATAAGAACTTCTCCCAACCAGATACCAAATGCATCAAAGTATACAATATAGCTCTTTCCCAGCTCTGGAAATACTAGTATTGATGCAAAATTCAACCTCCCTTTGAACTCTTGAAATGATGACTCACAAGAATATGACAATAAGTACTTCACACCCTTCTTTTTCAGTCCCATCATTGGTGTTTCTAAGTATAAAATTTCCTGTATTAAATTCATGTAGTATCCTTCATGCCCTAGGAAACATTGTACTTCAATGATGTTCTTCGACTGCTCCCAGGAGACTTCTAATCTCTCTTTCTCTGGGTCTACTGATACTCTTGTCTTTGTGATGACATGACCCATGATATGAATTTGGTCTATCCAAACAGGGTATTTTGAGAGGTTAGCATATAATTGAGGCTATCTTAGTGCACTCAAAACAATATCAAGATGTGTGGCATGGTCATGTCTAGTGTGAGGGTACATGAAGATATCAACCATGAAGACTACCATGAAAGAATACGAGTATGGATGGAACACTCTCTTCATCAGTGCCATGAAAACTACAGGTACGTTCGTGAGATCGAATAGCATAACCAAATACTTTTATAGACCATCCCTACTCTGAAAGGCTGTAAGAGGTATATCGGATTGTACAATGCACAAATAATGTTAATCGAATCTCAAGTAAATCATTGAGAACTCTCATGTTCCTCGAATCTGATCAAAGAGATCATCAATCATCAGTAAGAGATATCGGTTCATGACCATCAACTAGTTCAGCTTCTGATTATCCACACAAAGCCTGAGGGTAACATCCTTCTTCTCTGAAAAATAAGACTGGTGAACCCCATGGAGAAGTATTGGGTCAGATGAAACCCTTTGTATGTAACAGCTCCAACTGTTTTGTTGAGTTCTTGTAACTCTTGTGTATAAATCCTATAAGGAGTAATGGACACTGGTGCCGCTCCTAGCATAAGATCAATGAAAACGTCTACCTATCCCTTGTGGGAAATCCTAAAAAGTCCTCTAGAAAGACATCCTTGAAAATATCATCCATTATAGGAAATTCCAACTGTGAATTCCCCTGGTTATCTAAATATAGACTAGGAATATGGGCTATAACTTCTCTCAATCCATGATGCTTGGGTTCTAATATTCTTGCTTTGACATCCCATTCTCCCTTGTGAAAAACAATCCACCATGTGGTTATGTGAAACTCACCATATGATGATAAAAGTCGAAAATTGCCTAGAAGGGAACTAACCAGTCCATTATGAATAAGATATCATAGTCCATCAATTCAAAGACATAAAGGTCCCATATGAAGTGACATCCACCAACCTCAAGAGTTCACTCCTTCAACTAATATAAACTAGTCATTCATTTCCCTAACGGAGAGTCCAACACCAAGATATCGACATATATAAAGATACATAGCCCAAGGATCTCCACAATTTCAATAGATATGAAACTATGGTAAGCCCCTATATCGAAAAGAGTAGAAGCTATGAATGAGGAAACTAGAACCGTACCTCAAACTGTAGAGGTTCTAGGATCCTGCTCCTGCTTCGTCTGATCCACTGCAAAAGTCTGACTTGTACCGTAGACCTACGACCCTGCCTAACCATCCTGAGTTGATCCACCTAATTATTTCCGAAATCCTACCAATGGGATACTATGGCTGCGACCTCCTCCTCGGCCTCAATGGCCAGAAGAACTCTACTTTCCAAACTGAGGAGAAACTATTGGTCCTAATCATTAACGTGGATTCATTGCAGAACTACTATCATTACATACTTGTTAAAAGTACTAATAGAAATTCTAAATATGACCGATCTTTCCACAAGATTATCACTCCACTGGGGGTCTTGGGAAATTCGGCCTCATATACCCGGTCTTATCGCTCTGGTAGCACACCACCTGGATACCAAAAGAAGTATCTCGTATCCTCCAATCTCCGAGCATAGACTCCCTGCGATGCTTCCTATTGTCATTCAAAGGGGTACCAACTCTGGATGTCGGTCCGCCTAAGATCACCACTCCAGAATCCCTCATATTGCACTATGTGATCATCTCCTGGTTGACTATCGATGTGATAGAAGTCAACTTGAAAATGTTCACCTGAGATCAGATGACTTGCCAGATACCATCCACAAACATTCTCTCTAGAAATAACTCATCATATCCTTGGATGGGTGTGAAGTGATGAAAATCAATGAAGTGAGAAGAATACTCCATGACTGAGAGAGTACCATGCACTAAACTCATGAACTCTCAGGCTCGATCGGCCCTCAAAGTCTCCTAATAGAAGTAATCCTAGAAGGCATGCTAGAATTCATCCCAATCCATGACCTCCTGGTGTCCCACATGCAAGATCACATCCCACCATATCTTGGAGAAGTCCCAAACCATATATGTACATAGCTTCAACCTACTCTTGGGAGGATTTTCCAAATGGATAATGATAGATAGAATGGCTTCCATCCATGAATATGCAGCCTGAAGTCCTCCATCCCCTGGGACAGTGGGAGGATGCTGCTACTGAAAGACTCATGTCAACTCTTCCATATATGGGGTAGGATGCGGTGCTCCCCATAATTTCTGCATAAAACTCATGAATCCCTCTTAGAACTATGCATCAACACATATATCTAAGATAACGACAAGTTCCTCGATATGAACAACTTGAGGATCTGATGTAATTCCCTGATCTACCATGTCTGATGTCTGCTAGTAGCCTTGAATTTGGCATACAATAGGAGGATGTTGTGGTGGCATGAATCTACAAGGTCAAGGGTACACCTTAGTGCATGATTATCATGTACTGAAACATAGGAGTGCAATAAATGAATATGATAAGGAAAACATTCATGTTTTTTATAACAGGTATACATTGCATGTATGAACCTTACACAGTGTGTTCCTTTAAGCCTTCAAATGGATGTTTAATACAGCCAACCTCGATCATGTAACACCCCATATACATGATGTTATCACCCAAGACACAGCGTGTACTTGAATCATTTTCCTGTGATCGAGTTCTTCTACAAGACTATCCCACACGGTTCTCCTATAGTAAGACTACACGACATTTTTGAGCCAGACATGACATGTACTAGAAAGAAACTCATGGATACATATTGTTAGTAACACGGCTGGTTACACAGCTGACTATACATGACATGTTTGTGCCAGACATGGTGTGTAATAACTACCTATAATACACTTGTTTCTTTGGTCACATGGATGGACACATGGTTTATACACACGGCATGTATGCCTAGTACATAGCGTGTTGCACCAAGGATTTCACAACCCCATGTGTCTACCCATATAGCTAATGACATGGTTAGAGACTACATAGAATGTACATATAGCACATGACGTGTATGTAATAAAAACAGTTCCTTCCCGAATTGGAGGATACATGGAAAATATTCAGTTATACACACCATGTGTTCCTGGTTTTTTAAGACAGTAAACCTCAGAAACTACTCTGGAATCCCATAAAAAACTAAAATGAACATTTCTGTGCCAGATTTCGATTATTGGGGGTCCATACTCCCCACAAATCAAATCATGGAATCTTATACATGTCATATACAAAGTATAGCAAGGAAATGATTCACCAAATGTCAATCCATGAGGGACCATAACACCTCATGAACCAATGTTTGGCGTTCATTCAGAAAAAAACATACACAATCCAATACCCTATAAAATAGTAGGTATTATATCAAGGCCTCTATCACAATAACATGCATATCTAGCACAACATCTATCACAACATCCTGAAATCAATAATTCACCCTAAATGTCATGACAATAAGGCATGACATGTGATCTCTAGAAAGTTTCTATATGATGCATGAGATGGAATACCCTCATCTCATCAAGTTTCCACAGAAATAGAACCTCAATATTATCAATGTTGATATCACGAAACATTTTAATCACCAAACTGTAAAATCAAATCAATTTTAATAATTGAAAACCAAAAAAAAATTCAATAATTAAGGTAAATTATATTTTACATGTACATGGGTTAGCTACTCTTGGGTGCATCTTATTACCAAGTACTTATTCCTTCATATCTCGTGTTATACGATCCAAACTATTTGTCATGAAGAAAATTATCCCACTAATACCACTTTGTAATGTCCAGGTTCTAGGTGTCACCCAGGGGTGCCCCATACCGGGTTGGTGACATGGACTCAAGTGAATTTCCCCATACGCCAGAGGATGTTGACTATCAGAGGGGTCCTTGAGTGTGATAGTGGGAAACAATTCCCTCATTGGCAAGGTAATGTAGTGTAAATAAACAGATAACAATAGAGGATGTATTAATAACATGCAAAAAAGCAAACAGTGAAAGACTGAGAGTAATAAACAATTGGATCACATATATAAGTAATGCATGATACATATGTCTATTAAATAAGAAAAACATGTCACAAAGCTGGAATACAATACTAAAAAAGAAAAAAGAAAACAAATAAACTTCAGTAGGATCCGAAGCCTTAGCTTGGTCCCATACACTCCAACTCCACAGAAGTCACGTACATGGAGTAGAAGGACACTTTACCTTATCTATACCTGAAACATTTTAATCTTTTTGGGCCAAAAAGCATGACCCAAATTAGATGTGAGATGAATCCCAATAGGTAACAACCCAAAGATTAGTGCCTAAATGTCAGGGAACATATATGGCAGGTAATAAGAAAAATGAAGGAGTAAACAGGGAATTACTCAAAACTAAACAAACCTACAATTTCAAATGCATTCATTTTCATATTTCAAGTAAGAAGATAATCAAATACGTTTAACCCTCTGGGTAGTACTCAAATCCTAACCCTCCTTGTTTATCCAACCTAATAAAAAACAACCCTCAGGGAGTACTGAGAGTCTAACCCATCAGGTTCAGCATTATAAAAGACTCTCTGAGGAACCCATCATCATTAATTACACTTTTGGTCTCATATCAGTAATAATAGACACTCTGAGTAATCAATAAACGTCCAATTACCCATGTGGTCACGCAACGTTGAACTACAGACACTCTGACTGAGTACAAATTCCATCCCTCCTATGGTCTCACAATGTGAAAGTAAACAAACACTCAGGAGAAGCCCTCAACGTCCATTCCAAATATGATTTACTACACCAGGTTATCATATCCATGTGTAAGTAAATCATACACAACGTTGTTCAATATCCAAAGTAAACCTTATGTACTACTTGGCTAAAAACTACAATCATAAAACAAAATCATATAATATCACCCATCCTAACAACCCTAGGCATGGAAAACAATTATCCTAACTGAAAAAGCTAGACCAAGTGGTCAATATCAAAACAATCATGGGAAACACATCCATATCATGGAAAAACAACCCCATTCATAATCAAACAACCTCCACTCATGTGAATGAGGAATAAAAGGAATTAACCGGGATAAAATACAAAAAAATGCAATACTGCCTTCTAGGGTATTGGACAGTTTTGCATATAATATTCAAAGACTAAATAAAGAATGACACAAACCACCTACCTCATCATCTTAAGATCGATAAACTCTAGTAACATCCCTTGAATCATCCTAGAAAGATGTAGATCTACAAAAACATCTAAAAAATCAACCAATGATATCTCACGAGATAAGAAAAAATCAATGGGTGAGGCTCTAAAAGAAGGAAGAACATAGTCTAGAGATTCCAATGAAATCAACAAAGGATAATTTAGATCCCAGACAGTCGATCAGGGGATTAGAGAGGAATCATTTCTAATGGACATTCCTGGATGAGATGGAGCTAGAAGAAGGGAGTTCTAAAAATTAGACATGACTTCGGTCCATTTAATCAAATAAAAAAGAAAACTACATGGTGTTTTCATTTAAGGTACATGCCATGTACGTGGCTTAACCGAGATCCACTTTACGTGGTCTCCAGGTCACCCCACGTGGCCATGTACTCAGCTTTACATGGCCAGTACATAGTCACCCATAGTAACCAGGTACACGATGTGTACTCCTTAAATTTCTAGATTCTCCTCTTTCTCAAATACACCAGATAAGAAACACCCATACATGAGACGTATGCTAGGGTTATTACAATTCTCCTCATAAGTACCAATATATTAATTATACTTATAGTTTTACTCATATAATTATTTCTCTATTTTCATATAAATAATAAGGGGAAATTATATTTTCAAATATTTTCTATTATATTCATCCCAACAATTCGATTAAATTTATTTGTGATCTCTCATGTTCCTAATAAGTTTCTTCCACTAATCTACTTCTCCTTCAAAATGATAGCTAGATAAAATGATATTTTTTATTTCCAAACACAAAAAAAATAGAACGTATTTTATTATTAGTATTCATGAGTTGCATAAATACTAGAGGATCAGTTGACCCACTAAAATAGGGTGGAAGCTTCCTCATGAGATTTGGTTTCATATGGGGATAATCATTTAGTTTTCCTTCTCATTTAGAATTAATACATTTTCTTTTGGGTTATAGCCATTGATCATAAACAAAAATATTAGATTGAGCAATGGTAATAATATTGAGAATATTCACTATGTAATATTTCAATGTAGGGTAGAATCGTGTGGGTTTAATATCCTAGGAAACATAGAAGAATAAATAATTTTTTCATAAAATTCCTATATTTTTTCCAGAAATTTTTTTTATAATTGTCACCCTTATTACACATAACATACCTAATACCTTTATTTATAGCATGAGGTATTGAATTATAAGAAAAGTATGAGCTCAGATTCTTAGTATGTGTAAACAAAAGAGATATCAATGATCACATAATAATAACCTGATAATAATGGTATAAGAGAAATATCTTAACATTTTAAAATCATAACCAACATATCAAAAAGCATAATAATAAATTTCTAAATAAAAAATTTTAGTTCATAAGACATGAATCAAAAAGGAATCAAATAGTATAAACCATGAGATCATAATATAGGCATAAAACATGGAATTACTCCATTCACATGAGTATAGAAAATCCTTCCTTATAAGATAAGGATGATTTCCAATGATATAATATTGCAGAGGGTTCACTCAATAAACCATCATATTAGTCATGTTTAACAAAAACTTCTATCATAGTGGACAGATAAAATTACTAATTGTTGTTCAATCCCCATTCCATACAAGTTTATCTATTATAATATGAATCATTTCCCAATGAATTTGAGGGAGATATTGGTCTAATCTATCAAATAATTGAAATCATATATATGAGCAACACCAAATCATAAAGCATTCATTATATCAGAACCCATGAAATGAAATGGGCTTTATAAACATTTCATCTTAACCAACCCATGGAAAAGAAATGTGTTTCATAATCATTTCATATTTTTTTCACAAACATAATAAATTCATTGACTGAATAAATATGGAAACCTATGATCATATCCTAATTAAATAAAAATTAACATAAAGGAATTTAATCTTATATAGAAAATGATTTTAAAAGATAACATGTAATAATTCTTGAGGAAAATTGGAATTCCATTTAGAAATCATTTTCTTTTTGAATTTTGTGAAATTTTAAATGAAAAACATTTCTCTAAAAATAACTACAGAAACATGTAAAGTAACTTCAATAAAAAATATTATTAATGAAAATATTAAAATACATTGATGTCTTATAATTTAAAAAACATTCCTTCCATGTTTGTTTTCCAAAATATCACATAGTAGATTTTTTGGGAAAATGTTTAAAATTTTCATTTCAAACCATTTATTGAAAATTAAAACATGGTTCAAATTGACCTTAAACAATTTTTGGAGAATTTTAAAAACACCTTTCAATTTTGTTTAGAAAAAATGGATATGGAAGATAATTATCTCCATACTGAGACATAAATAAGAAAAATCTCCAATATTGATGAGATAGAGAAATAAAACCTTACCTTGAGTTCATATTTAAACAAAATTACCCTACCCTCTAATATAACAAATTTAAAATAATTATAATTCTATAATGGATTCATTTTCAAAAAAATAATTTCCAGATATAAAACGTTTTATTTATCTAGAATATATACGTTTAGTAGCTAGAGTCCGTGTACATTCATCTTGTTTCCATAATCTACAAAAAAAATATCATAAAATATTTTCATTATATTAAAATTTAAAGTCATCCAAAGAAACATACATAGAGATAAATTAATTACATCATTAATGGAGATAGTAGGTTGTATGTATGCAGGAATTTTGTTTTCATTTTTCCACAGATGGAATGAAAGAAATATGAGTATTAATTTGACTTTCCTAAATGATCATTATATCAAAAAATCTAATAAAATTAATCCCCATTACCATCCATGTAAAATATAAATGAGAATCTAATCACATCCCATCATGGATTTGGTATTCCACACATACAAATGTGTGACGTAATTGTTTCCCATAGGATTGGATAGTTGGAATATATGACTGGTATAACTATTACTGAAGTATAATTGTGTGATTTATATAATATATAAATATTAAATCCCTAATAATTCTCGTCAATAAAATATGGTGATAAAAAATAAATTGTATAACTACATGGAGATGGTTATTAGTATATATCCAAAAAGAATACTTCCACTTCTCATTTGATGTGAATGAGTGTGTATAATGGTGTTTTCATAATTGTAAAAAAATTTAATAATATTTATAATACATAATTTATTATCTATGGAAACATATCATATAATTATATTAGTTAAAGTATTGTATACAATAAATGGATCGGTTTAGGCGATTACCTCATCTTTAAAACAATTCCATTAGATCAGTTCTAAAATGCTCCAGGGTAGGTATTTTTAGAAGACCAATAAATCAAGTGATTTTTCTAGGTATGTTTATAAGATAAATTTCAATATTATGGTCAATATAAAAGGCTAAATATTTATAATAAGTTATAAAGGAAACCATTTATTATTGAGAATATAAAAACTTTCAGAATTGCATATAATAAGAAATTATAATAAATTTATTATAAATAAAAATGCCACCAAATGTACATGGATTTTATGATAAGGTTTGATAGTTTTATTATACCATCAACCAGTAGAATTTAGATATGTTTCGATAAAATATTAATCCCCATCATTTTGATAAACCCTTTAATAAACAATTTTATTTTTAACTATTTTGACGCCTTTTTCTGTATTGAAAGGTTTAAATATTTTCTCATAAGGTGAAAATTGGAAAATAAGTGGTTTATTTATGAAATTTTAGATCATGATATAAAAAAAATTTATATAAATATTAAGAAATTTTTAAAAAAAAATTAATAATATATTATATTGATAATATATCAATACTATGAATTTTTACATAATTACATTAATTTATATTTAAATAAATAAATAAAAAGGGTTAGTTATAATATGATTATTTTGAACCTATCTAATATTTCATATAATTCTATAAATTCATGTATATAATTAAATAATGAAAATTATATCACTTTTAATATTTTTAAAATCATTAAATATTTTTTTTATTAAATGGACACATACTATAACAGTTTTACATTAGAAGGCAAGGTCATTACATTATTAGTAAAAATTTAAAAAAATTAATTATATCATGAAAATAATTTAATTAAGAACAAATTAAAAATATATATTTATTTATAACTTACTTATTATCTTATATTGACACATAAAGGATTCTAAAATCAAAGATCCTAACAATTTGTAAAATTATTTTATTAAAATAATATATATTTAATTTTAATGGTCATGTGTTCATTACAAATGTCAATTTATAGATTAATGTGTTAAGGGTATAATTAATTTCATTAAATAATAATTTTTATGTATAATTATAGACTTATCACTTTTTTTAATTCTGATTAATGTGATTTAATCTTTATTGAGAAGATAAATTTTACCATAGTTATTATAAATATTAACAAAATACTTAAAGGGATCTATTTTCCATATTTAAGCCTCATAATAAAAATTATGTAATTTCTTTTAACTAATTTAATACCAAAAAATTTTCAAAATTAATTTTATATTAGGTGTACCAAATATGTAAGAAACTATTTTTTAGAAAAATAAATATAAATTTTAAGCATAAAAATGGTTTTATTCTTATCTCACTCCTAGAAAAATAAATTTTGTGGTTTATAATATTTTATAAATTAGATCATATATAAATTTCATTAAAATAATTCATGCTTATTGATTAAATTAATTTATTATAAAAAAAACATTACAAGCATAAAAACTATTTTTGGAAAAATATTCCTTTTTTGTTTCCAATGTTTTTTGTTTTCATTAATTATTTTTAAATAACAATTGATTTACTTCTATACATTTATAGCCATAAATTTTTCAAAATTTATATAGTTTTATACATACCCTCTAATCAAATGTAAATGAGAAAATGATCATTTTAAATAATAATTTTTTAATATTATATCTCGGTTTATTTAAACATGTAATTTCATGTAAGAGATGATATTGAAAAAATATAATATTTTAAATAGAAATTTTTCCTAGAAAATTCAGCATGTTACATGGATGGTTATATAAATATATTTAATGAATAAATGTAATATTAATAATATAATTATATTATGAAAAAATAAATTTACTTTTATATTGAGGATATTAAACATAAATGATCATTATAATTTTAAATAAATAAAATGAACATACCAAGATAACATTCGTAATATTAATCTATTTTGTAAAATAATTTGATAGGAAATAATTTTTATACTTTTGTAATGAAAAATAATCTCTATATATATACATATGGATATAATATAATTATTTAATATAACATTTTACCATGCTGATTATATAGAAGAGGTTTTGTAAAAATTTCAAAAAAACCACAACTGGGTGATGATAGAAAAAACAATAAAAAATATTAATAATAAATGATAATAAATCAAAAGAAAATAATTAATTATAAATGAATAGGGTTATAATGTTATTTATTAATGAATAATAATTTATTATAAATAATGTTCGATCATCTCATAAAAGAATAGATACAAGGTATGGATTTTGTAACTACATATTTTTAAAAGGATGGGGCCAAAGACTCGTTTTTATTAATAATGAAAAGACAACTTCTTTTCTGGATAGAGGGGGACCCATTACATAGCCTAAAGTCCCAAGGCCATGGGGCCTGAAAACTATGCTTGAAAGCCCATTTTTTGTCCCAAAGGGCCCATCGGTGAACAATATTATTATAGTACATGGGCTGCTATAGAAACCACTACAGCACTGTCATGACTACAATTCATGCTACAGTGACTCCACTGTTACAGTGTCACCGCTTCTAAAGTTCCACATTAATTATAGTACTACTACAGTGCCCTGCTACATTACCCTAATATTCTTCCCCTCCCTGATTAGATCTTGGGTCTGTTGTATGCCATGAAGGAGCCTGTACCACATGGGTACAGGCTCATTGGTGTGTAACCCTATTTTAGTTTGTTGATACATGTTTTATATTAGGTACCATGCTTTCATTTATATGGTTTAATTAATACTATATTATCATCATTTAAAATAAAAATCTTATTTCTTGATATTTTAAATTTTATATCATCATATCCCTTATGTGTTATTTCTATTTGTATAACGACAGTATCATAAGTGTGTCACTTCTCAAATTTTCTTCTTTGTGATATGTTTTTTTATGAACCTCTTTTAATTTATAGTGTGTATACAGTGAGACATTGATAAATTATGTTATGATTATCTTTTCCTTGCTGTTAGTTTTCTATTAATTCCATGTATTATCTTTAATGGGGTCTTTAATCAAAGGATTCCAAATCCATAAGTGCTTTATCGGCTAACATTCCCATTTTTTGGGTTATATAATTGTTTCACTGAATATGATAAACAATGTTTCTATTAATATTAAATTTCTCTTTTATATTTGGTATTTTATCTTTATATATGGGATGATTATATATTTACATAAAAATATTCTTCTTTTATTATTTTTTCACTTTGAAAATATGATATTATATTGAATAATTCCCAACCCTTCTAATATCTATTTTTTCTATGTATCCATATACATTAAATAATTTTATATATTTTCTTATATATAATTAATTGAATTATTATTTAAATTTTAGACACACATTAACATGGTTTTATTTTATAAAATGAATCTTTTAAACATTTCGTCATGGGTCATTTTATTAATTTATTTACAAATGTTTTAAAATAATCCAATTTTTATTTATTATAGAATGAACTCATTTTTTAAAATTATAAACATTGTTCTCTATGATTATTCCTCTTAATGTTATATTTTTTAATAAATTAATTTATATTCCCTATTTTTTCATTATTTAAAAAGAATTATAACTTTATGAGAACACATATTTGGATTTCATTCCACTTATGAATATTTTTATCATCCACTTCAAATTTTTAATCTTTATTTTAATATATTTTAAAGGTGTAAATATTAATCAGTTTTTTTACATTATGGTTTTCAATATTATCTTTTCACCCCTTGAATTTACTTCATAAGTAAAATACTAGTTTTTTTCCAAAAAAAGGTTAAATAATATTTAAAATAATTCTTTTTATATTTTCACTTCCATTTTAATATAAAAATCAAAATATCTATCTCTGTTATAGTTAAATTTCATATATTATCATATAAATTCAATTATTCTATTTTTTATTTTGGAATATTGATATGGTGATATTAAAAAACCAAATTCATTATCACTTCTTGTGAGGTACCATTAGAAAATATTGGCTAAACTAACATCTTATGAAAGTGTTTCATATAAGTTAACAACCAAAATCATTATTATTATAAATTAAAGATATTCTCCATCAATACCATCTAAATTATTTCATTGTATTGATAATGATAATTAATTCTATAAATAATCAAGAAAATCATTCCTCTTTAGTTTTAATTATTCTTTGATGAAGGTATTAATTTTTTCTTATGTGACACACATATATATATATGAATCATTATAATAAGAAGTTGTTTTTATACTAAAAAAAATACAACCATTCAATAAATTTGGTAATGTTTCATATCTCAAGAGATTATATGTAAGGGGTAGGTGGGTAAATTCAATTCACTATGACAATTTTTCTACTGTGTTTGGTTTCCTTTTTTATGATCTTTAACTTATTCTTATGATGTCATGTTTTATTTTTTTGTCACTTTCATAAGATGTATTATTCTTATATATCTATTTTTTTCCAAAATATATAACATATTATTCATGAATTATGATATGTATTTTATTAGGAATTATTTACTATTTATTTTTTCATATACTGAGATACATTTATCAAAAAATCATTTTTATATTATGTTCAATTGTGATATATGATTTTTATATCTCATATACGCTCTTATAGGGTGTTTAATATCACATTTATTATGATTACATTTCCCTATCGTGTCAAGATATTATTATGTATGAAATTTATATATGTATTCAATATATATAGTTATGTGGGAGATTTTAATGAGTTATGGTAAAATTAGTAATCCCTGATTTAGTGAGATATATATCCATTTTATGGATAAGATATGGTTTTTTTTAGTTGAAGGTTTTTTCATATATCTATAAAAAACTAGACCTAATTACATATTGGGTATGTATATAAATCATTAATTTATAATTAAATAATGGATTTATATATTTGTTTCTCTTAGATTGGTTTCAATCCAGTCTATAAGGAATAGGGTTTTGTCCTTATATCTCATAGTGTAGATATGGGGCATCTCTATTGGTATCAAAGTAGGGATTAGTTAATTTAGAATTTAATATATTTTAATATAAGCTTAATATTTATGAATATCATCATGTGTTAATAATTTTAATGTTATTGATATGTTTAAATGGAATGATTCCCCATTTAGGTTTTATGTGATTCGAATTTTATGTAAATTAATGATAATTTTGATAATTCTTATTATAAATTAGGTTGAATAGATTATTGAGGTAAATATAAACCACAGTTTTGAAATGTGATATGATTTGGAGATAATTATTATTAATTAGAATATTGGTTTAATTCATCATAAGACTATAATACCAGCTAATCGAGGTGTTTTAATGTAATTTGATATTTACGAGATTTTGGTTATTCTAGGAAAAGATTAATATTTTTTGAGACAATATATGATTATTTTATATTGATTGACAAGAAATTATATTTTTTTGGAGATAGAGGTTATGTTTTTCTCTGATATAAAAGGTTCCCATGATTTATGGGTTTATAATATAGTAATAATGTTCTTAATATTTGTGGATAATTATTTTTTGGATTAAAAGGATTATATTTTAAAATTATAGTAGAACTAAATGAATATGTGTTTAAAAATATGATGTTAAAGTATAAGAAGCTTACATATCATTATCAAACTTAATATATATATATATTATTATGATATAAATTTTGGAATTAGTATTTGGTGGAGTACTTGATCATGAAAATATATCTAGGAATGTTTTTCTATCGAGACTCTTTTGTCGTACCATATAGTATATTTGGAACATATTTGTTGTGAAAAATGAACATCATAATATATTCATATTATGAAATAAAAAATGTGTTTTTAATATCAAATATTATACTATTTTTAATATAACATTTCAAATTATATCATCTCACCTAAAAAATTAAGAACATCTAAATAAATTTCCATCAATAGAAGAAATAAAAATTATGAAGACACGGTTTATTTGAGGTTGTAGAATGTTACAACCAAATATTTTAGTGAGTATTTTTTTCTTTATATAAAAATTATGTTCAATAGAATGAATTTGACAAATCACTAAACTATAACTAACCCTAATATATTATGAACTTAAAGATAACCATTAATAAATTAGGATAATACAATGTAAACCATCAATAACAAAATTAAACATCTAAAATTTCACTTAAATATAAATATTTTTAGAAACAATTATTGTAGTTACTTATGTTTTATTTTTTAAGGAAAATTTTATCTGTTTTATTTCCAATGATTCGAATAGATTTAATGGTTATAAGACAATTAATTACATCTAATCAGATAAAATTATAATCATTTAATGTTAATATTATTTTTCCCAAATAAATTATTTTAAATTGTTGTATATTTTTATATTAAATAAAATTTATCACGTTTAAATGATTATTCAAATAAATTAACTCATTTTAAAAATATTAAATATCATTTAATTATTAATTCATATTAAATATTATTAAGAACATTTATATTTAATTTTTTCGTTTTTTTAAACAAAATTTCATAATATTTTATGTTTTAATTTAAGAGTTAAAATAAAAACAATTATAACATGAATTTGATAAAAATTAATTCATTTTCTAGATTCGTCATGATAATAGAAAATTTTGATTAATTTATTTAATCTATATCTATTATAAATATGGGTTTACTCTGATACGTGTGTCACCTCCACATTCTTCTACATCTCTTATACTTATTTTTCCATGATTTGTTCTTATATTCAACACCATTCACCTCCCCTCTATCCCAAAATTTTCATTCCATCAACCCTAGGGATTCATAAATCCTCTCATTCGGTTACGTCAAATCCACTTTTTTTTCTCCCACCACTATACATCGTCGTTTGGCTCCCCGTCTGCTGCACTCTTACATCCTCATCTTGGTCACTACCTACACCTTGAATCTAGAAATCATAATCTCATCATCTACATATTCATTCACTATAACACATCTCCTTGACTATGGAATTCCTAACCATCACTTCGGCTACTTGTCTTTGTTCACTTTATCCTCCTCTATCAACCAGCATATATGTGTTACCAATAAAAACTTACTCCTTCCCAAATTCTACCTCACCGTCAATTACTGAGGACTTCCCCCGATAACCTCTATGTGAAATCTTTTACCATCATCGACAACATTATAATAGATCTTACATATCCAAATCTATAAAACATGTATTTTCTTCTAGTTTTAGAGAAATTTTCACCCTTTTACTTCATTTTATTCCCAGATCTGTGTGTGAGAGAATCATTTCAGATATACATTAGTCTATTGCCATATTCTAGAACCACAAACCTTCATTTCCCCTTTTGTAACCCATTATTTCCTCTGCATTTGATATTCTATAATTCAAACCAACATTATTTAGTTTATTTATAATATTCATATTTTATTATTTCTTATTTCTTATTAAATTTTCTTATATCATTACAATACATATGTTTTCCTCCTTCAAAAATTACAACATATATTTCAAATTTTTAATCAATATGTGTTCACATATCTATCTATAGATCCAGATCTCCACAACAAATATGTTCTCCTAATATCATGAAAATAATCTCCTCTTTAGTTTTTAGTATTTCCCTTTTCTTAAATGTTATCATATGTTGTTATAATAAATTTTTCATTAAAATGCACAAATTATAACATCTATTTCATTATGTTATTGAGTTCTTATTCAATTATACATTATTTGATACACGTTTGGACAAAAATAATGTTATTCTTGATCTCTAATTTTATTTTCCATTGCATGATTATTAAAATTGTGTTGAATGACCCTACAATTCATCTTTTGATTCAGGTTTCATTGTCAGTATCTCCTATTTTTAATGTAATGGTATCAAATATTTGACGTAATTATATATCACTATTATTTATATATCCATATACATAATGTTTCATTTATTATTGTTTTTTTTCATCATTAATATTTGTTGGATATATTATTCCACTGTATATTCAAGGAAATCATTGTTTCATGTAATTTTTATGAATATGTGTTTTAGCTATTGTATGTTATTAGTATTTCTATTTATAATAACATTTTAACACATTAACAGGGTTTCTTATTTCATTTTCAATTTATTAAATAAAATTTCATTCTTATAGGTTATATGATTTTATGAAAATAGCAACAGAATTGTTTCAACTCCTATAATATATATTATTTCCCATAATTCCTTCATTTTATATGTTATCTTTTACTGGGAATAATATATTTTATTATTTTATTTAAGGGATTTAATAATTAGATCTCATTCATTATTTCCCATTCAATTTTTTTGCTCATAACGATTTTTCATTCCTTTTTTTAACATAAAACACTATCAATCCTTGAAGATTGATAACTTTTTTTTTATTTGATGGATACTTTGTATTGATATTAAATGTGCTTTGGTATATCATTATCTGTTTGCATATTTTTTCTTAGGAGATTTTTTATCCAAAATGTTGTGTTCCCTTTACCCCCCCCCCCCCATTTGTAGATATTTATCATAATGTTTTTGATTCAATATTTGATTATAGTTATTCCCAATTTGATGTTATTTATAATCACTGCATTGATTCTACATAAAATTAAAGTTAAAATAGTGTTCATTGGGCTTTTACATGTGTTTTCCCAAATTGATTATATATATGTATCTCTATATTAAAAATTCATGGATGTTTATAGATTTAATATCCAAATGTCTTTTCAAATTGCCCATACATAAGTGTTTTTATAGATGTCTTATGCATAACTATTTACATATTTCTTATGCTTGAATGTTTATTGAATATTTATGATCACAAAAGTAGTTTGATATGGATGGCTCTAAATACCTTAACAGTGTATTTTTTAGTGGCACCCATATTTTTTAATTGCATTAAAATGGGCCTAACATTTACAAAATTGTTTGTAGATTTCATATACATAAGTGTTTTTGGGTTATTTAAATGCATCTGTTTCTAGACTAATCATACATATCTATTTATGTATTTATTATAATAGGGTTTCCCAATTTCCCATATGCAATTGTTTTTATAGATATCTTAGGAAAACGTATTTCCATATTTTTTATGCATTACTATTTTTAGATTTCTTATGATCACTAACGTAGTTTTATATACATTGTTTCATATGAGGATTTAGTATGTACTAAATGAATACCTATAGGATATGAGGATTGATTAATTAATATGAAATAAATAATATTAAAATACATTTAGTCTCATTATAGTAGGAGATGATTTTAAATTATGTTTCTAATTTTATTTTCTCGTTGTGAATCATTTTTTTAGGAGTATGTAATCCGTATCGAAAAGAATTTATTTTTTGGTAATGGTCGAACTTGTGGGCACGGTGGTAATGCCATTCTCACAAGATATACTGATTTAAATATTCACTATAAGTATCTATGGCTATTACAGCATCACTAATTATGATTTTATGTGTTATTTATTTAATTGTTGGTCAAATATTTTGACTATTGGAATTTTCATGTTCTTTTTATTCCTTGGAAAAAATATCATTCTATTTTTGGTAGGTGTATTAATTTTATGTTTATAATTATTTTTTGCTAACTACATTATTCATAATGATTATACTAAATTTTTCATACAATACGATGTGCCAAAAATTTCTCAACCTATAATATTGAGTTAGTATTAGAAATGAATATAACCAGGTACTAATTAATTTAATTTCACCATTTTAATTTCTATTGAAAACTAACACCACATTATTATAATATACATTTTATCTTTTCTATGATATGAAGAACAAAGAAATGATTCATTATGAGTCAATTTCAACAATGGAAGTAGATTTGTTACAATAGGTATAAATATTTAATCTATTCAGGGATATTATATTTGGCTTTATTGAGTGTTACTTTCATGAAATCATTAGTAATGAAAAAACTACATTTTTTATGTTATTTTAATATTTTCATTGAATAATACTAACAATTAATTTATTATTATTTGTTGGATACCATTAACCCTTAGATTTACAATTATATGATTTTAATTTTCTATTATATATTCTACATATTCTTTAATTTCAATTACTTTTGTAGAAATATATGTTATGTGAGTTTGATGCAGATAATGTGGTCCAAATAAATGTAATAATGTCCTGAGTCTCTGTGTAGACAAAAATAAATGTTAATGAACTGCATCCTCATATGAAGGAAAAAATAAAAAGTTATTTAAGAAAATGATTAAAATTTTGTAATGAAATTGAGAGGTAATGCTGGAAAGTTAATGATTTTTCTCTTTTGAAATTATTAATTGCATTTTTATTAC
Organism: Viscum album; assembly: GCA_963277665.1. Lineage (NCBI taxonomy): Eukaryota > Viridiplantae > Streptophyta > Magnoliopsida > Santalales > Viscaceae > Viscum > Viscum album. The sequence goes on from OY728151.1 coordinate 114,201,413, forward strand.
CATAATGAACTCTTTATTTTAGTTTATAAAGTATTGTCTAAACTTGTTTCCCCATTGTTTTTTAGTTTTTGATGCATATCCCCTCTATAAAAATTATATTAAAATTTTCATTGTCTCACCATTTATCAATATTATAAAGATTGACATCACAATGAACCCAACATCCAGGATTGGCGCAGAATTACATCCAATATTCAAAACACTACTGGATGGATTTTATTTAAATGGGGTTACTTCCCAATGTGTCTCTTAAAGACATAAGATGTTATATTATTAATGGTTCTCATAATTTTTTGAAATGTAATCCGATATTAGAGGATTTTCTGTTATTTTCATGTCTTTTTATAAACCAGAACTATTTGTTTCATAACTCAGCCTTCTATTTCGATATAACCTCTTCTCTTGAAGACATAGTTTCGAAAAATTTTAAAACATCAAAACTCAAATTTCATCTAGTCCCCTCGTCCCAATTTATATTCAAAATATCAATACTCAAATTTATATTAGTCTAATATACCCTATTGACATTCAAAAAACGAATACTCAAATTTCAATATTCAAAATTACATTATATTATTTGAATTTTATGATAAATCAAGTTTTATATTTCTTAATGCTCAAAAAAAATTAACATTCTATTAAATTAATCATTAGAGTTTTCTACTATAACGATTATGTCTCAGATGGTTCTCAAAATGATTCAATATTACCTAATGCTAAATAGCACTTTTACCATATTTTTTTTTAATGATCATTATTAACTTTTTAAAATATGATCCATTTTTAAAATAATAATTTATTTATAGAATTTTGGGAATGCATGATTGAGGTACTAGTTATTTCAGAAAGGTTTATACTTTTATGACTAAAAAATTTCAGTTATAACAAATATCAAAAATTTTCAAGAATCATCATCATATAAAATGTATTAAAAATTTATGAAATATTTTTATCAAATAAATATTTTTTATAGACAAAAATAAGTAATTTAAAAACTATTATAAATTTATAATACATTCACATAAAAATTTTATCCTAAGGTATATTTTATTCGAATAACCACTACATTTAGATTCTTCTTTTAATTAATTATTCACATGATTTATTTCAGTTTTTTATTATTTATAACTCCAAAATACCCTAATTTTTAAATATTAAATAAATAATATAATATATATAAAAAATATTTATATTCATTTAATTAAATATAAAATTTTGTTCTTAAAAATAATTTTTAAAAAAATTAATTTTTTCTGTGGCTGGTGTAACTATATTGAATTTATTTTTTATTTACACTGGTAATTTAATTCCAGAAAATGATTAAATATTTGTTAATATAATAATAAAAATTATTAAATAAATTCAATTTAATTATTGGACTCAAAAATAAGTAATCAAGGCAATAAAAATAGAAAACATTGTAGAGGCTAAAATGTGAAAACCAAATTGATAAATCTAAAGGTTATATCAAAAAATATAACAAAAAACTCATTCAAAAATGGGATTAAGAGGGGTTTAATTTAATTAAAATATATTTTCCAATATAATTATAAATTTTGGATCTACATTACATGAATATGAAATTTATTTTTATTTTATGAATGTAATTTTTTAAAAAATGGGTCCTCAGTCACTTACAAAAGGACCCCATCACCACTAAAATAATACTCCCAACTAATGCTTATTACCTCCCTAAAAATATGGATAAAAAATTTCACAACAATATTATACATGTACTAAATATTATGGTCTACTAAAAACACCACCATGGGAATGAATAATCCAATAAGTAAAGGAGTTTTCCAAAGGGGAATGTTAAGAACTCCTAATAAATTCTCATTTTTATTCATCAAAATATTCGTATTCCACCTCTTTCAAATATAATATAAAACTATTAAAAATTATACTGGATTATTTATTATATTTAAATATTATCATGTTATTTAAAAAACCATTATTGACCAACCTCCCATCCGGGAAAATATAAAAATGTTATATATATTATGGTCGTTTCACCCCTAACTGGAATGAAATATTTAATTTTTTATAACAATATTTCATAGATTGTTATAAATATATATTTAATTAAAAACTATTATATTTATGACATTATTATGATTATCTAATGTTAATATATCCTTTATATAAGTTAAATAAGTTATTAATTATTATTGAGATTTTGACCACAAAAAAGTTATCATATTAACACAAATTTTGTAATTTAAATCTATTTTGGAAATTATTTTGAGATTTAAAAATTTATTATTAATATAATGATAATGGATTTATGAATATTTAGTTTGTTATATCTCTAAAATATTCTATAACACCATTTAATGTGTTTGATAAACTAAAGAATTATTTTCAGAAAAAAAAACCTAAAACCCCTTGGAGTCTTGCGATGAAAGTGATTATAAAACAAAAAGAATGATATATGATGATAAATAAATCATAAAAATGAAATATAATTGAATGTTTTTTGAGTTAAATTATTTATTTAAATTATTTTATTATACTGTAGGCTAGAGAATTTTCAACTAAGAGGAAATACAAGGTATGTGTTCTTCTTCACAAATTATTTCATTGATATATGTTTCAAATTGTGCACTATAGTTTCCTTAATATAGAGTAATTATTGAAAATTTATATTATTTTAAAATATAAATATTTTATTTTCTGTTATTTTAATGTTGAAATCATGGTCTTGAATTCATGGCCTTTTTCATCATAATATAACAGTCTTAAGTGTCTCCCACCTCAAATTTACAATATTTAGAAATTTTTTGTATCATGAATCCATTTTCGTTTTTATAGTGTATATAGTTAAACTTTGACATATTATGTCATGATATTTTTTTATTCATAGTTATTGATGTTTCATTCCATTTTATAAATTTAAAAGGATCATTAATTTATGTTACCATTTTCATAAGTATTTTATCGACTCAATTTCCATTTAATTCTTTCATAAATATTTTCTATTGATTATGATCGACAAGTATTAAATTAATATTAAATTATAATGTTTTATATATAATATTATATTTTTCATTGGATAAAATACATTTTTAAATTAATATTTTTTTCTTTAATATATTTCATTCTCTATAAAGATATGTTTTTATTTAGAAAAATTCCCATATTTTCTGAAATCCATTTCAACTCCATGTCTATATTCATTAAATTGGTTTATGATTGTTCTTATATATTATTTAATGATTTCTTTGGGACATTTTCTATTGTCTTCCACTTCCATTTCCAAATTTTAAAATAAATATTCTTAATGGTTTCTTCATATTTAATTTTTTTAATTTCTTTACAAAAGTTTAAAAAATTGTATTATTATTCATGTTTAACTCATGCACAAATTTTCATTGTTTAGTAAAAATATTTATTAATGAGTATTTCTCTTAATGTTTTCATAAATTTTTATGATAATTACTCTTCCCACTTGTATCTTAATTTTCCGCTTTCAAAATAAAGTATATTGTTTTTAATGAATAAATAAAATTATTATATTCCACTTATGTGTTTTTTAATCTACAACATATCATTTTTTATATTTCACCTAATTTGTTTTCAATTCTTTCAAAATTTGATTTATTTTAAAATTATGGTTTTTATGATCCACTATTCAATAACATGAAATGAATTTTTAATATTTCTGGTATTTTTTATTACAACCATGTTGTAAAATATTAATGATAATTAATTTTAAAATTTAAATTCCATTTTCTAATAAAAATATAAAAGAATTATCTTTTTTAGAGGTATATTTCATGTATTTATATATAAATACACATATGATGTTTTTATTTCAATAGATTTAACCTTTTTTATATAATGATACAATTCTTGATCAATTCTTAAGTAATACTATTAAAAAGTGATTATTATTGCATCATCTTGGAAAATATATCTTATTCAATGTCAGTATCCTATAATCATTCATATGATTTACTTGGAATGTGATCATTTAATAAAATATATCTTTTTTCTTTTGATGGCATTTATCCATGACTTGTGGAAATATTCATAAAAATCATTTTTCCCCATGTTAAATATTATATTAAGAAATTATGAATGTTATATTATATTTCACACATACTAATGTAAAAATTATGATGGGACGAGTGTTCCTTATGTTAAAAATATACTCACTATTTATTTTCAATTTTTATCACTCTTGATAACCCTTATTGAGTGTTTAAAATCTCCATTTTTATGTTTATATTTTCCCATGTCATGAAGAAGAGTATTACTTTTGAAATTTCATTTTGTATATCAAACATGGGTTTATTTTTGGTATATCTTGATGAGTGTGGTAATTTTGGAAAAAATCCATCTATATGGTGTTTTTGGGTTTTTTTTCTTTTACATGTTTGATGTTGTTGAATAGGTTTTTCTCAAATCGAGGTATAATTTTCTTAGGGAATTTAAAAAATTATATATAGAATAAGCCCCAAAGATTATTATGCAATAACCACAAATAAAGACAAATCATGTTTTCTACATTAATTAAGGGAGACCACATTATCCATCTTTATAAAGTAATATCAAGTTATTCAATGAATGAAGGGAGATCATTTGATCTATGTGAATGAAGGAAGATCATGATATCTTCTTGAATAATGGATGATCACATGATTTTAAGGGATAAAGGGGAATCATAAAATGACATGAATTAAGGAATAACTCATGATCAATTATTTTTGGAAGGGTCATGTGAAAGTGTCACGTGATGTTAATCAAGGAAGATTGTATAATTATGATAGAGTCAACTTTTGTTTTATTGAAATCACAAAACTACAAGTCTATAAATAGATATCACGATGGATAAACATGATGTATTCAATGATAGTGACACTAACTAAGGAAGAAGGTCTTCTTATATGTGACATGTGATGTAGGTCAATTTCGTATTCTAAATGTGATTACATGATGTGTGAAATGAAGAGGATGAGTTTTTCAAGGTGATGGAAACTTGCGGATTTGAGGTAGTGGGTCTTTACCTTTAAATACCCCTAAACCATCCCTCTAGGAACTAATAATTTTTCATAAACATTTTTTCTAATGAAAAGTTAAATGACTGGGTTTCACATTAGGAATATGATTTTTCAAGATCAAATTCATGTAAATGTTTCACATGAAATGAATTGAGTAATGTGACAAGCATTACTCCAATAAGAATAAACACAATTATGATTTTTGTGTAAAGTAAAGGAGATCAAGTGATTTCATCTATGTGTAATGGAGTTAAACCCATTGGTTTTTATAAATAATTAGATCATTTAGATTTTGAGAATATGTATAATCTTAAAATGGTTCTACTCCAGCGTCACATGATCCACATAAGTAGAAAGAGATCTTATAAAGTTATCTTGAGAAGGTTTCTTTCATGGGGTGTATGCACTCCAAGAGAATGTTTTACCCATAAAAGAGGTTTCTGTATTGTTGATGAAATAAGATCATGAAAACACACTCATATATGATAACATTCAAAAATAATCAAATAAGATACTATTAGTGGTGTAATGATTCAACTTTAACAAAGAGAGATGGAGATATATAGAAATTATCTTTTGATTTATGTTTGGTTGTAAGAAATTAGGGACAGTGAGTCTACTCTGAACTTTGTAGAATATGTGCGCTTTAGTGGATTGGTTAAATCCGTACATTTCCTTTATATGATCATTTAATATAGCCAATTTATTATATACCATGTAATTTTTATTATTTCATGTCCTTATTTAATTTCCATTTATTCTTTCAATCAAAAATGAGAAATAATATAGTTTTTTTATAATGAAAAAATCTCTATAGGGTATGTTTTTTTAATTTATCATAACATGATTCACACCCTCTTGGGTTATTTAACCCATTTGGGCTAAAAATTGGTATTATAGTGAAATTATATAGTTTTAGTTTCTCTCTCAATAGAAGAAATATATGTGGTTAATCAAAAAGTTATTCTTATCATTGATGGAAATAATTTTCATCACTTGAAGAATCAGATACATCGCTACTTATGATCAAATAGGTATGGATGTGATTATAGCATCAATCAAAGGTATTTCTTCTTTTATCAACTACAAATCTCTTTTAGAACTAGACCAATAATAATATGATGTTGATTCTACAGGAATCAATTCTTTAGGTGGATATTAATCCAACACAATCTATATAAAGGTGATGTCATGAAATTCAACCCAATATATGTGAGAAAATTTATCAAACATCTATTAATATGATTAAAATATTTAGAAAGTAATTTTTATTTACTATGTAATATTTATACGGACCTAGGGAAATACACTAATGAGTTTGTTGATGCATTATTTGACTGGGTGAATGTTGTTGTGGAATAAATGCATGGCCTCTGAGGGATTCTCAATAAAGTAAAGATCGTTATGTAAATCCTGACAAGATATCCTCACAAGTTCAATTTATCGGTCTTAGTACTGGAGGACAAATTTCAAAATGAGATTTCATTTGATAGATTACATATTACTCCTGTTGCATCTATGATGGGAAATTATTATAATGAGGATATAGGAAAAATGACGTCTAATGAGGTAGATTTAAATTCAAAAAAAAGATCCATATTAAATATTATTAGGAAGAATATGTAGTTAATGAGATTATTTCATTCCCTTCCAAGATGTATAATATTTGGAAATGGAAATTCAAATGGGAAAATACCTCTTGCATGCATTCGTTTCTGAAAGGTTGGATATCTTGAAGAAATGGTAACTAAAAATTTCAAATAAAATGATGATGATGATGATGATGAAATTATTATGATGAACTCTTATGGAAATGTTAATGTTATGAAAATTATTAAGGAAAACTAATTAATAATAAAATTTCATTCCCAAAAAATCATTGTTTGGAAGAATATGAGACTAAAGGGATAGAGAACATCAAGGATCATAGAGAAAATTATATGGTGTAAGTTGTATTTAACTAATAAACAAGTGAAGAATGGGAAAATTGTAAAGGATAATTCAATGTAATATTTGATATTAGAGTTTAATTAGATGCTACTCTTGATGAGATAGATGTTTAGATATCTAAAATGAAGAAAGAAAAAAGTGTAGTTCATTATGCTAAACTCAATATGTTTTAGTAAAAAAGATAATAAGCCTAAGTTTGATAATTTACGTTAAAATAACATATCCAAAAATAAGAAAACCCAAAGGATGTCATTTAGTACAAGAAAGAGGATGAATAAAAGTCCACGGTTTTTGATATTTTAACCAACTTAATAAATGATCAAGTAAAATTTATCAATGAACATAAGGATGAGGTTATCATCCTATAAATAATGGTAATATATCAGGAGGAAATATTTTACAAAAATATTTTTTTAGGAAATTTGATCATATGAGTGATATAAAAAGGAAAATAAGAGTATTTTGTATAATAAAAAAAATAAATGATTATCCAGAGAATAAAATGACTCATTATAATGAAAAAAATGGTATAGAGATTGGTAAAAAACAAAAACCAATGATGATTGGTGTCAGACTACTAGAACCCACTCTATGGTTGAATATTTGTTTCAGTATGAATCATAATTAGAGTATTTATAAAACCCAAGGGACATATCTTCAAATATAAGAAACACATAGGAATGAACATTGCATCATGTTCTATTTCTATGGAATTATGGGAAATTAAATAGTAGAAAACAATTATATATCTATGAACATATTTCCACAGTTTTCCTAAACCATGACTACAAGTATTTATACCATGGATGTTGACATATCTTTATATAATATCACTGTTATAAGGTATATTTTCAGAGTCTATAGCCAGTGTTTAGTGAAACAATGGCTATAGAGTTTTATATTCAATAGATATAGCCATGGATCTATTAAAATATGGCTATAGAGTGTTTCTATTATGGCTATAGCCACGTTTTTTGTTAATCTTTGTCTATATGGTGCTTTTCCTAGGGATATAGCAATGGTTTGTTTAAAAAAGTGGCCATATATTTTTTTCCAATGGATATAGCCATAGTTTATGTAAATCCATGTCGATATTGATTTTTTTCTGGGGATATACCCATGTTCTATCTAAAACCATGGATATATAGTGTTTTTTATATAACCATGGTTTTTTTAAACCATGGCTGTGATGTTTCTTTAAAATTCATTTAGTGATGATTTCTCAAAATTGTGGCAATATGTCTACTGCCCTTGTATGGAAACAAATTAACCCACAAATAAGAGAGGGAAGGGTTTTGTCTACATTTTACATGATATTGCCTTGAATTTTTAATATATATATATATATATATATATATATATATATATCTGTGTTTGTGTGTGTGTATACCAAAATTCATTTTGGTGTCATGGAAAAGAATATGGTTTGTATAGAGGAGGTACAGAGATAGAATCTGGCTCGGCACGTATTTGTTTTGGTGTACAAACATGGTTTACATGGGCTACAGCCATGGTTTTCCCCAATAGAAATATATTTATTTCCATGGTTGACAAAGTGGCTATAGCCTAAGTGACATGTTAGAAAGTTATGGGATCTACATCCATGGTTTATAAACCATAGGAAATAGCTTATAAAATCTTAGTTATAGATTTTAGTTATAGCCGCACCAATACATGCCACAGCTAGTTGGAACCATGGCTATAGCTTATATACATGGTTTTAACCCCTATATCCATGGTTTTGGGTAATGTTTATAGCCAAAATTTGTACTTGTTATTCTCAAAATGATTTTCTATTTCCATGAGGTATTGATGGGAAAGGAATAATATGAGGTTCCCAAACATAATTTAGTATTCAAGTAATTATATTTATTGTCACTAATCATGGGTTGGTAGATTCAAAAACATGACCAGAAATTTCTCAGATAAAATATAGAATAATGTTCCATATTGAATCAAAATTTTTTGTATGAAACTACTCTACTAGTAATGAAATGAATTTACAATACTAAATTGATTTGTAACTTTTCAATTTGATGTTGGACTTTTATACTCATATAAATTTCATGAATACCATTCAATATAAAGTATCAATTTTAAATAAATTTATCAAAAATATAAGGGATAAGTTGAATTTGGTAGTATATTTTTCTTCAAAAAATCAACTTGCACAATAATATGGATCATTGATTGTTGATTCACCTCCCACATGATGGTAAATATGAATGTGGTGATAAGAATCAGTTATAATAGTGATGTTTTTGTGAAATTTATAATTGATAAAGGCATAAATACTATTGGATTATGAAAATCCTTGTTTGGGGGGAAAGACAAGACACATGTAGATGTCTTGGTTGTTGAAGGCTTTATTCACAACAGGTTATGTGTCAATAAACTATTTCACTCAGAAATAATCTTTACAGAGATGTTATGTATCATCATGATAGAAAGGTAATATAATTATTCATTAGAGAAACTCCATCAAGGGGAACATATGACTTTTATGTGTAGAAGAATACATGGGTTTTTTATAAAATTAAGAAGAAAATTGATTTTATTATAAATGTATTTTTCATTTAATCCAACAACTATTATATGATTTGGTGAAATGTGAATTTTCATATGATCTCACTATGTTAACACTAGAACAAACTAATATATGAAATTATTTATATTAAGGGAAGATCACTATTAATATGTATGAATAAAACAATTAATGGCCAACAACAGTTCTTGAATTAAATCATATTTTTGTGTATAGACCAATTACAACAAGATATATTGATGGGAATAGATATTGTATCCATTTAATTAATGATTTTAATAGAACAGAATGTATTAAAATTATCACCCACTAGTATGAGGTGTTAAGTTTCATAACACAATATCAAATGGACGTTTCAATGATGAATTGTAAAAAAATATGGATGTTCTGAACTGATAATAGAATGGACTTCCCAACAAGCCAAGTGGTGGATTATCTCCAGAGATATGGGATACGTAACTATGTCTCAATAGTAAGAACCCATCATCAAAGTGTTGTTATTAAAAAGGAAATTTGGACTATCAACAGCATAGAAAAAAATTCTTATTGAGAATGACCTTCCAATGAAGTCATGGACAAAAGTACTATTCCCGTGGTTAAACATTTATAATAGATCATTGTTATGTTTAAAAGAATTTATGAATATATATATATATGTTGTACTATGGAGAGAAGATGAAATTGAATAATTTGGAGTATTCTGAATTAAGTTTTTCATTCTCAATAATGAGAAATATATTATGTTATTTCTGAATGGAGATGAAGGGGTATTTATTGTATACTCATGAAACATCAATGTGTTTGAATTATAGTTTAATATTAAATGAAATTATTTGGATGGAAATGATGTTTCAATTGATTAAAATGAAAAACAATTAACAAAATGATGAATAATTTCATGATAATAGGGATGATGATTTTAGTAGATCAGGATATGTAGAACTACACATGGTACATTTAGAAGATAATTAATATAATGAGCATAATGAAGTTAGAAATATTCTTGGAATGAAGATAAATAAATGATATCAAATTTATAGAAATAACATAATAGGTGTTCAGAATGAACCAGTACAGATAATGATGATGAATACTCTACATCAAGAATCAGTCATATCATAGAAAGATCTAATTTGTTTTGAAGAAGATAAATGAGATTATAGTGGGTTTCAGACAAGGAACAAAGTAATTTTCTAAATCAAACATAATTATATGTGATATATTCTTCTAAGGCCAATGGATAAGGATTTTATTCAAACTAAATGGGTATTTCATAATAATATTAATGAGGATGAAATGATAATTAGAAATAAATGATGATGTTTTTGAAATTGAAACTCTCAAATAAAGGGTATTGATGTCAATGATACATTTTCACCTATTATAAGAATGGATATAATTTACTTTTACTTATCCATATAAATGTAGAGTAAATTCAATGTTTTTAAGTAGATGTCAAGACAAAACAATTAATGGGGTTCTAGAAGAAGAAATGTATAATATATATATACATACGGTTTATTGAATCATCAATATGATGATAATGGTTATCATTTGATGCAGGTACTATACAGGCTGAATCAGGGACCAAGAGCATGGTATTAATGAATTGATCATTATTTGAAGAAGCTCTATTTTTTGGGCAGTGTATTTGATTAAAATATATATTTCAATAAAAATATTAAAAAAGATTTATATATTTCATTGACATAATTTAAAAAGAATTGAAAATAGTTTTTAGAATTCCTAAAATGAATGTTTGAGATGTTTATGATTTGCGAGCTATCATTTTTTACTTTGTTCATAGGTAACATAAAAAATATGAGTCACATTTGTTTCCAAGTATAAATATGTTATTGAATTTATAAGAATATTTTGAATGTAAAATGATAAGTATATGAAAAATATGGTTGTTACCCAAATGAAATTGTCAATGGCTAATAAATTAAATCAGTTAATGTCCCAGGATATAGGTATATCACTAGCAGCTAATTATATTTATCAGTAAATTGACATGATATTATTTTCTCCACAATATAGGTTGCAAAATATAAAAAACCCAAATGAATCCATTACAATTTTTTAAAAATAACACATTAATATATCAAATACACTTGGGATTTTTTTATACTAGAGAATGAAATATATTAGAAAATTTACTGGGTTTTATAGATACATATTGATAATTTTCAACAAATGATTGAAAGTTGATGTTATGTGGTGAATTTTTTCCTGGTCAATAATATAAATATTATATAATAAAGAAAAAAGATTTTATTTCCCTCCAAATAGTAGATGTTGAATACATTGTGGTTATTCAAACTTTTACACAGTTATTGTAGATGATGGGGTATTTTAATGTTATTGTTATTTAGGTGATGTCTCCATTTAGAGCCCACTATAATAATTCATGTATTTTAAATAAAAAAAATTATTTCCATAACTATTGTAAAAATAACATTGAAATAATATATCTATTTTTTAAGGATAATGAATAACCTATGCATATAAATAAGTAATATATTTCTAATGAACTATAAAATTCAAACACCCATGAGGAATGCCTCATCCAAACAAAAATATTAATGATAACGGCTAGATCATTGAAATTTATTTGACTTCACACACTCGAATAGTTTAGATATGAGACCATTTATCCTCGAGGTATATTATAATCATTACTTGTGAAATGAAATGTTTTATTTGAAATGTTGGTGACCTCAATAGTGCAACCTTCTGGTTCATTATAATAGTGGGAGATGATGTCTTGATCATGAAAGAGGGAAAATATGATAGGTGAAACATAAAAATAAGGGGATTTTCAATATGAATATATCAAAGACGGTCACTAATTGAAAGTTAATAATGGTTTCATGATGCTAGTAGTTTGTATATATGGTTTTAGAAGTGATATTTAAGGCTATGAATGTTTTATCATATTTTATAGAGATACATCATAAAGGTAGGATGATGAACGAAGGGATTCGTAGATGATATTTTTATGCTACACTTATTTCTCACTTCAAGCTTCACTAATGTGGTACTTGATTATGTCATAATCAAGTCCTTAATAACTATATGAGTCTATAAATGGAAGGTGGTTCTAGATGTTTTTGAAGTGTTCTAAAAACCCAATGGGGGGTATTACTGGAACAAATCCCACGATGGTATTTTTGAGTTATTGTTTATGTTGAAATGGATGGAGGTTATTGAAAATGTTTTTCATAAAAATGAGGCATAATGTTATTTTTTTGGATAATTTGGCTAAAAATAATGCTTTTCAAATAATTCCCAAATAACATCACACTATCCATATAAATGAAGGATGATCACATTTTCTCCACGAATGAACAAGGATCACACTATCTGTATGGATAAAGGAAGATTACACTATCTATATGAACAAAAGAATATTATGTCATCCATATAAATGAAGTAATATCATGTCATCCTTGTGAATATTGGAGGACCATGTGATGGAATGGATAAAGAAAGATCTAATGATCACATATGTTAGAAATGATCACGCAAACTGTATGAATGATGGTTAGCTGAAAATCATGGAGTTGTATTGCAATTTCTCAAAATCAAGAAAATGCATGAGTGTTAATGGATCTCAAAATGGATATAAGTGATATACCTAAAGAAAGTGATTCTGATAAATATAGGGTATATTGCAGCAAGATGCATATGATAGAGATTGATTCCGTGACATGAATCGATTATAAGAAATGTTTGAGGCTGATGCTATGTTTTTTAGGTGGTGGAACTGATGGCTGATTGAAATTTTATGAGTTTAGGTGGTGAATTTATACCTATAAAATCTCATTACGTAATATTTATGTTGTTATGAAGTTTTAGAAAACATTTTATCTACTGTAAAGTATAATTAAAGGGGTTTCTTGAATAAAAATTTCTCACAAGATCAAAGTCACATAAGTGTTTAATGTGAAGTGAATAGACAAACATGAACAACATAAGTCCCGTAAGAAGAAATAGATAAGGAATTTAAAATAAATAGAATCAAATCACATGATTGTGGATAAGTGTAAGGGAGTTATTTTATTTGTTTTTTTCATATAGGAAGACCCATTTAAGTCCCATAATCCACATAGTCAGACATATTTCTCATGTTAGAGTCATGTGATCTATATAATCTGAATATGGTATTACAATGGGGTGTTTCAAAGAAATTTTTCCTATGTAATATTTTCCAAAAAAAAGGGAAAGCCTCATAAAAAGTTTTTAATCATTTATTTGATGAAATATGAGCATAAAGAGACACTCATGTTAGAATCATCTCATAACTAATCATCACACATTTCTAAACTGTGAGGATTGTGTCACATAAAAATAGAGAGAGTATTAAGATTTATAATTATAATTTGTTGTTAACTAGATGGGGGAATTGATTCCATTCATAACATTGTAATATTAGTTAAATATAGTGTATTTTTTAAATATAAAAATTTTATTTTTCTACTCCCTAGCCGTATCCTTGTGAGGGTGAAATAATTAACAATTTTTTGACACGTCTTTAATTGGATTTCAATTTAATATGTTCTATGATATGTATATAATAGATAGTTTTCATTTGATAATGAAACAATTCTCAAAGGGGAAATTTTATAATCTTTCATACCATAATTTAACCCTATAATTCCATTATCCTGGTTGAGGTAACATGTACAATACATGATTCTTGTATTAGAGTAAAAAATATCAATTTAATGTGAAGGAAATGGGTATTAATATTTAATTTTTTTTAAATATCGTAAAAACTAAACCTACAAACATCATGGGTATGTGGGTGACTAAAAATTTTTTTATATTTTAATTATATAGTTTTTGGCCTAATTCACATTGTATTAAAAATAATATATTAAAATGGTTATGAGAACCATGTCATGGAGTTTAATTGTAGAGTACCTCAGTATCATCATTATTTATTAAATAAATTGGTCTTGGAAGAACCATGGGATGCCTCTACTCTTATAGAATATCATACCAAGTTTTATATTGTTTAATAAATAATTGGTGTGGATAAAATGATGTTTTACAGAATTGTTATTATCTTACTTTACTATGAAGTATCTCAATCCATCATCAGCACTACAATAAAACTATGTTCTTCATAACAATGGAATCAAAATGATCCCCCTCCAAACTTTTTGAAATAGATCTTATTATATATCAGAGGGACTCTGAATTTTTGTATTATGTATGGATAGAACACATATGTTTTGATTTATAAGTATTCTATTTTTCATTGGGCTGAATATGTAGGACATCAGATGCTTACATAAGGAGTTACATTCATTATATAAGGGAGATGTGATTTGTAGCACTCTATGATGATACAATGTATCTTGTTGGTAAAAACATATATTTAATATGTCTTGTAAACATATTCCATGATTAAATGACAATGATGGATTCATAACTCAAATACATTAGGGTACATAAATCATAATAATTTATTATTGGGTGTGAAAAACATAGTTTGATCAACATTTCACTACATTTGATGCAACATTTAATGTCTTAACATATCAATATTAATGAAAAAATTATCATGGGAATTATTTTTCATGGTGAAATTTAATTGGAGTCTATTTCAAACATTGGGAAATTATTGGAAATAATGATGCTTCCCCTAATGAGAAATTCCTTCCAGTGCTTGAAAGAGTTGTTATGAATGCATCCTCTACAAAAATAATAAAAAAATTATTGTTTTTTTTCATGTTTCATTAAATTATATTTTATTAGAAAACTGGATTATAAAAAGGATATATCCATATAAAGAGATGATTATGTATCTTTATTATGGTTTATGATCATAGATAAACATAATATGTTGTTGGAGAGATGTAAATCATAAGGAAATAACCTTTCATTGATAATTTTTTTAAAAAAATAAAAAAATAAAACGTAGAAGACTTATTTTTAGAATTAATTTTTCATTGATTATTTTGAATTTATTTTAGTGTGAATGTTTTATGAATCCATTAATTTTTTGAAATTAAAATATGGAATGTAGTGAGTTCATATTAATGGATGAATGGGAAAAATTCCGTCATTTTATAGAAAGAGTTAGATTACTATCAAAATAACCATTCTGTCTTATGGTGTAGTGGGTCTTGATGGACCATTTTGAGAGATAAAATAAGTTTAGATGTTTTTTAGTGAATATTATATTTGAGAAGTGAAATGGCTTGATATCATTTATATATGAGATATTGAGTCATATATTGGATCAGGGTACCGACCAAAACTATAATTTTTTATTCCTCCACAAAATGATTATACCATTCTTAAAAATAAATGATGAGTTTTTTTTAATTGAGTGATTGTAAAAAAACTATGATTTAGCCTGCCATTTATCCAAGGGATAATTATTAATAAGTTCTGGATGATATTTTAGGAGCAAAAAAATGGTTCACATGTGATCTAAATTCCAATAGAACTAGAAGTATGAAAACCAGATATTAATTCATTTATTGGTTTTATTTATTCTATTATATACTAGGATTTATGGTTCACATCCCAAATAATAACAACATTTTTGCTCACAGTAAAATATTAATGTTTGTAGCGAGATAGAATCCATTTTATTATGGGGATTATCCACTTGATAATAGTAGTTAGGACCCTTTTATTTATATCTATTGTTTTCTTTTTTACTTTCTCTCACATTATCTCATCATCATATAATAATTATAGAAATACATACCCACTAACCAATGATCATATAAAAATCTAGATTTTGGGTTTTATTTCAACCATTGATTTACCCCCCCCCCCCGATCTCAATGGTGGATTAATATCTCCAGGTCTAGTCAAATACTCCATGATGTGTTATGATTTTGAAAAAAATCCTAAATGTCTATAATTATATGACATATCTTTTTAGAGTAGGATTATATAATTTAAATGATAAATTTTTAAATATTACTTGATGAATTTGACTTGGTATTTAATAGAATTTTTATATGATGTAAAATGAAAAAAAATCTATGATTATTTTATCTATCATGGCTATCGATAGAGATATAGAGACAATAAATATTTCTATAAATTTATTTTTTTTATGATTCAATGGATACATTTACCATTTTTTGAGACCATTTATGACAAATATATACTTTTTAGAATTATATTAGCCAATAGGGTTGTATTTGTTGGAATAACTAGGCACATTGTATCTTCTAACATGATGTAACTTAAGGATGGTGGGTGAAAATGGAATGCACACCATTTATATTTTTGTTAACATTTTATTACTATACGTTATTATTTTTATAATTAACTTTTTTAGGGTCATCCTATAGCTCTATCCACCAATTATTCAATATTTATAATAATAAATTGATAAAGACAGTAGAGTAACATGTTTTCAAACCATGGATTATCCATTCGATATTAATAGATTATGGACCATGTAAACATCCCTTATATATTGTTTTTTAATTTCTTACTCTATTCTTCATTCATTTTCATCGTCACTAATATTTTTCATCACATTTTCCTTACACTCCTGAGAAATTTGGTAACATAATTTTAAAAGGGGATAATAAGATCATATGAATCCTAAACTACTCATTAACACCCTAGTGGTTAGGAATATAACATTTTATCTATCATGTAATATCAGATCAAATATTCATGTGATATTTATAGCTGTGACTACTAGATCGTGATATTTTGAATAATCATAATAATATTATTCTCCATAGATCTATTTTAGTTCATTTCATTCATTTTTTATATTTTCCTTCACTTGAGAGAAAGGTAAATATTGTAGAGGATTTCATTTGATATATTATTTTATAGAGTTTTCTTTTGATATATGATATATTATTATTCTAAAAATAATTCGTTAATTTATTCCTTTAAAAAAGTTCATTTTTAATGTTAATTATAATATATTTTTGGAGAATTATTCTATTATAAAAAATAGAACTCACACAAAACATGACTCTTATGAATCAATGGAAAATGAAGAAAACAAATCAAGAAAATTGATGAGTTTTGCTAAAAATGTATACACAATTATTTTACAAAATTATATAGATTTTAATCATGAAAATGAGAAACCTCAAATAAATAGTTCAGTTATTAAGTGAATCCATGATTTTACTCAAGGATATATGGATTTAATGAGAGGATATACCTCATATGTGGAAGATAAATTAGATTCCACTTAATCCAATTTATAACTCATAAATTCATTATTTAAGGATTATGGGATGAACTCAAGGATATCAAGATGAATTAAATCTATTATTGTTGTGAAGGTGATAATTTTTTTTAAACTATTTTAATATTGACTTATTATAAGAATTATAAAATTTTAAATTGGTGGGTAATGAATTTTTTTATTTCAGATTAAATTAAGATATTATTGATAAATCCCATGAAAATAAAAATATATTTCTCTTAGTTTTTCAATCCAATAATTCCTCTAGTAATAGAATAAGTTTACTTGTAAAAGGGAAAATTTTAAACATAAATTAATTAATTATAATGTTAGGAAATATTATCTGAAGAGAATGAGTAATTCAAAATTGGATATTCATGAATAGATGAAACGTAGGGGTAAATGTCTTAAAATTTAGGAAAAATTATCTTTTGGTAGACCCATTGATTTCAATCATGATAAGAAGTATGTACAAAATAGTGGAGGGAAAAATATCCAAACAAAAAAGAATAGGAAAGTGACTTTGTTAAAACAGAATTATGATAATAAAAAGCTATTTAATGACTTATTCTAATAGAATAAATTTATTGTTAAGGTGGGTGAAAATGTGGAAAAATATTTGAAATTTAATGGAAAAATATGTTTCAAAAAAAATTACATAATGTTTTATCTTATTTTTTAATTTCATTATAAATAAATGTATGAATTGTTTATAGAATAGTTTAGCATTAAAATCTTATAATTTGAGGAAATTTATTATTATTAAAGGTGGGAACAAATTACCAAACAACCCTAGATAACTAAAGGTGAGTGGCGGCTGATGGATGAAATTTGGAAAAAAAACATGTCTTCTTGGAATTAAAGAGAAAATAAATTTAGATAATGATTATATGATTCCCATGGAGTATACTCATAGTAATATTTTAAAATTTTAATAAAAGTAATTTAAAACAATCGCACTAAATACAAAATAGATCATAAGGAGAAGAAAGAAATTTGTCACTCAAAGAGCCACTAAAACTCATTTTATTGTTTAATATGTTAAAAACACTATAAAAAGTAATTTAGAGTTATTATGTGTGGATTTAAATCTCTAGAGTCCAAATATAGTCTTGATATAACTCTATACATGAAAAGAAACATCATAAACCCCAAAAATATTTAACCGATTAAGGGAACAAAGGTAGTTGTTATAATGAACAAAGGATGTAAAAAAATGAAATTGATGTGATTATGAAATTGAATAAGGAGAATCAATTAAAGGATTTAAAAAAATTGGGGAAAATAATATAATTAATTCTGGAAATTTTATTAATCCATGGTTATTCTAAACAAGACAATCTACACATGTAAAAATTTATGAAATGGGTTTTCAATCCTTCTTCCCTTATTTCTACATGGATTTATTATTATGTTTTGTTATGATAGAGGATATTTATTTTTTTATAAATTAATTCATTTATAAATAAATTATATGGTAGCATAACTTATATATTATATAATGTCGTTATAAGATTACTCTTGATTCCTACAATGTTTTCGGTGGGAAATATTCCCTAAGAGTTGTTTTTAGGCTGAATTTGTTGATAAAAAATTGAATGAACTCTTCAATTTATTATATTTAAGTGTTTGATGTAAACATTTTAATGGATATAAGATGATAGGTGGTATACCAGTTGATTTTCATAAATTCTATCTTTTTGTAGAATTTCATTTCTGGTCCATGTCTAGAAACTTAAGGATCTACATTCTATGAATTTAAGAATAACTCTAGGTATGTATGTTGTTTTTTGTAAATGGAATGGAAATATTTTTTTACATGTATTGATCATTTTATGAAATAGGTAAAACATTTTAATGGTACTGGTTAGTTACATAAGAATCCTTTTGAGTTGTTTTATTATCATCATGTCTGTGTAAACATGGTTCAGGTTTGTGTAAGCTTGAATCTGGTTTTTAATAAGGATAAAATCTGAGTGTAAGGACAATTATACTCAATGTATGAATAATTTTAGTCTATTATTTGATTATTATATATTTTCATAATGGAATTACATGTTATGTGTAAGAATGGTTTTTCATAATTGTGATTCTTTATCATTATACATATGATGGGATGTGGTTTATAGCCTAGATACGGATCATTATTTTGTAATTTTTTAAAGATTTTTGGAAAGTAAAATAAATAGTCATATGTTTATATAATTAATGATAAATTATTATTAGAATTATAGACAACATTGAGTATATATTATCCAGTCTCAATTCATTAGAGGTTTAATCCATATTGTATTAATTATTTTAAGAGACATTATGTCTACTTTGTTTGATAGAGTTTTGATCATACAACACATTATGGAAAAGGGTGGAGGATATGTGTTGCCAATATGATGGTTCCACAAATTTATGTTGGATCTTAAGAGTAAATGATCGATATAATAAAGGGGATAATTGATGTTTAAAATGATAAATTTTTTTCAAGTGTTTATGTATAAGTGTATGTATGGTGCAAAAACTTGTATGAATTAGACTCAGTGTCAATCTAGTATATTAAAATATTGAAATTTTTAGTATATCTAACATTCAATATTAATATCACAGTGGAAAATATAACTTGTATAAATATGTAGATGATAATCATAAGGTAAATGTAAGAAAAACATCATTTATATTTAAAAAATGATATACACTATTTAACATTAAGTGTTAATAATGTTACAAATTATGAATTAGGATATCCCAATTTTCTATCCTAAACGTAAGGTATATCATTCTTAATGAGAAAAGAACTTTATATAAAGGTCAGTATATGATCTATCTTCCAATACCTTAGAATAACTTGATCATTCTGATTAGTATCAGTAGTCCTCATATCTCTAGAATAACTCAATCCTAACCTCAATTATAATAAGTGATTTCAAAAGAATATTTTTTCAACGGAATTTAAAACCCCACAATGGATACCTTAAAACCCCATCTAAAATATTTCAAAGCGTATGAGTATTTTGTTTAGGAAGAGAGATATCTAGAATCATTGAGTATTAAATGCATCATCTCATAGTTCCTAAAATTCACTCTTATTTATACGAATCCATCCAATTGTCATATTTTTATGAATCTTGGAGATCATTGCAATGTCCTTGGATGTTCTTCACAAAATATCTCAGCAAAGCATATCTTCATCTGATGTCCTTCACATGCACCACTATAATTTATTTATAATGTATTCCAACAATTAGTAATAATTCTAACATTGATTATAATTTTTTATACCGATGGAATAAAACATGTTAGTCTAATTAACTAAACTTGTCATACCATTAGACTATAAATTGTTGCACTGATATACAAATTATAGTCTTACCATTATATAGAATATCATCACAACTATAATATAAACTAATATATGTCAAATGGACTATACAATTTCAAGTCTAATGGATAGGACATTGGTCAGTCTGATAAATCAACATATTTTCAATCTGATAGATCAGACCTTGGTGAGCCCCATGGATCCAACTCAAGTATTAATAGTATATATTCGTTTATTCAAGTATTTTTTCTAATTTTGGTATAAAAATAAGTTTTCATCAAAAAAATCCATATTAAATGGGATATACAAAGTCAGTAAAATATGGTTTTAGGTAAGTGTTAGTGATTTTCGAAAGTAATAAAAGGGAATGTAGAATGTATAAACATTAAACTCAATAATATACCCCTTTCTAAAAACCATAAAACACAGAACATAAAATAAAAAATTGTAACTCATGAAAACATACAACCAATTATATTTTTAAGAATAGAAATGAAATTTTTAATATTAAATACCTCTAAATTTATTATCTTATCTACCCCTATCTTAATAACTTCCTTTTCTAAATATTATTCACTTTATAGAACATAATATTTCTTTTTAATATTAAAAATAAAATATCCCTTATCATAATTTTCCCTTCCACATGATCTCCCTATTTGATAAAAATTCTCCTCCATAAAAATTTGTACCCTTTTAGATATTTCCCCCTCTTTGTTATTTTGAAAAATAAATAAGACGAGTAAAATATTTTCCATAAATATTAAAACGTATAATATGAAAAAAATTTGTTTGAATATATCTTCATCCAAGATAAAACATTGAGCATTTGTATATTTGAAATTGGAAAACATTTAAAAAAAATGTATTTGAAAAATAATTCATTCCAATGAAAAATAATTCACAATATTTTTATTTATAAAACCATCAAGGGTTGTTAATGAAAATATTAATTCTTTCTTGCAGATATTCTTGAATATTAATTTTAGTTTTTGTAAATCGTTCAGATTCTTCCGATTTTTTACATCTATGTACTCAAGCATTACAATTTTTTCATTAAAGATTTATATCCTCTACTTTTCTTCTTTTAAGATTAGTATATCATATTCAAGAATATTATCTTCTTGTTTTCTAATTCAAACCTTTGGAATCCCACTTCACTGGATTTCATTCTTACATTCTATTATTTCATCTTTTGAATTTCTTATTTGAGTTCAATGATTTTTTTATTCCTAGAGTCTGATGAATATTTGGACTATTCCACAACTTTCAATCTATCAGAAACATATGATGATACTATCTCAGAATACTCAACACTCTTTAAAGATAAATTTTTTACTTCTTAAAATGGTTTATAACTGTATTTCAAATACCCATCCACTTTTCATGGCTATATTAACATTTGATTAAATCCATTTTTTGTGCCTTTGACTTAGGTTTAAAACATTTTATATCAAGTTCATTATGAACAACTGTTTTAGTGAAAAAATTCAATAACTTTTATTTCTAATATAGACATTCTTAATATTCATTCAATAAAATTTAGTATTTATAAGTTAGTACTTTGAATATATAAACTATTTAAAATTTTTGATATATATTTAATTTTCTTATTAGATTCCATAACTGACATATCAGATAAATCTGGTGAAGCTTCATAAATATGTTGGAGAGACGGTCTAGAATCTGTCTTTTTAGTTAACTTTTCATTTTCATCGTCTAGATCCTTCATCGCATCATCATACCTATCAATCTATAATTTATCTGATAATTTTTTATGGGAGTGTTGTAATTATTTTTCCTTAAGTGATTAAAATTTTTCAATCATACAAATATCTAAAATAGTATTTTAGATGGACTATATTGATAAAGACATATATGATGAAGATGACTCCAAATATATTTCTTATTCTCATCATTAACATATTCTTATAATAATTTATCTAAATCCATTGAAATTGTTTTATCTCCTTTTCCAATATTTTAAATATATTATTGATCTTTCTTCTCAATAAATTTCTTGATTTATTTTTTAACCAATTTTTCAACTGACTTGTCATCATTAACTTAAAATTAAACATCTTCATCCTTATACTTTTCAAAAACAATGTGAAAATTATACATTTCAACAATTTCTTTTTCTTTTTTTGTCGATGGATCTAAGCATTTCTGATCAGAAAAAAATTTCTCAAACCTAAATATATTGGACATACAAACAATGGTGAAATCAGAGGAAGAATATTTTTTGGATTCTTTATCAAATTAATTAAATATTTTTCTCATATCCATATCATGATAAATGTCTTTCTTTTCAATAATATTTTTCTTAGTCACTATCACAGACTCATCTATTTTCATCTTCACATATAAATCCATACCTTTATTGAGTCCGAAATATAGATCTCCTATATTTTTATGAGCCTTTCATTCCATAAACACATTGATGTCCTCTTTAGGAATAGTTTTTTGATCCTTTTTAATTTTGAAGTATATGAATATTCATTACATTTCACTTTTACTTGTCCATTTTTCTTTTTACTTGATAATTGGACACTACCTTGTCCAAATTTTCAACAATCATATTTATTTAAAATTAAAAGTAATATCATCCTAACCATTGTTTCCTCTCTAATAAATGAAACTTTTTCTCGAGAAATATAATCCAAATTCTTAATTTGAATAACTTCCATAAAATAAACTATCATTTTATTTATGAAACATGAAATCAATAGAATTATCATCTGTATAGTGGTTTTTTTATTGCTTTAATCAAGACTAACATATACCTGACCAGGTTTATATTCCTTATAAAGATAAGGAAATCTAGTAGGAACACTACCAGAAAATCTGGTTTCTGCGCCTCTGGACACGGGCGACCGCCATTGGTGGTAGCTAAAACTAATATTATTTTAGCGTGATTTTTCCCACCCCCACTTCTGTCTTCTTCATTTTCCCCGCTTCAACCCACCACCCACGCCGTTCCGCAGCAGCGCCGGTGTCGCCCCCCACTGCCACCCCTACCTCAGCCACCACCGTCGCCACCCCTCGATGCCTCCCATTTCCCCGCTGCAACCCCCACCGCCACCCCTACCACACTTGGCAACCACCGTCGCCACCCCTCCCTCCGACCACCGTAGTTCTGCCATGGTCGGCGGCCACAGTCCACCATGTCCACCACGGTTGTCCCCGTCTGCCCATCGTGTTTTCTGTATAGGGACCTTCAGCGAGCAGCATTGGCAGTCGCTATTGGTCTTTATCGACGGAGCAATAGCGATGGCCAAAAGCGGTCGCAAGGCGGCCGCTAAAGACCATTAGCGACCGCTTTTGGCGGTCGCTAAATGTGAAAATTGTAGTAGTAGAATACATCATGAACATTTAGTGTATCTATATCTCCCATTCCATTAATTATATAACCATGCACCCATAAAGTAACAACTCTTGCATCTAGATTAAGATGATATAATATTCATCCCTTATAATATAATGAAAATAAATATAAATTATCAATTATTATTTTAAAATCACATAGATTATTTAGAAACATTTGATATGGTTGGTAAGCCTCTCCTTCTAGAAAAGATTCAATTAATCAGCCACTTGAAGTATATTTTAATTAAAATTATAACTACAATGATTGAAAATAATTACATCCAAATAGTCATGCATATTTAATTCTACATAAGAATAAAATTCTCATATAATTTATAAATAATATAGGAAAAATTCATCTTTTTCTATACAAACCATTTCCTATAATTATAAATTTATAACATGTTTCAAAAGTGACTCGTACTGATCATTCCATTATTTCTCAGTCACTCTTTCATTTAATACTTCCTGTATATCAAACACTTTATTAGATTCTAATGTACTGAGGCTGTTGTAGAGAAAAAATAATAGATACTAAGAATTTGGTCAGACTATTTCCAAACATTATACACTATGAGTAAAAAAGAATTGAGATTCGATAATAAATTTCTAAGAATATATGTTGAATTGAATGACCCATTCTCCTATATATAGGTTCAAGGAGTGACCCTTTGAATTAAATATATCTAACAGATCATATTAAAATCCTAATTTGATCTGATTGTTGAGATTAGTAATTGAATGATTAATTAGTATATTCTAGAGTCAAAACTATTTTTTAAGAAAATAATATTGTTAGACTAAAATTTTTTACATTTAATAAAAATTAATATTTTTTTAAAAATGAATGTTTATAACAGTTTGAAAATTTGTACAGTAATAAAATACATATTTAAAGGATAATGAGGAGTCAAAATGATTATGAAATATAAAAATGAAGTAGAATTATAAAATTCATTGTAAAATTTTATTACTAACATGCCCTTATTTTTTTTTGAAACAAAATTAATTATATAATATTTATAACAATACGATCATTGAAAATATTTTATTGTGCATTTTATTTACTTAAATATTTAAGTAAATGATTTTTCTAAAAATTAATTATAAAAAAGCATTTTGAATAATATTAAAGTTGAAAAAAAAAATTATCGAAAACCACAAGATATATACACCCCATTTAAGAAATATTTCATTAATTTAAAAAGATTGGGAAAATGTATGTATATATGAATGTTCACTTATTATTAAACATTCATAGATTCTTCTAAATATATCCACATCTATTGAAAATAAGAAGTTATCAAAAATATATAAAAGTCATTCATTCATTCCAATGAATTTTAAAATGACATGTTCTCTAATAATAGATATTTGATCTCATGACTATACAATGAATAAAATAGGGGGAAGAATTATCGTTTGAAAAATTAAACTAGATAAAAATCCAAAACCACTTTATCATGTTTATCCAACATAGTGTAAGAATGATGATCATAGTAGTATTTTTCAGACAAAAACACATTTTGGTAAATCAGAATATTGACATTTTTATTAGATCTAAATTTTGATATATATTTCACAATATAAAATAAAAATTATATAAATAAGTAAAAGAAAAGAGGAACGTAAAAGTAAGAATGACTTATTAAATATTTATAAAAAGATATCTAATATTAAAGCTTAAGAGTTAAGAATTTCATAAATCATGACTTCTAAAATCCATTGTTAATGTTCTAAATGTAAGGTATTTTATTCCTAACATGAAAATCCCTTGATATGATGATCATTATATGCTGTGTCTTTTGATACCTTAGAATCCCTCAATCAAATTGATCAGAATCAGTAGTCTTCCAATCCAAGGAATCTCTCTATCACATCCTCGATAAAAATAGATGAATACAAAAAAATATAAGTAATTTAAAATACACACAATGTATTCCATAGAAAAATCACTTTCAAACATTACAAATCATTATAATGAGATGTTAATTAATGTTGATCTTCAAACATTTTGATTTTCAAATTCATTGTCTCTGAGATTATATAATGTAATATTACTTATAGGAATCCCTCTAACGGTCATATTTTAGGGAATCAATGTGTTGGTTACAACAGCCACAAATATTCTACACATGAAATCATAATAAAACATATCTTCATATAATTCTCTTTCGATAGCACCAATACAATGTGCTTACAATATATTCATTCAAGTAGTAATAACTTTAAATTAGACTATAAATCTAATATTTTAATTGAATAACACATTTTTGGACTAACTTGTTTTGATAATATCAATTATGATTAATTATGTTTTGATAATCCCAAATGATGTTTCTCGATTAAACTTTTCATTACTATATTTACTATTTATGTGATTAATTTCAAAATATTAATACTGTTGAATATGTTCAAATGATATATCTTTCATTCAAGAACAATATGTTAATAAAATGCTCATTTACTTCATAATGTTTTATCCTAACTTAATCTGTGGGTAGTTTTCATATACATACAAACAGCTTAACATACAAAAAGGTCACTGGTATGCATATTAGCAACCGATACAAAAAGGTAACTGGTATACAGATCAGTAACCGATACAAAAAGGAAGTTGGTATACCGACAGTTACCATTACACCTAAGCTACTGATATAGTAAATCTACCAGTATACACAAGTCAACCGATATAGAGTGACAACTACTATTATGAAGTATACCGTTACAAGCTCATTGGTATGGGTCACTAGTACATAAGTCTACCGCTACCAAGAGCTATCGCTAAAGGAAGTCACAACTACATATAGTCACCGGTACATGGGGCTACAGCTAGAATTAGCTACCGCTACATACAGCTACCATTACAGAGACCACCATACACCGACACTGTGTCATTTCTTTAACATAGTTTATTATAAGAAACAATCATATTTGGCTAATTTAATGCATCTGATATTAATTAATGATAGTTTTTTCCATGTTAGGAACAATACCTCGTAAAAATCATTTCTATTGCTGGAGCTCAAGGAATATAAAAGGGAACCTCAAGATAATGGAGAAACAGCCTTTCAACACACATACGAAACAAGTTTCTGGATATACATGAGGACATGCATACATAGAAGAATAAGGGAGAACACATGTTGAACCTGTAGAGCCCGAGAATAACTCGGAGAAAATTCTGATCAATCCAAGAAGTCCATAGCTTCACTGAAAACACATAGAGTTTTCTAAACTCATCTCTATTTGTTTAGATCTATTGTGTTTCATTTATTTACATTTTAAGCAGTGTATGTGCTCTATATTTTAAGCATGCACTATCTCCTGTGTGGAACTGGTGGATTTCTAAATCCTCACTCAATCTTTACCGTACACTCTTGTATCCCACTATGGATAGTGGTAGATGTAACAACCCAAAACTTTGAATAAATCTTGTTACCTAATTTTATGTGTTATTTTATTTTATTTTTATACTAAAAAAATGTTTCATTTGATAACATGAGTATAATTAAAATGAGACCTTTGGGTTTTCACTGTTATTTGACCATTGGTCAATATGACCGTTGAAACTAAACGTTTGGATTTTTGTCTCTAAATACAAGTAATCTTGGTTAATTATTATAGAAAAAAGATGTGATGGCCTCACCCAGTAGTCATGGACCGATCAAAGCCCATCTAAAAGAACTTGGGAAAGAGGTAGCACCACTGGGCTTTGCTCTGGACCAAACTCAAGCCAAACTTCATCGTTTGAAGCTAGAACGGAATCGCCTTCGCGAGAAGTTCAACCTGATAGAAATTACTACTCATGTGATGTTGGCCGAGCCTCCTTCAGATTCTATCTCCTTAACACACCTTACACGTAGGTCCTATGCTGGCGTGATAAGGGGCTATTTAAGAAGACCGTAACTGCCTTGTGTAATCCTTTGTTTTAAATAAAAATTGGGATTTCTTCTTATGATAATGTTTATGTATTTTCAAATGTCCGGATAAATATAGTATGCATATTTTTGGTGAATTTTAGAGAAAGGATATTTTAAAAAATGTTTATGTAAACCTTAAATAATTAAAAATGTGTAATGATTTTCAAAAAATGGTCTTCTACAATTATGTTCAATACGAAATTTAGAGTCTAATAAGATCAACTTATTTTTTAATGAATATTAAATTATGAATAGTGATTTTATTCGTAGGATTAGTAATGTGACCAAATATATGAGTAACCTCACTTAAAGAAAGTATTAAAATAATATAGGCACCTTGATTAAGTAATGTGATTCAATAAAATGGTTAAATAACGATTTCATAAATTATTATTCAAGTATTAGTTTTTTGGGTGAATAGTGTTTTTTAATTAAAAATTAAATTAAAAATATTTAGAAAATTATTTTTATAAAAATGATTTCATTTTTGAACTCAGAGCATCGATATTATGTTAAGGTAATTTTAGGGGTTTTTTCTGAAAAAAAAATTGAATTTTTGGTGAATAGTGTACTTATTTAAAAATATAATTAAAAATATTTAGAAAATTATTTTTATAAAATGGTGTTCATTTTTGAAATCAGAGCATTGATATTTGGTTAATGTAAAATTCTGGGATTTTTCTGAGAAAGTTGAATTTTCAGTGAATAGTAAAAATACAGTTTTAGGGTTTCGACATGTTTAATGACATCATAACTCTGTCATAATGATTTCATGAGATATTTTAAGGGTTTTCCGACCAAAGTTGATGAATTATTGTATTGGGGGCCCCATGTGGCCTAACTTCATGGGAAATATCATGGGATAGAACATGGTTTTCAGAAAACCACTTTTGAGGTGTCCCTTGGCCATTAATGCCTTGTCCCCTCACATTCCCTATAAATACCAAGACCTCCTCTCATTAATTCGACTCCAAAACCATCCTAAACGAAGTTCTGGTCTCCTTACCTCCCAAGTAGTCTTCCCAAGGTTCCCCCAAGCCCTCAAGGTCCAAACCATTGAGTTTTAAGAGTTACATTTTAAGGTAAGGGATCCGACCTCTCTCTTTCTTTTGAAGAAATCTCTTTTATGTCATTTATTTTATGCTCCACATTATTATGTTAAAGTATGTTCTTTTATACTCCTCTTACTGAAATTTTATGTTCATATGATGAGAGACCCTATTTGATCTCTTCAATTTATTATTTTAAAGTTTTAAGTGGTGTCGTTAGACTGCCGAATTTTTTAGGGATTCTTTCACTCTTCTCATTTTCAAGATCTATTTTCTTGTCAAGTCTTTCATGTTCATTTTTATTATGTTTGGGTATGATCTATAAATATATCATACTGATCTTTTATTTTCATATTATGAGATACCCTATTTTATCTCTTCAATTCAGTGTTTTGAAGTTTTAAGTGGCGCTGTTAGGCTGCCGAATTTCTAAGGGGTTCTTTCACCCTTCTTGTTTTCAAGATCTATTTTCGTGTCAAGTCTTTCAGGTTACTTTTTATTATGTTGGGGTATGATATCTATATATATCATACTGATCATTTATTTTCATATTATTAGAGACCCTATTTGATCTCGTCAATCCATTTTTGGAAGTTTTAAGTGACGTCGTTAGGCTGTCGAATTCTCATAAGAGAATTCTTATTTTTTGTCTTCCTTTCAAGTTCTTCGTTTCATATGGTATATCATTAAAATTTCATTACCATATTCGAAAATACATTATATTCTGTTCCCCTCATATTTTATGAATCATTTTTAGTGGGTGACCTATGTCCCCTCTCTTTTCAATGTTTTCTAAAACCATGTATCATAGCTGTTATGCTGCATAGTTTTCGTCTCAAAATGCCTCCCTCTTTATCTCAAAATTATTTTATGTAATTAAGTGAATACTCAAAGCACTTATTTCTACAGGGGTATTCACATATATATCAAAATTTTATATTTTAAATTCTAGGATTTACATACATGAAACCCGCTTTCCCTTTTTCGTGGGTTTAAAGTGACATAAAGATCATGTCTTTAAAGCAATTTTTAAAACGTTATGATTATGAAATGAAATCCATTTCTTTTATGCTATATGGGTTGTTTATGAAATTATTTATGATGATATATGTGGCTCACATGATAATAAATACATTTCAAGGGTGTGCCCAGATAGCACTCCAATCCATTGGGTAAAGACTTAATCTCTAGAGATGACCTTTTAGACTGATACCTTGGTGAATAACCTTGGTAATTTTTAATGACACCATGGGGATGGACCTTGGTTAAACGAAATGATTTTCAATATTAAATGTTGTAGACACATCTTCAACTTATTAAGAATGTTATTTTTATTATGATATGCCTCATAATTTCATTCTCATTCCTTAAAGTTCTTTTCCTGACTTTATTGATGTATCTCAAGTTCATATGTAAAATCTTTCGCTTGTTTCCCTTACTGGGCCTTCTGCTCACCCTTTCATTTGATGTATGTCCCCAGGTTATGAGATGCAGTAACAAACCTAGGATGAACATAAGGAGAAGCCTTTCAAGTGTTTAAGAAAAATGTTTTATTTTTTTTCATGTATTATGTTCTTAGTTTCCAAGACACTACACCTTAAAGATCCTCAGTTTTGTGTAATGTAATGAAAGTTTATGTTATAAAAAGGCGGGATGGTATAGTTGGTATCAAAGGATGTTTTAGCTATTTGTGGAAATTAGGATATGAAAACTCTAGGGAAAACCCTATATATAAGTTTAAATATAGGAAATCTTCCTGGTATTTTGGTGAGTATTGAGTAAGGGGTTTCCAAGAAAATACATCCCTCTCTGGATACGAGCAGGTAGAGGTGGCTCTGGCACAGATGTACAAAGGGGTAAAACCTGAAAACACCACTTTGTAGCTAGACTCAAACGGGAACTGGTACACAATAATGGGTCTTGTTGCACTCTTGGTTATGACACTCCCGGGGGATATGCTTTGGTAAATTCATAATCTTAGTATGAACCATTATTAAAGGAACAAGGATAAAACAAAATAAAGATTCACATAAGAATATATGATCATGGATAACCTAGTTTGAAACCTAGGGGATCACAAGTTAGGGTATACTTTTTTTCTACAAGTTATCCTTATATGCCTTAAGCTCCTTTTAATGATTATTGGTTAAGTATTTAAGCCTCTAATTATACTTTATCTTCTCAGTTAATGGTGGGAAATGGAAGAACATGTCCCAACAACCAATGTGATAGGAAATGCGACGATTGTCGTATGAATATGACATAGATGATTGGGGGATTAAATGATGATTATTATTTTGGAAGATGTTCACTATTTTGGGGACCCTATATGATCAAGGTAAATAGATTACTATTGTATTTTCATTGAGGAGTAAGGTTGACTTATATAATTGATGAATTTAAGGTGAAATTATAGTAATTTAGGTTACTTATGGAAATGATTAACCTATATTGGGAAAAATATTTTTAGGTTAGAAACTTTTGTTATAAGATGTTAGGAGTGGTTGATGTGTTTTGGAGATGAACAATGAAGTTTATTTTGGAAGACAATGTTATCAAATTCTTCTTGTATTTGGGTTTCAATCATAGTTTGGTTTATTTTGAGTAATTTTAAGAACTATTATTTATGGAATGGTCTATGATGAACTTTGGGTAGTACCATGGAACTTTGAATATTTAAAAGTAGTTTCCATTCTTATAGGATTCTTTATTTTTTGAAGAGTTTTTTTATCTTACCCTTTCTGTTTTTGGGATAATTTTTAAAGATAGAAGAAATAGATAGTTAAGATTTTGGGGATTATGTGATTCTCTAGAAGATGATTCTTGTGCTTTTGATGAGACTAAGTGTTTTTGAATTCTCATCATTTGGAGAAAAGATTAGTTTTGGTAGAGACTTATTAAAGGATGAAACTCTACTTGAAGGTAGGAATATTTTCTTATGTTTATGTTCTATGTAGTAAATGAATTCCCCAAAATTATGAAAAGGAACGTAAAACAAAAATGTGGTTGGTTTAATTTTCTTAATAGGTAATCAAAGTCCGTTTACACACATCAAAAGTTTGGGATTTTCTTATGGTTAACTTTCTCCTAACCATGTTTTCTATCACTCTCCCTCAGAACATGACCCTTTGTTTTCTCCTCCATGTCCATGTTTTCCTACATGGAATCCTAGTGTGGGTTAACTCGGGTGACCTTTGTACTTCCCTTTCTTTCTTTTAAAGTAATAGTTTTATTGACTCTTTTTCCGATTTGGGACTTTCAATGAAATTTCAAAACCCAATTTTTTTTAAAAATTGCGAGGGCGTAATTTCTTAAGGGGGGAAGATTGTAAAGACCCAAAATTTTGAATAAATCTTGTTTCCTAATTTTATGTGTTATTTGATTTTATTTTTATACTCAACAAAAATGTTTCATTTGATAACATGAGTATAATTAAAATGAGACCATTGGTTTTTACTGTTATATGACCATTGGGCAATATGACCGTTGGAAACTAAACGTTTTGATTTTTGTCTCTAAATACAAGTAATCTTGGTTATTTATTATAGATAAAAGATTTGATGGCCTCACCCAGTAGTCTTGGACCGATTGAAGCCCATCTAACAGAACTTGGGAAGGAGGTAGCACTACTGGGCTTTGCTCTGGACCAAACCCAAGCCGAACTTTATAATGTGAATCTAGAACAGAATCTCCTTCGCGAGAAGTTCAACCTGATAGAAATTACTACTCGTGCGATGTTGGTCGAGCCTCCCTCAGATTCTCTCACCTTAACACACCTTACACTAAGGTCATATGCTGGCGTGATAAGGGGCTATTTAAGGAGACCATAACTGCCTTGTGTAATCCTTTGTTTTAAATAAAAATTGGGATTTCTTCTTATGATAATGTTTAGGACTTCTCAAATGTCCGGATAAATATAGTATGCATATTTTTGGTGAATTTTAGAGAAAGGATATTTTAAAAAATGTTTATGTAAACTCTAAATAAGTAAAAATGTGTAATGATTTTCAAAAAATTGTCTTCTACAATTATGTTCAATATGAAATTTAGAATCTAATAAGATCAACATATTTTTTAATGAATAGTAAATTATGAATAGTGATTTTATGATTAGGATTAGTAATGTGACCAAATAGATCAGTAACCTCACTTAATGAAAGTATTAAAATAATCTAGGCACCTTGATTAAGTAATGTGATTCAATAAAATGGTTAAATAACGGTTTCATAAATTACTATTCAAGTATTAGTTTTTTTGAGTGAATAGTTTTTTTTAATGAAAAATTAAATTAAAATTATTTAGAAAATTATTTTTATAAAATGGATTTCATTTTTGATCTCAGACATTCATATTATGTTAAGGAAATTTTTGGGGTTTTTTCTGAAAAAAATGAATTTTTGGTGAATAATGTATTTATTAAAAAATAAAATTAAAAATATTTAGAAAATTATTTTTATAAAATGGAGTTAATTTTTGAAATCTGAGCATTGATATTTGTTTAATGTGAAATTTTGGGATTTTTCTGAGAAAGTTGAATTTTCAGTGAATAGTAAAAATACAGTTTTAGGGTTTCGGTATGTTTAATGACTTCATAACTGTGTCATGATGATGTCATGAGATATTTTAAGGGTTGGCCGACAAAAGGTGATGAATTATTGTATTTGGGGCCCCATGTGGCCTAACTTCATGGGATATATCATGGTAGAGCACATGGTTTTGAGAAAACCACTTTTGAGGTGTCCCTTGGACATTAATGCATTGTCCCCTCACTTTCCCTATAAATACCAAGACCTCCTCTCATCCATTCGACTACAAAACCATCCTCAATATATTTCTGGTCTCCTTACCTACCAAGGAGTCCTCCCAATGTGCCCCCAAGCCCTCAAGGTCCAAACCATTGCGTTTTAAGAGTTACATTTTAAGGTAAGGGATCCGACCTCTCTCTTTCTTTTCAAGAAATCTCTTTTATGTCATTTCTTTTATGCTCCATGTTCTTATGTTAAAGTATGTTCTTTTATACTCCTATTACTGATATTTTCTGTTCATATGATGAGAGACCCTATTTTATCTCTTCAATTCAGTATTTTGATGTTTTAAGTGGCGCCGTTAGGCTGTCGAATTTTTTAGGGATTCTTTCACCCTTCTCATTTTCAAGATCTATTTTCTTGTCAAGTCTTTCATGTTCCTTTTTATTATGTTGGGGTATGATCACTAAATATATCATACTGATCTTTTATTTTCATATTATGATAGACCCTATTTTATCTCTTCAATTCAGTGTTTTGAAGTTTTAAGTGGCGCTGTTAGGCTGCCGAATTTCTAAGGGGTTCTTTCACCCTTCTTGTTTTCAAGATCTATTTTCGTGTCAAGTCTTTCAGGTTACTTTTTATTATGTTGGGGTATGATATCTATATATATCATACTGATCATTTATTTTCATATTATTAGAGACCCTATTTGATCTCGTCAATCCATTTTTGGAAGTTTTAAGTGACGTCGTTAGGCTGTCGAATTCTCATAAGAGAATTCTTATTTTTTGTCTTCCTTTCAAGTTCTTCATTTCATATGGTATATCATTAAAATTTCATTACCATATTCGAAAATACATTATATTCTGTTCCCCTCATATTTTATGAATCATTTTTAGTGGGTGACCTATGTCCCCTCTCTTTTCAATGTTTTCTAAAACCATGTATCATAGCTGTTATGCTGCATAGTTTTCGTCTCAAAATGCCTCCCTCTTTATCTCAAAATTATTTTATGTAATTAAGTGAATACTCAAAGCACTTATTTCTACAGGGGTATTCACATATATATCAAAATTTTATATTTTAAATTCTAGGATTTACATACATGAAACCCGCTTTCCCTTTTTCGTGGGTTTAAAGTGACATAAAGATCATGTCTTTAAAGCAATTTTTAAAACGTTATGATTATGAAATGAAATCCATTTCTTTTATGCTATATGGGTTGTTTATGAAATTATTTATGATGATATATGTGGCTCACATGATAATAAATACATTTCAAGGGTGTGCCCAGATAGCACTCAAATCCATTGGGTAAAGACTTAATCTCTAGAGATGACCTTTTAGACTGATACCTTGGTGAATAACCTTGGTAATTTTTAATGACACCATGGGGATGGACCTTGGTTAAACGAAATGATTTTCAATATTAAATGTTGTAGACACATCTTCAACTTATGAAGAATGTTATTTTTATTATGATATGCCTCATAATTTCATTCTCATTCCTTAAAGTTCTTTTCCTGACTTTATTGATGTATCTCAAGTTCATATGTAAAATCTTTCGCTTGTTTCCCTTACTGGGCCTTCTGCTCACCCTTTCATTTGATGTATGTCCCCAGGTTATGAGATGCAGTAACAAACCTAGGATGAACATAAGGAGAAGCCTTTCAAGTGTTTAAGAAAAATGTTTTATTTTTTTTCATGTATTATGTTCTTAGTTTCCAAGACACTACACCTTAAAGATCCTCAGTTTTGTGTAATGTAATGAAAGTTTATGTTATAAAAAGGCGGGATGGTATAGTTGGTATCAAAGGATGTTTTAGCTATTTGTGGAAATTAGGATATGAAAACTCTAGGGAAAACCCTATATATAAGTTTAAATATCGGAAATCTTCCTGGTATTTTGGTGAGTATTGAGTAAGGGGTTTCCAAGAAAATACATCCCTCTCTGGATACGAGAAGGTAGAGGTGGCTCTGGCACAGATGTACAAAGGGGTAAAACCTGAAAACACCACTTTGTAGCTAGACTCAAACGGGAACTGGTACACAATAATGGGTCTTGTTGCACTCTTGGTTATGACACTCCCGGGGGATATGCTTTGGTAAATTCATAATCTTAGTATGAACCATTATTAAAGGAACAAGGATAAAACAAAATAAAGATTCACATAAGAATATATGATCATGGATAACCTAGTTTGAAACCTAGGGGATCACAAGTTAGGGTATACTTTTTTTCTACAAGTTATCCTTATATGCCTTAAGCTCCTTTTAATGATTATTGGTTAAGTATTTAAGCCTCTAATTATACTTTATCTTCTTAGTTAATGGTGGGAAATGGAAGAACATGTCCCAACAACCAATGTGATAGGAAATGCGACGATTGTCGTATGAATATGACATAGATGATTGGGGGATTAAATGATGATTATTATTTTGGAAGATGTTCACTATTTTGGGGACCCTATATGATCAAGGTAAATAGATTACTATTGTATTTTCATTGAGGAGTAAGGTTGACTTATAGAATTGATGAATTTAAGGTGAAATTATAGTAATTTAGGTTACTTATGGAAATGATTAACCTATATTGGGAAAAATATTTTTAGGTTAGAAACTTTTGTTATAAGATGTTAGGAGTGGTTGATGTGTTTTGGAGATGAACAATGAAGTTTATTTTGGAAGACAATGTTATCAAATTCTTCTTGTATTTGGGTTTCAATCATAGTTTGGTTTATTTTGAGTAATTTTAAGAACTATTATTTATGGAATGGTCTATGATGAACTTTGGGTAGTACCATGGAACTTTGAATATTTAAAAGTAGTTTCCATTCTTATAGGATTCTTTATTTTTTGAAGAGTGTTTTTATCTTACCCTTTCTGTTTTTGGGATAATTTTTAAAGATAGAAGAAATAGATAGTTAAGATTTTGGGGATTATGTGATTCTCTAGAAGATGATTCTTGTGCTTTTGATGAGACTAAGTGTTTTTGAATTCTCATCATTTGGAGAAAAGATTAGTTTTGGTAGAGACTTATTAAAGGATGAAACTCTACTTGAAGGTAGGAATATTTTCTTATGTTTATGTTCTATGTAGTAAATGAATTCCCCAAAATTATGAAAAGGAACGTAAAACAAAAATGTGGTTGGTTTAATTTTCTTAATAGGTAATCAAAGTCCGTTTACACACATCAAAAGTTTGGGATTTTCTTATGGTTAACTTTCTCCTAACCATGTTTTCTATCACTCTCCCTCAGAACATGACCCTTTGTTTTCTCCTCCTTGTCCATGTTTTCCTACATGGAATCCTAGTGTGGGTTAACTCGGGTGACCTTTGTACTTCCCTTTCTTTCTTTTAAAGTAATAGTTTTATTGACTCTTTTTCCGATTTGGGACTTTCAATGAAATTTCAAAACCCAATTTTTTTAAAAAATTGCGAGGGCGTAATTTCTTAAGGGGGGAAGATTGTAAAGACCCAAAATTTTGAATAAATC
This sequence comes from Viscum album, assembly GCA_963277665.1. NCBI lineage: Eukaryota > Viridiplantae > Streptophyta > Magnoliopsida > Santalales > Viscaceae > Viscum > Viscum album. Next base: position 114,239,012 of record OY728151.1, read on the forward strand.
TTGTTTCCTAATTTTATGTGTTATTTGATTTTATTTTTATACTCAACAAAAATGTTTCATTTGATAACATGAGTATAATTAAAATGAGACCATTGGTTTTTACTGTTATATGACCATTGGGCAATATGACCGTTGGAAACTAAACGTTTTGATTTTTGTCTCTAAATACAAGTAATCTTGGTTATTTATTATAGATAAAAGATTTGATGGCCTCACCCAGTAGTCTTGGACCGATTGAAGCCCATCTAACAGAACTTGGGAAGGAGGTAGCACTACTGGGCTTTGCTCTGGACCAAACCCAAGCCGAACTTTATAATGTGAATCTAGAACAGAATCTCCTTCGCGAGAAGTTCAACCTGATAGAAATTACTACTCGTGCGATGTTGGTCGAGCCTCCCTCAGATTCTCTCACCTTAACACACCTTACACTAAGGTCATATGCTGGCGTGATAAGGGGCTATTTAAGGAGACCATAACTGCCTTGTGTAATCCTTTGTTTTAAATAAAAATTGTGATTTCTTCTTATGATAATGTTTAGGACTTCTCAAATGTCCGGATAAATATAGTATGCATATTTTTGGTGAATTTTAGAGAAAGGATATTTTAAAAAATGTTTATGTAAACTCTAAATAAGTAAAAATGTGTAATGATTTTCAAAAAATTGTCTTCTACAATTATGTTCAATATGAAATTTAGAATCTAATAAGATCAACATATTTTTTAATGAATAGTAAATTATGAATAGTGATTTTATGATTAGGATTAGTAATGTGACCAAATAGATCAGTAACCTCACTTAATGAAAGTATTAAAATAATCTAGGCACCTTGATTAAGTAATGTGATTCAATAAAATGGTTAAATAACGGTTTCATAAATTACTATTCAAGTATTAGTTTTTTTGAGTGAATAGTTTTTTTTAATGAAAAATTAAATTAAAATTATTTAGAAAATTATTTTTATAAAATGGATTTCATTTTTGATCTCAGAGCATTCATATTATGTTAAGGAAATTTTTGGGGTTTTTTCTGAAAAAAATGAATTTTTGGTGAATAATGTATTTATTTAAAAATAAAATTAAAAATATTTAGAAAATTATTTTTATAAAATGGAGTTAATTTTTGAAATCTGAGCATTGATATTTGTTTAATGTGAAATTTTGGGATTTTTCTGAGAAAGTTGAATTTTCAGTGAATAGTAAAAATACAGTTTTAGGGTTTCGGTATGTTTAATGACTTCATAACTGTGTCATGATGATGTCATGAGATATTTTAAGGGTTGGCCGACAAAAGGTGATGAATTATTGTATTTGGGGCCCCATGTGGCCTAACTTCATGGGATATATCATGGTAGAGCACATGGTTTTGAGAAAACCACTTTTGAGGTGTCCCTTGGCCATTAATGCATTGTCTCCTCACTTTCCCTATAAATACCAAGACCTCCTCTCATCCATTCGACTACAAAACCATCCTCAATAAATTTCTGGTCTCCTTACCTACCAAGGAGTCCTCCCAATGTGCCCCCAAGCCCTCAAGGTCCAAACCATTGCGTTTTAAGAGTTACATTTTAAGGTAAGGGATCCGACCTCTCTCTTTCTTTTCAAGAAATCTCTTTTATGTCATTTCTTTTATGCTCCATGTTCTTATGTTAAAGTATGTTCTTTTATACTCCTATTACTGATATTTTCTGTTCATATGATGAGAGACCCTATTTTATCTCTTCAATTCAGTATTTTGATGTTTTAAGTGGCGTCGTTAGGCTGTCGAATGTTTTAGGGATTCTTTCACCCTTCTCATTTTCAAGATCTATTTTCTTGTCAAGTCTTTCATGTTCCTTTTTATTATGTTGGGGTATGATCACTAAATATATCATACTGATCTTTTATTTTCATATTATGATAGACCCTATTTTATCTCTTCAATTCAGTGTTTTGAAGTTTTAAGTGGCGCCGTTAGGCTGCCGAATTTTTAAGGGGTTCTTTCACCCTTCTGGTTTTCATGATCTATTTTCATGTCAAGTCTTTCATGTTCCTTTTTATTATGTTGGGGTGTGATATCTATATATATCATACTGATCATTTATTTTCATATTATTAGAGACCCTATTTGATCTCGTCAATCCATTTTTGGAAGTTTTAAGTGACGTCGTTAGGCTGTCGAATTCTCATAAGAGAAATCTTATTTTTTTTCTTCCTTTCAAGTTCTTCGTTTCATATGGTATATCATTAAAATTTCATTACCATGTTCTTAAATACTTTATATTCTGTTCCCCTCCTCTTTTATGAATCATTTTTATTGGGTGACCCATGTCCCCTCTCTTTTCAATGTTTTCTAAAACCATGTATCATAGCCGTTATGCTGCATAGTTTTCGTCTCAAAATGCCTCCCTCTTTATCTCAAAATTATTTTATGTTATTAAGTGAATAATCAAAGCTCTTATTTCTACATGGGTATTCACATATATATCAAAATCTTCTATTTTAAATTCTGGGATTTACAGACATGAAACTCGCTTTCCCTTTTTCGTGGGTTTAAAGTGACATAAAGATCATGTCTTTAAAGAAATCTTTAAAACGTTATGATTATGAAATGAAACCCCTTTCTTTTATGGTATATGGGTTGTTTATGAAATGATTGATGATGATATATGTGGTTCACATGATAATAAAGACATTTCAAGGGTGCACCCAGAAAGCTCTCCAATGCATTGGGTAAAGACTTAATCACTAGAGATGACCTTTTAAACTGATACCTTGGTGAATAACCATGGTAATTTTTAATGACACCTTGGGGATGGACCTTGGTGAAACGAAATTATTGTCAATATTAAATGTTGTAGCCACATATTCATCTTATGAAAAATGTTATTTTTATTATGATATGCCTCATGATTTCATTCTCATGCCTTAAAGTACTTTTTATGACTTTATTGATGTATCTCAAGTTTATATGTAAAATATTTCACTTGTTTCCCTTACTGGGCCTTCTGCTCACCCTTTCTTTTGATGTATATCCCCAGGTTATGAGATGCAATAATGATCCTAGGATGAACTTAATGAGAATCCTTTCAAGTGTTTAAGAAAAATGTTTTATTTGTTTTAATGTATTATGTTCCTAGTTTCCAAGACAATAAACCTTAAAGATCCTCGGTTTTGTGTAATGTAATTAACGTTTATGTTATAAAAAGGCGGGATGCTATAGTAGAGGTCAAGTAGGACCTGGAAGACCTGTGTGTTGTTGTTTATTTTTCCCATGTAGAATTGTTTTAGAGGTCTAAGGACCTGGATAGTCTGTGCACTATTATAAAACCCTGATCTAGGGTTTGGATCATAGTTTTTATAAAACTGTTTGAGAGGAATAATTATTTTCTTGAGAACAAACCTCTTGTTTAAAATGTTTGTGCATTTTTTTATTAGTTAAAACTATTTTGGATATTCTTCTGTTAAGTACATTAAATATAAATCTATTTTAATGTTACTCTGATTGTTAAACTAGCAATTGTTTGTATTTATTTTAAACCAGTAGGTTAGTTTCCAATGCTAATCTAATCTTCATATTAGATTAACTGAGAACTAATCAATCTCTTGAGAACCTAACTGAACCTTTATTGTATTAAAAATTAACTATAGTTTAGCTTATCATTTAAATTTGGTGATTTTATTAGAAATATTTTATACGAGAAATTTTTAATAGGAACTCAATTCACCCCCCCCCCCCTCTTTAGTATTCCTCTTTGAAAACATTTGGTATTATTGGGTTGGATAAAAGTTTTTCAAAACACTCTGTTTTTTGAACTGTGATTCTAGTTGTATCTTAAAGATATTCATTTTTTGTTATTTGTAAATTTTTATTACTTTAAATATATTTTATAAAATTTCATTATGGATTATAGATTATAAGGTGTTGCTAAAAATAGACCACCTTTCTTTAATGGTGTCAGTTATCCGAATGGAAAATAAAAATGAAAACTCATTTAGAATGTATGGGATTTTACATCTGGACTGTTAAAGAGACTCAATATATGATTCCAGAAACTATTATAACTACTTGGGATGAACCTACAAAAGTTTCTTACAATAATATTTGTAAAGAAATGAATGCCATGTATTTTTCTTTAGGAGATGAAGAACTTAATCAAATATATGCTTGTAAGACTACTTATGAAATCTGGGATACCATGGCTTTTTCTCATGAAGGAAAAACCAATGTGAAAGATATGAGATTAAAAACATAAACTATTAAATATGATAATTTTAAAATGAGGCCTGATGAACCTATTTCTATCATGTATCTTAGCTTTAATGAAAATGTTAACACTATGGGATTGCTGGGAAAAGTTTTTCCAGCAAAACAAAAAATCATGAGAATAATCAGATGTCTGCTAGAAAGATGGAGAGGCACATCAGTTTCAATAAGAGAATCGTGTGACATAAGTTTGCTACCTGTTAAAGAGATTATTGGTATGTTGATGATGTCTGAATAAGAGATAAAGGTAATCAAAGAAGAAGATGATGAACCAAGAAATAAATCAGTAGCCTTCAATACCTCTACTTCAAAAACCAAGGAAAAAGAGAAAAATCAAGTTGTAAGTGATAGTTCAAGTAGTGAAGAGAGTGAATCTAACAGTGATTCTGAATTGGATTAGATAGCCAGATGATTTATGATGTTTTATTGGAAAAAAAGTTTTTAAGAAAATACAATTACAAGGGAAAGTATAACAATAGAGTTCATAGGAAGAAGGATTGGAAAAGGACTGATAAAAGTGATGACATAGTCTGTTACGAATGAAATAGGAAAGGAAATGTGAAATCTATATGTCCAAAGTTAAAGTACAAGAAGAAATATGATTACAAGGACAAAAATTATAAGAATGATATGAAAGAAACATAGAGTTCTTCAGAAGACAGTTCAAGTGATTATGATTCCTCTCAGGATGAAAAATCTTAAAAAGATATTATGTGTTTCATGAAAAACACATCTGAGGTAACGTTGGATACTCCTTATTTAATCTCTTATTATTCTGGAGAGGATTCTGATTATGATTATGAAAACATGTCTAGTGAAGAATTATTTGAATATTGTAACAAGCTATAGGATACTTGAAATGAGCTGAAAGACAAGTATAAAGCCTTAAAGAAACAACATGCTTTAACTAGTAATGCTAAATCTGCACTAGAAGTAGAAAAGGAAAAGAATTCTCAACTACTAAAAGAGAATACTGAACTAAAGTTTTCTAATGAGAAATATAGAAAATATTTAGAAAAATTTACTAATGGAAAGGAAAATCTTACAAAAATTCTTGGAAAACATGTACCACCAAAGTATATTAATGGTTTAGGCTATCATCCTGGACAGATATATATTACAATAAATAAATTTATTTTTAAATCTGGATGGTATACTTCTAGTTCTAGTTCTGGAAATTCTTTTGTCACAATTAGCTACTCACATAGTTATAGATCAAACAATTTTTATCTTTGAAAATCTATTAAATTTACTGATTATATGAAAACCATTAGACAAGTATGGGTTCCAAAAGTTTTTCTTGCTAACTTGTCTGGACCAAAGAAAATCTTGGTACCAAAATCATTTTCTATCTAAAATTGTGTTTTAGGAAACCTGCTAAATAAGTTCCCATAGGAAGACCTGGTACTTGGACAGTGGATATTCAAGACATATGACAGGATAATTTTCACGCTTCAAAATCTTAGTCAATGTTGATGAAGGATATGTCACCTATGGGGATAAATAAAAAAGAAAGATCATAATCTTAGGCATGATTGATTACATTGATTCATTTTTAACTTCTAAAGGATTATTTGATGATGGACTAAAGTATAATCTGTTAAGAATATCATTGTTGTGTGATGGTGGATTTAATGTTAAGTTTCGAAATGATTCATGTAATGTTTTTTATTCCAAAAATGTTTTGGTATTTTCTAAATTAAAAATTAAAATGTTTAAACTGTACATTTGAATTATTTAGCTAAGAATAATATTTCCTATTTAAATGCTTTTCATAAAGAATTTTGGATTTGGAATAGAAGATTAGGACACTGCAATATACACTCACTTAGAAAACTGACGAGGAAGAACTTAGTTAGAGACCAACCTAACCTTGTGTTCCCAACTGACAATGTTTGTAATCCCTGTCAAAAGGGAAACCAATAGAAAGTATATTTTCAATCAAATAAAGAAGTTTCAACTTCTCATCCTCTTGTGTTACTTCACATTGATTTTTTGGACCATCTAAATTTTCTTGTTTAAATGAGAATCACTATGTCTATGTCCTTGTAGATTAATTTTCTAGATATACTTGGGTATATTTTCTAGCTCAATAAAGTAAATCATTCTCTTACTTTATTAAATACTCCACGTCTATAGAAAAACCATAGTGGACTTAAGATTAAAACCTTGAGAAGTGATCAGGGTCGGGGGTTTGAAAATCAAGAATATGAATCATACTGATCAGACAATGGCTAATATCCCAACATTCTACCCCAAGGACACCTCAATAGAATGGTGTAGTATAAATAATAAATATAACTCTTCAGGAAATTGCTCTAACTATTCTTAATTAATATGATTTGCCTATTTATTTTTGGGCTGAAGCTGGTAATACAACTTGTTACATTATAAATAGAGTTTTTATTAGACCAGCACTTAAGAAGACTGATTATGAATTATGTAACAATATACAACCTAAAGTAAGTAATTTTAATGTTTTTTGTTGTAATGTTTTTATTCTGAATACTGAAGAGAATATGGATCAATTTTCATCTAAAAGAAATGAAGGAATTTTTATTGGTTATTATTTAACTAGAAAATCCTATAGAGTTTTTAATAAAATAACAAAATGTGTGGAAGAATCTGTTCACATAAAATTTGATGAAACTGATCCACATGAACCTAAACCTTCTCTTGAAAATATTGAATATGATTTGTCTGTTCTGAACCTTAATGATAAAATCAGTGAACCTGTTGTAAAGACAACCAGTTCTGGAAATATTTCAGAATATACTGTTGGTGAACCCGAACCTAGAGAAGAACCTTAAATTTCTAGTCCTACCTTTACAATAACAACTAGGATTCTAAAGAATCATCTTTTAGATGTTGTTGTAAGTAATCTTGATAGAGGGACACCGACTAGAGCTTCTATAAGAAACCAGGTTGAACATCAAAATTTTCTTTCACAGTCATAACCTAAAAATATCAATGATTCTATCAATGATGAATTTTGGTTAATGGATATGCAAGAAGAGTTAAATCAATTTGAAATAAACAAAGTTTGGGAATTAGTAGAAAGACCTAAGGACACTTTGACCATAGGCACAAAATGGGTGTTTGTAAATAAGGTTGATGAATCTGGAAACATCATTTGAAAAAAATCTAGGTTAGTTGCACAAGGTTACATTCAAGAAGAAGGAATTGATTATGAAGAAACCTTTTCACCCATAGCTAGATTAGAAGCCATTAGGATCTTACTTTCTTGTGCATCTCATCTGAATTTCTTGTTATATCAAATGGATGTTAAAAGTGATTTTCTAAATGGTTGTATAATTGAAGATGTTTTTATTGAAAAACCACCTATATTTACAAATCCACATTTTCAAAATCATGTTTTTAAACATTCTAAAGCTTTATATTGTTTAAAAAAAGCTCCAAGAGCATGGTATGATAGACTTACTAATTTTCATATTTCAAAAGGTTTTGATAAATGAATTGATGATCCCACTCTTTTTATCAAAAATATTTCCAAAGATGTTTTGATAGTAAAAATATATGTTGATGATATTATTTTTGGATCTTTTAAAAAAATTATATACTGATTTTTCAAAGATTATGCAAAATGAATTTGAAATGAGCTTAATGGCAGAACTCAAATATTTTTGTTGCATTTCAAAATTTTCAAAATATGGATGGTATTATTCTAAATAAAAGTGAATACACAAAGTATTTATTAAAAAGTTTTGGGTTGGATATTAATAAGGGAAGTGATACACCTATGAGTACAACTTGAAAGTTGGATATTGATGGATCTAGGAAACCAGTAGATCAAACCAATTATAGAGGTATGATTGGAATATTAAATTACCTTACTGCTAGTCGAATTGATATTATGTTTAGTGTATGTATGTATGAAAGATTTGAAGCTAATCCAAAAGAATCACACTTACTTGCTCTAAAAATGATTATCAAATATCTTACACATAATACTAATTTAGGTTTATTTTACCCAAAAAGAATATATTTGGATTTAATAATCTTTTCAGATGCTGACTTTGATGGTTGCAAGTTAGATAGAAAAATAACATTTGGAATGTGTCATTTATTTGGAAAATCCTTAGTATCTTGGTGTAGTAAGAAATAGAATTCAATTTCATTGTCTACTGGAGAAGCATAATATATAGCTGCTGGTAGTTGCTGTGCATAGATTCTATGGATCAAACACACTTTGTTGGACAATGGAAATAATTTTAGACATGTTTATATTAATTGTGATAACACTTGTGCAATCAATATCTCTAAGAACCCTGTATCTCACTTTATAACTAAGCACATTTATGTAAGGAACCACTTTATAAGAGATCACTATCAAAAGGGTGATATAACTCTTGAATTTATAGGCACTAAACCTCAACTAGAAGATATATTTACAAATCCTTTCTGTTCAGAGAGATTAAGAAACATTATACATGAATTAGGAATGACCAACTACCCTCAAACCTCACCGTTAGACACACCTCACCATTAGACACACCTCACCGTTAGAGACACCTCACCATTAGACAAACCTCACGATTAGACACACCACACCGTTAGAGACACCTCACTGTTAGACACACCTCACCATTAGAAAAACCTCACTGTTAGATAAACCTCACCGTTAGACACACCTCACCGTTATAGAAACCTCACCATTAGGATACCTCACCAATAGTGATTACCATTATAATCCTCACCAGTATAATGGTTAATGATTTATCGCGTTGTTTTAAATTTTTGTGTTTTAAGCCAAGACGCTTTATTGTATTAATGTATATTTTTATTATTATTCTTACATTATATAAGTAGATTCTAAATCACATTCAATCCACCACAAACTCCACACTTCCAAGTCCTAACCTACCCAAGCCTCTGAAATCTTGCGAGACCTAAGTTTCTCAATTTGGAAATGGCATGAGTTAAGCGACCGATAATTGATGAAGGTAATTAGCTGAGTGCGAAGCAACAAAATGTCTATTCTAAAGCCACTGAATGTAGTAGTGGTAATATTAAAGATAATAGAAATTCAAAGAATCCTCATTTGTCGAAGAGGGAAATACAGATTGAGAGGGAGCGTTGTGTTAAGTGGTTGATGTCAAGAAAGTCTCTGATTTTGAGGATTTTAGAAGAGCAAGGATAGATAAATTGTTTTGCAAACAACAATGGGACTTATTACCCAAAACCAGTTAACGAATTTTATGAGTTTGTTATATCTAAAATGTATAAAGACGAGAACAGGAATATTTTGGGGGTAAATGATAAAGAGATATCTTATTCATCTGCTGAATGGGCTGAAAGTCTAAAAGTACCTCATGAAGGAGGGTATGGTTTTTCATCAAAATTAGTATCCTCAGCTAGAGACCATTTGGGTATGAGGCTGCTTTTCTTGAGTTAACTATGAATGGATCACCTTGAAATGTGATTTCCACTGAAATGGAAGTAGAAAACATATTGTTGTTTATATTCATTCAATATGAGATTAGTCCTCGGAGAGGAAAGTTTACAACCCTGAAATTTCAGGATATATATTGGATGTGCTTGTTTAGGCATGGAGAGAAGGTCAATTTATGCAGATTTTTTATGATACATATATAAGATATGACCAGACCTAAATTAAATACAAATAAGTTGTTCTTTGCTAAGCTGATTTCCATTATGTTAAAAGTCAATGGTATTTCTGAATCTGTGGATGAAACATTTGTTGTTAAAGACAATTTCTGCATTACTAAGTCTATCTGCATGTATATGAAAGTAATCTGGAACCCTTGGAAGAAAAAATGGGTGAATGATGATGGTAAATTGTATGATAAATTTAATCCTATGGACCTTCCTTCTTGGCCTAAGGATGAGAGGGATCCATGTATAGGACCTGATGAAGATGAACCTGCTTATAGTGATGATGAGGATGATGTTGATGATGAGGATGAAGATACTTCATTAGAAGAAGGAGGAGACCCTTAACTACCTTCTAGCCCTTCACTTCAGAGTATTTCTTATAGAGAGGATAGTCCTCCAGCTACATTACCCATAAGAGAATATGATTCTGATAGCTCAGATAAAAGTACATTGAGTTTGAGTCCAGTAATTTTGAGTTATGTAATTCTTATAGAGGCTGTTTTGGTTGAGATGAAAGAACCTACACCAATCCCTGATGATCCTACTATTGTTGAAATGTAGATGGATGAGGATCATTCTTCTAAGGAATAACTGCCTCTTGAGCCTGCTATTGATGTACATGTATAGGATAATGCACAATTTGAGGGGGAGGATACCACCAGACAGGGTACTACATCAGTAGCTCATGAGATTGAAGACTGGGTAGAAGACCTAGGTTTTGTAGTTTTTGGGTTGGACTATCCTGATTCTGAAGATGAGACACCCATCAGAAGACCACATGTCGGTTATAATATCCTTTATGAGACTTTACCTGAGGATTTAGTAAGAAATGATGTCCTAGACTAGTTGATGTCTGGTCTCAAGAACTATTTTGTGTAAGAAATGATAAGAATGTAAACCTATTTAATATCTTCTATTCAATCTATCATGACTGAATCTGTATCTAGTATTTTGGATGATGTCAAGATATTCCATAGTCAAGTTTCAATCTTATAAGAGGATGTTGAATCTCTAAAGAAATAAGTTATCTCTATGGAGTCTTATATAATTTCTAAATCTCAAGCAGGCAAGGATTTGAGATTTGAGAAAAGTATACTTGGCCAGATGGAATCAGTTTTTGAGGAATTTAAGAACTCCATGAAGTAGCATGTCGGCACCCAGGACCTTGTTGTGAAAAATCAAATTAGTGGGCTGACTAAATATTTTAAGGAAAAAATAGTGTTTACTGCTGCACCGCTGAGTGCTCCCAGGCCTTCGTTAGATGTTGATCATATTAGAGTTGTGATGAGAGAAGAGATATGAAAATCTTCCAACGGTGGCTTTGTACACTCTACTGCCTTGAACCAAGTGGTGACTACCACTAGGAATATATGAAAAATTGTTTATGATTTTATGAGGGAGGAAGCTACTTCTCATAAAGATGTAAAGGAAAAGGTGGATCACTATTTCCAAAGGGCCTACACTAAACATCAGTTGAACAATCTCTTCAAACTTTTTTTAGAAAATTTGAAATTACCTCTTATGACTCAAGCCTTCGGAGAGCAAGTGAGTATTCTCAAAAAGCTGACTCGAGCTTTGGAAAAATTCCTAGAAAACAAGGATGACTTCATTTCAGCTATGGAAATATGAGGAGAAATTATCATAGATTTCAAAAATATATTGTTTCCCTTTTTCATGTTGATGCTCAGTCAGTGATTTCACCTCCATCTTTACCTGCATATGGCTCTACTACTTCTACTTTTCAAATAACCCCAGCTCAAGCTATCAGAAGCCTAACACCAATGATTACTCAAGGGAGTACCCACTATATTCTAGGAATAGTTTCAGTTTCTCAAACTCTAGTGGTTATTTCTAGAGTTCCCAAGCCTTTAACCGAAGCTACCCAGCCTCAGTCTACCTTAAATCCCAATGGAAAATCCAATGTGGACATTCAAGAAGTGGATTGACTGGGTCTATAAGAATTTTATGAGGATCATTTTTACCTTGTCTAATGTTTTTATAATCCTTATATACTTTTGAAACCTTAATATATACCACTTTTTCAATCTCTGAGTCTCTGGTTTTACCTATACTGCCTACTTAATTTATTTCTCTTTTACTCTTAAACTTTTTTTACCTCTAGTCCATACATGTATTGTGTAATTTCCCTCTGATAAACAACCTTATATATTATATTTTAACTCTGATTCCCCATATTTTCTATTCTCGGATACATTCCTTACATCCTTATCTTATTCCTCCTTTATTTTTTCTAATCCCAAAGGGAGAGAAATATTCCCCAAGTGGGAGAAATGATAAAGGGGGAGGATTATTTATTAAAAGAGGGACATATATCAGACATGAATATTAGTATTTTATTTTTATTTTTTTATCTTAATCAATTTTCTCTGATACATTTGAACTTGAGAATTTTTATTTATCTCAGAAACATATTTTACCTGTGTTGGAACACACTGAAAAATAAGAACAATTGTATTTTAGTCTGATACATTTGGATTACCTGCCATAATTTGTGATTATCAAAAAGGGGGAGATTGTTGGACTCACCTGTTTTTATAATCTCAATTTTGATTAATTATGTTTTGATAATCCCAAATGATGTTTATTGAATAAAAATTTCATTACTTTAGTTACTGTTTAGGTGATTAATTTTCAAATATAAATACAGTTGAATATGTTCAAATGATATATCTTTCATTCAAGAACATTCGGTTAATCAAATGCACATTTACTTTTTAATGTTTTACCCTAACATAATCTGTGGATAGTTTTCATAGATAGAAAAATAGATTCCAATACCAAATGGTCACTGGTATGCAGATCAGCTACCGATACAAAAAGGTCACCGGTAAGTAGACAGTTACCGTTACACCTGAGCTACCGATAGAGTAAGTCTAACGGTGTACACAAGTCGACCGATACAGAGTGACATCTACTGTTATGAAGTGTACCATTACAAGATCACCGGTATGGGTCATTGGTACATAAGTCTACCACTACCGAGAGCTACTGCTAAAGGAAGTCACCTCTATATATAGTCACCGGTACATGGAGCTATCTCTAGAAGGAGATACTGCTACATACATCCACCATTACAGAGACCCCCGGACAACCAAAATTGTATCATTTCTTTAACTTTATTTATTATAAGCAATGGTCATATTTGGATAATTTAATGCATCTGCTATTAATTAATGATAGTTTTTGGCATGTCAGGAACCGTACCTCGTACATATAATTTATATTGCTGGAGCTCAAGGAATATGAAAGGGAACCTCAAGCTACTGGAGAACCAATCCTTCAATGAAAATATGAAACAAGCTTCTGGATATACATGAGGACATACATACATAGAAGAATAAGGAAGAACACATACTAAACCTGTAGAACCTGAGAAAAACTCGGTGAAAATTTTGATCAATCCAAGGAGTCCAGATCTTCACTAAAAACACATTGATCATTCTAAACTCATATCCATTTGTTTAGATATATTGTGATTCATTTATTTATATTTTGATCAGTGTGTGTGAACTATATTTCAATCACACACTGTCTCTTATGATAAATTGGAGGATTTCTAAATCCTCACTCAATCTTTACCTTGCACTCTTTTATCCCACTGTGGATAGGGGTAGAGGTCAAGTTGGACCTGGACAACCTGTGTGATGTTGTTTAGTTTTCCCACCTAGAACTGTGGTAGAGGTCTGAGGACCTGGATAGTCTGTGCACTATTGTAAAACCCCGATCCAGGGTGTGGATTATAGTTTATATAAAAATGTTTGAGAGGACTAAGTCTCTGCTTAAGACCGAACCTCTTGTTTAAAACTACTGTGATTTTTATTTTAGTAAAAACTATTTTGAATATTCCGCTGCTAAGTACTTTAATTATAAATTTATTTTAAAGATGCTCTAATAGTAAAACTATAAAATGATGGTATTTATTGTAAACTAGTAGGTTAGTTTCAAAAGATAATATAATATTCAAATTAGATTAACTGAGAACTAATCAATCTCTTGAGAACCTAACTGAACCTTTACTGTATTACAAATTCACTACAGTTTAGCTTGTTATTTAAATTGGGGTATTTTAATAGAAATCTTTTAGATCAGAAATTTTTAATAGGAACTCAATTCAGCCCCCTCCCCCCCCCCTCTCTTGAGTATTCCTCTCTGATAACACACATGTTTGTATAATGGACTAAACCATTTATATCAATAGACAATAATTTTTTCACATTGATAAACTAATTACAATCATATAAGATATTATATATTTCCACCCTGATAAAGTAAATTATAGTTATTCTGGTGAACAATATGATTTCTAGTTTATTGGATTGGACATTTTTTAGTCTACTGTACCAAACCATGGTTATTTTGATGAACTAGAATATGGTTATTCAGATAGATCATAGTCAAGTTTTAAAATTTTATATTTGATTATTTTGGTATAATTTCTACATTAATAGAAAAATATGTTTTCTATAACAACATTATAAAATACATGGGACATAAAAATTTAGAAAAATTATGTTTCAGAAAAAAAACTATTTTTCAAGTCTAGGGATAGAAAATGTAGAATGTATAAACGCTCAAATCAACACATGAGTATTGTTTATTTAAAATATAAGTTTTGGAAAAAAAAATAAAAGACCATCATCTCTATAATTTTTTGATATTTTGATGGAGTTTCAATTTAGAGATAATATTAATCTTTATTGAGGATGTTAAATGTTTTGTATATGGAAATATTCTATCACATGGAAAACTAAAAAAGTACATAAAAGATAAAAAAAGTTAGAAGGTGGTTGTGGGTTCCATTGAAACACATGAAGAAATTTAAGATGTTTTATTTTCATTAAAAATGAGAGATGAAATTGTATGAAGATTTAGTTATTCCCAAGACTAAAAGAGAAAATTTATAGGCTCATAATATATAAATTTAAATATGATAAATAATGATCATATATTATTCATATTCCTTGGTAATCTCATAAATGTGGATAAAATTTATTACACCATTAGATTTTAAGATATCATATATATTTTAATAGAGAATAATATCTTTATAGAAGCCATAGTGACAAACTATCTATGAAGACTTTAACATAGTTTCTTACAAGAATATGAACATATATAGGTATTCTCCTTGTCTTGGGTTATTTTATTTAACTAAATATAACACATGTTTTATTTTTTACTAAATTCATCACATAAGAGTTTTTTTTGGGATAGGGTGAAGTGATTACCTCATAAAAGGTAGAGAAATATATAAATCATGGTGTATGTTTTGTGATATGAAATACATGGATTGACCCCTCAGGGTATACATTATTATTACGTCCATATATCTATATCATTTAAAGTGGTTTGTGTGTGAATTATTTTATGAAATAAAAGAGTGGAAACCATTTTCAACCATGATGGATTACTATATTTATTGGAAATAGCTTTCACTTATATAATATTTAGATGCAGAATAATTTTAGATATTTTAAAATATAAATTTTCATGGTATCCTTGAATTTTATCTAAACGGGTATAGAGAATGGTACCTTAAATGAGGGAGACCAAAAAGAATAGAATGAATATACTAATGTAACAAATGAACAAGAGGGAAGTTTAGCTAACCATATATGCCCAATGTTCATGGAATAAAATAATTCCAATGGGATGTGGGGGAATATACCTAATATTAGTGTGTTTCAAAAGTTTCATATGCATTGTTATGGGTTTTGTGGAATAAAAATAAAGATTTTAGAACAATCAAAAATAAAACAATTGACCTATTTTTTTGATCAAGTCCAAACCTCTGTGGAAGATATTAAGAGGGATAGACAATACATTATGAATTCAAAATCATCAAAATAATTAATCTAATATTAACTTTTCACTTTAAAGTGATTTTATCAGTACTCAAAGATAAGGATGTAAAGAATGTATCTTTGGAACTTATGCATAATATATTAGGTGTATAATAAGTGAGAGATGATGTAAATGAAACTCTGGTGAAGATATATAAGGTGGTTGAATTCAAAGTAAGGAATAAAATATCAATAATATAATATCTATATGAATATAGGATTTAACCAAGTATTGTTCTTTTATTCCTCTAATATTATATAGAGGAAGAGAAATTCCAAATATAAAACTCAACTTACTTACTTTTAATATGGTAAAATAGGGAATATTATTGTTCAGATTCCTATGAGATATCAAAAATAAGGTCAATAATAAGAACCTATAAAGAAAAAATTTAACGAAATAAATAGAAAGAATATACCACATCAATATTTCATCAAAATGATTAATATATAATTCTAAGAAAATTAAAGTGAGGATTAGAAATATATGGACCATAACTAGAGATTTATCAACAAATCCATTCTCATATAGTTGGTTTTAAAGTCATATCTCATTCAATATATATTGGAAAGGACTTTATCAATGTGTAAGGTATGATGATGAAGCATGAAAAAATTTAAATAGTGGAAGAGGATCCCTTCATTCCTAGAAAAGTTGGGAATCATCATAGTAACAGTTGTTATTACCAATAGATCATTGTTCATTCCCTTTGGTGGTGTGTAGTGATGTGAAATGTTATTATTATAGAGGTATATGAAATTTTTAGTTTACATATCCATCCTATAATAGAGTTAAATATTGTTCAAAATATAATATAATTTTGGATGAGTGTCCTCATCTTTCATATTATCTATCCCACATGATTCATAAATAGTTACATTAGAGATAATAAATATTTACAATACAATGTTGTGGTACAATAGTTTATCCTTGTAATTTTCTTCTTATACATGTACATGTTAATTATAAAATACTATTTGGATCCAAAAAGGTAATGAAATATGGTAATGTTTCAGGTCATGGACACCATTATGTAATAGAAATAGAAGAAACTGTAGTACAAAAGGTGGTTTGAGGGATGATATGTGTATACTTGAACCATGGATCCATTTTACTTATGTTTATTTAAGTTAGTTAATTTTTTGTTTTTGGATTGGTATGTGTATTCTAGTTATACAAAAATTATGTTCAATAATATATCATGGTTCTGGATCGTATAAAAGATCATTTGAGATTATATTATCGGATTCGTGGATTCGACATATCCATATGGAGAGATCACTTTCTGTGGGATCTATTTGTTGGAAACATTCAACTATATAATTCTGTAATTGGAATTATTTTTTTGAATTCTATTGATTATTTTTTAATTGATTCCAATGTAGGGTGACATATTTTACTGATAATTGAGATCATATGTTATTCACTAGGGAAATAGATTAGATGGATGGTTTATGGAATATAGAACGCTGGATTATTGTGTATCATATTGAATGTATAGTTATTTATACATCTAATGTGGAGGTGAATGACTTAACTATGATGGTATGGTTTATTATTGATATATTCACTATGTATATTACATGTTTCCAACTAATGTGAGAGATTGAATTTGACATAGATCAACATTCAGTTACATCAATATATCCCTGCATTCGTATTAAATATAACCTAATAATATTTTTGAGAAATAAATTCATATATACAATATATTTTTAAGATATTTTATTCCCTCTGGTCTATCTCATATGGGTTTTGTATTAATGACCAATTGTTTAATCATATCATAGTGAAGAATTTATATCCATTGAATATGATTGAATAACATGTTTGAACAGTTGAAGTAATCTATTAAGTTATTTATTATAGATGTGAAATCATTATATCACCACAATTATTTGGAGTAGGATGATATTTTAAATACTACATTATTCAATTTTATGGTTATTTTGAGATCATGGTAATTCCTATTGTAGTTACTAATTCACTAATTATAATCATTGGATTTATGAATTGGGTGGTAAAGTTGTACCTTGATCATTTTTTGGAGATTTTTATTGATTCCAATAGTGTTTAAATGAGTCCCAATGAGAAGCATATTGAATATGAAATATTATTTTTAGATACAAAATTAGAATAATTTTTATACAAATCTATCAAAAAGTATATTTTAGAATGACTGTTTATTTCTTTGGAAATGAAATTAATAGGTGATGAGTAATTATATATCTAGCTAATAATAAATATACTACTACATGTATATTTTTTATGAACATATATGAGGTTCATAGTTTTATTGGTATAGATATATTTCCAAATATTTTTTTAAATTTTCATGAAGAAACCACTTTGTATTGGAGTGGAAACTGTACAAAATATCATCAAGAAAACAAGACACCAACCAAAATATCCCATCCAAATATAAGGAAACTAAAAAAAAGAATAATAAGAAAATAATGAACATAAACAACCTATGATTCTATTCACCACAAATAAAAATGTTGGACTCTAGCCCAGGGGTGCCAATCGATATTTCCATTCTAGATAATGTGTAATAGATTCTTCTTCATTTGACCAGAGATGTGTAATAAGCTCCTTATTCATTTGATTCTATTCCATTATTTCATTAAGAATATCACTTTATGATTTCCTATACTATTATTTTGTGTTAGAGTAATTATAGTGATATTTATCAATAATCATTTGGTGAATGGAAACTGATAAAGAAAATCACAAATTTTCTTTTAGACGTAAACAGGGTTTGTGGAAGAGGTTTTCTACATTAGTTGATGGTACATTCTCGAATATTTCAATAGGTATAGTAATCTCACATGAGAGACCTTAATTTGAAGGTTTGAAGAGACTCTAAAATCAATATAGATGCGTTAGATATACTATAATACGATATGTAGCATTTTTTGTATCAAGTAATGTTATATGGTCCTCAATACATGTGAGACAGAGTCTTGGGTAATTTTCATGGATCTCCCTTATCAATGCATCGTACTATTCTAAATATATATAATTATTTTATTAAATAGTTTTGGTGTCTAGATAAAATGGACTTCATGGTGGTATTTTTATCGATATGACTTAAATATTAGTAATTTAAATCCTGGTATTTAATTGTATTAGATTTTTTACCACCCAAGGATATCCACAGTTAATGTAAGAGGATTCCTCCATAGATTGAATGACTAGTTTACAATATTTTTTCAATATGAATGATTATACTAATGTTATATTATATATTGATAGTTTTCTCTCATTTTTTATTAATTCAGAAATAAATCTCAATGGATAACATAGTAATGAATTTAATTAAAGATGTAATAAACATTTTTTCTGTTTTTTTGAAGATTATGTCATGTCAAGGGACATGGTTTACACCAATTTCTTAGGTGGGATTGATTCTTGAATTTAATAATAAGTTGAACATTATTATCATATTATAACCACAAATCGATAGTTAAACCTTGTAAATGAGTTAGTAATTAGAGGGCGTATAATGGGTTTATGTTCTCGACTTCATTGGTTCACGAGAATATAAATTTTCACTAATTAATTTTAAAAATAAGTATAGTTTTCACTCAACATTAAGAATGATAGTATTTGAGGTGTTTTATATGAAAACATTCAAATCACCATTAAGATTGGATGATATTAAAGAGAAGTGAATTGTTAGATAAAATTTGGTACAAGATATGATGGATAAGTTTTTTATTATATGGGAGTAGATAGAGTTTTTGGAAAGTAGTTAGAATTCATATTCTTATCAAAGGGGGAGACCATTGACGTTTTTGTATGACCCTAAATTCTTAAAATTATATCCCACAAATTGAAAATATAGATCGAGTAGAAGTAATAAGATTTATCTAATATTCATTAGACCTCTTGAGGTGTTTAACCATATCAATGAGTTGGGGTATATGTCACCCTATGTAAACAAATTTCATGTGGTTTTTAACCTATCAATGATTCATAAATACATTCATAAGGATTACCATGTGATTTATTTTGGTGACCATGATACTGAGTAAGATTATATATTCATTTAATGGTTTTTTAATATTTAATAAATTTGGGGCAATTTATTATACGAATGGATCATTATTTTAATGTTGGTTATATAAAATAATGATGATTTGGAAGAAATAACTTATCTGTAAGAGTTATAGATGAAAGTAAAATGTAACGATTTCTTTTGAAAAATGCTTCATAAATTTTTTTTAAAAAATTTTAAATGAACACATGGTTCAAAATGTTTTTATTTTTTTTTCATGGTCATAGTTATTGTTTCTAATGGGCTCAAGAGAGTGTCTACCACCTATGAGATGACAGTTGATTCTGTAGTTTCATAAAATACCAACAATCAACAAATTTTATTCACATAATCTATTAGGGTAGTTGTATCATTATGGTAAAGATAGAATTATGAGATATATAGTGAGAAATAACACACATATAACAAGTTTTTTTATATGTTTCACCCACCCATTTTATTATACACCTATTCCAAGGATAGAATTAATTGTTAACTTGACTCACACTTTCTTATTGTATTAGAAATATAAATAAGGATAAAATAGAGAATATTATAATAAAATTTTGTTATATTATTGTGTGAAATACATATACAAAATTAATGATATTCACTTCACAATACCTCAAGTTCCTCTGTTATTGAGATCAAGTGTTCACCCTTGTTCTTATCCTTAGTTCTATGTATCACCTGATCTGAATATGTGGCTGGTTACCTTATATTTTTTACTTGAATTAATCATAAATTTATAATGGTGGATTAACTCAAATTATTATACATCATCATAATTATATTGTGTCCTATAGCATCCAACACAATCCAAAGAAACACAATACATGAATAAAATCTCTTAAAAGATCCATAAAAATATTGTTTCATTTTAACCAAAATAGTGGTATAATAACATGAATTAATGAATTTTCCCTTTATATCCTTAGATACAATAAGTAGTTTAAATTTTTTAAAAATAAATCATGGTTTAGTGTTTCTCCATTATAGTGTTATTTAATAGATAAAAATGTAGTTACTCTAAAAACTGAAAAACCAAATACCCATGAAATTATTATAGCATAAAAATTGAAATTCAATTAGTACATAAAATAATAGTGACTCCTAAACATATATATTTAGTAAAATATAGGGATATCTGGATGCTACACAATTTGGGAGTAACATTCAATACAATATAGTGAACTCTTTTATGATGTGAGCAATGGATTTACACATGATGTCCTTTATACACCTCAAACAAAGTAATAAAAAAATATAACATGTTTTATTCAATTGTAAAAATAGATCCCTATAAGTCCTCAATAACAACATAAATGACCTTGTAATTATATTAATGTATGAAACATTTTTTTAATAGTAACCTACTATCCTACCAAATCTCCTTAAAATAATAACAGATATGATTGAAATGTAAGGCGTGAATGCATGATCGACATATTTTTTCAAACTCAATCCATTTCAGCATAATAATCAACCTTAATTTATTTTTTAGACTTATTTAATAAAATTTCACTCCCTTAAAAATCCATTCATCATCGATGAGTCTCAAACTAATTCGTGAGCTTGTTTCTATTAAACAAAATAGGAATACAACATTGAGATCCTGAGTGAATTTCCTCATGAAACAAGTAATAAAATTAATCTAATGTGAAGATTATTTAAAAACCACACTATAGGAAAAAAACTAGTTTATGATAGTACTCTAACATGAATTTTATAATAAATTATAAATTGACTATGTCTTAATGAAGATCCACTCCAAACAACCCTTCATAAATTTAATTCAATATTGTAACACCCTGGGTTATATTTAATTTTATTTTTCAAATAAATTAAATTTGTTTAAAGGATTTCATTACACTCAACTCCATGTTAAGAATCCCCATATGAAACAATATACTAGCTTACATTACATGAGGAATTTAGGATTAAAAAACCCATTATATATTACAAATATAGTTATTTAAACATGACCTTTATAACATATCCTTCAATGTAACAACTCAACCCCAAAAGTGCGGAGCCTATGAATTATTTAAATACATTGGCTTATTTAAAAGATTAAGATCCTAAGGGGATGAATAATTTTGTTGTTTTGGAAAACCATATTTCATACAAGACACCTATATTATATTTTCAAACATAGTACATAATAAATACCAATTGAATAAATTATTCAATGCTCATTCGAATAATTCTTCTTCATATCTCATGGAAATGAAACAAAATAAGCATGATCTAAACTAATCAATAATGGTAGGTACAGTGGAAAAAATATTGAATCAGGGATCATATTCTACAAGAAAAATAAAATAACTAAGAAAATAGTCCATTCAAAATAATTGATAGGTAATAATAAATATTGAAATGTAAGTAACTAAAACACATGACATTTAATCAATGAACTATGAATGAATTAAATCCATATATTAGGTAAATGAAATAATCTCAGGGATAAATAATACCATAATATTAATGAGGAAAATTATTAATTATTTGATTCTACGTTTCCTACATACATGGTACCTTTACAATCTAATTCTATCACAAAACAATTAATAACATATCAGGTGAAAACCCATCTGATTTGGAAAACTGAATCGTCTTTTAAAAATATTGACGAATCAAAGGGATATCTATAACCAGGACTTACCCATGATATAAATTTATAGGTAATTACTCATATATCAAAAAAAAATTAATTAATAAACAATTCTCCTTATCAAATATCTGTATTGAATAAAAGATACAAACTTATCAATAATTCCCCAATTAATCAAAAAGCCTTAAAAGTGAAGACCATATGTAAAAATGGTATATGGATTAGAAAATAATAAATAAATTTCATTATTATATGAAAATATATGAAAATATATTCATAAAGAAGTGATTTTTTGAAGAGAAATTTAGTAATGACAAAATAAAGTGTTGATGAAAAGATAACTTTTACCAATCGTTAATTTTCAAGTCAAAACCGCTTAGATTGGATAATTTAAAGTAAATGATTAAATAACATGAACATAAAATATTTCATGATATAATATATCAATATTTAAATTAGATAAACCATACAAAATAATTATTTGGTGAAAATTAGATTTAACTTAGAGATGTAAAAACTACGATGAAAACCCCTTATTGTATCTTTCATTTTTGTTTTGTGGTTTTAAAAATCCATTATGGTGTTCTAAAAATGTTACTAACTTATACTAAAACCATAATATTATTATTTATATCATATATTATCTTCTTATATTTTCATATTATAAATTTTTTGTAATATTTCATTATTTTCAATATATCGGGTGTTAATTACCTAGTTTCTCGAGTATATTTTGTCTTGTTATATGTTGTTGACATTACATAGATCATAATTTCATAATATAATGAGTGTAAACCATGACTTAAATATCATATATATTAATTATATATATATATATATAATTATCCATAAAATTTGTATATATGAAATGAAACGCATTTTTCATGAATATGGTAGGTCGTATATATGCATAAACACTACTTTCATTTCCTTCCCCTATTAAAACAGTGAAAAATAAATGATTCTTATTTATATTATAAAAAATTAACAAACCAATGTTATATATGTCATATATTTTTATTAAAACCACCATATATGAGCTATATGCATAGTGTGAACGAATCCCATCACTTTGAGGAGGAGGCGGTCCACACATCAACTAATAATGTTATCATATTAACACAAAATGGAAAGCATGAAGGTATTCATCATATAGAAATTAAATAAGTATTAATAAAACATAAATATCATATATAAAATATTAAAATTTCATATCCATAATAATTCCCAACCATGATAGGTTGTAATGGAAAAACCAATGGCATCATTTCGTAAGGCAGCGGTTCACCGTACACAGAGATGTTATGTTCTCTAAAATTTAGGTAGATGTGTGCGTACATTAATATCTAACACATAAAAAACATATTAGATTATTGGGGATTCTTATTTTATTATATAATATAATAATAATAAAATATGAGGGGGTGGAGAAGGAAAATAATATAAAGGAGACTTTGGAAGGATATCACTTCTTCATTGGGTAACTCCTCTTGGTTTGTACTAATGGGATAACTTGATTGGATTTATTCCAATGTTAGGATTCTATGATTATATAAGGTTTTTTAGGAGATAAATTTATCATGTTTTGGGAGATACAATGATATTGATAGGTGTGAATAAGTGAGGGATGTGTGTACCTTTTTATAATTAAGAAAGAGTGTAATTATTGTAAATTTTGTATAAGGGAATTATACTCACGTATTCCCAATGAATTCTACTTAAAATAATGAATTATATTCTTAAAAAGGGATGATATATTAGAAATATGGATAGGAAGTGTATTTTTTCTAGTTTATATGCCCTTTTGGCATTGATTTTAATGTTTAGTCCTTTGTTAAACTATTTTTCAATTAGTCATTATAATTAATTGTAATCATTTTCACTAATTTTTTTGGTCAAAAATAAGTTAAAATAATTAGAAATTTAAAATTATTATAATTCCAAATATTTATTACATTTTGAAAAATTACTATCATATAAGCGAAAGAAATTAATTTAAAATTATTCTTGTGGAAGAGATGATAATTCACAGTTTTAAGGTAAAAATGTTCAAAAGAATACAATGTTTTTTTATCAAATTTCAAAATGATAATGATTACAATGAATTAAATTGGATTAATTGATTTATTTATGATATAATTTTACAATAAAAAAATTTAAAATATAAATTATGTATCTAAATAAATTATAAAAAAAATAAGTTTTCTACTAAAATTCAGCATTTTGATTATTCAACAATAAATGAAACATATCCAAAAAATAAAAAAATTACCGAATACTAATTTTTCTATTAAAAATTAAAAAATTATGTTTATTTTGAAATATTAAATTTCTAAAATATCAAAACATTATATTTAAATTTTTTTCTCCATTAATAAGTAGTAAAATTTCTTCTTTTGAAAAATACAATTATCAACAATAAAACTAGATTTATTCATATCTTATTCTTCTCAAATATATAGGATGAATATAAAAATTAGTTTACTAAATAAAAAATATATATATATGACATTTATATCATTCACTAATTTAATAAATTAAATATATTAGTATTAAACAACATTGTGATCATAAAAATATATTTTTATAAAATAATTACCTTTATATTAAATTCTTTTTGATATTCATTTATATTTTTTTGTTAACCACTGAATTGTAAAATATATTTCTTTATTATAGTTATTCATTTTAATAACCAAAAAAATCATTTATATGTTATATATTATGGTATTAAATAATATTATTTTAATAATATATTGTTTTCAGTAAAACTCGATCTTACATGTAACTCAAACTATCACAAAAAATCATTCTTGCATGTAATGAAAGAAAACTCAGTATTGAGTGTCCAAAAATCTATTCTCAATATTGTGTGTAGCATAATATTTGAATGGTGTTTTTTATAAATAAATATATTGAAAAAATAAATTTAATCCAAAATTAAAATATAGTAATGTATTGGGGTATTAAATTCTCCCCCCCACACCATCAATTAAATTGTGGGATCATAATTTAAAGATGATCATGGTAATATAGGGTTTGATATATTAAAATAATGTTCTTAAGAAACTCACATTGTAAAAAAGTTAATAACACATATTCATAATAATAGGGAAAAGTAAATGTAAGGTTACAAAAAATCAAGGATGTCGAATGGGTGAACGTTAGAGAAATACATGATTTGGAAGAAAAATATAACCGTCAAGTTCTAATGGAGAGTGATAAAGAACAAGTTAATTATAATTTTGTTAAACAAAAAAAACATAACCCATATGTGTTAATAATTGTCATTGATATCATAGAAAATGATGATAATAGGACAATATTTTTCTTTTGAGACCTTTTTCCTACTATCTTGGAATTATTTCACTATCTAAGAACATAAGTAGATATACATTTCTATATTAAAATATAATCCTTTGGAGGCACCTTGAACTATTTCTAATTCTTTTATTTTCAAAATATTCACCGTATTGTGACCTTATACATCTATATCAAATACCACATCCAAATATCAACTCAAACCATTTCATAAAAGATTAACCATTCCAAAATATTATGATATAACACATTATTAGCATTTACCTAGTAGTTATTAGTGTCAAATTTTCTACAACCACATCAATCATATCATTACCCAAACTACTTTATCTCAATATCAGTAACCTATCAAAGGTTATCTTTACCTCAACCATGTTTTCACAAAAATTTCAACTTGCTACATAAGTTATTTTCTTGTTTATCTATATTAATCAACACATAATTTTAAATCCTCAATGGAGGAGTAATTGTAGTAAAATACTTACACATTTAATAATACTTATAACCTTGAAATCATTAAAAATATAATTCACAATAATATTCAAGGATCCAAATACAAGAATAAATTAACCATTCCAAATCATTTTTATCAATAATGTAAGCTTGAACTTGATCTCTTAGATTGTTCTAAGGTATATTCCCATGATTTTTTGGGCATTCGTTTACATAGTGCTCCCATATCCATGAAAATGTAACATTGAATAACAACATTTTACTTCTTCCCTTTGCATTAATTTCTATGGTGACCCTCTTCTTCGCACTAATAAAAAACTCCCAATCAAATCAAAAAAATTCCATGGTGATTCTTTCCACAATTATAACATGTTGTAAAATCCATCTTTCTCTTCATCCGTCTCTCTGTTATTTTCTCTTCCTTTTTATTCTTATCTTACAACCCTTTCAAGCCATAAGACCTGGTGAATTATTTCTTTCTCCTGATATCACATAATACTATTTCATTGTATGAGTAATATTTTTGAGACACCATCAGCCATCAGAGGTTTGGCTTAATTACATCACAAAAATGAACAATATTGCATTTTATGTTGCATATGAAATCTGTAGCAAAACATTCTAACCAAGTAATGGTTTCTTAATAATCTATAACAATTTCTTCCACCTATTTATTTAGAGAAAGTAACTTTATATTTATCTCATTTTTTTAACCGTACGAGATTTATTTATCGAATAATTTCTCCATAAAAGTTCTATAATCTATGTGTTCTATTTATTTTTTCTCCCAAGTATTCTGGATCAATGACCGCCATTGATCCACATCACCATTTATATCATACAAAGAAAGTGTATGCTTTTCCTTTTCACCACATCCTATTTCCAAAAATATCTTTAAAAATACATAATATATTTCTCAGCTATAATTTTACAAAGAGTCTCTGTACAAAATTGTATCCTCTATTTCATATAGTGATCCTAAATTGAAGAATCTAATTGTGAAACAAGTTTCTCTATTTAGGAAGGTTTATGGGTCAAAAATTAATTAAGTTTCCCTAATATATCCATAACATACTCAATTATAATACCAGGTATATAGGATTTCTCAGTAGGTAAACCTCTACATTTTCCACAAGTATTGATCCCATTTTTTAAGAACCATTTCTAAACTATGTCATATACTATATTAGTTCATAATATTATGTAACATAATTTATAATCCCAAAACTAGTGAAATATATAAAATAAATTGAAAATTTAATGTGTATAAAATATAATAATCATAAACATGGTTTCATTTAGGATTTCATTAATTTCAAATCATTCATAATGTATTGTAATGAAATGTAAATTATCCTATGTGTATTCAATAGAAGTGATGAACCAGGTGTGTAGTGCGGCCCATATTAATGTAACAGATTATGTTTCTATTTATCCTGATGTACCTTTTTGTATTTGTTACCCTTAGGTAAATTTGTTCCAAAAACCACATCCACGTGTAGTTTCCAAATAGGGATTTATTTTTAGATTGTCCCACAATATATCTTCCATAAAAATTTATATGATTTTATTCTATACTAATCCTTAAATTATATCTTAGTATTTTGATCCTTATTATAAATTTTAAAAATATATTTTTCAAGGATGTTGTCAAACCGACTCTGATACCAAATGTAATTCCCTAACCCCAGTATCTTATATCTAATGCATTACTTTATTACATTTCCATAGATACACGGTTAAAATTCCAAGGAAACAATAAAATTTATAGTTTTAAAAAACCATATTACATACATGATACCCATATTACATTGGAAAACATAATACATAAAAAACACTACTAAAATACATCATTGAAATCTCATTGAAAGAATTATTCTTCATATATGGGGGAAATGAAAAAGTAATAATTATGAGCTCAAATTCACAGTAAGGGTAAGTAAAGAAGAAGAAATTATGATTCAGTGAATATAATCAACTTGAAATTTCCAACAACAGAGAACCCATTCAATTAAAATAAATAAATAATGGAAAATTCCATATTTCAAGGTATGTAACTGAAACACATTCTATTTAATCAATAAACAAAAACTGATCTGCATCCATAGATTTTGTCAAATAAATAATATCATAGATAAATAATAACATAATTTAAATTAGGGGAATCCTTATTTGTTATATTTTATTTTTCCTAGGTATTTTATAAATCTACTGTCAAGACCATTCAAATATAGATTATAACATAATGTATTAAAACCCATCTAATTTGGCCAACAGATTCATCTCAAGAGAGTACCAGTGAATCGAGGGAATATATATATATAGGAACCACCCATGCCATACCTATCCAATGGAATCCTCATTTATCAAATAATCCATTTAATTAACGAACAATATTCTTTATCAAATTTTCATGTTGAATACAAGATACATATTTATCCATAATTCCCTAGCTAATGAAATAATTATCAAAGTGAACACTAAATATAAGAAATAATATTTTTTATGAAATAATAATTTACTTTTAATTTTAATATGTATATTTAAGATAAAATTACTCAAATAATTTTATTGTTTCAAGAAATCATTAACAATCACAGAAAAATGTGATATTGCAAAGGCATCTTTTACCGCATGGTAATTTTCTAGTAAAAACCCATGGATGAGAAAATAGAAAGTAAAAAACTAAATACAATTAATAAAAAGGGATTATGTATATAAAATTACAAAAATGGGGTGTTAATAGACCACAGAAAATAAGTAAGTAGGGAATATGACATTTATCTCAGATATGTAGAAAGTGAGATAAAAATCCCTTAACCTATCCATCCTTTTTATTGTGTGAAATTTAACTTCTTTTATAGTTTTTTATGTTTTAAAATAAATATAATATAACCATAATCATATGTATTATCTAATATATGATCTTATTATAATATCATTTTACTTATTTCTTAGTAATAATTAATTATATTTACAATTTCATGTGTCAATTGCCTATTTTTTCAAGTATGTTTTAACTTGTTATTTGTTGTTTCTATTACATAGATCATTATTTCACCATATGAAAACACTAAAACAATATTTAAATATTATATATACCTCTATATATTTAAACTAATCTATAAAATTTGGAGATAAGAAAATAAATAAACCATTCATTGAGATAGTAGGTCATATGTACGCATAAATACTACTCTCATTTATTTTGCATATTAAAAGAATGAAAACAAATTGATATATATATATATATATTATAATTAAATTATAATATATATTTCATAAATTTCACTTATGTAGTTTAGACCCACTCTTTACACATTCCATGTATTGTGTGAACAAATCACATTGCTTTGCGGAGGCAGTAGTCCACTCATCCACAAACTATGTTATCATATTTATACAAAATGGGAAGCATGATAAAATGTGTTACATAATAATTATATAATTTTTAATTAAACATAAACATAATATATATTATAAAATAACATAATTCCCTCAATAATAAGAGGTTGTAAAGAAAAAATAATGATATCATTTTGTGAGGTATTAGTTCATCATACACAGAAAAGATACTTTCACTACCCATTACAATTAAGTGACTGTTAGTGTAATTTAACCAATTTAAATAAATATATATATATATGTATATTTTGGATATTGAGGTTATAATATAAATATGGAATAAAAATATTTTAGGTAGTAGAGAAGGAATATAAAACAAAGGAGCTGATGGATGGATGTTACCTCTTCTTTGGGTAACACATCTTGGGTGTACCAAAGGGATTACTTGATTAAATATATGAACATATTGAATAGTTTACTATTATTGGAGGGATGTTTGAGCATAAATGAGCTGATTTTTGGTTAGAAAAATTTCTTTACATTTTTGAATAATTGGTAGGGGTGATTTTTTTAATAGTCGAGGAGGTTTAGAATTCTTATAACTTTTTGGAAAGGGAAATCCACCCACATTTTCAACGAGAACCCCGGATCCCTTAATGAATACAAATTGATACATGGGATTATAAAGTATAAATATGTCCATAAAATTGCTTTTTTACAAATTTCTATGTCATTTTGGGCCTTAATATTAAGGTTTTGTTCTTTGTAAAGAAATCATCTCTCATGATCGAGGTAATTAACATTAATCACATTCACTTCTATATTTGATCAAAACTATATTGAAAATATTATAAATTTTGAATTATTTTGGTTAGAAAAATGGAATATATTTTTAGAAATTTACATATCATAATTCTCATAAATTAATTTAAAATTAATCCCACATACAAGATGATAATGAAGGCTTTTAAACTAATATATTTAAAAAGATTGCGGGGTTTTTATGTCAAATTTCGTAGTGAAATTGATTCTAATGACCAAATTTAGATTAATTTATGTATAAATGATATTATAATACAATAATATATTTTTTAAAAATATTTTATCAACATAAATAAATTATATGAATATGAATCATTCAATTAAAATTTATTACTTTTCCCTATTCCTCAAAAAATGAAACTTCTCCTAAAAATACCAATAAATCAATCCATCCTAATTTTTAAATTCCAATTTCAATAACTAAGTCTTTTTTGATATATAATATTTATATAAGTTCCAAAAAATTATTTAAATTAGGTTTTCTCTTTAAATATTGTAAAATTTACTTTCTAGAAATATAGAATTTTTAAGCATAAAAATTTCTTTATTCCTATCATATGTCTATAAAATCTATTGGAAGGATATCAAAGATATTTTATTGATTATAGAATATATATGTATATATATATATTAAATTAATATCATTCAATAATTTTATATAAATTAAATGATTATGATAAAATAACATTTTGAGCTTAAGAATACTTTTTTATAAAAAAATTCATATATATTCAATTTGTTTTTATATTCATTTATATTTAGTTTTTAACCAATTAATTTGAAAAATATTTCCATAAGTTATTCATTATTATTACTAACTACAAAATTAATGGCGCAGTTATATATTATTATATTAAATAGTAATATTTTAATAATATATTGTTTTATGGTAAAACTCAGTCTTGCGTGTAACACAAACTATCAAAAAAAGTCATTATTTCATGTAACACAAGCTAACGGAGGTTAATTGTCAAAAAATATTTCCCTGGTGTATTTTGTATAAAAATATTAATGTTTTTTGGTGTTTAAAAAAATATAGTGGAAAAATTAACTTTATTCTCGAAGGATAATATGGTAATGTCATTGGTTGTTACATTCTCTCAACCGAAATTAAGGTGCATCCTCCCAATTTAAACATGTTCCTGGAAACATAGGATTTTATATAAAAAAATAATAATTTTGATAACCAAAAATCATAAATAGTATTAACAAAAAATATTCTAAATAAGAGGTAAAATGAAATTTTTAGGTTACCACAAAACATCGAATAGGGAAACATTAGTGAAAACATGGACATTAAAGAAAAATATAACCATTATGTTACGATGGATTGTGATAAAGAAAATTTTCATTATAATTTTGTTGAATAAACAATTTCAACCAATATAGGTGATTAATTTTCATTGATATCATATAAATGGTGGTAATTAGAAAACACTTTTTTCAAGACCATTTTCCAAGACTTGGGGAATTATTTCCCTATATATGAATATAAGTATATATAAATTTAGATTTCAAAATATTATCCTTTGGTTATTACATGACCTATTTATATATCATTTCAAATCATATGTTATGTCATAGGGTGAAAATATAATTCAATATCATAAATTACATCGAAATTTAAACTTAAAACATTACATAAATGGTGATCCTTTCCAAATTATAATGATACAATAGTTTAGAATCATCTGTAGGGTAGTTAGTAGTATCCAATTTACAATATGTATATCAATCATATATTTATCAAAAAATCATCTTCTAAATATCAGGAACCTATTATGGGTTATCATTCATTCAACCTTGTTTTTTCTAAAATGTTCTACTTCCTACTAAATAACTTTTCTTGGTTATCAGTATCAATCAACACATGATTTTAAATCCTCGATCAAAAAGTACTATAGTACAAACCATATACATTTCATAATAATCTTAAATAGAAAATCATAAAATAAAATAAAAAATTATTCTATAATCCAAATATAGGAGAAAATTAACCATTCCACTTCAATAGTATCAATAACATAAACTTGACCTTGATCACTTATCTTCTTCTGATGTATATTCCCTTGATTCTTCTATAATTTTTTTATTTGTTTCTTATATACTTGTTGTTTTAACACCAAATATAATCATTTTTAATTCTTCCCTTTTCATAATTTTCTTTTGTGATCCTTTTCTTCTCACTCATAAATAACTCTCAATCCATTTAGGCATTTCCCATGGAAATTCTCTCCACTGTTATCACTTATTGTTGAATCCTTCTTTCCTTTCTTCCCTTTTTCATTTATTTTAACATCCATCCTCTTCTTCTATTTCTTCTTTTTACACAACAAGATGTCAAGAATTATTTATTTGTCTTGATATCACATAAAATGGTTTCATCATATTAAAAAAATATTTCAGATTGTTTCACACCTCATTGGCTTGGATGAAGTATTTCAAAAAAATGATCAATATTTCATTCTGTATTGCATATGATATTTGTATCGTACCATGATAACCTTGAAATATTTATTTTCATAATCTACATGAACTACTTATTCCGGTTTAATTAAACTATTTAACATTCTCTTCATCTCATTTTTTGATCACTAGGGATGTATTTATCCAAGAATGTATCCTTAAAAGTTCTGCATTGAATGTGTTCTATTTCTCTTTCCAATATATAATTATGGATCAATGACCACCATTGATCATCATCACTATTGAGACAATAAACTAAAGGTGTATACTTTTCATTTTCCCAAGATCCTAATGTCTTTAATATCATTTCTAAAGACTTCATCCATTTATAATATTCAATTATATTATCCATCCTACTAAATTATGGGGTATTGTATCGTATAATGAAATAATTCATCCGATAATCCCATTGTGGATAAGTTTTCTTCATCTAGGAACAGTTTTATTTCATAACCTGATTATGTGGTACTAATATATCTATAAAATTCTTAGTTCCAATACCATGTATATCAAATTTATCAATAGGGAAACCTCTAAATTGTTAACAAGTATTGATACAATTCTTCATTCTGGGGACAATTTCTAAACAATGTAATATACTATATTAGATCATGACATTATGTAACATAATGTATACTCCCAAAACTAGTGGAATTCATAACATAAATTGTATAATTAATGTGTATCTAATATAATAATCATAATCATTGTTTCTTTGGGGATATCATTACATTCAAATACACAATAATGGTTTGCAAAGAAATTTTAATTATACTAAGTGTTTCCCCAGGTAGTGTCAATGTAGGTTCCCGGTAAGGCATATTGTTATGTGCCTAGTTACACTCAAATCAGGACCCGGACACCTTTTCAAATTTGTTTCCCCTAGGTTCATATATTCTAGAACCATGTCCACTTGTAGTATCTTTACAAGGATATATTGATAGGAAGGATAAAATAATCGTTACCCTACCAAAATTATATGATGTTATTTTATACTTATCCATAATTAATATCTTATTGTTTTTTTCCCTGATATACTATTTCTAAATTTTTTTTTCATGGTTGCTACTAAAACTACTCTTATACCAACTTTAACACCATGACCCAAAAATCATTGAGTCGGTGCATTATTTTATTACATTTACATTGATAAAATCATAAAATCCAAAGGGACATAACATTTTAGAAGTTTTGGAAAATCAGATTACATAATGAAACCCATATTATATTGGTAAACATTATAAATAACAAAGAAGAATAAACAAATACCCTGAAGTCTCATTCAAATATTTTTTCTTCAAATACTGGACAAAGTAAAAAAAATAAGTTTGAGCTAAAATTTTATATAAGGGTATGTAAAATGGGAGGAATATTTATTTAATGAGAATAATGAACATGGAAATGGAAATTACTGAGAAAATATGCTATTAAAATAATGGGATAAGGAAAAATCAAAATGGAAAGGTAAGTAAATAATACTCAATCCATTTAATCTATAATTAATAATGCACTACATACATATATAATTTCAATTAAATAATCACATGAATAAAAAAACATAATATGAATGAGGGGAATGCATAATTATTAGATTACATGATTCCTAGGTACATGGTTCCTTTACCATCAATACTATTCACAAGATGGTTTATAACCTATCGAGAAAAAAACCCATCTAATTTAGCCAACTAATTTGTCTCAAAGGACTAATGATATTTTGAGGGGCTATCTATAACTGGTCCCCACCCATGTCATATCAGTCCAGAGAATTTATTATATAGTTATATTTAATTCATGAAATATGTGCCTTATCAAATACCACCAATGAATAAAAGATATTGATTTATCAATAATTCATTATTTAATCAAATAAAGTAAAAAGGTGAACATTGTATGAAAAAAATTTATATTGATTAGGAAATAATAATACCTATTTTAAGAGAATATGTTAATTTGAGATGAAATTATCATAAGTAAGTAATTTTTTAAATAAAATGTTAACAATCATAAATGAACGTGATATTGCAAAGATAACTTTTACCTCATGGTAATTTTTTTATCCAAAATCCATGAATAAAATAATTCTAAATAAACTAATAAATAACATAAATATAAAAGTACTCATGGTATAATATATCAAAATGGGAAATTGATACACCACATGAAATAAATATGTTTTTAATATTACATTTATCTCACTGATGTAAAAAAGTGAGATAAAATTCTTTTACCAGTCCATTGTTTTTTTCATATAGACTTTTAAAAAATTTATAGTGTTTGAAATATGATATAAAATTATTACAGAACCATAATCTTATTTATTATATAATATATGATCTTTTTATAACATTTTATTACACAATTTCAAGAAATCAGTCATTATTTTCAGTATTTCGGGTGTTAATTGCCACGTTTATCGAGTATATACCGAATTGTTATTTGTGGTTCCTATAAAATAGATAATGAGTTGATCATATCATTAATTAAACACTAGAAATTAATATCCTATATATTATTTATATATATATATAATAAACCATTAAATTTGGAGATAGAAAATAAAATGCACTGATCCTTGAGAAGGTAAGTCATACATATGCATGAACAATACATTCATTACTTTTCCATATTAAAATAATGAAAATTAAATGATATAAATAAATATTATAGTTGTAGTATCATATATATGTCATATATGTCAGATTTTTTTAGAAAAATATTTTATACATTCTATATAAATTGTGGACAAATTGCATTGTTTTGAGGAAGCGATCGTCCACACTTCCATAACCGATATTACTGCATTTACACCAAATGGAAATCATTAATTTATTTTTTACATAAAATTTATAGATGTATGATTAAAACATAGGTAACATAATTATCATATTAAAATATAGTTTCCATCATTATTTCCAACCATGAGAAGTGGTAAAGGGAAAAACGAATGACATCATTTTGTGAGGTTGTAGTTCTTTTTACCGACAAACGATAAGTTTTATTTCTAGTAGATGGAAGTGTGTGTAAGTGTAGATCAAATACATAAAATAAAAACATATTTATTTATGTATTATACAATTAATATTATATAATCCCATAATAAGAATAGTTTAGGGATTGGAGAAGGAAAATAAAACAAAGGATCATGTGGATGGATGTTACCTCTTCTTTGGGTTACACCTCTAATTTTGCAAAAAAGGGAATCTGTGATTGGATTTATGAGGAAGGATAGTCTACAAGTATTATATAAGGTACTTTGAGTGATTATATGAGAATATTTTTGGCGATACAAAGGTCTTGATATATGTGGATAAGTGGGATGGTTGAGTTCCTTTTTATAGTGAAACAGTTGTGGAATTCTTAAAACTTTTGGAAAAGGGAATACCATCTAAATTTTTTGAAATTAAATTGGATCAATTAATATAAAAAGTCTATAAAATAGAGTAAACATTTTTTAATATGGTCCAAAAATTGGAATTTGGATAATTTTCTATGTCATTTTAGGCCTTAATCAGAAGGTTTGGTCCTTTGTAAAGAAATTTTTTCTCTAAATCACTGTAATTAATTTTAACCAATTTCACTAATATTTATGGAAAATAATAATTGAAAATATTATAAATTATATAGTATGTTAATAAAAAATATGGTAGTAATTTTTCTAAATTCAAATCACATAACAGGCAGAAATTAATTTTAAATTTGTCCTGAAGACGGGACAACAATGCAGAATTCTAATGTAAAATATCCAAAAGTTTTCATTGTTTTTATATAAAATATCAAAGAGGAATTGATTAAAATGAAATAAATTGAACTATTTTTTTTATATAGGAAATAATTTTTCCTTAAACCAAATGTTAAAATATAAATTGTCCATATGAGTAAAGTAGATGGAAAATGATTTTCTAATAAAATTCAGTATATTCACTATCATCAATAATTATTCCTCCCATGTGCCCATAAAATATTTTTGATTAAATATCTATGCCATATTATTGAATATATAATAAATATATTAAATTAATATCATTCAATATTTTTAATTAATTTAATTTACAAGGGAAAAAACTTTTTGAGCATAAATATAGTTTTTTATGAAAACATTTACTGTATATTCAATATGTTTTGATATCCAATAATATGTAGTTATTAAAAAAATTAATTTTTGAAAAAATATTTCAATGTGTGAGTTATTACTATTAATAACAACCAAATTAATTTGTGGGTTATATCTTAATATATTAAATAATAATATTTTAATAATATGTTATATTTCAGTAAAACACAGTCTTGCGTGTAACAAAACCTAGTGAGAAATGTTAATATTGAATGTAATGAATGATTACTAAGCGTTCCATGTGGAAAAATCTATTATAAATGTTTTGTATATTATAATATTAAAATGTTTTTGCGTATAAATAAAGTTAGCGATAAAAATCAATTTATTTTAAATGGGAATATAGTAATATCTTGAGGTGTTACATTTTAAATTAGTAATATTAATAGTAATAAAAAATGAAAATCTTAATTGTAACAATTTTATATAAATAAATCCATGTTATTATCAAATAATTAATTTTTGATAAGGTATTTATATATTTCAAAAATATAATTTTCTAAAAAAGAAAATTTGAAAGATTTTTTTGAAAATGATTTGATTTGATTTTTTGAACTTTTATAAAATGAATTTAATAAAATTAAAATCATTTTTGAATTTATAAATATGAAATTATTTTTACATCAACTTTCATAATTTATCTAAAAAGTTTCATTTTTTGATGAATAGTTACAAATAATGAGTTTTAATTGAAAACTACCTATTCATCTCATTTATTTATAAAGATGAATTATATTTTAAACTATTTTTAAAGTTAAATTAGTCAACTAATACATATATTAACCCAATTTAGGTTTTTGGAATCAATATTATATTGAAATTGGATATAAAAACCATGAAAACATTTAACATTCTTTACATTAAAAAAACATTTTATCATCACATTGGAGGGATTAATTTTAAATTAAATGATGATAATTTTATTAATTAAATATGACAATATAGATTCAAAAAATTTAATAAATATAATCTACATTATATTATAATTATAATTTAATTTTTCCTGATAATTATTAATAAAAAAGTATAAAATTAATTTCCACAATAAAGGTTAAAAGAGGGTTTTTTTTATTACATGTGTTTTTATAAAATTTAATATTACCCACATGTTTTATTATTATTTAATAAATTGGATTTAATATTTAGAATCATTATTAACAAGTAGTTCAATAAATCCCATTTTAATTATAGTCTTAGAGGATAAATTATCTAGGTAATTAAAAAGATACAAGTTACCATGGTAAAAACTAAAATTGTAAAATTGAGTGAACATAAATACTAAAGAAAACATTGATAAAAGTGTGAATTTTTTTTATTTTTTTAAGTAAAAAATAAAATTTATCATCCATTACTATTAAATTTCATAGTCACCAAATGAAATGGAGACCTCCCAATAGGGAATTCTTTTGGGTATTTACAATAATTTCACTCCTCAATTATAAGTGTTCCCTCAATATCCCCTATTTTCCACACATATAATGTGATTATGATTAAAACAACCAACATAAATCAATTTCTATCCTCCATATCCGGCTATTAGAATCTATATTTTGGGTAAAAATCCATCTTAGTATGTATTTTAGTTAAAACCTAAGGAGGATACCCGAAGAAGAGGTAACGTTCATCAACGAGTGTTTTTTATTTCTTCCACTACAACAATAAATTTTTATTATACCATGAATTCATAAAGAATACATTATAGTTTTTTATAATTATATATTTTTATATTAATGGTACTACCTATAATCTCACACACTTTCATAAAATGGGTTATGAAAACATTATTCGGGTGTTCGGTGGACAATCTCATTGCAAAACGATGTCGTTAATTTTCAATTACCACCTATAATGTCTAGTCATAATGATAGATTTATTGTTTATATGATATATATATATATAAATGATATTTTTGATTTTAGTATGATTCTTAAATTGTTATATCCCACATACTGTCATGATTTTTATTTTTAGGAATATGATAACGTCATTCGTGTATACGGAAGAATACTGTCGTGCAAAGAGATATGATTTGTTAAAGCTCTAAACAGAATGTATTAAATATAGGTTTAAAAAACTATATATGTGATATTAATATGAATATAGAAATATATTAACATATTTTAATTTTACTTATTTCAAAAATAAAATTATCAAAATAGTTTTCATGCATACATACGACTTACTGTCACCATAAACGTTGTGTTTCATTTTCATTATCTAAATATATTGAATTACTATAAATACATATATACTGAATATATATATTATAGTTTTATTATGGTGTAAACTATAAATATTATGAATCCATGATCAAATTAAGTGTAATAAAACGAATAAGTCAATACATACATGAAATACAAAGCAATTATTTCCCAAAACGTGACAATAACATTATTTAATTAATAAATCTATAAAAAAGGTCATATGAAAATAATATATTGTAATATATATATATATTAATTTTATTATTTAATATATATTTAACAAAATTATATTTATTATACATGATGTTTGAAAGAGTATGACAGGAGTCAAGACTTAAGGTAAGGGTTTTCTTGTCTGACTTTTATTTATGGGAGATATATTCTATATTCACCACTTATTTTTTTATGGGTTGTATATAATACCAAAAAATTTATTATTATTATTATTATATATAAATTTATGGAGAAATACATAACCATTTTAGGATCTCTTTTTCATTGATTTTTTGTTTTCAAAGATACCATAGTGGTAAGGAATTTTTGACTCATGTTTCATTCTTTGAGACATATGTTATGTAATACACCTATATTATTTTATAAAGATTATATACAACCCATTTTAAATGTTATATTATGAATCAGATTATTTTTATTATTATCTATGTTCTATTTAATGATATTATTTCATGATATCTATGATTCAATGTTTTCATAGTAGTAAGAGTCTTAGGTTATAATCATATCATTTATCGGGATTTTTGGTAAATATGATTCCAATGATGATACCTTATGATCTATCTCTCAAGAAAATAATGAATTTTCTTCTCGCTATTATGATCATGATATTTTCCTATATTAGTACCATTTACCACTGTATATTATTAATAATAAATGAATTTTTTTAGAATATCAGAATTCATCTCTTTTTTGGCTAAAAATTTGTATTCTTCGAGAACCATGTTTTCGAGAATGGTTTTAAAAAATGTTTTTAAAATTTTTCAATTGATTTTTAAAATAAATTTTTTCCTATTTTTTATATTTCTGAAATATATTTTCAATAGAATCTTCATTTTATTTTTAAAAAAATTTCAGTTTGTATTTTTCCGAAAATAAAAAAGTATTGTTTTTTGAAAATATGGAGTGAACATAATGTTACAAATCAAGACCTTTTTTCATTTAATATTCCTTTGTAATTTTTTATTCTTATTATAAAATAAATTACATTTCAATAATTTTTAGGTTTTTAGAAGTTTTAAAAAATGAATGGATATTTACATTAGGAATTGTTTTAAATAAATTTTAAATTTTTTTCTTATATGTTTCCAAGGATATTTTCAAATAATAGCAATTTTTCTATATTTTATAAATTTCTATGTTTTTAGAAGTTAATTCGAAAAGATATATTTGGTTTCTTCCAAAATATTTTTAACGATATTTTTGTGGTATTCCCATTCATCAATGAAAAATTCATTTATTATTACTCTAATTGGTATATAATGTATTGATTCTATCTTTTCTATTTCTCTGGATGAAATATGATTTTTTCAAAGAGATTGTGATTGGAACCATTTATTTTCCCTGGGTTAGTTATATTTTTAATATATTGTTATGGAATCCATTTCATTCCAAATATTTATCATCATTTTAAGTTATTATTATTAAAAAAATTATTCTACATTGTTTAATAATATTTTAAAGAGATTGACATCAAACCCATTTCTTTTCCATGACTGATTCCGATAAGAACCACAGTTCCTTTTATGATTGATTGTGGGGGGATTGAATATTTTATTGTCGTTAATGTTTGGAACAATATGTTTAAATTACTTCTAATGATTTATTCATGAAGTTTAAGCATTCAATGGTTCCCCTATTGTAGATGTTTTACAAATCTACTTTCCAATTGTTGGTGGTTGTTCAAAAAAAACATAAATGCATAGGGAATCACATTGGTTGAGTAGATGGGATGTCAGTCTCATCACATGCTTTTTTTGTTAAACTATTATTTATTATGGGACTCTCTTATATATTAGATTTATGAATGTTTCATGAATGCTTTTTTATTACCATGTTTATCATGGGTCACCCCTCAGTTAATGACTAATTTTTAGCATGTATGGATTGAAAATCATCTATGTGTATCTAAAGTTCCCCATTGATGAATATAATATGTTTTATTCAAATTTTCTCCATCAATAGTACATTTTTTATACTAATTAGATATTTTCTGCATTGTGATGATGGTTTTAATCCATTAAATAAAGAAATCTAGAATGTATAATCATCCAATTAGATGGGGGTTGTTTTGATATTCGGATAGAACCCATATGATGTGCTTCCTTCATATCCTTTTGAATTTAATCAGAACACACATATTTATGTGACACTTAATGAGACATGTCACTATTTATGGGAATTTGATGAGGACCAAACCATTTAGTATAGCGTCATGTGCGAAGGATGTCTAGGAGAAAATTTCATAGTTAATGTTTGGTGTGAATGTTATTTCAATGTGGAGAAAGGGACCTGGGAAAAGTGTGGTTTTCTGGGTGGGGTATGATATCACCCGGAATATGTCCAATTTTATTGAGACTGTTAGGGATTATAATGAATAAGAGGCCCATTTTCTTTAGTGTTGTTGGGGATTGCAGATAATAAGATTCCCATTTTCTTGAGGATGGATAGGGCTTATACCAAATAGGAGGCTCATATTCCTGAGTATGATTAGGGATTAAAATGATTAAGAGGACTCTATTTTCTTAGGTTCATGTTGATATTTTGATTGAAACTAATCTCTATGAATACATGAGTCATTATCAGTGTGATAAAAAAGCGAGGATGGAAAATAAAAAATCCACATATTCTAATAGTGGACGAATTATGGAGGCATAATGAAGAAGGATAAGGTCTGGTTCCCAACATCTATCATGTTTTCATAGCCCGAGACTAAAGGGAGAGATATAGTGTCTTTAATGCTCCCATATCTAATTTTGTTTTGGTAACTGGGATAATCACAATAATTCCTAGCTGTGACCATGGAAGATGAAGAGGAGGTTGAGAACATCCTCTAAGAGAAAAACTGTAGGATTACTCCATGAGGGGTTACCTTTTCTCAATTTCATTGAAGATAAAGGATGGATCCATCCATATCCCTCATCAAATGGAAAGGTGAGTTGTTCCC
This sequence comes from Viscum album, assembly GCA_963277665.1. Classification (NCBI taxonomy): domain Eukaryota; kingdom Viridiplantae; phylum Streptophyta; class Magnoliopsida; order Santalales; family Viscaceae; genus Viscum; species Viscum album. The sequence goes on from OY728151.1 coordinate 114,281,319, forward strand.
ACCAATTTTTGAAATAGGGAGGTCCACCTTAGTACCAAAAAGGTCAAGATCCAGATTACCTCAGTAATGTATGACTGAAATAATTCTGAGGATCCCCCATTTCAAAGAGTTTTCCAATATGACCTCATTTAACATGGGTATATAAGCTCTAAAGGGAACACTAATGTGCCCAAAGATTAGTTCATACATATATTATGGTTTTGGTAGATCCCTTAGCCAGATTACTTTTGGGGGGAAATTTTTCCTTAGAACATCATCCAATAAGGGTAGATGAAGAAGTCTTGTAGGGTATTTCCTGGAATGGCCAATGGAGGACCCAACACTATATTAGAGAAAGATAATGAGAGTGGTAAAATGGAGTACCCTAGGAATACCCATTCCACTATGAATTCTTTTAGCACACGGTGTTCCATTTACATAGAATTTTTTTATAATGGAATTGGTTCCATCCACGTAGAATTTTACTATGTCGATGCAGTTTCTTTAGAATAGCACTTCGCTTCGCAGTTATGAGTTCCTACCATGTACCTTATTCCTACACAGTAAAAGGATGATATTTTGTATCTTTTTACTACATAGGGCTATCGACTTCCAAGAGGCCATCCACTTATAGAACATATAATATCATCCTTAATGGGTTTTGGGTCAACATGTATTCGAGTTATTTTTTTTAACTTAAATGTTATGCACTATGTTTACCTCCTCTGAATCTATGTCACTCAAACATTTTTCCATTTTCATCCATTTTATTTATTTATTTTTTCTTTCACATTTGTGGTATTTTATAGAGAATGGACTAACCACTAGTATTTCAACACATCCCTGGTATACCATGGGAACTTCATTAATCGAAGCCCAATTAAAGACATCACAGCCTGTAAAAGATTTTGTTTATAGGGGACAGAAAATAGCCAACAAGATGAAAAATTATTTATTTTTTATAGTTAATGGTCATTATTGGGGGATGAAAATCACCATCCATCCCAAAAAATAGTCCATTTTTGTTCACAGGAACCGGAAGACACTAATACATACAGCAAACAATTTCATTATTGGGATGCCATACTAAGCAGCATTCCACATATTATTTTTTTCTAAGATGAATCTTTCCTTCCATCATAGCTTCACAACATTATCATTTTTTTCAAAAACTTATCTTGGTATGATTTTCCATTGAAAAATTCATGAATGTATTTTCACCTTCCCTGAGTAGTTTTTACAACCCAAAAAAGACCCCCATAAGAATGGTCTCCAATCAAGATGAAGAATAGGAGGTTCTAATAATTATGTTTGTCCCATTTGAACAACTTTTTTTAATTCATGTTAACCCACAATATTACCCCCGACTATAAAAGGGGGGACCTAGCTCACTTTTTCCTTTACCGAGTTTTCTTCAAACTATTTCCCTAGGAAATGTCATCAGTTATCCCTACCTATATAATGTTACATCATTGAGAAATAATTCTCAAGAAATAATATTTTTTTACCCACGAACATTACTTCCTCTCACCCGTAGAAAAATACTGGTCATCCTCATAGAGGTCTGATGCTTTGTGGATTGATGCTTCACAGGCCAATGATTTACGGGCCAATGTTTCTTGGTCCAATGCTTCATAATTCAATGGTTCATTGGTCATGTAACATGATATGAAGTGATATACCCATTTTTTTATGAATATTACCCATTATTTGATTATTTTATTATTGAAAATATAATTAATGGATCCTTCATAACCAATTTCAATTGTTGTATCTTGTTTTTCTATCACTTGTGAGAGAAAGAATGTCATGATTCATTATACTAACAACAATGTCAAAATAAACATCTACACAATCCAATAATCTCTTATGGGGAATTGGATAGTTGGAAGAAGGGGATATCCAATCATAGAAATACTTCCTATTTATGGATTATGGATACCGTTTGATATTTCATTCAAAACACAATGCTTAGTAAATAAATATGTGACCTGGATAATGAAAAATAGCATCATTCACCAATCCAACACATCATTTAAGGGTTTATTCATTCATTAATCCCACTATTCAAGATTTATTTTCAATTATGATCCACATTATCTAGAAGAATCCATTTATGTTACAAATAATAATTTCATTTCAATCATGGATTTTCATGGAAGTCCATGACAAGAGAGTAGTTTGGGTGGTCATAAAATGGAATTTTCCCTATGGTATATCACTACTAGATTTTTCTGTTTCTGCGCACCTGCACACGGGCGACCGCCATTGGCGGTCACTATTAATACTATTAGTGACCGCCAATGGCGGTCGCTACTCCCGCCTAAAAAAAGGCGGGATTTTTCCTGCCTTGTCATTCCCCACTTCCTTCTCGCCGCTGCAACTTCAGGCCATCTCCCCGCCGCGCGCCGCCTCATCCGTTCACCGTTGCCACCGCCTGTGTCGGCCCTCTCTTCCCCCTACCCCCCTCGTAGGTGACCCCGGCATCCCCCACAACATCGGACCACCATCCACATCCACCCTCAACTTACCACACTTCCCTCCGGCCGCCGCAGATCCGCCATGACCGGCCGTGAAGCATCACCATCCCTCCCCACCGCTGCCGAGTCCACCGATCATCAATACAGCGCAGTTTTGCACTGTATTTCGATACAGGCTTTAGCGACCGCCATTGGCGGTCGCTATTGCTCTTTACCGACGAAGCAACAGCGACCGCCAAAAGCGGTCGCCAGGCGGTCTCAATAGGCCTTTAGCGCCCGCTTTTGGCGGTCGCTAATGACCATTAATGTAGTAGTGTATCATTTAGTCTGGACTGGGGGAAGCATTTTTGGGTCCTCCAATGTTTTGAGGAATTTAAAACTAATTCGAAGGCCATGGGATTGTACATGTTTTTATGGATAGTATATAACTACCTTCATCACAACCAAGCCGTTATCCCACTACTTCTTAGCTAATGGATATTTGTAACGCCCTGACCCTAGTTACCCAGAGTCGGCGCATTATTACATAACATTGCCATGATCACAAGAAAGATCAAATCTCGAAAGACCGATTGGTTTAGTAGCCTTGGAAACACTAGATATATTCATAAGTTTTACATTACATCATAAAATGAAAAAAGTACTACAACAACATAATGTCTCCACAGTCCAAACTATTATCCCCTCATAATATCCCTGCAGGTCATTCATAACTTACTTATTCACATCCTTGGAAAAAGAAAACATAGAAAAGGGGTGAGCTCAAATGCCCAGTAAGGATAACAATATAGCGGAACATTCAAAAATAAGCATAAACATTTAAGGCAATGCATTACTAAAACAAAAGACTTTTAAACGTGAACTTCAACATAGTATGGAAAAAGTAAAATTAAATAATTCCATTTACATGTTCACAGGGATATTCTAGTAATCGAATAATCACATGCAATATCAATAACCACTTTCATAATGTTGGAATGCATAATGCCAGACTATCATAACCACATAGCCAAGGCCTCATGCAAAGACTACAAATAAGATTTTGCCAAGGCCTTGTTCCAAGACACTAGTTTGTCTCATTAGACCTACCGATGCATTGAGGAGCTATAGTGGGCTCCACCCGTCACATATTAAGTCCAATGCATTCCCATATGAAAAGGTTTAAACATAACATAAACATTCGTATTAAAACTAGCATACAAAATGTCAATAATTTCACCATAAACTATGAATGGTATAAAAATAGCACATCCACAGTCAAACATATCACAAAACCTTCAATACAATATAGAAGTTTTGTATCATAATAAATCAACTTCAAATAAGCGTAAAATCCATCAAAGGATGTTGACATAGATGAAATCAAAACTCTTTTTAGAGAAATATCTCTTTTTATTTTTGAAATCATTTAAGAGCCATATAAAATAAAACATTTTCGTTGAAAATATTCTTATAAGCTTGTAAGGAATGCTTTGAAGATTTTATAATGGCGGAAAATAGCTGCACCCTCCGTATAAGTTAAAAAAACATTCTTACCTTAATTCTGTCGAAAAGGTTAAAAGGGACCTTGTTTTGAAAATGATGGAACGATTCCTCTTATAAAAAGTCAAACAAGGGTATAAATGACTTTAACCCATATTCTTGTAAATAATAAAAATGTTTTGAAATACATTTTTAAGAAAACATGGATGTGGATGATAATGAGATCCCAGTAGATTATTACATATAAACTACCTCGGATAATGAAGAGATTGTGAAATAACCCTTACCTTGTACTTTTCCTTGGTTGGGGTAGGTTAACCTCCTGTATAATGGTGAAATAATTGTTATTAAATTATAAAAGAATCATATACATTAATATTATATCATATATGATCTTTTAATATTGATTTGATAATAATATCTTAGTATTATCGTTGTTTCGGGTGTTAATTTACTTGTTTTTTTATATGTTTTGTTACGAAAGACATGTTTGTAAAGGATAGGTTGTATATTATTCATATCCAGAATGATATCAAGACCATAAAAATCATTTTTTAAATCATCAAATAATAATTATACTTGAATGGATATGATGGAGAATGAATCTCATCGCGTTCGTGGAGACGGTAGTCTGTACGTACGCACGAGCGACAATATCATTCTTTTGATATTAAAATAATATATAAATGGATGGTATATCATATATACAGAATCATTAACATTTTATATTTATTATTTACATGAGTTACACATCATTATTATACCCATCCAAAAAATATTATATTGAATAACAATTACACCACGACGTGGAGACGGTAAGTCGTACGTACGCACGTATGGTGACATGTTATTCAAAGGGTGGATATAATACTGAATATGGTTATAACATATTTATAATAACATCACAGTATATATATGATACTGGAGTTATTATTTTAGAATGGTAACAACAAAGGAAGAAGAAGTGGAAGAAGAAAGGAACTTGGAAAAGAGTGGTGAAATCATTACATCTTCTTCGGTTTCTTCCTTCTGATTTGATCAAAAGGGATCCTTAGGTTGGATTTCTAATCAAACTAAGGCCTCTAGGTTGTAGTGAGGGAAGTTGGGAGAGTATTTGGGCAGAGTTTGTCCGAACAAAAAGGCTTTGAAGGTGTGAAAAAATGAGAAGGAGGAGTTCCCTTTTATAACAGGGGTGAGGGGCACCATTGTAAAAGCTAGAGATATTAGTTTATAATAAATTAATATTCGGTTTACAATGGCTCCAAAGTTGATTATTAAAAGTTTAAAGTGGGGATGGGTCGAAAATAACTCAACCAATAGAATTTATATAGGTTTGGGTACTTATATTAACCTTATCTTTAAGTATTAACTCTAAGTTAATTAGTTTCACTTTTACAATGTCTCTTTGTATTTTTATATAATATGGTTAATAAACATACTATATACATTCAAGCGACCCACAAGTGGTCCATTAATGATTAACCTATCATGATATAAGTCGCTTGGCCGAACCATAGATTTTTAGGAATTTAATATCAATTAATAATATAATATTTGTTTTAAAAACTCTTTTATGTCAATTTTGACACTATTCAATAGTTGATTTTTGTGAAACTCATAACAGATTGATTACTTCGAACAAATTAAATTAAATCAATCCTAATATATCATATTATTCTAAAAAATTAGTTTAATTCATTAAAAGTTTCATATTATATTTATTTGGGTATTTATAATATCAATTATTTTAATTTTTCACTATTACAGTAATTAATTCATCATCATTGTGTCATAAATAAATTAAATTATTTAATGTCTAAAAATTATAAATAAAATATCATTATGTAGGAAATATTTTTTATATTTCTAATGAATATTTATAATCTAAAATCCAACATATATAACCCTATGTAAAAATTGTTTTGCTAAAAGATATATGCTTGTGTCATTTTTGTATTCATTTTAACTTAATTAAAAAAAGTGTCCCTATCACCTACAAGTGGAACCATGGGGTCCCAAAATCGACCCAAAGATGCCTGTGGTCAAACATGTATCAACCAATAAGGCTAGGACACGTTTTAGGGTAATTTAGTATTATTATAATATTATTTTTTAACCCTTATTTACCGGATTTACCCTTAACCATGGTAAATAAAATATTCACCGCAGTAATTATTAAAAATGTCTAAAAATAAAAGTTACCTATTTACAAAATTTGGACATCCTGATTCCAAATATGGAATTCATTTTTCTAAATTCAAAACACAGAAGTTTCAGAAATTAATTTAAAATTAATTCCCGCTGTCAAAACAAAAAGCATGTTTTTAAGAGATAATAACTGTCAAAAGATTGACATTTGTTTATGTTCGGTTTAATTGTAAAATTATGTCCAATGACCAACATTATATTAAATGGTAAAAATATATTCTAAATATACTTTAAAACCACTCAAATTCATAATTTATCACTATTAATTATTTTGATTAAAAAAGTTGTTTTTAATTAAAATTTAGTAATTTTCACTATTCATCAAAATATGAACGTTATCCGAAAAGTACCAAAATTTCACCTTAGGCTAAATTCGATATTCCGAATCCAAAAATGAAGTCCATTTTAAAATATAAAATATTTATAATTTCAAAAAGTAGGTATTACTATTCATAACGGCTAGTTTGATTGGTTATGGTGTGTTAGAACTCGGTGTTGCATACAACACACGCTATCACATTATTCAAAGAGAATCATACCATAGAAGCTTGGGGTGTTACATTCTCCCCTCCTTCAAATAATTTCGTCCTCGAAATTTCTAGAATACTACCACATGAAAAGACTCAGGTGGTTCTTCATCATAAGTTCCTCAGGTTCCCACGTTGCCTCTTCCATCTTATGGTTTCTCCACAGGACTTTTACCAGACGCGTCGTCCGGTTTCTCAGCACTTGTTCTCTCGTATCAAGAATCTTGAAGTTCTCTTTGCAATAATACAGATCGGGTTCCAGTTCTAATTCTTCATATGTGATTACATGCATTGGGTCAGGCATGTATTTCCTCAACAGAGATACGTGGAACACATCGTGAACATTAGAGAGACTTGGCAGCATTGCCAATCGGTAAGCTACAACCCCAATTCGTTCTAGAATTTCGAAAGGTCCGATGTACCTGGGACACAATTTTCCTTTCTTACCAAAATGTATGACTCCCTTCCATGGAGATACCTTCAGGAAAACATGATCACCGACTTGAAATTCCAAATCCTTCCTTCGATTATCGGCATAGCTCTTCTGCCTACTTTGAGTTGCTTTGATGTGATTTTGGATTACCTTCACCTTTTCCATCGTTTCCTCCACCAGTTCTGGACCTACAAGTTTTCTTTCACCAACGTCATCCCAACATGTTGGTGTACAAAATCTCTTCCCATATAACGCTTCATATGGTGCCATATGAATACTCGAATGGAAGCTATTGTTATAGGAAAATTCTACGAGAGGTAAGTATTGATCCCACATACCCCGAAAGTCAAGTGAGAAAGATCTCAACATGTCTTCTAGGGTTTGAATAGTCCGTTCTGATTGTCCATCTGTCTGAGGGTGGTAAGTAGTGCTCCAATGAAGTTCAGTATCCAGGGATTTCTGAAGACTTTTCCAAAATCTTGAAGTAAAACGGGGATCACGATCAGAAACAATTGATAGGGGTACTCCATGAAGTCTCACAACTTCATTAATATATATTCTTGCTAGACATTCCAGGGTAGATCTTCTCTTATAGCAAGAAAATGTGCTGACTTGGTAAGACGATCAATAATAACCCATATTGCATCGTTCCTTCTAGGAGTCTTTGGTAGCCCCCTGACAAAGTCCATCATAATATTGTCTCATTTCCTCTCCGGTATGGGAAGAGGTTGCATGACTCCTCCAGGCTGTTGCCTTCTAGCTTTCACTTGTTGACAAACCATACATCTTGACACAAAATCATCAATCTCCCACTTCATGTTGTCCCACCAAAAATGTTCCTTCAAATCTCTATACATTTTGGTGCTCCCATGGTGTATAGAGAAATTGGAACTATGAGCATCATCCAGCAATTCCCTTTTTAGATCAGGTATATCGGGAACACAAAGTCTCTTCCCAAATTTCAAAATTCCATCTTCATACACAAATTCTCTCAATCTCCCATCATTCACAGCTTTAATCTTCTTTTGAAATTCTTCATTATCGGTATGAGAACTCTTAATACTTTCTAGTAAAGATGGTTTGGCAACCATTTGAAAAAGAATTGATGTTTCACCTTTCCTGGTTATTCCCATGTCCATCTTCACTAGATCCATGAAAATTGGATCCCTTTCAATTCTCATATTGTTCAAAACTCCATGGTCTTTTCTACTCAAAGCATCTGCCACCTTGTTTTATTTCCCCGGGTGGTAGTGTATCGTGCAATCATAATCCTTGAGTAATTCAAGCCATCTCCTTTGCCTCATGTTGAGTTCTTTTTGTGAGAAAATATACTTCAAACTCTTGTGATCAGTATAAATCTCACATTTTTCACCATAGAGGTAGTGCCTCCATATCTTCAAAGAAAATATCACAGCTGCTAACTCGAGATCATGAGTAGGATAGTTTTGTTCATGAATTTTCATCTGTCATGATGCATAGGCAATAACTCTATCATTCTGCATAAGGACAAAACCAAGTCCTTTCTTTGATGCATCACTATAAATAATGAACCCATCATTCCCCGATGGTAGAGTCAATATAGGAGCATTGACTAATCTTCTCTTCAGTTCTTCGAAACATTCTTCACACTCTTTTTTCCAAACAAATTTAAACCCTTTACGTGTGAGCTTCGTTAATGGGTTAGCCAATCGGGCAAAATTCTGGACGAAACGTCGATAATAACCTGCCAAACCAATAAAACTACATACCTCAGTTATACTCGTAGGTGCTGGACATTCTTGGATTGCCTTGGTCTTAGAAGGATCAACAGAGATTCCATATTTAGAGACAATATGGCCAAGAAAAGAAATCTCATGAAGCCAGAATTCACACTTGCTAAACTTTCCATATAATTCATGTCTTCTCAGAGTCTTCAGGATAATGCGCAAGTGATTTTCATGATCTTCGTAGCTTTTGGAGTATACCAAGATATCATCAATAAATACCACCACAAATTCATCAAGATACTCCTTGAAAACTCTATTCATCCGATCCATGAATACAGAGGGTGCATTAGTCAATCCAAACGGCATTACAGTAAACTCGTAATGCCTGTACCTGGTTCGAAATGCTGTCTTCGGAATGTCTTCCTTCTTCACACACAACTGATGGTATGCAGATCGAAGGTCAATCTTTGAAAAGTATTGAGCTCCATGCAGTTGGTCAAAAAAATCATCAATGCGAGGTAGGGGATACTTGTTCTTTATCGTTATAGCATTGATCTCCATGTAGTCGATACATAACCTCATAGATCCATCTTTCTTTTTAACAAAAAGAATAGGGGATCCCCATGGAGAAACACTACGGAGAATAAATCCTTTATTACTCAATTCCTCTAGTTGTTTCTTTAGTTAAACTAATTCTACAGTGTCCATTCTATAAGGGGTATTCGATATAGGCCTTGATCCAGGAATCAAATCAATGGAAAACTCAACTTCCCGTTCTAGAGGATGTCCAGGTAAATCTTCCGGAAATACATCTACAAATTCTTTCACAATAGGTAAATCCTCTATTTGAACATTCCTTTACTCACCCACAGTTATTTAATTCTCTTCCTCCCCAATAATTGAATTTACTTGAGCTATTGAGGGTGGATCTAAATAAGAATTAGGTGGTGACCATTCTGCTATAAAAATAATGTGTTCCTTATCATTATCATCAAGAATCGTAACCTCTTTCTTCTTACAATAAATATTCGCATCATTGTCCAAAAGCCAGTCCATACCGAGGATTATATCAAACTCAATCATAGGTATGACGATGAGATCAGCAGATAACGAACATTTATGTGCTCTAATGGAGACTGATTCACAAAACTTTGTTGCAATGATACTTCCCTTAAGATTTTTAACTGACAACTCCCTAGTAAAATCAAATTGGAAATATCTAATTTTCTTAGAAAACTGGGAAGATATGAAACAATGCGATGATCCAGAATCAAATAATGCATTTTCTAAACTTGAGGAAACCATTAAATTACCTGCCACCACGTCTTTCGGAGCTTCTACCTCAGCAGTAGTAATAGCATAAGCCTGTCCTTGATCCCTTGGCCTTTTATGAGGTAAGTTCTCCTGACGATTAGGAAATTCATTTGAATAATGTCCCATCTCCCTACAATTGTATCACTGAACGTTGGTGGCTTCCTTCTTCCCTTTGCAATCATGAGCTTGGTGGCCTTTTTCACCACACTTGTAACAGACTCCCATTCCCTCCAGGCAAGTACCGGGGTGTTTCTTCCCACATTTACCACAGGATGGATATTCAACCTTTCCTTTCTTCCCCTTATTTCCATTCCCAGATTGATCAGCATGCCTCTTCTTCTCTTACTTTTATTTAGAGTCATAAGACTTAGAGAATTCCTTTTCGGTCTTGATAGCACATGAGACAATGTCTTCGTACGATGAAAAGGATTGTGAGACTAATGCTCGACGGAGAAATGGTTTTAACCCATCAAAGAAATGATCAATCATACTTCTTGGGTTACGTATATAATCTCTAGCATACCTTTCTAACCTTGTAAAGTTAGCCTCATACTTTGTGACATTCTCATCCTCCTTCTGTCTCAAACTCAGAAATTGCCTTTCCATATCTGCTCGATGGTCGCGAGGAAAGTATTTTTCTAAAAAAAGATCTTTGAACTCCCTCAATTCCATATTTGATAATTCATCATCTTCCTTTGTATTTTGAATCAATGACCACCATTTATCAGCATCTCCAGTGAGGCGGTAAACTGCCATGATAACTTTTTCCCTTTCATTACTCCCCAAAGCCTGAAATATTTTCTCTAGGGAAAATATCCATTGCTCAGCTACTAAGGTATTTGCACTCCCATTGAATGTTGGTGGTTGTTGCCTCATGAATCGATCTAACATTGATCATCCATGCTGCGGATCAGGGTGCTCGATACGGGTAAGGTTATTATTCATAACTTGAGTGAGTTGTCCCAGTATGGTGATTAGCTGATCACCACTAGTTGCATCACCAGCTCCACTATAATTATCTTGAGCAGGAGGGAAATCCCTACATGGAGTGCGTGCATTGATACAGTTTCCATTTCTTCCACTAGGCGCCATTTCTAAACAATGGCATAAACTAGATCAGTTTATGAATCAAAATACATAATCCCATACTTATAAAACACTTAACATAAATTGAACTATTTATGGATATAATCCATAATCATAAAAATGTTTTCTTTGAGGAATTATATACTTATAAACCCTTCATAATGATTTGTAAAGAAAATGAGATTTATCCTAAGCATATCCCCCGAATGTGTCGTAACCAAGAGTGCAGCAAGGCCCGTTGTCGTGCACCAGTTCCCGTTCGAGTCTAGCTCAAAGTGGTGTTTTTGGGTTTTACCCCTAGGTACATTTGTGCTAGAGCCGCCTCTACCTACTCGTATCCAGACAGGGATGTATTGCTCAGAAAACTCACAAAGTCTCTACAATACCAAAATTCTAGGAAGTTCTTCTATACTAATCCTCAAATTTCATCTTAGGTCTACGTGCTCTAATCAGAGTTTATCTAAATCTAGCTTCCAAGATTTGTACTAAACTTCCTATGATACCAACTGTAACGCCCCGACCCTAGTTACCCAAAGTCGGTGCATTATTACATAACATTGGCATGATCACAAGTAAGATCAAATCTCGAAAGACCGATTGGTTTAGTAGCCTTGGAAACACTCTATATATTCATAAGTTTTACATTACATCATAAAATGAAAAACTACTACAAAAACATAATGTCTCCACAGTCCACACTATTATCCCCTCATAATATCCCTGCAGGTCATTCATAACTTACTTCTTCACATCCTTGGAAAAATAAAACATAGAAAAGGGGTGAGCTCAAATTCCCATTAAGGATAACAATAAAGCGGAACATTCAAAAATAAGCATAAACATTTATGGAAATGCATTACTAAAACAAAAGCCTTTTAAACGTGAACTTCAACATAGTATGGCAAAAGTAAAATGAAATAATTCCATTTACTTTTTCACATGGATATTCTACTAATCGAATAATCACATGTAATATCAATAACCACTTTCATAATGTTGGAATGCATAATTCCAGACTATCATAACCACATAGCCAAGGCCTCATGCCAAGACTACAAATAATATTTTTCCAAGGCCTTGTGCCAAGACACTAGTTTGTCTCATGAGACCCATCGATGCATCAAGGAGCTATAGCGGGCTCCACCCGTCACATATTAAGTCCAATGCATTCCCATATGAAAAGGTTTAAACATAACATAAACATTCGTATTAAAACTAGCATACGAAATGTCAAAAATTTCACCATAAACTATGAATGGTATAAAAATAGCACATCCACAGTCAAACATATCAAAAAACCTTCAATACAATATAGAAGTTTTGTATCATAATAAATCAACTTCAAATAAGCGTAAAATCTATCAAAGGATGTTGACATAGATGAAATCAACACTCTTTTTAGAGAAATATCTCTTTATATTTTTTCAAATCATTTAAGAGCCATATAAAATAAAACATTTTCTTTGAAAATATTCTTATAAGCTTGTAAGGAAAGCTTTGAAGATTTTATAACGGTGGAAAATAGCCGCACCCGCCGTATAAGTTAAAAAAACTTTCTTACCTTAATTCTGTCGAAAAGGTTAAAAAGGACCTTGTTTTGAAAACGACGGAAAGATTCCTCTTATAAAAAGTCAAACAAGGGTATAAATGACATTAACCCATATTCTTGTAAATAATAAAAATGTTTTGAAATACATTTTTAAGAAAACAAGGATGTGGATGATAAAGAGATCCCAGTAGATTATTACATATAAACAACCTCGGATAATGAAGAGATTGTGAAATAACCCATACCTTGTACTTTTCCTTGGTTGGGGTAGGTTAACCTCCTGTATAATGGTAAAATAATTGTTATTAAATTATACAAGAATCATATACATTAATATTATATCATATATGATCTTTTAATATTGATTTGATAATAATATCTTAGTATTATCGTTGTTTTGGGTGTTAACTTACTTATTTTCTTTTATATGTTTTGTTACGTAAGACATGATTGTAAAAGATAGGTTATATATTATTCATATCCATAATGATATCAAGTCCTTAAAAATCATTTTTTAAATCATCAAATGATAATTATACTTGAATGGATACGATGCAGAATGAATCTCATCGCGTTCGTGGAGACAATAGTCCGTACGTACGCACGAGCGACAATATCATTATTTTGATATTAAAATAATATATAAATGGATGGTATATAATATATACAGAATCATTAACATGTTATATTTATTAGTTACATGAGTTACACATCATTATTATACCAATCCAAATAATATTATATTGAATAACAATTACACCACGACGTGGAGACGGTAAGCTGTACGTACGCGCGTACGGTGACATGTTATTCAAAGGGTGGATAGAATAATGAATATGGTTGTACCATATTTATAATAAAATCACAGTATATATATGATACTAGAGTTAATATTTTAGAATGGTAACAACAAAGGAAGAAGAAGTGGAAGAAGAAAGGAACTTGGAAAAGGGTGGTAAAATCATTACCTCTTCTTCGGATTCTTCCTTTTGATTTGATCAAAAGGGCTCAGTAGGTTGGCTTTATGATCAAACTAAGGCCTCTATGTTTTAGTGAGGGAAGTTGGGAGAGTATTTGGTCAGAGTTTGTCCGAACCAAAAGGCTTTTAAGGTGTGAAGAAATGAGGAGGAGTGCCCTTTTATAAGAGGGGTGAGGGGCACCTTTGGAAAATCTAGAGATATTAGTTTATAATAAATTCATATTCGGTTTCCAATGGCTCCAAAGTTGATTATTCAAAGGTTAAAGTGGGTATGGGTCTAAAAAAACTCAACCAATAGAATTTAGACAGGTTTTGGTACTTATATTAACCCTATCTTTAAATATTAACTCTATATTAATTAGTTTCACTTTTACAATGTTTCTTTGTATTTTTATATAATATGGTTAATAAACCTACTATATACATCCAAGAGACCCCCAAGTGGTCCATTAATGATGAATATATCATGATATAAGTCTATTGACCGATCCTTAGATTTTTAGGAATTTAATATCAATTAATAATATAATATTTGTTTTAAGAACTCTTTTATGTCAATTTTGACACTATTCAATAGATGATTTTTTTGAAACTCATAACAGATTTATTACTTCGAAAAAAGTAAATTTAATCAATCCTAATATATCATATTATCCTATAAAATTAGTTTGATTCATTAAATGTTTCATATTATATTTATTTGGGTATTTATAATATCAATTATTTTAATTTGTCACTATTATAGTAATTAATTCATCATAATTGTGTCATAAATAAATTAAATTATTTAATGTCTAAAAATTATAAATAAAATATAATTATTTAGGAAATCGTTTTATCTTTCTAATTAATATTTATAATCTAAAATCCAACATATATAACCCTATGTAAAAATTGTTTTTCTAAAAGATATATGCTTGTGTCATTTTTGTATTCATTTTAACTTAATTAAAAAAAAGTGTCCCTATCACCTACAAGTGGCACCATGGGGTCCCAAAATCGACCCAAAGATGCCTATGGTCGAACATGTATCAACCAATAAGTCTAGGACACGTTTTAGGATAATTTTATATTATTATAATATTATTGTTTAACCCTTATTTACCGGATTTACCCTTAACCATGGTAAATAAAATATTTACCGCAGTAATTATTCAAAATGTCTAAAAATAAAAGTTACCTATTTACATAATTTGGACATCCTGATTCCAAATATGGAATCCATTTTTCTAAATTTAAAACACAGAAGTGGCAGAAATTAATTTAAAATTAATTCCCGCTGTCAAAACAAAAAGTGTGTTTTTAAAATATAATAACTATCAAAAGATTGACATTTGTTTATGTTCGGTTTAATTGTAAAATTATGTCCAGTGACCAAAATTATATTAAATGGTAAAAATATATTCTAAATATACTTTAAAACCACTCAAATTCATAATTTATCACTATTAATTATTTTGATTAAAAAATTTGTTTTTAATTAAAATTTAGTAATTTTCACTATTCATCAAAATATGAAAGTTATCCGAAAAGTACCAAAATTTCACCTTAGGCTAAATTCTATATTCCGAATCCAAAAATGAAGTCCATTTTAAAATATAAAATATATATAATTTCAAAAAATAGGTATTACTATTCATAACGGCTAGTTGATTGGTTATGGTGTGTTAGAACTCGGTGTTGCGTACAACACACGCTATCACATTATTCAAAGAGAAGCGTACCGTAGAAGCTTGGGGTGTTACAATATTGGAAACTACTACCTTATTTATGGTTCATGGGGATGTTGGAATTAGTATATAAGATTTTTGGATTTTCATAGGAGAAAAAATCAAGGGTTATATGTATGATGAATTTATACCACCATATTTGGCTTGGGACAATACAAAGAGGACCCCCTCTCTTGCATGAAATACTATTGAGAATGAGAAGGAACATATGAATTGGGACCTTCTAACAAAGTAAAAAATTACATTATCTAAATCATTTATAGATTTTTACAATCCAAGAGGCTTCGAAAAATATACAAAGAGGCTGAGACAATAGACAATATTGACATCTTAAGGTGTGTGGGTTCCTACTAGCCAATGCTTGGGGGTGTCATTTCAATTGGTGGGGAAAAATTATAACCCTGATATTGATTGGTTGTTCTAATTAACAACCTTTATCACCACGTTTCATAGTGATTGGTTGTTGTCTGTGTGTGAGTCCATCAGAAGGGTCAGAGCCAAATATTTTCTAATGTAATCTAATTTCTCAACTCGAATGCATATTAATATTTCCATCCTAGTTTGGGAAACGATATACCATTTTTTGGAACACATTTGTGAGGGAAGCCACCATACTAGCAGCTAGGCCCCACCCAAGTCATCTGGGGCTTGTTGGCATCCCATCTAAGAGGTTATGTAATTATAAATAGTCAATGGATCCCTAAATATATTTTTCCACTATAAAATTAGATAATAATATGGGAAAAAACTATTTCATTAGAAAAAACATGAAGCAATGGACGAGATCAACCATCATGATTGTTTCAACTGTACTACCTACACATGCCTCGTTGGTACTTTAGTAAATGATTGATCTAATGATCAATAAAATATAAGGTATATAATTTCTTTGAGAGAGGGTTCATATGTTTCTATAATTGTTGGGTCTTTATAAGTGAGGGGTATAAACCTTTAATATTTTCACATCAATTCCACTACATTGATATGAGGTGTCCCCAACCATCAATAGTGTGTGAAAGAAGAAACACATACTTGTGGATCATAGTCTCTAGATAATTCTCAATATAGATGATACACGATGTCAGATAGGGCCTCTTCCACATGTTGGTCTTTAGTATACACATTCAGGATATACACAAAATCCTTGAACTGATTATATCTCATTGATAAATTTTAAAAATTGGTTTTTTTGATAAAGGTCAATTTATTTCATGGATCCCATGGTATAAAAGGAAATTATTTGGGAATTCTTGTACTAGGAAGAAACTGGGAAAATATAAAGTTTATGAACCCTTGAGAAAAATATTTAGATTCTGAAGTTCAACATCATAGGTTACTGGAGATGCTTCTCAAGATCACGTATCCACCCACTCTGAGTATTCTTATTCAACAACATCGAGGTAATGGGATACATTGATTAATTCCAAGTCCATAATTGATCTATGGAGACTTCTTCAAGAGAAATATGTTTCATCACATGGATATAGCTATATATCACCACCTGAAACAATCAATAAAACTAATGACCCTGATATGGTGTAAGCCTATATTTCTGATTTTGATTCTTCCACCCACTCAATGCATTATCAGAATGGATTTTCCTAGTTAGTTCTTGAAATAGTGAGGCCTGAGGTCAACGTGATTGAATATAATGATAGTCAAAATTCTAAGGGGGTTGGTGAGATCATCCCAACAGCATCAACTGAGTGTAGGCACATTCCTTCCCCTTCCTAGTTGGGGCCTAATAATTGCCAAGCCCCTGGGGGTCCTAGAGTTTCTGAGGTTCTATAGAAGCATGTGCAGTGGATGGAGCCCACCCCAATTCTTAAGAGTGTTCTTCTGGAATTATCAATTCCCATTACATCAGCCTTACCATTGGATCCGACGGAGTCGTGTTTTTAGAGAGTGAGCACATCTACGAAAAAAATATAGGAAAAACGTCAGGGTGATGTTGTTAATCTAATGGAATTTGGTCAAATAACCACTATCAAGTAAATATCATTCCTTTAGAACCCTCAGTAAGTTTACATATACCTAGAGGATAAGGACACCAACATTTATTCTTTGAAGGTAGCATTTATTTGTTCAATTGAGTAAAGGATATGTTGATATCTATGGTGAGGTAAGATGATGACAACTAAGTTGTAATACAGTTTTTTATCAACTATTTATATTATCATTATGGGGATCATGAATCCCTAGACATTATACTTGTAATATTATAGGGATATTTTGTCACTTTTCCCATCCCTTCTTACACTAAAAGAGGTATAGTTGTCGGGGAGGGTTTGTCTTCAGTCTTGGGAGACCTTTAAAAAAGCTCTAACAGGGTGATAGAGCACACAGGGGTGGTTCATGTTTATCCTACAGGAGCATTTCCAATGTTGGGCCTACATGATGTTCCCTCTTGGGGACTATCTTTGTATAACACTATGAAACATCACAAGGCACAAAAATTGGTGACACATCTTCTATCTGGGAAAAATAGTCTATGTTTTATTTTTTCCATACCCACAAAATTTTTATTTAATTTTCATCTGATGATTAATAAACTAACACATGAATTGTTACGGTAATACTGAACCAACAAAAGAAAACTACCCAAGGGCCTATATTCCCTTCTTCTTCAGAACCAAATGTGATAACACTAGTGTTTTTACCTGAGCTTCCTAGGGAAACCAGAATAACTGAGGACAAAAGAGAGATTCCAAGACCCAGGGGAAATGCTTCATGACCAAAAAACGTATTACCCATTAAGAGGAGATCCATCATAGGTCGATGAATTTTTTTGGGAATAATGATATTTCCCTTCTAGAGGGCATACACATGGATGGGGTAGTGGATCGGGATCATGCTAATTCAGACCCAATTCTTTCACCCCATTTTATGATCATTATCCATGAAAGATCAATATAAATTAGTGACTTTATAGAGGCCACCAACTTTTTTGAGCATACAGTATCAGCATTTGGATTCCTATAATAACTTAATGATAGTCCTATAACTGAGGACACAACAATAATTTTACATGTTACTAAAACAATTGTAGTGAGGGAGGCCGACATATCAATAAGTGAAGTTAATTTATCCACCTTGATAGATAATATTTTTTGTTTCAAATTTTATTTATGGATAGATTTAATCAGATTATTGTAGGATTACTAGAACAAGATTATTTGGCTACAACCACTACTCTGATATCTCAACCTACCAATGTTGCGGGGGGGGGGGTAATTTTTTAGAGTCATGTCGTGGATACTGTGTTGAGTTAGGACCCTATCGGTTGGAACTAAATTCAAAATATATCACACCCTATGAGAGTAATTATGAATTAGATCAAGAGGCTTACGCTTAAAAATTTTTCTTGTCAAACTGCATGGAAGGATTTATGAAGTTGATTTCTCAAACCCCCTATGAAATATACTAACAAAACTACAAAAATTATGTCAAATGTTTTCATTTATTGGGAATGAAGGGTTGATTATCATTCCATATATGATGTGGTAAAATAGTTTATTTCCTCCCGTGACAAATATATCATTCTCCACTCTTATCTTTTAACTGCAAAGTCCATATCCCACCTTTCCATTGCCAGGAATTTCCTTCTTAATGAATCTACTGAGAACACTGGGGAAGCAATGAGGAAAAATTTTCAATTTGTGGATAATATAGCTTTGGTAGAGTGTCTTTTTTGAGAGTCATATCAGCTTCTCTAGGAGTTAGAGTTTCTCAATAAAGAACTGGATTCGTTTAGTTGGCCGTTGATGAAGGGAAATGGTTAGTCAAAGATGCTGACAATGCTTGAATAGATACAGGAGTGAGGTAGGAGGCACTATGGGAAGCTAATGATGATGAGACTGTAACTTTTTCCAAGATCCATCAAGCTATATATGATTTATATCATAAACTATATCAACATTTTGAATTTTCTAAGTTGTATTTAAAACCACAATGTCATACTCATGTAGAGAAAATTTGAGCTATTTATGTTTCTCCTCTATTCACATTAAATTGATAAATGAAAACATATTCACCCTCTAGTAATTATCCATTATCTTATACTTTAGTAATAATAAACCATAACTTGTAATGTTTTAGATGATAATATCTTAGATAACATTAATGGTTTTATCATTAGAAAATAATCTCAATCACAACTAGGATTATCATGTTGACATGATCTCTTCTAGAGCATTTCTCATAAACAACAAAAATCTAAATAACCATCACTATAATACCAGAGTCATCTCATTTGGATGTAATATCCTGAAATGTTTTCTTTTTTACTATATCTAAGGGACTCTGTGAGCATATTTGTGACTGTTTCTAGGGTTACAAGGTCAACCCTACAAACATTGCATGTTTTTTTACTTCCCAAATTATTTTAGTGGCATATATTGTGAAATCATTATGGTAGTGACTTGAATTTGTATGGTGCCAACCTTTATGATTGTTTTTACCTAACATTTTTTGTGCCTTTTTCCTTTCATTGCTCGATTCATACCTAAACCTTGCAATGCATAGGTCTATAATGTTATGACTCACATTTTTCCATGGGTAACCTTTTTCAGTTTTCCACATGGTGATTATGGCGTCTCTTTAAAAGTGATGTTCATAGACATGTTGGATGGACTAATATGACTGATGTTTTAGGTCAAATATCTTTGACCATGAGTTATATGATTATGACCATACTAGGGATTTTTGGCTGATAATGACCCAATATTGTTCAAACATATGTGTGGTGTAATTTTAAGTCATGAATACCTAGTTTTTGAATATGAGGAATGACATGGGACTTGAATGAAAGTAATGAAAATGAAAAATGTTTAGAAATTGGTTTTCTAGCCAATTTTTTTTGGGAACATGGAGATAGAGGAAGTCTCTCATTATAAAAAACTTTCATTTGGTTGACATACCTTCTTTTCAAGTGATTTATGAAATTCCATCTATGAAATATTATGCACTATCAAATGAAGGGGTCTTCAAGAATAAGAAATCCTATTGTTGATGGTCATTTAGTTTGTAAAAATTAATATTTATTAGGACCATGAATGGTGATTTATTGAGGGAATATATCTAAAAATGACAAAACAATAAATATCTTCACTTGATATGAGTATAAACATACTCATAAAAAAATTCTTCTTTGGTAAAGGACACTTAATCACAGTTAAGTTTAATTTTATTCTACTATGTCATGGACCATTCATTTTAAAATATAATGGCATGGAAGCTTTAGGGATATGATTTTAGGTCACATATATTTGAAACTAAGAATAATGATTTTCCCATTTCATGGTAATTCTTTCAAGAATATTCTACCATCTTTAGGCATGAAGGAGAATGTTTGTAAGAATACCCCTGGGGTTTTCCAAATCAAAGATGTGATATGATATGGAAATGTCATTTGTGATTATAGGTATAGTAGAGATCTATCCTAATGATGAATTTTACTTTGGTTGGCAGCCATTTTGTGGGCAATTTATATAAAGAAAACTGGGGAATATTATTCATTTTCAAATAGTGCTTTCCTCGAGACACAGACCTTCCATTTTTAGTGGCCCAAGAAATATTATAATGTTTCAGACTTCACATAAAACATAGGTTTATTTTTATAAGATAAGTTGTTGTATATGAATGGAACATTTCATATGAAGATTACCTGAGAATGGTTAGAAATATTTTCCACACATAGGTCTGACCCATATATAGTAAAAGGGGGCTTTTTCATTATAGATATGAATGATATGTATAATCTGGGCATCACTGTATATCTAGTAAAATTTAGAATAAATTCATATATAGTTCTAAGATAGTTTCCATACACATTGATCGAACTATTTTTTTCTGGAAGAGGAAATTTTCATTGAATACGGGCTCAAGAGTGGGGCAAGACATGTATTGGACCCTAAAATTTAGATCTATATTATATATAGAAGAGTTGGGGATTTTTCATTTTGTGGATGAACTAAGATATATGATTCAGGTTCCACCACATGTCTCTTCAAATAGAGAATCAGGCTACATGTAGTTCATGCTTCAACATTCCCTATGAAGGTCTAAACCATACATGAATATGTGGGAATTTTTTTGTTGTTGTTAGGCCTATAATTGAATATTTTTTCGTCAATACATATCATGTGATTACAATAATCAATGCAGACACAGTTCGTGGAATTTGTGATGTTTAGTGTCATTCGATGAGTAGATCAGACCTACATTTTAGCATCATGTGTTAAGGAAAAAGGTGACTCGATGTGAAAAATGAAATAAAAAATATTGAATTAAAGTTGAATATAAGAGAATCAAGATGTATCTTGTAGTAGTGTGAATCATGCTATAAGTTGTCCCTAGATTCTAATGCTGAATAAGATGGATGTTAACCATGTAATTTAATCTAATGAGGTAAGAAAGACATTGGGTCCTACAGTTTTAGGTCATATTCCTTGGACCATATGTCATTGAAATGATAATTTATAAATGGACCAGCATTCCAAGATATTCATAGGTGCCTAAAACGTGAAGATAAAAAAGGTAAACCATGATTCTGGGGGTTCTGGGATCATGACAAATGATATTGTACAATAATATCATCGGGGCTTACCAAAATAGAAAAGGACACACCCTGGATATAATTTCCCTCTAGTTCGTTGGTATTTTTTGTGGCTCATTTATGAAAATCCAACTTGGGAGTATTAGTTATTAATCATAAAATGCTTTCCTCAGGACACTGGCCTTCTATCTCTGATGGCCTGTGGAAGATTTTGGAGATCTGAAATTAACTAGGATATAGAGCGTGTTTACAAGAACCTTGTTCTATATTTCACAGTATCAAATTATTTACTACATAAGGGTACACTAAAAAACCATGAAAGATATATCATTCTATATTCTTAGGGAATTAGGTGAATTACATAAAAATTTAAAAAACGAATAAATAACAACTTTATTAAAAACCTTTTTAACATGCTTGCACTTAAAACAATATGGAATAACCTAGGGACACATATAAGAAAGGGATGAGTATAAATCCCTGAAAGTGAATAAAAATGCATATAATGAAAGGAATAATACATGTTAGAAAAAAATAATATCAATGGGGAATAAAATGAGTATGGATCAAAAACATAAACAATGAGACACGATATATAATGACAATCATAAAGACAACATTGGGTTTCAATGGACATTAGTATGGAACAAAGGGACTGCCTCAAACAACATGATTTTATTTTGGCATGGGGTTTCACTTCATGAAAGATCAATGTGGAATAATATATCCAGGCATTGGTCTAGCTAGGTACCCACTTTGATGAATTAATCTAGGATGACCCAAGCATGACGGTTAAAACACTCCAATGCTGATTATATCTTGTATATAGTTCTAAAAATAATATTCTTGTTTTCAATGACTTTATGATTTCCTTTTATGTAGGCTAACCTTCATATGTGATTGTACTAGTGTGGTTTCTCACATATCTACAAAATTGATTTTGATAAAAACAATTTCAATCAGCCATAAACACAACATGGGAAATTTTTCTGAAACATAAAACTTTGGATCATAAACATATATCGTGGATAACTACTGTGAAATAATGTTGGATGAGGTCTTATAAATGAATTATGTTTACTCTCGGTCCCAACATTACTTCCCAGGAGACTCTACATTACCCAATGAATTAGAGTTCTACATATACTATTATAGATCTTCACTAGGGATGTGGAGGATTTTTTCAGTGATAAACCGAGGGTGATGATAAATGGGGTACATTATCATTATTAGATAAAAGCGTTGATAAATCGGCCACATATCAGTGCTAAAAAGGGCACTGATAACGGTGTACCCTTTATTAGTGCATTTTTAGCACTGGTAAGGGGTAAATTTATAAGTGCTATTATTAGCATCGATAAAAGTTTTTAATAAAGAATGTTATAAATTTTTAGGCAATTATTATATTTATATTTGAAATAATTTTCATTTGTGTACATTAAATAAATAATGCATGTATATAATAAATATTTTTTTAATAATTTAACTATATATAAAACGTTGAAAAAAAGTATTTCTATGATTATAATTAAATAAAAATATATTTTAATAATTATAAAATTATAACAACTTTTTGATAATTAATAATTATTTTTATTACATTTATAAGATTTATAATTATCTATATATATTTTTTACATTTATATATTTATAATTATAATTATAAATATATATATATTTAAATATTTATTAGTTTATTAATTTATTTATATAACTAAATATATGTTTCCAATGAATTTTGTCAATGAATATATTGATGCGTTAGTATAATTGACCTGCGTATATGTTATGTATTCCTCATGAATGTTTATTTATACATTAAACCCTATTATTATTCATGTTGTCCATATGCGATGACTTGTTTTTTATTATCTATACTTTACTAGGTATATGATTCATTAATGTTATACACATGAATCTTTTATTTTCTCAGAATTACTTCTAATATTATAATAAATATATCAAAATAAAAAATACATTTATTATATTTATAAAGAAATTTTTTAAATTATGTATACATAATTTTTAAATATATTTATTTGAAAATATAAGTATAACTAATTATATATATTCAAATAATAATAAAATTACAATAAATACATCTTTTATAGTTATATATATATAATTATATAAAAATATTTATTAATATATTTAATTATAGTTATAATCACAAACATATATATATGTCAATAAATATAAAATGATATTAAT
This sequence comes from Viscum album, assembly GCA_963277665.1. NCBI lineage: Eukaryota > Viridiplantae > Streptophyta > Magnoliopsida > Santalales > Viscaceae > Viscum > Viscum album. The sequence goes on from OY728151.1 coordinate 114,305,559, forward strand.
TATATTAATTATACATTTAAAGTAAAAAAATTATATAACTAAATAAATATATTGAAATATTTATAAATAAATACAAATAGTTATAATTATTTTCCTAAATAAATATAAATATAGTTAAATAATAATGAAATTATAATAAATATATTAATTATATATATTTATATACAATAATTTATAAATAATTACATAAAGTTATAATTATAATTGTGAAAAAATATAGATATATTTAAATAATTAATATATTATACTAAATATATTAATTATGTCTATTTATAAAATTATAAATCTATTTTTTATAATTTTATAATCATTTAAATAAATATATATTTATAATTATAACAATAAATAAATTATTTTTATTATAATTTTTATTTATAAATAAATATATATTTATTGAGATTTATAATTATAAATAAAATTTTTTTTATTTATATATTTATAAAATTATGAAAAATATTTTTATTATTCTTATAATTTTAAAAATATAATTAATTACATAAATATTTATTAAAATATATACAAATATTTATAAATAAATAAAATTATTCATAATTATAATTATAAATTAATACAAATATATTTTAATAGTTTTAAAATTATAAAAAAAAATAATTACTATATTTATTATTTTATTAATATATATAAATTTATTTAAAATCTTTATTATAATTTTAAAATTATAAAAAATATTAATTTATTTATAAATATATATTGTTATATAAATAAATTTTTTTTATATAAAATTATAAATAAATACAAAGTTATTTATAGCTACAATTGTAAATATATATATCTATATAATTTTTTCAAAATATAAATTAATATAAATAAATTGTAAACATTATATCTTTATCAGCACTATTTTAGTCCGAATAAAGATATGCCTTTACCAGTGCTAAAAAAGAGCAGATAAAATGGGTTTTTATCTGCACTATAATTTGAGTACTAATAAAGACTCCTTTTATCAATTTTATATCACTAAGAAAGGTATATCATTATCAGTGCTAAAAAAGCACTGATAAATGTATGTTTTATCAGCGCTTTCTATTTTAGCATGAATAAAATGAACATTTATCATTAATTTTTAACTATTAAATATAAAATATTTACTCACTTTTATAGATGTATCCACATATTCTGCATATTCTCTCTCACACCTCTAGCTCTCATGGATTTCAACCTGTAACACCCCTAGATTTTTTGAGTTTTTTATGAAATTAATTAATTCTTTTAGATATTTTTCATTTCACGTAACATTGAAAATAGTGTATCTAATATTAAAGCACTAAGTATGTCATATTTTCACTATAGACAACATAAATTTTATATTTATAAACATGGAACTCTTAGGTTTTCTTATTTTATACTCAACAATGACTTTCCTCTATGGCATTTGTAACACACTAGGCTGAGTGTTTCTGAACAAAAATATATTATTAAAATATTTATTATTTAGGGTAATAAAATAAATCCTAACCATTAAATTAGATTTTATGAATACTATTAAATAAATTATGCAAATATATGGATATCAAAAAATATAAAATTTATTAATTATTTACAAATTATATAGAAATGAATATAAGAACCAATTGAATATAAAGGAATAATTTTATAGAAAACTACTATTATGCACAAAAAGTGGATTTAATCCTACTAAAATAAAATAATTACAATTAGTAATAAATTTAAATTTAGTGTATATGTTATATTTCTAATGAAATAATTTTTATAATAGTATAATATATTTTTTAGGAAAAAGATAAGAATAAGAACAATTTTACACATAAATAACTATATTTTTGTTAAGGTATTTTTGCCGACTTTTAATGGTGAACCCTTTTTAAATCCAATTTTTGGGACTCTTATAAATATAATATGTCAAAAACAGACATAATATTTTGAATAGAAACATAATAAATGGAATAGGATAAATTTTTTTATGTAAGGTTTCATTTTTTAATTACTAGTTAAAAATATTGGACTTTAATTCAAAACTGTTTTTTCAACTAATTTATTTATAAGGTTAAATTATATTTTAATTTGTTTTCAAAGTTCAAATAAATTTTATTTTTATTAATAAATTAAATTTAGGTAATTTTACTTAATTTCATATTCATATTGAGGATAAAAACATAGAAAATTGTGGAATGTTTTTACTTTAAAATATTTCATTTTTTACCCAACTGTGGGATAATATTTAAATAAATTTCTAAAAACTATGTGTTTGAAATTTATAAAAATGAAATGCATATTTGGAATAATAATAATTTAAAATTGCTAATAAGTTCAAATTTTTTTGACAAAAAATACTAGCAAAGTAATTAAAATTAGTTACAATAATTAATGTTAAATTAATCTTAATAAGAGACAAAACCATAATAGTGAAGCCTAAATAGACCTAGAAACATGAACTAAAGCCATTTTATGGTGGCACTATACCATATCCTCCCTTTTCTATAAATTTAACCATTATTTTATAACTTTTAGTAAAAAAACTTTTTTAGTGTTTCTTTTATTTAAAATATTACAAGAGTTTCTCCCCTCCTCCATTATAAAAGGAATCCTCCCCTCCCACTTCCTCGCGCATCTCAAGACACTATTACTCAAACGAAAATAATCCCTAATATCACCCTGTAATCATTAAATTATTATTTTATGCCTCCCTTGCGCATAAATTCTTCTAAGGAATAATTTTTTTACAAAACAAAAGTAGTTACCTGATTTAGAGGTAACGCCTCCTCTAAATCTCATTTTCATTATTTTCATTCTCGACTCTAAAAAATATTATTATTTAATTCTTATATAAAAACCAGTATCTTAAATATACTAGGATTTTTTATGATAATATTTTGACCTAAAATTACGCACAATTCCATTTTATAGGCAACGAACATACTGTTTACGTGTATGGAACACTACCACCTAACTAAACGATGATTGTTCATTTCTCATTACCGACTCTCACTGTGAACATTATGATGCATGATATATTTATATATCTTATATATAATATTGATTATTCCTTTATGCTTATTTAATTATTTAACAACACATGTCTTTATACTTTTCATTTTTTTGTAGTACGTTAATTTCGTTTGATGAAGTTTGGACTATCGCACCCTCAAAGTGATGTGATTCTTTCATAAACTATATATAATGTATTAAGGATGGATTTAGTCAATATATATGATAAGTATGAAAAAATAAATCTACATTAATATGTTTATATATACATATATAGACATATATGTGTCTTTTACTTTTTCTTTCAATATGCCAATTAAACGAAAATTGCGTTCATGCGTACATATGGCTTCCCATCTCCAGCAAAGTTGAATTTAGTTTCATAATTATATATTCATTGTATTATTATAATACATATATATTGGATATAAATGATATTTATATCATGGATTACATTCTGGATTCATGATATAAGAATAAGGAACATTGAAATAACAAATTAAGACACGTATGAAGAACAAAGTGAATATCTTCCAAGTGAATGTGTAACATATAATATTTAACAAGAGGGTAACATAAGGCAGAAATAAAACTATATATGGTGTAATATATTTGAATATGGTTCTTTAAAATATTTTTATTAAATTTATATTTTTTTACAAGTGGTTTGAACAAGTTTTATGGGATTCAAGACACAAGGTAAAGGAATTTCATCTCACTCTTTATTTCTGTGAGATACACACCATATTCACTGCTCACTTATTTTTAGTGGTGTATATATTTACAATTAATGTATTATATACCTATTATACTTTAATTAATTATTATTCAATTAACCATTTTTTTATCTTTAGATCATTTGGTTTATGTTTCAAAATTAACCAAATCAGTAAATTAATTTTTTTTATCAATTTTCCTTCATTGAGACACATACCATATTATACACCAATATTTTTATATAAGGTGTATAAGCTTCATTTTACATGATATAACAATAATATAAAAATTCTCATGATATTTTAAAGCCCCATGAAATTTTATTCTCTTATATGGTGAGTATGATTCAAAGTTACCATGTATTAAGATTTTATTATAACAATCATACCATTTATCAACAAGGTTTATGACCATGTTTTTATTAATGAAATAATATGATCCATTTTTCAAGAACAATGATGAATTTTAATATCCTCTGGTTAGTCTACAATTATTTATTTATTAGTTTCATTTTTTCACTCTTTGGTACTTACTATAATTAAGAAAATGTATTTAAAAAAATATGAACATACCTATCTCTTTGGTCAATAATTTTCATTCCATAAAAACCATGTTTTATAAAAATGTTTCCAAGAATATTCTAATATTATCCTATGATCTTTAACAGAAATTTTTACCCTCATTTTTCCATATAAAAATGGGGGTTTCTTAAGAAATCGTCTTGTCATTTTCCTGTTGAGGCACTTTTCTACACTTTTTATTGTGCAAAAGGAATATTCCTTTTCATCTCGTATGAAATATTTGGATTTAACCACCATCATTTTGCTAAATATTATTATTATTGTTGAAAGGGATAATTTTTTAATAAATTTTTGTTAAATTTATTTCTGAAGAAATGGTTTTCAAATCATTTTCAATTTTAAATGTTTTCCCAGAAAATTTATTTCCAAATGATCTTCAAGATCCTATACAGGTTTTCAAGGAATAGTTTTTAAAATTTTTTATATATTACTTTATAAAAATTCAATTATATTGATAAACAATATAATTTTCAAAATTATTTATGTTTTCAAAATCATTTTTCAATGAAGAATGGTATTTTCCCCAAGACATGTTTTAAAAATTCATTCAAAATATTTTCCCATATAAGATAACATTTGGTGATGTTACTCAAGAAATTTTAGGAAATGATCTAAAGGTTCCATTCATATTCTATATCAGAATATTTTTTCATTATGTCATGATATATATAAAACGCCTTCCACTTTCATGGTTTTTATGTTTATGAAATCTTTTTCTTCATGAGTTTTCATTTGATAAAATGATTATAATACATGAATATTTTTCAACAGATTATGATATGATTACATGATTATGATATTAAATTCATTTTATAAGTTAAGATATGATTTTGTATTGTTTGTTGGCTCATGTATATATGATTTCATTATGAGATGGTTGGTACCTATATCTCCCTTAAATGAAATGGGATAATATTTATATCTCATGAGATAGATTGGGACGGTATTGGGAGTGTACCTTAACTACAATGATCGCCATGAAAGTGAAGAATGACTACTAATATAGTTTGTGGAGTGAAAACATGATACTAATATGTCCATTCGTATGAACAATAACTACCAAGATGGTATGTGGAGTGAGCCTATACTATTAAGATAGTCTTGGTAGCAATGCCTTGGCTACTATGGAAATCATATTATATTTTGGTGTGTTTTCCACAATTCCATGTTTTATTCTTATGTTTTATCTTATGTATTATGTTATTTATTTTTTTATTATTCATGTATTATTAACAATAAAATTTTATGTCATGATTCATGTTAATGATCATTAATATGTTGGTTCTGATATTTTAATGTTTTTATCACATTCACATACCACTATTCTCATGTTTATGTATATATATTTACATAGTTAACCCTTAATGAGCTTCTGATATCACCACTTTTTTTGTTTACTTTCCCCAAGTAATGAAGATACAAATTTTTTTGATGCTTAAAAGAAGAATTCTTGTAAATAATAACCTAGTTGAAGCTAATGTGACTCACTTAGGCACCATGGTGTATATTTCCATGATTCCAATGGCACCAAAATAATTCAGTATTTTAGTGCCTGTTTGTGTATTGTTTTAAATATTCTATAAAAGTGATGTAATGTCTATGTATGCCAAGATCAGATCGTTATAGTTGGTATCAGAGTGAAGTTTTAGTTAACCATTGGAAACTAGAATGATAAATCTTTTTTGAGATCCCTGTGTATATTTTTAAGGATATATCTACGGATGTATCTAATGATATGTCTATGGATGAGTCAATTTTTAGAAAAATGTACTAGAATTTTAGTAAAGGATGTAGTGAGTGGTTTATTATAAATACATCCTTTTATGGGTAAAACAAGTTGATGTGGATCTAGAATAGAATTACCAAGGAGTAATAACTCTCATAAGAGGTTTCAGGCGTGACTCAATGTAATATGGTACATGACAATGGGACTTATGTCACACCTAGTTTGACACTCCCTAGGGATATTATTTGGGAATTCAATGAATCTTCACAAACCATCATGAAGGATTTAAATATATGTTGGATATGAATAGTCTAGGATGAACCTAGGGTGACATATATTAGGGAAGGTTCCATGATTTAGACATCCTATAACTAATTACTTTCATGACAATGTGGTTTTATTCTTTGATAATTGTAATGTTATGGTTCTAGGTGCCACCCAAAGGTGCCCTAAACTCAGTCGATCACATGAATTCAAGTTCATTTCCCAAAATTTCATAGGCATCTGACTAGCAATGATGACCATAGTGTCATAATAGAGAAACTATGCCCTCATAGGTAGAGTATACATAGAAGAAAGAAAATATTAAATAATAGTGGGACTAGTAATATCACAAACCAAAATAAAATGGTGAAATAAAGATTGTAATATAAAAAATAAAGCTTATATAAATTATACATGTCACATGTGTCTAAGAATGCACACAAACAAGTAATGATGCTAGAAATACACTACTAAAACCATAGTACAGAAAAGAAGTAAACTCTAAAAGCATCTCAAGCCTCAGCATGGTGCCATGATCTCCAACACCAACAGAAATCACATACTTGATGAAGAAGGGTGATTTTCCTTATCTTTACCTACAACCATATAATGTGTATTGGTCTAAAAACATGACTGAAATAGGGTGTGATATGATTATGAGTAGGCTACCACTAAGAGAACTGTTCCTAACTATCGGGGAATATATATAAAGCAAGTAATATGTAGAAATAATGAAAAAAACTAGGAAGTATTAAAAAGTAAATAGTCCTACTGTTTTGAATTACATTCATTTAATATTCATTATTCATATATTGAATCATTTAAACCTTGGAATATAGCCTAAGCTCGGTATCCCTTATGTAATAGTAACAACAAACATCTCAAGAGGTCATCTAAAAGATGAGGTAAGACCAAGACTAAGGTTGTTCTTTGTCTTGGAAGACTTGTCACCATAATTTATTTATTCAATAACGTCCCTTTTTGGAATGTTCTCACTGTCTAATCACCCATGTCTATCATAAAAACAATTCATTTAATAATAAACCTCTGTTTATCTCTCTTAGTATAACCTGTCTTGTCTAACATAACACTACTAATTTACAAAAAACCACATGGGAAGCTAAAATGGTGGATGTCCCTTCATCAACATTACTTTAATAAATTATAAACGACCACCATGTAGCTCTCACGCTCAATACCCCTTGGTCAACTTAACAACAATTTTTATAATAACAAACCTCTAGGTAACTCTCATAGTCTAACCCCTCATGTATAACATAACAACAATTCATACATAAATGACCGTACCTCAGGAACCTCTCTCAGTCCAATTCGATGTGGTCAGTCTTCTATAATGCATATCATAGGCCTCTCAAACAATCAGTAACTCCATCTTATCAACACAAGGACTGTAAAACATGGAAATCCTAACATTCATTCTAGAACCAATATAAAAAATCAATCATACAACGGAAACTTCCCCATATGGGGTCCCATAAACAAGGTATCCAACCTCACTCATATGCAACTACATTTTATCAATATACCAAACCGTAATAGGTAATAAAGAGGGTCTAAATCCAAAAACACAATACCCCAAACGTGGGTATATGACACTTTTAGCAAATATAATTCAATGACAATCAATAAAATGCACAAACTATCTACCTTGATGTCATGCGATCAATAATCATTAACATCAGCCCTTGAATTGGTCTAAAATGGCGTAGATCAATAAAAACGATTATAATCATTCTACCATGAATAACTTATGAGATAGGAGGAATTAAGAAGAAAGGCTCTAGGAGAATTGATAAATACCTAGTGGGATTCCAATGCACCTGATAGCATCTCAATCATAGATTAGATGGAGAATTGGGAGACGTTCAGAGTTCTCCGACCCTTCTGTCACTCTCATGTATGATCCGAGGGGAGAAGAAGATGTTTTTGACGCGGAGATGTGAACCTTCTTTGATTTATCAAATAAAAATAAAACAACATGACATGTTTATTAAATGTACAAATAGTGTAATATCCTTAACCTGAACTATACTTAATCGTTCCTCCATGTCACTTACATGACAATGTTCTCAGCCATTACATGACTATTATGCGGTGGTATGTGGTACTCAGGTACACAATGTGCACTCATAAGTACTGGGGTGTACGTATAAAATTTTTTATTTCATACTATTTCCTCAAAAAACAACCGTAAATAAATATCCATTACAAAAATGAAGATCTGAGTTCTTTATAACATCCCCCCTTAAAGTAACTCATCCCTGGATTTCCCATCCAAGGGTGGTGAAGAAAAAGCTTTTGACAAATTTGGCCACTGTGATCGTACATTGGCCTCCCTCTCCCAAGTCTCGTCTTGTACTCACCAGTGCTTCCATAACACTCATACCAAAAAAAATCAGCCATATAGAATCTTTGTGTTGCGACCCACTACCCAAATAAGGTGCTCCTCGATGGATGGATCCACCTCCAACCCAACCTCCTGAGGTAGAAAAGCATGATACGGGTCAAAAAAAGTAATGTCATTGCTAAGAAACATGAATGATTTTGTGTATTTCTTAGTACCCTTGATGGAACTGCAACCGATAGGTAACCATCCATACTCTCTCCAAACCCTGAAAACATCACGACATATCTCAATGAAAGCATCCCATGTCTTCTTATCCTTATATGTCCCAACCTCAGGTGTGGCACACATGAAAACCCGATCTTTGACCTCAAACAAAAGAGGTCATCTTCATCGATCAACATAAGATTTAAGGAGAGTCAGTGCAACATCCATCCTCTTCTGAATCTACTAAATCAACTTACTGGTCTCTAGGATGAGACAAAGTCCCCGTATAGCTGCATCTTCTACTTCTAGCCAGCATAGAGGTTATTGGCTTGACATACCATACAAATGCTCATAAGGTACCATCTAAATAATTGGTTGGAAACTGTTGTTGTAAGATAACTCCACAAGGGGTGTTGGTTTCTCCCAAGATCCCCCTAAATCTAGGATTCATGCTTGAAGCATGTCTTCTAATGCTAGAATAGTGCTCTTAGATAGGCCATCTATCTAGGGATGGTATAATGTACTCAGAAGTACCTGTGTACCCATATCACTCTGTATTCCTTTCCAGACACAAGAAGTAAATTGGGCATCCCTATTTACAAGTATAGAGTGTATAACCACATGAAAAAATACAATATATCAGATGTACAACCTTACAAGCTCATAAACACCGATGGTTTCCTTAATTAGTAGGAAGTGTGAATCCTTCGTGAGCCTATTGATAACAAATAAAACTGCAACATTCCCTTGAGGCGACCTTGGTAAACCTATCCCAAAATCCATCATGATATCATTCCACTTCCACTCGGGAATGGGTATCTACTACAAATCCCTACTGGATGTCAATGCTCCACCTTCACTTGCTGACAGGTGGAACATCTCATAACAAAACCAGCTACATCCCTCTTCAAACATGGACACCAATACTGATGGTGTAGATATCGATACATCTTAGTGACACCCGGATGAACTACCCATTATGAGGCATGAATTTCTCACATAAACTCCTCACATATGTCTATTGACACCCATATGCGTCCATGAAAATGAAAGACCTCATTGTCACTTATGTTCCACCTAGAAGTAGGTCATCACCTGTCACACTCCCGTCAGACTTGGCCTTCAAAATCTAATAGCTGGCTCATTCGCACTCAATCTAGTAGGGTATATGTAACAGCTATAGAAGAAATAAATTTCCACCCCTATCTGTCGTTCACTTCCAATATCATCTAATAGAACATAGAAATAAGATTCCACTCACTATTAGCCTCCTGAACTACCTATATATGAGTCCTCCTACTCAATGCATCAACCACTGCATTTTCATTCCCAGGTGTATAGGTAAGTTCAACTTCAAAATACTGAACATACTCAACCCAACGTAATTGTATGAAATTATGATCTCACTGAGTAAGGACATACATGATACTTTTATGGTCAGTGTATTCCACAAAATTCTCTCCCAAAAGATAATGTCTCTAACATCACAATGAATTCACAACTACATCAAACTTGAGTTCGTGTGTCGGGTAATTCCTCTCATGTGGCCTCAATAACCGAGACTTGTATACAACTACTTCATCCCCCTGCATAAGCACTTCTCCCATAAAAATTCATGAATCATCGTAGTAAATGGTTTAACTCTTTCCTAGCTTCAGAAAAATTAGTATCGGGGCTAATTTCAACCTCCCCTTTAACACCGGAAAGGCTGAATTCCTAGAATTTTTCAACAAGTACTTCACAACCTTATTAGTCAGGAATGTCAGTGGTGATGGTAAGTGAGAAAATTCTTGTATATAGAATATATAATAAACAAACATCCCCAAAAAAATATGTACCTCAAAGCTGTTTTATACTACTCCAAGGAAACTACTACTCTCACTTTCTTTGGGTCTACGGATACTCATGTATTTGAGAGAACATGACCCAAGAAGTGAATATTGTCCATCAAAAAGTGGCACTTTGAGAGACTAGAATTAAACTGTTATTATCTTAGTGTAATCAATACAATCTCAATATGGGTGTCATGGTCGTGTCATGTGTGATAGAACACCAAGATATTTCCCACGAAGACTACAACGACAAAAATCCATGTATGGATGGAACACTCAGTTCAATAGTTCCATGAAAACTTTCAGCGTGTTCGTGAGACTGAACAACATAACCAAGTACTTTTATAGAACATAACTTCTCCAGAAGGTTGTATGAGGTATATCTAATGGTCTAACACACTACTAGTGATAATTGAATCTCAGTTCAATCTTTGAGAGCACTCAGCATCCTCCAAGTAGATCAAAGATATCATAAATTCTCATCAAGGGATGTCGGTTCTTGACAGTCAACTAGTTCAAATTTCGATAATATACACAAATTATGGGGGTACCATCTTCCATATTTGAAAAAAGGATAGGAGAATGCCAAGGATAAGTATTTGGTAAGATTAAACCATTTTCCATCAACTCCATTAACTTCTTCTTGAGCTCCTATAACATTGGTGTAGCCATCCAATATGGAGGAATGGACATTGATGCCAATCTTGGAACAAGATCAATAGATAAATTCACCTCTCATCGGAGTTAAACCTGAAAAGTTGTCCGTGAAGACATCTTTGAAACAATCCACCACTAGAAGAATGTTCATCTAACAAGTCCTCTAGTAATCTCGATATAAACATGTAATATGGGATATAATTCTTTCAAACCCATGATTCTCAAGTCCATATCTTCTCACATGGACATCCCATTCTCCTTTGTGTAGAAAAGACCTCTCCCTGGTGATGTGAAACTCACCATACGGTGATAGAAGTAAAAAAAGTCCTGGAAAAAGACCAACCAGTCCATTCTAAAAATGAAATTGAGTCATGCATCACTAAGACATAGATGTCCCATACGAAGTGACACCCTCCAACATCAAGTGGGAATTACATGAAAATATGTACACTAGACTTTATGATCCCCAATGGAGTTTCTAGTGTCATAACATCTCCTAAGGTAATGATACAGATCCCAAGCCACTCTGCAATGTAAAGATCTATAAAACTATAAGAATCCCATATATTGAGAAAAGAATAAGCTAAAATAGAGGAACTATAATCATACCACTAACCTTAGAGGCTTCAGGATCCTACTCATGTTGGGTCTGATCCACTACAAATGTTTGACATGTATTGTGGCCCTGTGACCCTGCCATAGTACCCTGAGCTGATCCACCCTTCGTTCACTAAAAATTTATGGTCTGGATACCATGACCATGACCTCCACCTCAGCTTGAATGGACTTATGGACTCAAATTCCATGACTAATGAAAACAATAGTGGTCCTAGTCCTGGATGCAGAGTCATAATAGATCCCCTCTCACTCGATGCTGATGAGAAAATTTGGGAAAAAAGATGAATATGGACCATCAAGCCGCAATATTGGCACTCGACTGGGTCCTTCAGAAAATGTGGTCTCGTATTCCCACTCTTCTCACACTGGTAGCATACCACCTAGCTACCTGATGAAACATTATGTGAGATCTTCCTATGGTGCATCGTGCTATCTATCAATAGAGTACCTGCCCTAGATATTGAACTGTTGTGGCTCGTAGCTTCAAACTCCCTCAGATTGTGCTCAGTTATCATTTCCTAGATTACTATAGTAGTCACCGAAGTCAGACTGAAAACATTCACTTGTGATCAAATTTCATACGTGAGACCATCCTCAAATCACATACCTAAATATATCTCGTGACCTCCCAAAATACGTGTGAAGCGCAGAAGCTCAGTAAAGCAAGAAGAACAATCCAAAACTGAATGAGAACCATGTGCCAAATGTATGAACTTCTTGGCTCATTCAGCCCTCAACGTCTCGGGGTAGAATTAATCATAAAAGGTCCTATGAAACTCTTCCCAAGACATATCCTGATGACGACCCTCCTATGAGATAATATCCCTCCATTTCTTGGAGGAATCATGTAGTATGTACATCATGAGATTCACCCTTATCTTAAGAGACATCTCCATATTCTCGAAGATTTCAAGCATGGAATCCAACCATGACTCTACAACATGTGGTCCTCCATCCCCTAAAGAAGTGGGAGAATTTTACTACTGGAACACCCTCATGAATTCCTCCATAGTTGGGAAAGGATGCAGTTCTCTTGAAAAGTTTTTATCATCCTCAAAAAGAATTTATGAAACTATGCATCAACACCGGCATTCAGTATAATTGTTGGTTCCATGATGGGCACAACATGAGGATCTTCTTATAGTCCCTGATTTACCATTTATGGTGTCTAATCATCACCCTGTACCTAGTGTACAACCAAAGGACGTATTGGTGTCATGACTCTATAAGTTCAAGTGAACATCTCAGAACAAGATTATCAAGTGCAATAACATATAAGTGTAAGAACGAAATAGGACAAGGAAAACATTCATGTTTTAAAAAATAGGGTTACATGGTATATAGAACCACTAAACTGTGTGTTCCCTAAAGCTTTAACATGGGTGTGTACCTCTTCCAGCATGGTCATTTAACACCCGATAAACATGGAATGCTCATCCTGTGACATGGCATGTACTTGAATTTTCCCTCCTTCTTATGTTCTTCTACATGGCTAAAACTATATAGTTCTCTCCTGGTGTAACACTACACAACGTTTTCCCCTAGATACGGTGTGTACCACATAAGTTCCATACACCTGTGTCATTAGACACATGGCTATATACATAGTCGATTTCTACATGGCGTGTATAGTCTAAACATGATGTGTAAACATGAGTTTCATCCACCCATTTTGTTAGTCACATAGTCAGATACACAGCCTTTTAAGGCACGGCGTGTACTCATAGTATATGGCATGTTCTACCTTGATTTTATAAACCATGTGTCTCTACCCGCACAATCACTCCCATAGTAAGACACTACATGGATTTTACATAATTTTCATGGTTTTTACGTAAGTAAAGTTTTTTCATCCAGAATAGAAGAACATATGGTATTTGTTCATAACATCATAAGTCGTGTGGTCTGGGTTTCTGGATAGTAAGCCTATAAAACTTCTCTAGAACCCTTGAAAACATAAAATTTGTCCAAGGCTTTCCAGGTAATGATCCATGAGAGCCCATCCTCCCCACAAATCAATTTTTGGCATCCTTATTCATGTCATGTCAAAACATAATTCCATAAATGTTCAAACATGATTCACCAATTTCTGATCCAAGAGTTCCCATAACACCTCAGGGACCAAATCTTGGAATCCTTCCAAATAAAGCATTACATATATCAATACCATATCCAAATAGTAGGTATTCTATTATGGAATCTATCACAACAACATCCATATCTATCACAATATCTTTCACAATAGCATAAATTCATTAATGCATCCAAAATGGCCTGACAAGAATGCATGAAATGTGATCTCTTGAAAGTGCCAACATGATGCATGAGATGGAATACACTCATCTCATCAGGTTTCAACAAAAATAAGACTATAAGGATATAAATCATAATATCACAAAATAAGCGAATTTCCAAATAGTGAAATCAAAACAACTGTAACAATATGTAAAACCAGAAAAATTAAAATATTCGAGTTGACTTAGCTTTTCCTTGTACACGAGTTAGCTACTCCCAGGAAAAACATAATACCAACTACGTATTCCTTTAAATATATGTCTATAGGTACGAAATAGTAAGGAAAAGTATAAAATAACCCACTATGATACCAATTTGTAATGTCCCGGTTCTGGGTGCTGCCCAAAGGTGCCACAAACTCGGTTGGTCGCAAGACCTCAAGCAAATTTCCCCATATTCCAGAGGTTGCCGACTAATAGTGTGGGCCATAGTATGATAATGGAAAAACTATTCCCTCATTGGAAGAGTATACACAGTGGAAATCAAAGAGTAAACAATAACAGAAGTTGTAATACCATACAACAAAAATAAACAGTGGAAGAAACATAGTAATATAACAAGTGTACCATATATAAATGGTGCATGTCACATATGTCTATGAAAAAATCCGAACAAGTAAAAATGTTTGAAATACAATACTAAAACAAAAGTACATAAAAACAGTTAACTCAAACTGCATCACAAGCCTCAGATAGATCCCATTCCCTCCAGCTAAACAGCAATCAAGTACCTGATGAAGAATTGAGCTTTCCCTTATCTTTACCAACAACCATATAATCTATTTGGTTCTAAAAACATGACTCAAATAGGGAGTGATATGAATCCTAGGAGGCAAACACCAAAATATCTATGCCTAACTATTAGTTAATTTATATATAGAAGGTAATATATAGAAATGGAGAAATAAACTAGTAATTACCCAAAATTAAATAGTCCAACAGTTTTTAATTACATTAATTTACTATTCATTATTCACCCATTGAATCATGTAAACATTGAGATCTAGTATAAGGTATGTATCCTCTGTGTAATAGTAACAACCGATGTCTTAGAAGACCGTATAAACAATCCATTAAGACTGAGTCCAAGCTTTCTATTTGGATTGGAAGACCTATCACCATCATTCATTTATTCAACAATGACCCTTCTGAGAATTTTCTCAAAGTCTAATCCACCTGGTCTAACATAAAAACAACTCATTTAATAGTGAACCTTTGGGTAGCTCTCACAGTCTAACCTCTTTGGTCTAACAATGCAATAATAATTTACAAAAGACCACCTGGGAATCTCACACAGTTAATACCCCTTTTCAATATAGCATGAATAAATTATAAATGACCACCTAGATTGTCTCATAGTCAATACCCCATGGTCAACATAAAAACATTTCGTTTAATAAAAACCCTCTGGATAGCTCTCATGTTGTATCCTATCTGGTCTAACATAACAAAAATTCATATATCAATGAACCTACCTAGGGAAGCTGTCATAGTAAATATCCCCTTCTTCAGACATCCACAATTCACATTATAGGCATCTCAAAAAATAAGTATCTTTATAATAACCACACAAAGAATGGAAAATAAGGTAAACCAAACAAGAATTATATACCCAAGGGACACAATCAATCAAACAAGGGAAACACACCCACTAGGTGTCCCATAAACAAGGTATATAACCTCACTCATATAAAAATACCCTTTATCAATCTTCCAAACCATAATAGGTAATAAAAATGTTCTAATTCCATACATGCAATAACCCAAACATCGTTATACAGAAAATTTAGCATACATAATCCATATAAAATCAATGTAATTCACAAATTCCTACCGTCATGTTGTATGATCTATACTCTTGAACGTCTACCCTTGAATTGGCATAAAATGGCGTAGATCTAAAAAAGGTGAAAAATGTTCAACCTCGAGTAAATCCTGATAAATGATGAATCAGGAAGAAAGGCTCTATGAGAATAGAGAACTCACTGGTGGGATTCCAACGCATTCGATGACCTCTAATTCAGAATCCGGATGGAGAATTAAGAGGGGTTTAGATTTCATCGTCACTTCTGTCAATATCCGGTACAAACCAAGGGTAGAAGAATACATTTATGATCATAAGACATGACCCCACTCCCATTTATCAAATAAAAATAAAACTACACAGAGAGTTCATTATGTGTACACACCATGAAATATACATCAATGGCCCCCTCCTTAAGTGGTATACAGGGTCACCTACATGGCCATGTACTTAGCTGTTACATGTCCAGAACACGGCTGTATGTGGTACCTTGGAAAACGGTGTGTACTCATATGTACACAACGCCTACTTATAAAATTTCCCATTTCTTCATTTTTCCTCAAAAAACCCAAAATAAAGATCCATAACCTAAATGAAGATCCAGGTTCATAAAATAAATAATGCTCACACTATGCTTCTGGTTTATGTCAATGGCATGAACTGAAAGGAACTAGATTAACGTCGAATGTAATAGATGATTTTCTATTAGTCATTCATCTCGGATGATTAATGAAGCTAAGGATTTTGTGATAATTCTTAATCAGTTTTCCTCTAACATGATTAACAACCTGAACTATAACCGACTCTTGGACTTTCCAATGAAGAGAAAGTGGAATTGTCTATAAATTTGGGTAATGGAGACCCTGGAGGAAAGAATATTCAATTTCCCTTGTGTCAATATATTTTAATTAATCACCTAAGTGAATTTATTGGAGGAAAAATAGGTTGTTTTGAATGTGTAAAATAAGGACACAAAGCAAGTGAATATAAGGAATAAATGTAGTTTTTGATTTACAAACTAGATGGGAATATTGGCCTCCCTAAAAACCATTGAATGATTCATGTTTTAAGTGTTTAGTAAATAGTTATTATGAAAGTCATTTTACCAAGATGAAATATACAAAAGGTAACCAATAATGTGGTGCATTTAGTGGTTACATTTATGATGATGTAGAGACTACACATAAAATGTTAAAGGAAAGAGGTATTGTAGACATCTCAATGGAATAAAGATTAATTAGAATAATCAAAATATTTATGTGTATTGGAGTAACAATTATGCTATATTAATGAGGAAATATATAAGGATTTTTATTCTTCTGTTTTTCACACAGTATTTAAAAGTATAAGTTGAATGTCACTGAAGGACTTGTGAAGTGATTTATTGATAAGTAAATATTTTAACTATGGGAAGGTAATGCTTAATATATTCATTACATTAATATATTGTTTTTTGGATAAATATATGTTGGTTATGAATAAGTAAATTGAATGTTATTGAATACCTTGGAAGTAAGTGAGGACTTTTTGATAGGTAGTTTATGCTATTATTGATAAAGTTTACATATTTTTTGTATTTAAGGAATAGATCCAGTATACATTGGAATAAGGAAACATGCATGTTTTTAATTTGTATTTGTGGTAATTTAGGACATTACCATGTTTCAATAGAAAAGAAAATTATAGTATTCACATGTTTGGAATGTAAAAAAATGTGCTACTTGGTGATATATTCACGATCAATATTAAGATTATTTCTTGAATTTTATTCTAATATTTTTAATTTTTATAATCAAAATGTTTATAAGGTTTACTAGCCATAAAATTTTTATGTTAGACATTAGAGGATATACTTATGTATTGAGTTTGTATTGAAAACCGTGGATAAAAGGCTATTTAGTGATTAACCTTGTTTTAGAGAATCCCTATAATATTTATTGTTGAAATTATATTCATGTGGCTTTAGAAAAAAAATCATATGTGTAAGGTGACAACCAATAATGTCCAGAAAGGTTGTGGGTCTTGAATCCATGACTGAAGGTCGATAAGGGTTTCACGCCTACCATTAGCCAATGTGATGCCCTGGTTAATGTACAATTAATTTTTATGAATAAATATTAATTATAAATCACTATTTCTAATTTTTATGTCTACAAGTTAGGGCATATTGTTTTTGAAGAGACATATAGTTATACTTTACATTCATTTATGATCCAAAAGATCCGTTAAAAGTGTATTTTAGTTATTTATGTGACAATGTAAATTTATGGATATTAATTCCTTTTGGTAATTGATATACTAAAAATTGATCAAAGAAAAAACAAATTATTAAAATTTTATATATAAATATATCTAGAATTACTCAATTCTCTAAAATTTATAAAAATGTTGTCCTAATAACTTAAATTTTGTTGAACCAATGGACTTTGAAATGATCACTGATTTATGACTTTGAGGCCCTTAACATTTCTTTGACCATTAAATCGTTTATGATTGATGACCTCAATAACTCCCTCTAAATATTTAATATTTTCCTCAATGTCCAATATTCACTCTGGACTGATGATATCTTGTATTTAAACCTAGTAATATACTACATTGGGTAACCATTATTGTTCAAACATTCTCTTTTCAAGGGAAGGTTTGTTATTCATTTTTATGATGTGGATTTATATAAATGAAACATCCACCTATCAACCATTTGATAAAATTGAATAATTTCAAGAAAAAAATGATTTTATGTGTGGTATAATGTAACATGTTGATATTATGTGAATTATTTTTTCAAATTAATTTAATCTTTTTGATATTTTTTTCATTGCACACAAACAAAAAATAGTCAATTTGAAATTAAAGAATTTTTTTGGATTACATTCACTACACATAACATTAATTATAGATTTCTATACATATAACATTGATGTTATATTTCATTATATGCAATAATGAATTTCCTCGATGGATTACATAACACGCAAGACCAGATGTTACCAACAAAAAATATATTATTAAAATATTATTATTTCATATAATAATATAAATCCATTCCATCAAATTAGATTTTATAAATATTATTGACTAAATTTTATAAATATATGGTTTTAAAGAAAATATATAAAATCAATAAATTAGGTACACATTATTTAGAAATTAATATAAGAACCAATTTAATATAAAGGGATTATTTTTATAGAAAACATTTATAATGCACGAAAATTTGTTTTAATTCAAATAAATTAAATTAATTACAATAAAAAAATAATTTTAATTTAATATATATTTTATATATCCTATGAAATATTTTTGATGTCAATCCAATTGATTCGATTGGTATAAGATAAGAATAAACCCAATTTTACAAATAATAACCTGTAATATTATTAAGGTAGTTTTATCATCCTTTAATGTTGAACTATTTTTAAATGAATTTTATGGAACTATTGTTTATTTAATATGTCAAAA
Organism: Viscum album; assembly: GCA_963277665.1. NCBI lineage: Eukaryota > Viridiplantae > Streptophyta > Magnoliopsida > Santalales > Viscaceae > Viscum > Viscum album. The sequence goes on from OY728151.1 coordinate 114,325,053, forward strand.
TAAACTTTATATATTGGAGAGATAAATAAACATTAGGTTAGGATAATTTTTTTGTATTTTTCTTTAAGGTTAAATTTTTTAATGAATAGTCCAAAAATACTATATTTTAATTCAAAATTATGTTTTCCTTTAATTTATTTATAAGAATAAATTATATTTTAATTTTTAAAAAATTATTATATATTATTTATCTCAATAAATCCCATTTTTTCTATTGGGGTCAATTTCATCTTGATATTGACTATAAAAACATAGTAATCTTTTGACTGTTTTTACTTCAAAAATCTGCATTGTCGAACTGATTGTGGGATTATATTAAAATTAATTTTTTCCTATTATGTGTTTGGAATTTTAAAAATGGATATAATATTTGGAATAATCCTAATTTATAATTTATAATAATTACAATTTATATTTTAATCAAAAATATTAGTGAAGTTATTAAAATTAAATACAACTATTATGGTTAAATATTTCTTAATAAGGGACTAACCATAACATTAAGGCCAAAATGACCTACACACTTGTCTTAAAGACATTTTAAGACCATATTTAGACACTATACTACAATTTTCTAGACAATAAAGAATTATTTGACCACTTTTAATTAAAAAACATGGGTGAGCTTCCTTTCTTTTAAAATATTAGTTGAGAACCACCCCTCCTCCATTATAAAAAGAATATTATTCTCCCCCTTCCTCTCACCTCTAAAACTAATTTGGCTCAAAAAAACATCCCATATAGCTCACAAAAAACCATAAATTATTCTTTTAATCATTCCTTGGGATGAATGTCTTCAAAAGAATCATTTTTTCACAAACCAAAATGAGATACCCGATTTTGTGGTAACGTCTCCTCTCAAGAATATTTCTTTTAATTTCCTTCTACACAACATAATTATTTATTCCTAAATTCATAAATAAAAACAAAAGTATCATTAATATAATATGATTTTGTTACTATCAGGTATCAACTTGCACTTACACACACTTCCAAATAATAGTAAATCAATATATTGTTTTCATGTTGGCAGACTATTGCCTCACTAAACGATGATTGTTCATTTTTCTGTACCGCCTCTCATGGTAGAAATTATGATGGAAAAATATTTATATATGTTATATATAATATTTATTATTTATTTAATATTATTTATGTATTTTAAAACATGTATATTTTTACTTTCAATTTAGTGTTAATAAGATAATTTCGTTTGAGATAGTGCAGACTACCGCCCCTCAAATTGATGTGATTCATTCATACACTTCAAGGTATGTATTAAAGATGGATTTAGTGGATATATATTATATAAAAAATCTAATTTAATAATTATATATATATACAAATATCTTCCTTTTACTTACTTCTTTCAACACAATAATTAAACAGAAATAGCATTCATGTGTATGTATGGATTGTCGTCTCCATGAAAGACATATTTTATTTCATACATATATTTTATATGGATTTTTAAAATAAAAATTTACTGGATATATATGATATTTATATCATATTTTACATTCATGATACATGATATAAGTGTAGGATCCATTGATATAAAAAATTAAGACACATGCGAAGAACAAAGAGAATATTATCTGAAGTGAAATCCTAAAATAAGATGGTCAACAAGAAGTTAATATAAGTTAATAATAAAAACATATATGTTATAAGATATTATAATATAATTACTTAAAATATTTATAGAAAAAAAATTTATACAGGTGGTTTGAACGAGTACGACGAGAGTCAAGACACATTGTAAGATAATTTCATCTCACTCTTTATTTTTTAAATTCATGCCTTATTTACAGCTCACTTATTTTGTGTGGTGTATATAATTACCATGAATTTATTATATTTCTCTTATAAATTAATATATGAATATTTATATTACAATTTTTTCGTATTTCTATCATGGGGTTTATTTTTCAAATGTAACTAAATCGGTAAATTAATTTTGTCTCAATTTACCTTCTTTGAGACACATGAAATGTTGTACAAATATATTTTTACATGATGTGTATAAAATAACTTTGACATACTATAACATGAATCTTATTATTCTCATGATATTTCATATCTCTAGTAATTTTATTTTTTGATATGGGGTGTGTGATTCTATGTTTCCATGTGGTGGGTGTTTATTGAAACAATCTCACCATTTATCAAGATTGTTTATGATCACATTTTCATTAATAAAATATTATGATCCATATTTCAATAACGAACATAAATTTTCATCTCCCCGTGTTAATATTTACGTATTCAAGTATTAATACCAATTTTTCTACTCTTTGGTGCTTAAGAAAATTAATAAATTGTTTTTAAGAAAATATGAACTTACCTCACTCATTAGTAAGAAAATTGTGTTCTATAAAATTCATGACTTCTAAAAAGGTTTTCAAAAAATTTCAAATATTATCCTATGATCATTAAAATGTATATTTACAGTTTTTTCCTTTAAAAAGGGGATTTTATTTAAAAAATAATCTTCTTGTCATTTTCTGGTCGAGGCACATTTCGAAACTTTTTACCATGAAAAAAATATTCATTTTTACCTCATATGACATGTATGGATTTACCCTCCTCAATTTTATTGAAGATTTTTTTTCATGCATAAAAGGTTTATTTTATAAAAATAATTGAATTTTTATTTTTAATGAAATGGTTTTCAAATAAGTTTCAAGAATCATTATTATGTTTTCTTGGAAGAACATTTTTCAAAAAATTCAAGATCCTCCATAAGTTTTCAAGGAATAAGGTTTTTATATTGTATTAGATATTAAACTATATTTTTAAAGTTTATGGATATAGAAAATAGTTTTTAATGGTTTTTATGTTTTTAAATACCTTTTTTCAAAAGAAGCTGGACATTTTCCTCAAGAATTGTTTTTATATGAACTTTAAAAATTCGTTCCCATATAATATAAAATTTGATGATGTTTCTCATTACTTTCATGGAAATGATCTAAATGTTCCATTCATATTATATATATAAATGGTTTAGGAGTGATGTCATACTCTTTGTGAATCTCATTCCTCTTTCACAAGTTTTATGTTTAGGAAATTTTTTTCTTCACAGGTTATGTTGTTATGAAATTAATATAAAAATTATATCTTATTCCATAGATTATTATATGATTACAAGTTTATGATTACCGTTTCATTTTCTGGTTTATGATATTATTTTTTATTATTTTTTTGGTGAAACTATGTATGATTTAATTATAAGACGTTTGGGACCAAAATCTCCCCCCAATTTATTAGGATATGATTTATATCTCATGGGATAGACTAAGATTGTCTTTAGAGTGATCCTTGACTACTATGCTACCCATTAGAGTAAACCATGACTACCAAGATGGTACAAGTAGTTATATAATACTATTAATATGGACATGGGAGTGAACCATGACTATGAAGATTCTATAGGGAGTAAACCAATACAACTGATGAGGTCTTGGTAGTGATGCCTTGGATACTTTGGAAATCATATTATATGCTCATGTGCTTTCCATAATTCCTTGTCTTATTCTAATGTTATGTTTTAATGTCTTATGTTATTTATTTCCTTATGATTTATGTCTTTTTAACTCTAAGATTTATAAAATTCTTTTTGTTTGTGATAATTTTCATACATCGTATCAACTTTTAATTTTGTGATATTGTTCTATATGCTCATGTTTATGTTTAAATATTTACATTGTTTACCCTTATTGAGAATCTAAGATTTCCCATTTTATTTTTCTATTCCACCATGATATAAAGATAAATATTATGTTTGATGTGTCTAAGTAGGGTTATAGTTGAGAAGAACCTAGTTGAACCAAATCTAGCTTACTTATTTACCAGTGTTTATGTTTCCATGATTCCAAAGGAATTAAACTAATACGTTATTTGGGAGTCTGTTTGTATAATGTTTTAAGTAGTCCCCAAAAGTTATATAATGTAAAATTATTTCAAAATCATTTCATTATACGACCCCTACCACAACCAACCACTCATATGTTGCCTACCCCTCCTCCACCACGACCTCGCCTCTTCTACTGCCAACCCCTCTTCTACTGTCGTACCCTCCCCCACAACCGTGAATCCCTCCACCACTGCTGAAAACCCCTCCTCTACCAGGAACATACCTCCATAGTGAACCCTCCTTCATCATGAACCTACTTCCACCGCGAACCCACATCCAGTACATGACAAACCCCACCTTCATCGTTAACCCATCCTCCAACTCGAACCCACATCTATTCTGAACCCTCTTATACTAAGAAGCCCACATCCACCATAAACCCATCGTCCATCACAATCAAACCTCTGTTGCGAACCCCACTTCCACCAAGAACCCCTCTATGGCCTCTGTTACCATTGCTATTGTCGCATACCCCAACTCTACCATGGATGGACCCTAATTTTACCTCTGAACCACCAAATCCAATTTATGTTCTTATTTTCATTCTAATTCATATATTTAAAATTATTAATTATAGGGATTTATTGTTATAAATATTTTATGTATTAATTTTGGGTTTTATTTGACTAATTATTGTGAGAAAATGGTTTCTTAGTTGGTAAAGTGTTTGATTGGTTTTTTTTGGATATTAAATGAAAATTTTGAGTTGATTATGTGGCATATTTATAGAAACAATATTCTAGTGTGATGGTTCTATAAAATTCCGCACGGAGATTATTGCCTTATGCCTTTTGTATGGACCCCTTAATGGTTGATGCTTGATATTTTATTAAAATTTTATCTTTTGGTTATATCTTGGTAGATTATATTTTCTTTACACTAAAAATATATGTTTTTTAGTTTATTTACTCAACCCTATGTAATAAAATTATTTTCATTATTTTCACTAAAAAAATTTTTTTTGTCTAAAAAAGTAAATTGTATAAAATCATTGATGATATCCTACTATGATATTAGAGGATACCTTACATACACATTGGAGTTTATATAGACATAGTGTTCTATGATACAGATAAAAGGAAAGGGTCAAACTTTTATATTAGGGTTCCATAGTCACTTTTCACATATATAATGATAATTTAATGTAGAGGTCACCATAGGGAATAAATAGAAAATATTGATTTTGTATTATTTTAAGATATTTATTATAAAGTGCCTATTTTGAAAATAAATCTATTTTTTGTTTAAATTTATATTTTGGATAATGTTTAAATGTTTTATAAATTTATATTTTATAATATTCTGGTTATTTTTTATTCATGTATCTTTTATAAAGTGTGTTTCTTGGGATTTATATCTTCTTTAAAACGCCTAAGTGGATATTTTAAAATAATTTAAGTGTTTTTAAATGTTTTATAAAAAATTATATGTGTTCAAAATAGCCTTTTTGGTTTTAAATATATTTCAAATTATCTAAATAGTTTTCATGGACATAGGTTTCATGCCAAGTGTTTGTTAACTAAAATTATAGGCATTCGTAAATGGATGTCAATGTTTTGAAAACAAATTTAATGATTGATTCAATTTAACAAGAGGTGTGTGACGTTTTATATGAATGTTAGTAAAATATTTATGGTTTTTTCTCATTTAAAATCATTAAAATTGTTGGGACATGAACTTTCCATGAATTACATAAAAAGGTTTTGTGGTTTTGTGAAAGAGTTATTGGAATGAGTGGGTTTTTTTAAAAGGGTTGTGTTATATTAATGGGTAATTTGGGAAAATTTTTTATTTCTAAATGGGATTTCAATTGTGATTTTATAAATATTTTTCCAATTTCATATAAAATTTAGTTTTTCCATATTCATTTATGGTTATATTATTATATAATTAGGAAAACAAATACATGATATTGGGAAGTCCTCTAGATCGACAAGAACACCATGGAATAGTCATACACTTACTATATCCAACCTATATAATACTCATCGTGACCTCACAACCCAAAAAGGTGAATTAATATTTAACCTCACAATACCTCCTAAACATAATTTGCATCTAACTTCACATTTAGGGTTTAAATAATGGGGGCCCTTGTTTGATATGCTTATTTAGGAATCTTCCCTTTGAGGGATATGATTTATTATTAATATAAAATGGTTGATGCTTATTCATGGATGTGGAAATGGTATCAGTAATCTGATTATGTTATAGATTACAAGTGATTTACAAATTATATTATATTTATTCATGTGATGTTCATTGCTTATTTTTTCTCAATTATACTTATGGTGATGCATGAGAACCCAATGAATTATGAAATAGGTCCATATGTAAACTACACTAGTTATCTTACACACTATCTAGTTTACCCCAATTGTATTGTTTATTACTCTATTAGAGTGGCCCTAATGAGGAATGTGTTTGTACGTTGTGTGGATTTCATATTTTTTAGGATTCAACATATGCTGACTATTAGCCTCATTGTAGTTTGAGTACACAATTAAGAAATAATTGAATTCCATCTATAATTTTGGAACATTACATCTAATATAATTAGAACTAGGAAAGATGGATCTATAAGATAATTAAATTTATCATCTAAAGGAGATAGTTAATGACATGAAATAATGAAATGTATCTCTAGTTGTAAATTTATTTCAATATTTAGAAGGATTAGATTTGATTTAGATTTTATATATTGTTTTAAACAATATAATAATTTATATGGTTCATATAATGGTTTCCATTAAAGGTTTATTTCTAGAAAAATGGGATGTCATGATTATATTCTTTCATGGAGATTTGGAGGAATAGATATAAATAAATTAATTGTAATTTCTCATGATAAATGGAATACAAGGATCAGTTCTAGTCTCAAATGGATTTGTTGGGTCTTAAGTTCCCATATAGAAATTGTAATTGGAATTTCAAGGATGTCATGGTAAAATTATTTCTCATCTATTTTAATATATATAACTTCTACTATATGAAAGTGTATTATACAAGGAGTTTTTTTATTTTACATACTTATGTGTATTACTTTCTCTTAGATGGAATAATTAAGGAAAGGATGGACGATTTCATGATTGATTTATCTAGAATATCCCAAATGAATTAAATTTTTTCTAGAAAGTGGATATTGGGGATAAATATCGAAAGAGACTTAAAGTATATAACTTTTTAAATACTTGGTTAATTTTTATTTCAACTTTTGAGTATTTAATTTGCTAAATATTAATATTACTGAATAAAATAGGATTGATATGAATAAATAATGGATGGGTTATAATAATATATCAAAATACTATGAAGATGGAGTGAAAGAGTTCATCATGTTTGAAAACAATTAGGTATATTAACCTTCTCCAAAACTTTTTATATTTTTATGATACTATTATTCAAGAAAAAAATTTCTAGTGGAGTTTGAAGAACACTTGATCTATCATGGAATAGATCGAAGTTATAAATTTTGTAATTAAGATGGGTATAGAGTGAATGTATCTAGTGGATCTGATAAAACTATGATTTATGGATCATCTGATATGGTTAGAAGTGAGAAAAATTAAAAAGACTGAATTGATGATGTGATTGTAGATGTGAATGATGATTAAGATTGTATTAAGAAAATGACAACAAAAATGTAAGATGAAATTTCAGATTGACCAAAATTGTTTAAGAAGTTAAGGATTTGTTAAAATACACCATTATATGGTCATTTCACTAAATTCACATACTATTCATCTATACTAAAGCTATATAATTTAAAAGCAAGCAATGGATTGAGCGATGCAGATTTTTTTGAACTACTTTCTCTCTTTAATGAAATTCTCCCAAAAGATAATGAGCTCACAATTTTAACATAAGAAACCAAAATAATGATATGTTTGATCGATATGGTCTATAAAATATTACACACCTTCTTGAATGATAATATGTTTTTTTTGTAAACACCAAAAATCAATTATAGAATTTCTAAAATGTGGTTCTTCTTGGTAAAAAAATATGAATCTGGTCTTGGGAAAGTAGTATGGTACATTTCAATCATTTAAGGGATTATGTACCTATATGGAAGTGAGGAGACTATAGGGAAATTAATACGATGCACATATATTGGACATAAATAAGGTAAACTACATCACCTAATAGAATTTTCTTAGTGGTGGAGAATTGATCATGAGTATCCTAAATTTGGAAACGAGCTGAGAAATATTCTTTTTGCATTATCTATGGAGAGAGTGAATCCATTCAATTTTCAAAGTATCACTCAAAATACATATCTCGTTATGTTGGTAAATTATAAAATGCCATTGTGGGTATGCATCAAGAGAAAGTACATCATGTTATTTGTGCTTATATAAAGACAAAAATAGTCGGGTAATGGTATTTATGTTTATCTAGCTCCCTTGATTGTGGATATGAAATTATTGTTAGATTTAGGTTATATATAGTATGATGCTCAAGAAATTTAATATTTCACGTTGAGATCCAAGTTATACAGGATGATAATAGACTTTCTTTCTTATGTAAATTTTTCAGGATATGGAATTAAAGGAACTCAAGGGTGTCATGTTTGTGAGAAAGGTAAAAATTAAATTAAGTCAAAATATTCATCAAAACAATTTCTAGGACATCATAGTTTTTACCCCCATCGAATTAAGTAAATATTTGGGAATACATTTTTTGATGTAAGATTAGAAGAACGTAAAACTCCATCTCCACTAATAGGTTATCAATAGTTTGATAAAGTAAAATATTTTGATGATGAATTTGGTGAACATTTTTAAAAAACCTTATGAAATCATCATGGAAAATATATATGTTTTTTTTCAATTACCATATTGGAATTTTTTTTAATTCATGAAATTTATTTATGTTATGCAGGTTGAAAAAAAATGTATGTGATAGTGTCATCGGTACGTTGCTAAATGCACCTGAAAAAAATAAAGGATAGAATTAAGGCATGGTTGGACATGCTTGGCTAGGGAACATAAGTACAGTTGATTCCAATTAAGGGTGAAAAATGAAAATTACTTCCTCCGGGTACTTACACTCTTTCTAGGTATGAGAGATCTCATTTTTTCTACTTCTTGAATGTTGTAAAGGTTTAGTAGGGGTAATTATCGAATACCAATAACATAGTTTCAATGAACGATTTAAATATAATGGTTATAAAATCACATAATTTCCATGTTTTGATGAAATATATTATTCCTATAACTTTATGTTACATTTTTCAAATAATTTATTTCATAAATAAAAAAATACCTATTTCATTTTCAAAACTATATTCAACAAAGTTATACACCCAAAAAAATTCCTCCAATGGAAATTGAAATTGCCTCCATATTATGTGAATTAGAAGTGTTATTCTCCCCATAATTCACTAATATGATGGTTTATTTGGGGGCTCACATAGTGAGATAGATTCTACTATGTGATCATTTACACTATATATGGATGTACAGTATTGAAAAATATATGAAAATTTTGAAAGGGTATGTCCAAAATTGAAGTCATCCAGAAGGGTTGTATTATGGAGCAATAAATTTATGGGGAACTCATTAAATTCTATACCAAATACCCTTCTGGTGTGGGATCATTGGTCTATTAAAATCTAATCACATTAGGAGGCTTGCATGTTAGGAAATCTATAGAAGAAATATTTTCAAAATCATTATTATAGATTGGTAGTATTCCCACCTTTACATTTTTCATAACAATTTAGAGGTTTATCGATATTTTTAGTCCCAAAATTAAATTATTTGTAATTTTAATCCATCAAGGGATGAAATATGGAGATCAAATACAAATAATACAAATATTATACGTTGGTTTAAGACCATATTTTTATAGAGTTGGATGAAAATTGGGATTCAATTTCAGAAAGAAATAGATGTTCAGACAAAGGACCATGTGTTTATTTATTATCTAATAATGGTTATGTAATTAATGTTTATACATTCATTAAAAATGAACATGATGGACACAATACAATGAAAAATTGTGGAGTTATACTTGTGGGTGAAGCAATGCATGTTTCTGGATGTAAGAACATGAATCCATTTTATGGGAATATGTCATTCTTTGGAATCCTCAAAAAAATATGGGAGTAGGATTAAAAAACATTCCATGTGTTGATTTTTCAATACAATTGGGTGATAATAGAAGTGTTATTAAAAAAGATGAATTGGGATTTGTGAAATTTGATTTCAAAAAAATAAGGGCACAAATATCGAAAATTTACAATGGAATGAAAGACAGTGTAATTATTTTATGTTTCAGATTAGGTAAACTAAGAGTGGTTAATTGTTCTGTTGTTGAGAAAACCCACAAAGGGGTTAGATAGAAATTCAACAGAGGAAAAACCTTTAATTGGGAGGTCACAATCATTTATTAATGGTCTGAATGTAGAAGGAGTTCTATATTTCCTAAGAGACCACAATGAAGGGATTTTCATATTTGATAGAGGGGTCAAATCCATTCAATATTTAAAAAAGAAAAATCGATATCAACAATTAGGTTCTATTTTTTTAATATACATCATGTTCCCTCATGTTATTGTTTGTTCTATGTGGAATTCATGTAATCTAAATTAATTGTTAAACCATATCTGTAGATAATAACTTATGTATGTGCTAGTGTTACCAATCCTAAGACACAATTAGTATCTCAACCTACTACTGCTCATAATGTAGAGGAACAACGTCCTTTTACACATGATAGTGCTCAAAATCCCAAGGAACAATAGGTTTCTCAGCCTGTTGATGCTCCTAGTTTAGTGGTACAATTTCCATCTCTTCAAGATAACTCTACTACTCTAGAGGAACATATTGACAATGTTGAATCTGAGGAAGTAGTTGGGAACGAAGGACTGGAAACACTAAAAAAACAGAAGCATTGTACTTTGATGGTGTTAGAAAAATCAAAAAGGAAAAAATCAAAGGCGTCAAATACGAGGTTGAATGGAATTAATGGGGCTAGAATATTAACCCCAATAAGGCCATGTTCAATAGTTACATTGGAATATTTACTTGAAAATTCATTTCGATTGATGTAGATTCATGGAACCATATTGTGCCTACTTTTAAGACCCTGTCATGGGAATGGATTATAGTATCATTTTGATATCATTTCATTATATTACTAAAAAATAAAATATTGTAACATTGACTTACTCTTCACCATCCTTTGTATATTTCATTTATAGTAGATGAATCCCAGAATAAAAATTTGTTAATTATTTTTGGAAGTATTCATAGATTATTTCTCACAATTATAACAAGAAATCATCTTAATGATGCTTAAGGAAAAATAAACCTTCACCCACCACTTAACTGTGTCCACCTGATAACTAAAAAATCATGTAATTTAATTACAAATCATTGTATAGAAGTGTTTTTTTAGGAAAATTGTGGCTAGTAATACATGGTTTGATGATACGACTATTCACCACTTTGGTTGAAAATTTTTAGTTTATGAAATAGAAATCGAGTTCTAAAAATAAGGAACTGGCTGAAAAACTGATGTACCCCTACCATAAAGCATGGATGGGGTACACATCACTTGAAAAAATGGTAACTTATTTAAATATACCATAATAAATTTATGTGACATGTAACAATAACATATTTTTTTCATTATTTATATGAATATTGATGAATTCAAATCCAAAGAAACATCCATCACATGTCATGTTCAATGGAAGGAGGCTCTTATATATAAATATAGAATAGGAATAGGTGAGAACCCACAAAAATTTTGGAAAACACATGCAAGTGTTAAATAAAAAACCTTAAATCGCTATTACATAACAATGATCTCTTATTTTCCAATATTTTCTATCTGATAAAGTCACAGGAATCAAAAATACATTTACCAGATAAACACATTGATTCGCCGACCTTGAAGTGGCTAAAATAGTACAGCCACGTCAGAGGCACAGGTTTTGGGGTTTCACCCTGAATATATTTTGAGAAAAGAAACAAGAGGATAAAAGTGAATAAATGAAACATATGAGAGAAAGACTAACTACCCCTAAATAAAAATTCCAATGGAAGAGAGAGATGGTAGAAAAGTTTTTGGTTGTGGAAGAAAATAATAGAAACAACTCAAAAATAATAATCGCATGGAGATCCCCCCCATATTTTCGGTGAGTCATTCCCCTTAATTAGATGTCTTAGAAAAGTTAATCAATGTTCTAATAAATTTTTCTAAAAAATGTTCATCAGATAGACACTGATACCTTTCTTGTACTGATATTCTACATAGTGATAATAAATATGATTTATATCTATCAACACACACCCAACCCTTTTAAGAAAGGGTTATGGTGCTCAATATCCAAAATTACATGCTACATAGAATCCCACTTCTAATAGATCATGTGAGAGTAATGATTATCATATCGCATGATCCATGCACCGAGCTACATGTTCTAATTGATGAGGAATATATACATGTGGTCGATAACTATAATGGAAAATTCATTTCAAGGCCTTAAAATCATGTGAAAACATGATAACAATGACGTATTCATTTCCTATTTACATTTCATACTTGTAAATTATCAATTAATGAAAAAATATTTGAACTAATTAAATTCATTACAAACAGACAAAGGGAATGGGGTGAAACAAAGGACTGACTCAAAACTATCTAAAGGTTTGACCAACTGATCGAAAAGATCTACCGAAAGCACCATTATCCCTCCCATTCTATATTATCATTTTCTATAATTGATGGTTCATGTGGAAAAAATATTGAAAATGGTTGTAGTCATATAAATAATTTATAAGAAAATACGTACATAGAGGAAGTTGAAGACTACATTGGTTGAGAGAATATAAATGGAATACTCGACTATTATTGGCTAGAATCCTCAATTGTAAATGTATACAAGAAGAATGTTTTCATGATTTGATTTTCCAAAAGCTTACATATTTTTTTTAATTATGACTATATACTTTTTATATTAATGGAAGACATATATATCAAAAAAATAATGTATTCTCCCATTAAAATATTATTGGACTCGTTATTCCCCACATAACCTCTATAGAGAAACAAAAGGTAAATTAAAAAATTATGAATTAGTGGAATTCCTGGTAAAAATGTTGGAAAGGAAACTAACGAATGACTGACTCTTCATAATACCAACAATTCAGGCATAAAACTCATGAATTTAATTATATCAAATAGATTTTCATTTGTAGCATTATATATTTATTTTTGTGTTTTTAGGAAAATTGGATTCTCATTGTGGTCAATATATATTATCCAATGATTTATTTCATGGATTCAATGCACGAATATCCAAAAATCCAACGACACGTGATAAAATTTTTCAATTTTTAATTCACTACATCAGAAAATTTTAGAACTAAACATCAAGATATATAATTTATATTATCAATTAATGGAAATTATATTATGATATGGTGGTACATCAACTTCATGAAAAATAAGGAACCAGGCCAGGGGACAAGCACAAAGATTGTGAAAACTTCTATGACTAGATAGGTATCGTGGTATATATAATAAAATTTCACTATCCAAACACATATAAAAAATTATGTATTCTCCTCCATGATTATACAGTGTCTGAAACAAAAAAATGGAAAATATTTTGGTTATTCTATTTGTAAATTTATGAGAGGGGTTATATTCCGTAAAAAAATATCATCACTGAATAGGTATTTTCATAGAAAATTACAATTTATTTTGATATATTTATTAATAATTTGTGTATTTTTAATTTTCTAGTACCACTATGACTATTGAAAAGACTAATATTATAGAGATGAAAAAGATGTACTCCAAAATGAATGTGTAGTATACCTTATAAAAGATTCACACAAATAGCATGATGATGTGACTTCCATAGAATTAGTGAATTTTTTCATTCTTATGTTTAATTTAAATCATTTTAGTGTTACTCACTAATAATTTTGTTCTTATACAGGTATATTAGTTTGTTTATGGTGGGCCGGTTTGTTCAAAAATAATTATGCTCATGAGAGATTGGTATTTGAGCCATCAACTGAGATAATAAAAACAAGGAAATGGGTCAAGAATGTATAAAGGTGAATTCTTACTACTTATGTAATTAATTAATTTTTTCATCATTTTAACTACAATTTGTATGTTAATTTTCTTATCATTTTAATCTCATACTTATTTTGTTTTATATATATATCTTTTGGGAAGTCAATTTTTTTATCAACCATCTTCTACAGGTCAAAAAATAGAGAACATATTATTTTTAGGTGGAAGAGGAACCCCCATGTTGCTCGAAATGTAAAGTGAATTGTAAGTATGAATCTACACTTTGATTTCTCAAAAATTGAATGAAATGTTTGGCTTCCCAACATATCTTTCATGAACATTTTCTGGACTACTGTAGAAAGTTGTCGCAACCCAATAAACAACACCTCAATATGATATATAGTGTGCTCGGTATGACTTGAATTGTATGTTATTAGTTTCTAATATTTTTTGATCCTCCATGATTATTGTATTCTGAACTACCATGTTGTTATCCAGGACCCATGATTATGATGTATGATATGAAGTGTATGAATTTGTAATGTAAATATCACATTCTAATATCGTTATGTACATGTTATCCTTAAATTATCATTGGTGTATCCCTTGTTTACACTTATTGAGCATCTATGATCACCCTTTCTTTTGTTTCATATACTTAGGTTATGAAGAATTGTTTTAGAAATGATATGTCGATAAAGATTCTATTAATGAATAATGTAATGAGATACTCTTAAAAACTCATTCTTTATGTTTCCATTATTCCAAAAGCACAAGACCTAAACTATTCTGGAAAGGATCATTATGTTATGTATGGAATATTAATAATCAAATATGTGATATATATGTATGAAATGTCTTGTTTAATATAGTTGGTATCAAATAAACTGACCGACTAGAAATTTATAAAATACATTCTTATTATTTTGATCATTTCGGGAAATTATCAATAAGTCATGTTAGATGTGTAGGAATCATCTACACCTCAATCTGACAAACGATGTGACTGGTATGACTCAAAGTGTGTCTTCTATTTTAAAATTGACATTACATTTTCCAAAAAGAACATATTAAATCGTGAAAATAGAGAAAATGAATTAGGATTGATTTAATACTTTATAATAATGATCCGTAAGTCATTTTAAATGTGTAGGAATCAACCACGCCTCAATCTTCCAAATGGTTGGAATGATATGACTTTATGTGTATATTTTAATGTAAAATTGACATTAAACTAAGTAAAAATGAACAAGTGACATACTGAATATAATTATACACACAATTGGATTTATTTTATACTTTAGTAAAATGATACATGGATCATTTGTGATGTTTATGGATAAACCACACCTTAAGATGATTCACGGTGTGACTGGTATGACTAAAAGTGTCTGTTATCAGTTTAAAATTGACATTATTTGTTCATATCATGCCACCCACTAAAACGTAATAAAACACATTAATATTTCCTTCATACTTTATAACTGTGATTCATAATTCATTTTTGTTGTGTATGAATCTTTCTCACATCAAAAAAATACACGATGAAACGTGTATGACTAAAAATGTGTGTTTAATGTATGAAATGACATTTTAGTAAAAAACACAACATTCATACTAAAAATCCAACAAACACATTAATATTGTTTAGATACTTTATAAAAATGATAAATAATTAATTTTTTACTTTTTTTAATCCCCCACACATAAATTATATACCCGATGTGACCGGTATAACTCAAGGTGTCTTTTTTTTAAAATATGGCATTAAATTTAGGTTAAAGTAAAAGTGACGAACTAAAAACCAATAAAATACATTCATATTGTTTTGATATTTTAGTAAAATTATCCAAAAGTCATTTTTATGTGTAGGAATCAACCACACCTCATCTTGATGCATGGTGTGGCCAGAAAAGCATTAAGTGTGTATTTTTATATCTCAAATTAAAATAATATTTTGAAAAATAACAGTTGGGAAACTGAGAACCATGATAACTCATTCATATTTTTTTTATAATTTACTGAAACAATCCATTAGTAATTTATAATATTCAAAAATTGACCAAACCTCAATCTGATGCATGTTGTGATTGGTATAACTAATAGTTTCTACTATTAGTTTAAAATTTATATTTAGTTCAAAACCATTCACTCTTTGAAAACCAAGAAAACATGCTCTCATTGTCTTCATATGTTAAGATAGTGATTCATTAGTATTTTTTGACCTGTATGAAGTAGTATCATGTCATGTCAACACACAATGCAATATATAAGTCTCAAAATGTTTGTTTCCAATTTGAAATGACTATTTAGTAAAAAACACAAGTGGTATAATGAAAATTGAGTAAACGCATTCGCAATTTTTGATACTTTAGGAAACCGATCTATATGTAATTTTTAACATGTAAGAATCAGCCTAAACTTAATATTATTCATGTTGTAGCCGATATAACCCAATCTATCTCTTTTAATTTAAAATTGACATTAATTTTAGTAAAAATAACATGGGATGTACTCAAAACTGAGAAAAAAATTCAGATTGTTTTGATAATTTAGGGTAAAAATCCATTTGTCATTTGTGACATGTATGAATCGACCCCACCTCAATACGACAAGCGGTCTGATAGATATGACTCACAATGTGTATTTTTATTTAAAATTGACATTAATTTAAATAAAAAGAACAAGTGGCCAAATGAAAACTGAGTAAACATAGTCAAGTTTTTTATATAGATTATTAAAATAATCCATGACTAGTTTTTTAATTGTATAAATCTACCACAAGTCAATCCAATGCAGAGTGTATCCTATATGACTAAAATTGTCCATTTTTTAATTTAAAATTTACATTTCAGATGAAAATGTGTCACTCACTAAAATCATTGAAAACATGCTCAGATTGTCTTGATAATTTAGGAATGGGATTCATAAGTCATTTGTGATGTGTATAAAGTATCCACACCTCAAACTGGTGCATAATGCGATCAGAATATCTCATAATGCATGTTTCTATTTTTAAATGACATTTTAGTAAAAAAACTGGCATACTAAAAACCAAAAAAAATGAATTTGGATAGTTTTTTATACTTTAGGGAAATGATATATATGTCATTTTGGAAGATTATGAATCATCTATACAACTATACAGAAACTTTTATGACTTTTATGACTCCAAGTGTGTCTTTTTATTTTAAATTGAAAGTAATTTAAGAAAAAATGTAAAAGGGTAATGCTGAAAAATGAAAAAATTAAATCAAATTGTTTTGATATTTTAGTAAAATGATCCATGAGTCATTCGTGACATATAAAATTCAACCACACCTCAAGATGACGCACGATGTGACTAGTATGACATAGAGTGTGTTTGTTATTTAAAATTGACATTAATTTAATTAAAAAGATCAAATGACATTCTGAAAACTGATAAAACTCATTTGGAATGTTTTGATACATTGGGGAAATGATCCATAAGAAATTTTTGATGTGTAAGAATAAATCACATATAAATCCAAGGAAAAGTGTGATCAGTATGCCTAAAAGTTTCCATTATCTGTTTAATATTAACATTTTGGTTGAAAATTTGTCATTCACTAAAAAATAAGAAAATTTAATCTGATTGTTTTGATAATTTAGGACAGTGATTAATAAGTAATTTTTTAACATGTATGAAGTAGTCTCACATAAAACTGACACACGATATGACTAGTATGAATCATTATGTGAGTTTATAGTTTAAAGTGACATTTTAGTCAAAAAAACACAACTCTCATACTGAAAATAGAGAATATGC
Organism: Viscum album; assembly: GCA_963277665.1. NCBI lineage: Eukaryota > Viridiplantae > Streptophyta > Magnoliopsida > Santalales > Viscaceae > Viscum > Viscum album. Next base: position 114,342,806 of record OY728151.1, read on the forward strand.
ATTCCTATTGTTTTGATACATTAGAATAATTATTCACCAGTAATTTGTGACATGATGGAATTAACCTCGCCTCATTATGATTCACAATGTGAGCAGTATAACTCCAAATTTTTCATTATTTAATATTTACAATAATTTTATTCAAATAATAGGAGAAATACTCAAAACAAATAAAACAGAGTTTTTTTTTTTATTTTATTACAATGATACAAAACTCATTTGTAATGTGTATTAATCAAAACCACCTTATTACGATGCACAATGTGACCGGTATAACTCCAAATGTGTATTTTTTTTAAATAATTACATTTTATTAATTTATTCAATTTGATTAATGTTAATTTTATTTCTTTATAGTATTACAAACAAATTATTTATTTTATTATATAGGTAAAATTTTTTAATTGGGTGGATATGTTTTGTTTGGAAACAGAAACCACTGGTAGATATTTTTCAGAGGGGATCACCGGCATCCAAAGATGAAATATTAAAATTTTAAAATGTTTGTGGAATAATTGTTAATTTAATTATATAAAACATTGTTTAAAATGTAAATCGTAGTGTTTTTTTGTTTATACCATGATTGTATATTTTTTATTCATGATTTCAATTTAATTTATATAGAATTATAGGAAATTATATGTTTTTATGGGTGTTATATCATATTAATTGAACATTTCCGCCATCTATGCCTTTATCCATTCTATTTTTAGCACCAATAAAGGTACACCTTTATAAGTTCTATTTAAAGAACTGATAACTTTGGCCCTTATCAGAACATTTTTAGCATGGATAAAGGGGACCCCCCTTATTTTATCATTATTGTGATTAGTAGTTAATTTTTAGCACTATTATTAACATTTCTCTTGGCCACTCTTAAAATAATATTTGTGCGCGGTTATAGGACATATGTGTAGTAGTGATAATTCTAGGAGCACCCCTCACTTTCATTTCATTCTCAAGCTTATGTGTTCCAAATATATCATAAAAAAAGATTCATTAAATGTTAAATTTCATTCCAAAATACTATATTGTTGCAAACATACATATAAGTCCCAATTCAAATAGGTATAATTTTATAGATGTAAAAAACCTTGATATAAAATGGGTATGGTATTCACTGCACAATTGTTTTGGAATGGAAAATTGCGATCAGATTTCGGCAGAATAAAATAGTCACTTAAAAATCATAAAATTTGTTCATGAGAGAGAAATTGGTCTCTCATATTTTTTAAATAAAAGGGGAAGAAGTGAGGAAATGTAAAATTTTCTTCTAACATTAGGAATTTGAAATAGATGGCATAAGATATTAAATAATGTTTAATAAGGAGGAGAATGAGAGGACCCCTAGGTTGAGTGTGTCACTCCAAATGTTGTAAAGGATATTCTTATGATACTTCGGGCACCATGGGAGGAAAATACATAGGGGAGGGAAGAGTAAGTATGTTCTGTAATGTTATTTAGTCAATAAAAATTGGTTCCTTGTTATGTTTATATGGGATAAGAGAGAATAATTCTTTATTATTTCTAAAACATATGTTTTCTATAGTATAAAATAAAATAACCAATGAAATAAACCAACCCATGATTTTTTCCTACGTTTACATCAAAATGGGAGAAGAATTCATTATTTTATAAGGTAAAGTTCTGAACATAATAAAATAAAACTGCTTCTTATGTGGAAATGAGTCATACTCAAAAAGAAATAATTTTAAAACTTTAAAATATATTATGGTTTTTAGAGGAATAACACAGGGTTTATAAAATTAATCAAAAAAATAATTAAATTAAATTATTTTAAAGGGAAAATATATATTTTGTTATGGTTACACTTTATAGTATTTATTATAACACTTTGGGTCATTATTCAAGCATAGAACACACCATATATTTATACAAAATTTAATTTTTACCCTAAAAATCAATTAGTCTGAGAAAATAATGAACATTCACTGATATGTAATTTAAAATTTCTCAATCCAAATATTAATAATAATTTTTCTAAATATTTATATACATATTTGAATTTTCTATTTTAAAATAATACTCTTTTTTTATTGTGAATTGATGGGTTTTTTTATAATAACTTTTTTTGAAACCTTATGAAAATTACATGTGGCATCATAAATATTTATGTCATCATATATTTTTAAAAAATATTATTGTATAATAATATATTACTATTAATATTATTTATTTAAAAAATATATTAATTCATCCAAATAAATTCCTTAATTGGATTTTAATGTTACCTAAAACACTAATTTTGTTCAATTATATCAAAATAAAAATCATTCTTAATATAAAAACAATGGGAAGAAAATGAATTAATTATTGTTTAAAAAAATAATGTACATACTCATATCCCTAGGGTCCTGATACATATCTCTTTAATAAAACAAAAATTCCCTTAGAGTATGGTGTGAAATAATGAGATTTTCATGGTTTGGTTCTATGTATACGGTTTGGGTCATGATCTAAATGAGGGTGAAATTATCACATAAATGGATTAACTCATGCTTATGTTCTTGTATCTCATATTGTAATTTTGCATACTAAGATCCAAAAGAATCTACCTCCCTCAAAAGTCCTGATAAATGGGATTCATATGGTATGTTCCTACTGGTTATGGTCATCACATCCTTTTTTTGTGTCAATTAGATTTTTTAATACCCTATATCTATACTAATAATGCTTAATGATTATTTAAAGGGTGTCATTTTCATGATGTTTTGTCCTAAAGTTTTAAGATGGTTTTATTATTTTCCATGTGGTGTGAACACTATCGAGAATTAACCGCCAAATCATCAATGTATAATTCAATGAACTTCTCCATGAAGGTTTGGAATACGTGATGCATGGTCCATTGGTACGTAACTACATCATTCTCTTAGAAACATTGAAATACCCATTAGAAAAATAATCCCTAAAGGGGCTTGAAGGTTGTATATTCTTCATATTTGGGGGCCATTTGTACATAGTTTTATCTCAAGTATACATCCACGAAAGATAGGGCCTGATATGTATTTTTCATATCAATCTGCAATTCTATGACCAGTATGGGGGAATCATCCTTCGAATAGTGTTAGTCGAGATCATTGAAATAAATATAGACTATAATTTTCCGATTCTTCTTCCTATTAAAGACTATATTATCCATCCATTTTGGATATTCTACCTCTTGAATGATGTTGTCCCTTATGTTCTTACCATCTTTAGATTCAATTTTTGAAGTTCATGATATATACGAAATTCTAGTTACTCTCTTATAGAACCAATTATCCTCTAGAAAGCTCTGGTCATGTGTGACCATATTGGTATTGGGTATCGACATTTTTTTATAGTTCCATGCCAAAAAAACCTGACGTTGCTTCATTTAAAATGTATATAACCCTTATTTTTTAGATTTCATGGCCACATAGATCACTGTTGGATGTGGTTCCTCATTTATACCTACATTTGTATCTCTATATTTTTCAACGATGGTAGAGACACCCTCCAAAAATGATTGAGGGGAATCTCTTGGGTCCTCCTCCTCCTCTTCATCCTCCACTTCTATTTATTCCTCCAATTCCATGGTGGTAGAATGTAATGGTGTAAGATCACTAGAGTTAAGAGAGGAGTTGATGTGTTGACAATCAAAAGATGGTACGACTTCTTATTTCCAAGTTAAGAGTGTGAGTTATCATTGAGAGTTAAGAGAGGATGGAGTGGGGAATAGAGAATGAGTTTCATTGTCCTCTTAGAGAGAGATGACAACCTCTTCTGACTCATTTGACGTGGAAAAAATTTATTGAATCTTTGGAGATGGAATGAGGGAATTTTTATCAAACAAATTACTCATTTTTGGAGAGTTAGTACCATTTTCAACACTTATGGACTCAATTATCTCAACAGATACCATAATGGTTGTTGAGTATGAACTTGAATTTGGACTCATATACATAACCAAATTTTTTGGAAACATTTACTCTTCAATAACCTATTTGAAGGGGCTGGCCTAGATTATATCTTTACCATTCATAGAATTGATCCAAGAAACACATCCAATCATTGGTTGTTTCCTTTCCCTATGATATAATACTACATCAATATAATATGAATCATAAGATTCAAATTGGGCCTTATTAGTGTGAAATGTCTCAAATTATCCATTAAAGCAGTATTTGATTCATTATGTGTATGGAATGGATATATTTTCATGCTGATGTAACCAAGGCCGTACTGGATAAACATTCATTTTTTTATTCTTATGAAGAGCTAGAATTCTAAATTAGATATAAGGTCCCCACACATAGATTTTAGATTAATTTGGACCAGGGGATTTTTCGTACATTTTTCATAACCCTATAGCATCATATCTGAAGGTGTCCGGCTATCCTCATCATATCCTAATAGGATAAGTGTCTATAATAGAATGAGTTTATCTTTAGAGCCATCATCATTGAAACACCTTCAAAAATTGACATTTTTTATCCTTTAAGAAGCATACAAGGTTTTAATATGTACATCTAAAATGGAAAATTTATCATGATCCGTAAAGGAGACAACTACCTGATATTATATAGGATTGGTCTCTATCCAATGCACCTCATCAACTACATAATCATCTTCAAATTCTTAAAGGATTCAAAAATACTCTACGAGTGCCTCTATAAGGTCTTTTGATAAACATAGGGCATTGAGGATCGATACCCAGGTCGGTAACAGGGACAATTTATATAATATGTCACACTTATAATCTAAATCTATGTTCTTATTAGTAAGGGGATTTTATTTAATAGGATATTTAGGATATGGAGTAATAGATATAGATGGATCAGAACAAAAAACAGGAGTTGAGGGTGCTCTATTAATTGGTGGGTTGGACCGAACTAGAATGCATGACCATCAATTGTGACTAGGAACCTATACCACTTCTGATTATTACTAAATTATTATTGTGTTTGGTTGGATATTATAATATTATAGGGGATTTCTTTACTCTTGTTAGACTTGATGAAGGTATTGTCTATGAGTTTCTATAGAACCGATGACTAATGTAGGGACATGGTTATAATTTCATTTTCTTCCACGAATGTGTTTTCCCTGGTATCCTTGGCTCATCTGGCATCTTCAAGCACTTCCCTAATCGAGTATGAAGAGGATAAGTCGACAATTTTACTAAACATTGATGAAAGTATCCATTAAGTGAATTACATTAATGACACTGATGATTCATTCTTCATCCGATTAGAATTTTTCTCTCGACTCCCATTATTGGAGGTACCGTTTAGTGGGGCTTTGACAATTATTTCAAACATGAAAGAATAAAATCCAAGATATTTAAAGACAACCTTTTCATTTCAATCTTCTCAACATCATGTGTTTTCTTCCTACCCTTCTAGTGAGGATAAATTTTAAATGGCTGGATCTATGATGCCGATGGAGTCAGTTGCGTCATAACAGAAGTGGTCCAGGCCATAGATGGATTCATCAACCATTCTAAAAAAAATTATCACAAGTTTGGTTGATTTTATTTCTATTCATCCAAAAATTAAAATCCTACTCCCTTTTTCAATGAACTTAAGGCCACACATATCCTTATTCATGGATAGTAGTAGAAATATATGAAACAGGATTTGGTGGATTTCCCAGCATCACCTTCCCATAGCCTACCATTTTTTGTAGGATGTATATGATGATAAATAATTCCAAAATTGTTTTCTCCCACATCCAGTCAAAGGGAAAATAATCCTTCTGGTCATCGAGACCTACCTAGTCGGGAATTTTGGATTCCTGAACGTGGGGTAAATCATTCTTGACATCTATTATGAAGTAGTTTTGAACTTTCTCATATTTGAAAAAGTAAAATTTGTTCTCAATATCCTCAAATTGATTTCTCTAAGTTCCCCTCCACTCATCCTAGCAAGGTGGGGTTTTTATTGATGCCTAGGGTGTCTCCATGATATGGTGCATAAATCATATCTATAGTTTTTGTAGATTTTGTATTAAGTGTGATGACTACAACCTCTACCTATCTTATTCTCTTCCATGAGGATTAAGGAATAATTTGGGTCTTCAAGTTAGTTCACTATACAGAATCATCCATTCTTTGAGTAATCAGGGTGATATCCCGATACCCAGGCACATATTTTATCGACATTAGCAGTGTTCGAAATTAATCAAAGAGGTTCTATATAAAAATAGATATATGATCTTCTTGGGGTATTTGTAGGAATAGAGTGTTATTTATCCCTTTACATATGTAAATAAAATCTGATACCCTATAATTCCCAAATTTTTGTAATTGTATAGGTCATGGGGTGTTATCATTTTTAGCATTGATCTGAACTAAAAGATAAAATTTAAATAGTGGTCTTCCCATCCCATGACTGATTGAGATGGAAATTGACATAACATATGATGCTCATCCATGGAATGGATTTCATGAATGTTTTAATATTTACTTACTTTTTATTGCATTGTATTTCCCATCATGGGATCACACTGGGAAATAATGGGTTCCATATGTTGTTCTATGTCTGATGATCCATTGAATAATACAAATGTAGAACTCCCGAAATTTGGAGGGGGTGGAGTTTCTGTCAACAATTCAGTGTAAGGGTTCTATTCTATAATTAATAGAGAAAATTATTCCTCTATAACTTTAAATAATTATACCAGATAATCAATGCTTTCAATAAACCCTTGATGTATATTAGTTTAAACATGAGACCGAACAAGTCTAGAAATATACAGGGCATGACACACATGTTCTGCCATTATTTTCTTACTGAAAATTAGAAGGGGATATCTTTTGAGGGTTTTCCCAAATTATTTATGGTTGTTTTTTTAATGAATGAAACTCATTTATACCCATCCATGATCAGATTCTAGTGAATTTATGGTTCTGGGAAAGATTTTAATGAATGTCCTAGACATGGAAATACTACTGGAGGGAATACCCATTGTTGAGGTGCAATGTATAGAAGGGTATGTTGAGGCGTTTCTTGTGGAGAATAATTTTAAGGAATGTTTCCTTGGAGAAATTCAGAATTGAGTTTTCTCAACACTTCCATTTCATCATCCTACTAAGTGAGTCCTTCCAAAAATGTGATTAATTTATCCTCTTTCGGAGGTTGGTTTAATATAGTATTTATATTACCCTTTTATTTAGTAGATTTTTCCTAAGGAGGTAGTGAAGGATTTTTCAAGGATACCCCAAACTTCATGGTGATTCTCTAGTTATATGTACACGCACCTCCTTTATCTCACCCAGTGTGGGATGTATTCAGAGTTGAACCATCCACTCTATTCTACATTGTGGTTTATTCATTTTTGATGCCATCTACAATATTGAAATACATGACCTTTGTCAATGTGTAATGAATCATAGGTGTTTTGTTTCTTTTGAAATGATAGGATTATTGTTTTTTCCCTTTACTAGACTTATTCCTTCCTTTCCAGTGTCTTCATTGAGTTTTTTGGTGAACCGAGACATAGAGTGAACCTCGAGAAAACCTAGTTGTATGTGTCCTTTCTGGGGGAAATGAGTCATGAGACAGGATGAGATTCGCGACCTAATTTCTTCTTAGTGCCAATGAAATGTAAGAGTTTATATTTTTATTGAATGGGTCATTGATGTTAATTTTCCCCCTACCATGTGGGCTGGGGCTGCTCCCATTATTTTTTAATTATGCCTAGGGCTGAATTTTTTGGCCTTAGAGTGTAACTTTGTGACAAAAAACCCCCCCGTATCTATGGACTACGGTTGATTCCATATTATAAAAACTACTTCTAATTCCATTGCTCTCTTTATATCATGATTCCTTGTTTTACTGTGAACTAGGTGAAATTATTTATATTCATGTAAACCACATACTTTTAATGACATCATTATTTTCTGCTGGTTGGATTCCTTTTGGGGAGAAGCCTACATAATTTTATCAGTTTCCTAATTCAGTGGTTTTTTGATAGCTTGATTTCATCCAGACTATTTCTTATGAGACTTATTCATTGTAGATTTCTGATGTGTGTGCCATATATGATGAGTAGGGGTCTTGTTTAATAGTCACACTCAAGTAATGACCTAAAAAGATATAACATCCAATTATTTTTTCTAACTGGGATGTTATGTGAAATTCATAGATCCTAGTTCACCACATCCTTGGATATGAACAAATAGTGAATAATTGATAATTATATGATGTAATTATTGAAATTAATTAAGGCCTTCTAATTGAGTATCCTTTCGAAGCTTCTTTGGTTATGGACTCCATGCTAATGGAAGGGATTCCAAGTTTATTTGATGAATAATCTCTCCCAATACAATAATAGTGAATGAATACCCATTATAATTAATGAACATCACTTTTAGGTGGAAAATAATTTTTCCAAGGATTAGACAGATGTTATGTTTTATCTATTTGGGAAATACCTATGGAATGTTGAACTGAGATGTGGCTGAGGGACAAAGCAAGATTAATATATCACCCCGGACCGGTTGTATTCTCAATTGTAGTGTGTATTTGTTTTCTTATGTTATATATTCCTCTACATAATCAGTTGAATATAAGAGCTTCTTGGATATTCTTTTATAGACAGCATGGTTAATAAGGTACTCTTTTTAATGAAAATTTTCCAAAAGTGGATAATAGGATGATCGTTACCTTGAACCATCTTAAGATTGTGAAATAAAATCACCATTTATTGAAAGGGTTTGTGGCATTACTGTCCCCATATTTCCCAAAACCTTGTAATATGAGGGCTTTATTATATTTGATCTGGTAAGTGGAGGACCTTCATTTTTACTTATCTTCTTTTGAAAAAGAGGTGTATCATGGTGCTCATAAAGATATGAGCTCTAATGATCGATCATATTGTATGCATGAGGAAATACCATATATTAATCCTTCTTAGAAGGACCTATATATCTATTGGTATTTGTGTTGTAGGGAGGGCCTTCATAGATGATACTTAAACTTCTATAATTTGGTGATGGATCTACAGGACCATGGGAAACCGCTGAGAGATGTTTGATGTCTTTAAGAACTCACACATTCATTAGAGAAGGGTAATAAGAATGATATGAAATTTTTAAATCCCTCGAATGGAATTTATTTTTTGATGTTATCTTAGGGGAAGATGAAACCATTTGTTGCGAATGGTGATTCAAATTCACGAGAGTGTGATCAGGTGACTCATTAATTAATATTGAACCATGCCAATGGGTTTTTTGAATTTCAGTAGTGTTATATGCCTACCCTTGATAAGAATCACAAATGGGTAGGTAATCTCATGTTGGAATTGGTATTTGTACCTGAAACGGTTTTCCATTTATCATTGAATATTTTTGATGGCCCTCCTGGATGAGAGTAGGGATATAGGACTACACCTGAGTGACCATCACGTTGTTCAGATGAGTTACCCTACTTGAGGAGGCATTGTCATAAACCTTAATCCGAGCTATTATTGTTAACATGGTTATGATTTCGGATGATTAAAGAACATTGATATGAATTTATTTTTTTCATCCATTATGACTATGATGTAACAACCACAACCTCAATATCCCATATTCAGTTCTTATTTCATTATAATGAATTAGATAAAAGAGTTCACATAACCAAGGATCGATCATTTTGGTAGTCATGAATAACTAGACACATTTAAGGATCCCTTATAAAATTGATAAATGAACATAGTACATAAGAAAATAAAATAAACTAATTTCATAACACTTATTCAAAGATTTCATCTTCATTACCTGTGGAAGGAAAATAAATAAAATGATGAAACAAAATTCATGGAAATGGTATCATACAACAGAAACAAGATTCAATTATAAGAAAATAATAATCAATAAGTTGAAATAAATAAATCAATGTAAATAACTGAAAAACACATTCCATTTAGTCTATAAACCAAGAATTAAAATGAATCCGTATAATTTTTCTATAGTGAAAAATATATGTACAGTAATTAATAAATAATAAATGAAGGAAATGTTTAATTATTGGATGTCATGTATCTATAACATAAACCACTACCATCAACACCTTTCACAAGATGGAATAAGTTTATGTGTATAAATCCATCTGATTCTTCTTTGAAACAAATTAGAAAAAAAATTCTACAACTATTTTCTCTCATGATATCAATCGATTCATCAAGGGATATATAATTTCGAGGCCCTCCCATTATTTCATGTACAAATTATTTTTCATAAATACATTAAATTCAAGAAAAATATTCCTAATCAAAATATATATATTGAGTAGATACATATTTATTAATATTTCTCAACTTAAATAAAAAAACATTCAATGTAAATATCATATGTAAAAATGGTATACGGTTTAGGAAATAATCATACAGATAATATAAATAATATGTATATTTATGATTAATATAATTCAAATAATAAATTATCTCAATGGGTCAGTAGATACAACACATAAAAATGATGAGGTTCACTATACAAAGTAAATCTCAATGATGTAAAAATTGATACGTAGACCCTTACAAAGATCACATCATTAATCAAATGAATATATTATATGTGTTAACTATAAATCAATATAGAAAAAGTTGAAAAACAATATATAATATTAAAAATTCAGTTTATACATAACCTTAGGATGAGATAACTGATGAAATTGATGTTTAACCCAATGAATGTAAATTGACTTAGAAATACCTTAACATATTGTAAAGAGTCGAACCATATCCCCAATAAAATTAATGATCATCAAATAAAAAAAATAAACACAATGATTATAAATAGATTCTAGATATGATGTATTAAGTGTATTATGTACTCCACACACATGAAATTTCCTTGAATAAGGAATATATCTCATATATTTAAATGTTAGTTGACAAACCCCTTACAACTTCTATTCAATCAAATTGTATATCCCCTAAAATTAATAATCATCAAATGAGAGATTTAATACCATGGATATAATGAGATTAATTATTTTATATATCAAAGTGAAGTACACATACACTAGACATAATAAATAAGTGGTGAATAAGTAACATATAATAGAAATAAAAGTGAGATGGGAAAACCGCAACCTTATGTTTAAAAGCAATATACACATGAACATAATATCCAAGATAATCACATTAGAATCATTAATAACATAATTTAGAAACTCTTAACCATTTATTTTATTTACTATAATTTTATTAGGTTCAGTTATGGCCATTTATATGAGTTAAAATGTTTAATTTCATTTCTCCAGGAACACTCATTTAATGGTTTTATGGTTTGTTCCCCTATGTTTAATTATTGTAGTTATTATAAAATAGAAGAAAAAATATATATGTACAGTGAAAAGATATTAATATAATAAAATTATTTTAAATGGCCCCATATATCATTTTTTATGTTATGACGATTACTCCTTCGATATAACATTGATGATAAATATTTGGTTTATTTTTGGAAATTTCTCTAACCATAATGAACAAGTTTGGTTTTATTATTTCATTTTATGTATATATATCTGTTATATAATGTAAAACAAGTCATAATTTACATATTATAGTCTTTTTTATCCTTATAATGGTTTTATGTCCATCCTTGAAGGGTTTATTGGAAAATGAAAAATTCTCTTCCAGGACGGTGGTGAATTGCCACATCATGGACAATGATTTCATTTTTAAGATAAAAGTGGAAGACGAGAGACATTATTATGGATATTCCATTAAAAATGAAATTATATTATACATATGATTCTATATTTATCATTTCTCTTTTGATAAGGGGAGTTGAGGAGAGTATATAATAATAAAATAAATTAAAAGGGGAAGGAGTATTTTACATCTTGAATATTGTATCCTTATGAACCTCATTAAGAAACATAGATTTGGACTTCTGGTAAGACCAAAAAAATTTTGACACAATTATGGGTCTTGGAATGGTAATTGTGTTTAATTTATAAAATCTTGTCGGATTTTTAGGTGTGAGTAGAAGGGATGGTTAGGGGTGGTATTTATATGGGGGAGAGAGGTGTTTTGGATTATTTTAGCCGCTGTTTGTTATTTTGGCTCATGAATTTTTAAGTGTCGATTCCCATGAATAAATTTAGAAACTAGAGTAAATAAGTATAAAATAATCAGTTCTTCCCTCATCCATAAGTCATCCATGACCGAATAATTCATTTATTTACTTATAATGTTAAATAACGTAAATTACCATATATCACAATTCAACAAAAATTCAAATTTCTGAAAACAAATCACCGAAAAATCACTAATAATTTAGGTACAAGTATATTTCAATTATTGAATCAATTTTATGAAAATAATTTTCTAAATATGTGGAATTTAATTTATTATTAAAATCGTCATTTATTTAAAAAATAACTATTTTAATATTTTTTTCATCAGGAAGGAGACAACCTAGAACCCTCATCAAGGTGGGCTTAGTTAGGCCTAGTAGTTGGATCTGAGGGACAATGATCTTGCATAAATAATAACATCGAGTTCCCATTATTATTCTAAATAAAAAATCCCAATGGTTCCCTCAAACATAACTAGGTGTAGACCTACACTCCAAATGTTGGTTTTCTATTGGGATTTTAGACCCAAATACTCCTGGGTACTCGCATTGGTCGAGTAGATGGGAGGTTGGGATGATCACACCCTTATGGGGTGAATTGTTTCTAAAATAGGGACACTATTATATTTTTAAGATATATTCATGAATATCTTCCTAATCTTGATATGATACTGGTAACATTAAAGAATGATTTATAGGGTATGTCTCTTTTATATGGAGAAGATGGGGGTCCTATTACTAAATCTATTTTGTATGTATCTAAGGTTATTCATCTATTTCACCCATAATGGAAATATTCTTATGTGAAAAAACCCATATAACTAGGTATTTTTAATATTCTTTCACATAGAGAGGTGTCTAATATACCTAGGAGGGGATTGATCTGTTATGAGGCATTCAATATATCCTAGTTATTCCCTGAATTAACACCCATTTACTTCATTACTATTATGCAGTTTAACTACATATAAAAAGGACACATATGTGGGCTATGAGGCATTGGGTATTCAAGCTTGAGTCTTAGGATACATCCTATGTATCCTAGTTATGGAAAGAATCATAGGTTTTATAGTTCAGTCACGACATTAGGACTTTCCCCATGGTGGATTCCATTGTATGATGGATATTTGTATCATTCCCCTCATCGAGATATAGATATTGAAATTTCATTAGATTGTAAAGATTCCTGATGACAATGATGTGTTCATTGCAACACCCTAAGCCCATTTGAGATATTCTAAGTGTGAGAAACAAGGTGTAGCAGGTGATTACCCTCATTTCATATAGATGCGAGAGTTGTATACTAAGACATGCCTTGTGAGATTAATATATTGTTCATGACTCTAGGTGGAGTCCTACATACCCCAATAATGGAAGAATCATAGTTCTCCTAGTTTTCTTAATTTTTTAGTCCATTGGGGGATGATGTGGAGTGATCAACCCATGGGAATGATTGGGTCCCAATATTTGAAATTTCATATACATGGAGGGACTTACATTGATGTGGATACTTTTTATTGGGATTGGGAGTTAAGAAGGCGTCACATGAATCCTATTTATGGAAGGAATTAGAGTCCTTGTTGTTCAATGGATTAGGGCTTACACACTTGTATTTCCCATGCTTGATAAAGGATTACTATGAAAATCATATAATTATTTCAACTCCCTATGACCATGTGAGATATGATCACTATGACAATCGATTTATGGAAAATGATTAGAATCACAACTTATTGGTGTGAGAATTTTATACTGACACATCCCTTAAGATATGTAACATGAAATTACAGTCAAGGAGCAGAATCTTCTATACCTGGTCATCGAAGAAATAAGAGTCATCATAGATATGTTGGTTAGAAAATTACATGCTAATATATCCCTCTATATGAGACATATCAGATTATGCCACTAATTGAGACATACACTATGAGGTTTCCCTTGCAATTATCTAATATTATGATGAATATGATATGATTATTGAAACTACCTATGTTCACATGATTAATGACCAGTGTGAGAAACAAGGGGTGGAAAATGATTATTCTCATCGCTTATGTATGTGGGATATATACACTATAATATCCATTGGAACATTAATAAAGAGCTCAGTCCTTGAAGAGGCATTCTACGTATCCTGGTTATGATAAGAATCAGAGTTGTTGTAGTTCAGTTGACTAGGGATTGCATAGTGATGGTGCCCTTGTATGCTAGATATATCATATCAATTTATTGATTGGGTAATACACTATGATGTTTCCCTTGTGACTAGAGATTACGTAATGATAATGTACATAGTTATCATTTCATGGGATTCCCCATTAACCTGGACAATTTTCCTACTTAGTTTGTTTTACTACCTATTTAACATGACATCATTGTATATTTTGATATGTTAGAGGATGCTGGGACATGTTTGGCTATTTTGGAGACATGTTTAAAGGCAATCGCATGATCTATAAAATTGTTGAGGCTCATCGTATGATGAATGACTAATTTTCCAAATAAAATCAGAAGACCCAGTCATTTGATCCTAGAATCCATCACATGACCCCAGATGACTTATCTAGAGGGTTTCATATGATCTAACCCACATGTCCTACTATAATCAAGGGAGCTAGTCGACACACGTGGGGGTGTCATCAAGATATTTAATGTAAAATGTCTTGGAGGGTGTCACATGTCTAGGCTCTATGTTAATAGGGCATCCCAAACCCTTGATGGGGTTTTGGGAGGGAGTCATGAGAGCTAGTTGACATGATTTGGTGCTTCCATGAGACTATACCGACATGAAATGAGGTTTCCATATGAGTTAGGTGACATGTCTTAAGGTAACCACGTGGTTTCGAAGGCAAGCCCAGAGGGCATTGAGAGACCTAGGAAGCATGCCTAGGGGACACCGTGTGACTTTATTTTACTTGTCTAGGGGACTTCTCATAATCCAAATAGTATGCCAAAGGTGTATCGCAGGATATAGGTGACAAGTCCTAGTGTTGTATCATGACTGGGGTGGTTCATGCAGAGTGCATGAGGATCAACATATATGATCATTATGTAATTATTTGGTATTTTAGACTTCATTAAACCCTTTATATTTCAAAATACTTAGATTCTTTCATTGTTATCTTGTATTATGTATCACATGTTTCAAAAGATATGTGGGGTGTTCATTGTGTGCCCGGTCTAAAGTCCTTTGCATGATCTATAGATGATCACCAGAAGTTCATATGCATTGTTCATGATTGATCCACTTGTTTTTTAGTATATTTCCAAATTAAAACATTTTCTTTCTTGCAATCAGCTACAACAAGAAATATGCTTTGGTATATGGAAATGTCTTCCACTCATAGAGTCATGGCCCAGGTAGTGATGTTATTGGTTTATTTTCCATTATGTGGGGGTGATTTATATGCCTAGACACCCCATTTATTCACTGTTTTGAGTGGCCCATATCTCAAAAATCTAGGATGGAGTTAGTAGAGGGCCTCAGTGTCACACATCTTCATGAGTCCCTATCATGGATCACCCTGGGGGTGTCACCTTATTTTCAGTTAAAGTTAGTCCATCTCGTCAACTCCTCCTTCATTGAACAATTAACAATTAATGAAGAATTTCATAATAATACAGGCACACTAAAGGACTTCCATATTTTTAGATCGACATTTCCAAGGGCCTTTTCATTATTAGATTTCCTTCTAAGATGAATTCACATGACACTATAATTCTTATTAAGAATATTTCATGAGGTACAGATTCCTTTTCTATGTGCTTCCATGAAACTAAACTTCCTTGTCAAGGGACCTTGTGAGACCGTTTTGTAGACATCCTTAGTGTGTCACATGATTTTTATTACTGGGAAAGGCTCCTTCCTCCTCCATGTTTAATTTAGTTTTCTCATTTTAAATATTTCAGCGATCGTGAGAGATTTACTGAGTATTTTTGAAGACAATATCTCTAACTCTAGGTGTTTTTTCACATAACCCAAAAAAATATGTGGATATGAATGATCATTTCACAGAATATTTCTTTTGTTTGTCTTTGGGGTCCAAAGGGGGTGTGTGAGGTCACATGGACATACCTGAGCTTCTTTACATGATGAGGATGGAATTCTAGTGGGCTTTCATGAGATGAGGGAGACATGTATCTGGCATCTTGTGGTGTCTTGGAGATACCCAAGGGAATGCCCCATTATGTTTAGGACTATGAGTTTCTTGTGTACCCACTAATTTTTTACTTCCATTACTCATTTTACAAAGCATAAAGATCTCATGTGTTTTTTTGAATATTGTCATGTAGAATAATTCTCCCCATAGGTGATCCCTGACATGATCTTTTTTTTACAAGTGGCCTCTACCTTTTCAAAAAAATTCTCTTATTTTCAAATGACTTTTAGTTGTGTTTTCATGTTCTTGATGGTTGATGAACTATGTTCCATTTAGGATTTTATCTGGTTTTTGTGTGATCACTGGTTATCTAGGGCTCCTTCGCTAGATCATTAAGACTTCTCAAAGGACTTTCTAAGGCCTTATGTCGGTTATGTACTGTGTATTCCTTCATCAAGTGACCTTATGATAGTCATGTAAACATGTTTCTCTTAGGGGTTCATGTGATCCATGAGTCTTTTCCCACATTCTTCATCTTTTCAATCCTAGTGAAAACTATACCCGTATTCAGGAATTTCAGTTTTACGAATTTTCCCATGATTATTTGGTTCACATAAAAATTTCCCCTCTCCCTTAGTAATGACATATGTGGTGACCATGTCTCAGTTCTAAATAAATTAAATTCCCTTATCATTCATTTCTTCCATCACAAATTGCTTTCTATGGAAATTCTTGGTATTCCTAACAATGATTGGTATCCCAAAATATTCTCTGGAAATGGGGATGTGGAGGGATACCCATTTCACTGGCTTTTAATTTCTTTAGTAAAATTTCACCTAGCTTCATTCTCATTCCCTTTTCATAGGATCATTTTGCATGACTCAATCATGAGACCTCATCGTGATCCTACTTCCACTGGAAATGGTCTACAAGACCTCTTTCGCTTAGGTTCCCATTCAAACCAACTACAAACTAAATTTTGATAATTTTTTAATCTGTATCCCTGATGATGTATGATCATCTTGAGGGTTCTGTGGGACCTACTCAATTGAGTGAATTATCACTTGAAAATCATGGGGCTCCCATGACCATGTTTTGTTCACACAGTCTCAAAATTTTTAGGGTTCATGTGATTGCGTGATGGCCTGTTGGCATATGTTAAATCTGAGAACTTATAGAGTTAGGAGATCGAAAAATTTATTACATGATTCATGAATCCCATTCTGATTCATTCAATGTGCATGATACTTCTAGTTTATTCCTTTTCTTTGGAAAGATTCTATTTTTTCTTTCAGATATTGTAACAACCCAAAAAATGATCTTCCTTCATGTATGGATCGCTTTCCTCATGATAGCTTTTTATTATGTATTACAATAGAAGCACATCGAATTAATTTAGTCCCAAATTTTAGTTTTCAAAAATGATATAATTATTATAAAAAATTAAGCTATATGGAATAATGATTATTTTAATTAAATAGTATGATTAAAACTACCAATTTAAATGTAAATGATAAAATAATTTTATGAATAGTGTATTTCTGATGAATAGTATTTTATTGATAGTTTTTTTGATGAATAGTTTAAAAAAAATTATTTTTAAATAACTTTTTCTGTGAAATGACTTTTGGAAATCAGACGTACATGGTTGTACTCAATGTGAAAAATGTGGTTAAAAAAGATCAAAATAATATTTATTTAATAGTAAATTGTAAATAGTAACATACCCTTATGAATAGTAATGAATATTAAATCATCCATAAAAATAAAAACATTACCCCTGAATGTATAAATACAATTTAGACATCTCAAATGTGAAAAAATGATAATGGTAAATTTTTTGGTATTTTTGAATGTCATAAATATTTTATTTAAACTTTTATAATTAATTTTAAATTTTAAAATGGAAATTTATTTTCATAAAATATAATCATAAATTTTTACATTATTATCTAATGGTTATACGACAGTATATGGGATCTTGATTACTTTGTCAAGGTGTTACAAAACAAGTTGTAGTTTTAGAGTTGTTTTTTGGAATAAATAATGATTTTATTTCAAAATTAAATTTAATAAATTTAATAAATAATTTTTATAATATTTATTTCACTCTTGGATTCTAAATGTCTAGAAATGGTTAGTGTGAAATTTTTGGATTTTTTGAAATAGTTGAATTTTCAGTGAATAGTAAAAGTACAGTTTTGAGTTTCAGTGTGTTTAATGACATCGTTAATGATGAAATCATTATGTAATAATTCTGGTCGTCTATTAAATAGTAATATATGTTATGAGGTGTCCCAATTGTCCAATATCATGGAAAATACCCTGGGGAAGACCATGGTATTTCAAATACCACCGATGAGGTGTCCCTTGGAAATTAATTAAATATTCTCCCACTTTTTCTATAAATATCAATCCATTCCATCATTCCATTCATTCAAAAATACTCATCAACAAAGCTCTAAAATTTTTACCTCCCAAGGAGTCCTCCCTAGGTTCCCTCAATCCCCCCATGGTCCCTAACTTCATGCTTTAGAAGCTAATCTTCAAGGGAAGGGAACCTTTCACCTTCCTATTTTAAGTTATGACATCCTTTTCGTTTTGTCTTCTAGTTTCTGTTTTATTATGTCATGGTTTGTTCTTATATATCACTACTAATTTCAATTTCATGATCAATTAATGAAAGACCATTTCTTCTCTAATCAACTTATTTTCTAAATTTTTAAGTGACGCCGTTGGGATGCCAGATTTTTGTATAAGAAATCACATCTTCTTTTTTCATTAAAGTTCACTTTTTGTGTGGTATGTAATTAAAATATCCATATAATGATCTTATTTAAATTTTATTCTATCCATATATATTATTATGAGTTACTTCTTCTTTGGTGACCCTTGTACCCTCTCTTTTCAATGTTTTCAAAATCCATGTTGCATAGCTGTTATGCTGTAGAAATTTCATCTCAAAACCTCTTTTTTCTCAAGAAATTATATTACTTTATTTATGTGAATGCGCAAACCTATTTAAGTTTTTTTGGTATTTATCAACACATAATATTTATATATTTTATTCAGTAACTGACATACATATAACCATCAATCCATTTCCATGGGTTATAAATGACATAATGATCTTATTTTTAAGCACTTTTAAAACATCCCGATTTTTAATTGAAACTCATTTATTTAACTCTATTTCTATTATTTATGAAATGTTTTATTATGATATATGTGGATCACATGAAAATAAATTCATATTAGGGGTGTTCCCTGATAGCATTCCAATGCATTGGGTAAAGAATTTAATCTCTATAGATGACAAGTTTCACGATAACTTGGTTAATAACTGTAGTAATTTTTATGACACATTGGGGATGAAACTTGGTGATATGTTCATGAATGTCTAAATTAAATGTTTTATCCACACATTCATGTTATGGTTCATGTTATTTTCATTATAATATTCCTCTACATATATTAATTAGGTCTTTATGTTTTTCATCAAGTTCTTATTAATTACCCAAGTAAACGGATTCCCTTACTTTCCTTACTGGGACTTCTTCTCACCCTTTCCATTGATGTATGTCTCTAGGTTATGAGATGCAGTATTTGTATATAGGATGAACTATTCAAGAGGATTTTAAAGGGTATTTAAAAGAGTGTTTTATGTTTTCATGTTTAATTGTTCCTGATTTCCAAGACACAAGACTTTAAAGATTCTCAATTTGTAAATTGTAATGAAAAGTTATGTAATAAAAGGCGGGATCCATAGTTGGTATCAAAGTAAAGTTTAGTTATTTATAGAAATTAGGATTTTAAAACTTTTGAAAAAACCATATTTGAAGGTTTAAATATAATAATACTTCCTGGTATTTTTCTGATTATTGAGTAGCTGATTTATCAAGAAAATACTTCCTTGTCTGGATACGAGCCGGTAGAGGCGGATATGGCACAGATGTCCCTAGAAGTAAAAACTATGAAAAGGAGTTTCAGGCTTGACCTAGGGTATCCTAGTACATGATAATAGGCCATTCTGCACTCCAAGTTTGACACTGCCGGAGGATATGTTTCGTTAATCATACATTTTTTATGAATCATTATGAAGTATTTATAGAAAATGCAATCACTGTTAAAGAATAATATTTTTTATGATATGAAATTACATTATTATTTTAAAATTCCTAATTGTAAAAAATTTCTAATAAGATAAAATTGTGAAAATGCAATTTATTTAACGGGGGAAGAATGTAACGGCCCAAAAAATAGAACTTCTTTTATTTATGGATCTCTTTCCTCCTGATAACTTCTTATTGTGTTTTACAATAGAAGCACATCGAATTACTTGAGACTCAAATTTTAGTTTTAAAAATGATATAATTATTATAAAAAAATTAACTTATATGGAATAATGGTTATTTTAATTAAATAGTATTATTAAAACTCCCCTTTTAAATATAAATGATAAAATAATTTTATTTTTTTAAGTGTTAGAAATTTCAAAAAAAAAATTATGTATTCCTTTTTTATCCAGTCTTATTTTTAATAAATAAGGATTATTTCATTTTTAAAAGATAAATTTCTCATACTTAGAGAATTATTATGGTTAAATAAACAGAATTTTGGAATTTCAAATATGAAAATTATCCAAGTCTGAATTTTTAAAAATTTTATAAGATGTTTCAATTTGATGAATAGTGTTTTATGAATAAAATTTGTTGATAAATATTATTTGATGAATAGTGTTTATTTGAGGAATAGTGTAAAACATTTTATTTTTAAATAAATTTTTCTATGAAATGGCTTTTGGAAATCAGACATACAAGTTTGTAATGAGTGAAAAATGTGGTCAAATATAATCAAAATAAATTTTTAGTGAATAGTAAAGTGTGAATAGTAATATAACCTTATGAAAAGTAATTGATAGTAATAAATATTAAATCATTGAAAAAAATAAAAACTTCAACCATGAATTTATAAATACAATTTAGACATCTTGAAAGTGAAAAATGATAATAGTATAAGTTTTGGTATTTTTAAATGTCATATATATTTTATTTAAAATTTCATAATTATTTTAACAATTTAAAATTCAAATGTATTTTCATAAAATATAATCATAAATAGTTACTTTATTTTCTTATGGTTATACGATAATTTTATGGGACCTTGACTACTTTGTCATCATGTTATAGAACATATTATATTTTGACAGTTGTTTTGTTTGAATAAATAATGATTTTATTTAAAAATTAAATTAAAAATATTTAGAAAATAATTTTTATAAAATGGATTTAACTCTTGAATTATACATGTATAAAATGGTTAGTGTGAATTTTTGGGATATTTCTGAAATAGTGGATTTTACAGTGAATGGTAAAAATACAGTTTTGAGTTTCAGTGTGTTTAATGACATTATTAATGATGAAATCATGATGTAATAATTCAGGTCGACTATTTAGTAGTATGAAATGTTATGAGGTGTCCCAAGTGGCCAATACCACGGGAAAATATCATGGGAAAGCACATGGTTTTGCAAATACCAACGATGAGGTGTCCCTTGGAAATTAATTAAATATTCTCTCACTTTTTCTATAAATACCAAGCCATTACCTTATTCTATTCATTCCAAAAATCCACTTCAATGAATATCTCGTCTTTTTACCTCTGTTTCCAATGTTTTCAAAAAATATATTGTATAGCCGTTATGCTGCAGATATTTTGTCTCAAAACCTCAATCTTTTTCTCAAGAAATTATCTTATTTTCTTTATGTGAATTTACAACCCTATTTATTTATTGGGGTATTAATAAATAAATATTATTGATATATTTTATTCTAGAAGTTACATACATATAACCATTACTCCATTTCCATGGGTTATAAATGACATGATAATCTTATTTTTAACCACTTTTAAAACACCACTATTTGGAACTGAAACCCATTTCTTTTATTAAAGTTGGTTTATTTATTATAATTTTTTATTATGATATATAAGGATTGCATGAAAGTAAATACATTTTAAGGGTACACACTGATATTTTTCCAATGCATTGGGTAAATAATTCAATCTTTAAAGGTGACATGTTTCACGATACATTGGTGAATAACCTTGCTAATTTTATAACACCTTGAGGATGAACCTTGGTGATATGTTCATCAATGCCAAAATTAAATTTTGTAGCCACATATTCAAGTTATGTTTCATGTTCTTTTCATTATGATATTACTCTACTTCCATTTCTTATGTCTTTATGTTTTTCATCATGTTCTTATTGATAACACATGTAAACTGATTCCCATTCTATCCTTAATGGGCCTTCTTCTCACCCTTTCCTTTGATGTATGTATCCTGGTTATGAGATGTAGTAGTTGTTCAAAGGATGAAATTTTCAAGAGGCTTTTCAAGGATATTCAAAAGAGTGTTTTAAGTTTTCATGTTTTATTGTTCCTGATTTCCAAGACACTAGAATTTAAAGAACCTCTATATGTAAATTGTAATGAAATGTTATGTAATAAAAGGAAGGATGTGATAAAATTATTCCACTAACTTCTGTTCAGATGGATTTCAGTTCCTTTCATTTATCCCACAACACCCCGAATAATGGAGTAAATGGAGAAATAGATAGTTTTGATGTAATTGTATAATCCATGGATTATACATTTCACTATTAAATTGGGTCATATCGAATGAAACTATTAGATATAATGTGATTTAAAGTCAAGGGATGTCCCCTTTGGGATTTTCTATATATTTATGGGTTTGGACTTACCAATGACACTCCCATTCATTCACCAAAATTACCATTCATACTTTCCTCTTGGTTTTGGAGAACTCAGATCACCTTCTGAGAGAACATCTCTCAAGGGGGAATTTTATTACTAATGTCGACCATTAAAATGGTTAAATAATGATATACATGCACACATAAATTATTGAAACTGACCATGAACCTGATGAGGATGTTCATATGTACCATTAAATCATGCATAAATCAACCACCAATGAAAATTTAGTGCGGATTCCCAACCAGGACATCCAATTAATAGGAGGTTTTGGAATAAAATAGGGATATCCCTTCTATGTACAATAAATTACTTCCGAGATATCTAATGAGATGAAGCATATTTGAATGTAATAAGTTATCTCGATCTCAAAGACATATGCATATTGAAACAAGGGTCTCATGATGAAACAATTCAGTCATTGAAGCTCAGACACAAACTCCTTCCACATTATGTATGGAGAGGTCAGTATTAACCTCTAGTACAGGAAGAAGATATGTGGTTCACCTATATTAGGATGGATGTGCGATAAATTCTTTCCTACAATGTCTGCATGGGATTACGTAATGAGGACTCTTTTTCTAACTCAAGAACTCATCAATATAGATCAAAGGTCCTTATTAAATGGAAATATCCATAGAGAGAACATAACCACTTCTAATTATGTGGGATACCATTTTTCCACCTTTTCAAACAATTCTCTATCAAATTGATCCTATCAAGAAGAAAAGATATCTAAGGTTATGACTCAATCAAACCCCTTACATACGTCGGATGTTGCAGTGATCATTCAACTTGATTCGGCTCTGGTGGATTCTCTTTTGGTGGATACTAACATTGGTACAAATTATATTACCACATTAGCCTTGAAGGAAATGAGTTTTGGTTGAGTTGAATGCTTCTTCAAGACTACACACTTTTTTATTTCTGTCATGACTCATGATATGTTCTTTTTTTATTGTAGTCCTCGATGATGTTGAGTGAATCACATCATTGGTAAAAGAACCGTAGCTCACACAAAATCGCTCATCATAGGAAGGTGTTGCCTCCTCACCCGAGTATGGGGTTAGGGTAGTAGATGTTTCCATG
Organism: Viscum album; assembly: GCA_963277665.1. NCBI lineage: Eukaryota > Viridiplantae > Streptophyta > Magnoliopsida > Santalales > Viscaceae > Viscum > Viscum album. Next base: position 114,366,832 of record OY728151.1, read on the forward strand.
GATCCGACTGAGGAATGTATGTTCCTAACATGAGTTATATTCATTTATTACCTAGTGATGTTGTATTGTATACACTATGACTGATAAACCCATGTGTAATTTTCTAAAGATTCTTCACCCCCATAGTTTAAGGGTCGTTGTCCCTACTTTTGTGGGAGATCCTCTAACTAGATCTACCAATGTAGATGACGACCCTCTTCTCGCACTCTCAAATAATATATGTATGGTTTTTTCTCTTGGCGTCATGGTCCTAGAATATGTCAATGTCCGCAAGATAAACATAGATCAAGGGGTCATGTCTTCCACACTTTATCAGTCAATGCGGTGAAAAATATGGAGGTTGGTCTCATAGTTGGTGTTAGAAATCCCACTATATGAGATAATGGAATAATTGGATTATCATTAATTTATGATTCACACCCTTGTTTATGAGGGTTTTTTACTATTACTCCCTCTATTCGATGGTGAAAATGGAAATTTTTATGTGGGAATAGAAGAGTCCCATCAAATTAATGGTGGTTGCTACCAAGGACTCCTCTTCAGTGAATCAGAATTGGGATGAGTCTATAAATGAATCTTCTCATCGAGTGGAGGAGGTGGCTACTCACTGGGACATAGTCCATGCTGGAAAGATTTTGAAATATCATCTTCAATATTAAATAAACCATCTTCAATATGAAATCATCCATCTTCAACTAAACAATCATGGTTTCAATGATAATTTCAGATATTAGTGAATACTATATCAGAGAAGCAGGGGCTCCTTGATATAGTACAGGAATCCAAGCTTCATTTAGTTTCTAGGGTTGAAGAGTTTCATTAGGCTGTAGAGACTGAAAAGCAATCTGTTGATCAACTACGATAATATGTGATCTCCCTATAGAAGAGAGTTTAAAAAATCAATAACTCGTCCAAGAATATTCTATGATGGAATCATAATTTTTCAAATTTTATTAGATTTATTTGTTCATAGGAAAGACTCTGAGATGTGGAGATTATTCCTCATTCTGAATGCTATCAATGATTAGATCTACTAAAATCTATATTTTGTTTTCCATTTTACTTATATTCCTGATGTGTGTGACATTTCACTGATCTTGTTTTATAAGAATAACAAATGATGACCATACCTTCAATAATATCAAGTAAACAAGAATTCCAGGAATTGAATGTTGAAATCCTAATTTGTTCTTCATGAGTAGTGCTCAAGAATTTACACTAACATGTGATTCTACATTGATATTTCTATTCCAATTAACATGAGATAACTTTTTCAAAAAGAAAAATGTGTAAATTATATTCCACGTTGGGAGGGTACTCTTACATTTTTCAAAGACAATAGGCCTGGAAATTATAACATGATTTTCTTAAGGCCATATGATACACCTTAATTGTAACACCCCACGATTTTAATGTATGTTATTCTCTTTAAAGTAATTAAATAGCTTGTGCTACACACAACACCGAGTTCGAGTGCACCGTGACTTACCAAACTAGCTGTTCAAAAAGCAGTTATGAATAGTATTAACTAAATTTTGAATTTTATATACATCATATAAAATTAACATCCATATTATGTGTTTCGTAGACATAATATAAGAACAAATTTAATTTTTCAGATAAAAGATGTATTTTTCAAAAAATTCAATTTTACCGCCTTTTAATGGCACACCATTTTTTAATCCAATATTTGACTCTTTTGTATATTCAATTGGATGAAATAATCTTCTCCATTATAATAGGGACATAGAAATTTATTTTGGATAAATATTTGGTACGTTTATGATAACATTCATACTTAGATTATTAATGAAAAATACAAAATATTAATTTAAAAAAATTTAAATAAAAATAAATTATAATGTTAAACTCTACATTTTAATGGTTTTTAAGTATACATAGACTATATTTTTGACATTTAATCCAATTTTGGTCATTGGAATTAATTTCACTTTTAAATTGGACATAAACACTTATCAATCTTTTGATAGTTTTTTACTTCTCAAAAACCCGCTTTCTAGTTTTGACAAAGGAAAATAATATTAAATTAATTAATGAAACTTCTATATTTTTTATTTGGTGAAATAGACATTATTTGTGAATTTAAAATATCCAAATTATATTAGAGTGATTTTTTTTTTATTTTCTGAAATCTTTCGATTTTTGATGAATAGTTAAAAACACTGCGTAATTGTTAAAAACCAAATTTTTATTTAAATAATTATTTATTTTACTTAAATTTAATTTATGTAAAAATATATACATAATGCCTATATAAATTAATTCTAATTCATTAGAGTCGTTTTATAATTAGATTAGATGTAGAAAATTTTATAGAACTTTTTACCATCTTTTACCCTCCTTCGAGGAAAATTTGCAAATTTGCATAAAACGTAATTTTTTAGATTCAATAAATTTAATTTCAAAAATAAGATAGACACATTTTACATCACTATATAATATTTGGTTTAATAAGATGAAAATAATTTTCAGTGCATAGTAACTTTTGACATGTATTTACCACGGTTAAAAGTAAATAGGGTAATTAAAGGTAAATATGATATTATAATTACCCTAACAAATGTTCTAATTCTATTGGATAAGTGTTTCTTGACCAAAATAAACCATAGGAATAAAATATTATCCTCTTTGGTCTACATGGATTAGATTATGACATTTACTATTATTTTATTTAAAAATGTGTTAAAAGTGTTAAATTCAAATTTTCATAACTAAAGCATTTTTAATATATAGTTATGCATAAGATAAATTAGACTATAAATATTCATTAGAAAGATAAAAATACTTTCTAAATAATGGTATTTTATTTATAATTTTTTGACATTAAAAATTTAAATTTATTTATGACATAATGATGATGCAGTAATTACCTTATTAATGAATGATTAAAAAAGTTGATAATATAAATATCAAAATAAATGTAAATTCAAACTTTTGATTCATTCCACGAATTTTCTATATTAATATGACATATAAGTGTTCCTTCAATGATTTTTTTTGTAGTAGTTATGTTTTTATGTCTTTCGAAAAACCAAATACTAGATAGTGTCAAAATTGACATAGATGATTTTTTAAAACAAATATTATATTATTAAATGATATAATATTCCTAAAAATATATGGTTCTGCCAAAAAACTTATATAATGATAGATATATCATTAACGAACCACTTGAGTTTCTCATGGCAGTTTATAGTAATTTTATTAACTATATAGTGTAAGAATACAATAAGACATGGTAAAAGATAAACTAATTAAATAAGGGTTAAATCTAAAAGATAAGGTTAATATAGTGACCTAAACCTGTCTAAAACCTATCGGTTGAAGGTATTTCAACCCATACCCACCTAAGACTCTAAATAAATTAATTTTGAGCCATTATAAACCGAAAATTATTATATAATAACATAATATTTCAAGCTTTTTCTAATGTGACCATCTCCTCTCTTATAAAAAGGTTCTTCCCCTTCTCTTAATTTCACACCTCCAAAGCCATTAAGCTCAGCCAATCCCTGCATAAATATCATCCCTACAGCCCTCAATTCAACCTAGAGGCCTTAATTTGATTAGAAATCTTACCTAAGGAACCCTTCTATCTGATCAATAGCAATAAGCCAAGGAAGAGGAGGTTAACATACCCTCGACTAAGGAAAAGTACAAGGTAAGGTGTTTTCATCTCACTTTATATTCTCATGAGATTCATGCTATATTTTCCACTATTTCATTTTTAGTGGTGTATATACTTTCCACTATTTTATTCTTGGTGTAATATACCTAAATTTATTCTTATTTACATCTTCATTGTATGATATTTCTTTCATGGGGTGTACGTTTCGTATGTTACCAAATCAGTAACAGAATTTCAAATTTCAATTTCTTATCATTGGGATTTATGCATAATTCATTGATTATATTCCTCCAAGATTCTGTGTGGAATCATTGTTTATTATTTATGTAGTAATTTACACTCCCCTTTGTGTGTATATACTTTTGATTCACATAATCATTCCATTGATAAATTCTCATTCCATTCATATGAACTTGATAAGGGTAATCTTAACGCAACATCGATTCATTGAGTTAAACATCAAATTCATTAGTATTGTTTTTATAATAATATGTGTTAATGTACTCTAATGGATTTAAACTTAATATCCAATTATATAGAGTGCATTAAAATTTGTCACACATAATTATTTCATTGATTTATCCTTAATCTAAGGATACGGTCTTTATAAGTAATTTTGTCTCAATTTACATTCTATTGATACCTCTTTGTCATTATGAACCAACTCACTTTTATATGGCGTATATACTTCCCTTTCATATATTATATCATGAATCCCTTTATTCTCATGACATTATAAAGTTTTGAATAATTGTATTCCTCAATTACTTGTATTCAATCGTCTCTCATTTGGTTAAGAACTCTTTAACTGAAATATCATTTTAAATGGTTTGAAGATTTATTTTTCTAAATCCTTCTCATTAATGTCCATGTTTTAAAATGGTTTTAAGAATTTATTTATAAGGACATGATTTTTTTGAAATTAAAATTCCTTTAAATAGTTTCACAGTGGTATGGGATACTTTGATTCAAAAATCACTTTTAAACGGCCTCTTTGATTAATAGGGCGACTTTTAAATGTTTTCAAGAAAAAGGGAATATTTTTCTAAAATCTTTTTACTGACTATTTTCATCTATTTCAATATCCTTAATTATATTTTATTCTTTATTGAGGATGATTTATTAAAATACAATATTAAATATAGTATTGAATGATTTATGATTGACTGTGGGTGTGCTACTTTAATGCCATTCATGGTTTGTGGTTAATCTATTGACATTTCGTATGCTAGTTTTAATACGAATGTTTAGATTAGGTTTCAACAATTTCATCTGAGGAATGTATTGGACTTAGAAAGGGATGGTTTGAGCTCTCTATAGATCCTCGATGCATTGATATATCTCATGAGACAATCAAGGGTCTTGGAACATGGCCTTGACAAAATTTTATTTGTAGTCTTGGCACGAGGCCTTGACTATGTGGTTATGATGTCCAGAATTATGAATTCCATTATTATGAAATTAGTTATTGATATTACATGTGATTATTCTACTAGTAAAATATCCATGTGAATAATTAAATGGAATTTTTTGATTTATATTTTCTATATTATGATGGATTTTATGTTTAAGACTCTTCCGTTTTAGTCTTATACATGATATTAAACGTTTATGATTATTTATGATAGTTTCTGCTATATTGTTATCCTTATTGATCATCTAAGCTCACCCCTTTCCTATGTTTTATTTTTTCCAGGATGTAAATAATTATATTATGACTAACCTGGAGGAATAGGTTATGGGATATAAGAGTGTTCAAAGGGGACACAATGTTGATTTTCATTTGATAGATTAATGTAAAACTTATGTATGTATCTAGGTAATCCAAGGATACTAAACTAATTGGTCTTTCGAGACTTGATCTTTTGTGATCATTCCAATGTTATGTAATAATGCACGGAATCTAGGTATCTTTGGTCAGGGTGTTACAATTGTTATTAGAGTAAGTTTATTACAAACCTTGGAAACTAGAGTTAGAAAAACTTTGATTAGATACCATTACCCTAAGATAGACTTTGATGATTACTATAGAAGAACATCAAAAAATTTGGGTAATGTAATTATTATGTGGGTTTTCTAATAAATACATCCGTGTCTAGATATGAGCAGGTAGAGGCCACTCTGGCATAGATTTACCAAGGAGTGAAAACTCTGACAAAGAGTTTCGAGCTTGACCCGGGGTATCTTGGTAAATGAAAACAGACCTTGTTGTAGTCTTGGTTTCGACACTCCCGAGGTATATTCTTAAGATGATTCACATTTTTTTAAAATCCAATTTGAAGGATTTTAATATAAGATCCGAATAAATAACCTTGGTTAATCCTAATGTGTTTTAGATTGAAAATAAAGTGTCATGATATTCTCTAAATGATTTTATGACTCCCACTTTTCTTTCTTCTATTATTCAATGGATGGATTCCAAGGATGTCATAGAAACATTGAACATGATATGCAAGGTAGGCATAGTGATGGAAAAGAGAAACTAAATGGGATGTTGATAAGAATAAAAGATATTGTGTTCAAGATGAAGTAGTTTTCCAAAATGTGATCAACAATACATACTTTATCCTACTTAGAAACTCAACAATGAAGAAAAAGGTAGATAATGATAAGAGATCCAGTAGTGAAAATTGTGGAGAAAAGAAATCTCAATTTCCATCATGCCAGAAATATGGAAGGAGACACCTATGAATGTGTCTTAATGGAACAAAGAAATGATTTATGTGTGGGAAAAAATATAAATTAATGAATTGGAGTGAAAAAATGAAGAGTACTACAGAAGAAGAAACTGACGTAAGAATCCAATTACAGTCATTTGTCTTAAATGTAAGGGACCTTGGCATTACCCGAGTCAATGCCATATTCTATTGGACAACCTCTAGGTCAAGGAAGAACCTATGTTGAAATAAATGAATGGATAAATGTTTAAAAGTATTAATGATCTCTATTTTTGGGGTTACATTAGAAGAATATTATCTTGTATGTGTAACCATGCAGTTTGTTATGTGAAAAAAATTTTTGAGGAAGAATTTTCTTTTATTTTGTATATATAGTTTCAAAGAACAATTTGGGTCTATATGATCCTTGAATTTCAGCCAAATACAGGTTATTAACATTTTGGATGAAAATATGAGGTATGAGATAACATTTGTGGTTAAATTATGTTAAAGTTATTTTGAGGAATTTATCTCATTTTGGGAATGTTATAAAATATAGTTTTTGAAAAAGGACAACGTGAAAATCATGTCACAACCCGTCGCATTGGACAATGCTACGGGAATCAAACCCGCAAACAAAGTGTGATTGGGATTTATCACCTACTGTTGGACTACCTGAAGTCTCTGGTTAGTGTGGCTAACTATTTTTAGTTAAATGATTTTATTGATCAATAATAAGTTGATTTGAAATCTTATGTTTTTTCAAATGGATATCATTAGTATATGAAAATGATTTAGTGATTAACTGATAAATGTTATTTTGGAAGACGTACGCTCAGTTGGGAACACGATATGTCTAAGGAAAATATAATACTATAGAATTTCATTTGTGGAGTAATGGTGTATTTTTTTATTTTGTATGAATCTATGTTTTTTATAGAGAATCAAGTTATTAATGGAGATGATTAACCTATCATAGAAAATATGTGATTTGGTTAATTACACTTCTGTATGAGACTTTAAGAGTAGTTGATGTTATTTGGTGAAAAATGTTAATATTTACTACGAATTACTATGTGACTAAAATATTTTGAGTTTTGGGTCTCAAATTTAGTTTGGATTATATTGAAGGATTTTGAGGACAATTGTTTATTGAATTGTATTGATTGAACATTGGGTATTGTTTGTTCAATTTTGGAAACTAATATTAGTATTTCTCTCTATAAATGATTATTCATTTTAAATATTATCGGATCTTGAACTAACCATTTGGTTTTTGTTTAATCTATAAAGACAATGGAAATATATAGTTCATCTTTTTTGTATTATGTGATTCTCTGAAAGTTGATTCTAGTGATTCAAGTGTGACCAAGTCATCTTCAATTGTCATCATTTGGAGAAAAGATGAGTTAGTGGTAGAAATTTATTAAAGGATGAAACTATACTTAAAAATTAAGTATATATCTTTATCTTCTTAGTGAATCTCATAAATAAATTCCCCAACTTTATGAAATGAAACATAAAACAAAAAATGTTCTCCCTTTACTTTTCTTACTGGGAAACTAATGATCGTTTAACCCATCAAAAGTTTGTGGTTTTATTATTGTTAACTTTCCCCTGATCAAGTTTTATATCACTCTCCATCATAACATGAATCATATTTTTTCTTCCATGTCCATGTTTTCCTACGTGGAATCCTAGTATGGGTTATCTCGGGTGACCATTGTACTTCTCTTTCTTTATTTTAAAGTGATTATTTTATTGACTCTTTTTCTGATGTGGGACATTCAATGAAGTTCCCAAGCCCAATTTGAAAATTTTCAGGATGCAATTTCAAAATTGGGGGAATAATTTGACACCTCAATATTTCATAGTAAGTTATTTTCATTAATGTAATTCAATAGCTTGCGCTACACGCAACACCGAGTTTAAGCGCACCATGACTTACCAAACCAGCCGTTCAAAAAGCATTTATGAATAGTATTAACCGAATTTTTTATTTTTTATACTCCATATAATTTTAAAATTCATATTATGTGTTTCTTAGACATAATATATTAATAAGTTCAATTTTTCAAATAAAATAACTATTTTTCAAAAAAAAATGCAATTTTACCGCCTTTTAATGGAGAACCATTTTTAAATCAAATATTTGACACATTTATATATTCAATTTGATTAAATAAACTTCTTATTTAGTATAGGGGCATAAAATTTAATTTTGGATAACTTTTCTGTGCTTTACTGAAAACATTCATATTTTGATGAATAGTGATAAATACAAAATTTTAATTAAAAAAACCTTTTATAATAAAAATAATTTTTAGTGTTAAATTATACAATTTATTTGTTTTGAAGTATAATTAGATTATATTTTTATCATTTAATCCAATTTTGGTTATTAGAAGTAATTTCAATTTTAAATTCGACATAAACAGATATCAATCTTTTGATAGTTTTTACTTCTCAAACACCTGCTTTCTGGTTTTTGAGAAAGGGTATTAATATTAAATTAATAAATGCAACTTCTATATTTTTAATTTTTGGAAATAGATATCATTCTTTAATTTTGAAAATAAAAATTACCTTGGAGTTAATTTTTGGCGTTTTTCTAAAAACATTCTATTTTTGATGAATAGTGTAAAACACTGCGATATTATTTAAAACTGACTTTTTATTTAAATAATTATTTATTTTATTTAAATTTATTTTAAGTCAAAATAGATATAGAATACCTATATAAATTAAATTTGATTCATTTGATTCATTTTATAATAATAATAGATGTATAAATTTTTGTTGATCTTTTTACCATCTTTTACCCACCTTTTGGCACATTTGAAAATTTGCATAAAATGTAATTTTACCGCATCTGTGAATTTAATTTCAAAAATCATAGAGACACAGTCGACATCAATAATAAATTTTTTTTTCAATATGATGAATATATTTTTTTGTGAATAGTAACTTTCGACTTTTATTTACCACGGTTAAAAGTAAAAAATGGTAATTAATGGTAAAAATGATACTATAATTACCCTAAAAAATGGCCTAATTCTATTGTATATGTGTTTTTTGACCAAAATAAACCTCAGGAATAAAATAGGATCCTATTTGGTCCACTTGGATTTTATTATGACATTTATTATTATTTTATTTAAAGAAGAGTTAAAAGTGTTAAATTCAAATTTTCATAACTAAAATATTTTTAATATAAGGTTATACATAACATAAATTAGACTATAAATATTAATTATAAAGGTAAATTATTTCCTACAACATGGTATTATATTTATATTTTTTGACATTAATTAATTACATGATTTTATGGCACAATGATGATGGTGTAATTACATTATTAATGAAGCATTAAAAAATAATATTATAAATATCAAAATAAATGTGAATTGATACTTTTGATTCATTCCACGAATTTTCTAGATTAATATGACATATTAGGGTTTATTCATTTAATTTTTTTCTAATTAATCATGTTTTTTTTAATTTCACCAAAACAAAATACTAAATAGTGTAAAAAAATGACATAAATGAGTTTTTAAAACAAATAATATATTATTAAATGATATAATATTTTTAAAAATATAAAGTTCAGTCAAAGTAGTTATATAATGATAGATATATCATTAATGAACCACTTTAGGTTCTCTTGGTAGTTTATAGTATGTTTATTAACCATATATTTTAAGAATACAAGAAGACATGGTAAAAGTTAAACTAATTAACTAAGAGTTAAATCTAAAATATAATGTTAATATGGTGACCTAAACGTGCCTAAAACCTATTGGTTAAATGTCTCTTGACCTATCCCTACCTTACCCTCAAAATAAGTCTATTTTGAGTCATTATAAACTGAAAATTATTATATAATAAAATAATATTTCATTATTTTTGTAAAGTGAACCTCACCTTTCTTATAAAAGGGTATTTCACCTTCTCTTAATTTGACACCACCAAAGCCATTTGGATTGGAGAACACCTTCTCATATATCCTCCCAACTACCCTCACATAATCCTAGAGGCCTTACTTTGATTATAAATCCAACCTAAGGAGCCCTTTTTATCAAAAAAAATGGAAGCACCTAAAGAACAGGAGGTTAACGTACCCTCGACTAAGGAAAAGAACAAGGTAATGGGTTTTCATCTCACTTTTTATTCCTGTGAGATTCATACAATATTTTCCACTATTTCCATTTTAGTGGTGTATTTACGGACCATGATTGTATTCTTTGTGTTGTATAATTTATTTTATGGGTATTTTCTTATTTATTTTATGATCCTTCATTCATGGGGTGTATGTTTCTTAAGTTACCAAATCTATAATGGAATTTCATATTTCAATTTCATCTCTTGGGGCTTTACATGTACTTCATTGATTATTTAACTCCAAGATTATTTGTGGAATCACTATTTATTTTTTATATATTAATTTCCACTCCCCTTTGTGTGGATATACTTTTTATACACATGATCAATCCATTTATAAATTCTAATGTCATTGATATGAACTTGTTAAGGGTAATCATAACTCAATTTCCATTCATTGAGTTAAACATCCATGTCATTGGTATAGTTTTTAAAAGAATATTTGTGAATTTATTCTGATTTATTTACACTTTATATCTAGTTATATGTATTGTATTTATATTTTTCACACATAATTATTTCATTGATTTATCCTTAATCTAAGGATACCGTCTTTATAAGGAATTTCGATTCAATTTACATTCCATTGAGACCCCATTGTCATTATGCACTGATTCAATTTTATATAGTGTATATACTACCCTTTGAAATATTATATCATGAATCCATTTATTCTCATGATATTATAATGTTTTGGTTAATTTTATTCCTCAATTACTTGTATTGTGACGTCTCTCGTTTGGTTAGGAACTATTTAACTAAAAAATCATTTTATATATTTTAGATATTTATTATTATAAATCCTTCTCATTAATGTTTGTGTTTTAAAAATGGGTATGAGAATTTATTTATATGGACATGAATGTTTGGAAATTAATATTCCATTCAAAAGTTCCAAAATGAAATGGGGCACTTTGATTCAAAAATCTTATCTAAACAACTTCTTTGATAAATATTGTGACTTTTAAATGTTTTCAAGAAAAATGGAATATTTATCTCATATTATTTTACTGAATATTTTAATCTATATCAATATCCTTCATTATATTTTATTATTTATTTAGGTTTATTAATTATAATACAATCTTCTATATTTTATTTAATGAGTTTTTTTTGTCTATGGATGTGTTATTTTTAATCCATTCGTTTTTTGTGGTTAAAGTATAGACATTTCGTATGATAGTTTTAATATTAATGTTTAGATTATGTTTCACCCATTTCATATTAGGAATCCATTGGACTTAATATGTGATAGGTGGGGCCTTTTATAGCTCCTCGATGCATCGGTAGGTCTAATGAGACAAACTACTGTCCTAGCACAAGGATTTGAAAAAATTTTATTTGCAGTCTTGGAATGAGGCCTTAACTATGTGGTTATGATGTTCTGCATTATGCATTCCAACATTATGAAATTACATATTGATATTACATGTGATTATTTGACTAGTAGAATATCCATGTGAATAAGTAAATGGAATTATTCGATTTATATTTTCCATATTATACTGATGTTTACGTTTAAAAGGATTTTGTTTTACTCTTACACATTGCCTTAAATGTTTATGAATATTTATGATAGTTTCTACTATATTGTTATACTTACTGAGCGTATGAGCTCACCCCTTCCTTATGATTTATTTTTTCCAGGATGTGAAGAAGTATATAATGACTAACCATTATGAATAAGATAAGGGATATAATATTTTTCAAAGAAAACACAATGTTGTTGTTTTTTATTTCATAATGTAATGTATAGCTTAGATATGTATCTAGTACTTACATGGATAATAAACTAATCAGTATCTCTAGACTTGATCTATTGTGATCATTCTAATGTTCTGTAATAATTCACCTACTCTAGGTAACTAGGGTCGGGGTGTTATAGTAAAATATTTTTTAGACCAAATCACTTTTTTTCTATAGTTTAAATTTTTTATATTGGTCCTAATATGGTGTTAGCTTAGGGACTTTTATATTAGACCTTCTATCATTGTAGTATAGTTTATTTTAGCTCACACCTTCTATAATGATAGTTTAGAGTCTTTTAGCTCAGATAATCTATGGCCGAAGTTTCTGGTGTTTTAGCTCAAACATTCTATCATTGTAGTTTATGGTCTCTAATCTCATAAATTTTATCTATGTTTTTTATGGTCATTTGTTTGAACCTTCTATCACTGTAGTTGGGGGTATTTTATCTCATACCTTATATCATTATAGTTTAGGGTATTTTAGCTCGGACCTTCTATTTCAACAGTTTATGAAACTTTTTGCTCAGATATTCTATCACTGTTATTGAGGTTATTTTATCTCATTCCTTTTATCCTAGTTGTATAGGGTCTTTTAGCTCCAACCTACCATTACAATAGTTTATGGTCATCTAGATCTGACATTTAATTGATCTAGTTTAGGGTCATTTAACTCGTACCTTATATCATTATATTTTATTTTCCATTAGTTTGGACCTGATCAATGATCATGTAATATGGTTAAGACATACCAAGAATGACCCAAAAAATGCTAAGATGGAGTGTTATGCTATGGTGTTTTTATGGCTCTTGAGGATCAGTGATACTCTCCCATAATGAGGATATGCCTTTATTTGGTAGCAGAATGACCTTATTTGTTTGTGTAATTTCCAAATATAAGTATCTCCACTCATTTTCATGGGTCATGGAAGATTTATGGGGGTAATATTTGTTGAGAAAAAAATACTACGTATTCTAGGTCCACCAGAATTATTGGATTAAGGATGTTGAAAATAATAACCTAAATGTTTGAGTTCATGAATATTTATTAGGGATTATCTATCAGGGATTACCTATTACACCCTTAGGTTCCATCTTCCACTAGGGTTTTGATAAGGCTAATAATGATAAATTCCCCTTGTTTTCAAGGATGATATGTCTTTAGTAGGTTGGATAATTCTATTATACATCAACATCAGGGTCAAGAAAATGATGATCTACACTACTTTATGAGAGACATGAATGATTTATAAAAACTCAAATGTCCATATGATGATTTGGGTTGTGGGAGGAACTCTATCAAAGAAGTATTCTAGCACCCCTGGGGAGTTTATCTTTTAATATTCAGCCATATTCTCTATGGTTTATAATCACAATGTTTGGGAAATAAAAATATTAGGAATGGAGAGTTGTATTCCTACTTTATGAAATGGTATAAAACATGGTGATGTAACATAAAGGATGTCAAACCCACTTGTATAGTTTATTATAGATATCTTAAATCCTGATCCAAGGTTCTTGTGTCTGGAGGATGATATGGGTAAAACATACCAAGAGTAACACAAAACAAATAGGGGTGCTTGGTTCTATCATTGTATCATCATGGCTCATGAGGATTGGAAATCTGTTTTTCCAAATGATGCATTTGGATTGAAACCATAGTCACATATGAAGGATCTATAGGCATACATGCAAAGTCATGAAAAGGGTCACTTGAAGTCGATTATCTTTTGAAGGGGCAATGTAAGGTTGAAATGTTCCATGATACTCAAATCATGAAGTGTGACTTGTGGAAAGTGTAAAATCCAAGAAGTGTTTGATAACCTTAATGGTTGTCTCACCACCTAGGGAACTTATTCTCATGGTGAGGATAAGTTAAAATTCATTACTCTGGCTTTTTCTTCAACCAGGGGGTCCATCAGGCATATATTGACTTTTACAAGTGATATTCTGATAGAATTGGGATCTTTATACCTTATTTTTTTCACCTAAATATTTACCTAAACTCTGAATATGAAGATTCTAGTGAGTGAATAATTGAATTTCTCTGAAACCTCCCTTTAATAGTTTTCAACCTGAAAAGTTTTATGTATCTTTCATTATAAATTTATGGTCTTCTGATTTGGACCATTATATGATGGAGTCTATGGTTGTATGTATTTGAAAAAAGTGTAGGAATTTTAAGGTTGTGACACACATATACCTAATATGGATGATGATATACAAGTGCCCAATTTAGAGAACTAGGGTCGTTAGAACCCCAACATCATTCTGAGTGGGATATGAAAATTTTATAAATCAAACATTTTGGTTCTCATAAAACGAGTAATGACATGAGATTATAATATCGAGGGTATTCTAGATCACAGTAATGTGTTTTAGTTCTTATACGATGATTATAGGGCTCAAAATGATAGGAATGTCCTTTTTTGTAGAGTGATTCATTCGGTTGATGACCAAAGGCACATATTCAAGAGACATATGAATACATGTATAGTCAAGAAAAGAGTCTATTCAAATAGGACATCCTTTTCTAGGGTTTAAAAGATTTTTGAAATTAAAGTCACTTAATAAATGATGTATGATTTGTGGATTGAAGTTTTTTTAATGATGGTTGAAGCAACCCATATTTTAGATGAGAGGGGTAGGGATATTTTTTCCCTTTATAAGGGATGAAAAATGTGTGATGGACTACACAGTATATCATCATATAGTGGGGTCATTTCTCATTCAGTTAAACATCTTACAATAAAGACATTAGTTGTGCTATTTATCATTGTTTAGTGTGGATGTTTTTTTGTGTAGTTTTAATGTTATGGGACATGGAAATTTTCAATGCATTTTATCACCATGCAGTTAAGACGTGGTAACTGATATGAAAATTTTGTACATGAGGATTGGATAATTATTTGTCACTATGTATCATGTGATGATAGGGATCAAACCAAGGTAATGTTCTTGAACATGAGAAACTATAATGTTATAACTCATGCATGGTGATGGGAATTTTTTCCATTGATTTTTGTAGCTGGTCCTAGGATTCGGAATCCCATCATCACTTTTTGTCATATCATGATAGGAATCAAGACACATTTAGTTCATCTGAAACCATTCAGTTTAAAATCACTTAGTAGGGACATTGGCTTCCTGATATGAAAGGGGAATTGTGGCTGGACTCAAGGATCAAAATTTGGGCATCACTATGTATCCTATATTAATAGGAATTAATAAAAATTTTGTTCTTAAGAAAGGACCCTCCTTCAGCAGTCTTTCCTATTTGATATTTTGTAGGAATTTATATATTATTCATTATTTGACACAGGATTGCTAATCTAGGAAAAAATACATATCGTTTGATGTTAGGAATTAAGTAGCATGAAATTGTTGAATGGTGTGGCAGTAGGAGACTGACACAAAAAATGATACTCCTCTCAGGCAAGTTCCATATGAATGTATAGTTTTATGAATTTCAATGGAAATCGACTATGATTTTTAATGTCATTTTTGAGGAACCATGGCATGAATTTTATTGTATTTCATTCAAGACCATGATATTCATGTCACGAGATTACATTAATTTTTTTATTGGGGGAACCCTTACTGAAATTACTAAGATCATGTTAGGTGTACTCAGTGTGAGAAATAGGGAATAGAAAGGGTTCCTCTCACTATGCATAGGTAGATAAGCAGGGTGTTTTATATCATGTGGTATGAAGACCAAGTTATAGGATTGAGGAGTCCCTACAAATCTCATTAAAAATGGGAATAAATGCATACATAGTTCTAGAAAACATGTATAGTTCATCATCGCGTGTAATGGACATTAGCAATGCAGTTTCATGTCTTGTACTGAGGGCCTAGAATACTCAACATGAAGGAATATGAATATTATGATTAATCCCAAGACTAGATTTTTATGCATCACTATGTATCCAGCAATGGTAGGAATCAATTCATACATAGTGCTTGGATGATGAAACCCCCCAGGTTGGGAAAACTCTCATATAGGGATGGGGGGATTTCTTCCTCCATTCGCTAATATTTGTCTCATATGAGTTGAGACTTTCGAGAGATTTTATTTTCCATGTATTTTAACATCATGCAGTGAGGAATTCAGTCATGCATTAATAAGATCATGTTGTGGGGTATTTAATGTACATTTTAGGGTCATGTTTTCAGGAAAACTATATATATAGTTTAACGTCATGTGTTCATGGTGTGAGACCCTATGTAGTTTAAAGTCCTTCTATTATGACATGGGGTGATGTGTAGTTTATCATCATGAAACTGAGTTGATCTAGTTCATTTTAACATCATGAAATCAGCACGAGCTGTAGTTTATGATAGGTATGTAATGTATTTATTGATATATCTCGCATTTTGGGGGGGTGTGACACACTTCCAATCCATTATGGAAAATATGTAAGATGCATTATGATATATCATATGTATGATGTATGTCCCTTCGTATTTTTTTTCTAGATTTTGAGGATCTTTCCCTTGTATCATATGTTTTTTTAGAGCCATTACAAGTTCTTCTTGAAGGAATTAATAGAAGATAACCTTTTTGTTAAAGGGTTTTGTGATCCTATTATTATGGATTTCTTGGTTGTGTAGTGTGTAAAAACCATTTCTCATCGAGCCACTCAAATTCATCTAACTAAATTTGTGAACTCTTATCATCTGAGAGCTATCCTCAAATGGCTATTCGGAAAAGAGTTATTAGGAATTCAATAGAAAACATTGTGTCAACCTCATACACCGACGAGTAGGGTGTTTCTTTGGCAGCAATACATGTGGTTGTACGGTAGGCCCATAAAACATGTAGGAGCTTATTTGGCAAGGAATTATTACCCCTTTTCACCATATTATAGAGTATTCATGATAGGGTCTTGGTGAAGGTATTTATCTAACCATTTGATGTTCCATGATAGCGTGATGTGTGATTGGATTCAATATTGTACTCTTAGTGCACCTTATTTGTCTCTATAGAATAGAATTTTGGGATTTTCCATTAATATTATTTGAGGGACCCTGATCCTAGTGGTGAAATGGGAATTTATGAAGTTTATAAAATTCTTCATCTCAAATTAATTCAGGGGAATTTCCGGAGAAAATCATTAAAAGATGTCAGTAGTAGTAACAATGTACTTGAACTACTTCACTATGGATGGGGGATATATCCCAAGAAAATCCATTTGGGAAAAGGAATATCGAATGAAATAGTTGGTTACATGTCGAAATTATAGGGGTTAATGGATTATTTTATCATTGATCTAGAATTCATGAAATTTCCTCATGAACTCCACACAGTCCTGTATAATGATTTTCCTATAGTAACCCTGCATCATGATTCAGTTGTAGATCCTAGTCCCAAACTGATGGGCATTATAGGAACCTTTATGTACTTCCTCCATGGTAGTAATAATCTCCCTTCTACTATGCTTATAAATATTATTCCACTGAAGCATCACTTCTAGAGGTATTTTTTCTCATTTTTAGGATCCAGAAGGGTATGCTTCGCTATGTGTCATTAAATACAATCCCTCCCAATTATGTATATCAAGAGAGCACCATTTTATATATAACTAATTATGGGATCCATTCATCGATGGACGGATATTGGTTCCTCACACTCTATGGAGGTGATGAACTAATTTATTTCTATCATACCACATATGATGATCAATGATATAATTCCTCATTTTATGGTTCGAAGAATTGATTACTGTGTAAGAGGGTTAACTGGGATAGTTGCAATATTAGCCAATGAATCAGCACTATAATTCTGTGATCAGGGAACATTATGAAATTTGTTTCCAAAAGGTAATTCTATCACCAATCCACTAACAAGGCATGTGATATGGTCCAGTTATTCCTTTTTAATTTATTATTCTAAGTTTTTTTTCTATATCACTACATTTGAGTCATAATTGGTTTTTTGGTAGGCTATATGCAGGTTTAGGTCTAGTTCCTAACAAGAAATGGTGTCTCGGTATTTTACCTCATTATTCGTGAAGCCTTCAGATAATGTGGATACGTAGGAAAAAATCACATTCTCTGGAGAGACAAATACAATCCCTAGGCCAACTAGAATAAACTTTTGGTTTTCAATAATTTTACTGATAGGAACTTATGAGGCTCTATAAAAATACATCTCAAATGTCCATGTAGTGTCATGAAAATACAATACCTCCTCCTCTGGAAGCTAGGAGTCCATTGGTGTATTCTATGTGGTAGGATGCACTATGAGGAAATTGTATAGGGATTTCTCTTTCACTGAGCTCTAGGATACAATCTAAATGTAAAATTTATGAAACGTTCCACCCATTAGGCCAAGAACATAGTCAATATAGGGTGGCCATGTATTTACCGGAGAATATTAGAATGATATACCATATTTCCATTGAGTTTTGATAAGTAATGACTCTTCTTTCACACTGTGAAGAGGAGTCTGAGGAACTTATTCTCAACTTCAGGGTACTAGGCCTTAGTACATAGAATCATTTGGCTGAGGTTGTAAAGAATATTTTCACTCTCCTCGTTGTTTTTAATGTGAGGATGGAACCCGTTGATCATTCCATGGTGGCAACATACAAGATTAGTGTCCTCCCCTCTCCCGGAGGAATTAAAATCGATGGGTGTAGAAAATAATTCACGATACTTTCATGGTCTTCTTGGAAGTCATCATATCCCTGATAGGAAATTTACTTCATCGTTATCTTATTGAATGAGAGGTATTTACCAGCCTTGTTGTCTATGATTTTCCAAATTTTGGAATGTTTTCCTTGGAACCCCCCCCCCCCCACCAGTTCCTTGAGATTAATGGGGGTGACATTGAAAAAATAGCAATAGTCGTCTATGGATCTACCTTGATTCAATGGCGGCACACCAAAATGCCAATGAAATTTTTTGATGATACCCCTAAAGTGTATTTCAGAAGATTCTTCTTTAATTTTTGAGGTCATAGCTTATCAATGATTTCTTGTTGATCCTTGAAGTGGTCACATAACTATATGGATATGAAATCCAGTTCATTGAATTATAATTTGGATATAATTCATATGAATGGATAAAAAAATATGATTTACGTAATGTTTATATGTGTAACCATCTTTATTTATGCTAATGGGCAGGACTTTATAGAAGAATACCCCATGAGTTGCACTTAATGTAGTGGGTTTTTCATATTCAGGGGCCATCTATATTTGATTGTACCTTGGATACTTGTCGATGAAGGAGAGGGCTTAGAAGAAAGTAGTTTCATAGATCAATTGTTCTGTAATTGGAAATGGGATGTTTTTGTTTGGGAAATTCTGATTAAGGTCTCAAAAATTGATTTCAATCCTAATATTCCCATTCCTTTTTGTGATAGTGAAGATTTAGTGAAAAAATATTGTGTATTTCACATCTATAAAAAAATTATCTTTTGACGCTTTTTCATCTTCAACCACTAAATTGGTAGAATGAAAGGGGTGCATCATCTCACCTACATTCTTAATGCCTCAATGATCATTTGGTTAATGACATTTTTTGTTGCCACATCTTTATTCAGTTAGTGAATTTATTTATAGTTCCAAGTGAATTCATATTTATGTTTCTTTATAAGTGAGATGTACACACCATTCTATTTGAGCGGCATAAAGGCACTAATCAGTGTCGGTCAGGTTTCTTCTTCTGTTCCCAGATTTTTTGGTCTAAGATCGTTATTTATGGTTGAGACACCTTCTTTAAATGCATGGGGGTCATTCATAAGGTCATACCCATATTTTTATACTTCTCATCCAGTAGAGGCACTTTAATATGATTCTACAAATCTAATGGATTCTATATCACTATTGATGAGAGAGAGGCCACAATAAGTGACATTATCAATCCCCACTTCCTGATTCATTTTTGAGATATGTTGGAAATGATTTTTTATTGTACTCTTATTGGGGAAAGGAGGATCTTGAGTCTCTGGTACCAATTTTATCACCTAAAATTGATTTATCAGGAGTATGAAGTGACTTTCGAGCATACATTAGAGATTTTAAGTTATATTCACCAATCTATTGGGGGATACAACCTGCATAAAATCATCTTCCATTAGTGGTTTTCCCCCCCTTTGTAAAAATTTTATTTAGCATATGTGGCTCCACAACATTCAAAGGGGGTGTATTCACCATGCAGTATGGAAAACATTCAATTTATGGTGTATTTCAGACATTTATAGAAATTTTAAGTTACTTCCATGTGCTTATAGATCTGGGACCATCCAATCAAGACATTTTTTGTGATGTTCTTCTGGATAAAAATAAAGCCAACTTCATATGTGGGATATCCAAAAAAAAATTATTTTGTTCTTCTTTATAGGTCATTACTCATCCTTATCATACAATTGATTCATCATCTTTCTAGGATATAATTCCCCTACACTATATCCCAAATGATGGAGGGTTAAAACTGGGATGAGATTGATCTCAGGGACATTACAAATCATGGACCTTTTGAAATCATCATTTTTCAGTCTTAATAAAATGTATAGGGGGTTGTTGTTCTCTTATATGGCCTTTTATTTTCTACAGTTTGAGAATGAGATGGAATCATGGAATTATAATGGCATTGGTTGGCACTCAATAAATCTCTATTGTAGCGACTTCTATCTAAAACTCATGTGGGCTCTAGAGGGAATCAACAAGTTTATCCCCATGTTCTTTAGAAACATGTAGATCGTATTGGATTGAAATATTGGATGGGGAAACCTCCATCTATTTCATAATGTCATACATTAGTGCTAGTGGTTGATGATTCCTAAGGTGGTATTTCTATTTAACTTGTGTCTCAAAATTTGAGTAATGTATGGTGAGCATGCATGGTTCTTGTGAAGAGGTGGTAAGAGAATTTACTACTAGAGGAGGATTGTAAGGGTTGGTGTCCTGAGAACCAACTGTTTTTTCATTTGATTAAATGAATGTACTCTTGTTATATATTGTTCATTGTTCTACCTGAATATAATATAATAATCTTCTAGAATATTTATTGCATTAATAAAGTCATGGAAGTTCCCCGATATGATGAAAACCTTGAAATGCTATAACAATATTCTTAAATAATGTTCTACGGTTGGATGGCATACTATGATAGGACACATAGTATTCAGACTGTCATGTGCGAGTACTTGTAAGAATACAAGACTCTCTCTCATGGAGTTCGAACTTGGTAATCTCCAAGATGGGAGATTATGAGAACATACCCGCCAGTAGCAATTCCTTATGTCTTGGTGTCATCATAAATTTTTATCTATGAGTGTATGTAATGGTTTTCAGACTGGAAGATTATCATTAACTCATTTAATGACTTGCACACTTAGATTTTCTGACAAAAACTGTCACGAAGAGAGTTGGCGGGAAGTAGGGTGTGTTGGGTGCGTCACGAATGACATGTTTTTAATGGATATGTCGGGAAGGATTTGTCCCTTCCATATTTATGGAAGTAGATATCTCAGGCCCTTTTATTGAAATAGAATTGTTGCACAAATTCCAGGGCCATGGTTTCATGACGAGTTTATTTCTAGAATTCAATGAATGGAAGATCAAGCATATAGGTTTATGACACTACCATGAAACCTGTTTGATGAGATATTGAGACAAATAGATTAAATTACATAGTAAGTTTTCGTATGAGGTGACACGTCAATGCAGCATCAACTTCTTTCTGTTGGGTTCCTTAACCCATTGCTAGACAGTAATCTTGGACTTTAAGGAAGCCCGCCTAATTCCAATGAGAAAGAGGCCTAGAGGGTCACACACTAAGTGTATCCAAGTATCTCAAGTACAATAAAGATTATTCCCATATGTGGTTTAATAATTATTCAAGTATGAAAAAATAGTTTTAATGATGGAGGAATAAGGAAATGAAAAACAATATATACACGCCGTGTATTAATGATTACACGCCGTGTATTTTTTCATGAAAAATATGTACACTTCATGTATTAATGATTACACGCCACATGGTTTCCATTTTGGAAAGGAAATGGGAAAACAAGTACACATTGTGTATTAATGATTACATGCCATGTAGTTTTATGGAAAACAATTACACACCATGTATTAACGATTACATGCCGTATAGTTTTCCATTTAGGATTTTGAGGACATAATACTGTTTTATTAAATGATATTTATTATAATCAGTTTCGGCACATGTCAAGGAATTAATTATATGACATTGGAGTTTTCAATAAGAGTCAATGAAATAAATAAAACGCATAATGCATTTATTTATTTTCATAACTCTACAACCTCAAACCCGATTATAAATATCCTCACAACCCCAGCTCTTTCCCAAAACAAAAAATAATAATTGTTGTGCACAAAAATTCTGGATAATTCTTTTATGGCCGAAAGAACTTATTCCTCCAAGAACGCTCTCAAGACTGAGAGAGATTCTTCTCCATCGGATCAAGACGATCGAAGGAGGACAACTCAAGCAAAGGTTTCTCCACGCTAGCACCCGGAGACTCCTTTGGCGACATACAGAGATATGAGGTGCATGTGTGGATCATCACTAGAGGAAGTATACACTTGGCTTCTACGACGCAACAATAAATCACATCGGAATGTGATCAAGAACATCAATGAATAAAGAACACCCAAAAGGTAATTCTTGTAAATTAATTAAATTCACTATAATCAACCTGTGACGATCCACTTTTGTGGTTCCGGTAACTTTCTTATTCTTTGTCTATTTCTATGAATCAATTCATGGAGACTGGTGTTTATCGTCGTATTGATCCTAGATTGATCACTGCTAATAACAAAAGGCCATGTTGGCACATCCACCCACGTGCTTCCACTGAGCCCGGAACCTTCAATTGGTATCAGAGGGAGGTTATAACATTGATTATAGTTATTTAATTTTCATGGATAATTTACGCATTTATATTTGATTCAATTCAAGATAAATTGTTTTATAAAACTGAATGAATGAGATTTGTTCTTCCTCCTTTGTTTCTAGATACACATCACAAAAACAACCTTCTAATTTTAATTTTTATTAAATTAAAAATGGGGAACTCATCCAGAGGATCCTATCTTTCTATCAATACAACATAAGAATACACGGCATGTAATGAAAACTACATGGCGTGTACTTAGGTTCAATGTACTAGTACTGGTCCACCAAACCACGCCATGTTAATTGAGTATACCTGAGTCTTATTACACCATGTTGACCAGAATTGAACAGTGCATGGAAACCGGAAAACACATCATGTATGTTGAATCAACACGCCCTGTAGTCTGATATAGTCCAGGTGAAACCGTGTACAAAGAGAAGTCATGTTCTGCATACACGGGATTTCTAGGCCGGTAACCGCATAACAATGAAGTAAAAGTTGTGCTAGATTAATCTACACGTTGTGTACTACAAAATTTCCAGAGTACAGAAAACACGCCAAAGCACCAGCGTGTACTTTGGATAAAGGGTGAAAATAAATACACCCCTTGTAAATATAAAATACACACAATGTACTTTCCAGAAATGGGATTTTACCAGGTTTCCACCAAAAGTACAAAGACCTATACAAGGTATATGGATGAGAATAATCTCTCAAGGAAATTCAGAAAGGAATTTAAGATAAATAATTGATTAATTATAAGATCATAATTAATTAATTTCGAATGTGACTTATCTTAAATAATAGAACGATTAAATGAATTTGAAATCTAAATATGCGTAAATTTCATTGCATGATATGGATGATAATGAGCTAGAAGAAAAACCCTTTTATGTGTGTATGGTTTAATTTAAATTTGTTTAATTTAAATTCATTGGCCTACGAGCCTTCTTCCAATAAAATGTAGTGCATGCATGCATGTGGTTTCTTTAATGTAAATCCAATGTGATGGAGGATCTCCCATGCCAGAGGAGATGGTTAAAAACCCGAAGCTGAGGCGAAGTCAACCCAAGAAGATACAAAGTTGGAAAGGTGGGAGCTGCAAAACATGATCCATCGGTTCAAGGTGTTTTTCCCTAGGTCAGGGTTAGCTTATCAAACCACTAGATAAGCTAACCAATAAAATCTCATGATCGTGCCATCTTATTTTATTTCTGTCTAATTGCATGGTTTATTTATTATGTATGTGTTGTTACAATCACATAACTAATGATATAAATAAGTATGAAAAGATGGAATAAAATAAAAATCGGACAATGCGTAAACATTATCAGAACATGGTTAATCATTTATGCAAGCATCACATAATATTAACAAGAATGTGGTAATGAAAAAATATTCATAAAGAATAAAATCCCTCAAATACCAAATTATGTCTGACCAAACCTTTCATTTATTGATTAAGGGAAAGGCTCAATAAAACTTTGTGTTCGACCTACCATTGTTGGGAGAGCTACTTTTATGAAGGAAGATCTTATGAAAGTTTTGGGTTGACTTAAACATTTTACATCAAGAGGAGTATCCCTTTCTAGAATATTTGTAAAATAGATACAATTGTTGAGGAAATCCAAGTCAGAATTTCTAGATTGGGGGTCCATTAAACAGATCAAGGAACTGTAAGCTCACAGTTGGCAAAGACATGCTTACCTAAATACCTTCAAATATCTTGACCAGCCCTTGTTGGGGTTATGAGAAGGGGAATATGGATCCTTTCCACTAGAATTTCAATGCAATTGGACATTTAGAGTTCAACGGTGAGGGCCATTGGGACTTGATAAAATAGTGGGATAATTAAGAAATTCATTTATTATTTCTCATAAAATGTAATCAAGAAGGTACTGATAAATCTTCTTTTTTAATTTATAGAATCAATATGAAAAACTTATCAACCACATTTTCTCTACAATCAATTCTGGATAAAGATAATATCATCATCAGCATTAACATTCAGGAATGGTTTAGGTGCCTTTAGGTTATCCTACGCCGTGAATGAATGTATTATGTGCCGGAGTCCTCACTTCCTGATTCTCCTGCCCCAGGGGGGAGTGATGAAGATATCTTGGTCTATGATCAACATTTGAGTGATGCCCTCGAAGTTCAATGTTTTATGTTATCATCAATTTCTAGTGAGGTCATGAAGTCTCATGAAGACAAGGATTCCAACAACATGCTCGAGCACCTCTATGGTTTATACCAAGAGAGAGTAAGACAGGAATGGATTGAGATTTCCAAGGCTCTATTTTTGAGCAAGCATGGAGAAGGTGCCCCAGATGGGCCACTTGTAGTCATGATCATTGGCTATATTGATCACTTAGAGGTTCTAGGGTTTAAAATCCTTGAATAACTGGGTACCGATCTCATTCTTGCATCACTCCCATAGAGCTTCTCAAACTTTGTTGTGAACTTCAACATGAACAACATTGAGAAGTCTCTGTCTGATCTTCTTATCTTCATTCAACAAGTGGACAATGACATGAAGCATGAAAATCCTTTTGTGCTCATGGTGAATAAAAGGAAAGGTAATGCGAAGAGATTTAAGCCCAAAGCATCTTCAAGGCCTTCCAAGAAAAGGAATATCAAAGGGGAGGCAAGAGATCAGGAGGCTGTTTGTTTCGCATGTAGCAAGAAGGGTCACTGGAAGAAAAACTACACCCAATCAAGGAAGCAAGGGGTAGCATTAGGTGTGTTTGTTATCAAATGCAATATATCTGCTTCTACCAAATGGGTTTTAGATATTTCTTGTGGTGCTCACATCTGTATCCAAATACAGGAACCAAGTAGATTCATAAAGATTGACCGAGGTGAGGTGGATCTACGAGCAGCCAACGGAGCCAGACTCACTGTTATAGCTATCGGAGACTACCACCTCACATTGCCTGCTAATATGGTCTTGGTTTTGAAAGTATGTTATTATGTACCCTCTATAACCAAAAACATTATTTCAGTATCCAGATTAGATATTGATGGATTAGTCTTCATGTTTGGAAGTGGATGTTGCTACTTTTATATAGAAAGCATTTATTTTGGTATGGAACATTTATATAATGGACTTTATGTGTTAGAATACACAAAAAATGTAATGGAAATCGATGACAAAGTTAATTCACATGACTCATACCACACCCAAATTTGGAATCACCATCTAGGTCATGTCAATGAGAAGTGTTTGAAAAAATTACATCAAGATGGGTAATTGGGTTCTTTCGAACTAAAACCAATTAGTGTATGTCAAGAATGCTTGTAAGAAAAAATTACCAAATCCCCATTTAGTGGGAAAGGTGAAAGGGATAAAGAGCTTATAGCTATAGGATTCTATCTCAACTCACTCCTCCTTAGACACCTCAGTGGAATGGTGTAAGTGAAAGGAGGAACCGCACCCTGTTGGACATGGTGATACCAATGATGAGTCATGCGAGACATCCATTATCCTTTTAGGGATATGAATTACAATCAAAAACACACATACTAAACCATGTACCAACTAAATCGATAAATGGTATTCCATACGAGTTATGGAGTGGACACAAAGCCATGTATATGAATTTACATGTGTCGGTAGTGAAGCATTTGTTAAGGCCTCTTCAGGTAACAAACTTTCACCCCGAGGCACAAAGTGTATCTTTATAAGATATCCCAAGGAAACAAGGAGATATTACCTATAAAACCCCTCAGAAAAAAAGGTTACAGTGGAAAGACATGCCATATTACTTGAGAGGGAGCACATCTGTAAAAGAGATAGTGGGAGCGAGATAGACTTCGATGAAGTTGAGGCTCAAGATACCCAAGAATTAGAACAAGAACTGATTCCACAAAGCCCTGTGGAAGAACAATCTGTTTCGGAGACATAAGAACTGCGTAGGAGCACGAGAGAGGTGAGAGAACCAGAATGATATGGTTTCCTTGTCACCAAGGATGGTGACTCATTATTGGTTAACAATGATGATCCTCTTACCTACAAGGATGCAGTTAAAGGCACATACACTGCCAAGTGGCTAGAATCCATGAATTCTGAAATAGATTCCATGTACCAAAACCAAGTCTGGATTTTTTTAGATCCTTTAGTTTATGTAAATCCTATTGG
Organism: Viscum album; assembly: GCA_963277665.1. Lineage (NCBI taxonomy): Eukaryota > Viridiplantae > Streptophyta > Magnoliopsida > Santalales > Viscaceae > Viscum > Viscum album. Next base: position 114,394,070 of record OY728151.1, read on the forward strand.
AAAATAATGGGTATTCAAGAAGAAACTAGACATGGAAGGGAAACTCGGCACCTATAAGGCACGACTGGTTGCTAAAGTTTTTAGACAGCGTCAAGGAATTGACTATGATGAAACCTTTTCACCAGGTATGATGCTGAAATCCATTAGAATCATATTGGCCATTTCCGCTTACCATGACTATGAAATTTGGCAAATGGATGTCAAAACAGAATTCCTTAACAGGAACCTCTAGGAAGATGTCTACATGACACAACATGAAGGGTTTGTAACTCCAAAGGATCCCAACAAGGTATGGAAGATTCAGAAATCCATTTATGGATTAAAGCAAGAATCGAGGTCATAGAACATTCATTATGATGAAGCCGTAACAGAATTTGGATTTGTTAAGAATGAATGTGAGCCTTGTTTCTACAAGAGGTTTAGTGGAAGTGCAGTCTTTTTCATAATAGTATATGTTGATGACCTATTACTAATTGGAAAAAAAGTACATGTCTTATAGTCAGTTAATCCATGGTTGGAAAAAATCTTCCCCATGAATGACATGGGCGAGGCAGCATATATTCTTGGGATCAAGATCCATTGTGATAGATCCAAGAGAATGCTAGGCATGAGTCAAAGTACATACATTGACAAGATACTGAAGAGATTCAGTATGGAACAATCCAAGAAGGGATTGTTTCTAGTGTCACATGGCATTCATCTTCCAAAAAAATGTGTCCTCAGACACATGAGGAAAGAAAGAAAAAGGAAAGGATCCCTTATGCATCCGCGATTGGTTCAGTCATTTATGATATTCTATGTACAAGGCTATATGTTACTTAAGCATTATGTGTGGTAGGCAGATATCAAGCTGATCCAGAAGACTACCATTGTATGACAGTTAAGAATATCCTTAAGTATCTGAGGCGTACTAAGGATATGGTCCTTCTTTATGGAGGATATGAGGAAATAGTTATCAGAGGACATGTAGATGCTTCTTCCCAAACTGATCAGGATGACATGAAGTCTCAAACATGATACATCTTCAGTTTGAATGGAGGTGTAGTGAGATAGAAGAGCTCAAAGAAAATTGTGGTGGCAGATTCTACACCAGATTCCGAGTATATCACAGCTTCTAAGTCAGCTAATGAAGTAGTATGGATGCGAATCTTCATCCAAGAGTTGGATGTAATACCTAGCAGTAAAGATCCTATCACACCCTATTGTGATAATACTACAGCGGTGGAACTTGCAAAAGAGCCAAGGTCACATCAGCAGACAAAGCACATATTTCGGAAGTATCATCTCTTGAGGTATTTTTCTCATAGAGGTGAAGTTGCATTGAGCAGTATTTCCATGGAAGACAGTGTGGTGTACCCCTTGACTAAAGCCTTGACTCAGTAGAAACATGATCATCATGTGAGGTCTAGCAGACTAAAAGTCATAGGCAGTTGGCTATAGTCCAATTGGGAGTTTATAAGTGTTGGTGTCCTGAGAACCAACTGAATTGTAATTTTTTTACATGAATGTACTCTTATTATATATTGTTCATTATTCTTCATGACTATAATATAATAATGTCCTGGAATATTTGTAGCATTAATAAGCTTATGGGAGATCCTTGCTATGATGAGGACCTTGAAATGGTATAACAATATTCTTAAATAAAGTTCTATGGTTGGATGACATACTATGATAGGACACATAGTATACAGAACGTCATGTGTGAGTACTCATAAAAAGAAGAGACTCTATCTCATGGAGTTTGCAATCTCCAAGATGGGAGATTATGAGAATAGATCCGCCAGTAGCAATTTTTCATGCCTTGGTGTCATCAGACATTGCTATCTATGAGCATGTGTAATGGTCCTTAAAATGGAACATTATCAATAACTCATTTCATGACTCGTGTACTTAGATTTTCTGATGAAAACCATCACGAAGAGAGTTGGCGAGAAGTAGGGTATGCTGGGTGCGTCACGAATGACATGTTGTTAATGGATAAGTCGAGGAAGGATTTCTCCCATCCATATTTATGGAAGTAGATATCTCGGGACCTTTGATTGGAATAGAACTGTCACACAAATTCCATGTCCATGGTGTCATGATGAGTTTATTTCTAGAATTCAAAGAATGACATATCAAGAATATTGTTTTATGACACTTCCATGAAACCTGCTTGATGAGATATTGAGACAAAGGGATTAAATTCCATCGTAAGAATTTGTATGAGTTGACACGTTAATGTGGAATCAACTTCTTTCTATTAGGTTCCTTGAACCATTGCTAGACAATATTCATGGACATTAGGAAAGTCTCCCTAATGCCAACGAGAAAGAGGCCTAGAGGGTCACACACTAAGTGTATCCAAGTATCTCAAGTAGAATAAAGATTATTCCCATGCGTGGTTTAATAATTATTCAAGGAACCTTAAATCATTTTAATGATGGAGGAGGAAGGAAATGAAAAATACGATATACACATCGTGTATTAATGATTACATGCCATGTTGTTTTTCATTAAAAACAAGTACATGTCATGTATTAATAATTTCATGTCGTGTAGTTTTCATTTTGGAAAGGAAATGGAAAAACAAGTACAAGCTGTGTACTAAAGATTACACTCTGTGTAGTTTTATGGAAAACAAGTACACGCTGTGTATTAATGATTACACAACGTGTAGTTTTCCAGTCAGGATTTTGAGGAAATAATATTGTTTTATTAAATGATATTTTTTATAATCAGTGTGGGTGCATGTCAAGGAATTAATTATTTGACATGGGGGATTTCAATAAGAGTCATTGAAATAAATAAAATGTGTAACGCATTTATTTATTGTCATAACTCTACAACCTCAAACCCGATTATAAATAACCATACAACCCCAACTCTTTTCCAAAACAAAAAAAAACAAAAAGAATCGTTGTGCACAACAATTATGGAGAATTCTTTCAAGGCCAAAAGAACTTATTGTTCCAATAATGCTCTCATGACCGAGAGAGATCCTCTTCCATCAGATCAAGATGATCTAAGGTAGACAATGCATGTAATGGTTTCTACATGCTAGCACCCGGAGACTCCTTTGGTGACTTCCAGAGATACGAGGTGCACATGTGGATCACCGCTAGAGGAAGTCTACACTTGTCTTCTGCGACACAATGAAGAATTACATCGGAACGTGATCAATAACTTCAAAGAAGAATAACACCCAAAAGGTAATTCTTATCAATTAATTAAATTAACAATAATCAACCTGTGACGATCCACTTTTGTGGTTCCGGGAACATTCTTCTTCTTTTTCTGTTTCTGTGAATCAATCCATAGGGACTGGAGTTTATCATCGTATTGATCCCTGATTGATCATTGCTAATGAAAAAGGTCCAAGTGGGCACGTCCACCCACGTGCTTCCACTACGCCAAGAACCTTCAAGGATTTCATGTCAGACTTCTCCCTTTTCGAGGATTATCTAGTAATTAAACCCCCTCTAGGTGTCCATGCCTAAAAACTATATATAGGTGACTGTTGGAGTGTTTTAGGACAACTCTATGACACTTTTATGCCTACTGATGTTCCTTTGGATGAGTCTCAGCTAGAAAACTGACCTTTATGGAGACCCAATAAAAATATTGGGTCTGTCTGTGCCTGTGATATTGTATGAATCACTACTTTTTGTGCATGAAACCCCTCGTTCCATATTTATATGTGAGAATCACATATTCTATGGTACATTCATCATCGAAGAAGGGGTATGTTAATTGTATCACAATAATAGAACAAAAAATGAGCTCTTTAACCTATGAGGGTTTCATTTGGTATGGTGTTTATCATTCCTCATATGTTTAAAGGATGAAATCTTCAATATTAAAATAATGATTTGGAAAAGAATATGACACTTTCTCTTCTAGTTCATCCTACTTCTAATGGTAACACACACTTTTGGGAGACATGTGTGATTTGACCAGACTAGGTGGTGGAGCTATTGTGGGTCTATGAAGAAATTATCTCATGGAGGAATGAGCTCAATAAAATATATTTAGAGACATATATTTGTTTAAATTACACTCACGACTAGTCAAACTTTCTAAAAACCATCCTATTATTATTACTAAGTAATAGTTATGTTGGATACCTGATTCGAGGAGTTTTTCTAACACATCCAAACGAGACATGACATGGCCTTGAATGATTTCATTGAATAAAAATATGTCCTATATGTTTTGACCAAAAAATATATGGCATGGGTAGTTGTTTGGATGGTCAGTGAGATTAACCGCATCGAGTATCCTAGGATGTGGTATCCTGAGTAGTTTGATATTTATTATATACAATAAATAACTGAGGACATGTTAATTTTGGAAGGATTATGTTTTCTTCATTCATTCCTCAAATATCAAGTGACCAGGTTTTCTCTTTCATTCTGGTTGAGGGAAATTTGTTGGTTGAAATTATATAAAAGGAGGTGTTGGGAGTCTCAAGACCTAATGGGTGCTTGGAAGGGAATTAATGTTGGCTTGAAAGTGATAGTTATTGTTTCTTGTTTGCCTTTCCTTTTTCCTTTTACATATGGTATGAGTAGAGACATTGATCAGGTTTTCTTAATAGTAACTTCTAGATGTTTTTCAATTTCTATAAAATCATGAAACCCACCAGGGTACTTCATTTGGATCAGACGTGTTTAAACACATATCATATATTTTTATTATAGAGTTCCAGCTGTTTCTACTATCAGAGATAGATACTGAGTGAATATGTTAAACCTTTTCATCCAGCTATGAAGTCATACAACCAATCATCGTTCTATTATTTCGAGTTTTTTAGGTCGATGATTTCCATTTTCCTTTCCTTCTAGCTAAATTGAAAAATGAACTAATAATGAAGGATTTTTAATCCTTTAATGGATCCTTCTGAAAGACTGTTGTACCAAACAAAAATTGTCCTAATCAAATATTGTAGAAAACACCTAGGCTTGGTTTCCTACTGTTGATCTCAAGTTCACATCGTCGGCCCAAATCAGGATTAAAAGTTTGATAAATGATTTTATGGGTCTCCTTCACCACCAATGGTATAGAAGGAAGGAGTGTTGAAATTGGGTGGATGCAAAGTTTCATCCACCCACCCGGGATATGGATTCCAGTGAGGGTGGATTTGTTACTGTCTCCCTACCATGGATTCTATATGAGTAACTAGGTATTTAATTACTTTAAGTTGTTTTATGGGTACTACTATTTGAGTCACCTCACATTTATAGGGAGTGGTAGGGTGTTGATGTGTTGGACCTGCATTCATCTCCTTCGGATTCCAAATTTTTTCCTAAGGATGAATGATTTCCGTGGGGAGGGAGAGGTTGTGGGTATAATAGAATGTGGACAAGAAAATTTTCGACTTCCTTATCTATGTAGACCAATTTAAATGATCTATAGATAGTATGATTCTCAGAAGAAACTCTTGAAAGAAAATATGCTATAAGAATGAGAATATTCAACTATGCCTGAAGACAATACCTACTGGTAATATTTCACCTAAGTATCTCCTCATTGAGTCATATGAGAGTTTGTATCTCACTCTTGTATTGTGAAAATTGTTCCTCCATTGAAATAATATCTACTAATATTTGGGGTGGTTTGGATATAGCCACACCTTTAAATTTATCATTAGTAGTGATCCACCAGGAAGGTGGAAACTCGATAGAAAACTTGATATTTATAGGTTTCATATTTTAGAGAATTATCTATTTTTTGGTGCATGTAGCCTCAGTTTGTGCATCCAAAAAACGCTCTTATAGGGGTAGTTATTCCATGCTTTGACCCTCATATTTTTTTTGTCATACACAGGGTTCGTCATATTGACAGTGAAGACATTCACAAAAGCATAACAGAAAATGGGTTTTGTTCTATAACTCTCAAAATAGTAGAGTAATTCTGCACTTCCTTGATAACGCTTTCTATTCGACCCTATAGCATTATTAAGTGGTTTTTTATTATGATATCTATGTATATGACCACCTTTTTTGTATCTTTCTCTGATTTTGTTCTATAAATAGTGACCTTGAAATAATTTCTAGTTGTTATTTCCAAAGAGGATCTAAATAAAAGAGGATTGTATTTCAGTGGGAGGAATAGATGGGATTTTGACAATCGATATTTACCTCCCAACCTAGAGAAGACTGTATCCCTCTAAAAATTTGATGACGATGATGAAAATTCACATGGCAATGTGTTTTGGGAGTTATTCAGGGCAACAATTGTCATTGGATGATCTAATTTTTAAGGATCCAATGATTCTAGTTCTGGATTTAATGACTCCCAATAAATATATCTAGAAAAAAATTCTGCCAACCCACCTGAATGGGGATGATCTAGAATCATTGCAAATGTCTCTTGGATCCTATCTGGGAATGATGAACCTTTCTATGGTGATTAAAATATAAATTCCCTCATCCTAGTGTGCTGGGTATTTGTTAAAGTGGTTGCTGATATGTCCTAAATTCTCTCGATAATTGATGATCCATGACATGGGGGTGGTGGTTGGTAATCCCTTGTCCTAGAGAGATGGGTATTTTTATATATAGATTTTATGGAAGATACTACTTGATGAGGAACATCTATGATCTCATAGGAGATGGGTGTGATGGACGCCCAAGGTGATAACCATTCTTTACTGGTAGTTATTCAGGAAATCATAACATTGGTCTCTGTGAATGAAATACATTATCATTTCTTCAAGGGCCCCATTTGATATTTTTTTCTATAAATTCCCTCTGTTCGTGATGTGAGACCATCATTAAAGTGGGGAAGTTCTGTTGAAGTGACCAAATTTCCCATGTTGTACCGAGTCCCCAAATTTCACAAGAGTCTATAACATTGCAGGATGTCGTATCTGATGGTTTATGCTATTATGGGGACATAGTGTAGGGTAATGGTTTATATTTGACCCATCCTTGAATAAAAACATATAGATAATCTTAGGAAAACATTTGGCAGAGGGTTATTATTGTGTGATGACAAGCACGATGTTTGTGTTCTTTATACTCTTCCACTCCTGGGTTCTAGTCCATGGAAAAGGTTTCTATATCTAGTTTACAACAAAGTGTATCGATAATTTTATGGTGATACTCATAACCTATATATGGAACATCTCTAGAATTTACTCATTGATGTGTTTTATACCTATTCTGTCATTGATATAACCTTCACTCCTTCTCCAGATCATCTGGGACCTCATAGTCAAAAGTGGTGTGGGGACATGACATTATGTGGAGTTTTTTCCTCGTTAACTTTCTCCATAAATAAATGTTTACCACCTATTATTTATAAATGCATGCCTCTATTCAGCCAGACCATAAAAGATTCCTATGAGGGTCTCCTGCAAACTGAAGTGATGTTCTGTATAAAGTTGATTGGGGAACAGAGTGTAGTTGACCACAATGTTTCAAGAACCACTTTATATGAAGGTGTTGGAGTTTTGAAAAAATCCCTATAAGAATGTTTTTTGGGAAAGTAGAGGATTTACTATTCCATGTGAGATATCACCATGGTGAGTTTTACGGTATAGGATGTTAAGAGTAAAGTTCCTACAATCTATCGCCACAGTACCATGAAGAAGAATATCATAGTAATGATCATCTTCTTCATTAATTGAAGAGTTTATGGAACATTGTGTTGATGATAATTTTTCTCTATTTACCTCAAGATCACTGACATTGATAAGATTAGTAATATTTTTCTTGATCTAAATTTTGGATAAAATATGCCGACCTTCATTTTGGAATTGTTCTGGGATATGAGCGTGTTGTAATATAGTTTCTAAAACATAATCATAATCATATGGTTTGGTGGGAGTATTATCCCATTGCTGAGAAGCTGTGGGAATATTCCAATGGGATATCTCATTATTTTAAAAATTATTATCCAGTCCTGATGCATCTTTCACTCTCACATGGTGAGCCTTGATCAGAATAGGAGTATGATCCTGATCTTGCGCCTTTAAAATATTCCCATGTACATTTATGGTAGGTGTTGGGACCACTTTTTTAATTGATTTGTATTTGTTGTCAACGAGGTCAATGAATTTCAGTTATGGTTCAAGACACTGTCTTAAGTGAAATGGAGAATGGAAATCAGGTGATTGATGCACTGACCTTGAATGTTCAAGGAACTTGTATCATGTGTTATAAAACATTTACAACATTGAGCTAGAATCCTTTTGAGGATTGTTGAAGTGATTTGGGTTTAATAATCTAAAATGAAAAGGAGAAAGAAGAAGGTTGAATAAGGGGTTGTTAATCATAATGAGGCCATGAACATATTTTACTATGGCCATGAATTTCACTTTGAGGGTTTAGTTTTGGATTACAAATATTTGGGCCAACTCTTCAACCAGTTAGCCAAAATTATACCCAAGGAATATATAGGACCACAAGGGGTCAACCACTCCCATGGGGAAGCTAGGTTGAGGCCAGGCCTAAGATCAGTAGTGCGCGCACAGTGAACGCCACCATGCGGGGCGACAGGGTGGCAGGAGTGCATAGTGGGTGCTAGGAGTGTGTCCAAAAGAGGCATGTGGGGGCACAAGAGCGCGACCGTAGAGAACCGGTGTGGGGTGGAACCTAAGGGGGATAGGAGAATTATAAACTGATGCTGAGGGGAGTTGATTGATAAACTGCACCTCACCTGCAATTCTGCTTCAATGTGTGACAACATTTTAATAAAGAGGATGTAATATCAACCGCTCATCTCATCCCACATCTCGGTTGAATATCCGATCAATCCATGGAAGATGAATCTAATCTGCACCACTCATCTAAGATGGTGCCCTGCACATTTGAATCTGAGCTATCCGATCCTCCCGTAATTTTGAACCAGTCGTCCCATTGTATTCAAACTCCAGCACTTTCCAGCATCGCTGTATCTCACCAGAGAAGAAGCCCGATCACCATGGATGCCCTCTAACTATCAAAGAAGTGCCATTTTGGAACCATAAAGGCTACTGGATCAAAATGAGACCATACATGCAATATATGTTTTGAATGAATGTGATATCTCGAAGAATAAGGATTGACCGAGTGAGACAGAGTTCTCGAGGCCATGAGGGTTGAAGTGATATTCAAGTAAGAAAATTGTGCATGAAATCTTGACTGCATGCATGGAGATAGGATCCCACATTTCTAAAAATAAATACCTGAGACTTGTGTCTTATTATTGACCCACAGCTTTGAAATCTTGAATCCAATGATCTCGGGCATTCAAAGTGCCTATCTATATTTTAGATACTCAGATTTTGAATGTGGAAGAGGAAGTATACCTCGTATATAAAAGAAGGAGCCTCAGATGAGATGTGATGCTATACCTCAATCCCAAGATCTTGTGTTCTTGAAAAATAGAGCATATTTATGCATTAAATATTGAATATCATGCAGAGCACCATGATCCTTCAATGCTCCATGAAGAAGAGATCCCACAATCCTTTGATAGGATCCATGCACCCTTGAATTGTTTCGTGAAGAACCGACACCTGAACATACGGTAGGTTTTGTAAAACTCTCAATGTGCATCACGAAGTCCACACCATCATGAGACAGTTATTGAGATTCACTCTCACTGAGATTTAAAAATAGGCAAATAGGTACACCGCACAGACAAAGTAGATCTGTGCATCCTTCCATGAATAAATTGACCCGTAGCCACCTAGGTTTCACAAATAATGTTGAGAACACCCCCTTGTTTTCATGTTTATATTATACTATTTGCAAAGAAGAATTGTTGAAGAAGAACGATATCTTATGTGGTGACTTCCATTAAAGTGTGTGTTTTATTGGATGAAACCCAAAGGATTGGGTGTTTGAATGTGAATAGGAAGAATACATGCATGTATGCTTGTGCTCTAGTTAAAGGAGCCCAAATCCACAAATACTTGTGTGAGGGAGAAGCTCGTACATGGAAAGGGTTTCACACATTCAGGTTTGAAGAAACATAAACATATAAACCTAAGCAAACACCCAAACATATTCCAAGAGGAATAAGGAGAAGAAATAAGAGGAAGAGTCGAAGAGGTCGAGTGTGTGTGTGTTTTTAAAGAACCATACCCATTAAGGGTTCTCCCACAAGAAGACGAATATGTGAATGCATGAATGCATGCATGCACATGAATATGTGGAGACACTTAAAAGAAAGAACCAAAATTGTGTGTGAACATATGTGAAGAATGAGAAGGAAGAGTTCAAGCCTAATTTCATTGGCGTGATCGCATGCATACATGAACAAGAAGGAAGTAATTGAATCAAGTGATTCCAAGTGAACTGATCTTCATTTCTTGAATAATCACATTAGTGTATGTGATTATAGCCAATAATGGAGATGGAGAATATTGCAGTTGGTTATTTCACTAAAAAGAAGAAAGAATAAGTCTAGTGCAGTTGGTGTTACACTAAAGAATAATATAATGAAGAAGAGAGAATTGTTTTCCTACTGCATTACAAGTAATAAACTAATGATTACTAAAGAAGGCCAAGAGAAGAACCTACCTTTTGAAGAAGGAAAAACATTGTCTCCATTGGAAGTATAGAGAACTAGCTAGAGGCTGTAAGTTAGACTAGGCTATCACCAGTCCATGGAAGAGGATTGTTTCTCGACCCCTTCTAAAGTGTAGGGACTCACACTGGCTAGAGGATGTTTTTCCTGTCCACTCCACTATAGCGTCATAACACATCATAGTAGAGAATCCATACACAACTCATATCTATGCATGGTATGGATGTATATACTATTATATTTTGGTGAACCTTGTAAAAATATCGTGCGCATATTTTCACTGCTTTATATTATTGCATGTGATAGGTAAAAAAGAATAATAGAATCAAGATCTTAACAGGTCAAGAGGTATAGGGGAAAAAAGTTGGAATTGGTTTCAAAATTCCCCAAACCTGATTCGCCCCCCCCCCCCCCTCTCAGTGTTAGGTATATCCAAAACTTTTCCTCTCAATTGGTATTAGATGGATAGGTTTAACTCTGTTGGATTATCTACAGTGAAGTTATTCTCTATTGAAGACTCGATTTTATTTCCTATGTTATTAATGAAGTGAAATTTTAGTGATGATTCTGTTATCTCAGAGCAGAAGGATATTTCTACCAAGACCATGATAAACAATAAAAAAAATATAAAGTGAAGAAGAAGTCCATCTTATTTAAAGAAGAAGATACATCTGGTTCCCCATATCTGGTTGAAATTGAAGACACGCCAGACTGGGAAAGTAATGAGAAGGTGGATCAAGTTCCAACCAACAATACGGACAACCTTCCTACCTCAACTAATTAAGAGGTAAGTGCTAGTAAATTTGTAAATTATTCTAATGATGAAAATGTTATCACAAGTGGCGATGATCAATCTAAAACATATCAATAAATATCAGTTCATATATAAAGAATGATTCTACATGGTTTTCCTAAAGAAAGTACATCCCTAGTTTGTGGAGAATTTCAATGCATGCTGGATAATATCACTCAACTGGAAGAAGAAACTAATGTTTTGTAGAAAGGATTACAAGAAAAATTTGTTGAATATTAAAAGCTCTTCAGACAGGTTTGAGACTTTGAAGCAACGAATAAAAGATTTTAAGTAAGTTCTTCAAATTGGATCAAAGATGTTGAAGAAAAGGGGGGAGTCAACAAGACTCTAGAAAATAAGATCCATGCACATGAAGATTAGCTAAAAAAGGGCACTGAAGTCAATGAGGTATGTTTGGAAAAAGACTCCAAGAAAATCAAATAACATGACTCTTTGTTACAGACAAATTAAAGATGCATGAAGATGAAGTTGAAAATTTAAATAAGTATTTTTAAGATAAGATGACTATGATTAAAGACCATGATGTCATCCTCAATATGAGATGTCTATAATTGGAAGCTAAGTTGACCAATCTTTATAAGACATATGTTGATTCTCCACAAAATAAGGAAACAGTTTCTAAAAGTACTCAATTCTCACTAGAGGATTCTACAATCAAAATACATCAAAAAAGTGACTAGAAGATCATGGCTTCACACATTGATCTAGCACAAGTTGATGATAAAGTAATGGTACCATCCATACCAACTTGTAATCATGTGTCTAAAAATTTTTCTACAAAAAGTGGAGGTTGGAAGAAAAATTATAAAAAATTATGGATGAAGAAGAATGAGAAGAAGCCTACCAAAATGGTTATAGTGGATATGGGAAGGAGTGTGTAAGATAACTCCCCACATAATGCACAAAAATTCAAGAAAATGAATCAGCAACATTATAAAGAAGTTGTGAATAAGTCATGTTTTGTTGGTCAATGATGGTTCTATAATAGATTTGGGCAATGTGCACTAGATTGTTGGAACAACCACATAAATGTAAAAGCATAGAGAAAGCCCATCTGAAGGGTGAAAATCCAGAGAAAAAGAAGCAACATCCACATATCTAGAAGCATATGTTTACTGCAATCAAATTTGGAATGTTTTATAACATTTTTGATGTATGAAATAGGAGTGGTCACATGAATGGTGCATGTTAATTTCAATAAGTACCCAAATATGATAAAAAAATAATACCACAAAAGCTAGGTTAGAATAAAAAAGAATCCTAGGGTTGAAATCTAATGAATAATGTGAAAAACAATTCTCCCAATAATATTTCAAGAAGGAAAGATGAAATTTCCTTGGATTCTAAATATGATATGTTGATGGGTAGTGCATCCAAAAGAACTACTAAAAATGATTACACTCGGAAGAATCCATTTAGAAGATCCAATCATGATGCCTTAGTCCCTAATGATATATTTTTCGTTTGGCCAGAATATTTGGAAGGAATGAGAAAGATAAAATATGCACAGGTGAAGTCTAGTGAAAAAAACAAAAAAGAAAGATTCTACATGTAGACAAAGGTGTTTTGTGTGTAAGGGGAAACATGTCTGGTCACACTGTTACAAGGTGCTTTGAATTCACTCCATCCTAACAAGAATTCCTCAAGAATATTAATGTTTCACTAAAATATTCTAGTGATTTGAAATCCCTTCAAGAGATAAGACTCACACACAATGAAATGGAAGATGTATTAAGTCCCACACAATCACAATTAGCATTGAATATTAGTTTCAAAAGTGTGTCTAATTTAGCATCTTGGATGAGAAAATCATCTCAACCTTTTTGTTCACATTGATGAAGCAAGGAATATACACCTTATTCCCTTTAATCCTTATGTATTGTATTTGTTCTTATCGTATAGGGAATTTAATGTGAAGAAAGATCTCAGGGGGGGGGACATGATATTCTGTGATAAGAAGTGTTCCCTTGAGGGGAGGCAAATGAAGATTCTAAAGTTATTATTCTAATTAGTGTCAACATCAGTTGTTATCAAAATTCAATTACTCTGAAGATTGTTTGAAGATCATGTCATTGGAAAAGCTATGCCATTTCCCAATCTACCATCCTTGGTTACCCAAAGTAAATATTATTTCTCAAAGGGGGAGTAACTGAATAACTCATTGGCATAATAAGAATAGAAGTGTTCCAAGGTCACTTATCCATCCTGTTGCACTTGAAGGTTTTTGATCCTTTTGTTAAAGTGGGTGTAGGAGTTTCAGGTATTTTATTTCACATCACACTTACTATCTAAAGCCTTAAATGAAATTATAAACCCCTTGAATTAAATTTCATTAGTTCTCATCCAATGAGGTATCATTATCAGTCGAGAATGGAAAACATTGTTTTCTAAATCAAATCCTCTTGTCTTCTACACCAAACATTACTCAAGTAGACATAGAGTGAAATGATTGTTGACACATTGCTTAAGTTGGAAATGATAACCTCTCTACCATGAACATTGTATTACTTTTAAATATAGGAGATACAAGTTAAATGAATTTTTAAGAGATATAAATAAGTGAAGAAACATTGATACATTCATTTACTACAGAACCCATAAGTATTTCCAAGAAATACAATGGGGAAGATTCTTGGAACCACTTTAGTAATTGAGTTTTATTAGTTTTCAATGAGGTAAATGAATGTCAATGAAGGTTCCAGACACTCTCCTAAGTGAAATGGAGAATAGATATCAGATGATTTATGCACTGGCCTTGAATGTTCAAAGAACTTATTTCATGTGTGATACAACAATTACAACATTGAGCAATAATCCTTTTGAGGATGATTGAAGTACTTCGTGTTTAATAATCCAAAATGAAAAGGAAGAAGAGGAAGGTTGGAGAAGGGTTTGTTGATCATGAGGAGGCCAGGAAAAGATTTTATTATGTCCATGTATTTCACATTGATGGTTTAGTTTTGGATTACAAAAATTTGTGCCAACTCTTGAGCTAGCCAACCAGCATTCAACCCAAGGCATATGTAGGACCACTAGGGGTCAACCGCACCTATGGGGAAGCTAGGACGAGGATAGGCCTGAGAGAATCATTGCATGAATAGCACACGACACCGTGTGGGGGCAGCACAGAGTCATGAGTGCATAGTGGGAACCAGGAGTGCGCCCGAAAGAGGTATGGGTGGGCGCAGATGCTCAACCGCAGAGAACCAGTGCGGGGTGGCACTGGATGGGGAGAGGATAATTCTGAACTGATCCTAAGGGGATTTTATTGATAAAACACTCCTCTCCCACATATCTGTTTTAATTTGAGACAACATTTGTATAATGCATATGTCATATCAGCCACTCATCTCATCCCACATCTCAGTCGACTATCCGATCAGTCTATGGTAGATGGATGCAATATTTACTGCTCATCTAATCTACTGCACTGCATATTTTAATTTGAGCCATTCGATCAACATGTGGAATTGAACCAGGTGTTCTATCATCTTCAAACTCTATCACTTTCCACCGCCACTGTATCTCACCAAAGAAGAAGCTCGATCACCATGGACAACCTCAGAAATTAAAGGAAGGATTATTTGGTCATTATGAAGGCTACTGGATCAAACTGAGACCATGCATACAATCTACGTCTTTCATGCATGTGATATCTCAAATATGAAAGATCGACCGAGGCTACTGGAGTTTCCGAGGCCATGAGGGTTCAAGTGAGATTTATGCATGAAAATTGTGCTCATCATATTGACTCCACGCCTGGAGATAGGATCCCACATTTGAAAAAAAAAATACCCATGACTTGCAGCTTATTCTTGACCTGCAACTTTGAAATCATGAAGCCAAAGATCTCTAGAATTCAAATCCTCGATCTTAATGTTAGATATACAGATTTTGAACATAGAAAAATAATTATCCCTTTCCTATAAAAGGAGGATCCTGAGATGGGATGTGAGATTGCTCCATTATACTTTAGAACTCGTGTTCTCAAAAAATAGGGTATCTATGCACATCACTTCATGAGGAGAATTCAGATCACCACGAGCCTTCAAGGATCCATGAAGAAGAGATCTCTTAATCCTTCAATAGGTTCCATGCACCCTTGAATTGATTCACGAACAACCGACATCCAAAAATGCGATAGGTTTTTTAAAACCATCGTTGTTCAATTTGATGGCCACACCATTGTGAGATAGTTCTTGAGATTCACTCTCACTGATCTTTGCGAAGAGGAAAATCTGTGCACCACATGCACAAAGAAGATATGTGAATCCTTGTGTGAAAAAAGTGATCTGTTGCCACCTGGTTTCATGAAGAAAGGTGAGAACACCCTCATTTTTTCATATTTATATTCTACTGTGTAAAGGGAATCATTGTTGAAGAAAAAGGATATCTCAAGTGGTGAATTGCATGAAAGTGTGTGTTTGATTTGAAGAAACCTAAGGGGTCGTGTGTTTTCAACTGTATAGATTGAATACATGCATGTATGCATGTGCTCTAGTTGAAGGTGCCCAATGTCGTGTACACATGTGTGGAGAAGGATCTCAAACATGGAAAGGGTTTCACCCATTCGGGTTTGAGGAAACATACATATTAAAACCTAAACAAACACCCTAGCCTAGTGCAAGATGAATAAAGAGAAGAAAGAAGACGAAGATTAGAAGAGGCCAAGTGAGTGTGTGTTCTTAAAGAACCATACCCAGTTAGTTTTCTCACACATAAATAAGAATAGAAGAATGCGTGCATGCATGCATGAATACACATGCATATGTTAATACACTCAAAATAAAGAATTAAAATTTTTTGTGCGTATATGTGAAGAATGAGAAGGAATATTTCAACGAAAATGTCATATGCATGATCACATGCATACATGAACAGGAAGAAAATAATTGATTTCAATGATGCCTAGTCAACCGGTCTTCATTTCCTGAATAATCTCATTAGTTTATGTAATTATAGCCAATAAGAGAGAAGTAGAATAGTGTAGTTGGTTATTACACTAAGAAGAAGAAAGAAGAAGTCTAGTGTAGTTTGTGTTTCACTAGAGAAGAAGAGAAATAAATAAGAGAGAGATGTGTTCTACTTATTTAGAAGTAATCAAGTGAAGGGAACTAAAGACGACCAAGAGCCAAACCTACCTTTTGAAGAAGGAAGAAAACTATCTCTATTGGCAGTATAAAGAACTTGGTAGAGACTGTAAGTTGGACTAGGTTATCACCAGTCCAGGGAAGAGGATTGTTTCCCACCCACCTCTAATGTTTATGGACTCACACTAGCTAAAAGATTGTTTTCCTAGGCACTCCACTGTAACATCATATCACATCATAGTGGAGAATCCATGAACTGGTCATATACATTCATGGAAAGGACTTAGCTACTCTTATTGAGTGGTAAACCCTGTAAAAATATTGTGTGCATATTTTTACTCCTTTCAGTTATTTCATTTGATAGGGAAAAGAGAATAAGAGAATCAAGATCCTAACATGTCAAGAGTTATAGGGATAAAAATTTTGGAATTGGTTTCAAAAGTCCCAAACACTAATTCAACCTCCCTATCAGTGTTAGGTATATACCGAACTAGTCCTCTCAGTATAAAAATTAGTCTTCCCCAAGGAATGTACCGATCTCGTCTAGTGAGCCGTGGTTGGATCTGGAATATTATCAGGGTCCAAATATGCATTCCTCACTTGAATATATCAATGGACCGCTAGAATGGAAGTGGGGATATGAGCCTCCTCTTACATTTTCTTGGAATGGTGTTTGTGTTTTTGTTTGTTATTATATGTAGGATTATGCGCCTGGCTTTTGAGATATTTTAGAATCTTCCGTACATACTTAATGACATGAATATAAGCATGTCATAAGTTTTGTACCAATATCAATTGGTCCACACCAGCTAGAAATGGTATATATATTTAATCATGTGGCTCTGGAGTATGTTTCCATACTTCTTTGATAGGAATATGTTCCTATACCAAGCCATGTTCCCCTCTCACATGGTGATCCCTAGCAATGGTGGGTATTTCTACCTGCTCCAGAGCATTTGGAAAATGAAAATGGACCTTTTTAGGCATATTACCCCAACATGAGTAAAGTATCACTCTCACCTGTTGATCCCCATTTGGAACAAGAATATGAGCCTGGTCCGATGCCTCTTTCTTTACCAAAATATAAAAATAATCCTTATCTAAGGAGAAAGAATGTGCTCTTTCTCTAGAGTATCCACATGTTTTTAATGATATGATTGTTGATCGGTCTTGGGTATAGGGATATCAATATGAACCTTTCCCAGCATCTAAAATAGTGCTAGGATATGCTATTGGAGTTCTCCGATTGTATATAATGTGTATTTTAATTTTATAAAAGTGTTTTCAGTGATATAGGAATGTATATTTTCCACCATTATTACATACTTGTAGATGTCTTCGATTGAAGTAGAGATATGTGCCAACTTATATCATCTTTTTTCCATCGAAGTATGCAGATGGAAATCATTAATGGGGGAAGGGATATGTGCCTCCCTCGTGCCTATTGTGTCCGTATTCACATATAATTATTTAGAGTGTGAAGGGATATGATCCTATTCATTGTTCATTGTGGTAATATGTTGGAAAAACCCATTAGTGGGAGTGGGAATATGATCCATCTTCTAAATATCCAATGCATTCCTTTCCTAATGTGTCTTCCTTTCTATATATGCATGGGAATCATTGGTGGATGTGTGTGGGGTGGTACCCTCAAGAGGTGATTATTTGGTTACTATGGGATGATTATGGTGACGTTAGTTAATAGGAGCCCTTCTCAGTGGAACCTGAACTATAAGGGATCCATATTTGAATTCTTGGTCCTCCTTCATCACAGACTAAATGTGGAAGTTCCCTAGCACCAAGGATAATCTCCCTAAGTAGTTTTCTATGGATATGAGGGCCACTATTTTAGCAACATATTTCCATGGACAATGCAGACTCATAAATTTTGATTCATAGAGACCCACATCGGATGCTTCTTGGTTTGGGATTGTACCATGTCAGTGGTTCTTCCAAACCTTTGTGTTCTCCACCTGATGTTGAAGTTTTCAGATAGGTGAAAAACAATTGACCTATGGGAGTTGAATTTATAGGTTATTTTTCAGAATGGTCATTTTATGAGCAACACATTATCTCATATTGGGATATTATTGATGATATTCGTGTCTTTATCCATCCCAAAAACAGAGAACAATTTCACTGATTAGAGTAATATTGTAGGTATGGTGTGAAAATTCTAATATGCATTGTTAACAATAATTTCCTTTTATTTCTGATATGGACACATTTATCAAATGGACTTTTCAATACGTGGATGGACTTATCTCATGAGTACCAGGTTATAGAGTATATACTGTAATATTCTTGTCACTATTATCATTTTTTTATGTTGGATAAGAAAAACAATGTGTCCCGATGTATGATTAAGTGATCATTCTTTTATTTGAGATATTAAAAGTGGGTTTCCAATTTTTTGTGTATATCATAAAAAAATGGTTTGAAAGATAACAACCTATAATTTTTTATTTGAGATATTTATGTCGGGTATAGCATTTTTCATTGGGAAAGAGATAATCTGAAACACTATCATGTTGTAATTGGTTAGGTCTGAAGGTTGGTTCCGAGGGGTTTACTTCGTGAACAACTAATTACATGGGGTCATATTTTTTGTTCATAATAGAAAATCCCAGTGAATACCTCATCCATTTCTAGTTACAGACCTATTTTAAAAAGTTTTTTG
Source organism: Viscum album (assembly GCA_963277665.1). Classification (NCBI taxonomy): domain Eukaryota; kingdom Viridiplantae; phylum Streptophyta; class Magnoliopsida; order Santalales; family Viscaceae; genus Viscum; species Viscum album. The sequence continues at coordinate 114,413,160 of OY728151.1, forward strand.
GCCAATTGGGATTGATGCTCAATGATTCATTGTGACTCTCATTAGTCAAGAGGATCGGAGGTCGGGACCATCACACCCTTTTTGGGGGAATTTTTTCCTACTTCTTGGATCTCTTATAGATTTATGATATGTTCTTAAATATATATTTATTCCATATATGGGACCAATTACCCTTGAAAATTTATTTATAGTATACGTTACATTTATATGTAGAAGACCAGGATCTCATTAGTGAATCCATGTGTATGTATCTAAGGTTCTTCATCTGTTTTCCCTATAACGGGTAGTGGCATATGTGTTTAAACTGTATAATTAGAAAATTCAGAATTTTCTGTCATACAGGGGCATGGTAAACATTTATATTGTGGGATTTATCCATTATTAGGCATCCATTTAATCCACGTTATTGTAGAAATAAAAACTCATGTATTTCATTGAACCTATGCAGTTTAATGTCGTATGGAAATGACACATATGTGGGATCCAAGGAACTGGGTATTCAGTATCGATTATTAAGGAGACTTCCTTAATATCCTAATGATGGTAATAATCAGAGTCATTGTTCATCAGATGTTAGGGTCTTACACACTAACATTTACCTTTTATGTGGCACATATCATATTATGCTATAACTCAGGGCTTACACATTGAGTTTTACCTTGTGGTTTGGGATTACACACCTAGGATGGAGATAACTATCACATCATAGGATACCACATTGACTCGTCATTCTTGTGTTCCTTTTATGTTTTAATTCCTTCTTGTAAAGTCTTGATTGTATATTTCAACATATTAGAGGATGTGTGGACATGTATGGTTATGCTTTGTATATAACCAAATAGAAACGCATTATCCTTTTGCATTTTCTTAGGTACATCATGTATTCTCAATGGAATGTTTGAGGATCACTACATAATTAATGTTGGATTGTCCATAGGAAATCACAAGACCTAGATAGAGGACCCTCGATGCCATCCCATGTCTCTGTCTTAGTTGTCTAGAGGGTGTCGCATGATATAGATTAATTTTCCTTATGCCATCACGATATCTAGCTGAAACATTAAGACGGTGTTGTGAGAGGAAAAGTGACATTTTTTGGAGGGTGTTTCATGTCCCAGTTAACATGTTTGGAGGCCATCATGAGACCTAGATGGTGTGCTCGATGGGTGTTGGGAGGCCAAGCTGAGATGCCCTGGTGTGTCTGTGAGACATAGATGACATGAACTAATGCTTCCATATGATTTAGGTGACATGTATTAATGGAACCAAAAGTCTTGGATGGTGATCCTAGGGGGATTCATGAGAGCGGGGTGTCATGCCAATGAGGCATCATGTGAATTTTATTTACTTTTCAAGGGGACTTAGCATGATATATATAGAATGCCAAAGGATTGTTTCATGATATAGGAAACATGTCTGGGGGATTTCAAATGAACTAGGTGGTTCATGGGATGTGCATAAGGATCATCATATATTAATGTTTCTTAACTCTATAATTTTTAGTAAGTTTTCTATCATTCATATTTGGTATTTATTTGTGTTTTTCATTATTATCTTGTATTAAGTCTCTCATGTTTCAGTACTTATGAAATGTGTTCTTTGGTTGTCCTACCATATGTCCTTCAGATCATCTATGGAAGATCGTATGAAGTGTCAATCCATGTTTAATGATTTCATTGTTTTTTCACTGGTATCTTTCTTTGAGGGATCTTTATTGGTCATGATATTAGCTTCTCTAAGATATATTATATTTTTATAGCATGTGTGTTCCCATCATAGATTCATTGTCTTGGTCGTGGTGGTAGTAGTTAAATTTTCATGATAGGGTGGGGGATCTAAAGTATTAACCACATGAGTTTTTTGCCTCTTTGATTGGGGTATATCACATGAATCCAGGATGGAGTTTGTGGAGGGCCTCAATGCCACACATATTTGTGGGTCCCTGATATGGATCACCCTGGGGGCATTTCCAGATTTTTAGAAACCACGATTCTATCACATAAATGCCTCCTTAATTGATTTATTTCTAAATAATTCATGTTTTTTAATCCTATGGGAACACTAAATTACTTCCATATTATCATTTATTCATGTCAAAGGGAATTCAAGTGATAGGAGTTACTACTAGGAGGAATTCATGTGATGCTCAAATCCTTTTCCATGATATTTTGTGAGGAAAAAAGGCTTGTCATGGTGGTTCTGTGAAACTAAACTATCTATTTATCAAGGGGTATTGCGATACAATGCTATGGAATCCTTAGAATATCATATATTTTTTATGACCACAAGGGACTCCCACCTCCACCCTGTTCCATTTATATTTCATATTTTACAAATCTCATGGATCTTTTGAGATTGTATGAGTGTTTTCAAAGAAAATTACTCTACATCTCGATGAAATGTCGCATGACCAATAAATGTTATATGGAGTTGTGTGAGAATTTCATGGAAAATTCCATTCCTTTGTCCTTGGGGTGCCAAAGGGGGAATGTGAGGTCTCCTGGACTAACATGAGACTCATCATGTGATGAGGATGACATGCTAGTGATCATTTAGGATATGAGGCAGACATGTCACCGGGGTCTTGTGGTGTCTTGAGAATATCTTGGGGTGTGTCATGTGATTTTTATGACCACAAGTGGAATCCACCACCTCCACTTTTTTACTTCCTTATTTCATTTTACAAAGCCTTAGGATCTCATGAGTTTTTTGGAATGTTTTCATGGACAATAATTATCCCAAATGGTAATCCATTGCATGTGATTTATGATGGATAGAGGCTTCCACCTTATGGATATTTCCAGCTATATTCGAAGGATTTCTAGACGGGTTGTTAAGAAATAGCTAGTTGAAAATTCTCATTCCCTATGGGAATTTATCTAGATACCTCTTCATGATCATTGGTTGTCTGGGGTGCCTTTAAAAGAGAAGAAAAACTTATTGAAGGGACATTAAGGGTTCTTCCCCAGGTTTTTCACTATGTATTCCTCCTTCATGTGACCTTATAAATGTCTCATGATAATGTGTATTTTAGGGGTTCATGTGATATGTGAGTCTATGTAATGCTTTTTCCTCCTCTACATTGCTGGAAAAACAAAACCCATATTTACGTATTTCTTCATTTTCCAATTTTCTAATACTCCATTGGTAGAAATCAAAAATATTATAACCAGTTTTCTAACACTTTGAAAAATTAATTATGGTCTCATAAAATTATAATATAATTATAATACAAAAAAATATTAATTCATTAATCTATTTTATGTAAATAAGTATTCTTTTAAATCATTATATTTAATATAAAATTGTAAATAAACATTTACGATTCAAAAAAATACCAACACTTAATTTATCATTTATAAATAATTTATTAAAATATTTTACTATATAAATATATAATATTTATATTTATGATATACCCAAATATTATTTAAACGCTCAAAGGTGAGTCTAATATTCTATTCAACACATTATTATTCCTAATGGTCATTTTAATGTGTTATAGTATATCATGGTTCATTTATGTTCGATGTTGCATGTTATCTAATCTATCTAATAAATTTAATTTATTTAAGAAAACTCATAAATAAAAATTTTGTGGAGTTATATTATTCCATTTTTCAAAAATTTCATCCTCAAAATTACTCATGAATATTGGCTTCTAAACAGATGAGTCTGATTATTATTCAAATCATCCTCAGGCTCCCATGTTGCTTCTTCCATTTTATGGTTATTCAAAAGAACATTTACCAGTCGAGTCATATGATTTCTCAATACTTTATATATTGAGTCAATAATCTCAATAGGCTCTTTTTAGTAAGACAAATTAGGTCCCGGTTCTATTTCTTCATAGGTGAGTTCATGTGTTTGTTCCGGATTTTACTTCTTTAACAATGATATGTGAAACACGTGATGAAATTGGGAGAGACTTTATGGAATATTTAATCAATAATCTATAGATAAAATTCTTTCAAAAACTTAAAATTGGACAATGTACATGGGTCTTAGTTTCCCATTCATAATAATACTTACAAAACCATTCCATGGAGATACATTCAGAAAGATAAGATCTCACACATGAAATTCCAAATCCATTATTCGGTGTTTGGCATAACTTGTTTTCCAACTTTGTGATTATATAATAAGATCTTGAATAGTAATTACCTTTGTCATTGTGACTTAATTATGTTTTGTGCCTATAATTTTCTAATCACCAACTTCATCCCAAAAATATGGAGTATGAAATCTATTTCCCTATAATATTTCATAGGGTGCCATTTGAATACAAGGATAAAAATTATTATTATAGAAAAACTCTATAATAGGTAAATACTGATCCCATATACCTTTAAATTTAGTTGATCATGATCTCAACATGCCTTCCAATGTTTGAATAGTCCATTTAGTCATTTTTTCATTTTTAGGGTGATAATAAGTACTCATATAAATATCATTATCAAAATAATTTTGAATACTCTTTCATAATTCTTATGTAAAACGGGGCTCTCTATTTGACACAATCGATAGAGGTGTACAATGACATCTTAAAACATTATAAATAGAGAGTCTATCTAGGAACTCAAGATATAAATGTTATACTATATCAACAAAATGTGCCAATTTTTTAAGAGTATCAACAATAACCCATATAATATCATTCTTTCTTGTGATCATTGTAAATCAAGTTCAAAATTCCATAGTAATGTCATCCTATATCCACATAAGAATAGCCTTAGGTTTTCGGACATCTCTAGGATGTTGTCTCTTAGCATTCACTGTTTGGAAAACTAGAAATCATGACTTGTAGTTAGAAATTTACCACTTTATATTGTCCCAACAAAAGGGTCCCTTCATATCTCTATACATCTTGGTACTACCATGGTGTGTAGATAAATTTGAGCTATGAAAATAATCTAATAGTTCATTTTTGGCTCAGGTATTGATGAAACACATAACCTCTTCCCAAATTAATAATTGCATCCTCATACATGAAATGTTCCAATTTACATCCTTAATGGATTTAATTTTCTTTTGGAAATTACCATCAATAGATTGATATTTTTTTATTATTTCCAATAAAAATGGTTTCATAATCATTTGAAAAATGGGTGATATTTCACCTTTCCTAACAATAACCATATCCATATTTATTAAACCAATAAACATAGGATCTTTCTCAAAACTCATTTGGGTTAGAAGTCCATGTCCATTCTTACATAATGAATCTTCTAGATTATTTTATTTTCTATGGTGGTAGTGTATTGAGAAATCATAATATTTGAGGAACTCAATACATCCTCTTTTCCTCATTTTGAGTTATTTCTATGTAGTGATGTATTTTAATATCCTGTTATCTATATATATATCACACCATTCACCATAGATAAATTGTGTTTATATCAACCGGGAAAATATTATGGCTTCAAAATCAAGATCATGTGTTGGATAAGTTTGTTCATGAAAATATAACTACCTTGACTCATATGAAATAAATTTATTGTTTTCTATAAGGACACAACCTGGTCTTTTCTTTGATGCATCATTGAAAAATCACAAACCATTATATTCCTGATGTCAGAGTCAAAATTTGTGCATTGAGTAATATTCACTTAAATTATTTAAATCATCATACATGTTCTTTTTTCAAACTAACAAAACCCATTTACATGTTATCTTGGTCAATGGGTTATCCAATCTTGATATTATTTGAGTTAAATGTTTATAATATCCCTCTAAACTACTAAAACAACATAATTTAGTTGTATTTGTTGGCGTATTCCATTATTGGATTTACTTTTTCTTAAATGGTCAAATGAGATTCAATCCTTAGAGACAATATGGATAGGAAAAGAAATTTCAAATAGCTAGAATTCAAACTAGAAAAAGTTTTCATAGAACTGATTAATTATGAGAGTCTCAAGAATGGTATGAACATGATTCCCATGGATTTAATAGCTTTAGAATACACCAGAATATCATCATTGAAAACTAAAAAAACAATCTTAAATATATTCCTTGAATAATCTATATATTAGATCCTTGAAAACTGAGGGTTAATTAGTCAATCCAAATGGAATTATTCTAAACTCATAATATCAAAAACTCATCTGAAAATCCATCTTTGGAATATCTTGCTTCTATACCTAGAATTTATGACACCCTAAATAGAGATAAAATTTCAAAAAAAACCCATGATTTTGAAAAAATAAAGCATCAATGAATGGTAGATGATACATGTTATTTATTATAACAACATTGATTTCTATAAATTCAATGCACTACCTCGTGGATCCATCGTTCTTCATAACAAGTAGAAGAGGGGATCCCCATGGAGAAGCACACGGGTGAATAAATCCATTATTAATCAAATACTATTGTTTTTTCTTCAGTTAATCTAATTCCACAGTGTCCATTCTATAAGTATTCTTTGATATTTTTCTTTCATTATGGATTGAATTAGTGGTATACTCAACTTCACCTTCTGGGGGTGACCAATTAATTCCTCAAGAAATGAATCAATGTATTAAATTAAATTGGTAACATCCCTTGAAGATTAATTTCCTCATACCTATATGTATTTTTCTCCTCCTCCTACCTAATAATTTCATTCAATAGAGCTATTGGGGTTGATCTAGATATTAATTGAATGATAAAGTTTCTTCTCTAAAGAAAAGGGATTCTACATATTCATCACAAAACAAAATTTCATTCTTCTGGAAATAAAATTTTGAATCAAAATTTTAAATTCAGTCTTTGGTGATGATTATATCATATTCAACCATAGGTATGATGATAATGTTAGAATATAATTCACATTAATATTTCTTAATGGGGATTTGAAAACACATTTTTTTGCAATGAGACTTAATTTATGAGTTTTGACTAAAAAATCCCCCATTAAATCAAAATGTACATATCAAATTTTCGTGGAAAACAAGTTAGATATAAATGATTGTAATGATAGAGAATAAAATAATGAATTTTATTGATTTGAAGAGAGAATTAATGTACCAACCACCACATAATTAGTGCTTCTACTTTAGTTGTGGTGATCGCATAAGCTTGGCCATCTCCACCTAGCCTCTTCTGTGTAGATTTCCCCGGAACTCTTAACATTGACTTGAAAAATGCCTCGTTTATTTATAGTTAAAGAATTTAACATCATTGAATTGTTTCTTCCCCTTATATTCATTATCTTGATGACCCTTTTCGCCACACTTATTACAAAGTCTCATGACTTTAAATCATTTCACTTGATGATTAAGTCCACATTTATTGTATAATGGGAATTGAATTGTTCCCCTATTCTTCATTGATTAATTATCTATATAATGGTTATAAGAATACCTCTTCTTTGATTTATTTCCATTTGACAGATCAGATCTAGAAAATCCCTTCCCCGTTATGATGAAAATTAAAACTATTTCATCATATGATGAAAATGGTTGAGAAGATAGTGCCTCTCAGAGACATGTCATAAAAAAATAAAATAAATGATAATATATTATTTCCAAATCATTTTTGTAATCTGTAGCATGAAATCCTATTCATGTAAAGGTTGCCTCATACTCTGCAACTCTTCCTTCTTCTTTTTTGCATCAGGCTAAGTAATTTTATATTTATTTATTTTTTTGATCATTAGGGAAATACTTTTCAAAGAACATTTCATTAAAATATTTATGTTCTGTGTGTTCTATTTAATATATCTCCCTAATATTATAGTTCAATGACCATCATTAATCACTATATCTCTTATGGAAATATACATCTAGTACTACCTTTTCCTTTTCATCGTATCCTAATGGTAGAAATATCTTTCACGGGACATGATCCATTACTTAAATACCACTGGATTAGTAGTCCCACTAAACTATTGGGGCTTCTTATGCATGAAATGATCCAACATAGGTGTTTTATGGTAATTTTTCACCACATGGGTAATATTTATTAATATTTTCATGATCTTCTAATCTCAAACAATAATTGTGTTTACATTCTCATTGGGGAAGTACCATCATTTTCTCTATGTATTGATTCTCTCTATTCCAGTAGGCATAATTAATAATTAATGGATCAAGTTAGTTAATTCATAATCATAATGATTGTTGAGCCAAAACATCACTATAATGAATTGTTATAATTATCATCAATATTTTTCATCTAGTTGGAAAAGTTTCTACTAAACTTGATATGATACCAAATGTGACAACTTCAAACTGAGTAGCACTGATTCAGTGGTTATTTTATTACAATAATTTAGATATAATAGGTCACATCACTGAAGATTGATTAGTTTAGTATCCTTGAATTACTTGATACATAAATTTAAGCCATATAACATTGGTAATTAAACATAGTATATTAAAAATTAAAATAAACTGATTCCTTGACACTTATTTAAAGATTTCATCTTCATAACCTATTGATGGAAAAGAAATAATCAGTGATATAAAATGATTAATAAGGGTTAAATACAATATAAATAAGATTAATTAATAGTTGTTTCATAATCAATAACAAAATACTCCCTATGGAAAGATAAATAACACAAAAATTCATTCCATTTAATCAATAAACTTAGAATGAAAATGAATACGTAAATTGTTTCATAGAGAAAATTTCATGGATAGTGATACATGGATATATAATGAAGGAAATTATTAATCATTGGACATAATATACCTAAAATAGTAACCCCTACCATAATGTCCTATTACCAGACAGTTCAATTCAATGGGTAAAAACTCGTCTGATTCTTCTTAGGGACAAACGAGAGAGATTTGTGACAAATTATTTTATCTCATGAGACCTTTTGATGCATCAAGGGTGTTTGTAATTTTGTTCCCCACCCATCACTATAATTCCAAAAAAGTATTAATAAATAAATATACTATATTCACATTATTTCGTATCAAAATATCTTTATTTAATAAAGGATATAGATTTATCAATATTTCCCCAGTTTATCATGTAATATTCAATGTAAAATCCATATGTAAAAATGTTATATAGTTTTGAAAATAATCATATACATAATATAATGAATATAAATATCTTATATAAATATAATTAAAATAAAAAATTATCTCAAAGGGGTATTAGATACAAAAAATAAAAATGGTTATGTGCACAATACCATGTAACTCTCAATAAGGAACAATTACGACGAAAATCCTTCCATGATAAAATCATTAATAAAATTAATTAATTATGTGTTTTCACAATAAATCCACTTAAAATAGTGTATATTAAAATTAAGATAATAAAAATTTACTTTAGACATAACCATATCTTGAAATAATCAACGAAATAGATGTTTAAACCAATGAATGTATATAGGTGTTATGAAATCCCATACAACATTGTAATTAGTCAAACCATATGCCAAATAAAATAATGATCATCAAATAAAAAAATTTATATCATGAATACAAATAGATTCATGATATGATATATTAAAGGGTAGTATGCACACCACACATAATAAATAAGCATTTAATTAGGAATATGTCTCACAAAAGAAAAAGAGAGATGAGAAACCCTTTACCACTCATTCCAATCAAATAGTATGCCCCCGTAAAATTAATAATCATAAAATAAAAAAATTAATACCATGTGGTTATGTAGATTGAAGATATTTTATTTCAAAGTGCTGTATAGATACACTATACACAAAATATAAGTGGTAAATAAGGCATATCTCACAAAAATAAAAGTGAGATGAGAAACCCATAAACATAGGTCTGAAAGAATTATCTACTTGTAATTAATTTCATGGATAATAAAATTAAATACATTAATTACTTAATTCATAACCTATTTAAATTATATTTTTTAGTATACTTTTATTTAGTTTATTTATGTCCATTTCTTTGAGTTATAATGTTTAATTTCATTGTTTTGGGGGAATTCATTTAATTGTTTTATGGTTGGTTCCCTTGTGTATAATTTTGGTATTTCTTGTCAAATTGAAGAAAAAATACCTAAGTAGAATGAAATTATGTTAATATAATCCTTATATTTTAGGAGGTCCATCGTATCATTTTTTTCTTATTAGAGGATGATTCAATACATAATATTGTAAGGATAAATTTTGTCATTATTTTTGGCTGTTTTTCTACCCATCATGACCTAGTTTTGTTTTATTATTTAATATTATATACATATATTAGTTCCATAACATAAAAAATTCTAAATTAAATATTATAATATTATTTATCCATAATAATTATTTTTTGAATTGCCCTGGATGTGGTATAGGACAATAAAAACTGAATATCTATGAAGACGGTGAATCGTCACATCAGAAATAAAGTTTTATTTTTTATAAAAAAAAGGGAAGAGGAGAGATTTGATGATTGTAATTCCATTAACAAAATAAAATTATAGTATATGTATGATACCAGTGCAATCAGTCTTTATTAGATAAAATTTGGTGAGGAGACGATAAGATAATAAGTTAAATTAAAAGATGAAGAAGGATGGGTTTACCTCTGGAATATCACCTCCTTGGGAACCTCCTTAAGAAATGTAGAAATTATATTTTGGTAATACCAGTAAGTATTGGACATGGAGAAGATTATTGGGTTAGCAATTGGGTAGAATCTAGACATGTTTCAATGTTTTTGTTGTGTGAAGAGATGGGTTGGTGAGGGGTGGTATTTATTAGGGAAGATAGTGGTGTTTTTGAATATTTTATTCATTTGTTTATTATATTGGATCAATATTATAAATAGTGTTTATTTGAATAGATAAAAATGGACTCCATTTTATGAACATATTTTTCAAAATATAGTAAATTAAATATCTAATTAAAATCATCACTTATTTAAAAAATACAATTTTTTTTATTATAACTGATTTTATGACACATTGAAAAATTAATTATAGTCTCATAAAATAATTTTATACTTATAGTATAAAAATATATTAATTTTTGAATCAATTTTATGAAAATATATTTTCCTTTTAAATAATTATTTTAATTTTAACATTGTAAATAATCATTTACAGTTTCCAAAAATTCCAACACTTAATTTATAATTTTTAAAATATTTATTTACTTCTTCCATGTAATAAATATATCATATTTTCATTTATGAGATGAATAAATTTTTTTAAACGTCCATATGTGATTTTATTATGCTAATGGACACATTACTCTTTCTAATCATCATGATAATTTTTAATATTATATCACGATTCATTTAAGAATGGTGTTGTATGAAGCATAATCTATCTAATAATTCAAATTTATTTCAGAATATAAATTCCCCAAAATCATGATTTTTTATACAAGATGTGTTGAGAGAAATCATTTGATAGAACTAGAATATACACTCATTATGTTTTTGGGGTAGTAATATTAGTCTTCCTTTGATTTATAGCTATGGTACATAAAATCAATCCTCTGATTGTCATCATATTTAATTGGTGATCTTGATATGTGTGAGAATGTATTTTAAAATTCTCATTTGTGTCCACTATATTTATCTTACGGGATTGATATGCGTGAGTATATATTTTCTTCTGTTCACTGTTTACCACCATATTTGACTAACATTCGTGATATAAGTGAGTCATTATTTTTATCTACTCATTGGTTGATGTTGTATTTGACTGACTGACTTGATATGAACGCACATATATTTTCCTCAACTCGTGGTTTGTTGTCACATTTGACTGACATGATTGATATGCTTGGGTAGGTAGTTGCATCTTCTCATAGATTCCCCCATATTATAGTAATGGTCTTGATATGAGTGAATAGTGTTTTCCATCTTCTTCTGGGTTGCCACCATATTTGATAGGAATGATTGATATAAGTGAGAAATTATTCTCATCTACTTGTTTACTACCATATCATCCTAGAGGGATTGAAATGACTGCGAAGATATTTCTATCTATTGTTTTTTCACGTTTTCCCCTTAGGGGATTGATATGACTGAGGAGGGACTTCAATTTACTCACTTGTTTCCATTTTCATTGACTAACGGGGCTTGTTATGCATGGGAGAGGTTTTTTATCTGCTCATTGATTTCAAGCATATGGGACTAACAGGAATGATATTCATGTGTAGGTATTTTTATCTGTTTGTTTTTTCTATTATATTTTAATGATTTGAATGAAATTTTTGAGCATGTATTTTCAAATAATTGTAGTTTGAGGTCATATTTTCATTCCAAGCATGATATTCATGAGCAATGATTTTCATCTTCTCATTAAATTCATCTGTATTTGACTAGTGGGGTTTATAATCATGAGCAGGGTTTTTCATTTGGTCGTTTAATACCATATTTGAAAGGCATGTTTCTTTATTTGGAACAATAATGATGGCCCATTAATGGTTGTACATCCATCACCCACTATGAGACACCTTAGGGCCTTGGGTGAGATAGATATTAGCTAGATCATGTGGGGAAATATCCTCTTCATGGTGAGGATGTTAGGCCGCCCAGAGTTGGCAGTGATGATTTCTAGAAAGAGTCCATGGGAGGGACTCATGTGTTGTTGGGATTAATTTTTTTATTGACCACTTCCTGAGCCTCCATAGGGTAATAGAGGAACTCGTTATCAGGTTTTGGGGATATGATCCTAAAATGATTTGAGTGGCTATTGGGGTTTTCTAGTTCTTGAAAATGACCATCATTTAATGGATGTATGGAAATGATTTATAAGCGAGATAGAATGTCAAACTATTTCTTAGGTTGGGAGTGTACTATTTTATGGTACTCCCAGAACAATATGTTTGAAACTAAGGGCTGATGATTCTGTGTAGATGATGGTGTCCTTCATCTAGTCAAAGACCCATATTTTATAGTGACTGTTGTGCACATCTATGATAACTAGTGACACTACAATGGATTGAAGTGAGTTTATAAAAATAGTGACTATAATATATATATATGTTAAATACAGACAACAATACCCATTAAAATTAGAATCTATTTACAAAATTCATGGATACTCAATTTTTTTGCCTTGATTCATTTTGAGAGTGAAAAGGGACCGATGGGTTGGTGACACAATCACATTGGTTAATGACTCACGTCAGGTTAACAATTTTTCTTTCAAATGAAAATCATGGTTACTAGTATTATTTATTTTGGGGGATTGAATACTTCATGATCATTCACACTCTCTTCACTAGATTTAAATCACTTCCAAATGGTGGTTCATAAAACAGAAATCATCAAATAATTCTATTATTCGAGATGTTTCATAATACTACTTTCCATAGGGATGTGGTTATTGAGAAATGTCACAAAAATTCATAAAGACTCAAATTATTCTAGGGGATGGGAGGTAAGGCTCATCACACCCTTTTTGGGGGATACTATATTCAATTATGGAACTCCCTTATAAATTTTTTAAGATATTTTTATTAATCTTTTTTCATTCACAAGTATAACATGGGTAAACCCTAAATTAATGATCCATTATTATCATGAAGGGATTAAAAATCATCAATATATATTAGATGTTCCCCAATGATGGTGATATTTGTATATTTACATTCCCTCCATAAAAGGTACATTTTTATGCAGATTACATATTATTATATTGTTTGTCCTTATGAATATTTTATTACGCCATACAGTAGGGTACCCTTAAATTTTCTATCATCCATGGAGATGAGATTTGTTTTGATATTAGGATCAAATCCATAAGATGGGAATCCTATGTAACCTTATCAAAGGAATCCAGACCCATATAGTTTAGTGCCACATAACAGGAATCATCTCCATTTATGTTCATGTGATTAGGGAAAAACATGCAGGTTAACATCATGTGGTATGGATATCTAGGAGAAAGGTTCCTAGTCAGATTTTGGTGTGGGACTTTTGATAAAGAAGCCCATGGGGCCTAGATGGAGTGTGGTATCCTAGGTGGGGTATGATATCATATGGAATATGTCCCAATAAGTATGGGGATGAAAGAGCCTAAATAGAATATGGATCTTTGGGTTGGATATAACCTTATTGAGGATACATCCCAAAGAACATTAGGGTAAATTTGGTTGTTGGGTTTAATCCTCAGTGTGGATTTTAACAAATCTCTGTTAATTTGGAATCAAATCCCAGGTAATTAACATAGGTTTGGGTTTACACCAGTGGAAGAGTCATATAGGATATATGTAAGAACCCGGATCTTCTTTTTCAAGTAGGGATATTGATTTCTAGTGTTTTTGAGAAAAAAAAGAGTTTCTATAAATTTAAGGAGTACACGTCTGGTTATTAGTAGTTTCAAGTAGCCGTGTGCTGGACAAGTAACGGCCAAGTACATGTCCATGTGAGGTAACATGGAGGCCACCTAAAGTAGGGCTCGGTAAAGGCCTATACACATCGTGTATCCTCCGGGAACACATTGTGTGTTTTTATTTGTAATTGTTATATCGGATTAGGGTTTCATCTAATCGACAAAAATGACTTATTCTGAACCCGTCTCGGGCCGGAGTGACGAATATCGTCGATTCTTATTTGATCCCCTGTTTGGTCATCCGTTCTCCAAATCAAACACTGTCAATTGCATTGAAATCGCCACAGTGAGTTCTTACTTCTTCTAGAGCCTCACCTCTTGATTTCTCCTCTTTCCTAAGATATCCTTGGTTGAAAACTTTTAGATGTTTTTGTAGATATATGACATTCTAGGTTGATTCAAAGTTTGGGGTTCAACTATATCGATTGTGTAATGTCAAGGTAAGTGTTTTGTGACTCTACATAGATTGTCTTTTATTTATATGTGCCAAAAGTGACCAATACCCTATTTTAGGGTATTGCATGTTTAGGGAATTTAATCCTATTAATACATACTATTCCATGTTTTCTTGATCATCGGATTTAGATTGTAAATAGGGTTATTAACCTTACCACGTATATTCTTGCTCATGTTTTCTCTGATATTATCCATTGGGTCTAGAATTTCCTATTAGGAAGCTTTTTTTTTCATTCCTAGTGTTGTTAGGATGGAGAGGGTATTTATCTGACTTCCGTGGGATATGAATTGTAGCTATTTAAACAAGTAGTCGTTGAGATTTACATTGGCTGCTAGATATTGTTACAGCACGATTGCTTTACACAGTGCTGTGGGAACCTGGTGTAGTTAGACCATTTGGGGAATGGACACTGAGGGCTACCCCAGAGTGTTTGTTAGACTTTTCACATTGCGAGACCATAGGGGGGATGAATTTTAGAGACCCCTTAGAGTGTTTGTAGTTCCACGTTGTGAGACCATAGGGGGAATTGGATATTTAGTGCTTCCTTAGAGTGTATATAGTTTACCGTTACGAGAACACATGTGGAATTAATGGTGAGTGCTTCCTCAGAGGGTCATTGTTAAGCTGAATTAGCGGGGTTAGACTATGAGAACTTTCCATAGGGGTTTTTCTGATTTTTTGGTTGTTTATTTAACAAATGTAAATGAATGTAGTTAAAAGAACATGATTATTTACTTTTGAATATTTCCTTTTTTATAAATTTATTTTCTTATTTCCTCCCATATACATTCAATGATCACGAGACACTGATATTTGGGTGTACGACTACTCAGATTCGTCTCACACTATATTTGGGTCATGCTTTTGGGGCCAAACTGATTATATTGTTGCATGTATTGATAGGGGAAATCACCCGTCTAATTCAGGTACATGAATGTTGTGGAGATGGAGAGCATGGGACCAAGTTGAGGCTTACAATGTTTATAGTTTTTACTTTTTTTTTCTTTTCACTATGGTTTATTACTGTATTTTAGCATTGTGGATAGTTTGGATGCTTTCCTAGATACTTGTGGCATGAATCATTATTGGAAAAAATATATATGTTGTAGTTGTTAATTTACATTCAGTATTCCATTTTCTACTTATTGAATGGAATTATTGTTTATTCTACTCTTATATGTTTGTTTCAATTGTTTTACTCTACCAAAGAGGGTATTGTTTTCCCACTATCACACCCAAGGCCCTCACTACTAGTTGAAAGCCTCTAGAATTCAGGGAAATGCGCTTGAGTCCATGTGACCAACTGTGTATTGGGAACCTTTAGGTGGAACCTATAACTGGGACGTTAAAAAGTGGTATGAGGGGAATTTTTTCCTTCTTGACTTACTGTTTAGAGCCTATAGACAGGGATAGGAAGGAACAAGTTATTGGTAAGAATATGTTCCCAGGAGTATCTAACCCGTGTACAGGTAAAATCTAATTTACATAAATTACTGAAATTTTTCTGGTTTTGAAATTATTGCAGTTGAATTGATTGCACTGTTATGTGATTCAGATGTTTTGTGTTGTTATAATTGATGTTATTGAGGTTCTATTTCATGTTGAAACCCGATGAGATGAGGGCATTCAATCTCAGGCGTCATATATGCACTTGCTAGAGATCACATGTCATTCCATTTAGGGTGCATTACTGATTGCATGATGTGGTAATGGATATAGTGCTAGATATGAATGTTTTTGTGGTTGTTTCATTAATAAAATACCTTCATTTTGATAGGGTATTGGATTATGTATTGTTTCATTTGTATGGGCACCAAACTTTGGTCCCTGAGGTGTTATGGGCCCTCATGGATCATAATTTGTTGTATCATATGTTGGATTTCATGGTTATTTCCTATGATGTATGTGAATATGATGCCAAGATTTGATTCATGGGGAGTATATGACCCCATGGATCAGAATTTAGTACATTAATTTTTATTTAAGTGTTTTATGGGTTGAAGAGATGTTTCTGAGGTATACTGTCTAGAAAAACCCCAGAATACATGGTTTGTATTGACGAATGCATTCCATGTATCCTTCTGTTTGGGAAGGAAAAGTTTTTCTTATATACACATTGTGTACTATATATACACGTCGTGTAATCCTTGACTGTGTGACTAACTATGTGGGTAGAGGCACAGGGATGGGAAATCATTAGTGGAACACACCGTGTACCAAACGTACATGTCATGCTGTGGAGACCATTTTTTCACCCGTATGACTAAAAATAATGATGGATGTAACTCAGGTAGTACACGTTGTTTCCAGCTTAAACACGTCATATAGAGTCAACCATGTATCTGGTCGTGTGACTAATGACACGTGTCAGTTAAATCCATCTAGTACATGTCTTGTCTGGAATAAACATGTCGTGTTATAGGGACCGTGTATCCAACCGTGTGACCAACAACATGGGTAGATGAAACATAATGGGTACACATAGTGTCTAGGGTGAACAATCCATGTAATGTTACACAGGAAAGAACCATCGGGTTTAGCTGTATAGAGGAACTTAGGTAGGGGGTAAAGATTCAAGTACACACCGTGTGTATGGGGTATTACACAACCAGGGTTAGAAGAAGTACACGCCCAAGAAAAGACATAAGGGAAGACGCCCTATATGGTCCTGATAAAACACATTTTTATTGAATATTTTATTAATAATAAATGATCTAATTTCCTAAAACTGTGTTAAATATGTTCAATTAGAAATTATTTGGGATTAGATCATTCATTTGAATATTTGATGAAAAATTCAGTTTTACTCTTTCAAAATCACTATAGTATTTCGTTCATAAATATTTTTATTTGAATTAGTTGAATTTATTATTTTTTTAATTGTGTTACTTACTTCATTGGATATAACTTTTATTCAGGACACTAGATCAAAAGAATTCATTTTTATGGAGTAATTGTGTCATAAACTCAAAGTAGCGCTGGACACGCCAGAATGGATAAGATTCAGTATTAGAGCCATAACTCCTTCATTTGGGCTTGGATTGAGCCCAACTTTTGAATGGAGATAAAGGACCAATATACACACATATGAACCTTCTATAAGTTCGGCTAATTAAAACATTTTTGAGTTCTAATTGGCTGTTCAAATTGGATTAAAATATCTGTCCGAATTTCCACATTCACACTTAAAACCACTTGTAAACTCTCCTCCCCTCCCCTTTATAAATAGGATTTTTTTATCATTTTTAAGGGTTGGGACGTGAATTGTGACGTTTAAGGCAAAAGAGAAAAGGTTTCACTTCAATTCTCCAACCATTGTAAGAGGGGTAGCTCTTGAAGCAAGGATCCCCTCATCAAGCCTTCCTCTTCTCCTTCTTCTTCTTCATGATGTAATGATTTTCTTCTTTCAATAAACTCTTAGTTTGTCATCCATTTATTCTGTTATTTTCAGTTTTCTTCTTCTTTTAATCTTTCTATTTGGGTTAGAAATAATGAGTGTAAACAAGATTGTGTTATACCCTTTCTAAACCGTTGCAAATGCAAAACGTTTCAATGATGACTACACCGCTCATGGAAGAGTAGTTTTTTATGTAATCGATCTAATTATCACCTCATTCATTTATTTATTTTGAATCAATGAGATACTATAATTCTAATAATATGTTATATTAATTTAGTTTTAATTTAAATTAAATTAATCAAGCAATTGAACAATTTACATAAAAACTTGCGAGGTCGAGATTTTGTGTAAATTATGAGAGCGCAAAACATAATCTGTGAAACCAAGTCACACGGGATAAATTTGTAGAGTTCAAATATCATCTTTAAACTCAATTAATTTTCATTTCTAGAGTGTATTTTAGTGCTAATTAACCACTGATCATAAGCTAGACTTAGAACATTAATCAAAGTAGGGTGCTATGATTGCATGTTCCGAAACTAGCCTAGGGTTTAATTCATTTCATCTTTGTGGTTAAGTTAACTCTCGTAGGGTTTTAGGGTTAACAAATTAAGGGATCATAAATAATTGGATGTTAATTTTAATGATAATGATTAATAATTAAATAAAGAGGTAGAGTTAGATTGATTACGTCTTTTAAATATTGTCTAAAAAAGCATCTTCTTATTGTGTCATTTTAATCAAAACTCATTTCATAACTAAAAAAAATACAATCTTCTTCCAGGAAAATTCTTCTAGATTTATAAACTATAACCAACCTCATTCCTTTAAAATTGTGTTTTCATTATTTTTTATTTTATTTTTAGAATACCTCTAAAAAGTTTCTTTAATTCACTTCCTCCTTTGAGAGATGACCTTGGTCAGTCCCTCTGTTTCACCTAAGTACCCCAAAATCACACTAATCATTTGAGGGCACCCACGACAGAGCTCTTTCAAATTGGAACTGTTTCCGGGGAGGAAAGTAATTTATTCAACCATTTAGAGGTATTTCTTTTATTTTTTATTTTATTATTTTTTTCACCTCTCTCTTTCATATTTCCCCTTTCTCATGTTTTCATTTTGTTTTCTTCCTCTTCCTTTCTTTTTGAACCATCAACTCAAACTTCTCATTTTTTCTTATGGTCAAATTTTCCAATTTTAATTTTTTGGTTTATTACATGAACTAATCCTGAGAATATCTTAGTTATTGACCCTATGATTGAGCGTAGAATTCGAGCTCGAATCAGACAGTCTCAATCTACGGGATGTTTCAATATTCAACATGTTGGTGAATTCCTCTCTTCTGGAAACATTAAAATTAGAAGAAATTCAAATTCAATCATAAAAGAAGAACCAATGGCTAGAAATAATAACAATGAGATAAATAGAACCATTCGAGAATTGGCTGCACCTGATATTAATTATCAACCAAATTGTACTACATACCCAAATCTCAAATCGGACTTTGAACATAAATCTGGGTTAATTCACTTACTTAACAACATTCATGGCCTCTCTGGTGAGGATCCCAATAAACAGTTGAAATAATTTAATGTGGTTTACTCAACCCTAAAACCTAGAAATGTCTCTGAAGATCAAATCAAATTAAGAGCATTCCCATTTTCACTTGATGGAGCTGCAAAGGATTTGATGTACTATTTACAACCTGAAGATGTAACATGTTGGATTGATTTGAAACAACTTTTCTTGTAGAGATTTTTTCCAGCATCAAGGGCCACTTCCATTTGTAAGGAGATCTTGAGGAACAAGCAAGCACAAGGGGAGTCAATGTATGAGTACTAGGAGCAATTCAAGAAGTTGTGTGCAAGATTTCCACATCACCAAATTAGTGAGCAACTCCTCATTACGTACTTCTATGAAGGACTCACACCTATAGAGAGGAGCATGGTGGATGTAGCAGCAGGAGGGGAATTGGTGTACAATAAAACAGTAGCTGCACGTGCATTGGTCAATAAGATGGCCCAAAACTCCCAACAATTTGGCGATAGAGGTACACCACATGTCAGAGGAGTACATCAGGTAAGTCCTTCTTCTCTTGAAAGTCATTTGATTGATACCAAGTTAGACGAATTGATCACTATGGTGAGGCAGATTTCTTTGGCTAAAAATACATCACAACCCACTCCTTCAAGGCCTTGTGGCATTTGCATTGAGACAAGCCACCCAACTGACTGTTGCACCCAACTACAAGAAACAGAAGATTGTGCAGCAGTATTCCATGGGAGACCATATCATCAACAACAACAACCACATCCCCAAAAGAAGTATGACTCCTTTGCACCAACATTCTACCAAGGGTTGGAGGATCAATCAGAGATGAGGTATGGATCTGGGCAACAACAAAGGCCCCCTTTTTAACCAAACTTCTAGCAGCCTCCACCTTACAAACAAGGTTTAGAAGAACCCCAAAGGAGATTCGAAGCTCAAACATCAACAAGTCAGTAACAAGGGAATCTATAACACAAGTTAGACTCTAACACTGATGATATTTTGAAACAAATTGTTCTTAATCAACATAATGAGCTGAAGAGTGAAGGTTTGGAGTTGAGGTAGGTGAAGACTCAAATGAGCCAGATTTCCACTACCCTCCATGAAATTGTAAGTAACAATTCTGGAAATCTACCTTCCCAACACACTCCAAATCCAAAGGGGAATGTAAGTGCCATCACATTGAGAAGTGGTAAGAAAACAACAGATGATTCTCCACCTATCATTACACCGGGATTCACCACAACTCCAGAGAAGCCCCATTCCATACCAACTGATGAGCAACCCAAGGAGAAAGATAAATGTAAGAAAAAGATTGATGATGTTCCTCCTAAACCTCTTACCTTTCCAAATAGGGTTGTTCAAACCATGAAGATGAATAAATAGGCGATGCCAAAAGAGGTTTTTGACACATTCAAGCATGTCAAGATCAACATCCCTCTAAGGAATGCCAAATTCTTAAAAGAACTCTACACCAATTGAAGAGGGATCAAGGGAAATGAGAGGATCAACCTTGGAAGGAATGTCTCAGCACTCATTACACCAACTCTATCAATGCCAACAATGTGCAAGGATCCGAGGATATTCACCATCCCATGTAGCATATGGGAGTTTCACTTCTCTGATGCTCTTGGTGATTTAGGAGCTTCAATAAATGTGATACCTCACTCTGTATTCTCTTCTTTACAGGTTGGTGAGTGGAAGCCAATGTGAGTAGTGGTGCAATTGGCGAATAGAGCTATGGAAAATCCAGAGGGAGTCCTTGAGGATGTACTTGTTCAAGTAAGAGACATGATCTTTCCAGTAGACTTCTATGTGCTCAAAATGGAGGATGATCAGGTAAGTTCTTGTGCTCCCATTATCTTAGGTAGAACCTTCCTCAAAACTGCAAAAACTATCAAAAATGTTCATGAGGGTACACTTTCCATGGAGTTTGGAGATGAAATTGTAATTTTTAATGTTATGGACTCCATGAAGTACCCCTCTGAGGACCATTTTACTTTTTTTATCTCCCATTTTGAACCACCATGTAAAAACTCCTTGGATTTTTATTGTCTTATTCTTAGGGAGATTATGAGTATTGGATCTTGTTTGATGTCTAAGAGTACTTCCACACCTGTTTTTGATGGAAAAACCTCTCATGGATTTGATTTTGATGTGGGTTAACATTCTAATCATATAAACTCTAATTATGACATGGTTGTTGAGTATGCTGAGGGATTTGATGAATTATTTTCTAATTTTGATGATTTTTATTCTAATACTGATTTTTACTGTGCATATATGTATGTTGAATCAATTTATCCATCCATACATCACCCCCCCCCCCCACATTGGAAATCAAGCAATTGCCCCCAAATATTAAATATGCATACTTGTTGAGTGGTGATAGATTACTTGTTATCATTGCTAATAATCTCTCTTTTGAACATGAAGAAAAACTTTTGAATCTTTTGAGAGATAACATTATGGCAATTGGTTGGACATTGGCAGACATATCAGGTATTATCCCCTCTATTTGCAAGCATAGCATTATTTTAGAGGATGGGGAAAACTGATTAGGCAGCCACAAACGAGACTTAATCCAACACTTTTGGTAGTTTTTAAGAAAGAAGTTGAAAAATTACTTGAGGCAGGTATCGTTTACCCTATTTCTGACTCATAATGGATTAGCCCTGTCTAGGTTGTACCAAAGAAAACTGGTTTCACTGTTATAAAAAATTAAAATAATGAGTTAGTTCCTGTGAGAGTACAAAATAGTTGGCAAGTGTGTATTGATTATAGGAAACTAAATCAATCCACTCATAAGGACCATTTCCCACTTCCATTCATTGACCAAATGCTTGAGATACTTGTAGGTAGGACATATTATTGCTTCTTGGTTGGTTTTTTTGGCTATTTTAAGGTTCCCATTGTAGTAGTGGACGAGGAGAAGATGACATTAACCTGCCCATTTGGTACCTTTGCTTACCGAAGGATGCCATTTGGACTTTGCAATGCCCCAGGTACCTTCCAGAGATGCATGGTGAGTATTTTCTCAGATTTCATTAAGACCTTCATAGAGGTATTTAGAGATGATTTTACAGTTTATGGATCCCCATTTGATGAATGTATCACTAGTTTGGGTGATGTGTTGCATCATTGTATTGAGAAGAATCTGGTCTTGAATTTTGAAAAATGTCATTTCATGGTCGAAAACGGAATTTTCATAGGTTATGTAGTCTCACAACATGGAATTGAAGTTGATAAATCTAAGGT
Organism: Viscum album; assembly: GCA_963277665.1. Classification (NCBI taxonomy): domain Eukaryota; kingdom Viridiplantae; phylum Streptophyta; class Magnoliopsida; order Santalales; family Viscaceae; genus Viscum; species Viscum album. The sequence goes on from OY728151.1 coordinate 114,436,082, forward strand.
AGAAATTATTTCATCCCTTCCATATCCTACATTTGTGTGTGATGTTCGGTCATTCCTTGGACATGCTGGGTTTTATTGACGCTTCATCAGAGATTTTAATAAGATTTCACTACCCTTATCTCGAATTCTTCGAAAAGATATTGACTTCAATTTTGATGATTTATGCAGGGTATCATTTGATGAGCTAAAGAAGTGTCTGACCAGTCCACCGATCATACATCCCCCGTGGTGGGACCTTACATTTGAGCTTATGTGTGATGCGTCTAACTTCGCGGTTGGAGACGTCTTATCTCATAGGGTGGAGGGACGTTCACATGGGATGTCGTATGAATCGGGGATGTTGGATTCTTCACAATCAAACTACACCACAACAGAAAAAAGTTTCTTGCTATTATATTTTCTTTATATAAATTTCATTCATATTTATTGGGATCTAAATTAGTTGTTCTTTCTGACCATGTAGCTTTTAGGTACCTCCTAAAGATGCCAGATGCAAATCCACAACTTATTCATTGGATACTCCTTCTTCAAGAGTTCGACATCGAGATAAAGGACAAGAAGGGGTCAGAGAATTTCATGGCAGACCATATGAGAAGGCTTACTCACACACCAGAGGGTGACACCTTGGACCAGGTACCACTTTGGGACACTTTCCTCGATGAGCATCTCTATACCATCTCAGGTACGCACCCTTGGTATGAATATTTCGTTAATTGTATTGTTGCCTCTGAAATCCCAATAAATTTGTAGAAGCATCAAGTCCAAAAATTAAAAAGTGATTCTAGGTTTTATTTTTGGTATGATCTTTACCTATGGCACATTTGTAGTGACCAAGTCATTAAGAGGTGTGTTCATGATCATGAGTTTGAGTCTGTTTTTCATTTTTGTCATACACTTGCTTGTGGTGGAAACATTGGACCCCAACATACTACTAGAAATGTCATAGACTCTAGATTATATTTTCCTAGCTTATTTCATGATTTCCCTGTGTTTTTTAAGTCATTCTCTCACTGCCAACACGCTGGAAACATTTCAAGGAGACATGAGATGCCCCAACAACCCATTTTATTCTGTGAGATTTTTGATGTTTGAAGAATTTATTTTATGGGTCCTTTTCCTAGTTCATTTGGTTTCTTGTATATCCTTTTTGGTGTTGATTATGTGAGTAAATGGGTGGAGGCCAAGCCCACCAGGACTGACGATTCTCATATTGTAGTGGATTTTGTCAAGGTTCAAATTTTCTACAGTTTTGGAGTACCAAAGGCCATCATCAGTGACCAAGGTACACACTTTTTCAATAGGAATTTTTCTTCCACCCTTCAAAAGTATGGGGTGACACACAAAACATCAACACCATACCACCTCCAAACAAATTTCCACGATGAGGTCTCAAATCGTGAGTGGAAAAAAAATCATGGAGAAAACTGTGCAGCCAAATAGGAAGGATAGGAGGAAGAGCTTGGATGATGCGTTGTGGGATTATAGGATAGCATACAAGACCCTCGTTGGAATGTCCCCATTTCGGATTGTTTTTGGGAAAGCATGTCATCTCCCGGTGGAAGTCGAGCATCGAGCATATTGGGCTATAAAGAAATGCAACATGGATTTGGCCCAAGCTGGAATTCAAAGGAAGATGAAAACTAATGAGCTTAAGGAGATTAGACTTGCATAATATGAGAACTCAATGCTCTAAAAGGAAATATCAAAAGTAGTTCATGATAAAATGATCCAGAAAAGGGAGTTTCTTATTGGAGAGAAAGTCCTACTATACAGTTCACGACTGAAGTTGATGCCTGGTAAGTTGCATTCCAAATGGTTAGGCCCTTATGTTGTGTCTAATGTTTTTATTACGGTGCAGTGGAGATCACACAAGAGGAAATTGTAAGGAGCTTTACATTCAATTGGAACCTTTTAAAGAAATACATCGAGGGACTTCCTACCGATGTAGTTGATTTCATCAAACTGCATAACCTCATCATCACTTGAGAATATCAGGTTGTTCCTAACCCTTTCACTTTTATATTACTTGTCATAAAAAAAATTATGCATTTTATGTGCACATATCATCTCATGGTATCACATTGAGGACAATTCAACAGTTTAAGTGTGGGTGAGCGATCCTTTATAGTTTAGTATTTTCATTTGTTATTTGTTTAAAAAAAATTGTGTTTTTTCAAAAAAAATTTGTGTTTCCTTATCATTTTTTGAGTATTTGTTTTTTAAAAAATAAAAATATTTGAGCTGAAATGATTATCATTGCCATTTTTGAAACTTGGGTCAATGATTAAACCAATGTATTCGATGAAACTGAGCTTAAATGAATGATAAAAATGACATTGTTACAAGTTCAAATATTTATTAATTTCATGAAACGTGTACTGAATTTTGAAACCCATGCCACATCTCACTGTCTTTATATTTGAAACCACATTCCGGTGAGGCTTATAAACCATTATTTTCATATTCTTTACATTCACCTCAATTCTTAAGAGAACCAAAACATGCTTGATTTAACCAGAATTTGATTTATTCCTATCAAAACTTGAGGGTTTGAGGTACTAATGTTTAAATGATTGATGCATTTGTTTGGTATTATAGCCCCTATTTCAAATAATCCTTTCTTATAATGTCCTACCTTGAACATTTAATATTTTTAACCCTTAGAATCCATGCACACCCTGTTATTTTAGCCACATTACAATCCAATTTTCCCTCTCCAACCAACTCTTGAAGTGAAATTTCATAATCTAGTTGAGCTTAACTGTGGGGGAAGCTGTATTGTGTTGTGCTACCACATTTTGTGATACTTCGGGTGAAAAATATAATTCTGAAGAGATGTGTTTGTGAATGAAGAAAAAAATATATTGAAATTTGTTCCTTTCTGAAGCTTTCATGATAAAAGAAGTTGTGCCTTTCTAGAGCTTCTAATAGAGGGGGAAAGTTGTTCCTATATGGAGCTTTTAAGAAAATAATGTTCGAGAAGATTGACATTTTTACTGCGGAAATGTTGAATAGTGTGCCCATTCCTTTATTTTTCATGATGATGAACAAGAATCAATGCTATATCGATTGAGGTGGAGACCATATATAAGAGAAAATTAAATTAATGCAATTTTGCTTCAATAAGAGTCAATCCCTCCTCATTCGGCCTCATAATTTTTCAACATTTAAATCATACCAACCAAAATCCACAAAAGAACCCTGAATAGTCCTCATGATAAAAACATGTCCTTGACTCAATTTAGGAGGAGATGTAGAAATTTATCAAGCCTATGGTGACCCTTGTATGAGTTTGGATGAGAAAGACATTGCTAAAAAATTGACATTTATGTGATGAGTGAAAAGGAATGTTAGGTAAGTGTTTTGTGTGCATGGGAGGATAAATTAAGCGGAAATATATTGAATGATCTTAAATGAATAACTTGAAATAATAGTTTATATATGAGGCATGATAAATTTTGTTTCTTGGTATGAAATTGGTGGATCTCATTGATATGTGTTTTAAATTTGCTTTTGATGTTTACTTGTCCTAGAGTCCAAGTTCCAAGTGTGGGGGAGTTGATAAAACAAATTTTTATTGAATATCTTATTAATAATAAATGATATAATTTCCTCACATTGTGTAAAATATGTTCAATTAGAAGGTATTGGGGATTAGATCATTCATTTGAATATTTGATGAAAAATCCAGTTTTACCCTTTCAAAATCATTGTAGTATTTAGATCATAAATATTTTTATTTGAATTAGTTGAAGTTAATATTTTGTAATTCTGTTCCATAAGTCATGGGATACGATGTTTATTCAGGACACTAGATCAAAAGAATGAATTTGGATGGAGTAATTGGGCCATAAAGTCAAAGGAGGTCTAGACACGCCAGAATGGATAAGATCCTGTATTTGGGCCAAAACTCCTTCATTTAAGCTTGGATTGACCCCAACTTTTGAGAGGAGATAGAGGAACCATATCTGCACATATGATCCTCATAGTAGGCTGGCCAATTAACGTGTTTTTGAGGTCAAATAGGCAGTTCAAGTTGGATTAAAATATTTGGACGAATTTCCACATTTACACTTGAAACCACTTGTAACCTCTCCTCTCCTCCCCCTATAAATTGGAGTTTTTATCATTTGTAAAGGTTGGGACATGAATTGGGAAGTTTAATGTAGAACAGAATAGGTTTCACTTCAATTATCCCACCATTGTAGGAGGGGTAGCTCTTGAAGCAAGGATCCCCTCATCAAGCCTTCCTCTTCTCCTTCTTCTTCTTCATGATGTAATGCTTTTATTCATTCAATAAACTCTTAGTGTGTCTTCCAATTATTCTGTTATTTTCAATTTTATTATTCTTTTAATCTTCCTATTTGTGTTGGAAATCAAGAGTGGAAACAAGATTTGGTTATACCCTTTTAAACCGTTGCAAATGCAAAACGTTTCTACGATGACTACACCACTCATGGAAGAGCAGTTTTTTATGTAATTGATCTAATTATCACCTGCTTCATTCATTTATTTTGAATCAATGAGATAATGTAATTATAATAATATGTTATATTGATTTAGGTTTAATTTAAATGAAATTAATCGATCAATTGAACAATTTACATAAAAACATGCGATGTCGAGATTTTGTGTAAATTATGAGAGCGCAAAACATAATATGTGAAACCAAGTCACACGGGATAAATTTGTAGAGATAAAATATCATCTCTAAACTCAATTAATCCTCATTTATAGAGTGTATTTTTGTGCTAATTAACCACTGATCATAAGCTATACTTATAACATTAATCAAAGCAGGGTGCTAAGATTTCATGGTCTGAAACTAGCCTAGGGTTTAATTCATTTCATCTTTGTGGTTAAGTTAACTCTCATAGGGTTTTAGGGTTAACAAATTAGGGGATCATAATTAATTGGATTTTAATTTTAATGATAATTATTAATAATTAAATGAATAGGTAGAGTATGATCGATTACGTATTTTAAATATTGTCTAAAAAACATCTTCTTGTTGTTTCATTTTAATCAAAACTCATTTCAATACTAAAAAAAATACAATCTTCTTCCTGGAAAATTGTTCTAGATTTATAAACTATAACCAACCCCTTTCATTTAAAATGGTGTTTTCATTCTCTTTTATTTTATTTTTAGAATACCTCTAAAAAGTTGCTTTAATTTACTTCCTCCTTTGAGAGATGACCTTGGTCAGCCCCTCTGTTGCACCTAAGTACCTCAAAATCACACTAATCATTTGAGGGCACCCACGAAAGCACTCTTTCATATTGGCACTGTTGTCGAGGAGGAAAGTAATTTATTCAACCATTTAGAGGTATTTCTTTTATTTTTCATTTTATTATTTTCTTCACCTCTCTCTTTCATCTTTCCCCTTTCTCAAGTTTTCATTTTGTTTTCATCCTCTTCCTTTCTTTTTGAACCATCAACTCAAACTTCTCATTTTTTCTTATAGTCCACTTTTCCTATTTTAATTTTTTGGTTTCTGACACGAACTAACCCTGAGGATCTCTTAGATATTTACCCTAATATTGAACATAGCATTCGAGCTCGAATGAGACAGTCTCAATCTATGGGAAGTTTCAATATTCAACCAGTTGGTGAATTCCTCTCTTATGGAAACATTAAAATTGGAAGAAATTCAAATTAAAACAAAAAAGAAGAACCAATGGCTGGAAATAATAAAAATGAGATAAATAGAACCATTTGAGAATTGGTTGAACTAGATATTAATTATCAACCAAATTGTACTGCATACCCAAATCTCAAATCAGACTTTGAACTTAAATCTAGGTTAATTCACTTACTTACAAACTTTTATGGCCTCTCTGGTGAGGATACCAATAAACATATGAATGAATTTAATGTGGTTTACTCAACCCTAAAACCTAGAAATGTCTCTGAAGATCAAATCAAATTAAGAGCATTCCCATTTTCACTTGATGGAGCTGCAAAGGATTAGATGTACTATTTAAAACCTGAAGATGTAACATGTTGGAATGATTTGAAACGACTTTTCTTGTAGAGATTTTTCCAGCATCGAGGACCACTTCCATTCGTAAGGAGATCTCGGGGATCAAGAAAGCACAAGGGGAGTCAATGTATGAGTATTGGGAGCGATTCAAGAAGTTGTGTGCAAGCTTTCCACATCACCAAATTAGTGAGAAACTCCTCATTACGTACTTCTATTAAGGACTCACGCCTATAGAGAGGAGTATGGTGGATGCCACAGTAGGAGGGGAATGGGTGTACAAGACACCAATAGCCGCATGTGCATTGATTGATACGATGGCCCAAAACTCCCAACAATTTGGTGATAGAGGTACTCCACATGTCAGGGGAGTACATCAGGTAAGTAATTCTTCTCTTGAAAGTCGTTTGATTGATACCAAGTTGGATGAATTGACCACTACGGTGAGGCAGATTACTTTGGCTAAAAATAATTCACAACCCACTCCTTCATGGTCTTGTGGAATTTTCATTGAGACAAGCCACCCAACTGACTGTTGCACCCAACTACAAGAATCAGAAGATTGTGCAGCCGTATTCCATGGGAGACCATATCAGCAACAACAACAACCACATCCCTTAAATAAGTATGATTCCTTTTCACCAACATACAACCAAGGGTGGAAGGATCAATCAGACCTGAGGTATGGCTCTGGGCAACAAAAAAGGCCCCCTTTTCAACCAAACTTCCAGCAGTCTCCACCTTACCAACAGGGTTTCGAAGAACCCCAAATGAGATTGGAAGCTCAAACATCAACAATTCAGAAATAAGGGAATCTACAACACAACGTAGACCCTAACACTGATGATCTTTTGAAACAAATTGTTCTTAATCAACAGAATGAGCTGAAGAGTTAAGGTTCAGAGTTGAGGTAGTTAAAGACTCAAATGAGCCAGATTTCTACTACCCTCCATGAACTTGTAAGTAAGAATTCTGGAAATCTACCTTCCCAACCCACTCCAAATCCAAAGGGGGATGTCAGTGTGATCACATTGAGAAGTGGTAAGAAAAAAACTGATGCTTTTCCACCTATCATTACACATGGATTCACCACAACTCCAGAGAAGGCCCATTCCATACCAACTGATGAGCAACCCAAGGAGAAAGATAAAGGTAAGAAAAATATTGATGATGTTCCTCCTAAACCTCTTCCCATTCCAAATAGGGTTGTTCAAACCATGAATATGGATAAAGAGGCGATGAAAAAAGAGGTTTTGGACACATTCAAGCATGTTGAGATCAACATCACTCTACTTGAAGTCATCAAATAAATCCCAAGGTATTCCAAATTCTTAAAAAAACTCTGCACCAATTGAAGAGGGATGAAGGGAAATGAGATGATCAACTTTGGAAGGAATGTCTCAGCACTCATTACACTAACTCTATCAATGCCAACAATGTGCAAGGATCCTGTGACATTCACCATCCAATGTACCATAGGGGATTTTTACTTCTCTGATGCTCTTTGTGATTTAGGAGCTTCAATAAATTTGATGCCTCACTCTGTATTCTCTTATTTACCGGTTGGTCAGTTGGAGCCGATGAGAGTAGTGGTTCAATTGGTGAATAGAGCTACAGCATATCCAGCGGGAGTCCTTGAGGATGTACTTGTTCGGGTAAGAGACATGATATTTCCAGCAGACTTCTATGTGCTCAAAATGGAGGATGATCTGGTAAGTTCTCATGCTCCCATTATCTTAGGTAGTCCCTTCCTAAAAACTGCAAAAACTATCATAAATGTTCATGAGGGTACACTTTCCATGGAGTTTGGAGATGAAATTGTAATTTTTAATGTTATGGATTCCATGAAGTACCCCTCTGAGGACCATTCTACTTTTGTTATCTCCCATTTTGAACCACCAAGTAAAAACTCCATGGATTTTTATTATCCTATGCTTAGGGATATTATGAGTATTGGATCTAGTTTGATGTCTAAGAGTACTTCCACACATGTTTTTGAGGGAAAACCCTCTCATGGATTTGATTTTGATGTGGATTCAAATTCTAATCATATACAGTCTAATTATGACATGGCTGTTGAGTATGCTGATGGATTTGAGGAATTATTTTCTATTTTTGATGATTTTTATTCTGATACTAATGTTATTGTGCATATATGTCTGTTGCATCAATTTATCCATCCATACATCCCCCCCCCCCACATTGGAAATCAAGAAATTGCCCCCAAATCTTAAATATACATACTTACTGAGTGGTGATAGATTACTTGTTATCATTGCTCACAATCTCTCTTTTGAACATGAAAAAAAAACATATGAATCTTTTGAGAGATATCATTGTGGAAATTGGTTGGACATTGGTAGAGATATCTGGTATTAGCCCCTCTATTGGCATGCATATGATTCTCTTAGAGGATGGGGAAAAACTGATCAGGCAGCCACAATAGAGACTTAATCCAACACTTTTGGTAGTTTTTAAGAATGAAGTTGAAAAATTACTTGAGGCGGGTATCATTTACCCTATTTCTGACTCACAATGGGTTAGCCCTATCCAGGTTGTACCAAAGAAAACCGGTTTCACTGTTATAAAGAATTAAAATAATGAGTTAGTTCCTGTGAGAGTACAAAATAGTTGGGGAGTGTGTATTGATTATTGGAATCTAAATCAATCAACTCATAAGGACCATTTCCCACTTCCATTCATTGACCAGATGCTTGAGAGACTTGTAGGTAGGACACATTATTGCTTCATGGATGGTTTCTCTGGCTATTTTCAGGTTCCCATTGTAGTAGAGGACCAGGAGAAGATGACATTCACCTGCCCATTTGGTACCTTTGCTTACCGAAGGATGCCATTTGGACTTAGCAATGCCCCAGGTACCTTCCAGAGATGCATGGTGAAGATTTACTCAGATTTCATTGAGACCTTGATGAAGGTATTTATGGATGATTTTATAGTTTATGGATCATCATTTGATGAATGTCTCTCTAGTTTGGGTTATGTGTTGCATCATTGTATTGAGAAGAATCTAGCCTTGAATTTTTAAAAATGTCATTTCATGGTCGAAAAGGGCATTGTCTTAGGTCATATAGTCTCACAGCATGGCATTAAAGTTGATAAATCTAAGGTAGAAATTATTTCATCCCTTCCATATCCTACATTTTTGTGTGATGTTCGGTCATTCCTTGGACATGCTGGATTTTATTGACGCTTCATCAAGGATTTTAATAAGATTTCACTACCCTTATCTCGATTTCTTCAAAAAGATATTGACTTCAATTTTGATGATTCATGCAGTGTATCATTTGATGAGCTAAAGAAGTGTCTGACCACTCCACTAATAACACATCCCTAGTGGTGGGACCTTCCATTTGAGCTTATGTGTGATGCGTCCAACTTCGCAGTTGGAGATGTCTTATCTCATAGGGTGGAGGGACGTTAACATGTGATGTCGTATGCATCGAGGACGTTGGATTATGTCCAATCAAACTACACCACAACAGAAAAAAAGTTTCTTTCTATTGTATTTTCTATAGATAAATTTCGTTCATATTTATTGGGATCTAAAGTAGTTGTTTTTTCTGACCATGCAGCTTTGAGGTACCTCCTAAAGAATCCAGATGCAAAGCCACGACTTATTCGTTGGATGCTCCTTCTTCAAGAGTTTTCCGTCGAGATAAAGCATAAGAACGGGTCAGAGAACTTCATGGCAGACCACATGAGTAGGCTTACTCACACACCAGAGGGTGACACCTTGGACCCGGTACCACTTCGAGACACTTTCCCTGATGAGCATCCCAATACCATCTCAGGTACGCATCCTTGGTATGATGATTTAGTTAATTGCATTGTTGCCTCTGAAATCCCAGTAAATTTGAAGAAGCATCGTGTCCAAAAATTAAAAAGTGATTCTAGGTTTTATGTTTGGGATGATACTTACCTATGGGGCATGTGTAGTGACAAATTCATTAGGAGGTGTGTTCTCGATCATGAGTTTGAGTCTGTTTTGCATTTTTTCATACACTTGCTTGTGGTGGAAACTTTGGACCCCAACGTACTACTAGAAAAGTCTTAGACTCTGGATTATATTTTCCTATATTATTTCATGATTCCGATGTGTTTTGTAAGTCATTCTCTCACTGCCAACGTGCTGGAAACATTTCAAGGACACATCAGATGCCCCAACAACCCATTTTATTCTGTGAGATTTTTGATGTTTCAAGAATTGATTTTCTGGGTCCTTTTCTTAGTTCATTTGGTTTCTTGTATATCCTTGTTGCTGTCGATTATGTGAGTAAATGGGTGGAGGCCAAGGCCACTAGGACTGACGATTCCCATATTGTAGTGGATTTTGTCAAGGATCAAATTTTCTACAGGTTTGGAGTACCAAAGGCCATCATCAGTGACCAAGGTACACACATTTTCAATAGGAATTTTTCTTCCACCCTTCAAAAGTATGGGGTGACACACGAAACTTCAACACCATACCACCCACAAACAAATGTCCAGGATGAGGTCTCAAATCGTGAGTTGAAACAAATCTTGTAGAAAACTGTGCAGCCAAATATGAAGGATAGAAGCAAGAGCTTGGATGATGCGTTGTGGGATTATAGGACAGCATACAAGTCCCACATTGGAATTTCCCCATTTCGGATTGTTTTTGGGAAATCATGTCATCTCCCGGTGGAAGTCGATCATCGAGCATATTGGGCTATAAAGAAATGCAACATGGATTATGCCCAAGCTGGAATTCAAAGGAAGGTGCATATTCAAGAGTTTAAAGAGATTAGACTTTCATCATATGAATACTCAAGGCTCTACAAAAAAAGATCAGAAGCAGTTCATGATAAAATGATCTAGAAAAGGGAGTTTCTTGTTGCAGAGAAAGTCCTACTATATAGTTGACGACTGAAGTTGATGCCTGGTAAGTTGCGTTCCAAATGTTTAGGCCCTTATGTTGTCTCTAATGTTTTTCTTATGGTTCAGTGGAGATCACACAAGAGGACATTAGAAGGAGCTTTACAGTCAATGGGCAACTTTTAAATAAATACATCGAGGGACTTCTTACCGATGCAGTTGATTTCATCAAACTGCATAACCCCATCATCACTTGAGAATATCATGATGTTCCTAACCCTTTCACTTTTATATTACTTGTCCTAAATAAAATTAATGATTTCATGTACACATATCATCTCATGGGATCACATTGAGGACAATTCAATATTTTAAGTGTGGGTGAGGGATCCTTTATAGTTTAGGATTTTCATTTGTTGTTTGTTGAAAAAAAATTGTGTGTTTTCAAAAAATTTGTGTGTTTCTTTATCATTTTTTTGAGTATTTTTTTTTAAAAAAAATAAAAAAATTTGAGCTGAAATGATTATCATTGCCATTTTTGAAACTTGGGTCAATGAGTAAACCAATTTATTCAAAGAAACTGAGCTTAAATAAATGATAAAAATGACATTGTTTAAAGTTCAAATATTTAGTAATTTCATGAAAAGTGCACTGAATTTTGAATCCCATGCCACATCTCATTGTCTTTATATTTGAAACCATGTTCCTGTGAGGCTTCTAAACCATTATTTTAATATTCATTACATTCACCTCACTTCTTGAGAGAACCAAAACATGCTTGATTTAACCAGAATTTGATTTATTCCTGTCAAAAATTGAGGGTTTGAGGTACTTATATTTAAATGATAGAAGCATTTGCTAGGTATTAAAGCCCATGTTTCAAAGAATCCTTTTTTATAATGGCCTACCTTGAAAATTTAATCCTTTTATCCCTTAGAAGCCATGCACATCCTGTTAGGTTAGCCACATTACAAGCCAGTTTTCCCTATCCAACCAACTCTTGAAGTGAAATTGCATAATCTAGTTGAGCTTAAGTGTGGGGGGAAGCTGTATTGTGTTGTGCTACCACATTTTGGGATACTTCGGGTGAAAAATTAAATTCTGAAGAGATGTTCTTACGGATGAAGAAAAACATTATAATAAATTTTTTTCCTTTCTGGAGCTTTCATGATAAAAGAAGGTGTGCCTTTCTGGAGCTTCTAATAGAGGGGGAAAGTTGTGCCTATATGGAGCTTTTAAGAAAATCATGTTCGAGAAGATTGACATTTTTACTACTGAAATGTTGAATAGTGTGCACATTCCTTTATTTTTCATGATGATGAATAAGATTCAATTCTATGTTGATTGAGGAGGAGACCATTTTTAAGTGAAAATTAAATTAATGCGATTTTGCTTCAAAAAGAGTCAAGCCCTCCTCATTCAGCCTCAGAATTTTTCAACATCTAAATCATACCAACAAAAATCCACAGAACAACCCTGAAAATTCCTCATGATAAAAATATTTCCTTGATTAAAATTGGGTGGATATGTAGGAATTTATCAAGCCTATGGTGACCCTTGTATGAGTTTGGATGAGAAAGACATTGCTAAAAAATTCACATTTATGTGATGAGTGAAAATGAATGTTAGTTAAGTATTTTGTGTGAATGGGAGGATAACTTAAGAGTAATTATATTGAATGGTCTTAAATAATGATCATGAAATAATAGTTTATAGATGAGGCATGATATCTTTTGTTTCTTGGTATGAAATCGGTGGATCTCATTGATATGTGTTTTAAATTTTCTTTTGATGTTTACTTGTCCAGGAGTCCAAGTTCCAAGTGTGGGGGAGTTGATAAAACACATTTTTATTGAATATTTTATTAATAATAAATGAAATAATATCCTCACATTGTGTTAAATATGTTCAAATAGAAATTATTTGGGATTAGACAATTCATTTGAATATTTGATGAAAAATCCAGTTTTACCCTTTCAAAATCATTGTAGTACTTAGATCATAAATATTTTTATCTGAATTAGCTGATGTTAATATTTTTTAATTGTGTTCCATACTTCATGGGATATAACATTTATTCATGACACTAGATCAAAATAATGCATTTGTATGGAGTAATTGGGCCATAAGGTCAAAGGAGGTCTGGGCACGCTAGAATGGATAAGCTCATGTATTTGGGCCATAACTCCTTCATTTAAGCTTGTATTGAGCCCAACTTTTGAGAGGAGATAGAGCAACCATGTCCTCACATATTATCCTCATAGTAGGATGGCCAATTAACGCGTTTTTTAGGTCAAATGGGCAGTTCAATTTGGATTAAAATATTTGGCCGAATTTCCACATTCACACTTGAAACCACTTGTAACATCTCCTCTCCTACCCTCTATAAATTGGATTTTTTATCATTTTTAAGGGTTGGGACGTGAATTAGGAAGTTTAAGGCAGAAGAGAAGAGGTTTCACTTCAATTCTCCAGCCATTGTAAGAGAGGTAGCTCTTGAAACAAGGATCCCTTCATCAAGCCTTCCTCTTCTCCTTCCTCTTCTTCATGTTGTAATGCATTTCTTCTTTCAATAAACTCTTAGTTTATCTTCCATTTATTCTTTTATTTTCAATTTTATTCTTCTCTTAATCTATATATTTGGGTTGTAAATCAATAGTGGAAATGATATTGGGTTATACCCTTTCTAAACCATTGCAAATGAAAAACGTTTCTACGATGACTACACCGCTCATGGAAGAGTAATTTTTTTATGTAATCGATCTAATTATCACCTACTTCATTCCTTTATTTTGAATAAATGAGCTACTATAATTATAATAATATAATATATTAATTGAGTTGTAATTTAAATTAAATTGAGAATTCAATTGAACAATTTACATAAAAACACGCGAGGTCGGGATTTTGTGTAAATTATGAGAGCGCAAAACATAATATGTGAAACCAAGGTACACGGGATAAATTTGTAGAGTTTAAATATCATCCCTAAACTCAATTAATCCTCATTTATAGAGTGTATTTGTTCCCTAATTAACCACTGACCATAAGATCTACTTAGAACATTAATCAAAGTAGGGTGCTATGATTGCATGTTCCGAAACTAGCCTAAGGTTTAATTCATTTCATCTTTGTGGTTAAGTTAACTCCCATAGGGTTTGAGGGTTAACAAATTAGAGGATCATAATTAATTGGAGGTTAATTTTAATGATAATTATTAATAATTTAATGAATAGGTAGAGTTAGATGGATTACGTCTTTTAAATATTGTCTAAAAAACATCTTCTTGTTGTGTCCTTTTAATCCAAAATCATTTCAAAACTAAAAACAAAAAAATACAATCTTCTTCCAGAAAACATCTTCAAGATTTATAAACTATAACCATACCCAATCCTTTTAAGTAGTTTTTTCATTCTATTTTATTTTATTTTTAGAATAACTCTAAAAAGTTTCTTTAATTCACTTCCTCCTTTGAGAGACGACCTTGGTCATCCACTCTACTGCACCTAAGTACCCAAAATCACACTAATCATTTGAGGGCACCCACGACATCACTTTTTCAGGGCCATACATGTCGTGTATCCCTAATTTCAAAATCATGGATGTTTTATTTCTCCCATTACTTCCTTTCACATCTATGTTCAGACCTTGATAATCTTGAACTATGTTGTGTGCTTGACCATGGAGATTCAAGACTCTATAACATCCTCTAGTTGTATGCCAGATTCAAGAAAACTATCAGACACTAGACATGGTATACCAAGATCCAACAACAGATCCTTCCATTATGCCCGTCTTGGCACCAGTGGTCATTTTATATACATGTAATGACCTGAAATTTTGAATAAATCTTGTCTCATAATTTTGTGTATTATTTTATTTTATACTCAACAAAACTGTTTCATTTGATAACATGAGTATAATTAAAATGAGACCGTTGGGTTTTGACTGTTATATGACCATTGGTCAATATGACCGCTGGAAACTAAACGTTTTGATTATTGTCTCTAAATACAAGTGATCTTGGTTAATTAATATAGAAAGAAGATTTGATGGCCTCATCCAGTAGTCTCGGGCCATTCGAAGCCCATCTAACGGAACTTGGGAAGGAGGTAGCACCACTGGGCTTTGCTCTGGACCAAACCCAAGACAAACTTCACCGTGTGAAGCTAGAACAGAATCACCTTCGCGAGAAGTTCAAACTGATAGAAATTACTAGTCATGCAATGTTGGCCGAGCCACCCTCGGATTCTCTCACCTTAGCACACCTTACACTTAGGTCCTATGCTGGGATTATAAGGGTCTATGTAAGGAGACCATAACTTCTTTGTGCAATCCTTTGAGATAAATACAATTGTATTTTCTTCTTATGGTGAATTTTTTAAATTTTCAAATTTTTGGATAAATGTAGGATGTATATTTTTGATGAACTTTAGAAAAAGGATATTTTAAAAATGTTTATATAAACCTTAAATAATTAAAAATGTGTAATTATTTTCAAAAAATGGTCGTCTACAATTATGTTCAGTAAGAAATTTCGAGTTTAATAAGATCAACATAATTTTTAATGAATAGTAAATTATGAATAGTGATTTTATGCTTAGGATTAGTAATGTGACCAAATGGATTAGTAATCTCACTAAAAGAATATATTAATATAATTTAGGAACCTTGATTAAGTAATTTGATTCAATAAAATGGGTAAATAATGGTTTCATAAATTATTAGTCAAGTATTAGTTTTTTAGAGTGAATAGTGTTTTTTAATTAAAAATTAAATTAAAAATACTTAAGAAATTTATTTTTTAAAAATGGACTTTATTTTTGAACTCAGAGCATCGATATTATGTCAAGGTAATTTTTGGGGATTTTTCTGAATAAATTAATTTTCAGTGAATAGTGTTTTTATTTAAAAATTAAATTAAAAATATTTAGAAATTTATTTTTATAAAATTTAGTTTATTTTTGAATTCAGAGCATTCATATTATGTTAGGATAAATTTTTGGGAGCCTTCTGAAAAAGTTGAATTTTCAGTGAATAGTTAAAATACAGTTTTAGAGTTTCGGTGTGTTTAATGACATCATGACTACGTCATGATGATGTCATGAGATATTTTAAGGGATGGATGACTAAAGGGGATGAATTATTTTATGAGGTGTCCCAAGTGACCAATACCATGGGCAAGCCCATGGTTTTTCCAATACCACCAATGAGGTGTCCCATGGCCATTAATGCCGTGTCCCCTCACTTTCCCTATAAATACCCACCCTTTCCTCCTTTAGTTTTCACTCCCAACTCTCCCCCAACGAAGCTCTGGTCTCATTACCTCCCATGAAGTCCTATCAAGGTGCCCCAATTCCCTCAAGGTCCCATCCTTCGAGTTTTAAGAGTTACATTTTAAGGTAACGGATTCTACATCTATCTTTCTTTCCAAGTACACTCTTTTATGTCATATCTTTTATGCTACCTGTTCTTATGTTGGAGGATGATTTTTTATATTCACCCTACTTTACTTTTCATTTTCATATGATTATAGACCCTCTCTTTCTCTCATCAAATAATTTCAATAATGTTTAAGTGGCGCTGTTAGGTTGTCGAATTTTTAAGAGATTCTTTCACCCTTCTCGTTTTCATGATCTATTTTCATGTCAAGTATTTCAATTTCCTTTTTATTATGTTGGGGTATGATATCTATATCTATAATACTGATCGTTTAATTTCATATGATGAAATACCCTATTTTATCTCTTAAATTCAGTATTTTGAAGTTTTAAGTGGCGATGTTAGGCTGCCGATTTTTTAAGGGATTCTTTCACCCTTCTCGTTTTCAAGAACTATTTTCATGTCAAGTCTTTCATGTTCATTTTTAGTATGTTGGGTTATGATATGTATATGTATCATACTGATCTCTTATTTTCATATGATGAGATACCCTATTTTATCTCATCAATTCTTTTTCTTTGATGTTTTAAGTGATGCCATTAGGCTGCCGAATTTTCATAAGAGAAATCTTATTTTTGTCTTCCTTCAAAGTTTTTAATTTCATATGGTATGTCTTTCAAATTTCATTAACATGTTCTTATATCCATTATATTCTGTCCCTCTAATATTTTTTTGGATCATTTATGAGGCGGTGACCCATGTCCCCTCTCTTTTCAATATTTTCTAAAACATTGTAACATTGTCATTATGCTGCAGAATTTTCGTCTCAAAATGGCTCTCTCTTTTTCTCAAATTATTTTATGTTATTAAGTGAATTCTCAAAGCTCTTTATTCTACAGGGGTTTTCACATATATATAAAAATGTTCCATTTTAGATTCTGGGATTTACATACATGAAACCCACTTTCCATTTTTGTGGGATTAAAGTGACATAAAGATCATGTCTTTAAAGCAGTTTTTAAAACGTTATGATTATGAAAGGAACCCCATTTATTTTATGATATATGGGTTATTTATGAAATTTTTGATGATATATGTGGCTCACATGATAATAAAGATAATTTTAAGGGTGCGCCCTGATAGCTCCCTAATGCATTGGGTAATGATGTAACCACTAGAGATTACAAATTTAAGGGTGCGCCCTGATAGCGCTCTAATGCATTGGGTAATGATGTAACCACTAGAGATTTCAATTTTAACAATACCTTGGGGTTTACATTGGTAATTTTTAATGACACCTGGGGGATTACCTTGGTGATATGTTTATGATTGTCTAAGTAAAAAGTTGTATCCACATCTTCATGTTATGAAAAACGTCATTTTTTTATGATATGCCTCATGATCTCTTTCTCAGACCTTAATGTTATTTTCATTACTTTTGGATGTATCTCAAGATCACATGTAAATTTTTTTCCTTGTTTCCCTTACGGGGCCTTCTGCTCACCCTTTCCATTTATGTATGCTCCCAGGTTATGAGATACTGTAATGAACTTAAGATGAACAATGAAGAAGCCTTTCAAGTGTTTAAGAAGAATGTTTTATGTTGTCATGTATTAAGTTCCTGGTTTCCAAGACACCAAACCTTAATGATCCCCAGTTTTGTATAATGTAATGAAAAGTTACGTAATTAAAAGGTGGGATGCTATAGTTGGTTTCAAAGGGAGGCTTAGTTATTTGTGGAAATTTGGATATAAAAACTTTAGAAAGAACCCTATTGAAAAGTTTAAATATTGGAAATCTTCCTTGTATTTTGGTGAGTATTGAATAAGGGTTTGCCATGAAAATACATCCCTATCTAGATAAGAGCAGGTAGAGGTGGTTGTCGCACAGATGTACGTAGGGGTAAAACCCAAAAACACCGCTTTGAGCTAGCCTCGAATGAGAACTGGTACACGACAACGGGCATTGCTACACTCTTGGTTATGACACTCCTGAGGGATATGCTTTGGTAAATTCATAAGCTTAGTATGAACCATTATTAAAGGAACAAATATAAAATAAAATAAAGATTCACATAAGAATATATGATCATGGATAACCTAGATTGGAACCTAGGGGATCTCAAGTTAGGGTATACTTTCCTTCTACAGGTTTATCCTTCTATGCTTAAAGTTTCCTTTTAATGATTATTTGTTAAGTATTTAAGCCCCTAATTATACTTTCTTTTCTTAGTTAATGGTGGTAAATGGAAGAACATGTCCCGACAACCAATGTGATAGGAAATGTGATGATTTCCCTATTAATGCGACCGAGATGACGAGATATCAAGTTGAACATATTGTGATTATGCCAAACCAGCTATCAAAAATCACAATTAATAATTGGTACCTAGTTGAATGCCCAAATTCATCAAGGAAGAAGAAAACAAAGTCTCAAGGATGTTCATCTGATGAAGTTGATAAGGGAAAGAAGACCCAATTTCGTTTTTGCAAAAAGTGTGGGAAGACGCACCAAGGAGAATGTCACAAAGGAACCGATAGATGTTTTAAGTGTGGGAAGATGGGGCATGAAGTATCCAATTGCTTTAAAAAAATGGATAATGTGATGAATGGAGATAAGGTTCAACCTATTGTACGTTATAATATTCAATCTGGTAAAGGTGGAGAAGTTGGACATTATCCAAGGCAATGATCTCTTGGAAGGGATCAGAAGCATGATGAGCATCAAAAAGCTTCAAGGACAAGGGAACAATGCAAGTCCTATGCTGAGATGGATCATGACGACTAAAGTACATGTAACTTCTTTGCAATAATTTTCGATGTGATGTTGAATTTTAGTTCGTGCCCTACGAGCATATCTTTAATGTTTTCTAAGAACATCGAGTCACTACCTAAGATGGTTTTATATCATTAAAGAAAATTTATATTGTTATGTACCACATGTTGATGTTGTGGAGATGTTCTTCATGAAAAATAAAGATGATTAGGGGATTAAAAGATGATTATTATTTTTGAATACGTTCACTATTTTGGGAAACCTATATGATCGAGGTAAATAGATTACTATAGTATTTTCTTTGAGGAGTAAATATTGACTTATATTTTGAAGAATCGATGAATCTAATGTGAACTTATAGTAATTTAGGTTACTTTTGGAAATGATTAACCTATCTTGGGGAAAATATGATTAGGTTAGTTACTTTTATTATAAGATGGTAAGATTGATTGATGTTTCTTGGAGATGAACGATAAAGTCTATCTTGGAATACTATGTTATTTGATCGTTCTTATATTTGAGTTTCAATCTTAGTTTGGTTTATTTTGAGGAATTTTAAGGATAGTTATTTATGGAATGGTCTATGATGAACTTTGGGTAGTACCGTAGAATTTTGAATATTTAAAGAAGTTTTCCTACCTATGGGATTATTTCTTTTTAAAGAGTTGTTTTGCCTTACCCTTTCTGTTTTTGGGATAAATGTTTAAAGATAGATAGTTATTCTTTTGTGGATTATGTGGTTCTCTACAAGATGATTCTTGTGCTTTGATGAGACAAAGTAATTTTTGAATTCTCATCAATTAGAGAAAATATTAGGCTTGGTAGAAACTTATTAAAGGATGAAACTCTACTTGAAGGTAGGTATATTTCCTTATGTTTTTATTCTATGTAGTAAATGAATTCCTCAAATTATGAAAATGAACGTAAAACAAAAACATTATTGGTTTAAGTTTCCTACTGGGAAATCAAAGACCGTTTACACATCATATGTTTGTCATTTTCTTGTGGTTAACTTTCTCTTAATCATGTTTTCTATAACTCTCCCTCAAAACTTGACCCTTTGTTTTCTCTTCCATGTCCATGTTTTCCAACATGGAATCCTAGTGTGGGTTAACTCGGGTGACCTTTGTACTTCCCTTTCTTTCTTTTAAAGTAATAGTTTTACTGACTCCTTTTCCGATGTGAGACTTTCAATGAAATTTTCAAACCCGATTTTTTTTAAATTGCGTGGATGCAATTTCTTAAGGGGGAAGATTATAACGACCTGAAATTTTGAATAAATCTTGTTTCCTAATTTTGTGTGTTATTTTATTTTATACTCAACAAAACTGTTTCATTTGAAAACATGAGTATAATTAAAATGAGACCATTGGGTTTCAACAGTTATACGACCGTTGGTCAATATGACCGCTGGAAACTAAAAGTTTTGTTTATTGTCTCTAAATACAAGTGATCTTGGTTAATTAATATAGAAAGAAGACTCGATGGCCTCATCCAGAGGTCTTGGGCCAATCTAAGCCCATCTAACAGAACTTGGGAAGGAGGTGGCACCACTGGGCTTTGCTCTGGACCAAACACAAGCTGAACTTCATCGTGTGAAGCCAGAATGGAATCTCCTTCACAAGAAGTTCAAACTGATAGAAATTACTACTCGTGTAATGTTGGCTGAGCCGCCCTCAGATTCTCTCACTATAGCACACCATACACTTAGGTCCTATGCTGGGGTTATAAGGGGCTATGTAAGGAGACGATAACTGCTTTGTGTAATCCTTTGAGATAAATAAAATTGTGTTTTCTTCTTATGGTGAATTTTGTAAATTTTCAAATGTTCGGATAAATGTACGATGTATATTATTGATGAATTTTCGAAAAAGGATATTTTAAAAATGTTTATGTAAACCTTAAATAATTAATAATATGTAACGATTTTCGAAAAATGTTCTTCTACAATTATGTTCAGTACGAAATTTAGAGTCTAATAAGATCAACTTAATTTTCGATGAATAGTAAATTATGAATAGTTATTTTATGCTTAGGATTAGTAATGTGAAAAATGGATTAGTAATATCAATAAAAGAAAGTATTAATATAATTTAGGCACCTTTATTAAGTAATGTGATTCAATAAAATGGGTAAATAATGGTTTAATAAATTATTAGTCAAGTATTAGTTTTTTCGAGTGAATAGTGTTTTTAATTAAAAATTAAATGAAAAATTTAGAATATTATTTTTATAAAATGGACTTTATTTTTTAACTCATAGCATCGATATTATGTTAATGTAATTTTTGGAGAATTTTTTCTGAAAAAAATTAATTTTCGGTGAATAGTTTTTGTATTTAAAAATTAAATTAAAAATATATAGAAGTTTTTTTTATAAAATGGATTTTATTTTTGAATTCAGAGCATTGATATTATGTAACGATTAATATTTGGGAGTCTTCGGAAAAAGTTGAATTTTCAGTGAATAGTAAAAATACAGTTTCAGGGTTTCGGTATGTTTAATGACATCATGACTGCATCATGATGATGTCATGATATATTTTAAGGGATGGCCGACTAATGGGGATGAATTATTGTATGAGGTGTCCCAAGTGTCCAATACCATGGGCAAATACCATGGGCAAGCCCATGGTTTTGCCAATACCACCAATGAGGTGTCCCCTGGCCATTAATGGCTTGTCCCCTCACTTTCCATATAAATACTCACCCTTTACTCCTTTAGTTTTAACTCCCAACTCTCCCCCAATGAAGCTCTGGTCTCATTACCTCCCAACAATATCTCCCAAGGTTCCCCCAAGCCCTCAAGTTCCCAACCTTTGAGTTTTAAGAGTTATGTTTTAAGGTAAAGGATTCTACATCTATCTTTCTTTCCAAGTACACTCTTTTATGTCATATCTTTTATGCTCCATGTTCTTATGTTAGAGGATGTTATTTTATATTAATACTACTATCATTTTCATTTTCATATGATGTGAGACCCCCTATTTCTCTCATCAATTCATTTTAGGAATGTTTAAGTGGCGTCGTTAGGCTGCCGAATTTTTAAGGGATTCTTTCACCCTTCTCGTTTTCATGATCTATTTTCATGTCAAGTATTTTAATTACCTTTTTATTATGTTGGGGTATGATATATATATCTATAATACTGATCTTTTAATTTCATATGATGAAATACCCTATTTTATCTCTTAAATTCAGTATTTTGAAGTTTTAAGTGGCGATGTTAGGCTGCCGATTTTTTAAGGGATTCTTTCACCCTTCTCGTTTTCAAGAACTATTTTCATGTCATGTATTTCATGTTCATTTTTAGTATGTTGGCTTATGATATTTATATCTATCATACTGATCTCTTTTGTTCATATGATGAGAGACCCTATTTTATCTCATCAATTCTTTTTCTTTGATGTTTTAAGCGATGCCGTTAGGCTGCCGAATTTTCATAAGAGAAATATTATTTTTGCCTTCCTTAAAAGTTTTTCATTTCATATGGTATGTCTTTCAAATTTAATTAACATGTTCTTATATCCATTATATTCTGTCCCTCTACTATTTTTTTGGATCATTTATGAGGCGTTGACCCATGTCCCCTCTCTTTTCAATATTTTCTAAAACCTTGTAAGATTGTCGTTATGCTGCAGAATTTTCGTCTCAAAATGGCTCTCTCTTTTTCTCAAATTATTTTATGGTATTAAGTGAATACTCAAAGCTCTTTCTTCTACAGGTTATTTCACATATATATGAAAATTTTCTATTTTAAATTCTGGGATTTACATACATGAAACCCACTTTCCATTTTCGTGGGATTAAAGTGACATAAAGATCATGTCTTTAAAGCAGTTTTTAAAACGTTATGATTATGAAAGGAACCCAATTTATTTTATTATATATGGGTTATTTGTGAAATTTTTGATGATATATGTATCTCATATGATAATAAAGACAATTTTAAGGGTGCGCCCTGATAGCTCCCCAATGCATTGGGTAATGATGTAACCACTAGAGATTACAAATTTAAGGGTGCGCCCTGATAGCGCTGTAATGCATTGGGTAATGATGTATCCACTAGAGATTAAAATTTTAACAATACCTTGGGGTTTACATTGGTAATTTTTAATGACACCTGGGGGTTTACCTTGGTGATATGTTCATGATTGTCTAAGTAAAAAGTTGTATCCACATCTTCATGTTATGAAAAATGTCATTTTTTTATGATATGCCTCATGATCTCTTTCTCATTCCTTAATGTTATTTTCATGACTTTTGGATGTATCTCAAGATCACATGTAAATTTTTTTCCTTGTTTCCCTTACGGGGCCTTCTGCTCACCCTTTCCTTTTATGTATGCTCCCAGGTTATGAGATGTTGTAATGAACTTAAGATGAACAATGAAGAAGCCTTTCAAGTGTTTGAAAAGAATGTTTTATGTTGTCATGTATTATGTTCCTGGTTTCCAAGACACTAAACCTTAATGATTTTCAGTTTTGTATAATGTAATGAAAATTTACGTTATAAAAAGGTGGGATGCTATAGTTGGTTTCAAAGGGAGGCTTAGTTATTTGTGGAAATTAGGATATAAAAACTTTAGAAAGAACCCTATTGAAAAGTTTAAATATAGGAAATCTTCCTTGTATTTTGGTGAGTATTGAAATAAGGGTTTTCCAAGAAAATACATCCCTATCTGGATAAGAGCAGCTAGTGGTGGTTGTCGAATAGATGTACATAGGGGTAAAACCCAAAAACACCACTTTGAGCTAGCCTCGAACGAAAACTGGTACACGACAACGGGCCTTGCTGCACTCTTAGTTATGACACTCCTGGGGGATATGCTTTGGTAAATTCATAAGCTTAGTATGAACCATTATTAAAGGAACAAATATAAAATAAAATAAAGATTCACATAAGAATATATGATCATGGATAACCTAGATTGGAACCTAGGGGATCACAAGTTAGGGTATACATTCCTTCTAAAAGTTTATCCTTCTATGCTTAAAGTTTCCTTTTAATGATTATTTGTTAAGTATTTAAGCCCCTAATTATAATTTATTTTCTTAGTTAATGGTGGTAAATGGAATAACATGTCCCAACAACCAATGTGATAGGAAATGCGATGATTTCCCTATTAATGTGACAGAGATGACGAGAGATCAAGTTGAACATATTGTGATTATGCCAAACCAGCTATCAAAAATCACAATTAATAATTGGTACCTAGTTGAATGCCCAAATTCATCAAGGAAGAAGAAGACAAAGTCTCAAGGATGTTCAACTGATGAAGTTGATAAGGGAAAGAAGACCCAATTACGTTTTTGCAAAAAGTGTGGGAAGATGCACCAAGGAGAATGTCACAAAGGAACCGATAGATGTTTTAAGTGTGGGAAGATGGGGCATAAAGTATCCAATTGCTTTAAAAAAATGGATAATGTGATGAATGGAGATAAGGTTCAACCTAATGTACCTTATAATATTCAATGCGGTAAATGTGGAGAAGTTGGACATTATCTAAGGCAATGATCTCTTGGAAGGGATGAGAAGCAGGATGAGCATCAAAAAGCTTCAAGGATAAGGAAACAATGCAAGTCCTATGCTGAGATGGATCATGATGACTAAAGTACATGTAACTTCTTTGCAATAATTGTCGATTTCATGTTGAATTTTAGTTCGTGCCCTACGAGCATATCTTTAATGTTTTCTAAGAACTTCTAGTCACTACCTAAGATGGTTTTATATCATTAAGGAAAATATATATTGTTTTGTACCACGTGTTGATGTTGTGGAGCTGTTCTTCCTGAAAAATAAAGATGATTAGGGGTTTAAAAGATGATTATTATTTTGGAATACGTTCACTATTTTGGGAAACCTATATGATCGAGGTAAATAGATTACTATAGTATTTTCTTTGAGGAGTAAATATTGACATATATTTTGAAGAATCGATGAATCTAATGTGAACTTATAGTAATTTAGGTTACTTTTGAAAATGATTAACATATCTTGGGGAAAATATGATTAGGTTAGTTACTTTTATTATAAGATGGTAAGATTGATTGATGTTTCTTGGATATGAAAGATAAAGTCTATCTTGGAATACTATGTTATTTGATCGTTCTTATAATTGAGTTTCAATCTTAGTTTGGTTTATTTTGAGGAATTTTTAGGATAGTTATTTATGGAATGGTCTATGATGAACTTTGGGTAGTACCATAGAATTTTGAATATTTAAAGAAGTTTTCCTACCTATGGGATTATTTCTTTTTAAAGAGTTGTTTCATCTTACCCTTTCTATTTTTGGGATAAATGTTTAAAGATAGATAGTTATTATTTTGTGGATTATGTGGTTCTCTAGAAGATGATTCTTTTTCTTTGATGAGACCAAGTAATTTTTGAATTCTCATCAATTGAAGAAAATATTAGGCTTGGTAGAAAAATATTAAAGGATGAAACTCTACTTGAAGGTAGGTATATTTCCTTATGTTTTTATTCTATGTAGTAAATGAATTCCTCAAATTATGAAAATGAACGTAAAACAAAAACATTGTTGGTTTAAGTTTCCTACTGGGAAATCAAAGACCGTTTACACATCATAAGTTTGTCAATTTCTTGTGGTTAACATTCTCTTAATCATGTTTTCTATAACTCTCCCTCAAAACATGACCCTTTGTTTTCTCTTCCATGTCCATGTTTTCCTACATGGAATCCTAGTGTGGGTTAACTCGGGTGCCCTTTGTACTTCCCTTTCTTTCTTTTAAAGTAATAGTTTTACTGACTCCTTTTCCGATGTGAGACTTTCAATGAAATTTCCAAACCCGGTTTTTTTTTAAATTGTGTGGATGCAATTTCTTAAGGGGGGAAGATTATAACGACCTGAAATTTTGAATAAATCTTGTTTCCTAATTTTGTGTGTTATTTTATTTTATACTCAACAAAACTGTTTCATTTGAAAACATGAGTATAATTAAAATGAGACCATTGGGTTTCAACTGTTATACGACCGTTGGTCAATATGACCGCTGGAAACTAAACGTTTTGTTTATTGTCTCTAAATACAAGTGATCATGGTTAATTAATATAGAAAGAAGATTCGATGGCCTCATCCAGTATTCTTAGTCCAATCGAAGCCCATCTAACAGATCTTGGGAAGGAGGTAGCACCACTGGGCTTTGCTCTGGACCAAGCACAAGCTGAACTTCATCGTGTGAAGCCAGAATGGAATCTCCTTCACAAGAAGTTCAAACTGATAGAAATTACTACTCGTGCAATGTTGGCTGAGCCGCCCTCAGATTCTCTCACTATAGCACACCATACACTTAGGTCCTATGCTCGGGTTATAAGGGGCTATGTAAGGAGACGATAACTGCTTTGTGTAATCCTTTGAGATAAATAAAATTGTGTTTTCTTCTTATGGTGAATTTTGTAAATTTTCAAATGTTCGGATAAATGTACGATGTATATTATTGATGAATTTTAGAAAAAGGATATTTTAAAAATGTTTATGTAAACCTTAAGTAATTAATAATGTGTAATTATTTTCAAAAAATGGTCTTCTACAATTTTGTTCAGTACGAAATTTAGAGTCTAATAAGATCAACTTAATTTTTGATGAATAGTAAATTATGAATAGTGATTTTATGCTTAGGATTAGTAATGTGACAAAATGGATTAGTAATCTCACTAAAATAAAGTATTAATATAATTTAGGCACCTTGATTAAGTAATGTGATTCAATAAAATGGGTAAATAACGGTTTAATAAATTATTAGTCAAGTATTAGTTTTTTCGAGTGTATAGTGTTTTTAATTAAAAATTAAATTAAAAAATTTAGAAAATTATTTTTATAAAATGGACTTTATTTTTGAACTCATAGCATCGATATTATGTTAATGTAATTTTTGGAGAATTTTTCTGAAAAAAATGAATTTTCGGTGAATAGTTTTTGTATTTAAAAATTAAATTAAAAATATTTAGAAATTTATTTTTATAAAATGGAGTTTATTTTTGAATTCAGAGAATTGATATTATGTAACAATTAATTTTTGGGAGTCTTCTGAAAAACTTGAATTTTCAGTGAATAGTAAAAATACAGTTTTAGGGTTTCGGTATGTTTAATGACATCATGACTGCATCATGATGATGTCATGATATATTTTAAGGGATATCCGACTAAAGGGGATGAATTATTGTATGAGGTGTCCCAAGTGGCCAATACCATGGGCAAATACTATGGGCAAGCCCATGGTTTTTTCAATACCACCAATGAGGTGTCCCTTGGCCATTAATGTCTTGTCCCCTCACCTTCCAAATAAATACTCACCCTTTACTCCTTTAGTTTTCACTCCCAACTCTCCCCCAATGAAGCTCTCGTCTCATTACCTCCCAAGAATATCTCCCAAGGTTCCCCCAAGCCCTCAAGTTCCCAACCTTTGAGTTTTAAGAGTTACATTTTAAGGTAAGGGATTCGACATCTATCTTTCTTTCCAAGTACACTCTTTTATGTCATATCTTTTATGCTCCATGTTCTTATGTTGGAGGATGTTATTTTATATTAATCCTATTTTCCTTTTCATGTTCATATGATGAGAGACCCCCTATTTCTCTCATCAATTCATTTTAGGAATGTTTAAGTGGCGTCGTTAGGCTGCCGAATTTTTAAGGGATTCTTTCACCCTTCTCGTTTTCAAGATCTATTTTCATGTCAAGTATTCCAATTTCCATTTTATTATGTTGGGGTATGATATCTATATCTATCATACTGATATTTTATGTTCATATGATGAAAGACCCTATTTTATCTCTTCAATTCAGTATTTTGACGTTTTAAGTGGCGCCGTTAGGCTGCCGAATTTTTAAGGGATTCTTTCACCCTTCTCATTTTCAAGATCTATTTTCATGTCAAGTCTTTCATGTTCCTTTTTAGTATGTTGGGGTATGATCTCTATATCTATAATATTGATCTCTTATGTTCATATGATGAGATACCCTATTTGATCTCGTCAATTCTTTTTCTTTGATGTTTTAAGTGACGTCGTTAGGCTGCCGAATTTTCATTACAGAAATCTTTTTTTCTTCCTTCCATGTTTTTTATTTCATATGGTATATCTTTAAAATTTCATTACCATGTTCTTATATCCATTATATTTGTCCCTCTATTTTTTTGGATCATTTATGAGGCGGTGACCCATGTCCCCTCTCTTTTCAATATTTTCTAAAACCCTCTAACATTGCCGTTATGCTGCAGAATTTTCGTCTCAAAATGCCTCTCTCTTTTTCTCGAATTATTTAATGTTATTAAGTGAATACTAAAATATTTTTCTTATACATTGGTATTCACATATATATCAAAATGTTCTATTTTAAATTCTGTTAATTACATACATGAAACCCGCTTTCCGTTTTCGTGAGTTTAAAGTTACATAATGATCATGTCTTTAAAGCAGTTTTTAAAACATTATGATTATGAAAGGAAACCCATTTCTTTTATGCTATATAGATTATTTATGAAATTTTTGATGATATATGTGTCTCACATGATAATAAAGACAAATTTAATGGTGCTCCCTGATAGGTCCCCAATGCATTGGGTAATGATGTAGCCACTAGAGATTACAAATTTATGGGTGCGCCCTGATAGCGCTTCAATGCATTGGGTAATGATTCAACCACTAGAGATTACAATTTTAACGATACCTTGGGGTATACATAGGTAATTTTTAATGACACCTTGGGGTTTACCTTGGTGATATGTTCATTATTGTATAAGTTAAATGTTGTAGCCACATCTTCAAGTTATGAAACACGTCATTTTTGTTATGATATGCCTCATGATATCTTTCTTATGACGTAATGTTATTTTCATGACTTTTGGATGTATCTCAAGTTCACATGTAAAATGCTTCCCTTGTTTCCCTTACTGGGCCTTCTACTCACCATTTCCTTTTATGTATGCTCCCAGGTTATGATATGTTGTAATGAACTTAGGATGAACAATGAAGATGCCTTTCAAGTGTTTAAGAAGAATGTTTTATATTGTCATGTATTAAGTTCCTAGTTTCCAAGACACTAATCAATAAAGATCCTCAGTTTTGTATAATGTAATGAATAGTTACGTTATAAAAAGTCAGGATGCTATAATACAGGTGTCGATGCATAGTTCTGAGAAGGATTCATGAGGTTTATGCAGACTTTATAGGGAGCACCACATCCTACCTCGTCTATGGAAGAATTAACGTGGGACTTTCAGTGACAACATCCTCATACTTTCTTAAATTATGAAGGGAATTTTGCTTCAGAGTCATGGTTTGAATTGATTTTGTCCATATTCGAGCATCTGGAGACTCCACCAGATAGGGGGGTGATGATCCCTACGTACATTCTTCAGGATTCTTCCAAGAGATAGTGTGATGTGATATCACAGCCAGGATGCTAGCAGGTTATGGTTTGGGATGTGTTCCATCATGGTTTCTATGACTACTTCTACCTAGATAACTTGAGGGCCAATCCATCACAATAGTTCATGAGTATAGAGTAGGGTACACTCTTAATCATGGAGTGTTGTTCTCGCTTCACAGAGCTGCAACACTTCACATGCATTCAAGGGGGTGATGAGTTATTTTTGGTGAGGATTCCTGAGGATGGTCTAAGGCATAAAATCTAATCTTAGGTGAACATATTAAGGTTGAAATGCATCACTTATGCAGTCAACCAAGAACTAATCACATAGTGAAACTAGAGTGATTCTAGATTTTGGGCTTGGGCGGTTCAATATCGAAAGATGGTACCCTTCTGACTAACAACAGGAAGTGTCTTAGGGATTCTACACACAGAGACCCGAGTAATCAAGATACTCCTTCATGTAGCTAGGTGGTATGATACCAGTGCAGAAAGAGCGGGAATACGAGGCCCCATTTCTCAAAGGACCTAGTGGAGTGCCGATATTGTTGTAAGATGGAACATATTCAGCATTTCTTCTAGTTTTTTTCTCTCCAGCAACTACTGATCCGGGTTTTGTCTTGACTTCGCGTACTGGAGAAGGACCCCCAATTCCACACTAGGCTGGGGGATGGAGTTCTTCTGGCTATTCAAGCCCAGGGGGTGGTTGAGGCCGTAGTGGTCAGAATCATGGTTTTTGACTACCACATATTGGGTCTGCTCAGGGATTACAGACATCTTCACAAGGCCATGATGTAGGTCCTGTTTTTTCAATAGAGTAGACCCAAAAAATTTAGTATCTCATACCCACTATAGTTAGAGGTTTGATTATAGTTGCCTCGGTTTTAGCTTCTTTACTTTTTGATACTAGTGCTTTCCATAGATTCATATTTGTTGATGTTATGGAGAACATTGGTATCTTTATCTTTACATCTGCTGATATCTTGACACTAGATATACGGCATTGCACCTTTTATTACATAACTTTTCATTTCATTTTCCAAACATGGGATCTTTAAAGTCTAGTGTCTTGGAAATCAAGAATATACAACATGAAAACATAAAACATTATTCTAATACACTTTTAGGGATTCATCATAACTTCATACTAAGTAAAAATATTTCATCCCATATCTTGGAGACATACATCAAAATAAAGGATGAGCAGAAAGCCCAGTAAGGAAAACAAGGGAATCAGTTTACTCGTGAAATCAATAAGAACTTTATAAAAAACATAGACATGAGAAGTGGAAGTAGAGGCATATAATAATAAAAAGAACATGAATCTCAAAAGGAATATGTGGCTACAACATTCTATTAATACATTCATGAACATATCACCAAGTTTCATCCACAAGGTGTCATAAAAATTAATAAGGTATTGTGAAATTTAACATCTCTAGGGATTAAATTTTCTACCCAATGCATTAGAGCACTATCAGGTAGAACCCTTAATATGTATTTATTTTCATGTGATTTACATAGATCATAATCAAAAATTTCATAAATAAACCATATAGTGTAGAAGTAATGGGTTTCATTTCTAAATCGTGACATTTTAAAAGTTCTTAAATCATGATCATTACGTCATTTATAACTCATAGAAAGGGAGTAGGGGTTATATGCATGTCAATTCTAGAATCAAATATATCAATTTTATTTATTTATGAATAAACTTAAAAATAAAAAAATATTAGGGTATTCACATAAATAATACAAGATAATTTCCTGAGAAAAAGTGATATATTTTTAGACGAAGGTTCTGCAACATTACGGTTATATAACATGGTTTTAGAAAACGTTGAAAATAGAGGGGACAAGAGTCACCCACTCATAAAAAACTCATAATATAGTACGGGTTAAGGATAAAAATAAATAATATCATAGTATGGATATTTTGATGAAATACCATATGAGAATGAAGCGCGAAAGAAAATAGAAGATGCAATTTCTTTTATGAAAATTCAGCAGCCTAACGGAATCACTTAAAAATTAAGAAAAAAACAATTGATGAGAGAATAAAGGGTCTCTCATCATTTGGAAATTAAATTTACATTATTATGAATATATAGGAACCAACCCCCACATAAGAAGATGCAAACTGGAAGACATAACCTAAAGAAAATCATGATTAAAAGGAAGTGAGGAATGTTCCATTACATTGAAAAGATACTTTGAAAGCATGAATGTTTGGAGCATGGGGGGCTTGAGGGAACCTTGGGAGGAATATTTGGGAGGAAAAAATACTATAACTTCGTTGAAGATTATTTTTAATGCAAATAATGTGGTAATGGCTTGGTATTTATAGAACAAGTGAGGGAATATTTAAATAATTTCTAAGGGACACCTCATCAGTGGTATTTGCAAAACCATGGTCTTGCCCAGTGTATTGGCCACCTAGGACACCTCATATAATATCATACTATTCACAAGTCTTCCTAAAAGATTACATCATTATTAAATCATTATTACATCATTAGTGATGTCATTAAACACCTGAAACTCATAACTATATTTTTACTATTCATTGAAAATTCAACTGTTTCAGAAATATCCATAAAATTTACACTAACCTAATATCGATGATCTGAAATCAAAAATGAACTCCATTTTATGAAAATATTTTTCTAAATATTTTTAATTTAGTTTTTAAATAAAATCATTATTTATTCAAAAAAATATCTAAAACCATATCTAGTTTTCTAACATCTTGAAAAGGTAATCAAGGTCCCATAAAGTTATCATATAACCATAAAAAAATAAAGTAACAATTTATAGATACATTTTATGAAAATACATTTCCATTTTAAAATATTAAATTAATTATAAAATTGTAAATAAAATATTTTGGACATACAAAAATACCAAAACTTATACTATGATTGTTTTTTCACTTTTAAGATGTCTAAATTGTATTCATACATTCATGGGAGAAGATTCTATTTTTTTGGATGATTTACTGTTCATTTCTATTCATAAGGGTATGTTACTATTCATACATTACTATTCACTAATAATCAAGTTGATCTTATTATAATCTAAATTTCTTACTGATCACCACTGAAGAAGACCTTTTTTTAAATCATTTCACATTTTTAATTATTTAATGTTTATATTAATGTTTTAAAATACCATTTTTCTTCCAAAATTCATCAATAATATTCATCCTATATTTATCCGGACATTTGAAAATCACAAATTTTACCATTATTAAAATTTTCAATTTTATTTTTACCAATAGATTACAAAAAGTATTTATGGTATCATTACATAGACCCTTATAACACCTACATAAGTCCTACGTGTATAGTATTCTATGGTGATAGAATCTTGGGGAGGCTTAGACAATATTGCATGTGTGGTGATTTCTATCAGCTTGAACTTCTCCCTTAGGAGATTCCATTCAAGCTTCACATGTTGTAGCTCTTCTTGGGCTTGGTCCAGATCGAAGCCCACATATGCTACCTCCTTCTCAAGTTCAGACAGTTGGGCTTTGTATGGCCCGAGTCTACTGGATGAGGCCATCCACTACTAGAAAAACAGGTATTTGCGACGGGATCCCGTCGCAAATGGCTTTTTGCGACGGGGTCCCGTCGCAAATGACCCGTTGCTGAAAACGGTGTCGCAATAACATTTTTTTGCGACGGGCCCGTCGCTAAAGCCCTTTTCCGCGACGGGGAGAATCCCCGTTGCAACTAGTACTCCGTATATTTGTAAAAAACTAGTTGCGACGGGTCCCATCGCAACAGGTATTTGCGACGGGACCCGTCGCAAAAACTATTTTTTAACAAATAAAAAATAATAATACTATTTGCGATGGGAATAGTATGCTGTCGCAAATACTATAAAAAAAATAAAAAAAAATTATTAATAAATTATTTTAATTAATATAATAATAATCCATTTATAATTCAAAAATAAAAAATAATAAAATATTAATAAATGATTTTAATTAATATAATAATAGAATTATAACTAGTTAAATGAATAATTACCAATAATTAAGAATAATTACAAATAATTATGAATAATAACATTATTAGTATATTTTATTATTAATATTAAAATAATATAATTTTCTAATTTATATACAGTTCTCCTTTCATCTGTGTGTTTTCTATCTCCATATAAAAATAATACATGTGAAGACAGCAAACACACAGATGAAAAGAGAACTGTATATATATAAAAAATTATATTATTTTAATATTAATAATAAAATATATTAATAATTAAATAATGTTATTATTCCTAATTATTAGTATTTATTACTAATTATTAAGTTATAAAACAATGTAAACAATATTAAATTACAACTAATTAAGAATAATTAAAACTAATGAAACATTAAAAATAAATATGAAATTAAAATAAATATAAATACCTTGAAAATTGATCTGAGGTTAATCTCTGATCGTTCTTCAAAACTTCAATACCAACTCCGGAGAAAAAAATTAAACTTGAGAAAAACTGAACTGTAGAAATAAAATCTTGAGAGAAGAAGAAGATGGAATTTGAGAATGATTTGAAAAAAATGGATGGGGGTATTTATAGGTTAGATTAGTTGCGACGGGCCCATTTGCGACGGGAACCGTCGCAAATACCTTAGCCAACATTTATTACGGTCAACGGTTAAATAGTCATTTGCGACGGGACCCGTCGCAAATAACCACCTGCCGACATACTATTTGCGACGGGGGAATATTCCCATCGCAAATACCTTTTACCGCCGCCGGTTATTTGCGACGGGGGAATATTCCCGTCGCAAATAGTTTTCCCGCGATTTGGCGCGCAAAGGGTGCCAGACCTTTTGCGACGGGATAGCCTTCCCCGTCGCAAAAGGCTACTTATTTGCGACGGGCAAATACCCCCGTCGCAAATAAGTTTTTAACAGGGTTATTTGCGACGGGATTTATTCCTGTCGCAAATAACCCGTCGCAAATACCCATTTTTCTCGTAGTGATCGACTCTTCATTATGTATTAATTAACCAAGATCACTTGTATTTATAAATAATAATTGTAATGTAAAGTGTTTAGTTTCCAATGGTCATATTGATCAATGATCATATAATAGTCAAAACCAAACAGTCTCATTTAATTATACTCACTTCATTAATTAAAGGATATAGTTTTATGGAGTAAATAATGAAATAACACACAAATTTAGGAAAAAAATATTATTCAAAAGATTGGGTCATTACATTCTTCCCCCTTAAGAAATTTTATACCTGAAATTTCAACTGGTACCCTAAGAAGTGAAAAGGTGTGGGTACTACTGCCTCATACACTCCTATGGTTCCTACGTGGCTTCTTCGCATTTTTTGTTCATCTACGACACCTTAACAAGGTGTGTAGGCTTGTTCCGTAGAACCTTGTCACCTTGATCCAAGATCTCCACTGGCTTCTCCTCATAAGAGAAGTCATATTCTAGTTGTACCACATCTAGATTCAGTACGAGTGAGGGGTTAGGTTTGTAATTCCTCAAGATGGATACATGGAAGATGTCATGAACTTGTGCTAGATTTTAAGGAAGTGCAAGCTGATAGGCCACTGCTCCTATACGATCAAGGATTTCATAGGGGCCAATGTACCTAGGGATGAGTTTCTATTTCTTCCCAAACCTCATGACTCTTTTTTTAGGTGAAATTTGAAGAAATACCTTGTCACCAACATCAAACTCAAAGTCCCTTTGACAGTTGTCGGCATAGATGTTTTTCCGACTTTGATCAGCCTTAATGTGTTGTTGGATGGCGTGGACCTTTTCTGTCATCACTTGCACATGATCAGGCCCAAGAATCTTTCTCTCACCAAATTCATTCCAACTAGTAGGATTTCAACATCAATTATCATATAGAGGTTTATTGGATTCCATTTGAATGATCGAGTGGAATTTTTTGTTGTATGATTACTCAACTAAAGAGAGATGTTGATCCCATCCACCTTTAAATTCAATTGATCATGTTCTCAGCATATCCTCAAGTGTTTGAGAAGTCCTTTTAGGTTTTCCATCAGTTTGGGGGTGATAGGAAATACTAAAATTCAATTCAGTTCTCAAAGCATGTTGAAGACTTTTCCAGAATTTTGAGGTGGACCTTGGATCCTGATCAGATACAATAGAAACTAGAACTCCATGCAGCCTTACCAATTCCTTCACATAAATCAGTGAAAATTGATAAAGAGAAAAATATTCTCTAATAGAGATAAAATGGGAAGCCTTAGTTATATGGTCCACAATAACCCATATTACATTGTTTCCTTTGGAAGTTATCATATGATAAGTGACAAAGTCCATAGTGATACTATCCCACTTCCATTATAGTATGGGTAGTAGTTGTAATACCCAATTAAAAAGTTGTCTCTCTACCTTAAATTTCTAAAATACCAGGCACCATGATGTGTTGTCTGCAATCTCCCTTTTCATATTATCCCACCAATAATGATTACAAAGGTCTCTATATATTTTCATTCTTTCAGGAAGTATAAAGAAAATCGAGCTATGAGATTCATCCATCTGCTCCTTATTTATTTCCAAAATATATGTAACACATAGCCTTGTACAAAATTTCAGTACACCTTCTAGATCAGTATTTAAATCCGAAATATTCCCAACTTTCACAGCCTCAAACATCTTCTGTAACAAAGTATCTTATTTCTGATATTTCTTAATATTCTGTAGTAATGACGGTTGAGAAATAATTTGGGTTAGGGTTGATGATTTCCCTTCCCATATAATTCCCATGTCCAACTTTATTAGGTCATTAGTCAAAGGATATCTTTGAATCCTTATCATGAAAAGAAAAACTTGATCTTACTTTATTAACACATCAGGAACTTTCATTGCTCTTCCGAGATGATAATGAATTGAACAATAAAAGTCTTTGAGAAGTTCCAACCATCTCCTCTGCCTCATGTTCAATTACTTTTGTGTGAAAATATACTTCAAAAAATGATGTTCTATGTATACATAACATTTCTCCCCATAAAGATAGTGACTCCAAATATTTAGAGAAATAATGACCACAACCATCTCCAGATCATGCATATTATAGTTCTTCTCATGAGTCTTCAACTGTCGAGATTCATAAGCAATGACTTTTTCATTTTCCATGGGGACACACCCAATCCCTTTCAGAGATGAATCTCTAAAAATAACGAATCCTTCTCCACTTGAGGGCAGAGTTTAGACAGGTGTAGTAACCAATCTCTTCATTAGCTCTTGGAAACTTTCCTCACACTCCATTTTCCAGATGACATTGACCCCATTTAGAGTTAACTTTGTTAATGGATTAGAAGGTCATGAAAAGTTTTTCACAAAAATCCTATAATACCCCTCTAATCCAAGGAATCTATGAATCTCAGTTATCGTTGTTGGGTGAGCCCACTCCTCTACAACTTTTGTCTTTGCAGGGTCAACTGTGATTCCTTCATTGGTAAAACTTTTCCCAAATAAAGCAACTTATTGTAACCATAATTCACATTTACTGAACTTTCCTAAAATTCTCTCCTTCTGTAGAGTTTTCAAAATAATCCTTAGATTATCCTAATACTCCTCGCGACTTTTGAAATATATTAGAATATCATCAATAAAAACTACCACGATGTTATCAAGGTAGTCCTAAAAGACCCTATTCATCAAATCCATAAATATAGAAGGTGAATTAGTCAGTCCGAAGGGAATAATGACATAATCATAATACTCATATCTTTATTGAATGGTAGTTTTTAAAATATCTTCTTTATTCACCCTAAATTGATGATAACCATATCGAAGATCAATCATAGAGAAGAAATGGTCCCCATGAAGTTGGTTAAATAAGTCATCAATTCTTGGAAGATGGTATTTATTCTTCACTGTGATCCCATTCAGTTCCCTATAATCAATGCATATCTGCATCGATCCATCCTTCTTCTTCATGAAGAGAACCGGTGCTCCCCAAGGAGACCCACTCAGTCGGATAAAACACTTCTCAAAATGATCTTGGAGTTATTTTCTTTAACTCCTATAGCTCCACATTTTCAATCCTATAGGGGGTCTTTGATATCAGATGGGATCCAAGTACGAGTTCAATAGAGAACTCTACCTCTCATTTTGGGGGAGGTCTGGGTAACTCATCAGGAAATAAGTCAACGTATTCCTAGACGATAAGGACATTTTCTATCCTCAAACTCTCATTTCATTTTTCTTCTTCAATGATCAACTCTATAAAGAAGTATATTTGAGGTTCTTCTTGATAAAGATCAGGTTGAGATATCTCTCCTTGGATGATAACTGTTGGTTTTCCATTCAAGACTAATGATATTTCCTTGCTTTTGCATT
The DNA here is from genome assembly GCA_963277665.1 of Viscum album. NCBI lineage: Eukaryota > Viridiplantae > Streptophyta > Magnoliopsida > Santalales > Viscaceae > Viscum > Viscum album. The sequence goes on from OY728151.1 coordinate 114,473,824, forward strand.
TGATATTGGAATTATACAGTGAGAGCCAGTCCATCCCTAGTAAAATGTCGAATTCCAACATGGGAATGACTACTTGATTTGAGATAATATTTTTCAAACTAAAGTATATACTAGAGTTTCTAAACACTGACGATTCCTGGACAATCCCACCACGAGTTTTGACTGATAACTCTATTTTTAGAAAATCGAGGACTGATTCTAAATTCATTGCATAATTGGAATATATAAAGGAATGTGTAGAACTGGAATAAAAAAAGTACTTGCTGGCTCTGAGAGAACAACAAGAGTACCTACCACCACATCATTTGGTGCTTCAATTTCAGCTATAGTGATTGTAAAAGTACAACCTTGTTTCCTTGGATGTTTCTAAGGATGATGTTGATTCCACTCCACCGCCCTCGGATTTGGACAGTGATTGGAAAAGTGCCTAAGTTGTCCACAAATATAGCATTAGACCTCAGGTAGGGCATGCACCATATTCCCTTTGTCTTTAGTGTTGGGAAGTTGTGGCTTCACCTCACTACAAAAATTCTGTATGATGTGGCCATCTCTACCACACGTGTATCACTTCCTGCTCTCAAGTGGGAAATTCCCTAAATGCTTATTCCCACATTTATTACATGTGGGATGTTTTACCTGCTTGCCTCCTCTTCCCTGATCGATGCTCCTCCCTAATCTTGGCTCTATCAATCATTTCTTGCATTAGATTTATGAGACCATTTCATCTCCCCAAACTCCAGTTCGACTTTCATCGCACTTCTTATGATCTCCTCATAGCTATCCTAATCTTGGTTGGAAAGATTCTTCCGTAGATGAGGTCTCAGTCCACATAACAATCTATCAACCTTACCATTTAGATCCATGAAAAATCTATAGGTTTAATTTGAAATCCATGTGAAGTTCATCTCGTATATTCCCACAAGTTAATTCTTCTTCTACTTTAGCTTGATAAACTCCTCTATTTTTGTTGTCATCGATCGAGGGAAATACTTCCTGAAGAAGATTCCTCTGATCTTTTCCCACTCAATAACATCAACCTCCACTCTTGGCCTTGTGTTTTTAATAAGTTCACACCACTGATCTGCCTCTCCCTTTGAGAGATAAAGATCCAAGTTAATTTTCTCTTGTTCAGAAGAACCGAGCACCGAAAAGATATTCTTGATAGAGCTGATCCACTGTTTAGCAATCAATGGGTCGGTATATCCACTGAATGTCGGTGGTCATTGATGCATAAAGGATTAAAAAGAAATTTGTTTCATTTTTGGAGAGATCAGTCTCTCAGCTTGATTCATGTTATTTCCCATAACATGAGTAAGTTGGATCATCATTCGCATGAATGTTTCCATTCCGTCATCCATCGTAGGGTCATCAGCACATGGTCCATTACGGTCACCATATGCATGGTTCCTCCTATTTTCCTCCATTTTCTAAATGAATAAAACCTTAGTGGGAAACTTATTTGATTTATGAATCATTTAACTATAAAATATTTTATGTCTTAAAACAACATTCTTTAAACAATTACATTTCTCTATAATTTTGTCATAATGATTCATAAAAATTTTAGTATTAACCAAACATATCCCCCAAAAGTGTCATAACCAAGAGTGAAGAAAGGCCCATTTTCCTATTCCATGATACCCCATGTCATTCTTCAAACTCCTTTTCCATGTTTTCACTCCTAGGTATATATGTTATAGAGCCGCCACTATCTTCTTGTATCCAAACAGGGATGTATTTTCTTGATAAACCACTTACTCAATACTCACCAAAATACTAGGAAGTATTCCTATATTTAAACTTTTCTTTAGGGTTCTTCCTAAATTTTTCATAGCCTAATTTCGATAAATAATAATACTATCCTTTGATACCAAGTATGGAATCCCGCCTTCTATTACATAACTTTTCAATATATTTTACAAACAGAGGATCTTTAAAGACTAGTGTCTTGGAAATTTGGAATATAAAACTTGAAAACATAAAACATTATTCTAATCCAATTTTAGGGATAAATGATAAATTCTTACTAGGTAAACTTATTTCATATCATAACCTAGAGACATACATCAAAGTAATTGGTAAGCAGAAGGCCCAGTAAAGAAAAACAATGGAATCAGTTTACTTGTGAAATCAATAAGAACTTGATAAAAAAATATAGACATGAGAAATGGAAGTAGAGGAATATCATAATAAAAAGTACATATATCATAACATGAATATTTGGATACAACATTATATCTAGACATTCTTGAACATATCACCAAGGTTCATCCCCAAGGTGTCATTAAAATTTACCAAGGTTATTCACCAAGGTATCGTGAATCTTGTCATCTCTAGAGATTAAATTATTTACCCAATGCATTAGAGCGCTATCAGGGGGCACCCTTAATATGAATTTATGTTCACGTGACCCACATAGATCATATTCAAATATTTCATAAATAACCCATAGAGAGTAAAAGTAATGAGGTTCACTTCAAAATCATGACATTTTAGAAGTTCTTAAAATCTTGATCGTTATGTCATTTATAACCCATAGAAAGAGACTGAGGTTTATATATATGCCAATTATAGAATAAAATAGATTAATTTTTTGTATTTATGAATACCCTTTTAAATAAAAATAGATTTGGGTATTCAAAAAAATAATACAAGAGAATTTCTTGAGAAAAAGATAGAGATTTCTAGACGAAAGTTCTGCAGTATAACGGCTATATAACATGGTTTTAGAAAACATTGAAAAGTGACGGGACAAGAGTCACACACTAATTAAAAAATCATAATATAGTATGAGTATATAATAAAAATAAATAATATCGTGGTATGGATATTTTATGGAAATAACATATGAATATGAAACTCGAAAGAAAAGATAAGATGCAATTTCTTTTACGAAAATGAGGCAGACTAATAGCATCACTTAAAATTCCGAAAATAAATTGATGAGAGAAGAAAGGGTATCTCATACTTTGGACATGAAATGGAAAGTGTTAAGAATATATAAGAACATACCCCAACATAATATGATGGAAACTGGAAAGCATATCTTAAAGGAAATCATGTCTAAAAAGGAGGGTGGAAGGTTCCCTTACCTTGAAGAGTAAAATCAAAATCCTGATGGTTGGGACCTTATGGCGCTTGAAAGAACCTTGGGATGACTCCTTGGGAGGTAAAAGGACTAGAACATTGTTGAGGAAGATTTTGGATTGAAAAGAATGAGGCAATGGCTTGGTATTTATAGAAAAAGTGAGGGAATATTTAATTAATTTCCAAGGGACACCTCATCAGTGGTATTTGGAAAACCATGGGTGTTCCCACGGTATTGGCCAAATAGGACACCTAATAGAATATCTTACTATTAAAAAGTAGACCAGAATGATTACACCATTATTACATTATTAATGATTTCATTAAACACCTGAAACTCAAAACTGTATTTGTACTATTCACCAAAAAATCAACTATTTCAGAAAAATCCCAAAAATATACCCCAACCTAATATCAATGATCAGAATTAAATAATGAAATCCATTTTATGAAAGTAATTTTTTTAAATATTTTTAATTTAATTTTTATAGAAAATCATTATTTATTCAAGAAAAAAACAACTCTAATACTATAACATGTTTTGTAACACCTTGAAAAAGCAATCAAGGTCTCATAAAATTATCATATAAGAATAAGACAATAAATTAACAATTTATGATTACATTTTATGAAAATAAATTTCTATTTTAAATTATTAAATTAATTATAAAATGGTAAATAAAATATTTCTAACATATAAAAATACCAAACCTTGTACTATGACCGTTTTTCACTTTTATGATGTTTAAAGTGTATTTATACATTCATGGAAGAAGTTTCTATTTTATCCAATTTGTTGTTCATTGAAATTCATTACTATTCTTAAGGGTATGTTACTATTCATACTTTACTATTCACTAAAAAATCAAGTTGATCTTATTAGACTCTAAATTTATTACTTATCAGAATTGTAGAAAACCTTTTTTTGAAAATCATTTCACATTATTAATTATTTAAATTTTACATTAATATTATAAAATACCCTTTTTCTTCCAAAATTCATTAATAATATTCATCATATATTTATCCAGACATTTGAAAATCTCAAATTTTACCATAATAAGAAATAACAATTTTATTTATACCAAGGGATTATAAAACGTATTTAAGGCCTCGTTACATTGCCCCTTATAACACCTGTATAAATCCTAAGTGTATGGTGTGCTATGGTGATAGAATCTTGGGGCGGCTCGGACAACATTTCCCAAGTGGTCATTTCTATCATCTTGAACTTCTCTCTTAGGTGATTTCGTTCAAGCTTTACATGTTGAAGCTCAGCTAGGGCTTGGTCCAAAGAAACACCCGGAGATTCAACCTCCATTCCAAACACTGACTGATGGACTTCGTATGGCCCGAGTCTACTGGATGACGCCATCGACTCTTCTTTCTGTGTTAATTAACCAAGATCACTTGTATTTATAAACAATAATTGTAATGTAAATAGTATAGTTTCTAACAGTCATATTGACCAACAGTCATATAACAGTCGAATCCCAATGGTCTCTTTTAATTATACTCACTTCATTAATTAAAGTATATGGTTTAATGGAGTATAAAATTAAATAATAGGCAAATTTAGGAAACAAATATTATTCAAAAATTTTGGTCGTTACAAGATACACTATTGGGGATTAGAACAACTAGTGTATGTCATTGTAAGGAGTGCCCTTTTGAGGTCGGAGGTGTCATTTATTATGGGACCTCTATGTATTAGATATGACAGGTTGTGATGTCATTCTTGGAATTGACTGGTCGGTCCCCTACTAGGCTATTGTTGACTGTGGTCGTCTTAGGGTGAGTTTGACATCCCCAGGGGGCATACTGTTCTACAAAAGGGTAAATGGGATTTCGAGGAAAGCAGAGCTGTACCCTAGCGTCATGGGTTGGAAAGGTTTACACCCCATATTTCTAGTTTATATTTGGATGACTAGGGAACCTTACATATGGACTTTCCTCTAGGGGTTGATCGTTTCAGAGATTTATTTCCATAAGACTTTTCGGCTTTTCCTCAGAATCAAGAGGTAGACTTTTCTATAGAGCTTGTGCCAGGACTATCACTGTTTTCTATTCCTCCTTATAGGATTGCTACCCCATAGTTAGAAGAGCTTAAAATCTAGTAAAGGAGTTACAAGAAAAAGGTTTCATCCAGCCCAATAATTCCCTTTGGGGGTTTCTTATCCTTTTTGTAAATAAGGAAGACAGTACCCTCAAAATTTGTGTGGATTTTCAGAAGCTAAACCATTTCATGATCAAACAACAGTATCCCTTGAGATATGGTTATAATCAGTTGCATGTTAGACCATCATATGTACCTCTTACATCATTTCAGAGCAAGTATAGCCTATACGAGTATGTGGCTATGCCATTCAATCTCACGAAATTGCTTGCAGTTTTTATGGAACTGAATAACTCAGTGTTCCATTCTTACATGGACTCCTTTTTAGTTGTTTTCATGGATGATATCTTGGTGTACTCTTACACTCGACACGACCATGCTACCCTTCTTGAGATAATTTTGAGTACACTGAGAGAGAATTTGTTATATGCTAGGCTCTCAATATGCCACTTATGGATGGACCAGAATCACTTATTGGGTTAGGTTGTCTCTGAGAAAGTAGTATCAGTAGACCTAAAGAAAGTGAGAGAAGTAGTTTCCTGGGAGAAGCCAAAGAAATTCTTTGAGGTACAATGTTTTTTAGGGCTGTCTGTTTAATACAGTCATTTTAAACATGACTTTTCACACATAGCAGTGCCACTTATGGAACTAACTAAGAAGGGTGCAATGTAATTGTGAAAAAATTCTTGTGAGTCAATCTTTCAGAAGATGAAATGGAGGTTGACTTCACCACCGGTACAAGTTTTTCTAGAGCTAGGAATGATATATACTATTTATTGTGATGCATTAGGAATCAGGCTGGGAATAATGCTTATGCTGGAGGAATGAGTCATTGCGTACAGGTATCGGCAGTTGAGGGAACATGAGAGGAATTAACCGATGTGTAATCTTGAGTTGGATGTAGTTTTTCATTCTCTATGTTGTAGGAGATGTTTTCTTCTGGGAGATAATTTTGTGGTTCTCACTAACCACAAAAGTCTTAAGTATATCTTTACATAGCACGATCAAAATCTGAGACAACGAAGGTGGGTTGAGTACCTTAAGTACCTTCAATTTGATATTTTCTACATGCTTGGGAAAGGAATCATAGAGGATGATGTGTTGGGTAGGAGGACTCAGATATAGGCAGTACTGGAGGCCAGTAGTGAGTGGTAGCTTATGGATCTGTTCTTTTAGATGATTTTGGAGGTGCATAAAATACAGAGGTAGATGTTTCTTTCTTCTGTAGCTGTTAGCTATACCCTACTTGATCGAGTGTGAATGAGGAAACTATCTTATTCTAAAGGACTAGTTATATGGGAGAGATTGTTAATAAAATAACCCTATTATGGGATGGATAGTAAGCAAGGATGATATCTTGCATTTCTAGGGACGCGTATGGGTGTCAGTAGACATACACGAGGAGATGGTGTGGGATTTTCATGCTTCAGTTTGGGAAGTTCATCCTGGTGTCACCAAGATGTATATAGATCTACACTCTTAGTATTGGTGGCCAATTATGAATGGAGATGATTTTGGATTTGTGATGTGGTGTTCCACGTATCAGCAGGTGAAGGAGGAGCATCAACGACCAGTAGAACTATTGAAATAGTTATTCATTCCTCAGTGGAAGTGGAATGATGTCACTATGGACTTCGTGATAGGTTTACTAAGGTCACCTCAATGGAATAATGTAGTTTGGGTTGTCATTTGATAAACTCACGAAGGTTGTACACTTATTACCTATCAAGGAGACCTTCAGTGTTCATGTGCTTGTAAGGTTGTACATCCGAGAGATTGTACGGTTAAATGGGGTTCCACACTCTATCATTTCAGACAAGTATTCCCATTTTACTTCTCAGGTCTGGTAGGGACTACAAAGGGATTTGGGTGCGCAGGTACATCTAAGTATAGCTTTCCATCCCTAGATAGATAGCTAATCTGATCGTACAATTCTGGTGATGTAGGACATACTTCAAGCATACATCCATGATTTTTTATGTTATTTGGGGAAGCACATACCTTCGGTGGAGTTGTCCTTCAATAATAGTTTTCTGGAGTCTATTCAGATGTCACCTTATGAGGCTTTGTATGGTAGGTCATGCCGATCACCCCTATTTTTGATAGAGGCAGGAGAGGTAGCTATACTAAGACCTTGTCTTTTCCAGGATCCCACAAGGTAGATATAGTTGATTCATAAGAGGATAGCTATTACACAGTCACAACATAAGACTTATGCAGATCTACAGAGATGACCACAAGAGTTTGAGGTTAGTGATTGGGTTTTTCTACGTGTCACACTGAGGTTCGTACACAGGAGGATTGGGAGATAGGGAATGCTTTTGCTGAGGTATATAGGGTGGTTTGATGTTTTAGAGAGATTCGAGTTGATTTATTATCAGTAGCAGTTACCTCATATGTACTGGGAAATGCAAGACATCTTCTATGTCTCCCAATAACGACTTCACTTCTCAGACCTGTCTCATTTTTTCAACCAGATGAGGTTGAGTTGGAGTTGGATGCATCGTTCGAGGAGTATCCTATCAGGATTTTTTATCACAACGCGGAGGTTCTCCATGGATGGTCTATTCCTCTAGTATGGGTGTAATTGAAGAATGGGAGAGTACTGGATGAGACTTGGGAAAGGGATGTTGATGTATGATCGAAGTGGATGGATTTTTTCAAGGATTCTTTTTCATCTCTACCTTGTTAGGGAAATTTAGCGATGTATTTATTTAAGGGGGGAAGTTTGTAACAACTCGGATCTTTTTTTTAGTTATGGATCCTGATTTCTGGGGTTTCTGAGAAAAATGGAAGTTTCTAGATATTTAATGAGTACATGTCATGTACTTTGGAGTACACATCGTGTACCTGGTTGCCGCTGGTAGCCATGTACTGGTTGTGTAATGGCTGAGTACATATCCATGTGAGGTGACCTAGAGACTGCCTAATCTGGGGCCCAGTAAAAGCCAATACACACTGTTTATCCTCAGAGAAAACACCGTGTATTTTTATTTTTCATTGTTATATCAGACTGGGGTTGCGTTTAATTAACATAAACAACATTTTCCAAACTCATCTCATCCAGGGGCGATAGATATTGTCGATTCTTCTCTAAGCCCCCATTTGACCGTCTGTTCTCTAAATCAAACATTGTCGATTGCGTTGAAATTACTACGGTGAGTTATTCCTTCTTCTAGAGCCTCACCTCTTGATTTCTAATCTTTCCTGAGATATCCTTTGTTGAACTTTTTAGACATTTTTGTAGATCTATGACATTATAGATCAATTTAAAGGCTGAGGTTCAACTATATCGATCGTACAACATCGAGGTTGGTGGTTTGTGCCTTTCCACATATTTTATTTTATTTATATGTGAAAAATAGCCCAATACCTTAGTTTAGGGTATTGTGTGTTTAGTGAACTTAATCATGTTAATGGATAATATGCCTTGTTTTCCTGATCATGGGTTGTTGATTGTAAATAGGGTTATTTACCTCGTTATGGATGTGCTTTCCCATGTTTGATCTAATATTATCTATTGGTTCTACAATTTCTTGTTTGACTTCTTAGTTTTCCATGCCTAGTGTTGTTAGGATGGAGTGAATATTATCTCACATGATTTTCATATACATTGTAGCTATTTAACCATGTAGTATTTGAGATTTAATTTGGTTGCTGGATATCTTTGATGCACGATTTTATTACACAAGGTTGAGGGAACGTTGTGTAGTTAGACCATAGGGGAAATGGACACTGAGGGCTTCCTTAGAGTGTCTGTTATACTATTCACATTTCGGGACCATAGGGGTGATGGACATGACTGCTCCCTCAGAGTTTCTGTAGTTCCACATTATGAGACCACAGCGGGAATTGGATGTTGAGTGCTTCCTTAGAGTGTCAGTAGTTTACCGTAACAAGACTACATGGGGAATTGACGGTGAGTGTTTCCTCAGATATTCTTTGTTATACTAAACCAGAGGGGTTAGACTATGAGAACTTCCTATAGGGTTTATTGACATTATTTGGTCATTTATTTAATAAATGTAAATGAATGTAGTTGAAAATCTAGGATTGTTTACTTTTGGGTACTTCCTTGTTTATTACTTCATATTTTATATTATCTACCATATGAATTCACTAATAATTAGGCACTGATATTTGGGTGTATTATAACTAGGATTCATCTCACACCCTGTTTGGGTCATTCTTTTGGGCCCAAATAGATTTTATTGTTGCAGGTATAAATAAGGGAAAGCGCCCCTCTACTTCTGGTACTTGACTGTTGTGGAGGTAGAGATCAGGGGACCAAGCTGATCCTTGCGATGTTGTTGGAGTGTTTACTTGATTTTTCCTTTTCACTATGATTTAGTATTGTATTTCAGCCTTATGACTTGTTTGGATTCTCTAATAGATACTTGTGAGATGCATGATTATTGAAATATATGTATACTGATGTTGTTAATTTACTCTCAGTCTTCCATTGTTTACTTTTTTTATATAATTATTTTTTCTTCTCCTATTATACAGTTGTTTCTATTATGTTACTATGCCAATTATGGAATATTTTCCCCACTATCACACTCATGGCCCTCGCTACTAGTCGGTAACCTCTGGTGTTTGGGGAAATGTTCTTGAGGTCATGTGACCAACCGGGTACGAGGAACCTTTGGGTCACACCCATAACTGGGACGTTACAATGTATCATTTAGAATATGTCCCTTTCAAATAATTGTAAAATGTTTTAGGCCTTATATTGAATATGAGGCCCATGTTTCTATAATACTTAGGAATCTCTCTTCTCATGGTGATTTAGAGGTTTGGTTGGGGCTTACAGTCATGATTTTTCCAATTTTCTTTGCATGGTTAGGGATAATACAAAATTGAAGGCCCGTTTTATTGAGTATGGTTAGGGAATACACTAAATAGATGCACCATTATCTTCACTAGTTTATGGGATCATAAGAAATATGAGGCCATGTTTTTTAAGTATGTTTTGGGATTGTACCAAATAGGAGGCCCATAGGAACTTTGGATCATGAAAATGTTTTGATCTCCATTATGCTTTAAGCCAACTTGTGTCATTATTAATTTGAGAAACAAAATTTAGTGGATGATCCAAAAACCTCAAAATCCACTTTCTTAACTCGTAAAAATTGCTAGAACCTAATATAAGAGGGAGAGGGAGAGAACCAGTGCATGTATCCTCTCTTATGTTCATATCCTTAGACCAAAATATGACAGAAAGAGTATTCCCATATCTTATTTTTTGGTAGCCAGGATAGTCACATCAATTCATATCTACTAACCCAAAAGATGAAGTGGAAGAGTAGAGCATCCTTTAGTAAAACCGGCTATGTCTTACTCTAAGATGGATTCCTTTCCCTTGATTTTAGATAATACTATACTAGGATACAATATTTTCCCACATTGAAGATAAATATGAGTTGTTCTACTACAATCTATAAAACATGGAGGTCCACTTGAGTATCTCCAATTTTGGGATCCTCATTACAATGGGAATTTATTCTCTAAATCATTCTAAATATCCCCTATATTAATGAGGTTAATAGTAGGATTTAATTTACCATGTGTTTTGATGACTGAGATAGTATGATGGGGTACCCACTGATTCTGTCATACACATCTGAATGTTTTGGGAAGCCTTAGCCTGATGCCTCATAAGGGGTCCCACCTAGGGCATAGAGATTCACACAATACGGGTTGATGAATATGTATATTAGGGAAGTTCATGGAGGGTGCAAGGTGAGACATAAAACTATATTGGAGGAAATAAATGAGAGTGGGATATCGATGAACCCCATTATACCCTATTCCCCATATAAATATTCTTCAAATTATGGGGATCCATTTATTTAGTATTATTCTATATGGATATGGGCATCTTCTATTTAGAATTTTTCTATGTAGATATAGGATGAATCTTCATATCTCTTTACTATTCAGGTCCTAGCTCCTTTTTTGTTGAAAAATCCCACATGTGTCATGGATACATCCATGTAGACTTTTAATATGCAACGTGATTGACCACAAAGAGGCCATCCAACTGAACTATGACTCCAAAGGGTATTCAGTCTGTAGATTTCTATTTGAGTTCTTCTTCTACCTTAACATTGTGTGGTAGGTTTAGCTACTCATAATTGATGTCTTTCAGACTATCTTACCTTTTATTTCATTTTGTGTCTCTCTTTAATAATCCCCCTCTGGGGTTTTTCATAGAGGTTTGGGGGAAACTAACCACTGGGATGGCATGTCATCTTCGGTCAACCACATGGACTCCATTTTATTGATCCCAATTAAGGACGTCTCAGCTGAAAAAATATTTCTTTTTCAAGGGATCGAAAATACCATCCTAAACTGTAAATTATTTGTCTTTTGTAGGAAGTGGTTTTTTGTAGGGCATGAACATCACCATCTGACTTCTAAACCATCTAGTTTTGTTTTTGGGGACGGGTGGAAAATATTGTTTAATGAAAATGATTTCATTTTTGGGATACCATGTGGAGTGATGGTTTGTATAGAATTTTTTTTCTTCACAAAACTGTTCCATCCTTCACTACTTCTCAAACTAAAATATTTTTTTCAAACTCTTCTTCAGGTATAATTTTCCCTTAAAAAAAGCATGATTGAATTTTCAACTTCCATGGGGATTTTTTTGGTCCAAAAAATGGGATAATCATTTTATGAAAGAATAATTATGGTTTTAATGATTTTTATAATTAATTGGAATATCCCTTCACTTTATTCATATTGTGGTTCTTATACATTACATATAAAATTGTGAAAACTCGATAGCGTCATGTGATACAATAATGGTTTATATGATGGGGTGACCCAGATAACCTCAAGTGAACCAGATACAAATTATATGATGGGATATCCTATGTAGTGTTAGGTGATCCCATTAGAGCTTATACAATGTGTAATACTAGGTAGTATCTGGTGTGTTCGTTATGTATTATATGATGTGATGATCCAAATAGCATTAGGTGACACCATTATAAATTAAAATATGGTTTCAACTAGAAAGTAATCCAATGCATTGAGTAAAGATTTTTATCTCATAAGATAAAAAGGACTAGAATGTAGAGTGAATCTAGTTCAATATGGTACTTTGCCCATAATAAGGTCTCTAGAGTGAACCTTGACTAATATGAGGTTATGCAAGGACCTATATTTCTTTTCCATAATGATAGGTGTAAACATGATTACATGTTCACGATGTTACATATGAACCTGATAATATGTTCACAATGTTATGGGTGGACCTAATTATATGTCCAAAATTTTATGTGTGGACATTCCCTTCATGTCCATAATGTTATACATGGACATGGTTGAATATCCAATAGTTTATACTTGGGGAAGATTTCATTACCTTAACATAATGGGGGAACTTATTTCTATTTATAAAATTTTACTATGTTATTATCTGATGTGTTTGCATCAAATATATATTTTATGCTAATTCAATGATCTCCTGGATATTTTTCTTGAATTACCTTATGATTTATGTCTTATAAACTGCCAATCTTCATTCCATGTATCATGTTTATGATTTATGATATGTTGGGTATGAACATCATAAGATATTTTCATAATCGCATACTCTTATACATATTATAGTATTTCATATGATCAAAAATTAATATCTCTTATGTTTATCATTTTCGAGCATATGAACTCACCATTTATTATGTTCCATTCCTCGTGTTGTGAAGAGTGGTTTTGTAAGGGTATTCGAAAGATGAGTAAAATATGAGAAGATCATTGTGGAAGATGATCAATATCATTCACCAAATTAGAAGACTATGTTCCCTACTTCCAATAAGACTAAAATATTATGGACCTTAGTCATGTGTCTGTTTAATGACATGAATATTCATCTAAAATGAAATAAAATCAATGTATGATAAACCTAGGTCAATATGGTTGGTATCAAATGAAATGTTTATATAAAATTTGTAAACATGGATGATAAAATATTTGTGAGATACCTAGGGATATTTCTACAGAGATGTTTAGATATGACTATAATGATATGTCTAAGGAGGATCCAATGTTAAGGAAAATGTAATTGAATTTTTCTTAAGGATAGAGTGATAGGGTTTTATGAAATTAAATCAATTTATGAATACTACAAGTGGATGTGGATCAATCATTGATTTACTTAAGGTTATCAACATCAAAAAAACTATATAAATATATAATCAATTGGGAACATGTCCATAAAAATGTGCCTTAATGTACACCCGAATTGACACTCCTAGGGATATGCATTAGAAATTTAAAAAACTCATTAAAAACCATTAGGATGGATTTAAATAGATAATGAAAATGAATGATTGAGGATAAACCTACTCTTTCATAGAATAAATATATTTTCATGATTTAGATATTTTATAATTGGTTTTAATCATTATTTGGTTTCCCATAAGGATTAGTGTTACTCATAAAATGATTTATGATTTTAGTAAATGTTATGAACTAGAAGGACATGGGTTAACATCGGATATTATGGGAAATTTAGTGATAAGAAGAAAAATGGGATGACAGATGGAGTAAAGGACAATGTGATTATTCTTAATTATGCATAACAAAACACGATTAAAAACTAGAACTTTAGATAACTATCAATCTCATCAAATAATAGAAGGAAAAAGTACCTTGAGAAGTCATATGGTGGAAACCATGGAGGAATGAATATTAAGTTTTCTATATTTCATTAATGAGGGAAGAAGACCTAAATGGAATTTCTCAAAGGAATGAAAAGATGACTTATGTGTGGTGAAGAAAGCCACATAGTATGTAATTTCTGGGAAAAATAAATAGTTTAGTTAAACAAATGGATAATGAAATTAGTCTCCCTAAGGTATTATCAATAGTTGAATGTTTTCTATTAGGAAATTCAGGGCATTGTGAAAATCAATTTCATAATGGGAAATCATTTTTTGTTAATCAACTAGGTTGTATATATAATGGTTATATTGATGATGATAAGGAGACTATAAATGACATATTAATGAAACGAGGTATTAAAGAATAATATTATGAATCCTACATATTGGATTAAGGATGATGTGAAATAATTTTTATGTTTATTTATTGGAACTTAGGAATTATGAAATATATATGGATTCTTTGAAAAAAAAATTCATTATGTATTTTCATGTATGTGTTAAATTCAAATCATTGACTAGAAAAGTGATATTTTGATTAATGTAATATAAACCTAAATATGTTTTAGATGTTGAGATAATGCTATTAGTTTGAAGATATTTTGGATATGAATAATGTAAATTGGGTTGACTAGTTATCTTGGAACTGATAAATGAATTTTTACAATGTTGTTTATGTTATCATTGATGGAGTTTATAACCTTTTTTATTTAAGTTGTATATCTAATAATTTATGTTTTATGTATGGAATGATGAATCAAGTACATTTTAAATTATTTTTATCGAAATTATGGTTCTTACCATCCTTCAGTAGAATATATGATGAAGGTACTCACATGTTTCATATGTGACAATTAAGATCAACTTCATGTTGTTTAGGGGTTAATAATAAGTTCATTTCAAAAATTCAATGAACTTATTTATAAAGAGTTGGATTTTTAAATTTTTTAAGGTTCAATGTTTAATAATTTATGAAATGGTTTATGTTGAACATTTAATGAGGATTTAGAGATTAATATATTAATTCTCCATATAATTATTTATGCATGTTGGATAACCTCTACTAACAATTTTATTTCTATGGTAACTAAGGATAGATGCAATGAATTTTCATTATATCTATGGATATTATGATCCATTACTGATTTACGTATAAAAAATCCCCTTAAATTTTTAGAGTAAGTGATGTAGTGGAAATTGATCAAGTCATAACCTATGGGAGATATTGTTCTTATTAAAAAGGCATAACATCAAGTAGGTATATCATCAGGTAAAAATTATTCATCAGTGAGAAAAGGTTAAAGAAATAAAATGTTTCTCAATTATCATCAATTTATGAGATATCAATGACCTTTTTCAAGTCTCTTTTTTTATGGTCTCGTTATCATCAAATTTCTCCAGACTATGTTCTCTATCATAGTCCATCAATATTTGGGTGTTAGTTTTTTCTTCTATGTGGGTGCATACAACTCAAACTAATGATTTTATTTTTCAAAAAATAGTCTTTGTTATTATATATGGCCTTCAAAAATCTCATTATATGTCTAAGATTATTCTTCATCAACCCTTTTATGGTGTGGGTGTCTATGAAATGAACTTTCATGTACTAAACCATAGATGACCAAGATGAATTTCTTGGGAGAAATTCATTTTAATGGGGGTAGAATGTAGCACCCAAAGTTTTCAGGAATTATTTTACTTCAAATAAATTAAATTTCATTTATTTATTTTATTAAACACAAAAAAAGATAATTTTTCTCTACATGTAACACAGAATTATCTTTTGTTACACATGACACTAAGTTTTAACATTACCATGATATATTACTAATATAGTTATTTAAACAAGACTGTTATAACATACATGTTAAACATAGTAAAATGAATTTTAATAAATAATTTTTAGTTATTCATTTTAATGGATTTATATAATGAAAATATATTGATAACAAAATACATATTTTTTTTGGTAATGTCTTTATATGTTTTAAAAAAATATTTTACAAAACAAAACTGATTTTCATATCTTTTTTCTGAACAATGATAATATTATCTTTTTTGAAACATTATTAAAATTTATGTAACAAAATAATGTTAATTTTTCAATTCAGATTAATAAAACTATCTCTGGTTTTATTATTATTTTATTTAGAAAATATTCAATTTTTTATAAATTAAGAAAAATGATGAATTTTAATTGAAGACTACCTTTTAGTTTAATTTCTTTATAAAGTCAAATTATATTGTACATTGGAATTAAAGTTAAATTAGTAAAATAATACATCTATTATTACAATTTATTTCATTGGAACAATTTTTTTATTTAATGAGGATATAAAAACTTTCTAAACTCTTGATCCTTTTCACCTTAAAAACATACTTCCTCACCAAATCTGTGAGATTAATTTTACATTAAATTCTAGAACATTTCAGGGGATGGATTCTAGAAAAAAGGATTCCATAATTTTAAGCATAATTATTTATATTATATAATAAGGTAAAATTAATTTTTCACCATAATTATTAGTTAAAATAGTTTAAATTAATTATCGTTAACAAGGTTAAAATATGGTTTTTCGCCTTATGTGTGTTTGTACTAAAATTAATTTAACACACAAAATGATTTATTATTTAAGAAATTTGATTTAATATTTAGAATTAGTATGTTTAAGTTATATAATAAATCTAATTTTAATATTACTCTTTAAGGATAAATTACCTAGGTAAATTAAATGATACAGGTTAAAATGGTGAAAACTAAAAGGGAAAAATTGAGAAGACATAATGACAAAGTTAAAACATGATAAAAATGTATTTTATTTTGTTTTGGTGATGTTTTTATAGACGAAATGAACTATCCAATATATAAGTGAACTATTTTTTAGGAACCCGTGGTATGTAATACCTTCTAATAGGGAATACTTTTGGGTATTTACAATAATTCCACTCCACCATAATTATAAAAGGGAACTCACTCCCCCCCTTCTTCACTCATCTCAATAAATTACGCTAAAAAAATCTCTACCAAAATCAATTCCAAACATCTAATCCCTCATAATAGAATCATTATTTTGGATAAAAATAAATCTTAGGAAGATCTTTAGTGAGTATCTAACAGGGATACATGAAGAAAATGTAACGTTCATGAACGATTCTTTTTTTGTTTCATTTAGTTCTATAACTCATTAATTTATTATTATACCAATATTATATAATTACATAACTATATTATATATAATAAGATGTTTTTATGTTAATGGAAAAACCAACTTCTCCACATGCATCCATCAAATGGGTTATTAAATCATTATTTTTATGTACAGAGGACTACCGCCTCACGAACCAATGTTGTTCATTTTTCTATTACCACCTCTCAAGGATGGTCATAATGATAGTTTAACTATTTTTATTTGCAATATCTATTATATTATCTTTATGAATTAATTATTATTATTCAATTTTTATATCACACATACCTTCATTATTTATATTTTTTAGGTATATGATAACTTTGTTCGTGTGTATGAAAAACCATCGCCTCAAAAAACGATGTTATTTGTTTACGTTAAACATGGAATGTATTAAAAATGAGTTTAATAATTTTTTTTATATATGGGAAATAAATATTATTTTGGAATAATAATATAAATCATTTACTTTTATTTCATTCAATCAAATAATAAATTAAAAAAAATTGAGTTTTTGCGTACATACGGCCTACCATCCTCCTGAATAGTATATTCCATTTTGTATCTATAAATATTATGTGATTCACTAAATAGAACGATAATCAATATACATATTCTAGTTCTTTCATGGATTACATTATGGATATGATTAAACTATGATCAAATTTAGAAAAAAATAACAAGTCAAAACATACATGAAAAATAAATCACTAATTGCTCAGAACATGAATTTGATATATATTGTTAATAAATGGGAAATAATTGTTCATAAGAACATATAAAATGGAATAATTTATATATTAATATGTTTATATAATAAATTTAAAGAAAAATTATGTTTATTATACAAGATGTTTGAACAGGTACGATGGAATTCAATATTTAAAGTAAAGGTTTTCTCGTCTCGCATTTATTTCATGGAGATATATTCAATATTAACCATTTTTTATGTATAATATACTTACCAACATTGTATTTTATTATTATTATCATTATATTTATGTAGATATAAATATCTATTTGAGTATATCTCTGTCATGGGGATTACGGTTCAAAATTTACCGATGTGATAAGGGATTTTTGCCTCAATTTTTCATATTTGAGACATTTGTCATGTTATACCCCTATATTATTTTATGAGGAATATATAATACCCATTATAAATGTTATATCATTAATATAATAATTTTCATTATAATATAAATTTATTTTAATTATATTATTTCATCGGTATTTTGATTCACCGATGCCAAAGTGGTTGGAATTCTATGTTACAATCCAAATGTTTTTCAAGATTACGAATAATTATTCTTCCAATGATGATATATTTTGATTAATATCTGCAGAAACTCATTAATTTTATTATCCAATGGATATTAATTATCATTTACAATATTAGTATAATTTTTACACTCTATGATACTTAGAATAAATTAGAAAATATTTTTAAAAAATCCAACATAATTTCATTCTTTATTTTGAAATATGTTTCCTAAAAAACCATGTTCTCATGAAATGTTTTCAAAAAAAATTTACTTTTTTAATATTAAATATTATATATAATTTCTCCCATTTTTTCTATCTACCAAATATTTTCAATAGAATCATTATTTTATTTTAAAAATAATTCCTATTTGGATTTTATAAAAATTTGGAATGTAATATTTGTTTTAATGCATACAAAATGAACATGATTTTACATCATTCATATCCAATATGTTATTTAAACCTCCCATTATATTTAATCAAGATAATTTTAAAATAAAATAATTTGCATAAAAAATCGGTTTTAAATTTTTATCATGTTGGAAAAGATATTTTCCTCGTGAAATGTTTTAATAGATTATTTAAAAATACTTTATATGTTTATATGTTTTTTTTCAAAGAAAATTATTTTTACAATATTTTATGAAATTTTATGTTATTAAATTTAATTTTAGAATGAAAAATTTATTTTTTTCAAAAAAATATAGTGATCTTCTAATGGTATTCACATTCCAAAATGACAACAACCCATTATTCTTACTCTACTGTGTATATTCAGTATTAATACCATCCTTATTATTTATCTATATGAATTCATAATGTTTCAATGATATTTTTATAAAAACCATTTCTTTTATGTTGGTTAATAAATTTTCTAATATATTTTTATGGATCTATTTTCTTTTTTCTTGAGTTTATCATGTTTGAAATAGACTTTTATGGAATATCTTTATATTACCTTAGTTAACCATGCTTCGATGTGATTGACATGAAACCCATTTATTTTCAATGGGTAATTTAGTTTATTAATGAATAATAAATTTTCTTCTATGTTTTATAATGAAGTGAAAACTATGTTTATTTTATTCATTATATGTTTCTTGTAAATTACATACATGATCCGGAAGCCCAAATAGCCCCGAGTGAGACCGTTATAACTTATACGATTGGGTGGACATGATATTGTTGGGTGAAACCATTAAATATTAAATTATGGAGAAAATCAGATATTATTGGCTGATCTCATTATATCTTATATTATGTAGCGGCACAAATAGAGCCAGATTATACCATGATGAATTATATGGTGGGGTGGCCTAGATAGCATTGAGTGAGAACAATATTACTTAGAAGAGGGGTGTTCTCAAATAGTTTTCTAATTCATTGGGTAATGATTTTTATTTTACCGGATCTATTGGAATTGAACAGAGAGTGAATGGGGTTCAGTAAGGTTATATAACCACTATAATGGTCTTGGAAGTGAACCTTGACTATTATGATTTTGTGATTTGACTTATCTTCCATATCCATACAGTTGTGTTTGAAACTGAATACATGTTCCAAATTTTATTTATGAACCTAATTTGATGTTCAAATTGTTATATGTAAACCTAATTACATGTTCACAATGTTATACATGGACCAGTACATCATGTTCATTATGAAATATGTGGACCTATTTTCATGTCCATAAGTTTATTTGATGGCTTTATTTCAGGTCCTTAACTTAATGAGTGCACCTTTTTCTATTTATACATATTCCCAATGTAATAAGTTGATGTGTATGACACAAATCTTGTTTTTATCCAATGTTATGCTCTCATTTGTCATTATATATGATTCTCCTATGATTCATGTCTAATTAAATACCAATATATATGGCATAACCCATGTTAATGATCCATGATAGATTGGATATGAACTTCAAAATTTATGTTCATTATCAAAAAAATCAAATGATTATCATTTTCCTTCCAATGAGCATAAATTGATATCTCTTATGATTACCCTTACTAGTCATCTGAGATCACCCTTTCTTATGATTCAATCCCCATGTTATAAAGAATGTTTTAGTAAGGGTATTCCTAATAGGAGTACTATGTAAGAAGATATTTGTGGAATATGTTGAAACTATTTTAGAAAATTGGGATATTATATTCAATTTCTCCAAATGAAGTAAACTATTAAGGTTCTCTAGAGTGTGTTTGTATAATGTATTGAATAATAAAATAAAAATATGTAATACTGATGTATAAGAAGATTGGGTATCTATAATTAGGGACATATTCAACCTATTACACTCACAAACTCCCGCTATCATACAAATATCCTTAATCATCCATTTTATTTTTTGAAACAAATGTGAATAAGTATAAGAGAACATCTCAAAACATAGATAAAAACCCAAGAAATATGTCACTTCAATGAATACTTATTTTTAGTTCAACTCTTATTATGCTTGATCAAAACCTATAAAAGAAAATATAGTCTCTCACCCTTTACAAGGAGAGAACATTTTTCCTTCTCCCCTATTTAAATAAATTCATAAGGATGGAATATTGAAAATATATATATATAACCTATACGGATTTCTATATATAAATTACTCCTAAATATAGTATCAAGTGTTAGAAGGAATCTTTAATTTAGGGATTTATCATGATATCAACAAATTTCTCCTTCCTTGAAACATACTCCAATAAAACCTCACCACATTCCACCATCTTCTAAATGAGTTTGTACTTTATTTCAATATTATTCATCCTCGAATGATTCACCAGATTCATTTAAAATTTATTTTAATTTTGGTTGTTACAAAGTATCATTAATGGTATGAAACATACAACCTCGGTTTTGTAATCTATAAATTCATATACATCATTAGATTTAGGAATTTTGATATCACAAAACATATAATTGTTACATTGATCAATGAGCTATAATTCCTCTTCTGGGACTCTGAGCAATGCATTATCCTCTCATAAGAAATGCACATTTAGATGTATAAATCCAATCACTAACATATCATTCCCAATAAACATTATAATATTCATAAAGATGAAATTATCTATTCATATCATACCATAAAAAATATAGTCAATTGGTATATCATGATATATGTTTCAATACTAAAATTAGAATCCAAAGGATTGATTTGGAAATATGTACATTAACTAATGAAAAATATTACATTGAACATGTACAATATAAAATAGAATAGGTTATTCATAGGATTTAAAAACATAAATTAATCAATACACATTCCTTTTTCATCAATGTCTAACATAATCCCAAGTGTTATAAGATTAGAAATATCTCTCAATTATTCCATATTGATTTTTTTTTAAAAAAGTTGGGGCCGAAGCCTCATTTTATTATTAAAGGAAAGTAAATACCTCTTTTAACTAGGTCGAGGGAGACCAATTACATAGCTCGAAGCCCCGGTGGGCATGTAGCCCATTACATAGCCTGTAGGCCCAAATTTTTGGCCTATGACCCCTTCTGTGAATAGTAACCTGGCTATTACAGTACCCGCCGCCGCTACAGTACCTGTGCCCCATGGGTTTTGAACTCCCATTTTTCATGTAGGATTACTGGGTGCTTACCACTAAGACAAACCCCAACTACAATTCCATATTGATCTTATTTAATTACTCATTAGCGTACTTCTATAGTGAGAGAAAAATAAAACCTTCAATATTCTATTCTTAAAACCCCAAGAATAATATAATTTAACTTGACATTAACATATAAAAAATTATATCCTATGGTTATAAAATTACTAAAAAGACTCCACTTTATTTCCAAAAATATAGACGGATTCTATTCAGTCATCCCAAAGAATGTGCTCCACATGATTCCATTTTTTTGAATTCATTCGACTATTTCTTCTCCACTGGACATATATCCTCAGGTAGTACCTCATGTCTTTCTAGAGTATATTTCTTTTCTTTGGCCTCCTATCTCTTTTCTAGATAAATCCTTTTACTTCTCTTTAGATGGGGGTCCTCATCCTCCCAAGCAAGTCCTGCAGTTTTTTTATTCATTCAATGATTCCCTTCTTATGCTTACATATTCACATGTGTCACAGTCTCCCTCTACTAATGATAAACCCTTCGATCCACTGAGTAAATCCTCGAATGGTGATGTTCTGGTTAATTTTATTTGTAATATCTCAGATCTTTTTATGGTATGTTTTTTATTAATTTTTTTCCTATTTTTTTGGATAGATAAGTGTCTCCTCATGTTTATGTGAAGGCTTGAGGGTGTTCTGAGGATTTGGGAAATGAAGGAGTAATAAAGGGGAGTTCTTGGGAATGTTACAAAGTTTGTGTAATAATATTGAAAACCATTCAAGAATCATATGTAACTGTGCTATTTTGGATATAGGATTATGCCTATTTGGTTCATGATTAAACCAACCATTTGGATAAACTGTGTGAAGGGGTGTTTTTTGGGCAGTAGATTCTGCATTGTTTGCACAAAGTTTGGAAAACCGTGCAGATAAACCGTGTGGTCCTATAAAAAATGGAAAATTTACAAAACTTCCACTATGGGTTTTTAAACCCTGACTCAAGATTATTGTTCATTTTTCCCATAAAACCCTATTTAAATTCTTGGACAAACCAATATTCCAATCATTGGTTCTCCTTTAATTCATGGATGTTTAGAGCACTGTTGGTTATAGATCAAAGCCCCGAGTAAGTCTAATTATTCTCTTTCTTCTCTTTTGCAGATTAGGGTATGTAGTTTTATACAACTCCTTTCGAATTTCTAGAATGCTCTTTTTTATGGTGAGATATAGTTTGGGGATTCAAAGGTAGTTTAAATCCATATCCAAGTATATGATTAAGAACGTGAACATCATCATATTCGAGTTATGTGGTCTACAAGTATTATCCCATAGTTTTATTATTGATTTGTGCGTGGAAGCTCCTGTTATTCTTTTCCCTAATTGTGTTCTTGGTATTGTAGGATCATTTTATAAACTAGGGTGTCTAAGTGACTAATTAAAACCCTCACGATCCCTGTGGGATGCATGGAGGAGGGATTAACCATTTTAGGTCCACCCATGGGATGCGCTGGAAACATCGGACCTAGAGAGTGGCAGGGTAATGTGAAGGATTGCTGAGTAAAGTGTGTAGCCCATGTAGAACATTATTTAATGGTTTATTAGGTTTAAATGGGTTGATAATATATATTCATAGGGTGATAAGGAAAATGGGGTTATTTTGAATGACTTGGAAAAGGGAAATTTTGGTCGAATGAGATTATATCAAATTTTTAACAAAATTTACATAAAAATGCCTAAGAGGGTTAGTGAATATTAAATGGAAAACTTGTAATTGGAAAATGGAATGAAGGGGGGGGGATATGAAAGTGATGAAATAAGGTAATGGATGAATAATTTTAATGGTTTAATACATGGGAATTCTGTGGTACAATTAATAGGTTGAATGTAATAAAGTGGTTGTGTTACATGATATGAGAAATGTACTTGAAATGATAAATGGGATTAATATGATAATGAATAATGAATAATTAATTTGTATAAGGCATAGGGGTTGTTGAATACACTTAATGGGTTAAGGAACTGGAATGGGAATTTGGCTAGATATCTATGAATTATAATTGGTAAATGTGTTAATTGGTTGTGGAATGATATTAATTCCCATGGTGTTGTCATGTATTGTGAATTATAATGGCATTTAATATGATTGGTTGTGTTATGGTATGGTTTTGGTAACTTGATAAATAAGATTGTGCACATGGCTTAATAGAGTGGGGTATTTACTTGAGCTTCTACGCCCATGGGTCAAGTTAGAAAAAGGCACTAAACTCCACCCCAAAATGCACAATTTAAGAAAGGGGATGGAGGCTCTATTCCCCTAACAGTTTTATTTGAGCCGAACAGAGAATTCAAGGTGAGGATAATGTGTTTATGTAATATGTGTATACCAAGTGAGATAAGTACTTGATTTATTTACACTATTAATTGTGATTGATTTTCTTATACCCTCGTGTAGATGAAATTTATGCCTAACCCAGGGAATATGCGATTAAATGGAAGGAGTAATGAAGACGGTTTACAAAATGTATTTGGGATAAATATAGAAAAAAATTAAATGAACATTCTTTACTTATGGAACCTAAATTGTCTCCAGTTTACTTAGCATTTATTTACATGCATGAACTATCTATTAGAATGGATGTTTTTATACACCATTGGTGGTGTCCTAATGAGTATTGTACTCACACACTACTCAAGCTGACGATGGGTACCAGGGAAGATCTCTTGGTTTCAAGTCAGGATGATAGCAAGGGCCCTACTCTAGAATTTTGAGTTGGGCTCCAGATGTAGATGGATAATTATCCAGACTTATAGTCAAGACCCATTTTGATATTTTTCTATTTGTTTTATTTTTGTATTTTGTAACTTTTCACCACTAGTATGGCATGGCATGGTTATATTTGATTTGCGGTCTATATCCTATTGGGAAACGTTTGGTTATGCATGTTTATTGGTTGTTTCATATTTCTTCAGTTATTTTTATTGTGTTCTAAAGTGGCTAACTCTATTAAAGAGGGTATATTCTCCCCACATGACTTATTATACCCTCATAGTTAGTCGGAAAACTCTGGAATACATGGAGTCATGCATGAGGTCATGTGACAACCCAACATAGAGCACCCGTCTACTAGAATATGGTTCGATGATGTTAAATAGTAGTATCAGAGGAGTTCTGTTCATTTTTCTTTCTGTTTGGGATCTTAGACAGGGGATTAATATGTGTCGGGCCTTGGTAATGAGATCGTGCTTGGGAGTAGCTAACCCATTTACGAGGGAAAATTCAAGTCACCCTGGGTGGGAATTGTTTTTCATGATGTGTGTCGTTAATTTTTAATGATATTTTACCATTGGGTTATGCCCATGTTCTATGACATGATTGATTTATAATATATTACTCATTACTGGAATGTCATGGGGTTGTGCATTCATGCATCATTTTAGGCACCTATGGATATAGGTGTCATGCATTATTATAGACACACACACGGGATGGTTGTGCCGGGCATAGATATTAGAATGAATTTTACTTCTATGATAAATATAATAAAAATCTTGTGTAATGATGGTAATTAATGTGATTGAATGAAAAAAATGCAATTGAATAGTTAAGGAATATCCTGTATAAATAAATGAAGTGACTGGGTTACCATTTTGGGTTGTGATAAATTTTAAAGGTTTATTTGATGTTTAAAAGAAAAAGGATTTCCTAATGATAGTAAAATTGCTAATTATTTTTTTATAATAAATGGTGTAAATGAGTTAAATGATAATTTTAACATGTTAATAAATCAGGATATGTGCCTAAGAGGAAAGGATCGTGTTGTAAAAAAATAATTTGTTTTAATAAGTGTTGAAAAAATGATTGTGATTAAATAAATTGGTCACCCCATGTGGTCGATGACCCAAAGTAGGTATGGTAGAGGGTAGTGATCTATGTGTGATAGTGACCATTGGGGTATAGTATGAAGATTTGTTTGTTTCTTTTTGATAGCATGAGATCTTTTCCATATAAGGTTAAATCATGTTGGTCATTCTTCGAAGCATAGGGTGAGTGAAAAGTTTAAAATAATAATGATTGTGTTCAATGGTTGGTATCCATTGTGTTGTTGG
Source organism: Viscum album (assembly GCA_963277665.1). Taxonomy (NCBI): domain Eukaryota; kingdom Viridiplantae; phylum Streptophyta; class Magnoliopsida; order Santalales; family Viscaceae; genus Viscum; species Viscum album. Next base: position 114,499,840 of record OY728151.1, read on the forward strand.
TTTACCTTTGTATGTGTGGGGTGGGATGTAAGAGTTCCCTAGTTTGAGACTTTGTATTTGGGTTGTGAAGCCTTACTAGTTATGATATGGCATAGGTGGAATGTTTAGAGATCCCTTATCAGGGTTGTTGCTGTTTGGTTGTGAGGCGTCGTTCAGTGATCAAAGTGTGGAAACTCTCATGGTTCATGACTATACGGATTACATGTGGGAACATAAAGATGGTGCCTAGGACTTAGTTCCCTTGTGACTAGAGACCTGGAGATATTCATTTTGAATACCAAAAAGGATTTTTTTTCTCATAGTACCGATGAATGTGCATACCTTTGGTACAGAACCTAGAGTAAATAGTCACTAGGTGCGTTAAGAACAATATGCATCAGAAAGGGGGTGATATTGCCATGTCCAATCTTTTCTTTGTTTTTATCTTGATATGTATGGTTTTAATAGAGGGCCAATTACTTTTCCTAGATGTGACTCCAATCTAGTGAGTTGGTGTTATTCAACCTTTAGGGTGACATATGAGATTATTTGGGTAAGGTTTGTAGTTATTTTTGGTGTGTGTCGCACGTGTAGATGTTTTGGAATTGATGGTGGAAGTTAGAGTGTTGTATGGTGTGGTTTTGGACTAGAAGGATATGTGGGAAGGATGATGGCTAGTGGTGAAACTCGAGTAGTGGTTATGCATTGATAGTTTCGTAAAAAACAAGGTTGAACTCGTGAGACGTTAGCTTCGCGGTGTAGGTACCTCATAATATGAAGCATGGGAGATGTTTTAGAGGTGGTTTCAATGTATACAAAGCACCCCATGTTTTAGTAAATGTTATAGTTGTTCCATGGTTCCTTTGTAAGTGAATCCTAGTGATTGTGATAGGATGTATGGTTTGATTCAAAAGATTTTATTGTATGGATTCCTCACTCACCTATTTGGATGATGATTAACAGGGGTCTTGAATTTGATTTTGAGAAGAATAAGACAAGGGTGGCCGAAGTGTGGTTATATGCTTTTCCTCAATGGTGGAACGTGAGGTGAGAGCGGTCAAATGGCTAAACTAGTTTGTATGAATGTATTGAAAGTTGGGTGAGATTCATAGGCCACCTTAGAGCTGATGATACTGACTATACAACATACATGGTTAGGTAAGTGAGTAGGTGATGAACAATACCTATGTTAAGGTTGATTTGTGTGATACAATTGGTTTGATTGGTATGGTAGACTATTGTGATTCGGTTGTTCGCCAGCAGGGACGCGTCGAAAGGACTCGGGAAGTGTGGTGGAAGTAGAACCATACAAAATATTGGTTCATAGATTCTAAACGATTCGTTCATGGAGTGATGGATAGAGTTGGTTGGAAATCACACCTGATTGGTAGAGGATAAGTGTTGATAACATGTGTTCGGTAGGGGAGCCTGAGAATCCTTGACTACCCATGGTATCCCATAGTTCGACATCATAAATGGATAAGTTGGTGGTGGTGTTATTCAAAAACATCTTAGAATACCTCAGAAAATGATGATCCTTCCCAATAACTTGATATCATCCCATGTAAATTGAGAAGCTCTAGATTTTTTCCAAGAGAAATGAAGGAGTTTGGTTGGGTGAGGGATATAACATATTTTACACATATGCAAACAACATGTGTGGAAATTGATGGTGGGATATACACCCTATATGGCATGGGGTGAGGTCCCTAGGATTGACCGAATGTCGAAAAACGTCATGGGTTCCTTTCACGGAAGCTGGGAAAGGGCACTGGGTGATGCTGGTTTTCTTGTTTTGGGAAAAAGCTCGATGGCCATGTCTGAGTTTTGGGATTGGTTTGTTATCAGTTATAAGATGTGGTGGTTGGAAGCCTTCATGGTTAGAAATAGAAATGACACTCCTAAGGTGGGGAGTGATAAGTCAATCCTAGAAGTGGAGAGGGGAACATTGTGTTGGTGTAGTGGAACTAGGATGCCAATGAAGAGCCTATAGGGTTCTTGTTAGGTCCCATGGAGAGGTGATGTGTGACTTTTATAAGGTGACTAACAAGCCCAGTGTTGGATTTAGGCTCTAGGTGGTTCCATATGATGTGGTGATGTTTGTGCTATGTTTGGAGAAGGGAGCGGTTGGATATGACAATAGGTTGTGTCAAGAGAGGTCGGGCTCTATAACTCCAACAAATATTGGGGTTAAAATCATGTGATTTATCCTTTTTTGGTTTTCGAACATCTCGAAGTTTAGGGAACATTGTCCATGGGATGTGGTTCCATACCAAGAGTTAAGCCAGATGACGGTCCGAAGGGAAATAATTCCATTATAATGTAATTATTTTTCAATTTAGGGAAGGACCTTAGTTGGTTATATTGGATGATAATGATAGGCCTCTGGTTAGTAAGCACCTTGGCGAGGAGAGAAGGGGATATCCTACCATCAGTTGAAGGTGAGTTTTCTGGGACCAGCAAGTTGTGTGTGGTCAGACCTGAGATGTCAGAACATTAATGGGTTTGGTGAGAGTGAACCACCACAAGGTTGATGGTGTGGAAGAAAGTACCTTCTGTGGAATGGAGTGTACCTGAGTGAGTTATATTTGATCTTAGTCCTTGAGTGGATCGGGTAGGAATTTCCTTTTAAATGGTTGTGATGGTGCGACTACATGCCAAAGCAGAGTAATGCTCCTATATATTTTGGGGAACAGTTAGTTTGAGTATGATAGGTGAAGTGAAATATGGGTTGTGGATCGAGTGGTATTCAATCGAATGTGGAGGTGACATGTAACCGAAGATGGTGGAGAGAAACAAATTGGATAAATGGTTGGGTGACAACATGATCATATATTCGAGTTGGAATGACTCAAGTGGTCACCATTTGGGTGATTTAGTTCTGATAGAGATATTTTGAATGGGTATAGTTAGTCAAGTACCATAGAGTCTTGTGTTTTATATTTGATTTATAGTTTTGGATTGAATCTTCAAGAAATGTTGTTGGAAGGATCGTGTGATTTCCTTTGGGTGATATTGGGTTGGGTCACCATTAGAGTTTTGGGAATATAGGTAAATGACGCTAAGTGATTTTGGTTCATGAGTTGTATAGAGGGTCCAGGAAATGAGGTGTCATTTGGTTCCTCCAAGACGATTTGATGTTGTGGGAAACATTTTCATGTGTAGATATTCGGTAACTATTGTTTGTGTTTTCTCTATGAATTTTTAGTGGTTGGGTAAGGATGAAGTGCATGCATGCTTGAGGAGTTTTCTAATTCATGTTGTGGGTTGTGCAGAGGAAGTCTTAAGGGGAAAGTTTGTGCCCTTGATATGTGTTTGGTGACCTTGTGATGTGAAACTAGAAACATGGAAAGTGGGAAGGGAGAGGCAAGCCATGTGGCATGATCTCTTGTTACATAAGTCTGGTAGTGCTCGGAAGAGGGGCTCAAGGATGAGCCATTATAAGGTGGGGAGGTTGTTGGATCCCAGATCTTCTTAAGGTATATTTTTTTTATGTTTTGGTTTTCCCTCTTCTTTTTGGAAGGATAAATGTCTCCCCTTGTTTATGTGAAGGCTAAGTGATGTTCTGGGGTTGAGGAAACAAAATAGGAAGAAAAAGGAGTTCTTGGGCATGTTTTGTAGTTTGTGCGTGGTTAGTGCAAATCGTGTAGGAATACTAGGTAAAAATGAATCCTTGGAATGAGGATTATTCATGTTGGGAACACGGTTAAGAAAACTATGCGGATAAGCCATGCAAAGGGGTGTTTTTTTAGGTAGTAGCTTCCAAATGGATTACGCGTAGTTTGGAAATATATGCAGGTAAACTATGCAGCCCAAAAAAGTTATAAAATTTATAAAATTTCCACTCCGATATTTTGAACCTCAAATTTGGATTCTCCACCATTTCACCCCTACAACCCTAGAAAAATTCATGGACGAACCAAGCTTCTCATGTGTGGTTCCCCATTTATTCTTGGTCGTTTTGGGAATTGTTGGTTGTGGATTGAAGCCCCGGGTTTGTCTAATTCTCCTCTTGCTTCTCTTTTGTGGATTCGGGTTTTTTATTTCTTCCATCTCCTTCTAAATATATAAAAACCTCCTTTTCTAGTGAGATATAGGTTATGGCTTCAATGTGTTTTTGAATCCAGATCCAATTTTGTGATTAAGAGTACGTCCATCATCAGATTCAAGGTTGGTGGTCTACAGGTAATATCCCACTATTTTAATAGTGATTTGGGCATGAAATATCGTGTTATTATTTTCCTTAATTGTGTTCTTAGTTCCATTAGAGTGTTTGATATAATGGGGTGTCTATGTGACCAATATAAACTCTCACAACCCTAGTGGGATGCATGGAGTAGGAATTAACCATTTTAGGGCCACCAATGGGGTGTGTCGGAAATCCCGGACCTAGAAAGTGGTAGGGTTAAGTGAAGGATTACAGAGTAAAGTGTGAATCCCATATATAAAATCTTTTAATAGTTCATTAGGTTGTAAATGGAATGATAACAGATATTCCTAGGTTGATAACATATAAGTCGTTGTTTGGATGTACATGGAAATATACAATTTAGGTTGAATGGGATTATCTCACTTATTTAATGAAATTTGGTTAGAAATTCCAAAGAGGGTTAGTACATATTAAATGGTAAACTTGTAATTGTACAATGGAATGAAAAAGGGGTGGTATGTTAATAAGATACAATAAGGGAATGTATGAATGAGTTTAATGCGTTAATACATAGGAATTATGCTTTGAACCTAATGGGTTGAACGTAAGAAAGTGGTTGTGTTACATGATATGAGAAATGTACATGAAATGATAAATGGGATAAATGGGTTAAGGAATGGTCAGTGGTGAATTTGGATAAGGCATGGGTGTTGTTGAATACACCTAATGGGTTAAGGAATGGGAATGGGAATTCGACTAGATGGATATGAATTGTAATTTGTAAATGTATTAATGTGATATGGCATGATATTATTTGCCATGTTGCTTTCAAGTATAGTGAATTCTAATGTAATTTAAAAAGAATGGTTCTGTTATGGTATAGTTGTGGAAACATGATAAATAAGCATGTGCACATGGCTTGGTAGAGTGGGGTATTGACTTGAGGTTCTTCATCCATGGGCCAAGTTAGAGTGCGGCTCTAAACTCCACCCAGAAATGCCCGGGTTAGAGAAGGGGATAGAGGCTCTATTCCCATAACTATTTCATTTCACCAAGACTGAGGCTTCAAGGTGAGGATAATGTATTGATTGTATATGTGTATCACTAGTGAGATAGGGAATTGATTTATTTCCCCTATGAATTATGATTGATTTCCTCAACCCCTGTGTATATGATATTAAGGCATAACCCAGGGAATATGTGATTAAATGGATTCAGTAATGAAGATGGTATAAGGAAGGTGATTATGATAAATGATAGTAATAAATTAAATGAACTTTGTTAACATATGTAACTTGAACTATATCATGTTTACTTACCATTTATTTTGTGATTTCCTGAACTATCTATTAGATTAGATATTTTTTAGACATCGTTGGTGGTAGCCTATAGTGTTTTGTACTCCCACCGTGTTAGGACCGTCGATGGGTACCTGAATAGATCTCTTGGTGTTAGGTTATAGAGAGCTCCCTACTATAGGATGTTGAGTCTGGCTTGGGATTTACATGGAGAAAGATATGAACAAAAAGTCGATACCCATTTGGATATTTGGACGTTTTTTTTCTTTTGAGATTTATTCAATTTGCACCACTATTATTTCATTTCATGGTTATATTTGATTTACGGTCTGTACCCTATTGGTAAATTATTTTTTTTGTATGTTTATTGGTTGTTTCATATTGCTTCTGTTATTTTTTTCTGTGCTGCTGTGGATTACTCTGGTAAAGAGGGTATAGTCTCCCCATGTGACTTATTAGACCCTCACAGCCACTTGGAAACCTCTTCGATATGGAGAGGCGTGATTGAGGACAAGTGATGACCTAGCTCAGAGCACTAGTTTAGTGGATTTTGGGTCGGGGACCTCACAATATTTCTTCTTGTTCCTTTGAGTGCGTTTTAACCATCTTGAAGTGGATTTTGGTGGTGAGGGTTTTTTGGAAACACCATTGCTTCATATATTCCATAATTTTGTTGAATCTTAGGGTTTGAAATATATGGATTGTGTTTCATGTCCAAATCAATAATATTTCGGTGTCAGCATGGCTTATATGGAAACCTTTTTTAATCCAAGGAGTATAAATTCTAGATTATTCAGCCAATGGAACTTCAATTTTTATCAATGGTTGATGGAGGTTCATCACATATGATATTATCCTTCTGAGGTAGTGTGGATCAATCCCAAAGAACATACTCATTCTTTCTAGAATGGTTCCTCATTGAGAGGTATTGGAGATTCAATTGGGACATATTATCTTCCTGAGTGATTGCACTCCCAACCTTGAGGAATCGTCGATATCTAGGTTATATATTGATATGGATCTCTCTCAGCGCCTTTCGTAGTAGCTTCTTTATCATGTTTAGGGTTTGGATAACTACAGTCCAGATCACTTCTATACCTCAGTTCCAAGGTTCTCCATGTCATGTCACATCCATAATCATTATTTATTAGTTTGTAGAAATCATTGACAATCTTGGTCAGATGGTTTTAAGTCAGATATTTCAAATAATGACATGGCCTATAAAATGTCAGATAGTGGATTATCCATCATATCTTGAATGGTTCTAAAGGTTGTAGACCAGGGGAGAGTTAGATCAATGATTTTCTCCCAAGACCATTTATCCAATCAAAAAATTGTGAAACTCAATAGTTTCCACACATCGAGACTGGATCCTTCATGCCTAGACATGGTTCTCTACATGTCGTTGGAGCCCATTCATACCAATTTTTTGGGGTCGAACAACTACACTATGTTATCACCAAGTCCATGGAGAGGATTTCATCATCAATCAACCCCCTCCCTCTTCAATATTCATTTCATGTGATCATGGACCCTCTGTATTTTGGTTTCTACCTTTTCAATCCTATTTTTTTTAATTATTGCATTCTTAAAAGAACCAGGATCTATTGGGCATTCTTTTTTATTTTTCCAAAGAGAAATATTCCTTACCCCCTGAGTTAATGGAACCGCTTTCTTCTTCACTAGATATTGTTCCATATATATCTAATCCTTGTAATGTCTCATCCTTCCCTTCTTATCAAGCCCATGTAGTGCATCGGCTGGTAATTTTCTCCTGATCAAGAAGGCCCAAAATCCTTACTATAACCATTCATCCCCCTTGCTAATTATTTCTTTCATCATATTCTTGTAAAAAAATCTCCTGGTTTTATATTCATCAAAGGATATGTGGGCTATGACACCGGGGGCCAAAGCCAAACATAGCTCCATTCAATGATTTATTTCATCATCTTGAATTCATGAGGCATGGGTGCTAGGTTAAAAAGGATTTTATTTAAAACAAAATTTATAATAGTAACTCTTCCCTAGTATTAGTTATTGAACCTAAAAAGTATCTCTATGATCATAGAGTTTTCATGTAGACATAGTGTGTGATGCATTATGAATGAAGATTACCATAACCTTCATATATTTATCTTATGGAAACAAAACATTTTAGTGTAATTGGTACAAGATTTTGATCAGTTTTACACTAATAAAATTTACACATAATAACACTTCTCTTACATCTTCTTTTTACACCAAATATAATTCTCATGCAATAGAATCCTTGTCGATTGACCTTTGGGCCTTCAACTAGGGGGAATCACAGAAGTTCATGGGTGCTGATTTTAATACCATGGCATATCCAAGTGAAAAGAAGGGGTAACGGTTTTCCATGGGAGTCCATTCAAAAGTTTTCTTCTTTCATGGATAGATCTAGCCTCCTGGACATGGGGTACTCTATAGATCATTCCAACTAGTGCAATAACCAAAAATGGGACTAAAACACATAGTGATTCCTTGACTAGTGTCTTGATAGCTTCTATGAAATACCATCCTATAATAATTCAATGGTAACCTACCTCGTCTATAGAATTTCTGATTTCTCTCCATTACATATAGTAATGTCTCATAGAAAAGAGAAATGTGATCGGTCTATTTTTCTCGGATATAAGGATAATTATATCGGTCCACCATAATGTGGTGAGATCTTCTTGGGTTAATATATATGAGGTCTATTTATGCATCAAAATTTAAAATAATAATGAATCATAATGTTGATCTTCAATCATGGATTAGTAAGCCCCTTGATTTTAAGACATCGATTCCAAAAAAATAGAAATTGAGCGGATGTAATCCAATCTACAAAATGACTATAATGAATATATGTTAGGTGTAATAAACCGAGATTTTATAAGATATATTCATTTTAATTTCTTTCATATCTTCTGTTGTACGCTACACCAAGATTATCTTGCGATATACGCAACACTGTATTAGCTTCAGTATACGCAACACTATTCTTGGATTGTGTTACACACAATTTAGATTTCGTTTGATAATAGTCATTCTATGCAACATTGAGTATATATATATATATATTCAATTTATAAATGAAAAAATGGTTGGATTCTTTTATAACAAAACAACAAAGGAGTCTTTCACTATACGCAACCCTGACTTGGCTTGCATTACACGCAATCACGACCTTCTTCCATAGTATGTGTTGTACGCAATACCGGGTTTTACTAAACAATGATATGTTATTATAATATTATTATGAACTAGTCGTTATGAATAGTATTAACTATATTTTTAATTTTATAACATTATTATTCATCTTACACATTTTCTAGAACATGGTATAAGAACAAAATAAATATTTCGGGTAAAATAAGTATTTTTCAAAAAATGCAGTTTTGCCGCCTTTTGATGGCGCACCCACTTTAAATAAATTTTTTTACATGTTTATAAGTTCAATTTTACAAAATAAAATTATTTTTTGGAATCAGGATATAAAATTTTACCTTGGATAATTGTTTCATATTATTCTGATAACTTTCATAGTTTAATGAATAGTAAAAACACGCTATATTTTAAATAAAAACTACTTTTTTCATCGTAATAACTTATGTGGTTAAATTATAATATTGAATGGTTTTAAAGTATAAATATAATATATTTTTACCATTTAATATAATATATGTCATTAGCATTGATTTTACCTTGAATTCGTAGGTTAAATTAATTCAATCTTTTGCAATGTTTTAAAGAAAAACTCATTTTCTTTCGACAACGGGATTAATTTTAAATTAATTTCTGCAACTTTTGTGTATTGAATTTGGAAAAATTGATTCCATATTTGGAATCAGTGGGTCCAAATTATGTTAATAAGATACTTTTTATTTTTGGGAATTATGAATAGTAACTACTGTAAATTTTATTTACCATAGTTAAAGGTAAATCAGGCAATTAAGGGTAAATATAATATTACCCTAACAAATTCCAAAATTATATTGTATGGATAAAAGTAGACCCATATCACCTAATGGTAAGATTAGATTCATTTTACGGACTTTTGACCATGAAAATGATTTAATTATTATTAAAACCAAAGAAAGTGACAACATGTCACTCTCTTAAATGTTATAAGTATAATAATTTTAATTTAGTGATAAACATCATAAAACTTCGAAAATGAATAGTATCCAGAAATATAATAAAATTATATACATCATGATAATTTATTTAGAATTTTTAAGGATTAGATAACTATCATTAATGGTGATACATTAATGATGCATAAATTATTTATTAAGTGAAAAATCAGTAATATAGTTTTTATTGAAATAATAATACTCATTAAAAGGCCCAAAAACCTGACCAAAACTTATTGGTAGTGTATATCTATACCATAGTCATCCAATTACCTAATATATAACCATTTGGAGTCTTATAAAAGTAATTATGACACTAATATTATTTTATTTTAAATGATGCCAAAGTTGTCACCTTCATAATTTAATAAATATAACAATTTAAATATTGTGATTTTATGATGATAAATTCGAGTAAAAGTATTATTGTGAAAGGTAATAGCTTTATCTTCATCATAGGATTTTATTTTTAATTTTCATGCAAAAAATAAGTATAGTAAATAATTATACAAAAATGTTGTAGTAATTATTTTATTAAGAGATAAACCAAATAATTGGTATTAAAAATAATAAAATAAATATTATATGAACTATTTAATATTCTTCACTAATTTTATAGATACATTTGACTTTTTATGAATCTATTAAATCTTTTATTTAGATCATATATTCTGTATATATTTTATTTAAAATCATATAAATGAATAGTGTCAAAATTGACACTATTGTTATTTTATAAAAATAACATATTATAAAATTGTTTAAAAATCACAAAAATATATAAAAATTATAAATTTACATTTATATGGTCCTAAAGGTTATAAATTATCCAATTATGGACAATGCAAAACAAATAAGTAATTTTTTGTTATAATATATAATTTAGAATGTTATTACCACAAATAAAATTAAATTGATTAAGTAAGGATAAATCAAGTTGATAAGGTTTAAAATAATTTCCTAACATGTCTAAATTTTATTGGTTGATGAGATTACAACCATTTCTCATCTAATATTATAATTTAGTCATTTTTGGAGGTTTTAATGTGGGTTTTGAATTTATATTAAACTAATATTTTTGAGGATTCCAAAGGTGCCCCTCTCCTCCCTTATAAAAGGGCACCTCCTCCCTCTCTTAGTCACACCACTTTGAGCATTCAAGCTCTTCCAACCCCTGCCAATTCTCTTCTAAACTTCCCTAGAAACATACTAGAGGTCCTGGTCTTCTTAAAAGACCAATTTTAGTGCCCTAAGAGGAGGTCTCAAAGAGGCGCTTCAAAGAAGAGGTAATGTCCATTACTGATTCTTTCAACTTTATTTCTTCTTCTACTTATTCTTCATTAGTTGTTTCATTATGAAGTAATAACATAAGTATCACTCATATAATTATATGTAATTATAAGTTTGAAACAACCCTATTTCACCATCTATTCATCCTACGGAAAACGAAATCACCGTGCGTGCGTATGTACGGAATACCGTCTCCACACCGTGGTGTAATCTGTTTTTCCAACACCACCTTACTTGGATGGGTATAATGGTGTAAAGTATAACTATACATAGTTATTATAACATCATACTGATTGTGATATATTTTATCATCCTCTCCAATTCAATTCAATAATTATGGGAACGATATCATCGCTCGTGCGTACGTACGGACTATCGTCTCCACGACGCGATAAGATTCATTCTCCATGTTAACCATTTAAGAATGATTATAAATTATATATAAGAAATAATAATGAAATATATGAAATTATGAAGCTACTGTATTTATGTATATATATATATATATGTATGTCATCTACTTAATTCCATTCAACTCCATAAGGAAACGAAAACAGCGTTCATGCATCCGTACGACCTACCATCTCCATGAACGGTGTATTTATTTCCATTTATCGATCTATTATATATATGTATATTCTGAAAATATATTATATATAAATAATGTTTTATATTCTGGAATTAAGTAATCATGATCTAATTAATATTATGAATAATTACAAGTCGAAACACGAACGAAAAATGAAATGATTTTACCCAAAATGCTACTTTAACATGGAATTTACAAAAGAAAGGGTAATATAATGTCATAAGTGAAACATATATGAAATCATAACAAATGAATACGATTATGTAATAAGTCAATGACATTATTTAAAACATTATACAGGAGGTTCGGATCCATACGAAGCATATTGGTCCTAAGGTAAGGGATAATTATTCCTATCTCATTCTTATCCGAGATTGTTTACTCGTAAGTATTTATTAGGGGTTATGTTAATTATCCATGTCCATATGCTCTCAAAATGTTTTCATAAATTTTTTACTTTACTTCCATGTATGTTTAAGACATTTTTTCCCTTTTCTTACTTTTACCACATCGTAAGGAAGGAATCTTTCTTTTGTTTACCATACAACGTACTTTTTGACTTTTCTGACAAAAGTACGAGGAAATTGTTATTTTTTACTTATACGGCGTGAACAGATTTTTACAGTTTCATAATGCCTCATTTTCATGAAGCTTCCTCTAAAAGATTTTATGATTATTTTCAACAAAATCCTTTCCTTTTAAAATTGAATGGCATTTTGTGAAAAGAAATTGATTTTGAAGAAGAAAAGATATTTTCCTCAAGAATTCATTTCAAGTGTTTTATCAAAACCATTTTCCATATAAGATGAAATTATTTCATATTTGTATATTTCAAGTATAATTTATCTATGATTTAAATTCCTTCACTTTTCTAATGATGAAATATCCATTTGTTTTATATGGATTATGTGATGATGATATGATGTTTATGAAACCCATTTTATTCTTTGGGTTATGATGAATGTTTTAAGTTTATGTTGTGGCACAAGTATGAATGATTTCATTATGAGATGGGTGGGACCTATATCTCCCTCCAATGCATTGGGTAAATATTTATATCTCATGAGATAGACATGGATGGAATGGTAAGTTAATCCAGCTCAGTGTTACAGGACTGAAATGAGGAGTGAACTCGATTCAGAAAGGGACTTTGTCTACTAAGATGGTAAAGGCAGTAATGCCTTGGATACTATGGAAATAATTACATGTTATTAATTTCTGCCTCAATTACATGTTTTATTCCCATTCTATGTTATCATGATTTATGTTCCATTATGATCTATGCCTTATTTACTTCCTTGTTTTAAGTCGTTGCTCAAGATTTTGATGTTTAAACATTATGTTCATGTTTTTAAGTTCAAATGTATATGGTATGTTTTATTTTATCCATTCTTACCCTTACTGAGCATTTGAGCTCACCCTTTTTATGTTTTATTTTCCCCCAGGATTAAAATAAATTTTTTAGGTAAGGAAACAAAAATTGGATGATCTTTATGGGAGATGTTGAAGATCTTTCACCATGATTAGAAGATTACGTTCCAAGTTTCCAAAGACACTAAACTATTACGGTCCGTGTGTGTCTATTTTTGTTATGTATTATGTATTCTGCAAAAGTAATGTAATATCTATGTACCATCAAGCTTCGGGTCTCTATAGTTGGTTTCAGAGGAAAGGTTTAGTCAACCTTTGGAAACTAGTTTTCAAAAACATTAGTGAGATCCCTAGAGATATTTCTAAGGTATGTCTAGGGATGTCCCTAAGGTTAAGTGTAAGTATAGGTTATAGTCTAAGAATTACGGTAACAATCTTAGAATTTAAACCTAATATGTTAGATATTGAGGGTACTCCCCCTTTACTATGTTGTTTTCCCTAGCATGATTTTTGCCTCTCACAGAATTCTTTTTGTGTTTTAGTCAATGGAGGGAACCCGAAGGAATTCCGTTAACATTGAATCCATTGGACAAATTGGTGACTATGAGAAACAAAATTGTGTAATGCCTAGAGAGAAAGATATTGTGATTATGCTAAATCAGTCATCGTGATACATGATTAACAAGGTGAAATTTAGTGGTATGCCTAATTCATCAAATAAGAGGAAGATAGACTTTTATGCATGTTCGCATGTTGAGGTGCATAAATAAAGGAAGATTGATATTTCTAAAGAAGGGAAGAAGAACCTTGAGGAATACCTTAAATGGAGGGACCAATGTTATCTGTGTGGAGAAAAGGGTCATAGAGTGATATACTGTTATGGAGTTCAATGTCATATTTGTGGAGAACATGGGCATTACCCAACTCAATGCCCTGACCTAAAAAGTTACATCTGAATCAAGGAAGGACGTATTCCCGAAAAATCATTGAAGAAGATGGATTGAAGTTTTTATGTATTGGTATTCAAGAATAATGTTGTTGAGGTACTTTTATGGTGTATTAGAATATTTTTTTTTATTAGTCTATTGTGGTTTTAAATAATTTTATGGTACCAATAACCATGAAAAGTGATTAAAAAATTTTGGAAAGCAGATGATATGCGCATAATGAAGGGACAAGAAGATAATGAGATGTTTTATTGTATTCATGAGATCATGATTGATATAAGGACTAAGTGAAATCATGGATTGAGTATAGAGAATTTTGAGGATTTTGGATGGAAAGTGTTAACTTTTAACAACATTCATGTTTTCAATAAGGTTCAATGGGTATTCATTTTTTTCAAGATAATACATGATTAAGGTATTCACATGATTGGAATGTGACCAACAAGATATATGAGGGATAAATGATAGTATTTACATGCTTGTTATATAACCTTTTTAGTAATCGTTCTATTTATACTATGAGTTTAGAAAGAAGTATTTTGGATAAGCCTAAATATTGGAATAGATTATGTTGGACAGAAGTTAGTATTGTTTAAGGATAGATCTTTTTTCGATATTATTGATGGGATGTTATAGTAATAGAAAAAGGAAAACCTGCAGGACGGGCGACAACCCATCGCGTCGGACAAGGCTGTGGGAATAGAACCCACAACCTATGTGCGACTGGCCTTTATCACCTACCAATAGCCTACAAGAAGTCCCTGGTTAGTATAAACTAGTTTTTTTTATTAATTCGTATGATAGATGAAGTATAAGTCCATTTTTGAACGATATAAAATAGATGGACTTATGTATATAACTATTGCTAACCTTTTGATTAAGATGGAATGACCCATCATTCTATCACATGATTTGCTAACACTTAACAAGTTACAAATTCAACTTCATTTATTTAAGAGATGAAGTGGAAATTGTTCAAGGCACGAACAACGGTGAGATTATATCGAAATAAAGTTAGTATTTCATCTAATTAAAATTCTTCATCTTTAGAGAAATGATCTTGAAAACCAAAAATGTTGTCCTAGTGCCCTTATATCTGATTAATCAGATGCTACCTTAGATCATCACAAATTTATGGCTTTGTGATTGTTGGTGTTTTCATAGCCATGTTCTCTACCACTCTCCATCAGAACTTGATGGTTAGATTTCTCCTCCATATCCATATTTTCACCTATGTTCTCATATGTGGAAACCCAGTGATGAGTTAATTTAGGTAACTGCTACCTTTCATACTTTAGTTTTTAAAGTTATGTTTTGTTATTCCTTTTTACGATGTGGGTTTCAATTAAAGAAACTTTCAAGTAGAAAACCATTTATAACCCCGACGAATTTCGAGGGCGAAATTCATTTTTAGGGGGGTAGAATGTAATAACGTGATATTTTATAAGATATATTCGTTTTAATTTCTTTCATATCTTCTGTTGTATGCTACACCAAGATTATATTGCGCTATACGCAACACCGTATTAGCTTGCAGTATACGCAACACTATTCTTAGATTGTGTTACACACAATTTCAATTTCATTTGATAATAGTCATTCTACGCAACATTGAGTATATATATATATATATTCAATGTATAAAAGAAAATATGGTTGGATTCTGTTATAACGAAACAAAAAAGGAGTCTTTCACTATACACAACCCTGACTTGGCTTGCATTACACGCAATCACAACCTTCTTCGATAGCATGTGTTGTATGCTATATCGGGTTTTACTAAACAACGATATGTTATTATAATATTATTATGAACAAGCCGTTATGAATAGTATTAACTATATTTTGAATTTTATAACATTATTATTCATCTTAAAAATTTTCTAGATTATGGTATAAGAACAAAATAATTTTTTCGGATAAAATAAGTATTTTTCAAAAAATGCCGTTTTGCCGCCTTTTGATGGCGCACCCAATTTAAATCTAGTTTTTGACATGTTTATAAGTTCAATTTTACAAAATAAAATTATTTTTTGGATTCAGGATATAAAATTTTACCTTGGATAAAATTTTCATATTATTCTGATAACTTTCATATTTTAATGAATAGTAAAAACATGCTATATTTTAAATAAAAACAAGTTTTTTCATCATAATAACTTATGTGGTTAATATATAATATATAATGGTTTTAAAGTATAAGTAGAATATATTTTTAGAATTTAATATAATGTATGTCATTAGCATTGATTTTACCTTGAATTCGTAGGTTAAATCAATTCAATCTTTTGTAATGTTTTAAAGAAAAACTCGTTTTCTTTCGACAACGAGATTAATTTTAATTTAATTTCTGCAACTTTTGTGTATTGAATTTGGAAAAATGGATTCCATATTTGGATTCAGTGGGTCCAAATTATGTTAATAAGATACTATTTATTTTTGGGAATTATGAATAGTAACTATGGTAAATTTTATTTACCATAGTTAAAGGTAAATCAGGCAATTAAGGGTAAATATAATATTATCCTAACACATTCCAAAATTATATTGGATTGATAAAAGTAGAACCATATCACCTAAGGGTCGGATTAGATTCATTTTATAGACTTTTGAATATGAAAATAATTTAATTATTATTAAAACCAAAGAAAGTGACAACATGTCACTCTCTTAAATCTTATAAGTATAATAATTTTAATTTAGTGATAAACATCATAAAACATAGAACATGAATAGTATACAGAACTCTAATAAAATTATATACATCATGATAATTTATTTATACTTTTTAAGGATTAGATAACTGTCATTAATGGTGATACATTAATGATGTAGAAATTATTTATTAAGTGAACAATCAGTAATATAGTTTTTATTAAAATAATAATACCCCTTAAAAGGCCAAAAAACCTGACCAAAACTTATTGGTAGTGTATATATATACCATAGTCATCCAATTACCTAATATATAACCATTTGGAGTCTTATAAAAGCGATTATGACACTTATATTATTTTATTTTAAATGAGGCCAAAGTTGTCACCTTCATAATTTAATAAATATAACAATTTAAATATTGTGATTTTTAGATGATAAATTCGAGTAAAAGTATTATTGTGAAATTTAATAGATTTATCTTCATAGTAGGATTTTATTTGTAATTTTTATGAAAAAAATAAGTATATTAAATAATTATACAAAAATGTTATAGTAATTATTTTATTAAGAGATAAACCAAATAAATGGTATTAAAAATAATAAAATAAATATTATATGAAATATTTAATATTCTAAACTAATTTTATAGATACATATGAACTTTTATGAATCTATTAAATCTTTTATTTCGATCATATATTCTGTATATATTTTATTTAAATTCATATAAATGAATAGTGTCAAAATTGACGCTATTGTTATTTTATAAAAATAACATATTATAAAATTGTTTAAAAATCACAAAAATATATGAAAATTATAAATTGAAATTTATATGGTCTTAAATTTTATAAAGTATCCAATTATGGAAAATTCACAACAAATAAGTAATTTTTTGATATAATTTAAAATTTATAATGTTTTTACCACAAATAAAATAAAATTGATTAAGGATAAATCAAGTTGATAATGTTTAAAATAATTTCCTAACATTTCTAAATTTTATTGGTTGATGATATTACAACCCTATCTCATCTAAGCTTTGAATTTATTCATTTTTGGAGGTTTTAATGTGGGGTTTGAATTTATATTAAACTAATATTTTTGAGGATTCCAAAGGTTCCCCTCTCCTCTAATATAAAAGGGCACCTCCTCCCTCTCTTATTCACACCACTTTGAGCATTAAATCTCTGCCAAACCCTGCCAAATTCTCTTATCAACTTCCCTAGAAACATCTAAGAGGTCCTGGTCTTCTTCAATGACCAGTTTTAGTGCCCTAAGAGGAGGTCTCAAAGAGGCGCTTCAAAGAAGAGGTAATGTCCGTTACCGATTCTTTCAACTTTATTTATTCTTCTACTTCTTCTTCTTTAGTTGTTTCATTATGAAGTAATAAAATCAGTATAAATAATATAATTATATGTTATTATAAGTATGAAACAACCCTATTTCATCATCTATCCATCCTACGGAAAACAAAATCATCGTGCATGTGTACATACGGAATATCGTCTCCACGCCGTGGTGTAATCTGTTTTTCCAACACCACCTTACTTGGATGGGTATAATGGTGTAAAGAATAACTATACATAGTTATTATAACATCATAATGATTATGATATATTGTATCATACTCTCCAATTCATTTCAATAATTATGGGAACGATATCATCACTCGTGCGTACGTACGAACTACCGTCTCCACAACGCGATGAGATTCATTCTCCATGTTAACCATTTAAGAATGATTATAAAGTATATATAAGAAATAATAATGAAATATATGACATTATAAAGCTACTGGATTTATGTATATATATATATATATGTATTTCATCTACTTAATTCCACTGAACTCCATAAGGAAACGAAAACAGCATTCATGCGTACGTACGGCCTACCGTCTCCATGAATGGTGTATTTATTTCACTTATCGATCTAT
Source organism: Viscum album (assembly GCA_963277665.1). Classification (NCBI taxonomy): domain Eukaryota; kingdom Viridiplantae; phylum Streptophyta; class Magnoliopsida; order Santalales; family Viscaceae; genus Viscum; species Viscum album. The sequence goes on from OY728151.1 coordinate 114,518,200, forward strand.
TATATATATGTATATTCTGAATATATATTATAAATATATCATGTTTTATAATCTGGAATTTAGTAATCATGATCTAATTAATCATATGAATAATTACAAGTCGAAAAACGAACGACAAATGAAATGATTTTACCCAAAACGCTACTTTAACATGGAATTTACAAAAGAACGGGTAATATAAAGTCATAAGTGAAACATATATTATATCATAACAATTTAATATGATTATGTAATAAGTCAATGACATTATTTAAAACATTATACAGGAGGTTCGGATCCATACGAAGCATATCAGACCTAAGGTAAAGGATAATTATTCCAATCTCATTCTTATCCGAGATTGTTTACTCGTAAGTATTTACTGGGGGTTATGTTTATTATCCATGTCCATATGCTCTCAAAATGTTTTCATAAAATGTTTACTTTACATCCATGTATGTTTAAGACATTTTTACCCTTTTTTTACTTTTACAACATTGTATGGAAGGAATCTTTCTTTTCTTTACCATACGAGGTACTTTTTGACTTTTCCGACAAAAGTACGAGGAAATTGTTATTTTTTTACTTATACGGCGTGAATGGATATTTACGGTTTCATAACGCCTCATTTTCATGAAGCTTCCTCTACAAGATTTAATGATTATTTTCAACAAAATCCTTTCCTTTTAAAATTGAATGGCATTTTGTGAAAAGAAAATGATTTTGAAGAAGAAAGGATATTTTCCTCAAGAATTCATTTCAAGTGTTTTATCAAAACCATTTTCCATCTAAGATGAAATTATTTCTTATGTGTATGTTTCAAGTATAATGTCTCTATGATTTACATGCTTTCACTTTTCTAATGATGAAATATCCATTTGTTTTATATGGATTATGTGATGATGATATGATGTTTAGGAAACCCATTTTATTCTTTGGGTTATGATGAATGTTTTAAGTATATGTTGTGGAACAAGTAATAATGATTTAATTATGTGATGGGTGGGACCTATATCTCCCTCCAATGCATTGGGTAAATATTTATATCTCATGAGATAGACATGGCTGGAATGGTAAGTTAATCCGGCTCAGTGTTACAGGACTGAAATGAGGAGTGAACTCGATTCAAAAAGGGACTTTGTCCACTAAGATAGTCAAGGCAGTAATGCCTTGGATACTATAGAAATCATTACATGTGCTTAATGTATTCCACAATTACATGTTTTATTACCATTCTATGTTATCATGATTTATGTTCCATGATGATCTATGCCTTATGTACTTCCATGTTTTAAGTCATTGCTCAAGATTTTGATGTTTAAACATTATGTTCATGTTTTTAAGTTCAAATGTATATGGTATGTTTAATTTTATCCATGCTTACCCTTACTGAGCATTTGAGCTCACCCTTTTTATGTTTTATTTTCCCCCAGGATTAAAATAAAGGTTTTATGTAAGGAAACAAATAGTGGAAGATCTTTATGGGAGATGTTGAAGATCTTTCACCACGATTAGAAGATTACGTTCCAAGTTTCCAAAGACACTAAACTATTACAGTCCTTGTGTGTCTGTTTTTTTTATGTATTATGTATTCTGCAAAAGTAATGTAAAATCTATGTACCGTAAAGCATCGGGTCTTTACAATTGGTATCAGAGGAAATGTTTAGTCAACCTTTGGAAACTAGGATTCGAAAACATTAGTGAGATCCCTAGAGATATTTCTAAGGTATGTCTAGGGATTTTCCTAAGGTTAAGTATAAGTATAGGTTATAGTCCTAGAATTACGGTAACGGTCTTAGAATTTAAACCTAAGATGTTAGATATTGAGGGTACTCCCCCTTTACTATGTTTTTTTCCCTAGCATGATTTTTTCATCTCACAGAATTCTTTTTGTGTTTTAGTCAATGGAGGGAACCAGATGGAATTTGGTTAACATTGAATCCAATGGAAAAATTGGTGACTATGAGCAACAAAATTGTGTAATGCCTAGAGAGAAAGATATTGTGATTATGCCGAATCAGTCATTGCGATACATGATTAACAAGGTGAAATTTAGTGGTATTCCTAATTCATCAAATAAGAGGAAGATAGACTTTTATGCATGTTCACATGTTGAGGAGCATAAAGAAAGGAAGATTGAGATTTCTAAAGAAGGGAAGAATAACCTTTAGGAATACCTCAAATGGAAGGACCGATGTTATCTGTGTGGAGAAAAGGGTCATAGAGTGATAGACTGTTATGGAGTTCAATGTCTTATTTGTGGAGAACATGGTCATTACCCAACTCGATGCCCTGACCTAAAAAGTTACTTCTAAATCAAGGAAGGACTTATTCCAGGACAATCATTTAAGATGATGGATTGATGTTTTTATGTATTGGTATTCATGAATAATGTTGTTGAGGTAATTTTATGGTGTATTAGAATATTTTTGTATTAGTCTATTGTGGTTTTCAATAATTTTATGGTACCGGTAACCATGAAAAGTTATTAAAATATTTTGGAAAGCAGATGATATGCGCATAATGAAGGGATAAGAAGATAATGAGATGTTTGATTGTATTCATGTGCTCATGATTGATATAAAAACTAAGTGATATCATGGTTTGAGTATAGAGAATTTTTAGGATTTTGGTATGTGGAAAGTGTTAACTTTTAACAGCATTCATGTTTTCAATAAGGTTCAATGGGTATTCATTTTTTTCCAAGAGAATACATGATTAAGGTATTCACATGATTGGAATGTGACCAACAAGATATATGAGGGATAAATGATAGTATTCACATGCTTGTTATATGACCTTTTTAGTAATCGTTCTCTTTATACTATGAGTTTAGAAAGAAGTATTTTGGATAAGCTTAAAGATTGGAATGGATTATGTTGGATAGAAGTTAGTATTGTTTAAGGATAGACCTTTTTTCGATATTATTGATGGGATGTTATAGTAATAGAAAAAGGACAACATGTAGGACGGACGACAACCCATCGCGTCAGACAAGGCTGTGGGAATCGAACACACAATCGAAGTGCGAATGGCCTTTATCGCCTACCACTAGCCTACAGGAAGTCCCTAGTTAGTATAAACTAGTTTTATTTTATTAATTGTTATGATAGATGAAGTATAAGTCCATTTTTGAATGATATAAAATAGATGGACTTATGTATATAACTATTTCTAACCTTTTGATTAAGACAGATGGAAAGACCCATCATTCTATCACATGATCTGCTAACACTTCTCAAATGACAAATTCAACTTCATTTCTTTAAGAGATGAAGTGGAAATTGTTCAAGGCACGAACAACGATGAGATTATATCGAAATAAAGTTAGTATTTAATTTAATTAAAATTATTCAACTTTAGAGAAATGATCTTGAAAACCAAAAATGTTGTCCTAGTGCCCTTATATCTGATGAATCAGATGCTACCTTAGATCACCACAAATTTATGGCTTTGTGATTGTTGGTGTTTTCATAGCCATGTTCTCTACCACTCTCCATCAGAACATGATGGTTAGATTTCTCTTCCATATCCATATTTTCACCTATTTTCTCATACGTGGAAACCCAGTGATGAGTTAATTTGGGTAACCGCTACGTTTCATACATTAGTTTTTAAAGTTATGTTTTGGTATTCCTTTTTACGATGTGGGTTTCAATTAAAGAAACTTTCTAGTAGAAAACCATTTATAACCCCGACGAATTTCGAGGGCGAAATTCATTTTAAGGGGGGTAGAATATAATAACCCGAGATTTTATAAGATACATTCATTTTAATTTCTTTCATATCTTCTGTTGTACGCTACACCGAGATTATATTGCATTATACGCAACACCGTATTAGCTTGCAGTATACGCAACACTATTCTTAGATTGTGTTACACACAATTTCAATTTCGTTTGATAATAGTCATTCTATGAAACATTGAGTATATATATATATATATATATATATTCAATTTATAAATGAAAAAATGGTTGGATTCTGTTATAACGAAACAAAAAAGGAGTCTTGCACTATACGCACCCCTGACTTGGCTTGCATTACATGCAATCACGACCTTCTTCCATAGCATGTGTTGTACCCAATACCGGGTTTTACTAAACAGCGATATGTTATTATAATATTATTATGAACTAGCCGTTATGAATAGTATTAACTATATTTTTAATTTTATAACATTATTATTCATCTTACACATTTTCTAGAACATTGTATAAGAACAAAATAATTTTTTCGGGTAAAATAAGTATTTTTAAAAAAATGCAGTTTTGTCGCCTTTTGATGGCGCACCCACTTTAAATCTAGTTTTTGACATATTTATAAGTTCAATTTTACCAAATAAAATTATTTTTTGGAATTAGGATATAAAATTTTACCTTGGATAAATTTTTCATATTATTCTGATAACTTTCATATTTTAATGAATATTAAAAACACGATATATTTTAAATAAAAATAACTTCTTTCATCGTAATAACTTATGTGATTAAATTATAATATTTAACGGTTTTAAATTATAAATAGAATAAATTTTTACCATTTAATATAATGCATGTCATTATCATTGATTTTACCTTGAATTCGTAGGTAAAATCAATTCAATCTTTTGCAATGTTTTAAAGAAAAAGTCGTTTTCTTTCGACAACGGGATTAATTTTATTTTAATTTCTGAAACTTTTGTATAATTAATTTGAAAAAATGGATTCCATATTTGGAATCAGTGTGTCCAAATTATGTTAATATGATACTTTTTATTTTTGGGAATTATGAATAGTAACTACGGTAAATTTTATTTACCATAGTTAAAGGTAAATCGGGCAATTAAGGGTAAATATAATATTACCCTAACACATGCCAAAATTATATTGGATGGATAAAAGTAGACCCATATCACCTAAGGGTCAGATTAGATTCATTTTATGGACTTTTGACCATGAAAACAATTTAATTATTATTAAAACCAACGAAAGTGACAACATGTTACTCTCTTAAATCTTATAAGTATAATAATTTTAATTTATTGATAAACATCATAAAACTTTGATCATGAATAGTCTTCATAATGATAATAAACGTATCTACATCATGATAATTTATTTATAATTTTTAGGGATTAAATAACTATCATTAATGGTGATACATTAATGATGCAGAAATTATTTATTAAGTGAAAAATCAGTAATATAGTTTTTATTGAAATAATAATACCCCGTAAAATGCCCACAAACCTGACCAAAACTTATTTTTAGTGTATATATATACCATAGTCTTCCAATTACCTAATATATTACCATTTTGAGTCTTATAAAAGTGATTATTACACTTATATTATTTTATTTTAAATTATTCCAAAGTTGTCACCTTCATAATTTAATAAATATAAAAATTTAACTATTGTGATTTTAAGATGATAAATTAGAGTAAAAGTATTATTGTGAAAGTTAATGTATTTATCTTCATTATAGGATTTTATTTGTAATTTTTATGCAACAAATATGTATATTAAATAATTATACAAAAATGTTTTAGTAATTATTTTATTAAGAGATAAACCAAATAAATGGTATTAAAAATAATAAAATAAATATTATATGAACAATTTAATATTCTCCACTAATTTTCTAGATACATATGACCTTTTATTAATATATTAAAACTTTTATTTCTATCATATATTCTGTATATATTTTATTTAAATTCATATAAATGAATAGTGTCAAAATTGAAACTATTGTTATTTTATAAAAATAACATATTATAAAATTGTTTAAAAATCACAAAAATATATAAAAATTATAAATTTATATTTATATGGTCATAAATGTTATAAATTATCCAATTATGGACAATTCAAAAAAAATACATAATTTTCTGTTATAATTTAAAATTTAGAATGTTATTACCGGAAATAAATTAAAATTGATTACGTAAGGATAAATCAAGTTGATAATGTTTAAAATAATTTCCTAACATGTCTAAATTTTATTGGTTTATTATATTACAACCCTATCTCATCTAATATTCTAATTTAGTCATTTTTGGAGGTTTTTATGTGGGGTTTGAATTTATATTAAACTAATATTTTTGAGGATTCCAAAGGTGCCCCTCTCCTCCCTTATAAAAGGGCACCTCCTCCCTCTCTTCGTAACACCACTTTGAGCATTGAAGATCGGCCAAAACCTGCCAAATTCTCCTCTCAACTTCCCTAGAAACATCATAGAGGTCCTGGTCTTCTTCAAAGACCAATTTTAGTGCCCTAATAGGAGGTCTCAAAGAGTCCCTTGAAAGAAGAGGTAATGTCCGTTACCGATTCTTTCAACTTTATTTCTTCTTCTACTTAATCTTCTTTAGTTGTTTCATTATGAAGTAATAACATAAGTATCACTCATATAATGATGTGTTATTATAATTATGAAACAACCCTATTTCACCATCTATCCATCCTACGGAAAACGAAATCACCACACGTTCGTACGTACAGAATATCGTCTCCACGCCGTGGTGTAATCTGTTTTTCCACCACCACCTTACTTGGATGGGTATATAATGGTGTAAATAATAAATATAAATAGTTATTATAACATCATACTGATTATGATATATTGTATCATCCTCTCCAATTCAATTCAATAATTATGGGAATGATATCATCGCTCGTGCGTACGTACGGACTACCGTCTCCACGACGCGATGAGATTCATTCTCCATGTTAACCATTTAGGAATGATTATAAAGTATATATAAGAAATAATAATGAAATATATGACATTATAAAGCTACTAGATTTATGTATATATATATATGTATGTCATCTACTTAATTCCATTCAACTCCATAAGGAAACTAAAACAGCGTTCATCCGTACGTACGGCCTACCGTCTCCATGAATGGTGTATTTATTTCCATTTATCGATCTATTATATATATGTATATTCTGAATATATATTATATATAAATCATGTTTTATATTCTGTAATTAATTAATCATGATCTAATTAATCATATGAATAATTACAAGTCAAAACACGAACGACAAATGAAATGATTTTACCCAAAACACTACTTTAACATGGAATTTACAAAAGAATGGGTAAAATAAATTCATAAGTGAAACATATATGATATCATAACAAATGAATATGATAATTTAAAAAGTAAATGACATTATTTAAAACATTATACAGGAGGTTCGGATCCATAAGAAGCATATCGGACCTAAGATAAAGGATAATTATTCAAATCTCATTCTTATCCGAGATTATTTACTCGTAAGTATTTACTGGGGGTTATGTTTATTATCGATGTCCATATGCTCTCAAAATGGTTTCATAAAATGTTTAATTTACTTCCATGTATGTTTAAGTCATTTTTACCCTTTTCTTAATTTTACCACATCATATGGAAGGAATCTTTCTTTTGTTTACCATACGAGGTACTTTTTGACTTTTCCGACAAATGAACGAGGAAATTGTTATTTTTTTTTTACTTATACGACGTGAACGGAGTTTTACGGTTTGATAACGCCTCATTTTCATGAAGCTACCTCTACACGATTTTATGATTATTTTCAACAAAATTCATTCCTTTTAAAATTGAATGGCATTTTTTGAAAAGAAAATGATTTTGAAGAAGAAAGGATATTTTCCTCAAGAATTCATTTCAAGTGTTTTATCAAAACCATTTTCCATCTAAGATGAAATTATTTCATATGTGTATGTTTCAAGTATAATGTCTCTAAGATTTAAATTCTTTCACTTTTATAATGATGAAATATCCATTTGTTTTATATTGATTATGTGATGATGATATGATGTTTATGAAACCCATTTTATTCTTTGGGTTATGATGAATGTTCTAAGTTTATGTTATGGCACAGGTAAGAAAGATTTTTTTATGAGATTGGTGGGACCTATATCTCCCTCTAATGCATTGGGAATTGATTTATATCACATGAGATAGACATGGCTGGAACGGTAAGTTAATCTGGCTCAGTGTTACAGGGCTGAAATGAAGAGTGAACTCGATTCAGAAAGGGACTTTGTCCACTAAGATGGTCATGGCAGTAGTGCCTTGGCTACTATGGAAATCATTACATGTGCTTAATGTATGCCACAATTACATGTTTTATTCCCATGCTATGTTATCATGATTTATGTTCCATTATGATCTATGCCTTATGTACTTCCATGTTTTAAGTCGTTGCTCAAGATTTTGATGTTTAAACATTATGTTCATGTTTTTAAGTTCAAATGTATATGGTATGTTTTATTTTATCGATGATTACCCTTACTGAGCATTTGAGCTCACCCTTTTTATGTTTTATTTTCCCCCAGGACTAAAAGAAAGGTTTTAGGTAAGGAAACAAAAAGTGGAAGATCTTTATGGGAGATGTTGAAGATCTTTCACCACGATTAGAAGATTACGTTCCAAGTTTCCAAAGACACTAAACTATTACGGTCCTTGTGTGTTTGTTTTTGTTATGTATTATGTATTCTGAAAAAATTAATGTAATATTTATGTACGTCAAGCTTCGGGTCTCTACAGTTGGTATTAGAGGAAAGGTTTAGTCAACCTTTGAAAACTAGGATGCGAAAACGTTAGTGAGATCCCTAGAGATATTTCTAAGGTATGTCTAGGGATGTCTCTAAGGTTAAGTATAAGTATAGGTTATAGTCCTAGAATTCTGGTAACGATCATAGAATTTAGACCTAATATGTTAGATATTGAGGGTACTCCCCCTTTACTATGTTGTTTTCCCTAGCATGATTTTTGCCTCTCACAGAATTCTTTTTGTGTTTTAGTCAATGGAGGGAACCAGAAGGAATTCGGTTAACATTAAATCCAATGGAAAAATTGGTGACTATGAGCAAAAAAATTGTGTAATGAATAGAGAGAAAGATATTGTGATTTTGATGAATCAGTCATCGCGATACATGATTAACAAGGTGAAATTTAGTGGTATGCCTAATTCATCAAATAAGAGGAAGATAGACTTTTATGCATGTTCGCATGTTGAGGAGCATAAAGAAAGGAAGATTGAGATTTCTAAATAAGGGAAGAAAAACCTTGAGGAATACCTCAGATGGAGGGACCGATGTTATCTGTGTGGAGAAAAGGGTCATAGAGTGACAGACTGTTATGGAGTTCAATGTATTATTTGTGGAGAACATGGGCCTTACCCAACTCAATGCACTGACCTAAAAAGTTACTTCTAAATCAAGGAAGGACTTATTCCAGGACAATCATTGAAGAGGATGGATTGATGTTTTTATGTATTGGTATTCAAAAATAATGTTGTTGAGGTACTTTTATGGTGTATTAAAATATTTTTGTATTCGTCTATTGTGGTTTTCAATAATTTTGTGGTACCGGTAACCATGAAAACTGATTAAATTATTTTGGAAAGGAGATGATATGCGCATAATGAAGGGATTAGAAGATAATGAGATGTTTGATTGTATTCATTAGCTCGTGATTGATATAAGGACTATGTGATATCATGGTTTGAGTATATATAATTTTGAGGATTTTGGTATGTAGAAAGTGTTAACTTTTAACAGCATTCATGTTTTCAATAAGGTTCAATGGGTATTCATTTTTTTTTCAAGAGAATACATGATTAAGGTATTCACATGATTGGAATGTGGCCAACAAGATATATGATGGATAAATGATAGTATTCACATGCTTGGTATATGACCTTTTTAGTAATCATTCTCTTTATACTATGAGTTTAGAAAGAAGTATTTTGGATAAGCCTAAAGATTGAAATGGATTATGTTGGACATAAATTAGTATTGTTTAAGGATAGATCTTTTTTCAATATTATTGATAGGTTGTTATAGTAATAGAAAAAGGACAACCTCCAGGATGGGCGACAACCCATCGCGTCGGACAAGGCTGTGGGAATCGAACCCACAACCAAAGTGCGACTGGCCTTTATGGGCTACCACTAGCCTACAAGAAGTCCCTGGTTAGTATAAACTAGTTTTATTTTATTAAGTGGTATGATAAATGAAGTATAAGTCCATTTTTGAACGATATAAAATAGATGGACTTATATATATATCTATTGCTAACCTTTTGATTAAGACAGATGGAATGACCCATCAGTCTATCACATGATCTACTAACACTTCACAAATGACAAATTCAACTTCATTTCATTAAGAGATTAAGTGGAAATTGTTCAAGGCACGAACAACAGTGAGATTATATCGAAATAAAGTAAGTATTTCATCTAATTAAAATTCTTCAACTTTAGAGAAATGATCTTGAAAACCAAAAATGTTTTCCTAGTGCCCTTATATCTGATTAATCAGATGCTACCTCAGATCATCACAAATTTATGGCTTTGTGATTGTTGGTGTTTTCATAGCCATGTTCTCTACCACTCTCCATCAGAACATGATGGTCATATTTCTCTTCCATATCCATATTTTTACCTATGTTATCCTATGTGGAAACTCAGTGATGAGTTAATTTGGATAACCGCTACGTTTCATACTTTTGTTTTTAAAGTTAAGTTTTGGTATTCCTTTTTACGATGTGGGTTTCAATTAAAGAAACATTCAGGTAGAAAACCATTTATAACCCCGACGAATTTCGAGGGAGAAATTCATTTTAAGGGGGTAGAATGTAATAACCTGAGATTTTATAAGATATATTCGTTTTAATTTCTTTCATATCTTCTGTTTTACACTACACCAAGATTATATTGCGCTATACGCAACACCGTATTATCTTGTAGTATATGAAACACTATTCTTAGATTGTGTTACACACAATTTCAAGTTCATTTGATAATAGTCATTCTATGCAAAATTGAGTATATATATATATATATTCATTGTATAAATGAAAAAAAGGTTGGATTCTGTTATAACGAAACAACGAAGGAGGCTTGCACTATATGCAACCCTGACTTGGCTTGCATTACACGCAATCACGACCTTCTTCGATAGCATGTGTTGTACGCAATACCGGGTTTTACTAAACAACGATATGTATTTATTATATTATTATGTACTAGCCGTTATGAATACTATTAACTATATTTTGAATTTTATAAAATTATTATTCATATTACACATTTTCTAGAACATGGTATAAGAACAGAATAAATTTTTCGGGTAAAATAAGTGTTTTTCAAAAAATGCAGTTTTGCCGCCTTTTGATGGCGCACCCACTTTAAATCTAGTTTTTGATATTTTTATAAGTTGAATTTTACAAAATAAAATTATTTTTTTGAATCAGGATATAAAATTTTACCTTGGATAAATTTTTCATATTATTCTGATAACTTTCATATTTTAATGAATAGTACAAACACGTTATATTTTAAATAAAAACAACTTTTTTCATCGTAATAACTTATGTGGTTAAATTATAATATTGAATAGTTTTAAAGTGTAAATAGAATATATTTTTACCATTTAATATAATGTATGTCATTATCATTGATTTTACCTTGAATTCGTAGGTTAAATCAATTCAATCTTTTGTAATGTTTTAAAGAAAAACTTGTTTTCTTTCGACAACGGGATTAATTTTAATTTAATTTCTGCAACTTTTGTGTATTGAATTCGGAAAATTGGATTCCATATTTGGAATCAGTGGGTCCAAATAATGTTAATAAGCTACTTTTTTTTGGGAATTATGAATAGTAACTGCGGTAAATTTTATTTACCATAGTTAAAGGTAAATCAGGCAATTAAGGGTAAATATAATATTACACTAACACATGCCAAAATTCTATTGGATGGATAAAAGTATAAACATATCACCTAATGGTCGGATTAGATTCATTTTATGGACTTTGGACCATGAAAATAATTTAATTATTATTAAAACCATAGAAAGTGACAACATGTCACTCTCTTAAATCTTATAAGTATAATAATTTTAATTTAGTGATAAACATCATAAAACATCAAACATGAATAGTCTCCAGAAATATAATAATATTATCTACATCATGATAATTTATTTATAATTTTTAGGGATTAAATAACTATCATTAATGGTGATACATTAACGATGCAGAAATTATTTATTAAGTGAAAAATCAGTAATATAGTTTTTATTGAAATAATAATACCCCTTAAAAGCCCAAAAACCTGACCAAAACTTATTTTTAGTGTATATATATACCATAGTCATCCAATTACCTAATATATAACCATTTGGAGTCTTATAAAAGTTATTATGACACTTATATTATTTTATTTTAAATGATGCCAAAGTTGTAACCTTCATAATTTAATAAACATAACAATTTAAATATTGTGATTTTAAGAAGATAAATTCGAGTAAAAGTATTATTGTGAAAGATAATAGATTGGTATTCATCATAGGATTTTATTTGTAATTTTTATGCAACAAATAAGTATATTAAATAATTATACAAAAATGTTGTAGTAATTATTTTATTAAGAGATAAACCAAATAAATGGTATTAAAAATAATAAAATAAATATTATATGAACTATTTAATATTCTCCACTAATTTTATAGATAAATATGACCTTTTATGAATATATTAAAGATTTTATTTTGATCATATATTCTGTATATATTTTATTTAAATTCATATAAATAAATAGTGTCAAAATTGACACTATTGTTATTTTATAAAAATAACAAATTATAAAATTTTTTAAAAATCACAAAAATATATAAAAATTATAAATTTAAATTAATATTGTATTAAATGTTATAATTATCCAATTATGGACAATTCACAACAAATAAGTAATTGTTTGTTATAATTTAAAATTTAGAATGTCATTACCACAAATAAAATAAAATTGATTAAGTAAGGATAAATCAAGTTGATAATGTTTAAAATAATTTCCTAACATGTCTATATTTTATTGGTTGATGAGATTACAACCCTATCTCATCTAATATTCTAATTTAGTCATTTTTGGTGGTTTTCATGTGGGGTTTGAATTTATATTAAACTAATATTTTTGAGGATTCCAAAGGTGCCCCTCTCATCCCTTATAAAAGGGAACCTCCTCCCTCTCTTCGTCACACCACTTTGAGCATTCAATCTCAGAAAACCCCTACCAAATTCTCTTCTCAACTTCCCTAGAAACATCCTAGAGGTCCTGGTCTTCTTCAAAGACCAATTTTAGTGCCCTAAGAGGAGGTCTCAAAGAGGTGCTTCAAAGAAGAGGTAATGTCCGTTACCGATTCTTTCAACTTTATTTCTTCTTCTACTTATTCTTATTTAGTTTTTTCATTATGAAGTAATAAAATAAGTATCACTCATATACTAATATGTTATTATAAGTATGAAACAACCCTATTTCACCATCTATCCATCCTACGGAAAACAAAATCACCGCGGGTTCGTACGTATGGAATACCGTCTCCACGCCGTGGTGTAATCTGTTTTTCCAACACCACCTTACTTGGATGGGTATAATGGTGTAAAGAATAACTATAAATAGTTATTATAACATAATACTGATTATGATATATTGTATCATCCTCTCCAATTCAATTCAATAATCATGGTAACGATATCAACGCTCGTGCGTACGTCCGGACTACCGTCTCCACGACGCGATGAGATTCATTCTCCATGTTAACCATTTAAGAATGGTTATAAAGTATATATAAGCAATAATAATGAAATATATGACATTATAAAGCTACTGTATTTATATATATATATATATATGTGTATTTCATCTACATAATTCCATTCAACTCTATAAGGAAATGAAAACAGCGTTCATGCGTACATACGGCCTACCGTCTCCATGAACGGGGTATTTCTTTCCATTTGTCGATCTATTATATATTTGTATATTCTGAATATATATTATATATAAATCATGTTTTATATTCTGGAATTAATTAATCATTATATAATTAATCATATGAATAATTACAAGTCAAAACACGAACGACAAATGAAATGATTTTACCCAAAACGCTACATTAACATGGAATTTACAAAAGAACGGGTAATATAAAGTCATAAGTGAAACATATATGATATCATAAAAAATGAATATAATTATGTATTAATTCAATGAAATTATTTAAAATATTATACAGGAGGTTTGGATCCATACGAAGCATATTGGACCTCAGGTAAAGGATAATTATTCCAATCTCATTCTTATCTGAGATTGTTTACTCGTAAGTATTTACTGGGGGTTATGTTTATTATCCATGTCCATATGCTCTCAAAATGTTTTTTTAAAATTTTTAATTTACTTCCATGTATGTTTAAGACATTTTTACCCTATTCTTACTTTTACCACATCGTATGGAAGGAATATTTCTTTTGTTTACCATACGAGGTACTTTTTGACTTTTCCGACAAAAGTACGAGGAAATTGTTATTTTTTTTACTTATACGGCGTGAACGGATTTTTACGGTTTCATAATGCCTCATTTTCATGAAGCTTCTTCTACAATATTTTATGATTATTTTCAACAAAATCCTTTCCTTTTAAAATTTAATGGCATTTTGTGAAAAGAAAATGATTTTGAAGAAGAAATGATATTTTCCTCAAGAATTCATTTCAAGTGTTTTATCAAAACCATTTTCCATCTAAGATGAAATTATTTCATATGTGTATGTTTCAAGTATAATGTCTCTGATTTACATGATTTCACTTTTCTTATGATGGAATATTCATTTGTTTTATATGGATTATGTGATGATGATATAATGTTTAGAAAACCCATTTTATTCTTTGGGTTATGATGAATGTTTTAAGTTTATGTTGTGGAACAAGTAAGAATGATTTCATTATGAGATGGGTGGGACCTATATCTCCCTCCAACGCATTGGGTAAAGATTTATATCTCATGAGACAGACATTGCTGGAATGGTATGTTAATCTGGTTCAGTGTTACAGGACTGAAATGAGCAGTGAACTCGATTCAGAAAGGGTCTTTGTCCACTAAGATGGTCATGGCAGTAATGCCTTGGCTACTATAGAAAACATTACATGTGATTAATTTATTCCACAATTACATGTTTTATTCCCATGATATGTTATCATGATTTATGTTCCATTATGATCTATGCCTTATGTACTTCCATGTTTTAAGTCGTTGCTCAAGATTTTGATGTTTAAACATTATGTTCATGTTTTTAAGTTCAAATGTATATGGTATGTTTTATTTTATCCATGCTTACCCTTACTGAGAATTTGAGATCACCCTTTTTATGTTTTATTTTCCCCCAGGATTAAAAGAATGGTTTTAGGTAAGGAAACAAAAAGTGGAAGATCTTTATGGGAGATGTTGAAGATCTTTCACCCTGATTAGAAGATTATGTTCCAAGTTTCCAAAGACACTAAACTATTACGGTCCTTGAGTGTCTGTTTTTTGTTATGTATTATGTATTCCTCAAAAGTAATGTAATAACTATGTACGTCAAGCTTCAGGTCTCTACATTAAGTGACATTTATTATGTAAATAACATTTTCGATGAAATGATCATGTAGTACGAATGCTTGGCATATGTGAAATCTAAAATCAAATGGATCAGGGAAGTAGAACTGAATAAGACCTTTTTCATTTTGGTGAATCAATATAAAAAATATTCTATTGGAAAACGAAACATACAATTACAACCATGATGTGGTGGGATGTATGGATTTGATTCAAGTAAAAAAAATTATGTTCCAACCATCACAAGAAAATAGGTTACCCGAGAAGGATTGTTGTGCTCATTTATTATAGTCCTCATATGATCTCTGATCTTGATAAAAAATTATTTAAATAAATTCATAGAGAGATGGAGATTAATGAGGCTATGTGGTCGTTAATCCCTAAAATAATTCAAATACCAAATAGCTTCCCAGAATCTTTTTATAGGGCCCTATGGAGCTTATTAAGGAATGATCTAGTGCAGTACTTTATCTATGGTGGTTGTCTCCCTCATGTGGCTCATGACATTGCCCTAGTAATCATTCTTATGATTAATTAATGCTCTTCTATTCATCATTATAGACTATTAGTAAGTAATTTTTCCTATATAAGGTGTTGGAGAATGTTATCAATGAAATATTATCCATTCACCTCCCCCATGGATAATTGAATATCGACACAGGCTCGTCAAAGGGAGGATGATACACTATGTTATAGGCTTGGCCCAATATTTGATCAATGATATAAACCTAAAGGTTCCTAGAAAATATATTTCTACCAATTTTTTTTTGAAAAAATAATATTATAGGATTGAATTGACCAAATTTATCATGGTAGTTGCATTCTTGGCCTTTTCTTCGTGAGCCTCTAATCTCATGTTTTGGTGTTTAAATTCCTCATGGATTTCTATCTTTTAATTAAGAAAATAATGGAGGTTATTCGACAATATCCATGAAAAAAAATAAAGTATATCCATTATTCTCATGAATATTCATCCCCACTCAAGAAACACATAGTCATTTGATCAAAAAAAATATAAGGACGAGAAGTAACCATCTATATGGGGGAAGGCATCACCTTTTTGACATTTGTCATCTATTTTTTGTAAATAAAACAACAATTTTTGTTAGTATCACTAAGATATCCATTACTGGTATCAAAAAAATATGATATAAATATTGAAAATGGATTTTAAAACTTTTTAACCATGAAAAAATTTTAATTTTCATTTCTAACTGATGCTCGAGAAAGCAGGTAAGATCCCTAGAGAACTATTTGAACATGCATTGGATAAATTTTCTTATAGACTACATGGGAACCCTAATCACTCCATGTATACTTCATACCCACTATGATTAAAAGGTTTTTTATTAGATCACTAGAACCATCAAGAGTGGGAAAAATAATTTCTCATCATTCTAAAGTACAATTACATAGGTGAATAGCATCCTTTCCTCTATCCCTATGAATTTGACTTTATTCCATGAGGTAAAGAAATTATTTTTATCTAATTTTTATTATATTTAGCTTTTTTTCCTTTGTTATTCCCTCTCTAATGGAATGTTTTAATGGGATTCATGGGGTATGATGGACTTTTCTTCTAATAAGGGAGCCATCAATGCTTGGATAATCTCCAATATGATTTTCTATTTTCATGTGAAGATGGAATCAGAGGTTCTTTAGGGTCAAATGACTTGGGGTAGATTTATAATGGATAAGTATGAGAATGATATATGAATGTCATGAGTGATTTCTTCCACTATATAGCTCCTATTATATCCTCACATATTGGATCTATATTTCTATATCCAATGGATAGAGGATAGTGGTGATATTAATTTCTAGCACTATAACTAGGTCTGTACAATTCTCGACATCCATATATGCCCAAAACCAGACATAACATTCATGTAAGAAATTATGTACCCATGATTTATCAACAAAATTTAAATGAGAATTAGTGGGAATTATTCAAGATCATTGTAATAAATTAAAAGTAGGATAAATTCATCGTCAAAAGATGTCCATCAGGATAATTCACTGTGAAGGACTTCTATAGAGCCTCAATGGATCCAAATTATCATGAAAAATGGGGTGAGGTGTACTGGTGTAAGGGTAACACTTGAAATTAAACTAGCTTACATGTGGATTCATGAACTATGATTTTCCAATATATGAAAACATTAATCATTTAAGAATTGACCTTTTTTCAGGTTCTCATATTGTAGAGGGCCTTGTGAAGAAGCTATGAGTCACCTATTGTTTAAAGGTAGATGGGAATGGTCTTTGTGGAACTCATTTTTTGAATTCTTTTCCCTTACATACCAGAATACATAGAGCATCAATTTCCTCAGTCTCTAGCTTAATGCTGTTAAAAGCATAAGTATCGAAAATAAAGAAGGATTTATGATCCTATCAGTGGTTTGTTGGTGTATCTAGAAGACAATGAATAAAGTACTCCATGATGTTGCCTCTTGTTTAAGGACAACCATTTCTATAAGAACGAATTACCTTTTCTTTGATATGTTTTGATTTATCAAGAACCATTATAAGGATCCCTCCCTCAGAATACTTTTGGTTTCATGACCTCTCAACCGCTCGGTTCCCATTTCCACTCAAATTTGACGGATTTTTTTGGATCCTCTCTATTCTAGTCTCAATCACAACATAGGTAGTTCATGAAACATGGGTTTAATGAAGGGCAAAAACATTGTTTCTGATCCTAGTAATTTTTTATCCTTCAATTCATATCCTTATTTGGAAGTGGAAAATCACTCTAGGGTGAATCATATACAATGAATATAATCTTCCTCCAATATTGTCAGAAAAATTCTTATCCTATGGAAGCTAAAACATAATCAAATATTATTAATAACTCTCTACTTAGCCATGGCCCCATCCCTTGTAATATATCTTATAACATCAGAAGGAGAAATGCCCATATTAAAAAACCCATTGAAGTTATTCATGTTTGTCAGTAAGGGAAAAAATTGGATGATTTACTTGTTTCCATAGTATCCCTAGGTGTTCAGATTACTAAGTACAATATCTTAGGATTCTTTCCCCTAGATGGAGTTAACTTCTATTGAGGGGATTCTATTGGACTTAACTACATCAATCCCTCATAATTTAATGTGATTAATGGTTTTATTTTTCTTAAATCTACACACTTTTATAATAAACTAAAATATTTATTATTGTCTATTTTAAAGAAAATATTACATCAACATACACAATCACTATGATAGAATTGATATCATATCTGATGACATGTATTATAGAACCCATAATGGTTTTTTTTCTAAAATCCATTCAGTAGTTTGTATGGGTTGTGATTGTTGATAATGAGTAAGTATGGAATTCATGGAAGACATGTGTGAGGGTAACATACCCATGAAAAAAGGTAAGTCTTAATTTTTTTGGAAGGGTACATGTGGAAAGAAAAAATATATAAGGGTAAATTATGGAGGATACATAGTTATGTAATGGTATGTATTTAGATTTTGTATAGGTACAAAACCTCTCCTAAGCATAGTATTCAGTGAAAAAAATGTAAATCAACTATGTAAGTGTAGTATTCAAAATGTGTAAAGGTAAAAGTAAAATATGATCATTACATAATGGTAAACTACACCATGTAAGGGTAAACATGAAAGGAATAAAGGATGCATAAGGTTACAAATTACAATAGCATAAGGGTACTAGGTTATGTAAGGTCACAAAGGTGGATCATAAAATGTTGTAGATAACTACGAAAGGGAAATATGGGGGCTCATGTAGGGTTTCTACTCACTTAATGGTAAATACGCAAGGGTGACCTATAAATTACATAGCTTGAATAAGGGTATATTAATAAGATCTTTTATGGGTATAAATTCTCATGTATGGGTATGTCCATAAATTCTGTATGGGATTTTTGACTACTATATAATCATTATGCCAGTATCTAGGAGATCAACCTACAAAAAAAAACATGCACTGTGGAGAATATGTCTACCCCATTGTGATTTTTATGTGTTATTTTCTATATAATTTCATTTCAGGGGTGTCCAGACCATATAAAAGATGTTACACCACAGATACATTTTCAGTTCTGTGGTTCTGGAGATTTCGAGGTCTCTATTCCATATATTTAAAGGATAAACCATAGCACTGAATGTTTCATGGTATATACAATATAATGGTTCTCCATCATAATTTAGGTGTATTTAAAAATGGGAGATTACACCATCAAGGTATTTTCATATTCCAAAGTATATGATGCATGATTGCATCCAAAAATATTGATATCTTTAACTCTCTATAAGTATAGTGAAGGTGTAGTGTTATTCAAAACAATAAGGCCATACACATTTGAGGAGGATGATATGGCCATGGGACATATAGAGTTAAATGGAAAAAACCATTGGGTAAAAATTTGGTTTTCCCTTTTTTACAGACATGAGAATACATACTGGAAGAAGAAGAAGGTATTAGGAAATTATATCTTTCATGATATAACAATGTGCATGAAACTATAGGCTGGCACATGTGATGTTTTTTGGATTCAATTAGGGCTCTTAAAATAGTATTTAAAACACATGTGATAATAAATGAATAATATTATATGATATATATCACATGTGATACCAATAACAATAAAAGGAGACTCTTATATATTTTAAATACTATGAGAATAAGTAGATAGAGAGAAACATGGGAAGATTTTTTGTAGTAGAAATTATGAGGGTATTTCTAGATATCATCTAGAAGGATGAAGTTAAAAGAAGGTATTATTTCATGAATTTTATTCCCATCGGATATCGAAATTTAAATTTTTTTTTGAAAGGTGTAGCATTGGTCAAAAGTCCAAAGTAAATTTATTTGAAAAAATAAAGGTTACATGAGTAAAAAAGATGGAATAAAATTACAATATTTAACATGAAAGAGAATCAGGTTTTCTGGGAGCTCCTCAATCGGGGTTCTGTCTTGAGAAACTTTTTTATTGGAAAGAGCATCCAAGACCATATTTTCTTCTTGATAAGTATGAGTTGAAATGTAGTTGACATCATGGAGAGATTGAAGACAATTCATCCAGTGCGTAGTAAGTGTCCAAGCGAGATGAAACTGCCCCTTCCAAATGGCATGCACTACAGTAGTAGAATATCTTTCAATCCACAAGTTGTTCTAGCCTTGGTGTAATGCGAAAGATATGTCTTGAATCACACTCAGCATATCAGCTTCCAGAGATGTTGTAGTACCACAACCTCCAAAAAAAGCTCCAAACAATGTTACCAAGATGACTTCTGAAGACAGTGCCTATAAGGCCCCAGCCTTAAACCTTACATAATATTGAGTTATTACAAGATTAGACATTGAGGATCTTTTCATGTTTAGAGTTTTAGAGAATTAGATCATAAAACATTCATTACATTCCACATTTAAACAAAGTGGTTACATAAAATATATTATTCATTTTCCCATCAATGGAAACATATTTAAAATAAATCATGGATTCTTTCTTGACACTTTCTTGACACTATCATCATATCATGTACCATTCCCTTGACTTGTGAAAACATTTCAAAAACGTGGGATGAGCATAAAAATCTCAGTAAGGGTTATAAAATGTATGGAAAGGAAACATGAGTACATATATACATAATAATGAAATCATACTTTACCCATAAAACATAAGCACTTTAACATACCACATAAAATCATGAATAAATCATAGAAATCATAATACATAAAGGTAAATTGAGGCATTCATAACATTCTTACGTAGGGAGTAACCCTCTTGGTTACGTTTGGAATACCCATCACAATATATTCCCTAAATCTCTTTGGAGAAACCTTAACATTTAACTCCTTCGCATTACCCAATGCATTGGAGAGCTATATCGGGCTCACCTGCCCTTAGTTTATCACGGAACCACCCGTCTTCAAACACAATGCCCAAGAACCATAACATAATCATTGCACATAACTTAAGCATAAAGGAAAGATAACATTCCCACATTGAAACAACAATATAATATTTTAAGATATTGAAATAATGAATCCATTCTAAAAACCATTTTCAAAACCATTTAAAACATTTAATAAAGATATTTTTGAATCAAAGTGTCCCATACCACTTCTAAGATTCTAACATTATAAAACATTAATATCCATATAAATAAATCCTTAAAACAAATTTGAAAACATGGATATTAATGATAAACATTTATAAGAATAAATCATTCAATCATTTATAACGATATTTTAGTAAAAGGATTTTTAACAAAATGAGAGACACTTGAATACAATAATTGAGGAATAAAATTTAATGAGAACTTTATAATATCATGAGAATAAAGGGATTCATTATATAATATTCCAAAGGATAGTATATAAACTATATAATAGTGAAATGGTGCATAACAACAATGAAGTCTCAATAGAAATGTAAAATAAGATGAAATCCCCTATAACGAAGGTATCCTTAAATTAAGGATAAATCAATCTCATAATTATGTATGAAAAATATAAATACACCAAATATAAGGGGATATTATGTGTAAAATAATAAAAGTTCATTCACACATATTCAAAGGATGACATATTCAATAACTACATGTTGAACCCAAAGAAATCGAAATTGGGTTAAGAAGTTCCCTTGACAGCCTAACGACATCACATCAAATTTTAGAAAAAAAGTTGATGAGAAATATAAAGGGTACCTCATCACTTGTACATAAAATTTACGGAAATGAGGATATATAATAACATATCCCCAAATAATAAGATGAAAATTAAAATACATAACAAAAGAAGTCTTTTAAACCGAGGAGGGTGAAAGGTTCCCTTACCGATTTGGGTAACTTTTGAAACGTACTCCCCATGAAAGAAGGACTATACAACATTGATGTAAATACTCATAAACGAAAGTATGTTACACAAAGACTAGAATAATGGATAGTACATACACCACTCAAAAGGAAATATTGGCAAATGTACCATGAATCTCACAAAAACACAAAGTGAGATAAGAATCCACTTACGAAATTCCGGTAGCCTAACGACGCCAATTAAAACTTCCAAAAAGGATTGATGAGAGAAAATAGGGTCTCTCATCATATGAACATAAAAAGTACAGTATGAGTAATATAAAATAACATCCCAATCATAAGAAAGATGATCTTAAAAGGAAAGACATAAAAGAGTGTACTTAAAAAGAAAGAGAGGGGTAGGATCCCTTACCTCGTATCTGACTTGACTCGATCGTTATTTAATCTCCTGAATAATAAACATGAGTTAATTTATACTTCCTTAAAAACCTTTTTCAATTTCATTATTCCTTTTATATCACTTATTACCATGTCAGGAACACTATGTAATTATTTAAGTTAATAACGTTCGTTTTAACGATCATTGCTACTTGAGTCAAAAATAAATTCTTTATAATTACAAGTTTGTTCATGGGTTAAAATATAAATTATATCCATAATTATATTCATTATGTATATATATCATATATATCCATTTTATACATGAATTTATAATATTACATAACATTTAGAGGTAAGAAATGAAATGCACCGTTCATGGAGACGGTAAGCCGTATGTACGCATGAACGCTACTTCCATTTCTATTTCATATTTAATGGAATTAAAATATAATGATACATAATAGTATTATAATTCCAGTAAGGTATCATATATAATATCATTAAATCTATCCTTTATATGTACCACATATGGTATTAATGAATCAAATCACATTGAGGGGGCGGTAGTCCACACTTCCTAAAATGAAGATATTGCGTTTACCCATAATGGAAACCATAAAGGTATGCCATAAATGAAAAATACAGAAGCTTAAGGAAAACATAAACATATTATATATCATATATAAATATAGTGACATCTTAATTGCCACCTTTGAAGGGGTTAAAAGAATATTGAACAATCATCGTTTCGTGAGGCAGAAATTCACCATCCACAGAAACAGTATGTTCTTTAACAATTAGATGTAGGTGTGTGTAATTGTAGCTATAATACGTCTTATAAAAACATCCTAGTATATGGAAGATACTGTTGTTGTTACAAAAGAAATTAATAAAAAGAGTTTAGGTGGTTGGAGAATAAAAATAATATAAAATAGCACAAGTGAAGACATTACCTTAAAATTAGGTATCTCTATTTGATTTGAGCTCAAAGGATTCCTTGGGAAGACTTATGCCAAAGTGAGGCTTCAATGAGTAAGATAGAGATGAGGAGAGACAAACTAAGCAGGGGTTGGCTGATCCAAATGCTTGAGAGGTGTGGGTAAGGTGGTAGAGGTGGGGGCCTTTTATAAGAGGAGAGGAGGGGCACTTTTGGAATGTTACAAATTGTTACTTTATTTTCAAGTGGGCTTCGGATTTTAAAGGTCCCAAATTTATGTATATCGATGATAAGGTGGTAAGGGTTCGAAATATACTCATCCAATAGGTCTTTGACAAGTGTAAGTTATAGTTTTAACATTATCTTTTCATTTTATTTAAATCCTTTATTAATGAGGTAATCGCTGCATCATCATAGTGTCATAAATAATTTAATTTATTTAATGTATAAAAATTATAAAACAAATATCATGATGTATTAAATCTTTTTATCTTTTTAATTAATATTTATAGTCTAAAATATGACTTGTATAACCCCATTTAAAAATTGTTTTAGTAAAACCACTCATGCTTATGGCATTTTTATTTTAACTTTAAATAAAAAGTTATTTATGTCATTTTCCAACCAAACTGGCTCCATGGGGTCCCCAAGTTGACCCATGGATTTTCTTGGTCGGTCATGACACATCCAATGATGGTAGGACTGGTGTATAGGTCATTTCATATTATTAAAACATTATTTTTATCTTAAATTACACTAATTAACTCTAATCATGATTAAAAACATAAAAGTTACTATTCACCAAAAAATTATTTTAATCCCATTGAACCACATTTTACATCCTAATGACAACCATTTATGTCAGAGTTTTGAAATACAAATCACAGAAGTGGTAAAGTTTCATTTAAACAAAAAATCAGTTTTTAAACTACCACTTAGTGGTTTCACTATTTATCAAAAATTGGAGTTTTTCTGAAAACTACCAAAAATTCACCCTAAGCTATATTTGATATTAATATTTCAATAATGATGTCTATTTTACAAAATTCAAAACATATATGTTGCATTAATTAATTTAATAATTAATTCCCGCTGTCAAAACAAATACAGTTTTTTTAAGAAACAATATCTATTAAAAGATTGACACTAGTTTAAGTCCAATTTTAAAGTGAAATTAATTCCACCACCATTAGATTAAATGGTAAATATATATTCTAAATACACTCTAATATAGATTAAAAATATAATCTATCCATATAAATAAATCAGATTAAAAGGAGGTTTTTAATTAAAATGCAACATTTTCAATAAAAATGATCTTTATCGGAAATATAACAAAATTTTACACAAAGTAAATTTTGATGTCCAGATTCTAAAGAAGGATTTTATTTTGTCAAAAAAAACATATAAAATTTTCAAAATTATATTTAAAAAGGGTTCTCCATCAAAAGGCGGTTAATCGACCTTTTAAATAATATTATAAGATTTATGCTTAAAATTGGATTTATTTTCATTTTAGGCCTCTAACATTTATTGGATAAAAGTAAAAATATTTGACAAACATATATAATCATTTTGTAGTTAGTTCCGTTAATTCCCGCCATTATAATGGCTAGGCGTTAACTATCTTTTAAAATAATATTGTTATATTATTAGAGTGTAACGTAAGATTTCTAAGAAACTCATTGTTGCGTATTCGGTACGCCCTAGAGCATAGAATTCCCTCTAAAGTAATATTAATATTTTATTCAAAAATATTGATAAATATGAAAATGTAATATTATTTATTTACATGGGGTGTTACATCCTTCCCCACTTTTGGGAATTGCGTCCTCGCATTTTTAAATTTGGGCTTGGAAGCTTCATTGATAATCCCACATCGGAACAAGAGTCGGTAAAACTATCAATTTAAATGAATGGGAGAGAAGTACAAATGTCACCCGAGTTAACCCATACGAGGATTCCATGTATGAAAATATGGATATGGAGGAGAAAACAAAGGGTCATGTTCTGATGGATAGTGATAGTAAACATTTCTAGGAGAAAGTTAACAACAAGAAAATCACAAACTTGTGATGGGTTAAACGGTATTTGATTCCCCAGTAGGAAAAATTAACAAACAACATTTTTGTTTTATGTTACTTTTCATTGAGGAATTTGTTTATGAGCTTAACTATAACTTAAGGAAGCATACTTAATTGTCATGTTGACTTTCATCTTTTACTAGATTTCTTCCACGAACTCATATTTTTTCCAAAAGACGAGTATTTAGGATGACTTGTTCACATTAAGAGAGCTATAATCAACTTCTAGCGAATCACCTAATCCACAAAAGATAAATATATACTTCCCAGGTCTTTAGACCTTAACCAAAACTAAAACCAAAAAGGCTAGTATGAGATCAGATAATACCCAAAAAGTATAATACTTTATAAAAAGAAAATCTACTCTTAATTTCTAAAATTTGTCCAACAAAACCCAAAGTTCAACGAGGACCATTCGATATACAATTTGTCCATAAAATTATTCAATGTAAACCAAACTAAGATCAAAACCCAAATATTTGATGGATTTAGTCACATAGTCTTCCAAGGTACAAATTAACACTTATATCCAATTAACATCAGTTGCTCTAAAAGTCTCATATTGAAATGTAATTAACCTAATCACATATCCTCCATGATAGGTTAATAATTTCCATAGATAACCGTAAAATCAACTTACTCTTAATTCATAAAATCATCTAACTAAAAATAATAAGTCATACTAACCAGGGACTTCATGTAGTCCAGTGGTAGGCGATAAATACCAGTCGCACTTTGGTGGTGGGTTCGATTCCCGCAGCTTTGTCCGACACGACGGGTTGTCACATGGTCTGCGTGTTGTCCTTTTTATAAAACTCCAAAAATAACCCTAACATGTTTTAACCTCAATAGTTTCCTTATACCTCTCATTTTCATCCAAATTCATTAATATCTCAACATCTTAATTCTTGAAGTCTTATTTCACCACCGTAAAATAAAACGATTCCCGAAATGAATAACAACATACCTTGATCATGGCGTCCACTTGGTTTCATCGTCATCTTGTTCACGTAGGTAGATGTCCCATGCATTACAACAATGATTTAGAGATCCTTCAAAATCATTTGCCTCCTCCATCCAAATACACCTTGTACAACATGGGTCATATGGGTGTTCACAGAAAAACAGTTTTGGAAAATAATCATGTATGAAATATAATTCCAAAACATCTGATAAAACATGATTTCTATAAAATAGTCGGACAGAATTTGAGTTGAAACTTTCTATTATTGGTCCTTTTAAAATACCATAAGTATGTACTGAGAGACTATATTTTAAATGAAAATATAAATAGGTTGTGCAAGGGTCTCTTTCCTCAACACCATTTTTAAAATCATAATATGCATCAAATTCTTGTGACAAGGTAAAATATTTGAAAATACCTTGATAATATTTACCTTTCTTGAAAATATGAGAATATTGTGAAAATATGATTTGTCTAAATACAACCCATGATCGACGATGATAACGAGGTGTAGTGGAGGTGTTTGATATCGCAAACAACTGCTTGCAAGTGAGTTGTATGCTAGAAAACGTTTCACAATCATCTGAACATGACTTTACAATAATTATTGCAAGCATGTCATCAGGAAGAGATAGGAATGTCATTTGAGATCCTCCTCCTTCCATTCGTAAGAAACTTTACTTGACCTGAAAAAGGTTATAAAACAAGGATTTAACTGAAATAATAGATATAGGGACTAACCATGTGGCTAACAAAAACTCATAATCCCTAAAGTTGTCTAAACCGACCTCTGATACCAACTATAAGGCCCCAGCCTTAAACCCTACTTAATATTGAGTTATTACAAGATTACACATTGCGGATCGTTTCAGGTTTAGATTTTTAGAGAATTAGATCATAAAACTTGCATTACATTCCACATTTAAACAATGTGGTTACATAAAAGATAGTATTCATTTTCCCATCAACGGAAACATATTTAAAATAAAACATGGATTCTTTCTTGAAACTTCCTTGACACTATCATCATATCATGTACCAATCCCTTGACCTATGAAAACATTTCAAAAACTTGGGATGAGCATAAAAAGCTCGGTAAGGGTTATAAAATTTATGGAAAGGAAACATGAGTATATATATACATAAGAATGAAATCATACTTTACCCATAAAACATAAGCACTTTAACATACCTCATAAAATCATGAATAAATCATATAAATCATAAGACATAAAGGTAACTTGAGGCCTTCATAACATTATTACATAGGGAGTAACCCTCTTGGTTACGTTTGGAATAACCATCACAGTATATTCCCTAAATCTCTTCGGAGAAACCTTAACATTAACTCCTTCGCATTACCCAATGCATTGGAGAGATATATCGGGCTCACCCGCCCTTAGTTTATCACGGAACCACCCGTCTTCAAACACAATGCCCATGAACCATAACATAATCATAGCACATAACTTAAGCATAAAGGAAAGATAACATTCCCACATTTCAACAACAGTATAACATTTTAAGATATTGAAATAATGAATCCATTCTAAAAATTGTTTTCGAAACCATTTAAAACATTTAATAAAGATATTTTTGAATCAAAGTGTCCCATACCACTTTGAAGCTTTTATCATTTTAAAACATTAATATCCATATAAATAAATCCTTAAAACCATTTTGAAAACATGGATATTGATGAGAAATATTTATAAGAATAATTCATTAAAACATTTATAACGATATTTTAGTTAAAGGGTTTTTAACAAAATGAGAAACACTTGAATACAATAATTGAGGAATAAAATTTAATGAGAACTTTATAATATCATGAGAATAAATGGATTAATGGTATAATATTCCAAACGATAGTATATACACTTTTTAATAGTGAAATGGTGCATAACAACAATTAAGTCTCAATAGAAATGTAAAATGAGATGAAATCCCCTATAACGAAGGTATCCTTAAATTAAGGATAAATCAATCTCATAATTATGTGTGAAAAATATAAATACACCCAATATAAGTGGATATTAAGTGTAAAATAATCAAAGGTCATTCACACATATTCAAAGGATGAAATATTCAATAACTACATGTTGAACCCAAACAAATCAAAATTGGGTTAAGAAGTTCCCTTGACAGCCTAACGGCGTCACATCAAATTTTATAAAAAAAGTTGATGAGAGAGATAAAGGGTACCTAATCACATGGACATAAAATTTACGGAAATGAGGATATATAATAACATATCCCCACATAATAAGATGAAAATTAAAAGACATAACAAAAGAAGTCTTTTAAAAAGAGGAGGGTGAAAGGTTCCCTTACCGATTTGGGTAACTTTCGAAACGTACACCCCATGAAAGGAATATACAACATTGATGTAAATACTCATAAACGAAAGTATGTTTCACAAAGATTATAATAATGGACAGTACATACACCACTCAAAAGAAAATATTGGAAAATGTAGCATGAATCTCATGAAAACACAAAGTGAGATAAAAAGCCCCTTACGAAATTCCGGCAGCCTAACGGCGCCAATTAAAACATCCAAAAAGGATTGATGAGAGAAAATAGGGTCTCTCATCATATGAACATATAAAGCACAGTAAGAGTAATATAAAAGAACATCCCAATCATAGGAAATATGAGCTTAAAAGGAAAGACATAAAAGAGTGTACTTAAAAAGAAAGAGAGGGGTATGATCCCTTACCTCGTATCTGACTTGACTCGATCGTTCTTTAATATCCTGAATAATAAACTTGAGTTAATTTATACTTGCTTAAGAAAAATTTTCAAGTTCATTATTCCTTTTATATCACTTATTACCATGTCATGAACACTATGTAATTATTTAAGTTAATAACGGACGTTTTAACGATCATTGCTACTTGAGTCAAAAATAAACTCTTTATAATTACATGTTTGTTCATTGGTGAAAATATCCATTATATCCATAATTATCTTCATTATGTATATATATCATATATATCCAATTTATACATGAATTTATAATATTACATAACATTTAGAGGTAAGAAATGAAATGCACCATTCATGGAGACGGTAAGCCATATGTACGCATGAACGCTACTTCCATTTCTATTTCATATTTAATGGAATTAAAATATAATGATACATAATAGTATAATAATTACAGTATTGTATCATATATAATATCATTAAATCTATCCTTTATACGTACCATATATTGTACTAACGAATCAAATCACTTTGAGGGGGCGGTAGTCCGCAATTCCTAAAATGAAGATATCGCGTTTACCCATAATGGAAACCATAAAGGTATGCCATAAATGAAAAATACAGAAGCTTAAGGAAAAAATAAACATATAATATATCATATATAAATATAGTGACATCTTAATGTCCACCTTTGAAGGTGTTAAAATAATATTGAACAATCATCATTTCGTGAGGATGAAATTCACCATCCACAGAAACAGTATGTTCTTTAACCATTAGATGTAGGTGTGTGTAATTGTATCTATAATACTTCTTATAAAAACATCCTAATATATTGAATATACTTTTTTTGTTACAAAAGAAATGAATAAAAAGAGTTTAGGGGGTTGGAGAAGCAAAATAAAATAAAATAGCACAAGTGAAGACATTACCTTAAAATCGGGTATCTCTCTTTCATTTGAGCTCAAAGGATTCCTTGGGAAGACTTCTGCCCAAAGTGAGGCTTCTAAGAGTAATAGAGGGATGTGGAGAGACAAAATGAGCAGGGGTTGGCCGACCCAAAGGCTTGAGAGGTGTGGGTAAAGTCGTAGAGGTGGGGGCCTTTTATAAGAGGAGAGGAGGGGCACTCTTGGAAAGTTACAAAATGTTACTTTATTTTCAAATGGGTTTCAGATTTTAAAGGTCCCACATTGATTTATTTCGAGGATAAGGTGGTAAGAGTTCGAAATATACTCATCCAATAGGTCTTTGACAAGTGTAAGTTATAGTTTTAACATTATATTTTCATTTTATTTAAATCCTTTATTAATGAGGTAATCGTTGCATCATCATGGTGTCATAAATAATTTAATTTATTTAATGTCTAAAAATTATAAAACAAATATCATGATGTAGGAAATCTCTTTATATTTATAATGAATATTTATAGTCAAAATTATGACTTGTATAACCCTATTTAAAAATTGTTTTAGTAAAACAACTCATGCTTCTGACATTTTTATTTTAACTTTAAATAAAAAGTTATTTATGTCATTTTCCAACCAAAGTGGCTCCATGGGGTCCCCACGTTGACCCATGGATTTTCTGGGTCGGCCCTGACACATCCAATGAGGGTAGGACATGTGTCTAGGTCATTTCATATTATTTAAACATTTTTGTACCTTAAATTACACTAATTATCTCTAATCACGACTAAAAACTTAAAAGTTACTATTCTCCAAAAAATTATTTTAATCCCATTGAACCACATTTTACATCCTAATGACAACCATGTATGTCGGATTTTTGAAATTCAAATCACAGAAGTGGTAAAGTTTCATTTAAACGAAAAATCAGTTTTTAAACTACCACTTAGTGTTTTCACTATTCATTAAAAATTGAAGTTTTTCATAAAAATACCAAAAATTCACCCTACGCTATATTTGATATTCCGAATTAAATAATGATGTCTATTTTACAAAATTCAAAACATATGTGTTGCATTAGTTATTTTAATAATTAATTCCCGCTGTCAAAACAAATAGCGTGTTTTTAAGAAACAGTATCTATTAAAAGGTTGACACTAGTTTAAGTCCAATTTCAAAGTGAAATTAATTCCAATGACCACCATTAGATTAAATGGTAAAAATATATTCTAAATACACTTTGTTATAAATTAAAAATATAATCTATCCATATAAATAAATCATATTAAAATGAGGTTTTGAATTAAAATGGAACATTTTCAATAAAAATGATCTTTATCGGAAAAATAACAAAATTTTACACAAACTAAATTTTGATGTCCAGATTCTAATGAAGGATTTTATTTTGTCAAAAACAACATATAAAATTGTCAAAAGTATATTTAAAAATGGTTCTCCATCAAAAGGCGGTTAATTGACCTTTTAAAGAATATTAGAAGATTTATGCTTAAAATTGGATTTATTTGCATTTTAAGCCTCTAACATTTATTGGATAAAAGTAAAAATATTTGAAAAACATATATAATCATTTTTTAGTTAGTTACGTTCATTCCCACCATTATAATGGCTAGGTGTTAACTACCTTTTAAAATATTATTATTTAATTATTAGAGTGTAACGTAAGATTTCTAAGAAACTTGTTGTTGCGTATTGGGTACGCCATCGATCATAGCATTCCCTTTAAAGTAATATTAATATTTTATTCAAAAATATGGATAAATATGAAAATTTCATATTCTTTATTTACCTAGGGTGTTACAGCACCACACCCAGTGGGAACTAGATTTCCTTTAGAGGCTCCATCCACATTGATTTTAATCCAAACTCAAAGTGGAGGTCTCCAGAAAACCTCAAAATTGTTTTTCGGTTGTATGAAAATGGCATCAACCTGAAGATGTCTCGGGATCATAATGTCTACCACAGAGTTGTTGCAATTTCCTTTTTGAATCAACACAGCTTCCCAAATATCGATGATATTTCTCATTTTACCTGCATTAATGTTGTGTGAGAAATTATTGTGAATAATTGAATTTCTATCATACTAAATCACATTAAGAAGATTTGAAACCCCACCAAGGAACATGTTTCTGAATTGTTGTGAGTTATCCATAGAAACACAACGATTGAGCTGCTCATCGATAGAGTTACAAATCGGCCATCTGCAATCAAAAGTTTAAAAAATATAGTTCCAAAGAGCAGTGGAAGTAGCACAATATAGAAATAAGTGATTAGTATCTTCTCAATGATGATTACAAAAACGACATTTTGAAGAAAGTTAAATTCCAAAAATTTGAAGACAGTAGTCAGTGGGAACCCTATTGTAGGCGAGACGCCAAATAAGAGTGAGTCTTTAGGGATTAATCCAGGGTTTTTCAAAACATTTAATCCATTTCAGGTCATTTTCAGGGTTATGTAAAGAGTTATTATAGATATTTTTGGAATTTAGACTCCCATTATGAGTAGGTTCCCAAATCAAGAGATAACATGAGGGAAAAAAGTGGTAAGAATCAATAATTTGAATAATATTGTCAGGAAGGGTATCAATGTGAGAATTGAGCACATTACTAACAGTGGAGTTGATGTTATCAGGGTTATGGTTAGGGGGTCAAAGAGATAAGAGGAGAACCAGTCCAGTTGTCCAACCAGAATCTAATGGAAGAGTTTCTAGAGACCATCCATCTAGAGTTGTGCATAATATTGTCATACATGTTTCTAACAGAGGGACAAATGGGAGAAGTTATGAAATTCTTGTTACCTATTTTGAATCTGTCAATGAACCTATTTTTGATTAAATCAGTCGAGGTGGATTAATTGTGAATCATGTTCGAAGTTAGTCTATCTTGAATTGCCTCACAAAATAGTTTAATGTTTTTAATGACAAGCCCGCCCATTTCTAAAGTTTTATAGCATTTAGCCCAAGGAATAGTCACAAGTTTCTTATCCAAGGAGCTTCTGGTCCGGACAAAATTTTTAATGTGAAAAATTATTTTTTTTATGAGAATAGTTGACCAGTTATAGACCATCATCGAATAGACCAGTTTGGAGACAATAACAAACATGACAAGGTGACTCTCCCCACCATTGAGAGAGATTTTCCTTTCCAAGATGAAAGATGATTTATAATTTAGGTAACAATGTTTGATAAGTAGAAAGCTTTGGGTCTACCCAGAAAATGGGAACCCCAATGTATTTTAAGTGAATGGTACCTTCTTTGATGTTAAGATCCTTGATAATACCATTTTCCTAGTAGTTGGAAAGTTTTTCCCAAAGTAGATGAAGGATTTATGTCATCCAATGACTTGACCCGAGACATCCTCCTAATGAGTGAGGGCAGTTTTAAGAATTTTGATGTTTCATACATCACCCTTTAAAAAAGAATGATGTCATCTACATAAAAGAGGTGAGTAGGGGAATTCACATTTCTGTTAGCATGAATCAGTTTGAGTTTGTTTTGGTCAAATAGGTGGGAGAGCATACCAATTAAATAGTCTTCTACAATGGAATAAAGAATTGCAGATATGGGATCTCCTTGTCTGACTCCTTTAGAGAAACTAAAGTATCCTCTAGGAGATCCATAGATCAAAATGGGAACGTGAGCAGAATGAAAAGTGTTTTAATTATAGATATGAAGACGTCATTGAAACCAAAACCATGAAGAACTTTGAAGATTAAATCCCAGTCCATTGTGTCAAAATATTTCATAATGTCCAGTTGAATGGAAATGTTGCCACCTCTATTTTTATTATTTAACATGTTAGTGAATTTATTGGCAAGAAAAATATAGTCTTGGATAGATTGCCCCTTGATAAAGAAAAAATTGGTTATCGGAGATAATTTTATCGGTAATAGTGTTGAGTCTATTAGCAATCAGCTTGGTGATAATTTTATAGAGGGTTTTGATAAGAGATATAGGATGAAAGAGATTAATTTCATACGCATTATCAACTTTGGGAATCAATGAAAGGAATTGGACATTTAAACCATAAGGTAAAAATCCATTGGCAAAGAATGATTTTACAAGCTTGCAGACATCGTCTTGGATGATATCCCAAAATTTTTTATAGAAGCCATTATTGAAACCATCAGGACCTGGGGCACTATCAGGATTTAAGCCAAAGACAGTTTCCCTAATTTCATGATCAATGGGAACACCAAAGAGAAAACTGTTATCAACATCAGTTAAAATTATCGGTATGATGTCATTAATGAGGTCCTTGTTTGTACTAGGACCATTGAATAAAGATTAAAAATAAGAGACAACATGGTTAACAATATCTTCTTCTTTATCCAAAAGGTTATCTCCAACTTTGAGGTAAGAAAGGGGTATACTAGATTTCTGAACTCCTTGTAAAGAGTTATTAAACTTGGTATTACGATCGCCATCAGCTAGCCATTTGATTTTAAAAGTTTTCTTACCAATGTTGTCTTTGAAGGTGGGAAGCGAATTAAGGTTCACAGTAATGTTAGTTTCTTGATTGTGATCAGAAGAAATGTCTGAGTGGGTGTAATTATTTTGAATTTGATAAATCTCATTCTCAAGAGAAGGGATGTTATTATCAATTTTTTTTCTTTAATGATGCACCAACTTTTCAGCTTGTATTTGACATATTTTTATTTAAGAGGACAGGAAAAGTCGTCATCGAATTGAGTCGTAGAGGTCCGAAAATGATTGATGAGATTACAAAAATCATGATCTAATAACAGGAATTGTTGAATCTAAAGGGGAGAGAGGGATTTAAAGAATTGTATGAAATGTTGGCCAAGATATGATGATGATCAGGATGAATTTTTGGTAGGGTGGTACTAGGAATGGTGTCCTATATATGTAAAGCATGGTCATTAGTAATGGCTCTATCCAGTATTCTCACAACCACTCTATTGTAATGATTCGTGTACGAAGTGTATTTGGAACCTAGGAGAGAAATTTCAGCAATATTGGACGTTTCAATAGCAGCCATAAAATCCTTCATAGATATACTTGAGTGAAGAGGGCCAATTTTTTTCACTAGAAGAAATAATATCATTAAAATCACCACCAACAATCTAGGGGGAATGAATTTTTGAGCTCAAAGAGGAGATTTCATTCCATAGAATCCTCTTATCTTGATATTTATTCTTGGCGTAGATAAAGGAACAAAAGAGATGTGCATTAAAGATCACAGATTCACACGTGAAACTTTGATCAGTAATAAGGAAAACATTAACATTAGACAGAGAGGAATGAGCAAACGTCCAAAGAGTATCAAAATTGTTATTTTTTTGACATGCACCAATGAAGGTGTATCCAAAATGAATAAAAAAGAACTAAATCAGTGGAAAAGTTTATTTTATATTTAGAAATGGGAAAAAATAAAGGCTTCTGAATGTTTACCATTCTTTTTGAAATAATAAAGTTATCAGAGTTTGCAATACCTTGATAGTTCCAATATAGAATCTTCATTTATATCTACATTTGGATTTACAACGCCCTTTTTTCTTACTATTTGAGCCTTTATGTCTATTTTATATTCTAACATTTTTTGACATGTTGGGGCTTGTATTAGACCCTTTCTTACCTTTACTAGGTTCTAAGAAGTTAGTGGTATCACCTACCAATATAGATTGAGTGACAATATCTTGGATGTTATTATTAGTAGGTGGTGGAAATGCAGTACTAATTTCCTTATTGTTAACAGCATCTAAACATTTATTATACAAAGTAGTGTGCTAAACAGAAATGATGCAGGTAC
Organism: Viscum album; assembly: GCA_963277665.1. Taxonomy (NCBI): domain Eukaryota; kingdom Viridiplantae; phylum Streptophyta; class Magnoliopsida; order Santalales; family Viscaceae; genus Viscum; species Viscum album. The sequence continues at coordinate 114,554,174 of OY728151.1, forward strand.
CTTGTAAGACGCACAGATTTTGAATACCTATTAGGTTAGCAGCAAGATCAACTGACCTCTGTTCTATGTTCAAACAGTGAGAAGCACTGCTCTGGCGAGTGTTGTATTTATTACTCTACTCTTTTTCTGATTCCTTTGTAGACGGTATCATATGCATGGATTCCTGGACCTATTGTATGATAGTAGGTTGTGTATCTCCATCTGTAGTGTTAGTAGATTCTAATTCTGAATGTGACTCCACTGCTATAAATATTTATTCTTTCATAACTGAGACAATAGGGGGAATATCTTGAATAGGAACCCTCATAGAGATATTGGATTCTTCTACAGAAGTAATGGAGTTTAGATCATTTGAACCACTATCACTAGCATGGATTGTGGTAACCACAATAGGTGGTTTATTCATCTGAACAGTAGTGTGATTGAAGGGAATAGTTCCAATGTTAACATTACTACCCATGAAGTAGAGAATCTGAGGGACAACAAGAGAATGGTTATTAGAATCAGATTCTTTTATCTTGTTGCAATTCTTATTTCCAATCCCTATTGTAACAGAGGTCTTCAATGAGGGGGTGTCCTTGGTTAGTCCATTTCCCATATCCTCCTCTGTGTGCACAGGAGTTTCCCCTTGGAGTCATGTTCCATGACTAGGTGCAATGGAAACACTACAAGAAATACTTTTTAGTTGAACAATTGGAGGCATATTATCCCTCCTACCCTGGTTAGTGACATCCTTATTGGAGTTTGAGCATGATAACTTCTAACAAGTATAAATAAATGCTCTCTCCAGTCCCTAATTTGAAATTTTGATGGTATCAAGAACCAGATTTTCCAATTCCGCTAGAAAATTTTGGTCCAAATTAAAATTTTCTTCCTCTTCAGCAACATCAGCCCAAGTGACACTAGAGGATTCACCTAAGAGTGGAAAATTGTGTGTTTTTTTACCCAGACTTCAGTTTTCTTCTTTTCTGGTAATTCTATCATATGATCTTTATCCTTCTTGTTTTTATTAATTTCTTTCCATGCATTTTCAATTGATGGGGTAACTTGTTTCCTAACCACCATGTAATTATAAATGTTATGACCAATGATCTTACATAGATCACAGAAAGGGGTATTTAGTTCATATTCTATTCTGATTTCAGTTTTGTAATTCTTTACATTGAAGGTAATGTAATTAGGCAATTTTGAATCAAGGTTTATTTCAACCATCACCCTCGAAAAAGGCCCTAATTCAACAATTAACATTATATGATCTATTTTGAGAGGGGTTCTTATACAAGAGGCAATGTCATTTAAAATTTTTGGATTCCAGAAGAACAAATTCAGATCATGTAGTCTAATCCAAACCTATGCCATTGGGTTCCTAAATTTATGTGGGTTGAAAGCAAAGTCCCACTCAGATAATCTGAGAAAACTCGGTCCCATATTAAGATTTCATGCCTCCAAACTCTATAAAGATCTTCATGTGTTCTTAACAAAATATGATAGTACCCTTTTTCTATCGGTATCAATTTCCAATTTGAGAAATTCCAATAGTGAGCAATACACAAATGTAAATCGGTAAGGTTCCAGGGAAGATCACCTTTGGTCTTGGATATGTGGCCCGAAATAGAATATTTGCACATTTGAGTGTGCTCTAGAAGAGAATACGGGTCTGCTTCCACCAAGTAGCCACCATCATCAAGCTTTTTGAAGCGGGGCTGCTTCGATGCATTATCAGCTTCCAGAGCAGTGCCCTTCAGAGCATCCAGAAATGAGATCCCCTGAGTTCGGTTGACGGGTGTTTGATTGCGGACCTTTGCATCCAATATTTCGACTCTTTGATTGTTCATGGAAATATATTTGTCTGACATGGGATGCTTTGAACAAGGAGGCACGAATCGATGAGATTTGAATCTCTTAGGCTTGTGAAATGATTCTGCCCTAAGGGGTGAGATCAAGATAAAGTGTCATGACCCCCTCCCACCAAAGATGCCCCTCCTGAGCTAGAAATGGAGAAAGGGAGATAATGACCCCCGAGTCCTGCCTCTAATAGGCCCCAGGGTGGCGACTAGCACCAAGGGTATGTGTTTTTCACAAATATGGGAGGCATTGCCCTTTTTATTTTTGAAGATCGGGAAATAGGACAAGTCAACCACCAAAAAAAAGGAAAGTGTATAGAAATAAACCCAAACCATTCCCACATGAATGTTTAAACAATTTTATAACAAGGTACAAGTACAAGAAAGCTCAAAGTACAATACCAAAAGAAAACAAAGGTGCAACAACATCAACAACTCAAACTGTCCGACTAGTAGGGTCCCGCACGGCCCTGGTAGTCCTCCTGGAAACCTGAAAGTAAACATAGGGTGAGCATACAAGTATACTCAGTAGGGAAACCTAAATCTCTCGTTCACAAGTGGGGAGACATCCTAATGTCCCGTGAGAACAACAGAAGAAACCTAGAAAGGAATTCTATCCACCCAACCTCACCAGCCACACTCACCAAAAACACAAGCACAACAGGTAGTAGTATATAAGAAACAAGAGTATTGGGTACCTTGCACCATTTCCCTTTAGTCAGCTGCTCTTCCTAACGACGAACGTCATGACGCTGCCACACTCTCCCCGCCCGCACACACCTGGGCCTCACAACCATGTATCCCGCCCGCACACACCTGGGCCTCACAACCACGTATCCCGCCCGCACACACCTGGGCCTCACAACCAGGTATCCCGCCCGCACACACCTAGGCCTCACAACCACGTATCCCGCCCGCACACACCTGGGCCTCACAACCACGTATCCCGCACGCACACACCTAGGCCTCATCCAGAAGATTCTTGGGAAACAGAAGAACCTGCCCAAAGATTCTTGGGCTAAAACCACCCCAATCAAAACCTACCTGAAGAGTCTTAGGTGTAAGGTCGCCTCAATCCATCACAGCCTAGTGGAGAAGGAGCAGGAAGGAGCTAGTAACTAAGGGAAAAGCACCCTCTCCCATAAAATGGGAGTGTTCGGCACTAAGTTCTCAACATGGGTGGGGTGCGATAAAACACAAAAGATACATATATATATATACATATACCAACAAGAAAGCCCAACCTATGGCTTCTAAAAAGAGAAACTGAGCACGTTCCTCGGCACTGCTACTACGAAGCATGCATACAACAAAGAAACCCAACCCCCTTTAGGTTTTCACATTTCGGTAGAAATAGTTATTTAGTTCCTTAACTACTGGGCAACTATCCACAACTAACCACACCAATCTTTCGTAAAACATATCCCTGCCATCCACAAATGAAGGTAGGAAAAACACGAGTAACACAACAAAGCCCTTATTATCAATCAACCAACCCCATTGATTGACATTCTCGTTCCATTACCATGCCCCACCATTCATTAACTCTTCCACATTTTATTTATTAGTCACAACCCATTGTCTGTTCACTTTTAAACCCATCCCTGCAGCCCCGCTGCCAACCACCACATCCAAAACCGTACGGTACATCATTATCCCTTTAATACCATTTATTGCTGCCCCGCTGCCCATCACCATCATAACATTCACACCAAACCACAACCAAGTCAACCACAGCCCTGCTGTTCACCCGATCCACAACAACCCACAAAACACCCCCAACACATGTCTCATAACCAAGCCAACACCCACATGTTCATTATTCTATTTTGTTTAACCGGGGTGATCACACAAGGGTTCCAGATTTTAATAGCCAACTTTACGTGATTAACAAATTTCCACATTCAACAAAGTTTCCATCCATAAAAAATCCAGAAGGAGAGGGAAACATTTAATTGAGTAAGAAAATTCCCCCAATGACTGTGATTTTCAGTAGGTAGAAGCTCATTCAATTCACAACATAATATCACAGGATATAAAGTAACAGCAATCACAACTTCCCATCCCCGTTATATAAGCCAGTTATTATCTTCATTAAACTGGTTCAAAAGTGCTTCACGTAAACAAGAGAACAACCACCCTGCATGATGCACAAATTAGATAGATGAAGTTAAAATCCCTACCTCAACAAGTTCTTGATCGCAACGCTCCCCCGAATCAACCTTTGAAGACATCCGTCGACGTCCGTCACCTCTTTCGGGTCCCGACAAAACCTCCTCGGGTGGAAGTCAGAAAGGAAAGGCTGAAGGAAAGACAATGGACTCAGGCTCGGAAGTTCCTCCTCATCATTATGATCTCGTGGCCGCTGATAGATCGTAAATCGGAGCTCGAACGAAGAAGTTATGGTGGGAAGATCCTTCGAGTCTCCTGAGAGAGCTCTGCTCAGAGGAGAGGGGAGGAGAGGTGTGAGTTGAAAGGAGGAGGGGACCCCTCCTTTTATAGGCGTGAAAAGCAAAAGTACACGGCGTGTACTTTATGGTACACAGCGTGTACTTGGTTCTTTCACACGATCTCCACGCGGCTTCCAACACGACTCTGCGGCCGTTGACTGGTCAACAAATGGTTTGAGGGTAACGCATACGTGGAGAAGGACTACACGGCGTGTAGTTTGGACACACGGTGTATACTCATTCATTGCACAGGGCAAGGACACCGCTTCTACATGGTACATGGATGTTGACTGGTAACGCGTACGCGGGGAAGGACTACACGGCGTGTCGAACTAGTCACATGGCATGCACCCATTATTCCACACAGCAAGGACATGGCTTGCAACAAGGGGTGTACCCGGAAAGTAAGTACACGACGTGTACCCAACTACACGACATGTAGTTTCAAAATTCTGGAAAGTGTGGAAAATTCCATTTTACCCTCCAGAACACTTCTTGACCTTCTTTTTGACAAAGTAATGGGCCGTAGAGGTTCGGCCCATTATAGAAAGGGAGAAGGAACCCTAATCTCCCAATAGTTTTAGAGAGATATAGTCTTATTTTAGAGAGAGATCTCATTCTTCCTCCCTATCGATATCAAAATGTAACTTGATAAAGATAATCATCCTCATTATAGTATGTTTGTATCATCCTCATGTGAAGTGGAAAGATTCAATAATTGGAGTACTATGTTTCTAATTCAAGGAGGGTAGTTGATTATTCAAATTTTGATATAATTAAATATGAGAGTTAGTGATACCACACTATAATATAATTATAAAAGTACTAATTTTTTTGTAATATGGTTCAAAGAAAAATTGTTGTCCATACCCCTTTGACTAGCCCGATATGGGTGAACCATGTAAAATTAATTGTATTGTTTAGAGCATTAATCACCCATTAAGGGGAATGGTACAATGAAATTGAGTTCTTCCTCAAGACTAGAGAACAAGATCCACATTAAAGTAAAAAAATAGTTTAAACATCATTTCCTTGTTCACCCCTACCTGCTCCGGGTTTTATACTCTCCAGGGATATAACTATTGATATCAAATGGGTGTCTATTATTTTTTCTCTCTATGAATCATGGATACCATTCCCAATTATAATAGAATTACTAACATTTATAGAAGTAATATATAGTTTCAGAAAATGAAAATACATCATTATTTTTTATACCTGGGCCTGAGCATTTACATAATGTCCTTTTATGGAATCACTAATAATATCGGATGCATAACATTGATTGAGAGAGATCATTAATGGATAGATGTAGATTCCAAATACATAAATTTCTTGGTAATTTATCTTTCCTATCCCATTATATCATGTATCATTTCTTTTAAAACCACTCATATTATTTTTTTGAAACTTATGAATAATTATTAAGGGGGATAAACAGTTTCGGAACCAAAGTTGTATGTTTATTGGAACAAATATGAAGACTTGAGAATAAATTAATATGAGACGAAGGATGATTTTTCAATCATAGAAATTTTATTATTAAAGATATGTATAGAATTCGTGGAGATCTCAAAGATAGATTACTTTGTAGAGAATTATAATAAAAATACCTCCGCATTTCAATGTAAAAGTTTATTTTCTAGATAAAATATTTAGAGAATAGGTTTTTATCCATAGTTTTCATATTACTCTCTGGGTTTAGGATGTGAGAAACAAAGATCATGAGTCAATAATTAAGAAAAGTACAATAAATTCTACCATTTATTATATTAAGAAACTCTCAGTCATGCAGAATCATAAAGTTCTTAAATTTGATAATGTTATGTCATTTATTTCCTCTATTTATAAGATAAGAAGAGGAAGGTTTTAGGGTAATCTTCCGATTAATTGCTTCAAATGTAGAACCGTTTGACATTTTATGGGTAAATGTCCCAAAAATAATCTTGGAATAGATAATGAAAGCAAACAAACCAAGAAGATGATAGAGTAAGATAAAGATAATTCTCAATGGAAGTCCTTTAAAAAGGAAATTTTTTATTTCTAATAAAGTATATAGCTTTGGAGGATGTTAAGTAATATAAGTCAAAAATTAAAAGGATGAAGGTATCTTAACTATTATAGAAAACATCCCAAGAGATGATGATAATTATAATGAGAAAGAATAAAATATAGAATGGGTTTAAATATCAAAATAAATTGTAACACCCCAATCTTTCATGGTACGTTTCCCTTCGAATAATGCAATGGCGTGCATTGTACGTAACTTCGAGATTTTAACACACCAAAACCAATCAAACTAGCTGTTATGAATAGTAATACCTAATTTTTGAAATTGTATAAATTCTATCTCTCAAAATGGACTTCATTTTTGGATTCGGAATATCAAAATTAGCCTAGGGTGAAATTTTGGTACTTTTCGGATAACTTTCATATTTTGATGAATAGTGAAAATTACTAAATTTTAATTAAAAACAACTTTTTTAATCAAAATAACTAATAGTGATAAATTATGAATTTGAGTGGTTTTAAATTATATTTAGAATTTATTTTTACCATGTAATACAATGTGGGTCATTGAACATAATTTCACATTTAAACAGGACATAAACAAGTGCCAATCTTTTGATAGTTATTATCTCTTAAAAACACGCTTTTTGTTTTAACAACGGGGATTAATTTTAAATTAATTTCTGCCACTTCTGTGTTTTGAATTTATAGAAATGGATTCCATATTTGGAATCATGATGTTCAAATTGTCTAAATAGGTAACTTTTATTTTTAGACATTTTGGATAATTACTTCGGTAAATATTTTATTTACCATGGTTAAAGCGTAAATCCGGTAAACAAGGGTTAAAAAATAGTATTATAATAATACTAAATTACCATGAAACGTGTCTTAACCCTATAGGTTAACACATGGTCGACCATGGGTATCTTTGGGTCGATTTTGGGACCCCATGTATCCACATGTAAGTGATAATGACACTTTATTTTAATTAAGTTAAAATAAATACAAAAATGACACAAGCATATATCTTTTAGAAAACCAATTGTTACCTAGGGTTATATATGTTGGAATTTAGACTATAAATATTAATTAGAAATCTAAAATGATTTCCTACATAATTATATTTTATTTAAAATTTTTAGACATTAAATAAGTTAATTTATTTATAACACAATGGTGATGAAGTAATTACCATAATAGTGAAAAATTAGAATAATTGTTATTATAAATACCCAAATAAATATAATTTGAGAGTTTTTTTGAATTACACTAGTTTTATAGGTTACTATGACATATTAGGATTGATTTAATTATCTTTTTTCTAAGTAATAATTCTATTATGTGTTTCACAAAAATCAACTATTGAATAGTGTCAAAATTGACATAAAAGAGTTTTTTAAAAAATATTATATTATTAATTGATATTAAATTACTAAAAAACTAAGGTTCTGCCAAGATACTTATATAATTATATTTATATCATTAATGGACCACTTGGGGGTAGCTTGGATGTATATAGTAAGTTTATTAACTATATAATATAAAAATACAAAGTGACATGGTAAATGTCAAACTAATTAACTAAGAGTTAAAACTAAAAGATAAGGTTAATATAGTGACCCAAACCTGTCTAAATTGTATTGGATGAATGGTTTTCGACCTATCCCTACCTTAACCTTTGAAGAATAAACTTTGGAGCCATTAGAAACCGAATATGAATTTATAATAAATTAATATTTCTAGCTTTTCCAAAGGTTCCCCTCACCCCTCTTATAAAAGGGCACTCCTACTTCTCATTTCTTCACACCTTAAAAGCATTTTGGATCGGCCAACCCCTGCCCAAATACTCTCTAAACTTACCTCACTACAAACTAGAGGCCTTAGTTTGATCAGAAAGACAACCTAAGGATCCCTTTTGATCAAATCAAAAGGAAGAACCCGAAGAAGAGGTAATGTTTTCACCACCCCTTTTCAAGTTCCTTTCTTCTTCCACTTCTTCTTTATTTGTTATTACCATTATAAAATAATAACTCCAGTATCTTATATATACTGTGATGTTATTATAAATATGGTACAACCATATTCAGTATTCTATCCATCCATTGAATAACATGTCACCATACGTGCGTACGTACGGCATACCGTCTCCAGGTCATGGTGTAATTGTTATTCAATTTATTATTATTTGGATGGGTATAATAATGATGTGTAACACATGTAAATAATAAATATAACATGATAATGATTCTGTATATATGATATACCATCCAATTATATATTATTTTAATATCAAAAGAATGATATTGTCGCTCGTGCGTACGTACGGACTACCGTCTCCACGAACGCGATGAGATTCATTCTCCATCATATCCATTCAAGTATAATTATAATTTTATGATTTAAAAATAGTATCTAAGGACTTGATATAATTCTGGATATGAATAATATACATCCCATTAATAATTAATATGTCTCACATAACAAAGAATATAAAGTAAAATGAACTCGTTAACACCCGAAATGACGATAATTCTAAGATATTATTAACAAATCAATGTTAAAAGATCATATATAATATCATATTAAAGTAAATTATTCTTTTATAATTCAATAACAATTATTTCACCATTATATAGGAGGTTAAACTACCGTCGACCAAGGAAAAAGTACAAAGTAAGGGACTTTCTTATCTCACTTTCAATTCCGTGAGATTTCCATTGTTCGCCACTAGATTACTGAAAGTGGTGTATTGTGTACTTCCATTTGATATATATTATCATGATTCTCTTTATATTCATGTTATTCTGTAAATCATTTGGTGGTTATTGACTTTTGGTCATACGACTCAGTTGATTAATGTGGTAAGGAGTTTCTTATCTCACTCTTAATTTCGTGTGAATTCCATTATTCACCACTTATTTATTGCATGTAGTGTATGTGTACTGCCCATGATTGTATTAATTATGTAATATACTTTAATTTATGGGTATTTACATCATCATTGTATGATCATTATTTCATGGGTTCATGTTTCATAAGTTACCAAATGGATAAGGGAATTTGAAATTTCAATTTCCAATTATTCGGCTTTACGCAAACTTCATTGATTATTTTACTCCGAGATTATGTGTGGAATTACTATTCATTTTCTTATGTCATATTTTCCACTCCCCTTTCCGTGGATATACTTTTGATACACATAATCACTCCATTGATAAATTTTCAAGTGATCAGTATGAACTTGATAAGAGTAATTTTAACTCAATCTCCATTTGTTGAGTTAAATATCCAATTCATTGGTGTTGTTTTTACAAGAACATGTGTGAATGTCATTTGATTGATTTAAACTAAATATCCAATCATATTGAGTGTATTTATATTTTTCACACATAATTATGTCGTTGATTTATCCTTAACCTAAGGATATGGCCCTTATGAGAGATTTCATCTCAATTTAAATTCCATTGATACTTCTTTGTTGTTATACACCAAATCACTTTTATGTGGTGTATATAATGTACTTTGACATAGTATATCATGAATCCCTTTACTCTCATGATATTACAATGTTTTAATTACCTCAATTATTTGTATTCAAGTGTCTCTCTTTTGGTTAGAAACTCTAACTAAAATACCATTTTTAAATAATTTAAAGACTTATTCTTCTAAATCTTGCTCATTAATGTCCATGTTTTAAAAAATGGTTTTAAGGATTTATTTATATGTACATTAAAGTTTTAAAATTAAAACTCCTTTTAAAAAGTTTCAAAGTGGTATGGGACACTTTGATTCAAAAATCTATTTTTAAATGGATTCTTGACAAATAGTGCGACTTTTAAATGATTTCAAGAAAAAGGGGGGATATTTCCCTCAAATAGTTTTGATGATTATTTACATCTATGTCAACATCCTTAATTATTCTTGATTGAGGTTAATGTGATACAATACAATCTTCCATATTGTATCAAATGAGTTATGTTTGACTGTGGATGCGCTATTTTTATACCATTCATGGTTTGTGGTTAAAGTATTGACATTTCGTATGCTAGTTTTAATACGAATGTTTATGTTATGTTTAAACCTATTCATATGAGGAATGCATTGGACTTAATAAGTGACGGGTGGAGCCGCTATAGCTCCTCGATGCATCGGTAGGTCTCATGAGACAAACTAGTGTCTTGGCACAAGGCCTTGGCAAAATCTTATTTGTAGTTTTGGCACGAGGCCTTGGCTATGTGGTTATGATAGTCTGGAATTATGCATTCCATCATTATGAAAGTGGTTATTGATATTGCATGTGATTATTCGACTAGTAGAATATCCATGTGAATAAGTAAATGGCATTATTTCATTTTATTTTTGCCATACTATGTTGAAGTTCATGTTTAAAAGGCTTTTGTTTTAGTTATACATTGCCTTAAATGTTTATTCTTATTTATAAAAGTTTCCGCTATATTGTTATCCTTACTGGGCATTTGAGCTCACCCCTTTTCTATGTTTTATTTTTCCCAGGAAGTGAAGAAGTAAATTATGAATGACCTGTAGGGATATTATGAGGGGATATTAGTGTGGATTATGGAGACAATATGTTGTTGTTGTAGTTTTTCACTTCATGATGTATTGTAAAACTTTGTGAATATATCTAGTGCTTCCAAGGCTACTAAACCAATCGGTCTTTTGAGATTTGATCTTTCTTGTGATCATTCCAATGTTAAGTAATAATGCACTGACTCTGGGTAACTGGGGTCGGGGCGTTACAGTTTGTATCATAGGAAGTTTAGTAGAAACCTTGGAAGCTAGATTTAGATAAACTTTGATTAGAGAACGTAGACCTAAGATGAACTTTGAGGATTAGTATAGAAGAACTTCCTAGAATTTTGGTATGGTAGGGATTTTGTGAGTTTTCCGAGCAATACATCCCTGTCTGGATACGAGCAGGTAGAGGCGGCTCTGGCACAGATGTACCTAGGGGTAAAACCTGAAAACACCACTTTGAGCTATACGCAAACGGGAACTTTTGCACGACAACGGGCCTTAGTGCACTCTTGGTTACGACACTCTCGGGGGATATGCTTGGGATAATTTACATTTTATTTACAAACCGATTTAAGTAATATATATATAAGATGAGAGTAAATGACCTTGGTTAATTCTAATATGTTTCAAATTGTAAATATGGTGACATGTTAATCTCTAAATGATTTTACGACTATTGTTACTCACACAATGCTTTCTGGTTTTAGTCAATGGATGGATTCCAAGGAAGTCATAGAGACTTTGAGAATGATTTACAAGGTGGGAATATTGGTGGAAATGAACAACAAAATGGAGTGTTGATAGGCGTAAAAGATATCGTCTTTATGCCAAATCATTTTTCCAAAAATATGATCAAAAACATATATATTAACCAAATCCCAGACTCAACAAAGAAGATAAAGGTGATGAATGATAAGAGCTCCAGAAATGGAGACCATGGAGAAAAGAACCCTCAATTTTCATCATGCAGGAAATGTGGAAGGAGACACCCATGAAAGTGTCTCAATGGGACAACGAAATGCTTTACGGGCAGGAAGGAAGGACATAAAGTGAAGAATTACCGAAGAAAAATTAAGAGTAATATGGAAGAAGATAAAAATGGTCCCAAGAGCCCATTTACAGGCATTTGTCGTAAATGTAGGGGACCTGGACATTACCCGAGTGAATGTCCTATTCTATAGGATATTTTCTTGGTCAAAGAAGAAGATATGTGGAAATAAATGGTTGGAGAAATGTTTAAAAAGTATTAGCGCTCCTTGTTGATGGGTTTACTTTGGAATAATTTTCTCTTGTATTTGTAACCCCGCAGTTTTCCATGTGAGAATGATATTTGAGGAAGAATTTTCTCTTCTCTTGTGGATATAGGTATAAATAACCATTTGGTTTTATATGATCATTAGGGTTTGAGATAATTATAAGTTATTATAATTTGGGATGAAAATGAAAGGTATGATATAACATTTGTGGTTAAATTATCTTATTTTGAAGAATTTATCTCATTTTGGTTATATTATAAAATATAGTTTTTGAAAAAGGACAACACGTAAACCGTGTGACAACCCGTCGCGTCGGACAAAGCTATGGGAATCGAACCCACAACCAAAGTGCGATTGGGATTTATCGCCTACCACTGGACTACGTGAAGTCCCTGGTTAGTGTGACTATTTTTTTTAGTTAAATGATTTTATTGATCAATAATAAGTTGATTTGGGTTCTTATGTCTTATCAAATGAATACCCATGGTATAGGAAAATGATTTGGTGATTAAGTGATAAATGTTATTTTGGAAGATGTTCGCATTGTTGGTAACACTATATGCCCAAGGAAAATAGAATACAATGGGGTTTCATTTGCAGAGTAATTGTAGATTTTTATCTACGTTTTTTATTGTGGATTTATAGTGATTTGGGTTATTTATGGAAATGATTAACCTATAACAGAGAATATGTGATGATGTTAATTACTTTTAAGTATGTGACTTTAAGAGTATTTGATGTCATTTGGAGATACAATTTAACATGGGAGACTACATAATCAAATTCTTCTATGTTTTGGGTTTCAATATATTTTGGATTATATTAAAGGATTTTAAGGAAAATTGATTATTGAATGGTATTTATTGAGCTTTGGGGTATTGTTGGTTTAATTTTAGAAATTAAGATTAGTACATATTTATGTCAAGGAATACCCTTTTGGGGGATCATTAGATCTTTCACTAACCATTTTGGTTTTGATTAATCTTTAAAGACAATGTAAATATATAGTTTATCCTGCATGGATCATGTGATTCTATAGAAGTTTATTCTAGCTCTTCCAGTGTGACCAAGTATTCTTGAATACTCATCGTTTAAAAAAAATTGAGTTAGTGGTGGAAATTTATTAAAGAATGAAACTCTACTTAAAAAGTAAGTATATCTCTTAATGTTCTTAGTCAATATCATAAATTAATTCCTCGTCCTTATGTAATTTAACTAAAAAAAATGTTGTCCGTTTACTTTCCTACTAGGAGACTAATGGTTGTTTGTCCCAACAAAAGTTTGTGGTTTTCTTATTGTTAACATTATCTTGATCATGATTTCTATCCCTATCCATCAGAACTTGACACTTAGTTTATCATCTATATCCATGTTTTCCTACATGGAATCCGAGTATGGGTTATCTTGGATGACCTTTATACCTCTCTTTCTTTCTTTTAAAGTGATAGTTTTATTGACACTTTTTCCGATGTGGGACGTTCCATTATATTCCCAAGCACAATTTTAAAAATTGCGAGGATTCAATTTATTGAAGGATGGAAGAATGTAACACCCCAAGATTCCATGGTACGTTTCCCTTCGAATAATGCAATGGCGTGCATTGTACGCAACTTCGAGATTTTAACACACCACAACCAATCAAACTAGCTGTTATGAATAGTAATACCTACTTTTTAAAATTTTATAAATTATATCTCTCAAAATGGACTTCATTTTTGGATTTGGAATATCGAAATTATCCTAGGGTGAAATTTTGGTACTTTTCAGATAACTTTCATATTTTGATGAATAGTGAAAATTACTAAATTTTAACTAAAAACAACTTTTTTAATCAAAATAACTAATAGTGATAAATTATGAATTTGAGTGGTTTTAAAGTATATTTAGATTATATTTTTACCATGTAATACAATATGGTTCATTGAACATAATTTTACATTTAAACCAGACATAAACAAGTGCCAATCTTTTGATAGTTATTATCTCTTAAAAACACGGTTTTTATTTTAACAACGGGGATTAATTTTAAATTAATTTCTGCCACTTCTGTGTTTTGAATTTAGAAAAATTGATTCCATATTTGGAATCAGGATGTTCAAATTGTGTAAATATGTAACTTTTATTTTTAGACATTTTGGATAATTACTTCGGTAAATATTTTATTTACCATGGTTAAAAGGTAAATCCGGTAAACAAGGGTTAAAAAATAATATTATAATAATACTAAATTACCATAAACCGTGTCTTAACCCTATTTTTTAACACATGGTCGACCATGGGTATTTTTGGGTCGATTTTGGGACCCCATGGATCCACCTGTAAGTGATAATGACACTTTATTTTAATTAAGTTAAAATAAATACAAAAATGACACAAGCATATATCTTTTAGAAAACCAATTGTTACATAGGGGTATACATGTTTTATTTTAGACTATAAATATTAATTATAAATATAAAAAGATTTACTACATAATGATATTTTATTTTTAATTTTTAGACATTAAATAAGTTAATTTATTTATGACACAATGGTGATGAAGTAATTACCATAATAGTGAAAAATTAGAATAATTGATATTATAAATACCCATGTAAATATAATTTGAGACTTTTGTTGAATTACACTAATTTTATATGTTACTATGACATATTAGGATTGACTTAATTAACTTTTTTCGAAGTAATCATTCTTATATGTTTTTCACAAAAATCAACTATTGAATAGTGTCAAAATTGACATAAAAGAGTGTTTAAAACAAATATTATATTATTAATTGATATTAAATTCCTAAAAATCTACAGTTCGGACAAGATACTTATATAATTATAGTTATATCATTAATGGGCCACTTGGGGGTCTCTTTGATGTATATAGTAAGTTTATTAACTATATAATATAAAAATACAAAGTGACATGGTAAATGTCAAACTAATTAACTAAGAGTTAAAACTAAAAGATATGGTTAATATAGTGACCCAAACCTGTCTAAATGCTATTGGATGAATGGTTTTCGACCTATTACCACCTAAACCTCTGAATAATAAACTTTTGAGCCATTAGAAACCGAATATGAATTTATAATAAATTAATATTTCTAGTTTATCCAAAGGTGCCCCTCACCCCTCTTATAAAAGGGAAATCCTAATTATCATTTCTTCACACCTTCAAAGCCTTTTGGTTCGGCCAACCCCTGCCCAAATACTCTCTAAAATTCCCTCACTACAACCTAGAGGCCTTAGTTTGATCAGAAATCCAACCTATAGATCCCTTTTGATCAAATCAAAAGGAAGAACCCGAAGAAGAGGTAATGTTTTCACCACCCCTTTTCAAGTCCTTTCTTCTTCCACTTCTTCTTTATTTTTTATTACCATTATAAAATAATAACTCCAGTATCATATATATACTGTGATTTTATTATAAATATGGTGCAACCATATTCATTATTCTATCGATCCATTGAATAACATGTCACCATACGTGCGTACGTACGGCTTACCGTCTCCACGTCGTGGTGTAATTGTTATTCAATTTATTATTATTTGGATGGGTATAATAATGATGTGTAACTCATGTAAATAATAAATATAACATGATAATTATTATGTATATATGATATACCATCCAATTATATATTATTTTAATATCAAAATAATGATATTGCCGCTCGTGCGTATGTACGGACTACCGTCTCCACGAACGCGATGAGATTCATTCTCCATCATATCCATTCAAGTATAATTATAATTTGATGATTTAAAAATAGTATCTAAGTACTTGATATCATTCTGGATATGAATAATATACATCCCATTAATAATGAATATGTCTCACATAACAAAGAATATAATGTAAAATGAACTCATTAACACCCGAAATGACGATAATTCTAAGATATTATTAACAAATCAATGTTAAAAGATCATATATGATATCATATTAAAGTAAATGATTCTTTTATAATTCAATAACAATTATTTCACCATTATAAAAGAGGTTAAACTACAGTCGACCAAGGAAAAAAGTACAAAGTAAGGGATTTTCTTATCTCACTTTCAATTCAGTGAGATTTCCATTGGTTGCCACTAAATTATTGAAAGTGGTGTATTGTGTACTGCCATTTGATATATATTATCATGATTCTATTTATATTCATGTTATTCTGTAAATCATTTTCTGGTTATTGACTTTTGGCCATACGACTCAGTAGATTAATGTGGTAAGGAGTTTCTTATCTCACTCTTAATTTCGTGAGAATTCCATTGTTCACCACTTATTTATTGCATGTGGTGTATGTGTACTGCCCATGATTGTATTCATTGTGTAATATAATTTAATTTATGGGTATTTAAATCATCATTCTATGATCCTTATTTCATGGTTTCATGTTTCATAAGTTACCAAATGGATAAGGGAATTTGAAATTTCAATTTCAAATTGTTCGGCTTTACGCAAACTTCATTGATTATTTTACTCCAAGATTATCTGTGGAATTACTATTCATTTTCTTATGTCATATTTTCCACTCCCCTTTCCATGGATATACTTTTGATACACATAATCACTCCATTGATAATTTCTCAAGTGATCTGTATGAACTTGATAAGAGTAGTTTTAACTCAATCTCCATTTGTTGAGTTAAATATCCAATTCATTGGTGTTGTTTTTACAAGAATATGTGTGAATGTCATTTGATTGATTTACACTAAATATCCAATCAAATTGAGTGTATTTATAATTTTCACACATAATTATGTCGTTGATTTATCCTTAACCTAAGGATACAACCCTTATGAGAGATTTCATCTCAATTTAAATTCTATTGATACTTCATTGTTGTTATACACCAAATCACTTTTATGTGGTGTATATAATGTACTTTTACATAGTATATCATGAATCCCTTTATTCTCATGATATTACAATGTTTTGATTACCTCAATTATTTGTATTCAAGTGTCTCTCTTTTTGTTAGAAACTCTAACTAAAATACCATTTTTAAATGATTTAAAGACTTATTCTTCTAAATCTTTCTCATTAATGTCTGTGTTTTAAAAAATGGTTTTAAGGATTTATTTATATGGACATTAAAGTTTTAAAATTAAAACTTCTTTTAAAAAGTTTCAAAGTGTTATGGGACACTTTGATTCAAAAATCTATTTTTAAATGGATTCTTGACAAATAGTGTGACTTTTAAATGATTTCAAGAAAAAGGGGGGATATTTCTCTCAAATAGTTTTGATGATTATTTTCATCTATGTCAACATCCTTCATTATTCTTGATTGAGGTTAATTTGATACAATACAATCTTCCATATTGTATCGAATGAGTTGTGTTTGACTGTGGATATGCTATTTTTATACCATTCATGGTTTGTGGTTAAAGTATTGACATTTCGTATGCTAGTTTTAATACGTATGTTTATGTTATCTTTAAACCTGTTCATATGAGGAATGCATTGGACTTAATAAGTGACGGGTGGAGCCCGCTATAGCTTCTCGATGCATCGGTAGGTCTCATGATACAAACTAGTGTCTTGGCACAAGGCCTTGTCAAAATCTTATTCGTAGTCTTGGCACGAGGCCTTGGCTATGTGGTTATGATAGTCTGGCATTATGCATTCCATCATTATGAAAGTGGTTATTGATATTGCATGTGATTATTCGACTAGTAGAATATCCATGTGAATAAGTAAATGGAATTATTTCATTTTATTTTTTCCATAATATGTTGAAGTTCAAGTTTAAAAGGCTTTTGTTTTAGTTATACATTGCCTTAAATGTTTATTCTTATTTATAAAAGTTTCCGCTATATTGTTATCCTTACTGGGCATTTGAGCTCACCCCTTTTCTATGTTTTATTTTTCCCAGGAAGTGAAGAAGTAAATTATGAATGACCTGTAGGGATATTATGAGGGGATATTAGTGTGGATTATGGAGACAATATGTCGTTGTTGTAGTTTTTCACTTCTTGATGTAATGTAAAACTTTATGAATATATCTAGTGCTTCCAAGGCTACTAAACCAATCGGTCTTTCTAGATTTGATCTTTCTTGTGATCATGCCAATGTTAAGTAATAATACACCGACTCTGGGTAACTGGGGTCGGGGCATTACAGAAATTGATTCTATATCTTGAATAACATGATATGTAGATATTGAATACTAAGAAGAAAAATTTAGTGGTACATGATTCCATGCTCTATATACAATATCCACAAGAAGAAAAGTCGTAAATGAAATATGATTGAAAACACATATTTGTAATTTCATGTAATTCTAGAAAAATATTTGAACTAAAACATAAAATTTAATAAAAATAAAAATAATTGATATTTTTTATAGAAATTTCATAGAAATAGTTATGAGAATTCAGAATCATGAAGAATAAGTTATGAATTAGTGTCAGAGGTGTGAAGATCCAGAATGATTATTGATACCAAGTTTGATGAATGTAATTTAAAAGTCATCATCAAGTCTTTTCAAAGGAGTTAATGAGAAAAAATTTATACCTATTCCAAGATTTCATTAGTTCCATAATAATGAAAAATATTCAATGAATCAATTTGTTGAATGGATGAGAAATGTGGTTGTTTCAAAACCACAAGCACTGACTACCTAGAGGAGGTTGGATCTTCACAAAATAGGAAACGTAATAAATTAGGTGTCTAATGTGTACTATAATGCATTAAGAGATTGATTTTATTTCTAATGAAGGGTATGGAAGACTTACTATATGTTCACTATTTTTAGGAGGTCCATTCAATATAACCATCCATCCTAATTGAAAAAAAAATTCAATGCATTATTTTTTCATTCAATGGAAATAAATATTTTATGAAGGATTGGACTGTAAGGTAGTCAATTTCACATCAATATTGCAACAAATATCTTTTATAAATCTGAAATGTGGAAGAATTTTGAAGCTAGAATCTTCATACAAATGTATATATACTCAAAATATATTTTTAGTTTTACTATAAATATAAGAGTTTGTGGGGTCAGTAATTCGGGAGGGATAATCATCACCAACATTGGGAATGAAAGGTATTTTCAATAAGAATAATGTTGCTGATATTGCATTTATGGAAAGGGAAAATTTGAGATTGTGTATTTTAGAGAGAATATTCACATCACATGTGACCTAAAATAAGTATGAAATTAATAATTTTAAGAAAAACAAAGATTGTATTATTGATTTTGAGAAAAATGAGGGTCCTATGATTGTTTGTTTTGGAAAGGATATGATTAGAGGAAAATATTTCAGTTGAAGATAAATTATTTTTTTTGATGGGATAAGTTATATTCCTCCCATTATAATCTATTTATGTGTGTAGAAAACAATGGATAGGTTAAATAAAAATATATGTACTGTAAAACCCAATGATGGTTCGGTAATTTTATATGGAAAAAAACAAGGAGTATTTATAACTTTTCCAAGAGGAATATTTTTAAATTTTATCCAAATAGTTGTAAAATAGGTTATGGAATAAGTGGACTATCCATTTCATCTAGACAACTCTAGAGAGGTTGGTAAAGAGAAATGGATCTTGTGATATTCTATATATCATCTGTGATTATACTAACATATGTGATTTATGTCAAAAAGGAAATATTATGTGAAATACTTATAATCCTATGAATATGAAGGCATCAGGGTTTCCTGAGATTATGCATGTTGATGTTTGTGGGTAAATATATCCATAAAGTTTGAATGGATGTAGGTATTATGTGTTTTTTTTATTTCGACATGATTTAATAGATTATGCATACCACACACAATACTATGATGAACAGATGTATCACACTATATCAAAGGAGAACTTAGAAGATGTTTAGTCTGAGGATTTTTAAATTCTATACTAATAGTGGGAATAAATTTACAAGACATCTAGATGAATAATATCTAGAGGAACATGGAATTTGAAGATGGGGTTTTGGATTCTTGAACTACCCGAAAATATGGGGTTGTGTAAAAAAGAAAGCACATAATCAAAAACATAGCCTAAATAATGTTGATTGAAATGTATCTTTTGAAAAGATACTGATGATAATTTGTTCTTGTATAATTTTACAATTCTAATAGAGCTACACTCAGGTACATCCAAGGGTTGGGAAGTAATTTTTTTATTCTCCACATGTTTAAGAGAAAAAAATTCAAAGATCATGGATATGAAGTTATATTTTTTTTATACTCATCTAAGAGTAAATCTTACTAATATTACAATAACAGACAAGTAATGAAGTTATGGTGGTTTAAAGTTGTAAAATAATAGCTAAACATGGGTAGATCTCACATAAAACCCAACCAATTTCTAAACCTGGAACTGATGAATAAGTATGAGGTTTAGGGTTTGTAATAATAACAATGAAAAACGATTATAGAGACTTATATGATTTAGAAAGTATAGAAATTATAGTAGGCTATAGAATAAAACGTTTTTGGGCTAAAATCACTGAAAGAACCATTGCAAGATATAAGAAAAACCTTGATTAAACCCAAATTAATAAGGTCAGTACATCTTGTGTATTATTTATAGTTTGGGAAACCATCATATTTTGATGAAACTTCAAATGATGATAGGTTTTCAAGTCTACGTATGTAGATCTTGACCAAATAGCGAAAATGATTCATGGGAATTTTTTCTTAAGATAAGTGATAAGAATATCATCAGTATCATAGGTGTTATGAAATTAACATAGTGACTAAGGGAAGATTATCCAGAAATATTATGTCTTCTGTGAAAGGCATGTTTATAAATTGAAAAAAATGAAAATTGATGAGATATATGCATCAGAAGCATGACGTAAAAACATTTATTATTCCTAGATAGGTAAATTTAAAAATTTTTCAAAATATATAATATGGACATCAAATATTATTAAATAAATGGTATCCTTGAAGAAAAATTTTATATTTTAAAATAGGATGGGTTTCCCATTAATGATGTTGAAGGAAATATATATTTTTTAAATAAGCCTTAATATGGCCTCAAACAATCACCAGTAGAATAGTATTCTAGGTGTTATCAATTTATAAAGAACATTAGTTTCTGTAATGGCTGAGTTTATCACTAAGAAAATACAAAAAAGGATAATGAGAAGTCTTTTATAGTTCTCATCTATGTTGATAGAATATTTTTTAAATGATCTAATGTCAAAAAAATGAAGTATTTTTCCAAAAAACATGTGGTGAGAATTCAAGATGAATCTAATCAGTGAAATTTTAATTTTCCATGTCATGTATGTTATTCACTGATTGATAGGATATTTATCTCAAAAAATTAATATCTCGATGGGTTTTAAGATGATTCTAGATTTATTATTTGAGGATCATCAAAAATATCCTAGAAATAATGATGAAAATATCAAAAATATGATTATGAAAGGATGGTCAATGTAACTTATTATAGAAAAATCATTGTCTGTTTAATATATTTTAATACCACATAACATAATATTTTATTTATAATTTAAAATCAGTAAATTTTTAAGGAGATTCAAATTAAATTTTCATGAAATATATGAAAAAATACATATATATATCCATATTAGAAAAATTATGGGTTAATACATCATAATGATTCACAAAAAAACATTGTCAGGATTTACAGATGCAGATTGGGATGGTTCTATAGATGATCAAAAATTAACTTCTAGAGGTTTTATTTATATTTGGTTTTCATGTGGTTCTTGTAAAATTATATAGTTGGACTGCATATCATTGATCACTATAGATCCTGAGTACATTTCCCCCACTCAATCATGAACCCAATTTCTATTGGTGAAAAAATAAGATGATGTCTGTTTTTAAGTGATTTATCCTATTCCAATTAGGTGTGAAAATTTAGGTGTGATCAATATCATAAAAAATCTGATCCTACATTCATGGACCAAAAACATTGAGATCAATTATCACTTCATAAAGGATATATTGGAATTATGAATAATGGTTTTTGGGATTTGTTCCAATTTATGTGAAAGTTACTAATATCTTAACAAAGGCACTATCCAATCTGGTGTTTGAGAATCATTCATTAGCTCTTATATTACAATTGTATCCATCAATTTAATTGATTCTGGGATATACACTCACACATCATAATTTCCTTCATGAGAAAGGAATGTTTTCTCACCACAATGTTTTGGATTTCTAACACTATCCAATAAACATTTCAAAGAAGTGATCTCTTTGGATTTGTTTCCAAATAGGGATTAATGTCCAAGTCTGTTTCGAAGGGAGAATGTTTATTGGGTGAAATTTTGTCATTTCCAAAAAATTGTGGATTTTTTGTTGTTAAAATAGTATTCTAGGTAATTGGTTGTGAAATACATTTCACTTGATTCCAATTTCTCATGTTGATCATGCCTCGTATGGGAACAAGAATGGTGATTAGTATCTCAATGCTATATGTAAAGACCCGTACAATTCAAGGAAATTTTTTTCTTAATTTTCTTTGAATTTTACAAGAACGCAGTTTCTAACGGCACCTGATTCCGAGGCCCGGTGTGCCCGGAATCGTTTTCTGAAGTTTGGATCGGGTACGTTCAGTGAACGAACGAGCGGGTTTTTCTATCTTTTGAACCGGTGCTCGGAATCGAATTCCAAGGGCACCGATGAAATCACAGCGCCGTATTTTGCTTAGAAACGCCTCTTCCGGAGTTGTGTTTTATCAGGTGTGGTTTATAGTTTTTGGGGTTAAGTTAAGAAATAAAATAAAGTGGTGCGACAACTTTATTTTATTTCACTTAAGACACTTAAAGCCACTTAAGCTAAGTTGAAGCGGATAGGGTGGAACCCAAAATATCCTACCCTCTTGGTAGGATATTTGTGAGGTGGGGCCCGCATGAGCCCCACAGTTTCTTTTCCTCTAAGTAACACACCCGCGAAAACTCCTCTTTAATGAAAGTCAACTGGTGCGTTTTCTATAACTCTTAACGCTCCTATTGGTTGGATAGTTAGGATGTTACCATTAATTCACCGAATTAATGGTTCGTTTCATAACTTGTTTTCCAAATTGTTGGCATGTAATAAAATAAGACCAACACACGTTTTTCTTGGGTGCAGATTGTTGAAAGGATTTAGAGAAACTCTATCTTCATCCTCCTTCGCAAAGAATGTGAAGAACGTGAAGAACATGAAGAACGCCGGCCTTCGACGAAAGGCGAAGAAGAACGCCGAACCCTCAGAGATCGACGATGCGACGTCGTGTACCGCCACACCGACGATTCTCCTTCTGTGGCATTGCTCTGCGACAATCCTTCCCCGCGACAGTCTTTGATCAACACCAACTGAGGTAGGGAATTTCAGGTCTTTTAAATTTCCTTTATGGATTTTATCCTCAACATGGATTTAATTTCGTGAAATTAAATCTGTGTGTTTTCTTTAACCCTCGGAGATCGTCGACGCGACGTCGTGTACCGCGACGAAGCGACGCCCCTTTCACGACGCGACGATCCTCTACTTCCGCGACGGTCAATTCCGCGAAGAACTCACGTTTGACGACTACAACAAGGTAGGGGTTTGTTTTATTTAAATCTTTTTGATTTATACCCGCGGTGTTTGATTAAACCTATTTTTTGTTGGGAGACTTTTAAAACTGCTAACGCGGTGGGTGCGGACTAACGAACAAGTCCGAACCCACAGCTCCTTTCGTTCTTGGTGTGCGAAACGGCGGACGTCGATAAAGCAGGCCACATGGGCGATGCGAGGTCCTCGCAGTGAAGGACGGACCCGGGGAGGACTTTTGGCGAAGACGGCAATTATTTCCGACCACCGGAACTCGTCCGGTGGTCCGCGCAGCGACCTGCCGGCACGGCAGTGCCGGTGGCGGAAGGCGGCAGCAGCGCGGTCCCGCGACTGCGCGGGACCGGAGGAGCCGGATGTAGTGGCTTGGCCGCGTCCGCGGGCAAGGGCGGCCCCACACGGGGCCACGAATCTTCTTCACGCAGGGTTAGCGCGCCCCCCGCCCGTGGCTCAGCCGTAACAGCCGAGCCGACCTGCCGGCCGGGCCGGGTCGCGCCCAGGCCAAGCCGGGCCACCCAGGCCGGGCCGGGCTGAGCCGGCCGGGTCGAACCCAGACACGGGTCGGGTCGACCCGGTTTAGACCGACCCAGGGGGGTTGGGCCGGGTCGGTCCGGGCCCAAACCCCCCCCCCCCCCCCCCCCCCGTTTTCGAACCTTTTCGTTCTTTTGCTCATAACTTGAGATGCGGGCCTCCGATCGATGCACCGTTAGTAGCGATGCGATCCTTGGATCAAGATGGTCATTTAGGTATATCACACTCAAGATTTCGGAGTACTTTGGGTTTTCCCGGGTTGGTTCGTACATGAAACCAACCGGGCCCTCGGAGAGGAAACGCTCATATCTTGAGCACCGGACGCCCGATTGATGTACCGTCAACTTTGATGGATTCCTCTAAGTGAGAAGGATATTTTGGCTTACTCTGCCCGAGGTTTGGACGCAGGTGGAGTATGTCTGGATTGGTTTTGCCTTAAAAACCAACCGGGCCCCTGGGACGAAAAAGCCAATAACTCTCAGACCGGGCATCCGATTGAAGCACCCTCTACGACGTTGAGTTCCTGTTGATGATACGGATCTTCTGGATACATCAAATCTGGACTATGTGTTAGTTGATGTATCAGCCTCCTTACTCGTGGAGTGGACCCTCCCGAACGAGCTTGCTGTGTGCGGAAATCCTAGAGCTGGCTGCGACTGCGACGACGATGACGACTGTGCAGAGATCCTCAGTGGATTCAACGGTGACGACTTCAGGACTCAGCGATCTTATGTGGATCAGTGCTACCGATCATGTGTGGGTCCGATCTTGTGTGGGTCAGTGCTCAGCGGTCCTGTGTGGGCCAGCGCCTACAGATCCTATGTCGGTCCGATCCTGTGTGGGTCTTTGCGGGGGTTAGTTACCTATTGATCATGTGTGGGTCAGATCCTTTGTGGGTCATTTGGGGGGTTAGTAACTATTGATCCTTTGTGGGTCCGACGGCTTAAATGAATCATTGGATATATCTAATCATCTCTATCGTCATACGAAGAAGTATACCTGTGTGAGATGAATCCTGTTTTTCTTTCCTTTGTGGATTGTGTTGACCTATCCTGTGTGGATTTATGTTTTGCTTTCCTGTTTGGACTGGGTTGTACATGAGCTCGGATGTTGGAGCCGAACGTGAATTGATGACCTAGGTATATGTATGGGCATATACCTAAGCAGTGTCGGATGTTACTTCGTGATTGTATCTTTCCTTTGTGGATTATCCTTATTGGATTCTGGGAGACCTTCGGGGGTCTCGGGGTCCCTACTGAGTAGCTTATACTCACCCCTGCACGGGCTATGCCCGCACTACATTGTGTTGGTTGCAGACGACGGACATCGCTGATCGTGGTTGAGTCTTGCGGAGCAGGATGGTACCTGGAGGTGGACCACTGGGCGGGACGTACTCGGAGTGGACGGCTGGACCCGAGGAGCTGTGGAGGCTATCTGTACTCACCCTTCAGGTGGGACTTCCAGTGGACGGCTCGACACTGTGGATTTACTTTTCAGTTGTTGTTTTCCCTTTTGAGTTGTACTTTACTTTTAGTTTGGCTTTGTATTCTGGCCCACTTACTTTTCTGCACTTACTGTTGTACTCAATTTTTACTTAGTGTTTACTTCTTCTGCTTGCTTGCTCTGTGGTCTTTGTTGACTTTACAAAGGAAATGCCTTCCCTTTTTACCGGGATTTACGCCTTGGTGCTAGTCACCAGCCCCTGGCCTATGGAAGGCGGGCTTGGGGTAGTCACGGCACGGGCCCCGAGGACGGGTTGTGACAAATTGGTATCAGAGGAGTTCGGTTCTACCGCAGAACATTGGACTCTGATCTTCTTCTATGTCAAGAAATAGTGTTACGCGTATTGAGTGTGGTTATCAGTCCAGGAAGTCCAGTGTTGGTGCGGCGGACGACGTATCTGTACACCAGGACCCTGACTTCTGATTTCTGACTTAATGCACGAAAACATTGATTGCATGTGTGTTTCAAGTTTTCTTTATGATTACTTTGTGTCAGCTCACCAGGTATATTGTTCTGACCGTGGCACACCTGTTTCCTTTTCAGGATGGCCCCACGACGGTAGCCATCTAGGGTTCCGAGAGGTGAGTCTGACGACAGCCCACTGAGCGACGAGGCCTCGGTGCAGGGCCCTTCGACAGCAGAGGCACCGGCGGTACCTCTACCCGCCGAGCCACCGATGCTTCCAGCCCCAGCCGCTGACGATGCATGTCGCCTTAGTGCACTGTATGAGTTTCAGCGCCAGTGACCGCCCAGGTTCCGTGGGGAGATGGACCCCCAGGCAGCCGAGGACTGGCTGGAGGCAGTGGTACGAGTTTTCTGGTTAGTGAGGACACCAGCAGAACTCATGGTGATCCTCGCAGTGAGCCTACTGCACGCAGCAGCAGGCAGATGGTGGAGCTTGATGCTCCAGGTGCACGATGAGGCATCTCTCCTCTGGATGGACACTGAGAGCCTCTTCTGCTTGGAGTTCGTCCCAGCCACCCTCTATACGGTACGCATCAAGGAGCTTCTTCAGCTGCGGAAGGGCTGCTTGACGGTCGCCCAGTACTCGGTGAGATTTACCGATCTCTCGCACTACTTGGTAGACATGGTATGGGACCCATTATTTCGGGCTCGGACCTTTGAGCATGGATTGAGGCACGAGATCAGGGCATCGCTGATCTCCCTCGGCATTCTGACTCAGGAAGGAGTACTGGAGCGAGCCCTTCTGATCGAGAGCTTCCTTGCTGAGCCTACATCAGCATCGAGACCTACCGCGGGGCGGCATGTAGCAGAGTCTTCTGCAGCAGGCAGTTGACGGATGACTCACGGGACCAGGAAGACCAGACCCTCAGGCAGACGACCTCAGGACACTAGCTCAGCTGTGCGAGGCACACAGCGCGGAGCCAGTCTTTCGAGAGGCATGCAGTGCTACGCATGCGGCGGGCAGGGCCACATGGCTTGTGACTGCCCGATCCGCCATGCCGAGGAGCAGAAGACAGTTGAGGGGCCACCCATGTAGAGGCAGAGGGTCGACCATGGGAGTCCATAGAGAGGAGGCGGACGAGGTAGAGGAGCTGGCCGAGCAGCAGGTGGTGGGCGACGCTTAAAGGCTCTACCGCCACCACCACCAGGAGGTCCACCCCGACCACAGGGAGCTGGCGGGAAGAGACATGCACAACTCTAGGCAGAGGAGGCCTACGACCACGGCGCGCCCGAGATGATTCGAGGTACTATCTGTGTCTATTCCACCCTTTCTGCAGTTCAAATAGACACAGGAGCGAGTAACTCTTTCATAGCCTCTGACCTTTTTCGAAGCTCGGAGATTCCGACAGAGCCGTTGGCTCGATCCTTATGGCTAGAGACTCCTACGGGAGAAGACTCTACGATTACACACTGGTGCCGGCAGTGTGAGATTACTATAGGAGGCGAGAGCTTCGGCTGGGATCTTCTTGTAGCTGCGTCGAGGCCTTACGACGTCATCTTTGGGTATGGATTGGTTATCTACAGTCCATGCTCAGATCGACTGTATTAGGCGCAAGGTGCGATGTGTACGCACTGACGGGAGCAGGTTCACCTTCACCGGTGAGAAGGGAGCCTTCACAGCACAAGATGGACTTCCACAGAGGAGAGGACATCTCCTCACTCATCAGTTGGCTAGCCTCATCCTAGGAGCAGTTGACGTGCGGAGCCCTAGTTTTCCTGCAGTGGTGGATCAGTATGCTGACGTTTTCCCCGATGACGTTCTAGGACTACCTCCTTGCAAAGAGGTAGACTTTTATATGTACCTATACCCTGAGACAGCCCCGATATCGACTCCAGCGTATTGGATGGCCCCTTCTGAAATTCGAGAGCTACGAGTACAGTTGGAGGACTTGCAGGGCAAGGGATTCATTCGACCCAGTGTTTCACCCTGGGCTTCCCCAATATTGTTCGCCAAGAAGGCAGACGTGAGCTTGCAACTTTGTGTCGACTATCGTCGCCTGAACCAGGTGACAGTGAGGAACAAGTATCTGCTACCGAGGATTGATGACCTCTTCAATCTGCTCAAAGGAGCACGATGGTTCTCAAAGATAGACCTTAGGTCAGTGTAACACCCCGAGCTTCCACGATACGCTTCTCATTCAATAATGCAATAGCTTGCATTGTACGCAACTTCGAGTTCTAAAACACCACAACTAATTAAAGTAGCCGCTATGAATAGTAATAACCACTTTTTAAAATTATAGAAATTTTATATTTCAGAATGGACTTCATTTTTGTATTCGTAATATCGAAATTAGCCTATGTTGAATTTTTGGTATTTTTCTGAGAACTTCTAATTTTTTATGAATAGTGAAAATCACTTAAAACAACTTTTTTAATCAAAATAATTTGTAATGATAAATTATACTATTGAGTGGTTTTAGAGTATAATTAGAATATATTTTTACCATTTTATCCAATGGTGGTCATTAGAATTAATTTAACATTGAAATTGGACATAAACAATTGCCAATCTTTTGATATAAATTGTTTCTTAAAAACACGCTATTTGGTGCGACAGCGGGAATTAATTATAAAATTAATTAATGCAACTAATATGTTTGTAATTTTGTAAAATAGACATCATTTTTGAATTCGTAATATCAATTATAGCTTAGGGTGAAATTTTGGCCTTGTTCTGAAAAACTTCAATTTTTGATGAATAGTGAAACCACTAAGTGGTAGTTAAATAACTTATTTTTCGTTTAAATGAAATATTACCACTTCTGTGATTTGATTTTCAAAAATCCGACATACATGGTTGTCATTAAGAAGTAAAATGTGGTTCAATGGGGTAAAAATAATTTTTTGGTGAATAGTAACTTATTAAGTTCTTAATCGCGATTAGTGGTAATTAGGGTAGTTTAAGGTATAAATAATACTTTAATAATATTAAATGACCTAGACACATGTCCCAACCTCATTGGTTGTGTCATGGCCGACCAAGACAAGCCATGGCCTAACTTGGGGACCCCATGGATCCACTTTTGTTGGGAAATAACATAAATTACTTTTTATTTAATGTTAAAGTGAAAATGACACTAACATAAATTGTTTTACTAAAACAATTTTTAAGTAGGGTTACACAAGTCCAAATTTTGACTATAAATATTCATTAGAAATCTAAAAAGATTTCCTACATCATAGTATTTGTTTTATAATTTTTAGACATTAAATAAATTAAATTATTTAGGACATCATTATGATGTGGCGATGACCTCATTATTTAACGATTTAAATAAAATGAGAAGATAATGCAAAATCCAAGGCTTACACTTGTCCAAATCCTATTGGATGAGGAGATTTCGAAACCTTATCACCTTATCCTCGAATTATATAAGTGTGGGACCTTTAGAATCCGAAAAGCATTTTGAAATAATGTAACATTTCAATCTTTCCAAAAGTGCCCCTCCTCTCCACTTATAAAAGGCCCCCACCTCTCCCACTTCATTTACACTTTCAAGCCATTTGGCTCGGCCAACCTCTGCCCAAATACTCTCCCAACATTCCTCCCTTACTCCTAGAAGCCTCACGTTGGGCAGAACTCTTCCCAAGGAAGCCTTTGGCTCAAATCAAAAAGAGTTACCCGATTTTGAGGTAACGTCTTTTATAATGTTGTTTTGTTTTATTTTTCTTCTCCAACCCCCTAAACTCTTTTTATTCATTTCTTTTGTAACAACACCAGTATCCTCAATATACTAGAATGTTGTTATAAGAAGGATTCGAGCTACACTTACACACACCTACATCTAATGGTTAAGGAACATACGGTTTCTGTGGACGGTGAATTTCTGCCTCACGAAACGATGATTGTTCAACACTCATATAACACCTTCAAAGGTGGCCATTAAGATGTCACTATATTTATATATGATATATAATGTGTTTATGTTTTACTTATGCTTCTGTATTTCTCATTTATGTCTTACTTTATGATTTCCATTATGGGTAAAACGCGATAATTTCATTTTAGGAAGTGCGGACTACCGCCCCCTCAAAGTGATTTGAATCGTTAATTCCATATGTGGGATGTATAAAGGATGGAGTAAATGGTATTATACACTATATTATACCGGAATTATATTATACATTTATATCATTATGATTTAGTTCCATTAAATATGAAATTGAAATGAAAGTAGCGTTCATGCGTACGTACGGCTTACCGTCTCCATGAACGGTGCATTTCATTTCTTACCTCTAAATGTTACGTAATATTATAAATGAATGTATATACTGTATATGTATGATATATATGATATCTACATCATTAATATAATTCTGGATATAATGGATATTTCACCACATGAACAACTTATAATTATAAGAAGTTTATTGTTGACTCATGTACCAAAGATCGACAAAACGACCGTTATTAACTTAAATAATTACATAATGTTCATAACATTGTAATAAGTAATATAAAAAGGATAATGAAATTGAAAATGGTTCTTAATAAGGTAGATATTAACTCTAGTTTATTATTCAGGAGGTTAAAGAACGGTTGAGTCAAGTCGGACACAAGGTAAGGGAATTTCTTAACCCAACTTCCATTCTTTGGGTTAATCTCCTACTTTCAAATTATGTCATGATGTTATTATGACCTATTTTGTATTTTTACTTTTTTTATGTGTACCTATAGTGAATACACATAATAGATCTATTTTATTTTAAAAATGATCTTTTTAAGGACTTCGTCTCAATCTCCTTTCATTGAGGCATATTTGGTTTTATACACAACCTTCTTTTATACGATGTATAAACACCTTTGACTTTTACGTTTATTCAAAAGGAATCTTTTTTATACGAAGCGTTTTGCTAAACGACAAAAGGGAATGTTTTTCTTTCCGTACTTATGCGGCGACAACGACTTCTCCGCCGCCGTGACCATTATTTGAGTTTCGGCTTCCTCTACAAGCCATCATTTTCTTTTTAATGAAAAATAAATACAAAGTTTTAACATTCTTTTATTTTGGTATTGAAAATGGTTTTGAAAGCGTTTTTATTATATCAATGTGTTGTATTGATATCTTGTGATTGAAATGTGGAAATGTTATGTTTCCTTTATGCATGTTTTATGTGATACGATTATGTTATGGTTTATGATATGTTTAAACCTATTCATATGAGGAATGCATTGGACTTAATAAGTGACGGGTGGAGCCCGCTATAGCTCCTCGATGCTTCGGCAGGTCTCATGGGACAAACTAGTGTCTTGGCACGAGGCCTTGACAAAATCTAATTTGTGGTCTTGGCACGAGGCCTTGGCTACGTGGTTATGATAGTCTGGCATTATGCATTCCATCATTATGAAAGTGGTTATTGATATTGCATGTGATTATTCGGCCAGTAGAATATCCATGTGAAGAAGTGAATGGCATTATCTCATTTTACTTTTGCCATATTATGTTGAAGTTCAAGTTTAAAAGGCTTTTGTTTTAGTTATACATTGCCTTAAATGTTAATGTTTATTTATGAAAGATTCCGCAATATTGTTATCCTTACTGAGCATCTGAGCTCACCCCTTTCAATGTTTTAATGTTTTCCAGGATTTGAAGAAGTATATTATGAATGACCTGCAGGGATAGTCTGAGGGGATATGAAGACAATATGTTGTTGTTGTTTTGGTTTACTTTATGATGTAATGTAACGTTTACAAATGTATCTAGTGTTTCCAAGGCTACTAAACTAATCGGTCTTTCGAGACTTGATCTTTTGTGATCATGCCAATGTTACGAAGTAATGCACCGACTCTGGGTAGCTGGGGTTGGGGCGTTACAGTCAGGATATCATCAGCTCAGAGTTCGGGACGAGGACGTACAGAAGACGACCTTCAGATGTACGTACGACCACTATGAGTTCTTGGTTATGACTTTCGGCGTAACCAACGCTCCAGTAGTGTTCATGGGCCTCATGAACAGGATCTTTCAGCCATACCTCGATAGATTTGTCGTGGTCTTCATTAACGGCATTTTGATATACTCGACCACTGAGGAGGAGCACGCCTACCACTTACGGGTTGTACTAGACACACTCCGAGAGCACCAGCTGTATGGAAAGCTCTCAAAGTATCAGTTATTGTTACATGAGGTCCACTTCTTGGGGCACGTCATTTCTGTGGCGAGAGTTGCGGTGGATCCCGCGAAGATCGAGGTGGTGCTAGCTTGGGAGCCACCCAAGAGCGTGATGGAGGTGCAGAGTTTCTTGGGACTAGATGGATACTATCAGAGGTTTGTGATAGACTTCTCCAGAGTTGCGGCACCACTCTCAGCTTTGAAAAAGAAGGGGAAACCCTTTGTGTGGTCAGACAGATGTCAGCAGAGCTTCCAGGAGCTGAGACAGAGATTGACCAGTGCACCTATATTGAGTTTTCCTGAGGAGGGAGTAGGGTACGTAGTCTACTCCGATGCATCAGAGACCAGACTCGGATGTGTCCTGATACAGGAGTAGGCAGTGATCGCTTATGGATCACGTCAGTTGAGGCCGCATGAGCAGAACTACGCCACCCATGACCTGGAGTTAGCAGAAGTGGTCTTCGCTCTGAAGACATGGTGACACTATCTGATGGGCGAGTGCTTTACAGTCTTTTCTGACCATCAGAGTCTCAGGTACATCTTTTCTCAGAAGGACCTGAACCTGAGATATCGGCGATGGATCAAGTTACTCCAGGACTATCACTTTGAGATAGTCTATACTCCTGGGAAGGGGAATGTAGTAGCCGATGCTCTCAGCAGGAGGACGGGCATTCAGCTACTTGAGGAGGCGACAGAGAAGCTAGCCGCTTTGCAGATATCCTTCGTGGATAGAGATTGAGTAGCCTTCCTTCAGTCACTCATAGTCACTCCTCCACTACTGCAGCGGGTCAGAGAGGCACAGCGGGGGGACGCTGACTGTGATACGCGGCATGCACAGATATCCTCAGGACAGGCACCTGATGGTTTCTCCTTTGGAGCAGATCACGACGTCCTTTTCAGAGGATGTACCTTCGTACCAGTTGCTTTACGAGAGGAGGTTCTGAGAGAGCTTCACACTTCTCCTTTGGCGGTTCATCCTGGAGTGGAAAAGATATACCAGGACCTCAGGCGATAGCACTGGTGGCCGGGCATGAAGAAAGATGTAGCAGAGTTCGTTTCTCGATGCCTCACCTGCCAGCAGGTGACGGCGGAGCACCAGGTACCAGCAGGCTTGGTACAGCCCTTGGAGGTCCTGGAGTGGATGTGGGACGGGATATCTATGGACTTCGTGACTGGACTTCCACGCACTTCCAGAGGTCACGACTCCATTTGGGTGATTGTCGACCGACTCACCAAGTCAGCTCACTTCTTACCCATCAGAGAGCAGGGCTCAGTGGAGAGCTTGGGACGTCTCTACGTTCAAGAGATTTTACGACTTCACAGTGTGCCATCATCTATCATCTCCGATTGAGATGCTCGCTTTACTTCCCAGCTTTGGGTGGGGTTGCAGGAGGCGTTTGGGACATAGCTACGTCTGAGCACCGCCTTTCACCATTAGACGGATGGTCAGACGGAGTGGACCATTCAGACTCTCGAGGACATGCTCCGCGCATGTGTCCTCAACTTTGGTCGCAACTGTGAGGACCACCTACCCTTGGTGGAGTTTGCGTACAACAACAGCTACCACTCCACCATCAGGATGGCACCATACAAGGCGTTGTACGGCCAACCTTGCAGATCTCCTTTGTGCGGGACAGACCCTGGGGAGTCAGCACTTGTGGGACCAGAGATGGTCCAGGCCACGACAGAGAAGGTCCAGGTCATCCAGGAGTGAATGAGGACAGCTCAGAGCCGGCAGAAGTCTTATGCTGACAGAAGGCAGAGGCCACTAGAGTTTGAGGATGGCGACCACGTCTTCTTGCGTGTCTCACCTCGATGAGGATTACGAAGATTTGGCCGAGGCGGAAAGTTGTCTCCACGCTTCATCAAACCATTCCAGGTCCTTAGTAGGATTGGCGAGGTGGCTTATCGCCTGGCTCTACCACCTCAGTTCCACCGGGTATATGGCGTCTTCCACGTATCCCAGCAGAGGAGATACGTGCATTACCCGACACATATCATTGACCTTGGAGAGCCAGACGTTGATGAAGGGGAAACTTTTGCGGAGGTCCCAGTGGAGATCGAGGATCGACAGGAGCGGTTCCTACGTGGACGATCGATCCATCTAGTGCACATCACATGGTAGTACGGGAACCTCCAGGAGAGCACATGGGAGCGGGAGGCTCAGATGCGTTCTCAGTACCCACTTTTGTTTCCCTAGTTTATGATGTATCTTTATGGGAACGTAAATCCCTGAGGTGGGAGTAATGTAAAGACCCGTAAAATTCAAGGAAATATTTTTCTTAATTTTCTTTGAAATTTTACAAGAACGCAGTTTCTGATGGCACCTAATTCCGAGGCCCAGTGTGCCCGAAATCATTTTCCGAAGTTTGGCTCGGGTACGTTCAGTGAACGAACGAGGGGGTTTTTCTAAATTTTTAACCGGTTCTCGGAATCGTATTCCGAGGGCACCGATGAAATCGCAGTGCTGGTTTTTTCTTAGAAACGCCTCTTCCGGAGTTGCGTTTTCTCGGGTGTGGTTTTTAGTTTTTGGGGTTAAGTTAAGAAATAAAATAAAGTGGTGCGACAAATTTATTTTATTTCACTTAAGCCACTTAAAGCCACTTAAGCTAAGTTGAAGCTGATAGGGTGGAACCCAAAATATCATACCCTCTTGGTAGGATATTTGTGAGGGGGGCCCGCACGAGCCCCACCATTTCTTTTCCTCTATGTAACGCACCCGTGAAAACTCCTCTTTAATGAAAGTCAACTGGTGTGTTTTCTATAACTCTTAACGCTCCTATTAATTGGACAGTTAAGACGTTACCATTAATTCACATAATTAATGGTTCGTTTCTTAACTTGTTTTTCAAATTGATGGCGTGTAACAAAATAAGACCAACACACGTTTTTATTGGGTGCAGATTGTTGAGAGGATTTGGAGAAACTCTATCTTCATCCTCCTTTGCAAAGAACGTGAAGAACGCGAAGAACGTGAAGAACGACGACCTTCAATGAAAGGCGACTAAGAACGCCGAACCCTCAGAGATCGACGACGCGATGCCGTGTACCACAACGCCGACGATTCTCCTCCCGTGGCATTCTTCTGCAACAATCCTTCCCCGCGACAATCTTCAATCAACACCGGTTGAGGTAGGGAATTTCAGGTCTTTTAAATTTCCTTTATGGATTTTATCCTCAACATGGATTTAATTTTGTGAAATTAAATCTGTGTGTTTTCTTTAACCCTCGGAGATCGTCGACGTGACGCCGTGTACCGCGACGACGCGACGCCGCTTCCGCGACGTGAAGATCCTCTTCTTCCGTGATGGTCAATTCCGTGAAGAACTCACGTTCGACGACTACGACAAGGTAGGGGTTTGTTTTATTTAAATCTTTGTGATTTATACCCGCGGCGTTTGATTAAACATTTTTTTTGTTGGGATACTTTTAAAACCGCTAACGCGGTGGGTGCGAACTAACGAACAAGTCCGAACCCACCGCTCCTTTCGTTCTTGGTGTGCGAAACGGCGGACGTCGACAAAGCAGGCTGCACGGGCGATGCGAGGTCCTCGCAGTGAAGGATGGACCCAGGGAGGACTTTTGGCGAAGACAGCAAGGATTTATAACCATTGGAACTCGTCCGGTGGTCCGCGGAGTGACCCGCCGGCACGCCCCGCCGGCATGGCGGCGCCGGCGGTGGAAGGCGGCGACGCCCGGCTCGCCGCCGTGGAGAACCGTCACGGCTGAAGTCGTGGCAGCATCAGCGCGGTCCCACGACCGCACGAGACCAGAGAAGCGGGACGCGGTGGCCCGGACGCGTCCGCTGTCAAGGGCGGCCCCACGTGGGGCCGCAGCTCTTCTTCACGCGGGGGCAGCGCGCTCCCCGCCCGCGGCTCGGCCGTAACAGCCGAGCCAACCTTACGGCTGGGCCGGGTCAACCCGGTTCGGACCGACCCAGGGGGGGTTGGGCTGGGTCGGTCTGGGCCCAGACCCCACCGTTTTCGGACCTTTTCGGTCTTTTTCTCATAACTTGAGATGAGGGCCTCTGATCGATATACCGTCAGCGGCAATTCGATCCTTGGATCGAGACGGTCGTTTCGATATATCGCACTCAAGGTTTCGGAGTACATTGGGTTTTCCCGGGTTGGTTCGTACACGAAACCAACCGGGCCCTCGGAGCAGAAACGCTCATATCTTGAACACCGGACATCCGATTGAAGTACCATCGACTTTGATGGATTCCTCTAAGTGAGATGGATCTTTTGGCTTACTCCGCCCGAGGTTTGGACATAGGTTTAGTACGGTCGGATTGGTTTTGCCTTAAAAACCAACAGGGCCCCTCGGACGAAAAAGCCAATAACTCTCAGACCGGGCGTCCGATTGAAGCGTCGTCTGCGACGTTGAGTTCCTATTGAAGATACGGAACTTTTGGATACATCACCATTACACTATGTGTCAGGTGATGTATCAGCCTCCCGGCTCGTGGAGCGGACCCTCCCGAACGAGCTTGCTGTGTGCGGGAACCCTAGAGCTGGCTGCGACTGCGACGACGACGACGACTTTGCAGAGATCCTCAGTGGATTCAACGGCGAAGACTTCAGCACTCAGTGATTCTACGTGGATCAGTGCTACCGATCCTGTGTGGGTCCGATCCTGTGTGGGTCAGCGCTCAGCGGTCCTGTGTGGGCCAGCGCCTATAGATCATGTGTGGGTCTGATCTTGTGTGGGTCTTTGCGGGAGTTAGTTACCTATAGATCATGTGGTGGTCATATCCTTTGTGGGTCATTGCGGGGGTTAGTACCTATCGATCCATTGTGGGTCCGACGGCTTAGATGAATCAGTGGATATATCTGATCATCTCTATCGTCATACGAAGAAGTATACCTGTGTGAGCTGAATCCTGTTTTGCTTTCCTTTGTGGATTGTGTTGATCTATCCTGTGTGGATTTACGTTTTGCTTTCCTGTGTGGACTGGGTTGTACTTGAGCTCGGGTGTTGGAGCCAAACGGGAATTGATGACTTAAGTATATGTATGGGCATATACCTAACCAGTGTCAGATTTTACTTCATGATTGTATCTTTCATTTGTGGATTATCCTCTGTGGATTATGGGAGACCTTCGGGGGTCTCGGGGTCCCTACTGAGTAGCTTATACTCACCCCTACATGGGCTATGCCCACACTACATTGTGTTGGTTGCAGATGATGGACAACGCTGATCGTGGTTGAGGGTTGCAAAGCAGGACGATACCTGGAGGTGGACCACTACGTGGGATGTACTCGGAGTGGACGGTTAGACCCGAGGAGCTGTGGAGGCTATCTGTACTCACCCTTCAGGTGGGACTTCCATTGGACGGCTCGACGCTGCGACTTTACTTTTCAGTTTCTGTTTTCCCTTTCGATTTGTACTTTACTTTTAGTTTGGGTTTGTATTCTAGCACACTTACTTTTCCGCACTTACTATTGTACTCAGTTTTTACTTAGTGTTTACTTCTTCTGCTTGCTTGCTCTGTGGTCTTTGTTTACTTTACAAAGGAAATGCCTTCCCTTTTACTAGGATTTACACCTTGGTGCTAGTCGCCGGCCCCTAGCCTTTGGAAGGCGGGCTTGGGGTATTCACGGCACGGGCCCCGAGGACGGGTCGTGACATTATATATCTTTAAACTAGGGTTTTCAGATATGGGTTCATCAACTCCAGAGATTTTAATGTATTTTCAATAATCCCAATCAAGGGATTATGGAAAAAAAATGTTTTACTAGGTTTCATGGGTCAGGTTGTTTACAAGGAATTAATATGAAAGACCTATAAGCCTTAATTAATGGTTGTGAAATCAGATATAATCCTTAAAAGAGGGTATCATTCCCAATCATAAATTCAAGTCATGAAGGCTGTGTAAATGTATAAGTTGAATAGAATATTTCATAAGGGTATATAGTATAAGATATTGAGTTGTGTAAAGGTTTATATTTAGGCTTTATATAGGCATAGAATCATTTGTAAGGGTAGCCTTTAGTGGTATGATGGTAATCATGCTATTAAATAGTAAAATTCCCAATGAGTAATGGTAACCAGATAATATGATATTTCTGTGAGGGTAACTCATTCTGTTTGATGCTAAATGGTCTAGTCATCTAGGATGAAAAATTTTACTAGTGGAATTTGTGTAAGGGTACCAGCCTTCATAAGGTACAAAATATGGTCATGTTTTTTTTATAGATATCTGAGTGAGGTGTATTTGGAGGATAGAGTAAGGGTTTTAACTAATTTAAGGGTCCCTTTGTAAGAGTACCCATAATTTCCATGGATTACATATGGAAATATTCATAGTCTTGTGTAAGTATGAAGAGGCTCATGTAAGGTTACATGAAAAATAATTAAGGTTATATCCATAAGATTCAAAATTCTGTTTGGACCATTTTATACTCATTACTCTAGAGTGATGATGTTCTTGACATAGAAACAGAACTTGAAACATTGGGCTTTTGTCTATTCCGTAATGATGAGTATGGATTAATTTTGGTATAATACTCTTTGAGGGTATTCCATGATATATGAATTAAACTATTCCATAAATATATTTTTTTATTTATATGAATATAATGATTTATAGGAATCTAAATCATATATGTATGTGCTATAATGTAGAATTGAATTTGACATCGCTTCTACACTAAAAGGGTCCGGGATTAAGGAATTGTCACATTTTAAAACTAGATCTTACAACATGGAGGTAATGGATATGATGTAGTATAACATGAATGACTGAATGATAAAATTGTACGATCCTTTAATATCCAAAAATATAGCGAAAATGTGTGATTATTCATAATTAGAGGGTCAACTGCAACTGATGAAGGCGTTATATTAATGGTCCATTAACAATTGACTAGAGAATACTATTGGGTGCACATTCAGTTTTCTATATTTACAAATATGTAAATATGTGCTAGGAGAAATACCTGAGCAGTTATATAATTCATGATTTAATAATATGCTTACAGTTACATCTAAAAAGACATGAACGATTTAGAAATCACTTTTGACTTTTAAAATGGAAATTATAATACATGTGATATTAACTTAATAAGTGAACAATATTTATATCACTTGTATTGAATATCCCATGAAAACAAAACTCTTCAAAATTGGAAATAATTTTAGTAGAATGAGAGATAAAAAACGCATAGAGAATTTCAAAGGCATAAATTCAGAGGATTTTTCCATATTTATTTTGGAAGGATGAAGGTTAGTGGAGTTATTATTACTAGAGTATTATTATAATTAGAAATAAATAATTCATTTGAAAAAAAGGAACACTAGTGTTTTTTATGTTTTTATCATCTTTATGGGATGTTGGAATATCCAAAAAATAGGGCAGTGAGTTTCTTGTAGAAGGATGATAGTTAGTTCTTGAACTATTCTTGGTATGAAACTTTAAATTCAAGTGATACCACTCTAAATTATACATATAAAAAAAGTTACATTTTTGTTATATGGTTCTTATGTGCACAATCATGCATTACCCATAGACTATACTAGTGTGGGAGATCCAATTAAATTCCTTAATGTTGTTTACAACTTTAACAACTCATTTATGGGAAAGGATTAGAAAAATTGATGTGCTCTTTAAGGTGACAGAAAAATAACTTTATTAATGGAATAATTGGTTCAGACATCAATACCCTAATTCATACCTACATCCCCTCTTAGTATGTTACCCTATATAGAGATTTAACAACTTTCATGATGTGAAAACACTTTAAACTACTATTCATCATTGAATACCAAGATACGAGCACTTTATTCATCCCATTTAAATCCTTCATCATCCATAAAAATCAATAATCAGTAGTATCAAGTATAAAAAATTTCAATTTCTCAACATAAATCTCAAAATCAAGTTGAAAATTTTAAAATAATGATTTTTTTTCTATTAGGAAAACTTTTATATTATATAGAGCTCAAATTGTAATAAAATTTTATTTCACTTCCATTCTTGAAACTAAAAATAAAATTTCATCAAAATCAATACTAATTTTTTTATCGTCCCCTAAAAGAAAAACAATATTTTTTTGTTCTCCTCCACATTATAATTTAGTTTCTTTCAAAAAACACTTTATCTTTTTCATATTCGTGTATTTGAAAAATGGAAAAAATTCATTATTTTCATTCTTCTGAATTTGAGAGAGCTATTATTTTATTTATTTTAAAAAATCTTCATGATACAAATCCTCTTTGTAACGTTCTGACTCAATATTAGAATGAAATTTGGTATTATTATAACTCTATAAGATTATTCATGTTTAAACATCATTACATATTCTTTTTAAATCTTGTCATCATAGATTCTCCATTACTAGATATTTTCTCATCATTGTTTTTTTATTCAAAATGAGTGTTTTTAAAATTTTATTAAGAATACATATTTTTTCCTTGTTTTACAATGTTTTCTATAGGAGAATCCATAACCTTATCATCAATAGGTAGGTATATTTATAAATATTTTTAATTATTTAAACCATTTACATCAAATTTATCAAGGATCTTCCATTTATAAATTTTATATCACTTTTATCTTATTTAAACATGTGTATATCCATGAAAAGTGTCAACATCATCTCTCTCATCAAACTTTACCAAGTATTTAGCTTTGACCACGATGTATCATGCACTACAAAGAAAATTTATTCTCTTAAAGTTTGAATTCATTCCAAACAGCATATCATAACATTTGTTTACTTGATTTTGTTTAGGGATCCAAACTGTTATAAATAAAATTACCCATTTTGTTTTATTTAAATGTATTATTATGTAATATAGTTAGAGATAAAACATGAACTTATTTGGTTTTATTGTATCCTATAATATTTAATTGGTCATTAAGAATCATTGTTGTTGGTAATATAGTCGGTCTACAATGATAACATAATTAGTAAAAGTATAGGGTTTTAACAAATCTAATAGACATAGACAAAGGAAGTGATGTCCTCAACTAGTAGGATCGTCCACTATGAATTCAATTTATCTAATAATCTGAGGGAGATAGAATTTTTAGGTTTTTCCTTGACCACTCCCCAGCTGATATCTAATAATAAAAACATGAGTGAAACCGTTTATGGGTGAAGTTCAAGCTCATCAAGATCACTGTCCAAACTATGTTTTTCGAACAACCCCATGAAAGTCTCACCCTCATGAACCACACAATTAGGGTGGATTCTTGTTTTTTGAAGAGATATTGATAAATACACTTGCAATATGAATATGTAATTATTTTATATAGAATAAGGAATATATTTACATCTTATTATTGTTACCTTGTAAAGAATTTTTATTTCGATACCATACTGAAAAATTTTAATTTCAATTCAATAAATCAATATATGAATTAATTAAATTTTAACATAAATATAATATAAATATTATTAAATGTTTTTTATCAAATATAAATGTTCATATGATTTTTCTTATGTCAAATGTAATTTTTATGAGGGTTTGAAAAATGATATCATCAAAAACCTATAATTTCATAATAACTTTTGTTTTTATTTTAAAAGTGAAAATTTACATACATATAAATAAATTATTTTGATAAAATGAATATTATTTTCGGAATCATAACATTGAAATTATCTAATAGTTCATTTTTTATACTTTTTAGAGACAATAAAATTTTCAGGTTAAAATTAATTATCAAATAAATTCCCATTGAGTTTTATGACATCATAATGAACCAAAAGTTATGTAATAATAACTATAAATGGGATAAATGACCAAATGAATATATTAACTTCTAAATAATGTGAGTTTTAATTTATATAGTTTATTTTTTAAACCATTATAAATCCTCTTAAACCTATAATAAATTTTAAGGTTCTAAAATAATTTCATTAAGTGTGTGACCCACCTCCACTTAATAAAGGTAATTACTTTTAAAATACCCATCCTTTACCTTATAAAAAAATAAACCCCCATACCATTTGGATGAAAACATGGTAAAATGATGGGATGGTTTTTATTTTTTGATATTTTTTTATATAGAGTCCAAAGACAAAATAATAAATAAATCCCACTCATTTACTATATAAACTCAACCAAGATCACATTTATCTTCACTAAAACCCCATATATCACGTCCATACTCATCCCAAAAATCTCTATAGTCCCCTCAAGGTTACCCCAAGCTCCCAATAATCAATATCATGCATTTTTAGTCACACACTCAAACAAGGGTTCCTTACATTCCTCTCTTTCTTTCAATTAAAGAAACATATTTGAGATTAATCTATATAATTTCTATTTTTATTATGTAATTAATTTATTATAATTACCATACTATCAAATTAAGGTTATTTTAATGATATACCAATTATACTCTCCCATTTTGACCCTTATCTAAGCTATTACTATGCAAAAATTTTGTAAGGGATTTCCCTCTTCTCATTTCCATTTAAGAACATATTTTATGTTATGTATCTTAAATTCCATTTTATTATGTTAAAATATGTAATTCAATATTAACCTTTCAGTCCATTTAATTTATAATTATTGAGGTACCCTTTCCCTCTCATTAATCTCTCATGAACCTTTATGTAAACCTAATACCATGTGAAAATATAGGTATGATTATTTTCAAAATTCAACTTTCTTCATTACCTTATGCCTTCTATTTCCAAATTTATAATGATGGGATATGATTTTCCCATGTATATATTCCTTAAAAATTTTTATATATGTAATGAGATACCATTTTCGTTCCCATCAACCCATTTTAATGAATCTTTAAGTGACGTGGTTATGCTACCCAAATTTCTCTGTGAACATCCAGGCAAAAACAATTGTGCAATAAATACCATACCGACTACCTATCAAGGGTGGTCACATTTATTAATAAATATCTTTTCATTATGGATTTAAAAATATTTATTCCAAACATCTAAATCATGGAATAAATTATGATAATGAATTAATCAGTGTTTTATGATCTATGTGGAACACTTAAGCATGAGAAGGAAATGAATATGTTTTGTGTGCCCAGATACCGATCCAATGCATTGGGTAATGTCTAGTATCATTATATGTCATTTTTTGGATAGGAAGTGAACCTGATTCAATTATGTAACTTTTTCCACCATGATTTCTTAGTAGTTT
Source organism: Viscum album (assembly GCA_963277665.1). Taxonomy (NCBI): domain Eukaryota; kingdom Viridiplantae; phylum Streptophyta; class Magnoliopsida; order Santalales; family Viscaceae; genus Viscum; species Viscum album. The sequence continues at coordinate 114,597,542 of OY728151.1, forward strand.
TATCCATGAACCATGTTTGTGATTCATTGTTTTAAGTAATTGCCAAATTTTTCATGTTGCCATTATTATTATCATGTTATATCAGGTCTCATTATTCATGTTGATTATTCCTAATATATTTATTCCATATTTATATTACTATTGTCTAAAATTTTTTATCTTCTTAATGTTATGACATTTTTATTCCCTTATTTGTCTTTGTAGGTCAACCCTTTCTTATGTTTTTCCATAGGTTATCCCATCTAGTTTAAAAGCCAAGGAATTTCAGAAGTATGTTATGGATATTTTTGATAATGTTGTTATACCCATGTTTAAGATGTTAATCTATGTAATTAATTACAAAATAAACTATACATATCACTATTTTGGGTTTTATTAAGTGTAATTTTATTTAATAAATAAGTTACTAATGTATAATAAATAGAAGGGTTCTCAAAGTTGGTATTAGAGAATAGAATTAGTTATTTTTCAGATTAAGATTAGAAAAATCTAGTAATGGACTTAGGGATATAAGTAAGTATAAGAAAAAATCAATAAATTTTGGTAATTATAGATTATGTGGATTATCAATAAAATATTTCCATATTTGGATTCAACAAGTGGGTGTGGTTCTCGCGTAGATGTACCTAGAAGTAACAACTCTAACAGGTTGTCCAGATCCTGACTTGGGTAAACCTATTACAAGAAAATAGGCCTCACTGTGCAATAGGTTTGACTCTCCTGGGGTATATTCTTTGGTAAATTAATAAGCTCGTTATGAACAATTATTAAGGGAAAAAAATTCGCATTAGAATATACGATAGGAAATTGATAATAGATAACATAGATTGAAGTAAATAAACTCATAAGAAAAAAAGATAAATCTAATTGATAAGTTATACCTTTAATTTAAAGGAATTCCCCTTTATCAAATTAATTGTCTAAAATAAACTTTTCTAATTTTTCTTTTAGGGTTTCCAATGTCGATAAATATTATAAATTAGGTAAATAATAAATATAATGAGCAATGTAATGACTACCTGATTAGCCACTAAATGAGGCTAATATTCATTGTTAATATATATAATATTCATGTTCTTTATTATTCATAAACACCATTTTAGTGCATTTTACACTTTGAACATCATTTAACATTATGATTGTAATACCTTCTTAAAATGCACTATTATGTGGTACATTTTTGAACATCATTTAATGTACCAAATGATTCATCTGATTATACATATTTTAATTTTATAATTGATCTACACTCCAATATGAACATGTTTCATTCAGGGATCAATGGAGAATTCATGGAGGATGATGGAGATATTTGGCAATGAAAGGAAGCAATTCTGGAGAAGGCAGATTGGACATCATCCCACTGATGAGACTGTGGGGCCCAACATACAGGCCCAATTAATCCCCAATTTCTTTTTCTTCTAGAAGACATGTATAGGAACAAATCACTATTTAGGATTTAATGCTGATTCGGCCTCCATGGTGGTCATTTAGGCGGCCCAATTTAGGGATACAATTCTGGGCCAGATTCTGCGGCCCAGAAAAACAGCCCACTAATTTGATCATATCTCAGAATACACAACTCCACATGTTCCCATATTTTCCAAACGGTTAGAAGACATCCGGAGCTCGATTTTCTTCTTCTATGGACCACTCTGATTCGGCCTTCTAAAAGGTCTTCCAGACGCGTCTGTTTGGTGGATGAAAACTGGCTGCCACCTCGGTTCAAACGTGGAAAAGTCCAAATTCCACAAGATTTCCACCACCTATAGCCTACCAAAATTAATTAAGATGCTTTGTACTGTTGGTGGCTCGACCCAAGGCTCCAAAAATGCCTATTTAAGGCAATGGTGGTGATGGATTTTAGAATCTTGGATGCTTTGTTCAGTTGTAATGTTATGCTGCATTTTTGTTGCCTCAATTTTGTCTTTCACATGTAAGTTGTTCAATTCACTTTAGTTTCTTAATAAAAGTTCTTCTTCTACTCTTATTATGTTGTTGTTAATATCACTTTGATACTGTTGGATCAAGGTGTGAATTTATTCACACCAACCCTTGTGAAATTATTCACACAATGGTGGAGTGATCATTTTATTTTTGTTGTTTTCTTTACTTCTCCATTTCCTCCCTCATGAGTCTACTTTCCGCTTCCATTGAAACCATGGGATCAATGGAGGGATAAAACACTTATGGGTTGATCCAAGGGATTATCAAGGGGCTGGATTGGATGTTATTTATCACCTAATTAATGTATAATCACTTCTTTAATTGGGATTTTTATTTGATGATTTTTAAACTCCATCATCCTTGTTGAATTTAAGGCCACACACTTCAAGTACTAATACGATCCTTTACCTTGAAGTTCTTGAAACATTGAATCTTCAAGTGTATAGGTGATTATTATTAAAGGGTGTAGGCATTAAACCAGTAAGTGATGATTTTGTTTTATCTCCTTAAATGAACCCATCTCAAATTGAAGAATTTGAAATCATTAAAAAGAAAATACGTCCAATCCACCCCGAGTGATAACCTAGGATCAACTCATTATTTTAATTTGAATTCACTTAAGTATCTTAGAGTTCACTTAAACCCATCTAAAATCAACCCAAAGTTGGCCACTTCATAGCCAAAAATCCATCCCTTAGGTTGTGTATCTTAGGTATCTTCTTAGGTCTCTGTGGAATCGACAACCCAAGCTACACTACAAGGACTGTTCTACCCTTCTTCTCTTGGGTAAATTTGGGCGTGAAACAAATATTGGCGCTGTTGCTGGGGACCAAGTAAGTTCCTTAGATAAAAAAAACCTTCTTTCTTCACCTCCATTCTTCTACTCTCACCCAAGATCTCTTATCTTGTCCCTTTCTCGCTTTTTTTTTGGCGCATGTCCGCCTACACCCGCGATTTCTCAAACAGACTAGTTAGGGTGGAAAGTCCTAGGATAGGGGAGTCAAGTGCACCTAAGGGATTGCTTAAATCAGATTCAAATATTCTTGAAACCCCAAATTCAGAACTTGAAACAAGTCCAATGGAGGGTCATCCACAAAATCAAATTGTAAACCCTGGGGGGAATCAAATGGGAAACCAAAACCAAGAAGCTCCAAACTTAGGGAATGTAGTTGATCAAACCCTGAACGACTACCTCACTCCAGCTTGGACCAATGCCCCCTCATGCATTAGACATAATTCCATAGGAGACACAAACTACATATTCAAACCCCATGTCCTAAACCACCTTCCAACCTTTCATGGGATGGAGTCAGAAATGCCATACCTTCCTGTTAAAGAGTTCAACGACATTGTTGAAACCATGTGCCCCCCACATCAACTAGAATCCGCTAAGATGAGGCTATTTCCTTTTTCATTAAAAGATCGAGCTAAAAATTGGCTAAACAACTTGAGACCTGCATCAATCCACTCTTGGGACCAACTGCAAAGAGAATTCTACAAAAAATACTTCCCTCATCACAAAACAATTGCACTTAAAAAGAGCATCCAAAACTTTTTTGAAAAAGAGGGAGAGTCATTTTATGAAACATGGGGGAGGTTCAAAGACACCCTAAACATGGTTCCACGCCATGGGTTTTCCATACCTGAACAAGTGATAATTTTCTATGAAGGGTTGGGTCCAGGTAATAAACAATTCATTGACATGATGTGTAATGGAACTTTTAAAAACAAGGCCCAAAATGATGCTTACGAGTATCTGGAAAGTCTGGCTGAAGAAAACCAAACTTAGGGAACTTCACCTTATTATGAAAAGCCACAAAGAACCACTGGAATTCATACACTTAGAGAAGAGGAAAGCCTTAGGGCTAAACTCGCAGCACTCTCTAGGAAGGTTGAAGAGATAGACCTTAGGAAAGTCCATGAAATCCAAAATGTAGACCTTGTTTGCACAATTTGTGACAAACATGACCATAAAACAGACAACTGCCCAACCATTCCATCCATCAAGGATGTTCTTCTAGGAGGACCCCCAGTGGAAGTCAATGCCCAAAACTTTCAAAAGCCCCAATACCAAAACACCTTCAATCCAATGTACAATGACCACCCAGGCTTCCCATGGAAGGATAACCAACAACATAGCCAACCACAAGGGAAAAATCCTTACCCTCAACAGAACTACCAAACCCATAACCAGTTCCAAACCCAACCTATCCAATACCAATAGCCACCGGTCCATTTTCAACAAAACATCCCACCTCCAAAATATCCCCCTGGGATAAACCAACCTACTCAAGCACCAACCCAAACTGTTCCACAAATCCTACTAGAACAACTGTGCAAACAAATGGAGAGGATGAACTCAGAAGTCTCTTCCCTAAAACAAGAACTTCAAACCATCAAAACAGGAAAGGCACCCATTCCTACTCAGGCGGTGCCATCCTCAACTTCAAGGGGAGAGTCAAGTTGTGCTCAAACAACTCATGAACAACTAATGGTTGTGACTGTTTTAAAAAGTGGGAAATCAATTGAGAAACGTGAACAACTAATTCGGAACCCACTTGAAGATTCAAACTTGGATGAAAATTCAAATGAACCACAAGATCAAACTGAGGAAACTGATAACAATGTGAAAGAAACAACTCTTCAACAAACAACCCCACAACCTGCACCATTTCCCCAACGCATGAGGGGGAAATCCAAGCCTGAACTGAGTGGAACATTGAGGGAAATATTTTCACAAGTCAAGTTGAACATACCCCTTCTCTATGCAATCCAAACTATACCTGCCTACTCAATGTACCTTAAGGAATTGTGCACTTTTAAAAGAATATTTTCACATAAAAACCAAGTCCTTTTGACTGCTAATGTGAGTACCACCATTCAAGGGACCATTCCTCCTAAGTTGAAAGACCCAGGTTGCCCTTACATCAATGTTGAACTAGGAGAAAGCAAAGTTGTCAAGGCCTTGTGTGACCTAGGGGCTAGTTTCAATATCATCCCATATGTTGTGTACTGCCAGTTAGGCTTAGAAGAGCTCCAACCCACATCTATCACACTTCAGCTTGCTGATCGTAGCATTAGGGTTCCAAAGGGGATTTTAAAGGACGTTCTGGTAAAGGTTGAAAACTTCATCTACCCTGCTGATTTCATTATCCTTGACAACCATCCAAATTTAGGAAATAAGAAACAAACCCCAATCATCCTTGGTCGTCCTTTCCTTGTAACAATCAACTTTGTTATCCGAGTCCGAAATGGGAACATGACCATCACCTTTGGGAACATGAGTCTAGACTTGAACATCTATAATGCAAGATCACAAATAGGGTATGACGAGGATATTCATGAAGTAAAAATGATAGGAAGCATTGATAATGAATCCATGTAACATCAAGGAATATTTGATGAATGTTTAAGTCAGAATGAGATTGATTTCCTTTGTTCATATGAAGGAAGTTTATCTCCTTGGCTTGAATCATTTTCAAATTGCTCTTATGATGAAGTCTTAGGTCCAACAATCAGTGAAACCTTTCAAGAAACCACTTTCATAGAGACCCCTCTAAATTCCTTCCCTAAATATGATCAAGCCAATCTAGTAGCTGAAAATTATACATGTGAGGAATCAATCCTATCTGAAACTCTAAAAAAAGAAATTGATCTTGATCCAATGTCCCAATCTTCTGCTGAAATTCTGAACCAACCTGATCTTGAATTGAAGGAACTTCCTGCTGCACTAAAGTATGCTTTCCTAGGGGACAATCAAACACATCCTATTGTCATTTCTTCTTCTCTTGAAGCCAATCATGAGAGGATGCTTCTAGATGTACTTAGGAAGCATAAGAAAGCCATTGGTTGGACCCTTTCTGATATTCCTGGGATTATCCCACTTATCAGGACTCATAGGATTGTTCTGGAATCTAATTCAAAGCCATTTCATCATCCTCAACAGTGACTCAATCCTAATATCATGGAGGTAGTAAGGAAGGAACTTCTGAAATTGTTGAAAGCTGGTATCATATATCCCATAGCTGAGAGTGAATGGGTGAGCCAAATCCATGTGGTTCCAAAAAAGGCTGGAATCACAGTGATAACCAATTAGGATGGAGAGATTCTTCCAACAAGGGTGAGTAGTGGGTGGAGGCTCTACATTGACTATAGGAAACTAAACTCATTCACCAAGAAGGACCATTTCCCCTTACCATTCATTGACCAAGTCCTTGAGAGAGTGGCAGGTCATGCCTTCTACTGTTTCTTAGATGGGTACTCGAGGTACAATCAAATTGAGGTCTCCCTAGAGGATCAAGGGAAGACTACATTCACATGTCCTTTCGGTACCTTTTCCTTCAAACGCATGCCCTTCGGGTTATGAAATGCCCCTGGAACCTTCCAGCGGTGCATGATGGGAATCTTCTCAGACATGGTAGAGGATTTTCTTGAGGTCTTCATGGATGACTTCTCTGTGTTTGGGGATACTTTTGAGGGATGTCTGCAGAATGTGGAGAGAGTCTTGTCAAGATGTGAAGAAAAAAATCTGGTCCTAAACTGGGAAAAATGCCATTTCATGGTTAAAGAGGGAGTTTTTCTAGGCCATCTGGTCTCTAGTAGGGGGATTGAAATTGATAAAGCAAAGGTTGAAATCATTCTTCACCTTCCATCACCCAAAACTGTCAAGGAAGTGAGGTATTTCTTAGGACATGCTGGTTTCTATAGAAGATTCATCAAGGACTTTAGTTCAATATCCCATCCCCTTTGTGCTCTCTTAGTAAAGGATGCTCCATTTGTTTGGACAGAAAGCTGTGAGGGTTCATTCTCAACCCTCAAATCCTCTCTCACCTATCCTCCCATTACGAAATCTCCAAAATGGAACCTTCATTTTGAACTTATGGGTGATGCCAGTGTCTTTGCTGTTGGAGCTGTGTTAGGACAACATTGTGATAAAACTACTTATGTCATTTCTTATGCAAGAAAATCCTTAAATGATGCCCAAATCAACTACACCACCACTGAAAAGGAGTTACTTGCTATTGTGTTTTCCTTAGAGAAGTTTAGGTCCTACCTCTTAGGATCACCCATCACTGTGTTCACTGACCATTCTGCACTAAAATACCTCTTCCAAAAACAAGATGCTAAGGCTAGACTGATTAGGTGGGTCCTTCTCTTACAAGAATTTGACCTCACAATCAAGGATAAAAAGGGAGTTGAAAATGTTGTAGCTGATCACCTCTCTAGGATGGAATTCAAAGACAACTCAAATAACCTTTCTGTGTCTGATTCGTTTCCTGATGAACACCTATTCTCTGTGAGTGACTGCCCTTGGTATGCTGACATAGAAAATTTCTTAGTGACAGGAGTCATTCCAAAATTCTTAGGGACTCAAGCTCGAAGGAAATTCCTTTCTGATGTTAGACACTATGTGTTTGATGATCCATACCTCTATAAGTTCTTCCCTGACCAAGTCATTAGGAGGTGTGTTCCAGAATCTGAACAAGAGTCTATCCTTAAATTCTGTCACAGTGAGGCATGTGGAGGTCACTTTTCCTCTAAGAAAACATCTTCTAAGATTCTTCAATGTGGTCTTTTCTGGCCCACCCTCTCAAGGGACTCCTACACATTTTGTCAAAGTTGTCCTAGGTGTCAACAATTAGGGTCCATCACAAAAAGGAATCAAATTCCACTCACTCCCATCTTAGTGGTTGAAATATTTGACTGTTGGGGAATTGATTTCATGGGTGCCTTCCCAAACTCTCGGGGATACCTATACATACTCTTAGCTATTGATTATGTCTCAAAATGGGTCAAGGACATTCCCACTAAGTCCAATGATCATCAAGTTGTGATTCGATTTCTAAAAGAGAACATATTTTCAAGATTTGGAATTCATAGGGCTATAATCAGTGATCGAGGAACCCATTTCTGCAACCGCCCATTCGCTTCACTCATGTATAAGTATGGTATTTCTCATAAAGTTTCCACTGCATACCATCCTCAAACCAATGGTCAAGATGAGTTAGCGAATAGGGAGATTAAGCAAATTCTTGAAAAAACTGTCAACCCCTCTAGGAAAGATTGGTCTGAGAAACTCTAAGATTCTCTTTGGGCCTATATAACTGCATATAAAACCATTTTAGGAATGTCCCCATATAGGTTGGTTTATGGTAAAGCATGCCATTTTCCAGTGGAGATTGAACATAAGGCCTTTGGGGCAATTAAGAAAATGGATTATGATCTCTCATTGGCCGGAACAAAAAGGAAATTAGATCTCAATGAATTGTAGGAACTAAGGATGGAGGCTTATGAAAATTCAAAGATCAATAAAGATAGAGTTCAAGCCTACCAATCTAGGAATATCAAGGTCAAACATTTTGAACCGGGAAAACTTGTGCTCTTGTATAGTTCAAAACTTCATTTACATCCGGGAAAGTTAAGGTCTATATGGTCAGGACCTTTCCTAGTGCATCATGTATTCCCCCATGGGGCAGTAGAGATTCAAGATCCCACAAGTGGTCACATTTTCAAGGTCAATGGTCAAAGGATAAAAACATTCGTTGAATCATTCAATAAACAGGAAATAGATGTTGAGTTAATTGATCCAATCTATGAACCATGAAAAAATTGATAAATTTGGGATCTATGTCGGGCTAACGACGTTAAACAAAGCGCTGCACGGGAGGCAACCCGTGGTTTTTATGTTTCTAATCTTTCTGAATCATCTTTATTTTTCAAATAAGATTACTTAATCATTTTTATATTTAAAAATAACAAAATAGACTTTTGACCTGTTCTTCTATTATGAGTATGGATGGGTACGAAAGAGGAGCACCATATTCATCTGTGTCACGTGGTGTGATCCTTGAGTAATACCTTACCCAGAAATTTAAAAAAGAAGACAATGTATCATCCGTTTATTTTGTTTTTATTATTCAATAGGTTAAGAAAAAAAATAAAAATATAATAATACAAAAAAAATCCACTCCATAGGCCGTGGGGCAAACCCCGTCACAACCGGCGAAGCCGCGGGGACTCGAACCCGGGACCGAAGGGAGACAGGGGTGCGCGCTTACCACTGACCTGCGGCTTCTTGTGCTACCTTATTCTATAATTTTTATATATATTCTTATATTTTACTTCCTTTATTATATAAATATATATATATTGTTTGTTTTTGTTTGTTTTGTTTGTTTTGTTTGTTTTGTTTGTTTTGTTTTTTCCTTTTTCCACTAGGGAACTTTGCAAGCGACATGGATATCAAAGGAATAAATTCGAGCGGCAAGAAATTCAAACATCAACCACCAGGTGACTTCATTCCATAATCCTCATTTTCAATTTCCTTTTTAAATTTTTATTCCCTGCCTCTACTCCTAATTTTTCATTTCTTCAAACACTGGGATAATGTTGTTTTAAGTTGGGGGGAGATAAAATAAAAAAAATGCTTTTGTGTCAAAAACAAAAATTGAATGATTTGAAAAAAAAACTAAATGGAAGGAAAAATTCCTTTAACTTTGAACATGGTAATACACATTGCACACTTTGAAACTGAATATCAAATAATTTAGCATGCCCTGATTCTGATTTTAATCCTTGTATAATTTCATGAGCATAGATTTTGGAAAGTGTGGTTGTCCAATGTGATATTTCATCGTTTATATTTTCATCCAAATAAAAAAAATGCCACAATGCACGTCCTCTAGACTGTGGGGTACTAATTTGAATTTTTGGGGTCCCATAATAAATAGCATATGATGGTTTTATTTTCATGAATAATATGAGTATTCAAAAAAATTTAAAAATAAAAAATAAAAAATAAAAATAAAAATTTGCGTGTAGAGCAATGGATTGATAAAATGTGAGGCTTTCGGCACTTGGGGATCGTGACTCCAGAGTTGTCTAGCCCTATGTTTTTCAATCTATCTCTATTTATGGTAATATGACTTTGTTTTTGATTAAGTTAACTCGAGACGATGCCCGAGTATGTGGGTTTCACTTGGTGCCCTAAGGCCTTTGAGTTTGGGAGTCATCGGCAAAGTCTTGCTACATGGGTTAATTTGATTAATTTCAATCTCAATTACTATAGAAATATTGCAAAAAAAAATCAAAAAAAATAGGGATGAAGAATACTCATATTAGGATTAAATGTGATTCCACCTAGCGCTTCCATGATTTTCCCCTTGAATGAAAATGAACCCCCATATCTATTGTGATTCACAACACATCATTACACCTAATTGAGTTGGATGAAGAATGATGATGCATTTGATCAAAGGAATGGGCTTGGGATTGGGATCTGATTATGAAACTATCTCGTATTAAAATATTTTGATGGGTTTAATGATTGTTTGGTATAAGGTTTTTTTGTGATCATTGTGTATTAAAATGTTTTTGGAGAAGGGAATTCGAATTTCATTTTTGATGAGATATATTTTGCTCGGGACTAGAAAAACTCAAGTTGGGGGGTGTGATTGGCCACTAAATGAGGCTAATATTCATTGGTAATATATATAATATTCATGTTCTTTATTATTCATAAACACCATTTTAGTGCATTTTACACTTTGAACATAATTTAACATTATGATTGTAATACCTTCTTAAAATGCACTATTATGTGGTACATTTTTGAACATCATTTAAAGTACCAAATGATTCATCTGATTATACATATTTTAATTTGATAATTTATCTACACTCCAATATGAACATGTTTTATTCAGGGATCAATGGAGAATTCATGGAGGATGATGGAGATATTTGGCAATGAAAGGAAGCAATTCTGGAGAAGGCAGATTGGACATCAGCCCACGGATGAGACTGTGGGTCCCAACATACAGGCCCAATTAATCCCAAATTTCGTGGGATTCTATAAGACATATATAGGAACAAATCACTCTTCAGGGTTTAATGCTGATTCGGCCTCCATAGTGGTCATTTAGGCGGCCCAAGTTAGAGATCCAATTTTGGGCCAGATTCTGCGGCCCAGAAAAACAGCCCAACAATTTGATCATATCTCGTAATAAACAACTCCAAATGTTCCCATATTTTACAGGAGGTTAGAAGACATCAGGAGCTCCATGTTCTTTCTCTATGGCCCACTCTGATTCGGTCTTATAAAAGGCCTTACAGACGCGTCTGTTCGGTGGATGAAAACTGGCTGCCACCTCGGGTCAAACGTGGAAAAGTCCAAATTCCACAAGATTTCCACCACCAATAGCCAACCAAAATTAATTAAGATGCTTTGTAATGTCGGTGGCTCGACCCAAGGCTTTCAAAATGCCTATTTAAGGCAGTGGTGGTGATGGATTTTAGAATCTTGGATGCTTTGTTCAATTGTAATGTTATGCTGCATTTTTGTTGCCTCAATTTTGTCTTTCACATGTAAGTTGTTCAATTCACTTTAGTTTCTTAATAAAAGTTCTTCTTCTACTCTTATTCTGTTGTTCTTAATATCACTTTGATACCATTGGATCAAGGTGTGAATTTATTCACACCAACCCTTGTGAAATTATTCACACAACGGTGGAGTGATCAATTTATTTTTTTTGTTGTCTTTACTTCTCCATTTCCTCCCTCATGAGTCTACTTTCCGCTTCCATTGAATCCATGGGATCAATGGAGGGATAACCCACTTATGGGTTGATCCAAGGGATTAGAAAGGGGCTGGATTGGATGTTATTTATCAACTAATTAATGTATAATCACTTCTTTAATTGGGATTTTTATTTGATGATTTTTAAACTCCATCATCCTTGTTGAATTTAAGGTCACACACTTCAAGTACTAATACGATCCTTTACCTTGATGTGCTTGAAACATTGAACCTTCAAGTATATAGGTGATTAGTATTAAAGGGTGTAGGCATTAAACCAGTAAGTGATGATGTTGTTTTATCTCCTTAAATGAACCCATCTCAAATTGAAGAATTTGAAATCATTAAAAAGAAAATACGTCCAATCCACCCCGAGTGATAACCTAGGATCAACTCATTCTTTTAATTTGAATTCACTTAAGTATCATAGAGTTCACTTAAACCCATCTAAAATCAACCCAAAGTTGGCCACTTCATAGCCAAAAATCCATCCCTTAGGTTGTGTATCTTAGGTATCTTCTTAGGTCTCTGTGGAATCGACAACCCAAGCTACACTACAAGGACTGTTCTACCTTTCTTCTCTTGGGTAAATTTGGGCGTGAACCACTACCCCCAACGAGATGCTAAATCTGATGGGAACATGAATCAAAAACATTATAATGACACTCTCTTAGTTTTATTAGGTTCTGAAAAGTAATAAAGATCAAAAGTAGCATCCAAACCCCCCCCCCCCTAAGAGAAAAAATATGTAATTGAGAGCTTTATGTGACAAAAACACCTACTTTTGATGGATCATATAATCTCTTAATTGTAGAACAATGGATCAACTCAATTGAGAAGATATTATGCATCCTTAATTGTTATGGGGAAGAGAATTATATATTGGTCATTTGTCATATGGATGGAGAATATGATTAGTGGTGTAAATTGTCTATGAATATGAAGCATGAGTATGATATCATTATGATGGAGTGGAATAAATTCCAGAAAATGTCTTTTGATATATATTTTCCTTGCACTCTCTAATATAAAATTGAAAGGGATTTCCATTACCACACAAAAAAAGACAATGAAGATATCAAGTCATCTAAGGAAAACATCACTATAAATGGATGAAACACCTCTGACTTTTTGTTACCCCAAATGTAAGGTCCACTAATTATTTGGTGGGAAAATACTATTTTACAAAAATCTAGGGAATGATATGACTTTGATAGAAAAAATTAAATTTTATGATGTTACATCAAAGTAAAAAATGGAGATTAAGAAATATAAATAGAATCCTGGGGATAAGAAGCATAATGAGACATTTAATATTCGAATTATTTTAGAGAAAAAAATAGTTCCATGAATTTATAGCATCCCACTTGTCAATGGTATAAATAAAGAACCCTGGAAATTACTTGAGGGGGACAAAAATAATTTTAGTGTGGGAAGGAAGGGACCAAAATTATTAATTACTAATAAAATAATCCCACTAATGCCATGGAGGAAAGGAACACTTAATTAAACACTCAAAACATTGTTCATTACTTCCACTATAAGGAACCATTGCACCATTAAAACCAATTCCCTAAGCCAAAGGTTTTTGGAGACAACAAAAAACATTCAAGGGAGAAAGGATGAGTTTTTTCATCATTACAACTAAAGTGGATCCCAAAAATGAAGTTGGGATAGGTACAATAGTGATTCATTAATTAATAGGGAATTTACTTTTTGATTCAGGTTCTATGTATTCCTTCATATCACAAATGATTAGTAGAATTCTTCAAACACCACCACAAAGCATGGAAGAAGGGTTTTCAGTGAAAATGAAAAATGTGGAAATTACAGCATACCATGTATATGACTCATAGCCTATTACAATTTGTGGGAAAAACTTCTCAGAAAATATTTGCATAATTTTGTTGGTTCAATTTGATGTAATTTTGGGCATGGATTGTCTTTCCCTATATATAACCATCATTAATTACTCTGACAAGGAAATCACTCTTAATATCAGGATTCGACCCCTGATTCTATAAACATTCTTGGAGATGGAAGTATATTTTTTAGAACCAAAATCTCAACCATGGATATTAATTCACTACATTAAAAAATATCTATCTCAAATTATTTATTGTAAGGAAAGAATCATTCTTGAGGACATTCCCATCACAAGGGAATACAATGATGTTCTTCCTAAAGAATCTCTTGTCCTACCACCTAGAAGATAGGTTGAATTTAAAATAAAAATTATACATGGGGAATTACCAATAGCCAAGAATCCATATAGAATGGTTGTTTTGGAACATGAGGAATGAAGAAACAACTATAAATTAATTTGCATGAAGGTTTCATATTCCCATGTTCTTCACCATGGGGTGCACCCATCTTCTTTATCATAAAGAAATATGGGTCAATGTACCTTTTCATTTATTTTTGTGAGCCTAAAAGCATCATGGTAAAGAAAAGGTAACATTTTCATTGGATCTATGACTTTTTTTATCAGCTACATGGATCTCAATACCTCTTAAAGGTGGACATGTGGTTAGTATATTACAATGTTAGGGTGATGAATGATGATATCCCAAAGACTTTTTTTTTTATAAGTTATAGGCTCTATGTGTTAACAATGATTTATTTCAGGATCACTAATTCTCCGGAAATCATCATCGATATGATAAATAGTGTATGTAGAGATTATATTAACAAATTTGTGTTAGTATTTTAAGATGATATTCTAATAAACTCTAAAAGGAAGGAAGAGCTTGGGGAGCATCTGTGCACTTTATTGAACACCATCCAAAGGAGTTGATTTATTATAAGTATAAAGAATGTGTATTTTGATTGAAATAAGTATCTTTCATTATGAATATCATGACAAGAAAAAGGATATCTATAGAACCTTCAAAGATATAAGCAACTGAAGGGTGGCTGAGGCCATCATCTATAACATATATCAATAGTTTCCTTGGGTTAGCTAGGTATTATAATTGATTTGTGAGAAATTTTTCAAGATTTTCAAACCCCTATACCAAGATAAATCAAAAGATATTGATGTTTTTTTGATGCAATATGTGAGGAACTATTTAAGAAGTTCAGAAAGAGTCTTATCACTACACCAATTCTCCCACTACCGACTAGTGAGGAACTATTTTTTGTTTATAGAAATGCTTAAAATTATGGTGTAGGATTTTTAAAGATGAAAAATGAAAATGAGATACACTAAACCTCAAGGAAGTTGAAAATTCAGGAGAAAAACTATCCCACACAAGATCAGGAGTTAGAATTTGTGATATTTTCATTGATAATTTTGCAGCATTATCTATATGAGGTGAATTGTGAAATATATACTAATCACAAAAGCCTAAAATATATATTCACATGGAAAGATCTTAATATACACCAATGACGATGGTTAGAGCTCATCATGGACTACAACTATTCAATCTAATACCACCATGGCAAATAGAATAAGGTGGAAGATTTATTTTGCAAAAGAGTTCTTGCATATTTATCAATGATGAGAATTGAGATGGATATGATATACTTATACTTGAAAGGTAGGGACATTGAAGTCATTATGGATGTAGCAACATAAATCCTTTCTCAAATTATTAAACAACTATCCCTCATGGAGAAAATAAATTATGATCAAATAAATGATGTCGAAATCCAGAAGAAGGTGGAGGTAATGAAAAATTATAAATCATTAGAGTTTAAAATTAAAGAACAATGAATTGTGATATTTTTTTCAAAAATATGTATACCAACAAATCATGAGTTAAATAAAGTGATGTTGAATGATTCACCTAGACTGACTTACTCGATCCACATAGGAACTAAAATGATTTATCAAGATCTCCAAGAGAACTATTGGTTGGAAAATATAAAGAAGGAGACCAATGAATATAAATTGAAGTTTCTTGTTTTCCGGTAAGTTATGGTTGAAAGTAATAAGTATAAAGGGTGATTAAATCATTACCCATAGAAACATGAAAATGGGAGAACATCACCATGTAATTTTTCACCATAAATTCAAAGACATCTAGGTGAAACAATTCTATATGGGGTTTTTGGATTATCTAACAAATACATATCACTTTAATGCAATACAAGTGGACTTCTCACTAGATCAACATACACAAACATATAGAAGAGAAGTTATAATGCTTCATGTAGTACCACTATCGATTGATTTTGATCAAGATCTAAGGTTCACCTATAAGTAGTGGAAGAGTCCCCAATATGCTCTTAACACTAAGATAAAATTTAATAAAACCTATTATCCTTAAACTGATGTCCAATCATGAAGATTATTCTAAAATAGGATGGCATGTTTTGAGCACGATCTTTGGACTTTAAAGGAGGATGGCACTAACATATTTCTTTGGTTGAGTTCTCTTAAAATAAACATTCCACTCAAGATTCCAAATAGCTACATGTAAATCCTTTTAAGGGAATAGGTGCAGAAAACCTTCATGTTGGGATGATGTTGGGGAATGAATAAATCTTTGTCCTGAAATTATTAAAAAAAATAGTCGAAAGGATCAAGACCATTACATATCACATAAAGGGTTTTAAAAGTCTACAGAAGAGTTATGTTGATAATATTTGAGGAGGCCTAGAGAATAATGTCAAAGATAGGATATTCTTCCACATATCTTCATGTAATAATGAAATGATATTTGGGAAGAAGTAAAATCTAAGTCCATGATTCATTCTCCTCTTTTAGATTCTGGACTGTGTTAGATCGATGGCCTACTGACTGGCACTCCCACCAAACCTATCTCAAGTAGAAGATATATTTCTTGTATTTATTTTGAGAAAGTACATATCAGACCCCTCACATGTACTCAATTGTGAGGTCGTATCATTGATGAATGACCCTTCTTATGAGGAGAAACCATTGAAGATCATAGACTATAGAGAATAATATATATGAAATAAGGCAATCAACCGTGTCAAAGTTTTTAGGAGGAACCACATGATTGATGAAGCAACATGAGAATTTGAGGAGGTGTTGAATTAACATTACCCTCTATTATATTGTGTGGGAAATGGAAATTTTGATAGTGATATTTCTTAAGGGGGGAAGATTGTAAGAACTCAAACAGTAAAATTTCCATTTCATTTTTTTAAACGTCTTGTTGTGAAATATTGTTATAAAAACACAAGCACACCTTTTTTATTGTATCCTATCATATTTAGTTGACCGTTTAGAATCATTATCATTAATAATATAGTCATTTTAAAATGATAACTTTATTTGTATAAATATAGGGTTTTAACCAATCCAATTGGAAAGAAAAAAGGATGAAATTACCTTAACTAGTAATATCATTCCATATAAATCCCATTTATCAGAGATTCTAAGGGGGCTATAATTTCTTGGATTTTCCCTTGACCAACACCAGATTAAGATCCCATAACTAATAATGAGAAAATTGTTTATAGAAGAAGTTCAAGCTCATCAAGATCACGTCCCCAGATAGGTATACTGAATAAGCCCATAAAAGTTCCACCATAGTGAAACATACTCTATGTGAATTTTCAAGTTTATTAAATAGATATGTGTCTGAACCCTTGAAAAATAAATATGAACCTTATTTTATGTAGAATAATGAATATATTTTCAACTTATTATTGTTACCTTGTAAATTATTTTTTATACAATTGCGAAAATATTATATTTTTGATTCAATTAATGAATTTGGGAAACAAATAATATCATAATATTATTAAGTAATTTTTACCAAATATAAATGATCAAATAATTGTTACGATTTCAATTTTAACTTTTATAACGGTTTGAAAGCTCTTACTATCAAAAACCTAGAATTTATTTATAAATGTAAATTTAATTTTAAAAGTGAAAATTAAAATAAATATAAATTTTTTAGATAAAATAAAAATTATTTTTGTAATTATAAAATTGTAATTAACCAACGGTGAATTTTTCAAAAAAAAAATATGACAGTTGATATTTTATGTAAAAATTAAATATTGTTTAAATATAATATGTATTTTAGGAAATCATAATGATACAAAATTAATGTATAATTACCATAAATGGGATCCAATACCGAATAAATGTTTTCAATTTAAAATAATGTGATTTTAAGTTTATTTGATTTATTTTTTAAAGACATTATGAATCCTCCAAAAACTATATCATTTATTTGAGAGTGTGACACACCTTCATGTAATGATGGGAATAATTTTAATAAATATGTCAGATAGAAATATAAAATAATAAAAAACACAACCAATTTTAATAATCCAGGGGAAAAATGGGTTGGTTTGTGTTTTTTGAAATTTTATTATGTAGGGTCCAAAACAAAAACAATACAGAAGTCAACAAATGTTTTTATATAAATCAAACTAAGATCCCATTTATATTCACTAAAACACCATTGATCATGTCCATACACTTCCCTGCACTCTCTAGAGTCCTACCAATGATCCTCCATGTTCCCAAGAATCCCCTCTCAATCATTTGGAGTCACACACTCAAGTAAGGGATTCTCACGTTCCACTCTTTCTTTTAACCCAAATACCTTCTTTCAAATTAGTCTTTATAATTATTATTGGACATATTTTAATTCATTTATTACCATTAATATACTATAAAATTATTTTTATTAAAATGTGAAACCATTTATACTCTCACATTTTGACCTTTACTTATGTTTTTACTGTGTTGAAATTTCTTAATTGATTTCTATCGTCTCATTCCCATTCACGAACATATTTTAAGTTATTTCACATAAATAACATTTTCTTATGTTGGAATATGTTCTTCCATATAAACCATAATTTTAAATTAATTTATAAATGATGAGATCCCTTTTTCCACCTATTAATACTCCAAATATACTGTATGTACACCTGTAACCATACAGAAATATATTTATGATTCTTTTCTCAATTCAAGTTTTTCTATTACATTATGTATTCTATTTCCAAAATTTATAATCTTGGGATATGATTTTACATATCTCTATTACTATTCATTTTATGTCTATATCATGTTATACCACTTTCTATCTCATTAATCTATTTTTATGAATCATTATGTGACGTAATTATGATATCGAAATATCACCATGACCTTTCATGCCGAAATAATTGTGTAGTGAATACCATACCCATTTCATATCAAGGGTGTTCACATTTATGAAATTATACCTTTTCATTGGAGACTTACACATGTGTATTACACACTCCTTAAACTTAGAATAAATTATGATGATGAATGAATCCATGTTTTATGATCTATGTGTCACACTTAAGCATAATAATGAAATGAATAAGGTGAGTGCACCCAGATACCACTCTAATGCATTGGGTAATGTTTAGTATCATGATACTTAATGTTGGTATAGGGAGTGAACCTGATTCCTTTATGGGACATTTTCAACTGTGATGTCATGGCAGGTTTATTGAGGAATTATTTTTTTGATTCATTTTTTTCCCACATTTTCCATGTTGACATTCTGAATATATTGTTATATCATGTCTCACTATTCAGGTTAATGATTCCAACTATTTTAACATAACATTGATATGATTATAGTCTTACATGTATTATCTTAATCATGTTATTTCATTTTTATTCCCTTATTTGGAATTATACCTCATCCCTTTTTTATTTTTTCCCCAGGTTATCCCATGCAGTTTTAAAATCCATGGAATTTTAGAAGCATGTTAAGAAAGTTTTTATTAATCTTATTATCTCCCATGTTCATGTTTTTATGGTATGTAACTAATTCTAGATAACACTAGGATTATTGATATTTTAGGTTTTATAAAGTTTACTATTTTTAATTAAATCAAATATTAATGTGTAATAAAGATAAGTGGCATCATGTTTTGTTATTTTAAACGTAGACTACATATTTAAGAACTATTTTTTATTGTATATAATAAAATTTTGAATCTTCTGGATCTAATTAATTTATTTCCCCAATGTTTACCATACATTAGTTTTTCCATTTAGCTATGTAATTTTTTTACTTCATGTATCGGTCAGTTTATTCATTCTATATTCCATGATTCATAATATATGGCTCAAACTTTTTTAATATTATATTCAAATTCATTTTTAGAAAAAAAAATTGATATGTCATCCCATTTTATATTCATCAGACATCAAAAAATTTCTGATCATATAAATATTTTTTTGTGAACATAAAATATGAAAATTTTATAAGAGTAAAATAGTAAAAAATTAATACTGTGATGATTATTTATATTGGTTTCTTTTAAGGTAATAACACCAAACACATAAGTTTATCAATTCAAGAGGTCTCCTTATCTTGATATCCACTATATTATTGATCATCTACACAATTTTTATTTTTTGACATGTGTTATAAAATTTTATACTTTCTTGATTCAAATATTATAGATTCCTTGAAGATACAAGATTCATAGATTTTCTTTTATTAGTTTCCCTTAAATGGAAAGGACTCATATGTTATATCTGGTTCTCTTATTTAAGGTTCAACAAAAATATTCTTTGATCATTGGAAATCTAAAAAAAATCCATTTTACTCATTGTCCATTATTCAAGATTATTCTGTCCTTTAATTTATTTATGACACATCTATACCGATGAAATTACACTTCCATATAGTTATCACAAAGTATAAATACACTCATTAGATTTTGTTTCATCCCACTGGCGAAGTGAAAAAAAATGCATTAAACTTTATTTTCATAAAATTTACTTCTTCAAGCACCTTTGACTTTGATTGATTCATCATCATTGGAATTAATAAATACATTATCATACCATTGGTTATTATTCAAATTATTCTTGTTTCTAGTCATGTGTAATGATAAAAAATTATTAGCTGGTCAAGGATTCTCTACTTTTTCAACATTGTAAGAAAACATATCCACCTTTTATTTCTCTATATCAACCCTCTAATTGATAGATTTTGATTTAGCATTTTCATAACATGATTTGGTAATATAATAGGAAGTGTGTTTGATTTGATCAAAAATCCAATAATTTTTCTTAATAAGATATATGTTATTATAGAACTACATGTTCTCAATTAAATATTCTCTTTGATAGGATCTAGAAACATCAATACTACCTCAACCATTTATATTTATTTTTGGGTGTCCAAATTTGTAGTTTATGGTTCCAAAAGTCAATCCGTATGTTTCTCAGTGTCATTAGAAACTTCCTCCAATGCCTTCAATCATTCACCAACATCATCAATAGAATTTTGAAATACACTTTTAGAGATCCTCAATAAATATTAAAAATAAAAAAACAGAATTTCAAAATATTTTTCATCCTCATTATTGGAAATAGTATTTAACAAATTACTATAAAGAACATTTTACTAAGGTTTTTGTATTTTCTAGAGAAATCACATCTTCTTTATGAACACTACTAACATCTTGGTTGTGAATTTCAATTTTGATTCATCAAGATACATTACGAAGGAATTGTTTTTTTATTTAAAATACATATTTTATATCCCAATATTCTTTAATTCCTTTAGGAACATCATGATGTCTATTAATAGAAATATTTTATTTAATCCTTTTCAATGATTTATTCTTCATCATTACTCCCTTAAAATTATTTTTTCAAGGCATATTTATGATGATTTGATTCATCCTTAATGGTAATTTTTCATTCATAGAGTCATCTTTCTATATTTAACTTTCCTTTTCATAATATATGATCTAATGATTTCATAAAATGTGCTTATTATTTTTTTTGTGGGAATTTCTTCTCTAATGTGAAAGACATTTTCATTCACAAATTCACTTGGAATAACCATATTTTAAACACATTTATTTATTACTTTTCATTTGGAAGTATTTTTTAAAAAAAAACAAATTTTATAAAAAAACATACATTTGTTTTATGAAACCAAATTACATTTTTTTTCTTTGATAACAATTGTGATTGTTCGTCCAATTTTTGTTCTTCTTTGGTAATAGTGAAATTAACTAAAAACATCTCAACCATTCCAAAATTTAAAAACATAAATAAAATATGACCCTTATTTTTACATTACTTCATATAAATCATTTGGATAATAAATATATTAATTTATAAAAATCTATTATATTATCCTTAGAATATGTTTCATACCCATGATAATTATAAGGCTCAACATCTGTACAACCGTGTAATGAAGAAAAAATCATCTTATTTATTTATTTTAATTTTCTTCTTAAAATGTCCCACTTATCATCAAATGACTAATAAACATATATTTGATTATTTTATCATCAACTCTTCCAAATATTTATCCTTATGGGAAGATGTATTTGTATTAAATTTAACTTAGTGGATTCTCATTATTTTCCTCACCATGGTAGAATCGTCATGAATTTATTCCTAGCATTAAAAAACAATAAAAATTATATTCAATTGAAAGAGAAACCTATACTTTTATTTTTCTTATCCCATATAGTTTTTCAAAATTAATATAGCAATTTTTCACCAATAACTCCATAAATTTTCTGTAGACTTTATGGATATCATATATTTCATTCTATATTCAATTCATCATCATTATTCTTATAACTCATTTCAACTCATTCTCTGAGGTGAATGAGTGTAATGTATTGTATGATCTTTTATAAACATCAATATTCCTCTAACAAAGTAATTTATATTTTTTCCAAAATATGATAACATAAATTTCATTCATGGTGATGTCAGAAACATCTAATATAAGAGAGAGAAGACATGTAACCAAAATCTACCTCTATTTATAAAATCTATTTTTTCATATATTAGAACTCTGTTAATGTTGATATTTATTATAGAATCCATATATATCATTTATGGTATATATAGATATAAATAACAGACAAGTACCATTGGTTTTTACATGGTTCACTTGCCCTTATTATCATGTGGGTAATCCTTATCATGGAATAGTTATGATCCCACTACCCACATTATTATTTTATTATGAATAAGAACATGGAATGAGGTTGGTAGATATAACTAAACTCTAACTACAATATATAATTACAAATATAAGTAATTGGATTTTTACTTCCACACATTCATCTAAAGTTCCATTAGAATATGGATCATTTTTGTAACCTTATTATTCTTCTAATTCCAAGACAAAAGTTTCCTGTGATGGATGATTGGTTATATCATATTTTTTCTTCATTATCATCTCAAATTTCATTGAGCATAAAATAATATTTATAAAATCTATAGGAATTGTGGAATTATCCCTTATCAATTAAAATGTTTATTGTATACATAATACCAAGTTAAAATCACTCAAAACATTCATAAAACTGTTTTACCACATTCTCTACTATTATAGTTTTTCAAATTTAATTATTATTGGATCCTTTTCCCTTTAAATATATATAACCTAAATATTCTCATGTCTATGGGATTGTAGTTCAGTTATTCTATTTTATGTTGTGATTTAAAAAATTGTGGCGTGCTAAAAAGAAAAAATTCATCACAAGAAAACCAATAATTTATTCTAGCTTAAAAAATTTAAGATAATTTTTACATAACGCCATAGTGACTCAAAAAACTATAGTGATAATGAAATACATGAAGATAATTAGGTAAATATCATGTGGTATTACCTTAATAATTGCAACACAAACTCCTTATCTTTTACATGAGATAAAAATTTAGCTTGTGTCATTCATCCTGAACTTTAGTATTTGAAGTATCATAACAAAATAGAGTTCAATCCATAGTGAAAGAAAATCTCTGTAATTAATTTTTAACAACATCATAATGTGATTCATTCCACTAATTTGGGACTCTTATATATAATATTATATCAATTCCCTTACTCATATTCTCTGAAGTGTAATACCTATAACTATAATTTGTGAATAATATATAATTTGAGATTATACTTTAAAAAATATTCCATTATCATCACCATTCATATCGTGGTTGGATATTTCTTAATGAACATTCATTCTATTACAACACTACTAAACCAAAGTGTGCCTCCAAATAATCCTTGTTCATGATTTAAATAAATAAAACAAAAAAATATTACATCTCAAGAATTAATTTTCTTAAGAAACAAGACATAACGGGTATCCAATGGGAATATTTTTCAAACACCACACCATAGTTTAATATATTTTATATAAGAGTACTTAAAACCTTATTATAACAAAAATTTTATATTGACCACGTATCAATTGAGATTAAATCATATTTCCCCTTCTTTAGTTCCCTTCATATGGTACTTATTCAAACTATAACACTCATCAAATCATTCATTCATCAAAGTATTGTTAGTTTTAAATTAAATAGGAAACATTAGTCAAATGATTGAGAAAAACATACACCTGATATTAATTTCAAAATTTTTTATTATTGTAGTTAATCTTACAGGGTAACTCTTGATCATATTTCCTACTTAGGAATATTATAATTGGGGTTCAGACATGACATTATTTCCAAAATTATTCATATCACCAATAATTTGAAAAATCTCTAAAAATTGAATGATAATATTCTTAAATTTTTCTATTCCCAATCCTTATTTATTAATACATACTCCTCTATAAATAAATATAGAGACATCTCCAAGGAGAGTATAAAATAGATGGAATGTGTGAGACACCCTCTCTTTTAAAAAAGCATTCCATTATTCCTTTCTAAAATAACCCTGAAACAACTCTATTATTTGTGTTATAGTCATTTACCAATAAACTTGGCCATAATTCTATAGTGAAATAATCATAATGAATTGTCAAAAAATTGTATTATCCTCAAATTTCACCATGATGGACCGAATTCTTCACGTAATTCTTTAAAAATATAATTAAATTCTATTTATCTCAATAAAATAAATTTATATATCCATGAAAAACTACAAAAAGAACCATTTCCATTTTAATAAAATATCCCATTGTTTTATAGAAATAAAACACAAATAATGGTTCTTAAGTTATTCTCTATATTCCTTATATAAATGAAAAAATGTGGGTTTAATAATTCACCCAAATATTGAACATTTCTACTCCAAAAAACACTTATAATGCCCAAAATGGTTCAAACACTACAACCAAAAATATAAAATCCTCTCCAATATTCCCTCTTAGACCCAACCATATTTTTATAACACATAAACCAATATAATATTACTTTCTCTCAATACTTTCTCTTGTATGTAGAAAATGCATTACCTCCTTTTAAAAAATGGTATATATTGGTCTCAATGAATATATTTTTATTCAAAAAAATGAAATTGGTTAGTTTGATACATAATTTGTGTGGAATTATTGAAATTTCCATTTATGGTATTATACTTTGGTGGTAATAATAAACAATATATTCCTTTATCATTTCTTTCAAAGTCCACAAATGGTCCAACATAACAATATTTTAGCTTCACATACATACTATGTAATGTTTTCCCTATTTGATGTGAAACTATCTAGAAGATTCAATCCTCAAATACCAAATAAAATGATAATAATTGATTTTCAGAATAATCCTTCTGAATATTTTTAGGTTTCGCTAATCTCTTCTTGTTCATATGAACACAATCTATAGTCTCTTACACTGAACTATGTCACAAGAGATACATTCCTCCTATTTCCACCCAATTCCATAGATATTGGAATGTCCTATGATGTTTTAATTTCAAATTATTATCAAAATCAATGAGTGATATATAATGTTATACTAAACTCTCTTTGAATGAACATTATTATCCTATGATCTCCCACAATATAGTATATAATTCTAGTCCATTTACTATGAATTGTATATGTTCTATTCTAGTATCACTCTTATAAAATGATGACCTAATATGATTATATTCTTCTAAGTGCCTATAACTTACTAAAATCCTCACCAAAATCATAATTAAATTGAATATTTCTATTTTTCATGATCAATGAAGGTTCAAAATGAATCATCACTCCTATTTTTATATATAAATTACCCTAATATTATATTGAAAATGTCTCATGATTATCTAAAATGTGATATTATTATATATGAAAATCCAAAATCATCCCGATATAATTTGGTTTCCATTGAGAATTAGGTTTTCCAACCAAAATATCCATCAGGGTTTTTCTCACATAGAATTTAGTAAAAGATAATAATTTAAAATTCCAATAAATCATTCATGTTAAAACATCCCTCATTAATAAACCACCCATCATATTTGAATCTAGATAGTTATTTATAAATTATTTAACATAATAAATACCATTTTATTTCATACTATATCTTAATCACATTATTTATGAAATAGATTTGTGAGTCAACTACTAGAAACCATCATTCCATTTTTTCCTCTTAATCATGGGTATTATTGATATATTAAATTTTCTATCAAATGTATTTCAATCATTTAAATGATAAAAAATTATAGAAATTATATTAATACAATATATTACCATACAGTTTCTACTCACATGAGACTTCAGATGCAAGCATACGACTAAACTCATCAATTAACATAGACATTCCAATTCTATGATTGTATGAGATTTCATATTCATGGTATCTAAAATAAATTCTATATTTCATTATGAGTTTTATTATTAAGATTAAAATCCTTGAACATATACAACACAAATTCTTTACCTTGAGTTCCAATCTCTATAATATAAAACATATTATTTACTTTTATGATTTTAATAGACCATCAACATCTCACCAATCATGTAACATATGTTCATGGACTAAATGATTCATACTAATTTTAATTAATGCAGATGATATTTGTTATCATTTGTTCAAAAATATATCAATATATTCATCTCCGCATTATCCCCTATACAATTACATAACCTAGACTAACTATAGACAACATAATAATACACCAATAACCCTTTACTGTATTTCTAAAGAATTTAGAATTTTGAAAAAGAAAAAAACATTAAACTCATCAAAATAAACCAAAAATTAAATTTTTATCTCAAACTCTACATCTTTTGGGTAAATTTATCCCTTTTTTATGGGATCTTTGAGAACAGATAAATAAAACTTCATTAATATTCTATTTATGTTTGAAAACACAAAAGTTAAATAACATTCTTATGAATTTATAATGATAACGTTTCTTTAAATTTCTCCACATAGACCAATATTCATTTCTTTAATATGTTATTTCTTATGTTTTTCACCTCTTTAATCCAATCTAACATTAGTATTGCTTCAAATACAATTTTTTTAATATCCTTATAATTTATATAAAATACTAACCATGCTCTTATTCAAATATAGAGTAAATAAATTTATTCTACACCATTAACATAAAATATTATTCATGTATTTTTTTAAATACATGATCAGGGAAAGTTATAAAAATATTTTTCATATTTTGAAAACAAAATTATTTTCCCAAAAACTCATGATATTCCTAAATGCTCTAAAAATACTTCTTCAAAAATTATTATTCCTCTAACCTCAAACAGTTATATTCTATGATCAAATAAAATATTTCAAAATATCATAAAAATGAGATAATGGGAACTTCTATTCCACTAGAACATTATTAAACTCATGTCAGTATATGAAGAAATACAAAAAAACTATCATTTTTTTAGAAAGCATAACATATGTTTCATAGGGAAAAAATCTTATAAAAATAAATCAGGCGCCTATTAAATCATATAATTATACCATAATTTCTCAAAAATCCAAAATTTATATGTAATATGAATTTTTAGATATTAGACCCATTAGAGGAAAAACTTTAATAGATAACTCCACTTATCTTTGTGATAAAAACCTAAGGAAATCATCATGAAAAAAGATCTATGAGATATTTGAGTATCATTGAAAAATAAAGTTACCATTTCTATTCTTCTGATCCAAGAACCAATACATATATTAATATTGTTAATTTTGGGAGGTGTAACATTATTGATTCATTATTTTATTTTATGAAAATCCCAATCCCCATGAAATGTCGAAACACTTATATCATTTGATGTAAAATGCACTATATAAACTTAATAATCGATATTACCCTTATATGTCACCATTAAATATATTATAATTATGAGAAATAATGTGTTAATATTTTGGGCTATGAAATCCTAAGACATTTTCTCATCACTAATAATAATTGAATATAAATAAAATTTTCATCCTTTCTCCAAATTTGTTCCAGGTGGTGTCCCAATTAGGGGTGTAAATGATTAACCAAATCAACTGAAGCTAACCAATCAAACTAAATTAAACTTTGAAAATAATGTTTAAAATTGTTAAAATGATGGAATTATTTAATGAAATAATTAATATGAATTTTCATTTTGAATTGGTTTTATTAGCCTTATCATGTATATAAAAAACTAAATAATTAAATAAAGTATATAAATAAGTTTTTAAAATAAATGTGATTATTATTTTTATCTTATTAAATTATAATAAAATAGAAAAATAAATTAATATTTCTTTATAATGAAATGGGATGAACATATGTTATTTTTTGGTGAGTAAAAATCATTAAACCAAATTTTAGGTTATCCTTGTATTATTTAATCCCTTCAAATATTTCTTTTGTTAACTTAATTTTCTATAAAAAAATTATTTTAACATAAAATTGATCACTTTTAACAATATTTTTTCTCTATTATTTATTTTATAATGATATTCACATTATCTGAGGACCAATGATATGAAATTTTATCGGTTTATCATTTTATTGTTAGGGGTTATTTTTATATTATTTACTTTTTACCTATTTACCTTAAATGATTTAAAAATATTAAAATAATATAACATGATTAATTTGATGAATATTTTCCATGGATGAATATTTTTTATTGGTTATATCATAAGTATATTTTTGTAATTTTCTAGTTTAAACTGATATCTTTAATTGATAAAAACTATCATTGGACACCCCACATATGAATATTCATTGAATAAGGATTTAATTCCACCTGAAAATTTAATTGATCTATATTTAACGATAATTTGAATCAATAAGATACATTGTATCAAGCATATAACATATTATAGATGAAATAATAATATTAATTCCTCATTTTGGTACAGTTATAGAGTATAATTTCTTAGTTACATGTCCAAAATTTAAAACTATCCACATTTATTTTGAGTTATTCCTCTACTGTGGATTATCACATTTCTTCATATATAATTTATATATCTCATAAATAAACCTCTACATGTATATCCTTAATCATTGAGTATATTACTAATCTTCAATACATAATTATGAATGAATTAAGTGACAAATTTCTCCAAGTTTCAATGCCTCATGCACTCGTGATAATACTTGTGTTAAATTGGATTGTCCTACCTCTGATGTTATTTGATGCCACAATGATAACACATTATATATACACATACCTAAGATGAATGATAAACTGTTTTTCTATTTTAACTACCTCCTGGTTAAGAAATATTTTACATTAATTTTCTACTACTAAAAAGATTCTTACTTGTACTTTGTTGAGAAACAGTGTTACATAAAAATTAAACATTCATCATGTCCACTTCCAACATATATTTTTTATTCACATTCACTGTAAATGTGGGTAGGTCAATGTGGAAAACCATCATCTAAATATAAATCCCATGTTTTATCTCAAATCATCAAAAATTAAGGTTTATCATTAGTGATCAACTATAGTGAAGAGTAAATTAACTCTATAAAAAAAATTTACTTTAATATTTCCAAATTTATAGTATCCAACACTAAATTGTTTTAATACTACCTAAAATAAAAAATATCTATTGGTGAAACTATTAAATATGAAACTTTTGAAACCAAGTCCATGTTAAATCAATAAGAAAATTCTCTTCCATAACCACTTCCCACTATAACACCCAACGATTTCACTATATATATTTTCTTTAAATAATTATGGTCATTAATTCATTACTTCCCTCTCAAAACTGAAAAAAAACAAAATTAACCACAACACCTTTTTTATGATAAATATGAATATTATAATATACCAGTTAAATAATAGGGTATAATTAAATGTAATCACACTATGAATTTTTTATATAAAAAATAAAGTTATATTTTAATACTAATACATTAATAAGATTCAGTGGGTGTAACTAAATAATTAACTAGAACATTTTATTATAAAAAAGTATTTTTTACAAATAATAAATTTTTTATATGTGTTAATGTCTAAAATAAATATCTCATGGAAAAAAATATATTGTTTATATGAATAATATATTAACACCAATTTAATAAGTAGTAGACAAAAAAATTGTGTGAACATTTAAAATTTTAAAATGTTATTTTCCTATAAAAATTGTCTTCATTATATTTATATTTTTTAATTAAAAATAAAAATAGAAAACTCATTTAATTTGAATTTGTAAAAATAATTTTTTTTTGAATTTCTCATAAAAATAATAGCTTCTGATGAATTTATAGCCTTTTATGAAATAGTTTCTTTTTTGGTGAATAGTAATAAATATAATATATAATGTTATCACAGCTATTGTGACATTATTAAAAACTAAGGGTTGATATAATACTTTTGAAACATATTAATTGGCCAATAATGTATTTAAGTTGTAAATTTATTCATTTTAAATTATTATTTTGAATTTATAAAACCAAATTTTATCATTTTGAAACATATGTAATATTTATTTTAATAAAAACAATTTTTCTTCTATTCCATTAAATTAAGTATCCTAGACCTGTAATTCCATTTTTCATCATTTGAAATAAATATTATTATAACTTTTGTAATAAAAAATAAATTTACATCATTTTAATCAGTAACATTGGTAATTTTACCCTCTTAATTATTCATATACTTAAAATTTAACTATATCTAAAAATGATTTTACACATGATGTACATTAATATTGAAATTAATTTTTCCATCCTATAGAAACTTTAATTGTTAAAAAAACATCCATATTTGAAATCAGGATTTAAAATTTAGGTATAAAGGGACTTTTCAATTTTATTCATGTAAATTAGTAACCAAAGTTCAAAATTTAGTTACCATGGAAAATGTAAATTAATGTGAAAATGGTTTAACCAAGTTTAAGAGAAAAAAACTCTTAAAATAATTTCTCAAAATGAGACTTCCACCACAACTAATAAGACACAAAAAACTATAATTTCTCATTATTATATGTAGAAACTTCTCCTAAAGTCTTCTTGAATTTTTCTAGTCCACTATCCATAATAAGTTTTATATGTCCTCCTTTTCTAGGAAGTAATTTATGAGAATGTTTAAATTATCAACATGAGTACTAATCACTTTCGAACACCTTTTATATTATATATTTAAATTCCATATCAAATATTTAAATTATTATACAATTAAATGATTATGTATTATTATACTTGGTGTTATTTTTTTTATGGAATAATCATTATCCGTCATTCATCAATTCGCTTTGAAAAATGAAAATGTTGTTTATACGTACGTTCAAACTTACTCCTCCACAAAGTGTGGTGTTTTTTTGATTAACCGCATTTTGTGGAGAGTTATAAATGGTTAATTATTTTATATAAAAAAATATTTATTATTTATTATATTCTTAAAATACAAAACAAATCCTAAATTGTTTTTGTTTTATCAAAAAATGTTGTTTGTGTGTATGTGTGGACTACCACCTTCATGGAGTGACGTATTCCATTTTTATTAACAAAAATAAATGGATGAATCTAAAAAATATTTTGGAAATACAAATATTATATTTATAATAAATTTGTTTCACGAATTTATTTCTTAAAGGATGATATAAAAATTAAAGAACTTTATAATGTAATTCTTTAATATCGGTAAATTACCTGAATCACGTTCATCATGGATTTTTTTATCACGAATCATGTCTGTAGATTCTATAATATTAAAATTGGGATGCATAAACCTTTGAGAAAATTTATTTGGACAAATTTAGTAATTTTTTAATGATTAACTCTCTATTAATAAATTGGTTACAATGTAGGCATTATAAAAAACATGTGAAAATTTTGAAATTACTAACTTCTGATTGTAAAAATAAACTATAAATAAATAATAAATTTATAATAAATTATTATAAATAATTTTCAAAAACGTTAATATATATTATTAAGGTTATTAAATGGTTTATTGAGATTTTTTTATTATATGTTAGGGTAAATCGCTTTCTTGAATATCAGGAATAAAGGTAAGGTTTATCGTTAACTTAATTTTTATTCATTGAGTGATGATTATTCTCCATGAACATTATTCTAAAAAATCTGGTATATTTTTTACAATGATTTTATTATATTTATTTACCACTATTTTTAATGTATTTACATTTCTGTCAAGTAAAATCCTTTTAAAATGTTTTATACATTAAGAATTTATGATATCCATAAGTGTTTTGCATCCTAATTTTTCTTCATGAGATATTTTTCATAACATGCATATATATTAAATTAAAGGTAGTATGTAACCAATCATTGATATATTAGACATTTATTTTTCCCATATTCATGTTATTTAAGGATTCATTTCAATACCTCTCTTTTATTATAATTTTATTAAAATATTCCAAAGTCGTAAGGGGTTCTATTAACTCGAACCCCTTTTTTGAGTTATAATGTTTCATCGTGGTTTTATTTCATCTATATACGGTTTTTTTGAGCCATTGATTTTTTTATATGGTTATTTCTATTTACATATTTAAAAAATAAAATATTAATTCAAATATTCTTCAAAAAACATTTTTTTTCTCCTAAAATCATGTCTTTGTCAAGTATAATTCACACCCTTTCAAATATTCCTTTTTTCATCCATGATTATATGTTGTCTTCATAAAAAATCATACTTATTTCGAAACCCGATTATATTCTATTTCATCTGACCTCTCCTTTTCTTTTTTATACCTTTATAAAAGAATATTTTATTACACCTTTAGTGATCTTGGATTTTAATAGATATATTTTTCAAAATTAAACATTTTTTTATTTCCTTTTATAATCGTTTACATTAACTACTGCAAAACCATTTTTTATTTTACAAAAATCCATTATTGATATTAATTTAAAGATAATGTTTTAAAAAATTCTTCATTTCAGTCCCTTTAATGCAACATTTTAATGTGACCCAAAATATCTTATTTATATGATAATATAAATAATGTTTTTATAAAATCTATTTTAAACATTTTTATTTTTTACACATTCTTTTCCTATTATGACCATTATTATTAGTAAATATTCCTTTCTATGTTTAAAATTTTTTCCTCAAATAAATTTAATTATTAGTGATTTTAATAATAAATGTGTCTTTTTTCTTTATTCAATTGATATAACCACTGATCATAAAAGAGTATTTTTCATCTGTTTCAGGGTAATCATTTCTCATTATGATTAATTGATAATATTTCTTATTTAGCCATAAAAATTAATTCTATAGATGTCTTATAAAATTTTCTCTATAATTTTTCACTAAACATATCTCTCTTCCATGGTTAATTATATAGTTTTTGAAATATGAATGTTCTTATTCTCTCTTGGAACACATATATGTGAATGATTATTATTTGATAGGTGGGGTTACAAATCACCTTCCAATGTATTAGTTAATATTTTATTCCTCATTATCAAAAAAGGTTTAAATGGGTAGTAGCCCAAGCCCAATAGGTTATTTGGTTTATTTTATGTTCCTCAAATGGTATATGAATGAATTTACCAATACAAAGAGTGTACATAGGTTGTTAATCCAGGCCAGACTATGTGCACGAGTTATTATCCCAAGCCCCAAAGGTTAAAAGGGTTATTAACTAAAGCCTAATAAGATATATTGGTTGTTAAATCACGCCTAAGATATTACATGGTCTATTATACTAGTCCCATAAAGTTATATAGGTTACAAGACCCAACCCACAATGTTATGAGAATCAAAAATAAAATCAGGCGCCACTAGGTTAAATTTTTTAATGATATCACATATAGAATATTTTTTTATTATATATTTATACTATTACATTATAGCTTATGTTTATTGTATCAAGTCTCTATAGTCATATGACATGCTATAAGTTTAATTATGTTAGACTACATTTCATTCTAATATTCCTTGAGGAAAACTATTTTTGTTCCATATTATTTTTAATAATATATTACTCTCATGATCATGTTTTCTCACATGATTATAATCAAACCCTTGATGACATACTGATGAGTTTTTAACTGTTTTATAGTTTAATATCACCACATTCTTATGTTACCATTCTATTAGTTATAAATATGAGTTCAACTTATGAAAATCCTATAAGGGAGTCTAGTGTGATTCGATTATGGAAAAATATTTGTAAAATTGAAAAATTATTATTGTATTAATTTAATACTCAAATACATTAAAGCTTCCATTCTTTGGATTGTGTGTTTTTTAGTGATATTTAATTTTTAACTTTAGTAAATAATGTAAAATATTTATATGTTTTCTTAGTTCATATCAATTTGTTTCAAAGCTAGTATAAAAAAAGTGTTTTACAAACAAGATCAAGGAGTGAATATCTGCGCAGCTCAACTGGTATTAGATCAAGGTTTTTTTGGGTCTGTTTAGTTAATTTTTATAGATTGTTTAGTTTCAAGGATGAGATAACATTAGTGAATAACAAAGAGATAATTCAAATAATAGGATTTCATAATGACATTTTGGTAATGTATAAACTATATGATTTCCCATGAAATAAAATACATATCTGGTGAAATTCAGTTGATACTGGATATGACCCATATGTTCCTAGGGGTAGTAATCATGAAAAATATGGTTGATTATTAAATTTATCTAGACCTAGTGCCTCTTAAGGTGTCTTCAATACACACATGGTTTGGAACTCCAAATGGATATGTTATAGTAATTCACATGATATTTATAAGTAATTTTGAGGCATTTTAATATGTTTAAGTTATAGAATCTAATAGGTAAGGGCCATGGATATCCTAGATAGAAATGAATAAATTCATAAGTGAGGGGCTACAAATTTTTTATGAGTTATTTTTTTCTATGTTCATAGTTTGGATTTATTTTTTTATTAATTTTATTATTATAATGTGCACTGTTTCTTTATTGAAGTAATGGAGGGATTAAGGAGAAACCTAATTAAAAATGGATATGATGTAAAATGTAGTTATATTCAAAATATAAAACTAAATGGGGTAGATGTTGGTGTTGAAAATCATATGGTTTTTCTCACCCACCTTTCTTGAGTTAGGATTACCAACTTGATTATTTTTGGAATTATTAATACAAAAAATAAGATAATGATAGATTTTCAAAGAATATTAGGTAATGAAGATGATGTGAGAAATAATATTAATTTTCCTATATATCAAAAATGTGGGAAGAGGAATCCAATGTAATGTCTCAAAGTAACTAGAAAGTCATTTATTTGTCATAAAGGATGGCATCAAGCGACAAGATTACAAGAAAAAGGAAGTGATTATTTTACATTATGAAGAAACAAAATGATCTTATAAAACATCAACATATATTTTAATGTCTTACATGTGTGTAATTTAAACATTGAGAAAATTGATACACTAATCCAGGAGATAAATATGACAATCAACCCCAACAATCTCCTAGAACCAGGGAACATCAAAAATACTATAAAACGTAAACTATTGAAGTGGATAATGATAATTATGTTGTTAAATTTACACTCATCCTCCACCCTATATTTATAAATATCATTTTTAATTTTATTCTATCTACTCTAGTATACCGAGAAAAATTATTAAGAATGTCAAAATAACTACCATGATGATTTGATATTATTATATAAAAACATATATTTTTATTTCATTTCATTTTGGGTTTTATATAATATTCATCATGAAAGGATTATTATCTTTATATTAGATATATTTGATGTGATATAGAATATTTCTTGCTTAAATACACCAATAATCAACATTAGTTGCCAATATAAAGAAATCACATTTCATATTTGAAACTAACCTATAATCATTTATCACTTAATAAATGATTATAATCTATCTTTGAAAAATTATTCAATTCCAAGAGTGATGATAACTATTAATTAAGTAATTTTATCTAGATATATAAGATAAAAAATAATATTATGATTGTTTTATTCTGAAGTTAAATGATACGTTTCTAATGTTTGTAAGATTATTATACGTCGATGAATTATATAAAGAGTTGTTTAAATATTTTAGAAACCATTAGTTATTTTCAATAGTAATTTCTATTCCTAATTGAAATTATGTAATTCATTTAAGGGAGGTAATGTGAAACACCCGGATTTCAATATAAATCATTCCATTAAATAAATATTTCATTTAATAGCCTTCTTCACAAGAAACACAGAACCCAAATGAACAATGACATGTTTCATTAAGATAAATATATGTATTTAAAATAGATATTAAATTATAGATTATAAAAATATGAAAAAATTTATTAAATATATTTCTAAAAATAATTATCTCCACATTAATGATAATGAATTTATAGAATTCAGTTAGTGTAGCAAAATAACTAACAAGAATTTTTTTTCTTAAAAATATATTTTTCCTAAAATATGTTACTTATAAGATTTATTTTAAGAAAATAAATATTTTATTGAAAAAAAGAAATTTTTTATATTAATATAGTATTAAAAATTATAATTTTTGAGTGGTACTAAATAAGAATGAGAATAGTTAATATTTTAAAAAGTAATTTTCCTATGAAATCTCTTTTCATTGTATTTTTTTATTTAAAATTACAATTCCAAAAATATAGAATTTTAATTTAAACAAATTTACATTATTTTTTCATTTTTTGTATAAATACTAGCTTATGTTGATTTTTTTGAAATTTTCTAATATATTTGGGTGTTTAAGTGAATAGTAAAAAAAATATAATTTATAACCATATCACAGCATTTATGTCAATATAATAAACTATGTAGGACATTAAAACTTATAAAAATATTTATAAAACAATTAAATTAAGGAGTAAAATGACTCATTTAAAAATACAATGTTAAATTTATAAAACCCATTTTTTACATTTTTAAACATAAATAATAAATAATTTTATAAAAACTATTTTTTGGTTCCTTTAAGTAATGTATCCAAATGTTAGAATTAGGTTTTTTATTGATTTTAAATCCATATTACTCTAATATAAGTAATAATAAACCAATTATGTTCATGAAAATCAACAACATTTATTTTTTTATCAAAAATGTTATTTTTATGCTTAAAAATACACATTAAAAAAATTCACTTGAAATGTGCTATAAAATATTAATTAATTTACATCACACTAATATACTTTATTTGATACAATTCATTACATATTTAAAATATTAATTTTTAAATTATTTAAAAATTTTTATTTTAATTTTTGTTATAAAAATTTGGTATGAGGGTACAAATATAGTTAAAAGAATAAAAGAAAATTAAGGTAAACATTTATTAACTAACAATAAAAACTAATAAAAAATACCTTTTAGCATTATTTATTTATGTCTTAAGAAAACTTTTCTACTCTTTGTAAATTAATATGACGTTTTATGTGTTATTGTTAATGTCATTTAAATAAACCAATGTTAACATAGTTATTTTCAAGTGTTTTGAAAAACTTAATTTTGATAGTTGATGTAAAATTTTCAAAATCATATACTTTGATGCACATTTTCAATAAAAAATATAATGTTAATTATTTTATAAATAAAATATTTTGATATAGATTAATCGTTTTGTAGAAAATATGAGATAGATGAACTAAAAATTTCATAAATCAGATGTGAACAGTACAAATAAACTCAAATCATTGACTTATTTTTTTTTGCATGTATAAATGCCATTGAAATATATATATTATTGGTTTATATTTATCCCATTTTGATGAAATAAATTCTACAATGTCCACAACTAAGGTTGGTATGGAATTTTAAATTCTAGTCTATAAATCTCATGGGGTGTTTTATATTATTGACATGGTCGGATGAAGTCTTCTCTATAATACGCAAAAATCAAGAAAATGATTACTGATTAAGGACACTAGATATAAAAAACTATATTATGATCGAATAATAGTAAAAAAAATATGATGGAATAATATAATGAATATGTGATGGAACAATGATGCATCTCTAAGAGTATTCGATAAATAATATAAGAATAATGAAAATGAAAAATATATATATCTTGAAAATATTTTTTTGGCATAAAACAATTTAGGCGAGATTCTAAAAATGGAAGATACATTATGAAAAAATGTTTTTATCACTAGATATTGATGTAATTTTATATTTTTAATGATTATTATATAAATATATAACATTAAAACCCATGTATGATTGATGTTTTATAGTTGTATATTTAAATAACCAATGTAAATATATTTTCTCAATGAGTTTTAATATTGGCCATATAAATAACCAATATTAAAATTCATTCACATAGGGTTTTAATGTTTTGTATTTATATAATCTATTTTAAAACTCAATGTAAATGGAATTCATTATTAGTTATATAAATAACTGTTGTTAAAACTTTTCTAACATCAGTTATTAAATAACCAATGTTAAACCCCTGACATGAATTCTTTTTATTAAATTTGTGAAATGAGTAGAAAAATATTAAAAAAATATCTCAAAATGAGTGTTTCGGGTGTGGCTCAACAAAAAATTATCTTTTATCCATTATATGAATATTTGTAATATACTTTCCATGTAAAACTTGTGTTCCTTTTTTATGAATAGGTTATATTTACCAAAGTGTAATTCCCGTCACTTATAAAAGGAGCCTTCCATCACCCCCTCAACATCACACAAAAGTTTTAATTCTACTATTATATCTACTAATATCACTTAATAATTATTTATCATGTTCTTTAGCCTTTGGTCACTATAAAATGTCATATTTGCTCCATTTCAAAGGTATACACTAAGAGAAAGATCATATTCTTAAAATGAGTACAAATCACTCACAAACCACTTTTTTAAAATTATAATCAAATCTATTCATACCATTATTAGATAATTATATTATAATTATAAGTATACAATTTTTTCGTTTTAAAAATAATTATCAAGATTTAAATTATTCCCTTAGAAATTTGAAAGTGTGGTTTGTGTTTACATATAGACTATTGCCTCCATAAAACATCATGTTACCTTTTCTTTTACTCACTTATAGAGAGTGTAAAAAATGTATATTTAACAAATAAATATATGATTTATACCATTTTAAATATTCTTAAAATAAAAGAAAATTCCTACCTTCTTACCATTCTACGAGAAATTAAAATGTCATATTTTTATACATGCGGACAAGTGCCTCTCTAGAGCAGCATGTTCCCTTTTTCTTAACCATCATACATGGTTGGTCCTGAAATATGTTTGATAACTGTATACGATATTAAGGATTAATTTATTCCATGATTCTTTTCACAATGTTAATAATTAAAATTAGTAATCATTGTAATTTTATATGTTGATATCAGTAATTACCTGAAATAATATCATTGTAGTTTCCATTCACATGAAACATGACCATAGTTTCCATAAAATGAACATAAGAATTCATAAAAAATTTTAATATATTTTATAATATTATAATGATTAATTTGTCATAAATGATTAGGTTTTTACGTTTCCATTGTAAAAGACTAGTGAAAAAATTGTAATTACTAACATAAGATGATAAAAATATAATATAAATAATGAATAAATTTATAATAATTTATTTTAACTTATGTGTGTTAAAATAAATATATAAGTGAATGTTATAAAAAAAGTTTATTTATAATATTTATTTTAGATACTGGAGGGTATAGTGCTTTTAAGGAAGTTAGGGATAATGGTAAAAGTTATTGTTAACTCAATTTTCATTCCCTGAGTTATAATTATTCATCTTAAAATTTACTCTTATAAGTTGGGTATATTATTTCCAATGATTTTATGATGTTTAATTTTTTATCTATATTCTAGGGATTTACATTTCTATCAAATAATTCCTTTTCAAAAGCTGCATACTTCATGAATTATGATTTCATTAAGGGTTTTTTGTCTCAGTTTCTCTTTTAAATACATGAATCATATTTTTTGACTATTTTCAATATTAGGTTGTACATAAATCCTAATTAACATTTTACATCATGATTATTTTCATATTAATTTTTTTTAGGTTACATTTTTTTCTATATTTTTTCATAATAATTTGATTAAAAGTTTCCTACGGTTTATTTGATTTTGTTAACTCAAACCAATTTCATTAAGTTATAATGCATCATATTCTTATTATTTATTTTATCATTGGTTTCTTCCACCTGAATATTTTATTATATGTTTATTTTTTATTTTATCTAGAAAAGGGTCATTTTAATTCCAATCTCCATGAAAAATGACATTATTTCTTCTAAATTTATAGCAATTTTAAATAAAATTTTCATCCTCTTGAATATATCCTTCATCTTCCATACCCAAAATTTATCATCCTCATAAACTTACCTATCCTATATAGAAACATAATTAAATATTAATTAATTTTACGTTCATATTTCTCTTTATCAATTTTAAACAAATAACTTTGATCATTCTTTTAGAATGTCGATTTTCACAAATATATTTTGAAAATACACAAAAGGTGTTTCCTTCCTTTTCTGGTAATTTACATTATCTTATAATAAACCATTATGTTTTTTCCAAGGATCAATAAATTCAATTTACATCAAAATAAATTTTGAAAAAATGTATTTATGTCAACAACTAGAAAGTAACTTTTAAAACTAACTTACAAGAGAATATTTTGGTGATAATGTTAAAAAAATTATAAAATATCTCTTTATGGTTTTCTATTTAAATGAATTATTTTTCAATTTTGACCATTCATCTCAATAACAATTCAGTTACATGCCTTAAAATATTTTTCTAAATAAACATAACTCATAAGTATTTTTAATGAATTGGTGTATTTCCTCTTTTTTTCAGGCCATTTATCCAATAATATTGAAAAGTTATTTTTTATCTACATTGGAATCCTTAATGATAGTTATGTTACATTAATGATATTTATTACTCCACCATCGAACGTATTTATCTGTATGGATTATAAAATTTACTATGTATTTTTTTATGAAGCCTATCTCTTTTCATTGGATTTATTAATTAATATTTGTAATATGAATCTTTTCATCTTCTTTTTGAACAATTATTTACATATATATAAATGATGATTGATTTGTGGGTAGATCCCTATAATTCCCTTTAATTAATTTATTGATGTTTTATCATAAAGGGTACATGGGAAGTCACCCAAGCCAAAGAGATTACACATGTTGTTATCCCAAACCCAATAGGGTACACTAGTTGTTTTCATAATTCGAAGAGGGTTCATGAGTTATTGTCCCAAGCCTAAAGTGTACACAAGTTATTAGATCATTCCCAAAATGGTACATGGGTTGTTATCCCAAACCAAAGATGATACAAGGATTTTTCTACCAATATCAAGAGGGTACATGGTTTGTCAACCCCATCCCAAGAGGGTAAAACTACAGTTTTCCAAAGACCAATAGGTTACATGGGTTGTTATCCCAAGCCCACAATGTTATGAGAAATGGATTCTATATTAACTTAGGATTTTATATTCTTTATTTTATACCCATTTTCTATGTTATATTTTTATCTTATGCTATCAAGGATCATGATTATTTGAACATAATTCTACACTCCATTGAAATGTAAAATGTTTGATCATTTTATACTAAAGTTCATTGAATTATTCCTTGAGGAAATATTTTATAATTCCACGGTTTTTAATAAGATATTTATATCATTTTCATGTTATCTCTCATTAATTTTATCTAACACTAGTTGAAATATTGGTGATTTTTCCCTAACTATGGGTTTGATTTTACCCCAATTCTTATGTTTCCATTCCTCTGGTTATAAATGTGAGTATAACTGATGATAATTCTATATGGCAGTCCAAGGTAGTTTTATTGTTGAGTAATATTTTCAAGTATCATAAAATAAGTAACTTTTGATGTAAATCCTCAAAGACACTAAATATTACATTCTATGGATGCCAATATTATTTACTAGACTTGTTATTCATCTTTTGAAAAAGATGTTAATTGAAGATATGGTTAGCCTAGATCATCTCCATTTTTATCAAAACCATTGCATAAAGAATGTGTTTTTAGAACAATATATAAGAATTAGTGTCTATGGAGCTCACCCACCACTTATGAGATCTTATCTCAATCATGTATATATAGATATCCTCATTATAATCCTTTATAGTATGATTAAACTAGAAATTATGTTTGATCAAGTGAAATGGTTATTTATCTTTCATGACACCATAATTTCCTTCAAAAATATGATTATTCTTCTTCTAAATCTAGGAAACTCGATCATCCTCTTTCAGAAAATCATAATTAATTAAATTTTAATGTTTATAAATCAGTTAGATTATTAAAATCAAGATTTTGGAAACAATCAATTTATTCCTAAATCATTTCAAACATAAATGTTCAATTTAGGGAGGAATTTCTAGAATACCAAAAAACTTGTAATAAAATGAGAAAAATACCCTCTTGAAACACTACAACTAATTATTAATGACCAGATCTTAACAGAAATTTCTTTTCCAACTAGGTTTTCCATGGTATAGATGATTATGATCATAGTTTTAACCCCTCACACATTTGATGTAGTTCCATATACATTTTCTCATTTCATAAATCATGATTGTCTCTTTCCTTTCCCGAGCATCAAACTTCTACATAATGTTCCATATCATGATGATGGAATATCTAATATTTTAATCTCTCTTATTAAGTTAATGAATGACTGCTAAATTTTTATAATAACATCTCTTGGTTAATATCATTAATATATTTTTTAGTGATTCAGGGGATTTTCATGATTACATAGAGGTTTGACTTCTAGAATCTCATCAAATTTTGATAAACATCACGGTCAATTATAACCTTATTTTATCTTGGTTGAGTGACCCATATCTCTTTTAAGGATTATCCCTATTCATGTGTTCTTATTACTTCCACAATAAATAATATCCACCAACCATGGATATCTATGTTAGTTTTCTTGTATTACCAATTTCTTTTTAAAA
Organism: Viscum album; assembly: GCA_963277665.1. NCBI lineage: Eukaryota > Viridiplantae > Streptophyta > Magnoliopsida > Santalales > Viscaceae > Viscum > Viscum album. The sequence continues at coordinate 114,640,112 of OY728151.1, forward strand.
TATCTCAATTACCAAGATGTTAGAGATTACTGTTGGATGTTTATTTTAAATTTTAGGTACATATACCTTTTTCCTCCCATGGAAATAATATTTTTGTTGAGGTAGATATCTGAAACCCTTCAATCAATAACATATGTTTCGACATAAAATAATATTACCATTTTAGTTAATTTTAAATATTGATTCCTTCATTATTTTTTCCAACACTAAAATTGATTAGTTCATTGTAAAAAATAAAATCAGTGTCATTAAACTGATTAGAATACTAATATTCAAGGGATCACTAATCCTGAGGGTATTTCAAATCATTTTCATACTATATGGTTTATACATAATTCCTCTCCTAAATTTAATTTGAACCCAAACTATTTTGATGTGAATGATATGTGTTATGGGGGATGAGATGAGAGGGTTAAGCTAGGTAATATGGTTAGGGGTTTGTTCCCATTTTTAATGTGGATATGTAAGAATATTTCTTTTTAATGATGATGGTGTCACATGTATTTGAGAACCATCCATACCAGGTAGTAGTTTTTTATTTTATTGTTAGATTATTTTCAGTTAATTAGAGAAAGTTTTCTTCTTTTCCCCCTATTTTATAAATATAGAAGGTGGAAAGGGAGGTGATTGAGGTGTTTATTATAACATAATGAAAAAAACACATAACCTTATTTGATCCTTCACATTTTAATATTTCTTTTATATCTTTAAAAAAATGAGGTACTAAAATATCCACTCTTGATGAACAATCTTGTTGTAAATAAGGACAATTGTTTCTAGTGGAAGTTATCCTATTTGAACATAATGGATAGCTGAAACATTATATTCTACATGATGGAGCTAAATCTTGAACTAAATTTAGGGATTAGTTTGAGAACAATAAATTATTAAAAAATTAGAATGAGAGCTAGAAACGAGTGGTGTATGGTACAAAGAAGAATACTATTTGTGATACTATTTTTTTGGATTAGACAAGGCATAATGTAACATTTAATAAAATAAATAGAGTTTCCCTTAGTTAGTGGTTCATAGGATATACTATAATTTGATGAGTAACTAGAAAATTAAATAAAATTTATATTCTATGTTAGGATGTAAAAATTAATGAAGGGTTTTTATACCTATAGATACTTTCGCGTGAATTCAATGATGAATACCGTGGGGAAAATTCAGTAAATAGAGAAGGAAAATGGGCATTTTAATGTCTAAAATGATCTAGTAAAAAATATAATGAATAAATCCATGGGTAATATAGTTTGAACTATAAAACATGGGAATTGTCTCTAAGTGGTGGTAGAGGTGACATATGATTTCAATCAATGTGCTAATGTTGGGAAAAAATCCCCCTCTTCTAGAACTGTATGATAAATATTACAAACCAATAGTTGAAACTCTAGAAGGTCGGAGAATCATGGACTTATTACCCTCACATTTCATGGAGAAAATTAAATAAATCAATGATAGGTATGGAAAACAACTGGAGTAATATCTCCATGAGGAGGATATTCTTCACATTAGGATGACATGAGAGGAGATGAATAAATTGAAGGAATATAACCTACCTTGAGGCTTAAATAAAGACAAAATCAAAAAGAAATTATCACAAATTGATGTCAATTCTAAAAAATTGTATGATGAAATACTACCATTTTATGTATATCTGCATTTTCGTATTTCATAATAAAAAACAATAATGGGTACCTACACATTAATCATAATCGTGATATTAGAGACCTGACACAAATGTTTTGAAAAAGATATGGCTTATGAATTGGTTTTTGATTTAATGGTTTGATGTTGTTCGTTTTGATTTTAATGTATCATGGGATTTGAATTAATGAAAATAACTTATTTTTATGGGTTACTAATTAACCCATAATGTGGGTACATAGATTAAAATAAAAGTTTATTATTGGCCACCAACAGTGACTATTTTACTAAATATCTTTTTCATATATCTCATGTAATATACTTCTTATAAAATTATGATCTAATACCCAAAATGGTATGAAACAATTCCTAGTTCACATTCTTAATTGACATAGTTTGGCATTAATCTAAATGGTGTTAAATTTATGCGATGTAATATTTTTACCATTTATAAAATAATAAGAATAAATGATCGACTTCTTATTGAAATCAAATGTGACGGAACCATTAATTGAGCTAATAACATGAAATGAGTAAACATAATAACATAAAACTAATGAAATAAAAAAGTCACTACATTTAGAAAATAAACATTCAATAATTTAAATCCAAACATATACTTGCAATACATACAAAAACTATTTCAAAGAGTCTGATAAACATAGCTTGATGGTACTGATATGTATAAATAATGAAAAGACATCCCATATGGACAACAAAAGTATCCCAAATACAAAAATAAAATAAAAAAATGTCTTAATGTGATAGAATGTCCTAATCCATATGGAATATCCCTCATAACTCCACCATCAAACCTATACTCTACCTATTATAATGGTATAAATATTCCAAAACCTGCATGATAAAAAATAGAATATTCATGTACATTATGGATGTACATATTTGGAGTGAATATATAACATAGAAGGATAATTCAAATTTATTATATAAAATTCCATTGAAAATTAAAACTCATAAGGTGATTTGAAATCAGAGCATGAAAAACATATATATTAAATTGATGACGTCATTAGAAATAAAATATGTATATTTAAAAGAATAATTCAAAATCATATTTGTGTCTACATTTTATAAATAATAATATGTAATTTAAATTACATAGACACACACAATTTATAAAATAATAAACATTTCAATATAATGGAATAAGTCCATTACGGTTTAAGCGGTCAATTTAGGACTTTAATTGTAGAATTATCTATGTTTCAGCAATGTTGCCCAACCTAAAAATCTGACTTTTTCTATTTAGGAATAATTGACGGATCTCATATAACTAAATAATAATTTTAACAAGTATAATACTTGTCAATATAATTCATATATGAACTATTATATTCTTTAAAAATGTTTTAAACTAAGAAAAAAAACATATATAATAAAATTCTCATGTCACTCCAAATAGTTTCCCTCAAAGAAATAATCCCAAAATGGTAATTAAATAATCATCACATGCCAGAAATATTGAAAACCATAATTTATAATTTTTACAATCCATTAATGTTAAGTCACATTATGATAAAAATCCCAATATTAATTTTTTATCAAACTAAAAAGTATTTGTTTATTAATAATAGATTTTAAAAATCTAAAGTAAAAACTTATTATAAAAATGCATGGAAAAATTAATTCTTAAATATAATTATCCAAACATTTTTATCAATTTTGAAATTATCCCAAATTTTCCTTAAAAATAAAATATTAAATTTATTACTCCTTTAAAATAAATTCAAAAGTATTGTAAAAAAAATATTATTCTTCTAAAATCAATTATGAACATCTTTCAAAACCACTTTAAATTCTTTGAAGTAATGTGTAGGGTTTTATAATGAAAATATTTATTTATTTTATAATAAAAGAACATTTTATACATGTGTAATCCAAAAATTCACTAAATCAACTTCTAGGCATGACATACACATAGGGAATATTTTTAGAGAGCCTAAACATAGTATTTTATATCAAAATAATGAAAAAGTTTATATTTACCTACCTTAATGATTCCCAGTTAAATTAGATAAGTAATTCTGACATAATAACTATAAATAATGACAAATTAATCATATAAAATTATACATAAAATTAAAAAAAAACCTATTTAAGATAATTTGTTAAAACCCTTTGGATAGTCAAAAATAAATAATTATTGATGGCATAGTAATTAGAATTCTAGAAAGAGTACATTGTTCTATGGGAAGGTCCCTCCATCTTAAATCAATGAAATTACACTCATACATAGAAAAATTGTAATCACATGTGGAAATACCTAATTTATTATTAATCATAGATAAATATTTTTGTATAAAGAAAAAAGGGATATATAAATAAGATATGAAAGAAGAATGGAGTATAAGATCATATCACATCAAAGTTATTCTTGAAACCATAGAAAAGGTAGAATAAGAAACTCAATGAGGGATGGTCATGGTAGACTATAAATATAATGAATGGAGGGGTAACACATTTTATTTCCAAAGCTCATGTATAATATATATATATATATAATATTTATTATCATACATTGAATAGATAATAAATCACAGGTTTGAACCTAAAACATGTAGAAAATCCCACTCACACCAAAATCACAAGCACTAACACAATTGTTATAATAACAACAACAAAAATAATAATCATATTATAGTTCATTAGTTATAATATAAGGAAAATTATTCATAATATTAATAACAATAAGAATAAAATTATAATGATAAAACTATCCTTCAAATAATAATACCTCATGTTAAAATTCAGACTAGTAAAAATGATAACAAAATAATAATACACAACACATAATGCCCCATTTTTTAATGATAACCAATACTAAATATCAAAAAAAACATAATTCAAGAATTTAAAAAAAAAATAAACATCAACTAATAACCTAATATCACAGTATAAATAGATTACAAAAAACTCAAAAAGAATAAATGAAAAAATGATGTTTTTGGTCAGTTTTTCATTTTTAATGATTATTATTCATGATCCAATAATTAAAGGACCCCGAAACAGCCTAAGAGGTGAGGGGTAAATCAGGGTGTCAAAATTTTCTTCTCAAGTGACATGTCCTATTCCGATGTTGGTAGGAACCTGTTGGGAATGTATGATGGTAAAATGTTTTAATTTAAACATTCACAAGTAGTAAGACAACACAAAAAATTTACATGGTTCACCACTAAGAGATCATCCATGTAGAACACGCCGACAATGTGTGAGTCATACCTAAGTCCACTATTATTCAATATATGAGAACTACATGAGTTTCAACATAGTCACTATGTTCCAGGTGCGGTGGATATACAAGGTTTTAGCGATTTCACACTGCATCCCTTAAAACACATTTGCCTACTCCCCCTAACTCACTATATTGAGAGAAGAATTACTTATTTTAGCAAAAATAAGGTCGCTAAAATGGATTTTCATTAATATTGTTGTCTCTATCTTAACACGAGATTCTTCATGCATCGAATACCATAGTTGATGTTCTTTTAAAGGCATATTTACTGAAAAAATGATATTCAAAAACATCCATTCACTATGTTTCTTTTTGAATCTCAACCCTTATTGAAGAAATTATCCTTCGCGGAACAAACTACCATCACAAAGAACCTTTGACTTCACAGAATAAACTACCTCCATGAATCACATCTACCTTCATGGATAAAAATCTTTCATGAAGCACCTCTACCTTTACAGAACAAACAACCTTCGTGAAGGACCTCTACCATTATAGAACAAACTTCTTCACAAAACTCCCTAACTCAACCCTGAATACCCCATCATTGTGAGGTAACCTTTAATCAAAATCATTTGTATCTCCCTTGACATATATTCTTTTTTTGATGGTCAATATCACTTATAAATCTATGTTCCCAAATTTCATTCAAGAAATCAGAGCATTTCTGGATTTTCCTTAAAAACCTATTTGGAAGTGAAGAGAGGTAGCCTCATATTTATAGGCTTCGTTGCTAGTGAAGCTCCATCACCTCTTTAAAAAATTTCTAGACTTTTCTGAAATGACTTCGTAGTGATCCTCCCTTCGCTATGATCCCATGAAATTTTACATTGTCACCAATCTCTCCATCAAAACCATTACACCACTATGAAACTTCAATTCTCGTAATCATGAAAATCATTATCACTGATCACAATGCTCGAATTATTCATTGTTTGTGATTCTTATCACTGTCACATAGATCACTGTCAAATTTCATTGTCCTATAATAATTTCATCTTTTTGAATATCATGATTTTTCCTTATTTTCATAAGGCCTTCAAGAGAAACAACTTTTCTCATTGAAATCTATACAAAAAAATGGGGACACCAAAAATTTGGCAAACACTAGGAAATAACGCAACCTTTAGAACTGTTGTCAACACAAACTGTAGGATCTATTTCCTTGAAAACTCCCAAATATTCCATGTAAGGATTGATAACAAACACAAACCATACTTCATTTCCAAAAAATAAAAACTTTGGTTACAAAAAGAGTTGTAACGACACGAATCTAGAGCCCTTATACTGGTGCCCTGTACCCGGTTCGCAACATGACCACAAGCGCATTTCCCCAAATGGAAGAGGCTGCCGACTAGCAGCGAGGGCCTTGGTAAGTTATTGGGGAAACTATGCCCTCATTTGGAATGGTATACAAGGCAAGAAAAACAACAGTAAATAGCGGAAGCAGTAAACAGCATACAAACACCGAACCTAAATAGCGGATGAAATGAACATATAATGATAATGATAATGATGCAATAGGTACAAGTATCTAAGGAAAGAATCAAACACAAAAACATGCTGAAATACAACTAAAAAACAGAATACAAATGTAAACAGTAACTCCAGTAACATCGCAAGCCTAAGCTCGGTTCTATGCTCTCCGGCTCCAACCAGCAATCATTTACCCGAAGTAGAAAGGCCACAATCCCTATACACACCTGCAATCATATAACCTGTTTGGGCAGAAAAGCAGGACCCAAACAGGGTGTGATACTAATACCAGTAGGCAATCACCACGAGATCTGTGCCCTACTTTCAGTGAGTAATATATCAAAAGTAAAGGAAATAAATGCAGTAGAGAAGCAGATGTACACTAAAGTAAGAAATCATACCAAACTCCATTCACAGTTATTTATTAGTTCAGTACAATCATTTAGCTATCAACCATGGAACCTAGAAACAGCTCTATACTCCCATGGAAAGAAAGTAATCACAATAGGTAACTCAGTAGTCTACCTAATCAACAAGCAGTACAACCCAAGCTTGTTCTTCGGCTTGGTAGACTCATCAGAACCAACCAACAAATGAAGCACTGACTCTCTGGGTGGCTCCTACTAGAAAACCCCTCAAGTCAAGTAAACGTACAAAGGCACAGACACTCTGGGAAGCTCTCACCATCAATTTACCAATCATCTTGCAATGAAAGATATAGACTCTCTGAGAAAGAACTTACGTCTAATTCCCCCTATAGTCTCGCTACGTAACTAAGGACACTTTGATAATCACAAATTCCCATTCTCATAGTTCTTGTGATCGATAATAATTATAACAGACTCTCTAGGGAAGCCCTAATAATAAATTCCCCATTTAGTCTACCACACTAGGTTCACTCAGCCCTGAGCAGTTTAGTCATGCGTAAACGACTGTTAGCATCATAAGTAAGTTCAGCAACTACTTGGCTAATAGCCACAAGAATCCACAAGCATATAAACAACAGGAAATACATGCAATCAATTCAACAGGCATACTAGTAATGTGCAAAAAGGTTGCCTCCTAGGTAAAACTGCGCTAAACGGCAATAAACAGCCAAAAAAGGGGGAACCACCCATGGGGTGATCCTCAACCATGCTAACAAGCAATTATTAGTCATCCAATAACCTCAATCATACAAGCAATCTAAGGCAGATAACAAAATAGGATCAAAAACCTAACCCGAGATACCCGATGCATGGGCATCCGGCAGTTTTGCACAAAAAACTCAAGGACATTCAACATAGGGAAACAAACCACCTACCTCAATCCTAGGAGATTGATCTTCTTGAAACTCGGCCTATTAATCGTTCTACAAAAACATCTAAAACGTTCAACCTCAGATAGCTCTCACAATAGGAGGAATCAGGAAACAAGGCTAATGCAGAACGGGGAACACACCGCTGCGCTTCTAACGCAATCGACGGCGGTTAGAACGGAGTTTGGACGGAGGCACGGTGGCTCGGAGAAGATTAGGTCGTACGGTCGCTCTCGGATGAAAGAAACTTGGAGAAGAAGACGCTTCTGTGTGTCATGTGCACCCCCGATCCGTTTAATGAAAAAAAAGTACACGGTGTGTACTTTTAGAGTACACGGCGTGTACTAGGTCTTTTCTGTACTCCGCCAAAATCATCCTCCATGTCACCCTTACACACCGTGTGTGTGGCCCGGACACGTCCAGTGAACAAATTTGGTGGGAAAAGTGTACATGGTGTGTACTCAGAAAGTACACGGCGTGTAGTTCAAAAATTTCCAGAAAGTTCATTTTTCTCAAAAACTCCAGAAAAAGGAAAAGTGTACCTAAAAAGAAGAATCAGGTTCTTTCAAAATTCCCCCCTTAAATAAATTCATCCCCAAATTTCCCTAACGAGGTGGAGAAGAAGAAGCCCCGAACAACTCCGGCCACTACGATCGTACATCGGCCTCCCTTTCCCAAGTCTTGTCCTGTACTTGCCCGTGCTATCATAGCACCTGTACCCGAGGAACATACTGCCCGCAGATAACCTTTGTACTGCGATCGACAATCCGAATAGGATGCTCCTCGAATAATGCATCCACTTCAAGCTCAACTTCCTCGGGCTGAAAGATGTGAGACGGGTCCGAAAAGTAATGTCAGAGCTGAGAGATGTGGAATACATCGTGCATGGCCCGATACCTCTGAGGTAGCTAAAACTGACAGGAAACCGGCCCAACTCTCTCCAAGACCTCAAATGGCTTGATGTACCGTGGTGAAAGCTTACCCTGTTTCTGAATCCTCGTGGGTCCCAACCTCGGTGTGACATTCAAGAAAACCTGATCACCGACCTCGAACTCCAGAGGTCATCTCCGCTGATCAGCATAAGACTTCTGTCGAGACTGCGCTATCTCCATCCTCTTCTAAATCAACTTTATCTACTCTGAAGTCTCCTCAACAAGACGATGTCCCAGCAAAGCTGCCTCTCCTGCCTCCAGCCAGCATAAAGGTGATCGTCATGGCCTACCGTACAATGCCTCGAATGGCGCCATTTGAATGGTCGCTTGAAAACTGTTGTTGTAGGCGAACTCCCCCAGCGGAATATGCTTCTCCCAAGAACCGCCAAAGTCTAGGATGCAAGCTCAGAGCGTATCCTCAAGCACATGGATCATGCACTCGGACTGGAAATCAGTTTGGGGGTGGTATGTTGTACTCAAAAGTACCTATGTACCCAAGGCCTTCTGAAGTCCCTGCCAGAACCGAGAGGAAAATCGCGCATCCCTATCTGAAACAATGGAGTGTGGAATTCCATGCAGACGAACAATCTCCCAGATGTAAAGTCGTCCCAGATCATCGACATTGAAATTCTCTTTGATTGGCAATAAGTGAGAAACCTTTGGAAGCCTTACGACGATGACCCACACTGCATCGTTTCCTCTCAACGATCTTGGAAAACCAGTCACAAAGTCCATCGCGATGTTGTTCCACTTCCATTCTGGAATGGGTAGTTGCTGTAAAAGCCCTGCTGGTCGCTGGTGCTCCGCCTTCACCTGCTAACAGGTGGAACATCTCATGACAAAACCAGCCACATTTCCCTTCATACCCGGCCACTAGTACTGGTGGTGTAAATCAAGTTACATCTTGGTGACGCCAGGATGAACTGCCCAAACTTAGGAATAGAAGTCTCGCATCAACTCGTCGCATATATCTGTTGGCACCCATACGCGTCCTCGGAAACGCAAGATCTCATCCTCGCCAACGGTCCACCCGGGAAGAGCGTCCTCTCCAACTATGCTTTCCCATAGGACTAGCCCTTCTGAATCTGCCAACTCCCTCATTCGGACTCGGTCCAGAAGTGCAGAGGTAACAGCCATAGAAGATAGGAAAGTCTACCCCTGCCTATCGTGCACCTCCAAATGCATCTCCGAGAACAGAGCCATTAGTTTCCACTCACTGCTGGCCTCCTGAACTGCCTATATTTGATCCCTCCTGCTCAATGCATCAACCACTGCATTTCCTTTCCCAGGCGTATAGGAAAGCTCGAAATCGAAGTACTGGAGATACTCAACCCACCTTCGATGTCTCAGATTTAGGTCACGCTGTGTGAAGATGTACTTGAGACTTTTGTGGTTAGTGTATACCACAAAATACTCTCCCATAAGGTAATGTCTCCAGTAACGTAAAGCATGAACAACCGCAGCCAACTCCAGGTCGTGCGTAGGATAATTCCTATCATGTGGCCCCAACTGCCGATATCCATACGCAACCACTCGATCCTCCTGCATAAGCACTGCTCCAAGTTAGATGCCAGATGCATCGCAGAAAACTTTATAGCTCTTGCTCGGCTCCAGAAAAACTAGGATCGGTGCTGTAGTCAATCTCCCCTTCAGCTCCTGGAAGGCTGAGTCACAGGCTTCTGACCAAATAAACTTCACCCACTTCATAGTCAAGCCCATCAACGGTACTGCTAGGCATGAGAAGTCTTGTATAAACCGCCTGTAGTAACAATCAAGCCCCAAGAAGCTCCGTACCTCGATAACATTCTTTGGCTTCTCCTAAGTAACTACTGCTCTCACCTTATCTGGGTCAACTGATACTCCTGTCTCTGAGATGACATGACCCAGGAAGTGAATCTCGTCCATCCAAAAGTGGCAATTCGAGTGTTTAGCATAAATCTGATGCTCCATCAGTGTACTCAAAACGATCTCAAGATGGGTTTCATGGTCGGGTCGAGTGTGGGAGTACACGAAGGTATCATCCCTGAAGACCACGAAGAAGGAATCCAAGTAAGGATAGAACACTCGGTACAACAGTGCCATGAAAATGGCTGGCGCGTTCGTAAGACCGAATGGAATAACTGTATACTCGTAGAGGCCATACCTACTTTTGAAGGCTGTCAAAGGTATATCTGAAGGTCTAACGCGCCGCTGATGATAACCGGACCTCAAATCGATCTTTGAGAACACCCGAGCTCCTCGAAGCTGCTCAAAGAGATCATCAATCCTTGGCAATGGATATCGGTTCTTTACCGTCAACTAGTTCAACTTCTTATAATCCACGCAAATCCTAAGGGTATTGTATCCTTTCTTCGCGAACAGAACATGCAAACTCCAAAGAGAAGTACTGGGTCTGATGAAACCCTTTTCCTACAACTCCTCCAACTTCTTCTTGAGATTTTTCAACTCAGGGTTAGCCATCCTATAAGGAGGAATGGACATCAGTGCTTCTCCTGGCACGATCTCAATAAAGAAGTCTACCTCACACTCTGGAGGCAAACCTGAAAAGTCTTCGGGGAAGACATCTGGAAAGAGATCAACCACTAGAGGAAAATCTAACTATGAAGTCCCCTTGTCATCCAGATAAAGACTATAAATATGGGTTGTAACTCCTCCTCATCCATGATTCTCGATTCCGGCTTGACTCGCCTGAACATCCCACTCGCCCTTATGAAGGAACCATTCACCCTCTGGTGATACAAAAACTCACCCTGCGGTGATAGCAATCAACGACTGCTTGGAAGGGAACCAACCAGTCCATACTGAGAATGAAATCATAGCCCGTCATCTCTAGGACATGGAGGTCCCATAAGAAACGATACCCTGCAACCTTGAGAGGGCACTCCTTGCACTGACGTACGCTAGATGTCCTTATTCCCAAAGGTGTATAGAGAGTCAACATGTCAACAGATGAAAAGACACAGAGCTCAAGGATTTACACAACAGAAACAGAGATAAAACTATGTGAGGAACCAATATTAAAAAGGGATGAAGATAAAACTGAGGCTACTAAGATTGTACCTTGAACTGTAGAGGGTCCGGGAACCTTCTCCTGATGAATCTGCTCTACAGAAAAAGTCGAGCCGGTACCGCGGCCCTGTGTAGCCTGAAAACCTTGAGCTGCTCCCCCCTGAGCCTAACAACTGCATCCATAGCCTCTAACCTGACCTGAACGACCTGAAGAAATCCATCCCCTAGTCTACTACGGAGCTAGTAATCCTACTCTTATACGAGGGGTCAAAACTGATCCTCTTTCACTAGCTGCTGGAAGGGGAACCTTGCAGAAACGCTGCAGGTGACCCTGCTTGTCGCAGGATTGCAACTCCACTAGGTCCCTCAGGCACTAGGGCTTCTTAATCCTGCTCCTCCCACACTGATAACACACCACATGGGTGCCAGAAGTGGAATCTCGTCTACCAGAAGGGATACCTCGCTTCCTCAGGTTGCCTCGGGTAGACTCTCGGTGGCGCTTCCTGCTGACTGCCTGGAGGGAATCAGCCTTGGATGTTGTACCACCCTGGTCCACAGCTCCAGTCTCCCTCAGGTTCCTCTCTATGATGAGTGCCTGGTGGAAAATCAGAGTAATAGAATTCAACTGAAATACATTCACCTGTGATCTGATCTCCGGTCTGAGGCCTTCCTCAAACTTCCTCGCTAGAAACAGCTCGTCATTCCCCAGGATGGGAGTGAATCGCTGTAACTCGGTGACGTGGGAGGAATACTCCATAACTAAGAGAGTACCCTTCTGCAAGCTCAAGAACTCCCTGGCTCTGTCAGCCCTCAGCATCGCTGGGTAGAATTAGTCATAAAATGTACGCTGAAACTCATCCCAAGCCATAGCCTTCTGGCGCACCATCTGAGAGACTATGTTCCACCACCTCTTGGGGGAGTCTCGCAGCATATACGTCTCTAGCTTCACCCTCCTCTATGGAGGCATCTCCAGATGCTCGAAGATGGACAACATGGCTTCCATCCATGACTATGTAGCCTGAGGTCCTCCATCCACTGTGAAAGTGGGAGGATGATGCTGCTGGAAGACCCGCGTTAGTTCTTCCATAGTCGGGGTAGGATGTTGAACTCCTTGGAAGTTCTGCATGAATCTCAATAAACCCTCTCTAAACTGAGCATCGACACCAGTGTCTGGAATCACTGTAGGTTCCATGTATGGAATGATGGGAGGAACTACTGGCAGTCCATGACCGGTCATATCAGGAGTACCATCGCTGACTGGTTCCTACCATGAAACAGGGGGACGTATTGCTGCCACAGTTTTGGAAGACCAAAACACACCTTCATTAAAGGAGAACACAGTTGGAACATAAGAGAGTAAAACGGAATAGGATGGAAAATCTTTTCAATCTATAAAAACATGACTACATGGCGTGTAGTACCACTACACGGTGTGTTTCTTAAAAGTTTACCCAGGGTGTGTACCTTGGAAATACATGGTCTGTCACACCCCGACATGCGTGTTTATTTTATTTTACGATTTCTTTGACTTTAAATTATATTGATGCGGTTCGTGTTCAGTATCGGACCTAGTTTTTGAATTTTGGTTAAAATGTGCGCTTTTTGACGCGACGTCGTCGGGCGCGTGAGCGGAGCCTGTTCTGGAAACCCTGCTCGTCCCTGCCCGGTGTAGTTTTGCATCCCGTTGTCTTTGGAAAATTTTAAATAGAGTCTTTATATTTAACGCGCGCATCTTTTGTTATCAGTTCATAGTTGTTTTTATTATTTAAGACGAAATGAGTATTTTTATCATTTGTACTTTTATCATGATGATTATTATTAAAATTATTATTATTATAATTGATCTTAATAAAGGTGTTATTAATTATTATGTTTATTTATTTATTTCCTCTTTTCGAGAGTTGGGGCGTGTTTTAGACTAGTGCGCATGCACTACATGTTTGGAAGAGACTGTGCGGACAGCCTGACACCGGTCTGACAACTTCTGGATCAGACAAAAGCTCACGCTTAGTTCGCGCACAGTCGCTAGAGGCATGTGCGGACCGCGCAGTTGCGCTATTCAAATAAAATAATTATTATGAAATGAAATTATTATTATTGGAGATTAAAGTTATCATTATTTTTATTATTATCATTCTTTTATTATTATCACTATCTTTGTTTCATTTATTTATTTCTTTTTTTTATCTCTTTTCTTTTCTTTATTTTTTTTTTCTCCTTTCCTCTAACCCTAGCGGCTTCCCCCTCTTATTTTCTTTTTACTCCTCTCTTCTCTCTCAGCCGCCACCCCCCCTCCTCGGCCGACTCCTCCTATTCACTGTGTTTTTTTTCTCTTCTCTTCTTCCCTTCTTCACGTAGCGCCCCCGACCTCCTCTCCTCCCTCGCGCAGCAGCCCGACGCCCCGTTTTTTTCCCCTGTCCGCTGCCGAACCCCTCCCCGCCGGCCTTTCCTACTTCTCCCCGTTGCATCCTCTCTGTCCGCCCCTGCTACCCGGCGACTTGCCTCCAGCGGACCCCCCTACTCGGTGTCCTCCCTCGTTGCAGCATCCCCTCGGCCCGGCGCGACACAGCAACAGCACCCACGCACCCAGCCAGCCCGCGCGAGCCCCCTGCCGGCCTTCTTCCGGCGCCCGGCAAGCTTCCGCCGCGCCTCCGACCAGACCTCTCCTCCTCCCGCATGTAGTAGCCCGCTCAACCTCCTCAAAAACCAGCGCCACCTTCCTCGTTCTCGCACACAGTTAGCATCGGCTCCTTTCTCCCCAGCATCACCTCTGGCACCCTGCTACCCGGCCTCGTCCGCAGCAGCACCCGCAACACACCACCGGCGCCCCTGCTCTCTCCTCCTTCTTCTTTTCTTCTTCTCTTCTTCTTCTCCTTTTCTCCTCCTCTTCTTCTTCTCTTCTTCTCCTTTCCTCCTTCTTCTTCTTCTTCTCTCCTTCTTCTTCTTCTTCTTCTCTCCTTCTTCCTCTTCTTCTTCTCTTCTTCTTCTTCTTTTCTTTCTCCTTCTTCTGCTCCGCCGCAGGTCCGTTTTTTTATTTAATTTGCTATTTTATTTTATTTAATATGTTAATAACCTTTTTTTTATCATTATTATTATTAATGTTAGTATTGCTAATATTATTATTATTATTATTATTAATTTTATTATTATTATTATTATTAATTTTATTATTATTATTATTATTATTAATTTTATTACTATTATTATTATTACTATCATTATTATTTTCATTATTATTATTATTATTAATTTTATCATTATTATTATTATTGTTATTATTAATTCTATTACTATTATTATTATTATTATCATTATTATTATTAATATTATTACTATTAATTATTATTATTATTATTATTATTATTATTATTATTATTATTAATGTTCATATTATTGTCTTGTTATTATTATTATTTTTTCATATTATTATTATTATTATTATTATTATTATTATTATTATTATTATTATTATGTTGCTATTACTATTATTATTATTACTATTGTTATTATTACTATTTCTATTATTATTATTATTACTAATCCTATTATTATTATTAGTATTATTATTACTATTATTATCTTTATTTTCATTATTATCATCGTACTCTTGTTGATGGTGGATTTTTATTTGTTGGCTTAGGACTTTTAGGACCGGCGCAGGGCGTTTCCAAGTGAGCGCCACCGCCGCGCCTTGTTTCCGAGGTTCCGTCGACGCCGCGCTTTAGTTTCAAGGTGAGCGCTTCTTCCCGCCGCTTGGTTTCGCAGGCTCTGGTGAGTTTTTGGTTGTGTCTGAGTCCTTGAAATTGTTTATGCAGAGTATTAGACTTTGTCACGTAGTCTCGGACACACGCCGTGTCATCGCGCCTTGCTTCCAAAGTCATTTTTCCGTCGCACTTGGTTTTGAGGTAGGTCCCCTTTGCACTACTTTTAAAATTTAAGTTATATTATTTCATGCTGTTTGCGCACCCTAATTGTTCAAAATCAACATTTTATTAATTGTAATAAATATGAGAAAATATACGATAATTAATTTTAATATAAGATGGTTAATTTTTAAATGGTTATTTAATGTCAAAAGGAGCCGTTTATTTTATACACGACACATGAAACATCCTTTTGACGAGCGGACACCCAATAATGATGGAATGCCCGTTTGGCTTTGAAACATAATTCACGAAACATAAAACAGAGTTCTGGTTTAGTGAGAAATGATTTCTTTTGAAGCATGAACAAATACTTTGGTTCGTTTGAGAAATTGCCCGGTTGGCTCTTAAAGTTTATTTGGAAAAGAAAATGGTTTGGTTTGGTTTATAAAAATACTGGCAACCTGTGAAGTAGTGTTTTGTGGATTCTTCAAATAGTTTTAAACTGGTTTTGGTAGTAATTGTGAACTGTATTAAATGCCCATTTGGCACTTTATGGAAAGCGATGGAAATGTTTTTATAAAAACCCTCTTAGGATGACTCTCATGCCTTGGTTGCGATTGATTGTTTGGGAGGCCGCGCTTAGAGGCTCCCAGGTACTTGAGTGGAAAAAGGCATGAGGTTGTCCCATGGAGTGGCTCGAGGAATGCCTGTTGTTCTTTATGTATATAGATATATCTGATTGGATGCTCGGTTGGCATCGGTTGGCTCACCCCCCCTTTTTCTTAAACACTTGAGACATGGGAATCTGGCATATTGAGAGAATATTCTAAGAACGATTGCTGCACTGGTAGGTTATGGTACTGACCAGTGGCCCATAGTAGGTGGATATATTGGGTTTATTGCTATGGGATTTTCCCTCGACCTGCCTGTGAGTGGATGGTCGAGCGTGTTGTGCGTTTTGATTTCATCGTGACATGTCAATAAGGATGATTTCTCATGTATTGGTGTCTTCTGGTTTATTCTCGATCTCCTAGGTTCACCCATGTCTATTCAGCTTTGTAGCTTGCAGTAATGATTATGATACACACATGTATACCTACATTGCCCTTGCTGTGTGTTTTACTTTGTGCATTCTGTTGTATTGTTTTCTTTGGAAAATGGTGAATTTCTTTTGATTAGGTTTTTAAAAATTATTTTCAAATAAAAGTGTTTAATCCCCTTTGTACAAATTTGAAAATTTAAACCTCACTTTCCCCCTTTCCTGAAATGTCATTGACACTAATGAAATGAACCCGAATTTTGAAATGGCTAAGGGCAATGGTTCGTACTTTGTTTTTTAAGTAGAATATTATTAAAAACATACTTTTATAGATTGTAGTTCAAACTTGAAATGATGTTTCTTTTATTTTAAAGGTAGTGCATTGGGAATAGATATCGGGCTAGCCTACTGAGTTTTAATACTCACGCCTATAGTTCTTTTCTGTTTTTAGTGTTTGTGCAGGCTATAGTTTGAGTGCGCTCGCCTAGGGCGACGCTTGATCGTTGAGTCGGAGAGCGACCCGCGAGGTCGCACAGAGCTTGTTCGGACGTCGTGTTTGGTTAGTTTGTTTCTTGTTTGTTCCTGTTTAGTCACTTTATCTGGTTTATCTTTTCTGCGCTGCTCTGTATTATTTTCACTGTATTATTTATTTATATTGGGCGAAATCGTTCCCATAGCCGCTGTTGATGCCCTGGCGCTTGTCGCCAGCCCGGGAGGATCGGGAACACCTCTCGGGCCATGTCGCGGACCGGCTCGGGTGACCGGTTCAGGGTCGAACCGGGTTGGTTCGTGACAAAATGGTATCAGAGGGAGGTTTGCTCTTAGCAGGCCTCACTTTTCAGAGCGCCCTTTGTTATTTGGGATGTCAAGGTAGATGGAGTAGGATTGTCGGGACTTGAGGGGTAGGTACGAGAAGAGCGTCGCGAGCTCTTGCCCGTACCGATCCTCAGGTTTCCATGGGAAGTCCAGTTTAATTGGTTTGTTTGGGTTTTTATAGAAATGTTTTGCGATTGGGGTACGACAAATGGAGTTGGGCTAATAGTCCTAAGCCGCATGGCCTGGCAAGCCATGTGGATCTAGGGGCATGGTCCAAGAAGGCTCTCTGTGTCAGTGGCGTGTTTGGCATATGGCCGCCAACCATATGGTCAAGTCACCCACTGACACTAGTCCCCTGTTTGATTTGTTTTGGGTTTCCGTTGATTTCTGAAAGTGGTTTGAATCAGAAAAGTTGGTTTTGAAAAAAAAAATGTTGTTTGAAATGACATGTTTAATTTGTGGATTGTTTTAAAAGAAGTGGTATGAATAAATTGTTTTTGGAAAAATGAAGTTGCTTTGTTTTGGCCTTGGTGTTCCGATGAGTACTCACATGCATTTTGGTGTGTTGGAAATGTGGATGGATGTCTGGTATGGTGGATGGATGCCCTGGGTGGCACAGATACATGCATCTGAGTGAGACTCTAAGGGATATCAATGGAGAGGGTTTAAGTTACCAAGATTGTTTTAAATTAAAGATGTTTTCAAAGAGAAATTTTTTGATGTTATGATAACTTGTCTTCTCGGATTTTGAGCTTGACACCTATGCAGTGTTTGATTTTGAGGTTTTTATCCATTCGTTGAGTTGGCCTTGATTGGGTTTTTGACCTTTCCTTGTCCAGCGGTTATCCTTTGAAGCTTTTATGGGTGATCGTAGTGTGGTTGATCAACCTAAGGATTTTATGCTTGAGTTTCGGAAGCTCGATCCACCTCTCTTTTATGGTCAAGAAGAAACTTCTGTGGCAGAGGAGTGGATGCGGAATATTGAAAGGGACTTTAGCCTCATTGAGTTGCCTGAGTCGTTGAAGGTCAAGTTTGCGACCTTCATGCTTGAAGGTTCACCGTGGATGTGGTGGAAGTCAGTGTCTCGGGACAAGCCCCGTCAAGAGGTTACTTGGGAGTTTTTCAAGGCCTCGTTCATTCATCAATATTTCTCTGAGGAAGATAGGGTGAGAAAGGGGATGGAAATATGTTGTCTGCAGCAGGGCGACAGATCCGTGTCGGAATATTTCCATCGCTTTGTGGAGCTAGTACCTTATGATTCAGAGTATGCCACAAATGATCCTGTGAAGGCTCGACGCTTCGAGGCGGGTCTCCGCCCTGATTTGCAGTCGAAGGTGTCAGAGTCCAACCTAAATTCTTTTGTCGATGTGGCAAGACAAGCTTTTCATGTCAAAGCCGCGATGGCAGAAGTGCTCGAAGTAGTTCTCCCTCCTTCGATCCCTATGAACACTGGTGAAGGTTCTGGAAAGGAGATGAGTAAGAAAATGAATGTGAATGGAGCAGGTCGTGGAATCAAGAGGCCTCGAGATCTTTCATCAACCTCTTCAGAGCGAGAGATTATTGTGTGTTATCAGTGTGGCAAGCGGGGTCACAAGAAGTCATCGTGCCCAAGCGCTCCGAAGCCCTGCCAGGCGTGTGGACGTCTGGGTCACTTGCAACGATTTTGTCGGGGCGTTGCAAGGAAGCGTCGCAGAGGGTGTTCTCAGAAGTAATGTGCTATTGGGTCTTTGTTCAGAGTTCTTGGTGTAAGTTTCCTTTCAGTTTAAGGGATCTTTTATCGTTGTAGTTATACTGGTGGTGTTTTGGGTTTGAAATGTATGGGAACTTCATGGGTCTTTTGACGAACCTCGTCTTTCAATGCTGGTATGTTTTAATTTTAAAATCTTGTCCTTCAATCTGTCAGATCAAAAGATGTATGTTTCTTGTTGGGATTATCAGAACCTGACTGCGAGGCAGGAGATGCTTCATCCATCAGAGCTCCAGCCAAAAGGTCTCGGAGTGATGCCGGCGCGTAGTCAGGAACCCCCCGGGGGAAATTTTAAAGAGTCCGGTTAAAGTCGTGATTCTATCGTCATGGTGTGATAGTTTTGGTATTGTTGCTCTGGTTTCTCTGTCATTGTAGTTCTCTCTTGTCGCAAAGTGCGTGATGGACTTATCCCTCGTGTAACGTCGGGAATTGTGCCTATTGGATGTAAGTTGCTGATCAGTGACCTTGCGTGGGCCACTGATGTAAACCAGTTGCGGCCCTGGTTTGTGTCCATCCCGAAGTGATGGGTCGTGAGTAGTCGTACGTCGTAGTTTTAGTGATTTGATCCTTGGGCCCACCCTCCCCGCCCATGGGGTTAGGGTTTTTAGTTGTGCTAAGTATCCATTTAAGCTTCTACCCCTTTCGGACGGGAGTGAGTGGTTTAAATGTTTTTGCTATGCTTTTATAGCTTGAGTAAGGCCCGGTTCTGGCCTAAGTTGGATTTCTGGTGGGTCGCAAAGAGGTCAGTCCTTTTATGGTGGGGAGACCCACCATGAGCCTCGTTGTGTTTTCTCTTAAATAGTTATCGAATTCTGGTGGAGTTCTTATGGTGGGGAGCCCGTTCGGGCCTCCCTCTGTTGGTGATTTATTTCGGGCAATGAGGTTTAGTTCCGTTGGTAGTCGGTATGATGTTCTTGAGATAAGAGGTTGGATCGTGTTCTGTGAAATCCTTAGGTGTTGATCGATCGACTGGTTGGTGTGGTGGCTTTCCGGGGGCGGAAAGCGTTATGGTGGGGAGAATTGTCACACCCCGACATGCGTGTTTATTTTATTTTACGATTTCTTTGACTTTAAATTATATTGCTGCGGTTCGTGTTCAGTATCGGACCTAGTTTTTGAATTTTGGTTAAAATGTGCGCTTTTTGACGCGACGTCGTCGGGCGCGTGAGCGGAGCCTGTTCTGGAAACCCTGCTCGTCCCTGCCCGGTGTAGTTTTGCATCCCGTTGTCTTTGGAAAATTTTAAATAGAGTCTTTATATTTAACGCGCGCATCTTTTGTTATCAGTTCATAGTTGTTTTTATTATTTAAGACGAAATGAGTATTTTTATCATTTGTACTTTTATCATGATGATTATTATTAAAATTATTATTATTATAATTGATCTTAATAAAGGTGTTATTAATTATTATGGTTATTTATTTATTTCCTCTTTTCGAGAGTTGGGGCGAGTTTTAGACTAGTGCGCATGCACTACATGTTTGGCAGAGACTGTGCGGACAGCCTGACACCGGTCTGACAACTTCTGGATCAGACAAAAGCTCACGCTTAGTTCGCGCACAGTCGCTAGAGGCATGTGCGGACCGCGCAGTTGCGCTATTCAAATAAAATAATTATTATGAAATGAAATTATTATTATTAGAGATTAAAGTTATCATTATTTTTATTATTATCATTCTTTTATTATTATCACTATCTTTGTTTCATTTATTTATTTCTTTTTTTTATCTCTTTTCTTTTCTTTATTTTTTTTTTCTCCTTTCCTCTAACCCTAGCGGCTGCCCCCTCTTATTTTCTTTTTACTCCTCTCTTCTCTCTCAGCCGCCACCCCCCCTCCTCGGCCGACTCCTCCTATTCACTGTGTTTTTTTTATCTTCTCTTCTTCCCTTCTTCATGTAGCGCCCCCGACCTCCTCTCCTCCCTCGCGCAGCAGCCCGACGCCCCGTTTTTTTCCCCTGTCCGCTGCCGATCCCCTCCCTGTCGGCCTTTCCTACTTCTCCCCGTTGCATCCTCTCTGTCCGCCCCTGCTACCCGGCGACTTGCCTCCAGCGGACCCCCCCTACTCGGTGTCCTCCCTCGTTGCAGCATCCCCTCGGCCCGGCGCGACACAACAACAACACCCACGCACCTAGCCAGCCCGCGCGGGCCCCCTGCCGGCCTTCTTCCGGCGCCCGGCAAGCTTCCGCCGCGCCTCCGACCAGACCTCTCCTCCTCCCGCATGTAGCAGCCCGCTCAACCTCCTCAAAAACCAGCGCCACCTTCCTCGTTCTCGCACACAGTTAGCATCGGCTCCTTTCTCCCCAGCATCACCTCCGGCACCCTGCTACCCGGCCTCGTCCGCAGCAGCACCCGCAACACACCGCCGGCGCCCCTGCTCTCTCCTCCTTCTTCTTTTCTTCTTCTCTTCTTCTTCTCCTTTTCTCCTCCTCTTCTTCTTCTCTTCTTCTCCTTTCCTTCTTCTTCTTCTTCTCTCCTCCTCCTTCTTCTTCTTCTCTCCTTCTTCCTCTTCTTCTTCTTCTTTTCTTTCTCCTTCTTCTGCTCCGCCGCAGGTCCGTTTTTTTATTTAATTTGCTATTTTATTTTATTTAATATGTTAATAACCTTTTTTTTATCATTATTATTATTAATGTTAGTATTGCTAATATTATTATTATTATTATTATTAATTTTATTATTATTATTATTATTAATTTTATTATTATTATTATTATTATTAATTTTATTACTATTATTATTATTACTATCATTATTATTTTCATTATTATTATTATTATTATTAATTTTATCATTATTATTATTATTGTTATTATTAATTCTATTACTATTATTATTATTATTATCATTATTATTATTAATATTATTACTATTAATTTTATTATTATTATTATTATTATTATTATTAATGTTCATATTATTGTCTTGTTATTATTATTATTGTTTTTCATATTATTATTATTATTATTATTATTATTATTATTATTATGTTGCTATTACTATTATTATTATTACTATTGTTATTATTACTATTTCTATTATTATTATTATTACTAATCCTATTATTATTATTAGTATTATTATTACTATTATTATCTTTATTTTCATTATTATCATCGTACTCTTGTTGATGGTGGATTTTTATTTGTTGGCTTAGGACTTTTAGGACCGGCGCAGGGCGTTTCCAAGTGAGCGCCACCGCCGCGCCTTGTTTCCGAGGTTCCGTCGACGCCGCGCTTTAGTTTCAAGGTGAGCGCTTCTTCCCGCCGCTTGGTTTCGCAGGCTCTGGTGAGTTTTTGGTTGTGTCTGAGTCCTTGAAATTGTTTATGCAGAGTATTAGACTTTGTCACGTAGTCTCGGACACACGCCGTGTCATCGCGCCTTGCTTCCAAAGTCATTTTGCCGTCGCACTTGGTTTTGAGGTAGGTCCCCTTTGCACTGCTTTTAAAATTTAAGTTATATTATTTCATGCTGCTTGCGCACCCTAATTGTTCAAAATCAACATTTTATTAATTGTAATAAATATGAGAAAATATACGATAATTAATTTTAATATAAGATGGTTAATTTTTAAATGGTTATTTAATGTCAAAAGGAGCCGTTTATTTTATACACGACACATGAAACATCCTTTTGACGAGCGGACACCCAATAATGAAGGAATGCCCGTTTGGCTTTGAAACATAATTCACGAAACATAAAACAGAGTTCTGGTTTAGTGAGAAATGATTTATTTTGAAGCATGAACAAATACTTTGGTTCGTTTGAGAAATTGCCCGGTTGGCTCTTAAAGTTTATTTGGAAAAGAAAATGGTTTGGTTTGGTTTATAAAAATACTGGCAACCTGTGAAGTAGTGTTTTGTGGATTCTTCAAATAGTTTTAAACTGGTTTTGGTAGTAATTGTGAACTGTATTAAATGCCCATTTGGCACTTTATGGAAAGCGATGGAAATGTTTTTATAAAAACCCTCTTAGGATGACTCTCATGCCTTGGTTGCGATTGATTGTTTGGGAGGCCGCGCTTAGAGGCTCCCGGGTACTTGAGTGGAAAAAGGCATGAGGTTGTCCCATGGAGTGGCTCGGGGAATGCCTGTTGTTCTTTATGTATATAGATATATCAGATTGGATGCTCGGTTGGCATCGGTTGGCTCACCCCCCCTTTTTCTTAAACACTTGAGACATGGGAATCTGGCATATTGAGAGAATATTCTAAGAACGATTGCTGCACTGGTAGGTTATGGTACTGACCAGTGGCCCATAGTAGGTGGATATATTGGGTTTATTGCTATGGGATTTGCCCTCGACCTGCCTGTGAGTGGATGGTCGAGCATGTTGTGCGTTTTGATTTCATCGTGACATGTCAATAAGGATGATTTCTCATGTATTGGTGTCTTCTGGTTTATTCTCGATCTCCTAGGTTCACCCATGTCTATTCAGCTTTGTAGCTTGCAGTAATGATTATGATACTCACATGTATACCTACATTACCCTTGCTGGGTGTTTTACTTTGTGCATTCTGTTGTATTGTTTTCTTTGGAAAATGGTGAATTGCTTTTGATTAGGTTTCTAAAAATTATTTTCAAATAAAAGTGTTTAATCCCCTTTGTACAAATTTGAAAATTTAAACCTCACTTTCCCCCTTTCCTGAAATGTCATTGACACTAATGAAATGAACCCGAATTTTGAAATGGCTAAGGGCAATGGTTCGTACTTTGTTTTTTAAGTAGAATATTATTAAAAACATACTTTTATAGTATGTAGTTCAAACTTGAAATGATGTTTCTTTTATTTTAAAGGTAGTGCATTGGGAATAGATATCGGGCTAGCCTACTGAGTTTTAATACTCACACCTATAGTTCTTTTCTGTTTTTAGTGTTTGTGCAGGCTATAGTTTGAGTGCGCTCGCCTAGGGCGACGCTTGATCGTTGAGTCGGAGAGCGACCCGCGAGGTCGCACGGAGCTTGTTCGGACGTCGTGTTTGGTTAGTTTGTTTCTTGTTTGTTCCTGTTTAGTCACTTTATCTGGTTTATCTTTTCTGCGCTGCTCTGTATTATTTTCACTGTCTTATTTATTTATATTGGGCGAAATCGTTCCCATAGCCTCTGTTGATGCCCTGGCGCTTGTCGCCAACCCGGGAGGATCGGGAATGCCTCTCGGGCCATGTCGCGGACCGGCTCGGGTGACCGGTTCAGGGTCGACCCGGGTTGGTTCGTGACATGGTCGTGTAAACAACCCGAATACACGGCGTGTTCTTAAACTAAACAGTGTGTACTGACCCTTTTCTCCCAGCCCAGTTACTCCTACATGACTAAGTCACACGGATTTTCCCTGCCAAAGACTACATGGCATGTACTGCACATGCCTTACCTGGGCCGTGTTGTTAGCGACACGACCTGACACATGGTTGACACTACACGGCGTGTTCCCTAGGGACACGGCGTGAAATTGAAGGAAAACCTTGACCCGTGTTGTTCGTGACGCGGCCAGGTACTCGGCTGATCCTTACACGGCGTGTTCCGAATAAACACGGTGTGAATAGGAGAAGATAACACTAACCTGTGTTTTTCAAGACATGGCAGGGTACCTGGGAAAGGATACACGGCGTGTGCATACCGAACACGGCGTGTACTAAACATGCATTAACTAGCTCGTGTTGTTAGTTACACGGTCATGCTCTTAGTTAACCCCTATACGGCGTGTACCTAGACTACACGGCGTGTTCTTGAAAACCATTTACAGCTCCGTTTTCCTGTCCACACGGTCAGTGACATGGCCAAAAACTACACGGTGTGTACCTATAAGGTACACACTGTGTATTCTGGGTTTTTCCGGATAGTAGCCTTAGAACTTCACCAGAGCCCAGAAAACACAGAAAAAAGGTCGTTAAGGTGCCAAATTCCGATCCGTGGGGGCCTATAATCCCCGCGAATCAAAGCATGGCATCCTAAAAATGCATGTAACAAGCGAAAAACATAAGAACTCATGAACCATCAAATCCTGATCCTCGAGGGCCCATAACACCTCTAAGATCAAAGTTTGGAATCCGTGATTAGAAGGCTCCAAACAATGACACCCTATCAACATAGCAGGTATTCTATCACAACAGCTATCACAACAGCATGCATTGTCTATCACAAATCCTATCACAACAGCATGCAATATCTAATGCAACCTAGATGGTAGGGAAAAATGCATGGAATGTGATCTTCTAACATGTGCCTATATGATGCATGAGATGGCATAACCTTATCTCATTGGGTTGCAAAAAAATAGAACAACAATCATATAAACAGTAATAGAACAAAACAAGTCCATCACCCAACGGTGAAATAAATTAAACTGTAACATTCACAAAACTCAAAAATTGCAATATTCGATGTAATCTGGATTTTTCCCTGTACACAGGTTCTAGAATACCCAGGCATAGATATTTACCATTCACATATTCCTTCTTATCCCTGTCTAATGTCGCTAAACAGTAATTCAATAAAAAAAGGAAAGAACACCTCTGATACCACTTTATAATGACCCGAATCCGGAGCCCTTCCACTAGTGCCCCATACTCGGTTCGCCACGTAACCTCAAGTGCATTTACCCAAACTACAGAGGCTTCTGATTATAAGTTAGGGCCTTGGTAAGTTATTGGGGAAACTATGCCCTCATTTGGTAAGGTATACAAGGCAAGAAAAACAATAGTCAATAGCAGAAGTAGTAAACAGCATACAAACACCAAAACTAAACAGCAGAAGCAATGAACATATAATGATAATGATAATGATGCAGTAGGTAAAAGTATCTAAGGAAAGCATCAAATAAAACACTGTGCTAAAATACAACTGAAAAACAAAGTACAAATTTAAACAGCAACTCCAGCAGCATCGCAAGCCTATGCTCGGTCCTATGCTCTCCAACTCCAACCAGCAATCATGTACCTGAAGTAGAAAGGTCACAATCCCTATCCACACCTGCAACCACATAACCTGTTTGGGAAGAAAAGCAGGACCCAAACAGGGTGTGAGACTAATCCCACTAGGCAATAACCACGATATTCGTGCCCTACTGTCAGTGAGTACTATAGCAAAAGTAAAGGAAATAAATGCAGTAGAGAACCAGATGTACACTAAAGTAAGAAATCCTACCAAACTCCATTCACAGTTTTTTATTAGTTCAGTACAATAATTTAGCTATCAACCATGGAACCTAGCAATAGCTCTATACTCCCAAGGAAAGCAATTAATCACAATAGGTAACTCAGTAGTCTACCTAAACACAAGCAGTACAACCTAAGATTGTTCTTTGGCTTGGTGGACTCATCATAACCATCCAACAAATAAAGCACTAACTCTCTGGGTGGATCCTACTAGCAAACCCCTCTAGTCAAGTAAACGTACAAAGGCACAGACACTCTGGGAAGCTCTCACCATCAATTCCCCTATGATCTTGCAACGAAAGATATAGACTCTCTTAGGATGCACTTAGGTCTAATTTCCCCTATAGTCTTGCTACATAAATAAGGACACTCTAAGGAGGCACAAAGTCCCATTCCCAAAGGTCCTGTGATCGATACTAATTATAACAGACTCTCTAGGGAATCCCTAATCGTCAATTCCCCCTTTAGTCTACCACACCAGGTTCACTCGGCCCTGAGTAGTTTAGTCATGCGTAAACGACTGTTAGCAGCCTAAGTAAGTTCAGAAACTACTTGGCTAATAGCTACAAGCATCCACAATCATATAAACAGAAGGAAATACATGAAATCAATTCAACAGGCATACTAGTAATGTGCAAAAGTGTTGCCTCGTAGGCAAAACCGTGCCAAACGGCAATAAACAGCCAAAAAAAGGGTAAACACCCATGGGGTGATCCTCAACCATGAAAACAAGCAATTATTAATTATCCAATAACCTCAAGAATACAAGCAATATAAGGCATATAACAAAACATGAACAAAACCCTATCCCGAGATACCCGAAACATGGGTATCCGGAACTTTTGCACCAAAAACTCAAGGACTTCAACGTAGGGAAACAAACCACCTACCTCAATCCTAGGAGATTGATATTCTTGAACCTCGGCCTGTGAATCGTTCTAGAACGGAGTAAATCTACAAAAATGTCTAAAACGTTCAACGTCAGATTACTCTCACAAGAGGACGAATCATGAAACAAGGCTAAAGCATAATGGGGAACTCACCGATGCGCTTCCAACACAATCGACAGCGGTTGGAACGGAGGTCAGACGGAGGCATGGCAGCTCGGAGAAGATTCATTTGTATGGACGCTCTCGGATGAACGAATCCTGGAGAAGAAGATGCTTCTATGCATCAGGCGCAACCCCGGTCCATTTAATGAAAAAAAAGTACACAACGTGTACTATTAGAATACACGACATGTACTAGGTCTTTTCCGTACTCCACCAAAATCAGCCTCCACTTCACCCTTACACACCGTGTGTGTGGCCCGAACATGGATAGCACACGGCTTTGGTGGGAAAAGAGTACACATCGGGTACTCAGAAAGTACACAGTGTGTACTTCAAAAATTTCCAAAAAGTTCATTTTTCTCAATAACTCCCGAAAAAGGAAAAGTACACCTGAAAAGAAGATTCGGGTTCTTACGAGAGTCTTGTATAAAACCATGCATCCATAACCATATCCAATCCCATAATAAATAATTGTCATGTGAAAGAAAAATATCATTCACCCAACCATGAAAATTCTTGAAAAATTAAAAATTTCACCATTTTCCGTCAAAATCCTAAAATATTTAGTGATATTCATAACAAAAAAAATTGGGTTATTATTATTTTATCTTCTAAATCACATTACAATCCTCAAAAGGACTCCATGTTTTTTATTGAAATACATATTTTAGTTTAAATTTAAAATCCACATTTACTAGTAATATTTATAAAGTGTAATAGTTTTCATTCCGTAAGATAAAATATGCCAATTTGAAATATCACATTTAAAAAATTTATTCCCATTGGGAAACTACACTATATGATGGAATTTATTATCATTCATGAACATATAAATCACAAATTCACATTACGTCTCACATTTATTAAAATTTTTTCTCAAATAATAATGTTTAAATTTTTTCATTCTTAAAAGCATACATGGAATTTAGTTAAAATAAATTTTCATAAAGAATATAATTTATTTAAAACCCCTAATCTATATCATTTATTAAATTAAAATATATAAATTTTGGGTTTAATTAAAAATAAAAAGATGAAATGAAAAAAATGTCTATAAAAATCATTTTTTCATGAAAATATAGAATTGTTCATTTTGTTATATTAAATTCATTTTTAAAGGATTTTTACAAATTTTTGGTCTATTATAACACCTCATATGGGTATAACAAATATAATATGGTGTTTTAAGTTATTTTAGAGTTTATTACATATCTCATGAATCATAAATAGATTATTGGAATGAATTTGTTTTTCTATTGAAGTTTGATTTTTAAAAATTCATGGTTGGGTTCCATGATACATAAAATCATGAATTTGTTAATGTATTTAGATACACAGTTTCCCAAACCATGAACTTACTCTTTTATTTATCCTGAGATCAGGTTTTTAAGGTTATAAAATTTAGAAATCTATATAGAAAGACCTATAAGTTTTATTAACGGTTGTGTATTTGTGGTAAAAGTATGACTAGATTACATTTTTCATAATTTTAAATACAAATTTTTTATATACACTATAAACTATAAATATTCATATTAGAGGTTTGTTTTATTGTTTAAAATGAATTTTTTTCCAATATAACTCCTTATATAACTATTTCTCTTATTATAATCATGAATTTTAGAAATATTCAGTATAAAAATTACCCATACACCCAATTCAACTTCAATAGTCAGAAAAACATCAGATACACATATTTAGGAATATTTTATATATTCTAAACCATTAATTCAATTTTTTAACCAACTATACCCTAATCCATTTTCAACCCATCAATCACAAGTATTTATCCAATAAAAGAAGTGTTCATATCATTATACTCAATCCAAACATCCTAACATCAAATTTCATAATTAAATCACTAATAAGTTTAAATTATTAATATATTTCAATGACATTTCATATTATAAATTTTAAAAAACACATAATGTAAATAAAAAACTAAATATTTATTCATATTATATTTATATACATTATAAATGATTTAAGAGTTCCCATAATAATTTTAACATGACTAAAAACACAAAAACTAAAATGGATGAAAAACTTAAAAAGGATTAAAAGGTTAAACCATCATAAAAATACGTTTTCAAAAATGAAAACCCACTCAAACAAGGAATAATACCAAAAAAAAATCTATAGAAACCAAAAAATATCTCATAAAATAATAAAAAATATACTCATACTAATGAAATATTAAATACAATGTAAAATAATTGAATCCAATCCTATTTTATTGAGAACTGGCTTTTAATTTCAAAAAAATCATTACATGGTACTATATTTATATATAAAAAGGATATTATGGTGTTTATTGTCATAGAAATATGAACATAATACATGAAAAATATAAACATTATTCTAATACAATAGAATGATATATTCATAGGTTTTTCCTTGGATACGTTTCATGCATCTCAATTCCTTGGCACATACATCAAAGAATGGGGTTAGCATAAATCTAATAAAGGGTATATTAAAAAGAGATATATAGCATGCGACAAAGAAGAAAAAAAATAATAAAAAATTATATGGACTTGAGTAATATAAAAACATAAGGAACATGAATCAAAACATAGAAATGAGGCGAGTAAATAAAAATGAGGCATTCATAAGAATATCACCAATATTTATCACTTGGATGCCATAGATCATAATTATAAAGGTTATTCACCATGTTATGTAAAAACATATCATCTCTATTTATTTTTAATTTACCCAATTAATTGGTGTTCCATCATGGTGAAAACATCATATATCAAAATTCATGTGAACCACATTGATCATAATAAATCATCTCATCAATAACTCTTGGAAAATAAATAACAGGTTTCGAAATCATTGGGTACAATGTTCTTAATGAATTTTTCATAATTTTTTTCACCCATAAAAAGTGAATATGGGTTTTAAATAAGTAAATCCAAGTGTTTATTAGACATATATACATATAGTTGAATACCCCTTGAAATTGACGAAGATATTGTATTCATAACTTGAGAATTTCTCATATAGAAAGATGAAATACAATAAATAAATTTGACAGCATGATAGTAAACATTGTGGTTTATGAAAGGTGTATAATGGGGTAGAATGAAGGTATCCAATAGATGAAACCAAAATATTTTTAGTTTTTTTAATATAAAAATTAAAAGATAAGATATAATGTTATCATTTAGAGGGTCTACCTAAAAGGGGTACTTCGTAAAAAAAGGAGAAGAGGATAATTTTCATACCTTGAAGGATTATATTGAAAACATTATGATAGAGCCTTGATAAAATGAGGGTACCGTGGAGGGAATTATTGAGACGTTAATTTACCATAAATTGGTTCTTAAGTGATTCTGAGTTTCAGATAGTAGTGTTAAGTTGGTATTTATACATGAGGAGGGGTGGCTTTGAGTGATTATATTGTTATTGGAAAATGACCCGACACCCACAATTTTGGAAAAAACCATGTGTATAGGTCACCCATATACCCACATCTTTCCAAAAACCATGGTATAGAAATTTTATGGGAACATAAACACGCGGTCTTGGAAAACTGAGGATATAGGTTGGAAATTTTCACTTATACCCACAATTTTTCATAAACCATGGGTATTAGGTTTTTTTGAAAACCATTACCCATGTTTGGAAAAACAAGGGATATATGGTTTTTTAATACCTATACCCATATTTCCCTAAAGACCATGGGAATAAGTCATTCATATACCCATGGTTTTGTAAAACCATCTGTATTGATTTCCCACGTTATGTTGAGCTTAAACAATCTTGCGGGAAAAAAATCCACAGCAACACATATTGCCACAGTTTTACAACTATATCCATGGTTTAGATAAATATATATAAGTTAATATATATTTAGTTAAATATAAGATAATTTGGTGTTTTTTTAGGTATATGAATTTTATATAGGTGGCCTAGGGATCAAAACCCATGGCCATCGATTTTTTTAAAACCAATAGCCATTGTTTCAAAACTGTGGGTAAAGGGTTAATGACACAATTACATTAACCTATTCCCAAATTTATAAAACCATGGGTATATAATTCTAAAAAACATGGGTATATCATAGAGATATATCAATGACCTAACATGACATAGTTCTCAAAACTATGGTTATATTATATACCCTCAGTTTTTGGGGGTATACTCACAGTTCCAAACCATGGGTATAAGTTCCATTTCTAGTATTGAAAATTGATTATTTTGTAGTTAAGGCTAATCACTATTTGGTATTATCAATTCCAATAATTTTGGATGAAATTTAATGTTTTCAAGACAGATTATGATAATAAAATATAAAAAAACTTATTTAATGCAGTAGTTATAACATATTTTATGATTTTATCATTTAACTTTAACAAGTAACATTATTTTACTTTTATTGTGATAACTTTTTTTCTACAACTGTAAATTTTTTTATGTCTAAAAATGAAATTAACCTTATAATATATTATTGGACTTCTAATTTAAAATATTAAATCCATTTTACTTGATTCAATTTAGTAATTATATAAAAAAATCTAATATGATATGAATATAACACAAAATAGTTTTTTAGAAAGGATAAAATCATGGTTTTAGAAATATTGAGCATGTGTTTCCAAATGTAATGAATTATGTACTATGATTTTCATTAAATAATTTTATTATTATTAATAAGGGTTAATCAATTTTAGATCATGAACAAATTAAAATTATATCGTAATATCAATTGTACTTTATAAAAAACTATATTTTCACTTTTTAACCTAAAAATAACTTTTTTAGAAAATTCAAAAAAAGTTTCCCAAAAATACTTTTTTGGACCCCAAAAAGAATGTTAATTTTATTAAAATAATTATGTAAGTATTATAATTAAACCTTTTAAATAAAAAACTTTTCATTTATAAATTTAGTGATTTTATAGGAAAATAATAATCATTACCATTATAAATAATTACAAAGGAATTAATCAAAATAAATTTATTTAAAAACTATCTTTTAAGATTATAACATGAAAATATATATTATTCAAAATTTTAATAAATAATATAAAACATGTTTCTAATAGAATATGTTTATATTCTCTAAAAATATTTTATTTTTTATATCATTAAATAATACCTTTACTTTTCCTAGTTTTAGTTGTCCAAGATGTGTAAATTAATTATAAAATGTAATATCATTTCTATCATATTACAATAAAAATTTTATTATATAATTATCATTCTATTAATAGAATAAAAGTGCTTTTAAGGAATTATATTCCTCTCCTGTTAACAAAATTCAGTACTCATAATTTTCTCTTATTGATCAATGCCTTTAATTATAAATATCAAGTTATTTCTCAAGGTAGAAAATATTTAATTCATCATTCCGCGTGAATTGTGAATACCAATTATGGAAATGGTCAATCCCTTGGTTTTTTTCTTCTTTCAAATGATATCATAGATTTGATCTTTTGAATTCATATCGTAAAGACACCACAATCCATTGAAATTATCGAAAAAAAGGTGTTTGATAGAAAAAATATTTGTCTTTATGTAAGTTGAATGTTTGGAAAAATTTAAAAAAACATCCAAACAATCTTTTGTAATAATATGGAAGATTAAATAATTTTTAATGGATAATAATATTTTATATTATTTCTTTTATTCCATCAGATAGGTGATCTTTGACCAGTTGAAATGATGTAGTAAAAACAATAAATAAATTTTATATAACTAAATAATAACATGTATAATTACCATGTGTTTCTATCAATTGACTAAAAAGAGATATTGAAATAATTATAAGGATACTTTTAAGAATAATTAATTTCACTAAATTCATTATAATATTATTTTTAAGAGGTACATTCCCTTAATATTTAACATGTGATAAAATAATCATAAAAGTTTTCCTCTAGATGAAACTAATTCGTTTCGGGTGATGACTTGATAATTAAAAAAAATCCCACATAAATTAGACTCACAACAAGACAAAAAAACTCTAGGGTAGTGGATTATAATCATCATAGGGTATTACATACCCATTTTCTTAGTTTTGGAAATTAATTTTTTTTTATCCTTATTATCCATTGGAATAAGTAATTTATTTAAATAATGGCAAAGTTTCTAACCTATAAAATATTAAACTTATAGTGTTTAGTTTGGTTGAACAATTTTCACATCCATAATATCATATAAACTATTCATTTTTATTCAAAAATTAGATACATTATGTTATCTTTTTTCATAAATAAAATAATATTCTAGTTCTATTAATATATTCTCCATAGATCCACTTCCAACATGTCTGACATATAGTAAATTGATTCTTTTTTTCACTACCTTCATTATCTATTGAGCTTATATGAGATTTCAACCTTCTATTTTATTTTTTAAACTCGTCTATTTTTTAGTTATTAATATTTATACATGATAACTAGTTTGGAATAAACATTATATGACTTACTTCATCTCCCCCTATAATGGGAAGATCATATTTGCATTTTTCATTTCATAGATTATTTTCTCTTGTCCTTCTATTTCATACATTTTTTTTCTGTAAGGAGAAAACCTAATTGGGAAATTGTTTATAATTGGTAATATTATAATACCAATTATAATTGAAATACTAATCTTAAAAGTTTTTAATTTCATGACAGTAAGATGATATAATTAAATCTTAATAAATTTTTTACATTATCAATATAGCCTACATAATGGTTTATATAAGAATGTGACTAATCAAAGAATAAACCTGTGAGTTTCAAACTTGGGGTGCACCAAGTCAATTGTATATACACCTAGAAATTATTGAGTCCCACTCAAGGGGACTTTTGGTGTTATTACCCCATGGTATAACTATTTGAAATCCATATACACTTATAATATCCCAAAAGGGATGTATTTTCTTGAAAACCAGTTACATAATACCTCACCAAAATTCCAAGATGTTTTTCTCAAAGAAAAATTTTCTATACGGTTCATAATAAGGTCTTATAACCCTAATTTACCCAAATAATTAAATCATCTTTTGATACTAACTATATCTGCCCCCATTTTCCAGAAACATTTCATTACATGGAACAACACTTAATAATACAAAGGATAATTTGGGGTTTAGTGTCATGGAAATAAAAACATAACACATTAAGAAATAAGAAAAATTATTATAATACACTTAAAAAACTTCTTCATTGGTTTGTCAAAAGTCAATTTTACAACATCCCACAACCCGGGGACATACATCCAAGAAAGGAGTGAGTAAAAAGCCCAAAAAATAAATATTCAAAATAAATACATAGAATTTGACAAGAATCTATATCAATAAGGAATGATCATATGAGAATGACGAATATCAGAATTTAAATAACATGAATAAAAACAAGGAAATGTGGATAAAACATAGGAACTAGGAACTCATAAGCATATCACCAAGTTTTATCATTTGGGTTCATAAATCATAATTACCAGGGTCATTCACCAAGGTATCGTAAAAAATTTAATCTATAAATATTATTTATTAACCCAAAAAATTTGATCTCTATCAACATGAACCCGTTATATGTCATTGTTTATGTGATCCACATTGATCATAACAAATCATTTCATTAATAAGCCATGGAAAATAGTATATGGGTCTCTAAATCATTCATTGAAAAGTGATTAAATATTTGAAGATGAAATCAATTTTAACACATTAAAAGGGAACATGGGTTTTATATATGTAAATTCCAAAATCATTATGAAATTTTATCATAAGGGTGAAAAACTTCTAAATAAAAGATGTTTGGGTAATAAATATGTGACAATTTCACATCTAGAAAAGAGAAATTTCGGAAATAAACACAATAGAATTATGTTATACATTGTGGATTATGAAAAGTGAATAATGGGATGGATAAAAGTTCTTGAATTGATAAAAGATTATTTTTGAAGTAAGGGTCATATGAAAGTTTAATAAAAGAAATTGGATAAAAAAAATTTGGGTATACACAAAATATGTACTTGGATGAATAGGGGGAAGAGGATAGTTCCCTTACCTTTAAGGTTTGCTTACTAAAACATGAGGATGAAACATTGATACTAGGAACTTAGATTTGAGAGAATCACTAGGAAATGAAATGACCATATATTGGTTCTTATCAATGTTTTATAAGAGACTGAAGTTATGAAGGGGGTATTTAAACATGAGTAGGGGTGGATTTATGTGACTAAATAATGATTATTTTTTATTTAAGGATAACCACAATTGGGTATCATTAATTCCAAAAAGAATCGGTTGAAAACTATTATTTTTGTTGATGTATATGTTTGTCTAATAAAAAAACCACCAATTTAATCTTATAGTTTTCAGTGTTTTCCCCTTTGTTGTTTATCATCATCCTGCTAAACTATTTTACATATATTTTGGTAACAATTTTTTACCATGGTGACATTTTTATGTGTAAAAATTAAATTAAACTTATTACATATTTTGGTCCATATAATTCCAAATTTTCTAATAAACATCGTGTTATTAAATTTATAACTATTATAAAAATCAATACTAATATGATACGTGAATAACTAACAATAATGTTTTCTTTGAAGGGAAAAAATCATGGTTTTTTTAATTCCAAGAATGCATTTATAAATGTAAAAAATTATGTACTATGTTTTCCCTAAAAAAATTATAATGAATAAGGATTAATACTTTTTAAAATTTGGTTATTCCCAAATTATATCATAAGTATAATCATATTATATAAAAAAAATTATATTTCCTTTTTACCCCAAAATCATCTTTTATATAAAATTCCCAAAAAAACTATCATTAGACAATTGTGATGTGTAGATTTTATAAATAAAGGTTATTTTAAAAATATAATGATATAAATATAATAATTTAAACACTTATAAAAAATTCTTATTTTTTGAAATTTATAAGGTTCATAGAAAAATAAGCATTATAACTGTTATAAAAAATCACTTAGGACTTCATTAAAATATAATATCATTTAAATACTATTTTTTAAGATTATTTCATGCAAATAACTTTAATCTATAACTTAAAAATTTATTA
Organism: Viscum album; assembly: GCA_963277665.1. NCBI lineage: Eukaryota > Viridiplantae > Streptophyta > Magnoliopsida > Santalales > Viscaceae > Viscum > Viscum album. The sequence goes on from OY728151.1 coordinate 114,676,428, forward strand.
TAAAACCAATTTCCAATAGAATAGTATTCTTGTCTCCATAAATAATACATTTTTGATTATATCATTAAATAATCAATTCACTATTCACTTTTTTATTTCTCCAAGATGTTTAAAGTTATTATGAAATGTAAAAGTATTTATATGAGCTCATAAAAAACATTCATTATAAAAGGGGAGTTATATTGATAACATAAATGGATTTTCAGTGTGTTACATATTTAAACTAAATATAAAAAAATAATTATAACTAAACCAAAATCAATTTCAATCCATAATTAAATAAGAGTTGATAATTTTCTAAAAAAATATTTTTAAACAATAAAAAATAGTTCATCATTATTTAAATATAATTTATATCACCTTTAAAATTAATCAAAACTCCTACAAAGAAACAATGAAATTTATACCCACGTTATGAAATATCTCATTATTTAATGGGATAAATATAATTATTCATTACACCCAAAAATAGTTCTTTATTAAAAACATCATATATAAAAAGCATTAAATTTGAGATATTCATCAAAATCATAAACAAATACTTATCAAATACTTTATAATCATTTTGTAAAACCACATTATAATTACATAAATATTTTTTTAAATATGGTAAAAATCAAAATAATAAATAATTATATAATTACCTTGAATCATTCATGAGCCCAACAAGTTTAAAATAATTCACAAACATGAAAAACATTTCAAAATAATTCCAAACACATTAAATTTTAATTTTTTTATAAGATTAGTTAAATAAAATTTTGGGTTTTTATATATTTATGAATATAAAATTCTCTATTTCCAAAAAAATAACAAAAATCAGTAATAAATCAAAGTATATCACATTTGAACTGAACAAAAACCAACGGTTTGAGAAAATATTTTTACATAAAAAATTTTCAAAATCCATTGAGTTTAATATATCTATTTAAAAATTACATCCAATATAGTTCTCAAAATCACATTTATTAATATTTGGGAAACAATGCATGAAATATTCATCAATATTTTCAAAAATAAAATAATTTTGTTTAACCCAAAATAGAATAAAAATAAACATTGTAAATGTGATAAATCGATATTATAATAACTAATTAAAAAAGATAATTCAAACCTAACTATATAAAATACAAAAAACACACCATAAAGTACTCTAATAACCAATTACCAATTAGGTAACCACTAAAGTATGTTAGTTAGAATTTTTTGTATATCTTTTTTAGTAAATTTTATATTATATAAAGGCTCATTTAATTTTAAAATAGCATAAAACCCAATATCACTAATGAAAAAATTCCATAAACTATATAAAATTACAAATAAAATTATTTTAAACATAAAAATCCTAATATTACTCAAATAAATGTAACCATTTAAGTGAACATAAGAAATATACTAAAATTTTCCGAATATATTAATAGAAAATAATATAAAATATTTCATATCATTCAATTTGAAAACCCAATCATAAATTTTTTGTATAAAACACTAATTCAAAATATGATCATTTTCAAGAGATATACAATGACATAATTCCACAATTTTGAATGAAATTTTAAAACCCATAAATTTTCCATTTAAAAAACAAAAATAAAATCTACCATTTATAAACCTATAATATATCAATTATTTTATCAATATAATAAAGTCAAAAATAACTTATACATATAAAATAAAACTTTTGAATCATGAAAAAACATTTTAAAATATAAATAATTTCATTTTAAATTATAAAAAATGAATTCAATTATAATGATTTGGATCATTTAAAAAACACTTTCAATAAAAAACATAAATAATAATTTTTCATATATATTTTATAAATAAAAGTATAAAGTTATGAAGTTATTTCATAATAATTATCACATAACCATTTTGAAAATTTTATTTAACACATTTATGAATCTTAATAAATCAACCTATAAATCAATAACTCAATAAATTATCTTATATTTTAAATAAAACCCAAAAAGAAATATAAATAATATCTTTATATGTTTTTGTCAACTAGATTAAAACCGATAACTAATTAATAAAATAGTAAATATTTATAATTGTTATTTAATTAACTAAAATGATTTATTATGCATGACACACAACATAACATAAATTTTCATAAACATAAATATGAAAGACACATTAATGTGGAAAAATAAATTAAAGGAGAAACTATTTAATTGTTTTCTAAACTTCACACAACCATGTCCTTCCCTGGTTACATGACATTAAACTATAAATTGATTGACTGAGTTTATTTAGAAGTTAATTATCATGTTCCTATAATCCTATTTCTATTCCTACTATTGAACCAACTCCATGGTCTCACTTTTATAACATTATATATTATAAATATCCATATATTTTGACGCAATACCTAAAATGGAATTTAAAAAATTGAAAAAAAATATTATTAATTACCTTAAAAAATATAAAGTTATATGTCATCACACATATTGAACTTTCTAAAATAGTAAATGTAACCTAATTTTTTTTATAGAAATATGTTCTAGTTTTCCCATGTATGGTACATATCATAGAAAATGATAAAATCATTTTTTAAAATTAATATACTAAATATTTTATAGAATATCTAGAATAGTAGTTCAAATTTTTAGATAGGTACCTGCTAAAATAATACATATATAAGGTAATTGACATGAATTAAATAAATAAACATTGATGACACTAATATTAATAAATATTTATTATGTGGCATATAAGGCCAATAAAAACAATTCATCCTCAAAATAAGATAAAATAATGTAAAAACTTATCTTGTTGTGCCATAGCATCTTTATCTGTACTCTACCTCCTCTATGGATACTCCCTCAAACATATAGTACACCATCCATAAAGTGGGATAACTTCTCATACCAACTAATGAACTAATAGTATATACCTTAACACAAGGTTTTACTTATGGGCGATAATTATATAAGAATGTTAGAAGACACTAGTTGGTTTTAGAGGATTGAAATTCACTAGGAAATCTACATTATATTTTTATGTGTTAATTATTTTGAAACGAGTTTTTTTTTAAGATGGTGGAAGAAATATTAATTTTCATCCAAAATTTCTATTTTAAGAGAAAATAAATTGAAAAAAACTATGTTTATCTATAATATATTTTCTAGAGTAGAAGTGTTTTTATGACCTATTTGGTATAACCATGGTGTGTGAGGTTATGCTATGAATTGTCTAGTTATTCCATGATGGATAACCCATGATGTTTTTGTTTTTCACTTGATTGATGGGTTTACCACATTTCACCATCTTGTCTATTCTTATAGTGTGATGTTTTTTATTTTTTCTATGGTGTTTTTGGCCATTGATTTTTTCCGATATATCGATCATATAACATAGGAAAACTTGTTGCATCATGGTTGTGACAAGGAAGTTTGAGGATAGAGTGAAAAATGTTGGATTTTTTACTTGGATTCATGGTTTTCCTAGTCATTCAATTGTGTTTTGATCTTCTTTATATCTTTTTATTTTAAAAGGTTTTCACCCCCCAAGATTTTATAATATAACATCATGATTTATGGGGCCAACCAATATTATGTATTGATTCCTTATATCAATATATTATTTTAGTCCACCATTTATTTTTTATAATTTTTTTGTGTATTCCCGATTAATTAAATTTTAATTATATTTTCTAGAACCATATGCTTACTTTTTCATGTTTAAGGTGATTTTAAGTCATCACTTGGTGGTTTTGGTACCTTTGAATCACATGGTTGATTTATTTTTTTCAGAGGCACTCTTTTATTCCCTTCTCTTTTCCCCCCTTCTTTTTAACTATTTTTTCCTCCATTTGTTTCATCATTTTTCTATTTTTCTTCCTCATAAGTACATAGAATGTTTTTTTCTTAGGTTAATCTAGTTTACTACCAAGTCCATGATGGATGTTTATGTTTATTAGGTAGTATAGGGTTTCTCTTGGGACATTGGTGGTGTTCATTCAACATTCATTTCTTATAATTGTGATGTAATTGTTGAATCTCTATTTGAGGTGGAGATTTCAAAATCATTCTTTACCTTATTATGTGATTAGTTATAAATTGTTTTAATCATGTTTTAAATTAATTATTAATTAGAATTATCTCATTGAAGATAATTAAAAAGATTAAAGGAATTTTAATTTTAGATGTTAATCACATGTGATTAATATAATTTTCATGTAGTTTCTTGAATTTTATGTATTGGGATGATCTATAAGAATAAATTCATTCTAAAATAATTTTTGTATTTTATGTTAACTATCATGTTAAAAAAATTTATGTAACATAAATGTTTAAATTTATGTGAGAGTTGAAATCCAGAATTAATGATTCTATTTCTTTTACAAGAATTATTCCCCAATAATTTAAGAATAAATATATGTACTTTAAAAATGACTCTTAATTATGTGATCCATTTTATTTTTGTGATGGTTAAAGTAATCCTATTGTGGTTGTTTGTAATGGTTGATAATGGGGTGATGATATGATCTTATGGTAGTGGTTGTTTAATGTGGTTGATTTGAAAATAACTTCATGATTTTTTGAAAGATATTGAATTGATGCTCTTTCCATTGGAATAGGATATTGTAGTTATTGATGCAGTGAAGTGGAACGGTTTTTTTAATGTTGGGTCATAGTTTCTTATAAATATTTTTTTAGATTAGCTTGAATTATAAAAAAAATATTTCTTAATGGTTTTCTAGTAGTAGTGTTTTAAGTAATGTGTTGAATTAATATCCTAGTTGTTAAGAACATATGTGATATATAGTTGGTTATAAATAAATGAAATAATTAGATAAATTATAAATAACTAAATTTTGGTATAGTATAATGAAGAATACTTGAAGATATGATGGTTATTTAAATTTATATTGGGAGAGAATTAATATGGAAGTGAATAATAATGTGGTTAATGAATAATGTGAAACTAATATATAAGTTGTTAATAAAGTAGTTGGTAATTGATTAATTTTTGACTTGTTTTGAGACGAGGGAATAAAATTTTTGTGGATATTATACAGTGGTTGTTTGGTTATGATGGTGTTTGTTCATATAGTGGCTAGAGGTGGACCCTTTGTTGATTTTTTATGTTGATAGGGTTGTTTATAATGTCATTGGGTTAGGTGGTAATGCACTAGGATAGGGTTTCTTAATACTATATAATCGTTTTAGTTCTTTTTATGTTATATACACTGGAATGAAACAAAATTATATCAATGAGATTTACATTACTAGGTTTATTTTATATATTATAGATCAAATAAAATCACTCATAGAACACAATAAAATCATTATAAATGAATAATTAATAAAATAAGAGTGATTTCTAGAGGTTAAGGAACCTATACCGATGAAATGGAAACTTTATCATAGGAATAGTGATATGACACTTATGAATAGTAAATTGTAAAAATTAATAGTAACATCACCCATGTGAGTATAAAAAAAATTTAGTCACTTGATAAGTGATAGTACGATATAATTATATCATTTTATAATTAAATAAATATTTTTTAAAATTACTAATTAATTATTGGTGTTTTGTGAGTCATAAATATTTAATTGATTTTTTATAATTAATAAAATTATTTAAAAAAAATTAATTTTCCTGAAATGAATTCATAAATACATATTTTGTTATCTTATGATTTTAGGATAACTTTATGAGACCTTAGTTTATTTTTTTAGAGTGTTATAAAATCATTTTTAAATTTAAAATAGGTATCTTTCAAGTAAATAATGATTTTATTTAAATATTGTATTTCATATTTTTAGAAACTTATTTTGATAAAATTAATCCCATTTTTTTAATTATATACATCGAAAAAAATTTGGGGTGAATTTTTATGATTCTTCTAAAATACTTGAATTTTTAGTGAATAGTAAAATATGATAATTTATGATAAATAATAAATATCAGAGTTATTGAGTCATAAGTGATGTATAAATGATGTAATAACACTTCATTAGAACTCACATGCACTTATTACTATTTTTAAGAATAATCACTAATTCTTGTCTTGAGAAAAATATTAAAATAATGAATAAGATATTAAAAAATCACCCCTCCTCCACTTTAAAAACTACCCATCACTCCCTATTCTCCTCACTCCTCTAAGACAAGATATTTTTCAATTTTATATCTGAATAATATTCCCTAATCTCTCCCCACATCCAATATCTCTTTTTCTTTTCAAAAGAATAAAACCCATTCCCTTCAGGAGGGTCTCAAGGAGGATATTTCAAGAGGTAAACCCTCTTCCTTTTTCACTTAATTTCATTTTCAATTTTTTTTCTTATAATATACTCACCTCCACTATAAAAATGATAATAATAACTCTATAATCAAATATATAAAATATTTACATCATTTTCATGTAATATCCTTCTTCAAACTACAATCTCGCTCTCTCTTTTATTTTAAAAACAAAATCATTGTCCAAGAATTGCCGATTTATAACTTTTTTGGATGTTGAACATTTGTTCTTCAATTTCTACATAATGTTTGGTTGTTAACCAATTTCTATTGTTTAACCTAACTATAAAATATGTATTATTTATTTTTTAATAATTCATTACTATATTATATATATGATATTAAATAATTTAACCAAACCAGTTCATTATGATCGAAAAACCGCCGTAAAAATATAAACGATCATCACTAAATGTCTTATCTAATGACTCTTCCTCATACCTTGTAGCCAATTAAAATATATAACCGTTTATAATTTAGTATGTTCATTAATAATATTTAAATTCAATTTTGGAGAATTATTTTCATTCCATGTGAACTTCCATACCCATATATAGGTATACCGATCGTGAAAACCAAGGAAACAAACACTCTTGGGTGATGAATTTGTATCTTATAACTCATAAAAAAGGCTATAAATAAACTTAATAAAATAAAAATAAATCTAATAAATGTATATAAGGTTGTAATGTTATTAATTATTTAATTAATTTGATTATAAAGGATGTTTTGGTAAAATGTTGAACATATTCAGACATAAGGTAAGGGTTTTCAACTCGAACCTCCATTTTCTTTCGAGTTAATCTTTTTATCTATTTATCATAATTAAATTATTAATTATTGTATTTTACTAATAGTAAATTATGTGTTTATTATATATATATATATATGTACCAATGATATTTTTTCTTTATTTTTTGGGGAGTTACATTTTTTAAAGGGATATTTCTCAAATTCTTTCCAATAAACTAGCTCAACTAAAGGGATCTTCATTAATTCATTCATATTTTCAAGGGAACTCTATAATATGTTTTAATAAACAAATATTTTTATAAAATAAATTATTTTATTATGACAAGAACAATTTTTTTCACTTATGATTTAATTCATAAATTTTTTCAAAAGAACTCTTCTTTTCAAAGAAAAAGATTATTTCTGTAAAAAATTTACATGATGATTTTAGAAGTGTATTTTCATATATTTCAACAATCTTGTAAAATATTATGTTTAATTAGGATTAATATTTTATAATATCATATAAAAAATTTTATTTAATGGTTTATGATTAGTTTGAAGGTAGATGTGTTATATTGATACCATTCACCATATTACACTAAATGATTAGTGTTTATGTTTACTAATTGGGGAATGATATTTACATTTCATATGTTTGCTTCAATATGAATTTATATGTTGTTTAAGTTTCACCCCATTCATATTAGGAAATAATTGGAATTAATAACTAATGTTTGGGGCCGGCTATGGCCCCTTGATGTATCGGTAGGTTTCATGAGACAAACATGCCTATATTTTTACCCATTATGTATGGTGTCTTGGCCAAGGCCTTGATGGTATGATTCTAATATCTAAAATTATGAATTAACTAATTATGAAACTTTTAATAGATATTCCATATTATTATTCAACTAGTATAATTGTGAAACTATTAATAGATATTCCATATTATTATTCGACTAGTATAATTACCATGGTTAGGTTTTATTATTGATTATTTTATCATATTTTATTCCTTCCATATCATGCTCAAGATTATGTTTTAATAGAATGTGTACTTTTAGTTATTAACCATGAATTATTATTTATTCTTTGTCTATTTTACACACCCTTACTGTGAATTTTATCTTAACCCTTTCTTATGTTTTATTTTTCTTCAATATGTAAAGATGCATATTTTTAATGACATGTAGCGATAATCTATGATTTATGGGATTTACAAATGAATCTTTTTATATTGTATTTCATTTCATTTTTTAATGCTTAACTTCTATATGTATATGGTCATCCAAAACAACTAAATCATTAGGTCCTTCAGGATGTTTCTTCTTTGTTTATGTTACAATGTAATAAAATAAGTAACTGGCTCCAGGAAATCGGGGTTATAGTCATCACATACACCACCACCCAAATCATCTAACTTGGCCAAACCCATATGAGGTTTTTGGGTATTTATGTTGTATATAACATATTCTATGTGAGTGATATGGGTGTCTAATGACTCACCCTTTCCTACTCTCACATATAAACATAGTATATGTTATAATTGGATTAGGTTATGAAAAATGATGATGTGTATACACGGTCGAGATAAACATTAGAGAAGGGAATGACATTGATACCCATATTTCTATCATTCTTTATCATGGTACAGTTTTTTGATGTGAAAGTGATATGGTTATAAATATATTGATGTTCTAGTTTTTTCGAAATATTTATTTTATTTAGTTATGTGGTTATGTTGTTATGTTGTTATAGAGGGTATGGGAGCACAGTTTCATATGTCCTTACAAATTGATAGTGACTAATTCAATGAAAAATTAGATGATAGCTACATTTTCATATATTTATTTAATATTATGTTACATTTCATGTGTGTTGTTTGGGTGAGTGTTACCTCATGGGGATGGGTAATATAAAATATAATTTGATAATGAGTTTATTTCACTATTTATTCACTGAAGTAAATAATATTATTCCTTCAAATTTATGATATGGGTTTTTATAACATTCCTACTAAGTGTACATAAATGATCACCCTAATATTATATATATTTTTTCATATTTATTGCATGGGTTTGGTGATAAAGGTTGAAATTACTATCTCATGAAATTTGTTTCGATGGTGTTCATGACGTTCCTAGTTTATGAATTTTTGGGATTGGTTTTGTGACTCCATTGTGCATATGACATTGCATGCAATATGTGACTAGTTTTATTATTATTATAATTATTTTATTACTATTTCATTCTCATATTACTAGTAAATTATGAGTTTAATTATTCTCAAGTGTCATTTTTATACCCTTGGCGAATGTTTCCAAGGTGTTTCATATTGGATTCAGTAATAAGAATTCACACACAGCTTTACTATTTTCCCAATGATAGAGTCGGTGCCCTAAAACCAAATTATTTTTAAGTTCAATTACATGTATACTCAAATACATGTGTACTACTAAATATATTATCACATTATGCGTTTTATTCTAAATTAAATTATTATGATAATGTCGTTGGGGTATATGTCCCATAGAAAGGTCATAGTAATGCCCTGATGTGATGGGAACCCTAAAATTATCTAATGATATTATTAAATATATGTTCAATGGTAATATGAAATTTGTCAAATGAGAAATAGATAATAAAATTAATTTCATGGAGGGGGGTCATAGGAAATTTAGAATACTTATCATGATGTTTTCACTTAGTGATCTCCAAGAGTGGAGGTAATGGGGGATAATAACAAGTAGTAATTCCACATGTTATATCTATCATTGTATATTCCTATCAGTAGATATGTGTATTAATTGGTAGACTTGGGATTATTTGAAACACCCTGATCCAAATGATCGGGTTTGAGCTACTGTGGAACAAGACCTTATTTGTGGTTCCTCATACTCAACAAGCATCTAGATATAAGTGAGGTTCTAAAATCTATAATTGGGGAGATTATACACTTATTATCATATCATTGAAATAAAAATATAGATAATATAAATACATAATAATATTCAAGTTGAAGAAATTAATATCATATGACGCAACTGTCACATAAAAAATAAATGGGCTCCTAGTGTGGAAAGACTAACCAGAGTAATAAAGAAATTTTGGAAAAATAAATGTATCAAAAATATTCTGGGGTGCTCCCAAATAGCACCACAAAATACATGAATCGATCTACTAAATTCTCTATCATTGGATCCTTGCCCTTTGTTGGATCCATAGTCATGAGATCTATAAAAGTAAACATGTTTCTAATGATGGATGTGAGTAATAAACCATGTATGAAACCAATAATGCATCTTTAACATATGTTCACATTATATAATTACATATAAGTGAATTTAATGAAATAATTAAATTATAATATAAACATATATCCACACATGTATCGATTAATCATGCAGAAACCAAGCATCCATGAACCCTGATCCCAACTTCTTCGGCACAATTATGGCAAGGATTCCAATGTTCATTAGCCCAATTAAGGAATTTAAGGAAATGATGCATAACCCAACCTTATGGTGGTTATTATTTAGAACACATCCTAATTTACTTCTATGATGATCATCATCTAGGGCATCATATGAACAACCCTAATGGTTGTGGTTATAAATAACACCACACACCCCAAACTGACAGTGTTTATTATCAGGAACATTGTACACCCTACCATAATGGTTCTCATTATCAGGAACACCAAATTCATCACATTTGTAGTTTTATTTATATAGAACACCACAACTCCAACTTGATAATGGTCATAATCATCATATTATCATAAGTCCCACCTAACATGTGTGGCATAAATTGTTAATCAAATGAACCCTTTATCATATTCTCCCACTTTGTCTTATATCTGAATTATTTTAAATTATCAGTAATTTCCTACCCACATATCAATATAAATGTATGTGATCTGAATCATACCATTGTATGATCCATATTAGATATCCATTGTCATCCCATCATGCCCCCTTCCAAGGGTCTTCAAACTGAATATTAGAAAATTTATCATTTTGATTCTTGAAGCACGGTTCCATAGGACATAAAATAACACAATAAAAATGAATTGTAGAAATGAAAAATATGGAATTTCAAGAATATTTTTCAAGATTCAAACTCATATCATGTGATCATACATTAAGAAGGGTCCCAAGGGCCACTCATTCACGAAAATAAAATCACATTTAAGGCATGGGTTATCAAGAAAAAATAAAAAAATCAAGGAAATTTCATATAAAAGTCCCTATATAGTAAGGAACTTCATAACATATGGATTTCAATGTCACTATAAACATCATGGTTTTTAAAGGGTGTCATTCCCAAACCAAATTTTTTTACCATATAGAACAATACACTCACCAAGAACTCCTAGAATTCATTTCAAAGAAATAATATGTCTTATATAGTAAGAAACATGGAAGATAAGTCATAGGGATAGAAAAAAAATTGCACAATGAAAAATAACAACAACATTAGAATATGAGCTCGATTAAAGGAATAAGAAACTATCACTCTTGGATGGTGACAAGAGGATAATTCCCTAAGAGAACATCATCGAGATTTATTAGAATGACACTGATCTTAAAAAGCATTATTGATAAACCAAGTATGTAATCACCTCCCTAAAAAACATAAGAAAACATTTTATAATTCATAACAACATATTTCCATGTTCAATAAATAAAGGAGAGTAAATTCACCCAAATTGGAAAAATAAACCAAAGAAGATCACTGAATCAACCAAATCCATGAGATCCTATGAAGAAGGATGAAATTAGGTCATATATCAATCAATTGGAAGACAATTTTGACATAAAAAGGGGAAGGAACCAAGTTTAATTGATAAAAAACATCAAAAATTAAATTGGATTTCAATGTTTTATCCAAAACCAACCGACAATTAAGAAATCATTAAGAAAGGGTATTTAATCAATTAATAGGGGTTAAGAATCAATTACAGAATTCATTAAAAATTCACATATAATACATGTTCATTTACTATTTACTTTGTTCATGATTTTAAAATAATACAGAGAGTTTTAGTCATTTCAAGTGAAACACGACTTTCATCATTCCCTATACCAATGCATGTCATTGGGTGTATTTTCCTTGAACATGCATCCCAAAACATCATATCCTATGGCCTTCCCTTAAGGTATAGGGTGTTTCCCCTCACCACAACCTATAAATGGGTGTGTTTTCGTTTTTTATTACATGGACAATAGTTTCTTTTAGTGAAAACCATTTATTTGTCAAACCATTTCCCTTGGGCTATTTTAAACTATAGACAAAACAAGGACCACCATAAGATACACTATATTGTGGGGATTTCTCTTTTGTCCATGAAATTCACAAAACACATCTTTAATCTTATTCATGCATCTTGAATCAAACAATACATTACCTAATCTTTACTCAACTCAAAATATCAATGGATATGAATGAAAAAAAGCTTCACATAAAATAAAAAATGCTCTAAGACCTTACTATCTCCCCCTCTAAGAACATATAATCTCTAAGAATAACATCTACTTCCATATGGTCTATAAAAGTGGTACCATATTCCTGCATAGTGATTTCAAACACTTGTCTATAATCTACATTAGCCTCTCTATGGATTATGTGTCTAGTTCCAACTAAACATCATCATTTTCTATAACATGCATCATATCAGGAACATACCTCTAAAACAAAGATACAAGAAATACGTATTTCATACCTAAGTACTGTGTAGGATGAACTTGATAATAAACCACTATCCCACCCCTTTTTGATATCACAAATGATCCAAAAAACCCATATTTCAAGATTTCCTTTCCTTCGCAAATGTAGATGCCCCAAATGAGGTAATACCTACAAGAAAACCCAATATCTAACAAAAAATCCCTAGGAAATATCTTATGATATAGATATTATTTATACCTACTATGAGTAGTCACTTACCACTAACTAATCCACTATAAACTATCAGTGGTATCTTATATTATAATGGGCCATATAAATGTTTCATTTCCTACCTCTTGGTAACAGTGTAGTGATTTTTGTTGACTATACTAAATATCCTCATAAGGTGTCCTCAAAGTTCATGTTTGGGTATTATTTTTATATGTGAACTCAAATAATACTAGGTGATCATCCCATGATCCATTTATTTCTATACAACAAGTCCAAAGCACATCCTCTAATATATATATCCTCTTATCTGAATATTTTTCATTCTGGGAATAGTATGTTGTGCTCATCCTCGATTGTGTCCCTAAAGCCTTTTTCATTCCTTTCTAATTTGAGATGAAAAATTTTCAGTTCTGGTAGATATGATACGCAATTAATTTCTATTAATGCAAATAATCTCAAATAAATGCTACCTTTCCAACTTGTTTACTAAGTGACTCTCACGGATTGGTAAGGATTGAGAAACATTCATTAACCGGTATAAAATAACACAAACAGAATAATGGATCTTCTCGGTCCTACGTAACCACATAAAAAAGTCCATCATGATATTATACCACTTAAAAATGAGAATATAATGTTTTTAGTCCTAAGAACCATGAAATTGGTGCCCATCCTTTATCATATGGTATGTAATGCATCAAAAAACAAATCAAGAATTATCCCTCCTCATCCCTAGAAAAAAGACCTATCACCTAATATCATGGTATATCTTCTTCACTCCTAGATGAACCACCCACTTAGTGGTATTTAATTCTATTTCAATCTCTTCATTGATGCAAAAAATATACTACAACTCTCACATGTACAAGGATTACAAAATTGATATCTAACGACTACCTGAGTATCGGGTTAACCCCTGCTATTTGTTCTGGTGTCACAACACAATCTATTGAATTATCATATCCAACCTTCACCTTATAAAATAGGAATATAGTCCCCCAATGGGGAATATATCATTATTCCTTAATCCTCCAAATCATTCATCCTCTAACTTTCCAACAAACTCATCAAGTTACACTATTCCACCTAAGGTCATGCACTAAACTTCTAATCTTCCATTACCATATAGCTATGATCATCTACAATGTTGTTAACATTATATAATTTATAGTATACATCTCAATGTTGAATTTCATTATATACAATACCCAACTTCTATAACTTAAATTAAATTACCACCGTGTAATGATATAATGGAACCATTTGTGGTCATTTTATACAGAAAACTTCTCATCGAGAAGATAGTATCACCAACACATCAAAACATCGACCAGAGATTACAACTAAAAAATAATTATTAGGATAGTTCTACTCAAGGGTTTATAGTTAACATGGCCCGTAAGATTCTTTATTCTCTAAATATATCAATATTTATCCCAAACTAATGTCTGATGTATAATTCTCAACAGCATAGCAAATCCTTGGATCTGGAGGCATCGATGTTGTAGATGTTTTTAGCCTCTCCTTCAACTCAAGAAAAGACTCTTAACACTTTTTTAGACACTATAAATTCACTCACTTATTTTTCAGCACAGTTATGGGTGTTGATAATAAAAACATGTACTTGAGAAAACAACAATAATATCCCACTCAACCTACAATGATCTTAATCTCAACCCTGCTTTAGAGATGTGTCTAGGACATCACTGTTATAAATGTATCAATTTCCATGGATATACCAATCTTATTCACCATATTATCCAAGAATATCAAATCTATAATTCAAAAATTAAACTTCAACAACATGGAATAAAGATAATGTTCTAAAAATGTATTAGTAATATCTAATTATTTTTATTATACTAACCCAGGGTTGGTGAGTTGATGTGGACGTCTTTAGTAAGCACCATGAATAATCAGTCTATTTATGGGTGGTAGTTTTTTTCATGAGATAAAATAATAATATCGACACATTCTTTAGTCCTAATAGCATAACCTAGTACTCATATAACTCACGCTATCTCAAAATATTCATCTTTGTGATGTCCTATTCTCTAACCCAAAACTAGAGATATCCTGGTCAGGGATCAATCTTGGATAACTACCGATCTCCCTATCACATATCAAAGATATTGTTGATCCAAAATAAATTATATCATTTCCTCACCATCACCTATGTCAAATCCTCTATTAGGGGGAAGAATTATAAATTTATCTATAAAATTTCATAATTTAGATCCAAAACTATAGTAAAAGATGAGGGTAAAATCATTGATCTTACCAAAATATCCATTACTAATATTTACATTGTGATCCCCCTAAGTTGGATCATGTTTGGACCAACTCTAACAGATCCTAACTCCTATTCTCTATTCATTAAGTACTACTATCCCATGGATGATGTAAACAATACAAATACTCAATAGTAATAAATTTGACCCTAGAATCCAATAAAACATTACATTATAAGAATCACATAAAAGATCTTTATCTCAAAAATCATGATGTAATATATATTTGCATACCTAGTAACAACCATAGGAAACTATGGTTGTCACTGAATATGGTCCACATTTGTTCCCAATGTTGTATCAATAGGAAGTGAATCGCAATATAATTTGATTGGAAAGTCAATATCAACAATAAATTTCAAAGATATAATTTAATTTGAAGAATCAATATCATATATCTTAATTTCATGCATACATTATATGATGTTTTAGTGTATTACTTTATGAATATAGTTGATAATTCCTTCCAATGTTGGAAAATTTAAATTATTTTATGTTTCATGGAAGGATACATCTGAAAGATTAATTAGGAGTGAAAATAGGTGAATTTTTGAGCTTAAACACACTTCACACCACAAGAAAAGTGAACTACTATGACACCATATTTTTAAAGATGATCATTCAGCACTTACGGGGAATAAAACTGAAAAACCGAGAAAATATGACTTTCAATGAAAAAAATGGAATTACATATATAATAATAATTACACAAAATCTACTGGCATATCTGGTGAAAATAAGTACATGATGTGAAGAAATTAAACACATCATGTAAATTTACACGTGCTGAAACGTAGCTAAACATGGTGTAAATTTCCATATGGGATGTTTTCACCTAGATTAACCAAATATTCATTTCGTGACCAAATATTTGATATTAGACCAAACCTAATCTACCATTGGACCATTACATAATAGAATTCATTAATCCTAGAGCTCATATAAAGCCTATAAAAGGAGTTATAGGCTACTTCTACTGGAGAAATTTGGATCCATAGACCAAAGCTTTGAGTATGAAGATGTCGGGAAATTTCCAAGTTCATTTACTTTTTTTATGCACTCATTTTATTTTCACTTTACTTATTATTCTCTCATCACTAAGATAAAGGGGTTAACCCACCTTTTTCTAGGTTATTTTAATAGAAGAGGGAAGGTTTGCTGGATTTAATACATTTTATTATATTTATATATTTGGTTTTTCATAATTTAATATTCACCCTCCAATCTATTTATTTTTCTTTTAACCAGAACTTTCATATTTGAATCTAAAAGGAACATCGAAAATTGAATAATTGGAAAACCATAAAAAGGAATTACTTTTTTGAAAATTACTTTAAATTAAATTTAAATATGGTATCAAGACAATTTTGATTTTCTACAACAGTAAATTGTAGAACCGAGGGAAATAGGGCATGTCTGCATTGAGGAGGGGATACCATGATAATTGGATCATCCTCATGTTGAATCTAACACCAATAAAAAATAAACCTATTTTGTCAAATACCATTGAGCGTGAACCCTAAAATTAAAAACCCAAGCGTGTTTTCAAATCTGTTTACTAACCAACCAATCATTATGGTTTCATCCAATGATTTAATTTATCAATAAAACCCTCCATTTCATACCTCTTTCTGAAAATAAATCATACTAAATCTCTTGAAAACCTAATCTAAATAATTTCACCATCTCAGTTGATCAATTTCAACTATCTTCTAATACACATTTTAGTTAATTAAGTTTCATTATTGAATTTATATAAAAAATACATAGACACATAGGGAATTAACGATTCCCTCTAGGCCTATCAAACTTGTGTCTTATTCGAGGATGGTTGATATTGTTTTTATGATTTAAATTTTTTATTTTATTTATTCTTTTCTAGTTATACTTTTTTATTTTGGGTATTTTATGCTATGAATTTTTTATTTTTTATTTTTAAATTCATGATCACAACACATGATTCGAAGGAAAAGAAGTTTTGAAATCAATCCCGAATTAGAGAAAATTATAAATAATCTCAAAGAATAAACAACCTTGGAAGTCACTATAAAAGATAAACTTGCATGAACTATTTAAAGAGATCAGAGGATTCAGACGCTCGCCAACTATGGAAGTCCATCAAACATAGGATTACAAAAAATAATCCTAGAACCCCCCCCCCCCATTGTTTAAAATCATTTTGAGGTAAATCTTGTATGCATTTCAATGATATCAAATAGCATGAATTTCACAGAACATCTACATGATGATCCGAAAAAAAATCTAGCAATCTTTCTTGATATCTTTAACACATTTCAATTCCAAAATTTCTCAAGTGATGTTGAAAAACTCTATCTTCTTTGATTTTCATTAAAATATTGAGCTCGGGATTATATTCAAAGTGTGCATATACATTTCATTACTACATTATATGAGTTGGAAAGAAACTTCCTCACCTTATTCATTCAAACTTCAATATCAATGGACAAATTGGTAAATTTTATAAACTTTTTTCAATTTAAAGATGATCCACTATATTAAGCATGGGACTGTATTAATGATATGACTCTAAAATTCTCTCATCATGGAATAGATCTATGACTACTTATCAAAACTTTATATTAGGTTTTATCACATGGAAACATGCCAATTCATGATGTTGCAGCTATCAGATCCTTAAGTAAGAAATCCCCTAAAGTAATCTACAACTTGTTGGATAACATGATGAATAATAGTTTCAAGTATAATAATGAATGAACACAGTGAAAAGGCATTAATGTTGTCAAAAAATTTCTGGATAGTGGCACAACTAGAATCATTGACAATGAAATTAGACATCATGATAGTCCATCAGAAAAACCCCTAAGGTGCATGTATAGAAGATGAATATTATTCTTATTATAATCATGCTAATAAATTTCAGGGTTGGATACCACAAGAATAATAAGGATAAAGATATAGAAAATGACCACAAGGGTACCAAAAATAAGTACCCAAAGGGCCAACACTAACAATATTGGACCACATGTGGGAACAGACATTAGCAACATTCCTGGTGACTTTTATGGTCATATTCATGGAAATAAAATAAGATTCATCTAAATAGAAGACCTTATTATGGAATTTAGAGCATCGATTTAGCCAAATTTCTAATAAACATAAGGAAGGGAAAAAATACACTATTATTATTCCTTGAAATACGCCCATGTGAATATTTGAAAGTTGTACATATTTGAAGTGGGAAGAAAAAAAGGAAGTTGTATAGAATTGTCTGAACAATAACCAGTGGAATCCAGAGAAGAGGAAGTTAAGAAGTAAAAGGTAGATGAAGGAGACATAGAAGAAGAACCACCCATGTATAATCCATGACTACCTTTTCTAGAATGAATGGTGCAGGTAAAGTAAAACAAGAAGAAATATATTTTTCTAGAACACATTAAAAAATGGAATAACAATATAAATGTTTCATAATCTATTGTGGACATGTCTACATATAAGAAATTCCTGAAAGATATAGTAACCAACAAGAATAATCTAGATGTGATTGGAACCATTCCACTCACTTGGGAGTTTTTGGTTGTGGTATATATGGACTAACCTAAGAATAAAAGTGATCCACGCAGCTTTTCAATTCCCATATTTATCAAAGATAAAAGTGTGGAAAAGATTTGTGTGCCTTATGTTCGAGTGTCAATATCATGTTAGACACAGAATTCAAGAGTTTAGGGCTGGAAGGACTACAGGAAACAATAGTTTCACTACAATTAGTATAATCAATAGTAAAACATACTCAATGATTCACTGAGGACGTCCTAACCAAATTTCTAGAGTTTATAATTCTAATCGACTTACTAGTGTTATATATGAAGAAGAAATAAATACACTCATTTTGGGAAGGCCATTTTTCGCCACAGGGAATGCATTGATCTATGATAAAAGTGGATAACTCTATCTAAGAGTTGGAAGTGATCAAGTCAGTTTCAACATCCATCTAGAAATGAAAAACTATGATGAGAAAGAGGATAATGAGTATGGAAAAGGATAAAACCATGAAGTTAAAGGTGTCACTGAAATTGAAATGGTTCATGAGTTAGTTGTTTTTTTCAAATAGGATCCATAGACAAATAATAAAGGTAATATGAATAAAAAGGACCACTAACACCAATATAGAAACTAACTCAACTATGTTTGAGATTAAAAATAGGTATGGATGGTACATGAACTACCATTTAGTTCATCAAGATTAAAGAATAAATTTTTGGTCTGTCTAATCGAGATCATGAAAGTACCACCATCTAGAATAATTATGTATCTCAAATAAAAACTATAGGGACCAACCTATGTGGATATGAAACAATTTAGACAATTTATAAATCCCAAAAAGATAAAAAAATTCAATCATCTATCTTACGAGTTGAAGATAAAGGAGGTAAGTTCAAGCCAATGATGGTAAATAAATGTTCTTATGGGAGGTAACCTGGCTATTTTCTTTATTTATTTTCTATTTTTAGAGGTGAACATTCTTTCTGTGTAAATATTTCAAAAATAATTGTTATTGTAATGTGATTTCACATTTTTATTTTTAATTTATAGTCCCATCAAGACCCAACGTGGTAGCAAGAAGTGTCAATCAAATGAAAAGGTAGTATAAAAATTATACATCATGAAGGGAAATTACACATTGTAAATAAATAGTAGTCTGAACCTCAATAATCATGTTTGAATAAAAAATTCAATGGGTATTATGAGTTTCAATTATTTATATTTAAATATTATTAACCACATTGAAATTTTTTTCAATATTTAATTTCCAATTGAATTCCTTTCATTTGATTCATTCTTCAACATACTGAACTATAAGA
Source organism: Viscum album (assembly GCA_963277665.1). Lineage (NCBI taxonomy): Eukaryota > Viridiplantae > Streptophyta > Magnoliopsida > Santalales > Viscaceae > Viscum > Viscum album. Next base: position 114,696,457 of record OY728151.1, read on the forward strand.
ATAAACTAACTTAGATAATTATGATTCCATAAATTTAAATTTATTTGTAAAAATTTTTGAATAAAAAATGTGAAAATGAATTAGTATAGAAAATAAGGTGGATTAGAATTTGACAAATAATTATTTAGGGAAGTCTATTAATCATTGAAAATGAAATTTTCCTATAATTTGGAGACGCTTTAAATTTATGATATTTTCATTCATTGATGTAATTATTCATAAGAATTATCAAGAGTGATTTTCCTTACCAATAATGTCAACACTGATAAATCCACTTAAAAAATATTTTCCATTATTTATATAGTATAATTCTTGAGAAACTCATGAATGATATCTTCTATAAATTTTTTCATTTTATCAAAGCTGTGACTAAATATATTCTCATTTAAAATGATTGAGGAATTATTTCTTGTTACCACTTATCCTAATACCCACCATACCTTAATCCTTCCTAATCCCATCAAATCCATGAAAAATCTTGTAATTAAATAAGCTAAGTTAGAATTATATTTTATTAATTCATACTTTACTTTAAATATTTTGAATGATTTTCAAACATAAGAGTGGAGGAAGTGGCATTTGATGGAAGGGATGAAAATTTTGTAATGAATAAGTGTGGGGAAAGTTTCATGAGATTTGGGTAAGCCACATTCATTATAATTATTTCATAGAAATTTTAATTAAAGAAAAAAATAAAAAATGGGTTGTGTTTAAAGAAATTCAAAAATCACTATCTACTTAATTGGTGATCTTGTTATAATAATTACAAATTATGTCGTGACAAGATCTTTAGGGGTTGTGTGATGGATGTGGTAATTGTACATAGAAAAAATTTCAAAAAAGAAAGGATTAATAATAATAAAAGAGCGGTTTCCATGTATTTTCATTTTGTATCTTTAGGATCCTATTTTGTGAAACTGGGTGAAGAGGATACTTTCATTATGTTGATTCTTATAATCATGAAATGTAATTTAGAGTTAAACCCCCATTTTAATACTTAATTTATTTACATCATTTATATTCATTCACTAAGTATCATATTCTTTTGATTCTAAATGGTGAATCGCTCAAACTTAACTTTCATTTTTTATTTTCACAGTGGAGATGTTATATGACTTGAAAGCTTATGGTATGTCAAATATTATTGAGGAATGTGCCTCACTAAATTAATTCATACCCTGATGATGAGAAGAAAAACTAATGTGAGGTAAATTGATACTAGAAATCATATTTATAATGGATTGAAAAATGAAAATGTATTATTGAAAAGGCGTGTGTATTTCAATCAAGGAAATTTAAATAACATGGTGGATTTGATTTCTTTAAAAAGTGGGGTGTCAAAGAATTTTCTATATGTGGTGATAGAACATTAAATATTCCCTTTAATGATTTTATTTTATTGAAAATTAATTTTATTGATGGTAAGGTTAACATCCTTTTTAGTATGTTCAGATTCCATCCTTGAGGACAAGTATGAATTCAAGTGTAGGGAATTTTGATATAATTATTTCATGCATATATTTTATGGTGTTTTAATGTATTAATTTATGTATGTAATTGATAATTCCTTCCAATGTGGTATAATTTTACTTTCTATATGTTATATGGTTGGGTATATCATAACATTAAAAAGGGGGTGAATTTTGGTGAATTTTGGATCATAAAGACCATTCAGGTTTCAAGGGAAGTGAAGCACCATGACATCAGATTTTTACGGATGATCATGAGCACTTCTAGGGAATAAAACTAAAGAACCAATGGAAAATGAGGATTATAGAATAGATAAATAGAATTATATATCAGGTAATTATTAAACATTATGTACTAGTTCATGTCGTGATAATAATGACACAACATGAAGAAATTAAATGCATCTTAGAAATTTACATGTGGTGAAATAAAGTTACATGTGGAGTAAGTTCCCAAATGGGAATCTTTCACCCACATTCACCAATTATTAATTTTCCTTCCAAATATATGACATGTGACACTCCCCAACCCACCATTGGACCATTAAATTATAAAATTAATTAATTCCAGAGCACATATAGAGGTGATAAAAGGAGGTCTAGGATACTTCTTTTGGAGCAATTCAGATCTAGACACCAAAGCATTAAGAAAAAAGTTGTAGGGTTCTTTCTAGGTTTTTTATTTTATTTATGATTTAATTTTATTTTATACATCCCTATTATTATCTCATCACTATGATGAGGGAGTAAACCCACCTTGTTCTGGGGTGATGTAATAGAATGGGGAAGTTCTATTGGAATTATTTCATTTTATTTTATTCAGGTATTTAGTTTTACGCAGTTTAATATTCAAATTAGAATCCCTTTATTTTTATTTTATCATGACCATTAATATTTGAATGAAGAAGGAAGTTTAAAATTTTACAATTAGAAACCCAAAAGAAGGAATAATTTTCATCTACTTTATGGGAAATCATGTTTAAATTTGGCATCGACAGAAACATGATTCAATGAAATCCTAAATTAATGAACCATGAAAAATTGGGTATTGTTGTGTTGAGGAGGGGATAACATGAGCGTTGTATCTTCCATGTCTCGACTCTGACACCAATAACGAGTCAACCTATTTCTAAAATCCAATTTCACCAGAAACCTGTAATTATAAAACCTTGGATGGCTATCAATACTATTTAAAAATCAAAAAATCAATCATATTTCATACTTTGCTTTCGTTTTTCAATCAAACCCATATTTTCTCAAATATTTATATAAATTAATAGAATTAAATATTTTCAAAACCTAACAAAACTAATTTGATGATCCCAATGGATCAATCTCGACCTGTTTCTAATACTCATTTTAATTAATTATAAATCATAGTTGAGTATTAGAATTTTTTTTGTAGACCCCTAGAGAAGTAACGACACCCACTTGACTGACAAAAAATAGGTATAAAATGAAAAATTGATCAATAACATTCCTCAAATAGTAAAAAGTACCTCACCACTATCTTTTGGAGTCTTATGCACTATATAAACTCAATTTTGCACAAGTTTATGACCCTACCCTTAAGTAACCATAATATGGGTGGTCTTCATTCTCTACTGAGGTCCTCCAATCCCATATTTCCCAATTCCCACATACCTCATCTAAGAATCCCTCCAGAAAAAAATATTAGGTATGACTAGACCTTTCACAATAATGGTGTTGGGAAAGAGTTTACTGGTAGTTGTTTTATGATGGTGAAAGATGTTTTTTCAAAACTAATTCGCATTTTTGGTCATTAAAACAAAATTATTTCACTTATATGTTTTTTATCATTGTAAAGGGGTATAGGACAGAGAATATTAAACATGGTCTTGATAAGAAATTTCATCAATTTTGTTTTTCTAGTTAAGTATGATTTCTATATGAAGTTGTTTTTTCAAACTCACCTTCTCTCTAGAATGATTGTTTTGATTGGTATTAGGAAATGTATCATAATATGAAAATGTTTCAAGACATTCAATACAAAATTTGATGAGGATTTTTGGTTTTTGTAAGTCTTCAATATCATAAGATAATTAGAAACATGTTATTCAAACATTATGAAATAAATGGGGAGAAGATGTCTTTGGTACATTATGTCAGTCAATTATATACTGGTCATAATTTTATCATACTCATAATGAAGTCCTGATATAATAATAAGTTTGTGAAATAATAAAGGAAGGCATGTTTTGAATTTTTTATTAATTTTAAATCGATGGATCCATTCAACTGTTTGAAACATTGAAATCTCATATCCACCAAAAGAAATAAGTCACATGATCAATCATTAGTCAAATAAGGTCCAGATGTATGTACTAATTAATTACACTAGTCAATTGGGAATATAGTTCTATTAATCCATCAAAAATAGTGTGGATAACATAAAATAATCTTATGTGGAGTCCAATCGTAGGAAGATCAGTGTTTCAGAGTTAATGGGACCAATGAATTAGCTGAGTTCAAAGACTGAGAGACCAAATGTTTATAAAAAATTTAGTAAAAAATAATTATATTGTATTGTTCTTCTATTTTATTAATAAAAATTCAGTTATTGTTTTTTTAGTGGGTCGAGAGTGAAATAATAAAAATTTATTATTTTCATAGAACAAAAGTTTTGCTTATTTCATGAGGGTCGTGAATTATCATACTGGTGTTGACATTGATGCATTAAAAGGTATCGTAGATTGATCTATCAAATTCGTACTAAAACTAATACGTCATAATACATTTGACTTCATCATATACAAGAATATCAATCTGAGGAATTTTTTAATGTTAGAAGAAAAGAAAAATTGACTTTAAGAGTTTTTTCTATTTGTTGTAAAGGGGGTGATGGAAGCATTAAAAGTTTAAATAATGATTATAGGAGAATTATTTCAAGGATTTTAGTTGTCCCAGAACATTTTATCGACCATAAGTTTCATAATAATTCATAAATGCATTGAAACATCGAATGGTATTTAACAGAAGAAAGTATAGTATGAATAAAGAATGTTGAAGTTATAAGAAGAATCAAGATGTTTTGGGTGGAATCAAGAAGATTTTAGAAGCACTGGAATATTAAAAACAAATTTAAAATGAATGTGTAGTTTGATTTTCAGGAATTTTTTTTACTGGAAAAATGTTTTCAGATTCACTAAAATAACACCTTTGGATCTTCTATAAATAGATAAAAGTGGATTTTACTTTTACATTTCTGTGATATTTAGGTTTGCAAAAAGAGATCGAGTTCAAAATGTTTTAGGAGAGAGAATAAGTTCGAAGGAATAGTTTCACTAATGAAGTTTTCTGGACATAAGAAGAGGAATAAATAATTATTAGATCATACTGAGTCATCCAAAATATATTTTTATAGAAATTTTTATGTTTTTCAGAATTGTTTCTAGGATGTTATTTTCTTATCAGTTTTTTAGACTAATTTACCAGATATAGAAATAATACTAAGCTATAAGAATGAGTTTGTGGTAAATTTTCATAAATTTGTTTCTACATAATACTGGCTATAAAAGTGATGAAATGTGTTTTAAATAATTAAAAATTTGAAGTTGTTAGGGCAACAGAGTAACATGTTTTGATCTAACTGGTGAAGGTATTTAAAAATGTTAAAACAATTGTTTTACCACATTCGTGCTAGAACAATCACATGAAATTTTGTATCAATCATAGTGTTAAAAAAGTATAAGCGTATATTCTACTTAGTGTGTCAACATAGAATGATTGTTTTCTAGAGGATTGTATGCTATTAGATTGTTTAAAAACCATTGAAAGGACTAGATACTCTAGTTGAGTAGTGAACTAGTTTAATACTTATGTTCTTATGGGTGTGTGAATGTTTTCTCAATAAATATATAGTTCTTTAATTGTATGTGGATACTTTTATAAAATAAAATAACATAAAATAAAAAGATATCACTAATACATTAATCCCTTCTCGGTGATACATCAATTCTTATTAGGCCTTTCCAATTGGAATTACAATGTTGGTCCCCTTAATTTACTATGTGTTGATGTTTCATTGAAGAAAAGTAATTATGTATAATCTGAATAATATGAATAAGAAGGAGATTATAGTATTTTATGGAAGAGACTATCATATCATGAAAGATTAAATGTTTCAATATCACATATCTCTAGGTTATGATGTTTTGGATGAAACTATAGTTTGATTTACTCCTCTTGATGAAATAGTTCTTCTAACATTTGTGGATAAAAAATGATGAGAATGATGGAAGAGATAATATTACATTATTCTCATCACTTTTTGAAAGTTATTTTTTAAGAGTTAATGGTGTTTCAACTCCGAATGGTATCTAGGAAAATTTAAAAGAATTTAGGAATGAAATATAAAGGTGAGAAAAGGAATGTTAAAATTTTGGAGGCTAAAGTATGAAGATCATAAAATCAGTGAGCATGAATCTTTTATTCACTTTTGTATAATGGTAGATTTTATTTTTAGGACCATAAGATGTCTTGGCGGGAAGTGGTAATATTCATCTATTATTGAAAATGTCATGTAAATTAATCTTGATAATTTTGATGCCAAAGTTTCATCTTCAGAAGATATAGATACTAAAACTCAATATCAATATGACATTCATAGTACTCCCAATACTTATGAAATAATATCATAGAATGTTATTAAATGAAAAAAAAATAATAAGATCAATAAATTTCCTTAAAGGCTACCAAGAAATAAAACTCTTAGAAGATACATGAATCTGAAGAATTTGATGATTCTAAATCCAAAAATTAGGTATGTATCAATATTTATAAATTCTTATCCTTATTTTATAAAAATTTGAAAATAGTTATAGTAAACTATAATGGGAAATATCCAATGAAACGTTTTGAATATTGATCCATTTGATACATTTTTTTGAATTTTCCATGAAAAAATATTGAAGAAGATTATGATGAAGATGAAAATTTCCAAGAATATATTGGAAGAAACATGGTGATAAATAATTTTTTTCTAAGGTTAAAGATAAAAAGTTCTCTAAATCCAAAAGGAGAGTAATTTTGTTTTAAGATAATGAAAAAGAATATAGTGAAGCTAAGATTGAAATGTTTAATAAATTTTCTTCAGAAAATACTTTCCTTGCAATAGTTAATGAATAATTGTTTAGAAGTTTTCATAAGTGTTAGAGTCATCTAGGTAAGCTAACCCTACTCATACCACTTATCTACATTTAACTTTTAAATTATAGTGCGATTTTGGTACAATATCTTTTACCCTATTTTTTGTGGCATTTAAGAATTTTGTCAATTTCTTCCAATCAGGGTCAAATCAAATATCACCACTAGAAAGAAAAGCTCTGTGTGGCTAAGGTCGGTGGTCTTTCCCTTTTCTGTCCATTTTTCTATATTTTGCAAATCATGGCATTGTGATGTAGATTAGGATTTACTGGATTCACACATAAATTTTCAAATTAAATGAAATTGAATGTCTCACGTGGTAATCAGCATCCCAGTTAAGTAGTGAATCAACCCATGGGTTGATCGTTGTGTGATATTCCACCCATATAGGTTGGGTTATTTGTATAACACTATATTTTTCCTCTTCTATGGTTCATTAAATGTTTGTAAGGGGTTATGTTTTAAATAAAATTTCATGGGATATGTTTAGAAATTATAAGGGTGCTAGAAATGGAGAATAACCATTCCCCTTGCCACTTATGGATGGGAGGACATAAGTTGAGTTGGCTAAGTGTCATTGCCTTATGACTTATGACTTAAATGAAAAATTCCCAATGAAATGTCATGAATAATAGGGACTGATGAAATCTAGTTTCTTGCATTAAAATTACTGAGACATCTTTCTAAACTTATATTAACTTAATATATTTTTTTACCTCTTTTAAATTGTTTCCAAGGGTGAATCATGGGGTTCCGACATAAGGACCCCTTGAACAGACTCTTGTTCCCATACCGTAATTCTTTGAGCTACGTTGAAATGATGGCGGAACACCATCCATGCCCGGGATAGGTTTACTAGTCACTATTTATATTCAACTATAAATGGGTGACATACATTCCCTTTGCGAGAACCCTTGGATGGGCTCAAGGCATGTTTAGTTGAACAATGCTTAGAGAGAGACTCAGGTGCCTATGTGTGATATCTGGAATGGACTCAGATGTTAGTACTTGATTTTATTCACACTATACTTGGAGTGATACATGAGACTTCATACCTAGTGCATCATGAATAGAATTCATGGAATAAGTTATTAAAGAACCTCTTGGGTGATAAATGGAATGTCCACTAGGATTGTCATGGATGGGCTAATGGTGCTTCACTTCTTTTATAAAATGGTTTTCAATTTCAACTAAATAATTGTAGTTGAGTGTTTTCAAAATGAAAACAGAAAACACAGTATCATAAATGTAGGGAATTGTTCCCAATCCTAATATCGCACTTGGCGATAGTCCAGACTTTGGATTTATACCATACTTAATTAACCATTGTAGGTTCCTTAGTTCAGACTTTATACTAAGATTAAAGCATGTAGTGGTGCAGTTGTCAAATAGAGTCCAACCCAATTCTTGTATTAATTTATTCTACATTAACTTCAAATTAATTGTGGAACAAATACCATTTTTAATGTTTGAAATGGAATGACCTTGACACCATGGGTGCCAGCCTACTGAGATTATGTCTCACTCCCTGCTCGGGCGACTTTGGTACCCCAGTAGACTTTATGAATGAGGGTATAGATAAAGAGAAATAGTTATCTTTTAATGCTTGATTTACTTTTCTAGGATATAGATGGGAGCATAGGACCAATCCTATGCTTGAGATTCTTATTTTAAAATTTTTTGGCTTCTTCTATACTTTTTTCATCATGTTGTATAAGCTTGTATTCCCTTCCCTTAGTCATTTTTTAAGGAAGTGAGATATTATCATTGTTAGTTGTTTCTATTTACTATTCACCTTATGCACTTTATTTTCTTATATTTCACGATTATATTTTCATTTTCCACTATTATCTGGATCTTCTAATTACTTATATATATATATATATATATATATTCATATTGCTACGCTCTGCTCCAGCCAATAAGGGCATAATATCCCCATAGACTTACCTAAGGTGCTCACTGCTAGTCGGTATCCTCTAGAAATTGGGGAGATGTGCTAGAGGTCTTCTGACCGGCCACCTAAGGACAAGGGTACGTGGCACCTGAGGTAGGACATTACATTAACTATTTTGAAAAATTTATAAGTTTTAGTAATTAAATATAAATTATTACAAAAATACGGATATATTTTTAAATAAAGATGAATACATATTAAAAAAATTAAAAAATATTGAATATATATATATAATAAATAATTGAAATAGATTAAATTCCCAAATAACATATTAAAAATGAATTAATACATAATTGTAAAAAAATTAAAAATAAATAAATAAAATTTACAATGATTAAAGAGATGATATATTAAACATACCTTGTTATAAAATAATTCTATGATGAATACTACAATTTGAATAAATTACTTAAATATTAGGTGTATACATTTCTACGTAATATTTCATTAATTATTTAAATATTTGTGTGTGTATGTCATATAAAAATGCATTAAATATGTATATGTGAAATCAATATAACACAAATTTGATCCATGTTAATTTAGAAAATCAAATGACTTTAATTTATGTATATTACTTGATGAAGTTAGACAGTATTTTTAATTAATATTAATTTTTAATTATAAACCATTATTCACTAAAAATATGACTATATAATTTATATCATAAATATTTTCTATTATATAGATCATATTTATATACATTCACACATATCTATATATTTAATATATACTCTTTATTAATATTATCAATAATTATTTAATTCATAAAATGTTTAATATTTTTTTCAATTTACTTATTTTTAATTTTTAATTATCTAATTTTCATTTTTAAATATATCTATATAATATATATTTATTATTTACTTGTAATTATAATTTATATATATTATAATTAATTTATTCATTTTTTTCAATAAATATTTACAAGACAAAATTTTTAATATTTTTTTAATAAACCCATTTTTATTTTTTATTTATTGAATTATGTCACTTTATTCAGACCTTTATTAGTCCTAAAAACCACTAAAAATGATCTCTTGATAAGTGATAAAAATAATCACTAATAAAGGGTACCCTTTATCATCACTTTCTGCTAACACTGATAAATGTAAAAGTTCTTAAATGTTTGTTTTATAGTAGTGTATCCTGTAAATTAATTACATAAAAATGAAATAATAATTCATTAATAAATTCACAAATAATTTTAAAAATTGATTTTCTAAACAATAATTATCATACCATTATGGTTTCCTCTTGCTAGATGGTGATAAAGTTTTTCCATGTCTTTGTCTCTAAAAATCCATATTTACTCCCTGAATTTTTTTTGTTTTTCTTCACAAAAAAATTAAGTCAACTTTGATATAAAATCCTACTATCTAATTTTCACAAAACACATCCACCACTTTATAAAATCTTTCATATTAGGAAAGTTTAATGTCATATGAAATCCAATAGATAAAATTTTGGTGATACTAAATATATATAATTTTAAGAATTATGGAATATATAAATCTATTGAGATATATTACCATTAAAAATCCACAACAAATATTTCATCGCCATGTTAGTTCTCATATAATTATAATATGATATTTTAATCTTAACTTGAATTTGAATGGCCATGGAACCACAAAATATATTTTCATGTGGGCCTACAGGTATATTATTTTCATAAAATTCATTTAGAGTCCTCTACTTATTCCCTGAAGAAATTTAAACTTTTACTAAACACATAATCTCATATGTATTAACATTGGGTATCTTCTTCTCTAGAGATGAAGAAGACTTAGTAATAGAAGGATCACTAGTAGTACTTCAAATAATTTAGAAAATCATATGTCTAATTTCATTAAATAATTTTTATTATAGATATATTTATATAAAGCGACAAACACATACCTCAGTGGATATTTCTCTTCCTATGGATCATTCATTTAAATTGATATATAAAAATTTAATAAAATTTTTCAAATTGTTATTTGATGAAAAAATAATTTATTTTTAGAATTAAATAAATTTTATTCATCATAATTTGAAAAATATTATAAATATTTCGATAAATAATATAAATAAATAAAAGTGTGCACCTAAAAAGGACGAATAGAAAGAAATAGTCATAACAAAACATTGATTTCAAGCTACTATAATGAAAAATTGTTTATATGAAACTAATGAATATAATTTTTTTATAAAAATGGTAAAAGTTCTCATATTCTATAGATTCAAAAAATCAACTTACAAAAAAAGTGTTATTATATGTTTATGTTAAAAAAACTAAAAAATAATCAATATTTACAAAAATTATTAGTACAGTAATGGATTGTTATCACATATCCCTTATATAAGATCATTTCATACAGTATAGACCATGTCTACAACACAGTCATCATTATACTCAGTTAATCATATAATATATGAATACATCTCACCTAATTCCATGACAACATCAACACACTCATCAACCAAAATAAATTTTTCCCTTAAAAAATGAAAACCAACTAATCATTTTATGGGACAATAATGTAAAATATTTTTTTCTCGCGTTTCATTATAAAAACATATTTCTATTTTCAACTAAAACTTTTCAAATCCACAAGAGAAAATCCATAATAATTATATTTAACTCTAATGTTTATATCAACCCAAGTACACAAAAACACTGGTAATTTAAATTTAGTTTAATAAATTTCCCGTATATTCTTAACAACTCCAAAATTTGTTATTAAAATAGATATTTTTTTCATATTTGGAATATAAAAATGAATTTCTTTAATAGTGGCCATTGCAGTACTATTTTTTGTAACACCCGAAGAATTTATAAATAGATTTATTATAGAATGCATGATATATTGAGTCTCTAAAAACACCACTTTGTTATAACATAGCGAAGTAAACATAAATTTTCCACCTATGTGATTTGAATTTCAGAAAACAAACATACACGGTTGCGTTCGGTCAGCTATTTAGATTCTGATAAAAAAATATTTTTTAGGCGAATAGTAAAATACCTATATGAATAGTAAAATACCCTTATGAATAGTAATGAATCTTAATTAATAGTAAATTTTTCTAAAAAAATAGAAACTTCATCGATGAATGTATAAAAACAATTTAGACATCTTAAAATAGAAAACATGATTGAAGTATAATTATAGGTATTTTAGTATGACATAAATATTTAAATTAAAATTTTCAGATTAATTTTATAATTTAAAATTGAAATTTATTTTAATAAAATTTAATCACACATTCTTACTTTATTGTCTTATGATTATAAGATAATTTTTTTGGACCTTTACTAATTTTTTATGGTGTTTTAAAACGAGTTATAGTTTTAATGTTGTTTTTCTGGGAATAAATTATGGTTTTATTTAAAAATTAAATGAAAACTATTTAGAAAATTATTTTTAATAAATGGATTTCATTTTTTTTCTACATGCTGGAAAATGGTTTGGGTGAATTTTTGTGATTTTTCTAAAAAACGTGAATATTTCAAGAATAGTAAAAATACAGTTTTTTAGTTTTTTGTTTGTTTAATGACATCATAATAATTTAATAATTAATATAAAATTCTGTTCTACATTTTTTACAGTAAAATATGAAGTTTGGTGTCCCAAGTGGCTAAAATTATGGGAAAATACAATGGGAAAGCCTGTGGTTTTGCAAAAACCACTAATGAGGTGTCCCTTAAAATTAATAAACAACTGCATCACATTTACTATAAATACCCACTCATACCTTATTTTTAATTCATTAAAAACACATAATACTCAAATATATAGTAATTTTACTTCCCTAGTATACCTCCCAAGGTATCATCAAGCCCCCAAGGTCCAAAACATCAAGTCTTAGGAGTTACTTTGCAAGGCAAGAGATTTCTCAACTTCTCTTTTCCCATCCAAGTTCCATTTTCTGTGGTATATATTTCAGGTTTTCACAACATGTTCTTCTTTACATATTATTCTATCCCCATACTATTTTATGAGTCTTTTATTAATGGATGACCCATGGGACCTATTTTTTAAAGTTTTCTAAAACCATGTTGCATATTTGTTATGTTGCATAATTTTTGTCTCAAAATATCTATCTTTTTCAAGAACTCTTATTATGTTATTATATTTTAATTAAGTATGTTTTATTATGGAATATATCATTCCATATCCCCCTTACTTTCCATATTATGTATGAATTATGATACACCATTTTTCTCTAATAAAAATATTTAATGAAATATTAAGCAATGTTGTTAGAGTGTCGAATTTTTGTGAGGGATTTCTCAACTTTTATTTTATTTTGTGTTCATTTTATCTTTTTCATATCCCTTCATCCAAATGAAATGTTAATTCCAATACCTTAAATGAACTATAATCTTATTATTCTAATGGAATATTTCTTCATCATCTTTCATTTCTCATTATTTTATACTTAAAATGAATACACCACCTAAGATGTGCTAATTTACCACATTCAAGGACGATGGGTTTTCAATTTCTATTAACATCTTCAATTCTGGTCATGAAACCATTATTATGGTGGAACTAGACAATAATCTGTGTATTATGTCTCATACATGGTTCTATAATATTTTTTACACATGGTTTTGATTTATAATGAAAATGAGTTTGTGGTGTTCAAAAATATCTAATTAACCTAAACAGTTATCCTTAAAAAATTTATATAATGATTCATCTTCAATCCAAGTAACCATATGAAATTTAAAACCACTTAACCCTATTTATTTTCAATAAATACATATAACTTCAATTTTATACAACAATCCCCCTTTTACATTATTCTATGTTCATGTATATAAGTATACTGATCATGAAACAAACAAACTCAAACAATGATATTGAACATCTTAACCCATCGAAAAGGATATTAATGAACATAATAAGGTTATAATAAATCCACTACATGTAGAAGTGGTTTTTTAAATATTAATTAATTAATTTAATTTTTTCATCCAGGACACTAAGATCAAGTGAAGAACACCATTGGACTTAAGGTAAGGGGTTTCTTCATCTCACTTCAATTTTTCTGAGATATTCCATATTCATTACTACTACCAAGGTATGGTGTATGTATACTACCCATTGATGATTTATATCATTAATATATTTATTTTCATGATATTAAATGTATCATATGATGATTATAAATGATGGGTTATATGATTCAATTGATTACAATTTTTTAAGTATTTTCCACCGAACCTCAATTTTCATTCTGGTTACTTTTATTATCTACATACCTCAATTAAATTATTATTTATTCATATCTAATCCTTTTATATTAGGTGATAATGTTTAATATATAATTACCAACCATAATCATACTTTCACTTATGGGTATTCATATGATTTAAAAGGATCTTTCAAAAAACTTTCATAAAATACATATTAATTCAAGGAACTTCTTAAATTATTACCTATTTTGATGTTCACTCTATAATCTGTTTTGAGCCATATTTATCTTTTTAAAATCACACATTTTAATGTGAAAAATATATTTTGGTTTATTTCTAGTTTTATGAAAGTAAATAGGCATTTGCGCTTTAAAATATCTTTAAGGAATTTCTTAAACCGCACTAAAATGTTTTATTTGTAAATATATTTTTAAACAATTTTTAAATGATTTCACCTCAATAATACTTTATTTATGTCAAAAACCAACCTAGGTTAACCCTGAACCAGTCACCTGATCTGATCCTCTTCAAGGCCCAAGAGGCGTTCTCGATCCTCCTGTGTTGGTGACAAGCGCCCGGGCATCAGCAGAGTACAAATGAGAACAATTTCTCCCAAAGAAAATATGTAAAGTAGAATAAATAATAAAGGGAATCACAGGATAAATAAACCAAATAAAATGAATAAAAAAGAATAAAATAAAATAAAACTAACTGAATTCATCATCCTAACTAACTCTGTGTGACCCCGCGGGTCACTCTCCGACTTATTTATCAGACATTTCCCAAGGAAAAATCACCCAAGTTGTAACCATTACAAGGAATAAAAATAGAATTGAACTATAGTCTTGAGTATTAAGACTCATTCGGCTAGCCCAATATCTATATCCAATTCACTTCCATTAAAATAAAAGAAACATCAATTTTCAAGTTTGAACTACAATGTATAAAAGTAAGGTTTTCTATATGTTACTCAAAAACAAAGTACTAATCATTTCCTTCACTCTTTTCTCAAAAACCCAAGTCATTATTTTAGTGATATATTTGAATTTTTAAAGGTAAATTGACGTGCAAGTTTTCAATTTGCATAAAGAGAATAAAACTATTTTCTTTGAAGATGGTTTTCATAAGCCACATTTAAATGACACCTCACTTTCTAGTAAAAACATTACACATGAAATCTCTATGGTAGTTACACAACAAGGGAATTGAAAATAAAATATATATACAAGTAACACATTCTACATAGGAGGAACTAATAATTTTTATACATAGGTTAACCTAGGAGATCCAGAATAATATAGAAGACACCAATACATGATAACTTATCTTTTTTGAAATGTCACACAAGATAAAATCAAAATGATCCAAATGCTCAGTAATCCTTTCTCAGGCAGGTCGAGGGAAAATCTCATAGCAATGAACCCAACATATCTACTTACTATGGGCCATTGTTCAGAACCATAACCTACCTGTGCGGAAATCATTCTCAAAATATTCTCTCAATATACTGGGTTCCAATGTCACAAGTATTTAAAAAGGTGGTGTGTAGGGACCAAGTTGTATAGAGAAGTAAGTTTGAAGAGTTTTACTTTGCAGAGTGTTGTCTTCTATTGTCAAATTATTTAAATCAATTCAATTGGTAAAAGACTTCGACAACTGTGAAGATGTATTTTTTATTTTTATTCCACAAATATAATATGTTTAAGGAACTTGTGATGCAAGCCTTATGAAGTATAGGGGGAGTAAATAAGTGTTTTTGGAAAAGGAAAGAAAGCGGCGTGCTAGTCAAAGAGTGGCACACATGTCAAATAGTGGTACACAAGTGTGGTGAAAAAGTATAAGTGGAACACATGTTTATGTTGCATGAAAATCATGTTTCAAGATCATCCCATAAAACATGAAAAAGGAAAAAAAGTGGCGTGCAAGTCAAGAAGTGGAACACAAGTGTGGCACACAAGTATAAGCAGCGGGCAAGTGTATGTGGTGTGGAAGTCATATTTCAACATTATCACATCAAAATATGTCAACGGAAAGAAATTGGTGTGCAAGTGATGGAGCGCCATGCATGTGATAGAGTGGCACGCAAGCAGTAATGACGCGCAAGTGTATGTGGAGCACAAGTCGCCTAAATGCCTCAAAATAGATGACTAGCCTCCTCATTTTTCTATGCTCAACACTTAAGAGAAAATTTGAGCTCTAATCATGCAAGTAAAATAATATGGAACACAAGATTAAGTGTTCCGCAAGTCAGGAGTTATTTATAAGGCACGCAAGCTGAGTAGCATGCAAGCCAAGTGGCACGCAAGCAGAAGTGGCATGCAAGCTGTAAGAGGTGTACAAGAAGGGAGTTGTGTATAAGAAGTGTGTTGTGTATAAGACAAAGGTGAAGCACAAGATTTTAGATATGAATAATAGTGTCTCTCACGTAGTTTTTAGTGTGAAATTATGAAGGAATGCAAGCAGAGGCATGCACGCACTGAGGCGCGCATGAAGAGTGTTGCGCAAGCAGGGGGTGCACAAGTAGGGAGTGGCACGAAACTTGTTTTACCATCTGGTTCTTACCATATTCTGTGTTGGAAATTGAAGAATTGTTTTGAATTATTTTATTTTTAAAAGTTCATTAAGAAGCACAGAATCATTACATTACCTTATTTGTGTTATGAGGGAGCACACACACTATTCGATTGTTTTCAAAGTGCTACATGGTTGTAAGGGAATATTCTATTCATTGTATTCCACATTAAAGGATTATTTTCTAGTGGATTTTGTGGTACTATATTGTTTTTGTACCATACCAATGATGTAACAAATATTTTTTAGTAGTGAACCTTGTAAATCTTGTGTTCTTGTGGTGGTGTGTGTTCAGTAGGGACGAAACTCTTTAATAAGAGCCTAAAGTTGTTTAAAAAATAATGAAACATAAAACATATAATTGATATCACTAATTCACCCCTCCCCCTCTCAATAATACTTAGATCATGACTAGGAACTACAATTGGTATAAGAGGTAGGTTGCCTTCGTTTGTTCTTTGCTGATGATTTTAAGAGAAGTTGTGATGGAAAATCTGAATTGTGTGAATAATAAAGAGATTTTGATATTTGATGGAAGGAATTATCATAACTATAAATATATAATGACTCCTTATCTTATTCCTCTAGGGTATGAAGTTTGTGAAACTATAACTAATGGATTTCCTCTTATTGATGACATGTTTCCTCTTAGACCTACTGATATGAAGAATCTTGAGAATGATGGAAGAGGTAAAAATGCATTACACTTATCTCTTTCTAAGGGTGAGTTTATAAAAGTGATAGGTGTTAATACAGCTAAAGTAATCTTGGATAAGTTGAAGATCATCTATGAATGAAATAAAAAAGTGAAGAAGGAAAAACTAAAAATCTGGAGGCTGAAGTATGAAGACATAAAAATGGGAGAATCAGAATATGTTGGGGACTTTTTTACTAGGATAAATGAAATTTTCAATAAAATCATATGTCTTGGTGAAACATTGGAGGATTCTAAAATTGTTGAAAATATCTTGACAATTATGAATAACATGTTCGATGTGAAAGTGTCTTCATTAGAATATAGAGACCCTGAAACACTATCTATGGATGATTTTCATTGTACTCTAACTACTTTTGAAATGATAAGGGAGAAGACTATGTAGAGAGAAAAAAAGATCAAATAGAAATTTCATTCATGGCTGCAAAGAGAGAAAAGTCAAAGAAAACTCTTATTGAAGAAGATGCTGGTGAATCTGATTCTGAAGATGAGGTATGTAATAATTTTGATGAAATTTGATCCTTGGTTTCTAAGAATGTGAAATGAGGTACAAGGAAATACAAGGGTAAACATCCCTTGAAATGTTTTGACTGTGGAATCATTGGTCACTTTGCGTCTAACCTTCCTGAATATAATAAAGAAGAAGATAGTGATGATGATGATAGAAGTCCAAGAAGGTCGTGGACGAAACAAGCTAACAAAGATTAATATTTTTCAAAGGGGAAGGATAAAAAGTTCTTCATATAAAAAAGAAGAAGATTTTTATCTAAAGATGAAGATGCAGAAGATAGCAAAGACGAATCTGAGAAATCATTATCTAAAAAACTAGAGAGAATACCTTTATTTTAGTAGTGAATAATGAATATTATGAGAGAAACCATTTTTAATAAGAAGAAAATGAACTTTAATATCATCTGAAAGAAGAGGTGAATGATGTTTGAGGAATATTAGAAGGCTTGATAAGGAAAACAAGAAGTTGATGAATGAAAATTTTACATTAAACGATCAAGAAGATTTCCATAACAATAAAATCAAGATGGAAAAAGAGATTGATGATCTGAAGAATTCTCTTGAGAATGAAAAGAATTGTAATGATAATATTGAAGTAATACTAAAGGCAAAAGAAGAAGAGTTGGAACTTTTTCAACATAAAATTTCTAAAGCTAAATAAATAAATATCAGTTTCAAACAATCTATCTCAGAATTTGTTGAAAGTTATAGTAAAAATGTACCATATAAGGATCCAAAAAAGTTTACATCAATTTTTTGGAGGAAAGACATAATTGGTTCTAATAAGAACAAAGTTGGATAGACTATGTATGTGTCTCAAGTCAGAAATGCTGAAAAATTAGAAGTATATAAAAATCCCAAGTCCATAAGGATTTCTAATACTTATAGTATTGATAAGTCTGAATTGAAATCTGATCTGAAGAAGAAAGTTATGATTCAAAATAGGAAGGTTGATGGTCTGTAGAGTTCTATTAAGAAGGTTGTTGAGAAGCATGTTCATAACTCCATTCAGTATAGAAGTGTCAGAGGGAAATATTCATTTTATGGTTATTGCTGGTATTTTGGTGGATTCGGACACACTGAAAACATGTGTTGGTCCAATCAACAACATTATTACTATTCCATAAGTAATGTAAGACAAGGTTTGAGGGAGAGTCAATCGTCTCAAAAAGGGATGTATGAGAAGGATGTTCATAGGAAATCTGAGAAGGCTAGTGTGAATGTTGAAAATAGGTTCCAACCATTGGAAACTATTTATGAAAGATGTGAACAGCCTGGAAATCTTGCAAAAGGATGTCTTGTTTTGATTCCATCACAACAAAATGTTTTTAACATATCTCAAAAGTTGGAGGTGATGAATGAAAATGAAGAAAAAAAATCTCTTTTCATTGAAACTTCCTTGAAAGATACAAAATGATAACATCCATGTATTGTTGATAGTGGGTGTTCTTTTCATATGAAAGAATACATAAAGTTTTTGAAGAATTTGAAATACTTCAAAGAAGGAACAGTTACATTTGGAAATGATTAATCTCTAAGGAACAATGGTGTTGGATCAGTCATCATAAGAAACAAAAAAATAAACACTAAGAATACATTATATGTTGATGGGTTCAAACATAATCTGCTGATTGTTTAACAACTCTATGATGAGGGAAAGAAATTTATCTTCATAAAATATGGGTTTTTTTAGGAAAATTGAAAATGATGGGAAGGTAGTTACAAGAGGCCAACGTACAAAAGGGAACTTGTTCCAAGTTGGTTAAGTACAGAACTCTTGTAACATGGGAATAGTGGATGAAAATCAGTTATGGCATAAAAGGATAGAAAATATGTGTTATAGAAACATTTGCAAGTTATCAATGCGAGAAAGTGTCCTAGATATGCATGATTTATCAAGAAGAAGAGATTGGTGTTTCACTATTTGTGAAAAAGGGATGATTACAAACACTATCCATAAAAGAGTTGACATTCGTTCAAAAAAACCCTTGGAACTTATACATTTTGATATATGTGGACTAATGAGAAAGAAATCAAAAAATGGAGATAAGTACATCATTACTTTCATTGATGACTTTACTCACATTGCTTCTGTTATATACATGAGACATAAGTCAGATGCTCTGAAAATGTTTAAGAGTATCAGGAGGAAAGTAGAGAAGAACTGTGGGTATTTAGTAAAGAAGTTAAGAACTGATAATGGTGGAAAGTATAAGAATGAAGAGTTTTAAATTTTCCTCGAGAAATGTGGAATTTGGCATGAGTTCATTTCACCATACACACCTCAACAAAATGGGGTTTCTGAAAGGAAGAATAGAGGTTTCGTTGAAATGGGGTGAACTATGCTACTTGAACATGGTCCCTCTCATAATTATTGGTTGAAATCCATGATTATAGTAGAGTATATTTAGAATCGATGTTTCTATAGGCCACATTCCGATATGACTCCATATGAAATATTTTATGAAAAAAAACCATGTTTGAAACACTTAATAGTTTTTGGGAGTTCATGCATCATAAAGAAAAAGGGTGTAAACCATGTACAATTTGAACAAAGAGGAGATGATGGAATTTTTCTTGGATATTATCTAGAAGGAATAGGATATAGATGTTTCAAAAAAGAAATAGTAATAATTGAAGATTCTAATAATGTAAAAGTTGTTGAAATTTTGGAGAAAGAAAAGCAGACTTTTGCAGATATAGAAGTTGATCAGGATAAATAAATTCTTCTTAATGATTCTGATAATGCTACCAATAGTAGTAGTCCTACTCAAGAAGACGAATCAGACTCATCAATTTAAAGTGATGAGGATGAAATTCAAACATCCCATCCTAGGTAGAGGAAGCAATTAGAGGCTTAGAACATTTTTGGTGATCAACATCAGAGGGTTGAAACAAGAATAACAACATATTTTTTACATATACACATTTGTATTCAAAAGTAAAGACAAATTATGTGAATGAATATTTTGATCATCCAGAATGTATTCATGCTATGAATGAAGAGCTTGATCAAATAGAAAATAATGATACTTGGGAACTCATACCCAATCCGGATGAAAAAAATGTTATTGGTACAAAATGGGTTTTAAGGAAAAAGTTGAATGAAGAAGGAGAAGTTATAAGGAACAACACAGGACTTGTTTGAAAAGGTTACTCACAAATTAGAGGTGTTGATTTTAATGAGACTTTTTCTCTATAGGATACATTGGAACCAATCACAATATTTTTTTATATTACTACACAATGAGGTTATAAAATTTTTCAAATGGATTAGAAGACCGCCTTTCTTAATGGAAATCTCGATGAAGAAGTTTACATTGAACAACCTTGTGGTTTGGTTGTTGGGAAAGATTAAAGTTATGTGTGTAAGTTGAAGAAAGACTTGTATGGGATAAAACAAGCTCCAAGGGAATGGTATTTCAAACTGGATACTTTTTTTAAGGAAGAGGAGTTTCAAGAAATGAAGATTTGATAGGAATATTTACATCAAGGAATGTCAGGAGTCTTCTCTCATTATAATTGTTCATGTTGATGAAATTATCCTTGCTGGAAATGATGAAATATCTTGTGAATTTTTTTTTTGAAGATATGAAGAAGTTGTTTGAGATGTCCATGCTATGAGAAATGAAATACTTTCATGGGTTAATAATCATACAAAATAAGAACCACATTTTTCATTATCAAGAAAAGTATGAAAAGGAACTTCTGAAGAAGTTTGGAATGGAATATTTGAAACCTTTTTCCACACCAATTTTAGTGGGAACCAAGTTGTCTAAGAATAGAGAAGGAATGGAGGTTGATCAGAAAATGTTTCGAAAGATGATTGAATTTTTATTATATTTTACTACCATAGACCCGACATTGTCTATATTGTTACATTATGCGCAAGGATTCATAGTGCTCCTAAGGAATCTCATTTAATTTCTGGAAAGAAGATTCTTAGATATATCAATTGCACAAAAAAATTTGGAATTAGGTATGATGGAAAAAATATATTGATTTGTTCAGGTATTCAGATGTTGATTGGGCAAGAAATGTTGGCAATAGAAGATCCACATCTGGTGAAGTTTTCTTTATGGGGAAAATTGTGTTAGTTGGTATAAAAAGAAACAAAATTTAGTAACTCTTAGCACGGCTGAATCTGAGTATGTTTCTACAACTTAAGATTTTACCCATCTTAAGTGTATAAAAACTCAGTTGGAAGATATACATGTTGAAGTGAAGCTACCCTTACTCTTGGGATGTTATAATCAGAGTGCAATCAATCTTACAAGGAATCTAGTACAACATTATCATTAAAAACACAATAACATAAAGTACCACTTCATCAAAGAGAAGGTATAGAAGAATGAATTGAACCTAGAGTACGTTCTTATATAGGAAAAAGTTGCTAACATATTCACAACACCTTTAATGAATGAACCATTTGCTAAATTGAGGTTTAACATGGGTGTCTAACCTCTTTCTCATCAAGTTTTAGGTAAATGTGTCTATACCCTATATCATCTTACATTTGGATAGTGTTGTCAAGGGGGATAATTGTTTCATAAATCTATCATTATGGAAGCATGCATAAAGGGGGAGTAGTGGGTAAGCTGTGAGTCCAGCATGTAAGTGTGTGAACTATTCTAACTATTTGTGTGAACTATTCAAAATTTTTGTTGGAGTGGTGTAGGAAAAAATGTTTTTTCATTCTAAGAAAAATTAATAAGTTAATAATGCTGTGGTAAAATCATGGAAGATGTTCTAAAAAAGGCTGAGGAGATATGATCAAGAAATTTCATAGTCGCTACTCTTAGACAACATGGTTTTGGTTGTCGATAATTCTTATTTCCTACAATGAGTTATCTCATGTAAGCTTAGAATTTTTTATATGTAATCCATTTCTTGAGGATAAAATTTTTAGTGATTTATGAATCTTGGTTGAAAAAATATCAAAAGGGGGGATTATTGGGACCAAGTTGGATGGAGAAGGAAGTTTGAAGAGTTATTTTTGCAGAGTGTTTTCTTTTGTTGTCAAATAGTATAAATCAATTCACGTTGTAAAAGACTTGGAAAACTATATTGATGCTTTGATGATTTTTATTTCAGAAATAACTTATGTTTAGGGAACTTGTATGCAAGCCTTATGAAGTATAGGGGGAGTAAAAAATTGTTTTTGGAAAAGGATAGAAAGTAGCATGTAAGTCAAACAGAGGTAGGAACGTGTGGAACGCAAGTATAAGTTGTGAGTAGGTGTATGTTACGCGCAAGTCATTTTTCAAGATCATCCCATAAAAATATGAAAAAGTAAAGAAAGTGACGTGAAAGATAAGAAGAGGCGCACAAGTGTGGCACACAAGTATAAGAGGCTCACAAGTGTATATTGTGCACAAGTCATATTTCAACATCATCACATCAAAATATGACAAAGGAAAGAAAGTGGCATACAAGTGATGGAGTGGAACGCACGTGGTAGAGAATCGTGCAAGAAAGAACGGCATGCAAGTGTATGTGGCACGCATGTCACAAAAATGCCAATAAATAAATGACTGGCCTCCTCATTTTTCTATGCTCAACACTTAAGAGAACAATTGAGCTCTGATCACGTAATTAGTAGAAAGTGGCAAACAAGATGAATTGTTGCGCAAGTTAGGAGTTATTTATAAGGCATGCAAGCTAAGTGGCACACAAGCAGAGTTGTGCACAATGATCAGTGGCATGCAAGTTGTAAGAGGCGCGCAAGAAGGGAGATGTGTTCAAGAAGTGTTTTGTGTATAAACCAAAGGTGGTGTGCAATTTGTGATTTTTTTCACAATATTGGCGCGCAAGTAGTTTTTGGCATGCAAGTAGGAAGGTACGCAAGCAGGGTGGTGCGCAAGAAGAGGCGCAGAAGCAGGGATGTGTGCAAGCCGATTAGCACACATGTAGAGAGGCGTGAAAGTAGGGAGTGACGCACAAGCTCTTTGCACTAGGAGGTTCTTACGAGCTTCTAGGTAGGAAAGTAAAGAATTGTTTTAAAAATATTTTATTTTTGAAAGTTCATTAAGAATAATAGAATCATTACATTACCCTATTTGTGTTAAGAGAGAGCTCAGACACTATTGGATTGTTTTAAAGGTGTTACACGAGTGTAGGGGAATATCATACTCTTTGTATTCCACATCAAAGGATTGTTTTCTTGTGTATTGTGTGGTACTGGATTATTTTCGTACCGTACCAAGGATGTAAATACTCTTGTTGAGTAGTAAACCTTGTAAATCTTGTGTTCTTATTGTGGTGTGTGTTTAGAAGGGGAGATATTATTTAATTTAAGATGAAGGTTGTTTAAAAAAAACATAAAAAATAAATTAATATCCCTGATTAACCCCTCCCCCTCTCAGTGGTACTTGGATCATAACTGGGAACAACAGGGTGAGCCAACTAATTCTATCAGAGCATCCAATCATAATATATATAATAATAATAATGCACAACATGTCTCTCCCTGAGTCTCTCAAAGGACCAATCTCATGCCATTAATCGAAAGAACATTAAGAGTCCAACACTAGGCACTCTCATAATATATCACAAGGATTCCTTAGTAGGGACAACTCATCCATTATATACATACAAGTATGGAGTTAGAAAAATCCATGAGAGGTTCTATGATAAATAATTTCACCAATTATTCATAATGTTTCCACACGAACCTTTGAACATTTTTCAAACCTAACATTTTCCAAAGGCACAACTTTAACTTTTTATAAAGAGGTTCATTCACACCATTGACAACACCAAACCACATTCACCAAGGAGCCAAATGGTCCTTAAGTTCTATTAACAAAAATATCATTTTTAAGAGAAATAAATTATCTTTTAGGGAGAGTATAAACACACCGCTTTACATTTCATGACCCTTCCTAAAATAATACATTTAAATCACTTATACAACATTTAAAAACCAAATTCATTTTTGTTAAAATGCTAAATGGTCCACAATCCATCATCACGTGTCAAACCATTTTCAAAGACAAAATCACACTCCATTTAAACATGAAACCACTTGAAACACTTTCAAAAAACATACGATCACCATTTCACAAGTAAAATGTAATTAACAAGTCCAAACCATCCTTTGTATACCAAAAAATACTCACAAAATCCAACTAGTCATTTCATAAAATGCACTATGTGCAATATTTAATGAGGAGATTCTATTTATCACATAATAAAGCCAAAAACAATTTTTCGTGCTAAAAAATAAAACCACGAATCATACGTCAATATATATTAATCTACCAAAGTGTGGAATGCATGAAATATATGAATCTTGAATTTAAAAGGAAGTGAAAAGGTGAATCCTACCTTAAAACCAAGGTGCAATGAAACTATGTGCGTCCAAAACCATGTGGTAAGGTACAATGTACAACAAACTAAGCACTAAGGACTAAAAAGACAGTAGGATCTTCAATTTGAGTAAGTGAAACCAAAAAGTAAGAAGAAATCACACTGGAGAAGGGTCACAACAGCTCAGCATGATGAGTGGGAAGGTCGTTGTGCTAGTTGGACTCGCCGAAAAAAGGTAGTGTCGTCAGCTAGGGCTATAGAGAATGGGGGGCTAGTAGAGAGGGTTGTGCCGATGAAGGGAGTGTGCACCAGAAGGGAAAAGTTGCGCCGCTGGTTTGAGCAGGAGAAGGGGGACGAATCTGGGGGATAAAACATGACGTGAACAGTGAGATACCACCGACTGGAGGGGCCCCATGTGGCTAAAATAGGAGTTTTTACCTGATAAGGGGGTCATTGGAATAACAACCACAAGGGGTCAGCTAAGGAGGTAGAGTCGCACATCTAAATGTGGCTTGCCAGTTTTTCACAAATCAGATGGAGAAGAAGGGAATCCTAATGGGAAAGAATGGAGTGTGGCACTACCACAGACTGAGCAGGGGGCCGAGGGGTCGGGGTGAGTTGGTACGACAAGAGCTAGGGATCCTGGAGGGGTCTCGATGGGGATTTCGGGTAAGAGGAGGTTGGGACTGCACCTAGGTATCCGGGGAGAAGGTCACACCTTCTATTGCACTGGGAGGATCGAAACTGAACACTGCGGTGAGGGGGATGAGCTTGCTAGAGGTGGCCAACAATATGGAGCATAATGGGGAGGCGTTGGGCACTGGTGAAAAGGAGGAAGGGACGAGTCCGAGGGTTGATGGGGCGCGCTACATGGGGAAAGTGGAGATGACAGTGCTGCTGCGAACGGAGGGGAAGAAGTGGGAGAGGTTGGGTGCAAGGGGGTTCACTGATCTAGAAGAGGAAGAGGTGGCATCTGAGGTGGTTCATGTTGCATACACACTAATTGGAGAGTGAAGGCTCTTCAAAAACCCTAAAGAAAGAGAAAAACAACCCTAAAAAACTAATTAAAATTTTTCATAAAATAATAATAATAATAAAATGAATAATAATAATATTCATAATGATAATAATAAGGATAATAATAATAATAAATAAATAAATAAAAATAATCAAGGTATTCATATCATCTAAATAAAAATAAAATTCTTAAAAATTAAAATTTTAAACGACGCGATTAATATTTGTTTTAATTACAAAAAATTATTTAGTTTCATTTTCCGAGAACGGAAAGTCGTGTATTTTTTAGGGAGAATCCATACACCTTCCAAATAGTTCTATGCCTGTGTTACTGATGATGTCAACACCAAAAAGTGAATTTCTGTACATAACCAAAATAAAAATTTTGTCCAGGACTCACCCAAACCCCAAAATATATTATATAAATACTGAAAAATAATAAAATGAACGGGTCACATGGGTCGGGGTGTAAAAATTTAAGCATAAAATATAATTTCAATGGAATTCCCTTTTATTTTCTATGATGTAAATGTTTACAATGAAATTTCATGAAAAATAAAAATTATTTTCCAAAAGAACTCTTCATTCCAGATTAAAAATAATTTTTCTCATCTCACTTTAACTTTATTGATATATATGCATTGTTCACCAATTATTTCTTTCTTTTGGTGTATGTACCACCCTTTGGTATATCATATAATGAGTCTCCTTATTATCATGATATTCTAAGGGATTATGATTTGAAAATTTCTAGGTGATATGAGACACTTTGGAATGTTTAAGGATTATTTCCTCAAGAATTTATCCATGGTATCATTTAAAAGTATCTTCATCTATGTTAATGTCTTTTGTTGACTCTTATAATTAATTGAGGTTTATCACTTTTGATATTATCTACCATATTTAATTTAATAGTTTATGATTAGTTTTAATATAGATGTTCTATCTTAAAAACATTCACCAATTTACTTTTAATGGTTAGTGTTTATGCTTAATGTTCGGGGAAATTTATTTACATTTCATATGTTAGTTTCAATATGAATGTGTATGCTATTAATGTTTATCCCCATTCATATGATAAATTCATTGAACTTAGTAAGTGTTGGGTTTGTCCTGCTATATCCCCTCGTTGAATCGGTAGGTCTCATGAGAAAAACTATGTCATGGCATGAGTTTTTGACAAAATGGTTATTTTTGAACTTGGCATGAGGCCTTGACAGTATGGTTATGATACCCGGCATATGCATTTTCCTTATTAAGAAAATATTATTGATATATCAGGTGGTTATTCAACTATTAGAATACCCATGATTATGTTTTATTATGGAATTTTTTATTCCGCTCTTATTCCTACCATAATGTGTCCAAGATTATTTTTAAAGGTATGTGATTAATTTATTCAACGTACCTAGTATTTATGGTTATGTGATTTTCTTCATTATTTTATAACCCATACTGAGTATTTGTGCTCACCCATTTTATTTATTTTTCCTTACCCATGTTATGAAGAAGATATCATTTATTGATTTTTCACGGATGTGGTTTATTAGATATTGTTAGGTATCATATTTTTTTCCATTGCAAATATAAAATGGGATCCATGTATGTATCTATAATTCAAAATTACTAAATTGATCAGTCCTTCGGTATTTAATTCCTTGCAATCATGCCAATGTATTAAAATAATGCTCTGACTCTGGGCTTCTAGGGTTGGGGCATTACATTTTGAGTGGTACCCTTGTTGACCATATTTTTTTATACATAATTTCTAAATATTAATGTAGAAAATCAAACTCTGTGATCAAATTAACACATGTTACCCTATTTAATCATTTCATGGTTTTTGATATTGATTAATCTATGCTAAATCTATACATAAACCATTAGAAAATATATTTTTATATTGATTCGTCAAATACTTTTCATTTATTTTTATATATCATACCATCAATTCCGTAAGATATGAAGATATATGTGGTTGAACATCATATGTGATGTTAAAAATTTATAAGTGTGACTCCACCACTACTTCATGGGAAACTAACTTTAAATTTAATCCATAAATCCACATACCTTTACTATGGGTTGAAAAATTTCAAGATATAGGGAGACCAATGTGCTCCACTTCATACAAGTAATCAATATATTACTCAACCACCTCCTCTAATATATATTTTTAAATAATATAAACAAATGTTTGATGTTTATTTTTAATACATACCTGAATTTTGTTTATAAATGTTTACAAAGGAAGAATCTAATTTAAAAATATAGACCCACATAACATTATATCCTAATCCAAAAAAGTCACCATATGAACCATTATATAGAAAAATAGTAGTGGGAAATTCATTTTCAATTTAAAAAGTATGGGGAAAAAATCTTTCTTTAATGAATTTCTGAAATTTTAATCCATTAAATTATTGAAAATGGAATTGAAAAAGTTACATAACATGATTATAGTACTTCTGATGGGAATCTGAATATATCATAAAGTGAAACTAGTTAGATTTAGTTCGTAAATACAAGATAGTCATGATATTTCAAGCCTTTCAACATTAAATCCTTTAATTAAATGAAAATTATTACATTTTAGGAAGACCCCCAAGGTACATTAACAACATTTACACATTGAAAAAAAATATTATTTTTCACTCTTACATAATGTTTGATAATCCAAAAGAGAATAAATTATTTTCTGTTTTATAGTGGGATAAGAATTTAAAAATATTCA
This sequence comes from Viscum album, assembly GCA_963277665.1. NCBI lineage: Eukaryota > Viridiplantae > Streptophyta > Magnoliopsida > Santalales > Viscaceae > Viscum > Viscum album. Next base: position 114,725,098 of record OY728151.1, read on the forward strand.
CATAAATTTTATGTCCAATCATTCATGTATTATAGTTTTTACCATTCCTTTTATATCTAAAAAATATCTAATCAAACAGTCATGTATGTTTTTCTCAACATTCATAAAATAAATATTATGCTTTAAAAACAAAAATATCCCATATCATAGATTAAATAATATGGATCATTTATTCGATGTATGTTTTTATGATATAATATTTCTACCTACCCAAATGTGACATCCCTGTTTTTCACCTAATTATAATATTATTCAACTAAAAATGTTTTTAGGGGAAAATAACACTTTTGTAAAACATTAATTGATATTTTAAATATTTAATAAGGGTGATCTATGGGAAAAAAATTTCAAGGACCCATGTTCATTATCATTATATTATTCTAAAATTGATGATATAATGTACCTTCTTCACAAATTAAAAATATTTAAGACACTTAACTATATACAAATAATTTTTCCTATGCTGGAATGTTATTTGTAGTGAACATTATCGCATCTCACAAAAATAAATACTCTTTCTTGAATACATAAAACTCTTTAACACCTACCACCTATAGAAATTTAAAATAATCAATCAATGGTGATAGATAAACATCAATATCATTTCCAGAACAATTTGTTCTAAAAATAATCTAGATCATAATAACATATTTTTTATTTATATATAAATATGTTAACATCTTGTAAACTATCAACATAATAGTCCATCAGCTATATTTTCCACTGAGGCTTGGATATTGATTCCTTCCATCAATGCACAACCCCATTTTGATATATCTAACTATATTCCTAAACCAAATTTTTTATCAACTCTATTCCATTGGGGTGAGTAGACTGTGTAGAATAGGTTTCCATCAGATTTTCACTTAGATACATTTCATATCAACCACTTTGTATTATTTAAATTTGTAAACAAAAAATTCAATTTGGTAATTATGGGATGATTTGATGTTTATATACTATGAAGTTTGGTGTTTTTCCATTGGTAAGAATCATAGTTTTATCTCCCCTTAATTATATATTAGGATGTTCCATATTTTGAACATTTTAATAAACCTTTATATTATTTCCCAGACAACACCAAATCATTAGGGCGAGCCTTTATTTTATTATATCTCAGGCCTATTATAGTTTTTTTCTATATAATTTGAATTTGGATGTTTGTTTCCTTCTGGAATTTTCTCTTTCAAAAATTTAATCAATTCAGGGAAACTTTTATCACTCTAACAATTTTTTACTTTTATGATATTCAATCACAGCATTGTAGATAACACTATAAATTGAATATAACCCAGGGACAAGTTTTTTCAACATATCCATACCATTTATCAACAATTTTTAAATTTTCAATGGATTCAACACTTAAATCAAGAATTAATTCATTAGGATGACCCTCTATATCATACATTATATCTTCTTCATTGTCATACCCCCACATGTTTTTTATTTCACCATGTCAAATATATTCTGTATAATGATAATTAAAAAAAATATAAAATCAATTGGTCTTTAATTTCTCTAGACTCATATTTTCACATATTCAAATACTCCATGCCTGAAAAAAAAACAAATCTCTATTTCCAATATTCAATTTTGAAAATTCCATGAAATTTTCAACCTATTTCCCATATTCATCAGTAGTTATTCATGAATTTATTCAATTAAAACCCATTAATTATGTAAAACATAAATAAAAACTATGAATATTAAAAACATATAAACATTTATATGTAAATATATATAAATAGATAAATTAAAAACTTATAAATATATATATTTACAACACATCAATATATAAACAAATAAATATATAAACCTATATAAATTAAAAATAAATAATTAAAATTATATATATACATTTAAATATAAAACATATAAACATATAAATATATTAATATGATGCCTTTAAAAAACAAACTTATAAATTTAAAAATATAAATATAAATTGAAGACATATAAATTTAAAATATTTATGCACATATAAAATGAAAAAAATATAAAATATAAACATATTAATTTAAAAGTTAAACATTTATAAAATATAAACAAATGAACACAAACCATATAAATATTAATTTATAGAATATTAATTTTAAGCATACACACATATATATATTAAAATAGATAAATATATATTAACATATATATAAATTTAAAATATCTCTATACATACACACTAAATAAAACATATATATAAATATATATACTTTTTGTATATCATATAAAAATATAAACATATATATCTATAGAAATATATTTACACACACACATTTAAACATTTATAATCATATATATTATATTAGGTACGTCTCGGTACAATTACAACAAATGCACATGGCACACACGCAGACTAGAAAGGTTGTCTATGGCCAATGCCCCCCCAGGGGATAACCAACCCATCGAGACTCATTATATTTAATATTTGGATATCCTAAAGACCCAATATACTTGAATACCCAATACATATAAACCATTATTTAATCATGTAATCATATATATCAAATAATTTAATCACACAACACATATAAAATCAATATATTTTTCACTAAAAACAAAAACAACTTCATAGAAATCCAAATACAGTAATAAATACATAAATATATTAAATATATAATTTAAAAAAATTAATAATGAAATTTAACAGAAAAAGTAATATATAATCAATAAAAATATTAAAATAATATAAACATTAATACAATGTAAACCTAAAAACATATACATAAACATGTAACCGTATTTTCATATTTATAAAAACATTAACTAGAATAAATATATCTTCAACATAAATAAATACTCTAAAATAAGAAAATAAAAATTTAGAACTCATAAAACTATGTATACATGTAGTAGATTTACGACTATGGGAGTTAATACTATAACGACCCAAAATTTTATTAATGAAAATTCCTCTTGATCTAATTAAATGCCTTATTATATAAAATAGTTATATAAATTTTAAACTTCTTTGGTTTTAAGATTTTGGATTTTTAAATACCGTTAATAATTTTTACCATTGCTAATATAGTTTTTGAACAGTGATCACATGATTAGTATAAATATAGCGCTTTAACAAATCCAATTTACTCAGATCAAGGAAGTAATGGCCTCATCCAGTAGAATTTCTCCATAAAAAGCCCAATTATTGGAGATTTTAAAGGCGGTGGAGTCATTGGGTTTCTCTCTTGACTATTCCCAAGCTGAGCTTCAACAAGTTAAGCTCGAATGGAACCGTCTATGGGAGAAGTGGAAGTTGATAGAGACTACCACCAGGGTGATGTTATCCAAGCCACCCCAAGTTTCTGTCACCATCGCACACCTTACCCTTAAGTCATATATGGGTGTTATAAGGGGTTATGTAATAATACCTTTGAACTATGATTATGTGTGTTATTTTAGTATATAATAAGGAATATACATTCATTTTATTATTGTCACCTTGTAAATGTTTTTTTAAAGAACATAGACTATTTTTAATTAATATTCAATTAAGAATCCTATTTTGATGAATTAATGGATTTTTAATTAAATATTATTTTGATAATATTATTAAAAAATTAATTTTTATTAAATATAAATAAGCATATCATTTTTAGGAATACAATTTTAATTTTTATTGAGTTTTGAAAGTCGTTTTTGTCAAAACCTGTGAATTTATGATAAATGTCAATTTTTATTTTAAAAGTAAAAATTCAAATGTTTAGTAAATTATTTAGATAAAATGAATATTATTTTTGGAATCATGATGTCAAAATTATAAAAATTTGAATTTTTCATAATCTTCCAAGACAGTCGAATTTTTGGGAAACATTAAGTATCGTTTAAATATATAATGTGTTTTATGACATCATAATGATGCAATTGTGATGCAATAAAATAATATAAATGGTATGTTCGGAAAATATATGTTTTAACATTAAAATAATATGTTTTTTTTCATTTATTTTACAATGTTTTAGTGGACCCTCCAAGGCTTATAAATCATTTTAACTTTTTAAATTGATTTCCTTGAGGGTGTCACTCACCTCCACATAATAAAGACTAATACTTTAAGAATTTAGGCCATTGGAAATATAAATTAATTTTTTCCACTCCCCTTTGGAAAAATCTTTGGTTAAACCCCATGGTTTGGTTTGTGGTTTTGATTAGTTTAATGTGTGGTGTCCAAAACCTAAATAATAAAGAATTCCATCTATTTTCCTATATAAACGCACCCAAGATCCCACTTCCTCTTCACTCAAGGCCTTTGGGGTTCGACCAAAATATACACTATACTCTTTATAATCCTATAAAGGCACCCCCAAACTCCCAAGAAGCCTCTCTCAAGCCTCACCCAAGCCTTTGGGATCACACTTCCATGTAAGGGATTTCTTCCTTTCTCGTTTTTTGTCCAAATTTCATTATGTTTTTATACCATTTTTTTCAATTAAAACTATTGGGGTATGATTTAAAACCTCCCCAATACTTCCGTCCTTATTTTTTAATGATGATAAACCTCTTTGTCTCTCGTTAATTCCTCCCATGTACACTTGTTACCATGCCGGAATTCTGTAAGGAATTTATCTCCCCTCATTTACATTCAAGAAATTAATTTGTATTATGAATCTAAATTCCATTACATATATTGGGAAATGTATCTATATCACCCCTTAATATCAATTTCATGCACACATGATGATACACTCATTTCTCTCTCATCAACCATTTTTATAAATTCTTATGTCACGTTGTTATTCTGTCGAAATTTTACCATGATTTTCTAAGCCAATGTCATTCTGTAGTGAATACCATGCCCATTTTTCTATCAAGGGTATTCACCTCTATAAAAATTCACTTATTGATTATATAGTTTCATTTATTAATTCTAAATTTCTTTATCATAGAATAAATTATGATGTTTAATGAATCCATGTTATATAATCCATGTGGCACACTTATGCATAAAATGAAATGATTAAGAAGGGTGCACCCTGAGAGCGCTCCAATGCATTGGGTAATCATTAGTATCATGATAAATCCAGTACAGTGAGGGTTTAATCATGAAAATTAAAGTGAAATTAGGGTTTACTCATGCTCCATGTGCAATGAGACTTGCTTAATGCTAATACCATGTAATGTTTTGTTAAGACATTTCCATGTAATGATTATCATGTTATACCATGTCTTTGTGTTCATGTATATATTATGCTCCATTGATATGCCTATATCCTAAAATGTAATTTATTCTTCATGTTATGCCTTTTTTACTCACTTATTGGGCTTTATAACTCACCATTTTCTTATTCATGTCCTCAGGTTATCCCATGCAATGCTAAGTATAAAAGAATGTTGTGGTCATGTAAAAAAAGTTTTCATTAAATATGTTCTATTTTTTGTTATAAGTTTCTATGTAATGTTCCTAAACCCCGAAGACACTATACCTCTTGATCTTATATCTTGTATCAAGTGAGGTTTTTATGTAATAAATTATGTTTAAGTGTGAAATAAAAAGGAGATTTGTTATTATTAGTATCAGAGGATAGGTTTAGTTATTTTGAGGATTAGGATTAGAAAACCCCACTGAAAGCCTTAAGGATATTACTAATTATAATAAAAACATCCCTAAATTTTGGGGAGTATTGAGTAAGTAGTTTATCAAGAAAATGCCTCCCTGTCTGGATACGATCAAGTAGAGGTATCTCTGGTAGAAATATATCTAGGGGTAAAACAAAAAAAACACCACTTTGGGATAGACTCGAATGAGAATTGGTGCCTAACAATTTGCCTTGCTGCACTCTTGGTAATAACAATATCAGAGGATATTCTTTGGTAAACTCATAATCTTAGTATGAACCATTATTAAGGGAATAAAAAAATTCCCCTAGGAATATATGTTGTGAAGTAGATCATGGATAATGTAAAATGAAGCTTATAAATTCATAAGTTAAGGAAATAAAATAAATTTATAAGTCATCCATTTTTGTATTTGGATTACCATTTATGTGTTACCCCTAAATTTACTTTTATTATAGCCAATGGTCAATAATAGGAGGACTTGGGCTAACAATCGATGGGAAGATCAATGTGACAACTGTTCTAATGGGATTCCCAATCCGATGGGAGAGGGAATCACGAACTTTGTCATAATACTCCATAATTTAACTCGTTTTTTGAATAGAAATAGGGGTTAATATGAACATTCAACCCCCCCCCCCCAAGAAAGAAAAAGTCTCAATTGTGAGGTTCATGAGAAAATGGACACCTACTTTTAATGGATCATCTGATCCCTCAATTTCTGAATAATAGATCAACTCCATGGAAAATATATTCTCCATAATTTAGTGTTCCAAAAAATAGAATGTTCTTTATGGATTATTATTGTATAGAAGGTGAAACTGATCAATGGTGCACATTGATCAAAAATACAAAGCCTGGGGAAGAGATCGAGGCGTTGCAATGGAAGGATTTCTGGAAACTGTTTTTTGATAAATATTTTTTGTGCAACCTCTATCTTAAGATGGAAAGGTACTTCTGTGCCCTCAAGAAGAAAGACGAAAAATCCATTAGATAGTATGAGGAAAATTTCACATGGCTTTCATGATATGCCTCTGGCTTTGTCGTTACCCCCAAATGCAAGGTTGACCACTTCTTTGGTGGGATAAAACCAAGACTACGGAAAGCACTAGCAATCTATGACATTGAGATATATCATAAAATTATCTAATGTGACCTCAAAGTTGAAATGGAGATTGTATAATCTCAGGAGTATCATGGGGTTAAGAATAATAAGGTGGAATTCAATTCTGGAAGTCTGCTGGATAAGTCCAACAGTGCTAAGAAAATTAAGCACTCCACTTTCCAAAGGTGTCGAAAGAAGCACCCTATAAATTTCCTGAAGTGGACAAGGAAATGATTTAGGTGTGGAAGAGAAGGGAATCCGGCCATTAACTGTAGACGAGAAAAACACATAGCTACGATAGAGGTGTGGAATTTTCCTTTTACCCTCAAGGCATTATTCATTGCATTAACTGCAAAGACCTGGGGAACTTTTCAAACTAGTTCCCTAATCCAAGGGTTTTCAGAGGCAACCAACAACCTCCAAGGAATGAAGGGTAAGATTTGTCCATCACATGGCCAAAGTGAACTCCAGAAATGAATTGGTGATAGCTATAGTTATTCATTCAATAATAGAGAACATACTTTTTGATTCTGGTTCAACACATTCTTTTATATCCTGAAATTTTAGTAGAACAATCCAAAAACCACCAAAAGTTATGGAAGTAAATATTTTGGTGAGGATGAAAAATGGGGTAATAATTTCATCCAATAAATATAACTCCATCCTTGTCATAATTTGTGAATTAAACTTCCCAGAAAACCTCTTCATACTCCCTTTGGTGTAATTTAGTGCAATTCCTGGCATGGATTAGGTTTTCTTATATAGATCCAACATAAATTGTTGTGAGAGGTAAATCACTCTCCACATGGAGAATTGACCCCTGATTCTGTAAAAGTTTAATGAGGAGGATGAATCTTATTTAGCACCAGCATCTCAATAATGGATATTAATGCCCTATGAGAATGAGTATCTCACTCAGATTATTGAATCAAAAGAAGGAAACATCCTTGATGGAATGCCTATTATGAGGGAATTCACTGAACTGTTTCCCCAAGAATTGTCTATTCTTCCTCCAAAAATAGATGTTTAATTCTCAATTGATCTTACACCTAAGTCTTTACCAGTATCCAAGGATCCCTAGAGAATAGTTTTTGTGGATCTTGAGGAGGTGAAGAAACAACTACAAGAGAATATGGATAAAGGGTTTATATGCCCAAGTGCTTCCACATGGGGTGCACTATTTCTTTTCGTCAAGAAGAAGGATGGGTCAATGCAACCTTTCATTGATAATTGTTATCTCAAAAAAATTGTGATAAAGAACAACTATCAACTGCCCCTAATTGAATAATTGTTTCATTAGCTACTTGGAGCACAATACTTCTATAAGGTGGATTTTTTGTCAGGATATTACCAAGTAGGGGTGAAGAATGAGGATATCCCCAAGACTACTTTTTGTACAAGATATAGGAACTATGAATTCATAGTAATGCCGTTTGGACTCACTAATTCTACATTAGTATTCAAGGACTTCATGAATATAGTCTTTAGAGATTACCTTGACAAATTTTTGGTAGCCTTTATAGATGATATCCTAATATACTGCAAAACAGAGGAGGATCATGAGGAGAATCTAAGAACTATACTAGAGACCTTGAAAAAAAATAATCTCTATGAAAATTAGAAAAAGTGTGATTTCTGGTTAAAGGAGGTATAATTCTTAGGTCATATCATCATAAGAAATGGGATATATGTAGATCCCTTCAAGACAGCTGCAATTGAGGGATGGTCGAGGCGAGCATCGGTAACAGATATTTGTAGCTTCCTGGGGTTAGCAGGATATTATCACTGATTTGTGAGAAATTTCTCACTATTTTCAAACTCTCTTATGAAGGAAACTTAGAAGGGAGTAAGGTTTTATTAGAGTGATGAATTCAAATAGTGATTCAAGGAGTTGAAAAGAAGGCATAACATTACCACAGTGCTCACACTACCCACAAGTAGAGAATGTTTTGTGGTATTTAGGGATGATTCGAAGAAGAGCATGGGCAATGTGTTGATGAAAAATGAAAAATTCAATGCATATGCTTGAAGGAATTCAAAAAGTCTTGAGAAAAACTATCCATCACATGATCTGGAGTTGACTACTGTAATCTTCACTTTAAAAATTTGGCGACATTACCTCTTTGAGGAGAAGTTTTAAATATACATGGATCCCAAAATCCTCCAAAATATATTCACACAGAAAGAGTTGAATATATTCCAAAGAAGATGGCTATAGCTGATCAAGGAATATGACTGCTCAATCCATTAACACCCAGGGAAAGTGAACAAGGTGGCAGATGGTCTAAGTAGAAATGACCTAGTAATTAAATCATTGATGAGAATTTAAAAGGATCAAACCTTCTTAGATTTGATAAATATAGACATGGGAATCATAAAAGAAGGGAAAATACTCAATCCTTTCACAAATTATTGCTCAACCATCTCTTTTGGAAAAGTTAAAGGACGCTCAAAAGGATGATGTGAGAATTCAAAAGAAAGTGGAAACTATCAGAATTGGGAAATCCTCATATTTCAATATTACTAAAGAAGGATTTATGAGATTTGGGACAAGACTATTTGTTCCATAAAATCTATATTCAAAGAAAGAGCTTTTGGATGGTGCACATAGTTCAAATTTATCCATTCACCTAGGAAAAACAAAGGTGTATTGATATATATGAGAGAATTATTAGTGGGATAACATGAAGAAGGGGATTGCTGAGTATACATCAAAGTTCTTGGTATGTCAATAAGTGAGGGCTTATAGGCATAAGACTAAGGGGATCATGCAACCATTTCCCTTACCAGTATGGAAATGGGAGAACATCACCATGGAATTTTCCACCAGAAATCTGAAGACATCAAAATAAAACAATATTATATGGGTTGTTGTGGATTATCTTATAAAGACATCACACTTCATTGAAATTTGAGAGGATTTCTCATTGGATAAACTAGAACAGATATATATCAAAGAAGTTGTAAGGATATATGGAGTACCACTATCAATTTTATCTGATCAATATCCAAGATTCACCTCTATGATTTGGAAGAGTCTTCAACATGATTTGGATACTGAGCTGAACATCAGTACGACTTATCATCCTCAAACTGATGGCGAATCTGAGCAGACTATCCAAACACTTGAGAACATGTTGAGAACATGCTCAATGGACTCCAAAGGTGGATATAATCAACATATTCCTCTATTTGAGTTCTCTTACAAAAACAGTTTCCACTCAAGCATCCAAATGGATCCTTATGAATCCCTTTATGAGAAGAGGTGCAGAACACCGGCATGTTGGGATGAAGTTAGGGAGCGAAAACTCCTAGGTCCCGAAATGGTCGAAGAAATGGTGGAGAAGGGTAAGACCATCCCAAAACACATTAAATATTCTTAGAGTTGACAAAATATCTTTGTTGATAATCATTGACAAGACCTAGAGTCTGATATCAGAGACATGGTATTCCTCTTCATATCACCGTGGAAGAGGTTTATGAGATTTGGGAAGAAGGTAAAGCTTATCCCAAGGTACATCGACCCTTTTTACATACTTGATCTCATTAGAGCAGTGACCTATAGAATAGAACTACCATCGAACCTATCTCAAGTACATGATTTACTCCATGTATCAATATTGAGGAAGTACATACCTAACCAATCGCATGTCCTAAATATAGAGGCGGTACCATTGGAGAATGACCTCTCTTATAAAGAGAAGTCGATGAAGATCTTAGATCATAGGGAAAAATTTCTATGAAATAAGACAGTGTCCCACATGAAATTGTTGTTGAGAAACCAAAATTTTGAAGAAGTAACATGGGAATCAGAGGAAGTGGTGAAGCAAAGTTACCCGCATTTATTTTAGGGTGGGAAAATGAAATTTCAAAGGGATAATTTCTTAAAGGGCGAAGACTATAATGATATAAACATTTATTAATGAAAATTCCTATTGATATAATTAAATGTATTATTATATAAAATGGTTATATAACATATGAACTTAATTGGTTTTATGACCTTGTATTTAAAAATACAATTAAGAATTGTTATTGGTGCTAATATAGCCTTCAAATACTGATCATATGATTTGTATAAATATAGGGTTATAACAAATAGAATTTACTCAGACAAAGGAATAGTTGGCCTCATCTAGTACAATTGCTATGAACGAATCTCATTTGTCGGAGCATGTAAAGGAGGAGGAGTCCTTGGGCTTCTCTCTTGACCAAGCCTAATCCTAGATTTAACATGTTATGCTTGAATGGAACCACCTACGAGAGAAGTGAAAGTTGATAGAGATTATCACTCAAGATATATTATCCGACCTACCCCAAGATTTTGTAACCATTCCACACCTTACCTTATTGTCATTGAGGTTGTTATAAATTTTTATGTAACAAGACCTTAGCTATAGGATTATATGAATTATTTTGGTATATAATAATGAATATACATTCATTTTATTATCGTTACCTAGTAAAGTTTTTTTAAATAACATATAGTATTTTTAATTAATATTCAATTAAGAAATCTATTTTGATGAATTAATAGATTTTTGAATTAAATAATATTTTAATAAAATATTATTATTAAATTACCTTTTATTAAATAAAAATTATTATATATTTTTTCGGAATACAATTGTAATTTTTATTAAGGTTTGAAATCTATTTCTTTAAAAACCCATGAATTTTTTATAAAGCATGGTTTTTATTTTAAACATATAAATAAAATTATTTATAAAATTATTTAGATAAAATGAATATTATTTTTTGGAATCAGGATGTTAAAATTTTACAATGGTGAATTGATCATAATTTTCTAAGACAATTGAATTTTTGGGTAAAAATTAAATACCATTTAAATATTTAATGTGTTTTATGTCATCATAATGACCCAAAAGTAATGTAATAAAATAAAATAAATGATATGTTTGTCAAATATATGTTTTTCCATTAAAATAATGTAATTTTATGTTTGTTTGATTTATTTTAAAAAGCTTTAGTGGACCCTCCAAAACTTATAAAACATTTTATCCTTTTAAATTGAGTTCCTTGAGAGTGTGGCACACCTCCAAAAAATAAAGCCTAATATTTTAATAACTTTTTCCATTTTCCATATAAAATTATGTTATACTCTCCCATTTGGAAAAAACTGTGGGCAAAAACCATTGGTTGGTTTTTGTTTTAGATTAGTTTAATGTGTGGATTCTGAAACCTAAATAATAAAGAATTCCCAATCTATTCCTATATAAACCCAACCATGCTCCCACATTCTCTTTACTCAAATCCTTTGGAGATCGGCCAAACTCTTCCCTTATCTATCTAGAATCCTCCCAAGTCACCCTATTATCCCAAGAATCCTCTCTCAATCCTCTCCCAAGCCTTTGGGATCACCCTTCCAAGTAAGGAATTTCTAACCTTCTCATTTTTAGTCCAAGTTACATTATGTTGTTATACAACTTTGTTTCAATTAAAAATGTTAGGGTCTGATTTATAACATCCCCCATACTTCCTTCATTATATTTGAATGATGAGATACCCCATTCTCTCTCATTAATGCCTCCCATGTACACCTGTTACCATGCCAAAATTCCTTAAGGAATTTCTCTCTCCTCATCTACATTCAAGCAATTCTTTTGTATTATGAATCTAAATTCCATTACATATTTTGTGTCATATATCTATATGACCCCATTCCTTTACATTTCATGCACACATTATAAGACACACTTTTTCTCTCTCAATGACCATTTTTATGAATTCTTATGTCACACTGTTATGCTGCTGACATTGCACCGCGATTTTTCAAGCCAAAGTCATTGTGTAGTGAATGGCATGACCATTTCTCTCTCTAGGGCATTCACCTTTATGAACATTTACTTATTTAATGTAGATTTTAATTTATGAAATTCACATTTATTTATCGTGGAATAAATGATGATGTTTAACGAATCCATGTTATATGATCCATGTGGAACACATATGCCTGAAATAAAATGATTAAGAAGTGTGTCCCCTGATAATGCTCCATGCATTGGATAAAGATTAGTGCCATGATACATCAAGTGAAATGAGGGTTTACCTATGCTAATTCAATTTAAATGAGGTTTTTCTTGTGCTCCATGTGCAATAAGTTTTGGCTCATGCTAATATGATGTTAAGTGTTTTTACCACATTTTCATGTTATGATAATCTTGTTATATCATGCCTTTGTGTTAATTCGTCTACAATGATCCATCGATATTCCTATTGGATAACATGTACAGCATTATTCATGTTATTCCTTTTTAATACCTTACTAGGATTTATATCTCACCCTCTTTTTATTAATGTCCTTAGGTTACCCCATATAATCATAAGTATGAAGGAATGGTGTGGTCATGTAAAATAAGTTTTCAATAAAGACATTTTGTTTTATGTTCTAATTTGTTATGTAATGTTCCTAATCCCCAAATACACTAGACATCTCTATCATCTATCTTGTATCATGTGAAGGTTTTATGTAATAAATTAAGTTTACGTTTGAAATAAATAGTTGGGTTGTTATAAATACAATATTAGACAGATGTAATATTTCATACGAGGGAGGAGGGGTGAAACTAAGGGAGGATATAGGTGGACGAATGTGGTGGAATGTGAAAAAATGAGAAAGAAGAAAGGAGACATAAAAATGTTCCATAAACTGGCCGAAAAAGGTGTAATGTGCCCCAAAGAGTATAAATGTGGGTTTGTAATATAACATAATAAATAAGGGGGGAGATTATGAGTCTTTTATCTTATGGTTTCAAAAATTTGGGCATCCGAAAAATTGGGAGAATTTAAAAAATTTCTTATTTAATTTTTTTTAATGGATTTTCACATCATGTTATAAATAATATTGTTAAATGTATCTTTTGACATCAGTTTTATTTTAAAAAAAATTATAATTATTCTTGGTGTGAATTTTCATTTCATTTATTATATTTTCAATTTCAAAAAGTCCATTAACATTGGTTACTATACAACAGATGTCAAATGGCTGAAAACGTTTCCATATATAATATATGTTCCCCAAATGATAATTATGTAATCTATTTTTAACAATATACATTATCATTATTTCCCTTTCCTAACTTTTATATGGTTTTATGGTGATGTTTTCTCAATGGTTTTTATTCTTTGTATCCCTCTTTGTGATTTTTTAATGCTTTTTATCCTCAATTATGATTCTTTAATTTTTGAAGTGTTTGGGGTTTCAGTGTGGTCCTTCTTACTTTATCTCTTCAAATAATTACTCTAAAATACTATAGCATATTCTCACTACTTATCTCATTTCTTGTAGGATAATGCATAAATCAATCATAATTTCCTAATTTCCCATCCTTCTTCAAGAGAAATACCCAATTGAAGATGTCATTCAAGGTTGTTTCAGTGGATTTTAGAGGTTCTATCTTAAATTATTGGTGGTGATATTACCATCCCAAAAAATTGTTAGTTTTTATACCTTAACCTATAAAACACAAGATGTCCCAATTTGACATTTATTTTATTCAGTAGTTGACTTTGGGTGAGAGTTATTTTGAGTTTTAATTTCATTATTTGGAAATGGATGTGGTTTTGGTTTGAGTGGGTTTAATTTTTATCTTGTGGCCTTTGGTTTCAAGTTTCTCATTACATGTTCATTTTCTTGACTTTGTAGTTATCATTGCTACAATTTCAAAATCTTTTATTGTATCCTCCTCAATTTTGCCTCTCTATTATAATTTTAGGATAACTATTTGCAAAGTTCACTAATTTTATCTACTTCATTTGATGTGTCTACAAAAATTTATGTGGTGGCCTCTTAAATGTTTATGTTTTTTATTATTCAGTGGTTTTATTTTCCTTGGTGGTTTTTTATTTATTTCATAATTTTATGGATTATTTTTTAGTTGTTTTCTAGGATGTTTATGCGGAGGATGGACTTGTTCATTTGGTGGTGATTTAGGAGATCGATGACAATTGTCTATGAATCCTTGATAGGTGGGTTCATGTGGGGTATGATTTTACCTTATTTTTCCATGATCAGAAATAAATGGTGAAATGTAGTAATCATATATCATTTCCCAAATACATTTTCACTACTTAATCTTTTTAGGTTTGGATTCAACCTCATATGGCTGGTCTATCAAGTGACCCAACATTTGGTGGAACCCATTTTGGGAAGTATATAGTTTTGATTTTGTTTAAAATAATTTTTATTAATACATATTTTTTAAAAATTATAAAAAAAATTAGATTTATAAAGGTAGTTTCTACTTCTTTTGAAATGGGAATAAAACATTCCAAGGATAATGAAGGTAAACATATAAATCAAACAGTGTTTTAAAAACTCATTAGAAGATTACTCTATTTGCATGCATAAAGACTAGATATCATATACAATATCACATTGTGTGCATGGTATTAAATTTCATCAGTGGAATCTTCATTAATTTTAGTGAAATGAATCCTAAGGTATATAAAATTAATATATTATGTTTTATTTAAATATAATACTAAATTAAATATTGGTATATGTAGGTTTTTTGAGGTGGATTGGGCTATTAATTTTTATTAAATGGAATATATAGCAAGTGGAATATTTTTCTTTCTAGATATATTTGTATATTCTTATAACAAAGAAGTAAATTGTTTTTGCTTTTTGTATATTAGAACTATAGTATGTTTTTTGTAACTCAATAAACAACCCAATTGATGTTGATGGGGACTGATACTAGAAATCTCAAGGTGTAGCTCCAATACTTGTGGGATAAAATAACAAAGAATGATCAATCTTTCAAAAAAAACCCAATTCAACATTATCGGTTAAAGCAAAAAAAATATAAATTGTATTTTTTTAATGAAATTTTTAAGAAAGGTATGTTGATGTTTTTGTTTCCTCATATTTATTAGAAATTAGTGAATATCATTACTAAGTTGTTTTCAAATGATACATTTAGAAGTATGATTCTGATTATGGGAGTTAAACATCACACTTATAAAGGCTATGATATGGTATCTCATCCCCTCTCCCCAAGTATTTTTGTTTTCATTTTGAAAGTGGTATATTTATATACAAATTCAATGATTGTGTTTTTTCTTAAAGGGGGAATATATATAGAGAGAGTATTTCAAAATGTGAAATATTTGAATTCAATATGTGTGTGTTTAATATATTTAATATATTCAAATGTCTTTATTGATTATGTCTGCATGGAGTTTCTTTCGGAACATGTACATGAATTTTATTCAGAAGAATTAGTGAGAAGAAAAATATTTCTTTTTGAACTGAATATGAGTTTCCTCAATAGATTGATAATTTATATCATTGACACTATTATTCTTAGTTATTATTCCATACACCTTTTCACCCAAATAATATTTTACTACATAAATTTTGATTCATTTTTAAGTTAAGGGTTATTTATGTTTGATGGTTTAAAAAAATATAATTGGTGGTATTGTTGTAACCATGTTTTTAAAAATATTTAGGATTACTTAAATGTTGTTTTGTGTACAAGGGGATGTTCTTTAAAAGGAGTGTATTGTTTACTTATGGATAATTTGATGTTAAGTGTGATGTTAGTATTATATTTTATTTTCAAATCATTGATGAAATTATATATACATTAATAACATTTAAAATAGGATGAATAAAAATTATTTGAATGCAATAAATTCCATTTAAAATAATAAAATATATTTGATAAATATTTGAATTTAGAGTGATGTTATAGAGTTCTAATGTTGAATAGAGAGTCACATTGTTATATTAGTGGTTATTCCAAAATTTGTAAACAGAATATTAATCTTTGAATATGAAGATCACATTGTAATACAACATGATTTTGTATGTTCTTATTATTTGGTGTGGAAAATCTAATTATTACATAGATAGTATGGTAGTGTCTTGAAGAGTATTATCAAGCAAAAAAGAAAAAGGCCATGTTTATTTTAAGTTGTATTATTTGAAAATGTGAATATTTTTCTATCGTGATGGATAAAGTGGAACCATGAATACCATTATCACACCACAATACTATTTGATATGTAAATTAATCCCTTCTCTCGATTAAATAAATTTATATAACACATTATGTTGTATAGTTTCATTCTCCAATACATCTGAAGAAAAAATTATTCGAAACATATGGAGGTATACTATATGGTCACACCATAGTACACTCCCATCATCCCATGATTAACATGATCACAGTGAATTTAATGTGGTCACATTATGAATGAGTATAAGATTAAATTTTCATTAAATTTTATGATATAGATTCTTACATTATTTAGAGGCTTCTCAATCTTTATCCTTACCTAAATGTAATTGACGGTGAAAACAAGGTTTAAATTGATCCAATAGATTAATTGTAAGTGTGATAAGTTGATAATGGAATTTATATTT
This sequence comes from Viscum album, assembly GCA_963277665.1. Taxonomy (NCBI): domain Eukaryota; kingdom Viridiplantae; phylum Streptophyta; class Magnoliopsida; order Santalales; family Viscaceae; genus Viscum; species Viscum album. The sequence continues at coordinate 114,742,152 of OY728151.1, forward strand.
CTAATTTAATTTGAAAATTAAAATTTGATTATGAATTTGGAAAAGGGATGTTGTGGAAGTTAGTAGTTTATAGAGATAAAATTGTTTCATGAATTTTGAAAATTATAATAAAATAATAAGAAGAAGAAACAATTGAGTGAGAAAAAATTATTTCATTAAAATCATATCTTGAAGTAGGTTTACATGGATCTAAAAAATGAAAATATCTAAATAATATAATTATTATTATGTGGTGATGTTTTGTGATCATTATTATAGACTAAAGTTCAGATCTTGATCTTTCATTCTGAATACTTCGCAAAGAAGTGAATGAGGTGTAATTTTTTCAAATATTATGTTCACCTATTGTTTGATAATAGGACTAGAGTTTGTAGAATAATATAGCAGTTGGTAATCATTTATAGTAAAGTGGGGTCTCTATTAGAGCTTAAAGATTCTTGTTACATAATGTTTTAATATCATTTATTTGAATGAGTGGGATCACGTAACATAAATCTGGACACGTTTTTCTATAACATGAGTACAAGGATAAACTCTTCTCATTTTTTATCCATAATTATTAGTGTAATGAGTCTCCTCGGGTATTCTATATTATTCCAAATATTTATCAGTTTTTTTTGAATAGTGAATAATATAAATTTAATTTCTCCACCATGTTTTTTCCCTAAAAATATATGAAATTTAATAATTATAAAATTTAAATCATTTTAATAGGTTATGAATATTTCTTATGTTCAAGAATAAAATAAAATGATTCATTTATTCACACCCCCCTCCCATCATTAAATTTGTAATGATCCAAATACCTATTATTATCAAGGTTTCCCAAAAAAATATAAATAGAAAATATCTACACTTTTAAATAAAAATAATTATAAATATATATAACATAATTAATCCATTTAAATAATTAAAAACTTAATGTAATAACCTTATATCACTAAATTAATTAATTACTATAAGTTTCAATAAGTTTATGGAAAAAATATTCAGTAAGATTTTAATAATGCATAGTTATCATAAATATTCCTTCAAATATGAATCAATCATTATCTCTCATCCTACTATGAATTATTCTGAATCATATTCTATAACCCATGAACCTAGTCACACATCTCCAAAATTTTTTTACAAAATCGCAATTTTTACCTAAAATACATACTTACTAAAGTATATAAAAAATAACTAAAATGGTGTTTCATTAAAAGATAATTATATATAGGGAATAAAATATAAAAACAAGTGGATCTATTCACATTCATATGATTAATCCCTTTTACAATTAATTTTTAACACAAAGAATAAAATAATTTCAATAAAATTATTTTCAAAACATAACATTTCTAAAATAACTCAAAACAGTATCAAATAAATTTAAAAAATAAAATGAAAATATATTTTTTCTCAAGCCATATCTATCATGATGAATAAATACACTAACATTATATGTACATCGGGGTCACATACATTGATAGGGCACGATATCTATAATAGCCTAAAATTTTGGGTCCTTTAAATTAATATTATCTTCAAGAGCTTGTGACACATGAAACACCGAACTAACACAACGTCTGACTAAAACAACCCCTGAAATATTATATAACAAAATTATAACAACAAGAAAAAATATAATAGATAAAAAAATATTAATTAGTTATTAATTCACACAAAATAAGATTAAGAACAGTTAAGTTCTAAAAGGGACCTTTTTTAATAAGAACTGTTTCACTTTATATAATGTATTGTTATTTAAAAGATAAATTTATAATTTTTAGAGTTTTAATTTGAAAAATTAATTAACTTCATTTTTATATTAAAAAATTCAATATTATATTCTAAGGAATTTTGTATAATTTTCTAATAATTGAGTTTTTGGTGAATTGAAAAAAAAATATAGATTTTTCTAATCATTTCACTATTAAGAATTTAAATTATTTAAAAAAAATTATATATATATATATATATATAATTTAAAATAAATCATTTCAAATTAATGTTTTTAATTTATAAAACACATGTTTATAATTTTGAAAAATCAAGTAATATTTCACTATAAAAACTACTTTTATGCACTTACAATAAAAAATTATATTTCCTCACATGTATAAATTATATCTAATAAAATGGATTTCATATTTTAGACCAAATTTATAAAAGTCATTTATAATATCAATTTCATTTTAAATTATATAATTATAATTAAAATGAATAAATTAAATGAACATGATAATGGTAAACTACTATTTTAAAAAAATTATTTTACTAACATTATATATTTTTCCGCTTATAAATTAAATTTAAAAAATTTAAATATTTAATATAATATTATGAATGAACAAATATATAATTATATTAACCCACATTTAATTGGTGACTAAATATAAATTAGATTAACAACACTTAATGGATACAACATCTTTTTTCCCTACAAATTTGTTTTTCTATATATAAAATGATTTAATTTAAAAGTTAATTTTATATTATTTATATATTGAATTAGATACTATAGGGATTAAAGTTAGGTTCATAACACCAATATTTTTTATATATGGTTACCTTATGTTTTAATAAAATATAAACTAATATGGTAAAACATAGTTACCAAAGTAGAAAAATACAAAACAGTAAAAGAAAACAAATTCTTGTTTTAAAAACATGAATCATTATTAAATTATGTTGTAAATGGGTGGGAGAGGATTTACCAGCCTCATATAACCCCAAAAATACATTATTTCTCTTTTTTGGAACCATTTTTCTTAAATAATGTAATTATATCATTGAAACGTAAAGGGTATTCACAAAAGTTTTATTTTGTTCACTTATAAAAGGGGAAACTTCCACCCCTTTTACAAAACATTCATTAAATTGAATTTATCACTGAATATTTTCTAGTTTTTTACTTCAAGAAACTTATCTCATGTTCATAAACCTATGTTCCCAATTATTTATATTAATCCCTCCATTTCCAATAATATATTCAAGAGAATGTTCAAGAAACCAATGTGATTTTTACATGCTCCATACCTTTTTGCCTTAATATTTGACTTCCAAACCTTCCCAAAGCATAGTAATATAAAAAAAAGTGAAATTATAAAAATAAATTGTTATTATGTGAATTTAACCATCATTATTTATTCCATTTCATCCTTTTAGAAAACCAAAATAATGTTAATTAGTTGTTGTGTGGACTACTGCCTCCACGAAGTAATGGTTTTTTATTTTTCATCTTGATTTTATTTATCTGTCCACATAAATTCTAAAATGATTGACCAATTTAAATATATATAAATAATTATTATCATTATTCCTCTGTTATAATTATATTATATACTTCATTAACTATTCTCACACATCGAGATATAGTTTGTTCATGTTTGGGGTTATCTTAATCAAATACTTAAACATTTATATAAAGCATTATCATGGATGACTATAGGAACATAAATAATAATATTATAATATTTTAGTAATAAAATAATTATTTTTTAATTGTTATGTAATGTACATATTATGTATTTAAATTATTATTAAAATATCAACATTAATCGCAAACAATTACTAAAATAAACAAACACTGGTTCAATTTTCATATAAACATTGGAAAAAAATATATAATAAATTAATATAACATTACTATAAAAGGTATATAATAAATTAAATATATATTTTTAAGTTTAATAATAATAATAATGTGAATAAACACAATTTTATTATTCAGGAAGCTAGGTATAGGCACAAAAAGAATCAAGAATAGGGTAAGGGATTCTTGCCTCAACTATCAACCCTTGAGACATTTTTTAGTATTATGCATCATGTTTTACTTGTAATGATTTTTTATGACCCTTTAATATGTTTTTTCATAATAATATTTTGTTTCATGATATTCAGTGTTCAATGATATGTTTTTATCTCATGGTTTTTTGGTTCAAAATTTATAAAAGCAGTTATGGTTTGTTATCTCAAATTTATTTCTTTGACACGCATTTGTATTATGAACTTAATTTTGTTTATATAGTAATATGATAGGGATTTGATTAAATAAACCCTAAAATATTTTCCATTCATGGTATTATAAGTTTAATCTCAAGTACTCCCCGATTAAAGTGGTTTTTATTTTCATATTACTCGAGCCGTACCGGTTTTCTTAATTCAAATTCATTCTCCTAAATCTATAAATCCTCTAATTATTTTCATCGATATTATCTTCTTTAATAACATACCTTATCAAATAAAAGATTTACATTTAAAATAATAACAATCATTATTTATGATGGATATTTTCTTTCAAGTACAAATTTTTCTTCCTACAAAAGTTCTCTTCACTTTTTGGGAACTTTAATATGTATTATTTTCAATGATCTTCATAAATTTTTATACTCATTTTTAAAAGTAAAATATAATAAAAAAATTTAGATGTGTGATTTAAACAAGGGTATTTCAAAATATTTAAAAAGATTTTCCATAAATTTAAAAAAAATGTTTTCTCTTCCACTCCCCATTTTATATACAATGCCATTATATTTTTTTAAGCCTGTTTTATTAGAGATTATCTCAATTTTTTTCTCTCTAACCATTTTGAGAATTACTTTTCAAAATAAACTGGTGACTACTTCTCTAAGTCACTTATTAAAAAAATTAAAAAAACATTATTTTAAAACATTTATAGAAGAATGGATATCCTATCATTTTGAATATTTTTTCATGTGTATAGAGCTTTAAACAAGTAAATTGTTTTATCATTATTATAGAAGTTTAATTTAAGAGGGTTCTCATGGAAAAATAACATTTTCACCATGATTTTCAAAGAAACATTCTTCCAGTATTCTAAAATTATTATTCATCTTCTAAATGATTCTTTAAATATGTTTTTACAAATTAAAATCATTAAATTTATATATGAGAATGATCTATCACTACCTTTCTCTTACTTAATCATCTTTGGTGTGTAACCAAAATTTTATTTCCAAAAAAAATACCTCATGAATAACCTTTTTTTTATTCCATTAATTTATGTGTGTTTACCTAGAAACCATACATTGATTAATTGGGTAGTCTAAAGAATTTACCATATATACATTATCTATATGCTTTAAATTTTATATTATTTATTTTATTTATTGAATGGTATTTAGATATAATCTTACTAAATATAATTGGACACACATTTATTTTCCATGGGTTTCCCATGATATTAGTATTGATGGATTTATAAATGACTTCTTATGTGAATCCATTTTAAAATAATATAAAACTCATATTATTTATATGTGTTACCTATAATACATTGGATGATGTTTAATATTTCATTAGTTAATGTAGTGTGGTATTTTGTGGACATTCTCACAAACTAAAATGTGACATTTCTTTGAAATTATAACAAAATAAAGTGTGATTCGTAATGTATATACTCACAAACTAAAGGGTTATTATTCGGGGATATTCTAAAAAAATAAAGTGTGGTCCTTATTATATAATCTCATAATATTATAAACCCGAATTATTTTGTTTATAACATGGTCTTATACATATTATTATTACTTTTTTATGCTCTAATGGAACAAGTTAATTGACTGATGTTTCCACAATCCCTTGATTCATTTCTTATGTTATTCCATTTCCTATATCATTACTCATGTTTTATGATATAATATTTATTGGGTATCATTTTATTATTTATCTTGATTATACCCACAACCTCATACTATTCTCACTTCTGATCTTTGATTCTCATCTCTTATTTTCACCTAAAAATAATCATCTAAGTTCACCACTTTATTATATTTTTATTTTTCTATGTTATTGAAATTTTTGATTCGTATAGAAGATTATATTATGTGTATAATTTGTGGGAAATGATGAAGTCTTGATTTTTTATTAAGGTGTTTCTTATATATTATGGAAAAACTCTATTATATGAAAAAGGATGTTAGTTTTTTATGTTTATTTTTTGTCCTATTTATCTAAAACTATAAACCAAAAGGATCATAGGAATAAATGTAATGAAATATTTGTATTACATAATGTAATTTAGATAGTACCTTACATGAGGTGTCATAGTTTGTATAGAGTAATATTTTTATAAATTTAAATATTATAATGTTAGTTGAAGAAAATTGAAGTGTTGATAAGTTATGGCTGATAATAATTTGAAACGTATAGATAACCCTTTATGTTATTTAAGGAATTATTTAATTTTTTAGTAATTGAGATAATGGAAACTTTTTAAAACCCGAAGAGATATGTATAAGGTATAATTCTAATTATGGTATAACTTCTTGATGTTTTTGTAAAGTAGAGATTAAGTGGTTCCCCTATAAATTGTTTCCCTGTCTTTATACAATAATGTGGATGTGGAAGTGCTGTAGATTCACCTAATTTATAGACCTAAAAAAGATTATTTAGAATTGAATCAATATTCACTCTGGTGAATGATGAGTGGAATTATTACTATACACATAGCTAAACACTCTTTTAGGATGTGATTAGGTTAATAATATTATCTTTATATCCCATTATGAAGGATTAATTTCTTAATTACTTTAATGGATTGTGATAGTATGTACAATATAACTTAACATGAAGAAATTTATATTTAACATAAATTATCATTGTATGAAATTAAGGGTTCATTATAGAATACATCATAATCGTGATTTTGCATATTTATATAATCATTTACATTAATTTTGTTGGTAACCACTTTGGGTTTTAGTATTTTTTTGAAATAAGATCTCAAAAATGATGCTTAGAGATGTATGTATCTAGAATCCATTATGTATTATAATGTAATATGGAAGAAAAAATTAATGGTTTAGAATATTATTATATTAATGTTGTGATATAAAAAAGGGGGGACTTTCTAGTATTACCTATGGTAGTGAGGTTTATATCATAATTTAGACAATATCATGATACATATAGATATTTTCATTAGTGGGTGATTATATCAATGATATTATAGGATATTATAAAATTTTTGAGTATTAAGTGAAATATATAATGATTGTTATTCATTTTTATTGTTTAAAACTTCATAAACAAATATTATATGTTATTAACAACCATGAAAAGTGATTTTATTAAAAAAAATTATTTTTTTGTATAACTATTGAGGAGAACATAATTGATGGATAGATTACTCTTAAGTTTAATTTACACTTGATGTTGAGATAATAAAGGGTTCATTTATTTTGAGGAAATATGGTTTGACAGTATTAATACCATAATAATTTACCACTAATTTAATGAAAAAGTGTTTCGTGATATTTTTAGGGATGTATATCTCATTTTTAGTATTATGATACATGTTGATTAGTGTTTAACTTAATGAACTAGTTGTTTAAGGTAAGTGTTATTTTGTAGAATATTATATTATTTTTTTGTGGTTTAATAACACAGATATTCAAAAGATTTTTTAAAGGAGTATTATATAGAATTTGAATATGGTATATACATACTAGGGTACATGATTGTATAATGATTTTTTTTAGGACAGATAATTATCTTGATAAATCCTAATATAATATGGTAGGTTTCATGTTAGAATTTATATGTCAAATGAGGAATATTTTAACAATATCCTCACCCACTCTCATCAAAGATGGATAATTAAAATTTTGAGGATAAAAATTATTTAAGGGGAGTATAATGTAATTAACTTAGATTTTCGATGCTTTAGTTTGATAATATTTTCAATATCTTATGTCAAACACAACACTAAACTAGAAAAACACCTGAATGAAATAACCCATAACATATTATATAATAAAATTATAAAAAGAATAAAACCTATTATAGATAAAAATATTTTAAACAATTCTAAATGAATGTAAAATAGGATTAAGAACACTTATCATTTCAAAAGGGTACTTTTTTTATAAAAACATTTTTCTTTATATATTTTATTTTTAACTGAAGGATAAATTTTTAATTTTGGTAGTTTTAATTTGACAAAATTAACTTTATTTTTTATTAATCAATAAAATATTATCTTAGGAGTACTTTTTTATATATTTCTAAAAAATGATTTTTAGGTGAATAGTGAAATAATACTTTTTTTGAAAATTCTTATCGATTTTATGAATTAAAAGTATTTTAAAAAAATTTATATAAATATATATATAAATAAATTAAAATAAATCATTTAATAATATTATGTTGAATGTATAAAATGCATGTTTAATATTTTTAAAACTCAAGTAGTATTTCACAATAAAAATTGTTTTCCCTTACATTAAAATAATATTTTATCAATTGTATAAAGTAAATTTAAAAAATGGATTTAATATTTTAAATCTAAATGATAATATAATTTTATATGTTAAATTTCATTTTTGGGTAAAAAAATATTATTACAATGATTAAAGTTAATGAACAAGATAATGGTAAAACTATTAGTTTCAAATAATTGTTTCAATAATATTTTATAATTTTCATGTAATAAATTTAAATAAATTATTTTAAATAATGAATATATTATGATTATTAAAATCATAAATAATTATTTTGACATGAATTTAACCAATAATAAATTTAAAATAATATTAAGAAAACATGATGTTTATAAATAAAATTCTACAAAATAGTCTTTTTGTATATTTGATGTTTTAATTTATAAGTTAATTTACAATTAATTGTATATTGAATAAAATTATATAGGGACTAAAATTAGGTTCATAATAAAAATATTTGGAAAGAATTATTACTTTATATTTTTAATGAAATATAAACTACTAGGGTAAAAACAAGTTACCATAGTAAAAACCAAAATGGTATAATAAAAAATCAAGTACTAAAAACATGAGACATGCTTAAAACAGGTGAAAATGAGTTTTAGAGGTTTTATTAAACATATATCACCTCAATATTCATTATTTACCACCTTTTGAACCATTGACCCTTAAATAGTGTCGTTATTAAAAAGTAAATTTTATTCATAAAGGTTGCCTTTCCTTCACTTATAAAAGGTGAACTTATTCACCTAAATTAGGCACCCATTCCTATGAATTTCTTCCTAAAAATATTCTATTTTTCCTCTAAAACCCAATATCATGTTCATAATACTATATTCTCAATTAGTTAGCATAACCCCTTAATTTACAATGATACTTTCAAGAGAAAGTTCAAGAGACTAAAGTCAGTATTATTGGCTCCTTACATTTTATTCTTAATCTTTCCCTTCCAGAAAAACACTATTATTAGTAATATAATTACCTAAATATCATTATTATACTAAATTATTATAATATTAATCATAAACACATTATTTATTCCATTCCATACTCTTAGGAAAAAAATAATGTTAATCATGCATTGTGTGGACTACGACCTCCCTGACGTAACATTTTTTTTATATTGATTGTATTTGATTATCAAACCCACTTGAAATATGATTCATCAAATTAAAAATGTCTAAATAATAAAATTATTATTATTCTAAAATTATATTATACACTTCCTCAACAACAATCACACATTAAGATATAAAGTGTTCATGTCTGGGGTTGGTTTAACCAACTAATTAAACAATGATATAAAAATATCTTATAGATGAATATGGTAAAATATATACTAATTTTATTATATTTTAATAATAGAATAATTATTTTTTCATGGGTATTGAAATTATATATTTATTATTTATCTTATTATTAAAATATCATCTTTGATCGCTAAATTACTAAAATAATCTGACACCAATTCAATTTTCAGGTAAACATAGGCAAAAACTATATAATAAATAAGTATAATATGGTAATAAATATTACATATTAAATTTAATATATATTATTAAGGTTATTAATAAGGTATCTAATAAAATTAATTTTTTTACTCTAGAAGTTAGGTGCATGAGAAGAAAAAATCTGGAACAAGGTAATGGTTTCTTATCTCAATTTTCACACATTGATACATATTTTTTATTACACACCATATTTTATTTGTAATGGTTTATCTAATGACAATTTAATATCTGGTGTTATGAAACTATAATATTTAATAAAATTTAATTTCAATTCCATTTTCTTTCTCTAATGGGGTTTTTCCTTAAAAAATATAAAATCTATAAGGGTTTATTGACTAAATTTTTTTTATTTGAGATATGTTTGTATTGCACAAATAATTATATTTATTTATTGTATATAATACTTATTTTATTCATTAAATGATGAAATATATTTCATTAATGTAATTATAAGTTTAAATTCAATCTCTCTCTCATTCAAGGTGTTTTGATTTGTATGTCACTTGAGATATAACAGTTTTTTCAACTCAAATTATTTCTCCTTGAGTCATAAATTCTCTACCGTGTTATGACCTTTTAAGACACTTTTAAACTCATAATTCCCTTTTTACAGTATTTTACCTTATTCATTGGGGAAGATAATTATTTTCCTCAATATCCTACTATATTTTGAAATAAATTCTCAAATAAAAGTTTAACATTATAAAGAATAACTCCCATGCCTTTCAATGGTTCTTTTCCCCCATGTCCATAATTTCATTCCAACCAAATATACCCTACATTTTTGGGAAATATAATATTAATTATTTAATATTATTATCCTAATTCTCTTTACTTATTTTCAAAAGAAAAATCTATTGCTTTTTTATGATGTGGGTTTCTAAATGGGTATTTCAAAATATTTAAAAATGTTATCCATCCTTTCAAAATAATTATTTTGTCTTCCACTAAAACATTTTATCTATAAAATATTTATGTTTCATTAAAGAATCTATTATTGTATATTTCTTAGAATGTAATGTTCTAATGTATCTGAATAATTTTATTTATAAAATTTTAAAAAATTAATTTTAAAAACAAAATACTGACATTGTCCCATATAATTTCATTATAAAATAAGAAAAGAAACTTTTTTTTAAATGTATTCACAATAATAGATTTTCCATCATTATGAATCATCTTTCCTGTGTTTTCACATTTTTAAGAATTAAATTATTTTACCATTATTCTATCAGTGTTATTTAAAATGGTTTTCATATAAAAAGTTTCGTTTTCATGATTCTTTTTAACGAAAAATTATACCATTTTAGTATTCTTCGTCCATAGATTCATTCTTTACCTAGTATTTCAAAAATGGTAAATATTAAATTTATACATGATAAATGATTCATATAATCATTTTTTTCCAAATCATCATTGGTTTATAGTCATAATTTTTCTTTTACTGCCCTTCCTCTAATAATATCCTCTTTGTGATTCCTTTTATTGATGCGTATTCACCTAGCTTCCATACATTGATTGATTGAAGAAACTTTTTACTTAATATTATACCCTTTATCTATATAATTTATATACCACATTCATTATTTTCAGGATTGTATGGTATTTACAAATAATGTTAATTAATATCATTAGACACTGATTTATTTTCCTTGGGTTTACCAAGTTATGATTATTAATGGATTTATAAATGATTTCCTTCTGTGAATCCATTTGAAAAGGATATAAACCCCATTTTCATTCCAAGGGTTCCCGAGGATGTGATGAATGAAACCCATTTTCTTCCATTTTAATCATTGCGATTTGAAGAAACAAATTTTTTCAAGTGGCACTCATACGTATAGATTATGACAATTTGAGTCATATATCACCCTTAAATGAATTACTTAATGTTTTATATATCATGAGATAATGTTTTATAGGCCTTCTTCGATATACTCGCATACTAAAGTGTGATCCTTCTTCTATTTTCTCACAAACTAAAGTGTGATACTTTTAGGATATTATAAAAAACTAAAGAATGATACTTCTTGGATATTATCACAAACTAAATATGTTAGTTCTTGAATAATCGATTAATATAATGATATTATTTCTTGTGTTTATTCCATAGTCTTATGCTTATTATTTTTTATATTTTATACTCTCATGGATAATATTAATTGACTCGTGTTTCTACACCCTCTTGATTCATTTCTATTTTGTTCCCATGTCGTATTCATTAAAAAAATGTTTTATGTTCTAAGCTTGGTTGGGTATGATTTTATTATTTATCTAGATTATAGCCATATTCACATCATATGATCACTTATGATCTTTGATTTTTATCACTTATTCTTAACCATAATGAAAATATGAGGTCATCGCTTTCATATTTTTTTCTTTCCACAGGTTATTAGGAAAATTAAAATGTGTGATATATCAAAATGACTATCTTGTGTCGATAATTTTTTGAGATATTTTTAAGACTTGTTTTAGATTATGAAGATTCTTATGTAGTTGGAAAATGACCATTATATGAAAAAAGGACATCAATTTTAATAGTTAATTTTTTCCCTAATTCTTTAAAACTCTATACCTAAATGATTTTGGGATTGTATGTAATGAAATATTTGTGTTAATTTATGTAATTGAGACATCCATGTCTGTGGGGCCTCATAACATCCAATAATGGATCTTCCAATCACTTTTCATCCATGATCATCCTATAAACTGATGTTTCATCATAAAGTGGTTTCATATGTATTTTTATAAGTGCCTTTTGAGTTTCAACCTTATTATTCCCCATACATGTTTAACTTCTTAATAATCAATTTTAACACCATTTCTCTAATACCATTTTATAACACCCTTTTCCAAACACCCATATTTATACTTTTTTCATAATTCTTCAATGCCTTAAGCACATTCATCAATCACAAGTCATAGTAAACTACAACAGTGCGACAATAAATAATCATTGGGTGAAAATTTACAATCAATGAAAATAAAACCAATTTAAAATGAAATTTTTTATTTTCTTAAATCCAACCACACATTAAATAATCCTTAAAATAAATATATATCTTAGAACTTTCTATAGAATCAACTAAAATAAATACATAAACTAAATAAAAAAAACTAATCAATCAAAATATAATCATAATGGATAATCAGTTTCCTATTATGGCATAGTGCCAAACACTAACACACACACACAAACACACACACACACATATATATATATATATATATGAATTCAACTCCTAATATCCATCCTGTATAAATGAGCTATATTTCCATTTTCATGCATCATGAAAATGGAAATATAGCTCATTTATCTATGAGGTATATTAGGAGTTGCATTTATATATAGATGACATCAATACCCTTGTTGTGATTCATGAGTATTTATGAGTAACATAATTGTAAATATTATTTTTATGAATCACTCCCATGCATTTCCTTATGTGATTTATTCTAAAATAGGTACCTATTGACATTTTATAAAAAATTATTCATATATTAAAAAATTGTTTTTAAAACATGACTATATAATCTAATAATTTTTACATATAAAATGATTGTTTTACAAAATTAAAGGTAACACTACCTGGTTCACCCATAAATTAAAACAATATATTATCTATATTTTATATTAGAATGATGAGAAATAAAAATTGAGAAAATAAAAAAACTACCTAACTATTATTATAGCATCACCCTCTATGGATATCCATTCATTCAGGTGTTTACTAATTAATTAACCTCGCCCATTTTTTTCAAAGTAATAGAAATTCCCATCCATGTTAATCCAAATACTATTAATAATTATTTTAACCTTTATCCATTTTTCAGTACTTCTCAATTTTTGATCATATCCATGACTCATTTATTTCATTTAAAATAATCTTATTCCTAAAATATTTTCTATATAAAATTCATATCTTAATTTAAAAATAAAAAATTAATATAGAAACCCTTTTCCATATTTATAAAAAATCCAACATTTTTCTAAAAAAATCATAAATTAAATTCATCAATTTTAAAACCCTAATATTATTTATTTATATAAAAAACAAACCAACATTCCTCACAAATATATAAATTCTATAATTTTATAAAATCAATTTAAAATGAAATTTAATAAAATCCAAGGTTAGAACAATTAATTTAAAATCACACCAACTGCACATCAAGGAATCGTAATTAGCGGGATAAGGAATACAAGAATTCTATATAGATATGTTTATTCATAATCTCCATAATTCACCAAACTGATGATGTTAATAGCAAAAAATGAGTCTAGTAATTATAATTCCTTAATAAATAATAGATTATAGACTAAATGACCATGAAAAGAATTTAATACAGTTTGGTGTCAATTTTTTTAGTTAGAATGAACCCATTATAACATGGAATGACCTTGATATGACAAAAAACAAGAGTATATCGACTCTAGTGAGTGGATCAAACCCTATTCCTCTTGAAAAACCCCCAATGTAACTTACAATTTCAAGTATTAGAATGATAAATTTTGTAGCGTGAAAATAAATTCTATGGAAAGTCCCTAATTCCATTTGGAACAGCCATATGCCAATGGTTACAAACCAAAAAATTAAAACCTTTAGAGATAAATGTAAGAAAAAATAATATTTTTGGGACATATGAATATATTAATTAATAAATTATTCATTTATTCAATAATCCAAAATATTTTTAAAACAATCCTCAGTTATTTATCTAACTCTTCAATTTTTAATGATTATTTTCCAAAACATCCACATATATTGAAAAACTCAAGATAATATAAGGAGAGTAGGAAATAGATGAGAGGTTTGAGAAACTCCATATATTCAAAAACCATTCAATTATTCCATCATAAAATCAATATGAAATTCCTATATGGAATGAGTAAACTCAATTACCCCCTCTCCTATACTATAATTTCTTGGTATACTAATCATAAATCAAGGTCACACCTCATTCAACCACGTTGGATTTAATTCACCGACTAACTCTTTAATTACCCCATTAAAGTATTATTGTATCACATAAACAACTAAATTTATCCATAATATAATGACAAATAAAATATCTATTTACAATTAAATAAAATCTCTAACAATTAAATAATAATGAAAAAATCTTTTTTCCATGGAAATTATAATTCTATAAATAAACTCAATTAATTTTATAAATTCATTAAATAATTATTTTTTAAAACATGTATCCATATTTTCTCTTGAATTTCCATTTTAAATGAAATAATAACCAAATTCAAAATTTTATAGGTTATACATCTTAATTATCAACTCTTATTTCTAAATAAAAAAATCACCTTGATCAAATATAATGAAATCACTTATAGGTCTAGGATATAAAGAGATTCAATGTTTATCCCAACAATTTTCTGATTATATTAATTTCTTATTTGTTTAAAGGTTAGTAAACACACTACTAGAAATTACCCATTTAGCGACCACAAAAACTCATTTCTTAAGGGTTATAGTAGTTTCATTTTTTCATCAGTAAAGTCATTAGTGATCATTGTACGCTCGTTTCTATTGATGGATAATATAAGTCTCTATCTACCAATCACTATTTTCACCACTAGTTATATTCAATTAAATATTACTAATGGGATTTTTTATTTTTAAATAAAATTATCAATTATTTACTACAAGAATAAAAACAATTGATTTCAACAAAAAATCTAGAATATAAAAATATTTATGTATTTCAAAATTTTCAAATAAAATAGAATGATTTAAAAAATAATAAAATAACTAACATTGAAAAAGTTATACATCCATATATAGTTATAATCTAATGTTTTTAAATACAATTACATTTTAGAATAAATTTAGTAAAAATATTAAATAAAATATTAAATATTAAAAATGAAAAACAATTTTTTTATAATGTATAAATAAATTATATGAGAAAAATGAAACATGATTAAAAACATTAATTAATATCATTTTTATCACAACACACATCGAATTGGAATAATGTTTATTCTTAAATACCATAAATCAATTGATAATAATTATCCAAAAAATTATGACAATAAGAACTCTTTTGTTCAATTTTGAACATTTGAATCATGTTTTGATGTTAAAAAATGTAGCAATTATAAAAATTCTATGTTTCGATCATTATAAAGCACACCACACATTGTATTAATGTTCTATTCATTCATACGTGTATTAAATTAATCAGTACCAATTTTCCAAGATTTCTAAAAAAATCATAACTTGATTAATATTTTTTAATCGTTTAGCACGTGATTTGAACCTAAAATTGGGTTATAATTAAAAATAAATTAACTTTTTATCATTCTTTACATATCACATATTGGATTTATGTATTATTTTTAATTTTTAATTGATATTGAAACCCACCTTTTAATTTAATTTATAATTTTGTTATGTAGAAAAAAATTCAAAAATAAGGACCCTTGTGCTTTTTTGGAGTTTTTTTAGGGTAAAGAGCCTTTCCCCTGGGTTTTGTAACATTATAATCCCTTTTAATTGGACAAGTAAGGGTAAAACCATTTTTATAAGGGTTTTGTATGGATAAGTGACATCGTACCAAGGTAAATCTTAACCTACGAAAGGGTATATTGGATTATTATACACTTTATAAGGTTACGTGTGACCCTATATAAGGGTATCCATGAACTAAATGTGGGTAAAGTTGTTTTTTGTAATGGTTTTACCCTAAACACTTATGGGTAAATTGGGGTGTCCTCTATTCATGTAAGGGTATACCTTGTTCATGTAAGGGTAAGCAAGGTTGTGTGTAAGGGTATCACATAATGTAAGGGTGATGCATAAGGTCCATATGAGGTTTCTAAAACTTGAATAAGGGTAAACCATTTGTGTAAGTGTAAAACCAAGTTACCTTTACACAGTGCATACTCTATACATAATGTTAATGGTTTCTCCCTAGTTTCTTCAAAATTACCACTTCTTTAACCTATAAATGCATTATGATTCTTTTAAATGTGTAAAATAATGGTATTCAATTTTTATGGATTTTTAATATTGTAACTCCTGTTATTAAGGATTTTGAAACATCCAAATACATGTCTAGTTTAATGGAAAATTATATATAGCACTATAACTAAAATATAGTATTAATACATTTAAAATATTTAACCAATGTGGCCTTTGTTATTAGTTGAACTCTTGAGTCTGGGAATCCTAAAATCTTATTTATGAAAGAAATGTGAATTACAATTCATAGGATTCAATGTTTTAGTCTGTTTTTCAGGTGTGGATAAACCTCTCGCTCTTCTATTTTTTAAACAATCATTGTTTAAGGAAAAAATTCCAATAATTACTTGTTGTGTGTTTGTGAATCTAGTTCTTCCTAAGTTTTTATAAATCATGTAAAAATAATTATAAAATGAAAATAATCGAAAAATTACCAAATAATGATAAAGAAATTATTATTTTAGATTTTTTATGAATATTATACAGATTTAAATAATTATTGTATGTGAAATTATCTTTCCATTTTATAGGAAAATGAAATTACCAAATAATTATAAAGAAATTATTATTGTATATTTTTTATGAATATTCTATAGATATAAATAATTATTGTGTGTGAAATTATCTTTCCATATTTTTGGAAAATGATAATTTATTATTAAAATGAGAATAAACCAGAATTATGAAAAATAATAATAAGAATTAATCTTTTTTATCTCAGACTATTCTTGAGAGAGATATTATTATCCCCTGTGTTATTTCATTTTTTTTACCAAATAAATAATTTATAGTTACCAGTGAGGATAATTTGGAATTATTATGATTATTCCAGATTATTTAGGAGAGAGAATGATGTTATTACATGAATGCTTTTTCTATTTTAAATAAAATGAAAAAATTGGTTCTAGGAATCCTTGGAGGCTGGTTTCAATTAGAGAACATGTTGACATGTTGAAAATTGAGATGTAAGGCCTGGGAGGAGGTTATCTCGGATGTAGAGGTTTATACTCCAATATTAAAACCACATATGGTGGTTTATCCTTGATGCTGACATCAATAACCCTGATGTAGAAAATTACTTACCATGTTAAGTCTATATTTATTATTATTAGTTTGATATGATGATATGTGTTGATGTTCTCAGACAATAATCAGTTTTATCACATGCCTACATATTTAGATTTCTTTAAACTCATGATATGTTATGTGATCCTTTATATGATATCCTTGTTTCCTTGGGTTATATTTTTGGTATATTCTATGTATTTTTTGTTCTATGCATGTTACCAAAGTTATAGGTTGACCCATTATGGCTCATAAGCTCTAGAGGGGGATAATTTTTAGACACTACTTGTTATATAGTGTTATAATTGAGATAAACTATGTGGTATGACGGCCTTGGGTTTCCTATCCTAGGGGCATGATGATTATATCTGGTTGGACCTATGTGGAGGCAGTGGGGAAAGACTATATATATGACCAGACCTAAGTGATTATGATAGGGCATGATGGTCTTGTATGGTATCACCTAGAGGCCTTGGTACTATATGAATATTGAGTAGCTTTGAGGCTGAATCCTTTGTTTTTTACATATCCATGATCGTTCTGATATCATTCAGTAAGGAGTCGAAGTAGGTTAAATAGGGGTTTGTGGAAACTTTGTTAGTGCATAAACACTCGATATGATTTATTACGTTTGTGCACATTTATTTATTATCATGTCATACATTGTTATGCATGATCACTCATGTTAACGATGAATTAGTAGTGTCCTATTAGCTTTCATACTCACACCCTACAAAGTAATCTCAATGCGTGAAAAAATTTCATATAGATGAATCCAATTATGTAAAAGGGGCTCATGGAAAATGGTTGACTCATGGAGTGTGGAGCTTCAGGTGGGACAGGAAAAAACATTTTGGATTATCACAGTTACTATTTATTTATTCACCTACCACACTTATTAATCGGGTTTGGATTTCTACTTTGGGTTATGTTTATTATATGTATGAAATGTTCACTAATTTCATTATTTAGTTTTCACTAGATTACTATAATGGTTTATTATATTGTTTATTATTATTATTTTGTCAATATCATGATACTTAGTGTATAGTATCCCCATTGATCAACTTAGACCCTTGCTTCTAGTCGAAAACATATTCAGTATAGGGAGTTGTGCATAAGGTCATGTAAAACATTAGTTCAAACCAGGTGGTTCGATACAAGGTGTCAAAAAATGTAATTAGAGGAGTTTTATACTTTTATTTTTGGAATAACCTTGGATATGGTTGAAAGTTGATTGTTTTTTTGGGACTCGAGTTGTGGAGTGACCATGTGTCTAGCCAAAACAAGTGTAACGGATCACCAAGTTACTGTGGGTGGGACTATTTTTACTATATTTATGACATTTGAGATGTATTCATGAATTATGAATAGGCATGGAGGTTTAACTTCCATATATGTTCCTATTCTTGTGTTTCTTATAATTCATTTAATTTGATGCCTTTATTTTTGAGATCTATTTGGGATAAATTATATGTTTTGTGATATATATCATTTATTTTGTTATTGTTATATATCTTTATAGGAATAAATTAGTTGAATTGGACATATTTTTATGTTATGTTTGTATATGTATGATTGTGACTAATGTGCAGGGCTGACATAGTAGTTGGTGATATGATATTTATACCTTAGGTTATGGGTAAACTCCTAGGAGAACCAAGTGTGATCACATATACTAATTAGGGTTTATCCTAATGACCCTAGTTTTTATGAAGTGTTTTATTCACATTATAGAAGACGTCACCTCAACATTCCCTTGTGGGACTAATTGGGAAGTAGGCTAAAATACTTTTATAAGGATATTTTTGTTCTACCCCTAAACATATAGAATTATACAATAAAGCATGCTTCTGAACCTACTCTATGGTTTAGGAAGTCAGTCAACATTAGTTAGAAGACTTCCTATTTGTGTCTTTACTAGGTGTAAGTTTCAAAAATATGTTTAAATATTCCATTACATTTAACTTTTTCATTTTTAATACTTACTAAGAAGTAGAGGCCCTTATGATGATAAGGAATTGGTTGAAATCCTTGTGGGAAACATTGAAGTTGTAGATACTCTGAAGGACCAGTGAGTTAAGATAGTACCTTTGTTGCTACCATCTCTACTCATTCCATTATATCCACACAAGTTGTAACTGGACTTGAATTACTAATCAAGTTATCCATTGAGTTTATTTCCTTGATACACTATTGGGAATGAAATTAAACCATTTTAAGTGGTTCCCAAAGTGTCTTATAGTAATATTAATCTATAGACAAATTTGGGAATTCATGATACTAGTGATGATGCGATTCAATGTGATTATCAACATATAATAGTTGACCAGCTTCTAAGATCACATTAATTACTATTAGAGATAGGTATCATTTAATTCAATAAGGGTGGAGAGGTATGTGATTAATATAGAATGGGAATTAGGATTAGGTATAATTGTACCAGAGTTGAGTTAGCTCAGGATGATCATAGTAAAAATGTTAGGCTTTGCTCTTTTAGCAGGATCAGTGGAAGACGCGTTAATTATTCCTCTAGTCATAGACCTCTATCAGGATGTCCTTCCATAATTCACCATAGGAATTATTCCTGATAGAGTAGTTAACATTGAGATAGAGATCATGTCGGGTGCATATACAATTTTAATACCCCTTATCATATGGCTTTGTCCAAGATAAATGATCTCAAGCCACGAATTGATGAATTGGAAAAGAAGGGATTCATCAAGTCAAGTACTTCACCATGGGATGCACCTTTATTGTTATCCAAAAAGGCTAATGATTGTCTTCAACATTTAGTTGATTACTACAAGATGAACTAAGGGATAATGAGGAACAAATATCTATTTCCCAGACTTAATGATATTTTTTATCAATTACGGGTATCCTTGTGGTTATCCAAAATTGAACTTTGATCAGGCTACCACCAGTTGTGATTTAGAGTGGAGGACATATCAATGATGGAATTTTGAATTATTTCTAGGAGGTATGATTGTTTGGTGATGTTTTTTGGTTTTACCAATGTACTAAACTGATTCCTGGATGTTATGAACAATATATTTCATTCATACCTAGACACATTCATCATGATGTTCATTGATGACATCCCTGTCTACTCGTAAACGTTGGAGTTGTACTCTAGACATCTTGATATCATCTTGAGAATTATTAAAGAAAATTAGATTTATGCCAAGCCATCAAAGTGCTACTTCTAGATTCAATAGATGAAGTTATTTGGGCATTTAGTATCAAAATTTAATTGATATTCAAAAGAACATGGCCCTTAGCCTGGTTGGTGATGAATCTTTAAGTGCATCTACAAGACCTAGGTTTGAATTCGGGCAAAGGAATATTTTTTGGGACTATAGAAGACTGGAGTAGGTGCTATAGTTGGAATTGTATTAGGTACTATATCATAACTGCAGCAAGTACTATAGTTGGTACTATAGTAGTGACTGTAGCAGTTACTGTAGTAGATAATGTTCTGTACTATAGTAGTTGGAACTATTCACCTTTGGGCTGCCATTTTGGGTATGGATTCCTTAAGGCATTCGGGCTACCCAATGCCTTTGGGTCTGTTAAGGATTTCGTGCCACGTCAAGGTCTTTGAGCCACCTCATTCATATCATGAATTTCATATGCCACCTGCCAGACTAAAGTAACATGCTTCAGCAGAGGAATCAGAGTGGACGGTTTCACCAAACTAAAGATATCTAGATTTGGAAGAATGGGACAGTATTGAAATTTCCATCAGGATTAGGCATGTTCACCTCGACACAAGTATTTCTATCCAAACAAGAAATGAAAATGTGGAAAGATAACTTCACAATCTATATTATGGGGAGAGAAATTTCCATGTAGTCATGTCAGGGATGAATTCCTCTAATACATTCAGGTGATGTAATACACTAAGCCTACGGGAAATGTAATGGTTCCCCCTCAACCCTATAAATAAGGATAATCACAAAACAAAATCCTTTAGGGAATTCCAGAAATTGATATTCAAACCCTCACTGGATTTAATTTATAATTATTTTTATGTGGGAATCTATTTTTCAATAAAAATAACCATTTTTTATTTTGGAGTTTTTTAAGGGTAAAGATCCTTTTCCATTTGTTGTGTAAGGGTAGAGTCCCTTTTATTTGTACTATGTAATGGAAACACCCTTTTTATAAGGGTTACGTAAGGGTAAAGGCCACTATGGAAAGGTAGCATCAAATCTGTGTAAGGGTATATTTTATTTTTAAATTATATGTAAGGGTAATTGTGGTGTTGTGTAAGGGTAAAGTTTCTCTACGTAAGGGTGGTACCATATATGGGTAACGGTGACCCGTGGTTTCCTCTATTTAAGTAAAGCTAATCCTTGTTTGGGTAATGGTAAGACATAGAGTATGTAAGGGTATTGAATCATGTAAGGGTGTTGCATAAGGGTCAGTTTAGGTTTCTACAACTCACATAAGGGTAAACCAACTAATTTTGGGTAAAACCAAGATACCCTTACGTGATGCATACTCCTTACATACAGGTAATTATTTATACACATTTTTTTCAAAATTTCCACTTATTCAACCTATAAATGTGTTTTGATGATTATAAATTCCCAAAATTATGGGATTAAATTCCTTTTAATTTTTTAATATTGTAATCCCTTTATAAATTATTTTAAAACCTTCTCGTTCAATACTCTCTTAAAGGAAAATTAAATGGTGCATTTAATTTGGGGACTTCCAACACTGTAAACTCAAACACAGTATTGATGTTTCTAAAATAACTAACCCATGAAAACTTCATTTTTAGTTGGAATATTTTGTATGATCATTAAAAAATATCATTTATACATGATATAAAAATTCCCCTTCATGCGATTTCAGTTTTCCATCCAATCTCAAGGCACTTCTAAACTTATCTTTCCTTTACTCTTGAGATCAGCAATATTTAAGGATAAAATTTGAGGTATTCCTTTATTTCCATTTTTAAATCTTGTTATTCATAAGTTTTTGAAAATTATGGAAGACAATTCAGGAATGATAATAATCTAGAAATTATAAAATAATTTTAATTCAATTATTATCCTTGGTTTTCCATGATTATTATAAAGAGTGAAATAATTCTTCTATGTAAAATTGGATTTCCATGTTTTCAAGATAATTATAATGTCTTCTCAGTATGATAATAACCCATGATTATGAAAAAGAATAATATGAATTATTATTTTCTATATCACACTATTTTTGAGAGAGTGATTATTTTACCCTATAGTATTGAATTTTTTCTCCAATAAATAGTGTATAATTATCATGGAGGATCATTTGAGTTATCAAGATTATATTGAATTATCTTTTTTAGAGAAGGATATTATCACAAAAATGATTTAATTTCTCTTTGAAATAAAATGATAGAGTTGGCTCTAGGAATTCTTAACGAGTTGATTGAGTTGATAGACAAGTTGACATGTCGACAACAATGATATAAGTCCAAGGTGGACATTTTCTTGGATATAGAGGTTTCCAATCTAGATTTTGAACTAAAAAATGTGGTTTATCTTTGATGTTGACATTGATTACCCTATTATAGGAAGTTATTTACCATGTTAAGGCCATGTTTATTATTGTTATCATGATATTATGATATATGTTTTTGTGCATAGATAATGATGTTTTTTATCACATTTCTTCTTTCTTGGCTCTGTTCACACTCATGATATGTTATGTCTTCATTGATATGATACCACTATTTCTTAGTGTTTTATATTTCATATAAGTTATATTTTCGTTTTTTTATACATTATACCAATGTGAATGGTAGCTTTTTCATTGCTCAGTATCCCTAGAGGGGGGTGTTTTTAGATGCTATGTGATATATGATGACATGAACGAGAGAGATAATGGGGTATAATGGCCTAGTTTGGCTAAACATAGGGTGTGACAGTCATATTTGGTTGAACCCATGTGGTAGTTATAGGGAATGATGGTCTATGTGACCTAACATAAGATATAGTGATAGGGTATAATGGTCTAGTGTGGGCATACCTAGAGGCCTAGGTCTTGTACGACTATAGACAAACATCAAGTTTGGATCCTTCATTTGGGATGTATCCATGGTTATTTTCATATCTTCGAACAATGATCCAATGTTGAAAAAATTAGGGTTTTTTGTGGATTGGATAGCGCATGAATGCTTGGTATGATTTTTTACTTGTGTCTATATTTATTTATTATCATTTCATACACTCCTATACATGATCACTAGTTTTTAGGATTCATATGTGGTATCCCACTGTACCATGCAGAGTCATCTCGATACACATGTATATGTCATGTATAGGGATCTGAGGAAGGGAAAGGGTTTCATGGTATATGGATGAGCTATGAATCATGGAGCTATAGGGGGGATCGGGATAGAATCCATGGGTTTCTGTGGTTTTGATTTACTTATTCACCTACCACATTTATTAATCTGGTAGGGATTTCCACTTGGGAGACATTTTATTATTTGTGTTACATGTGTACTTATTTTATCATTAATTTTAGGGTTTATTGCTAACATGGTTCATTATATTATTTTTTTTCTATTTTCTCTTTAACATGATACTGATGGTATATTCTCTATATTGATGGACTTGGACCCTCACTATTATTTGGTGGCCTCTTATATAAGGTAACGTACACATGAGGTCATATGGAACTTCGGTTCTAATGTGGTGGATTTGGCTAGGGTGTTATAGTTTACATGTCGTTCATTTCTTCAAGTCAAGAATTATTCAACTATCATTTTCATAAATTTTCATGATACTCGAGGATCATTTTCTTAGTTTTGAACACTCAACACATGATTTGAACTTAAAAAGTGTAATATTTCAAAAACTTAAATTTAAATTTGAAAAATATCTTATGTAAAAATGATTTTGGATTTATTATCTTGGTTCACAAATCTATCAAACATCAATGTCCATGGTTTTTATGAAAACTTGAACTTATTTTCCAGTTTTTAGACTTGTGACACAAGTTTTGGACTTAAAATTGATATAATTTTAAAAAATATTTTCAATCATTCGTGGGAAATCATACATTGGATTGATGCACAATATATCCTTATAGATTAAAATTTTATTTAAGATTGTTACTTCAATGATTTTGATCATTTGATGGACATCATCAACTTGAAAATAATTATAATTTTATAATTACACATTCAATCATTCTAGAAATTTCAAATTTGGTATTAATATGATATTCATTCTTATGGGTCACATATTAATAAATATAATTTTTATAAAATTTCATAATAATTCGAGTACATTTGTTTCATTTTTATTGTTTGAAGCATGTCTTATCCTTAAAAAGTGTTTTGATTTTAAAAATTTAGTTTTTGTAATTTTGTCAACATTGCACATCAGATTGAGGTGTTGTTTATTCCTATAGATAAAAACTTAATTGAATATTATTTTTCTTATAAAAAATAATATATAAAAAAATTATCTTTTTTAATTATTTAAAATTTTATTAGTTTTTACATATAATTTTATATTAATTTTAACATATAGTTTGTTTTTACATTAAAAAAATTATTTAAAGATAATATTATTAGACTTTAATAACCATCCATGCTAATTTTCTTGATTTTTATTTTTTAACACACATTTCAAAGTTAGAAAATTATTTTAATAATAATAATAAACCTTATATTATTCCATACCTAGAGCATTTCAGATTGATATGAAGTTTATTCTGAGGGTACGAAAACTTATGTATGATTATTGTTTGAGGTTTTCATGACTGATAAATCTCATTTTTTGATTTTGATCATTTAGTACATGATCTAATATTTAAAAAAAATATTTTAATTCTTAAAATATACCTTTTATCATTATAATTTCACTACATGTAAAATATACATGAAACTCAATCTTAGAAGATAAAAAATAATTAAATATATTTTTTTATATTTTCACAACAATTTGACTTCTTTTTCTCAATTTTGATCATTTGATTCATTTTTTTAACTTAAAAAAATTATAGTATTTAAAATTAACTTTCAATAATTTTGGTAACACTGCATATTTGATTGAAAGGTGGTTTATACCTATAGGTTAAAAATTAATCAATGATGATTTTCATACATTCTTACAAAATAACATGTTATTTTGCTTCATTTTGGTCATTTAATGCATTTTTTTAACTTAAATATTAATAGTAATAAAAATAAATTTATAATCATTTTGGATACATTACACATTGTATTAAAATGAATGAATCTCATATATGAAAAAAGATTAATCAGTTGTTTTTGTTTTATATTTTTTGGTCAATTTGAACTTGTTTTTAGGATTTGGATTGTTTAATACTAAAGTTCTCGAGGAATTAAAATTGAGAAGCACTGATATGGGGAACCAAAATAAAAATCTCCTTGGAATATCACTAGTTTTCATGTGAAATTTAAATCTATCACCCAAAAATGAAACCAATTAGTGATGAAATGACGTAGAGAATGACATTGAATATTGGGTGGGATTTTATGAAAGAATTTTTCAAGATACATTGGTTTGTGGATGGTTTACGAACCTCACCCAACATGGAAGACTTCAATTTTGGAAGCTGCACATTCTACATGTATAGACCTTCTTCCTTTGATATCAATCAGAGATATACATGATAGCTGTGGGATTTATCGGAGTTGTTTTAAACATCACACATCTCTCCACACTTATAAAAGGAGGCATTTGGGGTTCTTTCTGTATTCATAAATCTAGTACAAAATAGATCATTATATTTAGTGATAGAGCTTTGAGAGCTCCATGTGTGAGAAAAAGTTTGGTGTGGTAGGGTTAATTCGAAACCTTGGTTCTTGGTGAAATAAAAAAAAGGAAAGTTTCCTCCTCCATTCTTCTCTATTTATGATCAGGGAATAAAAACAAGTTGTATCAGATCTAGTTGTAGTTAAATGGTGGTGACTAGTGGAGATTTTACAAATATTGGAAACTTTATGTTTTTTGGAATCTTGTTTTGAAATCACACTATGAAGGTTCATGTCGAGTTGATCCCAATGAAGAAAACAATGTCAAAAATAGAATCCAAAATTATCTTCCTAGGATTGGTCAAATTTATGTCGATGTTTGGTTACTATAGTGACCCCTTGTTAAAGAATATGATACTATTATAGTTCCAGTGACATTTCCAGTGAGATTCCAAAAGATACTCCATCACGCCATATTTGTCTCGCATCATCTCCACATAATCAGTTGATCTCGGCCATTGACACTAATTTGGTCATATTATGATCAATAGATTTATTATTTTGAAGATCCATGAGATGATTCAACAATTTTTTACCATTCCAGATGCAACGGTATATTCAATTTTTCATGAATCAACACCAATTTTTATAGAGTTTAAATTAAATGGATGGACCATCCATAGGAGGTATTCGAGGGGATAAAAATGGACACCAATGATAGAGCAAATGAAGGTACACATATGGTAGGGGACCATCATAAAAATGTTACAATTATGGTATGGAGGTACACGTGATGAATAACTGTTGAATTTTTATATAAGAAAAAGTCCAAAGTAGCCACTGATAGTGAAGAAATTTATAAGTTCACATGATAGTCTCAATAGAAATAAGGCTTTTCTCCAAACATGAAGAAGAAACATTCTTTCATACATTAATCCAAGAAACAGGATGGGTGGTCGATACTACAACATCACACCACACCATTATGCATCATGAGTAGTTATTGACTTATCAAGATAGTGACATTTGTGCATTCAAGATGGGTAATACCAGTTTTATGGATATTTTTGGCATGGGTGATATCCAAGTCAATAATAACATTCAAAACATAGTCACCGTGAAGGATATTCAATGTGTTCCAAGTCATGGACTCAACCTATTATTATGAATAGCCTTTGATCAACATGTATATAAAAACACCTTTATTAATAGAGAATGAATGATAAAAAATGGATAAACTATAATCGAAAAAGTACATATAAGTGGTATGTTGTACAAAACTCATGTGAATATCTGTGTAAATGGACTTATCATGGTGGAAGTAGAGATTTCAAACAATATGTGGCATAGAAAACTCAGTCACGTCAGTGAAAGAGGGTTATCTATAAGATCCAAGATCATATAAAGGTATTTTCTCATTTAATTTTTGGTTTGAATCCATTTTTATGATTAATTAAGGGCTTATCAAGTCCTTAAGGAGGCTCGGGGGTGTTTTGAGGGTTCGGGACATGAAAATGGAGGAAAAGGGGTTTTCTGGGTAGGCCAGAAGGTCTGCACATGGTTAGTACTAACCGTGCGGACAGCCAAGAAACTATGTAGGAGGTGGGTTTTTAGACAATGGCCTCTGCACGGTTTTTTAATGGTTGGAAAACTATTCTGGTAAACCGTGCGGCCCTGAAACATTAAAAAAATTCAATTCTTCCCCTCCAGGATTTTAATATCCAACTCCGGATTTCCTCCCATTTCCCCCATATTCGCCCTAGGAACAAACCAAATCTCCCAAGAGCTCCAAGAGATTGATCTCCCCCATTTCTAAGGAATTTTTGGTGTCGTTGGTTGTAGATCCAAGCTCCAAGTAAGGCTAATCACATCCTTGTTTCCCTTTTCATTTAAGGGTTTGTATCATCTTTTTATCTCTTTACAAAGCTCTAAAACCCTACTCTTTGGGTGACATTTTGGTTGAATATTCAATGGTTGGTTGAAGGGTGATATAAGAACTCGATTAATAGTGTGTTCACTCGTATAATCGATGTATCTGGTCTATAAGTTATATCCCATTGTTTATTTGTGTATGTGTGGATGTGTGGTTTTGTTCTTGGGTTTCCCTTGGTATGTTTTGATCACCCTTGGAATGTTTAGGGAAAATGGTTATTAAAAAGATAATTGGATACCCCCATAATCCCAATGGGATGTTTTGAGGGTGGTGAGACTAATCTAGGGACACCCATGTGGTGTTTCAACTCTCTCGGACCTAGGGATTTGTAAAGAACAAGTGATATTGTTGTGCATTTATGTATAGACCTTGACATAAAAGTTGATGTGATTCTTTATGTTTGAATAAGAAGCTAGGTGAAGCACCTAGGATTAATAATAATGTAAGGGACATTGGGCTAATGTGTGAAAATGATTATAGACCATAATGGAATGGATTAGGATATTGGTAATGAATCCTAGTGATTTAGGCATAATGAACTAAGCCAAGTGAGTTATGCATAATGAATTAATACTTAATGAGATAAGTATAATAAAAGGGGAATCGGGATAAGTGGATAAATGATGTGATATGTGGTAAATTTGTTAATGGGTTAAGGCATGCTACTAAATCTTAGGTTATTATTATGATTTCTTTTTTCCATGGGATATGGTTGTGATGTTGTGTGAGTGGTTATGGATATACATATATATTTAATGTGCACTTAGCTTGGTAGTGTGGGGTATTCACTGAGGTTCGACGCCCATGGGTCAAGTTGGACTGAGGCTCCAAAATCCACCCCTAATGCATGGGTAAGGGAAGTGGACTTATGCATTGTTTCCCTGTCGGTTGCATCCACCTGGACAGAGGCTTCGAGGTGAGGATATATTTGACATGAAGATGTCAGTCCAAGTGAGATAGGACAATGGTCTGTTTTTTCTCATGTATGTGATTGTTTACTTTAAGCCATGTAACTTATTTTGTGTGATGAACCCATGGTAAATGCGTTGGAAATAGTATGTAAGGGGAAATTGGATGAAATGATAAGATATGGAAACAGCGATAAAGGTTGGAAATGGAACTAAACTGGATAAGGGTACCTAATGTTTTCCTTGTATTTTATTATTAATTTCACTTTTTCATGCACAATTGTTTATACCGGATATTTTTTAGACACTGTTGGTAGTGTCCTTTTGAGTTGTACTCACACCCTCCTCGGTCCATCGTTGGGTACCTTAGAATACTTCATGTTGGTAGGTCAGGAGAAGGGCAAAGGCCCTTTCTCGGAAGTTGGATTAGCACAACTATGAATGGAGGAGGACCTAGACTTAGTGTCGGGCCCATTTTGTTTATTTTTCACTTTGTCTTCATTTTGAGGTTTGTTCACTTTTTCACTTATAGCATGACATTCCATATTTGTTGTTGGACATGGTTGTACCCCATTTTTTGGAATGGTTGTTATGAAAGCTCTTGTATTTTTTTTATTATTCCACAATTTTTTTTATCTTCTGTTGTGGCTTAATATGAAAAAAGGGGGTATAGTCTCCCCAATTTACTATTCAGACCCCCACTGCTATTTAGAAACCTTTGGCATATAGGGAGGTACATTTAAGGTCATGTAACCACCCAACTCAGAGCACCGGTTTAGTGGCTTCTAGGTCAGGGACATTAAAATGTGGTATCATAGCAGGTATTTCTTCTCCTTCTCTGGAATCTTGTTATTTGGGATGATAGATAGGTGTTAGGACGTGTTGAGCCTTGGTAATGAGCTCATTCTTGGGAGTAGTTAACCCATGTATGAGGGAAAACCCAAGTCACCTCAGGTGGGAATTGTTGTTCTTGATTGTGCGATGTTACAATTGATGATATTTTACCATTGGGTGATGTACATGTTGTGTGATGTGATGGTTTTATGATATTTTTCTGTGGCCTCAATGGCACAAGGTTTTGCATTCATGCATCATTTTAGGAACCTAGAGAGATAAGTGACATGCATCATGGTAGGCACACGCGGGTTGGGTGTGTGAGGCATGGAAGATAGAATGAACCTTGCATCTTGGTAATTAAAAAGGAAAAAATTTCGTAAATGAAACAATATGAGTTATTGAAGATAAAAGAATGATAAGTTATGATTAATTAAATATGTTTAATTAAGGGTTTGTAATGAATTGAAAATGTTGTTTGCAAAATGTTGTGTAATCCTTGTGGTGGTGTATGGTTGTTTACCCCTTGTAGACCATGTCCCGCGGTAGGGATGGTCAGGGTGACATTTTCAAAATGTTAAGGTTTTTTGGGATGGTGTGTTTATAGTGGGTTGTTTTAGCTGGTGAAGAGACTCCTTGTAATTAAGTTGTGAAATATTTGCGGTGTGTGTTCTAAACCTCGTGTTTGGAAATGTAGAGAAATTCCACCATGATTTCGAGCGCCATTTGGGAAACAAGATGATGTTGCCGAGAACACTCCTCCAGTAGAGGAGGGAGAGGATGTGTGATCCCGGAAAGTGGATAAGAGTAGTTCTGAGAGAACATGGCTCATTTTATTCAGATGATGGATCGGGACCCGGGGAGGGTTGCACCGAGTATGTTTGATCTGACTAGAGAGATTTAGCTACAACACCCTCTGACATTTACTGGAGAGGGTGAGCCAAAGGAAGTATAGTTATGGATAGAGTACATCTAGTTGATACGTGATCATATGGAGACTTTGGTTGTGAAGCGGGTCAAGTTGGAATCTTATATGTTATGGACTAGGAAAAGCGTTGGTGGGAAAACCTAGCTCAAACTGAGAAAGTTGAGGGGATGTTGTAGAAAGATTTATTGGAAACTATTCTAGAGATTTTTTAGCCATTGAATTTTAGGTAAGAGTGGGCAGTATAGTACATGAGCCTGACATAGTGATCGATGCCAGTGATGGAGTATTTTGGCCGCTTCATTGACCTGCAACACTTTCTTTCATTGTTGGAGGGGGATGAGGCGAAATTTACGAGGTGTTTCTAGGAAGGCTTGAGACATGATATCATGACTCAGTTGAATATAATTCAATTGAAGAAGTTTACAAAGTTAGTGGATCAAGGGCTAATCTCAAAAGGAAACCTGAAGGGAGATTCAGGTAGTGGTCTTATTATGCAAGCTGGGAAGACAAGTTGCGCAACTTCTGAGGGCCGGAAACATCGTTTTGGAAGTTTTCAGTTGGGATGAAGTGTGCAAGGTGGTTAGAAGATAGGGTCAGCCTCTCATGGTGGTAATCAGGTGTTCTTATATCAGTATGGAAGGTATGGTCACATACGTACATAGTGTCATTGTCCTTCAGTTGAGTGTCGATCATGAAACATATTGGGACACAAGCTGAGGTTCTGTAGGAACCCTCAGTAGGAGAGAATAAATTTTGGTGATATTCAGATACCAACCGGAGGCCATGGATCAGTTTATCCATATCAGGTAGGCATTTTCAGCTCCACGGGTTGTCCTAGCATGGGCAGTGGATGTGGAACTCTGGGTCAGGACCGCCCACATCAGTAGGGTACACAGGTTGGGGCCTAGGGTAGAGGGGTAGGTCAGCTTCATGGAGTTCAGTCTAAACCTGGTGATGGGGAGGTTGGGCCATCAAATGTTCGAGGTATGATCCTTATAGCTTCTACACTTTCTATTACATTGTTTGAAATAGGTTCCACACACTCTTTTAGTTCTGATCAGCTTGTGGTAGCGTTGGGTCTTCTCGTGGAGAGTGTGTGTGGAGTTATGTCGGTTGATACTCTATTGGGGGTGATAAATGAAGACATCAAGAAGTGTAAGGGATGTTCTCTTGAATTTGGTGGGTATAGTTTTTTTTGGGACTTGTTCATTCTCGAGATGTTAGGTTTGACCTACTTTTGGGTTTGGACTGATTAGTGTTGTATCAAGTGCACATAGACTGTTACCATTACAGGGTATCATTCAAGTCAAATGTGGGTGATACTTATGTCCATCATGCAGAGTGGGATGTTTGAGTAGGTCATGTGGGACCCTTTTTTCAGCTGTTGGGTAGGCTCAAGACTCAAGTATCTTACCTTGTGCTTGATGATGAAAGAGGGTAAGGTCAGTCTTCCCTCTAGTAGTGGATCAGTTTTAGGGTGTGTTTCCAGATAATTTCTATGGGTTTCCACCTAAGAGGGATGTTGAGTTCATGATTGAGTTGCTACTAGGAGAAAATCCAGTTTTAATTTCTCCGTACCAAATGGCACCGGAAGAACCTTAGGAGTTAAAGGTTTAGCTTGACTAGTTTGAGCATAAGGGGTTCATACGTCCTACTACGTCTCCTTGAGGATCTTCTATGATTTTTTCAAATATGTATGATGGGTCGTTAAGGATGTGTGCTGATTATCGGAAGTTAAATCTGATGATGGTGAAAAACCAGCACCCTCTTCCTAGAATTTATGACCTCTTTGACCAATTGAGGGGTGAATCCGTGTTTGCTAAGACTGATTTGAGGTCAGGTTTTCACCAGTTAAGGGTGAGTCTTACTAACATATTTCTGACATCTTTTAAAAGTCGATACAGGTTGTTTGAGTTTTTGGTGATGCCTTTCGGCTTGAACAATGCACTGATGGTGTTCATGGCTTCGATGACCGAATATTCCATCCTTATCTGGGTAATTTTTTGGTTGTCTTTGTTTACAACATCTTGGTGTATTAGAAAACCAATGACGATCATCCCCAACATATTGACATCATTCTGAGTACACTAAGAGAGTATTATTTATACACCAAGATGTCAAAGTTTCAATTATGGATTGGATATGTGTATTTTCAAGGTCTTGTCATATCTAAGGTAGGTGTGTTAGTTGATCTAGAGAAAGTGCAGGTTTTCATGTCTTGGGATCAGCCCAAGAGTGTTTCAGATGTTCAGAGCTTTCTGGATTTGGCTAGGTATTATTGAAGGTTCATCCAGGATTTCTCTTGCTTGGTAGCACCACTGTCGAGCTTGACCAAGAAGGGAATCAGTTTTGAGTGGTCTGAGTCTTATGATATATTCTTTTATGAGTAGGAAAAGTGATTGATGACCACACTGATCTTTAACTTACCTGATCCAGGTAAGAAGTATGTCCTATTTTGTGATGTGTTCGGTATCAGGCTTGGGGTTGTGTTAATGAAAGATGAGTGAGTTGTGGCCTATGGGTCGAGGAAATTTAGATCCCATGAGCAAAATTATCCCACTCATGATCTTGAGTTAGCTATAGTATTGTATTCTATCATATACTGGAGGCACTACTTGTGGGGGGAACGATTCACGGTGTATACCGATCACAATAGTCAAAATTATATCTTTTCGGTGGGGGATTTGAATATTCAGAAGTGAATATGGGTTGAGCATCTACTATCTTTCAACTTTTCTATGGTATATACACTGGGAAAAGGGAACAGTGTTGCTGATTCTTTAAGTAGGAAGGCTCAAAACCAGATGGTTTAGGAATCCAGCACCGAGTGGAAGGTGATGGATTTGTTCGCGGAGATGCACCTAGAGGTGCGATAGAAAAATGGTCAGGTAAATCTTGCTTCCATGGAGGTTGAGTCAATGCTTTTGAGTTGAGTTAGGTAAATTAATCATGACAATCCTGAATGTTTTTCCATGAAGGAAACACTAAAAGGTGGGGATCCGCCTTCTAGTTGGGTCGTTGGTGTAGATAGGGCTTATTTGTGTTCATGGTCATGTGTTTGTGCTGGTATTGATGCGGGAAGAGTTGATTCATGACTGCTATGACTAAAAATGGGCAGTGCGTCCTAGTTTAAACCAGAGGTATCGTGATCCACATAGGCATTTTTGGTGGCCGGTAATGAAGAAGGAAGTTGTGGGCATCGTGGAATGGTGCCTTATCTATCAATAGGTGAAAGCTCAGTATCAATGACCAGGTGGTTTGTTACATCCATTTCCCATTACAAAATGTAATTGGGATGATGTGATGATGGATTTTGTGGTGGTTCTTCTAAGAATTCCTTGGAAGAATGATGCAATCTCGATGGTTTTCGATCAGCTAACGAGAGTGGCTCGTTTCTTACTGATTTAGGAGACTTACATAGTTGATCAGCTGGGTGAGTTGTATGTTCAAAAAATTTTACGATTTCATGGTGTTCCAGGAACAATAGTTTTATATCTTGATCCTCATTTCACATTGCACTACAAGAAAGGGTTGTAGAAGGCACCGGGTATAGAGGTGATTTTGAGTAAATCTTTCCACCCATATATGGATGGGAAATCAGAGTGTACAATCCAAGTGTTTGAAGATATCATGAGGTCTTGTGTATTAGATTTTGGTGGTTCCTGGTAGAGTCACCTGTCGCTTGTTAAATTTTCCTAAATAAACATTTTTCTGGCTACACTTCTGACGGTACCATTTGAGGCCCTCTATTGAAGGTCGTGTAGGTCTTCATTGTGTTTGTTAGAGGCCGGTGAATTAGAACGGCTAGGACCAAGTCTCATGTAGGAAACTTTTTAGAATATTTAGTTGATTCAGAAGTGGATGAAAACATCTCAAAGTTGGGAGAAGTCATATGTGGATCATATGCGTATACCTACTGACTTCAATTTGGGTGATAGTGTGTTCCTTCTAGTGTCACCAAGGATGGGTCATCGGAAAATTTTTAAGCAGGGAAAGTTGGTGCCTAGGTATGTGGGTTTTTTTTGAGATTGTGGAGAGGATCAGGTCGGTGGAATACTAATTGGATCTTTCAAAGTGATATAGTGGGATTCATGATGTGTTTCATGTTTATTATATTTGGAAATATACGCTAACCCATCTCATGTTTTAGATGTTACTGATGTTGAGCTTGATGTTGATGTGTCCTTTGAGGAGAATCGGGTTCGTGTCATGGATCATAGTGAGAGTATCTTTCGGGGAAAGGTTTTGCCACTACTAAGAGTACTATATCAGCAAGGAAATGTTCAGCATGAAACTTGGGAGTGGAAATCTGATATACGGACTCAGTGGCCTGATCTCTTTTCCTTAGAAGTGCAATGAAGCATGGGAGACCAACTCGAGGATGAGTTGTTATAAGGTGGGAGGTTGTAAGATCCCAAATCTTGTAAAGGTATGTTCTCATTTATGTTTTTGTTTTAATCCATTATTTTGGTAAATTAAGTACTTAAAAAGTCATTAATGAGGCTCGAGGGTGTTCAAAGGGTCTCAGACACAAAAATGGAGAGAAAGGGGTTTTCTGGGTAGGTCTCATGGCCTGCGAACTATTATTGCTAACCATGCGGATAGCCCAACAAACCATTTAGGAGGTGGGATTTTGGATAGCAGCCTCCCCATGGTTTGCACAATGTTTGGAAAACCTTGTGGGTTAACCATGCGGCCCAAATACTTTTAAAAAAATTACAAATTTTCCTCTTCAGTATTTTAATACCCAACTACGGATTTTCACTCATTTCTCCCCTCTTCACCCTAAGAACAAACCAAATCTTCCAAGAGCTCAAAGAGATCGATGTCCCTCGTTTCAAATGTTTTTTTGGGGCTGTTGGTTATGGATCAAAGCTCCGAGTAAGGATAATACCATCCTTTTTTCTCTTTTGATTTTAGGGTTTTTATTTTCTTTTCCTCTTATTCGATAGCTCAAAAACCTTACTCATGGGGTGAGATCTAGGTTAAAGCATCATGGTTTGGTTAAATTGGTATCTAATGGATCGATTAAGAGTGTTTTCACCTGTAGAATCAATATAGGTGGTCTAAAAGTTATATCCCATGGTTTATTTGGGGATTTTTGCATTTTTGGTTTTGTTCTTGGGTGTCTCTTGGTATGTTTTGATCACCCATGGAATTTTTAGGTAAATTTGTTATTAAAAAGATAATTGGAGACCCTCATGATCCCCATGGTATGAGTTGAGGGTGATGAGACTAATCTAGGGCCACCCATGGGGTGTGCCGACACTCCCGGAGCTATGGATTTGTAAAGAACAAGTGAGATTGTTGTTCATTTATGTAGATCCCTTGATAAATATGTTGATTTGATTGTATGTGATAGAATAAGAAGTTAAGTGAAGCACCTTGTCTTAATAATAATCTAAGGGATACTGGGTTAATGTGTGGAAATGATTATAGACCATAATGGAATGGATTATGAGCTTAGTAATGAAGCCTAGTGAGTTAGGCATAATAAACGAAGCCTAGTGATTTAGGCACAATGAATGAATTATTAGTGAGATAAGCATAATAAAAGGGGAATCAGGCTAAGTGGCTAAATGATATGAAATTTGGTAAATGTGTTAATGGGTTAAGGCATGATATTAACTATCGTGTTATTATTAAGATTTCTATATGCCTTGGGCAATGGTTGTGATTTTGGGTAAATTATTGATGGATATATATATCATGTGCACATAGCTTGGTCATGTGGGGTATTGACTGAGGTTCTATACCCATGGGTCGAGTTGGACTGAGGCTCTAAACTCCACCCTAAATGCACAGGTTTGGGAAGAGGACTGGTGTTCTGTTTCCTTATCGGTTGCATCGACCCAGACTGAGGCTTCAAGGTGAGCATATGGTTGACATGAAAAAGTTTTTCCTAATGAGATAGGACAACTTTGTGTTTTTTCTCATTTATTTTATTTTCTAATATAATCTTTGTAACTTTTTGGGTGTGATAATCCCATGGTAAATGCATTGAAAATGGTAAGTAATGGGAAATGGGATGAAATGGTCAGATATGGAAATGGTGATAAATATTAGAAATTGACCAAAACTCACTAAGGGTACCAAATGTTTTCCTTGTCTTATATTATTCATTTCCCTTTTACAAGAACAATTTTTTATAACATATATTTTTTAGACAATGTTGGTGGTGGCCAAATAAGTTTTACTCACACCATGCTCGGGCTGTCGTTGGGTACCCAAGCAGCTTTCATGTTTGCAAATCAGGAGATGGGAAAAGGCCATTTCTAAGAAGTTGGGTTGTCACAAGTGTGAGTGGAGGAGGAACCATACATGGAGTCAGAAACATTTTGGGGAATTTTCATTTTGTATTCATTTTGAGTTTTGTTCACTTTTTCACTTGTAGGATGACATTGCGAATTTACTATTGGACATGGTTTTACCCCATTTTGGGGAATGGTTTTTATGCATTCTCTTGTTTTATTTATTATTATTACGCTATTTTATTTATCTTTTGTTGTGTATTACTCTGATAAAAGTGGGTATAGTCTCCACTACAGGAATGTGGGTTTTTCCCCACACTTACATACCAACGTTTTCATTGAACCGTTGGTAAAGGATGGTTTAGAGAAGGTTTTACCAATGGTTATAGTAAACCGTTGGTAATGATGTGTTTAAAGGTATTTTTACCAACGGTTCAATGAGAACCGTTGGGGAAAATGTGGCTGGGGGATGTTTTTACCAACGATTTATTAAACCGTTGTTATAGGTGTGGTTGGGGAGCTTTTTCCCAACGGTTCTTTAGAACGGTTGGTATAGGTTTTCCCTGAAAGTATATACCAACGGTTTTTAAAAACCGTTGGCACAAGTTTCCCCCAAATTTCCAGTCGCCCGTCCTCTCCCCCATTCAGATAGAGAACCCTAAACAGGAGCATCAGTAGCCAATTTAGGCGATTTTGGAGCTCTTTCTGTCGGACCAGTTTGGATCTTCGACCTCCTTTAGGTTCCTCTTCTTCTTTATCTAATATTTCAGTTTTTATATTTCTAGAATCATTACACTCATTGAAGATAATATAATGATACATAAGATTTTCACCACATGTGAGGATATGAATCCATGTGATGCATCAGTATCAAAATGAGAGGATTTACTAGTAAAGGCTACTTTGATCTAACCTCTCACTATAGATCGTATGCCACCCTTCTCCATGTGGGTAGCCTTTACATAATAGATATTTCATGAACCATGGACATGTAATAAAACCTCATTGTTTGGAATAGGAACACACTGATTTCTCAGTGTAATTATGGCATGGATGACACAGCCACAACCACCACATCCACAACATGCTCAAACATCACTTATATATCTTCATTTATGATATTGAGCTATTAAAACAATTCCAAAAATTGTTTTCGAATATGTCTATCACAAGTCACTACTAGAGGGATGGTCCAGCAGAAACACTTCATGTTGACTGTCCTTCCACATGGTTGAGACTCTATTGGGTAATGATCACATGAAATGTTCTTAATGCCCCCTCTTCCACACTTTTGTAGGAAAACTGAGAAACAAGTACTTCAATCATGACCATTACTCATCTAATAGGAATCCCCAAAAAAATCCTACCACATTATGTCGGTATAGTAGTTCAATAGTCTATAATTCTATCCTATTCACCCATGACCTCCCTCAGATTCTAATATTTAAATAGTGTCTGCTTCATAATTTCAGTATTATAGGTCAATATTAACACGTCATCCATGGATCATACAACATTTCAATTACTTCCCTTAAAGTGTCTCTCTCTCAATATCTCATCAAAAATGTACGTTGGGGAAAAATGGTGAAACTCTATAAAACATTTTTAGTACTCAATAATAGTCATGGTGCCCTACTTTTAATGCATGAATTCATTATCCCTATATGTCGATAGATTTTTGAAGTAAAATTAGTTATAGATCCTAGTCTATAAATCATCCCATACCATGCCTCATAGACAGCTAGTCTTGTTTGGTACATCACACCCACACTTTTTCTCCTCGCATAGCATATATATCATGATTTTATCTCTCTAATGATGAGGACTATACGGATTATTTAAGGTGAATATCATAGTCTCAATCCAAATATCAATTTATCATGGGAGACCATCAACCAAAATTATTGGACAACAAATCTACCAGAACACACAGGTCGTCTCAACCGTAATCAAGGTATGCATCAGAGTTCCTCAAAAAGTCTTCATGAAGTGATAAAACCCCTCAAAGAACATTTATTCAGAACCCATGTCCGAATCAATATGTGGTTCCACAGATAGAAAAAATGTATGATCCACATGTATCCCATGGAACTCTACCTCTAGATCATGTTCATTTCCTCCCTCATTTTTTATAACTGGAGGTCCTCATAGTTACATGTATTTAAAATTCCAAAACCTCACATCATAAATGAAAAATATCATAGTCCGTATCTCAAAATTATAGGACATTTCATTCACACTTTAAACCAGGTCATTAAACACAAAATTCTCCTAAAACTAGAGATGTAATGGAATATAATCATAAAAACAACTAGTGACACTTCTTTTTTCCCACTAAAACTATTAATCTGGGTCGAGAATTAATTTAAACATTCAGTATTCAAATTCAATTTGTTTTTATTTGATATTTCATTTTAACTTATACACTTTAAATCATATTTCACAATTAATTTTAAATGTTTCTACTAATATTTCACTAAATTTATATTTAAATGGGACCCCACCCCCTGGACACACCACTCACCTCCTTGGAAAGCCCACCCACCCCCCTGGACTCCCCCTACCCCATTGGACAGCCTGACCACCCCCGCGGATAGCCCGGCCACCTGGACACCCAGACGCCCCTAGACACCCCTCGACCCCCTGGACACCTCCAACCCCCCGGACGGCCCCACCACCCCCTAGACACCCCCCCCCCCCCCCCCCGGACACACCGCACCCCCTTGGACACCTTGTACTTCCCCCGGACAGCCCGCTCACCTCTTTGGACAGCCCACCCACCCCCGGACAGCCCACTCACCTCCTTGGATAGCCCACCCCCTGGATACCCTATACCCCCCCAGACAGCCCCACCCACCCCCTGGACACCCCGCTCACCTCCTTGGACAGCACGCCCACCCCCCTGGACACCCCGCACCCTCCTTGGACAGGTCGCACACCCCCTGGACACCCCGCACCCCCCTTGGACACCCTGTACCCCCCCCCCCCCCGGACAGCCCGCTCACCTCCTTGGACAGCCCACCCCCTGGACACCCCGCTCACCTCCTTGGACAAACCCACCCACCCCCTAGACACCCCGCTCACCTCCATGGACAGCCTGCCCACCCCTGGACACCCCGCACCCCCCTTGGACACCGTGTACCCCCCCCCCCCCGGACAGCCCCACCCAACCCCTGGACACCCCGCTCACCTCCTTGGACAGCCCACCCACCCTCTGGACTCCCCCTACCCCATTGGACAGCCTGACCACCCCCGCGGATAGCCCGCCCACCTGGACACCCCGACCCCCCTAGACACCCCCCGACCCCCTAGACACCTCCGACCCCACGGATGGCCCCACCCCCCTAGACACCCCGCACCCCTTACTAGGAAATCCTTGAATATAGGCATTAGAAATTATGTATCTTATTTTCTTATATACACTATATTTTGTTGTATTTCTTAATATGATTCTCATATAGAGTAATGTGTCAGTTATGATTTTATATAAAGTTTACAATTGTCATTTACCTAAATATTTTTTTGATTATACTTAAATATTATTGAATTGCTTTGAAATGAATTATTGCAGTTTATTTACAAAATGGACAGAAGTTGGATGTACGAAACTGATCGGATTTCAACTGATTTTCAAAATAATTTGAACACCTTTCTCGATTTTGCATTTGACAAGGCTTCAGATAGTGGTCGCATACACTACCCATGTTTTAATTATGTTGGAAGACCTTGGTTGAGTCGTGACGCCGTTAGCTATCATATAACCAAATATGGTTTCCAAACAACTATTATGTGTGGTATCACAATGGAGAGAAAATGGATTCTCAAAATGTTGATGATCAAACTGATAAGACTGAATTGGAGAGTTTAATATATGATCGGTTTCCATTTATTCGGCATCATGAGAAGGAAAGGATGTCCAGCTAACAAGATTTCGATACAAGCACACATGATGCGTCCAATGAAAATGATGATGTTGATAGGGTAAAAAAATTGAATGATGTTGCGACGACTCCAGTATATCGGCAATGTGGTAAAATGAAAAAGTTGGAATTTTTAATCTGATTGTTTCATGGGAAAACTATGTATGGGATTTCAAATACTGCAATTGATTACATTCTTACCTTCTTGAAGGACTTACTTCCAGATGACGTAGATATTCCCTCAAACCACTATATAGCATGGAAGTTAGTTGACGAACTTGGATTCTCAAAAACAATTCATGCTTGCTCGAATGATTGGAGCTTATTTTGGGAGGAAACTGCGGAAAGAAATGATTGTATCAAATGTGGAACCTCCTGATGGAAGCCAAAAGATGATGGATCACCATCTTGTGTGCCACAAAAAGTAATGTGGCACTTTCGATTGATACCCAGATTACAGAACCTTTTCATGTCTGATGAAATATCCGAAAAAATGTGATGGCATGACACCAAGAGAAAAAAGAATAATGAAGAGTTGGTTCACCTTGCAGATGGATTTGCATGGCAAAGATTTGATGCTCGATATCCTGAATTTGCAGCTGACGTGCGTAATGTGAGACTGGGTCTTTCATGTGACGGTTTTAATCCATTTGGGAAGATGCTTACTTCGCACAGCACATGGCCGGTTTTCATACACATTTATAACCTTACCCCTTGGTTGTGTATGAAAAATCCTTACACTTTATTGAGTATACTGATATATGGCCCTTCTGATCCTGGAAATGATATATATGTATACATGCAACCTTTAATAAAAGAGTTGAAACTTCTTTGGGATGTGGCTGTGCCCACATACGATGCATGTTCGAAAGACATATTTCAGATGCGTGTTGCGCTTATGTGGATGATCAATGATTTTCCTTCTTATGCAATGATGTCTGGATGGAGCACTAAAGGAAAATTGTCATGTCTTGTTTGTATGAAGAATACTCGATCGAGAAGACTGAAATATCATCGTAGTTTTATATTTATGGGACATCGACGATTCTTTCCAATGAACCATCCATATAGAAACAATCGTCGAAGATTTGACAATACTATAGAGAATGATGCTCCACCTCAGCATATGTCTGGAACTGATGTGCTTAATGAATTGAAAGATTTCAGTTATTCATTTGGGAAGGGTGTAATGAAATCTATAAAGAGTAAAAATGTTTCCAATGATACTTGTTACAGTTGGAAGAAGAAAGGTATATTCTTTGAGTTTCCGTATTGGTCAACCAACTTGTTACGTCATTGGTTAGACGTAATTCACAATGAAAAGAATATATGTGAAATGTTGCTTTCGATTCTTCTAAATGTCAAGGGGAAGACAAAAGATGATTTACGATCTCAGCGTGACTTGGTAGATTGGGGGATCAGACCAGAATTGCATCCTGTCTGTATCAGTGAAAATAAATGGAAAGTTCCACGTGCTTTTTATGTGATGACACCTGCTGAAAAAAATCAATTTCTAGAAGTGCGAGAGACTATTAAAGTTCCTGATGGATATTCAAGAAATATATCAAAACGGGTCAACAGAAAAGAGTTTAAGCTAAAATCATTGAAGACTCATGATTATCACATCCTTTTGCATGAGTTGATTCCAATAGAAATCCGTCATCTCCTGTCCAATAATGTTAGAGTCTCAGTTCTTAGGCTGTGCTATTTTTTTAGAGTTCTTTGTGCTAAGAGGATATCCAAATCCTTCTTGCAAAAACTATTGGTAGAGACACCATTAATTTTGTGCGAGTTAGAAAAAAATATTCCCTCCATCATTTTTTACATGCATGTTGCATCTGACTGTCCATCTTCAAATAGAAATACTTCTTGGAGGACCCGTTGCTTTCCGTTGGATGTATCCAACTGAAAGAAACATGTGCACATTGAAATAATATGTTCGGACAACTATGTCAGATCATGAGAGGCAGCTGGTACGATATAGTTGTTTATAATTTTTCTTTAGGACTTTCCCTTTTTATTATTTCCTACTTAAATTATGTGATTTATTGAATATTGAATATATGATTATACTTTCACTTTATATTGTTTCAATGTCATTACAGAAGCACAAATTTAATATTGAAGGACGTATCCCTCGAGCAAAATTGGTTTTCTCAAGTAGAAGAAAAAAAGATGGAACTGCGGTAAATGAATGAACCCAAGAAAAGATTATAAGTTTTAATTTGTTTATTTAAAAGTTTAATATCTATTTTGAAATTTATTAATCTATTAATATTTTTAACAGGATGCTTTAGAGGCTCTTTATGCCCATGAGCCTGACAATTTTGGGCCACATGATCATTTATATCAGGTTTTGGGAGAGGAGCACTCTGGTCGAGTACGCTGCTGACCTGGTAAGAATATAGTCCTGACGAGGTATTGGTCCTCTCCAGGTATCCATTCTAGTATGACTGGGTTGGAACAGGTCAAAGAGCAAACAAGACAATCTAATAAAAGGGTCACAAAGTTGGAAGTACAAGTTCAAAATAGGGACAAATAATTTATGAAACTGATGAAAGCTTTATCTTCATCACTTCCACCAGAGGCTAGCGCGGCTTGTCAGACATTTATGTCGTCGATGGGTGCATTATCCAATGAACCAGGAGATAGCTCTGGTGGCGATCGAGATCATGACATTCCTGGCGATGACGAGGATGCTGAAGAGGACGAGGGCGAGGATAAGGATGAGGACGAGGGTGATGATGGGGCTGAGGGCGAGGATGGGGCCGAGGGTGAGGATGGGGCTGAGGACGAGGATGAGGCCGACGATGAGCATGGGGATGATGATGAGGATGATGAAGAGGACAGAGATGGCGGCGAGGATGAGGTCGATGATGATAGTGGTGATAATGAAGGTGATCAGGGGTAGATTGATCCATTTCATTTTTGAATTCTGTATAACTCTTTATTTTTGAACCTGGTTTTCCACTCCGGGGTTTTCCTCTACTTCATAGGGATGTTGTTATCAGATCTCTTTTTTGCACTTGATTCTTATTGTATGATTAGTCTACTACCTAGACC
Source organism: Viscum album (assembly GCA_963277665.1). NCBI lineage: Eukaryota > Viridiplantae > Streptophyta > Magnoliopsida > Santalales > Viscaceae > Viscum > Viscum album. The sequence goes on from OY728151.1 coordinate 114,786,510, forward strand.
TTTAGTATTCATTGGTATTGTGATCCCCTGTATGATATCTGGTTTGTTAAGTTAATATGGACATCTTAATATTCAAAAACAATCACTTGAAATTAGGGGTGTCCATAGGCCGAGTCGGGTCGGGTCAGGTCATGGGTGTTCTAGGGCCTAAGGACATATGTTCATCCATAAGTAAGATTTAGGTCCTAAGGACATTACATGAAAAATTATGTGTTTTAGATCCATGGGTAATATTGGGGGTTCATTTTAAAAATAATAAAATGAGGGTTTTTGAGGTGGAAAATGATTTATTAGGTGATGAATTCCCTTGGTTAAAAAATATAAATAAGTGTGTGTCTTTTTTATTTTGATAAATGGATTTTAATGATAATGAAATATTGGTTAATTTCTTTGGTTAAAAAATTTATTTTTAACATTTTTATTCTCTATTTTATATATTTTCATTGATTAGGAATATAATTTACAAAAAAAAATATCCAATTACTTATAATATTTATATGTATTAAATTGATTAATTTTGAGAAATTTTTATATTGTCATTTGTGACATGTACGAGTCAACCCCGCCTCAATCTGAGGGCCGGTGTGGCCGGTACCACTAAAAGTGTCTTTCTTTTGTTTAAAATGGATGCGCTTTTAATTAAAATAAACGTCATACGGAAAACCAACCAAACACATTCGGATTATGTTGAAACTTTAGGAAAACGATCCATGGGTCATTTGTGACACGTACGAGTCAACCTCGCCTCAATCTGAGGGCTGGTGTGGCCGGCACCACTCAAAGTGTCTCACTTTTCTTTGAAATAGACAACAGTTTAAGTGAAAACAACAACTGACAAACGGGAAATGGACCAAACGCATTCATATTCTGTTGATACTTTAGGAAAAGTATCCATGTATCATTGGTGTCATGTACGAGTCAACCCCGCCTCAATCTGAGGCACGGTGTGGCCGGTACGACTCAAACTGTCTCACTTTTATTTGAAATGGACATGATTTTAAGTGAAAACAACTACCGGTATAGAGAAAGCCGACCAAACTCCTTCGGATTCTATTGAAACGTTAGGAAAACGATCCATGGGTCATTTTTGACATGTACAAGTCAACCTCGCCTCAATCCGAGCCGCGGTGTGGCCGGCACCACTCAATGTGTCTCACTTTTCTTTGAAATGGACAACAGTTTAAGTAAAAACAATAACTGACATACGGTAAATAGAACAAACGCATTCGGATTCTGTTGATACTTTAGGAAAAGTATCCATGGGTCATTTGTGTCGTGTACGATTCAACCCCGTCTCAATCTGAGGCACGGTGTGGCCGGTACCACTCAAACTGTCTCACTTTTATTTGAAATGGACTGGTTTTTAAGGGAAAACAACTAGCGGCATACGAAAAACCGACCAAACGCATTCAGATTCTGCTGAAACTTTAGTAAAATGATCAATGAGTCATTTTTGACGTGTACGAGTTAACCCCGTGACAATCCGAGGTCCATTGTGTCTGGTACCCCTAAAAATGTCTTTCTTTGGTTTAAAATGGATGCACTTTTAATTAAAATAAACAACATACGGAAAACTGAGCAAACGCATTCTTATTCTGTTGAAACATTAGGAAAATAATCCATTGGTCATTTGTGACTTGTACGAGTCAACCCCACCTCAATCTGAGGGCCGGGGTGGCCGACACCACTCAAAGTGTCTCACTTTTCTTTGAAATGGACAACAGCTTAAGTTAAAACAACAACTGACATACGGGAAACGGACCAAACACATTCGGAATATGTTGATACTTTAGGACAAGTATCCATGGGTCATTTTTGTCGTTTACGAGTCAACCCCGCCTCAATCTAAGGCATGGTGTGGCCGGTACCACTCAAACTGTCTCACTTTTATTTTAAATGGACCGGATTTTAAGTGAAAACAACTACCAGCATACGGAAAATCGACCAAACGCATTAAGATTCTATTGAAGCTTTAGGAAAACAATCCATGGGTCATTTTTGACGTGTTCAAGTCAACCCCGACTCAATCTGAGGGTCGGTGTGGCTAGTACCAGTAAATGTGTCTTTCTTTTGTTTAAAATGAATGCGCTTTTAATTAAAATAAACGACATACGGAAAACTGAAAAAACGCATTCAGATTGTGTTGATACTTTATTAAAATGATCCATGGGTCATTTGTGATGTGTATGAGTCAACCCTACCTCAATCTGAGGTGCGGTGTGGCCAACACCACTCAAAGTGTCTCACTTTTCTTTGAAATGGACAACAGTTTAAGTAAAAACAACAATTGACATACGGGAAACGGACCAAACGCATTCGGATTCTGTTGATACTTTAGGAAAAGTATCCATGGGTCATTTTTGTCGTGTACGAGTCAACCCCGCCTCAATCTGAGACACGGTGTGGCCGGTACCACTCAAACAGTCTCACTTTTATTTGAAATGGACATGATTTTAAGTGAAAACAACTACCGGCATACGGAAAACCGACCAAACGCATTCGGATTCTGTTGAAACTTTAGGAAAACGATCCATGGGTCATTTGTGATGTTCATGAGTCACAAATGAAAATGGATTTTTCATTTACATGAAAATGAAAATGGATTTTTCATTGTAATCTGCTTCGTCCCAAAGCATGAACCAAACTGGTTGTGAGACATAATACCAGTAGGCATCCACCACAATATTTGTGCCCAAATTTTAGTGAATATACATGTATAAAAACAAGGTACAAAAGTAAACATAGTATAAAGAAATCAACAACCATTAAATATTGAAGTAAAGAATAGCTCAAACATTCCTTGGAGACATCAATATATTGCCTAAACGCATGTCACTGTCTTGACCTCCGGAGAAAAACACATCCTCTCCCTCAGGCATCACAGTCTCTCCCTAAGACATATCATAAACTCACCCACATGTGTCATGTGTAATTAATCTATTAACAGGTAAAAATAAGTACCTCATTTAATTTAAATTATTACATCGCAGACTATTATCAACACACCTCATCCAATCTAACTATTACATGGCATAATAATAATCAAATCACCTCATGTAATCTTTCTATCACATCTCTTTTTAATAATCAATAATCCATCCTAAACAAAAAAAATCATGGAAAGAAGTATGAATCTAAGGCGTCATGGGCCAATAGCTCTAACAAATTAATCAAGGGAAAAACAACCCTATGGTTCCCTATCTCAAAGAAATAACCTTAATAACCTAATCAACCAATATCATATGATAATCACGGTGTAATTCCAAGTCATGTATACCAAAAACATGGGTATATTAGTTTTAGGCACATATAATTCTTGACAAAACAACATATAGGCACAACCCACCTACCTCATAGTTGTGAGAACAATATTGTTGAATATCGGATCTTGATTCATCCTAGATCATTGAAAATCTACAAAAGATTCATAAATTATAAAATCTATATCTATAAAATGAGGAGAGGAATTAGGAGGATAGGATTAAGGTGAAGGGGGAACTCATTGGTGGGATCCCAATGCACCTTCCAGAGTTCTGATTGGACATTGATAGGAGAATCAGTGGCTCAGAGAATAATTGTCTCTCCTGGATGAACTTGGATGAACCAAGGTCAAAAGAAGTTAATTCTGTAAATGAGACATGACCCCTCTCCCTTATATTAAATAAAAAATAAAATACACGACATTTCCTTTAACAATACACACTGTGTATAAGATTTTACTAGGCCTCACCTTAAGAGGCACGACCACGACACAACATGACTTGGTACATGGCTGAGACATTACCTATACGTGGTCTGGAAAGGACATCAATGTTCATGGTGTGTACACTGAAGTACATGGATTGTACATCAAAATTACCCAATTTTATAGTTTCCTCAAAGCAACCTGAATAAAAAATTCATACATGGAAATAGAGAATTGGGTTCTTAAAGTTTGATCATCACACCATAGACCTTGTTTCTATCTCAACCAAGAACCAAAATCATTGGTTTCTTCAATATAGTGGTCTAATATCACATTACGATCTTAATAAAGCCTTATGTTTTATCGGCCCCATGTAAGGGATCAATGATAGATCTGAAGCAAGCCAAATTTGTTTATTTCTCTCTTTTTGGTCATTATTTGGCTTGGAATCTCTAACTAATGATTTTTTATCATGTTTTATTCAGTCTCGCATTATAATATTTACACATTTAAGTTTTATTCAGCTTCATAATGAATTTGATTATAGATTTTCTCATTACTAATGACCTCAACTGAAGGTTAATATCTTTAACAATGTGGGAATTATTTGTTCTAACTTTTATTTCTTGTATCAATTAGTTGTTCACATTCAATATATCATTACTTGTTAATATTACATTAAAATTATTATATACAATATTTCATGCTAAGGAGTATTATTGAGGTGATAAGATTTTGGATGTTGTGTGTTTCTACATTGTCATTTAGTTTAGTGAGTTGGGTTTTAAAATTAGTTTGCATTGATAATACAGCATGTTCATTTTGGTTTTGAAAATGCTGGTGCATGGGAGAGCAGAAAAATCCATTTTCATGTAATTGCATAACATGAGATGGTTTTGTAATGGGTTTTCATGAAAATGGATTTCTCATTTACATGACCTGAAAAATCCATTTTCAAGTATGTTCCAAGTCTGTATGCAGGTGTACAGTGGAGGGGCTACTAGAGGGAGGGGGGCTATTGTGTGCAGTTCTGTAAAAACTCTATACCAACGGTTATAAACCATTGGTATAAGGGTGCTGGGATTTTGGAAAAAAACTATACCAACGCTTTTAAACCGTTGGTATAGGTGTTCTGTATTTTTGGAATAACCTATACCAACGGTTTTAAACCGTTGGTATAGGTATCTGGATGTTTGGAAATCCAATACCAACGGTTTATAACTGTTGGTATAGGTGTTTCTGTAAAACCAAGACCAACAGTTCTAAACCGTTGGTATAGGTTTTCCTGAAAATCACATTACCAACGGTATAAAACTGTTGGTATAAGACTTCCTCAAATTCATTACCAATAGTTATAAACCATTGGTATACATTGGGTTAAATTTATATAACCCATATACCAACGGTTTAGATCAATCCATTGGTATAAGGCTTTCCTCACAGCTTACTAGCCAACGGTTTTTAACCGTTGCTATAACCTTCTTTTCCAGTAGTGCTCCCAAATTGACTATTTTAACCCCTGCTACTACTCTTCAAACTTTGGCATATGAGGAGGCATGATTAAGGTCATGTAAAAACTCATCTTAGAGCATTGGTTTAGTGTATTCAAGGTCAAAGACGTTACATTATCTACCATGAAAAATATGAAGCACATCAGTGTTGATAAGGATTATTCACATGATCCTTGTAAATGTGACTTTTATGGGAAGCTAAATTGTTTCTCATTCAATATAATTTTATCAAGGAGAACATAGTTTTTGGTTCAAGGGAACCCTGGTGTATGTGGACTCATGAAGGTGGATTCACTGGTAGGTATCAAGTATTTCTTATCCTTTATTGATGATGAATCTAGAAAAAATATGAATTGTCTTCCTTAAGATAATGATGGAGTGTACACATCCATGTAATTTGATTCATATAGCAGGAGTTAGGGCATATTACATGAGATTATGCTTCATCACACCACAAATCACAAAAAACTTGTGGAAAGGATGAACAAAACCATCATAGAGAAGGTCAGATGTATGATTAGTTTTTCTAAGATACTTAATACATTCTGGGGAGAATCTATTAATGTTTCATGCTACTTCATCAATATATCACCATAGGTCCTAGTATATTTTGTGATTTGATAGATGATATGGTTTGGTATATAACCCTCTTAATCTCATTTATGAATCTTTTTATGGTTTTCATTTGCACATGTATCCAAATAGCTCCTGAATAAGGTATACATGAGTTCTAATCCATGCATATCCATCGACTATGGAGATGAGGAGTTTAGATTTGATTTTCTGGGACCTGAAGGAGAAGTAGTTTATCATAATCACAGATGTTATGTTCCATGAGAACCATATTATTTTGGACGTTCAAAATCTTAGAATTTCTAAAATGGAAAGTGTTGAGGAATCAATTCATGATCCAACACCTATACCAACACCACCTATCAATGAATAAAAAGAGGTTAAAGAAGACTCATTCATAGTAGAAAAGGTTATAGTGGATGAGGACATTGAGAAAGGGGATAAAAAATCCTCTATAAAAGAAGTTATGGAACCGTCAAATGATCTAGGAGAAGTTACGCCTCCTGAACCAAATATTTAATAGATTCTATGATCATCATAAAGATGGATTCCATCAACATATTCTTCAGATTCAAAGTACCTATTCTTGACTTGTGATGGGGATCCATAAGGATACTAGGAAGCAATGTATTATCCTATGAAACTCAAGTTACTACATGAAATGGAGGATGAGATAGTTTCTTTGATGAAGAACCAGATATATGATTTTCTTGAACTACCCAAAGGTAAGAAGTAACTAATAAACAAATGGATGTTTAGGATAAAGAAGGTTTGAATAGAAAAAAGGAATTCAAGCACTAATCTCAGTTTCTAGTCAAGGGATTCCTTCAGAAGATTATAATTGAATTTGACATGAACTATTCACCTTTCGTTAGGATATATTCAATCTGATTCATTTTCATATTGGTGATGATATTGGACTTAGATATTGAACATATGGACGTGAAGATATCTTTTCTTCATAGTGACCTCTTTGAGGAGATCTATATGAAGCATCCAGATGATTTTTGGGTTTTTGGACAACAAAAACCTCATCTGTAAATTGATTAGTAGCTTATACATTCTAAAAAAATCTCCCACATAATGGTATACGATGTTTGACTCCTTCATGGTGAGTCATGGCTATAAGTGGACATAGGCAGACCAAAGTGTTTTCTTCCAGATATTTTAGGATGGTAACTTTATTTTTTAAAATAGTATATTGATAAAATGATCAAAATTGGAAATGATTCATTAAATATCAACTATTTGAAGGATTTATTCATGACTTTTGAGATGAATGATGTGGTAGTATATTTATAAGATTTAGGATGAAAATCAATCTGGAAAGAAATAGGATTTTTTATGGATATCTCAAAATAAGTATGTTAGATGAGTTCTGAAATTTTTTAACATGGACAAAGATAGTCCAGGGATCATTCTTCTTCATAACTATTAGAATTTGACAAATAGATCAAATCCATTATCTGAGGAACAAGTTGAGGCGATAGAGATGATAATATACTGTTCAACATTTCAAAGTTTTATATATTCTATGGTGAGTATGAGGCCAAAAATTTCCCCTGCAAAGGAAATGATGAGTCAATTTATCTCCAATCCTGGGAAGTAGCACTAGGATGTAGTCAAGTGTATTATGAGCTATTTTAAGTATTTCAAGGATGTGTTTCTGATTTAGGGTAGAAGACCCTGTTTTAAAGAGATATAAATACAACAATATGGAAGGAGATTATGATATTAAAATTTATACATTATAAAAATCTATAATTTTGATATAGGAGCTATATCATGGTATTCAATGTTCTAAAAATGTGTCACATTATCTATGATAGAAGCAGAGCACATTGTTAATTCAGAAGCTATCAAAGAGATGTTGTGGATAAAGAGTTTTCTTAAAAAGAACATATTTTTTCTGAAGTAAAGGGTTCATTGAGATAATCAATGTTCTCTAGAAATTATCATGAACTTAACGTACCATTATAGTAGAAAGCACATCAATATTTTCTATCATTGGATATGTGAGGTGATGGTTCGACAATTTTTGTTGTAACAACCCAAGATTTTTTGAAATATCTTATTTAAAATTAATTTAAATTCTTTGATGGATTATGTTACACATAATGCATAGTTTATCTTGTGTTATACATAATTCCTTATTTATCATGTGTAGCATGTAACATTGAGTTTCTTAGATAACTTTTGTTACAGGCATGTTCGAGTCTTATCAGACAACTATATACAATTAATATTATTTATTTAACAAAGTTTTATAACCTAGCCATTGGAATGGTGGGAATTAATATTATTAAAATTATTATGATTATATGGTTTATACATGTATATAAAATAAATCCTTTCATGACCAAATATTTTAAAATTAAAATAAAAACCAATTGAATATAAAGGATGTGTTTTGATGAAAAACTATTTTTATGACTACAAAGGTATTTTAACTTAATACATTAAATTAATCACTATTATTTAATGATATTAATGAAATTTATATTTTATATATTAAATAAAAAATTATATTCATCTAATATATTTTACATCCATAAAATAAAAATAAATCAAATTTTAAGCATAAAAATATATATTTTTCTAAAAGGCAGTTTTACAGTGTTTTAATGGATTTTTAGTTTTAAAAATAAATTTTTATATTTTTATAAATTTTATATGAAAAATAAACTTCAATTTTTAATTCATAGTATACAATTTTACTTTGGGTTATTTTTTTGTTTTTCTAAGAAGATTCATGTTTTGATGAAAAGTGAAAAATACTGCATTTTAATTCAAAACATCCTTTTCTTCTAAATTTTTAATAGTGTTTGAATATATTTTTAATTGTATTTAAAGTATAATTAGATCATTTTTTATCAATTAATATTTTTTCATTTTAAACAATTTTATATAAAAATTGTATATAAAAACATTTCAAAGTTCTGAACTTTTTTACTTTAAAACCCCACATTATTGTTCCGTCTGCAGGATTAATTTTAAATTAAATTATATCACTTCTGTGATATAAATTTTGAAAATTTTATTCTGTATTTGTAATAATTATAATTAATACTGTATATCTTGGAAAATTTATTTTTTTACCAGAAATATTAGTTAAAATAATTCATGTTAATTGTATCGATTAAGTTAAAAATGAGAATACATGGTGGTTAAACATTAGTCTTAAGGGGCCAAATGACATAGAAAATTTTTCATAACCAATTAAATGGAAATATTTAGACCATATCCTGACTTTTATGTAATTTTTTTCATTATTGGAGACATATAATGTTAAGTATACCTCCCATTAATGTTTACCATTTTGTATTTACAAGAATGTCTCTCTTCCACCAATATCAAAATACACCCACTCTCCTTATTTATTCAAACCACTAAATTTAATTGTATCATATAAACCATGCCCAAATTATCTTTGGAAATCCATTATACCATACTATAATCCCAAACTTTGGAATAAATCAAACCAAGGAAGTCTTTTGGTGATAACCAAAATGAGTTACCTGAAAAAGAGGTAACATTATTCAAAAAGTAGTTTTGTTTTATTTCTTTATACAGCCATAAAATTTTTATTATTCCCATATTATATAATAACATCATTATAATAAATATAATTTTATTTCAATGTGATATGTTTTCTATATAAACCTATAAACACTTCTATCAAATGGGTAATGAAATCACCATTCATGTGTACAGAGAACTACCTCCTCGTAAAATGATGTCATACATTTTTCCTTTACCACCACTTATGGTTTGGAATTAAAATGAACATACTATTTTTATATGATATATATTATATTTATAATGTCTTAATACTTATTAAATTATTATATAACACATAAATTTATTCCTTCCATTTTGTGGGAATACGATAACATCGTCTGTGGACATGTGGACAACCGCCTCCTCCAAGAAACGTGATACGTTCACACATTATATAGTGTGAATTAAGGATGGGTTTAAAATAAATATATGATATAAATGAAATATTTATGATATTCATGATATAATTATATATTTTTACACATAACATATCATTTTAATCTTTCTATTTCATGCACTGAAAATGTGATAATTCCTTTTGTGGACATGTGGACTACCACCTCCTTGAAGTGATATGGTTCTTCCATTTTCATTAGAAAACATGAAGAATGATATATGTAAGTTTATATAATTAAAAAAAAATTTATGATATAATTGAAATTTTTTGAAGATAAATGTTACTTACCTACTTTCTATAATGATCATTTAGAAATGTGAGTTACTCATGTGTCTGTATGACGTGTTGTCTACATGATTGTAATGATGGTTTGTTTTTCATAAAAATAATTAATGTATGATTTAAAAGATATAATTTAGTTAAAAATGTGATAATTATTTTATTTTTAATATTATGTAGATTTTTAAATAATGAACTCATTGACCATAGTCAACCTATCCAAGTTAGTTTTTTCAAATAATCCAAATAGGTTCAAAACATCCGAATAAACATTATTGTTAAAGTAATTTTATATAACATGTTTTTTAAGAGAAAAAAAAGAAATAATAAACTTGTAAAACGTTTTGAATAAATTAAATAATTAACATAATTTTATTGTTTTGGAATATAGAGGAAAATCATGATGAATGAGACTCAAGGTAATAAATTTTCATCTCACTTTTTATATTTGGGAGATAAATTTCCTATTCACCACTTACTTATCTTGTGTGGTTTATATAAATCCCTTTTTGATATATTATATAATAAATTATTTTATCTCCATGGTATTTAAATTTTTCCTTTGATTATTAATACATTTGGGGTTTCCCATTTATATGTTTCCGTATTTGTAAGGGGATTTCTAGTCTTACTTTAATTTCTACTAGTCTTATGCCATATTCACCTCTAATTTCTTTTTTGTCGGGTATATAAAGCCCCTTTGAAATTACATATCATGCATTTAGTTTATATAATTTTATTTAATGTTTTTTTAAAGGTTATTCATTTATGTGGCTTATGGTTCAAAAATTTCAAAGTGGTATGGGACACATTGAATGTTTAAAGATTATTTTCCTCAAGAATGTTTTTAATGATATTTCACGGTAATTTCCATTCATCAACATAAAAATCCCTTATTTTTAATTTTCCTCAATTGGGGATATGTTTTATTCATACCATACTCATTATTTCTTTAGATTCATTATGACTGTTTCAATGATATTGTTAAGTATCCCATTTCTTTTCCATAAGTAAACCTTGTTTCAATGAGATTATTATGGAGCCCATTTATTTTCCATGGGTTAATCATGATTTAGTGAGATTGTTATGGAAACCATTTCTTTCCCATGGGATAACCATGTTTCAACTATATTATTATTTAACCACTTTTCTTTATTCAAATAAATTATTATTTTTCCCATATTATCATGGGTTAATCACATTTCAAGGAGATTGGTATAGATCCCATTTCTTTTCTAGGGTACCACCATGTTTCAAATATATTTTTAAGGAATCATTTTCTTTTTCATGGGTTAATCTTGTTTCCGATATATTATTAAGGAACCCATTTATTTTTCCAGGGTTAATCTTGTCTCAATGAGATTGTTATGTAACCCATTTATTTTTAATGGGTTTAGAATATATCCATGATACTATTATGGAAACCATTTCACTCCCTGGGATAACCATGTTTCAAAGAGCTTATTAAGGAAATTTTTTTATTCCATGTGTTAATCATTTTTAACAGATAATTTTATGGAACCAAATTATTTTCCACCAATTAATAATGTTTCAAAGATATTGTTATAGAACCCCTTTCTTTTCCTTGGGTAAATCGTGTTTCAATGAAATTTTAAATTAAAATAAATTATTTTATATGGGTTTATCATGTAAGAAATGAGTAATTATTATTTCATAGAGTTTTATTATTAATGTGTTTTCTTTCTGATATGGTACTTGATAATTATAGGAAACAAGTAATCCCAATACAGCTTATATGAAATGCTTATCCCAATTATATCTCAAAAGAGAGACTAATATAGATTATAAAAATTTTTGATCCCCATTATATATAATGAAGAACAAGTGAGCTTGATGTAGATAATAAGAAAGGTGATCCCCATTATAGATTTATAATTTATTGGGCGGTTCCATTTTTAGAAGTGGCACTTATGTTTATTCTAATTAAAATGGTTTGGAAAGGGTTCTCATAGGGTTTTAAAATAGTTTTATGAAATTTATTCTTCATGTTACTCAAAAAAGTATAAATTTCTTATCATGATTTCAATATGTTTATAATGATCGAGATTGATATCACATGGATTTTGATTGTTGATTTTGATGACTATTTTACTTTACAAGTATTAATATTTGATTATTTAGGTATTTATTGGTTTGGTTTCTTTTATAATTATCTCATGCATAATGATTATACCATTATACCCTAATGCACTGTTATTCTCATTTATGAAATTCAATTATTAATGACTAAATTTTTCCTTACTGAGTGTTTGATCTCACCCTTATTTTGTTTCATTTTTCATAGGTTTTAAAGAATCATGTTGAAATATTGATGTATATAAATAATTTCATAAGGATTTTTTTATGATGTATTGTGAAATAACAAAAGTTGAGCTAAATAAGAAGAAATGTTCTTTTGAATAATTCTAAATTTTTTATGTATTAGTTTGTAATAATACTATAAAACTATAAAAATAAAAGGTCCTCTATGATTTAATTAATCTAAGTTTTTCTTTTTATGTTGTATGGTTTTATGGAAAAAATTGGTTCACAATTATCGGCATCAAAACTATAAATTTAATATTATGGATTTCAACATAGGATCATGTGTTATGGGTCCTCGAATTTTTCAGTTGGTATCAAAGTTTGGTTTTGATATCTTTGTACATTATGATGTGTTCATTTGTGGTTATATTAAAAGTTATGGATACTATTATACGTCTTTAAGAAAAATTTTGATCATAATTTCAATGTTTTAGACACTCTATTGGGGTTTTATGTGATGATATCATAATGTGATTAAAGATATTGTTGGATATGTTTTTTTAGATGTGGTTTTTGTATCCCCTAGGATAAATATGAAGTTTGTTTTTGGGGGGTTATTTTATAGGATAAAAAGAAAAAATAGTGATAACACATATTCTGGGTGACAACTCATCGCATTTGGGTAGGCAGTGGGGCTCGAACCCATGATTGAAGGATGATATGGTCCAAACTCACTACCAGAGGCCTACATGATATCCTATTTATCATGAAATTTTTTTCTAGTAAATATTGTGTTTATTTAGAAAATATATGGGATTATACTTGAGAAATAAGTTTTGATTTATCTTGGAAGAATATATGATCAAATAATTCTAGTCTTTGGGATTCAAACATAGTTAGGAAATGTTTGAAGAATTTTAAGAATAGTTATTTATGAAATAATTTAACATCAAAATCGGGTATTTCTTTTGATGATTAATGTATCATAAGAAGTTTTACTCATTTTTTGGATTATCTTACCATGTTCTAACCTTTTTTTGGTTAATGTTTAAATACAGTTAGAAATGATTGACTTTCTATTTAATGGTTATGTGGTCATTAAAAGTTGCTTTTATTTCTTCAGGAATTAAAAATTCATCTTGAATACTAATATTTTGATGTAAAAGATGATATTTTGGTAGAAATTTATTAAAGGATTATATTCTACTCATCATGTAAGTATAATTACATTTCTTTTCTCATAGTCTAGATGGTAAGATAATTCTTTAACTCTAAGAGAAGGATCTTGAAAAATAATTATTATCCTAGTACCTTCAATTATGATGAACCAATGATATTTTCAATCATCACATGATAATTTTTTTGAGACCCTTAAATTATTATCGATCATTCACTTGATTGTGATCAATGATCTCAATAACTTTATAAAATTATTTATATTTTTCCTCCATTCCCATCTATGTTCTTTCTATATGGAATCCTAGTTACGATTAACTTTTGATTAACTTTATGTTTACCAGTTTTCTTTATTAAGGGAAGTTTTCTTTATTTCATTTTCATGATGTGGATTTTAATTAAATAATTTTAAAAATGTTAATCCCTGGATAACCAAGATAAATTTTACGGGATAAATTCGTTTTATGAGTGGTTGGATGTAACATTCCAAGATATTATGAAGAATATTCTTTTAAATTAATCTAAATTCATTGATAACTTGTGTTATATGAAATTGAGTGTTTATGTTATGTTATAAACAACACCATGTTTATTCTAAATTTCACATATCATTGAGTTTCATTGATAACTTAGGTTACAAGAATGGTCGAGTCTTACTGAAAAACAATATAATATTAATATTATTTATTTAACATAATAGTTATCACCTATCCATTGGAATGGTGTGAATGAATAAAATTAAGTATACTATTAATATTTGGTTTAAACATGTTTACATAATTAATCCTTTGGTGACCAATTAATTAAAAATAAAAATAAAAACCAATTGAATAAAAAGGATGTGTTTTTTATGAAAAACTATTATTAGGCCCATAAAATTATTTTATCTTAATAAAATAAATTAATATCTATTATCAAATTAGATTAATTAAATTAATATATTATATATTCGATAAATGTTTTTGAAATTCATCCAATCTATTTTTCAGGTATCAGATATGAATAAATCCAATTTCAAAACATTAAAAATATCTATTTTTAAAAAGCAGGTTTTACCTCATTTTAAATAAATATTTGTTTTAAAAATAAATTATGATAATTTAAATAATTTTATATGACAAAATTAACTTAATTTTAGAAATAATAATATCAAAATTTACTTTGGTTAAACTTCTAGTATTTTTAGATGAGTTTCATGTTTTGATAAATAGTGATGAATACTGGATATTGATTGAAAATAACATTTTCATCTAAATAATTTATAGAGTTAAATTATTTTATTAATTGGTTTTATCATATAATTAGATCAATTTAATACAATTTAATTCAATTTCGGTCATTTTAATCAATTTTCACATTGAAATTGTTTATAAAACATTTCAAACGTTTGAATATTTTACTTTAAAGACCATCTTTTTCATTCCGACTGTGGGATTAATATAAAATTAAATTATGACACTTATGTGATTGGAATTTTAAAAAAATATATTCCATATTTGTATCCTTAATAATTTATAATTTACATTAACATCCATTTTGTTTTTTAATAAAAATAATTGCGAAAATAATTAAAATTATTTACAACTTTTAAGGTAAAATGATTTTACTTAGTGGTTAAACCTGAATCTTGAGGGGACAAGTGATCTAAAACATTTCCAAGAACAATTTTATTCCAAATTTACAACCATTTCCTTACTTGGATATATTTTTTTTATTAGAGAAACATTATGAAAGGTATTCCTACCAGCAGTGTTTACCATTTTGTATTTAAACAAATTCCACTCATCCTCTACTATGATAAGGTACTCAATATCCTAACTTATTCATGCCTCTCAATACCTTTTTCTCATTAAACACATGAATAAATAAGCTCCAAAAATCCCTCCTCTCATAATATAATCCGCACCTTTTTTATAAATTAAACCATGGAATTCCTTTGATGAAATAAAAATGAGATACCCAAAGAAGATGTAATATTCATCATCGAACACTTCTGTTTAATTTATTTCTCCAACCCTTTAACTCTTATTATTCCATAATAATATAATAACATCAGTACTCTAAATATAATTATATTTTTTATGTTAAGGTTTCTACCAACACCTACAGATACTTCCATAAAATGGGTTATGAAATCACCATTTGTCTATACGGTGAACTACCACCTCGCAAAATGATGTTATTAATTTTTCTTTTACCACCTATTATGGTTGTAAATTATAATTTACATCTTGTTATTATATAATTTCTATGATATTTATAATTTATTAATACTTATTTAATTATTATATAATATATACCTTCATGATTTCCATTTTATGAGAATACAATAACATAATTTATTGACGTGTAGACTACCACCTCCTCAAAGTGATGTGATACAGTCACATTTTACATGGAATGTATTAAGGATGGGTTTAAAAAATATATATTATATAAATAAAGTAATTATGATATTAATTACATAGTTATCTATATTTACATATAGCATATCATTTTCTTATTTTCATTTCACACACTAAAAATTTGATAATGTCATTTGGGGACGTGTGGACTACCGCCACCCTAAAAGGATGTGATTCTTCATTTTTCATCACCACATCATAGGAATGATATATAAATTATATATAATTAAATAATATGGAATTTATTTTATAATGTAAATTCTTTAAATATAATCATTACTTCCCATCTTTTCATAATGATCATCGAAAATTGGGAATATTACTCATGCAAACACACAACTTGCCATCTTTGTGATCGTAACATTTGTTCATTTTCATTACCATGTTTCCTGTATGATTTTTTAATTATAATTTATATAAATATATGATAATTATTTTATGTCTATTATTCTGGATATTTCTAAATAATGACCTCATTTACCATAGTTGACTTATCAAAGTCAATTTTGACACAAAATCTAAATATAGTCAAAATATATGACTTAAACATCATTCATTAATTAATTGTATATAAATAGTTTATAAGTGAAATAAAATTAATAAAAAACTTGTAAAAGGTACTCTATAAATTAATTAATTAACATATTTTTATTATTCATAAAGATATAGGACAATCATGACAAATTAGACTCAATATAAGAGATTTTCATCTCACTTTTTACATATGGGAGATAAATGTCATATACAACACTTACTTATTTTGTGTGGTGTATATAATTCTAATTTTGATAAATCATATCATGAATTAATTTATCCTAATAATATTTAAATGTTTCATTTGATGAATATTACTTTTGGGGTATCCAATTCAGATGTTACCACAGTTGTAAGGGGATTTTTAGTCTCACTTTTATTTCTATGAGTATTATTTCATATTAACCACTCATTTATTTTATGTGATATATATACATCCCCTTTGTCATAAAATATCATGAATTTAATTATTATAATGTTATTTAATTATTTTAAAATATTATTCCTTTTTGTATTTTATGCTTTAAACATTTTATAGTGGTATGGGACACTTTGAATTTCGAAAAATTATTTTCCTCAAGAGTATTTTTAATGATATTTTAAAGGAATTTAAATTCATAAAAATCCAAAAACCTTGTTGTTACATAACCTCCTCTGAGGATATTTAGTTTTTATACTATCTTCATTATTTATTTTGATGGGTAATGACTGTTTCAAATAGTTTCTTAAGTAACTTCTTTCTTTTCCACAGGTTAATCTTGTTTCAAAGATATTGTTATGGAACCCATTTATCTTCCATCGATTAATCGTGTTTTGATTATAGTTTTATAGAACCCATTTAATTTATGCAAGATAACCATGTTTTAAAGATCTTGTAAGTAATATGCTCCTTTTCCACAAGTTAATCATGGTTCAAAGAGATTTTTAAGGAACCCATTTCATTTCCATGGGTTAATATTTTTTCAAATATATTTTTATGGAACCTGTTTATTTTCCAAGGTTTAATATTATTTCAATGAGATTGTTTTGGAACCCATTTCTTTTCAAAAATATAACCATGTTTCGAATATATTTCTTAGGAAACCATTTATTTTCTATGGGTTTATAATATTTCAATGAGATTGTTATGGAACCTATTTATTTTTCATGGGTTAATCATGTTTCAAGGAAATTGTTATGGAACCCATTTCTTTTTTATGGGTTAATCTTATTTCAAAGAGATTGAAAATAATCCCATTTATTTTCCATGGGATTATCAGGTTGTTAATGAGTAATGATTGTTTCTATAAGTTTTATGATGAATGTGTGTCATTCTTGATATGTTAGTTCAGCATTATACAAAATAGGTGAGATTAATACAGCCTATATGAAGGGTTGAGCCCCATTCTGGCTCACAGGTGAGTCTGATATAGATTATACAAACGGTTGATCCCCATTATATCTCATGAACAATATGTGAGCCTGATATAGCTTATAAAAAGGGTGATCCACATTATAGATCTCTAATGAATTTGGTAATGTTAAATTTGGAAGTTATACATATGGTTATTCTAATTAAAAGGGTTTTGAAGGGGTTTTGAAAACGGTTTCAAAGGTTTTTATGAAAGTGATGCTCCAAGTTAGGAGAATGATTTTTAATTTCTTATTAAGATTTTATAATGTTTTTAATGATTGAGATTGATATCGCGTGGATTTTTATTATTGATTTTTATGACTCTTTTCATCTCTATGTTTTCAAATTCTATTATTAAGGTATTAATAGGTTTGATTTCTTTTATAATTCCCGCATGCACTTTGATTATTTTATCATATCGTTTTTCTCTCTTATGCTCATTGATTACATTCATTTGTTAATGCTTACGTTTTCACTTACTAAGCATTTGATCTCACCCTTATTATGTCTCCTTTTTCCCAGGTTTTATAGAATGATGTCGAATATTTTACATTAATAAAAGATTTCATAATGATGATTTTTATGAACTATTTTGAAATAAGAATATAATCGTTAAATGGGAAAATGTTCTTTTGATGACTTGTGAATTGTTTATGTAGGCGTGTTTCCTAATTATCTAAAACTCTAAACCTAAAATGTTATATGGAATGTAAGTGGTCTAAGAATTACTTTTAATTTTGGAAGGTTTGGGTGGAAAAAATTGGGTCACAATTATCATCATCAATGTTGGAAATGAAAAGTTATATATTTCAGCCTAGGATCCAAGAGTACAGGTCAAGGAATGTTATTGTTACAACTTGTGAAGATCCACATGAAGGAGAAACAGGTGAATTAGTTGAAAAAGTTTATTTCATGAGAGAAGATGGACCTTTTCAGATGCTTTATTGGATTTTAGTTAGAGGGGAGGATTGTTGGAGTTTTTTCAGTTGCATTGGTTTGTGGATGGTGCACCTACCACACCCACCATGGTAGACATCCATTTTGGATGCTACACATTCTACATGTGCAGCCCATGTTCCTTTGGAATCCATGGGATAATTCCATTGTAGGTAAGGTATTAATGGGAGTCAGGTAAAACTTGATACATCTCACCAAGCTTATAAAATGACGCATTTTTATTCATATTATATCCATCAATCATATTTTATAGAGCTCATTGTATCAGATGAGAGAGACTTGAGATATCTGAGGTAGATTGATGGTTCTCATTGGATATGATTTCCTTTTATGGATTGTTTTACCTAGTATTCATGCTTCTGAAGTCAGTGGTGAGGGATCCTAGTTCAAGTATTCCCTTGTCCATTTTAACAGCGCCCACTTTGTCTCCTTCCTTGAGCATAATGAATCCTAGGTTAGAAGAGATATGAGTTGATAATTATCTTATTTTATTAAAAGTGGCTCTCATAATAACCCCATATCTTTTTCTTGTTCTTTCCCTTCTTATTATCCCATAGTTCAATAGGATCTCAAGGATATGAGAAACATCAAGGGAAGTATGAACTTTTCCATGACAATGTTGGAGTTTACATCTACTTATAACAATCATAGATCTACTCTAGTAACTATGTTTTGGTTGTTCTAACTTGATATTTCCATCATAAAATTCTCCATCAGTTCCTCAAATTTTAACTCTCTAGTGGTTGTGCCTATCCACAACCAATGATCCTTTTGTATTAACTTGTTCTGAAAAAAGGAATTTGTGGCTAATTTGGAAAGGGATATTTAGTTCTATGGTAACATGAGTTTTTTTTTCATTAGTCTATGGATCTCTATAAGGGATGAGAAATCCGTTTTGGAATGGTTTGGATTCATTTTCTCATTCCTTCTATAACCAAGTAGTATTGAAGTGTATAGGTGACTATGTGGGGGCACATCATTTGCACATATATTGGCATAATGAGGATGGAGTACCCCATGGTAGAGTGTATCTTCATTGAAATGGATATATCCCTTCCCTTTTCTTTTCATACCCTCTTTTATTTGGGGTCAGATATATCTTTCTAGAAATAGTTTTATGTCATTACCAGAGTTATCTACAACCTAAAGTTCCACATACAAGGTCATATGACATCATTCTATATAAGATAATTTTCTCAGAAGTTCATAACTAGCTCTTCAACCATTCTTTAATAAATTTAGGCCCCCTTTGAGGGCTCTCATATAGAAGGTTTTCAATATGTATTTTTCTTCTCTCTCCCACTTGATTTGTCTCTTTAACACAGTCAAGTGCTCTACTTTCTCCATTGGTCAATCTAAATTCATTTCTCTTGTAGTCTGGTACTTTGTGTTATCCTAAACCTCATCCAAATGCTCCCCAATTTTATGGTTCTCCCTGATGACATTCATCCCACATTTTGAGAACTTTTTAGATATAAAGATTATATCTTTTTTTTAAAAAATTAAAAAGGGAACCCCATATTTTTTATTTCTCTCATGTGTTTGTTTTCTAAAACAGGTATTATTTTCTTAATTTCATATCTAGGGGTTTTATGGTCCTATAAAAGGTATTTGAGTGGGATTCCAAAGAGGCATGGTTCACAATGATTCTGAGAGATAAAATCAGGTGGTGTGCATCCTATAATTGGGGGTGTTTAGGAATGGGAAACACAGTGCATCTGGAAAATAAGGTTTTCCAATTGTTTTGTAAAAGTTTATTTAAGGTGATTCAATGATGCCACATGTGTATTTTTTTTATTGGAAGAGTGGCATCATGCTGTGAGACAATTATCAGAGTGGTTATGTAGGTGTATCTGGGTGTGGATTTTCACAATATTTTTTTACATTGTATTTTCATTTCACTTATTGGAATTCTACCAAAAATATTACTCTATTATTTATAGTGGATATTTCAGAATTTCCCCATTGTTTTTAATCGTTTAAATTGGTGGGTTTTTTCACATTAAATTTTTATATCCCCAATTATTTTTTAAATTTAATTATACAGTCTATTTTATTTGGATATTATCACAATTTATTTTTTCCAACATAGCTTTTATTTCATGACTAATTCACATCCTCCCAAAAAAACTTCTATCAAAGGCAGGTTATATATGTTTCTTGCTTATTATATATGGGTGATTAAAATCATGGTATTTCTAACAATATTAAATCTTTTAACATGAAATATGAGTTTACACTTTTATAGAAACAAGTAAAACATATTTTAGTCATTGAGAAGATAGAAAGATGACTGAAGAAAAAAATTTGAGAGGTTGGCCAAAGATAAGAATAAAGTTCAAGTGCTTATTTTGAAACAAATAGGATCCTGTGCATAGAAACCACTACACTTTGAAAAATTATAAGGTGTAAAATAAGGAACACAACACATATTCTAAGGATACGGGGGTATGTTTTATATAGTGTGAGGGTGATTTATGTTTAGTTGGTGTTTATTATCTCATGTCAGATCTGTACATTTAATGGGTGGTTAATTCAGCATATTTGTACCATATTACAACGATGATGTAATTATTCTCTTCATATGAATATGGTCTCTTTAGTATATTGAATATGGGAAATGTATATTATACTAGTAACATTGGTGTTGTTGAAATTTCTATCATTAGGAATAGAGGTTGTACGCTGATGTTGAGGGATTTGAAAAATATACCGAATACATGTCAAAAACTTTTATCTACACGACCTCTTGATAATGATGGATTTTGGATTTTTGTTTTAAAAATGGAAGTTGGATATTTTCCAAAGGGTCAATGTTATATACCAGATCAATAATGGATGACATGCTTTACAAGACAGTTATAAATGTCTGTGGTGATGTGACGAATGCATTTACAAAGAAAAATTCATCAAATTTATGGTATAGGTGATCATCATGCAAAATTTCAAGATGATCAACTAGGATGAACAAGGTTTAGAAGTTGAAGCAAGTTAGTTTATGTGTTTCAAGTCATATGAAAAATTATTTTTCTTAAAAGTGTGTCACTATTGAAGAAATAATTAAAATCAAATATCGAGGTTATCCACTTAGAGTTTCAGACTACTATAGAGATGTTGAGTAGATAGAGAAAGTAATTCCAATAGGTACTCTATATTGAGAGTAGACAAATATTATTTATTTTAGTATTGGTTGTACAGACATAGGGATGATGAAGAATTTGGTGTTTGGATTTTTTTCAAGGGTGGTATTAAGTTTTTCTCAAATCTATAAAAGGGTATCATCATATTTTTTACAAAGGTTGACGGTTGGGGTGATACCAATAAATTTTTTATCTGACTAATTTTTTTGTAATTCATCATGTTCTTTAATAGGAATAATGGGGTGATTTATGAGGTTCAACCCACCTCTCAAAAACTTTTTAAATATAAATATCATAAATTTTTAAAAACATTAAAAAAGGAAACCCATATTTGGGACTTCTCACTTCAGTTTGTTTTTAAAAAAAAGGGGAAATTATCTTCATTTTATATTTAGTTGTTGTATGGACGTATAAAAAGGATGGGAGAAATCTTACAAATAGGCATGGTTTGTAGAAACATTGAGAGATAAAATTTTGTGGTGTTCAATATATTTCCAGGTGAATTTTTGTGTGGGAAGCACCTTGTAGTGGTAAAATCACTTTATGAAATGATTAGGAAATGGTTTATTTGAGGTGTTTCAATGACACTTCATGTGTGGTTTTGATCATCTAAGGGTGAAGTATTATTGTAGGATGATTATCAGATATAAAATAGAGGCATATCAATGTGTGGGTTTTCAAATAGGTTTTACACTATATTTGAAATTCATGTTTTGGGATTCTAAGTAGATTTTTGTGCTCCCTAATTTATAGTGCATATTTTGGAGTTGAACTGTGGTTTTTAATTCTTATTATTGGACGGTTTCAGCATGTTATATTTTTATTTCCCCATTTATTTTATGATCTTATTTCAAAACCCTATTTTTATTGGGAATTCTCAAAATTTAGTTTCTGATACTATGGTTTAATTTCGAAACCAATCTACTTCATCCACAACCCTCATGAGTATAAGGCTTCTAGATCATATATGGTTACACCATTGAGTGATCTCTTTGTAGGAGGATATTTTTTATGGTTCTCTTTTTAATGCTCCACCAGAATTTTATCCATCTTAATTCCATCAATTTAGGGCATTTAATTGTGGACTCTATTCATATGATGGGGTCTCTAAAGAAAATATCCTTGGGTTATCCTTCTTGGTCACTCCACAAGAGAGTGTATCCCTCCTCCTTATTGGTTCCTCATGTTGTATCTCACAGGATCTCCCCATTGTTTTTTTACTCTTGAGGATAAATGTTTATAAATTAACCACTTGGTAAATATTATAGGTGAGGATATTTGAGATAGAATTGTTTTATCGAATTCTCCATTTTACATTAGTCCTATAGTGGATTCTTCTATTAATTTTATCATTTTTTCAAATATTTTATATCCTAAAACATTAAAAGAACTATTACTTTCTGGGGAAGATTTTCCTAAAAGTGCACCCTCAATAGGCTTCTTGAGAAGATAGAATAAGAAAATTTGTATTCTTAACACTATGGTAACTAGATCTATTACTAGATTCTAGTTATCTTTCAATTATTTCTCTATCTCAATCCATAAGTATCTAGCTTTATGGGTTCCCCTTTCAATTTTAAAATTTATTATATGATAATCCATAATCTTATAGGTATATTAATTAAGTTAATTGTGACTCATTTTCAATATAATTTAGGATAAACCACTTTTATTTAATAATATTCCTTGAACTGAATGCCAAAGTTGATGATATTCATTTATATACATAGAAAATCCACAAAAACTTTTCCATGAATTCAATATGAATTATGACAGGGTTGCATAATAAAATTGGTTATGCATTTAATTCCCAAGGAGAGGAATTTAAAATTTTAATTCACTTTTATTTTATTAATTAAATTCCTTTTTTTAATATGTTTTATTTTATATGTTATAGTTTTTTACGAAGTGCGATTTTTTGGGAACATCCCAAGAAATCCCCTCCATTAACAAATCCCCATTATTCTTCTGTTTCCTACTACTCATTATTATTATAGGTTTTCTCGACCCTCTATACAATGAATCCTTTTGAGGTAGGGTTTGGATCATGCAGGGGTGTACAATATGGGTGTCTCCACCTATGATTGTGTAGAATGCATTACTATTCAGGTTCTAAATTCTTTAACAAAATGGTTCACCAAAGAGAGATCGGAGAGAGTCGGGATTTCGTTGGGTTCTTGATTTAGAGAATCCTAATGAGGGTGTCCAATTTGGGGATTTTACATTTTTCATTGAGATAGAGGAATCACTAATAGTGTTCAAAAATAGATATGTTTTAGTCATTCTTACTAGTGAAGTTGTTATTTTTCATGTTCTTGAACATAAGGGAATCTAGTGGGAGCTTACGATTATGGGCCAAACTGTGGGGTTCTTTTTCTTGAACATGGAGGGCATAGAGCTTATAATTTGTGTCAGTCTTGGACAATAACTGCATCCCTAGGGGTTCATAATAAAGAGAAATAGATTCTGATTTTTGATCATGGAGGATTGATAACTTGACGATGAACTCATACATTGTTGATCTTGTGGACTTCAAATTGAATGGACTTGAAAAAAAATATTTCTTCACCTCTACTGAGTTTTTTCTTCGTAAAGGGTGAGTTCAAGCCCTAGTAAAGAGGTCTTCTTCTTGTATATGTTTTCTCTTTGTTATTATTGGTAATATTTAGTGTGCTACTTATTTCACCATCATGTGTATCTTGTTTTCCCCCTTTTTTGTGTTCTCATGATTTTTTAACGCCTTCCTATATCTATTTTCTTCTTTGTGTAGTGAAAAACCCCCTAAGGATTCTACATTGTTCATTTACGCTAATAGAAAAAGAACATAAATATTTTTTTTAATATTTTTTTTTCTTTTTCATCTACATGTAATTGATGAATGTATTCACTTCTTCTTAAATTAGTTTCAAATCTATATTTATTTTCCTAATTAATTAGATTTTATTTTGGGATTTTTTCCCACCTTCCATTTTTCCAGCTACTTTCTTTCTTTTTTTTTATTTCAAACCTTGGTTTTGGTTTGTTTTGAATTATATAATGTATATTGCATTATGTAACTCTATTTATCATTACTTGATTCTAGGTTGTAGAATCTTGTTGTAAAAATTTGTATTTTTTTATGAGAATTAATTTTATGTTTTGAATTAGTGTAATAGCCAAGGATATTTTTTATTTTATTTACTGTAGTAAAATCATTTGAATTTGTTAATTTCTATTGGGAACTAATTTGATACTTTTTTTCTATTTATTATTTTATAAACTATAAACTATTAAAAACATTGTTTTCATATTTATGATTTTTATGATCTATCATACCCAATAGATTCAAATCTATTTCATGGGGATTTCTATTCACAAATGGAACTCTCTATAACATTGATAAAAAATCACATGTGGCTTCTCTAAAGTAAAAAAAAATTGCTAGTGGGATTTCTCAAATTCTCCCCACAACACATCAGAGTCGAACGATGGTTTTTTGCTACCTTTGTCTACTTGTCTATAGTATATTCCAAACCCAACATTTTGGATAGAGAGAGGCTCTAAATATATCTATCATCTTCCAAACCAAGCTTTCATATATGGTTTATAGGTGGTGATTTAAACACTATACTTAATCAAGAGAGGAGTAGTTAAGTACTCAAAAAAAGTGAATGAAAACTTCAAAGAATTCATATCAAAAAACCATATAGACCTTGTATTTTCTAGTGACAAGTACACTTACTACCAAAACATTGGGAATAATATAGGATTTGGTTCAGAATGGAGAGGTTATTTATAAAATACCTAAGTTATCTCAACCTTCACAAACTCATTTGCCTCTCAAATGGATATGGAATTATCTGATCACTCTCTGTTATATATCAAACTTAAAAGTGAAAGAAAATATAGACATTGGTTCTTTTTCTATTTACTAAATACCCATGAAAATAATTCATTTATGTGGTGCATGTTGGGGTAGAATCAATAGCATGAAAAATCAATCACTTTTAATATCGGTATATAATAAGATGTGTGATCATTGAATCACTAGAAGTTCACTTAAAGATTAACATGGCAGGAAAAACCAAACCTTTAAAACTCTATTTACACAATGAATGAGTGTACTATATATAAGAAGTCACCACAACTTACCCCATTACACAAAGTAGAAATCACAAACACATTAGAAAAAAAATTTCAAGTAATAAAATTACCTAAAGAAGTAAATAAACACAGTAAAAATTAAATGTGATTGTGACTTTTTTGCATCATGAATGAGAGGAACCACTATGAATTATTTAAATTTTTAGAAGTATTAAAGAATTATTTCCATCTTCTAAACTCATCAGTATAATTTCATTATATAATTATTAATGCACTGTAAACTTTTGACACATTATGTGTGTGTCTGATTTACTTTTCAAAATGTTCAATGCTTTATCAGGGTCGATCCCCACTTCCTTTATAGGAAACATCAATTTTTTTCCAAGTCACACCACCTTTCTATATTCAAGAAGAGGCCCTAAAATGGAATGTCACAGTTTATATATCACAACACGATTGACATCAAATGCTTGTCCCATTAAAAACTTCTTGGATGTTATTTCTAGATAAGTATTTCTAGAAGGTTTGCTATCTTTTTGGACCACCCTTGATGTCATCTGAAGATATGAAATTCTTTTGGTCTTACTTCTGTTAAAGATAATAAATTTCACTATGTGATTCCATAGACCCAATTCCCTCATTAGTAACCAATACTGTTTGAATACATTTCCGCAAGCGCACCTCCCCATATTCCAGAGGCTACCAGATGGGATACTATACCCTCATTATTAGAGTGTATCACATTGGTATAAAATAATAATGAAAGTGGAAAAAATATAATAAATTAACTACTGAGGAAAAATTAGATAGATATAATAAATAATTACAAACGTAACCCATGAAATATACAAAATGATATCATGTCTGTATGCTAAACAAAAAGTGAATTACATGGATTGAAAATGGAAGACATATACAAAATGCTATACAAAAGAAAAAAGATCAAAAACTATCTTAACTGACATCATTTGCATAAGATCAATATGTTACTCACATGCTCTATCCAAGTAATATATATCATGAATCCAAATATAGACCATTCCCTTTTTCTTACCTTATTCTATAAAGCCTTTTTGGGCACCATTCTATTGCCTAGATAGGGTGTGAAATATACTAAGTAGGCCAACAACAACGATTTCTATTATACTATAATTAGTTTATATAAAATAATAGTGTGTAGATATAACCATTTAAATAAGACATGTAAATATAGGATTGAAAATTATATGTAGATTGCTCAATTAAAAGAGGGGTGAATTTTAGGTTTTAAAACATTAGTGTTATCCTTAAGAAATTTTTTTTTTTAACAAAATGAAATAATATGGACTCACAAAATATCTTTAGTTATTAATTAAGAAAATATATTTCTTAGGATCTAATAAGATGTATATTATAAAGAAAATTGATATAATTTTAATTAAGAAATGATTCTACCTTAAAGAATATATAATCATATTTATTTCAGAGTACATGTAAAATAATTTTTAAGAAAGTTACACTTTCTTTCTTTAAAAAAATGCAGAAGAATTAAAACTTGTTACAAAATAAGTAAACAAGTATAAGAAATATTTTATCAAAAAGAGAAGGGTATCCAAAAACCTTGGATAATGGTGCCTTGATTTATACATTCCAGAAAGTTTTTCATACCCACCCCAGGGTAACACCTCGATGCGAAGATCAGAATATGTCATAATATATTCGCAAGCCTTCGATCTCTAAAGTTATTGGTACCTCTGTCTTCATATCCTTGGGATTCCTTGATTGATAAGAAACAATCTAATTCGTACAAGGTAGATGTCCACAGTGAAACAAGATGTTCATGGTTGAACAAGATATTCATAGCATTCTCACAAGGAAGATTTGAGAAGAGCTTTCATGGATTCAACATAGAGCTCTAATAAATCAACTCTTGATTCATAGCTCAGAGTAAAAACTCTTTCCCTGATCTTGTTCAAATGTTTAGGTATTTAAAGGCAAGGATTCATATGGACTACTTCCTCCTCCAACGGTTATATTTTTACTTAAATTTTATAGGGACCTATACACATGTCAATTAGCCAAATTTTAGTTGAATAATAGATTGTTCGACATAGTTTCATGTAAGAAAACTTGGGAAACATTATAATGTGTAAGAAAAAATAATATGTAAGGAAAAAAATTTAAGAAACATAAGCATAATAGGGTCTGATAAAATGGGAAAAATATGTTAAGGAAGAAAAGAATCTTTAACAAATATGAATAATCAGATTATAAAGATAATATAGAATCATAGTCTGAATTCTGATGAATTCGAAATATGATTTATGATGTATTCAAAATCTAATTTTAGAAGAATTGAGAATCTTATTTCCATAGAAATAATAGTCTTATTTTAGGATAAATCAGAGTTTAACGTCACAAGAAATCAGAGTCTGGTTTTAGAAGAAATCATATTCTGGTTGTAGAAGAAATCATATTCACAATTCAAGGAGTTTCGGATTCTAAGGAACTATAAGATTCTGAGTTAGATAAGGATCTAATTTTTTAACTATGAAAAATATTACCAAACTTGGTTTAATAAATTACTAGATAGGATGTTTAAGACCATTGGATAAGCCAACAAGATTCTTAGAGAAATAAAAATTTTCTTATAAGAATTTTTCTTATAGAAAGATAATTTTCCTTAAGAAAATCTGTTTGTGATTTTCAAAACATAAATGAATAGAAAAGTAATATGAAAACATATTGAAATAAGAAATCTCCCCTTTTTAGAAAGCACAAAAAACATTTCATAAAAGAATATAAGGAACTGACATTTTCATTTAAGAACTTAAAAGAAATAATTATCTCTATTTATTTATTACTTCATAGTGAAAATTATTAACTCTCCCTTTAGGTTATGAAATCTATAAGGATCGTATTCTTGTTTTTATTAGAGAAATAACATCTTATTACTTAATAATTTCATTTTTAAGTAATCTTCCCCTTACATTGGCATAATCTTTATTTAGCTTTATATTCTTTTTTATCACTCTTTTTTCCCCTTTATGATTTTAAAAAATTAATAGAGGGAAAGAAAAATAATTGTACCTAAAATATTAAGAATATAAAAAACAAAACAATGGAAATATATCAAATTTTATTAAGATGAAAAAATTTGTTACAAAGAAAAATACAAAAAAAGATCAGATTTGAAAAATCATCCATCCTTGCTTTTTCTCCTTTGGCATTAGATTTTTTAGGGTAGCCTTCAACATATTCAATTTCTTATGATTGTATTCAAACTTCTTGATCAACTATTCCTGATCCTGAATTTTTTTCATGATATTTGATTTTGTTTTCCTAATATTTAAGAATATCTCCTAGATACTTTATCACTTATTTCTAATCTTTATGTTTTTCAACCATCACTTCTCTAAGTTCCCTTTCTCTTTTTAAATTAAGAGAAACTAAATTTAACTTCCCATTCATATCTTTATCTTCATGTGGATGGAATGCTTGTTCTTCTCCTTTAGCTTTTCTGGAAAACTTGTTAAAATTTTCATTATTCTATCATCATACTTATTAAATGAAACTTTGACTGAATCTGTGAAATAATCAATAATTTTAACATCATCAATCACTGACTTAGACTACTTAGTTATTTCTTTACAATATCTCCTATGAGCATCATAACTTATTTGAAAATACTTGAACTCAGCTTCAAGTTTGATAATCTTTTCCATTAGAATACTTGGTGAATCTGAATTCTAATTGAATTTTGGCTGAACCAAATTACATCTATAATCAATGCTTGTAACTAATGTAATAGTATTCACAATCTTCTTCAAGGACTGAATTACAAAATCACGTCCTTATGAAGATGAATATTCAGAAGTATATTCTTTTGTTGGGGACGAAACTTTATCTTGGTCAACTTCTTTCCTCTTTCATGTTCCAATAACATCCTTATTTGATTTGGAAACTACATATTTCTTTAGTTAATTAAAAATAACTTTCTTACCTTTCTCAACCTTAGAGATTTCTTTTTCAAAATTTTGAGCTTCTTACTCACCATCAAAAAATTGAATAATTGTATCATCATCAGCATCAACTTCTTTATCAGTCTTATCATCAACGTGTTGAAAAGTATCATCATTACTACTAACATCATCTAGTGGAGATTTATTGACCTCATCCTGACCATCAACATATTTATGAATAAATTTACCTCCAGAAATAATCTTTGTGAATTAATATTGGGATATTTTGATTGAAAACTTGTTAGAAGGACTTTCATTCTCATGATATTATTCAACTATTATGATCAAATAATCGCTTTCTTCTTACTTGTATTCATCTACTTCTTCTATAGGTTCTATAATTGAAATATATTTATTTCTATTATCTACAACCAGAGTCTTAGTTGGCACTGGATCTTGCATGAAATATCCTGGTACCTAATCTTGATCAGATTCCTTCTCGGTATCTCTAAGTAAATCTTATATAGTCTCATCTTCTAACATCTTATTTTTCAACTTCTTTTCTTTTGCTTATCTATCAATATTTATTCTTCATGGATATTTATGGTCTCATCCTCGGTAGGGTCTAATCAAAAAACTGCATCTTCTTCCTTCTCTTTCTTCATCTACTCTATCCATTTTTCTACAACCTCATCAGAAAATGCCTTTTGTTTCTTAGTCTAGGGTAGAGCAGATAAGGGTTTTAAAGATGGTGCTTGTTCTTTCTCTACCATCTCTTTTACTTTTCTTTTCATATGGGTTGGTTTGGATCATTCTCTAACTTCACCATTCTTGATAAGAGCTTTATCATCCTTATCAAGAAGATCAATGAACTATCTTATATTAACATTGAAACCAATCTTCATTCTTTTTAGGGTATCATCACTTAACAATATTATATTGAAAAAATTGGCCTTTGAGATATAGGTGGTTTTTAAATATACTTAGAACAAGACAATAATCTTCAACAAGATCATTGGATAAATTATGATTTTAGATTTTATGGTGCCATTATTGACATTACTTATTGCTAAAATAATATACTTTATTAGGTTAATCTTCTTTATATTAAAAAATAAATCAATTATAAAGATATAAAAAATCATTAAGTAATCTTTATCTCCTATCCTCAGAATTAAAAAACCTTTCATCAAGAGAGAAAGAAATGTATTATTATTTGAAAGATGAGAAATATTTGGTGTCTTTACTCCTTTAAGTCCAAAGCACTCAATTGCCTTAACTTTCTCAAATGAACATTCCTTATCAGGTAATCTTTGAGAGAAAAAGACGTCTTCTCCTTCATAAGGTATGTTCGAGATACTATCAGCCTTATTAAAATACAAATAATAAGTCTTTCCATAACTCTTGACCAAAAACATTTCTCTTCCTCCTTTTTCACAAAAATGAACTGTATCATAGAAATCTATAACTAGTTCAACATATACCGAATACTAACTTTTTTCTTTTCTACACATATAATTTCTCATCCATAATTCTTGATGATTTTTTAAATCAAGTATTCATACTTGGAAAATAAATTTGGGTCCACCAAACTTTCTCAGAAGATTTTCCAAGACTTATGTTCCTTATTTCAGGTCATCAGAGTCTGCGAGGAAACTTCAAGAGACATTTAGAGCTTATGGAAAACGGGATAAATGAATGGTAAACATGAAGTGTGGAAGATCATTGATGTAAAAAGACTGGGAAAATTGATGCGGCATGCGAAAAGGGGGGTCATTTTTATAGGAGTCACAATGATGGTTCAATTTATTGATTCAATCCAATGGTTGATATTTTCTTAATATGATCTAGTTGTTTATATAAATGTTGAAGAATGATTTTTAGGTTATGATATTTTTAGGATTTAACTAAAAATCATATTTAAGGAATCTAGATTCGATAAGGTTTTCTTAAAATAAGACTGAAAATACTAGAAAGTAAAAAAATTAAATTTCGTTGATATAAGTAAGGAAACGTTCCTTCTAGATTTCTTAGAAATATTTGTATGTATCAATAAGTTTCCTCATATAAAACATATATTTTGAAAAAAATTATTAGGCAGAGAACACCTTTTAGGTTCTGAAAATTTTATTTGGGAAAGAAAAAATTTAGGTTTCAAAAAATTTATAAGGGAAAGAAATCCTTTTTGGTTCCAAAAAAATTGGAAAAGGAAATATAAAAGAGTAAGCATATATATTCCCTCTATGAAAAGGATTATCATAATGATAGGATATAGGTTTCATAAATATGTTAATATGGATGATAACCTTATAGTTATCACTCCTAAATTTTTTTATGTATCCAAATCTATCATAGGGTAAATATTTTGTAAATATGTCAGAAAGTTAGTCTTACTTTCCGATAAATTTAAGTATAATATCAATTTTTAGTATGTGATCCCTAAGAAAAAGATTCCTAATATCTATGTGCTTTGCATGTTAGTGACGTGAAGGTTTTTTTCTTAGGCGAATGGCACTAGTATTATCAAATATTATTTGTGTTTTGTAAAACTCATGCCATAATCTAAGAGTGTGTGACATCCACAACACTTGAGCACAACAACTTCAAGTTGCTACATATTTAGCTTCAGTAATGTAAAATTCTATTGAGTTTTTTTTCTTACATGAACAAGAAACTAATGAATCTTCTAAGAAATGACATTTTCTGGATGTACTTTTCCTATCCATTCTACCACCACCAATATCATCATCCAAAAATATTTTTAAAACAAAATCATTTCTAGTAGAATAGAAATGTTCTAAATCCATTTTTCCTTTTAAATAGAAAAACAAATTAGTGATTTTAAATGGGATTATTTTGGATTATATTTATATCATGAACATAATCATACTGAAAACATTAATTTTGGACGACTAGTTTTTAAGTATAATAAAGGACCTATTATACCTCTAAAAGATGTTTGATCAACTAGTTTCCCTACTTCATCAAGATCAAGAGTATTTGAGGTACTGATTGGAGTAATTATACTTTTAGTATCGTAATATCCATACCTCCTAAGAGGTTATTTAATATACTTATGTTGAGATATATAAGATCCTTATCGTTTTTGAGAAATATGAAAACAAAAAAAATGCCAACTCACACATCATGCTCATTTCAAACTCATATTTCATGAGGTTCGAAAATGAATTAGTTAAGGATTGGGAAGTAGATCTAAATATAATTTCATCAATATAAATTTGAATAATAAAAACATTATTCTTATCTTTCTTTATAAAAAGGTTTGGATCAGTAGTACCCTTACATAATTTTTTGGTAACAAAAATCATGTAATTATGTTATACCAGACTCTTGGGGATTTTCTAAGTCTATATAATGAATTGGTAAGTTCTTAAACGTGTTTAGGATATTTTGTGTCTTCAAAACTAGGAGTTTGTTCAATATAAACTTTCCCTTTTACATATCAGTTAAATATAGCACACTTCACGTCCATTTGAAAATGTTTTAAATTTGATGAATGTTGCAAAGGCTAGTAGAATATGAATAGATTCATGTCTAGATACTAGAGTGTAGGATTCTTCATATTTTTTCCTTCTTGTTGATTATATCCTTTAGCAACTAATATTTCTTTATTTTTTAAAATTATTTTATTCTCATCACACATATTTTTGAAGACCCACTTTACTCTGATTACATAAGTTTATTTAGGTCTTACAAACAAGGTCCAGACTTTGTTCATTTTGAATTCATTTAGTTTATCTTGCATATATTTAATCCAATCATCATCACCTAAAGCTTCATTAGTGATTTTATGTTCTAATTGGGAAATAAATTTTATATTCTTCACTTTATTTTTTATTGAACTTCTAGTTCTTATAGGTTGATTTACATCACCAATGATACTGTCACTGGAAAGATTCTTAAGAAAAAACTAATTTGGGATTTGTAAAACGTATTCATCAAAAAAAGGTAAAAAATATTATGGGGTAAATACTTCATAAATATTTTCCTGAGTATTTTCCATATTATAATAATCTTCCATCAATAGTTGATAATAAATTTTCTAAAACACATCCGAAGATGTAGGTTGGGGTTGTATAAAAATAAAAGGATCAGTTTCATCAAATTTACTATGTACTGTTTCTTCAACAGTACAAGAATTTTTGTAAAAAAATTTATAAGCCTTAGATGTAGTGGAGTATCCTAGAAAAATTCCTTCACAGGATTTGGGTGAGAATATATGTAAGTTATATTTAGTATTTGAGATAAATATTATGTATCCAAATACTTTGAAGTAAGAAACTTTAGGTTTTCAACAAGTCCATAACTCATAAATCATTTTATTAATAAAATTTCCAATTAAAACTCGATTCATAGTATATCAAGAATTAATAATAGCTTCAACCCAAAAGTGTTAAGAAAAAGAATATTCGCTCAACATGGTTCTAGTTATCTCTTGAAGGATTCTTTTTATTCTTTTAGCAACACCATTTTTTTGAGGAGTTCTTGGAACTTAGAAGTTATGAGTAATGCCTTTCCGACTACATAAAGTTTCAAAATATGAATTTTAAAATTCTTCCCCATGATCAGTATGAATATTTATCAATGTAAGGGTTTTCTCATTATTAAATTTGGCTAAAAAATATTTATAATAAGAAAAAGCTTCATATTTCTTTTCTTGAAAATAGACCCATGTAAATATAGTGTAATCATCGACTAAAACAAATCCATAGTATTGGCCTCCAATACATCTTATTTGTGTTAGAATGAAAAATATCAATATTCACTAGGTATAATGCATCAAAATTTTAGATTTCACTAATTCATTTAAATATTGAATTGTGTTTCTTTCCATATTTACAATGATACCAATATTTTTAAGAATCAAATATAAGTTATGTAGATCCCTAAAAATTCTTTCCTTTTAGAGTTTTCATAGGTTTATAAGGTTACATTGTCTAAGTCTTCTATTCTATAACTAATATTGATTATCCATTGTATAAAGGAAAGGTAGGTCTTAGCTCCTAAGTTCCTCTAAGTTAAGTGTATAAACAATATAATTCCTTTGGAAAGAGGGAATAAACTCTTCCTTGTAATTGTGTTCATGGAATTTATAATTCCTAAAATTCACAAGGTAACCTACATCACATAATTGGATTATTATTATAAGGTTGTGATTAAGACCTTTAACAAATAAAAAAATTGAAATTAAAGCTTTTCCAAGAAGAATAATATTACTTATACCAACAATTTCACCTTGATCATTATCTTAGAAAGTTACTTTTCCACCATAAATATTGATAATATTTTTTAATGAAATTTTTGTTACAAATCATGTTTCAATAACATACACTATCTATGTTCAACGTACTTTTGTTGGAACTTATTTTGTTTTCATAAAAATAAAATAATTAGACTTTTGGAATCCAAACTTTTTTGGATTTGGAATTTTTGGAAAGTAATATCTTATGTGTCCACATTTTCTTAGAAAAATAAGATTTTTTAAAACCTAAGGATTGGGTTTTATTCAACAAAAATATCCCAATTTCCACCATATTGATACTTAGTGAAAAAGGATCACTTTGTGGAACAAAATAGTTGTGACTAAAAATTGGTTTTGAATGAGAAAAACCAATTCCAGAACTATTCATTAGAGGATAAAGTTGTGAATACATTTTGTCAAATTTTTTCCTTCCAGAAGTAAAATTTGATAAAGTTATTTTTAAGGAAAATATTTCAGATTTTATTCTAATTAATAAATTATTATCCTGATAGTCATTATTATTAAAATTTAAGTTATTATCTAAAACGTTTTTCTTAGAAATTAATTTTTCAGGATCCATAGAAAGTTTATCCTTTTCAGAATTAACTTCCTTAAGATTTTTGAAAATATTTTCAACATCCTGGGTATTAAAATCACGATATTTTGAAATATCTCATACATATTTTTTTAAATATAAATTCTATAATTTTCTTTATCAAGTTTCTTTTTTATCTTAATATTTTCATTTTCAAGTAACATGGAAAACCTAGACACTTATTCAAATGAAGGTAAAGTATTATCTTCTGATGAGGAAGATTCTTCATCTGAAGATTCATAATATTATTTAATAAGAAAATTTTCATTTAATGAAATATTGGATAAAGATACAGAAATGTTTACCTTAGCTATAAGACATTGAGTTTTAGTAGGAATTATGGTTTTAAAACCAATATTCTTCTATCTAGAGGATTCAATATCTGAATGTTTTTCAAAAGAATCACCACCACCAGCACTCCAGGTTTCATTAGCAATCTATAATTTCCTAGACATATTCTTGTAGTACTTCTTGTTTCTTTATAAATGCCTATCCTTTCTTTATTTCCTTTTGAGCATAGGATAGTCTTGTCTGATATGACTTGATCTCGTGCATTTATAGAAGTTAACTTCTGAATATTTCTTATACTTTCTTTATTTCATCTTTTATCTATATTAGAAATATTTATTTCCCATAATCTTGTTCATCCTTAGAGAAATATTAGAAAGTTCATTCTTAGAATTATCACTATAAGTTGATTCTGGTATAATAGTAGCTTTAATATATTTTGATCTTGTAACTCTTTGAGAAGTCTTGTCTTACATTGGATTTTATGTAGTAGTGAAAGAAACACTACTATTACCATTATTTTTATTATTGATATCTATATTTATTTTAATTCTACTTTCATATTGAATAAGAGTCCCAAAAAACTCATCTACAGTGATGTTTGATACTTTTCTATCCTTATCAATAGTTATTATTTTATATTCCTACTCATTGGGTATAATATCTATTATATTATCAATAAAAAAATTATTTTCAAGTCCTCTTTCACATATAGAATGAAGGCTTTTGACAATATTCATAAACCATTATTGAACTTTGCATACAGGTTCTCCATAAAGAAACATAAAATCATGATATTCAACTCTCATCATAACTATTATTATTTCAATAACCTTGGATATGCCAAAATGTGTAACTTTTAATTTTTTCCAAATGCTATTAGAAGCTTCAAATGATGGAATTTGGTTGTAGATATTTCTGTTCGTAGAACATAACAACATATTATGTACCATAAATTTAAGTTGATACTCGTTCTTTTCTTGATTGGTGAATTATCTGATTTCTTTTTATGGAAACTTCTAGTCTCTAGTTAACATAACAATGTTATCCACACTAGTATTTATAAAAAAGTATCCATCCTATCACTATAGTACTCATAATCATTTCCATCAATCATTAGGGGTCTGATAGGATTTAGATTATCTATAGAACCAATGTTTATTCTGTCCATTCTATAAGAAAATACAAAATATATTCTCATCTAAAATGATTAGAGGAAAATTTTATAAACATAGAGTTTATAAAGAAAATATTATGAAAAACATGAAGATTAAAGGAAAGAAAGAAAACTTGATCGAGAAATCTAATATGTAAGTACAAGTATTTTAGAGACTAACTCAAATAACAATTATAGGATTTAAATGTATATGTAGATTGATAAATTACAAGAGGGGGTGAATTGTAGGTTTAAAAAAAATTTATCCTTAATAAAAATCAATGTTTAAAAAAGTTAAACAAGATGGATTCACAAACTCTCTTTAGTTCTTAATTAAGAAACTTACTTTCTTAGGATCTGATAAGATATATCTAATAATGAAACATGAGACAAGTTTACATAGATAAATATTCTACCTTAAAGCATATAGAATCTTATTTATGTCAGAGTACATGTATAAGAAATTCTAATAAATTTACACTTTCTTTTTTTAACAAAAAAATCAACTGAATTAAAACGTGTAACAAAACAAGTAAAAAAGTATAAGAAATATTTTCCCCCAAAAAGTGGGGTATCCAACAAACTTGGATAAAGGTCCATTTATTTATATATTCAAGAATGTCTATCCTACCCAAACTAGTGTAAGACCTCAATACGAAGATCGTAATATTTCTTTTTATCCATATAATCCATTGATCTCTAAGGTGATTAGAACCTATATCTTCCTATCCCCGGAAGTCCTCAAATGATCAGCAATAATCAGATTCTCACTAGGTATGTTGAACAACAAGTTCATGGATAAACAAGATGTTCATAGCATTCTCACAAGGAAAATTTGTGTATAGATTTTGTAGCTTCAACATGGAGCTCTAATAAATATACTCTTTATTCGAATCTCATAGGAAAAACTCTAGCCCTGATCTCATTCAAATGGGTGGGTATTTATAGGCATTAATTCATATGGTTGACTTCCACCTTCAACGGTCATATTTTTCCTTAAATTTTTCAGGGACTGGTACATGTGTCACTCAACCAATTATTAGTTAAAAAATATATTGTATGATATCATTTCATGTCAGAAAACATGAGAAACATTATCAAGTGTAAGAAAAAATAATATGTTAGGAAACAATTTTAAGAAACATAAGCATAATAGCATCCAATAAAATTGGAATAATATGTTAAGGAATAAATGAAACTTTAAAAAATTTGAATAATCAGATTCTAAGGATAATAGAGAGTCGGAGAATGAATTATGATGAATTTAGAATCTAATTTATGTTATATTTAGAATATGATTTCAAAAGAATTTGGAAGGTAATTTCCAATGAAATCAAAGTCTTATTTCAAGAGAAATCAAATTATGATTTTAGGATAAATCGACGTCTGATTTCATATAAAATCGGAGTCGGATTTTATAAGAAATTAGAGTCTAATTTTAGAAGAAATAAGAGTTTGATTTCCGAAGAAATCAGAGTATGATTTTAGAAGAAATTAGAGTTTGATTCCAGAAGGAATTGGAGTTAGATTTCAGAAGAAATTGGATTCACAATTCTAGGAGAATCAGATTCTAAGGAATAGTATGGTTATGATTTAGATATAGATCTTATTTTTTTACTTAATAAAATGATTTGTATATTTGGTTTAACCAAACACTAGATTAGACATTGAGACCCATGGGTTAAGAAAAAAAAATTCTTAGAGAAATAAAAATTTCCATAAGAGAAAGTTTCTTAGAGATATATAATTTTCTTTATGAAAATTTGTTTGTGATTTTCAAAACAAAATGGAATGGAAAAGTCATATGAAAACTTATTGAATTAACAGTTAATTGTAAACGAGTTGGATCTGGTTCCTATAGGACAGAAACTGAATCTACCTACTTTGGAATAAGCTAGGATACCTATGAACATGTGGCACCATGTATATATAAGTATATACATATATAGGTATAGGAGCATATATGTATATATTTAAACTAAATATTTATTAACATATATACTCATATATATATATATATTGATATGTAGTCCTAGATAGGACTCGAGGCACAACTCAGGCATCCAAGAATAATCACAATGGTCTCATATTGTATAAATATATGACAATTTTTATTATCACAAGTGTATGGGATTTCATACCAAAGTATCACAAGTATATAGGACCCCATTCTCCAATATCACATGTATATGGGAATCTATGCCCATATATCACAAGTATATGGCACTCTAGGTCTGAGTATCACATGTATATTCGACTCTATACCAGTGTGTCACATGTATATGAGACACCATGTCTATATATCAAAAAAAATGTTGATAAAGCTTCTATATAAGAAAAAACATGGTATATATAAAATTAACATTTTATTTAGTAAATGGAATAACCATTTTTCATATAGAAATCACATGATGTGGTCGTGCCACTCACTTTCCATTAATTTTCAATAATACATTCATTTGGGTGTTCAACCAACACCACTTATATGATGAGTCAGGAAAATTATCATTTTTGAAGTCAAGGGCATTAAACAAGCACTCCCAAAGGGGAAAAATAGTTGGGGTAGCTGGCCCCTAAAGATAATAAGATTATATGAGAGTTCCACTAACCCGATAAATTTTTTTAATAATGATATTCTATTGTTAATACAATTCTCAAGAATTATGGCATGAATCATGATGATGTATGATATAAAACAACTCATAATTATGAAAAAATTACTAGACCACCTAACATATGGTGGTAGATTCCTCCTTAATTGATATCAAAATCAGACTCAATGTAGAATGGGAAAAATCATTGAAATAGATGAAATCCCTAAAAATAGGTAAAAAATCCATGCATGGATTTATAGTTCCATATAGAAAGAAAAATGGACATAATCATAAATAGAGTCAGAGGGATTAATGTTTTATATCCAACATGATGAATGGTCACCCAATCGGAGCATGGATGAGGGTGTAACACCCCCATGATTTTTTGAAATACTTATTATTTTGAATTAATTTAAAATTTTGGATATTTTTCATTTCACACAATACTGGATATCAATTTTTTATATGAAAGCACTAACTTTGGATTGCATTTAGCATAATTCCATGTTAATCTTAAATTACACAAAATACATAGATTAGCTTGTGGTATACAAAAAAACTATGTTTTTTGGGTTTTACACCCAATACCATGTCACTTTTATATCTTGTGTTACACGCAAGATCTATTTTTACTGAACAACAACATACTATTAATATTATTATTAAAATATTATTATAGCTACCACTGAGCCATTTCAATGGAATTTGTGAATAATATTAACTAAATTATGAAAATATTATTTACACTTGTATATAAAATTAATCCATAGGTTATCAATTATTATAAGTGAATATAAGAACTATTTGAAAATAAATAAATTTATTTTATAAGAAAACTATTTTTCTATGTAAAAACAAAATGTTATCTCAAAAAATTAAAAAAATTAATATTTTTTATAATAAAATTTATATTATATATATTCAATCAATACTTTTTATATTCATCCAATAGAATTTATTGGTATAAGGTAAGAATCAATCCAATTTTATGAATCAAAATATTTATCTTTCTAAAAGGTCGTAGCCTTTTAATGAACACCCCATTTTAAATTTGATTTTTGACACTTTTATATTTATTATTTGTAATAATACACATCCTTTTTTAAATAATAAATTAAAAATTAGATTCAAGTGAATTTTTTGTCTTTTTTCTATGAAGATTTTTTTTTATAAATAGTGTACAGTAATGAATTTTAATTCCAACAAGCTTATTAATCTAAATATTTATATGCTCAAATTATATTTTATTTTGGTTTAGAGTTTAAATATATTAATTTTGCATCAATTAATCCAATTTAGGTCATTTGAATCAATTTCACACGAAAATTTGATATAAAAACCTTTCAATATTTTCAACCTTTTTAATTAAAAAACATGTTTTCTCATCCCGTATGTGGGATTAAATTTAAATTAATTTCTACCAATTATGGGATTATAATTTGGAAAAATAGATTATATATTTTTATATAAAATAATTTATATTTTTAATAAGTTTGACTTATTTTTTACCAAAAATTAGTGAAAGTGATGACAAATAATTATAGAGAATAAGAGAAAGATTCACTTAATAAAGGACCAAACCTTAAACATAAGAACAAAAATGACTTAGAAACTTATAAGAAATCCATTTTAAATCCATATATAAAACATATCCTCCATTTTATAAATTTTTTTCATTATTGGAGCCACTTTTCATTAGAAAAATGTGGGTGGAATTACCTTTTAAAAAATTTACAAAAATGTCACTCTTCCTCCACTATAAATAGAAACTCACCTATCCCACTTATTAACACCTATAAAGACCATTTAATCTCCCAAAATATACTAAAAAATCTCTCAAAATACCTCACTTAATTCTATAATCTTTCCTTTGGTCAAAAAATCAACCATGGAATCCCGTTCGTGCAAAACCAAAGGAGTTATCCGAAGAAGAGGTAACATCCTTCCCCAAGATTCTTTTCTTTATTTTATTTCCCCACCACATCAATTATTATTATTATATTCTTAATTAATAACCTTATTATCCAAAAAATACTAAGATGTTTTTATTTTAATTTTTCTACCTAAACTTACACACAATTCCATCGAATGGGTAACAAACATATCGTTCCTGTGTATGAAAAACTATCACCTCATGAAACGATGTTATTTGTTTTTCCATCACCACTTCTCAAGGAATATAATTATGATGGAAAATATATTTTTAAATTATATATATTATATTTATAATTTATTCATTCTTTTTTAATTGTTAAAAAAATATACCTTCATGAGGTTCATATTATTGATATACGATAACTTCATTTGTGGACGTGTGGACTACTTCTTCCTCAAAGCGATGTGATTTGTTCACAATTTATATGGAATATACTAAGGGTAGTTTTAGTGAACATATATGATATGTATGAAATGATAATTAAAAATTAATTATATTATATACATACATAAATTTCATTTACTTTCATTCTTTAAATACAACAAGAAAACGAAAACAACATTTAGGCGTACGTACGACTTATCATCCCCATGAACGATGTATTCTTTTTTATATATTTTTTTTATATTATTATAAAAACTTATATGAAAAATATATATTGAATATATTACATGTTTTAAATTATTTAATTAATTAAATTATGATATAATTAATATGATCAATAATAAAAAGTAAAAACTTATACGAAAAACAAAGCAGATATTACCCAAAATGTAACATTAACATGGATTTGTTAATAAATGGATAATATAGAGGCATAGAAAACCCATATATGGTGTCAAATATAATAATATAGTTCTATGTTATATTTTTAAAAAACTTATAATTATTATATAGTAGTTTTGAACGCGTTTGAAGAAAGTCAATACTTAAGGTAAGGGAATTTCATTACATTTTTATTTCTATGAGATTCAAGCCATATTCACCACTCGATTCTTTTGTGTGGTGCATATATTCCTTGTGACATGATATATAATTTATTTAATTTATTTAATGATATTAAAATTTTTAATTAATTTTATTCTACCATGAGGATCCCGAATCAAAAATCACTCATGTAGTAAGGGTTTTTTGTCTCACTTTTATTTCTGTGAGACTTATGCCTTATTCTCCAACCGTTTTGTTTGGGTGTGTATATAGTTACAAGGAATGTATTCTATGATTATTATACATAAATTTATGGGTATTTAAATATCCATTTTATTATAATTAATTCATGTGGTTTTACGGTTCAAGAGTTACCAAAGCAGTAAGGTAGTTTAGTCTTAATTTTACTTATTTGATACACATGTTTTGATATGCGCTTATATTCTTATAAGAGGTGTCAAAATTTACATTGGACATATTATATGAGGAATTTAATTATTTTCATGATATCTTAATCTTCATTTAATTTCATTTTCTAACATAGGAAGTATTATTTAAAGTAACCAAGTGGTGATATATTATTGAAACAATCTCATCACTTATTCAGTTTGTTTTTGACTATGCTTCCATAAGTGAAATATTATGATCCATCTCACAAGAAAACTCGTGAATTTTCTTCTTTTGTGGTTATTCATGATGTATCCATGTATTTACTACCATATTTCCACTCATTGGTACTTAAGATAATTAAGAAAATGTTTTTAAGAAAATATTACTATATTTATATTTTCGGTCCTAAATCTAGGTTCTTTCACCATTTTATTTTATAAAAAGGATTACAAAGTTTTTTCAATAATATTTTATAATATTTCTTGTAAAATGGTTTTTTCAAAAAAAAAA
The DNA here is from genome assembly GCA_963277665.1 of Viscum album. Classification (NCBI taxonomy): domain Eukaryota; kingdom Viridiplantae; phylum Streptophyta; class Magnoliopsida; order Santalales; family Viscaceae; genus Viscum; species Viscum album. The sequence goes on from OY728151.1 coordinate 114,830,069, forward strand.
TGTTCAAGATGAGTTTTAAATTATTTTAATAGCTTTCATTGAAGGTTTTTTAATCTATTTTGAAAGATAAAGGTTTTCCAAAATGCTTTATGTTTAAAAAGTGTTTCAAAAACAATTTCAGGAGTATTTTAAAAGTTTTCAAGGAAAAGGGTTTTCAATTTGTTCTCAAGATTCCATTATGAGTTTTGGTTGATATTTTCAAATAAAAATATTTTCAAAATTCTTTATGTTTTAAAGAATGGTTTTTAAGAGGAAAAGATATTTCCTCCAAGAAATTTTTCTAAAAGATTTTATACGATTCCTTTATATGTTTTGAAATTGGTTTTAAAGAAAATGATTCAAATACTGTTATATGTTTTAAAAATTGATGTTCCAAGTGATATTTCAAAATTATTCACCACCTAAAATGACACCCTTGGTTATAGTTTAGGATTTACTATAGATAAGATCCAAGGACTCCATTCATGTTACTTATTTTAATGGTTTATTTTTTAATAGAATGACTTTTACAACACCCGTTTATATTACATAGGTTACATGATTTTGAAAACCCCTTATTTTCCTAATTTATAATTTTATTAAATGATTATGATACATATCTATTTTACATTGGTTTTGATATGATTAAATTTTTATGATACCATTTCTTTTCACGAGTTATGAGGTTTATAAAACACATCTCTTGATACAGGGCCTGATATGATGAATACTTTACCATCTTATGGAACACATTGGTGTGATTTCATTATTGGAATGGTGGTACCTACATATCCCTCCAATTCATTGGTTAATTATAAGAGGTATATGATCTCAAAGGGTACATGGGTTGTAGCCTAAGCCCGAAAAGAAGAGGGTACACTGGTTTTATCACAATCCTAAGAAAAAGAGGGTACCCTTGTTGTATACCAAGACCAAAAAAAAGAGGGCACACAGGTTGTATCCCAAGCCCAAAAATAATATGGTACATAGTTTTTTATCCAAGGCCCTATGTAGATACACATTTTTTGTCCTAATCTTAACATTTTATGAATGTCTTGGTAGGTATCCTTGACATAAGATTCTCTATGCTAATGTTTATTCCATAAATTCTGTGTATTATTACTTATTTTTGCTTTCATGGATTATTCTCATGATTTCCTAATTATTCATATATTATGAACAACCAATATTTATTCCAGGTCTCATGAATATGATCTTTGATATGCAATGTATGATCTTAAAAAGATACTATCATGTTTTCATACCCTTATGTTTAAGTTATTATTATGTACTTATTCTATATACCATTACTGAACATTCGAGATCACCCCTTTATTATGTTTCCCTACCCCAGGTTATGAAGAAAGGTTTTAAGTAAAAATAATAAAGGGGAAGATCTTTGTGGGAAACATTGAAGATATTTGACCAAGTTAGAATATTTTTATCCATGTTTCCAAAGACACTAAACTATTATGATTATTGAGAATGTACTTTTGTAATATGATTATTATTCATCTATATTGATGTAATATCCATATATTTTAAGCTATAGTTTCTATACATGATATCGAAGAAAAGGTTTGTTTAACCTATAGAAACTGGGGTGATAAAATATTAGGGATATCACTAGGGATATTTCTAAGGATATGTCTAGGGATGTCTCTATGGAAAAGTCTAAGGATAAATAGAATTATAGGAAAATGTCCTTGAATTTTGATAAATGATAGAGTGAGTGGTTTTCTAGCAATACATATTTTTCTAGATTCTACACGTAGATGTGGCACTGGCACATTTTTACCCAGGGTTAACAAATCTGAGAATTTTCGTTAGGCCACACATGAGTATAACTTGATCCACAATAATGGGCCTTGTTGTACACCTGGTTTGACACTCCCGCGAGACATCCATTAAGAATTCAAAAACTCTCTAAAACCCATCCTAAAGGATTTAAAAGTAATATAATTATGAATATCATAGAACAAACCAATGGTGTCATAAATTTAAGAAGTAGGATCCATGATTTGGGAATCCTATAAGTATTATCTCAGGATTATGTGGATTTATATTTTTATAATTGTTTCTCATTCTATGATTTTTGGTCTTAGTTAATGGATGAAACAAGAAGTAATCTTGTTAATTCTGAATGAAACGGATAGTGTAATGATTATCCTATAGAGAAACTGGACATTGTAAGAGTGGGAGTGGATTTCATTGTTGATATGCTCAGATAACTTTCCCAAGATATAAATCATGTTGAAAATCCAAATGAAAAAAGTAGGGAACAATGCTCTGTTGATTCCTTCATGAGGAAATTTCCACCTTCATTTAGTGGTTGAACTCATCCACTATTTTTTAGCAATGGATCAATACTACTGAAAATTTATTTTATATTCTTCAGCCTCCATAACAAAAAAAGTTATTTTATTGTTTATCATTTTGATGGTGAAGTAGATTAGTGGTTGAACCTTATTATAAACATGAGGGAGCAACGGAAAATTGAATCTATGGAATGGGTAGATTTTAAGGGGATATTTCTCAGTAATTACTTTTCTTGTATTCAATGAAAAAAGGTGTAGAATGAATTTAACACCCCACACTTCCATGGTAAGTATCCCTTTGAATTATTCAATAGCTTTCATTGTATGCAACTTCGAGATTCAAGCACACTGCAACCAATCAAACTAGAAGTTATGATTGGTAGTACGCACTTTTGATATTTTATAAATTTTATCTTCCAAAATGGAATTCATTTTTGGTTTTGGAATATCAAAATTATATTAGGGTGAATTTTTTGTATTTTTCTGAAAACTTTCAATTTTTGATGATTAGTGAAAAACACTACATTATTAGTTAAAACTGAATATTTTATTTAAATAATTATTTATTTTAATCAAATATATTTTAGGTCAAAGTAGACACATAATACCAATATAATTTCAATGTAATTCATTGGATTCATTTTATTTCTGTTCGTTTGACCCCGTCCGCCGCTCTGATGTACTTTTCCTTCTTTTCAATAAATGGTGTCTTATCTGGTACAGTCTTTTACTCACCTCCAAGGAGAATTTGCAAATTTGCATAAAACGTAATTTTACAACTTATGTGAGTTGAATTTAAAAATTCCGAGAGACACGGTTAATATCAGTAAGTACAATTTGGTTCAATAAGATGGAAATATTTATTGGTGAATAGTAACTTTTGACTTTTATTTACCATGGTTAAAAGTAAATAGGGTAATTAAGGGTAAAAATGATTTCATAATTACCCAAACACATTTACTAATTCTATTGGATAAGTATAATTCGACCAAAAACAACCTTAGTAATAAATTATGATCCTCTTTGGTCCACTTGGATTAGATTAGGACATTTATTATTATTTTATTTAAAGAAGATTTAAAAGTGATAAATTCAAAGTTTAATAACTAAACCATTTTGATTATAAGGTTACACACAATATAAATTCGACTATAAATATTAATTAATAATATAAAAAGATTTCCTAAACAATGTTATTTTATTTATAATTTTTAGATGTTGAATAATTTAGTTTATTTATGACACAATGATGATGCAGTAATTACCTTATTAAAGAATGATTAAAATAATTGATATTATAAATATAAAAATTAATGTAATTTGAGACTTTTTATGAATTACAATAATTTTATAGGTTAATATGACATGTTAGGGTTGATTAAATAATTTTTTTTCTAAGTAATCATGTTGTTATGTATTTCAAAAAAATCAAATACTAAATACTATCATAATTGACATAATTGAGTTTTTAAAACAAATACTATATTATTAATTGATATAATATTCTTAAAAATCTAAGGTTCATACAAAGTACATAGATAAGGTTATATACATCAATAATGAACTACTTTCGGTTCTCTTGAAAGTTTATATTAAGGTTATTGACCATATAATATAAAAATACAAAGAGATATGGTAAATGACAAACTATTTAACTAAGAGTTAAATCTAAAAGATAAGGTCAATATGGTGACCTAAACCTATCAAAAACCTGTTGTTGAGAGGTCTTCAACCCATTCCTACCTTATCCTCTCTATATATCATTTTAGAGCCATTAAAAACCGAAAATTATTTTATTATAAAATAATATTTCAAGCTTTTCTAAAAGTGACCATCACCTCTCTTATAAAAGGGAATTTCCCCTTCTCTTAATTTCACACCTCCAAAGCCTTTTGGATCGGCCAACCCCGGACCATATATCCTTCAAACTTTCCTCTCTATATACTTTAGGACTTCTTTTGGTTATAAATCCAGCTTAAGGATCCCTTCTGATCAAATCAAAAGGAAGAACCCGAAGAAGAGGAAAATATTTCATCACCTCTTTCAAGTTCTTTCCTTCTTCCACTTCCTCTTTCTTTGTTGTTTTCATTCTAAAATAATAAATCCAGTATCTTCTATATACTATTATGTTATTATAAAACTGGTACAACCATATTCATAATTCTATCCATCATATGAATGACAAAGTCACCATACGTGCGTGCGTACGGCTTACCGTCTCCACGTCGTGGTGTAGTTTGTTATTTAAACACTTAATTATTTGGATGGGTATAATAATGATGTATAATTGATTTAAATAATAAATATAACATGTTAATGATTCATTATATATTATATAACATTCAATTTTATACTATTTCACCTTCAATTGAATGATATTGTCGCTCGTGCATTTGTACGGATTACCGTCTCCACGAACGTGATGAGATTCATTCCCCATCGTAATCATTTAAGAATAATTTTCATTTGATGATTAAAAATAATGTTTAAGAACTTAATATAATTCTGGATATGAATCAAATACATCATATCCATAAGAAACATGACTTACGGAACAAAACATATAAATGAAAAAGAATCAGTTAACACCTGAAATGACAATAATACTAAAATATTATTAACAAATTAATATTAAAAGATCATATATGGTATGATATTTAATTATATGGTTCTTGTATAATTAAATAACAATTATTTCACTACTATACAAGAGTTTAACATACCCTCGACCAAGTAAAAGTACAAGGTAAGAGTTAATTTCACAATCTATTTATTATCTGAGGTTGTTTTTACGTAAGTATCTACTGGGACCTCCATATCATCCATATCCATGTTTCATAAAAATGTATTTCAAAACATTTTTACTATTTCATATAATATGGGTTAAAGTAATTTATACCCTTGATTTACATTTTATAAAAAAAAATTAAATGAATCTTTCCGTCATTTTCCAAACAAGGTACTTTATGACCTTTTCGATGAATTAAGGTAAGAGTGTCTTTTTTTAACTTATACAGAGGGTGTGGCTATTTTTTTCCATAATAACATCGTCAAAGTTTCCCATACAATCTTATAATAATATTTTCAAAATAAATGTTATCATTTATAATTATATGACTTTTAAATGATTTCAAAATAGAAAGAGATATTTCTCTAAAAAGTTTTTATTTCATCTATGTCAACATACTTTGAAGGATTATAAGCTTGTTTGAAGTTGATTTATTATGATAAAAAACATCCATATTGTATTGAAGTTTTTTTGATATGTTTTATTTTGGATGTGTTATTTTTACAACATTCATGGTTTATGGATAAAGTATTGACATTTCGTATGTTAGTTTTAATACAAATGTTTATGTTATGTTTAAACCTTTTCATATGAGGAATGCATTGGACTTAGTAAGTGACGAGTGTAGCCCGCTATATCTCCTAGATGCATCGGTTGGTCTCATGAGACAAACTAGTGTCTTGGATCAAGGCATTGACAAAATCTTATTTGTAGTCTTGGCACAAGGCATTGACTATGTGTTTATGAAGTCTGGAATTATGCATTCCATCATCATAAAAGTGGCTATTGATATTTCATTTTATTATTACACTAGTAGAATATCCTCGTGAACAAGTAAATGGAATTATTTGATTTTATCATTGTCATATTATGCTGAAGTTTAAGTTTAAAAGGCTTCTGTTTCAGTCTTATACATTGCCTTAAATGTTTATGATTATTTATGAAAGTTTTTGCTATATTGTTATCCTTTCTGAGAATCTGAGTTGTAGCATCCCATTATGTTTTCAGGTACGGTCTCTAAGTGCCTTTGTTTTGGACTAGTGACTTGGGTTGTGTTTGGGTGAACTTTTAATGAAAAACTAGATGTCAGTGTGTTGTGCACGGTTTGACAAACCGTGCGACCAAACCGTACCATCCTTGAAACCTCAGAAGAATCTTCTGCATGGGTGGTGCACAGTTTGTCTAACCGTACATCCACGTCATGCGAGAATGGTGTCCTAGGTAGTATCTCACGCACGGTTAGCGCATGGTTTGTCAAACCGTGCAGCCAAACTATGTGATCACTTAAATTAGAACCTTAAATAGTGGATCTCGGCCGTTTTGCCTCTAAATGCTTCGTTTTTCCACTTATGCTACCCTAACTCTAGATTTTTCTTCTCCTGGGGTCAGAGAAGGTTCTCCCTTTGTTCCAGAGGTGATCCAAGGGCTCCTCTTAGTGAATCAAAGTGGGATTCTCAAGGTACGTGATCGTTCTTCTTCTTTCTTGATTGGTTTCTTAGATGTACTTAGATATACTTATCCTCTTCCCTTAGTTTCTTAGATCTATGCCAGTTATGGGTATATCTAAGTGTGTGGTACCAATTTTGATGAGTTTCATTCTTGATCTTTCTAGGAGAAGATATCTAAGGTGGGTTCTTGAAGAAGCAACCTGGTTTTCTCGACCGTTGTGGTTTTGGTCAAAACCTTCAAGGTAGGTGGTTCCGTCCCATCTTGCCAAATTGATTATCATTGTATTTGCTTGATTTATTTCAATTATTGGTTTAAATTCAATATCTCAAGTTGTTTTCAATTAAATTGATAGAAACTCTATTCCATTGAATCGAGATATTTGAAATGGTTTTGTCATGGAAATTTGGAAACCCCAATTCCATTGAATTGGGTGTGTTTATGGAAAATTGGTCGATTTAAATTGTTTAATTTAAATTGTGGATTTGATGGAAATGTTTTCAATTAAATTGTTGAATTTAATTGTGGAAATGAAATTTGTAATGATGGAATTGGTTTTGAATGGATTTCAAACTTATGAAAATGGCTAAAAATTATTTGATAGAAACCCATTGGTTTTATCTTGTGAAAAAGGCATGTTTTGAATAAAACCTATTTTGGTTTTAAATGGAATGAAATTGGAACTTTTGAAATGTAAGAATGGGATTGATCGTATTTTAATCATTCTTAAAATAGTTCTCCCATCATTTAAGAGTACATGAAAGCCTTAGGTAGTTAGTAAGTTATTTGGATACACTCTACGCTACGACAACGTTCTAAAACATACATGTCTCGAGTCACATCCTTGATGGGTTGGTGATGAGTCTCCTTAGGCCAGTGTCATAGGGATGTGTGTATACACATCTTGATGAATTCAAATAGATAGTTTGGAATCCTATAACAGGTTAATACTATCGTACCTTTTGGCAGATGACTATGTTGCTTGCTTGTTTATTTATATTTGAGATATAAATTTATGCCAATGCTTGTGAACTATTTTGCATGCCTGCTGAATTTATATAAACTATTTTATATAAATGTTTTTCATAAGTCATTGTTTTAGAAATATTCCATTATTTTTAAAGCCTTTGCTTAAAGTATTTATTTCCATCATTTAAAAATGTTTAGCGTATTTTGTTAGAATATGCTTTTGAATTTCCAAACCTATTTATTTGAAAATGTAATGCTTTTCTTTGGATAATCTATTTTTTGCATCAGTTACAGAATCATTGGTGGTATCTTACTGGGATTAGGCTCACACCCTACTTTTTCCTTCGGGTGTTTGTAGATTTTCTTCTTCTAGGATCGAGCAAAGGGAAGGGACCTCTGGGAGGTGGATCCAGTTGTTGATCTATGGACATGGTGAGTTGTGTCCTTTGGGACCTTGGGAATTTTTTCCCTTTTTTTACTTCGGTTGTATTACTTTGGAATTTCATGCCTCTTTGTATTCTGGCACACCACTCCCAGTGGAGTTTCTTTTGTTTAGCATACTGTTTTTTTTACTCTTTCTTCCGCATTCTTATGGCAAAACCATTCCCACTTGTATGTTGTACGATGCCAGGTGCTAGTCATCGACCAATGGGGATCGGGAACGCCCTTCGGGCGATGTCAGCGTCAGCTCGGTTATTGGGTTACCAGGGTACCCGGGCTGGTTCATGACAAATTGGTATTAGAGGGAGGTTGAGAATCTTGCCTTGTTAACAGTATGCATTTGAGTTTTCTTGTTGGGACATAGGAGGTAGTTGTGATTGAGTGCCTATCCAGCTCTCACCATAATTAACCTTAAGTCACCAGTGGTGGTTAGGGAAAGGCGACTTGTGGATTAGTTCTAGTCTTTTCCCGGTTTTGATTTGGATTAAGTGGGATCCAAATATTGTTTATTCCTTCTTTAAAGAGTATTTTTCTTTGTTACTCGATTGGTGTCTTAATCTCTGTCTTTTCTAGTGTTGTGTAGCATCATTCCTCCAAAAAGACATGGGAATCAAATCCAAAAACAGGCTGCCGCTGAATCTCAACAAGCAAGTCCTGTTGTGGATCCAAGTCTGGTAGATGTGATTGTTCGCACTGTCCAAGCTCTGGGACAAGCACCACCTTCAGTCCCTATTCAGACTCCAGCTTTAGATCCTCAAAGTGATATTCTCTGAAGTCATTCTCAAGAGTTCCTATGCTAGAATCCACCAGTTTTCAAAGGCTCCACTGACCTTCAACATGTTGAGGAAGGGTTGAGTAAGATTGAACGTCTATTTGGGTTCTTGGAGACACTTCAAGTGATCAAGGTGAAGTGTGCCACCTTCGTTCTGGAAGGACCTAGCAGGAGATGGTGGGACATGATGGTGACGGCAGGGAAAGACAAGGGTTTGGAGTGGAAAGACTTTAGGGTTCTTTTCCCTGATTAGTTCTATCCAGAATCTATGGTGTTGTCCAAGGCTATGGAGTTTTTCAAACTTGAGACGGCCAACAGAACCGTGACTGAGTACTCAAATTTCTTTTCTGAGTTGGTACAGTTTTCTCCTGAAATTGTATCTAATGACAGGATGATTGCCAGATGATTTGAGTTGGGGATTCGATCATATATTCGATCTCAGGTTTTCTTACAGAAGCTACTGACTTATACTGATGTGCTAGATAGGGCGATGATGTTTGAGATGGATTTGGCAGGACAGTCAGGGTTGCAGAAAGTTCTTTTTTCTTCTAGTGGCAGTGTTGGTTCTTTTAAAGGAAAATAGAAGCGTGATGTTTCTCATGGTGGTTCTCAACAACAGAGTCTTTCCAGACCTCTGATAGCACCAGGAGGGGCCTCCTTGACTTGCTATTAGTGCGGAAAATTAGGGCATTCTAAGAGGGTTTGCACTGAGGAACCCAAGAACTGTAGCTCATGCGGACGCTTGGGGCACTTACAGAGATTATGTCATCACTTCTCAACTCCGCTTAGTAGAACAGGATCATCAGCACCTCCAAATACTATGGGGCAATCAAATTCTTCACATGCAAAAGGGTTCCAGCCACGGGCATCTGGAACTAAGCTTCTTCACGTAGTGGAAGAGTCACCAAAGGTAGCTAATACAGGTCCTACGACTGTGAGAGGTACCATTACTATAGCTTCATCTTTAGTGATAGCTCTTTTTGATACTAGTGCATCTCACTCTTTTATTTCAACTCATCTTGTTAATCTTCATAATCTTCCTATAGAGATTTTATCTTGTGAAATGGATATTACTACACCCCTTGGTGTTATGAGAGAGAAGGGTCTCCGTAGTCCTGTGTGTGTCTTCTCTCTATCAAATGTTGATCATTCTTGGAATTTCATGGTTCATGACATGAAATATTTTGACGTCATTTTTGGGATGGATTGGCACATTTCCAATAAATCCCGGATCGATTGTTATCTTCAACGGGTCTACCTTACTACACCAAGTGGTGTGTCTCTTGTTTTTCAAGGAGAATGGGACCCAAGGTCAAGCAGAGATGGACCCTCTTATCCAGAGTTGGGGAAAGTTATATCAGCGTTTGCTTTTGATCTAGAGAGAGACTCAATGTGTGGTGATCTTCCTCCAGTCTTCACTGAGTTTCCAGATGTGTTTCCCTCTGACTTCTCTAGTTTTCCACCAGTAAGAGAGGTTGTCATTTCTATTAACTTAATGCCTGGTACTCAACCGGTTTCTATTCCCTCTTACTGAATGGCTCTAGCTGAAATAAAAGAACTAAAGTCTCGGTTAGATGATCTTCTTGAGAAAGGATTTATACGCCCGAGTGTGTCACCTTGGGCAGCATCTATTCTCTTCGCTAGGAAGGCATATGGTTCCCTTCGCTTATGTGTTGATTATCGAAAGCTCAATCGAGTTACGATAAAGAACAAGTATCCATTACTGTGAATTGATGATTTGTTTGACCAATTGTAAGGGGCAAAGTGGTTTTCAAAAATCGATCTTTGATATGGTTACCATAAGTTGAGGATAAAGGAGTCTGACATTCAGAAAACTACCTTTCGAAGTATGTATGGCCATTATGATTACCTTGTTATGCCCTTAGTCCTAACAAATGATCCTACAGTTTTCATGGATTTGATGAACATGGTTTTCTGTGAGTATCAAGATGCTTTCTTGGTGGTCTTTGTGGATGACATTCTTGTCTACTCCAAATTGGAGGAGGATCATGTGCATCATCTGAGAACAGTTCTGAGTCTTCTAAGTAATCACCGACTTTATGCCAAGCTTTCGAAGTGCGATTTCTGGATTTGAAAAGTGAAATTCTTGGGACATGTCATGTCGGAACAAGGAATATCAGTTCATCCTGAAAAAGTGAAGGTTGTTATGACTTGGGAACAACCACGAAATGTTTTCGAGATTCAGAGCTTCTAGGGCTTAACAGGATATTATCGCTGGTTTGTTAAAGACTTCTCAAAGTTAGATTCTCCAATGACTGCACTGACTCGAAAGGGAGTGATGTTTTCCAGGAATGATAGATGACAGAGTTCTTTTGTTGAGCTAAAGCGTCTTTTGACTACTACACCGGTGTTAACTCTTCTTGAGGCTGGGATAGGTTATGTGGTCTTCTGTGATGCATCGGGTTCAGGTTTGGGATGTTTCCTCATACAGGGTAATCATGTTGTTGCTTATGGGTTGTGATTGACAGACTGACCAAGTCAGCTCACTTTATACCTATTCGAGACACAACCAAAGTTGAGGAATTGAGAAATATCTATGTGAAAGAAATTGTTCGTTTAGACGGAGTTCTATCTGCAATAGTCTCTGATAGGGATCCTTGTTTTACTTCTCGCTTTTGGAGAGGCCTTCAGGAGGCACTGGGATCTCAGGTCCGTTTGAGCATGGCCTACCATCCATAGTCAGATGGCCAGACAGAGAGAGCTATTCAAATCCTTGAGGACATGATCTGTGCTTGTGTTCTCGACTTTGGTGGATCTTGGGAGGATCATCTAGGGTTAGATGAGTTTTCTTATAACAATAGTTATCAATCTGCGATTAAGATGGCTCCTTTTGAGGCTTTGTATGGCCGTCCTTGTAAGTCTCCTTTATATTAGTCAGAGATTGGTGAAAGTTATTTGGTAAGATCGAGTTTGGTCCAAGAGACGATAGCTAAGATCCAGTTGATTCATCAGAGAATGTTGACAACACAGAGTCGGTACAAGTCTTATGCTGACAGTCATCGTAGACCTTTAGAGTTCTCAGTTGGTGACCATGTGTTATTGAAAGTTTCACCCCGATTGGGTCATCGACGGCTTTGGAGGCAAGAGAAGATTTCTCCTCGTTTTGTGGGACGTTTCGAGGTTGTTGGTCTTGTGGGAAAATTTTCTTACCGCCTTGCACTACCACCACAGCTGACGTCGATACATAACATGTTCCATGTATCGCAGCTGCGGAAGTACCTCTCCGGTCCATCTCATGTTGTGAGCTAGAGTGATCTTGAAATTGAACCGGATTTATCTATGACTGAATGACCAGTCAGGATTGTTGATTCTGAAACCAAGGTACTTCGTGGGAGAATGATACCTCTGGTCCATATACTTTGGTAGCATGGTTTAGATTCTCATGAGACGTGGGAAAGGGAGGCACTAATGAGATATCAGTGGCCTCATCTTTTTGATGTGGAGGTTTCTTCATAAGCTTTCTGGGGGAAGAAAGATCTTATGGTGGGGAGGTTGTAACATCCCATTACGTTTTTAGGTACTGTCTCTAAGTATCTTTGTTTCATAGTAGTGAATTGGGTTGTGTTTGGGTGAACTTTTAAAGAACAACTAGAGGTCAGTGTATTGTGCACAGTTTGCGCATAGTTTGACAAACCATGCAACCAAATTGTGCCAGCCATGAAACCTGGGAAGAAGCTTTTGCATGGGCAGCGCACGGTTTGTCTAAACATGCAGTCAGGCCGTGCGAGAAGGGTGGCCGAGGAAATAGCTCACGCACAGTAAGTGCACGGTTTGTCAAACTGTGCAGCCAAACCATGCGGTCACTTAAATTAGATCGTTAAATTGTGGATCTTGGCTGTTTTGACTCTAAATGCTTCGTTTTTTCTTTCTATGTGGCCCTAACTCGGGATTTGTCTTCTCATGGTTTCAGAGAAGGTTCTCCCTTTGTTCCGAAGGCGATCCAAGGGCTCTTCTTGGTGAATTGAAGTGGGATTCTCAAGGTATGTGATCTTTCTTCTTCTTTCTTGATTGGTTTCTTAGATCTACTTCTCCTCTTCCCTTGGTTTCTTAGATCTATGCCCGTTATGGTTAGATCTAAGTGTGTGGTATCAAGTTTGATGAGTTTCGGTCTTGATTTTTCTAGGATAAGAGATCTAAGGTGGGTTCCGGAAGAAGCAAGCCGGTTTTATCGACCGTTGTGGTTTTGGTCAAAACCTTCAAGGTAGGTCGTTCCATCCCGTCTTTCCAAATTGATTATCATTGTATTTTCTTGATTTATTTCAATTATTGATTTAAATTCAATTGCTCAAGTTGTTTTCAATTAAATTGATAAAAACTCGATTCCATTGAATCGAGATATTTGAAATGGTTTTGGCATAGAAATTTGGAAACACCAATTCCATTGAATTGGGTGTGTTTATGGAAAATTGGTCGATTTAAATTGTTTAATTTAAATTGTGGATTTGATGGAAATGTTTTCAATTAAATTTTTGAATTTAATTGTGGAAATGAAATGTGTAATGATGGAATTGGTTTTGAATGGATTTCAAACTTATGAAAATGGATTAAAATGATTTCATAGAAACCCATTGGTTTTATCTTGTGAAAAATGAATGTTTTGAATAAAACCTATTTTGGTTTTAAATGGAATGAAATTGGAACTTTTGAAATGGAAGAATGGGATTGATCGTATTTTAAGCATTCTTAAAATATTTCTCCCATCATTTAAGAGCACATGAAAGCCTTAGGTAGTTAGTAAGTTATTTAGATACACTCTACGCTATGACAACATTCTAAAACATACATGCAGCGGGTCACTTCCCCGACGGGTTGGTGACGAGTCTCCTTTGTCCTGTGTCATAGGGATGTGTGTATACAAATCTTCCTGAGTTCACATAGAGAGTGCGGAATCCTATAAGTGGTTAATACTATCATACCTTTTGGCAGATGACCATGTTGCTTGCTTGTTTATTTATATTTGAGATATAAATTTATGCCAATGCTTGTGAACTATTTTACATGCCTGTTTAATTTATATAAACTATTTTATATAAATGTTTTCCTTAAGCCATTGTTTTAGAAATATTCCATCATTTTTAAAGCCTTTTCTTAAAGTATTTATTTCTATCATTTGAAAAAGTTTAGCGTATTTTGTTAGAATATTCTTTTGAATTTCCAAACCTGTTTATTTGAAAATGGAACGCTTTTCTTTGGATAATCTATTTTTTGTAATCAGTTACACAATATTTTGTGGTATCCTACTGGGCTTAGGCTCACACCCTACTTTTTCCTTCGGGTGTTTGTAGATTTTCTTCTTCCAGGATCGAGCAAATGGAAGGGATCTCTGGGAGGTGGATCCAGTTGTTGATCTATGGACATGGTGAGTTGTGTCCTTTGGGAACTTGGGACTTTTTTTCCTTTTTTTACTGGGGTTGTAGTACTTTGGCATTTCATGCCTCTTTGTATTCTGGCACACCACTCCCAGTGGAGTTTCTTTGGTTAAGCATACTGTCTGTTTTTCGAGATTCGGAGCTTCTTGGGCTTAACAGGATATTATGGCCGGTTTGTTAAATACTTCTCAAATTTAGCTTCTCTAATGACTGCACTGACTCGAAACGGAGTGAATTTTTCCAGGAATGATAGATGTCAGAGTTCTTTTGTTGAGCTAAAGAGTCTCTTGACTACTGCACTGGTGTTAACTCTTCTTGAGGCCGGGATAGGTTATGTGGTCTTCTTTGATGCATCGGGTTGAGGTTTGGGATGTGTCCTCATGCAGGGTAATCATGTTATTGCTTATGGGTTGTGATCGGCAGACTGACCAAGTCGGCTCACTTTATACATATTCGAGACACAACCAAAGTTGAGGAATTGGGAAATATCTATGTGAAATAAATTGTTCGTTTGCACAGAGTTCTATCTGCAATAGTCTCTGATAGGGATCCTCGGTTTACTTATCGCTTTTGGAGAGGCCTTCAAGAGGCACTGGGATCTCAGGTCCATTTGAGCACGTCCTACCATCCATAGTCAGATGGCCAGACAGAGAGAGCTATTCAAATCCTTGAGGACATGCTATGTGCTTGTGTTCTCGACTTTGGTGGATCTTGGGAGGATCATCTGGGGTTAGATGAGTTTTCTTATAACAATAGTTATCAATATGCAATTAAGATGGCACCTTTTGAGGCTTTGTATGGCCGTCCTTGTAAGTCTCTTTTATGTTAGTCAGAGATTGGTGAAAGTTCTTTGGTAGGATCGAGTTTGGTCCAAGAGACGACAGCTAAGATCCAGTTGATTCATCAGAGAATGTTGAAAACACAAAGTCGGTACAAGTCTTATGCTGACAGTCGTCGTAGACCTTTAGATTTCTCAGTTGGTGACTAGGTGTTCTTGAAAGTTTCACCCCGATTGGGTCATCGACGGCTTTGGAGGCCAGAGAAGCTTTCTCCTCATTTTGTGGGACCTTTCGAGGTTGTTGGTATTGTGGGAAAAGTTTCTTACCGTCTAACTCTACCACCACAGCTGACGTCGATACATAACATGTTCCATGTATCGCAGCTGCGGAAGTAACTCTCTGATCCATCTCATGTTGTGAGCTGGAGTGATCTTGAAATTGAACCAGATTTATCTATGACTGAGAGACCAGTCAGGATTGTTGATTATGAAACCAAGGTACTTTGTGGGAGAATGATACATCTGGTCCATATACTTTGGTATCATGGTTTAGATTCTCATGAGACGTGGGAAAGGGAGGCACTAATGAGAGGCAGTGGCCTCATCTTTTTGATGTGGAGGTTTCTTCATAAGCTTTCTGGGGGAAGAAAGTTCTTATGGTGGGGAGGTTGTAACATCCCGTTACGTTTTCAGGTACTGTCTCTAAGTTCCTTTGTTTTAGAGTAGTGACTTGGGTTGCATTTGGGTGAACTTTTAAAGAAAAACTAGAGGTCAGTGTGTTGAGCATGGTTTGCTCACAGTTTGACAAACCGTGCAACCAAACTGTGCCAGCCATGAAACCTGGGCAGAAGCTTCTGCATGGGCAGCGCACAGTTTGTCTAAACATGCGGCCAGGCCATGCGAGAAGGGTGGCTGAGGCAATATCTCACGCACGGTTAGTGCACGGTTTGTCAAACCGTGCAGCCAAACCCTTCGGTCACTTAAATTAGTTCCTTAAATTGTGGATCTTGGCTATTTTTCCTCTAAACGCTTCGTTTTTCCACTTATGCGGCCCTAACTCGGGATTTGTCTTCTCCTGGTATCATATAAGGTTCTCCCTTTGTTCTGGAGGCGATCCAAGGGATCCTATTGGTGAATTTATGTTGGATTCTCAAGGTATGTGATCTTTATTCTTCTTTCTTGATTTGTTTCTTAGATCTACTTAGATCTACTTCTCCTCTTCCCTTGGTTTCTTAGATCATTTCCCGTTGTGGGTAGATCTAAGTGTGCGGTACCATTTTTGATGAGTTTCGGTCTTGATCTTTCAAGGAGAAGGGATCTAAGGTGGGTTCTTGAAGAAGCAACCCGGTTTTCTTGACTGTTGTGGTTTTGGTCAAAACCTTCAAGGTTGGTCGTTCCGTCCCATCTTGCCAAATTGATTATCATTGTATTTTCTCGATTTATTTCAATTATTTATTTAAATTCAATTGCTCAAGTTGTTTTCAATTAAATCGATAGAAACTCGATTCCATTGAATCGATATATTTGAAATGGTTTTGGCATTGAAATTTGGAAACCCCAATTCCATTCAATTGGGTGTGTTTATGGAAAATTGGTCGATTTAAATTATTTAATTTAAATTGTGGATTTGATGGAAATGTTTTCAATTAAATTTTTGAATTTATTTGTGGAAATGAAATGTGTAATGATGGAATTGGTTTTGAATGGATTTCAAACTTATGAAAATGGATTAAAATGATTTGATAGAAACCCATTGGTTTAATCTTGTGAAAAAGGCATGTTTTGAATAAAACATATTTTGGTTTTAAATGGAATGAAATTGGCACTTTTGAAATAGAAGAAATGGATTGATCATATTTTAAGCATTCTTAAAATATTTCTCCCATCATTTAAGAGTGCATGCAAGGCTTAGGTAGTTAGTAAGTAATTTGGATACACTCTACGCTACAACAATATTTTAAAACATACATGCAGCGGGTCACATCCCCGACGGGTTGGTGACGAGTCTCCTTTGGCCAGTGTCATAGGGACGTGTGTATACACATCTTGTTGAGTTCACATAGAGAGTGTGGAATCCTATAACTGGTTAATACTATCGTACCATTTGGCAGATAACCATGTTTCTTTCTTGTTTATTTATATTTGAGATATAAATGTATGCCAATGCTTGTGAACTATTTTACATGTCTGCTGAATTTATATAAACTATTTTATATAAATGTTTTGATTAAGCCATTGTTTTAGAAATATTCCATCATTTGTAAAGCCTTTTCTTAAAGTATTTATTTCCATCATTTGAAAATGTTTATCATATTTTGTTAGAATATGATTTTGAATTACCAAACCTGTTTATTTGAAAATGGAAAGATTTTATTTGGATACTCTATTTTTGGCATCAGTTACGGAATCTTTGGTAGTATCCTACTGGGATTAGGCTCACACCATACTTTTGCCTTCAGGTTTTTGTAGATTTTCTTCTTCCAGGATCAAGCAAAGGGAAGCGACCTCTGGGAGGTGGATCTAGTTGTTGATCTCTGTACTTGGTGAGTTGTGTCCTTTGGGACCTTGGGGCTGTTTTCCTTTTTTGTAATTGGGTTGTAGTACTTTGGAATTTGATGCCTCTTTGTATTCTGGCACACCACTACCAGTGCAGTTTCTTTTTTTAATCATACTATTTGTTTTACTCTTTCTTCCACATTCTTGTGGAAAAATCCTTCCCACTTGTATATTGTACGATGCCAGTTGATAGTCGCCGACCCATGGGGATCAGGAACACCCTTCAGGTGATGTCAGGGTCGACTCAATTATCGGGTTACCAGGGTACCCAGGCTGGTTCGTGACATGAGCTCACCCCTTTTTATGTTTTATTTTTTCCAAGATGTGAGAAGTATTTTATGGGTGACCTGTAGGGATAGTCAAAGGATATAAGTGTTTTCAAAAGGGTACAAAATGTTTCTTATGTTTTTATTTCATGATGTAATGTAAAACTTATGAATGTATCTAGTACTTCCAAGGCCACTAAACTGATCGGTCTTCTGGGATAGGATTCTTTGTATCATGCCAATGTTATGTAAGAATGCATAGACTCTGGGTAACTAGGGTTGGGGCATTACAGTTGGTATCAGAGGATGTTTAGCACAAACCTTGGAATCTAGATTTAGAAACACTCTGATTAGAGTGCATTACCCTAAGATAGTCTTTGAGAATTAGTGTAGAATAACTTCCAAGAATTATGGTATAGTAGAGATTTTGTGAGTTTTGCAAAAAATACATCCATGACTGGATACGAGTACGTAGAGGTGGCTCTAGAACAAATGTACCTAGGGGTAAAACCTGAAAACACTGCTTTGAGCTAGACTCGAACAAGAACTAGTGCACGACAATGGGCTTTGCTGCACTCTTGGTTATGAAACTCCCAGAGGATATGCATAGGATAACTCTCATTTTCATTTCAAACTATTATGAAGGGTTTATGAGTATATACTTCCTAAAAAACATATTTATGATTATGGATTATATCTATAAACTATTAAATTTATTTTAAGTTTTTTACAAGTTTGGAATTATGTATTTCGATTCATATACTAATCTAGTTTATGTCGTTGTTTAGAAACGGTTCCTAGTGCAAGGAATGGAAATAGTATAAATGCACATAATCCATATAGTTATTTCCCTCCTACACAAGATAATTATAGTGGATCTGGTGAAGCAATTGTTGTTGATCAGCTTATCACCATACTGGGACAACTCACTCATGTTATGAATAATATCTTTACCCGTATGGCGCACCCTGATCCACAACATGGAGGATCAATGTTAGACCGCTTCATGAGGAAACTACCACCAATATTCAATGGGAGTAAAAATCCATTAGTAGCTGAAAAATGGATAAATTCCATAGAGAAAATATTTCATGCTTTGGGAAGTAGTGAAAGGGAAAAAGTTCTCATGGCAGTTTATCACCTCACGGGAGATGAAGATCAATGGTGGTCATTAATCCAAAACACAAAGGAAGATGAAGAAGTATCAAACATGGAATGGAGGGAGTTTAAATAGATTTTCTTGGAAAAATAATTTTCTCATGACCATCGAGCTTATATGGAAATACAATTTCTGCTTTTGAGGTAAAAGGAGGATGGGAATGTCGCTAAGTATAAGGATAACTTTACAAAGTTAGAAGGGCAGGCAACAGATTATATACGTAACCCAAGGAGTAAAACTGATTGATTATTTTATGGGTTAAAACCATTTCTCCATCAAGCATTAGTCTCACTAACCTTATCATCATATGAAAATATTGTCCCATGCGCTATCAAGATAGAAAAGGAATTATCTATGTCTTAAAACTTTAAAGCAAAGAAATAGAAAAAGAGATCTAGTGAAGACTCTGGAAATATAAATAAGGGGAAGAAGGGAAAAGTTGAATATCCATCCTACTATAAATGTGGGAAAAAAACACCCCAGTAATTTCTTGAAGGGAATGTTAGTCTATTAAAAGTGTGGTGAAATAGGCCACCAAGCTCGTGATTACAATGGGAAGAAAAAGGATATCAATGTTGAATTCTACAATTGTAGAGAAAATGGGAATTATGAAAATGAATGTCCTAAGCTCCAAGGGAAATTACCTTAGAAAAGGACAAGGGAGAAAGTCCAAGATTATATGATCACTACTGCTGAGGTTGAATCTCTAAAAGACATGGTGGTAGGTAATTTAATGGTTTCCTCAATTTTATCCAATGCTCTATTTGATTCTGGATCGTCGCATTATATCATATCTTCCCAGTTTTCTATGAAAATTAGATATTTTCAATTTGACTTAACAAGGAAGTTGTCAGTCAAAACACCTAAGGGAAGTATCATCGCAACAAAGTTTTGTGAATCAGTTTCCATTAGGGAATGTAAATTTTCTTTATCTTCGGATCTCATCGTCATACCCCATGATTGAATTTGATATAATTCTCAATATGGATTGGATTTCAGACCATGATGGAAAAATTTATTGTAAGAAGAGGGAGGTTACAATTTTCGATGATGATAAGGAGTGACTTATCTTTAGAGAAGAAACATCACCACCTAATTCTTATCTAGATCCACCCCCAGTAGATCTACTAAATTCAATTATTGGGGAGGAAGAGAATGAAATAACTGTGGGTGAGGAAAATAATGTTCTAATATAAAACAAAACTATTGTTCAAGAATATGTTGATGTGTTTCAAGAATATTTACCTGGACATCCTCCTGAATGAGAAATTGAGTTTTCCATTGATTTAACTCCTGGTTCAAGGCCCATATCAAAGAACCCTTATAGAATGGAAATTGTGGAATTAGTGGAAATAAAGAAACAACTAGAGTAATTGAGTACTAAGGGATTTATTTTCCCTATTGTTTCTCCATAGGGAGCCCATGTCCTTTTTGTTAAGAAGAAATACGGGTTTATGAGGTTGTGCATTGAATATATGGAGATCAATGCAACAACAATAATGATCATGTATCCCCTACCTCGCATTGATGATTTATTTGACCAACTTCATGGAGCTCAATATTTTTCAAAGATTGACCTTCGATCTGGATATCATCAATTTTGTGTGATGAAGGAAGACATTCTGAAAATAGCATTATGAACTAGGTACGGGCATTACGAGTTAACAATAATGCCCTTTGGATTGACTAATGCACCTTCTGTCTAGATGGATCTAATGAATAGAGTTTTCAAGGAATATCATGATGACTATGTAGTTCTATTTATTGATGATATCTTGGTATACTCCAAAACCTATGAAGATCATGAAAAACACTTACATGTTATTCTAAAAAATCTTAGAATAAATGAATTATATAGGAAGTTTAGAAAGTGTGAATTATGGCTTCAATAGATTTCTTTTCATGGCCATATTATCTCTAAGGATGGAATATCTGTTGATCCTTCGAAGACCATGGCAATCCAATAATGGCCAGCACGGACGAGTATAACTGAGGTATGCAATTTTATTGGTTTAGCAGGTTATTATCGATGATTCATCCAGAATTTTTCCCGGTTGGCTAACCCATTAACCAAGCTCACATGTAAAGGGGTTAAATTTTTTTGGACAAAAGAGATTGAAATTTTTTTGGACAAAAGAGATTGAATTTTTTTTTAAGAACTAAAGAAAAGATTAGTCAATGCTCATATATTAACTCTATCATCAGGGAACGATGAGTTTTTTATTTATAGTGATGAATAATAAAGAAAGGACTTGGTTGTGTCCTTATACATTATGATATAGTTATTTTATATGCATCACAATAGCTAAAAATTAATGAACAAAACTATCCCACTCACGATCTTGAGTTAGAAGCTGTAATCTTTGCTCTAAAAATATGGAGACACTATCTCTATGGTGAAAATGATAGATTTATAATAATCACAAGAGTTTGATGTATATTTTCTCACAAAAAGAACTCAACATGAGGAAAAGGTGATGGATTGAACTACTAACGATTATGATTTCACTGTACACTACCACCCGGGGGAGGAAAATACGGTGACAGATGCTTTGAGAAGAAAGGATCATGGAGTTTTGAACAAGATGAGAGCTAAAAAGGATATGATATACATGGATCTTGTAAATATAGATATGGGAATAACCATGGAAGTTGAAACATCAATATGTCTTCAAATGGTTTTCAAACCATCATTACTAGAAAGGATAAAGAGTTCTCAAACTTATGATGAGGTGTTTAAAAAGAATATTAAAGCATTGAATGATGGGAGATTGAGTGAATTCATATAAAAATATGGGATTTTGAAATTTGGGAAGAGACATTGTGTTCTCGATATACCGGATCAAAAAAGATAATTTTTGGATGATTCTCATAGCTCCAATTTCTCTATACACCCAGGTAGCACTAAGATGTATAGGGATTTGAAGGAACATTTTGGTGGGGTAAGATAAAGAGGGATATTTTTGATTTTGTTTCATGATGTATGGTTTGTCAATAAGTGAAAGCTGGAAGGAAACAGCTTGGAGGATTCATACAACCTCTTCCCATACCTGGTTGGAAATGGGATAATGTTATGATGGACTTTTTCATGGAGCTACCAAAGACTTCTAGAAGGAATAATGCAATATGGGTCATTATTGATCGTCTTACCAATTCAACACATTTTTTTCATATAATAGAAGATTTAACACTTGAACATATGGCAAGACTATATATTAATTAAGTTTTAAGACTTCATGGAGTACCCCTATCGATTGTTTCTGATCGTGATCCTTGTTTTACATCAAGATTTTGGAAAAGTCTTCAGAAATCCCTAGATACTGAACTTTGTTTAAGAACTGCCTACCACCCTCAAACCGATGGACAATCAGAAAAGACTATTCAAACCTTAGATGACATGTTGAGATCCTAATCACTTGACTTTCAAGGTATGTGGGATCAATATTTACCTCTGTTATAATTTTCCTATAACAATAGCTTCCATTCAAGTATTCATATGGCACCATATTAAGCTTTATATGGAAAAAGATGTCGCACACCAACTTGTTGGGATGATATTGGTGAAAGAAAACTCATAGGCCCAGAAGTTGTTAAGGAAACAATGGAAAAGGTGAAGGATATCCAAACCCACATCAAAGCATCCCAAAGTAGGCAAAAGAGCTATGCTGATAACCAAAGGAAGGATTTGGAATTTCAAGTAGGATACCATGTTTTCTTGAAGGTATCTCCATGAAAGGGTGTTATACATTTCGGTAAGAAAGGTAAATTGAGTCTCAGGTACATCGAACCTTTAAAAATTATAGAACAAATTAGAGTTATAGCTTATCGTTTGGAAATTCCTCTAAGTCTCTCCAAAGTTCACGATGTATTCCACGTATCACTGTTGAGAAAATACATGCCTGACCCAAAGCATGTACTCGCCTTTGAGGAAATTGAACTAGAACTAGATCTGTCTTATTGTGAAGAGCCTCTCAAAACTCTTGATACCAAAAAACAAGTGTTGAGAAACCGGACAACATGTCTGTTGAAAGTTCTATAGAGAAACCATAAGATGGAAGAGGCAACGTGGGAACCCGAGGAACTTATAATGAAGAATCACCCGAATCATTTTATGCTGTAATATTCTATAAATTTCGAGGATGAAATTATTTTAATGAGGAGAGAATGTAACACCCCAAGATTCCAGAGTACGTTTACCTTTGAATAATTCAATAGCTTGCATTATACGCAACTTCAAGATCCTAACACACCGTGACAAATCAAACTAGCCGTTATGAATAGTAATACCAACTTTTTGAAATTTTATGAATTTTATCTTCCAAAATGGACTTCAGTTTTGGTTTCGGGATATCAAAATTAGCTTAGGGTGAATTTTTTGTATTTTTCTGAAAACTTTCAATTTTTGATGAATAGTAAAAAACACGGCGTTATTGGTTAAAACCGAATTTTTTAATTAAATAATTATTTATTTTATTTAAATTCAATTTATGTAAAAATAGATACATAATACCTATTTAATTTCAATGCAATTCATTATATTAATTTTATAATAAGTTTAGATATATAAAAATTTTATTAAACTTTTTACCATTTTTTACCCACCTCCTATGAGCATTTTCCAATTTTCATAAAACATAATTTTACTACTATTGTGATTTGAATTTCAAAAATTCAAGAGACACGGTTAATATCAGTAAGTAAAATTTGGTTCAATAAGATGAAAATAATTTTTGGTGAATAGTGCCTTTTGACTTTTATTAACCACGGTTAAAAGTAAATAGGGTAATTAAGGGTAAAAATGATATCATAATTACCCTAACACATGTCCTAATTCTATTGCATAAGTATAATTCGACCAAAAACAACCTTAGGAATAAAATATGATCCTCTTTGGTCCACTTGGATTAGATTAAGACATTTATTATTATTTTATTTAATGAATAGTTAAAAAAGTTAAATTCAACGTTTAATAAATAAACTATTTTTATTATAGGGTTAAACACAATATAAATTCGACTATAAATATTCATTAGAAATATAAAAATATTTCCTATATATTGGATTCTTATTTATAATTTTTAGATATTAAATAATTTAATTTATTGATGAGACAATGATGATGCAGTAATTACCTTATTAAAGAAAGTTTAAAATAATTTATATTATAAATATATAAATAAATATAATTTTAGAATTTTGATGAATTAAAATATTTTTATAGTTTAATATGACTTGTTTTCCTTGATTAAATATTTTTTTCAAAGTTATCATGCTTTTATGTTTTTCAAAAAAAATCGAATACTAAATAGTATCAAAATTGACATAATTGAGTTTTTAAAACAAATACTATATTATTAATGGATATAATATTCCTAAAAATATATGTTTTGGAAAAAGGACTTATACAAGGTTATATATATTAATAATTAACCACTTGGGGTTCTCTTGGATGTTTATAGTTAATTTATTAACCATATAATATAGTAATACAAAGAGACATGATAAATGACAAACTATTTAACTAAGAGTTAAATTTAAAAGATAGGGTTAATATGGTGACCTAAACCTGTCTAAAACCTATTGGTTGAGAGTTTTTCATCCCATAACCACATTAACCATTAAATAAATAATTTTTTCGCCATTAGAAACTGAAAATGATTTTATTATAAAATAATATTTCAAGCTTTTCTTAAAGTGACCCTCAACTCTCTTATAAAAGGGAACTTCCCCTTCTCTTAATTTCACACCTCCAAATCCTTCTGTCTCGGCCAACCCCTACCTAATTATCCTCCCAGATTTCCCATCTTAATCATATATTCCTTTCTTTCTTCATAAATCCAACCTACAGCAACCTTTTGATCAAATCAAAAGGAAGAACTCGAAAAGAGGTAAATATTTCATCACCTCTTTCAAGTTATTTTCTTCTTCCACTTCATATTTCTTTGTTGTTTCCATTATAAAATAAAAAATCCATTATATTATTTATACTATGATGTTATTATAAAAATGGTACAACCATATTCATTATTCTATCCATCATATGAATGAAAAAGTCGCCATAAGTGCGTATGTACGGCTTACTATCTTCACGTCGTGGTGTAGTTTGTTATTTAAACACTTCATTTTTTGGATGGGTATAATAATGATTCATAATTGATGTAAATAATAAATATAACATGTTAATTATTCTGTTTATATTATATAACATTCAATTATATATGATTTCACATTCAATTAAATGATATTGTCGCTTGTGCCTACGTACAGATTACCGTCTCCACGAACGTGATGAGATTCATTCCCCATCGTAATAATTCATGAATAATTTTCATTTTATGATTATAAATAATGTTTAATAATATAATATCATTATTGATATGAATCAAATAAATCTTATCCATATCAAACATGGCTTACATAACAAAACATATAAAGGAAAATGAATCAGTTTACACCCGAAACAATGATAATACAAAAATATTATTAACAAAGTAATATTAGTAGATCATATATGATATCATATTTACCTTTATAGTTCTTTTATAATTTAATAACAATGATTTATCTATTATACAGGAGGTTAATGTACCCTCAACCAAGGAAATGTAAAAGGTAAGGTTAAATTTCACAATCTCTATATTATCTAAGGTTGTTTTTACGTAACTATCAACTAGGACCTCTTTATCAACCACATCCATGTTTCTTAAAAATGTATTTAAAAACATTTTTACTATTTTATATAATATTTTTTAAAGTCATTTATACCCTTGTTTCACTTTTTATAAAATGTTTTGAAATAAATCTTTTCGTCATTTTTCAAACCAGGTACCTTATGACCTTTTCGACGAATTAAGGTAAGAATGTCTTTTTTAACTTATACGGTGGGTGAGGCTATTTTTCACCATTATAACCTCATCTAAGCTTACCGTAAAATCCTATAAGAATATTTTCAAAATAAATTTTATCTTTTATAATTATATGACTTTTAAATGATTTCAAAATATAAAGAGATATTTCTCTAAAAAGTTTTGATTTCATCTATGTCAGCATACTTTGATGGATTTTAACCTTGTTTGAAGTTGATTTATTATGATACAAAACTTCCATATTGTATTGAAGTTTTTGTGATATGTTTGATGATGTATGTGTTGTTTTTACACCATTCATGGTTTATGGATAAAGTAATTACATTTCTTATGCTAGTTCTAATACGAATGTTTATGTTATGTTTAAACCTTTTCATATGAGGAATGCATTGGAATTAGTAAGTGACAGGTGGAGCCCACTATAGCTCCTTGATGCATCAGTAGGTCTCATGAGAAAAACTAGTATCTTGGTAGAAGGCCTTGACAAAATCTTAATTGTATTCTTGGAAAAAGGCCTTGGACTATGTGGTTATGTAGTCTAGCATTATACAGTCCATCATAATGAAAGTGGCTATTGATATTTCATGTGATTATTCGACTAGTACAATATCCATGTGAATAAGTAAATGGAATTATATGATTTTATATTTCCCATATTATGCTAAAGTTTATGTTTAAAAGGATTTTGTTTTAGTCTTATACATTGCCTTAAATTTTTATGCTTATTTATGAAATTTTATGCTATATTGTTATCCTTACTGAGAATCTAAGCTCACCCCTTTCAATGTTTTATTTTTCCCAGGATGTGAATAAGTATTTTACAGTTGAGCGGAATGGATAGGCTAAGGATATAGGTGTGTTCAAAATGGGACAAAATTTTGTTGATATTATTATTTCATGATGTAATATAAAACTTATGAATGTATCTAGTACTTACAAGGCTACTAAACTGATCGGTCTTTCGGGACATGATTCTTTGTATCAATCCAATGTTATGTAATAATGCACTGAATCTGGGTAAATGGGTTTGGGGAATTACAGTGAGTTCCGTGAGCTTAAACAAAATGGTGATGAATCTTTTGGAACCAATGAAGAAAATTTTACAAGACATGCAAGGTACTCATCTGGTATTATCATTCATCCTAAAGGTGAAGTTGATCGATTCTTCAATGGCTTAAAACCAAATCTCTGAAGAGCACTATACATAAGGGTATTCGGATTCTATTAATATATTTTTTTATTCACTATTTGGGTTGATATGGAGGTTTGAGTTATGTATCAACTTCCTGGTTTGGATAATAAGAGAAAAATGGAATTTGAAGTAAAATCTATAAACCATGGAGAACATAAGATGAGCTATCCTGTATGATCAAAGTGTGGGAAGAAACATGTATGTAATTTTATTAATTGGATAAGTAAATGTATTTTGTGTAGAAAGGAAGGAAATCATGTGGCTGATTGATAAAGTGATTAGATAAAGTTCTCTAATGATATGAATAATGAGAAAGCTCTATAGGACACACCTCCCACACTTCAATATTTCAATTCCATGGAGTTTTGGAAATCTTCTAAAAAGTCCCCAAATCTGATTTTTTATAATGGTGTTCAACACCAAAAACAAATAAATACAAAGGACAATGGGAAATTTTATAAAATCCCAATGGATGAGGTGAATAATGAAAATTAGGTCACATAAATGCTTCTGTCCTTAGATTAGAAAATCATAATTGTTTATTTTATGAATAAACCCTATGCATATCATATTGTTTATCCTTTAGTGAAATTTCATGTGATTATCTCCCTCTACATGGATTCTAGTATAATAAAAGAATGTTTGATATTCTATCGGTAAAAGGGTATAAAAACATTTCCAATGAATTTTTTTTTGTATAAGATATGAGAATATTTATGTAATAAAGGGTAAATTATATTTTGGAAGTACAACAAGTTTATTCATTTATGAATTGGTTTATGTTAAACATTAGATGAAGCTTTTGAGAGTAAAGTGTTACTTAACCATAATAATATTTATGCATATTGGTTAACTTATTATAAGAATATTTTAATGGTAGGAATAGATAGAATAACTTATCATTCTATTAATGGCCCTCATGATATTCTAATGCCTAAGGAATGATAAATTCACCTTCATTTAGTGGAATAATAAATGAATTGTAAATTGATCTAGGAACAACAAAGGGTGAGATTATGCAGAATCAAGTAAGTATATCTTCTCAATAAAATTCTTCAAATATATAAATGGGTCTTAGAATAAAATTGTATCCAATTATTATCATTTTTGATGACATCAATGACCTTTTTCAAGCGTCCTTGTGTTAAGGGTTTGTGATCTTTAACTTTCTCCTAATCGTTATCTCTATCACTCTCCATCAGAACGTGATATTTACATCTCTATTCCATGTCCATGTTTTAACTTTCCTCCTACATTATCCTAGGCATAATCCTTGTTATGAGTTACTTTGGGTAACCGTTTTGTTTCCAACCATCCCTTTTCAAAAGAATTTTTAGTATTAATTTTTATGGTGTGGGTTTATATGAAAGGGAATTTAATGTATTAAACCATTTATAACCCAGAATAATTTCAAGGGAGAAATTTATTTTAAGGGGGAATAATGTAACACCCCAAAATTTTGTGATTTTTTTTCTAATTAATCTAATCATTTAGATTTTTGTATTCCACATAACACTAAATATATATTTTTGTTAAACGAAAGCACTAAGTTTAACTTTCATTATATAAAACACCAAGCTAAACATGTGTTACACGCAAGACTTAGATTAGATTTTGGTATAGGCAACACAATGTTTGGATTGTTTTACACACATTACAAATTCCATTCAAAAGCTTGTGTTTCACGCATGGTTGACTTTTACCGAACTACAAGATACTATTAATATTTTCAATAAAGTACAATTATAACTATCACATAGCTATTATAATGGAAGTTATGAATAATATAAAATATAATATGAATATACTATTTACACATGTAAGTAAAATGAATAATTTTTTTATCAATTAGTAAAATATAATGTAATAACTATTTGAAAATGAATTAATTACTTTTCTAAGAAAAATAGTTTTTTATATACAAACATAATTTTATCTCAATAAACTAAATAGACCACTTTATATTATTATTTTAAATATAATTTATATAATATGTATTCATTAAATATTTCTGACACATCTTCAATACATTTGATATGTATATGGTAGGAATAAATCAAATTTTATGAATTAAAATATGTATTTTTATAAAAGGTAATTTTACCACCTTTTAATGGAGACTTCATTTTAATTATTATATTTGAAAATTTTATAATTTTTATTTGATAAAATAAACCTCAATTTTTAAAGACGAAAATAAAAAAAATAGGGTAAATTTTTGGAATTTTTCGGTGATGTTTCATTTTTTTATTAATAGTGAATAACATTGAATTATAATTGAAAACATATTTTTAATATAATTTAATTATGTAGTTATATTACATTTTTGTTTGGATTTATAGTCTAATTATATATATTATATATATATTTATACAATTTAGTTCATTTTAATCAATTTCACAGTAAAATTTGACATAAAAACATTTCAAACATTTGAATATTTTTACTTTGAAACCCCGCTTTGTCTCCCCAACTACGAGATTAAATTTATATAAATTGATTCCATATAAGTGATTATAATTTTAAAAAAAGAACTCCATATTTGTAATCATCATAATTGTTTATTTTTGATAAGTTAAATTATGTTTTTGATCAAAAATATTAGTGAAAGTGATTAAAATTAGTTACAACGATTAAGAGAAAAAATATCTTAGAAAAGGAAAAAACATTAAACATAAGCATCAAAATGTCCTATATAATAATCCAAAATCCATTTTTTCAATATATATAACCTATAATCATTTTTATAGAATTTAGTTTGTTATTGGAGAAAAATTTTAGAAGATAATTATTGTTGTTATTCCGTTTCAAAAAGTTACAACAACGCCACTACACCTCCACTATAAAAATAAACTCAATAATCCCACTTATTAAGACCTCTAAAGAAATTTGGATATCCAAAAATATATTCAAATAATTTAAAACAATTTCCCCCTTCATCCTATAATCCTCCCTTTGGGCATAAAACCATACAAGGAAGCTATTCGGTGCAAATGAAGATGAGTTACCCAAAAAACAGTTTACATCCTTCCTCAAGATCCTTTCCTTTATTTTACTTCTCCACCACCTCAGTTATTCTTATTCCATGATTAAATAATAACCTAAGTATACTAAATATAATATTAATTTTTTTTATTTTGGTTTTGGCCTAAAATTACACACACTTCCATCAAATGGGTAATGAACTTACCATTCTTGTGTACGGCGAACTACCGCCTCATGAAACAATGTTGTTCATTTTTCATTTACCACATCTCAAGGTTGGGAATTGTGATGGAAACTGAATTATTATATGATATTTATTATATTTATTATATTTTTATGCTTTTATAATTTTAATATAAAACATACCTTTATTATTTTTATATTTTGGATATACGATAACTTTATTTTTGTAAGTGTGGACTACCACCTCCTTGAAGCGATGTGATTTGTTCACACATTATATGGAATGTATTAAAGGTTATTTTAGTGAATAAATTTAATATTTATGACATAATAATTCTATTTTAATGATATTATAAATATAAAAATACAATATATTTACTTTATTTCTTTCAATGCGACAAGAAAAGGGAAAAAAATTTCATGCATATGTACGATCTATAGTCTTCATGAACTATACATTCAATTTTAAATATCTATATTTTATTTATTATTATAAATATTTATATAAAAAATATATGTGATATATAAATTGTAGAGACCCAAAGCTTGACGTACATAGATATTACATTACTTTTGTGGAATACTTAATACATACCAAAAACAGACACACAAGGACCGTAATAGTTTAGTGTCTTTGGAAACTTGGAACGTAATCTTCTAATCGTGGTGAAAGATCTTCAACATCTCCCATAAAGATCTTCCACTTTTTTTTCCTTACCTAAAACCTTTATTTTAATCCTGGGGGGAAATAAAACATAAAAAGGGTGAACTCAAATGCTCAGTAAGGGTAAGCATGGATAAAATAAAACATACCATATACATTTGAACTTAAAAACATGAACATAATGTTTAAACATAAAAATCTTGAGCAATGACATAAAACATAGAAGTACATAAGGCATAGATCATAATGGAACATAAATCATGATAAAATATCATGGGAATAAAACATGTAATTATGGCATCCATTAAGCACATGAAATGATTTCCATAGTAGCCAAGGCATTGCTGCCAAGACCATCTTAGTGGACAAAGTCCCTTTCTGAATCGAGTTCACTCCTCGTTCCAGTCCTATAACACTGAACCGGATTAACTTACCGTTCCATACATGTCTATCTCATGAGATATAAATCTTTACCCAATTCATTGGAGGGAGATATAGGTTTCACCCATCTCATAATGAAATCATTCTTACTTGTGCCACAAAATAAACATACATCATTCATAACAACCTAATAAATAAAATGGGTTTCATAAACATCATCCCATCATCACATAATCCATATAAAAAAATGGATATCATTTCATAATAAGAAAATTTAAACCATGTAAATCATAGAGACATGACACTTTAAACATAAACATTTGAAATAATGTCATCTTAGATGAAAAATGGTTTTCAAAAAACACTTGAAATGAATTTTGAGGAAAATATCCTTTCTTCTTAAAAATCATTCTCTTTCCAAAAAATGTCATGCAATTTTAAAAGAAAAGGTTTTTGTTGAAAATATTCATGAAATATTTTGGGGGAAGCTTCATGAAAATAAGGCTTTAGAAAACGGTAAAAATTCATTCATGCCGTATAAGTTAAAAAAACATTATTCTCGTACTTGTGCTGGAAAAGTCAAAAAGTACCTTGTAAAAGAAAGATTTCATACATACCATGTGGTAAAAGTCAAAATGGGTAAAAAAGTACTTTAAACATACATGAAACCATTTCTATAAAATAGGTACATGGATGATAAATATAACCCCAGTAAATACTTACGAATAAACAATCTCGGATAAAAAATGAGATTGGAAAAGTTATCCCTTACCTTAGGTCCGATATGCTTCGTACGTATCCAAAACTCCTGTATAATGATTTAAATAATGTCATTTACTTATTAAATAATAATATTCATTGTTATTATATCATATATGGTTCACTTATGACTTTATATTACCCGTTCTTTTGTAAATTCATGTTAAAGTAGCGTTTTGGGTAAAATCGTTTCATTTTCCATTCGTGTTTTAACTTGTAATTATTAATATGATTAATTAGATCATGATTACTTACATCCAGAATGTGAAACATGATTTATATATAATTTATATTCAGAATATATATATAATGGATCGATAAATGGAAAGAAATACACCGTTCATGGAGACGATAAGCCGTACGTACGCATGAACGCTGTTTTAGTTTCCTTATTGATTTGAATGGAATTAAGTAGATGACATAAATATATATATACATAAATCCAGTATCATTATTATGTCATATATTTCATTATTACTTATTATATATACTTTATAATCTTTCTTGAATGGTTATCATGGAGAGTGAATCTCATCGCGTCGTGGAGACGGTATTCCGTACGTATGCACGAGCGATGATATCATTCCAATGATCGTGGAATTGTATTAAATTGTATGTATAATATTACAGAATCAATATAACTTTACAATAATCATATATATTCATTAATTTCACCATTATACCCATCTAGGTAAGGTGGTGGTGGAAAATAGATTACACCACGGCGTGGAGACAGTATTCCGTACGTACGCACGCGCGGTGATTTCATTTTCCGTAGGATGGATAGATGGTGAAATATGGTTGTTTCATACTTATAATAACATATCATTATATGAGTGATACTTATGTTATTACTTCATAATGAAACAACTAAATATGAAGAAGTGGAAGAAGAAATAAAGTTGAAAGAATCGGTAACGGACATTACCTCTTCTTTGAAGTGCCTCTTTGAAACCTACTCTTAGGGCACTAAAATTTCTATTTGAAGACGAACAGGACCTCTAGGATGTTTCTAGTGAAGTTTAGAAGATAATTTGGTAGGGTTTGGCCGATCTTGAAGGCTCAATGTGGTGTGAGGAAGATAGGGAGGAGATGCCCTTTTATAAGGGAGGAGAGGGGCACCTTTGGAAATATAAGAAATATTAGTTTATATTAAATCCCAAAACCACATAAAAACTTCCAAAATGACTCATATCCTAAGATTAGATGATATAGGGTTGTAATATCATCAACAAATAAAATTTATACATGTTAGGAATTTATTTTAAACAACATCAACTTGATTTTTCCTTATTTAATCAATTTAATTTTATTTGTGGTAATAACATTCTAAATTTTAAATTATAACAAATAATTACTTATTTGTTGTGAATTTTCCATAATTGGATTATTTATAACAATTTAGACCATATAAATTTAAATTTATAATTTTTAAAAAAATTTGTGATTTTTAAACAGTTTTATAATATGTTATTTTTATAAAATAACAATAGTGTCAATTTTGACAATATTCATTTATTTGAATTTAAATAAAATATATACAGAATATATGTTCGAAATAAAAGCTTAAATAGATTCATAAAAGGTAATATGTGTCTATAAAATTAGTGGATAACATTAAATAGTTCATATAATATTTATTTTATTATTTTTAAAACCATTTATTTGGTTTATCTCTTAATAAAATAATTACTACAACATTTTTGTATAATTATTTAATATACTTATTTGTTGCATAAAAATTAAAATTAAAATCTTATGATGAAGATAAATCTATTTCCTTTAAAAATAATACTTTTAATAGAATTTATCATCTTAAAATCAAAATATTTAAATTATTATATTTATTAAATTATGAAGGTGACAACTTTGGCATAAATTAAAATAAAATAATATAAGTGTCCTAATCGCCTTAATAAGGATCCAAATGGTCCAAAATTAGTCCATTGGATGATTAGGGTTTATATATACACTAATAATAAGTTATGTGCAGATTTTTGGGCCTTTTGATATGTATTACTATTTCAATAAAAACTATATTATTGATTTTTCACTAAATAAATAATTTCTGCATCATTAATGTATAAGATAATAAGGTAATTAAATAACTATAAAAAATTAAAAATACATTACCATGACAAAGAGAAAAAATTTATCTTTCAAATAAGTATTTATAACAGAATTTATATTCTG
The DNA here is from genome assembly GCA_963277665.1 of Viscum album. Classification (NCBI taxonomy): domain Eukaryota; kingdom Viridiplantae; phylum Streptophyta; class Magnoliopsida; order Santalales; family Viscaceae; genus Viscum; species Viscum album. The sequence goes on from OY728151.1 coordinate 114,864,154, forward strand.
TATAAACTTATATTAAAAATACTTTAATTATTAAAGTTGAGTGAGACATATTTCACTTTCCTTTAAATAAAATAAACTAAAGGTCTTAATCACCTCCAAGTGGGTTCTAATGGATTCCATTTCGACCCTAATATGACTAATGACAAATTATAATCATCCAATTGTATTAAGACAAGTATTAGGATAATTTTATAATATTATATTTACCCTTAATTACCCAATTTACCTTTTACTATGGTAAATAAAATTTACCATTGTTACTATTCATAAAGCCCAAAAATAAAAAGTAGTATATTAATATAATTTGGACCCACTGATTCCAAATATGGAATCAATTTTTCCAAATTCAATACACAGAAGTTCCATAAATTAAATTAAAATTAATCCAGTTGTTGAAAGAAAACGGGTTTTTGTTTAAAACATTGCAAAAGATTGAATTTATTTAACCTACGAATTCAATGTAAAATCAAGGATAATGACATAAATTATATTAAATGGTAAAAATATATTATATTTATACTTTTAAACCATTAGATATTATAATTTAATCACATAAGTTATTATAATGAAAAAAGTTGTTTTTAATTAAAATATAGCGTGTTTTTACTATTCATTAAAATATGAAAGTTATCAGAAAAATATCAAAACTTTATCCAATGTAAATTTTTATATCCTGATTCAAAAGAATAATTTTATTTTGTCAAATTGAACTTATAAACATGTCAAAAACTAGATTTAAAGTGGGTGCGCCATCAAAAGGCGGCAAAACTGCATTTTTTGAAAAATACATATTTTACCCGAAAAAATTATTTTGTTCTTATACCATGTTCTAGAAACTGTGTAAGATGAATAATAATGTTATAAAATTCAAAATTTAGTTAATACTATTCATAACGTCTTGTTCATAATAATATTATAATAATATATCATTGTTTAGTAAAACCTGGTATTGCGTACAACACACGCTATCGAGAAAGGTCGCGATTGCGTGTAATGCAAGCCAAGTTAGGGTTGCGTGTTGTGCAAGAATCCTTTATTATTTAGTATAACATAATCCAACCATATTTCATTTATACATTTAATATATATATATATATACACTGAATGTTGCGTAGAAAGACGATTATAAAACGAACTTGAAATTATGTGTAACACAATCTAAAGAATAGTGTTGTGTATACTTCAAGCTAATACAGTGTGTTGTATAGCACAAGATAATCTTGTTGTAGCATAAAACACATGACATCAAATAAATTAAAAGGAATACTTATCATAAAATATCAGGTTGTTACATTATACCCCCCCCCCTAAAATGAATTTCGTCCTCGAAATTCGTCGGGGTTATAAATGGTTTACTACTTGAAAGTTTCTTTAATAGAAACCCACATCGTAAAAAAGAATACCAAAACTTGGATTTAAAAACTAAAGTATGAAATGTAACGATTACCCAAATTAACTCATCACTGGGTTTCCACGTAGTAGAACATAAGTGAAAATATGGATATGGTAGAAAAATCTAACCATCAAGTTATGATGGAGAGTGGTAGAGAACATGGATATGAAAAAGCCATCAATCGCAAATCCATATATTTGTGATGATCTAAGGTACCATGTGATTCATCGGATATAAGAGCACTAGGACAACATTTTTGGTTTTCAATATCATTTCCCTAAAGTTGAAAATTTTGAATTATAAGAAATATTTGCTTGATTTTGGTACAATCTCACTATTGTTCGTGCTTTGAACAATTTCCACTTCATCACTTAAAGAAATGAAGTTGAATTTGTTATTCGTGAAGTGTTAACAGATCATGTGATAGAATGATGGGTCACTCCATCTGTTTCAAACAAAAGGTTAGAAAAAGTTATCAAATATACATAAGTCCATCTATGGTGAGGTTAATCATATACGATTCCAAAAATGAACTTATACTTCATATATCATACCGCTTAATAAAATAAAACTAGTTTCTACTAACCAGGGACTTCCTGTAGGCCAGTGGTAGGAAATAAAGGCCTATCGCACTTCGGTTGTGGGTTCGATTCCCACAGCCTTGTCCGACGCGATGGGTTGTCGCCCGTCCTGCAGGTTGTCCTTTTTCTAAAACTATAATATCGAAAAAAAATCTATCCTTAAACAATACTAACATATGTCCAACATAATCCATTCCAATCTTTAGGATTATCTAAAATACTTCGGTCCAAGGTCATAGTATAAAGAAAATAGTTACTAGAAAGGTTATCTACCAAGAATGTGAATACAAGCATTTATCCCACATATATCATAAGATATATCTTGTTGGTTGCATTCCAAACACATGAATACCTTAGTCATATATTCTCTTGAAACATAAATTACCATATAACCTTAGTGAAAACATGAATACTGTCAAAAGGTAACTCTTTCCACATACCAAAATCCCAAAAAAAATCAATATAATCAAACCATAATAACACTTAGTCCTTATATCAATCATGAGCTCATGAATACAATCAAACATCTCATTATCTTCGTATCCCATCATTATGCGCATAATATCTGAATAACCTTCCATGGTTACTGGTACCATTCAACATATAATTTCAAATACTTTAGGAAAAACAATAGTGTAACAATCCTTAGATGATTCTTTATTCGATAGTACCATACATTATTCTTTATAAACATACAATCATTCCACTAACTTCTTAAACCACTGACTGAGCTTCATCATTTTCTTTTCATCTCATATTTCATTTGTAGTATCTTCATCATCATCCACATAAATACTACCCGTATGACCATGCTGATTCTCTTCATGAGATTTTCCCTTAGGGAATTGGTTTGTATAATGCCCATACATTCCACATTTAAAACATCTAATCATTGTTGATGTCGTAGCAATACCATTATCCTTGTCCATGCTGTTAACTGAACCTTTTCTTTTGCACTTACTGGCTTTGTGTCCTTCTTTTCCACACCCAAAGCATCTTCCAGTTCCTTTTAAACAATCTCCCTGATGCCTCTTCCCACATGATTTACATTAGTGGAATTGAACTTTCTTTCCTCTATGATCATCATGAAACTCCATCTTTCTCTTATTATCTCAGTCGGGAAACTTACCAAAGTTGAGATTATTGATATATTATGAGATTGCTGATTAGGAATAATAATGATGTTTAGACTTCCAAATCCCTTTTCATTTGGTTTCTCATGAATAATATCATTCCATTGTCCATCATATCCTCCATTATCGAGAATCTTCCTGTTTCCAGCCATTTTCTAAAACCCAAAAAGAATACTGTGAGAGGCAAAAATCATACTAGGGAAAACAAAATTATAAAGGGGGAGTACCGTCAATATCTTCCATCTTAGGTTAAATTGAAAGATCGTTACCATAGTTATAGGACTATAACCTATACAGATACTTATCATTAGGGACATCCATAGACATACCTTAGAAATAACTCTCGGGATCTCACTAAAGTTTTCGCGTCCTATTTTCCAGAGGTTAACTAAACCTTTCCTCTGATACCAACTGTAGAGACCCAAAGATTGACGTACATAGAAATTACATTACTTTTTTGGAATACTTAATAGATAACAAAAACAAACACACAAGGATGGTAATAGTTTAGTGTCTTTGGAAACATGGAACGTAATCTTCTAATCGTGGTGAAAGATCTTTAACATCTCCCATAAAGATCTTCCAATTTTTGTTTCCTTACCTAAAACCATTATTTTATTCCTAGGGGAAAATAAAACATAAAAAGGGTGAGATCAAATGCTCAGTAAGGGTAAGCATGGATAAAATAAAACATACCATATACATTTGAACTTAAAAACATGAACATAATGTTTAAACATCAAAATCTTGAGCAACGACATAAAAATGGAAGTACATAAGGCATAGATCATAATGGAACATAAATCATGTTAAAATAGCATGGGAATAAAACATGTAATTGTGGCATCCATTAAGAACATCTAATTATTTCCATAGTAGCCAAGGCATTGCTTCCAAGACCATCTTTGTGGACAAAGTCCCTTTCTAAATTGAGTTCACTCCTCGTTCCTGTCCTGTAACACCGAACCAGATTAACTTACCATTCTAGCCATGTCTATCTCATGATATATAAATCTTTACCCAATGAATTGGAGGGATATATAGGTCCCACACATCTCATAACGAAATCATTCTTACTTGCGCCACAAAATAAACATACATCTTTCATAATAACCTAATAAATAAAATGGGTTTCATAAACATCATCCCATCATCACATAATCCATATAAAAAAATGGATATCATTTCAAAATAAGAAAATTGAAACCATTTAAATCATAGAGACATGATACTTGAAACATAAACATATGAAATAATGTTATCTAAGATTAAAAATGGTTTTCATAAAACACTTGAAATGAATTTTGAGGAAAATATCCTTTCTCCTTCAAAATCATTCTCTTTCCACAAAATGTCATGAAATTTTAAAAGAAAAGTATTTTGTTGAAAATAGTCATGAAATATTTTGGAGGAAGCTTCATGAAAATAAGGCTTTATAAAACCGTAAAAATATGTTCGTGCTGTATAAGTTAAAAAAACATTATTCTCGTACTTTTGCCGGAAAAGTCAAAAAGTACCTCATAAAAGAAAGATTCCATACATAACATGTAGTAAAATTCAAAATGGGTAAAAAATGACTTTAAACATACATGAAACCATTTTTAGAAAATAGGGACATGGATGATAAATATAACCTCAGTAAATACTTACGAATAAACAATCTCGGATAAAAAAACGAGATTGGAAAAGTTATACCTTACCTTAGATATGATATGATTTGTACGTATCCAAACCTCTTGTATAATGATTTAAATAATTTCATTGACTTATTACAGAATCATATTCATTGTTATTATATCATATATGGTTCACTTATGACTTTATAATACCCGTTCTTTTGTAAATTCATGTTAAAGTAGCGTTTTGGGTAAAATCGTTTCATTTTTAGTTCGTGTTTTAACTTGTAATTATTCATATGATTACTTAGATCATGATTACTTACATCCAGAATGTAAAACATTATTTATATATAATATATATTCAGAATATATATATAATGGATCCATAAATGGAAAGAAATACACCGTTCATGGAGACGGTAAGCCGTACGTACGCATGAACGCTATTTTAGTTTCCGTATTGAATTGAATGGAATTAAGTAGATGACATAAATATATATATATATACATAAATCCAGTGGCATTATTATGTCATATATTTCATGATTACTTATTATATATACTTTATAATCATTCTTGAATGGTTATCATGGAGAGTGAATCTCATCGCGTCGTGGAGACGGTATTCCGTACGTATGCACAAGCGATGATATCATTCCCATGATCGTGGAATTGTATTAAAGTGTATGTATAATTTTACAGAATCAATATCACTTTACAATAATCATATATATTCATTAGTTTCACCATTATACTCATTCATGTAAGGTGGTGGTGGAAAATAGATTACACCATGGCGTGGAGACGGTATTCCGTACGTACGCATGCGTGGTGATTTCATTTTCCGTAGGATGGATAGATGGTGAAATATGGTTGTTTCATACTTATAATAACATATCATTATATGAGTGATACTGATGTTATTACTTCATAATGAAAAAACTAAATAATAATAAGTGGAAGAAGAAATAAAGTTGAAAAAATCGGTAACGGACATTACCTCTTCTTTGAAGCGCCTCTTTGAAACCTACTCTTGGGGCACTAAAATTGCTCTTTGAAGAAGAACAGGATCTCTAGGATGTTTCTAGGAAACTGGAAAATAGAATTTGGCAGGGGTTTTCCGAGCTTGAAGGCTCAAAGTGGTGTGAGGAAGAGAGGGAGGAGGTTCCCTTTTATAAGGGAGGAGAGGGGCACCTTTGGAAATATAAGAAATATTAGTTTATATTAAATCCCAAACCCACTTAAAAACATCCAAAATGACTCATATCCTAAGATTAGATGATATAGGGTTGTAATATCATCAACCAATAAAATTTATACATGTTAGGAATTTATTTTAAACATTATCAACTTGATTTATCCTTATTTAATCAATTTAATTTTATTTGTGGTAATAACATTCTAAATTTTAAATTATAACAAATAATTACTTATTTGTTGTGAATTGTCCATAATTGGATACTTTATAAAATTTTAGACCATATAAATTTAAATTTATAATTTTTAAATATTTTTGTGATTTTTAAACAGTTTTATAATATGTTATTTTTATAAAATAACAATAGTGTCAATTTTGACACTATTCATTTATTTGAATTTAAATAAAATATATACAGAAGATATGTTCAAAATAAAAGCTTTAATAGATTCATAAAATGTCATATGTTTCTATAAAATTAGTGGAGTGCATTAAATAATTCATATAATAATTATTTTATTATTTTTAAAACTATTTATTTGGTTTATCTCTTAATAAAATAATTACTACAAAATTTTTGTATAATTATTTAATATACTTATTTGTTGCATAAAAATGAAAATTAAAATCCTATGATGAAGATAAATATATTACCTTTCACAATAATACTTTTACTCGAATTTATCATCTTAAAATCACAATATTTAAGTTATTATATTTATTAAATTATGAAGGTGACAACTTTGGCATCATTTAAAATAAAATAATATAAGTGTCATAATCACCTTAATAAGGATCCCAATGGTCCAAAATTCTGACATTGGATGATTAGGCCTTATATATACACTAATAATAAGTTTTGTGAAGATTTTTGGGCCTTTTAATATGTATTACTATTTCAATAAAAATTATATTATTGATTTTTCACTAAATAAATAATTTATGCATCATTAATGTATAAGATAATAAGGTAATTAAATAACTCTAAAAATTTACAAATATATTACCATGACAAATAAAAACATTTTATCTTTCAAATGAGTATTTATAACCGAATTTATATTCTGTATAAACTTATATTAAAAATACTTTAATTATTAAAGTTGAGTGAGACATATTTCACTTTCCTTTAAATAAAATAAACTAAAGGTCTTAATCACCTCCAAGTGGGTTCTAATGGATTCCATTTCGACCCAAATATGACTTAGGACAAATTATAATCATACAATTTTATTAAGGAAAGTATTAAGATAATTTTATAATATTATATTTACCCTTAATTACCCAATTTACCTTTTACTATGGTAAATAAAATTTACCGTTGTTACTATTCATAAAGCCCAAAAATAAAAAGTATTCTATTAATATAATTTGGACCCACTGATTGCAAATATGGAATTAATTTTTCCAAATTCAATACACAGAAGTTGCAGAAATTAAATTAAAATTAATCCTGTTGTCGAAAGAAAATGGGTTTTTGTTTAAAACATTGCAAAAGATTGAATTTATTTAACCTACGGATTCAATGTAAAATTGAGGCTAATGACATAAATTGTATTAAATGGTAAAAATATATTCTATTTTTACTTTTAAACCATTCAATATTATAATTTAATCACATAATTTATTACGATGAAAAAAGTTGTTTTTAATTAAAATATAGCATGTTTTTACTATTCATTAAAATATGAAAGTAATCAGAAAAATATCAAAACCTTTTCCAATGTAAATTTTTATATCCTGTTTCAAAAGAAGAATTATATTTTGTCAAATTGAACTTATAAACATGTCAACAACTAGATTTAAAGTGGGTGTGCCATCAAAAGGCGGAAAAACTGCATTTTTTGAAAAATACATATTTTACCCAAAAATTTTATTTTGTTCTTATACCATGTTCTAGAAAATGTGTAAGATGAATAATAATGTTATAAAATTAAAATTTTAGTTAATACTATTCATAACGGCTAGTTCATAATAATATTATAATAATATATCGTTGTTTAGTAAAACCCGGTATTGCGTACAACACACGCTATCGAGGAAGGTCGTGATTCCATGTAATGCAAGCCAAGTCAGGGTTGCGTGTTGTGAAAGAATACTTTATTATTTCGTATAACAGAATCCAACCATATTTCATTTATACATTGAATATATATATATATACACTCAATGTTGCGTAGAATGACGATTATAAAACGAACTTGAAATTATGTGTAACACAATCTAAGAATAGTGTTCTGTATACTTCAAGCTAATACAGAAGGGCGTATAGCACAAGATAATATTGTTGTAGCATAAAACACATGACATCAAGTAAATTAAAAAGAATACTTATCATAAAATATCGGGTTGTTACATAAATAATTTCAAAAAACAAAGCGGATATTACCTAAAACATAACAATAACATGGAGTTGTTAATAAAATGATAATATAGTGTCACAAACAAACCATATTTGGTGTTAGATATAAGGATATTTTTCTATGGTAGATTTATAATAAACATATATTTATTAAATAGGAGGTTTGGCCTTGTCTGAATAAATTCAATACTTAACATATGGGAACTTCATCTCACTTTTTATTTCTGTGAGATTCAAGCCATATTCACCACTCTCTTCTTATGAGTGGTGTATATAATACCTTATGAAATGTTATATAATTAATTTAATTTATTTATTTATATTATAATTTTTAACTAATTTTATTCTTTCATGATGAACACAATTCATAAATCACTCATGTAGTAAGGTTTTTCTTGTCTCGGTTTAATTTTTTTGAGAATTATGACTTATTCACCCCCCACTTATTTTGTTTCATGTATATAATTCACAGGAATGTTTTATAAGATTATTATTATTAAATTTATTTGTATTTAAATATCCATTTTATGATCTCTATTTCATGTGGTTTTATGGTTCAAGAGTTACGAAATTAGTAAGGTAATTTTATCTCAACTTGCCTTCTTTAGTACGTAAGTTTTTCTATGCACCTATATTCTTTTCAAAGGTGTATATACTTCAATTTGACATGCTATATCATGAATATACTTTTTTTCTTGTTATATTAAGCTCAATGTGATTTAATTTTCTTACATGGGAAATATTAGTTAAAGTTACCAAGTGGTAAGAGTTTATTGAAACATTCTCATCGGTTATCATGATTATTTATGATTACACTTCCATTGATGAAATAGTATGATCCATCTCCCAAGAAACCTCATGAATTATAATAACTTATATATATTCAGTATGTCTTATTTTATTTTTTACCATGTTTCAACTCTTTTATACTTAAGATAATTAGGAAAGTTTTTTTGAGAAAACCGGACTATATTTCTCTTTTCAGTTGAAAATATGTATTCTTTTAAAACCCTATTTTCTAAAAAGGTTTTCGAATTTTTTTTCAAGATTATTTTATATGTTTTCAAGAAATATTTTTTCAAAAATGTTTTATTTTCAATCATATTTATAAATTATTTTCAAATATTTCTTTAATGTTTTCAAAAAAATTAAAGAAAAAGGTTTTAAAAATGTTTTTGGTTCAAAAATTATTTTAAAATGTTTTCAAGATTCTTTAATAAGTTTTTAAGAAAAAAGGTTTTGAAAATGTTTTCTAGATTAAATTTTAAATTTTAAATTATATTTTCAAATAAAAAGGTTTTCAAAATGATATATATTTTAAAGAGTGTTTTTACTTGGCAGAAAACACAATTCCCTCAAGAAATGTTTTTTAAAAGATTTTCTATGATTCCATTACATGTTTTCAAAGTGGTTTAAAAAAATGATTCACAAAATGTTTATTTCCTAAAAAATTATGTTCCAAGTGATATTTAAAAATTATTCATCATCTAATGTGACATCATTTGTTATAGTTTGGGCTTTACTAGGGATATTATCCAAAAACATCATTCATATTTCCTCTCTAAATGGTTTGTGTTTTGATGGAATGATGCTTCTAACACCTGTTTCTATTACGTAGGTTATATGATTTTGGAACCAAATTATTTTCATGGTTTATTCTTTGATGAAAGGATTATTAAACCTATTGTAACACCCCAATCTTCCATGGTATACTTCTCTTTGAATAATACAATAGCGTGTGTTGTACGAAACACTGAGTTTAAGTACACCACGACTTACCAAACTAGCCGTTCAAAAGAGGTTATGAATAGTATTAACTAAATTTTAAATATTATATTATCCTTATAATTTTAATCCATATTATGATTTTCTAAGACATGATTTATAAACAAATTCATTTTTTCAGATAAAAGAAGTATTTCTCAAAAAATGAAATTTTACCGCCTTTTAATGGCGAAGCCTTTTTAAAACCAATATTTGAAACTTTTATAAATTCAATTTGAAAAAATGAAATTCTTCTTTAGAATCGGGACATAATAATTTAGTATCAACAATGTTTTGGGGTCTTTCTGATAACTTTCATATTTGGGTGAATAGTGAAAAATACTATATTTTAACTGAAAACAACTTTTTTAATCAAAATAATTTATATTGTTAAATTATACATTTTAATGGTTTGTAAGTATAAATAGATTATATTTTTACTATTTAATCCAATTATGGTCATTTTAAGTAATTTCACCTTGAAATTGAACATAAACAAGTGTCAAACTTTTGATAGTTATTATTTCTTAAAAACACGCCTTTTGGTTTCGAAAGCGGGAATCAATTTTAAATTTATAAATGAAATTTTTATGTTTTGAATTTGGTAAAATAGAAATCATTTTTTGGTTCAGAATAACAAAATTATCCTAGGGTAAAATTTTGGAACTTTTCGGATAACTTTTATATTTTGATGAATAGTAAAAATTACTAAATTTTAATTAAAAAAAACATTTTTAATCGAAATAATTAATACTGATAAATTATGAATTTGAGTGGTTTTAAATTATATTTAAAATATATTTTTACCATGTAATACAATGGGGGTCATTGAACATAATTTTACATTTAAACCAGACATAAACAAGTGCCAATCTTTTGATAGTTATTATCTATTAAAAACACGCTTTTTGTTTTAACAACGGGAATTAATTTTAAATTAATTTCTGCCACTTCTGTGTTTTGAATTTGGAAAAATAGATTCCGTATTTGGAATCATGATGTTCATATTGTGAGAATAGGTAACTTTTATTTTTAGACATTTTGAATAATTACTGCGGTAAATATTTTATTTACCATGGTTAAGGGTAAATCCGGTAAATAAGGGTTAAAAATAATATTATAATAATACTAAATTACCCTAAAACATGTCCTATTCATATTTTTTGATACATGTTCGACCATATGCATATTTGGGTCGATTTTGGGACCCCATGGAGCCACTTGTAGGTGATAGGGACACTTTATTTTAATTAAGTTAAAATGATTACAAAAATGAAACAAGCATATATCTTTTAGCAAAACAATTTTTAAATATGGTTATATATGTTGGATTTTAGACTATAAATATTCATTAGAAATCTAAAAATATTTCCTAAATAATGATATTTTATTTATAATTTTGATACATTAAATAAGTTAATTTAGTTATGACACAATGGTGATGCAGTAATTACCATAACAGTGAAAAATTAGAATAATTGATATTATAAATACCCAAATAAATATAATTTGAGACTTTTATTGAATTAAACTAATTTTCTAGGTTAATATGACATATTAGGATTGATTTAATTAACTTTTTTTGAAGTAATAATTCTTTTATGTGTTTCACAAAAATCAACTATTGAATAGTGTCAAAATTGACATAAAAGAGTTTTTAAAACAAATATTATATTATTAATTGATATTAAATTCCTAAAAATCTAAGTATCTGCCAAGAGACTTATATTATGATATTTGTATCATTAATGGACCACTTGGGGGTCTCTTAGATTTATATGGTATGTTTATTAACCATATAATATAAAAATACACAGAGACATTGTAAAAGTGAAACTAATTAACTAAGAGTTAATACTTAAAGATAAGGTTAATATAATGACCCAAACCGGTCTAAATTCTATTGGTTGAGTGGTTTTCGACCCATACCCACCTTAACCTTTAAATAATAAACTTTGGAGCTATTAGAAACCGAATATGAATTTATTATAAATTAATATTTCTAGCTTTTCCAAAGGTGCCCCTCACCCCTCTTATAAAAGGGCACTCCTCCTTCTCATTTCTTCACACCTTCAAAGCCTTTTGGTTCGGCCAACCCCTGACCAAATACTCTCTAAAATTCCCTAAATACAACCTAGAGACATTATTTTGGTCATAAAGCCATCCTAAGGAGCCATTTTGATCAAATCAAAAGGAAGAACACGAAGAAGAGGTAATGTTTTCACCACCCCTTTTCAAGTTCCTTTCTTCTTCCACTTCTTCTTTCTTTTTTATTACCATTATAAAATAATAACTCCAGTATAATATATATTCTGTGATGTTATTATAAATATGGTACAACCATATTCAGTATTCTATCCACCCTTTGAATAACATGTCACCACACGTGTGTACGTACGGCTTACCGTCTCCACGTCGTGGTGTAATTGTTATTCAATATATTATTATTTGGATGGGTATAATAATGATGTGTAACTCATGTAAATAATAAATATAACATGATAATGATTTTTTATATATAATATACCTTCCAATTATATATTATTTTAATATCAAAAGAATGATATTGTCGCTTGTGCGTATGTACGGACTATCGTCTCCACGAACGCGATGAGATTCATTTTCCATCATATCCATTCAAGTATAATTCTCATTTGATGATTAAAAATAATATTTAAAGACTTGATATCATTCATTATATGAATAATATACATCCCATTAATAAAAAATATGGCTCACATAATAAAGAATATAAAGTAAAATGAACCCGTTAACACCCGAAATGATGATAATTCTAAGATATTATTAACAAATCAATGTTAAAAGATCATATATGATATCACATTAATGCATATGATTCTTATATAATTAAATAACAATTATTTCACCATTATACTGGATTTTAACCTACCGTCATCCAAGGAAAAAGTACAAAGTAAGGGGTTTCTAAACTCACTTTTAATTTCGTGAGATTTCCATTATTCACCACTTATTTATTACATGTGGTGTGCGTACTGCCCATGATTGTATTCATTGTGTAATATACTCTAATTTATGGATATTTACATCATCATTGTATGATCCTTCTTTCATGGGTGTATGTTTCGTAAGTTACCAAATTGATAAGGGAATTTGATATTTCAATTTCCACTCATTCGGCTTTACGCATACTACATTGATTATTTTACTCCAAGATTATGTGTGGAATTACTATTCATTTTATTATGTCATATTTTCCACTCTTTCTGTGGATATACTTTTGATACACATAATCACTCCATTGATAAATTCTCAAGTGATTGGTATGAACTTGATAAGAGTAATTTTAACTCAATCTCCATTTGTTGAGTTAAATATCCAATTCATTGGTGTTGTTTTTACAAGAATATGTGTGAATGTCATATGATTGATTTACACTAAATATCAAATAATATTGAGTGTATTTATATTTTTCACACATAATTATGTCGTTGATTTATCCTTAACCTAAGGATACGGCCTTTATGAGAGATTTCATCTCAATTTAAATTCCATTGAGACTTCTTTGTTGTTATACACCAAATCACTTTTATGTGGTGTATATAATGTACTTTGACATAGTATATCATGAATCCCTTTATTCTAATGATATTACAAAGTTTTGATTACCTCAATTATTTGTATTCAAGTGTCTCTCTTTTGGTTAGAATCTCTAACTAGAATACCATTTTTAAATGTTTTAAAGACTTATTCTTCTAAATCTTTCTCATTAATGTCCATGTTTTAAAAAATCGTTTTAAGGATTTATTTATATGGACATTAAAGTTTTAAAATTAAAACTCCTTTTAAAAGTTTCAAAGTGGTATGGGACACTTTGATTCAAAAATCTATTTTTAAATGGCTTCTTGACAAATAGTGTGACTTTTAAATGTTTTCAAGAAAAGGGGGATATTTCTCTCAAATAGTTTTGATGATTATTTTCATCTATGTCAACATCCTTCGTTATTATTGATTGAGGTTAATGTGATACAATACAATCTTCCATATTGTATATAATGAGTTATGTTTGACTGTGGATGTGCAATTTTTATACCATTCATGGTTTGTGGTAAAAGTATTGACATTTCGTATGCTAGTTTTAATACGAATGTTTATGTTATGTTTAAACCTGTTCATATAAGGAATGCATTAGACTTAAAAAGTGATGGGTGGAGCCCGCTATAGCTCCTCGATGCATCGGTAGGTCTCATGAGACAAATTAGTGTCTTGGCACAAGGCTTTGGCAAAATCTTATTTTTAGTCTTGGCACGAGGCCTTGGCTATGTGGTTATGATAGTCTGGCATTATGAATTCCATCATTATGAAAGTGGTTATTGATATTGCATGTGATTGTTCGACTAGTAGAATATCCATGTGAATAATTAAATGGAATTATTTCATTTTATCATTGCCATATTATGCTGAAGTTTGAGTTTAAGAGGCTTTTGTTTTAATTATAAATTTCCTTAAGTGTTTATGCTTATCTATGAAAGCTTATGCTATAATGTTATCCTTACTGAGCATCTGAGCTCACCCCTTTCAATGTTTTTTTTTCAGGATTATGAGGAAGTAATTTATGAATGACCTGTAGGGATAGTATGAGGGGATATCAAGACAAGATGTTTTTTTATGTAATGTAAAACTTTATGATTGTATCTAGTGTTTTTAAGGCTACTAAACTAATCGGTCTTTCGAGACTTGATCTTTCTTGTGATCATGCCAATGTTATGTAATAATGCACCGACTCTGGGTAACTGGGGCCGGGGCGTTACACCTATCACTTTTCCATAAGTTGTTGTTTGATTTAATGTTTATGATACCCATTTAATTTCATGGTTTATGATATTCATGAAACCTGTCTCTTTTTATGGGTCATGAGTAGTGAATTCTTTTTTATCTTGTGGCACATGTAGGTATGAATTAATTATTTGATGGGTGGGACATATATCTCCCCCAAATATATTGGGTAATTATAATTGGTATATGATCTAAAAGGGTAAAATGGTTGAAGACTAATCCCAAAAACAAGACCATACATGGGTTATACACCAAGCCTGAGAATAAGAGGCTGCATGGGTTATATCCCAAGAATGAAAATAATTGGGTATAAAGGTTGTATCCCAAGAAAAAAAATAAAAGGGTACAAGGGTTTTTAGCCCAATCCCGAAGAAGTTACATGGGTTTTACCCAAAGCCTAACATGTTTTAATGGTCTTGGTAGGTTTCCTTGACATAAGATTTTCTATGCTTATGTGTATGACACAAATTATATGTCTTATTCCTCAGTTATGATTTCATGGATTATAGTCTATATTCCCTTATGATTAATGTCAATGAACTTCCAATATTTATGTATTGTCTTATAATTATGATATTTGATATGGACAGTATAATCTTTAAATGATATTCTCATGTTCACATAACCTTATATTCATGACATGATTACATACTTCATTTATTTATCCTTACTGAGAATTTGAGTTCACCCCTTTCATATGATTACTATCACCAAGTTTTGAAGAAAGGTTTTAAGTATAAGTACTAAAGGTGTATATCTTTCTGGAAAAAATTAAGATATTTCACCAAGTTATAAGATTTTGTCCTAAGTTTCCAAAGAAACTAAACTATTGCGGTCCTCATGCATTTACTTTTTTAATATTCTGAATATTAATCTGTATTTACACAATATCCATGTATTTTAAGACTAGTTTGATATATATGGAGGGGCTTAAAATCCAATGGAAGTAGAATTAGAGCTCTCTCTATCTCTGTTACACTATTGTTGTACGAGAGGAGGAAGAGGAGTTATGATTAAAGGGGTTGATTGGAAAAAAGGGAAATTCATCCCTTAATTAAAGGTCCAGAGGTATTTATGGTGTAAATGGGAATCCTACACTGTAAATTTCCCTTTTAAGTAGATTTTTAGAACATATTATGGTGTAAATTCTAATTTTACACAATAATATAGCCATCTATAGCGTAATATCCAATCTTACGCAGTCTTCTACATAATACCAATGCTATAAGGATGGTTTACGGTGTAATTATATTGATTATGATGTACACTCTATATAGAAAAAACCTATAAAATCCATAAAAAATCAAAATCTATAAAAACAAATACCAAGGTTCAAGAAAAGACAGAGAAATTAAATAATCATACATTTCAAAAGATAGGATCTTATAATATCCCCTCCTTAAAACAAATAATACTCAAGTTTCCCTTATGAGGGTGGTAAAATATCTTCTAAAAAATAGCTTTAGCCATTGAGCACGTATATCGACCTCTCTCTCCCATGTCTTGTTCGGTACATGGTGATTCTTCAATAACACATGTACTAGAAAAATTAATGTACCTCATAGATACTTCAAGATCTAGTCAGCTATACGAATAGGGTTCTCCTCAAAAGAATCATAAACACCTAACTCAGCCTCATTAGGATGAAAAACATGGTATGGATATAAATAGTAATGGTGGAGCTGTGAAAAATGGAATACTTCATCCATGGTTTGGTTCTTCTAATGAGAATGCAACCAATAGGATACCAGACTGACTCTCTCCAAAATATAAAAAGGCTCAAAATAATGATGTGATATCTTTACCTACATACGAATCCATCTATAACATAACCTAGATAAAACATGCAAGAAGACCATTTATACCACCTCATAGCCCATAGTTTGGTGATAACTAACGATGTAGAACTTAAACCAATATTGGGATGTATCCATATGCTTTATAATGATTTTTGTGTACTCTAATGTATCCTGAAAGAGATGAGGTCCTAGTAGCACTGTCTCACCTACCTCAATGTTGCAAATGGGTGAAGAACGTGACCTACTATATAGGGCCTCATAAGGATCCATATGAATAGTTTCCTAAAAGTTTTTATTATAATATAATTCAGAAAGTGGTTGGTGTTTCTCCTAAGAACCACTAAAATCAAGGATAACCACCTAGAGAATATCCTCCAACACCTTTATAGTATGCTCGAGATGGATATTAATCTGCAGGTAAAAGGATGTTCTCAAAGAAACATGTGTTCCAAGGGCCTTTGACAACCCCTATCAGGACCGTGACCTAATTCATGAATCTCTATCTGATACAATAATGTTTGGAACACCATGAAAGAGTATGATCTTCCGAACATATATATTCCCTAGATCCTCCCCTAAAAAGTTCTCCTTGATAGGTATAAATTGTGCAACCTTGTTCAGCCTATTGACGATCACCCATACCTCAACACATTCATAAGGTAATCTTAGGAAACTCATCCGAAAATACATAGTGAAGTAATCATATTTTTAATCATGAATGGGAAATTGTGGTAGAAGCATTACTAGTCATTAGTGTTCCTCATTCACCTACTGAGAGGTTTGATATTGATTAAAGAACCTAGTTTCCTCTCTTTTCATTCCCATCCTCAAACATTAATGGTGTAAGTCAATATAAATATTGGTAACATTGTGATGTAATTCCCAAGTGGAGGAATGATACTTCTACATAAACTCCTCTCGTACGATGTAAGGAACCCATATACGCCCATAAATGTGAAAGATCCCATCCCATTCAAGGAATAAAAAAGATGGTGGGTCCTTAATTGTAACTCTATCCTATATGACCAAAACATTAGTGTCTGAAAGATACATCATATTCACCTAACCCCTAAGTAAAGAGGTCACAGATAAAGATACAATTACAGACTTCCCATCATTATCATGAACCTCCAAGTGCATCTTAGAAAATGGGGTCATCAACTACTACTCACTACTCTCCTCTTAAACTATCTATGTCTGATCCTTCCATCCCAGAGCTCCAAAACTTGAATTGACATTAAAACTCATATAATCAAGCTCAAATTCAAATTATTTTAGGTACTCAAACCTCTTTTATTTCCCAAGATTCAATTCATGTTGTGTAAATATATACTTGAGGATTTTGTTGTTTGTGTACACTATAAACACTCCCCCAGTAAGTAATGCCTCCAAAAACACAAGGCTCAAACCATATCTGTTAACTTGAGATCATGTTTTGGGTAATTATTCCCATGAGGCCTCAACTAATGAGACTCCTATGACATAAATCAATTTCCTTGAATAAACAAATTCATAGACTAGTGTGAGGTGCATCATAATAAACCATGTATCCACTTCTTGGATTAGGTAAAATTAGTATCAAAACTAAATTCAATCTCCCTTATATCTCCTAAATGTTTTTCTCACACTCTACACACCATGAAAACATTAAACCTTTCTTTCTCAAGCCTGTGAGTGGTGCTTTATAAAATGATATATCATGTATATAATTCCTTTAATATAAATTCATCCCTAATAAACTTCATATATCTCTAGATTTCTTGGTATACTCCTAGGAAAAAATCGCTCTAACCTTCTCTAGGTCAACTGAGACTCTTATCTATGAAATAATATGACTCAAGAAGTGGACCTTATTGATTCAAAAGTGAAATTTAGTGACCTTATCATACATCAAGTTCTATCTCGGTGTGCTAGAAATGATATCAAGTTTTTTGTCTTGTTCACATAGTGTATGTGATCACACTAAGATGTAATCTATGAATAATACCACAAATTAATCTAGATATGGTTATAAAACCTGATTATCCGATGCCATAAATAATTTGGGAACTTTTTTAAGACCAAACGACCTGAAGAAATACTTTTACAAGGAATATCTACTGTGGAATGATTTACATGGTATATTTGATGGCATAACATGATCCTCAGAAAACCTGAGCTCCATGGACAGGGCCAAAGTGGTTTTCAATACTTGGTAGTGGATACAGGTTCTCAACCATAAGCTAATTCAATCGATGTAAATTCACACAAAGCCTGATGAAACTATCAACCTTCCTGGTTAAAAGGATATCTAAACCCCATGGGGAAGTATTACTACCTATAAAAACAATATAAAATAATTCATCTAGCTACCTCTTGATCTACTGAAAATAAATAGAATTCATTCTGTAAGAAGGAATGGATATCGTTGTTGCTCTAGGAAATATATCAATACTAAACTCTACATCTCTCTCTGGAGGCAGCCCAAAAATCTTTTCAAGGAAGAAATACCTGAAAACATCAAAAACATGAGGATTATTAGTTGAATGTGTTCCTTGATCATCCATATAAAATATATCAATCTAGGATGTGACCCTATACAGATCATGATTCTCGGGTCTAGATCGACTTTCCTTAACATCCCCTTCACCCTTTTGAATATAACTATCTCCCTATCATGATGTGAAAGACACCCTCTAATGATTGAAATCGACATAAGAATGATAGTTATCCAATAATACCATCCATATAATGATGTAAAAACCCTTTAGGTTTAGGATAAACAGGTATCATAAAGAAATAAAACCACCTTTCTCAAGGATATATCCCTTATATCAGTTTATAAACTTAGATCGGATCCCCAAAAGTGTGTCAAGAAGCTTTAAACCATAGAGGTATTCTATCTCTATGCCCATACGTTCAATTATTTTTTAATATATAAAGGATTTTAAGGGATAGTATCGAATAAGGAAAAATTAAGGTATATGCTAATAGAATTGTAACTCAAACTATTGAAGGCATGAAACTCTACTCCTCAGGAGTAGGCTACAAGACATAGGCATGGATAGACCCATGACCTTAATATACAACCTAACTTCCCTAGGTAGGTCCTCTCTACTAGTATTGTATATCTAATAATTGGATACGTCATCCACAACCACCAGTTCTACCAAAATGGCCAGTAGTACTCCAATTACCCACCTGGCGATGTGTTAATATTCCCGCTCCTAATGGTAGAGTTGATACGGGTCCTCTCCCTCTATGATGATATGGTAAGGTCCTGTAGAAACACTGAAGATTCCCCAACCTACCACAACCTCAAAACTCGATGGGGTCCTTGGGACAATGAGGCTTCTTAAGAAATAGCTTCCTATACAAGTGACATGACACTTAACAGCCAATAGATTTTTTAGAGACCCCATTCATGGTATCCCAGGGCTAGTTCTTGATTTATTACATTGAAATTGATACAAGGAATCACATCTCATATGACCAAATAGTTTAGTAGTCATGATAAACAAGATATATACTTGGATCACATTTACATTTGAAAACATATAAAATGATAAAGTGTTTTCTTGATAATTTTATTATTACCTTGAGCATATCCCTCTATATCAAACATATTACTCTTCATGTAATCATGGATAAAGTAAAGAAATTAAGGTGAGATCAAATGATCAGTAATATTTTGGTGAATGGAATCTAGGAATAAATATGGCACAATCAGTATAGAAAAGGTAAATAATAGAAACACGTGAAATTTAATCAATAACATGATCGTAATATGGTAGACATAAATGATGATCAAATAATATGATATAAATAGTCACATGATCATCAAACATAACCATATATATTCTAAAAAATCAAATAATAACATGTAATATCAATAACTGAATTCATTATGATAGAATTCATACTGATTGATATCTAAAACATATTTTCTAGGATTTTTTCCAATACATATAATACCATAGAGGTTTCATACTGCCATCTAATCTCATCGAGGCTTTGTGCCCACATCTAATACCATTAAGGCATTGTGCTGACATCTAGTACTGTTGATGATTCATTCTGATGTCTAATAAATGGGTAATGCCTCAGCCAAAACCATATCTAGTATGTCTCGTGAAACCTATTGATCCATCGAGGGACTATATATATCGAGCCTCATTCATCACTTACTATGACCAAAGAATTCCCCATATGAAAATGGTGAAACATTATAAATATAAAAAAATCATATTAAAAACTATCATATTAAATGTAAATACTTTCACCAATCAATAAAAAAATCATAAACCATATGGAGTAAAGTGAGTGATATCAAAATAGTACCTCCCTAGTAAAACTAATCACAAACCATCTAGAGAAATAATAAAAATGATATCATTACAAATAAATTTAAAAATATTTTTGAGGAAAATACACTTTTCATATTGAAAATCATTTTTTAAAACGTAAATCCTTTTCAAAATCCTTTTCATTGAAAATAACTTTTCAAAATTAAAATTTCAAAAAATATTTTTGAAAATAATTTTATTTTAAAATAATATATGAATATTATAGAAGAATTTTTTTAAAGAAAATTTGGTCACGAAGATTGTAATTTCCAGTTATGTCTTAAACATTAAAACAGCGATTCCTTTAACTTTTTAATAAAATCCAAACATGAATTGTTTTAAAAAAACATAAAATACCATTAAATTTTTTTAAAGAGTAAAATTGGGTGAAATTTACTTGGATAAATCATTTTAAAAATGATAAAATGTTTATTTAATATAAAACATGGTTTTATAAGAAAACATTTTTTCGATTGAAGAGAGAAATGAAGTCGGTTTCCTTGACAACATTTTTTTAAAAAAATTAAGTGTCAAGGAGTGGTAAAATAGAACTGTTTATAAAAAATATAATGAATAAACATGGGATAATAAAGATTAAATGGGTTTTTTAGGAAATGGTCAAGTATTTTCCATCAAATTATATTTAATAATAAATAATCTCAATTATAATGATATTGTAAAATAAACCATTAAAATAACAATAAAATTGAAGTGAGAATTAATATATGGATATATTATGTATATCAACTATAAATCCACATAAAAAAGAGTAAATAAAACATAATATAATCAAACTTCATTACCCATATGATATTATCATGACATAACCAATGAAATATAAGTTTAACATAATGAATTAAAATTGAGTTAAGAGATCTCTTACCTAACGATTTCCTTTAGTTGAACAAGCATTTAACTCCTGTATAATTTTTTTAATAATGATATTAATTTATTCCAAAACCATAATAATATTTATAATATCATATATGATAATATTATAACATTATAAAACTCTTTTATTAATATATTTAATTGTTTTCGTTGTTTCCATTGTTAATCGCCTTATTTTTAAATTCATGCTTTGTTATGAAATTTTTTATTATTGTGTATATTATATATTTAAATCATATATATAATGATAATAATAAAATTATAAGCTTATTTATTCATAAATTATAATTTTAAAACCATTCATGTATGACTTTTATTAAAATAAAGTACGCTACAATTAGGGAGATGGTAGTTCGTATGTATGCTTGAGTACCATTTCCATTTTACAATGATCATTATAAAAAAAGTTAATAAATAAATTATTTTTCCACAAATATAATAATATCATATAGAAAATATTATACACTTATATATATATCATCCATGTGGTTTTGTGATTACAATAGAGTTGCATCTCTTTGTGATGGTGGTAGTCCACACATACACGAATGACATTATCATCTTTTCGTGAGAGAAAAGAAAATAAATAATATAATTAATATAATTAAATAATGAAAAAAAAATCATTAATATAATAAAAAATTAATTTATATTACATATATTCATTACATTTATCCTTATAACCTTCCATGTGAAGCATTACTAAAATATGAATCACATTGCTTCATGAGGTGATAGTTCGACGTACGCACAAGCGACGTTATCATATCTCCTATGGAATGGAATGTAATGAGGTATATATGACATAATGACTCCATATTTTAAGTTATAAATCTAATATATATACTTTATATCCATCATCATACCCAACCTTAAGAAGTGGTAATGTAAAAAACAGCATCGGTTCGTGAGGCGGTAGTCCTCCGTTCACACGAACTATGATTTCGGAACACAATTGGTGGAAGTTTGAGATGATTGAAGGTCATTAAATTATTATAAAAACAACACATTATATGTTATATACTGTTGATATTATATCATCATGGTTTAATAAAGATTAAAGGTGGTTTCGGAAGAATTAAAATAAAAAATATTGTTGAAGAATGTTACATCTTCTTCGGGTATCCTCATTAGGTTTTCACTAAAGCCTTTCTAAGATGGAATGTTTTCCAAGATAAGGATTATATGATGAGGGGATTTATTTTTTAGGGTTGTTTTGGTATTTTTTTTCTAAACTAAATTGGTTTGATGGTGTGAATAATGGAGAGGAATGAGTGCCCTTTTATTATTAAGGACGAATAACATTCTTGTAAACCCCAATAGAGATTCAAAATTGGGAGGTATCCTTACCTTGTGTGCCTCAAAAATAGATCAATAATGGAGTGTAGGGTTGATGTCGTCATGAAAAATTCCACTATGAATAAATAAATACATTTTTATCATATAATTCCTTGGTCTATTAGTCTACTCAATTTTACCATTTCAGTTATTACTATGGTAACTTGTATCTTTTTGTTTACATAGAAAATTTATCTATTAAGACAATAATTAAAATGATAGTTATTATATAATTTATACCTATTTATTATGAATATGAAACCCAATTTATTAAAAAAAACTATGTCTATGTATTTTAGTTTTAATACAAACGAATGAAATGCCCAAAACTATGTATTAACCATAATTTCAGTAATTAATTTTAACTATTTTCACTAATTAATATGGTAAAACATTAAGTTGACCTTATTTTATAATATAAATTACTATTATTAAAAATATTGAATCCATTTTTTAAATTATACTCACATAAATGGAGAAATTTAATTTCAAATTAATCTCATAGATGCGACAAGAAAGTGGGTTTTAAAAGTGAAAATATTTAAATGTTACAACATTTTTATATTAAAAGTAAATGTTAAAATGATTACAATGACCTAAATTTAATTAATATATATAAAAGTGAAATAATATTACTTTAAAACCAATTCAAAAGAAATAACATTATAAATTATTTAAACAAAAATGCAGTTTTCAATTAAAATTCATTGTTTTTTAATATTCACCAAAAAAATGAAAATTCTTTGAAAATTACCAAAAATTAACCTATAGATAATTTTTGTATTATTATTTAAAAAAGGGTTCTTGTTTTTTAAAATAAATTTTATAAAAAAATTTAGAATTAATTTTTAATTAATTGTTTAAAATGTAATTAAACTGTCTTTTATAAAAAATACATTTTTTTAGAAAACATTTTTTATATTAAATAATATTAATTCTATTATTAATCAATAGATAATTAATAAACTTGTGTAAAATATATATTTTATAATTTTTATAATCATACTCTTACCCTCCATTCTAATGTCTATGAAATAGTTATCATATTAAATAATAATATAAATAATATATTGTTGTTTAGTAAATCTTGGCCTTACGTGTAATGCAAGATTTATAAGAAACTTTCTATTACATATAACACAAACTAAAATAAGTGTTACAAGTATTTAAATATATTGAAGAGATTGAAATTATATATATATATATATATATCATACGGTCTAAGGCTGTTATATACCCTTATAATCTTAGTCTTGTGTATCAAATACGCTATTGAATTAAATGTTATTCTTTTAGAATTTCAGGGTGGTACATTCTCCCCACCTTAAATAAACTGTGTCCTTATAATTTAAACATTATCTTGGTAAAAAAGTTTGATATTTTTAAATAGAACTTTTGAAAAACCCACATTATGAAATGGTTAATAACACATCCTCCTAATAAGAGACAAAATAAAGTATAAATTTCATCTTGAATGACACATAACTAGGTTTCTCGGTAGGAGAAATTTGGTGAAAATTGAAGATATGGACATAGAATGAAAGTGTAAATAATTATATAAAAATATTGATGACATGGATCACAAGAAATTTAATGATAAATTCATTGTTAAGGGCCTCAAAACCATAAATATGTGATGTTTTAAAAAACCTTTTGATTCAATGGATATGAAGTTAATATGATAATGTTTTTGTATCATGATCCTTTTCATAAAGCAAAGAAATTTTTTACTATCTAATATTATAAGGAAATATAATTTCATGATATGTTTATAATTCATAAACATAATTTCATAATTTGGTTTTGGTTCAATAAATTTACAATTTATCTCTACTCCAATAAATGAATATCTAAAAATTAAATTTTCTATTATGGAAGCAATAGAATTCACTTTTAGCACATCTTAATATCCATAAAAAAGTTAAAGGACTTTCCATATATCTCTTAAAATTTTTAAAAACCAATATGGTTGGCACAAGTTATCCAATATAACAAATTAATCTCCAAACCCCAAAAGGAGTATCACTGGTTCATCTTTAATTTTTATTTTTATTTTTTTCAAATCAATTTGCAAAAAACATTGACATGTTAACTGGGACTTTGTTTAGGCTAGTGTTAGGTGCTAAACCCATATAATCCTTCAGTCATGGGTTTAAGACCTACTACCTTACCGGATGTGGTGGTTTGTCACCCAGTATACAAGTTTCCCTTTTTCTAAACTAAATTAATATAATTATTATAAAATTACCAAAAATATTATGGGCATCCTTGAAATAAAATAAATCATTAAATAAAATTTTTACTATGGTTTTCCATTAAACTCTTTTCAAAAATTTTAATATAATTATTTTACTGTTATTATGATTTCATTAATGATCATATTAACCCTAAAGGATAAAAATACCTTTAAACTTAAGTCTGTAAAATGTAAAGACATTATTCTTCAAATAATTTTTTTTGCTAAGACATATGTTTACCATAAATTTCTCTCAAATTATCTTTAATATTGGTAAACTCCCATCACATAAAACCTAAAAATTAGTGTTTAAGACTTTGAACATATGATAAATCTTAAAAACATAAACTCATTATGTTATCCATAACTCTTAAGTTAGTGAAGACATATATGCTATTAAAAATTAACACAATCCTTAGGAATTTCCAGAGTCTTACACCAAAATAACATTAGTAATAATACTTCTACAATTAAATTATTTAAACTGAATACTTCATACATTTTATTTTAACATAGCTCCTTACTTAGTTTAAGGTTTAACCTAGCTCATTCATTGTCATTATCCATTAAAATCCTTCATAATGGTTTCCAAATAAAGTATGAATTATCAAAATCATATCTCCTTGGAGTGTCAAATTAGGTGCATTCTAAGGCCCATTTTCATCCAACAGGTGATGATCGGGTCAATCCCATTATTCCATTTTGAGAGTAATTACCCATAGTTATATTTGAACTAGATCCACATCATCTTTTGTAATCCAGATAGTGATGTGTTGAACGAGAAAACCACATAATAACTACCTTACCAAAACATTAGTATGGTATTATATACGTATCCTCAAAGTATGTCATAGGGTTATGATCTCAAGTCTATGTTTTCCTAAAATCTAATTTCCAAGGTTTCAATTAAAATTTATCTGATACCAAATGTAGCAACCCTGATCCTAGTAACTCAGACATGGTTCTATATTTATTGCATTGGTATATATACAAGGAATCACATCCTAAAGTACTAAATAGTTTAGTAGTCTTGCTAAACTGGATACATACATGATTCACATTTACATTTAAAAACATGTAAAAAAACAAAGTATTTTCTTGAAAATTCCATTATTCCCTCTAGAATATCCTTGTATATAAAATATAGAACCTTTATTGAATACTAGGGAAAGGAAAAAAATAAGGGTGATTTCAAATGCTCATTAAGGGTTATGTAAAGTGGAATCTATGAATAAATAAGGCATAATTATTATGGAAAGGTAAATAACTGAAACCCATTCTGTTTATTCAATTAATTGATAATAATATAGTAGGGATAAATTATGATAAAATAATGACATATAAATATTCACATGAATATGAAACATAACCATGGATACTATAACTAATCGAATATCCACATGGAATATCAATAACTGAATTCAAAATGATAGAATCATAATGATGGATATGTAAAATATACTGTCTAGGATTCATTTAAGGATATCTAATACTATCAAGGATTTTTTCCAACATCAAATACTATTGAGTCTTCATGTATACATACAATACTATTGAGGCTTCAGGCTGACATCTAGTAAAAGTTTAAGGCCTCGGCTAAAACCATATCTAGTTTTTCTCATGATACATATGGACTAATCAAGAGGATATCTATACTTGGACACACCCATCACTTAACAAGCCCATTTCCTTCCTCATATGAAAGTGTAGAAACATAATCAACATAGACATTAATATTAAAAAATATAATAATAAATTTAGATACTTTCCCCAATCAATAAACATAATTATAGATCTTCCAAAGTAAAGTGAATGGTATAGAAATAGTACATCCCCATTTAAACTAATCAGAAACCATCCAAAGAAATAATAAGGATGATATCACTACAACGTATGCACATTATATTATTGTTAAAGGGTTGCTTTCATTTGCTAATAATAAATATCATAAAAAATCCTTTAAAATATTATAGAGTAAAATATCCTTTTCATTTTGAAAATAACTTTTTAAAAAAATAATATATTGAAAATCCTTTTCTTTGAAAATAACTTTTAAAAACTAAAAGTTAACTAAAAATTTTGAAAATGATTTCATTTTCAAATAATAATTTAAACATATAAAGGAATATTTAAAAAGTTTGAGTCTTCATAATGGTTGGAAATTTTATTCATGTCGTACATGTTAAAACAAAGATTCCATTCACTTTTTAGTGAAATCGAAATTGAAATTTTTTTAAAATAAATATTGCTTTGAAAACAATTTTTAAACAATAAAAATGGGTAAAAATGCCTTTAAAAATAATTCTGAAAAGGTTAAAACATTTTTAGAAAAAAAATATTTTGGATGAAAGCATATTTCTGACCAAATAGAAAAATAAAGTTAGATTTTCTTGAAACCATTTTTTAAAACATATTAACTAAAAAAGAATATGTATATAGGAATATTATATGAAAATATAATGAGTAACTATATTAAAAAAATGAAATGTTTATATTAATAAATTTTTATGTAATTTCCTTCAACTGATATTTGACAATAAATAATCTCGATTAGAATGAGATTTGAAACTAATCCCTAAAAATGATCGTAATGTTGAATTGATAATTAATAAATGGATTTATTTTTTATATAAACTATAATTCCACATAAAACAAGTGAAAATACAACATAATATAATCAAAAGTCGTTACAAACATTATCATGACATAATCAATGAACTATAAGTTTAACCTAATTAGTGGAAATTGATATAAGAAATCCCTTACCTCAAAACTTTTCTTTAGTTGATATTTACTTAAATTTTTTTATAATAGTTTTAATCATGTTATTAATTTATAGAATAAAAATACTCATATTTATAATATCATATATTCTCTTCTTATAACGTTTTACCACATGTTTGTTTATAATATTTTATTATTTTCATTATTTTGGGTGTTAATCACCTTATTTTTTGATTCGGGATTTTTTATGAAAGTTTTAGTTCTTTTTTAAATTATATGTTTACATCATATCTTGAATAAAAATTATGTTTTTATATAAATTATAATTTTAAAATGAATCATGAATTTTGTTAACAAAAAATTAAGTACATTGTGATTACAGAGACGGTAGGTCATATGTACGCATGAGAAACATTTCAGTTCTACAATGATCATTATAGAGAGAAAGTAAGGAATTTATAATATTTATATAATTATAATAATATCATATATACCCTATTATATACTTATATATATCATTCATGTGGTTTAGTGATAAAAATATTGTCACATCACTTTGGGAATGCGCTATTCCACACATACCCAAATGACATTATCATCATTACGTGAGAGAAATGAAAAGAAATAAAATGATAAATATTATCTTTATAGACTGATAAATATTCCACAAATATCATAATTACGTCAGGTATATTAATATAATCATTAACTCTATACTTACCACATTACATGTGAATCATTAGTGAAATATGAATCACATCACTTCGTGTGGCAGTAGTCTTCCATACACACTAGCGATGTTATCATGTATCCTACGTAATGAAAAGTAATAAGGTGCATATTATATAATGAATCTATATGTATCATTATGTTATAAATATAATATATATACAGTAAGATCCTAACCTTTTTAAAGATTCCTTATATGCATTTTTAGGTATTTTTTACACTAATTTTTATCATACTTCGGTTGAGGATTTATTTGGATGTGTTCAAGAGAATTTTGGAAGTTTTTGGAGTGGTTTTGGGAAGTATACAGTTGGTGCATGGTATCCCCAAACTATGCACCCACCCTAGAAAACTGTGTACTCTCAAACATATGGGGTTTTCACAGTTTCAACATGGTTTTTCAAACTCTACACTCTCTTATAACTAATTGTGTACCCCAATAGTATGAGAACATCGTTAGGGTGAATGGTATTCCAAACCATGCTCCCTGTATATGAAACCATGCATGTGGTTTTTTAATCCTCTGAAAATTTATTTAAAAATACCTGAACCCACAGTTTTTAAACCTAAACACCATTAATCATCCTAACTCAATTTCCTTCATTTTTGGAGGTCTCATAGAGAATACCAAGGTTCCTCACACCCTTTTCTTAGAAAATATAATATTTGATTGAAGTATCAAATCATCTTTGGTATTTGATTTATTCCTTGTTTTGTTTTCTTTATCTATCTCTCATATTTCCCTCATCTATTGTAAGGATTTTTTCCTCTATTAGCGTTGAGATAAGATCTTGTATATGATGGTTGGGTTATATTTGATTTGGATCTTAGGTTTTGGTCATATATCTTTTTCAACATTGTTATTTAAATCATTACACTTCAATTTTAGGGATTTGGGTTTGGTAAACATCCATCAATGACCTTTAGGTAGGTGGTTTAATTTTCCATTCCCATAGTCATGATTATAATTTCAAGTAGGTGATTATTACATTTTAATTTCCACATCTAGAAATCACTTATTCAATTGAATTAATAAATTTGTTAATTATTTATTGGGATTGTAGAGTTTATGGAATAATGTGAATATAGAATTTATGAAATAATGTGATTATTAAATTGGTGAATATTGGGATTATCAAATTTATTGAAAAATGGGTTAATAAAATTTATTGATCAATTGAATTATGAAAGGGGTAGCCACCCTTTGGGTGTACAGGTAAGATGAAAATAAGGATTTGTAATTCTTTCTTTCTTTATAAATGAAATTGTGAAATGGTTGAATAATGAATTATGGAAATGATGATAAATGGTTGGAAATATAGAACACTGTGATGTGATATTTTTTAATAATTTGTAGGAAATGAACTACGGCTCTATATACTAATGGTGTGTCAGACTGTCTCTCTAGGCCCCAATTATAATTGTGTATACATTTTATTATTGAGTTATAAGATAGGGAGAAAGATCCAAATATTCATAGGGTTGCAGAATACTGATCTAGTCCCTCATATTTTGAATGTGAAATTGGAATTATTTCATTAATGAAACCCCACAATAAAAAAAATGATATATACCTTTGGGGATGGTTCAGACTTTGTCATGGGTCGAAGAAGTTATTGAAAGATCGGGTTTCATCATGAGACTAGAGAAATTATGTTGTTAAATAAAGAATAATTTAATGTGAAAATGTTTTACTTTATTACTGTACATAATTCTTTATGAAACTATACACACTTTTATAGTCCAGATATTGTTTTATATATCATATATAGTGGCCTACTATGTTGTAATCACACCCTACTCGGGATACCATATTTGTACTCAAATAGACTTCATGTTTGCAAGATAGAATAAAAGAAATATCCCTATGTTATATGGATGAGTCTGGGATAGAGGATGAATGAGGTAACTGGACATGATGTCGGGACCTGTTTGGGTGTTTTTAGTGTCTTTATTTTTTATTTTTCATTTTACACCTGACACATATATGGAATTAAATAACTACTAATTTTTTTGGATACTATTTTCCTATTGTGGTTTATTATTTTCTACCAGCCTGTATTGGTTAGGGTACTATTCTAGATAATATTTATTATCATTTTTATTTTAATTATTTATTTTCTCTATTGTGTGGATTTGATAATGAGGGTATAGTCAACCCAGGATAAATATATTATACCCTCACTACTAGTGGTAAACCACTAGAATATGGGGCGGTGAACTTGAATTCAAATTAACAACTGAATTAGGGTACCAATATGAGGCATCTGGGTCAGGCCATTACAAAGCATTATTAAAGGTGTTTCTTTTATTTATTTTGTATTACTATTTGGGAGAGGTAGACATGAGTCTAGGATGAGTTGTGAATTTTTCTAAACCTCATTTATGGGAGTAGCTAACACATTTATTGTGTTAAAAACCAATTACACATAGTGGTAATGTTTTTCTTGATATTTATTGTTATAGTTGAGTTTTATTTCACCTCTAGTGATGAACTTGTTTGGTGATGTTACTAATTTACTGAGATTTTATTCGTGTCCCAATATGGCATAATGTTTGCATATACAGGCATCATTCAAGGTTATCAGGACTATTTTGTGACATGTATCATTTTAGTCACACATGGAAAAGAATGTTTTGGTTGAGTTGTTTAAAATGAAAATTATCTTCTATACTTGTGTAATTTAAATGAAAATGCTTCCTAAAATGAAATTGAAAATTATAAATGATGAAAAAATTTGTAACTTGAAATGGATAAACGGGTTTATAATGAGAAACTTTATTTTTGAAAGTGTTTTACCCTATATTATCCATGACCCAGGTGGGGGATAGTTAAGAGTGGTGATAGTGACTCATTTTTTACCATGTGTATAGGGGAAGACTTGTTATGGATTTATGTGAATAACTATTATATAAATGTGATAATGATATGTTATTTTTCCTATGATGTGTGTTGGGAATTGTAGAGACATTCCTTCATGATTATTCTAATTGATTGGTTGATAGGATAACAAGGCTTCAAATGTGACTCATGTAGTGGAACCAGAAGCACTGATAGTATTAGGTGAAAAAGATAGAGAGTTGTTCCATGAGAACATTTCTCGCTTTAAGAAATTTAGGGAAAGATACCCAAGGAGGGTTGTGTGGAATATGTATAACTTGAAAGGGGAGTTTCAATTTCATCACCCTCTGAAATTCATTATAGAGGGTGGACTAGAGGTAGCTATGTTTTGGATTGATTTTTTCCATATGATCCTTGACCACTTAGATACTCCTGCTGATAAGAGAGTCAAGCTGGATACACATATGTTACTGGATCTTCTGAAGCATTGGTGGTACATCCAAAGATGGGATGGATAGTTGTAGAATATGGAGTATAAGGAATTTTAGGATAATTTGTTAGAACACTTTTACCCTGAGATGCTCCGGAATGAGAGGGATGCTGAGTTTATGAGGTTGACCCTTGGGAGTAAGTCCAGGGTGGACTATACTGGTCTCTTCACTAATTTACAATACCTTTTTCTAGAATTGATAGGGGTGAGGATACTGTAGTGAAGTATTTTCAGGATGGGGTTAAATGTTGTATTAAGTCTGAGGATAACATCTTTTGGTTTAAGAAGATATCTGAAGTGGTGAATCAAGCTCTCATTTCTAAGGGGAACCTTAAGGAGGAATCTAGTGGAATATAGATTGTTCATGTTGGATGACTATGAGGTATATCTTCTATGAGTAGGAAGTGTCACATGGAAAATGTATACAAGGGAGATAGAAAATAGAGTTTTTCAGGAGATGGATCATATTCCCATAGTGGTAACTGGATATACTGCCACTAGTGTGGTAGGTTGGAAATTGTTTTTAGCTACTGTCAGTGACCACCAATAGAGTTCCCAGCTTGTGGTATGATGTGTCACTTACATAGGTATTCCAAAAACCCTTGACCTATGTGTAGTGATGGAGGATACAAGAAGATTCAGAACACTATAAGGGGATCATATACCCCATATCGACCTAGTATTTGGAGTTCTACTAGCCATGAAGGTCGATGAAGTGTTTGGGGTATGTTCGGGAAAGAAAACCTATATTAGTAGAGTAGTTCAGCTTAGGGGACTCAAACAGTGGCATGGGGAAGAGGGTTAGGAATGTTTTATGTAGTCCATCCTACACTTATGGATAGCATGGATTTTCCATTGATAGTTACATACACTATTATTGTAGCTTATATACTTTCTAGTGCCTTATTTGATACAGCAGCCTCTCATTATTTTACATATGCACAACTTGTGAATGGTTTGAGTCAGACGGTAGAGTTTGTGAATAGGGTAATGATTATTGAAACACCATTGGGAGTGAGGTCGATTGAGAATTTTTTTATCCAAGGGGTTTATCTTGAGGTTGGGGAGTATCTTTTTTTTGGATATTTACATACTTTATATGTTAGGTTCTTACTTGATATTGGGTATAGACTGGTTGGTAGAATACCAAGACCATATTGATTATTATCATTAGAGGGTGAGATTTATGCCTCTTGAGGGTAAAATTTATGTTCATTATGGAGAGTGAGATATCAAGGTGGGTCATATAGGGCCACATCATTAACAACTTGGGGTGGTCACTTCCTAGGTTGTAATCTTTTGATGGATGATGGGGGTGAGAGGCATGATGTCTTTCCACCCATATTGGACCAGTTCTAGGATGTGTTTCTTGAATACTTCCCAGGGCTTCCACCTATAAGATATGTTGAGTTTAATATTGAGCTCCTGCCTAGTTTTGTTCCAATTTCAATTATTAATTATAGAATAGCTCTAATGGTGCTTTAAGCACTCAAGACTCAGCTGTAAGAGTTAATGTATAAAGGATTTATCTGTCTGAGTAAGTTTATTTGGGATTAATAAATCTTTTTATTTAAAAAGAATGATGGGACCTTATGTTTTTTTATTACTAGAAGTTGAATCAAATGATAGTGAATAACTAGTATCTTATTACTCATATCAATGATCTCTTTGACTAGTTGAGAGGAGATTGTGTTTCACCAAAATTGACTTGAGATTAGGGTGTCATTAGTATAGATTTAGACCATCTGATATAATACGGAAAGATTTCATAAGTACATATGTCATATATGAGTTCTTCATGATGTTTTTTGGCATAAAAAATTCCCTTATTGTGTTTATTCCCTTGATGAACCAAATATTTCACTCATAATTAGATTAGTTTGGTGTTGTTTTTTTGGATGAAATCTTAGTGTACACTAATACTCAGGAAGATCGTTCCCAATATATTGAAATCATCCTGAGCACACTAAGAGAGAATCGGCTATATGCTAAGCTATCTAAGTGGCAATTATGAATTTACCATGTATATTTATTGTGTCCCATAATACCGAAGGAAGGTTTATCAGTAAACCCAGAGAAGGTGAAAGTAGTTATTTCTTGTGAACATCCCAAGAATTCTTTTGATATCCACAGATTTTTGGGTTTAGTAGGAAATTATAAAAGGTTCATATAGGATCTTTTTGACTTGTAAATTCCACTTTTGTACTTAGATAAAAATGTAACTAGGATTTAATGGTCTAGATAATGTAATTATTCATTCCAGTAGTTAAAGAAATGTTTGACCACTACACCGATATTGATCCTACATGGTTAAGGTGAAAATTATACAATGTTTTGTGATGCATCTGGTAGAGGACTTGGATTAGTATTTATGTAGAGATATCAAGTTGTAGCATATGGGTCATGACATTTTAGTCCACATGAATGGAACCACATTATGAATGACCTCGAGTTAACTATAGTGGTTTATACCTTGAATTGTTGTCATAATTACCTATTGGTAAAAAAAAATTAATGTGTATATTGATCAAAAAAGATTAAAATATTTATTTCTATAGTAAGATTTGAATATCTAGTAGTGGATATGGGTTGAGAATATTCATAAATTTTATTTTTAGAGAGCGTATATTCTCAGTAAGGGAAATAATGTTATTAATGTTTTGAGTAGGAAAACACAGACCCAGGTAGTTCGGGAGACTAGTTCAAAGTGGAAGATGATGACCTTGATATATGAACTACATATTATGGTTTAATAGGGCCAAGAGTAGATGACCTTCTTCTCTATATCTACTGAGTCTAAAATTCTAAGCTAAATTTGGGAGATACGGTATGAGTATATAGAGTGTTTTCCCTTTTGGGAAATCCATGAGGTTGGTGAGTCACCATTCGATTGGACTATATATAATGACGATATTATCAATGACCAAAACCATGTTGTTGTGCCTATGAGTATGCATGAGGAGCTGATGTGAGAGTTTCATGCCTCGAAGTGGGAGGTGCATCTAGTTTTGATAAAAACGTGATGCAATCATGGGAGACATTATTGGTGACCTGGAATGAAAAAAGAGATTTTAGGATTCGTGACATGATGTTACACATTTTAATAGGTGAAGACAGAGCATCAATAACCCGAAGTTTTACTGTAGTGATTTACCATTCAGGAATGGAAATGGGATGTTGTTTCCATAGATTTTGTGATGGTTCTACTAAGGACGCCTTAGCAGAATGATATTATTTGGGTTATTCTATACTGATTGATTAAATTAACTCATTTCTTAACTATCAAGGAGACTTCCATAGTGGATTGGTTAGGAGACTTGTACATTCGGGAGATATCCAATCTAAACAGGGTGCTGAGATTATAGTTTCATATCATGACTCATGTTTTACTTTGTGTTTCTGGAATGTTTTGTTGAAATAACTTGGTATGCGAGTATTTTTGAGTATTTCTTGCCACTAAAAGTCATATGTCACTTCAAAACTTACTATACATGTAATTTAGGATAAGTAATGGTCATGTGTCCTATACTTTGGCGGGTCTTGGGAGAAGGAATTAGCTCTCCTCGAGTGCTCCTATAATAATAGTTATCCAGGAACTATTTATATGGAACCATATATGGTAGGCCAAGCATATAACCTCTCTACTTGATGGATGTAAGTGAGTCAGAGTTGTTGGGGCCAAGTCTCATGCAAGAGATGTGAGAGTAGGTTCAGCTAATTCAGAAATATAAGGCTACGACTCAGAGTAGGCAGAATTTATCTGTTGATTAATTCCAAAAAATCCTTGAGAATATAGTGTGTGATCATGTTTTCCTTTGGGTGTCCCCAAGATTAAGTCTCCATAGAATTATAATACATGGAAATTTGTCACCCAGGTTTGTCGGACATTTTGAGATTGTGGAGAGAATTGGCACATTGGTGTACCGATTGGATCTTCCATAGAGTCAAAGTGTATGCATGATGTTTTTTATGTGTCACATATTTAGTGGTATCACCAACCCTTCTCATTTTATTTATGTTGATGATATTGATCTTGAGATCGATATTTCCTTTGAGGATCATCTGATATGTTTTATGGATTGCAGTGACAATGTGTTGTGCAGAAAGATCGATATGATAGTTCAATTATTCTGGAAACATGGCCATATTCAGGAGGAAATACAGAAGATAGAAGATGATATGTGGGCTCAATGTCCAGGTCTATTTTCAGTAGAATCTTAGATATTATTAGAAGTATTGATAGAGGATGATTTGTTATAAGTTGTGTAGATTGTTATATCTTGAAATTTATGAAGATGCCTCATACACATTTTCAGGAATTAATTTTCCCTAGTTTTTATCATACATTTTTTAGGATTGTATTAGGTGTGTTCAGGATAATTTTGGATTTTTTATGAAAGGTTTTGGGAAGTTCATGTTTGTTTCATGGTTTTCCCAAACCATGAACCCACCCTAGAAAATTGTGCACCCTCAAAAAGAGGGTGTTAAAGATTTTGGTGCATGGTTTGTTAAACTATGCACCCACTTAGAAGTAACTATGCACACCAATAGTATGGGTGCATGGCTAGGGTGCACAGTTTTCCAAATTTTTCACCCCATATTAGAGATAGAGAACATGGGTTTTTAATCCCGAAAAAAAAATTATTTAAAAATACATGAACTCTTGGTTCTTAACCCTCGACACCCCTATTCATCCTAACATGCATTACTTTATTTTTTGAGGTCCCAGAGAGGATTCTGAGGCTCCTTTAACCCTTTTCTTGGTGAATCAAAGATCTGATTAAAGGATTTTATCTTCTTCGGTATGTTATTTCTTCCTCGTTTCGTTTTGTTTCTCTCTCTCTCTTTTCTCACATCTTTTGGAAGGATGATTTCTTCTATTGGTGATGGTTTTAGATCTATGGTTTGATAGTTCTTTTCCATTTAATCTTTATCCTAGGTTTTTTCTTAGGTATTCCATGCCAATGTGATTTCAATAATTCTTCTTCAATTTGGGGGATTTTTATTTGGTGAAATTCCATCAACGACCTTGGCGTTAGTGGTATAATTTTTAATTCAGATAGTCTTTATTATAATTATTGGTATGTGATTGTGAAATCAAAATTTATGTGTTCACAAATCAAAATTTAAATTGAATTAATTTATTTTATAATTAATTAATGGGATGTGGAATTGAAGAAATAATGTGATTATTAAATTTTTGAAAATCATGATGATGACATTAATTTATAATTGGGTTAATGAAATTGGATAATAAATTTAATTGTTAATCGGGTAACCACCCTTGGGGTGTGCTGGTAAGATGAAAATGATGATTTGTAATTGGTAAATTTAGATAAATAAAATTTTGAAATGCTTAAATAAGGAATTATGGTAATGGATAATAATGGTCAGAAATAAGGAACCATGTGATTTAATATTTTTGGTTGAGTTTTGGGATAGGTACTACTACTCCAAATACCAACGGGGTGCCAGGATGCCACTCTAGGCTCCCATTATATTTATGTATACACAAGACCACTAGGTTTTGGGATAGTGATGAATTATCCAATTACCCATAGGGGGCCAGAATAATTCCCTATACCCCCATTGTTTGAATGTAAAATTTGAATAATTTGATTAATTGAATCCCATAATGAAATAAAATGTGATATCCTATTGGGGAAGATTCAGACTCTCGAACTGGATGAAGTGGGAATTGATGGTTCTAGTGTCATCATGATCCCAAAAAAAATATGTGGTCTAATAAAGAATAAATTAATGTGAAAAATATTTACATTATTGGTTCACTTTGATCTTTATGCAACTATATACAATGTTATAGACTAGAGATTGTTTTATATGCTATCAATGGTCGCCTACTGAGTTATTCTCACACCCTACTCGATCTACCTGATAGGTGCCCAGATAAAAATCATGATTTCAAGGAAGAATAAGGGAAATATCCCTATGTTTGAGGGTTTATTTTGTTATGTATTATGGATTATGGAATTGGACATGTTTTCAAGACCCTCTTGGAATTTTTTTAGTGTCTTAATTTTTGGTTTCTCGTTTGACCTTTGACACATATATGGCATGACATATCTACAACATTGGTTTGGATATTGTTTTCTTGTAGATTTTTATTATTTGATACTGGTTTATATTTTTTATGGTATTATTATTTTTATTGTTTAGCATCATTTTTATGTTTCTTATCTATTCCATCTATTGTACTTATTTGATAAATAGGTTGTTTTATCCCCATGATATATACATTAGACCCTCGCAGCTAGTCGGTAGCCTTTGGCATAAAAGGAGGCACACTCAAGGTCATTTGACCAATAGGATTAGGGAACCAAAAAGTGGTTCATGGGTTGGGATGTTATATACACATTATATCTATCATCATACCCAACCCTGAGTGGTGCAAACGGAAAAATAAATGAAATCAGTTCACGAGTGGGGAGTCTGTCGTACAAACAAAATGATTATTACATAACCCATTTAATGGAAGTTTGATATGGTTGTAGTTCATTCCCTTATTATAAAAAATCCCAGTATATGGAATATACTTAGGTTATTATATCATAATAGTTTAATATGAACTGAAGGAGGTGGAGGAAAAAAAACACTCATTGAATAATGTTACCTCTTCTTTGGGTATCCTCATTAGGATTGAACAAAAGCATTCCTAAGATATATTTATTCCCAATAAACGACTTATAGTATTAGGGGAGGGTTTTGGGAAGGTATTTGTTTACGTTTTGGGTGTAAAAAAGTGTTTTTAAGGTTTGAAGAAGTGAGGGGATTGAGTGACCTCTTATAATTGATGATGAGTGGAATTCTTGTAAATAAAAAAAAATTACTATTGGGAGGTATACTTTATCTCATGTGCCTCAAAAATAGATAAATAATGGAGGGGAAGGCTTATTTTGTTGATGAATACCTCTTATACACACAAAAATACATTTTTATCATATTATTCCTTAGTCTTTAAGTTTAATAAATTTTGTCCTTGTTGTTTTTACAATGGTAACCTGTATCTTTTTGTTTACCTAGGTAATTTATCCAATAAAATTAAAATTAAAATTATATTTAGTAGATAATTTATAAATGATAATTATGAATATGAAATCAAATTTATTAAATAAAAATTCTAGGCGTGTGAAAAATTTATTCTAATATAAATTCATGAAATGATCAAAACCCTGATTGACCTTAATCATGATAATTATTTTTAACTATTTTCACTAAACATTATGCTCAAAAATTTTGTTCACATTATTATAAAATATAAATTACAATGATTCTAAATATGTGATCCTTTTTCCTAGATTCAGACCAAATAAGTGGTAGAATATAATTTAAAATTAATCCCACAAACGCGTTGGGAAAGAAGGTTTTTAAGGTGAAAATGTTCAAAAGATGACAATGTTTTTATACCAAAACTCAACTTTATTATTATTCTAATGACATAAATTATATTAATGGATATAAAATTGATCTAATTTTATTCATAATAAATTAAAATCCCCCAATTAAATATTAATTAAGACTAGGACTTCCATTACTTTATTGGAAATGAAGCCATAGAACTAAGTGTAATACATGGCCAAAGTCAGGACACTTAATTTTATCGAGGAGATCTCATTAGATTTTTGGGTAAAATTAACCAATTTTTTTATTTTAATAGAAA
Source organism: Viscum album (assembly GCA_963277665.1). NCBI lineage: Eukaryota > Viridiplantae > Streptophyta > Magnoliopsida > Santalales > Viscaceae > Viscum > Viscum album. The sequence goes on from OY728151.1 coordinate 114,904,071, forward strand.
AATTAAATCGAATATAAATTTGGAAATATGTTTTGAATAAATCTTATTCATGATTTCAGGATTGGGGAATCCACTCAATGTGTCAAGTAGATACAAGTCCATTGTGGGTAGGATCACCCACCTAATTACTTTATTATAGTTTTCAAGGTCAATTTTGGTATCATTAATAAAAGTAATGGGTATCCTTACCAATATAATGTTAAAGAAATTAAATCTTCTGAGTTCTATGGTGAGGGATATTAAGACTTGATAATATAGTACGATATTTGATAAATAAATAAATAAGATTTAATTTATTATATCTCGCATATTTTTTAATAATGAAAAGTACTAAAAATATGATATTTTTAATTTTATAACAAAATTAAAAGTTCATCTTCCACACTATACCTATGATCACTATTGTATAAAGATAAACATGTAACTAGATGTAACTTTTAGGAGTGGTTTAGACACCTTCATTTTATGCTACACAGTGAAGAGAAGTCTTACAAGCTAGAATCCCCAATGCCTAATCTTCCTTCTAAATAGTTGAGGGATGAAGAATCCCTTGTACAAAAAAATAATTTGAGTAATATGATTTTCATTCAATGTTTTATGCTTTCATAGATGTATAGTGAACTAATGATGACTCCTGAAAAACATGGATTTGTATATCAATCTTGAGAAAATACTTTATCTTTACTGGGAAAGAGAAATATAGGAACAGTTTGAGATTTCCAAGGAACTATTTTAGGTAAATATTGGATAGTGTTCCCCATTTGGGCTTCACTTAGTAAACCTCATTGGATAAATTGATTTATTATAGTTTCTAGGTTTTAAACTCCCAAAATAACTTAGCACCGACCTCATTTTAGAATCACTCCATAAGAGATTCTCCAGTTTTTTGTGAATTTTAATATGAACAACATTAAGAAGACTCTTATATATGTTCTTACTCTTATTATCCAAGTAGATAATGATAAAAATAATGAAAAAGGTTTTTGTAATTATATTGAACATAAGGAAAAGGAAAGTTAAGATCATTAATCCTAAAGCGTATTCACGACCCTCTAAGAAGATGAAGATCAATTGGAAACCAAGGGAATATGATGCTATCTATTTCTCATGTGGAAAGAAGGGCCACTAGAAAAAAAAATTGAACCCATAAAAAGATAAAAGGGGAATATTTAGGTACATATGTTATTGAGTACAATATATATATTTCTAAAAATAGGGTATTAAATATAGCTTTTAGTGCTCACATATGTTTTAAAACACATGAACCAAGTATATTTAGAAATATTAACCAAGGATAGGTATGTCTTCAAGCATCCAATGAATCTAAAATCAATGTTGTAGCTATCTTAGACTACCAACCCATATTTCTAACTAGAATTATCTTGGTTTTAATGGGTTTTTATTATGTTCATTTAGCAACCAAAAACATAATTCTTTATCTAGACTTGATACAAATGGATTTATTTTAAAATTTAGGAATAAAGTTTTCCTTTTTAAAAAATATATCATTTGTTATGTTAAGGTATATTTAAATAATAGTCTTTATTTGTTGCATTAGACAAACCAAATAATGGAAATCGATAAAGAATCTAATTCACATGACTCATACCACACACCACGTTGGCATCACTAGCTATGTCATGTAAATGAGAATTTCTTGATTAAATTACATCAAGATGGAAATTTAGATTATTTTGATATAGAACCATTTGGTGTATGTCAAAAATGTCTTTAAGGAAAAATGACCAAATCCCTATTTACTGGGAAAGGTGAAATGGATAAAGAGAATCTTTAATTCGTTCATATCGATGTGTGTGGACCATTTCCTATTTATTTAGGGGGTGGTCACTCATACTTCATAACTTTTATATATGATTATACTAGATATGGATATGAATATGTAATGAGGTATTATTCATATTCTTTTAATAATTTCAAGGAATAAAATAATGAATTTTATAACCATATTGGAAAAAAGATTAAGAAACATCACTTAGACCATGGTTGAGAATACCATAATCAAGACTTCACTGATTATTTATGGGAGCTCAAGGTTTTATCTCAACTCATTCTTCCATACATGCCTCAATGGAATGGTGTACGTTAATATAAGAACAATACTTTTTTGTAAATGGTGGGATCAATGACGGGTCATGAGATTCTTCCATTATCATTTTTGGGATATGAATTAAAAACCACAATATACATACTGAATTGAGTGACAAATAATGAAACATATGGTATAACAAAAAAAATATGGAATGTAATGAAACATTTATTATCTTACTTAAATTTTTGGAATTGGGAAGAATTTGTTAAGGCATCTTCAAGTAACAAGATTTCTCCCCGAGGAACAAAGTGTATCTTTCTAGGATATCCCAAAGAAAAAAAGGGATACTACCAAAATAATGGATCCAACAAAAAGGTTTTGGTTTATATAAATCCCAAATTTCTTTATTATGCAATTATATCTAAAATAGATGGTAAAATAGAGATAGACTTCGATGAATTTTAGGCTTAAGATACACAAGATTTGGAACAAGAAAAAATTCCTCATAGCCTTATTGAGGAAGAAATTGTTCCAAAGAAACAATTAATATGCAACGAATAGTGGAGAGGTTAGAGAACCATAACAGTATAGTTTTCTAGTCACCAAGGATGGTGAATCATTATTATTTGATAAAAATGATCCTCTAACATATAGGGAAGCAGTGAGTGGCCCAGATGTTTCCAGGTGAAAAGAATCTACAAATTCTGAGATGGATTCCATATACCAAATCCAAGCCTAGATTTTTGTAGACCTTCTAGTAGATGTAAATATCATTTATTGAAAATAGTTATTTAAGAATAAACTGGACAAGGAAGGACAAGTTAGTACCTATATGGCGCAACTAGTTGAAAAGGGGTTTAAACTACATTAAGTTATTGAATATGACGAAACCTTTTCAGTAGTTGCAGTGTTAAAATCCATCAGAATTAAGCTTTCCATTACTACTTTCCATGAATATGATATTTGTAAAATGAATGTAAATAACATCATTTCTTAATTGGAAACATTATGAATATTTCTATATGACACAACTTGAAGTGTTGTGACTTCAAAGGATTCCAACAAGGTATGCAAGTTACAAATATCCATTTATATATTAAAGAAAGAATCATAGTCAAGGAACATTCATTTTGATTTTTACATAAATTAATTTAGTTCTATAAAGAACGAATGTGAGTTTTATGTCTATAAATGATTCAGTGGGAGTGCATTCGTTTTATTAATAGTATATTTTGATGACATATTAATCATTGGAAACAAAATACCAGTCTTGTGGTTTGTTAAGAATGGTTGAATAAATGATTCTCTATGAAGGACTTGAGTGAGGAAACATATATTCTTGGGATCAAGATCCACTGTCACATATCCAAGAGGTTTTTTGGCCTAATTCAAAGTACATACATTGAAAAGATATTAAAGATATTCTGTATAGAATAATCCAATAAGGGATTGCTTCTAGTATCACATGGAATTCATCTTTACAAGAAAATGCTCCCTCAGAAACATGAGGAAAAGAAAAAAATGACAAATATTACATATGAATAATCTATTGGGATACTCATGTATATTATGCTATGTACTAGGAAAGATCCCTCCTATGAATTAAGTGTGGTAGGAAGATATCAATATGATCCAGGAGACTTCCATTGGGTGTTATTCAAGACTATCCTTAAGATCCTGAGGCATACTAAGGATATATTCTTGGTTTATGGAGGAGTTGAAAAACTATTCATCAAAGGATATGAAGATTCTAGTTGTATAAACTAATCAAGATGACATCAAGTCACAAATAGGATACATATTCTCTTCTAATGGAGGTGTTTTGAGCTATAAGATCTTAATGTAGACTATGGTTGCAGATTCTATAGTAGGTTCCGAGTATATTTTGGATTATGCAGAAGCTAAAGTAGTAGTATGGATGGAAGGATTAATCCGGGAGTTTGATATGGTAACTATAAATAAAGATTCTATCATAATAAATTCATATAATACTGCAATTTTGGATCTTGAAAATGATCCAAGGTCACATCAACAGACAAATAACATACTTTAGAAGTAACATAACTTGAGAGATTTTTATTTGAGTGGTGAAGTTTTAGTGAGTGATATTTCCATAGAATAAAACATGGTGGACTCCTTGACTAAATTCTTGACTCAGTAGAAACATGAATATCTAATGAGGTCTATCTGATTAATGCTCTTAGGTAGTTGGCTCTAGCCCAAGTGGAAGTTTGTTGGAGTTGGTGTCCTTCGACCAACTATTTTTACTTTTATCAGATGTATATTTGATGTATTAAATATTAATAAAATGTTTTATTACATAGTGTCTTTTGTTCTTCATGCCTCTAATATAATAATTTCCTAGAGTATATGTACCATTTATAAGGCCATAACAATTCCATGAAATTATGAGAACCTCGATGTGCTATGATGATATTATCAAATAATGTTTTTTGTTTGGATAACATACTATGATTGGACACATATTAAAAAGAATTCTAGTTTTAATTAATCTTAAGTAGATGAGGCTTATTCTCATGATGTTAACAATTGGTAATCTCCAAGACAAAAAATTATGAGAATAAACCCTTCAGTAGAAATTCTACATGTTTTGGTGTACTTGGATATTCTTATCTATGAGCATGTGTGATTGTCCTTATACTTTAAGATTATTATTAATTAATGTTACAACTCATGTTCATATATGTATTTTGTAAACCATGATGAAAATAGTTCATAGAAAATTTGGATACATAGGGTTCCTCATGAGTGTCATGTTATTAATGAATAAGTCGAGGAAGGATTTTTTCCCCTCTATCTTTATGGAATATGATATCTCAGCCCTTTTATTGGAGTAGAATCATCATGTTAAATCCCACTCCCATGGTGTAATGAAGTGTTTATTTTAAATAGTCAAAGAAATACATATCTAGCATATTGGTTGGTTATATGGAAGTGAAACCTTTTTAATGAGATATTATGATAAAGATATTATATTAAATAGTGAGACTCTATATGTGTCTATTGATGTTGAGACATTAAGTTATTTCTCCTAGGTGGATTGACCCATCTCATGACAGTAATCTTGGACATTAGGTAAGCTCGACTAATTTTAATGAGAAAGTATCCTAGAGGGTTGTACACTAAGATTATCCATTAATCTCAATTAAATTATATTTTATTTTAATTAGCTAAATATATATTATTCTCAAGTACAAGGAATAATTTTATTCAAGTAATATTGATCCCATAAATTAATGAAATGTTTATTTATTGGATTGTGAATAAAATCTCTATTTTATTTAAAAAATATTTAAATAAATATTTATTTACTAGATTTTGAATAAAATATTTATTTATGAATAAATTTTAATTCAGTTTTCCAATAAATTCTAGAGGATTTTGAATGGACCAAGACCGAGTCTAGTGACAAATATTAATTAACAAGACCATTACATGATATTTTTTATTTCACAAGTTTTCACACACCAAAAAATAATAATATATAATTATAATTATTTGGCATGCGGTTTATTAAAAGTAATGAATGTTATTTAATTTGTAGTGTATAATTAAATAATATTTAATCTTAAATCCTAAATTTATAAATAGATGGTTATGTCTATTGTATAGAAAATCCAAAAATTGAGAAAAGATAATTTTTGTGCACAAAGAATTCTCTCTCAACACCTCCTATTATATCCCTATCAATAACAACAAGTGAAAGAAAAATTTCTTTATATTTGAAGAATGAGAGATCAAGAATGAAAAACACAAGACATTTAAATTTCCACACTAGAACCTATAGATTGTGTGGTGTTTCTCAAAGATCATAGGAGTACGTTTGGATCATCGCTATATGGATTCTATCCTTGGATCCTCACAACACATTGAAGGTAATCTAAAAGGGTCTTTTCATATGATCAACATTCACTCACAAGGAAATTTTTTAATCCTAGGTATTTACTTATTCAAATAATAAAAAAATTAATTATGAATTGGCATGTAAGATCCTTGCTCTTGGTTTTGGGAAATGATTTTTAAAAGAAATTTTAATGTATCTCCCACCTCTCTACGCTTCTGTTTTTTCAAGAACCATTACGAGTAACTTCATGCTCCATCCCACAATATTCATAGGATGTTCCCCAAAGGTCACATATACCTCCAAGTCAATATTATTAGGTTGAAATATGTGATTTGTGTCTAAATAATAATGACTTAATGGATATACATGGAGAAATTCATGAATAACTCTATATCTCTAAAGGAGTTTTATATGATAACAAACAATTCAGACCCTCTATAAAACCTCAAAAGGTCCAACCGAACGAGGTGATAGCTTACCTTTCTAGTTAAACCACTAATTCCCAAGTCCAATTAAAACACATAAAAATACTTGATCACTAACCATGTACTATAGATATTGTTGATGTTGGTTGGTATATGCTCTTTTCCTAGAATGGGTCATAGTTGTCCACTTCCTAATCAAATCGGCCTTCATTAAAGTCTCTTGAATGAGATAAGGTAAAATTAGTGTTTCCTCTATGACCTCTAATTATCATAGTGGTGATAGGCATGGCCTATAATATAAGGCCTCATAATGATCCATATTTATTGTTTTACTAAAATCTAGGAGAATTCAGCTATAGGCATATTTGTCTCCCAAAAACTGCTAAAATCAAGGAAAAATTATCTAATAATGTCCTCTAACACGTATATTTTTCACTTAAACTTCACATCAGTCAAAGGGTGGTATGTTGTACTCAAAAGTACATATATACCTAACACCCTCTGAATCCCTTTATATAACTGATCAATAAAATGAACATCACTATCAAATACAGTAGTCTATGGGACTCCATGAAGTTGGATAATCTCTTGGATATAGAACCATTTAAGAATATCCACAAAAATGGTCTATGTAATAGGTAATAAGTGAGAGACCTTTGTGAGCCTATCGATTACCACCCATGCTAAATCATTTTCTCATGGGGCTTTTGTTAATCCAATCACAAAATATATGGTTATGTCATCCAATTCCCACTCAAGAATGGGAAATAGAGGCCAAATCCATGCTAGTTTCTAGTGTTCCGCCATCACCTATTGGAAGGTGGAACATCTAGTAACAAACCTAGCTATATCCAATTTCATACCTGCCCACTAGTATTGGGGACATAAACCTCAACACATATTTTTAAGAACAAGTTGTACCACCCCATAAGAAGCATGGGACTCTCACATAATTTCCTCTTGGATATCTGTAGGAACCCAAACACCTCCTTAGATTCACAAGACCTCATCCTCATCAACGATCTATTATGGAAACAATTACCCACCTGAAACACTCTCCCTTTAGACAAATCCCTCAAGATTTGAAAACTATTTCGTCTTCAATCTCTCTAAAATTGAAGAGGTTAAATAAAATATTTATGTTTAGGTTATCCATGATATTTTTATACCTATATATTCATCTCATAGAATATAACCATAGGATTTCACTCACTACTGGCCTCTTGTACTACCTATCTTGGAGTCATCTAGCTCAAACCAGCTACAATAACATTAACCTTTCTAGGAATATATGAAAGATAAAAATTAAATAATTGTAGTTATTCAACCCACATACTCTGTATGAGATTTAATTCATACTTTATAAAGATATATTTTAGTATTTTGTGGTTTTTATAACAACAAAATCATCTCTGGGAAAATAAAGCCTCTAACAACCTAAGTTATGAACTGAAACTTCTAAATCGAGATTGTGTGTCAAGCAATTCCTCTTATGCGGTATCAACTGATGAGACCTGTACACCATGACTTGATCTTCTTACATCAGAAATATTATTATCCTGATGTATGATGCGTCATAATATACTATATAGCATCTGCCAAGCATTGGAAGAATCATGATCAGTGCTAAATTCAGTCTCTCTTTCAACTCCTAAAAGTTTGTATCATAATATTATTACTACATGAATTTCACAACCTGATTATTAAATACCAAATTAGATGCTTATTGGCATGAAAATTTCTGAATAAATCATTAATAATATCCATATGGGCCCAAGAAACTTCATATGTTAAAGATATTATTTGGATAATCCCAGTAAACCACAACACTAACCATCTCTTAGCCAACAGACACTACGGAATTTCAAATAATATGGCCTAGGAAGTGATCCTTGTCGATACAAATGTTTCTTTCATTGATCTTAGCATATGGGTAGTTCTCTCTTAGTGTATTCAGTGTGATCTCAAGATTTTTGACATGGTCATGTTAAGTACGTGAATACACTAAAATTTCATCAACAAATACTACCAAAAATGAATCTAGATATAGGTGGAAAACCCAATTCATCACATCCATGAAAAAACCTAGAACATTTGTATGATTTAATGGAATAATGAGATACTCATAAATACTATACCTAATAAAAAATTCTTTACAAGTATTTAAAAATTTATAACTTGTACCTAATGATAACCTGGACACAAATCAATCTTGGAGAAAAAAATAATCCTCGAAGCTGGTCAAAGAGGTCTTCAAAATAAGGTAAAGGATATAGGTTCTTAACCATAGTATTGTTCAATCAAAGATAATCTACAAAAATTATCAGGGTGTTATCCACCTATTGGGTGAAAACGACTTGTGAACCCCATGGTGAAGTACTGGGTAATATAAATCCCTTATCCATCATATCTTCTAACTATCTCTTGAGCTCCTACAACTCACTAGAATCCATCCTATTTGGAGGAATGGATATTAGTTAAACTCTTGGAACTAGATAGATAGAAAACTCTACCTCTCCCTTAAGTGTTATTATAGAAAATTCATCCAAGTAGACATCCCTAAAATGATATACTAGAATATTACCTTGAATTGTAGATCGATAAATGAACTTCTCCTTCGATAATGGCTGAAACTAAAAGATATGGACAAATATACAGCCCTGAGATACAAACTAAATTCCTTGAAAAGGTATAACATACTGGCATAGAACATTTGAATCCTAGATACCTTGGCCTCAACCACCACCTCTAGCTGAATAGCCAATAGTATTCTAACTACCTACCTTGAAAGGTTCTACTAATTCTACTCTTGAAGGAAGTGCTAATATGGATCCCCTCCCACTAGTCCCAATTGAGAAGGTCCTAAAACAGTGCTGAAGATTCCCCAAACTACCATTTCATTGACACTCAATAGTGTTTCTAAGAAATTGGAGCTCATATTCCATGGAATTTCACACTTGTCAAAAATAATTCAACCATCATTGGGTGTCATTTGGCTATTGATTCTTCGTCATGTAGTCTCAACGCGATGTTTCGGGGCATTAGTCGAACTACTTATCTGTCTTGGTTCTAAACCACCATATCCTACACTATCATCTTCCCTCAAGTTCTACTTGGTGATGAGGTTCTCATTTTCAATTTTTTAAATTGTGGTCAACTAAAATACATTTACCAAAGTCCAAATGGCATATATGAGTTCATCATCAAAACATCTCATTGTCACCAATGTGTCACTAGAAAGAGTCGATAAAAAGTGCTAGGGCTCCATGAACAGAGTAGAATATTATATCAGGGAAATAGTACCCTACTGAGTATGCATAAAAACTCTATTATTATCCACTATTAGGATCTAATTAAAGAAATGGTCAGAAAAGACTATCTTAAAATCGTCTTAAGCCATACCCTGATAATGATCCACCTGGGTAATAACATTCCTCCATTACATGAAAGAATCTCAAAGAATATATACCTCAATCTTCACCCTCCTATTAAGATGTGTCTCAAGATTCTCAATGATAGTCAGCATGGCCTTTATCCATCACAATATAGCCTAGGTGCCGTCATCCCCAAAAAACATGGGTGGATTTTCCAACTAAAATTCTTGTGTTAGCTCTACCAAGGTGGGAGAATGTCAGGGGCTCCCTGTATAGTCTATATAAAATTCATAAATTACTCTTGAAAATGGTCATTAGCACCCAAGTTAGGTGTAACCAAAAGTTCCATGGGTGTAACTACTAGAGGTAACACTGGTGGCTCAGGGCCCACCACCTCTAAAGCATGGTCATCAGCACCCTTCTAGTTCATCACTTAAAGATGATGTAGTGGAATAGCTCTAAAAATTTCAATCACACACCTCAGATAGAATTTGATAATATAATATTCCACAAGTATAAGAGTAAAAAAGGTATAAATCCTTTCTATATAAAAGAAACACCCTCTTTCTTCACCTAAATATAGATCTAGATGATGTACAAATCATAATAAATACAATAGACACTACATTCTTCCCACTAGTGATGTCAGGTTAGGTTTATGTCCTCTACTATAAGTCATGGGTCCTAGTATATATAGTGTCAATTGAATATTATAGAGGAAAACTCCCTTTCAATTGTAATCTGCATCCCCGTTTTGTGGTGAACATTTCATTTTAGAATTAAAATCCATTTAGGCTTTTACTTATTGAGATAGAAATATTTTTAATGGTTGAATAACATATATCACCATTTAAAATATATAAAGTTCTATAAACTATATAAATGTAAATATTACATCCATTTAATCACATTAATAAACATATTCTATCCCACGATAGTAATGGTCCATGACCCAATGTGTCATAATCATCTACTTAAGTGGTCAGCATCAAGCTATTCTCGAAGACGCTGTTAGTTTGATGTAGATACTTTAAGTAACCAATTATGTTTTTCATTACCCAACAATAACATTATCACAATTCCATATATATATAAGTGAAGACACTCATTGGAATCATAGAAAATACAAGTAATGAGTTGCACCTATATTCCATGGAATAATGCATGATATGTGAATCCCTACATGCCTATGATTATACATGAATCAAAACATCCTTTCCATATGAGGATAAGGCTAAAATGGAAGACTCGATCATAATAATAACAATTATGCGTCATTTACATCATCCAAAGGTGATATGAAAACAATTTTAATAAGATAAATCCAAAATACAAACTCCCATCCCTAGTAATTTTTCTCTTCTCTATACATTGGTTAGCCACTCCCAAGTATTGTCTCATTAAAAAAATTGACATGTAAAAGTCCCTTTTCTACCATACTGAAATAATAAGGCCTGGAAAAGAAATCTATGATACAAATTTCTAGCATCCTGGACCCATTTCACTCATAAGTAACTGAACCCAGTCGGTCACATTGCCTTAAGCGCGTCTCCCCATACACCATAGGATGTTTACTAGCAGTGAGGGTCCAAGGTGGTACTCTGGGGATACAATAACCTCATGATTAGAGTAACATTTTGGTGTAACAAATTGATTAATTGTGGAATCATAATATAATATTATATTAGAATATAAATCTTCTAGATAATATAACCATTCACCAAATGCAATATCTGGCATCATATAAAAAATGATTTAATGTCATGTCTCTAAATAAATAGTAATAAGAAAATATGGTAGCAAACACACATACATACAAATATATCTCAATAACCAAAACGAAAAAATACTATCTATAGACAGAATCATGATCTATATCTTGGTTATATGCTCATTCACTCTCATGCTACAATCTAATAAAGCATTGAAAATCGGGTGACTTACCCTATAACTACCTACATCCATAAAGTGTGATCAGGTAACAAATAGAGGCCTTAAAAGGTTTTGATATTTACTTAGTAGTCGACCACCAATGATTCCTAGAACTATCCATCTTATCAATATAATATGAGTAGTGTGCATATATAATAAAGGTAAAGCAGTAATTAAACTATAAAGGGTTGGCTCTTGTTCCTAAAGGACACCAGGCTGACACAACCTACTTCAACATGTGTTGGGAAACCTCTGAATGGATATCACTATAAACATATACATATTAGGGTATATAAATGTATTTACATATACATTTAATATATTTAATGATTCTTATATCCATATATTTACATACGTAGTGATATCTAGGACCCGATTTGTAACTCAGGTGTCCTTGTCAAGTTATTAGACCCTCATAAAGTTGTAGGGCACATCATTCCTAGGTATCATGAATCATAAGGGTCTACATGACCATATATCATAGTTATATGGTATTCTATGCCTGATTATCATGAATCATAAGGGTCTCTATGCCCATGTATCATAGGTATATGGGATTCTCTGTCCGAGTATCAAATCAATAGGGATTCCATACCAGGGAATTAAAATTACAGATTGTTAGATGGGGTTTATAATTTATTAGCATTCCACTTAAATATGGTTGTAACTTTTATTTATACAAAATCAAAAGATATGGTCATTATCTGCACTTTCTATTTAATTCATTCTAGTTACTACATTTAGGTGTCAATATAAAATCACATACAACATGGTTTGGTAATATATGCATTTATAATATGAAGGAAAATCCCATTAGCACACCTTAAGGGATGTCATTAGTCCATGGGTACCAAATCCAGAATGAATAAGGAGTAATTAGTACATTAATATCCAGTTTGAAAAATCGAATAAGGTTTAAGTGTATTTTTATGAAAAATCATAGAAGATATGGTGCATGGAGTCATAATGCATAATATAAAGAAAATATTCTTGAGGTATAATCACTAGACCACCTTCCTTTTGATGGTAGAGTACTCATGCAGTATTGACTTCTAATTCTTCCAGGAATAAGAGTAAATAGAGAAAAAAACAAATTCTTTGAAAATATGGAATATTAGATCACACAAAAATAGATTCGAAGATGGAAAGATAAAGTGAGTAAATAAGGAATAGGATCAAATATATTATTGATGCTCTTTGAATGCAATGAATGGTGGTCTGATTAGATTCTAGATGAGGAAGTTACCTCAAATACTATATTGAGGCCAAAAGGGAGATTCAATAGAGGATAGATTCTATGTGGAGGATAAGATGAATAAAAGAAGGTTATTTCCCCTTTTAAAAAAAGGACATGGTATATTCACGACATGAATGTTTTTTACATCATGAAAATATATTGTTTTTACCTCTAGAGAAAAACTAGTGCACATCATGAGCAAGGTATATCCTAACTAATTTTCACATTGAATTAAATTTACCGCATGAATTTGGTCTTATGGCCAGCTCCAACCCTCTTATCCCTTTCTCTCACAAAAAACTAACCAACCTAAAGGCACGACTTCATGTTATAAGCTAAAAAGACAAACTTATCAAGGATTTAACAAAAATTTAAAGATCCATACCTAATAGAAAAACATGGGATGTTACCGCATATTCCTAAATATAATAATAAAGGCATCAGTGATATGCAGGAGGCAATGCAGATGGTAATATAAATATAGAATGGAATATTCCTGACATGTGAATCCTTGTGTGCCTATATTGATGTATGAGCTACTGTCTCCTTTCCATACTGGTCCATGGATTAAAATAAAATCTATAATAATAATAATAACAATAATTCCACAAGTCATGTTCATCACCCAACCATGGAATCAATACAACTGTAATATGAAAAAACCATAACAGTAATTTCCCATACTGTGTAATTTGGATTTTATTTATATGTAGGGCTTCTACTCCCATTCATAGTCTCATTACCAAATTATAACACATTTTAAGTATCTTATATAATAATCAAAATAGTAATAAAGGAGGAAAAATATCTCTAATACCACTTTTAACACCCTCAACCTGGTCCCCTCATAAGTAACTAAACTTGGTTGGTCACATGGCCTCAAGTGAGCCACCACGTACACCATAGGTTCTCGACTAGAAGTGATGGTCAATGATGGTATGGTGGGGAGTCTATACCCTCATGATTATAGTGTATTATAGTTGTACACAATAATAAGGAACTATATAAAATATATAATAAATTAACTGCAGAGGTATAAGTCATCCAAATATAATAAATAGAAAAAAACGAAACCCATATCATATAAAAAATGGTGCCATATATGTTTGCTATAAAAAAGGGAAATACATGGTAAGAGAGGAGCATGAATATACAATGCACCATAAAAAATAGAAAAAAATCAAAAAAATCTCCACCATCATCATGAGCATATATTTTCTCCTCTTCTCCTATTCTACATCCTAGTATTGAAGATCATGCCTCTAAAGTTTGACCCTGCCATTTTCCAATACCAGCATCCATAAATTATGTTCATGTACCAATTCGCTGCCCGAACTGGGTGTGAAATATACTCAATAGGCCACCAAAAATGGAATCTAGTGTAATCCATATAGTGTATATAAAATGTAAGTGTGCAGATATAATAGAGTAAATCATTCATGTGAACTATAAATGAGTTGGGTTTGGTTTCTATTGAACACCAGACTACCTATATATACTTCCGTATAAGCTAGAATATCTGTGAACATGTTGAAACATGTATATATATAGGTACATTGTTTTTTTGGTATATATATATAAAATATATATATAGTAACATTTACAGCAATATATATAGATATGTAGTATTAGTCAGGACTAGATGTGTAACTCATGAGTCCAAGTAGAGTCACAATGGTCTTATATGGCTATTAGAGACACCATTCCCAAGTATCAAAAGTGTAATAGATTCCATGATCAATTATTACAACAATATGGGATGGCATGCCCAATTATCACATGTATATGATTTTTTATTCCTAAATATAAAAAGAATAGGGATACCATGCCCTGATATAACATGTATATGGGACTTCATACTTGAGTATCATAGGTATATGGGACTCCATACTTGATTATCACAATAAAAAAATTGTGTCATTCAATCTTTGGCATAACCCAAAATCCATTTTACAAATCATTTATATTTTATTTAGTCAAGGGAATAACCATTGTTCATATAAAAATCACATTACATAGTCGTACCACTCACCTTTTGTTAATTTACAATAATCCATTTAATTGGGTGGCCAACTAACACCACTTTGAAGGTGATTTGGGACCATTATTATTTTATAAGGCGTGGGAATAAAATGAGGATTCCCAAAGGGGGTGGCACTTTTAGAGGTGGGAATCCATCAACAGTAATAAGGTTCTATGAGAGTTATACTAACAAGGTCAATAATTTAAATAAAGAGATTTTATTTTTAAGGAATTGTAGGAAAATCTAGTTTGTGGTATGGAGGCGTATGATATAAAACAACTCATCTTTTGGGAAAATTTACTAGACCACCTACCTTATGGTAGTAGATGACTCTTCATCTGGTATCAGCTTCATATTCAAAGTATAACATGATAAGTTGGTGAAATAGATGAATGTGATAAAAATAGGGGGGAGATATTAGATGGATTTAACATTCCATATGGAAAGATAAATTAAGAAAATATGAAAGATTATTAGAGCATAACTATATGGATCCAACATGATGAACAGCGGTATGATCGGAGCATTATTGGGGTAGAGGCTTAAAACCCTAGGGAATGATAATGAGAGCTCTCTCTCTCTGATGCACTACTATTGTGTGAGAGAAGGAGGAGGAGTTTGGTTTAAAGGGGATAAGGGGTTAAAAGGGAAGTTCATCCTTTAATTAAATCAAGTGATGTGTTATGATATAATTGGGAAACCAATGCCATAAATCTCCATTCTTAGGGATCCTGCTCAATGTAATAATGGTTTAAATTCACTTTGTATGTCACAAGACATCAATTCAAGGAATAAGCTCCCCCATGAGAGTTCTTATATAGAATACCTACAACATGATGATGGTTTATTCCATAAATCCAAAGTTTATGACATAATTTTTCTATAGACCAAAACCTATAGAATCTTCAGAAACATTCCAGATCCATAAAAACCAATACCAGGGTCTAAATCAAGACTAAGAAATTAAGGAATCATACCTCACAAAATATGGGATATTACACACTTCATTAACACTAAGCTCATCCCCCTAAAGCTAATAAAAATTCGGATGACGGTAAATCTAATAATTAAACTTATGATGAACTAAACTTATAATGCTCCAAACATTCGATGCTCAGAACTATACTTCACATCCAAAAAATATCATACTTGAAATATTTTTCCATGTAAAAACATCATCATTCCCTTCTCAAAAAACTTTATTCCTTCCTTCACATTACTATTTTTCCTCCACCTTTTCCTTCTTATTTTCACCCAAGATCAATAAAGTCACAATTTTTCCATAAAATTTCTTTAACTAAACTCATGGTGAACATGTCTGCAATATTTTGGATAGCATTGATATTCTAGGGATCAAACATATTCTAATCCAATATATTTTTAATGAAGTGGTACTTCGGGTCAATAGTATTTGTCCATGCATGGAAAATCATATGTTTATTTAAGTGGATTTTACTTTTCCTATCACATAAAAGAATCCATCATTCATGAATTCTTCCTAATTACTTCAAAAAAAAGATTCAACAAAACCATATATTTCTCAAATTATTTTATCACTACATACTCTATTGCAGTTTTACTTAATGTAACAATCTTCTATAGGTATGACATCCACCTTATTTTTAATCCTTCATAAGTAAATAAGAAACTTTTTGTTATCTTTATACTATCTGAATCTACAAAAAAATTTGCATTAACGAAACCTTGTAACAAATATTACTCCCCAAAACAGTGCCTAATCTCATTATCCTAAAAATACTAAAGACCCATTTAAAGGCTTCACAATTTTCCTCTCTAGGGTTATACAAAAATGATCTTAAAACTACTAATAAAAATGAAATTTTTTTCCATGTAAATATAAATGCATATATTATACTTTTGATAGCTGAAGCATAAAGAAATTTCTCCATGTACTAACACTCATCTTTCATTTCTGGTGATTACACCTTGGATAGTTTTAAATTTCCAGTGATGGGGGAAGAAAATGGATTGCATTGAATCATGCCAAGCCTTTCTGTGATTTTTCAGATATACCCCTCAGATAGAACCAAGGATTTGGTCTTCTTACATTTTTTTACCCTCATCCCTTGTATCTTCCTTTATTTCCAAAAATCATTCATCTCGAAACTTCCAGATATATTATTTTTCTACTTCCAAATATTTTGATGATCCAGTCTAGTTAGAAAAATGTCATCAAAATACAATAATAAAATGATTAAAGTATCATTATCCTATTTCTTCATAAAATAATAATGACTAGTGTCACATCTATCAAAACATACTTATTCTATAAACCCATCAAATTTATGATTCCAGTATCACAATTCTAGCTTCAGACTATACAAAATTTTCTTTAGTTTTCATACCAAATTTTGATTCCCAACAATCAGTATACCTATTTTCTTTTTTATCCAAATATCGCCTTTTAAGTTACCATTAAGAAATGATATCTTGAAATCCATATTCTCTAGTTATAAATTTTATGATGCAACTAAACCAAGCATATTTATAATGGTATGATAGTTAACTATCAATGTAGCTATTTCTTATAAATAAACTCTTACCTATTGTTGAAACTCTTTTACTTCCAGTTGTGCTTTGTATGTCCTTTTCTCATCAACCGCTTCCTTGATCTAGTAAACCCACTATTATCAAGTTACTTTTTACCCTCAAAAAGTTTATACATATCCCAAGTTCTGTTGAAATTCAGTGAATTAATCTTTTTATTCAAGTCTAACTCCCACTCTCTAGGGTCCCTAAGTGAAGCTACCATTTTCAAATTTATAGGTTTTCCTGAATCTTTTAAAAGTATAGAGTTAAAATAATGTCCAAAGATCTACACCAATATTCTGATTCTGGTTGATCCCCTCAACTAAATTAGTTTAACTATTTTATCTAGCTCTATTGGTACATAAACTTTTGATACTCAAACTTCTGGGGAATGCACTTTTGGGTGCTAGCACTTCGTCTCCAGCTACTCTTGAACTTACTAGTCTCTCTCAGGGCCTTATATCTAGACATTGGTGTCTTAATAACATGTATATAATTTCTATTGGTTTTGAGAACTATCAGTAATCTGATCAAATTTTATTTATATACTCTATGGTCTTTCAACATCCTACTCTACCAATTTTTATTACTTCCATAGGACCTTCTTATCAAAAACCACATCCTTACTTTTGATGATTGGTTACCTTTTATCATCCCACAAGACATATACAAAATTTTCATCTACAAATCTAAGTGAAAACATATTTTATATTGTAATTAAATTTTTTCATGATCCTTATAATTTTCATGTATATAATCTAAATTCCTGAAAATTTTAGGATGTTGAACTTCAATTATATTTCTGAACCACAAATCCTTTGGAAGTTCATACCCAATTACCAATGATGGGTATCTATTGATGATATATGTTTCCATTTTGAATTCCTTTTCCAAATTACCTTAGGCATTCCCTAGTGAAACCTTATACTCTAATAATTCTACATCAAAGTCTGATTCATTCTTTCCACTACTCTGTTCTAATATGGATTTTCAAGAAATGTCTTCTCATTCCTTATATTTTCCTTCTTAATAAAATTTCATATGTCATATATGGTGTACTCCCCATCATTTTATATTAATATGAACCTCTATATTCTGCTACATTCCCTTTTTTCGAATTATTCCAATAGAACATGCCTAAAATACATCATATTGTTTACTACAATAAGAAAATACATAATTTATTTATAAAATCATCAATAAAAATATGTAATTAAAGGAAACCACCATAGGATTAGATAGGATTAACTCCACAAACATCCAGGTGTACCAAACCCAACTTATAGTCCCTGATCTTCCACTCATATTTGTTTAAAGACACTCTTTTCTACTTTACCATCACACAACTTTCAAACTTTACAATTTCATTATGATCAAGTTTTTGTACGCCCTTTGTATTAAGAATATTAAAGTTATTTTCACTAAGATGGTCGAACCTGTAGTTCCATACTTCTATATCATCTGATGTTGAACATCAAATCATTGTACTCCCATGTAAATTCCGAATCATGTTTAGGGTCTTGTCCTTTACTCCTTCTGAAACTATAATTGATCCTCGGGTAACTTTACAAATTCCATTAGTGAAGCTAGTTCAATATATTGTATCATAAAGATTATCAACAGAAATAAAATTTCATTTGAGGCCAAGGATATGAAGAACTTCCATTAACTTAAGGAATCCTCTATCCTTCATTCAAATATTGAAATTTACTTTTCTAGTAACTTCTGGGGATTCACCATCCACCAAATGGACATTCATAAACTTACCAGATATATATATTTTAACATGATTATTTGATCACCATTTGATTGGAATGATTCTCCAGAGTCAATATACCAAGCTTCTACTAGTGTCTTTAAACTGAGTAGATAACCCCAGCTTACTTCTGTTGAGTTAATGAAATATGAACTTTTGGATGTTGATTCATTTATGATATTCTCTCTCTATCTCTTGCATTCCTTCTTGATATGTCCTCTTTTCCTAGATTTTAAAAAGGCTTAACTAGGACTATGTGACTTACTTTGACTCATCTCTTGAGACTTTTTTTCCTATGGTTTCTTCTAACAAACATGCTTATGATGGGGTGACCAACCCATTCCATCGGTATTACTGGGGATTATAGTAGGTATCTAAACATACATTTATTATAGTTCTTCATTTAGAACTATGTTCTAAATATCATCATACACCAGATTGGCTTTTCCTCTAGAGATACAAACTATAGTAACCATTACATCCCAGCTCTCTGTAAGTTAAGATAAAAGAAATAATACCCTTAAATCATCATTAAATGTTATATTTACTGATGTTAGTTTCCCATGAATCATATTTAAGTAATTCACGTGATATTTTATTAGTATTTCTATCAATAAAATAAAACAAAACAATTTTCACAACATGAAAACCATGTTTAGGATCGTCTGTCTTTCATACTTGTCTTCCAATGCCTTCAGAATTTCTTTTTTAGTCTTCTACTCTATAATGTTAAATGTAGAATTCCTCTCCATAGACATTCTAAATAGATCCAAATCTTTAAAATTAGGGTTTCCCCATTCATATTTATCCATTAGAACTCAATTTAACCCATAAATTAGAACTTTTAATTCCTTTTGAATCATATGGTCTCCAATATATATTCTCTAGAATCCAAAATATATTCCATCATATTTATTAATTTATATCTTTCCTTCATCTGATACCATGATTTTTTCTATCACTGGGGTGTTGAAACACGAGCTTATAAACCATACCTTTTATATCACTTTTTGGGGGAAAATGGTAGTAGAAAAAATTATTCACATATACTATTGGTAGACCACTAAAGGTATGATAATCAACCCATTATTTATTCATGTGATGTTTAGTGTGGTGGAAAACCAAACCTCTAGAGCTCCACTTCCCCATCGACTAAGTATACCAATAGTAGTAAGTCACTTCACTCTACCCACCAAACAAATTATACCTCACACAAACCTTAGTAAAAAAAATCTAAGAAGTGAAAGTACATAAATAAGTGAATGAACGCATTATAAATTTAATGTGCTTCATAATTTCTTCCTACATGCATGGGAGGAACCACTATGAAAAATTTAAATTAATAGAATTATAAAATAATTATTATAAACTAAAAACCCCATCAATAATATTTTATTATATAATTATTAACACTCTATAAACTTTTGATTCACATTGAATGCATTAGATTTTTTGTTCACTCTCTTCCGCACTTTTTCAGCATTAGTTACAACTTCCTTTTTACAAAAATTCATATGGTTTTATATATCACACCACCTTATGATATTCATGGAGAGGCCATAAAATAAAATTTTAGTGACTCTGATTCCATTGAAGATATCAACTGTTGTTTTATTTTCACTGATCATATCCACCTACTTCTAGTTAACATTATATTGAAAATAAATATTATACTCAAACTTCCAATGATCTGAACTCCTAATACTCTGAACTTACAATTTTTAGAACTAATCTTCCAATCCCAATAGTGAAGATGACTTAGAGAGTATCCTAGGTTGGTTACTCATCGACCACCCTATAGAAAAAACTCAGGTGCCTGAAAATAAAATAATGAAATGGGGGATATCTACCTAAATAAAAAATCCATCCTTGGTGACCAAATATTAGAGATAAACCTAATTGATATTAGTTTACAAGAAATCTAGGAAGATGATAAATTCATTGTTTTATCTAATAAACAAATATTATTAGAAGAGAGGTCACTTGAGGAGAAAATTATTTTCTATGAGAAGTCTAGATCTCTTTCTCTCAGGGTAATAATAATGTCGACTACTTTCATGGATGCATTAGGGAATGTTTTCTTTTAGGTAATATCAACATTAAACATGATGATGCCCCTTTCACCATTTAATTTAATGTATATAGTCCTTTAACTATTTTTTAAATCTATAATTTCTTAGTAGTCCAGTAGGATGGGATGAGTAAGTGACACTTCAATGAGGATGAAGATGATAGATTATCAGTAGTATCCCCAGATATATTGAAGGAAACATAAAATTTACCATATAATCCACTCTTATAGATGATTAAATAAAGTTAGATATCAATAATATCAAACTAGATAATGATCCAGGTCCTGACGGATTCATGATATAATCTTATATATAAATATGGGAGATCATTGCAATTGAGTTTATAGAGGTAATAAAGGACTAATTTATTAGGGTCCCTCAATCTTCTGACACTAGTGTTATAGCTCTTATAATCATTCTAAAAGTGTAACACCCAATCTCTTTAAAACAATACCGACCTATTAATTTATGTAACACCTACTAAAAAAAATTTTAAAGACATTAAATGATATGATGTACCTTATTCTTCCCAAAATAGTTTCCAAAGAGAACCAATATTTATGAACGTAAGAATCATTCAAGGTTTTATTGGTCTAACAAAAGTGATAATAGTGTATCTTGAGAAAGAAATGGTAGTCACTAACATCATTTTAAAAATCGATATCGAAAACTCTTATGATGGGAAGGAATGAATCTTTATTTTAAATTTCATGAGATGCCTTGGGTTCTCATAATAGGTATGTCGTATATTATTTTGAAGTTAATCCTTTCCATAGTTCTTGATCATTCTCATGGTTGATAATATTAGTTCCTTTAAGTTATCTTATGGCCTTCACCATGAAATCCTTATATCTTCTTGCATCTTTTCCCTATATGAAAAGATTTATAGTAGGAACATCAACAAAGCCAGTTCAAATGGAGATATCCTTCCATACATAGGTAGATATGGCCTCAAAATCATCTCTCTATTATTATTTGTGGATGGTATATTGTTTTTTATATATAGTATAAATCACTCTATATGGAATTCCTTAGGAATTATGAATAAATATAGCTTGAAGAGTGGATGACTCATATGTATTGAAAATAAAAATTTGATAATCCTAATATTTTCTTGATTAGTCACACTACTCTCATTGATGGATGGATGTGTATTTTCAACTTTACCCTCCCCATGACGTATCACAGAGCCCCACTATATTCTTTTTAGATTTATATCCATGATTTCAATGGTCTAGTGGAAAGGATAACTAGCTACATCTCTAATAGGAAAATCCATTTTTTATATTTTAGATGAGAAATCTCACTCATAAATTATGTTATATCATATATAACCATGCACACACTATCAATTATAAAATACCTAAGTCGGTCATTTGGAATATTAAAAATACTATCATATATTTCTTATAGAACACTTGCTAGGAATGAAATTTCGAATATGTGAGTTAGGTTCGCCTGAAGAAACCTTAAAAAGAATAGGTAATTAATACAAAAACAAATAAAGGAATATATTTAGTGGAATAATTTTTCCTTTTATGCACCAACAAGGAAATATACGTGGTTGAAGTCCATTAAATCCATGAATAGCAGTATCCATGAGGCCTTATAAAAATATATTTGTTTTTCTCACCTTTAGAAAAGCCTCCATAAAACTCTTTATATTATTTTATAGAATTCAAGATAAAATATTGGATGAGGGGCGATTTATTTTTGTAAGGGAAACTATTTTGGAAACGCATTTTTCATCCCATGGTTCCCTCATCCTATTATGATATTCAATGGGGCCATAACTTTCTAGAGGATTTTTAATGAAGTGTTAGAAGATGATCAGAAACACATATTTAACAACTACAAGATATAATATGATCTAGATAAAAGTTTTTCCACACTTTAAATCTTTATTATCTTCTATAATTTATAAAATTTATGTACCATTCATGTTCATAAGATCTTTATGGCATCCCACCTTTTTATTTCATTACTTTTCATTACATTTTATATACATAGGATCTTTAAAGTCTAGTGTCTTGGAAATCAGGAAGATAATGCATAAAAAAAATAAAAAATCCATCTAATAAACTTTTAATGATTCATCATAGGTTCATCATAACTTAAATTACTCCATATCATAACCTATAGACATTCATCAAAGGAAAGGGTGAGCAGAAGTCCCAGTAAGGAAAACAAGGAAATCAGTTAACTTGTGAAATCAATAAGAACTTGATAAAAACATAAAGACAAGAGCAATGGAAGTAGATTAATATAATAATTAAAAGAACATGAACCATAACATGAATATGTGGCTAAAACATTTAATTTATACATTCATGAACATATCACCAAGGTTCATTCCGAAGGTGTCATAAAAATTTCCAAGGTTATTCCCCAAGGTATTGTGAAACTTTTTATCTCTAGAGATTAAATTATTTACCCAATGCATTAGAGATATATTATGGCACACCCATAATATGTATTTATTTTCATGTGACCCACATATATCATAATCAAACATTTCATAAATAACCCAAATAGAATCACAGAAATGGGTTTCATGTCAAAATTGTGATGTTTAAAAAGTACTTAAAAATAAGATCATTATGTCATTTATAACCCATGGAAAGGGAGAGAAGGTTATATGTATGTCAATTATAGAATAAAATATATCATTTTAAGTATTGATTAATACCCCTAGAAATTAAAATATATTTGGGTATCCACATAAATAATATAAGAGAATTCCTTGAGAAAAAAGAGAGAGATTTTGAGACGAAAATTATGCAGCATAACGGCTACATAACAACGTTTTAGAAAACATTAAAAAGAGAGGTTACAATAGTAAACCACTCATAAATAACTTATAAAACATTATAAATCCATAATAATATGTATATAAGGACATGGTATGGATATTTGAATGACATATCACATGAAAAGAAAACTTGAAAGGAAAGAGAATATGTGATTTCTTTTATAAAAAATTCGGCATCCTAACGGCATCACTTAAAAATTAAGAAATTCAATTGATGAGAGTGGAAAGGGTTTCTAATAATTTGGAAATAAAATTGAAAGTAGTAAATATATATAATAACAATCCCCCACATAATAAAATGGAACTATAAGACATAACATATAGGAAGTCATGACTTAAAAGAGGAGGGTGAAAGGTTCCCTTACCTTGAAGAGTAACTTTGAAATCATGAAGGTCAGGAGATTGGGAGGATTGAGGGAAACTTGGTAGGACTCATTGGGAGGTAAAAAGTCCAGATATTCGTTGAGGAGGATTTTTTAATGAAAATAATGAAGGAATGGCATGGTATTTATAGGAAAAGTGAGGGAATAAATTATTAATTTCCAAGGGACACCTCATCGGTGGTATTTACAAAACCATGGGCTTTCCAATGGTATTTTCCCAGGATATTGGAAACTTGGGATACCTCATAACATATAATACTATTCAAAATTTGACCAGATTATTTACTACATGATTATATCATCAATGATGTAATTAAACACCCGAAACTCAAAACTGTATTTTTACTATTCACCAAAAAATCAATTGTTTCAGAAAAATCCCAAAATTCACTCTAACCTAATATCGATGCTCCAAATTAAAAAATAAAATCTATTTTATGAAAATAATTTTCAAAATATTTTTAATTTAATTTTTAAATAAAATCATTATTTATTTAAAAAATACAACTTTAAAACTATAACTCAATTTATAACACCTTAAGTAATCAAGGTCCCATAAAATTATCATATAACCATAAGAAAATAAAGTAACAATTTATGATTAAATTTTATGAAAATAAATTTCCATTTTAAATTATTAAATTAATTATAAAATTTTAAATAAAATATTTATGACATAAAAAAAATACCAAAACTTAAATTATGACCTTTTTTCACATTAAAGATGTCTAAATTGTATTTTTACATTCCTGGGTAAAGTTTCTATTTTTTTGGTCGATTTACTATTCATTACTATTCATACGGGTATGTTACTATTCATACATTACTATTCACTAAAAAATAATTTGCTCTTATTAGACTCTAAATATCCTAATGAACACAACTATAGAAGACCATTTTTTTGAAAATCAATTACCATTATTAATTTTTTAAATAATACAAAAATATTTAAAAATACCCCCTTTTTCAAAATTCATCGATAATATGGAACTTCTATAAATTCATCCTATATTTTTTCGAACATTTGAAATTCAAAAATTTTACCATAATAATAAGAAAATATTTTATTTATACAAAAGGATTATACAAAGCAACTAAGGCTTCATTACATATCCCCTTATAGCACCTGTATTGGACCTAAGTGTAAGGTGTGATATGGTGATATAATCTTGGGCTGGCTCTGACAACATTTCCCAAGTGGTGATTTCTATTATCTTGAACTTCTCCCTTAGGCGATTCTGTTCAAGCTTCATATGTTGAATTTTGTCTTGGGCTAGGTCCAGAGCAAAGCCCAGTGATGGTACCTTCTTCCCAAGCTCCGACAGATGGGCTTCATATAGCCCAAGTCTACTAGATGATGCAATCGACTCTTCTTTCTGTATTGATTAACCAAGATCATTTAAATTTATAAAAAATAACTGTAACGTTAAGAATTTAGTTTCCAACGGTCATATTGACCATTGGATATATAATAGTTGAAACACAACTGTCTCATTTAATTATACTCACTTCATTAATTAAATGTTGTAGTTTGGTTGAGTATAAAATAAAATAACACACAAATTTAGGAAATAAATATTATTAAAAAGTTAGGGTCATTCCAATCTTGGATTCTTAGGCTAATGAATTGTAGTGAAATACAATTCCAAAAAATCATAGTTTATTAGTAAGGAATGTCAGACACAAAGCCATCCCAATTAATAAATGTATTCAGCATAAAGGAATTACTCTAGTGTAGAAATTATCCTAATAAAACCAGTGCAGTGTGGAATTGGAAGAGCATATTTTCATGGGTAGTGAATGGTTTTTATTTCTCTAGAACTTACTTGGAAGTAAACATGGTAATTCAATTTTTCTATGGAATATTTATCAATTCCTTACCACATGGTTTTATGTAGAAGTTTCCTCATGTAAGGTTAGGACATGAAGTGTTTTTTTATGGTTAATGGGACTTCTGAGAGGCTCAGAAAAAGGTCGAACATATTGGCATTCATGATAGTATAGATCTATTTAAATATAATGAGATCTTCTTGATCAATGATATGAACACAACTTTTAAAAGTGTTCCCTTACCTTCTTATTCCCACTTGAAACTTCTCTGTACCCAATGTAGCTCTCCCAAAATATCTAAGGTCTATTATGTGGCTTGGAAGATTATGAACATGAGCTTTAAACTCAATATATATTTTTATTTTAAAAAGTAATTCATGTGTGGTGGAGGTTTCATCAATTATTCTCAGGGTTCTGTGGTTTTGGATTTCAATTCTTTCTATGGATAAGGTGATTCACTCATGGACGATGCTTGGGTTATTTTCTCCAGGCTCCTCATTTATAGGCTATACAACATCATCTTCTTGGTTTTTGAGTCAAACTTGGATCTTCTCATAAAAATCATGTCAGGTTTTAAAAATGTCTACGTTCTTATTAAATATCTTCTCAAAGGATGCAAGATTCTGATTGGGTGCAATTTGGTGATCATCCACTCTTGGCATGAGGGTGATAAGGTAGGTTAGCTTATCACATATAAAGTAAATTCCAATGACATGATTCTAGTTCTCTCTAGTCTATAATCCCTC
This sequence comes from Viscum album, assembly GCA_963277665.1. Lineage (NCBI taxonomy): Eukaryota > Viridiplantae > Streptophyta > Magnoliopsida > Santalales > Viscaceae > Viscum > Viscum album. Next base: position 114,931,126 of record OY728151.1, read on the forward strand.
ACTATTGATTGTATAAAAATTAATCAAAGGTATTCCCTCAGTTTACGCCACTTCATGACTCCATGAACCCAACATAGATGGTCTCACCTCATAATAAAAATTTAATTTGAAAAATAAATCATAATTATGATATTATTGAACTTCCACATGGCTATATTCCAGACATTTAGATATACTAGCCTATAAAACTATTAATTTTCACTTAATAAATCACTATTAATTAACATATATTAACTATGACAATATTATAAGTGAATTTTAGTGTGATTTGTGTAATTTGGGATTTTATTCATTCTTTTTCATCCAGATTAGCTCCAATAAGCCTCCAACACATCCATGAGACTGTATCCAATAAATATGACATGAAATAACCTCTAAAAGACATGAATGGGTCTTATCGAGAAATAATACATAGAAATATTTCAATGTGATTATTATCTTAACACCTCACCCTTTGATAGATTGATGTTTTTGGGAGTTCCCCAACCCTTAGTGTAGTGATCAATGCTAACTGACCACATCTAAAATGTGATATTCTCAAAACCCATTTTTCAATTCACTTCATTATGGTTCTTCAAAATCTAAGGGCTCATCAATTTGACTCTTTTTTTTAAATATGCTACAAATACATTTATCTCTACTCTAAGCTTTGATTACAAACAACTCAAGTCTTCCACATCAAGAGAAACTCATCATGTCCTCTACCCCTTTATTTTCACCAATAAAAGTTTAGTGCCCCCCCTTGTAAGAAGACCTCCAACTTCATTAAAGTTTATTTAATATTAAGAATAATGGATTTATAGAGAATAGATTCCATACTATTATACCCATTTTCATAAAGTGAAATGGAATGAAAGAATGAAAATAAAATATAAAGTCACATAAATTCTAGGAGAGAATTCACTCTTAACAATGATCTTAAGTGCCGAAAGGAACCATTCATTATGGTCTTAGTCAATATATATTTAACTTTATCCTATATTGAAACATAACCTATTCTAATATCTTAATGTTTCTCCCTCGCTATGATGAATTTGTAATTGAAATTAGTATACTTTGAAATTAAATGTTACACCAGATTCATTGAAAAACAGAGTATGCATTGATTATCACACTCAATTGTCAAAGGGCATGAGAAATTCTCCCTCCCATATTTTAGTTGAGTATTTATACATATGATATAATTTTTTTACTTATGATATTTTAATATACTTATCTTTCATTATGCTTGGAGTAACGGAATTTTTCTTCTCAGAGTGCCAAGAAATGAATCTTGCTTTGAAAAAGAATGCACCTCATGAATTAAAATTCAATCACAAACATCAGATTCCATATTGAAATCAAAAAATTCTTAAGGATATAAATATAATTCTTTACCATACCTCAATCCATATTTCAATATTCCTTTGACATATCATAATAACAGTTTTCTATCTATACGATATGACTCCTTTAGATATATTTGGAATCATGTATAAAGAGTATCAATAAACAAAATGTATAATCTTGATTTCTTCAATTAGAGTAGGATTATGATAATAAATTAAAAATAATTTAAATCTATGTTCATTCACTATAATAAAATCAAATAATAGAATTACTTTTTTTAATATAGTGGTGGTTTAAGCCACTGCTCTATGGTTCTGCGACAGTTTCATAAAACTACATCCAAAACTGGGGTCGGTATAAAATAAGAGGTGGTTTCTTACATTTAGTAGTAGTTTCTATTAAGTTTCATATATATCATATTTAGCAGTAGTTTTATTGGATTTAGTGGTGGTTTTCAGTGGGAAAATATCGTAAGGATTTAGCGGTGATTAAAACCACCACTACATATTTTCTTTTTTCGTGGAAACCACCGCTAAAACCAATAAAAACATTGGTAAATGAATGTGTGTCATTTTTTAATGGTGTTTTTAACCTTCACCGATACAAAACAATCAATGTATATAGGTCGTCTAAACTGCCACTATATGTTGATTTTATAATAAAAACTGACTGCAGATTCTATAGCCCTAGAACCCTGAAAAAAAAAACATATGCATATACCCAATATAATGGAATGGAGTAACAACAGTGAATTTGAACCCCCTAAAAATTTTCAACATGTTCTATATCCCATGAATCCATATTAAATTAATGGAAGAAAACCCCAGAAATTGAGCCCCCAAATAATACAAGTAGAAGATACCCAATACAACTTCTTCCACAAAAGTACCCAAGGATCTAATGTGATGTATTCCTGAAATAATTTTAAGAGGCCTTATAAAAATTAAAAACACACCATTATTAATAAAAATACTAATTTGAAAACTAATTTATAAATTCATTTATAATTTATTTGAAAAACGCATTTTGTTTTATCAAAACAAAGGTATAACCATCATTTCTAAGAAACACTTTCACACAAAAAAACATTTCAAAATGTCTCTTCCAAAACTAAGATAAATGAAGATAATTGGAAGTGAATAGAAAAATGAATGATTAAACTTATATAAACTAAGGAAACCAACCAACCCAATGATTAAAGAAATGAAGGGATAATCCTTGAAGAGAAGAAATCACCAAAAAATTACTAGAGTATCCCTCGAGTTTAAGGGACAAGAAACATGCCAATATGAGACGAGTCAACAATGAAATGAATAAAAATATTCCAGGTAGGAATGATTTAAATTAATAATCATTTATTCACAACATGAACTACAATTATTGTATCTACAGTATGAAATGCATCGGTGCAAATTAAATCCTAATCACTAATGGGAAATTCAAAAAGATGGCATTGAATATCTTCATATTATTTTATACCGGCACTAATTGATGGCCAAGAGTTGAAATATATCTTGGATCCTTGTTATCATCTCCTAAATTATACTTGTTCCCAAAAAAGTGGCCTCAACCACCTATTCACAACAAATATGTGACATAAATGGGAAATATTATAAATCCTCCAAGGGTGTTATAATAATTATTTCCTTATAGTTGTTATTATATTTGAAATTCACTAGTCCTAGATGGAAGTTCCATGATCCAATGGAAACCAAAATATAGGAACTAAGAATATACTACAGAATCTGAATAGTATTATACATCTTACCATACTTCTATACATGATAAGCATTACTCAATATAACTTGATTCTCCATCGTATCTTTGATACTCTTCTAGAATATAAAAGTCAAACCTAGATCCCTCTCTAACACAATAGTGGAGGGGAACCCATACAAACTCAAAATCACCTTTACTTATAGAATACTTGGATCTTCAACCATTGAGGTGTCCTTGACAGTAATAAAATAAGAGGATTTCTTCAACCAATCCATCACTAACATGAAAGAATTAATTCCTTATGTTGTCATTGATAATAGAAAAATGAATTCCTAGGACACATCATCCCATTTCCAAACTAACACCAAATGTGGATTTAGTAGACTTGAAGAATTAAAGTGATATTATTTTATATTCTATCATGACCAACCAAGATACACATACTCAAAAATGTTGTGTTTCATACTCGTCCATATAAAGCACCATCTAATTTCATAATACATATTTATATAACTGGGGTGAAAACCCCATGAAGAACTATAGAAATCATGAAACACTAAAATGATGAAAGGGGTTTGTGGATAGTGAATATGTAGTAGGAGATATAAGGATAGGGGAAACAAAAATGTAATAATTCTATGAAGATATGATACTATTTGGGTGAGGAATAGAGATAAGGATATGCATCATGAATTATGATGTAAAGTGATTTATGTCAAAAAGTGAGTTGATTAAGCTTAAGGGGAAGATGAAACCTAAATTATGAAAGGGGTTTGGGGACTATGGGATATAAGGAACAACAATGTGAATGAAAAAAATGCACATGTATAGGCTAGAAATAAAAAATCATGCATGAAAATTTAAAAAAGGGGAGAAAATTTATAACCATAATGATTGAACTTTACCTAATGGGATTCCAACAAGAATGAAATTTCACTTAGGTATTACTATACTGGATTAGGAAAAGGATGTTATCTGATGTTAAAAAATAATATAATAGGGTTTTCACTATATATCATGAAGACCATTTCAATATAGTTATTTTAATAAAATTAAATCCTATATTTCTATGAATGGATGATTATCACTGTAGCCCAGAAAGGTTTTCATCCTCTTCAAAATGGGAAATCATGAAAATTTTAGGTCATGAAAATGTTAGGTGAATAATTTGTGCCATATATTATAGATTAAAAATCTCTCCCTTTCCATATTTGTTTGAAATTGAAAACATACAGTAATCATTGTCTGATGATGAACACTTCTCATCACCCTCTCTATCCCCGTCTCTACTTCCTACTACCAGCAACTCTATGGTAATTATATTGAAAATTAAATAATGTTGTATATTTATATTTAAACCTAAAGAAAACAAATGTTTGATAACTAAATGATTTTTGAAATTGTTTGATTTCCCTACTCACTACCAATCATCAATGCAATACCACTAGGGATAGATCTGGTTATCTTATGATATAAATCAATTAATGATTTCTACAAAATGGATATTTGAGTCCCCTATTCCTAAACTATGTTTTATAGAGGTATAATATCACTCTGAGAATCTTGAGGTATGAAGTTAATACCACTAGAAGTAGATGTAGCTACAATCCCCAGTGGCCCACCAAAGACCTCAGATGGTAATGGTCCCAAACTCATCTCGTGCACTCGACAAGGATACTCCTTCCCAAGGATTTTACCAATTGCGTCATTCAGGGATGCTGAGTAGGACTGTATGGGATTGGCATCCCATAGTTCTTTAAATTTTACCTATAAATCAAATATAAGTCATATTAGAAGCAATATATATTAACATAGTGAAAACTGATAATAAGTTATTATAATGAAAAATGAATTTATACCCTAACATCTTTGGCAAGCTCATTAACAAAACTCCCATCGGATTTTTTATGAACATCCAACCACACTTCTATTCTGGATGTTTGGTTCCCTAAACCTTATTACTACATTAAACAAAGATAAATAAAAAATTCAATATATTAAATAGATAATACTATCTAACAAATTTTTAAACTAAATAAAATATTACTAGAGTTGATCAACTTCTAGAAAAACTCTTTGACCCTACAGTGTGAGGGGTGATTTTCATAGACCGACTCAATGCATTCTTCCTTGAAATATTATAAAATAAATAAATTTTAATTTAATAGTAATGTATAAAATGTTATCTCCTTTTCATATACTTGTATAAATGTAAAATGATATTAATATAATAAAATATATTTAAATAACATGTACTTCTCATCATGATGCCTTTCAATAAAAACCTTCAGTTTCTCTCTAGGTACCCCATTGGGTACCTAATCATACATTTGTTGGAAACTCAATGAAGGATCTTTGACTTCGTTCCATAATCTCTATTTATAATATTTCCATTTCTTGCCCAAATTTTTTAATGTCCACTTTTCTGCTAGAATATCAGCAATGATAAAGTTAAAAAACATATGTACACAAAGATTAATTTTGAAAATATTATCATTTAATAACATAATGACATTCAATTAAACCATAATGTATTAAAATTAACATTATTTGTGAAACAAAAACTTCATTTTTCCAAGGGGAAGATATATGCCTCCAATCATAAAACGTAATGGGAAGGGTAACCGGCTCCACTACCAGTTGGCCTAGAATCTAGCCAAGTAATCTTATGGTGTCATCCATAGGGACGCTATAAGAATCAAATGGTATAATAACCTTTAATCCCATTAGATTCCATATATATTAACTTTCAATATTTTTCTCTATAGTAGCATTATTTCCATATTTTATGAAAAAATAGTTAGTAGTATAAAAAAGTATAATTAATTTATTCATATTAAAAAATTTACCTATAACAGTCACCCTCTAATATCCCCAAGAAGAACTAGGAGTGGAACCTCGATCCCTCACTGTTGAGGCTACTAAATGAGAAGTCATCAACTAAGTTGATAATGTGACTCTAATGAAGGGTGTGAGAGATAGTGAATAGGGGTAAAGTGGATGGTGTCTCAGATTATATAGGGATGGAGATAAATGGATCATTATCTGTCAATGTGGATGATGGAACATCGACTGAGAGTCTAATGGTAGCATTATAACTACTCATCCTTCGAATTCCTGTCATTTAATCAAATAAAATTAAGTTTAGAACATATATTTCAAAAAATTCATACAGAAAAAAATAGAAATGATAGCATATGCAAAGTAATAACATACATAATATAAATAAAAATTATAATGAATGACTAAAAAAAGACATAAGTGGTTCATAAATTAATGGATAATTACACACACAATAATTTTATCCTCCAATCATATCGGTTTCCTATTCTATCATTACTTAATCTACTTTATCCACACTTTCAAGACTAATATTTTCAATATCATGATGGAAAAATAATTCTGCTTATTTTTGTTGATGGGATTAAATTTTAGAGGTCACATCTTCCACTTCATCACTCATATCATACAAGTCTCTTTGTTTTACGTGAGAAACTAGACTCTACCCTTCATCCATGACATCCTTCACATAATATTCCCTTTTCACTAGTGATAATAAGATATACAGATCATGTAGTTCACAGTCACCAACATCCATCATGAGAGAGAATTTCATAGAATTAAACTTCGTGGAATCTCATTCAACACCCCTAATAAAATCCACCCAATTGCATTTGAATAAAACAACTGAAAAATTTCTAAGGTAGTTTAATTAGATAATATCAGTTAAATTTATATTGTATCCCACTTTAGAAAACATAAATATTCCACTATTATGTGTTGGCATACCCTCTTCCTAATAGACTGTATGAAATCTAAATCCATTTATGTTGAAAGTGTCAAAATTTATAGATTTTTTTTGAGGACCTCAATCGAGAATATTCAAATCTTATGACAAATCTACTTGAGTATCAGAATTCATTATAAAAAAAAAGTGATATACATTATTAAATTTAAAAAATATATGTATTATCCTAATATTCATATTGATTTCAATATATATGAACTTACATGTCATGCAAACCATTCTATAATCTCTATATTAATGGATTATTTTATATCTTTAACATTTCATGTTCATACCCTCATTTGTCTATTTATTTGTATCCTAAACTCTTCAATAAATAGATCATTAATTTCACTAACCAGTAACACATATCTATGTGCCTTTAATAATTCCATTTCTTTTTGTGTAACATTTTAGCTCCTCCCAACTAATCATCCAATAACCGGAAATATTTTGGATTTCAAATATATATCGGATTGAGTCGATGTGTCAACAACACATGCAACTCAATTGAATCTTTACTCAATATCTTCCTATTATCTAGAACAAAAGGTAAGACACTCCTCTTCCAAAAATCCTTCATTAATAGATCCTTCATGTTAGGATTTATTTTTCACATATGATTTCCAATGCCTAAGATATCTGTGAAATAAAATAAAAAAACATAATTATGTATTTAATGAAGTTTCAAGAATTTTTTACTATAATAAAAAAGAAACAAATAAATTTCCTGTCACTTGGATACATCCATTGATAATGTACAGGGCCTCCTAATTTAGCTTCTTCAACCAAATGCATAGTTAAATTCATCATGACAGTAAAAATGACGGAGGAAATATCATATTAATTGCACAAAGTGTCAATAAAAATCTCACCTAAAGGTTATCAATCTCAAATGGATATAGATTTTTCACAAATAGTGGCCTAAAAATGTACAGAATTAGAGTACAACAGAAATAACCTTTTCGGGTAATAATATAAGCAATGCCAATGGTAGTAACTACTGTAAAAAAATATGTGAATCGTGGTTTTTTAATCCATGTAACCTACAATGATTTAAGTCAACACAGCTTGATATGTTACTTGAATACCCATTAGACACATTCACATATTTTAAAATTTTATGGAATGCATCTTTATCCCTATTTTTCATTGAAAAAATGCTAAAGCATACTTCCCATTTCCATCTATCTAGAGATCACACTTTATGTTCATTTCTTGTAAGTCTCTCTGAGCATTAAGATGATCCTTTGACTTTACGTGCTCATTAAGAAATGTGAAGACCAAATTTTTCAAGCATTATTCTCAATATGGATCATATCAATATAATTCCACAATAAATTAAATTATCAACCCAGAAGTTTGAATAATATAATTTTTTCTTCCATTATTGCATTCTGATTTCACTTGACGATGCACTTCGAACTTGTTTCCCACTATCATTCAAATAATACACCTTCCCAAATTCTGTTTCAACATTTCTATGTTGTGCCAATATTTCAGAACCTATTAAAAACTTTGTAGGTGTTCTATGATCAATGAAACCATTTATTTTTGAATTTTTCAGATAAAATCTATGAGATGCATCAAGAAATATTCAGACATAAGGAACACCATTTTCTACTATGTGGTAGTCATTTGGGCTCAAAATAAAAGTTACAAATAGGACAATCCAAACCCATATAAGTGTTCCAACATGCTAAATTCCCAAGTCCCAGGAAGTCACTAATGGTCCACATTAGAGGAACTTTCATTTTGAACATTTTTCTAGAAGACGCATCATATGTCTCAACATTCTTGCTCCATAACTCCTCAAATTCTTCAATTAAAGGATGTAAGTATACATCAATATCATTTCAAGGAATTTTTTTCAGGAATATTCATTGAAATGATAATAGACATTTGTTGCATATAAATCCATGGAGTTATATTTTAAGGGATCAAAACAACTGACCAAATGCAATAACTGGTACTCAAAGTCCCAATGGGTTGAATCCATTAGCAGCCAACCCAATCAAACATTTCTAGGATCAGATGAAAAATTTGTATGCAATTAATCAAATGTCTTCCATGATTGTGAATATCTTCGATATCGCATTAACCCATCATTGTTGTTATCTATAGAATGGCACTTCTTCTGTTCTATGGTTTTTGATGACATGGATAATCTTTACAATCTTTGATTTAATGGAAAGTAACGCAAAACCTTTAAATGTGTGTTTGTTTTCTTCTTCTTCGTAGAAGTATGTTGATTCATACTTCCAACATCACCCATTGACTACCATATAGAAGATGAAAAAAATTCAATCATGTCTACTTGAATCCTCTCAACAATAAACCATATAATCATTGGGACACACATATATTTTTGTATAATTTAAACAAATCTTGTTAAAAACTTTTTTATATCCTAAAAAAACACAGGGATATTTTCTTCAGGAAATGCATCATGCAATAATTCTAATATCGTAGAAATCACCTTATTTTTAATTTCATATATTCATTTGATATGGTAAAACTTCGTCATAAAATAAATTTTTGAATATTTCAAACATCTACTATACAACTCTTGATTTCCATTGTCAACTAAACCATGAAACAGATTTGTCTACTCACTTAATTTTTATCATATATTAGGCTTCATATAATCAAGAGTAGGATCCAATGATATGCTATAATCTTGATCTGGTTGTCCTATAGTCTTAAAAACATCACTTGTCATGTTACTATTTACAGCACCATCAACTGGTTGTTATGATATGTTTTGATGTTGGTGTTGGTGTCTTGAAAGGAAGAATGCATCATTTATAAGTTTTTGTATTTCATTTTCAATTTTCAATGAAGTTGGGAGGTCATTATTTGGATTGATATAGGTGCTCAACCTTACTATAATGTTTGATTCTCTATGCCAGATCCAACAAAAATATTGAGCAGGGAATTGTTTCAATATCAAGTGTTCAAAAACTTCATCTCTCTTCAACCATTTTTAAATTTACATTTAGAAAATGGACATATTATTCTCACATCAATGGATAGATTGGAAATTCTAAAAAATAAGAACTCATCCTAACTCTTATCATATTGAGGTGTGTTCCTCAAAAATGTGATCCAGTTTTTATCCATATAAATCACAATATGCCTACACATTATTAAAAACACATATATTACTAAATAGGTAAAGATATTCATATATAATATTTGTAAAAAATGTGAATATATTAAATATGTTTTTCCGATATAAATACATATGGTAAATAATGAATCTTCAAGGTAAATACTATTTAATAAAAATACAGAAGATAATTATATTTACCTCCACATAAATGGTATATTTCTAATACAATAAATTTTGCATTCAATACATTAATGGGATATTTGTGTGCACCATTAAATTAAAGGATTAAAGAATTTGGTATCCATAAATTATATTCATTTTAATAAAAAATATGTTTAAACACTTCAAATTATTAGGAAATATATTTTAAGTGGTGTATTTTCCTTGTGATTGCAATGAACATCTCATAATCCTTCCAAGGAAAGAATGTTGATGGTTTCAAAAGAAAAAATCCCCTTTGTAACAAAGGAATCATAAATGATTTTTTACATAGAAAAAAATCATTAATGATAAATCTTAGAATGGTGTTACACAAGAAGGGATCAACAACCAGTTTTCATGAATCTTTGAGTTCAATCACCAAAATTATAAATAATTATATTTATAAAGGGATAAATCATGTAACATAAATTCCTTCGGGTTAAATACTTTTGAATATAAAATTTAAACATAGTTGAAAAAATAAGAATATTTTGGAGAAAACAATTATCATTGAGTTAAAATACATACATACATGTCACATTTAAGAGAAACTTTTGAAAATTTGAAGTGAAATATCATAAATATCACAGTTTATGGTCTAAAATTTGAATCCTCTACCACATGATATGTCAAATATAAATTCCAAGAATTTTTCATACTCTAAGACTTATTAGCTAGATGAGAATCTCTTATCATCTAAGTATTATTCCCCTTTCCATTAAATACATCCAATTGCAACTAAAAGTTTTTAGTGTGAAATGACCCAACCTTTTTTCTCTGAGGAGGTATCCTACAAAAAGGAAACATATAACCTAAGTGCCAACATTGGTGAAAGTCTTGAAAAATTCTTGGTACAATTGTTTGGTATGACCTACCCTCCCATATTAGAAACACACCAATGGTATACACCTTAAAGGTTTCATGGAAATAGAATAAAAAAGGAATTACACACACCCGATACTACCTCATTGGGATTCCTCATGGTTCCTCTTTTTACATAGAAGAACACTAAATTGCACCTATAATAGTAGAGGAACCATAAAAACCTATTAATACTGCCAAATATTTCATATAAATGATCATCTTATCAACCACTTCAGCGTAGTTAATTAGACATAAAATAATAACCCTCAATCTCACATCTAGTCTCAACCCTCTCACAAAGAATCGATGTTTCAAATAATCATTCATGATGGGATTTTGGGGAATGAAAAATAACTCAAAAAACCCAGAGATACCCTCTATCATTGAATAATAACCCAACTCAAACTTCTAGGTTGTATTATCTAAAACCATGAAGCATATAATTTGATGAAAACATAATTCAATATAAATAACACGTAAAAGGCTACCCAATTACTCATAATAGTTGTAAATCACATAAAAACATATCAAAATACCCAATAAAAAAACTAAAATCAATATGTAATTCCAAAACACCTATGGTAAATTGAATTTTTATACAGTAAAGATCTAGATGGAATCTCCCTTTTACTTACCACTTGACCTTTGAGGTGCAGCGAGGTGCTAGGTTGGGACTGGAAGAGAGGGGTGGCGAGTGGTTAGGTCGGGACTGATAGTGATGGGCGGTGAGGGTAGGGTTGGGGTGAGGTTCGGGACTGGTAGAGAGGGACATAGAGGGTCAGTATTGGCAGCAAGGGGTCGTAAGGGTCGGTATTGGTGGTGAGGCTTTAGGGGGTCGAGTAAGGATCTCAAGTGGGGAGGGGGTTAGGGGCTTAGGGGGAAGCATTTGGGGGTCAGGGTAGAAGTTTTAGGTTTTTGAAAAAAATAAAATTTTTAGCTGTGGTTTTTAATAAACCAATGATAAATTATTTAAAAAAATAGTTGTGTTTTATTAAACCACCAAAAAAGACTAATTTTGGTGCAGTGATTCCTTCTTCATTCAAGGAAAACATAGATCCAAGTACTATAAGAGTATATACCTCTATCAATCCTTCTATTCCAAAAATTTACAATAACTTATAGATATGTTTTTTTTAATATCTCAGGTTTTTTGTACGTGGTATAGATAATTTTTTAGTTTAAATGTTTTTTAGGGGCTACTTTGATTACCCAACTAGATCACGATAGTATCGGGGGTGTCTGGGGAATGTTTGAGGCCCATAAGCTATATTTTTGTGGGGAAAAACCTACTACATGGTTATTAGAAATCATGTGGGGAAAGTCGCGTGATTAATAAAAATGATGTGAGGCTGAGCAGTGGGCTGCAAAAGCCCATATGGTTCAAAAAACCATGAATATGGAAGAGCACACCAGTGAGATAGATTTTCAGTGTTTGACACTAGGATGAGACATGGTTTTTCATGGTTTGGAAAACCATGCACACTAACTGTGTGTGGTGCCCCTCCTTACAATATTGGGAGCACGGTTGTTGAACTTCTTGACCAATGGTGCAGCCAAACTATGCAACCTAGTGTTTTCAGGGAAATTACTATTTTTCCTTAATGAGTTTAATATTTATCCATCCTTTCTTATTTACTCATTTATCTATTCATGGACAACCCTCTCCTCTAGTTGTGTTCCAAAGAAGACTAAAGTATGGATTTGATGTAACTCTCTGATCCAGACTCTGAATCAAGAAATTATCATCTCAATGGATCTACAGACACACCCTAGACCGTCAAAACAAGTCAGTAGCCTCTAGAATTCGGGAATATGCACTTGATACCATGTGTCCAATCATTCTCAGGGCACAGTTTAGTGGAAACTGGGTCTTAGATGTTACAAAGTGGTATCAGAGTAGTTTTCTTTTTCTATTTAATCATTTGGTAACAATAGACATGGGTAGTAAGGAATTGGAATTTGTTAATTATTCATGAATGGGACTAGATAACCCATCTATGGTAAAAAAAATGAATTAACTCAAATAGAAAATGATCTTTCCTTAATTTTAACTATTATAGTTGATTTAATTTTGTCGTTGGGTGATGCACTGGAATTTTAATGTTATTATTAATGTGATTATGGGTTATATTTTTTTAAACTAGATGATATGAGGGTATTCCATCTCATGCATCATTTTAGGTGCTTTACAGGATTCACATGTCATGCATTATTTCATGCCATATAGGATGAATTTCTTGTTTTCATGATATTTTGATAGGTTTCATGATAGATTTACCTTCGATTCTGATAACCTTTTGTATAGGTAATTGAGAAACAAGGTTGTTCCTTAGAATAAAAACTATAACCTTTGTAGTTTTTTCTTGATTAGGCTGCAGCAGACACCCTAAGCAGCCAATTTTGGCATGTTGATTCATGGACCAGAACATGTTATGGTGTAGATTATATGGATACCATATTTTGGTACATAAAGAGTATATGACCTTATGGATCCGAATTTGGTGGACCATCTGGTTCAACCATTTAAAATGGATTTGAATTGAATGTTAAATAAAAATGGTAAAATGAAATAATAAATAGAGGACTCTGACTAGACCCATATTTTGTATGGGAAAGAGGCAGTGTCTCTACTGACTTTTATGACTGTTTAATTTTACCAGTCTAAAGTTTAGGAGTGGGTGGTGTGGTATAACTAGTATAGAGGAATGTTTTGACTTTTCAGGTGATTTTAGATGGGAACTTTGTTACCATTATTTTCTAATGTGTGCATTTGGAATTTTAGACTCATGAAATCATGAATAATTCTATTTGTATGTCATGAGGGTAGAGATGACCACACATTTGAGATGGTGGGTCACGGGTTATTGATGAATCCTTTTATAGTGATAGCTGAGGAACTAGGAGTTCTACTAGACACAAGTGTTGAGGTAAGGTTCTGTGAGGGTTTTCTCAACTATTTGTAGATATTACATGGAGAACTACAATCTACCTTTTCTTTGGATGATTTTATGTGTGTGTTATAGTAGCAGTATCCTCACACATTTTCTAAGGATAGAGGTCCATATGCTGCTGAGTTCTGACTTGAGAATATGATTTTTATCTTCAAGTATCTAGAGACACCTCATTAGAGGAGTGTGAAGAGAATATATTATATGATTTGAGGAGAAAAAAAACACTGGTGGGATGTTATGATCTAGGATAAGTGGTTGTGAGATATGGTTTTAGTTGATTTATAAACCAGGTCTTATGACTACTTTTACCCTGGTAATCTGAGGGCAGAGAGAGCTAGTGAGTTCATGCATCTACTATAGGGCACTATCATGGTTATGGAGTACTCGAAATGATTTACATAGCTTCAAAATTTTGTGTCAACATATGTTGTTGATGAGTTAATGAGGGTGATATGCTTGGATGATGGTTTTCAACATGTCGTTTGACCTTAGTACAATATGTTCAGATTGACCTCTATTACTAGAATTGTGAATCATGTTCTAATTACAGAGTAGAAGATTAGGGAAGATGGTGGTGTAGAGCAGAGCATTGTAGTCTCATATCCTAGTAGTTTGACTTCTAGTGGTAGGAAGTGACATTTTGAGGATTTCCCTGAGATGGTTACCATCTAGGCCTCTAGTACTAGAAGTGCAGTTTTCTTTCATCAGTGTATAAAATGAGTCCATTTGAGGAATCAGCACGATCATGACCAAGTCGAGCATCAAGATTTGGAAAAGATGGTTTATTTTCAGTGTTTTTAAAGGACCATACCTATAGCAGTGACTATTAGGGGGTCAGATCCGTCACCAAGTTTGGGAGTGGGTTTCATAGTTCCGCTTCAGGAAGGGAGCTGGAGCAGTACTGGTCGATCAAGTTGTAGTGGTGGTTGTCATGGATGAGGAATCAAGGCACCATTTTCACCACGAAATCAGAGTGGGATTGATCCAAGTAGTGGATGTGTGCCATGGGGTTGTGGTACAATAAAAATTTATTCTATAAAACCAACCCCTGAAGTGTAGGGTGTTAGAACATCTATGGTTAGAGGTACAATCTTGAAAGCCTCAACTCTTGTATTTACTCTTTTTAACATAGCTAAATCACATAGTTTCATATCCATAGTTTTTTAGTAAATAAATAGGCTTTTGGTTCGGTTTTATGAGGGTGTTATGACTCTTGAAACTCTATTGGGGATCATAAATGAGGATGTATGTTAGTGGAGGGAGTTCCCCCTTGATATTGGTGGGTCTCACTTTGTCTGGATTCTCCATCTCCTTAAGATGACCAGGTTTGACATCAGACTCAAAATGTATTGTGTACTGACTTATCGAGCCTATGTTTATTGCTATCACCTTAGGGTGAATTTCACATCACCAGATTACATAGTTTTTACTCACAAGTGTGAATGAGATGTATAGACGAGCTGAGATGGAAAACACCATTGTGGGATGGGTGGTATGAAATCACAAACTACTAGTTTGTATCTATATTATTAGGGATAATGAAAATAAAATTTACCTCTAATGGTTTATCATTTCAGGGGATGTCTTCTCGATGAATTTTCTAGATTACCTCCTGAGAGGTAGTTTGAGTTCTCCATCGAACTAGTACCCAGAGCTACATCGATATCCATCCATCCTTATAGGATGGCTATGATGGAGTTCTAGGAACTCTAGAAAAATCTATAGGATTTGGAAACAGGGTGGTTTATATGACCTAATACTTCTCTATGGGGTTCACCGGTATTTTTGAAAAAAAAAAGGATGATTGTTCCCTTGAGTTATGTATGGGTTACTAAAAAATGAACCAGTTTATGGTTAAAAACTTGTATCCCATTCCACAGATAGATGACTTGTTCAATAATATTTGAGGATCTCGGGTGTTCCCAAAAATTTATTTGAGGTCTAGATATCACTTGGTGCATGTTAAACCTACATACATACCTCGTATATATTTTTGTAGTAGTTATACTCTATATGAGTATCTGGTTATGTCATTCAGTCTCACAAATGTTCTAGTAGATTTCATAGTGTTGATGAACCAAGTTTTATATCCTTATCTGGAATCATTTTTGGTTGGTTTCATAGATGATATCTTGGTGCATTCTCACAATAGACATGACCATTTCGAATATCTTGAGATTATTTTGGATAAACTAAGAGAGAATCAATTATATGTTAAGATCCCAAAGTTCCACTTCCAGATGGATAAGATTCACTTCTCGGTTCATGTTATCTTAGAGACAGGAGTATCATTACACCCATAGAATGTGGGAGCTGTTGTTTTTTGAGATAAACCCAATAATTTCTTTGATATGAGGAGTTTGTTGGGGATAGTTGGATACTATATACATTTAAAAAAATACTTATCATGCTTACGAGTGTCATTGTCGGGATTGACTAAAAAGGATGGGAATTTTTTATAGGAAGATACCTAAAAGACAACCTTTTAGGATATAAAAGGGAGATTGACATCAACACCAATCCTGATTCTTCCAGAGTAGGGAAGATTCTATGGTGTGTATTTTGATGCATCAGGTATCAGTCTAGGAGAAATTTTGATACAAGAGGATATATTCATTGCATACGAGTCTCCGAAGTTGAGGTCATGTGAGAGGAATTACCTAATGCTTGATCTGGAGTTAGTTGTAATTGTTAATGATTTTCATTATTGGGTACATTACTTACTTGGAGAATGATTTGGGTTGTACATGGGCCATTAAATCCCCAAGTACATATTTACACAGCATGATCTGAATCTGAGATAACAAAAGTGACTTGAGTGCCGATATTATTTTGACTTTCATCTTTCCTACATACCTGTGAAGGGTTATGTAGTGGTTGGTGCACTCATTAAGAGGACTAATGTACTAGCAGTTCAGAAGGACAGTATCAAGTTGTAGCTTATGGATTTGTTATTCAATATGCATTTATAGGTACAGGGTAGTCAATGGAAGATTTTTCATTCATCCTTAGTTGTGACCTCTATCCTACTAGATAGATTAATGATGACCAAGATACCTGATTCGAAGGTCTTACTCCTATGGGAGAGTGTGGAAGGTCAGGGCCTAACTCTTAAATGGACTATAGGTGATAATGAGATCCTGCCTATCCATGGTTTCATTTGGGTTCTAGTGGACATACGAGAGGAATTGATGCATAATTTTCATGCCTCAGTTTGGGAAGTACATCTCGGTGTCAACAAGATGTATCCTAACTTACGTCAATAGTACAAGAAGCCATGTATAAAAAGAGAGGTTAGTAGTTTTTTTACAAGGTGATCTACCTGTCAGCAGGTGAAAGAGGAACATCATTGACAACCGGACTGTTATAGTAGTTACCTATATCTGAGTGAAAATGGGATGATGTAGTGATAGATTTGGTGACCAGTTTGTTGAGGTTACCTTAAGGTAGAAATGTTTTGTGGGTTATTGTTGATAGGCTCATGAAGGTTTTAAATTTCATACTGATCAATGATACCTTCTGTGTGGATGATATTAGGAGGTTGTATATCCATGAGATAGTACGGATTCAAAGAGTTCCTCATTTTTTTCATTTTATATAGGAATGCCTGGTTTATATCCCATTTATGGTAGAGTTTGTAGAGGTAATTGGGTACATGTGTTCTTCTGAGCACAACATACCACCCTCAGACAGATGGCCAGTTAGAGTGTACGGTAGAGGTTTTTTAGGACATGTTATGAGAATGTGTTTTGAATATTGGGGGATCTTGGGAGATGCATATAACCCTAGTTGATTTTTCATACAATAATAGCTATAATAATTCTTTGTAGATGGAACCTTATGAAGATTTTTAAGGTATTTCATTCCAATCATCCCTATTCTTGTTATAGGTATAGGTATCTTTTCTAGGATTGCATCTTGTGCAAGAGACTTTTGAGTAGTTCTAATTGATAAAGAATTGGATAGCTACTAAATAGTCTCAATAATAATATTACATTGATCAATGAAATACACCTTTAGAGTTTGAGTTCGAGGATTAGGACTTTTTACATATCTCATTGAGGTTGGGATATAGATAGATTAAGAGATAGGGTAAAATATAAATGTTATGTGTAGGGATATTTGAAATTCTAGATGATGTTAAGCCAGTATCCTATCATTTTTAGTTACCTCGGAGGTATGAGGCCATGAAAAATGTCTTTCACATATCTCATTCATGTCATTATCACTCATACCCAACTCATGTTATTCGTTATGAGGAGGGGGAGTTACAAATTAATTCATTGTTCGAGTAGTATCACATTAACATCATTGATGGATCAAAAAGATTATATGAGACTGTAAAGTTCCTCTAGTATGCATGCTATGGAAGTGAGGCCATTTACATTATGAGACTTGGAGGCAGGCAGACATACATGCTCAGTTTCTAGAGATATTCTCAAAATAATCTTTAACATCGTTTAGAAGGAAATTTAGGGATGAATTTTTTTTAAGGGGGAGATTTTAAGATCCAGGGTTTTCATAGAAAATAAAAATCCTTTAATTTTTGTTTAAATGTTTTTTATGGATTATTATTAATATCCAACTTGATAAAAGGTTTATTAGGGGTGTCTAGGTCTTGTTTGGAGCACAAAACCTAGATTTTGGGAAATCAAACAAGTCTCATAGTTAGTAGAAACAACGTGGGGAATGTCGCATGGTTAGTACTAACCATGCAAGGCTATGAAATGGGTTAGAGGATCCCACACGGTTTGAAAAACTATTTGGATGGATTCTCACACCCATGTGGCAGATCTATAGTTTTTTATAGTGGTATGATACATGGCTTGGAAAACGATGTGCACTAACCATGTGATGTTCCCCTCCTTACAGTACTGGGTGCACAGTTGGCACATGGTTTGGTCAAACATACGGACAAACTATGCAGCCGAGTGTTTTGGGGAAAATTACTATTTTTCTCTTAAATATTTTATATTTTAACCCTCTTTTCATATTTATATGTTTCTCTATCCGTGTGAATCCTTATGCTACTGTTGTGTTCCAAGGAATCCTAAGGTTAAGATTTGATGTAACTCTCATATCCAAACTCAGAATTGAGTGCCCAATCTTCTCACTAGATCCATGTCAGTGAATAATCAATTTATTTTGAGACATTTTTCTTTTGTATTAGTATTGGTTGCGTTATTTCGGTGAAATGTAATTTTCACTATTTTTAGGTTTTTTGTCCATTATTCATTTTTATTTTAATCTGAGTCGAATCAAGAGTAGATAATAAATGATAAATATAATACAGACCTGTGTTAGGTGCTCTAAACTTTTCTTGAGTGGTTTGGTGCTCTATTTCATTATGTCACAAGCTGGAATTCACAAAACAACCTCAAAAATAAATTGAATAATTAAATTTACTAAAATAGAACATGTTCGATATTCCATTTAGTTATTTTATGTTTAGTTGGAGGTTTTTACCCCAAGTTAGGTAACCCATGGGGTGTTCCTTTATGATATATTTTTGTTGAACCACTCAAGGGGTTTTTTTTAGATCTCTTAATTAGAGAAATCCCATATATAAATGAAATTAAATAAATTGTATTGTATTGTATTACTAGAATATTTTATTCCTCCTTTCCATGTTATGCATGATCTTAAATTATTTTATTATTTGAATATTTATTTCTATATGAGTTATTACACTCATGGAACTTGAATTTTTTATTTAATGGATGAAATGTGATTAGCTGAAGGGTAATGGATACAATGGTTGGTATACCTAGGATCTTGATTCCATTAGATGACATGGATAGTTCTACTATGGGTCTAGAATGTAGTATTGGATGCCTTGGATGGAGATTTATCCTTGGGTCTTCATTTTGTGGGATTCCATGGGCCTTTATACCCCTTAGATCTGTTTTTTCGTGGGCTTGAAATGAAATAGTTGTTATATATGCTCCTTGGAGCCCCAACTCAAGATTAATTGAGTTTCCATCAGTATGCTTCGAGGTATCGATGAGGATTCCATGGTCTTTTATACCTTGGATCTGGACCTTCGTGGTTGGGAAGTTATGATTATATGGAACCACCATGGTTAATGTGATATGCTTGTTTGAACGGTGTGTTCGTGGTAAATTGAGACACTTTGGATTTTACAGAAAGTCTATGGTTGAAAATACATTTATAATTATAAGGACCAGTCATGGTTGTTATGATATATTGTGTATAAAATGAGGTTGTGGTGTTTATTTATATTTTTTTACTACTACCTTGTTGTAGGAGTCTGACCCATGTATTTTAGGGATCTTAGAATAGATAAACAGTATCACATGCTTTGTAGTATACATGACTTGGGAACTTTCCTTTTTCATACATCTTACCTATGATATATATGTCACTCTGGTTAGCTTATATTGCACATCAAATTTTTTCTATAGACCTTTGGGTGGTTACCTTCTGGGATAGTATCTCACACCCTATTTGGGATGTTTTTGGGTGCCTGGATAGACTTTATGGATGTCGGTAGGTACGAAGGAAAGTATCCATAGTTCGATGCTTATATTTGTACCATTCTTAGGAGAAGGGGAGCACAGGACTATGCTACGGCTCATGATGCTATTTAGAGATAGAACTTTTTATTCTTTTGGTATTTTGATACTTGTGTTGTAGGGATACCATGTATACCCATTTTGTCTATATTATAATCACATGACATGGTCATAATTGTATATTATATTCCTTCTATAATTGTTATATATTCCTACTATTTTTCTATTGTCTCATTGTTATCCTGCTTCTTATATTTAATATTATTGTTATTCTGATGTGTTATACACTCATAATAAGTTCATAGTCTCCCTGTGGACACTCCCTAGGCCTTAACTACTAGTCAATGGCCTCTAGAATCCAGGGAGACACACTTGAGGCCATGTGGCCAATCGGGCTCATGGTACAATTCAGTGGAAATTGAGTCGGGGATGTTACAGTTTTATTATGAGATAAATATTGAACCAGATGCTTTCATTCCTAGAAACAAAAAAACCATTTCATATCATTAATAATTTAAATTTTTAAAAACTTTTTATTTATTCATTAAATTCATTATAAGTCTTTTCTTCTTTTTGGTAAAAAATCCACCTACATACATAATCAAAATAATTTAATTTTTGTCATCTGCATTGAAATAGTTATTATTATACAATTTACCTTTCCTAAAATAAATTCTATTTAATATACTATAAAACTTAAAATATCATGTTCAAGGATATTTTTTTGACCTATATAATTCATTCATTGGTTTATAAACTTAAGAATTTTCACTATACTATAACCATCCATATGTTCACTATAAACCTCTTATTAAAATTTACCATTCAATAATTATTACAATACATTCATCTGGAACAAATTTAATTTCATTTCAACACATATCCTAAGAAAAAAAAAATCTCAATCCTTTCTATAGGATAAAAATTTTCATCAAAGTTTACACCATCAATTTTAGAGTCACCCTTGCAAACAATAAAAGCTCTATTTCATATTACTTCTCTCTTCTCATTGTGATTATTTAACAAAACCCATTTTGATTCAATAAAATTTTGATATTTGGAATGAGATAGTAACTTCCATGTAACACCCCAAATCTATAAAATAATGATATTGAATTTGATTTCCTCTATGACACACAACACTAAGCATATAAAATAATATAACAATCAGAGACATTATTGTATATTTATATTTAGATAAATTAAATATTTCTAATAACATATATTACAGGAAAAACTGGTCTTATATTGTGTAACACACAACTTAAATTTTATCTTTCTCTACAAAAAACACTGAGTTTAACTTATGTTACACACAAAAAAGTCCTTCTTCATTGTCTCGTGTTACACGCAAGACTCTGTTTTACCAAACAACAATATATTATTAAAATATTATTATTTAATATATTTTAATGTAACATAGCCCTAAAATTGGATATTAAAAAGACGATTAACTAAATTATAAGAATATATGGTTGA
Source organism: Viscum album (assembly GCA_963277665.1). Lineage (NCBI taxonomy): Eukaryota > Viridiplantae > Streptophyta > Magnoliopsida > Santalales > Viscaceae > Viscum > Viscum album. The sequence continues at coordinate 114,953,107 of OY728151.1, forward strand.
ATTTATTTGTTACCAAGTAATTATAAATAAATATAAAAAACCAATTTAATATAAATGAAATTGTTTTATAAAAAAACAATTTGTAATATCCCAAATTAACAATGTCTTAATAAGTTAAATTAATTACTATTTTTTAATTATATTAATAAAATATATATATATATTATATATTCATTAAAATATGTTTTACATTCATCTAATATAATTGATAGACATATTATAAGAATAAACTCAATTATACACATAAAAAGCTATATTTTTTTAAAGGTGGTTTTGCCTTTTTTAATGGTGCACCTATTTTAAAACATAATTTTGACACCTTTATAAATTTTATCTGTAAAAATAAAATTAATTTTCTAAATTTCAATTTTAGAATTAGATTAAGGTTTTTTTGGATATTTTTATGAGAAGTTTCATTTTTTTATGAATAGTAAAAATACTTAATTTTAATTGAAAATTATATTTTTGTCTATATATGTTATAGTGTTAAATTATATTTTAAATTAATTTTAATGTTAATTAGTTATATATTACACATATTAATAGATTTGAGGTTATTGGGATCATTTTTATATTAAATTTAGATATAAAACCTTATCAAACTTTTGAACATTTTCACTTTAAAAACCTGATTTCTCGTCCTATCTGTGGGATTAATTTTAAAATAATTTCTGCCACTTATGTGATTATAATTTGGAGAAATGGATCCTATATTTTTAACTAAAATTATATATTATTATTTTTTAATTTCAACATATTTTTTACTAAAATCATTAGTGAATGCAACTAAAATTAATTACATAGATTAAAAAAACTAACTTAACAAGGGACTAAACCTTAATCATAAGGGCAAAAATGACCTAGAAAATTGACCAAGATCCGATGGATAGAAATATATAGACTCTATTTTTTATTTTATAGAATTTTTTTCATCATCGTATGAAAATTATGTAAGGGATAAATCTCAATAGTGTTTACCTTTTTATATTTAGAAAAATGCAACCCATCCTCCACTATAAAAGAGCACTCACCCCTCCAACTTATTCCCAATTATAAATCCATTTGGTTCACACTAACTCTTCCCAAATAATCTCAAAACATCCCTATCATAATCTTATAAGCCTCGCATTCGGCATAAATAAAACCAATGATTTATTTTGGTATAAACCAAAAGTAACTATGCGAAAAAGAGGTAACATTCTTCAATAAGCACTCTTGTTTTATTTCATTATACACCCCTTAAATTAATATTATATATTAATTATATAATAACATAGTTATATTAAATATATTGATATGTTTTTATATTGAGTTTAGGACCTATATTTTCACACACTTAAATCAAATGGCATACATAATCATTATTCATGTGTACGGCGGACTACCTCCTCACGAACTGATGTCTTTTGTTATTCCATTACCACCTTTAAGGGTTGGAAATAATGAAGGATTTATTGTTTATATATTATATAAAATGTATTAAAAACTTATTTATTCATTCATAATTATTTTATAATTCATACCTTCATGATTTCCTCTTTTTTTTGGAATATAATAACATTGTTTGTGGATGTGTGGACTACCACCTCCTCAAATTGATGTGATTCTTTCACACTTTACATGGAATGTATTAATGATTATTTTAATAAAAATATGTGATATATATGAAATAAATATTATAGATTAATATTTATATACAGATATATCATTTACTTTCATTTCTTTTATATGGAATGAAAATCGCAGCAGTGTTCAGGCGTACTTATGGCATGCTGTCTCTATGAATAGTGCATTTCATTTCTGATCTCCAAACATTATAGATAAATATAAATACCTATTTAATAAATATATATAATATTTAAATCATGGTTTACATTATTTATAATATGAAATCATGATCTATTTAATAGGGAAAAAATAACAAGTCAAAACATACTCAAAAAACAATTCAATTGACACCCAAACGATGAAAATAGTGAAAGATTATTAACAAATGGGTAATAAGATGTTATAAAAGGATCATATATCAAATTTAAAAAATTTATGGTTATGTTATAATTTATTAACATTATTAAAACCATTATACAATAGTTTAAATAACGTTCACCCGAAATAAAAGGCAAGGTAAGCGATTTTCATCTCACTTTTTACATCTGGGAGATAAATGTAATATTTACCTCTTAATTACTTGATTTGGTATATATAATGAATTTTTTGATATATTATATCATTAATTATTTTATATTTATGTTATTTAAATGTTTCATTTTATGGTTATTGCTTTTTGTGTTTCTGATTCATATATTACCATGATTGTAAGGGGATTTCTAGTCTCACTTTTATTTCTGCGAGAGCTATGCCATATTCACCACTAATTTATATTATATTGGGTATATAATACCCAGTTAAAATTTAATATCATGAATACTTAATTATTCATGGTATTTTAAGTTTCAATTTTAAATATTTCATCTAAGGGGATTTGAACTTAAAGTTACTAAGTGATAAAGAAATTTCATAACTCAATTCCTTTTCATTGGGTTATATTACTTCCTAATTATAATTAATATTATATTATTATGTTTATAATGACTTTTAATATATATTGATGTATTCACAATTATTTTATTTTAATTTTAATTTGATACACATAATCAATTCATTTACTAATTCTCACTTCAACATTAGTTTCATTTTCAGGGTTTATTTCACAATCTCCTTCTAATTGAGATTTTTTTATTCATAAATATAGAATAAAGGAAATAATATAAAATGTTTTAATAATTCCTTTCACTTTATTCTAATTTTTTTATAAATTATATTTTTCAATTAAAACTACCATTTTTTCACTCTTCGATAATTAAATTTTTTTAGAAAATATTTTTTCAGGAAACCCAAATCCATTTATATCTTCAATCAGAGATCTATTTTCCCTCAAGACCATGTTTATAAAAATGTTCTCAAAAATGTTTTTAAAATTTTCAAAATTATTTATTAATTAAATATTTTATTATTTTTCTCTTAAGTAATCTTATTATCGCTTTCCAAATAGGGCACTTCTCTAACATTCTTATTGTGCAAAAGGAATGTTCTTTTTCCTTGTACAGAATTACCCAACATCATTTCTTTGAAGCTTGAATTGAAGTTTTATAAAGTACTATTTAAAGAGAGAAAAAAAAAAGTAAAATTGATTATAAACAAATTTTTTTTCACTTGTTTTTCAAAATTAAAAGCAAATTTCCCACAATAATTTTTTATAAATATCTTTTTATAGTATTCCTATTCATCATTAACAAAGACCCATTATTTTCACTAAAGTTACGATATGTTGTTTTGAATACCATACATATTATTAATTTGTATGTTTTATGATTTATTTGACCAAGGATTGTTTTTATATTCACTTCCTTGGTTCATTTTTTAGTCCCCTTGAAATATACAATTTATAGTGATTGTGGAACATGAAAATTCCCCCAAATATTCATTGTATTTATCATGAATATGTTTATTACCTAAACTGTATACCATTTTTACATATAGTGTTTACTTTAAAATTTATTTTATATTGGGTAAAATATTGATAAATCTATATCTCTTACTCAATGAGAATATTTGATAAGACACTTTTTTCATGAATTAAATTTATTATTTTATATATGTGGAATGATTTGGATAGGTTCGACATGGGTGGTTCCTAGTTATAGATAGATTCAAGATGCATCGGTAGTCTCATGGGATGAGTTAGTTGGCTAGCATTAGTGGGTGTCTCACCCAGTATGTTTTAGACTATCTTATGAAAGTTCTTGATGGTAAGGGTATCATTTACCTTAGAAACATGTCATCCAATAATTAAGAATTGCCTTCATTTAGATTAAATTATTATTATCCATGAGATTTTCACAATGAAAAAATCTATGGAAGCATTTCATTCTCAGATTATTGATTAAATTACAAGTATGTTCATATATTTACATTGACATATTTTTTGGTCACTTCCTTCTCAATTTATTGATTATATGGCATGTGTAACTGGTTGTTAGCTTTCCATATTTGACTATTCCCATTGATTCATTGCTTTATCTGATGTACTTAACCCTTATTGATCATTTCATATCACTCTTATTTATTTTTCCTTCCTATGGAATCCATGATGTTTGGTAAGAAATATATGAAATGAAATGCTAGATGGAATAAATTTATCCTCAAAACAAAAAAGTGGTGTAATTAGTGTACTCAGTTTTAATGTAAGGCTCATGTATGTATCTGGTTTACGAAGACTACTAAACTGATCAGTGCTTCAATATTTGATTCCTTGTAATCATTAAAATTTAATAGTAGTATAAATAGGTTCTGGGCTGCTAGGTTTTGGGTACTATAGATGGTGTGAAAGGAATTTTAGTAACAACCTTGGTAGCTAGATTTAGGAAAACCAAGATTAGGGAACATAACCTAAAGATAGAGTTTGAGGATTAAAATATAATCAAATATGTCTTCATTAAATTTAGACTTATAGATACCATCATATAATTATGAGATTATGGTGGATCATAAGTCATAATTTTTAAACACTAATTTTTAGGTTTTATATGATGGGATTCTACCAATATTAAGTATATTTTAGAGAAACTTATGAAAAGTATATGATTTGGTGGAAAATTTTATTTGATGAATAATAAATTTAAATTTTATAGACATAATTTTAAAGGTATTGATAACCTTTAGGTCTTATATAACCAGTAATTACATCATAGTAATATTAAACTAATATACTACTCTTTGTAGAAAAAAAATATGTTGTATTGAAAACCATTGAAAAATGGTTATTTAATGAGTAAATTTCATGGATGACCATGATAGTTATTTTTAGAAATTCTATTAATATGGTTTAATAAAAAGTAAAACTTATAAGGAGGTGGGGATTGAACCCATGACTAAAGGAAAATAATGTTTCGGTGCCTACCATTGGCCAATAGGATTTCATGGTTGATATGTCACTGTTTTTAGTTAAACAGTTTTATGAATAAATATTAATGATAAACCATTGGTATTAACATTTAGGTAAGAGACTAATGTATTAACCATATTAGATTTGGAAAATAGTTATGGACAAGTGTAAAAAAATTATGGATCTTACGATCCATAAAAAGTAAATTTTAGTGCTTTAGGAATAAAAAAAGTTAATTTTAGTATACCCATTTCATAGAGTAATGTATTAATTGAAATTTGATCAAAGCGCAAACAAAGGATAGAAATTGTGTTTATGAAATAGTAATATGTCAAGTAATTATATTTACTGATATTTATCAGTAGTAATAATTCCCCAACCTTAGGAAAATGAACAAAATGATTATTGAACTAATACCTTTTTTTAGCCGATAGCCTTTTAAATCATCACAAATTTATGGATTTGAGGCTCTCAACAATCCATTGTGAATTCACATGTTTATGATCAATGAACTCAATCCCTACCTATAATTATTTACATTCTTTACCAATTATATATCTTCACTTTCCATTAATGTTATCCTACTTAGAAACCTACTCATGTTACATTCTTACTCCAATTCATCCCTTATTAAGAGGATATTTTATTAATGCTTCTCAAGATGTGGGGTTGAATTGATGTGGTTTTCGAATACCAAACCCTAGATTACCATGATAAAGTTTAAATTTTTATGATATGATCTATATAAGGTCAGGGTAATGTAACTCCCTTAAATTATAAAATAATGATATTGTATTTTATGTCTTGTATGACATGCAACACAAAGTTTAGAAGGGAATATAACAACTGAAGACACTATGATATATTTATATGTAGATAAATTTAATCCTTTCAATAAAATATATCACATAAAAAACTAAGATTATATTGAATTACACACAACATAAATTTTACCTTTCTCTACATGGAACACCAAGTTTAGCCTACATTACATGCAATAATGACCTTCATTAACAACATGTGTTACGCACGAGACTGAGTTTTAACGAACAATAATATATTATTAAAATATTATTATTTAATATAATAATATGTAGCCTATCCATTAAATTGGTGTTTATGAATAGGTTTTACTAACTTAGAAGAATATATATTTTAATTCCTTGGTTACCAAGTAATTATAAATGAACATAAAAACCAATTGAATATAAAGGAAATTTTTTATCAAAAACGTTTTTTATGCTCCAAATGTCACATTATCTTAATAAATTAAATTAATTACTATCAGTGAATGATATTAATGAAATATATATATATATATATATATTATATTCAATCAATCATTTTTTACATTTATAAATAATATTATATAGACATAAGATAAGAATAAACACAATTTTAAACATAAAAAGATATATTTTTATAAAGGTAGTTTTTCTACCATTTAATGGAGCACCTATTTTGAAACTAAATTTCAGAATATTTATAAATTTTATTTAGAAAATAATTAAATTTATTTTTTAAACAGGAACATCAAAGTTATCTTAGGGTTAATTTTTGTTACTTTTCTGAGAAATTTCATTTTTTGATGAATAGTAAAAAATAATAAATTTGAATTAAAAACTACTTTTTCATCTATATAATTTGAAGGGAAGAATTGTATTTTAAATTTGTTTTAATGTTTAATTAGTTAAATTTTACATCAATTAATAAAATTTTGGTCATCAGAATCATTTTTATATTTAATTTAGTTATAAAAACATATCAAACATTTGAACATTTTCACTTTAAAATCCTACTTTCTCATCTCATTTATTGGATTAATTTTAAATTAATTCCGGCCACTTATGTGATTAGATTTTGAAAAAATAGATTCCATATTTTTAATAAATATAATTTATAATTTATAGTAAGTTCATATTATGTAACACCCCGAGATTTTTTGAAAAATATTCTTTATAATTTTATTGATGTCTTGTGTTGTACGTTACAACAAAGGAGTCTTGCACAACACGCAACCCTAACTTGGCTGCATTACATGAAATCGCAACCTTCCTCGATAGCGTGTGTAGTACGCAATACCGAGTTTCACTAAATGAGATATTATTATAATATTATTATGAACTAGCCATTATGAATAGTAATACCCACTTTTTGAAATTTTATAAATTTTATCTTTCAAAATAACCTCCATTTTTTGATTCGGAATATCGAAATTACCTTAGGGTGAAAGTTTGGTACCTTTTGGATAACTTTCATATTCTGATGAATAGTGAAAACTCCTAAATTTTAATTAAAAAAACTTTTTTAATCGAAATAATTAATAGTGATAAATTATAAATTTTAGTGGTTTTAAAGTATATTTAGAATATATTTTTACAATTTAATACAATGTTGGTCATTGGATGTAATTTCACATTTAAACCAGACATAAACAAGTGTCAATCTTTTGATAGTTATTATCTCTTAATAACACGCTATTTGTTTTGAGGACGGGAATTAATTTTTAAATTAATTAATGAAACTGATATGTTTTGAATTTGATAAAATATACGTCATTTTTCAATTCATAATATCAAATATTGCTTAGGCCTAATTTTTGGTATATTTCTGTAAACTTTCATTTTTTGATGAAAAGTGAGACCACTAAGTGGTAGTTAAAAAACTGAATTTTTCATAAAACATAATTTGACCGCTTTTGTGAATGGAATTTCAAAAATCCGAGAGACAAATTTGATATCTGTAAGTAAAATGTGGTTCAATGAGATGAAAATAATTTTTGGTGAATAGTAACTTTTTACTTTTATTTACCACGGTTAAAAGTAAATAGGGTAATTAAGGGAAAAATGATATTATTATTACCCCAAAACATGTCCTAATTCTATTGATAAGTGTAATTCGACCAAAAACAACCTTATGAATAAAAGATGACCATTTAGGACCACTTGGATTAGATTAGGACATTTATTATTAATTTATTTAAATAAGGGTTAAAATAGTTAAAATCAAAGTTTAGTAAGTAAATCATTTTTAATATAGGGTTATAAAAAAGATAAATTCGACTATAAATATTCTTTAGAAATATAAAAATATTTCCTACATAATGATATTTTATTTGTAATTTTTATACTTTAAATAATTTATATTATTTATGACACAATGATGATGCAGTAATTACCCTAATAGTGAAAAATTAGAATAATTGATATTATAAATACCAAAATAAATATAATATGAGACTTTTTATGAATTAAACTAATTTTATAGGTTAATATGACATGCTAGGATTGATTTAATTAACTTTGGTCGAAGTAATCATTCTGTTATGAGTTTCACAAAAATCAACTATTGAATAGTGTCAAAATTGACATAAAATAGTTTTTAAAACAAATATTATATTATTGATTGTTATTTTATTCCTAAAAATCTAAGGTTCAGCCAAGATACTTATATCAAGATATTTTTATCATTAATAGACCACTTGGGGGTCGCTTTCATGTATATGGTATGTTTATTAACTATATAATATAAAAATACAAAGTGACATGGTAAATGTCATCCTAATTAACTAAGAGTTAAAACTAAAAGATAAGGTTAGTATAATGACCTAAACTTGTCTAAATTATATTTGATGAGAGTATTTCGACCCATCCCCACCTTAGCTTCGAAATAAATCAATTTGGAGATATTTAAACCCGAATTTGGTTTTATAATAAAATAATATTTTTAGTTATTCCAAAGGTGCCCCTCTCCTCCCTTATAAAAGGGCACATCCTCCCTCTCTTCCTCACTCCACTTTGAGCCTTCAAGCTCCACCAACCCCTAAAAAATTATCTTCTCCACTTACCTAGAAACATCCTAGAGGTCCTGGTCTTATTCAAAGACCAATTTTAGTGCCCTAAGAGGAGGTCTCAAAGAGGCGCTTCAAAGAAGAGGTAATGTATGTTACCGATTCTTTCACCTTTATTTCTTCTTCCACTTCTTCTTCTTAGGTTGTTTCATAATGAAATAATAACATCAGTATCACTCATATATGGATATGTTATTATAAGTATGAAACAACCCTATTTCACCATCTATCCATCTTACGAAAAATGAAATCACCGCGCGTGCATACGTACGGAATACCGTCTCCACGCCATGGTGTAATCTATTTTCTACCACCACCTTACTTGTATGGGTATAATGGTGTAAATAATAACTATATATGATTATTGTAAAGTGATATTGATTCTGTAATAGTATACATACACTCCAAAAAAAATCCACGATCATGGGAACGATATCATCGCTCGTGCGTACGTATGGAATACCGTCTCCACGACGCGATGAGATTCATTCTCAATGATTAACCATTCATAAATGATTATAAAGTATATATAATAAGTAATAATTAAATATGAGAAATAATAATGATACTGGATTTGTTTATATATATATGTATTTCATCCAATTAATTCCATTCAATTCAATGAGGAAACGAAAACAACGTTCATGCGTACGTACGGTCCACCGTCTCCATGAATGGTGTAATCCTTTCCATTTATCGATCTATTATATATATGTATATTCTGAATATATATATTATATAAATCATGTTTTATATTCTGGAATTAAGTAATAATGATCTAAGTAATCATATGAATAATTACAAGTCAAAACACGGACGACAAATGAAACAATTTTACCCAAAACGCTCTTTAACATGGAATTTACAAAAGAACGGGTAATATAAAGTCATAAGTGAACCATATATGATATCATAACAATGAATATGATTCTGTAATAAGTCAATGACAAAATTTAAATCATTATACAGGAGGTTTGGATACGTACGAAGCATATCGGACCTGAGGTAAGGGATAAATTTTCAATCTCATTTTTATCTGAGAATGCTTATACGTAAGTATTTACTAGGGATACGTTTATCATCCACGATCATGTTTTCTAAAAATGTTTTCATAAAATTTTTACCATTCTTCCATGAATTTTGGAAGTCATTTTTACCCTTTATTGACTTTTTACCACATTGTATGAATGGAATATTTCCTTTGGTTACCATATAAGGTACTTTTTTACTTTTCCAACAAAAGTACGAGAAGAATGTTTTTTTAACGTATATGGAAAGAAAGGATTATTACGGTTTTATAAAGCCTTATTTTCATGAAGCTTCCTCCAAAATATTTCATGACTATTTTCATCAAAATCTTTTTCTTTTAAAATTGCATGACATTTTGTGAAAAAAAATGATTTTGAAGAAGAAAGGATATTTTCCTCAAGAATTCATTTCAAGTGTTTTATCAAAACCATTTTCATCTAAGATGATATTATTTCACATGTGTATGTTTCAAGTATCATGTCTCTATGATATACATGGTTTCACTTTTCTTATTATGAAATGATATCCATTTCTTTTATATGGATTATGTGATAATGGGATGATGTTTATGAAACCCATTTTATTTGTTGGGTTATTATGAATGATGTGTGTGTATTTTGTGGCACAAGTAAGAATGATTTCATTATGAGATGGGTGGGACCTATATCTCCCTCCAATGCATTGGGTAAAGATTTTATATCTCATGAGATAGACATGGCTGGAACAGTAAGTTAATCTGGTTCAGTGTTACAGGACTGAAACGAGGAGTGAACTCGATTCAGAAAGGGACTTTGTCTACTAAGATAGTCTTGGCAGCAATGCCTTGGCTACTATGGAAATCATGACATGTGCTAAATGGTTTCCACAATTACATGTTTTATTCCCATGTTATGTTATCATGATTTATGTTCCATTATGATCTATGCCTTATGTAATTCCACGTTTTAAGTCGTTGCTCTAGATTTTGATGTTTAAACATAATTTTCATGTTTTTATGTTCAAATGTATATGGTAAGTTTTATTTTATCCATGCTTACCCTTACTGAGCATTTGAGCTCACCCTTTTTATGTTTTATTTTCCCCCAGGATTAAAAGAAAGGTTTTAGATAAGGAAACAAAAAGTGGAAGATCTTTATGGGAGATGTTGAAGATCTTTCACCACGATTAGAAGATTACGTTCCATGTTTCCAAAGACACTAAACTATTACGGTTCTTGTGTGTCTGTTTTTGTTATGTATTAAGTATTCCGCAAAAGTAATGTAATGTCCATGTATGTCAGGATTCGGGTCTCTACAGTTGGTATCAGAGGAAAGGTTTAGTCAACCTTTGGAAACTAGGATGCGAAAACATTAGTGAGATCCCTAGAGATATTTCTAAGGTATGTCTAGGGATGTCCCTAAGGATAAGTATACATATAGGATATAGTCCTACAACTACGGTAACGATATTAGAATTTAACCTAAGATGTTAGATATTGAGGGAAATCCCCCTTTACTATGTTGTTTTCCCTAGCATGATTTTTTCCTCTCACACTATTCTTTTTGGGTTTTAGAAAATGGCTGGAAATAGGAAGATTCACGATAATAGAGGATATGACAGACAATGGAATGATATTCTTCATGAGAAACCAAATGAAATGGGATCTGGAAGACCAAACATCGTTATTATGCCTAATCATCAATCTCATAATATGATCAATTATCTCAACTTTGGTAAGTTTCCCGACTCAGATAATAAGAGAAAGATGGAGTTTCATGATGATCATAAAGGAAAGAAAGTTCAATTTCCCTCATGTAAATCATGTGGGAAGAGGCATCAGGGAGATTGTTTCAAAGGAACTGGAAGATGCTTTGGGTGTGGAAAATAAGGACACAAATCCAGTAAGTGCAAAGGAAAAGGTTCAGTTAACACCATGGACAAGGATAATGGTATTGCTACGACATCAACAATGATTAGATGTTTTAAATGTGGAATGTACGGGAATTATGCAAACCAATGCCCTAATGGAAAATCTCATGAAGAGAATCAGCATGTCATATGGGTAGTATTTATGTGGATGATGATGAGGAGACTACAAATGATATATGAGCTGAAAGAAGTGTTGAATCTCAGTCAGTTGTTTTAGAAGGTAGTGGAATGATTTTATGTTTATCGAGAGTTATGTTGTATAGTTAATGGTACTATGGAATAAAGAATCATCTAAGGATTGTTACACTATTGTTTTTCCTAAAAGTATGTGAAAGTATATGTTTAATGGTACCAGTAACCATAGAAGGTTATTCAGATATTTTTGTAAAGTAGATGATATGTGCATAATGAAGGAATAATAAGATAATGAGATGTTTGATTGTATTCATGAGCTCATGATTGATATAAGGACTAATTGATATCATGTTTTGAGTATATAGAATTTTGAGGATTTTGGTATGTGGAAAGTGTTAACTTTTAACTGCATTCATGTTTTCACTAAGGTTCAATGGGTATTCATTTTTCAAGAGAATACATGATTAAGGGCTTCAAATGTTTGGAATGTGACCAACAAGACATATCTTATTATATATGGGGATCAACGATGGTCTTAACTCTCTGGTAATCGTTTTCACTATATTATGTGAGTGGACTGTAGTATTATGGATAAGCCTAAAGATTGGAATGGATTATGTTGGACATAAGTTAGTATTGTTTAAGGATAGAAGTTTCTCGATATTATTGATGTGATGTTATAGTAATATAGTTTTAGAAAAAGGACAACCTATAGGATGGGCGACAGCCCATCGCTTCGGACAAGGCTGTGGGAATCGAACCCATAACCATAGTGCGACTGGCCATTATCGCCTACCACTGGCCTACGTGAAGTCCCTGGTTAGTAGAAACTAGTTTTATTTTATTAAGCGATATGATATATGAAGTATAGGTTCATTTTTGGAACCATATACGATTAATCTAACCATAAGATGGTCTTATAACTTTTGCTAACCTTTTGTTTGAAACAGACGGAATGACCCATCATTCTACCACATTATCTGCTAACACATCACGAATAACAAATTCAACTTCATTTCTTTAAGGGATGAAGTGGAAATTATTCAATTCATGAACAACAGTGGGATTGTACCAAAATCATGTAAGTATTTCTTTTAATTCATCAACTTTAGGGAAATGATCTTGAAAACCAAAAATATTGTCCTAGTTCCCTTATATCCGATGAATCAGATGGTACCTTAGAACATCACAAATCTATAGCTTTGTGATTGTTGGATTTTTCATATCCATGTTCTCTACCACTCTCCATCAGAACATGATGGTTAGGTTTCTCTTCCATATCCATATTTTCATCTATGTTCTCCTATGTGGAAACCCAGTGATTAGTTAATTTGGGTAATTATTATGTTTCATACTTTAGTTTTTAAATATTGGTTTTGGTATTTCTTTTTACGATGTGGGTTTCTAATAAATAAACTTTCGAGTAGTAAACCATTTATAACCCCGACGAATTTCGAGGGTGAAATTCATTTTAAGGGGGGTAGAATGTAACACCCCGAGATTTTATGAGAAATATTCTTTTTAATTTTATTGATGTCTTGTGTTGTACATTACAACAAAGGAGTATTGCACAACACGCAACCCTAACTTGGCTGCATTACATGCAATCGCGACCTTCCTCGATAGCGTGTGTAGTACGCAATACCGAGTTTCACTAAACGAGATATTATTATAATATTATTATGAACTAGCTGTTATGAATAGTAATACCCACTTTTTGAAATTTTATAAATTTAATCTTTCAAAATAGACTTCATTTTTGGATTCGGAATATCTAAATTAGCTTAGGGTGAAATTTTGGTACTTTTCGGATAACTTTCATATTCTGATGAATAGTGAAAATTACTAAATTTTAATTAAAAACAACTTTTTTAATCGAAATAATTAATAGTGATAAATTATTAATTTGAGTGGTTTTAAAGTATATTTAGAATATATTTTTACAATTTAATACAATGTTGGTCATTGGATGTAATTTCACATTTAAATCATACATAAACAAGTGTCAATCTTTTGATAGTTATTATCTCCTAATAACACGCTATTTGTTTTGACGGCGGGAATTAATTTTTAAATTAATTAATGCAACTGATATGTTTTGAATTTGATAAAATATACTTTATTTTTGAATTCATAATATCAAATATAGCTTAGGCCTAATTTTTTGTATTTTTCTGTAAACTTTCATTTTTTGATGAATAGTGAAACCACTAAGTGGTAGTTAAAAAACTGAATTTTTCATAAAACATAATTTTACCGCTTTTTTGAATGGAATTTCAAAAATCCGAGAGACACGTTTCATGTCAATAAGTAAAATGTGGTTCAATGAGATGAAAATAATTTTTGGTGAATAGTAACTTTTTACTTTTATTTACTACAATTAAAAGTAAATAGTGTAATTAAGGGTAAAAAATGATATTTTTATTATGCTAACACATGTCCTAATTCTATTGATAAGTGTAATTCGACCAAAAACAACCTTAGGAATAAAATATGACCATTTAGGCCCACTTGGATTAGATTAGGACATTTATTATTAATTTATTTAAAGAAGGGTTAAAATAGTTAAAATCAAAGTTTAATAAGTAAATTATTTTTAATATAGGGTTATACATAAGATAAATTCAACTATAAATATTCTTTAGAAATATAAAAATATTTCCTACAGAATGATATTTTATTTGTAATTTTTAGACTTTAAATAATTTAATTTATTTATGACACAATGATGATGCAGTAATTACCAGAATAGTGAAAAATTAGAATAATTGATATTATAAATACCCAAATAAATATAATTTGAGACTTTTTATGAATTAAAATAATTTTATAGGTTAATATGACATGTTAGGATTTATTTAATTAACTTTGGTCGAAGTAATAATTCTGTTATGAGTTTCACAAAAATCAACTATTGAATAGTGTCAAAATTGACATAAAATAGTTTTTAAAACAAATATTATATTATTGATTGTTATTTTATTCCTAAAAATCTAATTTTCTTCCAAGATACTTATATCAAGATAGGTGTATCATTAATGGACCACTTGGGGGTCTCTTGGATGTATATGGTATGTTTATTAACTATATAATATAAAAATACAAAGTGACATGGTAAATGTCATCCTAATTAACTAAGAGTTAAAACTAAAAGATAAGGTTAGTATAATGACCTAAACTTGTCTAAATTATATTGGATGAGAGGATTTCGACCCATACCCACCTTATCTTTGAAATAAATCAATTTGGAGATATTTAAAACCGAATTTGGCTTTATAATAAAATAATAATTTTTGTTATTCCAAATGTGCCCCTCTCCTCCCTTATAAAAGGGCACATCGTCCCTCTCTTCCTCACTCCACTTTGAGCCTTCAAGCTCGGCCAAACCCTGCCAAATTCTCTTCTCCACTTCCCTAGAAACATCCTAGAGGTCCTGGTATTCTTCAAAGACCAATTTTAGTGCCCTAAGAGGAGGTCTCAAAGAGGCGCTTCAAAGAAGAGGTAATGTCTGTTACTGATTCTTTCACCTTTATTTCTTCTTCCACTTATTCTTCTTAGGTTGTTTCATTATGAAGTAATAACATCAGTATCACTCATATACTGATATGTTATTATAAGTATGAAACAACCCTATTTCACCATCTATCCATCTTACGGAAAACGAAATCACCGTGCGTGCGTACGTACGGAATACCGTCTCCACGCAGTGGTGTAATCTATTTTCCACCACCACATTACTTGAATGGGTATAATGGTGTAAATAATAACTATATATGATTATTTTAAAGTGATATTGATTCTGTAATAGTATACATACACTCCAAATAAATTCCACGATCATGGGAATGATATCATCGCTCGTGCGTACGTACGGAATACCGTCTCCACGACGCGACGAGATTCATTCTCAATAATTAACCATTCATAAATGATTATAAAGTATATATAATAAGTAATCATGAAATATATGACATAATAATGATACTGGATTTATTTATATATATATATATATTTCATCCAATTAATTCCATTCAATTCAATGAGGAAACGAAAACAACGTTCATGCGTACGTACGGCCTACCGTCTCCATGAACGGTGTATTCCTTTCCATTTATCGATCTATTATATATATGTATATTCTGAATATATATTATATATAAATCATGTTTTATATTCTGAAATTAAGTAATCATGATATAAGTAATCATATGAATAATTACAAGTCAAAACACGGACGACAAATGAAACGATTTTACCCAAAACGCTTTTTAACATGGAATTTACAAAAGAACGGGTAATATAAAGTCCTAAGTGAACCAAATATGATATCATAACAATGAATAGGATTCTGTAATTAGTCAATGAAATTATTTAAATCATTATTCAGAAGGTTTCGATACGTACAAAGCATATCGGACCTAAGGTAAGGGATAAATTTTCAATCTCATTTTTATTCGAGATTGCTTATACGTAAGTATTTACTGGGGTTACGTTTATCATCCATGATCATGTTTTCTAAAAATGTTTGCATAAAATTTTTACCATTCTTCCATGAATTTTTGAAGTCATTTTTACCCTTTATTAACTTTTTACCACATTGTATGAATGGAATCTTTCCTTTGGTTACCATATAAGGTACTTTTTGACTTTTCCGACAAAAGTACGAGAAGAATGTTTTTTTAACGTATACGGCATGAAAGGATTTTTACAGTTTTATAAAGCCTTATTTTCATGAAGTTTCCTCAAAAATATTTCATGACTATTTTCAACAAAATCCTTTTCTTTTAAAATTGCATGACATTTTGTGAAAAGAAAATGATTTTGAATAAGAAATGATATTTTCCTCAAGAATTCATTTTAAGTGTTTTATCAAAACCATTTTCATCTAAGATGACATTATTTCACATGTTTATGTTTCAAGTATCATATCTCTATGATTTACATGGTTTCACTTTTCTTATTATGAAATGATATCCATTTATTTTATATGGATTATGTGATAATGGGATGATGTTTATGAAACCCATTTTATTTGTTGGGTTATTATGAATGATGTATGTTTATTTTGTGGAACAAGTAAGAATGATTTCATTATGAGATGGGTGGGACCTATATCTCCCTCCAATTCATTGGGTAAAGATTTTATATCTCATGAGATATACATGGCTGGAATGGTAAGTTTATCTGGTTCAGTGTTACAGGACTGAAATGAGGAGTGAACTCGATTTGGAAAGGGACTTTGTCCACTAAGATGGTCTTGGCAGCAATGCCTTTGATACTATGGAAATCATGACATGTGCTGAATGGTTTCCACAATTACATGTTTTATTCCCATGTTATGTTATCATGTTTTATGTTCCATTATGATCTATGCCTTATGTACTTCCACATTTTAAGTCATTGCTCAAGATTTTGATGTTTAAACATAATGTTCATGTTTTTAAGTTCAAATGTATATGGTAAGTTTTATTTTATCCATGCTTACCCTTACTGAGCATTTGAGATCACCCTTTTTATGTTTTATTTTCCCCCGGGATTAAAAGAAAGGTTTTAGGTAAGGAAACAAAAGGTGAAAGATCTTTATGGGAGATGTTGAAGATCTTTCACCATGATTAGAAGATTACGTTCCGTGTTTCCAAAGACACTAAACTATTATGGTCCTTGTGTGTCTGTTTTTGTTATGTATTAAGTATTCCGCAAAATTAATGTAATGTCCATGTATGTCAGGCTTCGGGTCTCTACATATTAGTTTTGAACTAAATATATTAGTGAATGCAATTAAAATTAATTACATTGATTAAGAGTAAAACTTACTTAACAGGGGAACAAAACATAAAATTAAGAGAACAAATGAACAAGAAACCTATAAAAATGAATTTATGTCCATATTTAGATTATATTTTCCTTTTTATAAAATTTGGTTTATTATTGGAGGCACATGAAATAAATACCATACTATTTATTTCACAATAATACATAATTTATTTCATAAGGTTGAACTTAATAAAACCTGGAAGATCGAGAAGTATAGTGCCTTTGGTAATTAGTTACATTAAATAAAAATTTAAAATAGGAAAAATATAATCTTTATTAAATAATTTTCTAACAATGTTGCACTTAAAATTGCATAGGATAGCCTGGGAATATACATAAGAAAGGGTTGATCTATAAATCATAGTAGGGGAATAAACATAGAATAACATGAATAAAGTGATACATGTTATATAATTGGAATATAAATGGTTAATAAATGGAGTTATAATAAGAAACATGAATAATTATGCATGATATAACATGATAATCATAAATCTTACATGGGAAATGTGGAAACAACTTAAAATGTTACATCATAAAATTAGGTCAAGACTAACTAAAAAGACAAAATTTTGAAAAATTACCATAAATGAATCAGGTTTACTCCTTGTACCTACATGATATATCATGAGACTAAACATTACCCAATTCATTGGAGCACTAAATAATTCTGGGTGCACCCATCACTTTCATTTCATTCCCATGCTTAAGTGTGCCAAATAGATCATACAAAATAGATTCATTCAACGTCATATTTTATTCCACGATTAAGGAGGGTGGAATTATTAAATTTAATTCCCAAGTCAATGAAGTATAAGTTTATATAGGTGAACACACTTGATTGAAAATGTCTATTCTATTCACTACATAATTATTTTGACATGGAAAATCATGGTGAAATTTCAGCAGTATAACGATGTCACGTAAAAATTCATAAAATAGGTTAATGAGAGAGGAATGGGTATCTCATAATTTAGGAATAAAATGATAAGTAATAGGGACACGTAAATACATATCAAAACATTAGTAATTGGAAATATAAATCATAATATAATAAAGGAACTTAAATAAATAAGAGAAGGTGAGTATCACTTACCTTGAGAGTGTGACGTTAAGTGTTTGGGAGGATCTTCGGGAGAGTTTGGGGAACCTTGAGAGATCTCTAGAGAGGGGATGTTAGAATAGAAACGTGTTAAAAAGATTATTAGTAAAGGTAATTGGGATCTTGGGTGGGTTTGTAAAGGAAAATAGTGGGAACTTATTTATCATTTCTAAAGCCTAGGTTTTGGACTCTATGTAATAAAATAATCAAAACAACAAAAATTACCATGGTTTCTTCCCTTGGTTTCTACTAAATGGTAGTGTTTTTAATTATTTTATTATATAATAGGCCTAAATTAATAAAATGATACCCTTTCATATGTGGGAGTGAGGTATACTCTTAAAGAAATGATTTTAAATCTTTGAAATATATTGATGGTTTTGGAGGATTCATAATGGATTTATAAAATTTATCAAATAAAAAATGAAATTATTTTAAATTTAAAATATATATTTGGTCAAAAATACCATTTATAGTTTTTAATAAATCACGTTTGAGTTATCATGATGTCATAATACACATAGTATATTTATACAATATTTAATTGTTTTACCCAAAAATTTGACTCTCTCAAAGAATTATGAAAAATTCACCATTAGATAATTTTGACATTATGAATCCAAAATATTATTTATTTTAACCAAATAATTATCTAAATATTTTAATTTTTACTTTTAAAATAAAATCGATATTTATTCAGAAATGCTAGTTTTTTTTACAATAACAGTTTTCTAACCCTCATAAAATTACATTTCACTTCATAAAAAATTATATGATCATTTATATTTAATAATAATATCATATTAAAATATTATTTATTTAAAAAATCTATTAATTCATTAAAATAAATTCCTTAATTGAATCTGGATATTACCCAAAGATACACTTTGTGTTTTATTGAATCAAAATAAAAAACATTTATAAAGTAACAAAAATAGGATGATAATATATTAAATATTTTATTAAAATAATGTACATAGTCATATAAATACTATATTCATATATCTCCCTTTAATAAATCAGTAAACTCCTTAATAGTAAGGTGTGTGATGGTGAGACATTCATGGGGTGGTTTGACATACATGGTTTGGGTTCTGATCTCGATGAGCTTAAACATCTCCTATAAACGGTTCTTCTCATGCTTACATTGTTGGATATCAGCTTGGGCTTGGTGAAGGTAAAATTTTAGTGACACTATCTTCCTTGGATACACAGATAAATGGGATTAATAGGGTATGATTCTACTGGTTGATGCCATCACTTCCTTTGTCTACATCATCTGGATTTCTTTTAAAATCCTACATTTCTCCAAATCACGTGGTCACTGTTTAATGGATATATTATGAATGTAAATGATGCATAATGGAAAATTAAATCCTATAGGATATAAAAAATCCAAATAAATTCATTTTTTTCTATACCCATAATATATAATAAGACATTTAGTTAAAATGAAGGGGGTTTTATTTTTAAAATTTCTAGTCATTACAATCTTCCACCCTTTAGAAACTTTTTCATTGAATTTTTCATTACACACACCAAAACAGATGAGGTTAACTATGTTTCATAAATTCTTATGGTTCCCACATTTATTCTTCAAAATTTTGGTTTCTCTATATCACTTTTACCATGTGTATAATCTTAATTCATATAAATTTTTCTTTACAATCTAAGATCTCTATCAGATGCTATTCATATAAGACATCAATCACCAATGGTACCACCTATGGATTGAGTAAATGTTATGGTTCTATTATTTAATTTATCAATAGGGATACATGGAATACATCATATACTTGAGATAGGTTAGGTGGGAGTGTCAGTTGATAGGCCACTACTCTGATGTGATCAAGAATCTCAATGGGGCCAATGTATCTTGGACTAAGCATTGAATTATTTCCAAATCTCATGAATTTATTCCATGGAAATAGGTAGAGGAATACCATGTTTACAAAATCAATCTTTGTTTCTCAACAGTGATTGTCATCATAGCCCTTCTATAGACTCTGAGAAGCCTTGATGTGGCGTTGAATGGCCTTAAACTTTTCCACCATTTCTTTGACCATTTTAGAACTGAGAAGTTTGTGTCCCCAACTTCATCCCAACATTTATGTGTTCAGTTCCTCTTCTCATAAAGGGATTCATAGGTATCCATTTGTATACTAGAGTTGAAAATTTTATTGTTTGGGAACTTGACCAGAGGAGGATGTGGATCCCATCCTTCTTTAAAATCAATTGAGCATGCTCTCAACATGTCCTCAAGTGTCTGGATAGTACGCTTATATTGGTCATCATTTTGAGGGTGATAAGTCGTTCTAGGGCTCAATATAGTATTTAGAGTATGTTGGAGACTCTTCTTGAACTTTGAGGTAAATCTTAGATCTCGATCAGATTCAATTGATATTGGTGTTCCATTCAACCTCGCCACATATCAATGTATATCCTTGAAAGTTCATTCAGAGAAAAATCCTTTAGAATTAAAATAAAGTGAGCATTATTTTTATGTAAATACACAATAACCCATATAGCATTATTTCCTCTTGATTTATTTGGAATATCAGTGACAAATTCCATGGTTATGTTTTTCTATTTCAACGTATGTATTTGTAATGGTTGCACATCCCCTTGGATTTTTTCCTTTTCACTCTCACTTGATGACATACAAGACATCTTGATGTATATTCTATGATATATTATTTATATTGTCCTAAAAAAAGTATTCTCAAAGATCTCGATACATATTGGTGCTTCCAGGATACATAGAGAAAGTAAAACTATATGAATCATCCAACAACTCTTTCTTTAACTCGGGGTTTGATGGTACACAAATTTGTGACCCAAATCTTTAAAATCATTCTTTATTAACATTTAACTATAAATATATTCATTTTATTATAGCTTACAATTTATTTTAAATGTCCACATCATCTCATTGATCATCATTTATTTTCTCTAGAAGGAAGGGTTGAGAAATCATTTTTGAAAGTATTGATGATTTTTCTTCCTTTATGATTCCCATGTATATCCTTTCCAAATATAATAATATCAGATCCTTCTTAATTATCATCAATGATAAAATTTTTGGATCCTTACTACTTGGAGAATCTTCCACTTTATTCACTTTCACGAGATGGTAGTGAACTGAGAATTCATAGTCCTTGATCAGCTCTAACCATCTTTGTTGGTTCATATTTGGCTACTTCTATGTGAATATATACTTGAGGATTTTATGATTGGTATATATGTCACACATATCCCCAAAGATATAATTTCATCATATTTTCAAATTGAATATCACTGTAGACAACTCCAAATCATGTGTTGTGCAGTTATATTCATGAACTTTCAACTTCCTTGAGGCATAGTCTATTACTTTTTTATTCAGTATTAGAAAACAGCCCAATCCCTTCTTAAAATCATCACAGAATACTATGAAAATTTATACAATTTTACATTGTGTGAGTACATGTGTAGTGATAAGCCTCTTTTTCAATTCCTTGAAGCTTTATTCACATTAATTATTCCAATAAAACTTGACTCCCAACCAAGTTAGCTTGGTTAGGGGGTTTTAAAATCATGAGAAATTTCTCACAAATCAAAAATAGTACCCATATAATCCATGGAAACTATAAATATCTATCACATATTTCAGCCTCATCCATACTTCAATCGATTTTTTATTTGAATGCTCCACAGATATCCCATTTTTTATGATGATATTCCCCATTAATGAGACTTACTCGAGCCAGAACTCACATTTTCTATACTTGGCATAAAGCTTATCATTTTTTAATGTCATTAGCACAATTATCATATTCTTCTCAAGATCCTATTAGTTTTGAATAATATTAGAATATTATTTATAAAAACTACCAGAAATTTTTTGAGGTAATCTCTAAAGACTATTCATCAATTACATGAAGATTGATGGATTATTAATGAGTCTGAATGGAAAAACTATGAACCCATAGTGCCTGTGCCTTGTATGAAAAGTATTCTTGGGGATAACCTCCTTCTTCACCCGAACTTGGAAATATCTAGACTACCGATCCACCTTGGAGAAGTATTTTTCTCAATGTATTTAATCAAACAAGTAATCAATTTGTGGAAGAGGATCCTTTTTTAATTATCTTTTTTAGATCATCATAGTCAATGAAAAGGTGTATTGAACCATCCTTATTCTTGATGAAGACTAATGGTGCACCCCATGGTGATTCACTTGGTCATATGAACCCTCTTACCAAATTCTCCTATAGATTTTTCATCAACTCCTCAAGTTCCACAACAAATATTTTATATGAATTCTTGTATAATGGAACCTCCATAGGTATGAGATCGAGTAAAAAATAAACCTCTAAGTTAATAAGAAGACTAGGAAATTCCTCAGTAACACATCAGTATATTCCCTCACAATGGGCATGTCTTTAGAAATGATTCTTTCCATAGACTTAATCATTTGAGCTAGATATACTTTTTCTTAGGGAAACAGTATCCATACTTGATATCTTGGTGTTAAATTAGACTCATCCTCCTCATTTAAATAGTACATAATTGAGGGTCGATTCAATATACAGAGAGTGATTTTCTTCTCACAATAATTTATGTTGGCTCTATATAGGGAAAGTCAATCCATACCAAAAATTGCATCAAATTACACAAAATAGAGTATGAAAAAGTTCTCTATGACGTTAATCTAGAAAATTTATATAGGGGGTGAGTTATATACATGGGATGAAAAAATTTCCCCATTTTCTATTTTCACTGAAATCTCTACTTCCATGATTCATGATGGGTTTTTAAAAGTTCAAGTAAACATTCATGATATGAAGCAATGCGTAAAAATAGAATCCAAAAGTTTATTCATGATTATTGAATGAATAACTAGTTTTCCTATTACCAAATAATTTTAGGGATCCACCTCAGTGGTTGTGATGGAGAAATAACACCCTTGTTTCCTTAGAGGTTGTTGGTTGTCTCCAAAAACCCTTGTCTTAGTGCATTCGTCTGCAATGTATCATGGTTCCTTGCAGTTTAGGCAATGAACAATTTTGTAACGTCTTGGGTCTGGGTGCCACTCAATGGGTGCCCCGAACCGGGTTCTCCACATGACCTCAAGTGCATTTCCCAAAACGCTAGAGGCTACCGACTAGCAGTGAGGGCCCATGTCTGATAGTGGAAAAACTATGCCCTCATTTTTCAAAGTGTAGCGCAGCGGAATGAAATAAAACATACAACAACAACGGAAGCAGTAAACCATACACAATTTAAATAAACAACGATAGTAGATATAACCAACCAGCATATAAGTAATGGTGCAACATGACTCAAATTCTAGGAAAACAGCCAGAACATGTTACACAACAGTACAATACAATACAGGGTACAACAAGGCAAAATGAAACATCCGGCAGTACCGCGAGCCTGAGCTCGGTCCCATGCTCCCCTACTCCTCAGCATCAATTTTGTACCTCTATAAGGGCCCTTAACCTTATCTTCACCTGCAGAAATGTAATATGTTTGGTCCGAAAAGCATGACCCAAAAAGGGTGTGAGAAATAATTCCCAGTAGGCACCCACCAAAGGCCCGTGCTCAACTGTGTGTAAACATGCAACAACATTGTACAGTAGTAAATGAAATAAACTAAGAAGTACTCAAAATTAACTAACTTAAACAGTTATATTTCCATTTTAATTATTCATTTAACCATTTAATATAAGAAAAAACCACAGTGAATTTTAATTAAATATTCAGCATCCTCAGACAAGAAACACCTTACCCTCAGGTAATCAGAATCCCACCCGCACGTAATTGCCCTCAGGCATAAAAGAATCTCTCTTTCAGGAATTTCCCTCAGGCATATTAGAATCTTTCCCTCAGGCATACGAAGTGTCTCCCTCAGGTACAAAATTCAAGCCCTCAGCCATGAAAGGTTTCCCTCTGGCGAAATAGAACGCTGCCCTTAAGCTAATACAGTCACGCCCTCTGGCTATAGTAAAACACCGCCTCAGGCAGAAGTAACTGGGCCATTCCCAACATATAAACATGAAATTTACATACAATTACTCTCAAGGAAAAAAGTAATGCGTAATTTAAACATTGAATACCCTCGGGTATCCTGGCCAAACGGCTAAACAGAGGAACACACCCCCAGGGTGGTCCGGGATCCAAGCACTGATCCCAAACAATAGTTTTACAACTTTATTTAATCACCTATATAATTCTAGGTATTAAAATAGCCACGGCCTCAGCCACATGACACCCCAAATATGGGTTCGTAGCTCAAAAACACACAAAACACACAACAGTAGGAAAATAAACACCAAGCCACCTACCTTAAACACCAATGAACGATATACGCGAACATCGATTCCAGAAACGGCCAAAGATGGCATAGATCTGGGTTTAAAGAAAACTCTCTTAAACTCTAATAACTTCCCTTAGATGGATAATTGGTAATAACTACTCTAGGAGAAGGGAGATCTAACCCGTTAGGTTCCAACAAGATTGATGGAGGCGGAATCGGACTCCCGGTTTGCGATTGACAGATCCTCGATGATTCAACCATCCCTCCAGAGCACTCGTCTAGTTCTAAGCCTTCCCTGTGAACAGGGGAGGCTACTTCCCATTTTAAGTGGAAAAAAACAAAGTACACAGCATGTATTCCCAAGTACACGGTGTGTACTTCCCATTTTTTACATGTTCCTTTGGCGGCTTCCCGCCAGCATGGCACTGTTCACCTGTCGACATGACTACACAGCGTGTCTTCATGAGTACATGGTGTGTTCTATCGCACAGCTGGCCATCGCCTTACTATTTTAATACCGACTGACTACACGGAATGTAAAGGACCACTACACAGCGTGTAGTCGGTTTTTACACCCTTCATCAACGACATGGCCACATGCCCCGTGTACTCATCCCACACGGCCAAAAGTACACAGCGTGTGGAAAAGTACAGGGCATGTACTTCCAAAAATTTGGATTTTTTTCCCATTTCACTTGTATATCGAAAACACTTAAGGAAAAGAGAAAAGAAGAAACCCATACCTCAAAGATAAGAACCAGGTTCTTACAAACTTCCCCCCTTAAAGAAATTCTTCCCTGAATTTCCCTTCTAAGGGTGGCAAAGATAAAGCTTAGAACAACTCTAGCCACTGAGCACCTACGTCGGTCTCCCGCTCCCAGGTTTCGTCCTACACTTGGTCATGCTGCCATAGCACCTGTACGAGAGGAACAGACCGGCCTCGGATGCCTTCATGCTCCTGTCAACGATACAAATCGAATGTTCCTCAAAGGAATCATCTTTCTCAAGATCAACCTCCTCTGGCTGAAAGATGTGAGATGGGTCTGAATGATAACGGTGCTGCTGAGATACATGGAAGACTCCATTAATGGCTCGGTACCTCTGTGGTAACTGCAACTAATTGGTGACCGGCCTGACTCTCTCCAGAATCTCAAACGGCCCCACATACCTTGGTGAAATTTTACCTTGTCTCTTGATACGTTTGTGTCCCAGCCTCGGCGAAACACGCAAGAAAACCTGATCCCCAACCACAAACTCCAAAGGTCATCTATGAATATTATCTTAAGATTTAAGACAAGACTGTGTGGTAGCCATCCGCTTCTGAATCAACTAGACATGCTCAGAAGTCTCCTGCATGAGACGTAGTCCCAGTAAAGCTGCCTCACCTGCCTCCATCCAGCACAAGATTGATCAGCATGGACTACCATATAAAGCCTCGTATGGTTCCATATCGATAGTTTAATGAAAACTATTGTTATAGTTAAACTCAACTAGGGGTATGTGCTTCTCCCAAGAGCCCCCAAAGTCTAGGACGCATGCCCGCAGCATGTCCTCAAGCACCTGTATCATACTCTCTGACTGGACATCGGTCTGAGGGTGGTAAGCTATGCTCAGAATCACCTGTGTTCCCGGTGCCCTCTAGAAACTCTACCAGAAATGATACATAAAATGGGTGTCCCTATCTGAAACGATAGAACGAGGATCCCCATGAAGACGTACAATGTCTCGGATATACAACTTTTTGAGATCGTCAACACCGAAGGTCTCCTTGATCGGAAAAAAGTGAGCTACCTTCGTGAGTCTTTCCACAACGACCCACACGACATCATTACCTCGAGGTGACCTCAGCATGGGATATTTTTTCTTAACCATCAACTGGTTTAGCTTCTGAAAATCCACACAGATCTTGAGGGTATCGTCCGCCTTCTTCGCAAAAAGGACTGGAGAACCCCACGGAGAAGTACTGGGTCGGATGAAACCCTTTTCTTGTAACTCCTCTAACTACCTCTTGAGCTCATGCAACTCAGGTGTAGCCATACTATAAGAAGGAATGGACACTGGTGCTGCTCCTGGAACAATCTTGATAGAGAAATCCACCTCACGCTCCGGAGGTAGACCTGAAAAGTCATCCGGGAAGACATCCCTGAAACGATCAACCACTGGAGGGAAATCTGTCTGACAAGTCCCATGATCATCCAGATATAAGCTAGAACTTTGTGTTGTGACTCCACCTCACCCACAATGCTCTGGTCCATCTCGACTCGCCTGAACATCCCATTCTCCCTTGTATAGATACTCTCTGCCCTCTGGTGACGTGAAACTCACCCTGCGACGATAGCAATCTACAAAGCCTTGAAAGGGAACCAACCAGTCTATCCCTAGAATGATGTCATAATATATCATCTCTAGGACATAGAGGTCTCGTAGAAAGTGACACCCTCCAACCTCTAGGGGGAACTCCCTACACCAACGCACACGTGTCGTACTCATTCCCAACGGTGTGTCTAGCATCATAACATTAGAAGAAGAAGAAACACAGAGCCCAAGGCTCTCCACAACGGTTACAGATATGAAACTATGTGTAGCACCCATATCAAAAAGTACTGAAGATAAGACAAAAGCTACTAGAATAGTACCTCTAACTGTAGAAGGTCTGGTATCCTACTTCTGCTGGGTCTGTTGCACTGCATATGCCTGCCCAGTGCCGCGGCCCTGTGACACAGCCTGACAACCCTGAGTTGTCCCGCCCTGCTGCCTCTGTGATCCTGGTGTCTGGCTACCATGGCCACGACCACCATCTCTGTCTGCACGCTCTAACGTATTCTAGTTCCCTGACTGGTAAAAATCCAATGGTCCTGCTCCCGCATGCGAAGTCTGCACAGAACTCCTCTCACTATCAATCGATGGAAACGCCCTACAAAAGTGCTACAGATGGCCCATCTTGCCGCAATCTTGGCACTCCACTAGGTCTCGTGGACACTGAGTTCTCTTGTTCCCCTCCTTACCACACTGGTAGCACTTTATCGGGCCACCTGAAGAAACTGTCTGGCTGGTACTGCCACCCTGAGAGAAGTCCTTCTCTCTATTACTCTTTCCAGTAGAAATAGTACCAGTAAATCATGTTGAACCACCCTGGTTCACACCGCTAGCTTCCTATAGGTTCCTCTCTATTATCAGCACCTGGTTCACAATAGCATGTACTAAAGGAAACCTGAAAACATTCACCAGTGCTCAAATGTCATAACGAAGACCATCCTCAAAATGTCTGGCTCTCAACATCTCATCACCCACCAGCACGGGTGCAAAGCGCTGAAGCTCGGTGAAATGAGCAGAATAGTCCATCACCGACATAGTGCCCTGTTGTAGATTCATGAACTCTTGAGCTCTATCTTCCCTCAGCATATCTGGGAAGAAGAAGTCCTAGAATACTAACTGAAAATATTCCCACTCCATGTCCCTGTGATGCTCTGACTATGTGGTAACGTCCCCCACCTCTTGGCAAAATCAAGCAGCATATAAGTCGTGAGCTTGACCCTCCGCCCAGAAGGCGTATCAAGATGCTTGAAAATAGTCTGCATCGACCCCATCCAAGACACTGCAGCCTATGGTCTGTAATCCCTTGAGAATGCAGGCGGATGCTGCTGCTGGAAGATACGAGTTATCTCAGCCATAGATGTGGCATCCAGTAGTGCTCCCTGAAAGGTTTGCATGAACTGCATAAAGCCTTCACGGAACTGCGCCTTTGCGCCAGTGTCTAGTATAACAGCTGGCGTCACATCTGGCTCTGGTGGAGGATCCACTAGAATCCCATGGCCCATCATATCCAGAGTATAATCGTTGTCACTCTCCTGGCTAACAACGTGTGGTTTTCTAGGTGGAATGACACTACAAGGTCAAAAACATGCCTTAGATTCAAGATTAACAAGACTGAAAGTGATGGAACCACAAAGGGAATAAGAGGAAGAAGGCAATTCAATATTTGCACAACAAGAATACACGGCGTGTATCCTGACTACACGGTGTGTACTTGAATTCTATTCCCATGCCTGTGTCCTTCTGCATGGCTAAGCCACATGTCTCCTGTTGAACAAAACATACACAGTGTGTATATCAACTACAATACATGTATGGTGTTATTTTTCAGCTGCCCGTGTCATTTTTGACACGTCCGACTATTCGGCTTGACACTACACGGCGTGTTACACCCGTACATGGCGTGTACAATACCCCATTTACCACCCACATGGCCAGATCCACACGGTCTATCCTCGGACAAGACTACATGGCATGTCCCACAGGTACACGGCGTGTTCAAGAAGAGGTGACACCAACCCGTGTTTGTTAGTTACACGGCCGGGTCCCCAGGCCAGACTACACGGCGTTTTCATCTTTGACAAGGCATGTTCACGAAAGGATTACACTGACCCGTGTTTTTAAGTTACACGGCCGGATCCCAGGTCACCACTACACGGCATGTACATTCGGTACACAGCGTGTTTTCCCCAAAAATTTCATTTCCCCGTGTCGCCGCCCACACGGTATGTGACACGGAAAGAGATTACACGGTGTGTATTCTGGGTACACGACATGTACTCAAAAAGTTAATTTTTATTCCCAAACAGAAGGTCATACACGGTGTGTTCAAAGAACTACATGGCATGTCTATTGGTTTTTCCAGACAGTATGCCTCAGAAACTTCCTTGGAACCCTGAAAATACCGAAAAACAATACCTAAGTGTCAAATTCCGACCCGTGAGGTCCCAGACTCCCCACAAATCAAAGTTTGACATCTTATATGTGTTATAAAAAATAAACAGCTAATGATCCACCAAATTCTAGTCAATGAGGGACCATACTTCCCAAAAACCAAAGTTTGTCGTCCATTCTTTCAACAGGCTCAAATAAAATTACCCTATCACGTAGCAGGTATTTTATCAAAGTAGCAAGCACATCAGCATGCTTTTCTAGCACAACAACTATCACAATAACATGCAATTTATAATGCACCTACATGGCATGGAACTATGCATGGAATTTGATTCCTAGCATGTGCCTAAATGATGCATGAGATGACATACCCTCATATCATCGGGTTGCAACTAAATAGAACCCATGGATATAATATAACATCACAATCACAAGTGCATCACCCAACGGTGAAAACAAATCAACTGTAAAATTTTCAAAATCAGAAAGATTGCAAAAATACGAGGTACACTGGATTTTCCCTATACACGGGTTAGCTACGCCTGGGAACAGCTTATTACCAACTACTGTTCCTGTCCTATCCCTGACTAAGGCTCCAAATAGTATGTCAAAGACAAGAACCACCCTCTGATATCACTTTGTAAAGTCTTGGGTCCGAGTTCCACTCAATGGGTGCCCCGAAGCTGGTTCACCACATGACCTCAAGCGCATTTCCCCAAACACCAGAGGCTACCCACTATCAGACCTAGGGCCTCGCTGCTAGTCGGCAGCCTCTGGATTTTGGGAGAATGTGCTTGAGGTCACATGGCGAACCAGGTTCGGGGCACCCGTTGAGTGGCACCCGGACCTGGGACGTTACAAATGTGATGAGGGTTGACTAGAGTATTCCTTTCCTCTATCACATTGTTGGTTTTCTCCTATTAGTAATATCTAGTTATGTTCCCATCCTTTAGGAACCTAAAGCATTTCCTCATCCCCTTAGGCAATTTATGGGGTGCTTCTTTCCATACCTTTGACAAGTGGGTGATGAAATTTTATTGTACCATTAGATTTCTCTAGTGGAATGCTAGAATAAAAATAAACATTCCAATTCTTATCCCTGTGAAACCCTTGAGATTCTCCAATCTCTATCTCAAATTTGAGGGCACATCGGACAATTTTGTCATAGCTATAAAAGTCTCAGATCTCCAACAATTTTCATAGACTTGTATTTATCACACCAAAGAAGTAGTTAACCTTATATTCGGGGGTAATGACAAAGAAAAAGGCCAATCACCCAAGTCCTTTGAATTTTTCCTCATATTCCATGATAGATTTTTCAATTTTTTTCTTGAGGTCAAGGATATCAAATTCTATTATAAGTCAGAGATTGTGAGTAACATATTTATCAAAAGGAATTTTCTCTAATTCCTTCAACCCCAACACTTTAATCTCATCCTCATACTTCATATTCTTAATCAATTTCCACCACTAATAATCTTCTCCCACTATATGATAAAAAACAAGTATAACCTTCTCTTTCTCATAACATGGAAGTATGGAGAGATATTCTCAATGGATTTGATCCATTTCTCCAAGATTAAGGGATCATATGATCCATTGAAATTCAGAGGTATTTTTTCCATAAATATATTAATTGCATCCTCTTATTTATTAGGGGGATTTGGGTTCTTCAAATGATCCAAGTTTCTATTTAGAACCATAGTAATATTATAGAGTATCATCACAAAGTTTTTGATACTCACTCCAATCAGGTTGGGTATCTCATTGGGATTGTCATCACATTGCTCGTCACATGGATTGTTCATATGATTCCTCATATTTCTGGTCATTTCCTATAATTAATAAAAAAATTAGGGATGATTATTTTTAAACTATTAAATTAATAAAAGGGAATCCAATGATATTAATGAGATTACTTGTAAATTACATGTATTTTCTTAACCTATTAATTTCTAGTCTTCAATTTATGTTATCCAAGATCTATTTCCTAAAATACAGTATTATGGTCATTTTACCCCTTAAAAATTATTTATATTGAGATTTTAAATTTACTAAATAATATCCCTATGAGTTTAAAACTAGGTGTTCAACAAGGCATGTTGTTGTGTATAAGTTCCCGATCGATTCTAGCTCAATGCGGTGTTTTTGGGTTTTACCCCTATGTACATATATGTCATAACCACATCCACTTGTATTATCCAGAAAATGATTTATTTTCTTGATAAACCACTTAGTATATACTTACCAAAATTTTGGGATGTTTTATAATACTTAGTTTTATCCCTAAGGATTTTTCAAGATTTTTCTAATCATAATCCCAAAAATAACTAAACTTTCCCTTTAATATCAACTATAACAACCCTACTCTTTATGTCACATTAATATATAATTTATTAGAAAATTATAAACTTAATAAAACTTATAATATTGATAAGTTTAGGGTATTTGGGAATTAGGTACATTACATAACAATTTAAAATAGGAAAAACATTATCTTTATTTGTAAATTCCTTAACATGCTCTCACTTAAAACTGCATGGGATAACCTTGGGATATACATAAGAAATGTGTGAGTTATAAAGCCTAGTAAAGGAATAAACATGGAATAACATAAATAAGATGATGAATTTCATTAAATAGGAGTATCAATGGGGAATAAAATAGGTTAGAATCATAAACATTAACAATGAGGCATAATATAACATGATAATCATAAAGGCAACATAGGAAATGAGGCAACAACTTAAAACACTTCATCATAAACATAGGTGTTGGATAACTTCCAAGACATCATGATATAAAAATCCCAATAGTGGAATCAAGTTACCCAATGCATTAGAGTGCTATATAATTCTGGGTGCACTTGAAACTTTCATTTCATTCTTATGCTTAAGTCTTCCATAGAGATCATACAACATAGATTCATTCGTCATAATATTTTATTCCATGATCAAGGAGCGTGGAATGAAAATTTTATGTTCTAATTTAATTAAGTATTAGTTTATAAAGGTGAACACCCTTGATATAAAATGTTAATGGTATTCACTACACAATTATTTTGGCATTAAAAATCATAGTGAAATTTCGGAAGCATAATGGTGTCCCTTAAAAATTGATAAAATGTTTTTATGAGCACAAAAAGGGATATATCATCATTTGGACATAAATTTTGAAGAAATAGGGACATGGAGAGACAAATCCCATCATTTTTAATTGGAAATAGAATTCATAAAATAATAAATAAACTTTAATAAGGAATAGAATGTGAGGCTACCTTACCTTGAGAGTGTGGCATCAAATGGTAAGGTGGAGATTCTTGAGAGCTTGAAGGAAACTTTTGAGAGCTATGGAGAGGATAGGTCAGAATAAATTCATGGTAAAAGTATTTTCATTAAATATATTTGGGTTATTGGGTGGGATTATAAAGTAAAAGTAAGGGTAATTCTTTATTATTTCTCAAGCTTAGGTTTTGGACTCTATATAATAAAATAACCAAAACCACAAACCATCCAATGGTTTTTTCCGATGGATTCTACAAAAGTGGATTGGTTTTCATTATTTTATAATCCCAAGATCTAATCCTAATAAAATAAAACCCTTTCTTATGTGGAAGTTATTTATACTCTAAAAGAAATTATCTTAAATCCATAAAATATATTAATGATTTTGGAGGATTCATAAATGATTTATAAGATTAATCAAATAAACATAAAATCACATTATATTAATGGTAATATATATATATGGTAATTTATACCCTTTATAGTATTTATTTAATCACTTTTTAGTCATTATTATTTCATAATACACAATATATATTTATATCACATTTAATATTTTTACATGAAAATTCGACTATCTGAAAAAATTATGAAAAATTCACCACTATATAATTTTTAAATTTTTATTACATTAATCAAATAATTATCTAAATATGTCATTTTTTAATTTTAAAATAAAATTAACATTTATTGAGAAGGGCTGCTTTTTTATAAGAATTTCTTTCGAACCCTTATAAAATTATATTTGACTTTATAGAAAATTATATGATAATTTATATTTAATAAAATATATTTAATAAAAATATCTTATTAAAATATTATTTAATTCAAAAATAAATTAATTAATTTAAATAAATTCTTTAATTGGATTTGAATATTACACAAAATTACACATTTTGTTTTATTGAATCAAAATAAAAAAAATTATAAAGTGATAATAATAGGATAAAAATATATTCATTATCCTATAAAAAATAATTTATATACTCATATCGCTAGGATCATGATACATATCCATTTAATACACAAAAAAATATCTAAGAGTAAGGTGATATATAGTGATACTTTCAAGGGGTGGTTTAGCATACATGGTTTGGGTCATGATCTCGATGACCTTGAACTTCTCCCATAAACAGTTTTACTCATGCTAAGTTTATTGGATCTAAACATGGGATTGCTTAAGGGAAAATACAAAGGATGCTATCTCCCTTGGAAGATATGATAAATGGGATTCATAGGGTATGATCCTACGGATTTCGGTTATCACTAACTTTTCCTATGTCAATTGGATTTTTTAAAACCTCATATTTATAATAATCATGTGATCACTGTTCAATGGCTATATTATCAATAGTAATGATAGTTAACAGTCCATTAAATCAAATATAATATAATAAATCCAATTAAGTGAATGTGTTTTATATACCCATAATATATAATAAGTTATTTGGTTAAAATGAAATTGAAATTTTCCTTATGAAAGTATAGGTCATTACATGTGATGTAAGGGATACCACTCAATGGTATTTACCTTTTTATATTTATAAGAATTCCCCTCCTCCTTCTCTATAAAAGGGAACCCATCCCTCTAACTTATTCACAACTCTCTATACATTTGAATCATCCAACCCCTACCCAAATAAGGTACCAATATCAATCCCCTCATTCTATAATCCTGAATTTGGGCATAAAGACAACCAAGGATGTATTTCAGTTGAAAGAATAAGGCTTTACGTGAAAAAGAGGTAACATTCTTCAATGAGAACTCTTTTTTTATTTATTTTTTCACCCCTTTGATTATTCCTATATTATGATTATATAATAACATCAGAATCCTAAATACATAGAGATGATATTTATAGTTTAAATATGATATATATGATATTTATAATATATTTATTCTTATTTAATAAGTATAAAATTCATACCTTCATGCTTTCCATTTTGTAGGAATACGATAGCATCGTTTGTGGATGTGTAGTCCGCTACTTCCTCAAAACGAAGTGATCCGTTCACACTTTACATGAAATTTATTAAGGATGGTTTTAATAAAAATATGTGATATATATGACATAAATATGATACTAAAATAATATATATATATATATATATCATTTAATTTTATTTATTTAATATGACATGAAAATGGAAGTCGTTTTCATGTATATGTGGGACCTACCATCTCCATGGATGGTGCATTTCATTTCCCATCTCAAAAAAATATAGAATAATCTAAATACATATATAATGAATATATATGTTATTGAAATCATGGTTTACATTCAATATATGATGAAATATTTTTATATGTAATGGGAAAAAAATAACAAGTCAAAACATACTCAAAAAACAAGGGAATTAACACCCGAAACGATTAAAATAATGATAGAATGTTAACGAACAGGTAACAATATGTAATAAAATTATCATATATGATATTAAAAACCTGATTATGGTTTTTTTATAATATATTAACATGATTTAACAAATTATACAATATTTTAAATAAGTTTTTCCACAAAGGAAATGTCAGGTGAGGGATTTTCATCTCACTTTTTACATCTATGAGATACATGTCATAATCACCACTTACATATTTCATGTGTTGTATATATTTCAGATTTTGATATATTATATCATAAATTATTTTATATTAATTTCAATTAAAGGTTTAATTTGATGATTATTAATTTTGGGGTTTTTGAAACAAACGTTACAGAGTGATCAATATTATTCATCAATTCCTATTTAACTATGATCTAATCATTTTATTGTAAATCTTAATTAACACAATTCAGTTCAAATTATAATAGGAATCTAGTATGATTATAATTTCTTAAAATTATTCATGTCTGGATAGTTTTTTTATCTAAGGATGTTTTTAGGCTCCACGTGATTTCTAAATATTTCAAACTTAGTTCCCATTTCTTATTATCCTTTATCATAATTATAAATTTCATAATAAAAAAAATT
Organism: Viscum album; assembly: GCA_963277665.1. Lineage (NCBI taxonomy): Eukaryota > Viridiplantae > Streptophyta > Magnoliopsida > Santalales > Viscaceae > Viscum > Viscum album. Next base: position 114,989,158 of record OY728151.1, read on the forward strand.
ATATCAAGAAATTTCTATAAATTTCAAAAATATACCACATTTTTTATTATAATACCATATAGAATATTCAAACTCATGATCAATAGAAAATTTTATTTTTAATGTACCATTATCCTCTAATATTATAACATCAAATTTGTCAATGAGATTCCTAAAAAAATTATAACACAGATAACTCCTTCAACTAGGTGTATATCCAAGAAATATCCCCTCATTGACACCTTAATAAAAATTTCCCAAATATTTATATTTATTTATGACAAATCATGGGATGATGACTAATTTAAAAATCTTAAATTATGCTTCTTACCAAACCACATCTCATAAGTAATATTGGTTAAATTTGTTCAAAGTAATCACTAATTGAGAATGTAAAGATATACTATTATGGCTTATATCTAAAATAATTTCAAAGTTTCATGATTCAATAACGTAGTCCTTCCCACTTACACCAAACTCTGATTCTTCCTTTGAAAATCTCTATTTATTGAGGTGTTTATAGAGAAATATATCGATGCTTTACCCAATCCATTATAAGATATGCCGCAAATCCATCATTTTTATATTCATATTTTAGAACAAAACCTTTTGGGAACATATATCATTTGGTTTTCAACACATCTATGAAAATGTATAAATATATCAAGATATTATGATTTATTAAACATGAATTAAATAAAAAACATATAATTAAATCACTAACAAAATTATTAAAATTTTTATCTTCGTTAGTTGATTTCAATCTCATAATATCCTACACAATTGTGTGTATCAATTCAATAGGATTATTCAATATTATTTCTACTATCTTGTATCTCTTACTAACCATACTACATTTTTGAAGCACATCACATGTGTTTCTCCAGTCACAAATCAACTTTAGTAGATTTTTCAAAGATTCATACTAGAAAATTTTTACTATGTTCTTTTAACCCAAGTGGCTAAGTATTCCTATGTCAAAGCTCACTCTCATCATTTATACTTAAAATTTTACTGTTTTATCATTAAAATTATACAATAAATTCCTAATAGTAAATTTTCCCTTCATCATGATTTTTTCAAGATTTAGTTTCTTAATAACACGTTCATTCTTCATGAAGATCGCCTCCTTCACAATGTCACAAAGTTGAGAGATACTAAATAGGTTGTGTCTTAGACTATCAAAACAGATTACACCATTCAATTAAAATTTTCTTTCACCAATTTTAGTAGTTATGAATCATTTCACATTGAGTAATCCATAATTTCTAAAAGTAAATAATTTATTCTATCATTCCCTTAGACATATTTCAATAGAATGTTTTCATTAGTCGTGTGTGTTAAAAAACGTTTTTCTAATATCTGAGGATTTCCTCTTTTCAAAGATTTTTTATCCACATTAACCACCATGTGTTGTTATTAATTCCCCTTCCTATTGTTATATTTATTCTATCTATTCATATCAAGTTTATATTATAAAATATTGACTCACTCATTGGTTGTTTATCCAATCTCATCACAAATTCTAAAAGTTTCCTAGAGATAATGAAAGGATTTTTCCATTTTACCTTCTCTCTTGGATGTTGTATTGGTTTGATTATTGGAACTTTAGTTTTCAATACCTAAATTCATGAACTCTATTTGATTTCGGGAGTTATATATTATACCAACACACATAGGTTTTGTATATATACACTACAAAACACTAATAACTTCCTTAAAATTCAAATATTCTCAGTTGGAAATATTCTACCTCAAAATGTGCTTGTTTATTTCTTTTTAGATTTAAAAAAGTGTTATTTATCTACAACTTACTCATTCTTAGGATAATAATTTTTTAATCTCTTACGTTAGTCCTATACTCAACATTTTTATTCTTCCATTCCTTATTTATTTTATAATTTTTTACAACACCACTTGCAGTGATGATGTGTGTGTTCCCTTTATTTGATGAAGTAATCTCCATATTCCCTTTCTTATCACTACCACTACCATTTTTATGGAAATATTGAGTATCCAACATGATATTTAATGGAACTATAGGAAAATATTAAATCTTATTTATATAATAAAAAACATTATTGGATGATTTTAGAGTCTCTTTAGTTTCTGTTTTATAATTTTGAAATTCAAATTGAAATTATTTAAATAAAATTTAATTTCAACCAAAATTGCCTCATAGACATTCAATTATTAATTCATAACAAGTAAATTGATGCAGTGATCTCAAGATTTATGTCTCTTACATCATGAATTTATTTAGATCACTTATATTTCATACAAACTCTAATTACAACTCATGAATCTCCTTGATATTTGATTCAATAAGAGATGTATTCAATGATTCATTCTCATTCTCCAAGATATTTTTTTCTCTTTCAATCATTAAATTTTATTCCAAATAAATTAATTAATCCATCCTTAATTAAAACTATTTTGGTTTCCACTTATCACTATCACTGCTGCCTTCTTCTTCACTATAGGAATCATTTGATAATTTTTATTTTTCTATATAAGCATAAAGTATTTAATCGTTTGATTTATGTTGTCCTATTTAACTTTATTCACTAAAAGATGACATATCACATTTTTGGGATAAAAATTATTTAATTTAATGGAATTTTATTTTCCTTACCTTTAAATAATTTTCCTCCACTTTAGGAAATTTTCACCTTATTTATCCCATATGATCTTTTAGGATGGTCATCCTCTCCATCTCCCTCTTGCTTCTTAGGATAACCAACTAAAAAATGTCTATGATTTCCTAGAATAAAACACTTAAAATATCGTTTTATTTTTTTCTTAAATTTTCCTCATCTCATGAATTTATAGCAAAAAGAAATGAACTCATTGAAGTTTATAACATTATCCTTAACATCTGATTCCTCCTCTTGAGAAATTTTAGGTTTAATGTTATTTATAACTTTAGAATATTTAAACATCATTTCCTTTTCTAATTTTCCATTATTACAAAATATATAAGCCCTCATAATATAATATATTTTTTGGATATTGTTAATATTATAAATTATAAAAATGTCTGAGTCTTTACTCACTAATTCTGGGATTTTAGCATTGAACTTATCCAGTAAAATTATCAGCAATTTTATGACTATGGTAGAATCCCAAAAAATATTTTGTAACTATGAATTGTGCCAATAATTTTGTTTACTCAAATTGAAAACCTATCCATCAATTCATCTTCTATATTAAACATATCCTCAAATTTTGTATAATAAGTTTGTAATTGTGACTCTATGATTTTATTATTTCCCTCATGGATATTTTAATTTTTTATCCAAATTCTATTCACCATCTTGGATACTGTGACTTGTGTAAATTATTTTTTAGTGAGGAATAATAGTAATTAATTTCATGATCTCTTGGTGTGTTAAACATTATTATTATCATATAAAATAAAGGATCACCTAACTTTGGTAATATTATCACCATTATTACAGATGTTAAGAACATCCAAACCAATATATATATAAGATATGGAACCATCATCTCATTATGTAGATCAAATCAGTTTCTATAAAATATAGTAACACCCTTTTTGTTAAAAAAACATTCTCTCTAAATAAAATCAATCAAAAAGATACATTAAAAAATATCACAAATCTTTGATAACAGCATCAACTTTGATACCACTTAAATTTATCTAGGAATGTATGGTGAGAAACACTGAGAGGGTGAATTAATGCAACCAAAACATAAAAAATCTTTATAATTTAACTATATTTATCATTCCAGTTATGTCTAGTATTAATTAATTAAACCAATCATTGAATAAATAAGATAAAGAGAGAGACAGAACACACATAACATAATAAATGTTTTACATGATTCACACACTCTTTACATAGAGTGGAAAATCATTGGGGTCTAATGACTATGATACTTTTATCCATATCTTATAATATTATGATCAGTAATAAAGAATAATATATAAATATGGTTCTAAACTCTAAATAAAAGAAGGGTAAAAACAATCATTAACATATTGATCAATCTTTTGTTGTTCTTCTCAACTGCCTCTTTGGTTGGATCAAGTATTCACCTTTATTCATTTACTCAAAACTAGAAAAATATGATTTAGAATTTTATTTAGAATGTATATTTGTATATATCAATTATTTTTCAAAATATCATCATAGCCAGTTAACTAAAACATGGAATTTAAAAAAATATATCATTATCATTATGTTATGAGTATTAGATTAAGAGAATACTATTCATGCTACATGTATATGATTAAATAGAAAATTTTCCATTTTGCATAAGAATAAAAGTTTTTTGTATAAGATTAAATGAATATCTATCCTTTATAAAAAGGAAAATTTTAGTTGAAATAGAAACTATATAATATTTTCTACTTGGTGTTGGGAACTGAATACATGACATAGTTATGTAAAAATAACTATGTCATTTCAAAATAAATGGATGGATAAATTCTTTATATGTATAATGAACTCATCATTTGGCATTACCATATAAGATTAACTTGGTTGAATGTGGAATCCATGTATATTAAGTGAGAATTTTTCCTTGGTGGATCATATTAATTTGTAAATTTCAAAGGTTATGTGTGGTTAAACTATAAATCCATCATTATTTACAAACATAGATACTCAAAACATATACCATATTTTGAGGGTTAACCTAAGACAAATTTTACCTTTTATTTCATTTCATTTTATTTTTGAATAAATTTTACGTGTTTTTCTTTCATTAATTTTTTTTAGATTAATTTTTATAGTTATAATTATATTTTCAAACATTACCACATCCACACATGACCACTCTTGTTTTATTTATCAGGAACTGATGTCATTCGTTATTTCATTACCACCTTCAGAGGCTATAAATAATTATAGATTTATAGTTTATATATGATATATATGATATTTTTTATATATTTATTCTTATTTAACAAGTATAAAAGTCATACCTTCAGGCTTTCCATTTTGTGGGAATACAATAACATCGTTTATGGATGTTTGGACTACTGCTTCCTCAAAATGATGTGATCTGTTCACACTTTACATGAAATGAATTAATGATGGTTTTAATAAAAATATGTGATATATATGACATAAATGTGATACTAAAATTTTATATATACTTATATATATCAATTACTTTTATTTATTTAATACAATATGAAAATGGAAGCATCATTCATGTATATGTAGGATCTACCGTCTCCATGGATGGTGCATTTCATTTCCTATCTCAAAAAAATATGGATTACTCTAAATACAAATATAATGAATATATATGTTATTCAAATCATATTTTACATTCAATAGATGATTAAATCATTTTATATGTAACAATAAATAAATAAAAAGTCAAAACAAACTCAAAAAACAAGGGAATTAGCAGCCGAATCGATGAAAATAATGACAGAATGTTAACGAATAGGTAAAAATATGTCATAAAAGGATCATATATGATATTAAAAACCTGATTATGGTTCTTTCATAAGTTATTAAAATGATTAAACCAATTATAAAATAGTTTAAATAATTCTTTCCCCAAAGGAAATGTCAGGAAAGGGATTTTCATCTCACTTTTTACATCTATGAGATACATGTCATATTCACCACTTACATATTTCATGTGTCTTATATATTATAGATTTTGATATATTATATCATAAATTATTTTATATTAATTCCATTTAAATGTTTCATTTGATGATTATTACTTTTCGGGTTTCTGATATATATGTTACCATAGTGATCAGTATTATCCATCAATTCTTCTTTTACTGTGATCTAATCATTTTATTTTAAAGCCTAATTAACACTATTCTATTAAAATTATGATAGGAATCTAGTATGATTATAATTTCTTAAAATTATTTGTGTTTGAACGATGTTTTTTCCCTCTAAGGATTTTTTTATACTTTACATGATTTCTAAATATTTCAGAATTTGTTCTCATTTCCTATGATCCTTCATCATAATTAAAAATTTCATAATCAAAAAAATTATATCAAGAAATTTCTATAAATTTCTGATATATACCATGTTGTTTATTATAATATCCTAGATAATCTTCAAACTCGTGATCAATAGAAAATTTTATTTTTAATGTACCATTATCCTCCAATATTATAACATAAAATTTTTCAATGAGATTCCTGAAAAAATTATAACATAGATAACTCCTTCAACTAGGTTTATATCCAATAAATATCCCATCATCTGCACCTTAATAAAAATTTCCCAAATATTTTTATTTATTCTTGAAAAATCATGGGATGGTGACTAATTTACAAATCTTAAATTGTTCTTCTTACCAAACCACATCACATAAGTAATATTGGTTAAATTTGTTCAAATTAAGCACTATTTGGGAATGTAAAGAGATAATGTTATGGCTTATATCAAAAATAATTTAAAAGTTTCATGATCCAATAACATAGTTCTTACCACTTCCACAAAACTCAGATTCCTTATTTGAAAATATCAATTTTATTAAGGTGTTTATTTTTTTCTTAAATTTTCTTCATTTCATGAATTTATAGAAAAATTAAATTAACTCATTGAAGTTTATAACATTATTCTTAACTTCTGATTCCTCCTCTTAAGAAATTTTAGGTTTAATGTTATTTAAACCTTTAGAATATTTAAACATCATCCCCTTTTCTAATTTTCCTTTATTCCCAAATATGTAAGCCCTCCTAATATAATATATATTTAGGATATTGTTAACATTATAAATGGTAAACATGTCTGAGTATTTATTCACTAATGGTGGGATTTTAGCATTAAAATTATCCAGTAAAGTTATCAAAAATTTTATGACCCTGGTAGAATCCCAAAAAATGTCTCTATAGCTATGAACTAAGACAATAATTTTGTTTACTCAAATTTAAAACCTATCCATCAATTCATCTTCAATCAGAAACATATCCTCAAATTAAGTATAAAAAGTTTTTAATTATGAATCAATGATTTTATTATTTCCCTCATGGATATTTTAATTTTTTATCCAAATTTTATTCACAATCTTGGATACTATGACTCGTGTCAATTATTTTTTAGAGAGGAATAATAGTAATGAATTTTATGACCTATTGGTGGGTTAAAAATTATTTTTATCATATAAAATCAAGGATATCCTAACTTTGGGAATATTATCACCATTATTTTAGATGTCAAGAATATCCAAGCCAATATATATATAATATATTGAATCATTCTCTCATTCTACAGATGAAATCAGTTTCTATAAAATATATTAAAACCATTTTTGTTAAAAAAATCATTCTCTATAAAGAAAATCAATCAAAAAGATAAATTAAAAATAAATATCACAAATCCTTGATAACAAAATCAACTTTGATTCCACTTAAATTTATCTAGGAAGGTATGGTGAGAAACACTGAGGGGGTGAATTAGTGAAACCAAAACATAAGAACTCATTATAATTTAACGATATTTATCTAGCCAATTATGTCTAGTATCCATGAATGAAACCAATCATTGAATAAATAAGATAAAGAGAGAGACAGAACACAGATAACATAAAAAATTGTTTACACGATTCACACACTCTTTACATCGAGTGGCTAATCATTGGTGTCCACTGACTATGATAATTTTATCCATATATTATAATATCATCATCTGTAATAAATAATTATATTGGAATATGGTCTTAAACTCTATGTAAAAGAAGTGTAAAAACAATCATTAACATATCTATCAATATTTTGTTACTCCACTCAACTGCCTCTATATTTGGATTCAGTATTCACTTTTATTCATATACTGAAAACGTGAAAAATGTGATTTAGAATGTGATTTAGAATTTATATTTAGATATATCAACTATTTTTCAAAATATCATCATAGCCAATTAACTAAAACAAGGAATTTATAAAAATATATCATTATCATTATGTTATGAGTATTGGATTATGAGAAGACTAGTCATGCTACCACTATATGATTAAATAGAAAATTTTCCATTTCACAAAAGAATAAAAGTTTTTTGTATAAGATTAAATGAAGATATATCCTTTCTACAAAAGAAAATTTTAGTTGAAATAGAAACTATATAATATTTTCTACTTGGTGGTGGAAACTGAATACATGACATAGTTATATAAAAATAACTTTGTCATTTCAAAATAAATGGATGGATAAATTATTTATATATATAATTACCTCATCATTTGGTATGACCATATAAGATTAACTTGGTTGAATGTGGGATCCATGTGTATTAAGTGATAATTTTTAGTAGGTGGGTGATATTAATTTGGAAATTTCAAAGGTTGTGTATGGTTAAACAAAACATAAATATGAGTACCTACAACCCATGTAATAATAAAATTTTTATCCAGTTGTATATGTAAGTTTTTTTAGAATCTCATGTAAGTTATTTTCCCTAGTTATTATTATGTGTGATCTTGTACTTTTCAAATATAATAGGGGTTCTATATACCTTCTAAGATAAATATTTGATCCATTAATGAAGATGAAGAACACCTGAATTGAATTCATGAAATGAGAAAATATTGTGCTACATTTCTAACAAAATTGAGTAAAAATAAAAAATATATTTCATGTTAAAACCAACCAAGATAAAAGAATTATCATAATGATGGGAACTAGAAATTATAGTGCCTAATTCTTAATGAAAAGAGAAGAAACATTCATGAATAAGAACTAGAAAGATAGTCCCATGTGATCAACACCCTATGGAATTCATTCCACATGGAGTCCATAATATTGTTGGGGGATAATCTAGAGAACATTGTAACAATTCTATAAAAGGTTCATTGAGCCTATATTGAATGGGTTTCCACCTATTGGTAGTAGTGTTGGTCTTAATTTTATACTAGTTGAAATTTGTTTTAATATAGTAGTAACTTTTTTTCTTTCACTATTCTTCATGTGTCTCCCTATATGATTCTCTTCTATTCCTTGGTTATGGACTACTAAACCAAGTTTTGATACCCCAATGGAATATAATGGTGTTCCAAATTCCACATTATCTTTTCATAATGTTTTACTTGTATTTTTTATGGGGTAGTGGGTGTGAAGAAATTTAGTGTGGTGATTGTAAACCTTCTCATGGTATTCCCTCAGCATCATTACATTCCCTACCAAATCACCATTCTCTACCATCAGTTAGATTATCCTATATATGTGTAAATTTTGTACGTTATGTGATGAACATTTTATGGTGTGACTAGGAGAATATTGGTATAATTACTTTTCCATTTTCTATTTATCATTATCTATTATAGAAATTTTTTACTTATTATAATAAAGACCTAAGAAGAACCAACATTTCCCATTAACTTTTGTGTTAGTTTTATTATTTTCTTTTATTTTAATTTTCACCCCCTCCCCATATTCTCTTATTTTAAATATTAAAAATATAAAAAAATTAAATAAAAAGTGAATGAAGAATAAATTCGAAGTGAAACTCCTCAAGAGACAACACAAGGTCTTCTAATATCTTACACCCATTCAAATAAAAAAATTATTGACCCAGTGGCCATGAAAATTCCCATGTCAATTTAGTTCCATTTTTCAGTATTTTTCACAAGTAGTTTATTATTTATTTACCTAGTAAACAATAATGTTTTACTTTATAATTTTTTTCCTCATAACTTCCATTATTCTTCTATCCCTTTATTTCATTACATAAATTTGGATAATCAAATTAGTGTTCTCATTCATCTATAATGTATCAAAAATTATATTCACAATTCAAATGAGTGAATGAGCTTATATAAATGTTCATAGACCTTGCCTTCAATAAAATATAGGATACTAGACACTCTCTCTTCCCACGATTTCTTGAAGATGAAAATATTCTAGGGTTGTAGAGATAGTAACTTCTCAAGGTATATAATGAAGGATGGGGTAATTATTACTACCAAAAAAACAATCACATTAATCAATGTGACATGTCCTCTACCCTCAAGTTAAAAAATTTCAACAGACCATGTAGCTACTTCAAACCAAAATCAAGAAAAATCAAAAGGGCATATAAAAGTTAAAGTGAATAGAGGAAATGATGACTGAAACCCTCTAAAAACACATGGACTAATAAATACCTCAATAAGAAGAAGATGATACACTATTAATGTAATTTTTAGATGATAAAACTCATGATATAGTAGAATAATTTCAAAGTCATTAACTCTCACACATTTCAAAAATGCTTCAAGTGTAAATTTATAAAACATTGGAGCTATTAGTTGAAGTGGTGAGGTGAGTGGATCTTACTCTGGACTCATTTCTTTTGAATTATTCAATACTTTGTTTTAATTATAATCCCTTTAGTGATTTCAATGTACATATGGAATAATTATTCTTATACTTGAATAGTGATAGGGATTATGAAAAATCCACCCTGGAAGAGAAGTTAGTGCCATACATTGAAACCCTAGGACTAGTTGTGAAGACATTACATGCTCAACACCACTTTAATGAAAATTTTAAGCGGTTTCAATAAACAATATGGAGGAATATTTCTTCTCCAAACCACCCCATACACACTTTAATTATTTTATTATAATAAATGTGGGATCATTTCTACTTTTTTAGCTTCTCCAATCTCAGTTTCCACTTATGGAAATTAGGAAAAGTTGAATTTCATGGCTCATAATAATAAAACCACATCCACTATAAACTTTTAGAAGAATACTTGGACTTTAAAAACATATATAGTCAAAATATATACCATATTTGGAGGATTAACTAAAGACATATTTTACCTTTTATTTCATTTGAGTTTCTTTTTGAATAAATTGTATGTTTTCTGTTTTCATTCATTTTTCTTTTAGATGTACTTGTATTGTTGTAATTAGATTTTCAATAATTACCACATAAAAAATTAGGTTGTATTCATCCAAATCAATTATTTTGTATTGACTAGTATTTTTAGTATCGGTGCTTCATTTAGGGATAGTAACATCCAAGGGAGGGGTGGTATAAAATACTAATATAGGATTTCATATATTTTTATTTTTAATATTTTTTAGTGTATATTAAGCTTAAAATATGTGTCCAAATAATCTTTCAAACCAGATAGAATTCACATTGAATACATGGAATCTCTTTTGGATACTAGGAAATAAAGTTTAATTATGAATGTTTTATGTGAATCAAATTATAAATGAAGATATTATATTAAGGAACTCAGTCTTAGACGAATTTTTTATTGAATAAGTGTAATACCTCAGGGAGATATCTTAAATGAAAATTCAATAATTTGTTTGAACTAGATTAAAATTATTATTTGGGAACCAAAATTGAAGTTTCATAAGATAAATTTTAAAATGGAGTGTGTATGAAAAATAAAATCTAGAAATAAGATTAAATATCATTCTAAGAGGTTACTATCTAACCTTAATTCTATGCCTTGACTATTAAACTTTTTCTTGGGGTTTTTTATTTTTTGGGTTGTTTTAGTTCCAAATTTTACAATACTTAATTATTTAATATGTTTTTTAATTATAAAAATATTTTTCATAATGTGTCTCATTATCAAGAGGCTTTTAAATAAGGGATAATTGTAAAATGTAATAAATAATTTAGAAATGAAGTAAAAAATATTTAATATGTATAAAATAAATTTAATTTGTTAGTGAAAATAGAATCATGATAGAAATGGATTTTTGAAGTTATTTAATGATGGGATAAAATTCATCAAATCTATACTACATACACATCTATTGGCCTAGAATTTAAACTTTTGAGGAAAATAAATATTTTTGAAACTTGGGTGTGGATTTTGTTTTGGATATATATTGTTTCTATGTGTGAAAAAAAAATATAAGTGTAGGGGAGTGATGAGAGTCATATTTTCCTATATTTTTCATTACATTAAATTTTATAAAACTTCCATGGTTTCAAATTTTTTTAGGAATTAATTAAATTTTATTAGTTTTTTGAAATAATTGAAGTTAATTACTTAGTAGATAAAATATATTATTATAATTGATTTATTTATTTAGAGATTATTTTTGACATAATTCTACATTGATTCTTGAGTTTTTTTGGTTTTTGATTAATAAGAATAATTAGGAAAACTATGTAGGATTAAACAGAAAATCAAACTATCTATGTAAGAATAAAAGATTTATATGTAATATTAAATGAATATATGGCATGTCAATGTAATAATAAATCAACCAAGACTACAGTTATGCAATATTTTATAAATGGAAATGGGAACTCATGACATGAATTGGTTATAAAATAATAGATGTAGAATTACTTTGGACATAAGTGAATAAATATTTTCTATATAAAATAAGCACTTCATTCATCCTGGACATGTAAGATTAAAATTGGTGAATTTGGGATCCACATATGATTAAGTAAAAAAAATTCCCCATTATGTCAGATTAAATAAGAAATTATAAACATCATGTAATAAAAAAACTGACATAAGAGTAACTAGGACTTGTATAAAAATAATCTTATTATACAAATGGCTATGTAAGGTCATTTAGAATCTCAATAGAGTTATTTTCCCTAATCATTATCACATAAGATCTTCTAATTTTATATGAAAAGAAGATTTTCATTTGCCATCCAAACTATATATCTGATCTAATGATGAATATAATGCATATGTGACTTGGATTCATGAAATAAGAGACTAATGAATTAACTATATAAATAAATAAAGTAAAAAACATCTATGTATAAAATGATTAATATAAAAGGAATATTGTGATCATTGGAACTAAAAAATATTATGTCAGAAGCCTACGGGTGAAGGAAGAAATAAATGTGAAGAAAAACCTAAAAGATGCATATTTGTAAAAATCACATAAGATAATACATTATATATATATCTATATATCCCATCATCAAATCGGATGAGAAACTAGAAAACCTTCACCCATGTCTAAAAAAGGGATACTAGGAATTTTTTAAAAGGGTTCCCACCTACTGGGAGTAGTATCAGTTTTAAATTTCAATTTCTATAATTTTACTTTTAATATTATGGTAGCCTCATTTTAAATAATTTTTTTTCATGTTTATCCCTATGTTATTCTATATTATTAAATGTCCATAGATTAAAACCCCTAGGGATAATACCCAAGGTAATATCATGGTTTTATTAAATCCCCTTTCTCATTTCTTAGTTTTTTTATTCCATTTATGATGGGGTAGATGGTGTGGAGTAAGTTGGTGTGGTGGTTTCCCACCTTCCCATGGTATTACCTATCCTCATTCCGTTCCCTAAAAATTATAATTTTATCCCTTGATTTATTTTATCCAATATATGGTGAAATCTGGTAAGTTAGGTGATGAATTGTGTATGGAAGTATTGGGAACTGATTGTTATCGTGCCACGATCATGGTGGTTTTATCATTATCTACTATAGAGGAGGTGTTATTAGTAGTTTATGTATGTCTCTAAGGAATATTTGGTTACATACCTTAATTAGGAAATTAAAATAAATTAATTATATTTAGTTGGTGTAAAAATTTATTTAAAAATACAAAAATAGATATTGAATGGATATAAGTACTCAGCCTTAAACATTACACAATCTAAAAAATTATTTTAGAATTAACTTTCATACATTCCAAAAGATATTTTAGGTTTAGATATTTAGTGAATTAGTACATAATTTATACATATCAACCTAAAATCATATAAATTTGGTACTACTAAAATAGTATCCATTTCTTCTACAATGAAAATAGTTTTAATAAAATATGAAAAATCTTCATATCATTCAGCTTGTCTTCTTTTTTTCTCTAACCCATCCTCAAACCTTATCAAAAACACTTTAAAAATTAGAATGAGAACAAAAATATCATTAAGGTGTATAAAAAGAAAGAAATAAGCCTTTATTTCAGGATTATTATAAATATATGAAATCCTTTTCACAAAGACATAATTCTTACCAATAAAGTATCATATACTTTGTAAAAACAAGAGATTTCCATAAAATTAAGAAAACATAAATAAAACCATACAGGTAACTTGGGGATATAGATACTTAATATTTTAATCCTTGGTTCAACCATATTATTTGTAACCCTCATGTCTATATTATAATATAACACTCATGGCTACCTTATGATGCAACCCTCACGACTACGTAATCGTGTAATCATTGCATTTACACTTGGAATAACCATTATGATAAACATCAAACAAAAACATATGTAATGTAATGGATGGAGACATAGGTCCCACTATTAATCATAAAAAATTACCAAGAACCATAAAATAATCACAAAACATGAATAATTGCATCATAAAAAATATTTCTTTTTTAATTTTATAAAAATAGAAATTTAAAAGATGATTTTTAAAGAAAAGACCCTTACCTTGGGTTTGACTTCCTTAAAACATGTTCAAACCTATTGTATAATGGATTAAAGAGTTTTATTTTTTTATTACTAAAATATATAAATATTTATAATACCTTATATGATATTTTTTTAACATATTTCCACCCATTTATTGATAATTTTTTTTACTTTCATTGTTTCTGGTGCGTTTATTTCATGGTTTCCATGGTTATTTTATTATGGATTATCTTGTCAAATGGAAAAAACTCAAGAATTCTAATGAGATGGTATGAATATGTTTCCATAATTTTAAATTATACCATATATTATTTTGTTTTCTGATATGAGGATGATTCATCAATGATAAAAGTTTGGTTTATTTTTGGCGGGTTTTTCTGGCCATCACAAATTATTTTCATTTTATTTAATGTTATGTATATAAATTAGTTCAAGAACATTGAACAAGTTATAATAAAAATATTACAATATTTTTTAACAAAAATAATTTTTTTTATCATCCTTGAATGCATTAAAGTAAAATGAATATCTAGAATCCATGAAGGTAGTGAATCGACATGTCATAGACGATTCTCATTTTCAAGAATAATAAGAGAATAGGAGAGGTGTGATGATGGATATTATATTAAAACCATAAAATTATAGTTTATGTAAGATAATGGAGCTATCATTTCACTTTGGATAGGGGTAGGTAAGGAGATAATAAAAAATAAAAGAAACTAAAATTAAAATAAAATAAAATGGAAGGGGGTTTTACCTCTTGAATTCTTCTCCTTGAGAACCTCCTTAAGGCCCCTGGTTTCTGGAATTTTGGTGAGACTATATGGTCTTAGACATGTGTGAGAGGCTTTGGAATATTATTGTATAGAATTTGAAAAAGATTCAATGACTTAGAGGTGTAAGGATAAAAGGTGGTGAGGGTGGTATTTATAGTGGGGGAGAGGGGTGTTTTTTGAATATTTTATTCATTAGTTTATTATTTTGCATCAAGCATATGAATAGTTTTAGAATAAACACTAAATATATTAATATAATTAAGTATATTTTGAGATAATAGTGATTACATTATGGATGACTCAAGGAATAGGGTATTTAACTTATAATATCTATATATCATAAATTAACATATTTTACTAGTCACTAAAAATTCAAGTATTTTAGAAAACTCTCAAAAATTAACTCTTACCATTTTTCGACATGTAGAATTAAAAAATGGACCTCATTTTTTGAAAATAATTTTCTAAATATGAGAAATAAAACTTTTAATAAAAATCATCATTTATTTTAAAAATTCAAATTTTTATATTATAACTGATTTTTTGACACTTTGAAAAATTAATTAAGGTCTCATAAAATTGTCTTATAATCATAAGAAAACAAAATATTAATTTATGAGTCTATTTTATGAAGATAAATTTTCCTTTAAATCATTACACTATTCATAAAATGTTAAATAAATATTTATGCCTCACAAAAATACCAATGCTTAATTTATCCTTTTCAAAACATTTATTTACTTATTTCATGATATAAAATATCATATTTTTACTTATAAGATATATAAATTTTATTTATACTTTAATAAGTGATGTTAATATTCTATTAGTATAGAATCCTTAATTTCTATAAATACAACTAATTTCATGGTAAATTTATAATTAATTTAGCTATTTAATTCCAGAATGAAAAAAAATATATTTTATAAGTACCTAGGTTGTTAAATTATCCCCAAAATCTATAAATTGCATCCTCACAATTTTTAATCCCTTATTAAACATGTGTGTATACCTTTGCCTCATAGTATTTTTAGATCCCTATGTTACTTCTTCAACCATGTGGTTTCTCCACAAATCCTTAAACTGATGAATTTCCTTACATCACAATACATTCTCTCTATGATCAAGAATATGAATATGTTTATTTTAATAAGAAAGGTTCTCTTCTAGGTGAACAACTTCTGAGCTCAAAACATGATATGAATCTAGAACATACTTTATAAAAATTGAAACATGAAAAACATTGTGTACCTGAGATAAACTCGGAGGCAATGCTACTAAGTAGGAAAATTATCCAAAATTCTCAAGGATTTCATAGGGTACAATAAACAAATTACTTAGCTTTCTCTTCCTTCCAAAATTCATCACACTTTTCCATAGAGTGTCTTTCAGAAAGACATGAACACATA
The DNA here is from genome assembly GCA_963277665.1 of Viscum album. Taxonomy (NCBI): domain Eukaryota; kingdom Viridiplantae; phylum Streptophyta; class Magnoliopsida; order Santalales; family Viscaceae; genus Viscum; species Viscum album. Next base: position 115,005,649 of record OY728151.1, read on the forward strand.
CCTCGAATGAAAAGTCATTCCTCTAGTTACCTGTATAAGGTTTTTCCTCCTCTTAGATTTCCACATATATTTCTATATTATCTTTAATTTCTCAGCCAATTTCTCTAATAATTCGGGTCCCATAAACATCCTTTCCTCAACATCATCTCAAAATTCAAGAGTTCGACACCAGTTTCTATAAAATGCCTCAAAATGTTCCATTTGTATACTAGAATGAAATCTATTATTGTAAGAAAACTCAACTAAAGAAACTTGTTGATATGAACTTCCCTGGTAATCCAATGAACAAGATTGAATCATTTCCTCTAATGTCTGAATGTTTTACTTGATCTATCCATCAGATTGAGGATGAAAATTAGTGCTAAAATTTAATTCAGTTACCAACAACTTCTAAAATTATTTCCAAAAGTTATAAGTGAACCTACAATCACATAAATATATAATGGATAGAGGAACACAATATAACCTAACAATCTATTTGAGGTTCTGTGGATAAAAAATATACAAAGACATAGTATCTCAAATTTGAAGAATATATACAGATTTAGTCAATCGGTCAATGATAACCCATATCAAATTGTTACCTAGAGAATTATTTGATAGTCCCTCCAAGAAATTCAAGGATATATTTTAACATTTTCACTCTAGCACTGGAAAAGATAGAAGCATCCCATATTTCTTTTCTATTTCTTCTTTAAACTTTTTAAAAGTCAAACATTTCATGGTAAAATAAATTTTATCTCTTTTAATTATATCTCACCGGTAATAATTTTGAAGGTCTCTATACATCTTAGTGCTTCCATGATGAACTGAAAACATAGAACTATGAACTACACATAATAAATCTTTCTTCAAATTTGAATCAAAAACAACACATATTCTCTTCACAAATATCAAAACCCAACCATTATCAATGTTAAATTCAATCATATTACCCTTTTTAACCAATTCTAATTTTTTTTGCAAATCATGGTCTTCCTTCTACTCTTGCTTAATTCTATCTAATAGAGACGATTGTACGAACACCTAAAACAAAACAGAATAATTTCACACACCAACAACTTCCAAGCCAAAATTCATCAAATCATTAATCAAGGGGTCATGTTCCAAACATAACATGGTTAATATAGAATAATTTTTTCAACTCAAGTAATTCTCTAATTTGTTTCCTTTTCCAGTGTGTTAATTGATCATGCAATCATAATCATATATCAATTACAGCCATATTCTCTACCTCATGTTCAATTCCTTATGAGTGAATATATACTTCAATATTTTATTGTAAGTATATATTTCACATTTGGATCCACATAATTGATGTATCCATATTTATAAACAAAAACCATAACTTATAATTCAAAGTCATGTATGGGATAATTTAAGGCATGAGGTTTTAGTTTTCTGGAAACTTGAGATATTACCTAATCATTATGCATTATAATGCAACCAAGACCCTTCAATGAAGTGTCATTATAGATGAAAAATTCTCTATTTCTAGAAGGAATATCCAAATATAGAGAATTCACTGATCTTGTTTTAAGTTTCTAAAAAACATCATAGTATTCTATCAAAAAAAATTACCCCTTTTCATGTTAACTTAGTTAAAGGGAAAGATAACCATGCAAAGTTTTTAACAAACCGTCAGTAATAGCATTCTAATCAAAGAAAACTACGAATCTCAGTAACATTTTTAGGTCTTTTCTATTCATCATCCACTTTTTTTGGAAGGATCAACCATTATTACATCCTTATTTACAATTTTCCAAATAAAAAAAATCTGTTTTTACCAAAAATAAAATTTAATAAATTTTCCATATAACTTCTTTTATTTAAGGGTTTTCAGAAAAAATCTTAGATGTTTTTCAGGTTCTGAAAAACTTTTTGAATGAACCAAAATATCATTAATAAAAATAATAACAAACATATCCAAATATTCATGGAAGATTCTATTCATAAGATTCGTAAATATAGAAGGGTAATTTTTTAAACCAAAGGACATAACAAAAAAACTCATAATGCCCATATCATGTTCGGAAAGCTGTTTTTGGAATCTCATCCTTCTTCACATTCATCTTATGGTACCCAAATCTGAATTAAATCTAGGAAAAATACTGAGCTCCCTAGAGAAGATCAAACAAGTCCTTGATATGAGGAAAGGGATACTTAATCTTAACAGTAATGTAATTCAAATATCCATAATCAATGAAATTTCTCAGAGAACCATATTTATTTTTAATAAACAATGCAAGAGAACCACATAGTGAAGTGCTTGAATAAATGAAGCCTTTATCAAGTAACTCCTGAAACTGCTTTTTCAATTCAAGAATTTCTACCTGATCCATTCGATAAGAAGGTTTTGAAATTAGATTAGCATTAGGAACTAAGTCTATAGTAACTTAAATTTCAAATTCAGGTATAACACTAGAAAATTGGTCTGGAAAAACATCCAGGTATTCATTTACCACTAGCACATCATTTATCTAAGAAATTTCTATGTTTTCAACAATACATAAAATATAAGTTTAATTTTCATCTTTTAAGAGTTTCTAAGATTCATAATATGTTATAAATGGTATTGGTTCATTCTTTTATAGAAACTAAAACCCCTTATAAAAAATAACTTCTTTTTCTCTATAATCAATCTTATCCTGATAAATAGAAGGTTAATCTATTCCCAGAATAAAATCAAACCCTAATAATGGAAAAAAAACATAGTTTATAGGTAATTTCTTTCTGTATATAATAATAATAAGATTCTTATAATTTCTTTTTTCCTTAAAATTTCACCATTGTAGTTTAACTATAAGCTCTGGTTTCATTTCTTGGGGTAAAATTTCCAATTTTCCATAAAATTTCACAGAAATAAAGGAATGTGTAGACCCCATATCAAACAATAAATTAAAAAATTTTGATTAAACAAAAAATAAACTTGATACCACTTTATTGGATGGACCAAAATCTATAGATGTAATTGCAAAGGATTTAACTTCACCATTCTATATATAATCTAGTGGCTTTCCATCATTCAAATATTTCATTGGGTAGGTATTTGCATAATGCCCTATCTCACCACATTTAACACACTTTACAGTTTTCATATAGAAATTAAAATTATGATCATTTTCATTTCAATCACGAGCCATATGTCCAAACTTACCACATCGAAAACAATTCCCGAATTTGTTAAGATATTCCCCATGGTGATTTTTTCCACACCTTCCACAAACTAGAAACTTGATTTTCTTACCTTCATATTTTTTTTATTGATTTTCAACCATTACTTTCCATCTGGACCTTTTCTCGTGGTTCTCTTCAAAGTACATGGGTTTATCAGCAAACTCCATGCTTGTAACATCCCAAGTAATTGTTGAATAAGAACTATTCATATCTATTAATATTTATGAATTATATAATAATTTTAGTTTAAAGGGGGCACTATGTCTTGTAACGTACTTGACAGGAAAAAATAGGTTTCTCTGAAATTTTATGTTGTGTACACGACTGAGTTATACTGAAAAATAATACATTGTTAATATTATTCTTTTAAGTGGTAGTTAATTCCTAGTCATTGTGTTTGCGGGAATGAAAAAAAAAACTAACTATATTACATTTAAACATATTTATTAAATGTTTTTAATTTCTTCCAATAAACTTTATGGTCTTAAAATAATAATAAACCCAATTTTAAGCATAAAATACTCTAATATTTTTTAAAGGTAGTTTTGCCACCTTTTTATGGAGAACCCATTTTAAATATAGTTTCTCACACCTTTGTATGTTCTATTTGAAAAAATAAAATTCATATTTGGAAGCAGAATATGAAAAAAAAATTGGATACATTTATGGTATTTTTTGATAACTTTCATATTTTAATAAATAGTGAAAAATACTACAATTTTAATTCAAAACTGTTTCTTCATAAAATTTATTTAAATTGATAGATTATCCTTTTAATTGGTTTTAAATTATAATTATATTAAGTTTTTATCATTTAATATAATTTTTTTCATTGGAAGTAAATTCACATTGAAATTTTATATAAACACAACTCAATCTTTTGATGGTTTTTACTTCTAAAAACTTGTTTTCTCGTTTTGACAACAAGGATTAATTTTAAATTAATTACTAAAAATTTTGTTTTTTAAATTTTTTAAAATTTATTCCATATATAGAGTTAGTGGGTGAAAATTATTTATATATTTTTCTTTTATTTTTTTATGTTTTATGAATAGTAACTTTGGTTATATTTATTTACCACAGGTAAAGGTAAATCAGGTAAATTAGGGTAACAAATATTATGATAAGGATAATGAAATTACCCTGACACCTGAAAAAAAATATTGGATAATAAAAGTCAACCCATAACACATAAGGATCAGAATTGATTCATTTAATATACTTTTTTCCATCAAAGTGATGTAAATATTATTAAAATAAAAGAAAGTGATAATATTTCACCCTCCATATTATTATAAGTATATTAATTTTAATATAGTGATTAATATGATATAACTTAAATAATTAATATTATCCAAAAATATAATGAAATTATATACATTATGGGAATTTATTTATAATTTTTTTATATTAAATAATTACCATAAATACTGACATAAAAGTGATATATTAATTATTTTGTTAACCAAAATATCAAATGAATGATATGAACAATATTAGAATAAATATAATTTGAATAAATTAGTGTACTAAAAGAATTTTATAGGTGATTATGACATGTTATAAGTCTATTAAAATGTGTTTTTATAAGTTATATCTCTATTTAGATTTTATTTAAATTCAATTAAATGAATAGTGTCGAAATTGACACTATTGATATATTATAAAAATAAAATTTATTAAATTATTTAAAAATCATAAGAAATATTTAAAAACTTAAAAGTTACTATTATAAGGTCAAAAAAATTATTAAGTGTCTATTTATGGGAAATTTTCTACATATATGTAAAATTTATAGCCTCTTAATATCGATAGTTTTGTTACCACAATTTATATTAAAATAGATTAATTAAGGGTAAACTGAAAAGATAAGGTTTAAAATAAAATCAATGCATGTATAAAATCTAATGGATGAGAGTATTTTGAAACATCTTCATTTTATCCTCTATATAACTCAATTTGGATTCATTTTTATTTAAAAATTAATTTATATTAATTTAATGTTCTAAGAGTTTCTAAGGGTACCACTCCCCTCTCCTATAAAAAGGTACTTACTCTTCTCTAATAATGACACTTAAAAAACAATTTATTTTAGCCAAGAACTACCCAAAACACTTAATAAAATCTCTCCTCATATTATTGAGTCCTTATTTTCGGCATCACATTCTCTTTATAGGTGTTAAGGAGTTCTTCAAGGGTGATCAATCGAAGAAGATGTGTCATTTTATTTAAGTGTTTCTATTTTATTTCTTCATCCACTTCCATAAAATATCCTCCAACTATGATGATATAAAAACTTCAGTATCTTAAATATACTTATATTTTATTATGTAAATATTATCATCTAAATCCACCACCAATTTCATCAAATGGTAAATTAACTTTTTGTTCATGTGTACAGCGGACTACTGCCTCACGAACCGATATAGTTCATTTTTCTTCACCATATTTAAAGAATCGTTATAATGATGAAATTTCTGTTAATATGTGATATTAATTGTATATTAATCATTATAATATAATAATATATCATTTATGTTCTTACTTTCCATACGCATAAAAATTATAACATCGTTCGTGCATAGGTGTGAACTATCACCACCACGAAGTGATGTGATTCATTTTTATTCACTACATCACTTGTATGATATATGTAAGTATATTTATATAATTAATATGACATTAATGATGATATTATAATTAATTAAATAAAAATTAATAATTTAATTACATTCATAATAATCAATGAAAATGAAGATGTTACTCAAACATACGTACGACCTACCATCTCCATGATTATAATGTTATTCATTATTCATAACCATAATTAATGAGTTGATTTAAATAAGTATGATAAATGTATAAAATTGATTATTGTGTCATGAATATTATTTTGGAGATTATGGAATTCTTACCACATGGATTATTGACATCATACCAAGTTCATTTTTTACTCAAGTACTGAATATGGACAAAACGTTCGACGTAAACTTAAATAATCATGTAATAACAAGGTAATAAGTGATATTAAATGAATAATAAACTTGAAAAGTGTTCTAAAGCAAGTATAAATTGACCTAAGTTTATTATTCAGGAAGATAAAGAATGTACGAGATAAGTCAAACTCTGGGTAATGGACTTTGTCTCAATATTCTATCAATGAGGTGTATTTTGATAATACACACCACATTCTTTTATATGATGTATAATAAACCTATTTGAATTTTATTTCATTCAATAGTTGTCAAAAGGAATATTTTTTATACAAATCATTTTACTTAATGAAAAAATTATTTTTTTAACGTATACGGAGACAACGAGTTTTCCACCACTGTGACCATTATTTGGTATTTGGATTCCTATAAAAGCCATAATGTTTTTAAAAGAAAAATAAAAACCATTTTCCCTTTTAGGGTATTTTGTTATTGAAAATAGTTTTCATCATTTATTAATTATATCAATATATTGAAATTATATTTTTTTTTTGCTAATTAAAAATGTTATTTTTCCTTTATTCGTGTTTTATGTGTTATGATTATGTTATGGTTCTAAAGCATTGCTTATGTATATGGGTGGTTTCGTGATAAACCGAGGGGGGTTAGATTGTGATATCTCTTTAATACATTAGGTAATGATATTGAGTTATATTATAAGTTTTTTCATAATAGATTTAAGGAATATGCTATGATGGGTATTCCAAACATAACCATCATGGTTACTCCCTATATAGTTGTGAAAGCTACAATGTTAGTATGATATGGATGTAATAGGTTACCTTTAGTATTTATTATTTCTAATAAGTTTTTAAGGAATATTTTGTTTTCATGAGTTATGTTAAATAGTTTATATATTATGGGTGAAAATTATGATTTTGTTAAAATGTTTTAATGAGTTTAAAATAATCATGGAATAACGGTTTCATTCCTTATTTTATATCCCTTAATGAGATTTTTATGCTCATCCCAAATTTTTCAAATTTTTTCCATGGGTTATAAGGATGGGTAGGATAAATTAAAAAGTTAATAAGTTTTTTATCAAGAAAAGAAATCAAGTTTTAAAGAGATTTTATTTTGTAAAAAAATGGATAGTGAGTAGAAGTGTCTACCTTGTAATATTTGAGTTATTATGTAATAGGTATGGCCTAATTCTATAAAACTCTAAACCTAAAACAACCCTCAATGTTAATTCTTGAAATAAATTAAGATTATGTAATGTTTAGGGTTGGGGCCTTATAATTTCTAAGATCTCATAGCATCGAACAAGTTTCTCATAAGTTTTAAATTCACAATGTTTCAATTCCCTTTAATATCTTGGCTTCAATCCAGAGTAAAAATGATTGATTTTACTATCAAGATTCATAAGATTATTTGGTTCATACCTTGAATATCGGGTGAAGTTTTCTTCATACAAATCCATTTAATATTCCTATTTTGTTTCAATTTAAGGAATTTATATTCTATCCTTAGTCAAACTACCTTAGGAAAATATTTTTCAAGGAAAAGATTCTTAAATTTGTCTCATTACAAGGAATTAATATCCTCGCAATCTTCGGTATTCTTAACCATTGACCACTACTGGTTGGTATTAGCTTCAAAAAATAAAATAAAAATACTGTAATTTTGATTATCTAAACACCCCATGACATAAAATATTTTTTTAGGGGATTTATTCCTCCCTTAATCCCCCACTGGGTTAGATGATCCACTGAAAGCAGGACGGTCTTTCCTCAAAAAATGTTCTTCTATAATCATGTATGTTTATGGTAGTTCTAGTTATTCTCTTATATGAATTACACCATAATTTATATCTTGCATCAACTGATCTATTATTATAAAAAATATATTGATTCAAATTCCCACCATTCCAGGTTGAAAATTTGGAAGGATATCATTATCATAGGGCCCTCCTACTTCAGATTCTTTGTTTCTTCTTTGGAAAAACATTCTCAACAGACATATCTCTGATGAAGCATCATGGTAATCATTAAATTTTATATCATTTTAACTTAAACATGGGTTAAAAATAATTTATGATATTTTTTTACCATCATCCTAACCCCTAAATGTATCTAAACCATGATCAGAAAAAAAAACTATAAGGACTCTGCCTTAAACTTTACATAATCTAGTAAATTCTTTTTTAATTCACTTTCTTACTTTCCCAAATATTATTTCTATTTAGATTTTTAGATAATTAGAACATAATTCATACATATCAACCCACAAGATTAAAAAGTGTGTACTACTAAAAATTATCAATTTCTTCTTTAATGAGAATGTTTTTTAGAAAAAAATGTAAAATATTCACAACATTAAGCTTGGATTTTTCTTTTCTCTTACCCATCCTTAAACCCTAAGAAAAACATTTTTAAACTTTGGATTAGAAGAAAAGCATAGTAAGAGACATAAAAATATGGAAATAAACCATTAGTTCATGAATTATTATAAACAACTAAAATTGTTTTCACAAAGAATTGCTTATATCCCATAAAATATCATACTCTTTCTTTTTTAAAATAATATATTTCCATAAAACATAGAAAACATAAATAAAAAAATAAAGGTAACTTGGAGGATTAATTACATTAGATTATAACCCTCATGAACACAATATGATTTGTAACCCTCATGGATACCTTAAAATATAACCATCATGGAGACCTTATTATGTAACCCCCATGTATACTCAAAATTAATTTTTTATTATCAAACACTTATAATGGAAAAGGTGAGAAACCATAGTTCAAGCACAAAAGGAAATAACTGAACCATTAAAGTACAATTTCAGCCTACCAATTTTAACCTCCTTTAATAGTGTTATTAATTAATTAAATAACTATATTAATATTTATAATACCTTATATGGTCTTTTTATAACATCTTTCCACACATTTATTGATAATATTTCATTATTTTTATTGTTTCAGGTGCGTTTATTTAATGGTTTCCATGGTTGGTTCATGATGGATTTTCATGTGAAATGGATGAAAAACTCAAAAAGCGTAATGAAATAGTATTAATATGTTCCCATAATTTTAAATGATACCATATATTATTTTCTTTTCTGATATTTGGAAGATTCATTTTAAAAAACATTAATTATAAAAGTTTGGTTTATTTTTGGCGGGTTTTTTCCGACCATCACAAACTAGTTTTGTTTTATTTAAAGTATGTATATAAATAAGTTCCAGAACACTAAAAAATTTATAATATATATATTAAAATATTTTTGAACCATAATAATAGTTTTATCATTGTCCTTGAATGAATTAAAGAAAAATTAAAATTCGACGTCCATAAAGGTGGTGAATCGACACATCACAGAAGATGCTTCCATTTTCTAGAATAAGAGGAGAATAGAAGTGGTTTTATGATGAATATTACATTAACAAAATAATATTATAGTATATGAAGTAAATTTTAGTTATAATTTCACTTTGTTCAGGTGAGGTGAAGTGATAATAAGAAAATAAAATAAATTGAAAAGTAAATAAAAGAAAATGAAAGAGGATTTTACCTCTAGAATTATTCTCCTTGAAAAGCTCCTTAAGGCCCTTAGTTTTGACCTCTTTATGATACCATCAGTTCTTGTACATGTGGGATAGGCTTGGGAAGTGTATGGGGAAAAAATTTACAAGCTTTAATGATTTTTAGGTGTGAAAATAGGTGGGGATTGGTGGTATTTATATTAGAGGAGAGGGGTGGTTTTCAAATATTTTATTCATTAGTTTATTATTTGGGCTCAAGACTATGAATAGTTTTAGAATTATCACTAAATATATTAAAATAATTAAGGTTAGTTTGATATTATGGTGATTACATCATATATGAAACAATTAATCATTTATTTAACTTATAATGTATATATTCCATAAATTACTGTATTTTACTATTCATTGAAAATTAAAGTATTTTAGAAAAATATATAAAATTCACCCTTACCATTTGCCAAAGTGTAGAATTAAAAAAGAGAATCCATTTTTTGAAAATATTTATCTAAATATGAGAAAATTAATTTTTAATTAAAATCATCATTTATTCGAAAAATACAGATTTTAATGTTATAATTAATTTTATGATACTTTGAAAATTTAATTAAGGTATCAAAAATTTATCATATAATTATAAGAAAACAAAACATTAATTATAAAATTTTAAATAAATATTTATGTCTCTCAAAAATACCAACACTAAATTTATCATTTTCAAAACATTTATTTACTTATTTCATGATATAAATATATCATATTTTTACTTATAAGATACATAAATTTTATTTATACTCTCATAATTGAGGTTACTGTTCTATTATTATAGCTTCCTTAATTTCTATAAATACCACTTATTTCATAATACATTTATAATTAATTTAACTATTTAATTCGACAATTAAAACAAAATATTTTATAAGTACTTAAGTTGTTACAAGGTATATAAGGAAAACCATATATCAAAACCTCTCCCACTAAATATTTTATTTGTTTTCTTATTCTTTTTGTTTTTATTTCAAGCCCTTATTCTCATATTCTTAATTTTGAAATATTAAAAATAAAAAAAAAGCCATAATAGGTGAATAAATAATAACTTTCTAGTGATAATCCTTGGGAGACAACTTCAAGTTGTCCACTATCCTACACCATTTGGGATAAAAATTAAATTTACTAGGACCCCATGATGGGTCCTACGTTAATAGTCTACCTGGTTAAATCCAGATCTAAAAACAATGACTATATAATTTTATATCTCCTCAAATTTGGATGATCATTGTTCTCCCATGGATTAAATCATTCAATTATTTCAGAACATGGTAATTGAATGTAATATTTATTGGCTCTTGCTTAGAAAAATTTATCCCCATGAGTATTTTCTGCCAGATTTTAGAATATTGGAATTTTTATTTTAACCACATGTTATATTATTCCTATTTTTAACATTTTTCCTTATGGTGAATATTTAGGTCCTTCACAAGATTCACCAGAACAAAAATCAATTCAAACATGAGAATTTATAACTAATATAATAATGTAAGGTAAAACCACTATAATGTAATCTAAATTCCTCATCTATATCCCATAAACTTATAGAATTCCATGACCTAGAAATGGCCATTTTCTCAATGATCCTTTACTGGACAATTCTATAAAATAGCCATGATGTGGTTTGGAGAGCATCGTAGAATGATTTTTTCCACCTTAGGATTTCATCACTCCTTTTCTTACAGATTAGCTCCCATGATCCTCCAACTCATCCATGAGATTGTTAAAAATAAATATAACATAATTCACTACAAGAACTTTTGAATAAATCTTATCAATAAACTAGTCATACTGAGATCCCAAGGAGATATTTATATAAACACCACATTAGAGGATAAAATAATGTTTTTGAGAGTTCTATATCCTTCAAAGTAAAAAATAATTATTGACTGATAAAGTCTCAATTGATATATTCTTAGTTTCATCTTTATGATTTCACATCATGAGTAATATTCAATCTCTAATGGAACATCAAAATTAATATTTTAAAATTTTAAAAAATATTTTAAATTTTAAAAGTGGATTTCAATCACAATGCGTTCACCCAACATTTATAAAATTAACTATTAATGGTTTCCCAAAAATATTATGATAATTAAATCTCCTTTTCTTTTTAATGCTCATTTGATTCATTATTTTAACTTTGAATATAGTTTTAATTACAAAAATACACTTTAAATAATTTAGGTAACCCCACATATCAAATTTACATGTAACTCATTCCTATATATTACAAATTAAACAATTATTATTTTCTAATATTTTCACAACAATACGAACATGATTTATTATTTTTTTATTTATTAACATTTCCTTACACTAAAAATATATATAAATTTAAAAATGTATTTTTTAATATTTTAGGAATATTTCACACTATATTGAAATTTGGTTCATTCCTAAAAAATCCAAAACTAATCCAATATCATTATCTAAATTTTTTATGAAACACCGATCTCATATTCTTAGGTTTGATCATTTAACATATATTTTTAACTTAAAAATGACTTATAATTCTAAAAATATACTTTTAAGAATTTTGGATGAATCAAAAATTGGATTTATATTTGGTTCATTCCTATAGGTCATAAATTAATCAATGATTATATATATAATTCTTAAAAATAATCTGAGCTTGTTTTCTTGGTTTTTGTTTCTTTAAAATAAAATTAAAACTTTTAAGAAAACTTTTATAATTAAAAAAACAAACATTAAATAATTATAGAAACACCACACATAAAATCATTGTTAAGATAATTCTTAATGGAAAAAAATTAAAACTAATATCTGTTTTTTTTATTTTCACTATAGTATGAAAATTTTTTCACTTTTGATCATTTTATTCACTTCTTTGAACATAAAAAGAGTTTTAATTTTAAAAATGTATTTTTTTCATAATTTTGTGTATATATAATTTAATATTAAAATTAAATTCATTCCTACATGTCAAAAATTGTTATTTTATTGTTTCTTTAAATTTTTACAACACTTCAAACATATTTTCTTAGTTTTAAACATTTTATATTCATTTTTAATTTAAAAAAGGAGTAGTAATTATAAAATTAAAATTTTATTATTCCAACTACATCACACATCATATTACCATTTATATTATTCATATACTATGAAAATTAACCAAATATATATATCCAATATTTTATAGACATTCAAGCTCTTTTACGTTATTTTGATTGTTTAGTGCAAGTTTTCAAATACAAATATGGTTATAATTTTATAGATGTGATTTTAAAAATTTTAGGAATGTTGTGTAACAAATTTATATGAGGTTCATTCCTAAATTTATAAAACTAATAAATTATTATCTTACAATTTCTTTTTGATAATTTAAACTCATTTAATCATTTTTAATCATTCAATATATTTTTTAAACTTTAAAATGAGTTTCTAAAATGAAATTTGGATCATTACTTTAGAATTGCATGATTTATTGGTGTACAATTCATTAAATTATGTCAATAAGTAATTTATAATAGTTTTCTAACATTTAAAAACACACTACACAAAATTCATTATTTATAGGCATTTTTTAGAGGAGGTTTAACAAACCGTTACAAAAAAAATAAAATCATTTAGCTTCGGTTTTTTAAAAACCACCGCTAAAAAAATTAGGAAAAATAAAACACTTCCCACCAACCCCGCCCTTATCCACATGGTTCCCTCCCCTTATCCCCCCCTAGTCCTAATCCCTCATACATATTTTTTCATCATCATTGGTGATCTGGTATCCCCCAATCCCTTCGAGCATGAGCCCCCTAAGCCCTTGTCGGTGCTACGATCACCACTAAGCCCCCTGAGCCATCACCCCTATCCTAAACCTCACATGATCCATCTCCATTATCATACCCCAAATCATCTCCCTCACTCACTGAATTAGCAGGAACCCCTGAGCCCCCGGATCTGCCTTCCTATCATTCTCCCACAAGCCATCCCCTCTAACACCCTTCTCGCCAGACTCCCCCAGTGGTAAGCCCTATGTATTTTTTTCAATTCAAGAAAAAAAATTCAATTAATTTTAGTTTCATTATATTATACTGGGTTCATTTTGTTTAGTCTGGTTTAGTTTTATTTTTATCAAATTTCTTTAGTTTTCTTCATGTTGGTTGAATTTTATTTTTTTATTTAGTTCTTGTTAGTAGGGTTTGGTGGCTTTCAATTAATTTTCTTTCAAATGAGTTGATCTAGTTTGGTGTAATTTGATTTTATTATATTTAGAAAGGTATTTATTAGTGAAATTATATTTATTTTTTGGTTTTATTAGATTTCAGAAGTGGTGGCCTAGGTCATGTCAAATTTGGTAGTATTTGTTTGATTCAATTAAAGTTAATTATCTTCTGATATTTCTAGTATATGGTAGTGTAGTTCAATTTTTTTGTTTGGTTTTATTATATATAGTCTCTATAAATTTAATTTATACTTTTCTTGATTTTATTCTTCTTGATTTATTATAATTAAATTAGGTTTGTGTTGGTTTATCTCACATTATACTACATCTGTGAGTTTAATATTTTCTTAATGGGGTTTACGGAATTTTATATTTGGATAGATTCATTCAATTTAGACACATTCAATTCTATTTATGTATTTTTTATTTTAAAGAAATTAATATATTTTTAACCCATATATAAGGGTCTAGAACATTTGATATCATATATTTGATTTCTTGAATAGATTAAATAGATAGATGAAGATGAATGTATGTGTCTTTGAAGTTCAATTTACATTTTCAAATTATTTTTAGGGTGCCTCACTTAACTAGGCTTCCAATAAGTCTTTATGACATATTTGTTTTCTAGATTATTTTATAACAAAAATAAACAAGGTAACTCATTTGAAAACTATACACCCAACCATGAAAAGATACAACCACATTCTTCAAAATAAATAGTTAGTGTACTTAGTTTTATTACCCCATTCTATTTTTTTATATTCATGAAATTTAAAAAAATTATTATATAAATAAAGTTAATATGATGTATCTATGATTATTTTATCAATGTAATTAAAAAATTTCCATGATTTTCCTTTTTATACTTAAAAGCAGAATTTAGAAATTTAATTACATTTATACTTTAAAAATAAATTGGAACACACATTAGGTTTTATAAAATGTATGTAGGGGTTAGCTCTAAAATAAATGACTCTTAAAAATTGTTTTTCACTAAACATGATTTATAAAGTTGGGTTTCCTATAATTTATCAATTTTCCTTCCTTATAAAAGGGTTCATTTATTTTTATGTCTTTATAATAGATATTCTATTTCTTGATTGTGATTATAATTTTGAGTCGTTGATATGTTCATTAGATTTTATACTGTTTTAAAGATGTATTTTAGTGATGTTACAATTTTATAAATATCTATAATACAATTTTTTTTAATTCAACTCATTTTATAAATCCAAAATCACATTTTATAAACAAATATGGTGTTATCATCAACACAATAAATAACCCTGAGGTGGTTTCCCATTTGTTTTTGAATTTTTAATTTTTTATGTTTTGTTATACAAATAGATTATTATTAAATATCATTAATTAAATGGAATGTATTGTAATATGTGAATGGAAGTGAGATTTTTTATTTATATAGTGTGGTTATTATACACATATCATGACTTTTTTATTTTCTTTCCAACATATTATTTATAAATTATTAATTGAACTCTTGGGTAGCATAGTGGTAAAATTGAGAGATGGATGTGATACAATCTAAGATTATGCATTGGCTATTATCCCCTGATATCTCAAGGATAAATTCAATTAATACAACAAGTGGGGGATGAATTCTTATGAAGTTAATTTTATTTGATTAAAATATTGAAATTCTATGGAGGAAGTGTTTCCCTGATCCTAATTGACTCTCATTTATTGTTCCCTCGACTACACTAATAGATGGTGATCCATCGATCTCACTCCCAATAGAATTTGAGAGACCCTAGGCCCCCTTATCATCTCTCACATTCTCTACCTCTTTGTCGTCTCTCACACCCTCAATTCAGTCAATGTCTGGTAGACCCTCTGTCAACATCCCATCAGTATCTGAGATAGTGGGTCCCCATTTAGTTACTTCAGTAGTGATTAAATATGTCATCTCACAAGGATATAGGAGGGTGACAACTATAAGTACAAATTTTAATGTGAATAAATTTATTGCACTTATTTTATACTACTAAATTTTTTTTCATAAAATTTGAAAAGAATGTTACTATAGAGAGAAATATGAATAGTTAAAATGTTGGTAATTTGAATGAAATGAAGATAGTTGTCCCATTTGACTTCTATGGGGTCCCCACTGATGATGCTGTAGGATTACTTAACCAGATTCTAGGACAGCTGGTGGGGGATCTGGTTACCCTTCCGATTACATATACAAATTGGTGGCATGTGCCTCAGACAAGGAAAATAAGGCTTTTTATTTACATATAAAGGTAATTTTAAAACATTATTGTGTAATTTTATTTCATTATTTTGTTAAATTATAATATTTTAAAAATGAATCTCTTTATACATAAGTTTTTTCCACTTTAATGTTTCTAGTTTGATTGAACGAAAGTGGACATCAAAAATTTTGGGTGAGAAATTAAAGGATTTTAAATGGATATTATGGAATTAATTCAATGATACTTCATTGAGTAGTAAACAACTGTATGATAAGCTACTTGAAGGGGTACCTAGAGATCCATGGATGGTTTTTTATTGATAGTCATCATCATGAGAAGCATGTAGTATTGAAATATACATTATTATATAAATATCATTATATATATATATATACATGCATATGACAAGGAGAAGAAATTGTATATATTACTATTAAATTACATGTTATTTATTTTAGGATGTTTCAAGGAAAAATGCATCAAGTCGAGTGAAAAAAATCATCCCTCACACTGCCGGGTCAGAGAGTTTTTCTAGAAACATATTGACTCAGGTAATATTTTCATTAGTTTAAATATTTATAAGATAACATTATTTGTTTCATATATTAAATTTTTTATTTATCTTTGTTTGATGTAGTTATAGAATTTGGGGAAATAGTCCCCCAAACAGAATTTGGGTTCGATATTCATAAAAAATATTATGAGGGTTATGTCAATTATCCTTACAAAGAAGTTGGGGTATGAATTCATTTTTCAATAAATATAACTTATTTTCAATTTTCACTATGTTAATATGTATTGCGTCTAATATGAATCATATTTAATTTATAGGTAAAAATAAAATAATTATGGGATTCCAGTCATAAGTGGTCTTTGTAGGTATCCCAGGTTAACCCAATTGGTCAAGTCCTTAGGAAGGAGCATCCTGGTTGAGTGTGCAAGATGGGTTTGAGAGCATTACCATATGAGTTCCTTGGCAGGACATCAGTGCTTACTATAGAAACTACTCCTAGTTGTAGTGACACCCTACCTCAATATGGATATCGGGAGTATATTGTAATTAAAAATATAATTCCAGAATAGGGGGCTCATATGAAGATGAAATATGAAAAGGTTGATGATCTGTAGAAAGTGTTGATTGATTAAATCAGAATAAAATTGGATCTATTCATACTAATATTGCATTAATGACTAATAGTGAGGAGGTAAATCACACAACTCCAAAATAATTTAGTACACAAACTTTTATTGGTTTCAAGTTAATATTTAAATATACAACATTGTTTAATTCTCAACATATTTTCATGTAGGTGATGGTAGTAGTAATTTGAGGTAGAGATGGAGGGGTTTCGATGAAAGTTCATCTGATAGTGGTTTGGGTTCACTTTGGATTTAGAGATGACGTTTAACTAAACATATAATGGTTTCTTGACACATTTCCCTAATAATCCTAATTTTTTTAGCTTGAAAACTTTAGGGACAAAAATAATTCTTCCCAATTGCCTTTTAGTAACTAGAAAATAACATTTAGATGATACTTAATTTCTAGTTTATAATAATTTAAACAAAAATTATTTCATGAATAAAGTTGTTTCTTTAATAAAATATCTATTTAATTTTTCAAGTATTTACACCACTTAAAAAATATTGAAATTATACCCAAAAAATGGTGGGATACTATTGGGATATATCATATTTTTATTTGGCACATATTACACTCCAAGGAAAACTTTATAAAAGCTAGGAATTTAATCATAGATTTTTCATCCCTTTTGATTATACAATAATTTTATCACAAATATAACATCTTCTAATAATATAATACCATGTTAATGTTGTATCTTTTGAGATATGGTTACATCATTTCAATATTCTTTTGTTAAATATTTTAGATTCCCTAAACACGCTTGTAGTGTGTCCAAGTCTACCACAAAATGAACACTATAACACTATCATCGAGAAATGTTTACATCTTTATAAGAATGTCTATAAAACCTTTTACTTGAATCTATAATAATTTATTTCTTACCACTACTAAAATTACCCCATGAGAATCCTTGGTATTTCACATATTCCATATATCCCAATGCTCTCCCTCAATCTTCTTATTCCTTAAGTTATTATCCTTCATTTAGCCTTATAAATTTTCAAACTGGGAATTCTTTTCACTATATAAATTATTCAACTATTATATACACTGTTCTCTAAGGTTAGTCATGTATGATTCATGTATTTTATTCTTTTCAATGCTTAACTTCATTTCATGAATAATTTCATTAATTATAACACTTTTTAATTCATTTTCTTATTCATTTTTGTAATGGTTTCCACTAAATCTATAATGGTATCACAACTTCTTCCACCTTTTACCTATAAGAATTTCACTTCATTTTTAATGGTTTTAACCTCTTCTTTTCAATTTCACCAATAATTTCAAGATTTACCACATGACAAAGAACCTATTGGATCAAATACTACTTTTTTAAAACAAATACCATTTGGGTTCTACAATTTTTATTTTTTGTGGTGTTGAATGATTTTATATAGTGATTGATGAAATGCAAGATTTTATAAATTAGTTACAAAGGATATAGTATTATACCATATGTTTGATAAAATTAAAAAATGGGTTTTATGTGGATTTTGATTTATTAATCAGTGTTTTAGGTTTCAAATGCTCTCATATGATAGTGTTAAGGTCTTGAGTTGTTGTTTGATTTGGTTTCTAATTTCTTGTGCATTTTTTGTGACTTATTTTATTGAATCCCTTGGTTTTAATGAGTGGATTAATACATATTTTATATTTATATATTTGGAACTTCTAATTAATGTTGATATATATATACTCAAGTAAATTTTATTGAATCTAGTTTTTTTTTTTGAGATCGTCAGCTACTTTGTTTTTTGTTTGGCTGTTTTGGGGAAGCAGATTCTGTATCTGTATTTCTTTTGTTTTTAAGATATATATAGGGTATATTTAAACTGCCGTTATATATGTAAAATCATTATTTATAGACTATTTAAACCAGAATTATATTTGGTTGAATCTATCTTTAATGGGGTTTTTATAGTTTTAGAGAAGTTTTTTACTCCCAAAAATTGACTAGGATATAGCAGTGGTTCAAACCACTGCTATACCGTCAACATTTTTTGGGAGAAAAAACACCGCTCAAAATCTAAAAACCACTAATAAAAAAGTTTATGCAATTATTTCTAGAAATCGTCACTAAATGGCAGGAAGAATTTTTTGTTAGATACCGAAAAAAACTTTAGCATTGGTTTTTTAGAAACCATCACAAAACCATATGGCAGTGGTTTAAACTGCCACCAAATAAAAAAAAACCACCACTATCAGTCAATTTTATTATAGTGACACATCATGCGTATTTACTCATTTTTTTGATCATTTTACAAATGATTTGAGTTTAAAAACAAGTCATAATTTAAACAAATCACTTTTAGTTATTATAGCCACATCACACACTAGATTCAAATATGGTTTATTCCTCATGGTCAAAAAAATAAAGATCATTATTTTAGATTTTAACAATAATCCACACTCTCTTTTTCTGTTTTGATCATTTGATACAAATTTTGAACTTAAAAGAGTTATAATTTTAAAATTAAAATTTTAGTCATTTTTGTAATATCACACCTTGGATTGAAATATAGATTTTTCTATAGATCATAAATTAACTGATGACATTTATCAAAAAATTCACTATAATGTATTCCCATTTTTTAGTTTTGATCATTTTACAAACATTTTAAACATAAAAAATTCTATAGTTAAACGAATTCACTTCCAATAATTCTATGTATACCAAAAGATAGAATAATGTACAATTCTTTTATATAGGTCAAAAATAAATTAATGGAAATTTTATCAATTTTTATAGAAACATAAACATGTCTAATTATTTTTTATCATTTCACACAAATTTTTAAATAAAAAGAGTTATAATTATAAAATATTACTTTTGATCATTTTAGGCATATCACTCATCATTTTAATATTCTAATATTTCATAAATTAATTTTTTATCATTTGATTAAATTTTTATAAAAATATGAGTTTTTTATTGGTTTCTATCTAATTTATATTTTTAATTTATAAATAGTTATAATTCTATATATACACTTTAAATAATAATAATTATATCACACATCAAAATAACTTTTGGTTTATTTATATAATTCAAAAATTAATTGATGACAATTATTCTAAACATTTTTAAAAAATTGAGCTCTATTGCAAGATTTAGATGATTTAAAACTTGTTTCTAATTTATAAAAAAGATTTAAATTATTAAATTTCACTTTAGATAATCTGGGAATACTACAAATTGAATTTCTTTGTCTTTTATTCATAAAATTAAAAAGTTATTTAAAAATAATTTTTACTTATTTTCATGATAATTCAACCTCATTTACTCATATTTTATCATTTTAATCATAATTATAACTTACAAAGGGATATGAATCAAAAAATTAAATATAAATAAGATAAATATAAGGTAAGATACCTCTTTTATATGGTGTATCATGCACCTTATCACCTATGGACTCACAATGATGAATAATAAGTGCATATAGATCCTTCAAGAAATGAATATAATATATTATAATGATAATAATGAAAATCATTTTGAATATAACTTATTTAATTTTGAACTTGTGATGTTGATATTTTTTATCATCAATGGAGACATATACTTGTTTGTAATGCTTATAACATCTCTCCCCTTCCTCATTGGCTTGAGAATTAGGTGAGATGCTACTTGGCCTTTAGAGACGTTCACAAGGTGCCAAAGGTTGGAAATAAATGCCGAGGGCATTTAGAACCATTGGGGAATGATTTTCAATTTAATGACAAAAAACCAACCAAAAAATCTATGACCAACCACATCTATATGATTCATGTTATCAATTTAAACCAATGAAACACATTACTAAGGAAAAACCATCTAACCCAGTCAATTCCATTAGAATTCCCATTGACCAATACAACTCAACCACAATGTTCCATAATCATAGTACCAATAAGAAGACTATAAAACAAAGCCTAAGAATCTATGACACAAATCCAAATATCCAAGACAAGATTCATGCTCCAAGAACCACAAAACCATCCAATCATCATGATAAATCGCTAGAGAAATGAGATGCTTTACCCTTACCTGTGTCTTAGAAAAAAACATCTGCAAAAGAACCAAAGTGCCAAAGTCGGGGGTGGGTAAAAATACTTATTATTTTTCCCCCAAATTAATTATCTACACATGGCATAAGGATATAACCATTATCACATTTATATAAATAATTTTATATAAAATAGAAAATAGTGAAATAATTTCCACCAGGCCAAACACACCCTTACCAAGCTATATGTACCTAAATCCACACAATACAAGTGAAAGACAACTAACAAGGCATAATCCATTTTACTATCACACATTATCATAAAAAAAATAATCTTTCATATCCATAAACATAATCAAAACATATCCATAAAATTTATTACACTCAACCCAGTGTAACAATCACGGTGGAACTTCCCATCCAAGCTCGTTTACAACTTTCCCAATCTAGTGGTACTTCCCTCTCACTTGTCCTTGATGGTGGCCCTTATACCCACTATTCATCTCCTTTTTATAGTGGTAATCTTCTCCCACTTCACATCCATTACAATCACATTCATAAATTCTTAACCAAGAAACAAGCATATATCACACCAAGGCCACAACATTATGAAAACAACTATTTCTAACCCAAAAAATTCCTTAGGAAATTATCCAAGCCACATTTATTTCTAATAAAACAAAAATATTTTTAATTAAAACCATTTTAACAAATAATTTTCATAAATAAACCCAAGAAACCAATTTTAAAATCAATATTTAAAATCCAACATCAAGAACATTTCACCGCAAAACCCCATTTCCCCCAAAATTACCAAATCATCCAAAAATGAATTTCCATCAAGATTTGAAAATCATAATCACAACCAAATTACATAAAAAAAACTAATTTAAAACAAGTCTTCTAGTTCTATAAAAGTGGATTTGAGAGAGAAGCCACCTACCTTAGGGTTTTAGTGAAATTTTCCCACTCACAATCGCACCACTAATTTGGGAGAAATCTCCACAAAAACCACATTAGATCTCTTTGAATAACATCAACAATCCCAACTCTAAACATTTTATCCAAAAAACCCTAAATCTACATGAAATAGTTGTAGATCTAGAAAACCTAGAGAGAGGGAGAACTAGATCTAAGGAAAACCAAGAAAGATCCAAGAGAAGAGACTTACCGGACAAGAATCGCCTTCACTGCACCTTGAAAACCCATCAAATAACATACAAAATGAGTGGAGGATCACATAAAACTCTTTAGAACCAAAAATCCTAAGTTGGGTTCATATGGGAGGAGAGAGGGGGAGTTTAGGGCAATTCCCGAGTAAGCCCATAACTAAAAATAGAATTTTTATTGTCGTGCACGGTTAGCTCGCATGGTTAGGACAACTGTGCACTAACCATGAGCATACTACTACCTCAACAAGAACCCTAAATGGTTTCCTATCATGGTTACACAAACCTTGTGTATCTCACTTTCTTCACTTTCACAGTTTCTTGGAGATCCTGCACGGTTTCCCCCAACAGTGCTCAAACCGTGCTACCATTAAAATGCCCCAAAACCATTATGAAACCTTCCCAAACTCTCCCAAACATTACCCAGCCACTTTAAATAAAAAAATACATAAAAAGTGTTACATAAATCAAATTGGGGGTGCTACATTATCCCCACCATTATAATTTTCATCCTTAGAAAGTATATAACCACTACTTTGTTGAAAGAGCTTCGGTCATTGCTTGTCCATCTCTTTCTCCCGCTCCCACATCTCCCTATAAATATAACCATAATGCCAAAAAAAACCCGAACTGGACCAATGATTTTTCCATAAAATACATTCTTTTTCCTATCCATAATCCACACTGGCATGTGCACCAAATAAGTATTTCGATCTAATGGAAAGTGATCCTTTAATGAGGCACCATAATCCATCACACAAGCCCGTAACATATATTCCAATGTTGGTATCATTATCTCGGATTTCCCATATATCTAAGGATGATACACTAGGATCATTGTCAACTTAGTTCCAAGGACTTGCTGCATGGATTTCCAGAAATGAGATGTGAACCTCAGATCTCTATCTGACACAATCAAAACTATCACACCATTCCTCTTTTCTACCTCATAGATATAGATTTTGGATAGATCCTCCATTGTATGAGATTCATGAATAGGGATTAAATGGGCCAACTTTTTGATTTGATCCACGATCACCCATATGAAATCATGCTTTATGATTGTTCTTGGGATACTTGTAACAAAATCCATTGTTATTTTTTCCCACCTTCATATAGGAAAAGTTAAATATTGTATCATATATTTTGGTTACTGATGATCTCCCTTGACTTGCTGACAAGTCAAGCATCTCGATACAAACTCGGACACATTCCTTTTCATAACATCCCACCAAAATTATGCTTTCAATGGATTATACATTTTCTAAATTCTAGGATGAACATCCCATATTAATGATGATTAGCCCTAAGAATTTCCTTCTAAAAAGCCACCAGTACAACCATATGATTCCAAAAACACAAAACTAAATGTTAATTCAGTTCCCATCCCTCAATGGTCTCCCCACCATTTATTTTTGACCTCATCTACATATATTCAGAATTAGACATATGTGCCTCTTTAACCAATCCAACCATGTCAGGAACCAATGAGACCAGAAATAAAACTACTCTATCACCCTGGTCCTCACATTACAACCACATGTCGGCTATAACTGACATCAATTTCCACATATATGATGCATATTTCACAACTGGAGCATATTAATTCTTAAATAATGCATCTTACACTGAATTTCCCTTACCTTATGTTTACATCAATTCAAAATAAAACATCTTCAGACACTCCATCCATCTATTTTGCCTCAAGTTCAAATCTCTTTTTAAGAAAATATGCTTTAAGCTCTTATAATCGATAAATACCGTGAATTTCTCACCAAAGAGGTAATGATAACAAATTTTTAATGCATGAACCACTGCCACCAACACTAAATAATGTGAGGGGTAGTTCTTCACATGCACCCTCAACTATCATGATCCATGTGAAACCATGTTATCCCCTTTCATGATAACACAGCCTAACCCTAATCTTGATGCATTATAATACACCATGTACCCTTTTCCTAGTTCTGGAAAAACCATGATTGGTGCTGATGCAAGGCGATTCTTATGCCCTTAAAAATATTCCTAACACAGCTAATTCAATTAAAATAGAACATTATTCCTTATCAATGCTGTCATTGGTGACGCCAGTCATATAAAATCACAAAAAAAATGTCAATAATACCTAGATAGACGAAGGAAACTCTATATCTCAAAAAAATTATTTGGTGGTTTCCTAGAAAAATCAACTTCTACCTTTTCTAGATCAACTAAAACACCCTTCTTAAAAATAACATGGCCAAGGAAAAAACCTCCTATATCCAAAAGTCACACTTCAAAAAAAATTTATACAACTGATGATCTCTCAAGACCCTCAACACTATCACCAAGTGTTTATCATGTTTCACCCTTGTCCTTGAATACAATAATACATCATCCACAAATACCATCATTAAAGAATATAGATATCTCTTTAATATCTGATTCATTAATTCCATGAAAACTGCAAGTGCATTCGTCAGACCAAAGGGCATAACTACATACTCATAATGTCCATATCTACTTATGAAGGCTATTTTTGGAATATCCTCCTTCTTCACCTAGAAATAATGATACCCAGTTCCCAAGTCAATCTTGGAGAACCACTGATCTTCCTTTAACTGATCGAACAGTTCATCAATGTGTGGAATAGGATATTGTTTCTTTTTCATGACCTGATTAGGACTACAATAATAAACACATAACCTCAAGGTTGCATTCTCCTTTTCAACAAACAACATCGGTGCTTCCCACGAAGAAGTTCTAGGCAGGATGAACCCTTTGTTTTCTAACTCTTCCAACTGAACTTTCAATTCCCACAATTCAAATAGTTCCATTCGGTAATGAAAAAGTGAGATAGGACTGGTCCTTGGAAGGAGATCAATCATAAACCCCACTTCTCTTACAGGTGGAAACCCTGATAATTATTTGGGAAAGATATCTAGAAATTGATCAACCACTACCTATCATCCCATCCTATTCCATCAATGAAAAATAAAAAAACACCAACTAATACGATATTTTCCCAACTTTTGGTTCTGACAAGGAAGTCGCACCTACCTTAGCATCTTTCTCTTCTCTAAAGATATGTTTGACACCATCATATGTCTTGAAACTAACTGTTTGTGCATATAAATCAATGTGGGCCTTAAAAATTTTTGTCTAATCCATTACTAGGATAATATCATAAAAATACATCTCAAGAACTGATAAATACCACCCCAACTCAACCCCATCCAGAATCATATTTCATGCTCTATAAATAAAGGGTAGAAACTATCTATGACCCAGAGGAGTATAAAATTTTAATACTGAAGGAATAATTCCCATAGTTAAAGCCATTAAACAACAAACACGATAAGAAATAAAATAATTTGAATCTCCCATATCAAGCAATGATTTCATCAAGGAAGAATTTTGAAGAATAATACATCGCACAATGGATGGTCCCAACTGATCATCCATCACAACCTTCTCAGCTCCAAACAACTGCTTGTTTGCCATACTCTACTATTTATTGCCCTGTTGAAGAGTTGTGGTGTTCCTCAAATCACCATGAATAACTTTTCTTTGTTGATGTGGGGTATATTTCTGCCCCCATCCCATCGAGGCATAAGATGCCTATGACCCCGAAGGAGTGTCACGAACACCCGTTTAAGAACTCGGTTCTTATTCTTGAGGTACGAGTTTCTTATTTTTCTTCCTTAAGTGTTTTTGAGAAAACAAGGGAAATGTGGGAAAAACCCAAATTTATAGGTACACTCCATGTAATTTGGTTGTGTGGGATGAGAATACAGGGTGTGTAGGCTTGTCGGTGATTAAGGGTGTAAAAACTAACTACACGCCATGTACGTAGTAATACATGTCGTGTAATCATTCGGTAGATGAACAATGAGGCGGTGGAAAGTAGCTGTCATAGGAATAGTTAAAAAGGATAGAACATATCGTGTACTTGAGAGTACATTCCATGTAATTATGTTTTTTCATTAAAAACAGGAAGTATCCTCCTCATTCGGCAGAGGAGGCAGAGGGCTCACTAGGAGCAGCGGGAGAGGAGTTCAAGACTTGGAGGAGCTCCTGATCGCTCACCGAGACTCTGATTCTTCCACCGTCAATCTCGGTTGAACCTCACATGTAATTTTTTCCCTCTAATTGAATATTTCCATCCAATTATTATCCTAAGGGAATTTATTTAGGTTTGAATGGGTGATCATTTATCTCAGATCTACATCGTTCTTGGTTGTTTTAGGAGGCACCTTTTATGTATATCGATCAGAGGAGGTCGAGGTAGGTGGTCTTGTGTTTAATTCCAATTGTCTAGTTGATTTTGTGTATCGTTGTGCCACGCGCCCATGTTTGGGGTGTCGTATGGATGAGACTTTGACTGTTGAGATACCTAGAATTTCATAGGTAATCTAATGAATAAGTATAAACTACTGTTTGAGATCGTTGCTTTGATCTAGGGCCACCCCGAGGGTGCATTTCCCTTGTTCAGCTGTTTGGCCAGGATACTCGTGGTTATGATGTTATTATAGCATTTTTTGAGTTTTATTGAGAGGAAACATATATAAATCTCTTGCTTAGGCATTGGGATCATCCCAATTACTTTCATTCCATATGGAATGCCTAAGGGTAGTGTTTTGTTTAGCCTGAGGGAAATGTTTTGTTTGTCCTGAGGGAAATGTTTTGTTTAGCCTGAGGGAAATGTTTTGTTTTGCCTGAGCGCAATGTTTTTTAGCCTGAGGGAAACACTTCTTATGCCTGAGGGTAGTAGCTTCTGTGCCTGAGGGAGATATCTCGTATTCCTGAGGGCAATATTAGTTATGCATGACGGCAGTCACCTGAGGGTTTCGTTTCTGTTTGCCTGAGGGTAAGGACATATATGTCTGAGGACAATTTTTACTTTGAATATTCACTGTGGTGATTTCTTATGTTGTACCTGCCAAGATAAAGCACGAGTTTGGTATTATTATTATCTTTTACTTGTTAGATAGCCTGTTCTGTTTTCTGTTGTGGCACTGGTATAGGAGATTGTCGTTCGAGGCCGAGTCTCAGAAAAACTCAGAATTTAATTATATTTAATTGTTAAATAATTATTAAAATGGCAATGTAACTAGTAGGAATGGTTACTTTTGAGTACTTTCTAGTTTACTACATTTCATTATTGCACACTGTTGTTGCACATTTTCCCTGACAGTTGGGAACAGACCTTTAGGTGGTTTCCTACTGGGATTTATTTCTCACACCCTGTTTGGGTCATGTCTTGGGCCCAAACAAATTATATTGCTGCTGGTGTTGATAAGCGAAATAGTCCCTACACTGGTACATGATTGTTATAGAGGAGTAGGAGAGCATGGGACTGAGATTAGTCTTGCGATGCTGTTGCGTTCTTGTTGCATTGCTTTGGTTTAGTGTTTCTGTACTTTGTACCTTGTGTTGTATTGTATCAGATTGCAGTGGATCCTGTTTTGGCTACTTTCTTAGAATTAGGGACATGTTGCATCATCATATATATTATTTTTGGTTATCTTTTAATTTAGTTCTTTTGTCCATTTAAGGTCTATATTGTTTACTTCTTCTGCTTTTGTATGTTTAAATTTTTTTTCCACTGCGCTCCACTTTGACAAATGAGGGCATAGTTTATCTACAATTAGTTCTAGGACCTTGCTGCTAGTCGATAGCCTCTGGCATATGGGGAAATTCACTTGAGATCATGTGACCAACCAGGTACAGGGCACCCGTTGTGTGGCACCCGAATCTGGGACGTTACAACCTGACCATTGATAATTTCGACAATAATGCTAAAGATGCCCCATATTATTAGATTTCTGACATGCTTAGAGTTGTTCCATAAAATCCCACTTGATGTGGCCCATATAACCACACTGAAAACATCTTGGGTTACTTTGAGGATTTTAATGAATATTTGTTCATCCCACTTTAAAATTATGATCCATACTCCCACCCAAGAAATAAGTGTCCCTCTTCTTCTTGATCCCGACATTAGAGTTCCCACTATTCCCCATGGGTACCAACATACTTCTCTCACCTATAGCCTACAAAATTTCCCTTTTTCCACTAATTCTCTATTCACCATTTCTATGTAATTTCTTATACATAACACTGCTATTATAGAACAAATTTCAAACATTATCCCAACTTCAAAAATATGCGCCTTCAATGATGTATTACCCACCACCTTAGGTGAAAACCATAATATGGTCATAATATTAGTTTCATATTCTTCTAATAAGAGTTTCTCTTTCTATAAACAAAATAAATCCATTGTGTTCTTAATTATAAACATATGTGGGTAGAATTTTTTGTTAAAAAAATCCTCAAAACCCTTTCATGTCATACCTTAGTTCTTTCAATCTTGGACCACCAACTCCCACAACTGACAGGAAAGATATTCAAACATATATGTGCATAGCTTCACTTTTAG
Source organism: Viscum album (assembly GCA_963277665.1). Lineage (NCBI taxonomy): Eukaryota > Viridiplantae > Streptophyta > Magnoliopsida > Santalales > Viscaceae > Viscum > Viscum album. The sequence goes on from OY728151.1 coordinate 115,034,492, forward strand.
CTCTAACGGTTCTCCCAATAATTCAAATATCTTGTTCATTCTTTTCAACCATGCCTCTTCTTTTTCCAGTTATGAATCACCACTAAAAATGGGACGATTATTCTTTTGAAACTAAAATGCATGATCTAAATGCTATGGATCATCCGGTTTATTCCCACTTTCCACAGCTTAAAAATATTATACTCTACACTATCTCCTAGTTCACCTAGGGCTCAGGTGTAACCACATTTTCATCAGCCTCCTCTAGTTGGTCTCTACAACGCCTACCTGGTTCTGTTTATATAAACACAAAAACAACTATAAGACTTACTTTATTAGCAAGAAAAGGATTACAATTTCATTTTAGATTAAATTTCAACTATCACGACCTATATTTCCACAATATCACATTTCTCATGTTGCACCATTTTTGAAAAAAAACAACCATTTTTTGAGAATCAACCCATTTTGAAAATTCCACAACCATCCACATTTCAAATTCATGCATTTGAAAATAATTTCTAGATTTTTTCACAAATCCATATATCCTTACCACAACATAAATCCTTATGTTAATGAAATATGAATCCTAGTGGGAATTCATCTATACAATGCATGTCATGCTCATCTCATTAGAAACATCCAATATAATGAGATTTCTTATTCATATAAGTGTCTCCAAAACACTTATGTACCCAAATCCCTGGTAACTTGAATTTCATCATAAAAGGGTTAGCTACATCCTTTTATGCTAAACATTTTAGGTTATAAAAATACTACTCCTTGCTACCATCCCCACTCAAGGAATACTCTAAGAATGAATACCAACACAAAAACCGACAATCAACACCAATGAACTGAATGAACTTAAAGATCAAGGACTAAACAAAAATGATACCACTTTTAACATCTCTCCCCTTTATCATTATCTTGAGAGGGAGGTGAGATGCTACTTGGCCTTAGGCAACATTCCCAATGCACCAAAGGATGGTAATAAATAATGAGGACATTAATAACCATTGGGGAACGATTTTCCCTTTAATTAAAAACAACCAACCAAACAAGATACGACCAACCACGTCTATATGATGCATGTCAACAATGTAAACCAATGCAACACATTTCCAAGGAACAAACATGAAACCCAACCAATTCCAAAACAATTCCCTTAGAAAAATACAATGCAACCACAATTTTCCATAATTAGAGTACCAAGAAGAAGAATACAAAACAAAATCAAAGAATCTATGACACAACTCCAAAGCTTCAAGTCATGCTACAGACTCCAAGCACCACAAAACCATCCAAGCATCATGATGAACTGCTAGAGAAATGATATGATTTACCCTTACTTGTGTCCTTAAAAACAACATCTATAAAATTACCAAAGTTCCAAAGCAAGAGTGATTACAAATAATCAGTATTTTTTCCCCAAATGACTTCCCAACACACACCACTAGGATAGAACTCTTAGCACATTTATATAAAGTAGTTTATATAAAGCTTCAAATAGTACAACAATTTTTATGAGGACAAACACAACCTTACCAATACATATTTACCTAAATCCACACAATACAGGGAAAAGACAAAAAATAATCCATAATCCATTTTACCATCACATATTAGCACAAACATCTCATCTTTCTTAGCCACACGCATAATCAAAACATATCCATAAAGTTTCACACACTCAACCCGGTGTTACAATCATGGTGGAACTTCTCCTTCAAGCTCATTTACTACTTTCAAAATATAGTGGTACTTCCCACCCACTTTTATTTAATGGTGTCCATCCTTTCCATTATCCACTCCCTTTTTATAGTCTAACTCACCTCCCACTTCACATCCATTACAATCACTTGCAAAAATACTTAACCAAAAAACAAGAATATTGCACACCAAGGCCACAACATTATTAAAACATCTATTTCAAACACAAAAAATCCCTTAAGACATTATCCATTCCAAATTAACATCCAATAAAACAACCCCATTTTTATTAAAACCCATTTTCAAAAACCATTTTCATAAATCATCCCAAGAAACTGATTTTAAAAACTATATTTTGAAATCCAACATTAATAACATTTCATAATAATACCTCATTTTCCCCTAAATCCCCAAATAATCACAAAATTAATTTCCATCAATAATATCACATCATAATTACAAAAAAAATCAAGAAAACAAACTAATTGAAAACAAGGATTCCAGTTCTAGCAATGTTGAGTCAAGAGAGAATCCACCTACCTTAGGGTTTTGGTGAAATCGACCAACAGACAATAACACCACTAATTCGGGTGAAATATCCAACAAAAATACCTTCGATATATTTTCCTAACATCAATAAGCCAAACTCTCATAATTTTAGGCATAAAATACCCTAGATCTACATGAAATGGGAGTATATCTAGAAAACTGAGAGAGAGAGAGAACTAAAACTAAGGAAAACCAAGAAAGATCCAAGAGAGAAGACTTACTGAAGAAGATTCACATTCACCACACCTTAAAAAACCTTTAAATAACCTCAAAAATGAGTGGGAAATCCCCTCAAACCCTTGAAAACCAAAAAAGATGAGTTTGGTTCATATGGGAGAATAGAGGAGGAGTTTAGGGGAAATCTCAAGTGAACTCGTAACTAAAAACCTAATTTTTATTGTCGTGCACGGTTAGCTAACACGGTCAGGAGAACTGTGCGATAAAAATGTGCATGATACTACCTCAATAAGAACCTCATAAGGTTTCATCACATGGTTAGATAAACTAGGTGCAAACCATACAAATTCCACAACCTCCACTTGTACGGTTTTCCTAGAGATCCTTCGTGGTTCCCCCAACCGTGCTCAAACCACACTCCCTTAGAAATGCCACAAAACCATTCTGAAACCTTACCAAACTCTTCCAAACATTACACACCCACTTTATATACAAAAAACACATAAATAATGGTTACATAACTAAAACTAGGGTAGCTAAAATGCTTCTACGTCAACTCTAGGTATGTTTTCTAGAATGTACCTCTCTTCATATGATGTTTATAGCTTTGTCATCTTTGTATTTATCTTGAAGCACATGGATTAAATCATGAAACCAACCTCAATATATGTGTGTATATCTATATATCTAAATGAATACACTATATTTTATATGGAAACTTTAGGTCTTGTAATACTCATTTTATATGTAAATAAAGAGTCATGCTCATTATTTCCTACAGCTTGTTGAAAGATCCCATCTCTATGAGCGATAGTATGTCATTACTCTTCTAGTTATGTAACACAACATCAAACTCATCCTATAGAATAAAAAACAATAAATTAATTAAAAAATAAAAATAATCAATTTAATTTTAGAATATATTGTTTTAAAATATAAAATTTACTTAGTAAAATAATAAAAACATCAGGATCAACAACTCAAAGTGTCATCATCCACACAGACATTCGATCATTGGGAACACCCTACTAATTTTACAATATATTTAAAACATAAATTTCATATGAATATGTATATAACATAATAACATACTAAATAATGGATGAAAATTTAATTTTGAACACATTTTATGTCGTATATGAGGCACATGTCATGTGACAAGTCTATAAGGAGTTCCATCCAACTAGTTATTACATGAATGAAAACCTAACTCAGTCAAAATTAAATTAACTTACTTATTATACATATAAAATATTAAATTATAGTTTAAATGTTTAAATTAATAAAGAATATTTTCTCCACGACACACATCCAAATGTGTCACTAACTCATTCCAGTAACTAAGAATAAATCTCATCGAGTGTCATTTTAGAATGTTTGGGTCACTCAAATTTGGTGCCCAATATCCAACTTCACCTAACCCATTAAAGATTGTATAGGGTGAGATTGAATTTACATTTATTATTAGAAATTTCATGATTGTTGTAATTTAATAATCCCTCGTGAAGTGAATTGATAGAAGAAGATATATGAGTTGATCTCAATTGAGGCATGGTAAATGAAGCATTTATCTTTACATTGAGACTTTTAGAACTCTTAAAACATAATTATATCCTATTATTTGGTGTTTATATAAATTATATATTGTCATAATTTTATTATTTACTTATTAAGACAATTTATTCTTTATTTTTGAAGTTTTTTCCCTGTTGTATTTATAGACAACATACTCATGGATGAGTAGGGGAAATTGGAACTGAGTGGGATGAAAAGGATTAAATATTTATTAAGTTTGAGAAAATAATTACATGAAGTATTATTTTCTCACTACTATAAAATTTAATAAAATAATATTTTACTCTTACATGATAGATCAAATTTCAGCCCTATATGTTGTGTTGTAAAGAGATTACTCTTTTGAGTTGTGGGGGGAGGTCCACACAGAAATTTCGATCCATGAAAATTTTTTGTGGTGTTAGCTATGGTAAATTAAAACCATCACACTATAATAAAATATATTATTCTTTAGTCAATTTTTTTCTCCATGGAAAATAAGGTTGTGAAATTTTTTTTACAATGATCTTAGAGGATAAATCTCTTGCACTGTAAGTCTTGATGTTACACTGCAATAGGTCTTCTATATATAAGAGTATATAAAAATACCACAACACAATTCATCCAACCACACCAAAATAGAGAATTTAATGTTTTTATTTCTTTTTAATAATTTAGAAAGATATATAATCCATATCATTTGGATCTTTCCATCACAATTAAACACACATAACCATTTCGTGATGCATGAAGGGTCTATAAATATGTTGAGTTTTACCCATAAGAAAGTGTGATAAAAGTATTAGATAACCAGATATACATTTTAGATAGTATTATAAAATTATTTTCACTTATATTAAGGTGAGTTAAAAGGGTCCACACTTGATCTAAAATTCATACGCACTTATGATAGGAAGATATGATTGATGGACTTATTGATACTCATGAAGATTTTTATTTTACATAGAGTACAGAAATATTTTTATACTTTACTATTTATTCTTATTGGTAATAAGATAAGAACATGGATAGTAGGATAGTAATCTTTGTATGATAAGGATTATCCACTTGATAAAAAGTGTGAGTGAATATTGTAAAAAAACTTTTGTAATGTTTATTATTTATCACTCAATCTATTATTTTAGTTTTGTTTCATTCATTATCCTACCCACTAAATGAAAATAGAAAAAAATACTTGATAATTATTGTTTTGGTAAAAACTGATTAAATCCACTATTAGTGTTTTATAGTCACTAAGTCTAATCATTTGGTATCCTGGAATTCCATTTTTATATTTAATTGGTATCTAAGAAAGTTGTTTTTATAGATCATATTACATTGGTTGAAGGTATTTTCTTAAAGATCAAAGTTTCTTATTTATTACTAACTTATTTTTTATTGATGAGATTTATTTAAATAATGAATAACATTAAACATAAAGGATAACCCATGTTTTATAATAATCAATTCCATTTATAGAAAGAGATGATGGTACCATATCATGTTTTTATTGCCTTAAAAATTCTTGATATCCCAATTAATTGTGTAAATATTAAAAAAGTTATAATATTATAAACCTTTTTTTAAAAGAAAAATATTTAATTTGATTAGAGAGTATATATTTTTTTACTGTCAACCCTCTCAAAGAAGGATTTGACTGAAGTGATGGTTATAAAAATAGAGAATGAAATTTTTAGTAAACTTTATGATATTTATGATCAAGAAAAAAAAAATTAATGGAGTCATAAATAAATAAAATTCCAATCAATTTGAGAATATTAAAATTTGAGAAGATGATTTTGTTAATTAATTAATTCAACTGAACAAAATTATAAACATGATTTAAAGGTATAGAGAGATCCTTGAGGATTTCATTATAGTAAAGAAATTGATGAGAATTATTTTGGATATATTTAATGAAAAGATCAATAATGTATAGGATAATAACTTGGATTAACATACCATTGAAAAGATAATAAATGTATTAATAACCTATTATATCAATATAGGGTTATAATTAAGGAGAAAATGAAAATATGATTATGGGATAGTGTTAAAATTTTCAAAATGATCAAAACAACTTGATCCTAAGAGATCTCATGGGGAGTAAATAAGTGTTGAAGATGATATTGTGAAGTTCAATGAGTTATTAACACTTTTTTTAAGGAATATTGTGAGGAAAACATAAATACAAGAGTAAAAATACTTTTATGTGTTTTAATTGTTGAAATATGGGACATTTTCTAGCTATATTTCCTGATATAAATAATAAAGGTAAATGTGTTGATAAACCTTAAATATAGACATGGATAATCAAGGTGTTAAGAAGATGAAGTAAAGGGAAGTTATTTAATGGGAAAAAAGTATAATTCTTTAAATAAATGGAATTTTATGTCAAAAAATAAAGACACATCTTGTAATGATTAAATTTAAAAGGGGGATGTAGACTCTAAGGATTAATGACTCAAATCATTCATAATCAAATCAAAATAGGTCGAGGAAACCACTAGTGAAGGAAAAGGGAGAAACGAATAAGGGACTACTAATGAGGAAATTGAATATGAGGAGACCCAAAATAATTCTAATTATGCATGGTAATTTTGGATAATTTTAAAGGAATCAAGAATCATAAAAACTAGTAAACTAATTTGTGTAATGAGAATGAATCTCTTAAGAATTTCCTTGATGATTAAAAAATCAATGATATTATTTAAATATAAGGGTAATTTTCACAAAATATAGGTGATATCAATGAAATATTTGAATAAATATACAAGATTATTTATATTATTATAGAAAACCTAATTTTTAATAGTTAAGTGGTGAATATTGTTTAGGAAAGATTGGTTGATTTTGAAAAATCATTAGGAAAATCACAATTTTAATTTTAAAAATAAATCAAGGAAATGGAATAAACTTCCAAATAATTTGATAAAAAAATTATTCTCGTAAAAAAAATTTATCATCCTATGATACCATGTATAATTCTCTTGGACACTCAATATTATAATAAAAAAAAATCAGTGCTGACAAGAAAAAGAATATGGTGATTACTTCACCTAAGAAAGAGAATACACCCATTGTAAATTTAGTTGTTTATACTGAAAATTAAAATAACAATGAGTTGTGGAATACGAATATTATTTAGCCTAATATTAATGGAAAACCTGTGTGATGAGGATTATTATAAGCATTATAAAGTCAAAAGGAAATAGTGTATTTCAAATCAATAGGATGATAAACAAGTAGAATTTTATGAGTTATATTTTCAACTGAGTAGATTCAATCTTAAATTAATATTTTAGTGTAATGAAATTTATAGAAAATAATAAAACATGTTTTGATACAATCAAACACTCCTTAAATCAAATATAGACCATTATTTAAGGGGGGTCTACCTAAAGTTCTTGGAGTCCATCTCAGATCTCATCCCAAAGAAAAGATAAAATTTACAAAAAAACTTTTATTCTCTTAAGGAAGATTGTAGAACACGTGACCAACCCAAAAAAAACTCCAATAAGTGTATTAATGTAATATAATATAAATTTTTAAGTAATGAAAACTCCAAATATACCAACAAGATGAGTGGTCATCAAAAACAATTAGTGGTTTTGGTAAAATACAAATAGTGAAAGGTGGAAATACATTGATAGTTGATAATGGTTTATAATCCCACATGATTACAAATAAGAAACTCTTAAAATATATCCAATGTTTTGATAGAGGATCAATCACTTATGAAAATAATGGATCACTAAATTTATAAGGTTTTGGAAGCACAAAAATTGGTTTGGAAAAATTTTAATATAGTTATATTAACTTTATTGATAGGTTAAGGAATAGTATATTGAGTGTCTATAAACTTTTTGAAAATGTAAATGTGGTGAAATTTCATAATAATGAATGTTTTATAAGAATATTGAAGGATGTAATAATCATTATGATTTGATAAATAACAAGTGGAAATCTATGTCAAATTTCTAATGGTAAAAATAATTATTCCATGAGTTTAAAGGTGATGATTGAGATTGAAGTCAACTAATAGATCCTTTTAGAGGTGTGTTGGAAATAAAATGGGATGTCCTATCAATATATTTAAATCTGATAATGGATTAATATAAATGATTTTTAAAGGGAAATAGTTGGTTTTTGATACAAAATCAATGAGCAATTATATTAATCATGGAACAAATCTCATCATGTGTGAAAGAGATACTATCAAATTGAAGTTATCTCATTCAAAGAGACTTTTTATCTGACCAAAAAGATTTAAACAATATGAATTTGTCTTATGATATGTTATTAAAGGAATTATAAAGTGTTTTTAATGGATGTGAATTTTGTGTTCATTAATTATGAACTTTTAGAATAGGTCTATATTGAATAATTTGAAGGTTTAATGCTTTATAATGATGATTCTCAAGTATTTTAGCCGATAAATTGATTTATAGGACTAAAAAATCACCCTAATTAAAATTTCCTTTGATTTTTCATTTGTTTACATTTTTTGTAAATCTTGATTAAGAATCATTGGAGGTTATTGTGTTATTTTTTGAAGCTATGAATATTATGTTTGAGATGTTATGAGAAGATCTAAGCTAAATTCATGAAGTCTGGTGAGTGTTTAAAGAGGAAATAATTTTTTTGTCTGGAGAAGAATAAATTCTAATTATTTTGGTGTAAGAATAATCTAAAATTTGAAAAATCAATTCACTATCTGTATAAACATGATATATTTATCTTCATAATGATGGTATAAGTTGGAATGAGCATCAAATTACTATATATGAAAAAATAATATCTTTGTAAGGATGAATTAGGAGCTCCAAATAATCAACTAAAAAAGAATAAAGCATTGTAAACATGAATCTCATGTGTGTAATAATAATCTAGACACCATAAGAATGATCTGTTTAAAAAAATTTATTAGTGTTTAATCATCAATCAACCTGCATAGGAAACATTCCATTTATATAACCATCTAAACACAGCATTTTATAGTTGTCTAAAAACTAAATAATTGAATGTTCCAGTATTTGAATATTCTAAAAAACTAAAAACTAATGATATTAAACATGATCTCAAAAGATTAAAACAATAAATTTAAAATGCGATTCAGTATGTTGTATGAAATATTTATAAATAGATTATCACTATTCACATATGTTGTAACTCCCAAGATGAGTTTATTTGAAATATTTTCTATACAATATTAATATGATGTTTCTAAAGAAGACATGCCATAAAATCATTCTGAAAAAATTTTGTCTGATGATGCTTTTTTAAAATTCATTATTCAATTACAACTAGTTTTGAAGTGATTCAAGATGAGTTTTTTAGTATAGTTATTCAAGATTTTGAGTTGAACTGTGAAGTGTTGCTATTTTTTTTAGAGGATGAGGAGATTAAAAACTGATAAGTACACACGCACACTAGGGTCTCAAGTGTGTCTTGGCACATCCCTCTCTACTAGGATTCTCAAGAACCCATAAGAACCCTTACATATATCTTTTCAGAAATGCCTATGGTCGTTGAAAACCTAAGTCTTCATGATCTGAGGGGCCTAATTTTTTAAACCTGTCCTAAGGACCCAAAGTATATTTTTCAATCATGATAATGAGTAATATACATCACCTGTGTGGCATTCTCCCCCAGATTCCAGATTTTGGCCCCATTGGAATCGATAAACTCCTACAACTCATTGAGTGGGATGTCATCACCCAACCTTAAATGTAGATGCATGACGAAATCTATCACTACCAACCACTTTAAAGTCCCATCATCACCAACCACCTTTACAATACATCGCCACGTCCTAGTGATGAGTGGGATGCCTACTTCCCATGAAAATCCTTCAGATAACCCCTACTGGTGTTAGTGGTGACACTAGGAGACTATCATCTCATGTTCTATATAAGAATATAAAACACACCCTCAAATAAATTAGGGGAAATAGATACAATTGGGGTATTGAAACCTTGACATGTTGCCTTACAGGTAACTCCCATTCCACTTGAACAAGCACCCAGATGCACTATAAATTGTTTTTGTGTGATGGTAACATATGAAGAATATGAGTTCGAGTAGTTTCATTAATAAGATAAATATTATTATTCCTAGAGACCAAAAATAAATTACTTGTTAATTATCTTTTGTTTTTTAGAGTTCCTAGTATTTTTTCAAGGCTTTTTCAATTCCATATTATTGAGAAAGAAGTAAAGAAAAGTAATTGTGTGATTTTTCTAGATATAGGAAGTTAATGAAAAATAAATAAGATTATGATATCATAGATCATTTTTTGAGATCATAAACAAATAAGGTAGTGGAATGGAACATGGTATACAATTTTTTTGAGAGTATCAAGAATATTGGGTTGGAAAGTATATATCACAAATTGTTTTAATTTCTACAAATCATGGTGCTCAAATATTTTAAACTAGAGAAGATAGAGAAAGTATGATATTTTTTATTGATGAATATCAAAAAATATATGGGATTTAAGATGAGTGTATAGTGATTAATTCTATAATATATTATATAAATATTTATGAGCATGAGCATTAAGGAAATATTATCTGAGTTATGAGAGTTGAGGAGTAGATAAAAATCTAATTATTCATTGTTAGAAAAATATATTCTTTAATATTATAATGGATCATATAGGAAGATCATCATATGTTATTTCTGAAGTAACCAAACCTTTGAAGAGCTCTTTCTCATTTTGGTTTTAATTTCTATATGTTATCAATGTGAAATTATTGAGTCTGATTTGACTCTATAAATTCATAGTGAGACTCTATTATAATGTTGAAATCTTGTAAATTGTTTTGATTATAGTGAATAATATGTGTTTTTTGAGAAACTCCAAATATGAAAATGAGTAGTTTCCTATGAAGGGGCTAAAACTTGTAAATACTCATGGGTCCTTTTCTATTTCCATTTCCTTCATTTTCCATTTAGAGTGAGAATTTATATTTGAGTGAATAAAATTTAACAGGTTTTATGGACTGATTTAAATTGAAATAAATTATAAAAACTAATCTTCGCTAATTCAAACCCCCCTGGTAGAGAAACTCAATCCCAGGAACTTCACCAAGCATGGTATTCAAATTTGGACAGTATCTTAATGATAATGAACCTCAATAAAGGTCAAGTAGATAACAATCTCTATGTTAAGGGTGATGATACAAAAATCACTTATTATGATTGTGCACATTGTTGAAATTTTTTACTGGAAACAAAGAGTAAAATTTTGAATAATTTCCCCCCTAAATTTGAAAGTAATTTGAAATTTTAATTATTATTGAGATGATATTATTTTTGGGCATACAAGTTATAAATATAAAAAGTTTTATTTTTCTCTCAAAAGAATAGTATACTCATGAGTTATTGAAAAAGTTTATAATAGAAGAATAAAGAGAAGTATCCACTCCTATATCACATGGGAAAAAGTTAACCTTGGATAAAGAAGGAAATATATTTGATTAAATGGAGTTCTGGGAGATTATTAGTAGCCTACTCTATCTGACAGTGTCTAGACTAGACATAATGTTTTGTGGTTACTCTTTTGTACATGATTCCAAATCAATCCTATAGAGTTACATCTTATGGTAGTGAAAAAAATATTATTATTCATCATATGGGATCCCAATTATGGACTAAGGTAAAAAAGGCACATGTTTTTAGATTTAGGTCTATTATGATGTTAGTTTGAGTTGGTGACGTTGGTGATTAAAAGTTAACTTCTGGAGGTGAATTCATTATTAAAGGAATATGTGTTTCTTGGAACTCCAAGAAGAAAAACTAGATCACTCTAAGAAAAAAAATATGAGTATGTTTTGTAATTACAATACATGACACAAATAATGTGGATTAAGTAACGAATTGAATATGTGAGGTTGAATGTATCATACTAATTAATTATTAGGTAATAAACTTGTCAAAAAATCTAATATAATATTCAAGGTCAAAATATATTGATATCTAGTTCTAATTTATCAAGGAGTATGTGGAATGTGGTGATATTTCATTGTAGTATGTTTTAACTAAGGATCAAGTGATGGACATCTTAAAAAATACCCTAACAAAGTATTCCTTCTAGTACCTGTGGTTTTTTTGAGTGTGAAATATATCCCAAAATCTCTATAAGGTTAATTATTTTTTCACCTATTTCATTCAATTAAATTCCTTGATAAAGGGTTATAATGAAAAGCAATCACTTATTAAAAGTGGTAAGATACTCGATTTCTTTTTGTAGATAATGATCAAGGGGGATAAAAAACATTTTTCTTATAGGGGGAGACATGTGCTATTAGTAGATGTAATTTAGTGGGAGACAAGATGTGTTGGTAGTTAAAGTTTATATAAGTTACCATGAATAATTTTTTATGTTTATAACAGTTCAAAAATGGTATATTGATGATCTCATAGGGGTAGATTGAAGTTCCCTTAATGATTGGGGAGTTGATGAGTCTTGTAATTAAAGAAACTCTCTTGATTGAATTTATTAAGGGGAATTTGTGAGTTGATATCAATTGATATATAGTCAATGTAGCATTGATCTTTACAAAAAAGTTTGGAAAACTCTCAAAGACACCATTATATATTATGATTGAGACAACTTTCATATTGGGGTTATTTTATGACTTATTTCATGAGACAATTTATTCATGATTTTTAAAGGATTTTTCATGTTGTGTTTATTGAAAATATTATAATTAATGATATAGAGGAAAATTAAATCTGAGTGAAATACAAAGGAATAAATATTTCATAAGTTGGAGAAAATCATGGATTGAAGGGTACTTGTAACTCCATAACAAAGTTTTCCCACAGAATTTATGGGGAAGGTTTCAAGCCATAATGTGGAGACCTAAAACTTTAGTGTGGAACTTTCTATGGGAGCTATAGACCATCATGCGATAAGTATATTCCCAATTTCACAGCCAAGGTATTCATGCGAAAAGGAGAAAGATATAAAAGTTTGGATCCTATCTATCTTGGAGGAAAGACCACACTTTAATCATTTATTAGGGTTGTGAAACAATATATGTTCTACAAATATGAGTAGATATAAATATCATTTCATAATACATCTAACTATGCTTCAATAGAGGAGTGATTTTTTGGATCATTTAAAGATACTAGAAAGAGATATAATCTATATCTTTTGGATCAACCATTATTCTATAATGAACATACCAATGTTTTGATTGATGAAAAGCCTATAAATATTAGGAGTTTGTATAAAAGAAAAGTGTGATACTACTTTGAAACAACTATAATTACATTCAAGAGATCATACTAAGGATATTTTATCTTGGAATTAAGATATGGACAAGGGTGCACACTTGATCAAAAAATTTGAGGCACTTGAGGTGTGAAGCGAAGGTTGATTGAATAACTAGTTTTGGTTAATATATTTCTTGTACACGGAGATTCATATTATCATAATACTCCACTACTTAATCTTTTTTATTTTAAGATAAGAACATTTATAGTGCGATCAAAATCATTGTATACCAAGGATTGACCACCTAATAAAAAGATTGGGTGAACCTTATAAAAACCCTTGTGTCATGGGTGTTATATTCCACTCTATCTCAAATAATCACATTTTTCGTGGTCATATACACTAACTGGAAATGGGAAAGTTTGTATTAGGGATTTGGTGTTTTGGTATCCACTGATTCACCCACTAGTGTTGGTTTACTCTCATAAGGTCCTTCTTCCTATGAAATCCTTTCATATCATTCAACACAAAAGGATAAACATGTATTAAAATTCAATAAGACATAATATAACACCACAATAGTTTTAGAATCAATTTAACTTTAATTAATATTATTTTTTTAATAATTTTTTTATACCCAAAAAACAAGAAAAAATGAACAACTACCTATTTTAGTAAGGAAGAATATAAATAAAAATGAAATATATTATATTATAAGGGATCTATGTGAAACAGAATTAGGAAAATAAAAAATTTCATATAAACACAAGTAAATAAAATACTCCAAGATCAAATAATTATCCCTTATGGTCTACCATGTAAATCCAACTACTAAGTATAACTATAGAAAGAATATTTAACATAAGAAATAGGATATACATTTTGATGGAATAGGATGAATGAACTTTAGATAAGTATGTGAGGTTATATATTAGAATAAAAATTCTAATCTTGTTTCTGAATATCCATTGGGAATATATAGTTATTTGACATATATATATATATATATTCATTGGACATATGTAGTTGTTTATATAGGGACTACGAATAACAGAAGTCACATTATGAAATTTATTAATCTATGGATTTGAGTAGTAAGGTTATTCCATGTGAGACATATTTATCTGAGCATAGATAAGAGGTTGTATCACTAAGGTTTTACCTTAAAAAAACCTTAGATAAACTTCAATAAGTAAATATTGAGTGGAATCTCCAATGTGAGAAAGTTAAACCTACATTGATCACAAAAATATCTATTTTAATTGAGTCACCACCTGATTATACCACTATAGATTCTATCAATATTATAGATTTTATAGATGTATTGAGGGTTTATGTGTGTGGATAATAGGGTGTTATCAACATATAAATATTAAAGTTATAAAATTATAATTTTAAATATAATTTATTTTTGGTATTAAAATGATAATTATAATGATGACATGTTTTTTAAAATAATTAATAAACATACATGGAATAATTAAGGAATAATAAGAAGTAAAAAATTCTCAAAGAAACTATTTTTACTCAATAAAGATGTAATATATATAAATAATTTATAATTTATTTATAAATTATATTTTACATATTTGAAATTGGAATTTATTAAAATAGACTTCACATTTTGAATTAGGACATTAAAATTAGGTAAAGGGGTTAATTTTATTTTTTACAAGAAAATAAGTTACGGAGGTAAAAAAGTGAATTATGATGGTAAATGGTAAAATGAGGTAAATGGTTAAAGTAGTGGATAAAGTAAGAAATTATCTCCAAACAATATTACATAAATGTGTTCATGTAGGAATAAATGACTTGTATTCATTCTTTTTTTACTTTTGAACTACTTTCCATGGAAAATTGCATTCTTTGTACATTAAAAAATTACTATTTCAAAAACATTAACATACTCTCATATATAAAAAGGGGATTCTGAATCCATTTCAAACTAAACCTATGTTTTGGTTTCCCCGTCAATTTATTCTTAAATTCCATACGAAAAATTCCTCTATAATCTTTGGAAGTGTCGCGACTTGACCCACCGGGGACCTCCTGGTTAGCGAAAGGTCAGGTGTAATGACCCCAAGACCCCCTATAATAGGATAGGGGATATAAACAAGCATCAAGAAGGAATAAATATTATGGTTTTCCTTTTAATAACGTACCTATACGCATACAAACAATCATCTACATGAAAAAAAATAGGAATAATACATACTAAAACATCTAGAGTACAACCATGCATAAAATAAGAACTAGTTAGTAAAATAGAGTATGTAAATACAAAAAGAAAAGAAAAAACGTGGAAAAATACATGCCCAACCAAAACTAAAGTCCCAAATTAACAAAAATTGGAAAAGTGGGGAAAACTGAGAGAGATTTCGGCTCCTAATCTCCATGTCTGTCCACCATACATAGCCAATGCACCCAAGTATCAATAAGATCCACTGAAGTCATTATCAATTTGTATATCATCTGCGTAAGACATGACACATGTGGGGAAAGACCATGTAGTGGTGAGTATATACATACCTATTAGGATGCCCCAAAAACACAAAGGGGGGAATAGTGGCATAAAAAATGTAAACTCAATACATTGAAATAGATAAATGAAAACCCAATATATATATATATATATATATATATATCTGTATATGTTTGTGTGTGTGTGTGTATGCTTATAAAAAATCTAGTAGAGATATAAATGGGAGAACTATCTCATAACCCATAAAAAGTCAATGAGTCTACTTGTATCTCTAAAAGTCTATCTCAGATGCACAACATCATGCACATCCTCGTAAGAATTGGTGTGGATGGGTCCACCCCTAATCGTTGCGCTCTATAGCCAAGGGAGCTACAAATTCTTTGGAGGACCTACACCCCGCAAGAGCTAGAAGATGGGTGATTACCACTTCATAGATAGAGTACATGCACCCTACTGTGTGGGAGTACTAAATCTACTTATGTAAAGAGTGTGGAGGACCTACTTCCCAGTGCAGTGGTAAAGTATTGACCCTGACATAACTTCAATTTTCATGCCTTAATCACTGTCATCACCATGCATCGCCTAAATAATTTCCATGATCGTAAAACCTAACCTCATATATCATATGCCAAAAATATCTATCATCATGTTATATGTGTAAAAACATTTAGGATAGGCCACTAACAATACATAATTTGAGTCCTGGATAGGAAGATATGAGATGAAGAAGTTTCTTGGTTAATAAATGGTGTGTATGGGGTCTACACAGCATGTGACCTCACCTTTCCGCCTAGTCATGCTCTCCCCTATGCATGGATTGGGAATCCATGTCACACTACATGATATGTACTAGTTTTACATGGTGTGTCTCATCCACCTAGTCCCTACCTCCACTCCTTTAGTAATGTCCATGTACATTGGTCCATGCTCATGTACATGGCCCTATTTGAGTATCCAGGCCATGTTCGAGTATATGATCGTGCCCATGTGTTATGATTGTGCTTGTGCTCATGGACATGTCCATTCCCATGTATTCTCAGAGTATATTTCTTACTTCCAAAATAGGCTCACACAATGTGTGCAAGTTCCACATGGTGTGTGGTGGGTCCACATGGTGTGTGATATTTATCTTCACCCAAAACCCTTTCCACCACAACCACGGGACTACATAGCATGTGTTATTCACAGAACATGTTTTGTAGTAAATGTTTTCAAAAAAATATCAATTTCATTATTCATATCAAATTCCACCTTCTCCTCTATGAAATCCATCATCTGACCACTTTATATCCAAGGACGACACCTCGGACCATTGGTCTTTGGCCTTCAATGGCTAGAAATAGGATTTTAATCATTTTTCGATGAGTCACCAAAAATCGCAGGTTCTTCTTATTCCCTATCGCTACTCTGGATGTTAGATCAATAAACCATCAACCTTGATCCATCCTAATCAATCCTCAAATCACTATCTTGTTCATTATTCAGACAATTGTCATGAATTTGAGGGTTTAATCATGCTTCAACCCACTTTGGCAATGTCAAACCATTACCCCATGGGCCAATAGAGAATAAAGAGAATAATTATGGGCATAAATGCACAAGAACAATGTAAATTCGACCTTATCCAAGAATTCTTGGCCAATGATAACATAAATAGGGATATCTAGGGGTTAATCATGGAATAAAAAAAATAAATTGGAATCAATACATTAATCTATTTAAATGATATCATGTAATAATAAAAACATCATAAATCAAAGAATATAAATAATCTATTCTTGATTAAATCAAATAAGGTTAAAGTCTATAAATAACATGACCTACCTTGATTTAATATCGATTATTGGTGAATAATTAGTTCATCAATGATGAAGGTCTACTAATTTCGCTTCCTTCCATCAATCCACCTTGATCTAATTATCTTTCATCATTTGTTTACAATCCACTAATAAAGAACCATGATCCTCCTCTCAAATCCTCCCAGGTTTATGCAGCTAAACTTAGCAATTTTTTATAACATGTAATTTTTAGAGATGGGATTATATTAGGTCATAAAATTAAAATAAATTATTTATTTCATTAAATACACCCTCTAATAGTCACCTCCCTTAGAATTTCCAACACTGTCCATCCTTAGGTAACACCTAGGGTAAACCCCACATTATAGAATCAATTATTATCTAATATTTCCCATACTAGGTCCCAAAAAATGGGAAAACCAATTTAAATGAAACAATGCATGCACCTAAAATAGAATATACTAATATTTTAATATATTAATTTTGGGGTCCTCAGTCACTCAAACACCACACCAAATCCATGGATAAATCTAGATATAAACATAGAAAAATACAAAAAGAAGAATCCATCAAAACTAGAGTCCCCACATTCTCCCAACCTTCAGGGATTTTCTCCTCTAAAATCATAAGATACACAATAAGGTGGGTGTAATAATTCCACATATAACTCTATATCCCCTAGAAGATCTCCTAAATTCTCTCATGTTGTTATAGCACGTGAACCAAGGGAATGTTCAATCCATATAGGATACTCTCTTGCCAATCCTCTATGGCCATCGAGTACTCTGTGAAGGTGGATCCATCCTCGATGTCTAGTTTTTACCCATTAATAACATGCATAGGGTCATTCAAGTATCTCCTAAAATATAACACCTAAAAGATTTCATGAATTTATTCCAATTGTGGGGGTAAGGTTTGGAGATAATCAACCTCTCCAACCCTCTGTTAGATCTTGAACTACCCAATGAACCTTGGGGATAGCTTACCTCCCTCACTAAACATCTGAAATCCTCACTGCAGGGAGACTCTTAGGAAAACATGGTCCCCCTACTCGAAATATAAGGGCCTATGATGTTGACCTACATAATATTTTTTGTATGCTTTGGTTTTTTCTCAAACACTCATGGATCGCATGAACCTTATCACTCTCACCTGCACCATCCCTGGTCCAACAAGAGATGTCTCACTAATCTCATTCTGACATAAGGGTGACCTGTAAGGTCTCTCTTAAATGGACATAAAAGGTTCCAAGTCAATAGTAGATTGATAGATGTTATTATAAGCACACTCTACCAATAGAAAGTGGTCCTCCCATCTTTTACCATGATCTCAGTGTATTCTCCAATACCTAGATAGTCCACTTATTCTAGCCATATATCTGGGGTTGAAATGCTATACTCATCCACTGTGTCCCAAAATCCTCATATGGGCCTCTCCACAACAATGATGTAAATTGAGAATCATGGTCAAATATAATCATTGAGGGTACCCCATGAAGCTAAAAGATCTCTTGTACATACTATTTCCCTAATCTCTTAAATGAACTCTACTCTTGGATGGAAAGGAAGTGTTCCAACTTGGTGAGTCAGTCAAAAATAACCCAAATAGAATTATTATCTCTAGTTTTCTATATAACCCCCATTAAAAATTCCATGGATATTCCACCCCATTTCTAATATAGAATCTCAAGAGGCTATATCAAGCATGTCATCACCTGGTGATCATCCTTTACCCAATAACGTGTGAGACAGTGAGAGATGAACTCGGTAATGCTCTGCCGCATCCAGCCTACCAAAGCTTCCATTGATGGTCCTTGTACATCTTTTCCACACATTGATTTATAACCAAGGGGGAATTGTGAAAATCCATCATCACCTCTTCAAAAAATGTGAATAGAACCATTGTCTATCCTTGGTAAAGGATGAGGTGATCCCTTACTTCAGAAAATTCATATGGTACATCTCCTATGGATATATATCTGGTCACATAAAACCTCTTCGTTAATGTCTCCTAACTGAGACTCTCACACACGCTGAATAAGGATAGGATTCCCCTCCATAAATTGAATAAAAAATACACCCCTATCCTTCATTAGGGTTAACTATAATTAATCCAACTTCTCAGACACCACCACCACCAAGATAGACTTGTACTTTCTACTAAGGGAATCTACCACCACATTTCCCTTCCAAAAAATATAGACTATCTTAATGTCATATTCCTATAGTAACTCCAACAAATTCCTCTATATTGGGTTTAGATCACACTGAGTGAAGATATACACAGGGCTATGGTGGTCTGAGTATACAAAACAGTGCTCACCCAAAAGATAGTGCCACCACATCTTCAAGGTAAAGACAACCACTACCAACTCTATGTCATGATTCAGATAGTTCTTCTCATGGGGTCTAAATTTTCTCGACCCATCAGTGATCACTTCCTATCTATTCATCAACATGAAACCAAGAACAACTCTAGAGGAATAAAAAAACACTATGTACTCCATGTCCTCCTCCAGTAGTCTCAACATAGAAGCATTGTTCATCCTCAACCTCAGTTCCCCAAAGGCTCTTTGACACTACTCAATCCATATAAACAGGTACCCTTTCTATGATAGGATAGTCAAAGTGGTTGAAATCCTAGAAAATTCTTTTATAGACCTCTTATATTACTCAAACAAGCCAATGATACTCTTCACCTTTGACACACTCTTAGTCAGCTCCCAAGAAAGAATCAAATCAATATTCACTAATTCCATAGCTAAAGTATTCTTGAAAAATACATTCCCTAAAGACTAAATCTCATGGATCTATAACTAGAACTTCAACAGATTACCATAAAGATGGTTCTCTCGGAGTAATTCTAGAACCATCATCAGATGATCTTCTATCTCCTCTTATAAAGTAGAGTAAATGAGTATGCCATAAATTAGTATAACCAAAAATTGTTCCAAGTATGACTGGAATATCTGATTCATAAAATCTATAAACATAATAGGGGAATTCTCCATGTCAAATGGAATCCCCAGGAACACATAGTGTCCGTAGTGGAATCTGAATGTTGTCTTTCGAATATCATCCTTGTGAACCCTCAACTGGTGATAGATGAACCTAATATAAATATTTTATAACCAAATTGTGCCTCTAAACTAGTTTAAGAGGTCATAAATCCTTTGAAATGGATGCTTTTTATTTATCATTAACTAGTTTAGGTGATGATAATCAATGCATATCCTTAATATCTCATCCAACTTTTTCATGAATAACACTAGAGCTACCCATGGGACACATTGTGTTAGTTGAATACATTCTCTCAAATTTATTCAAAATACACCTTCAAAACATGGAGATAAGTAGCTACATTCGATATTTTGTTAAAAAATGGTTGTCTCCCTAAGGTTAAATTCAATAATAAAAATTCCATCTATCTCCAAGAAAATTTTCCCAGAGCATCCTTGAGGAAGATTTTCATTAATACCTCCAAAATTAAAGGAATCCAGATTCTTGAAGATCCCATAATTCCAAGGGATAAACGCACTAACTAACGGGAAATGGGTTACAACTTTCTATCCATAAGACCCACTTTTTCAACCATGAGATATATCTCACCCATAAATTATAATCTCATCCCTTCTCTCAAAATTAATCTAATTCATCTCTGATGAAAACTAATATGGTCCAAAAATGTGGAAAAATATTTCATACCCAATATGAAATAATAATGTTTAGTCATTATAACTAGAAGGTCCAATGAGAAACTCTCTCCATCGAGCGCTATCTCACACTGTCACTGGATATGATATATTGAAGAGTTTCTCCCAATACAAACCATTAGCCATAGATGATTGGATAATGTCTCGATTAGAAGATCCAGATCTTAAATAAGGGATAAGGTGAAAAAGTAATGACTCGTTCATATGTTTACTATTACTAGGGAAATAGTGTAAAACATGCAAATAAAACCTCAAATAATCTCATATGCATCCTGGTAATATCCCTTAATAGCCTGAAGATAACTACAGCCTCAACCACCAACACTCTAAGCCAGATTTTTTCCACCTGATAGTGGTGTAGGAAGAAGCTCATAGCATCTCCCTCCACCAGTAGCTCCTCCCTCCAAATCTCTACTCAATCCTATGTCTACACCGCCTCCCTGGGGACCACCCTGACAATGCATGGGATATCCCTAATCAAGGTTCTACCACTTCCATGGAGTCTAATCATAGGCATAACATCGGGCCTCACCTGGATGGATGAAATTTCTACGTGATCCATGATCTGTAGATCCATGTGTTTACATCCTAGAATGATAATTCCTCATTTCTCAATACCTTTATGTCGAATGCCTTCAATATACTATTGATAACTCAGTTATATGATTCACATCAGTAGATCCAACCACCCATTTCCAATATTCTAGGAATCTCTCGGTCACCAAAGCTTTCTCTAACACTCCAACAAAGGTCGAAAGGCACAAGGACACTACACTGGAATGAATTTCCATGTGGATACCGTGCTCAAACATCTATACCCAAAAGATATGATATCACACCATATCCATAGAGTAAGGTGTGAGGTCAGTGAACCTAGAAGTGTACTATTCAACTATCATTTCACCATTCTACAGCTAAAACATATTTTGAATCCACATGGAGTGTAAGGATAATGGGTAATACTTCTCAAAAAATAGATGCTAGAAGTATGACCATGAGATAGTCATCTTATTATGGTTTTGTATCACCATACCCTATCAACTCCTTGTGACTCCATGGAAAGGACCTGTTTCAAGTCAAACTATTAGATCAGTCAAGGTATGAAAAATCATGAGGACTTAGACCACCAACATAATCTAACCCTTCACCACCTCCACATATAGATCACCACATAACCTTAGCAGTCTATGATGTTATAACTAATGTATTACATTAAACCCGCACACATCATCCACCCAAAATATTTGTATAATCTATCTCTTGATAGGTGTGTATATTTTTCACATCCTTCCTAGAGGAAAAACCTCATGATATGGACCCTAAGATAATCCCTCATCACTCATTGTATCTTCATCGTGATCTTATATCGATAACCCAGATGGATATCCTTGAGGAGGCATCATGAAAGTGATCAAGACGTACCATGGTTTATACGAGAATATTTATATCGGGAGTTCACTCAAGAAGTATTATCAAAGGAATCAATCCTATATAATTCATATACCACAGTTACTTACAACCAATGTCTCAGTATGATGAGTCAACAAGAAGGTATTCAGAGTCCTGGTGAATGGACATGTCATCTTTCTCACCAACACTAGGTTCCATGGCCTAAAAACCACAGTTGAGACACTTAGATGTCATTTCCCTAAGTCCCAACCAATCCTCACAAAGGTAAAAATTCAAAAAACATCCCAAGGAATGAATTTCATTGATACCTCTCTATCAAGACCCAACCCACTGGTGTGTACATATGTATGTGAATATGTATTTGAATATGTAGGTGTGTGTGTGTTTATGTGTATGTGTATCCATGTGGATATAAGTGTCATTAACCAACCTGGATAACCCACTTAAATAGTACCGAAATCAATCTTGACATGGCCCAAATGGCGTTCTCCATCTTCATGGATTGGTGACTAGTATATAAGCATTAAGAAAAAAGGTAACAATTTCCCCACAAGAGTAACCAATAAATACAAAGTGGTGAATAAAGAACCATAAATATTTGACATACTAATATATTTAACAAGATTAAAACTCCACATAGTATTAAAACAAGTCTCAAAAACTGAACAACAACTTGGGTCATCACATAACCATCAAGTACATCATCATATGGTCTCCTCGTAACAAATGGATAACATGATCCACCGGTCACCACCAACTCCTACAGTCCAACTCTTAATAATACCCACCATCAATGTTGTCCCTTAGAACCATGAAAATGCATGGATCGAAGTTTTGTTTGATTCATTGAATCTATCTCAGTAAGTTTGTTCTATATTTTTTGTGATTTCTCATTCCCACATATTTCATATTCTTTGAGGGATATGGATTCATGGGATGTTGTTGTATTTGAATTTTTATTTGATGATTGTGTTTCTAGGATCTATCCTTGGTCGATTATATCCCTTTATATCTCTCTACTCATGGATCCCTTATTGGTTGTTGAAGTTATCGTGAATTGAGGTAGGTGGTTTCATAAAGAAATTCCTATAATTTGAAATTTTTATTTATTAGTTAATTTTAAATGTATTTATAATTTATTTCCAAAGTTTGATTTGATTATTTTGATAAATGATTTTGAAATGGCATGGTGTGTGTGATGAAATATATTTGATAATGGATTTTGAAATAAAGTTTTGATTTTAGAAAATTGCTCTTTAAATGAAATGAATGATTTCCAGAATGAATTTTATGATTAATTTTGATAAGAGGTGGCATGAATTATTTTATGATTTGAAATGAAAGGAATTTAATTTAAAGGTATGGTTTTTTATGAAAATCATTTGATGATGGATTTTGAAATGAAATAACAAGTTTTGTAACTTGAAATTGGGGAATAATTTAATATTTATTGAGATGAATGTTATCCATTCTATGATAGATTTCCTTGAATCACATGGGAGCCTGGGTTGTGAGGTGGGAAGAACATATGCTAGGAATGCATTATCTCTACCTAGAAATTGATTGGTGATGACAATGATGAATAAAAATATTTACGATAGGGATTTCATTATTTGGGGTTTTCTCTAATTCTCCCTAGGCTTGTGAATCTAGGGAAGTGTGTTCACGCCTAGAGTTTTATTTCACTGAGATGTGTGAGAATCCATATAGTAATCTAACCTTAAGACTCTTAACCATTTTGATATGATTTTGAGTGATATAAATATTCTAGTGTTTTATTTAAATTCGTATTCATGCCTATTTTTAATAAATGACTATTCATGCTTATTTTAAAAAAGAGTCTTATATATGCATGTTTTGATGGAAATACACTTTTATGCCAGTTTTATTCTAGCCATTGAAATATTTTTAATAGAATTTTTTGATGTGAAATCTGAAAAGATTTTCATTCTATGTTTTATTTAAAATTGTTCATATTTGGTTTATTTGATATGGGTTATTTATGGAATACCTGATGAGATCATACTTGGTTGTTTTTCTCACACCCTACTTTTTTTGGGGTGTCTGTGGGATTTCTTATTCTATGTCCAGGAAAAGAGAAATAATCGCTCATAGGTGGTGGTTGTTCTTGAGAGTGGGGCCTCGGGAGTTAGTGGTGACTAATAGAGTGTGTAATCCACTTGTTACGAGGAAACCTTGTGATGATTTCCTTGATGGTTATGATATGACTCAGATTGTTGTTTTATTTTTGAGACTTGTTTTTTCTACCTTGTGGAATTTTACTCTTATTTACTATATTGGCATACCGACTGTTTGTGGTTTCTTATCTATTGCTCTGTATTGATTGGTTACTATTATAGTGAAATCCTTCCCTCTTGTCTTCTCTTAATGCTCGAGCAGTAGTTGTCAACCAATGGGGATTGGAAACTCCCTTCAGGTTGTGTCAAGATTGGTCCAAGTGCTATTTAGATGGGTTATCAAGGTTGGTTCATGATAGTACATGCATGAATGTGTGTGTGTATTTCTATGTCTATATCTATGTGTATGTGTATGTGTATGTGTATGTGTATGTGTACGTGTATGTGTATGTGTACGTGTATGTGTACATGTACGTGTATGTGTATGTGTATGTGTATGTGTATGTGTATGTGTATGTGTATGTGTATGTGTATGTGTATGTGTATGTGTATGTGTATGTGTATGTGTATGTGTATGTGTATGTGTATGTGTATGTGTATGTGTATGTGTATGTGTATGTGTATGTGTATGTGTATGTGTATGTGTATGTGTATGTGTATGTGTATGTGTATGTGTATGTGTATGTGTATGTGTATGTGTATGTGTATGTGTATGTGTATGTGTATGTGTATGTGTATGTGTATGTGTATGTGTATGTGTATGTGTATGTGTATGTGTATGTGTATGTGTATGTGTATGTGTATGTGTATGTGTATGTGTATGTGTATGTGTATGTGTATGTGTATGTGTATGTGTATGTGTATGTGTATGTGTATGTGTATGTGTATGTGTATGTGTATGTGTATGTGTATGTGTATGTGTATGTGTATGTGTATGTGTATGTGTATGTGTATGTGTATGTGTATGTGTATGTGTATGTGTCTGTGTATGTGTATGTGTATGTGTATGTGTATGTGTATGTGTATGTGTATGTGTATGTGTATGTGTATTTGTATTTGTATGTGTAGGTGTATGTGTAAGTGTATGTGTAGGTGTACCTGTACACGTATGTGTATGTGTATGTGTATGTGTATGTGTATGTGTATGTATATGTGTATGTGTATGTGTATGTGTATGTTTCTGTTTCTATGTATGTTTATGTGTATATATATATATGTATATAACATGTATATAAGAGTATGTTTATGT
Source organism: Viscum album (assembly GCA_963277665.1). Lineage (NCBI taxonomy): Eukaryota > Viridiplantae > Streptophyta > Magnoliopsida > Santalales > Viscaceae > Viscum > Viscum album. The sequence goes on from OY728151.1 coordinate 115,060,486, forward strand.
GGCATGTTTATGTTTATGTAGTATGTGTATGTATGCATATGTATGTGCATATATGTGCATTCACATGTATGTAATTTTATGTATGTGTATAAATGTGTGTAGATGCATGTGTATGTATATGCATGTATGTGTATGTATGTGCATGCGTGTGTGTCTGTGTTTGTGTCTGTGTACTTGTATGTGTATGTGTATGTGTATGTGTTTGTGTATGTGAATGTGTATGTGTATGTGTATATGTCTCTGCATATGTGTATGTATGTAAAATGTATGTTTGTTTATTCATTAAATACTATTTATTTATTTTTAATATTTCTCTATTTTTAATAGTTTTTAAATTTTATTCATTTTTAAAATTTATTCATTTCTAATATCTATTCATTTAATATTATTGTAATATATTCAATTTTTATAGTTATTTATACATTTTAAAATATTTATATATTTAATTAAATAATGATATTTTTAATTATTATTAAAAATTCTAAAGCTCAATAATTAATTATATTTTTTATATTCAATCAGTACAATGCATACATCAATAATTAAAAATAATATTACTATTTATTTATTCATTTTTATTAATTTTTATGTGTTTTAAATTAATGTAATCAATGTTATGAATTTAATTTTTTATATATTTTTGTAATTAATTCAATTTTATTTCTTTATTTTTAATATTCTTTCATTTCATATTTTTTTCTTTTTTGATATTTATGAATTTTTAACATTTTGGTAAAAAAAAATTAAGTTCATACATATTTATGGGTGACAGAAGCACATGTGGTAATAGGAGTTGGGCAAGGTTGGTCGGCGACGACGGGGCACTGGTAGCAAAGGGCGAGGGCTTCAGGTTCCCACCAGCACTGGACACCGGAAGACCTGTGTGGGGTAGGTCAGCGATGACGAAGCTCCATGGTGGGGTGAGGACGATCAGCGATGAGGGGCACTAACCGTGGAGCGTGAGAGCTTCGGGTGCAAATGAGTGGAGTTGTTCTTTGATGCACAACCACAGATCCGGGCAAGGGATGCACCAACTTTTATCAGCGAGATTCAGAAATCACTACTAAAAGGGAGACATTTATCAACATTATGTTTAGCGCTGATAAAAGTTTTTAATAAAAAAATATTATTAATTTATATAAAATTATTATATTTTCATTCAAAAATAATGTTTATTTGAAAACATTAAATAAAAAAACACATGTTTATAATTAATATATATTTTTCAATAATTCAAACTTATATATAAAAAATTTCATTAAATAATAAATATATTTATTATATTTATTATATTTATATATTTATATGTTTATAATTATATAGAAGTAATTTTTAAATATATATATAAATAATTTTTAAATGTGTATATTTATAATTATATTTATTATATATGTTATATTTATATGTTTATAAAATAAATATATATTTATATTTAAATAAAATTATGTTTCCAATGAATTGGTCAATTGATGCATGAATATAATTGACATTCATATATATGTAAATCATTCATCATGAATGTTCATTTATACATTACACCCTCATTACTATTCATGTTGGCCATATAAATAATGACCCGTTTTTTATAATCTATACTTTACTCAATGTATATGATTTATGTTCCCATGAAGCTATTATGTTCTCATAAATACTTAAAATCATGATAAATATATTTATATAAATAACTATATATATTTAAATGATTATAAAATTACAATAATATTTTAAAATCGTAAATATATATATTTACTGTATTTATAATTATATATGAATACCTTTTAAATATATTTATTTATAATTATAATTATAAATATATATATATATATATATATATTTAAATAAATATATATTTCTTTAATGAATATATATATATACATATATACATATATAAAAATATTTATATTTATAATTATAAATAATATATATATATATATATGTAAATAAGTATAAAATTATAATAAATATATTTATTATATTTATAAGTATAATTATAAATAAATATTTATTTATTTATATTCATATATATATATACTTATGAAATTAAAAGGAATATATTAATTATATATATTTTTTATAATTTCATTATTATTTAAATAAATATATATTTATATTGAAATAATTATAAAATTATATTTAATATATTTATTCTAGTTTCATTATTATTGGAATATATATATATATATATATATATTAAAAACTATAAATAAATATATATTTATTCATAATTATAATTATAAATATAATAAATATATTTATTATAAATATATTTATTATAAATTTATAATGATTTAAATATAAATATATATTTATCTAATAATCATGAAATTATAAAAAATATATATAATTAATATATATATTTTAATTTCATCTGAATTTAAATATATATATATATATGACTATATATAATTAATATATTTATTTATCAATATTTGTATATATTTAAAAATATATTTCTTTAATTATATATGTATATTTAATAAATATATTTATTATAATTTTATAATTATTTAAATATAAATATATATTTATTTAAATATAAATATAATTTTTTTAAATAATTATGAAATACTTATGAAATAAATATTTATTTATTAAATATATATATTTATTAAATATATATTTTAATTATAAATAAATACATATTTATCGTATAAATAAATATTTATTTATTTATAGTTATTATTATAAATATATAAATTTATATTTATTATACACATAATTTTATAAATATATATATATAAATATAATTAATTTATTATCATTATAGTTTTATCAGTGCTTTCTAATTTAGTGCTGATAAATGCATCCCCGAGTTTTATAAAAACCTCTATCAGTCTCCTCCTTCCTCCGCATGTCTCAAACTCTCGTGGAAGCCTTACGCTACTGCCGCTCCTCCTCCTCATTGTCGTCGCTCCTCCTCCTCCTCTTCCACTGCCGTTGTGACTCCTCCTCCTCCTCTTCCTCGTTGCAGTCGCTCCTCCTCCTCAACCTCCTCCCCCTCCGTTGTCGTCGACTTCTCCTCCTCCTCCTCCTCCTCCTCCTCCTCCTCGCTGTCATCACTCCTCCTCCTCAACCTCCTCCCCCTCCTTTGTCGCTGACTTCTCCTCCTCCTCCTCCTCCTCCTCCGTTGCTTCTGCCAACTTCTCCTCCTACTCACTGATGTGAATCCATCGTACGCCACCGCCATGAAGCCCCACTCTACCGCCACATGATTTTTCCTTCGCCCGGCCACCATGAAGCTCTCCTCCGTCGTCGTGTGTGCGAAGCTAGGTACTTTTTTAAATCCCCCTATGTTTTGAGTTACCTTCTTCATTTCCTTTTGGGATACTAAAATATTTATGTGTTAACTATTGAATTATAAATTCCATTGCAGCTGTACTTTAATTGAAATTTTACTAATTAAGTGACATAAAAAGGGTGAGATATAGATTATATGTTTTTATATGGATGCCTAAAGTTAATGTGTTTTCATAAATTATTATGAAATCACTATTGTATATTTTCTCAATCATGTTTTTTGTGTTGAGTATGTTGTACCTAAGTATGAAAGAATGTGTATGTCTCCCTTTAAGTAATATGGTGGTATGTGTCCATGGAAGTGAAATGTTTAATGAATGTTATTTCGAGCATGTCAAGCATAAAGTATGAAATTTAAGCATGTGAATCTTTCATTTTATAATCTGGAAGCATGTTTTAGTCAAATTATTGAATTAAAAAGTATGTTATTTCAAATAATTTGGGGTATTTATTTTCATGTTCCATTTTATTATTTCTTTCATGAGGTGTTGAAATATTTTTTTGGTAACCTATTTTCCTAAAACTAGAATTTTATAATCTAAAGTATAGTTAATATGAATGTTACTCTTTATTGAGTGTATGTCTATAATTTCTATGAGGATTCATTGAAATCTGTGGGAATTGATCGATGTTAGTGATATTTCCTCCAATATTGATTATGTGATATTTATCTAATTGAATTGATATGGTCACTTTCCCTAAAAGGTTAGTCTTTTAAAGAAGTTACTGAGAAATCTGTATAGAAATATAGAATTTGGTGATGATTTTGTATTGAACACACTTAATGCTTATGAAAATAATGATTAAAGGGGGATTAGTTTGTGTGTTTTATTATTGGGTTTGTTGTGGTTGGTTGTGTTGCCTTTTTTGTGGGTTGTATAGTCTTAGTTTGTAATTATTGTGGTTGGTTTGGGTGTGGGAATGTGTTATGAAGTATATGTGGTGGTCAGTTTCCTTAATAATCCTGATAAGTTGTGATTGTTGATGTGGAAGTGGTGAATATATGATTTTGTGGTTAGAGTGATGGATTAACTATTGTGTTTGTGAGATTGGGGGGTCATGGTTGGTGGTATAGGAAGGAGATGATTTTTTTGGTTTTTGTTGAGAACTTTAAGTGGTGATGATTTTTGGTGTTTCATTTGATTTGTTATGGTTGGCATGACGTGATGTAGTTTATATGAAAGAGGTGATATTATGTTGAGATTAATTCAAAGTGGTGAAGTGGTTACACTATATGTTGTGTGGATGAGATGAATAGGAATAGTGTAAGTATCAAGCTTAGGTATTACATGATTCAAGCATCAAGTGGAAGATAGCTGCCCACTTTGAAGATATGTGACTTTATGTTCAGAAGTATCATGGTCAAGTGACACTTATGTCTTTATCTATCAATTATTCAATCCTCAGTAGTATTACAGGAGTAAATTATAGGATTCATACTATTTATTCATGAGATACATGATAAACCTTTTATAGATTTATGCAATGCCAATTATTTTTTCATTATTAAAAGCTGGTTTGTGGTTTCCTGGTACCCCACTACATGATTTCAATACAACCAATTTCACCCTTACACAATAAAATCATAACCACTGTGACCAAGAAACCAAGAACTAGGGCACAAGAACATCATAAATGTTGGCCAAACCTCAGAAAGGATTACCTTGAACGCCCCGCGGCGTGACCATCGACACCGCCCCAAATCCTCCTGTTGGAAAACTCCGGAGGAATTCACCCAACCTACAAGTGTATTGAAATGATAAGTGTTTTGAAATGTTTCTTGAAAAATTATATGTGTTCAACATACCTTATTTTGGTTTCAAATAACTTTAAAATTATTTAAACACTTTGCATGGACTTAGGTTGCATTCCAAGTGTTTGTCAACTCACCTGATTGGCTTTTATAAAGGGATGTGAATGCTTTGAAATCGTATGTAATGTTGGCTTCATTTTAACAAGGGGTGTGTGATGTTTTAAATTAAAATTTGTAAAATATAAAGGTTTTTCACTTATTTTAAATGACAAAGATTATTGGGTCATGAATTTTCCTTGAATGCTTCATAAAAAAATGAATTTGGGTTTTGAGATAGAGTTTTTGAAACTGATTGGTTTATTTTAAAAAGGATGTGTTATTTTATATAGGAATTTGTGTAAATGGTTGGTTTTCTTAATGGGATTTCAACTATGATTTTAAAAATAGTTTTCAAAGGAGACTTAAAGTGTGTAACTTTTTTGTTTTTTGTTTTTATTTTGTTAAATATTAATATTAACAAATAAAATAGGGTGTATATGAATAAATAATGGATGGATGCCAATCATTTGACAAAATAGTATGAAGATGTAGTGAAAGAGTTCATCAAGTTTGAAAAAGATCATGTATATAACCCTTCAAAAATCCTTTGATTGTGGTTACGTAGTTTTTATTCAAGAAAAGTTAGTCTAGAGGAGTTAGAAGAGCACTTGATCTGTCTTAGAATAGATCAAAGTTATAAATGTTGGAATAAACATTGGGGAAAAGTGAATTTAGCTAGTGTCTGGGATAGTACTATATTTTATAGATCATATGATATGATTAAAAGTGCAGAAAAAAAAGAATATTGTATCGAGGACTTGATTTCATATGGGAAGGATGATGAAGATCATATTGAGGAAATGACAAAGACAGTTGTAGATCAAAGTCATGATTTCCCAAAATTATTTGACTAGTTAAAGAGTTTTGCAAAGACACCATTCTATGGTGGTTGCACTAAATATACAACATTGTCATCCGTACTGAAGTTGTATAATTTAAAAGCAGGAAATTGATGGAGTGACGCTAGTTTTATGGAATTACTTGATCTATTTAATGCCATGATCCCAGAAGATAATGAGCTCCCAATTCGAATATACAATGCCAAACAAATGCTACACTCTATGGGTATGATCTCTGAAAGAATACACGCCTACCTGAGTGATTGTATATTGTTTCACAAGGACCCCAAATCACTTAAAGAATGCCCAAACTGTGGTGCTTATCGATTCAAGAAAGATGAATCCAGTCCTATGAAATTTTAGGGTACTTTCCAACAATTCCAAGTTTTATGCGCCTATATGGATGTGAGTAGACTATATGTAAATTTTCATGGCATGTAGACAGAAGAAATAAAGATGGGAAACTATGTCACCCAGTAGAATCTCCTTAGAGGAATAGAATCAATCATGATTATCCTAATTTTGGAAACAAGATGAGAAACCTTCATCTTGCATTATCTATAGATGGAGTGAATCCTTTTTGTTTTCAAAACAGAACTCACAGTACATGGATGGTTATGTTAAATTGCCACTATGGTTATGTATGAAATGAAAACACATCATGCTATCTATGCTTATATCAGGACCGAAAAAACAAAGTAATGATATTGATCTTTATTTGGATCCATTTATTGAGGATTTGAAATTATTGTGGGATTCATATGTTACGTTGTATCATGATTATAGAAATGAATATTTCACATTGAGAGTCATGTTGTACAGGACAATAAATGAATTTCTTTCTTATGTAAATTTTTCAGGATATAGAATTAAAGGAACTCATGGATGTCATATCTTCGAAACAACTTACTTATTCTCCTTAACATTTCTTTAGTGTCTGAAACAAACCAATGGAATATATTTCCGTTATTATGTTTCTAAATTTATGAAATAGATCATATTCCATGAACAAACTAGAATCCTTAAAGAGTTATTTTCAAAGATAATTACTATTTTATTTCAAATATTTATTAATCCTTTGTGTATTTATATTTTTACAGTACTACCATGATTTTTGAAAAAATTCACATTCACATAATGATATTGATATGCTTAGAGACGAATGAGTATCCTACCTGATGAAAGAATGTAAATAAATAGCATGAAGATGTGACTTCCATATGCAGGGTATAAATTTATAATGTCAATATCACTTTCTAACATATTTATGCTCATGTTATCCTTATATGATCATTTATATTTCCATTTTTGAAACTTTTTGAACATCTATGGTCACCCTTTATTATGTTTCATATCCTTTGGTTATGACTCAAAATGTGTGTTTCCAATTTGAAATGATATTTTAGTAAAAAAATAGAAATAACATACTCAAAACTGAGAAAACATATTCAGATTGTTTTGATAATCTATAACAATGATCTATAATTCATTTTTGATGTGTAGAAATATGTCTAACCACAATACGACGCACGGTGTGACCGGTATAACTCAAAGTGTCTCTTTTTATTTAAAATTAACATCAATTTAAGTAAAAACAACAAGTGACATTTTGAGAACCAAGAAAAATCATTTGGATTGTTTTAATACTCAAGGAAAATGATCTATAATTCATTTTTTGATGTGTATCAATCATCTACACCTCAATAAGACACGTGTTGTGGCCATTATGTCTCAATGTATATCTTTTTATTTAAAATTGAAATTAATTTATGTAAAAAGAAGAAGTGACATACTAAAAACTGAGTAAACTCATTTTGATTGTTTTTATACATTCAAAAAACAATCCATGAGTCATTTGTGACATGTAGGAATTAGCTTCAACTCAATATGATATAGGATGTGACTGGTATAACTCAAAATATCTCTTTTTATTTAAAATCGACCATAATTCAAGTAAAAAACATGTGGCATACTGAAAACTGAGAAAATGCATTTGGATTGTTTTGATACATTAGGAAAATGATGCATGTTTCATTTTTGATGTGTATGAATCAGTCGTATCTTAGTATGACACATGGTGTACCCGGTATCACTCAAAGTGTCTCTTTTTATTTAGAATTGGCATTAATTTAAGTAAAAACAAGTGACATAATGAAAACCGAGAAAAGACATTCATATTTTTTTGATATTTTAGGGAAACTATCTATCAATCATTTTTTATGTATAGGAGTCATCTAAACCTCAATACCATACATGGTGTGGTCGGTACAACTTAAAGTGTCTCTCTTTATTTAAAATTGACATTAATTTAAGTAAAAACAGCAAGTGACATATTGAAATCTTAGAAAATGAATTCAGATTGTTTTGATACTTTCATAAATGATCCATGTGCCATTTTTATGTGTAGGAGTCAACCTCACCTAACTCTGACACACGGTGTGACCGGTATCACTCAAAGTGTCTCTTTTTATTTAAATTTGACTTTAATTTAAGTAAAAACAACAAGTAACATACTAAAGATAGAGAAAACGCATTTATATTGTTTGGATATTTTAGTAAAATAAACTATAAGTCATTTTTGATTTGTGGGGATCAGCTACACCTCAATAAAACACATGATGTGTCCAGTACAACTCAAAGTGTCTTTTTATTTAAAATTGACATTAATTTTAGTAAAAACAACATGTGACATACTGAAAATCAAGCAAACGCATTCATGTTGTTTTAATAATTTAGTAAAATGATTCATGAGTCATTTGTGATGTGTAGGGATCATATACACCTCAATACGACACACAGTGTGGCCGATATGACTAAAAGTGTCTATTATCAGTTTAAAATTGAAATTTTAGTTCAAAATGTGTCACACATTGAAAACCAAGAAAACATACTCTGATTTTCTTAATAATTTAGTACAACGATTCATAAGTCATTTTTGGAATGTATGAAGCAGTCTCACATCAAACCGATGTACGATGCAACCAGTATGACTCAAAATGTGTGTTTCCAGTTTGAAATGACATTTTTGTAAAACAAATGACATACTGAAAACCAAGAAAATAAATTTAGATTGTTTTAATACTTTAGCAAAATGATCCCTCAGTAATTTGTGACAGGTAGGAATCAGACGCTCTTCAATACGATTCACAGTGTGGCCGATATGACTCGAAATGTTTCATTATTTAAAATTGACATTAATTTAATAAAAGAACAAGTGACATACTCCAAATCAATCAAATGCATTCATATTGTTTTTATATTTTAGGACAACAATTCATAACTCATTTATAATGTGTAATAATTAACCCCACCTCAATAGAATGCATGGTGTGATCGATATAACTCCAAATGTTTTATTTTTATTAAATATAGAATTTTATTAATGTGTTGTTTCATATTAATGTTTATTCTATTTATTTATAGTATTTCTAACATAATATTTATTTTATTATATAGGTGGAATATATTTCTCAGGTTGAGATGATTTGTTTAGCAACTAATACCATGGGCAGAGATTTTTGATAGGGGATCATAGGGGTCAAAAGATGAAATATGAATGTTTTAGAATGTTTGTTGGATAATTGTAAATGTAATTATATAAAACATTTTGTTTGAAATGTAAATAGTGGTGTTTATTTTTGTATATACCATGGGTTGATTTTTTTCATTATTGATATCAATTAAAAGTATATATTAGGTTTACTTCTAGGGATATTGTGTTTGGTGTGCAGGTTTGATTTATAGGTTATGCTGGTTGTGATGTTATATAAACAACACACTTACAGGAAGGTAGCCCTTTATCAACGTTAAATATAGCACTGATAAAGGAGGCTTTTATCCATGATTTTTTAGCGTAGATAAAGGACCCCCTTTATCAATGTTTTTTAACACTAATAAAGGGGACCCCTATCATTGGTATTATTAATAGAGCTTTTTTAGTACTGTTAAATGCCCTTTTACATGATGTTAAAGGCTATATAGGTAGAAGTAAAGGGATCACAGGAGGTGTAAGGAGGGGCCATGTCAATGGCCTAGTTCTAGAAATTTTCCATGATAATGAAAATGGACTTTTGGGCCCGATCCTTAAGGCAATCTTATAGTATAATGGGGCTTGGGTCTTCTTGGGCATGTAAGGGCTTTCGGGCTATGTATGTCATAGGTTTAGGTGTATCTAGGCATATGATCCATGTAACCCAGTTAAAAATGGGGTTTCATTCCTTAATAAAATAGGGTTAAACCCCAACCTATTAAAAAATAAATGTGTTTAAAATTTGAATAATTGATTTCTATTAATTCATTTTAATTTTAATTTTTTTATAATAAATATAATTCATTTTTATTAATTTTTTATTTATATAATTAATATTATTTATTGATTCATTTTTATTCCCTTTGTATATGTTTTTAATTTTTGTAATTAATGTTACAAATTCATTTTTTAGAACATTTTTATAATTTATTCAATTTTAATTATTCATTTTTCTTATTATTTCATTTAAAATTATTTATTAATTTTTTTAAAAAAATAATTTTTTATATTTTTTAAATTTAGTCATTTTTTATATTTAGTTATACATATTTATTTACTAATTTTTTCAAATTTTTAAAATGTTTTTAATTTATATGACTAATGTTTATTAAATTTTATTTATTACGCTGTCATATTTTTAAAATATTTGATATTTATATAAATAATTTATTTAAATTCATTTTTAATATATTTTTAATTTAAATAGTTAATATAATTCATTTCTAATAATTTTGTTATTTATATATTTTATATCATTTATTTAATCATTTTAATTTTTTTATATGTGTTTATGATTCATGTATTTAATTTTAAAAATTCATTTTTTAAATAGTTTTTTAATCTACTGAATTATATTTACTAATTTTTAATATTCTATCATTTAATATTATTTATTAATTATTAATATTTATTCATTTTTATATTTATTTTAATTTGATCATTTTTTTAATATTTATTTATACATATTTATATACTATGTTTTAATATTTTCAATATGTTTGTAATTTATATGAATAATATTTATTCATTTTTGTTTATTAAGTTTTAGTATTTAAATATGTTTGAAATTTTTATAATTAATTTATCTAAATGATTTTTTGGTATTTTTGTAATTTAAATAGTTAATATTTTCATTTCAAATAATTTTGTAATTTAAATAATTAATATTATTTATTAATTCATTTTTATTCATTTTTATGTGTTTGTAATTTATTTGATTAATGTTTTGAATTCACTTTTTAAAATATATTTTTAATTTAATCAAATTTATTTATTCATTTTTAATATTCATTCATTCAATATTATTTATTAATTTTCAATATTTATTAAATTTTAATATTTTTGAATTTATTTATTTTTAGTATTTAGTTATACATATTTTTTATTGAGTTTTAATATATTTAATATTTTTACAATTTATATAATTAATTTATTTAAATGCATTTTTTTAATATTTCTATAATTTAAATAGCTTTTATAGTTCATTTTTAATAATTTTAATATTTATATAATTAATATTATTTATTTATTCATTTTTCCACAATTTTGTCAGTGCTAAAACATAACGGTTAAGAAATATCACTTATTTCAACTCTTTTTTAACGCAGATAAAAGTAATGATTTATTTGTGCTAAGAAAGCGCTGATCAAAGTTGTATTTCCCAGCACTTATATTTCTAACACTGATGGAATGAGCTTTTACTAGCACTTTTCATCAAGCATTGATAAAACTACTCACCTTCATTAAAAAGGAACCCTAGAATATCACTTCTTCCTCATTTCGCATTCAAGATTTCATAGAACTGAAACCCTATTGTAGTCAAAGTCGATTGTTTTGACCAAATCAAACCTCAAAACTGAATGTGTAAATTCAAAATTTATTTTTTAAGGAATTTATTCCGATCTTTCACGTGTTTTTCATGATTTTTTGTGTTTATATTCCCTTTAATCTCATGAAACCCTAGGAAATATGATTAAATATCACATTATTACTGGGATTCTATTATTATAATGTGAGTCAGCCAGAATTCACTTTAATCACACAATAGTAAATATTTTCCATTTTATTCTTCCACAACCCATTAAATTCCTAATAAATATGTAGTTGCACTTTACAGTTGAAAATCAAGAAAAATATCATTTTGAAGTGTAGTCTTATACCAAAAATATATCTCAAATTTATAAAATAATATAAAGCATGAAAATAATTCATAGAAAAATTTAACTCAAAAATATTTTAAAACACCAAAAAAATGTGTTAATTTCATAGAACAATGAAAATATAGGGGAATATTTGGAAATAAAATCAATTAAAAATTCACAAATTTCTCATTTAATCACTCCCTCATGCTTAATCCATTACACTTCTTGGAAATATCTATACTTAATCCAAACTCAAACCAATAAAATCTAATATAGAAATGCACACTCACTTTCCATCATATTATCTTCCAGCTTATTTTATTATTTTTAATTCCATTTTTATTATGCTCAAGAAATTTCATTCAATTCTATTGATCAATCCATTCACATGTTTACCTACCTCATAGATAAATGCATCTCCCTTACTCAAGAATATATGTTTTCAAGTTTTCTACTTCTTGAAATCATAACCACTTTGAATAATATTACAATATACCTATATATCCACTTAGAGAGAAATTTTGTGCTCAATCATTTGGACTTTTTCTTAGTTTATATAGGGGGTTTTGATCAGTGTTGTAATGTTTGAAAATAAAGTATTCAAAGTGGTGTTTTTTTCTCCTAATATTCAATTCATGAAATTACAAGAAAATAAAATAAAAAAAACCCTTTTTCCTCCCTCAAATGCATCACCAAATGGATATTTCCACCCCCCCCCCCCCCTCAATGGTAATATGCATAATAATGAATAATGTTTGAATAAACCACTTATCTCATATATATATATATATATATGTACATATATTTTATTTTTTCATAGGAAAAAGTATGAAAAGTGAATTAAATAATTTATGAATGACAATCCATTCCCTTTACTTTGATTTTAGGGTCATTTATAGAAGTCGAACTCGTTTTTTTTTTGAAATTATAAATTGAGACTAAAATATAGATCTTTCTTTATGTTCTTTTTAATATATCCAATATTTAAGATGAATTTTAAACTATATAAAGAAACTAAATGTTTTTTTATCAAGAAACTTTTATTACAAATCTTTAACTTCTTTATATTTTTTAACCACTATAGAAACATTGTAAAAAATAAGTAATTTATTTTGATATATGTTTTGATAGTGAAATGTTTTTATATGTACCCTAAAACTTGTCCAGTTGTAAAAATGTAAAGGTTTCTTGTGAACCTTAACAGTGATAGGGATTGAATTATCTCCCTTTATGAATCCATTTCAAAAAATGAATGAATTAAGACATGTGACTTATTGTAATAAAAAATATGTGTTATAATACTTTTAATTCATATAATTATTAGTCTTTATATATTCTAAAAACTTATCGGTGTAATGATAATTTATATTAAATATGATGACTACATGTGTGTGTATATAAATAATATCCTTTTAGGGTTCTAAGATCATACCTTCTGTGTATTTATTTATTTTTGTTAAATATAAATATTACTAATTCAAATAAGATGGATATAAATCAAATAATGGATGGATGTAAAATGTATGAAAAAAGAGTATAAGGATGGTGTGAAATATTTCAACAAGTTTTTAAAATATCATGCATATGACCCTTCTCAAATCCATTATCTATGATTACATGGTTGTTATTCAAGACTAATTAGTCCATAGGAGTTGGAGGAACACTTGATCTACATGAAATTGATCGAAGTTTTAAATGTTAGACTAAACATGTGGAAGAAATAAATATAGCTAGTGATTGGGATAACACAACATTTTATGGATCATTTGATATGATTAAAAGTGTGAATGATGATGAATATCATATCGAGGGTATTATTATAGGTGTAAACAATGATGAAGATCATATTTAATAAATGAAAATTATAGTAGAAAATGAACATTGGGGTTATCCAAAACTATTTCATAAGTTAAAGAGTTGTGAAAAAGATGTAATTCTATGTTGGTTGTACTAAATATACAACATATTCATCCGTACTGAAGCTATATAATGTAAAAGATGGAAAAAGATAGAGTGACATGGGCTTTACTGAACTACTTTATCTCTTTAATAGTATGCTACTATAAGATAATGAGCTTCCTTATTGAACATATGATACTAAATGAATTCTACGTTCAATGGGTATGAACTCTAAAAGAATACATGCATATCCAAATGATTGTATACCATTTCATAAGGACCATGAATTACTTAAAAATGCTTAAAGTGTGTTGTGTATCGATACAATAAAGATGAATCAAGTACTTTGAAAATTGTATGGTACTTTCCAACCATTACAAGGTTTAGGCACCTATATGGAAGTGAGGATACTACAAGGGAATTGATGCAGCACACAAATACAAGAAAATAAAAAGGAAAACTTCATCACCCAATAGAATCTCCTTAGTGGAAAAAATCAATCATAAGTATCCTAGATTTAGAAATTAACTAAGAAATATTCATCATATTCTCTATAAACATGGATTTGATCCTTTTGGTTTAAAAAGTAGCACTCATAGTACATGGCTAGTTGTGTTGGTAAATTATAACTTTTCATTATATCTATGTATGAAGTGAGAATCCATTAAGTTTTCTCTACTTATATCAGGACCAAAACAACTGGGTAGTGATATTGATATTTATTTATCTCTATTAATTGAATATTTGAATTTAATGTGGTATTGAGGTGTTACATTGTATGATTCTTATTGAAATGAGTATTTCATGTTGAGTTCCATGTTTTATAGGATGATAAATTTATTTCCTTCTTATAGAAATTTTTCTTGATATAGCATTAATGAGACTCAAGGGTGTCCTATTTGTGAACAAGGTATATAATTAGTTAGGTTTAAATGTTTCTTGTAAACTATGTTTTTTGGACATTGCAAATTTCTACCGTAATGACACAAATACCAATCTTGGATGATATCATTCTATGGGCATCCATAAGAAGGTACAACACCATCTTCAAAAATAGGTGATAAACTATTTGAGAAAGTGAATGATATAGCCACTACTTTTGGTAAACCTTCTTTGAAAAACCTTATTAAAACTGATTGGGAAATGTTTTTTTAAAATTACCATACTGGAATTGTTTGTATGTCAGACATTTTTTGATGTCATGCATGTGGAAAAAATATATATTTGATAGTTTCATTGGCACTTTACCAAGTGTACTCAAAAAAATTAAGGATGTTGTTAAGGCTTGGTTGGAAATGATTTACATGGGGATATGTGAATATTTAGTGCCAGTGAAGGGTGAAAGACTTTCTTTTCTTCCTCTATCTTATTTCACTCTTTCGAAGTATGCAATATATCAGTTTCAAAACTTCTTAAATGATGTAAAGGCTCTATAAGGGTATTCATAAAATATCAATAATATTGTGTCAATGGATAATTTGACATTAAAGGTCTTAGAAACACATGAATATTTTTTTATGCAAGATCTAATATTGTTGTTTTACACTAAATTTTACCTAAAAGTGTATGTCATACATTAACCAAGATTTTTTTCTCTTTCAATGCTATATGAAGTAAGGTAATAGACCTAGAAAATTACTTACTATATAAAAGGAAAATTTTGTGATATTATTTGAATTAGATATGTTCTTCCCACCTTCATTCTTTGATATGATGTTTTAGTTGATGGTTCATTTGACTAGATATATTTGGGTATTTGGTTCTATGCATTATAGATAGATGAACCATATTGAATTGTATATAAATATTTTGAAAGGTTATGGCAAAAATAAAAGTCATCCAAATTGTTTTATTATAAAGTGATATATTGTTAAGGAATCCATTGAATTCTATACTGACTATATGTCTGATATAGAAACCATTGGTCTACTAACACCTCATCATAGTAGTTGACTATGTAGGTGATGGAATTTAAAGAATAAATGTAATTTCAATTACCATTATATAGTAGGAGTAGGATAACCTTTATGTTTTACATAACATTTTAGATATTTCTATGTATGTTGAAACCTATAAAGTAATTCTTATTCATTTTAATCCATCAAGGGATGAAATTTGGATATCAAATATACATAATGAACAATTTATAGGATGGTTTTCAGACAATATTTTTAAGGATTCAACTGTAAATCTTAATTCAATTTTAGAATGACTTCGATGGATAGCCAAAGGACCAAGTGTGCATTAATTATCTTATAAGGGTTATGTAATTAATGGTCATACATTCTATACAAAGGAACATTATGAACACAATACCATGGAAAATAATGGAGTTAAAATTATGGTTGAATAAATGCATGTGTCTAGTAGCAAGGATAGAAATCTAATTTATATAACCATGTCAAACTTTTAAATAATTGAAAAAAAAATATGTGAGTTAGATTATAAAACATTCCAAGTGATGATTTTTCAATGCAATTTGTTTGATAATATAAGTGTGGTTAAAATAGATGAATTTTGATTCATGAAATTGGAATTCAGTAAGGAAGGGTATAAGGATGAACTATTCATCAAGGAACCATAATCAATACAAGTATTTTATGTCCTAAATCCTATAAAAATAAAGTGGTCAATTGTTTTGTTATTGACCAAAACTACTATAGGTTAAAATTTCAATTCAACTAATGATGACCCTTTCATTCAGTCATCGTAATCATTTCCCAGCAGTCCCAATGTATAAGGGGACTTGTATGTTAGAGGAGTAAAAAATGAGGTTATTTTGATACTCGATTGAGGAGTCAAATCCATTTAACATTTAAAGAAAAAGAGAGAGATTTTAATAATCAGATTATATTTTTTGGGTAATATACACTATGATACCACATAGTATTATTTGTTCACTACTTCATTTGAGTAATCTAAATTAAAGGTTCAATGAATTCTATAGATAATGTATTTTTTATATGTTGATGCTCCCAATATCTAATAATAATAGTTTTCACAACATATTGATGCTCTAAATTCAGAGGAACAATAGGTTTATCCACATATTGATACTACCATTCCTGAAGAAAAACATATTGATGATGTTTAAACCAAGGAAATGGTGTAAGGTGAAAAACTTATGTCATGGAAAAAATAGGAGCATCATATTATCATACTGTTAGAAAATTATTAAGGTGATAATTAGAGGTATAAAATTCAAGTTTGGGTGGAATGCACACAACCAACCTGTTAACCCCAACAAGTCCATTTTCATTTGTTAAATTGGGTTCACCACTCATAATTACATGCATGTTGATATAGATACATGGCACAATTGTGTTTCTAATATAAAAAACTCATTTTGGAAGAGATTGAGGTAAAATTATGATATAATTTCTCTATTTTACTAACAAATAAAACAATGAAACAGTAATTTACTCTTCATTATCCTTTGTACAGTGAATTTATACTAACTGAATATCGAATTAAATTCGTATTAATAGTCATCAGAAAGTATCATAGTGGATTTTGGAAAATTCTTATGAAGAAACGTCTTTGGGGTGTTTAAGGGAAATTAAACACACACCCACCATAGAGATATGCATGCATGATAAACTAAGAAACATAGAATAAATTTTTTGGACATTGTGAGGAGGTATCTTTTTAGGTACATTGATATAGGTAATACTCTACCTATAAATACGTGTATTAATCACTTTTATTAAGAATTTTTAATCTATGAAACAAAAACTTAGTTTAGAAAATAAGAATCATGCATCAAAACCAATATACCACTAATTTAAATCAATGATAGGGTACTCTTCACATAAAAAAATGGTATGTATTTTAAATATATAGTAATAATTTTATGTGGTATGAAAAAAAACATAATTGTGGTCCATTTTTTATATGTATATTGATGAATCAAAATCAAAATACACTTCCATCCCACATCATGTGTTATAGAAGGGGACTTGACTAAAAAATATGGATTACTAGAAGATAAAAACACATAAAAAGTTGTGGAATCATGTGAAATTATGACATGATAAAAATTTCTTCTACTTTAAGTCAGTATTACATAACAATGAATACTCATTTTCCTATATTTTTTATCCATATTAGACCCAAGAATCATCATTATATGTACCTGATGAATGGACACTTTAAGTATACTTGAAGCGGCTATAATGACATGTTCACATAAAAGGTGTGTGTTTTGGAGTGGCATCCCAAACATATTTTGAGAAAATAAATACACAAGGGGATAAAGATAAGAAAATAGAGGAGATGCAGCCGTGAATAACTACACTATAAGAAAAACATAATTTCCAATTAAATTGTTATATAATGTTATGGTATAGAATCAAAGTGAATAAATAACACAACAAAAACAACTACTTTAATATCTACCCCACCCATCTTTGAGGCGATTCATTCCCATCAAAGTTCTACCTTACAATAGGTAACTTATGATGTCATGACTATTTTTATTAAATGTGAATCAGTAAGACATTGATACCTTTATTCTAATAATATTCTAGAGAGTGAAATTGATTGTGATTTATATTTATCAGCACCTACCCAACACCTTTTAGTGATGGGTATAATGTACAATACCCAAGGAGATATTCTACACAAAAAACACTTACAAAAAGTCATGTTATAGTAGGAATTCATGTAGCTCACAATCCAAGCACTGAGCTATCAGTCCCCCTTATTGATATAGATGTTCACATGACCGAACTTTCTATTATAACATTTATAGTGTGGTTGTTTGATCCAGTAAAAATATATGTCAAAAAGGAGGTATGTCCTTTCTAGTCTATGTTTTATGCAAAACCTTAAGAAATAATGAAAAAAGGCCCGAACTGAGGAATGTCATTATAGATGGATAAAATTAAGGAGAAATCAAAGTTCAAATAAAAACAATATAAATTATCAACCAATCAGTAGAAAATACCTTCAAAGAGTACATTTACCGCGCCAGTTCAACTTTCTCATTTACTAATATTAAAAGTTCATGTGGATAAAACATTCAAATATCACTACCACAAAACTAGGTTTTTACAGTGCCAACTTTTATCAGCACTAAAAAAAGTGATGATAAATGGGGTGTCTTTATCAACGCTAAAAAAGCACTGATAAAAGGCACTTTTAACAGCGCTAAAAAAAGTGATGTTAAAAGTGGCCCTTTATCAGTGCTTTTTTGTAGCGCTAATAAAGGGGGGATTTATCAGTGCTCTTTCCTAGAACTGATAAAGTGTATATTTCAAAAAAATCATGAAAAATAATATATTGATATATAATAATATTTATATTGATATAATTATAATTTATATTTTTTAAATATGCTTTAGAAAAGTATAAATAGACTATTACATTTAATATATATGAAAATTAGTGAAAATGACTTTAAAATATTTTTAAAAACATTATTAATTAATAATTTTATGATTATCATTGACTAATTATCATTTAATAACAATTTGAAGACAAAAAAAAATAAAAAAAATTAATAAAAGATCTAAAAGAAGTTAAAAATGTAACTCAAACTTCAAACGACCAGAACTTTTGATCCGAGTGTCAATTTGAGCTCTACAGCATATCAAATCAAAGCCTGCAATGATCTTTATACACTAATGACACAAAGTAACCTTTTGTCACATTTTTCAAGGCCAAAAAAGGCCCATTAGGCCTCCAAAACTGAGTTTTTAGTTGGGATACTCCAATTGTTTAACATTCAAAAAACTATAAATTCTAATCTGGATGTCCTCTAGTCCTGTACCACATATCATATCGAATATTGTCTCATTTTAGTTGATTTTGTAATGTCCCAGATTTTTTCATGTATTATTTTAATATTATATGGGAATTAATTCGAGACCAGGCTCTGAGACGGTGTGCAGTTCCGAGGCCTGCTGAGCCCGGAACAAATGTTTAAATTTAATTTAATAATTAAATAACACGAGCGTATGGTTTTCATGAAAAGGTGGAATAACTCCTGAACGGGTGCTCGGATCAGAAATCTGAGGGCACCGTTGTGTTCGGAAGAGCGATTTTACTTTAGGTGAGGCTTAACATCGGTCGGCGCAGGTCGGTTGTGGAATCTAGTTTTTGGGACGTAAGAGTAATAAAATATTTAAATAAAAATATTTTATTCTGCAGCGAAATCTTTTAAATCTGCTGCAACAGATATCCCTTACCTTTTTAATTAAAGGTTAGAACAAGGGTCCAGGGTTACAAACCTTATAACTTTGAATCCCTTGGTGGCTTCAGAGGCTCTGGAGAAAACCTCCCAATGCGGCAATGGCGACGCAACGACCAGATCATCGCTGAAAAATGTTGTGAAATCCAGTTAGGATGTTTAAATTGTGATTTCTTCCCTGTTTTTGATATCGACGACGAACGTGGACTAATCCATGAACAGATTATCCACGGATCGATCATTATTGTGGGATGGGATTTTGCAGGAATCGTGGGGATTTGATTCTTGAAATTAATTTTAGTTTTTATTCAACCTTCTAACGGTGACGAACCAAGATCGACACGAACATCGATCGAGGTTCGTCCCTCTCGATTGTTGTGTTTTTCTCTCTCGATTCCTACGCGTTCTTCATGTGCGTGATACACGTTCTTAGAGGTAATCGATCGTTGCACATTCATTTATTGGCACAAAAATCTGGAATCAAAGATCCAACCTCGAGACGACCTATTGGAGGTGCGACGGTGACGGCAGCAGACAAATCAGTGTGGTTCGGAATTTCTGTTCTTCGAGCATTTTCGTGCGGACGGATCGGGACGCACCATCAAGGCCGATCGGGAGCCCGAAACTGACGGAATCGGTTTCGTAGGAGTGGGAAGACCCCAAATCCGAAGTTTCTTGATGATCAGACGGTTGGATCAAGATCCGGAGGATCAGCTGAGGTGCGTGGAGGAAGACGACGCTTCTGGAAATTTCCCAACTACACGCCGTGTAGTATGAGCTACAGGGCATGTATTCATCGGTGGATTTACCTGGCGTGTACTTTGGGAGTACACGGACACAGGCAGGGTACACGTCCAAGGACATGCCGTGTATACCCCTCCTCGGCCAGACCCGGCCAGATACACGGGATACCCCGTGTACTGGTATACGGGCAAGCAACATGGACATGGGTATAGACTGTGTACGGGCACATGGCCAGCGTATATGGAGTGAGCCCCAGATGCTCAGACACGGCGTGTGATTCTTCTACACGTCATGTAGTTGCTTTCTATCCAACAAGCCAAATGACACGGGCCGGTTACATGGACAGTACCCGGGGTCAAGGAACATGACGTGTACTTTCTCTACACGCCGTGTAGTTTGGTTTTACTCGGCTTGAACGAATGACATGATCCGTTTACATGGGCAGTACCAGGGGTCAAGGAACACGGCGTGTAACCATACTACACGCCGTGTAACCTATCTTAAATGACTTGAGCTACTTGCCTTCTGTGACTTGGACTAGTTTTCTTAGGGTTCGTACCCTTGGTCCTTTCCCTGAAGGTTCTGGTATCATTTCCTTTACACAGGAGTATGATCCCTTCAGCAGAACTTTCGGAATAGATTTGTTGGAATCCCCTATGTGAGACTTAGAGCAGGATCCTCTATTCATTCCAGGAACCCTATGTAGAATTCTTGGTATCAACGTGACCAACTTTACCCGGGCGTCGATCTTCTTCTTAGCAGATTAGCTCAGACTGAGTTGTCGGAATCACCCCATGACTTGGTTGTGATCCTCATCTGAGCATCATGTTCTCAAGGTACTTGTGGAGTGTGTCCTCCCGAAATGAGTACTTTGTATCTCTCTCCTCAGACCTAGGATTCTGCTCTCCTTGTTACGTGCTTAGTATAATCTTTGATCTGGATCTTAGTGGTGGTATTCGTGATAGTCGATCGTGCATGAGCATATCTGGATATTCTTATAATATATTGGGTAGACATATACTGTGTAGATATGACTGTATCTTTCCTTTGTGGTATTTTTTCCTTGTTCTATTTCCTTTGTGATTTTGGGGTGTCCTACTGGGTATTGTTATAATCACCCCTGCACGGGCTTTGCCCGCACGTGTCGTGTCTTGTGTAGACGAGCGAGCCTTTGACAGGATTCTAGGCGGACCAGGACCGGACGGTACTCAATGAGATCAGACAGGCCGAGGTGTGTTCCTACAGCTACAGATTACAGTCCCAGCACCTTTCTTTACAGGTTGGACTTTGTTATGGACTCTCTTTTTGGTGGGCTTGTACTTTTGGCCCAGGGTTTTACTTTCTTTCACTTTACCTTCCTGTCGTACTCTAAGGTTGCGTTTTATTGTATGCATGCATCATTTCCTTTTAGTAGTTTTTACTTTTCATCTTTGTGGGATTGGAGATGTGTGTGTGTACAGGTTTATAGGAAATGCCTCCCATGTTAGTAGCATTCCTACTCAGTGCTAGTCACCACCCCCTGGCCTATTGGAGGCAGGCTTGGGGAGTTCCGGCTTGGGCCCCACTGGGATGGGTCGTGACAGAGTGGTATCAGAGGTGGTCAGTTCTACTTTAGGACCGAGAGTTTGTGATTTGGTTTGGGGTAACAGTGTTGAGTTTTTCGAGTTCAGCTTTCAGTCCAGGGACCCCAGTGATGGTGCGGGCGGCCGACGTATCCATACACCAGGACTCTGATAACTTTCTTTCTGACTCGAAACATGATAACACTAGTTGCAGGAAAAAAAATAATGGTATATACATCATATAGGAATGGGTTGTGGTTTCCATTTCCTTTTTGAGTCAGCTCTCCAGATATACTCACCGATTGAGATACATCTTGTTTCTTTAACAGGAATCCTCCGCAACGCGCACCCGCTAGGATCCAGTAGCTCGATCACGAGGATGACCCCCTCAGTGATGAAGCCTCGATTCAGGGACCAGATCCCCCAGTTTTACCATCGGGTGGTGTGCCAGTTATCCCACCACCTATGGAGCAGTGTTTAGTGCATGTTGTACCAGTGGAGGAGGAGCACAGGCTGAGTGCACACCATGAGTTTCAGAGACAGAGACCCCTCAGGTTTTGAGGTGATCCTGACCCTCAGGCAGCAGAGGACTGGCTTGAGGTAGTGGCCAGAGTCTTCTGTTTTGTCAAGACACCAGCAGACCAGATGGTGATCCTGGCAATGAGCCTTCTGTAGGGCTCAGTAAGACGATGGTGGATTTTGGTTATCCGGACTCATGACGAGGAGACACTTGCATGGTCAGAGTTTGAGAGTCTCTTTAGAGAGGAGTTATCACTGGTTACCCTAAGATCAGTACGCATACAGAAGATTATTCAGCTCCAGTAGGGAACCGTGACGGTGGCTAACTATTCGTCGAGGTTTACCGACCTCTCGTAGTACTCGATGGATATGGTCAGAGATCAGTACTTCAGAGCTCATACTTTTGAGCGGGGATTGCGTAGAGATATCTGAGCTAGCATCATCCCTATGAGAATTCCTACTTATGCTGGGGTGATCGAGTGGGCTCTGGTGGTCGAGAGCTTCTTGGCAGAGCAGAGATAGCCAACTGATGTCAGTAGTGGGCGAGTTGGAGAAGAGACCTCGACATCAGGGAGTCGACGTCAGGGACCCAGGCATGAGAGACATTTTCAGAGGAGATCCTAGGACAGGGGATATTCTGTACAGGGTTCGTAGGATGCATCCATCCAGCCTCGAGAGAGGCGATGCTACTCATGTGATGGCAGGGGACATCTCGCTCGAGATTGTCCGACCCGCCGTACTAATGACACGGGAGCACTGGATGGACCACTGAGGCAGAGGCAACGTGTTGAGAAGACAGATCCGCGGGGTGGTGGACGTGGTAGGGGAGCTGGGAGAGCAGCTGGCGGTGGTCGACATTTTTACCTTTTACCACCACCACCCCCAGAAGGTCCACCCCAGGCTCAGGGAGCTGGTGGAAAGAGGAAAGGACAGCTGCATGCAGCAGAGGCTTATGACCCAGGTACTCCTGGAATGATTAGAGGTACTATATGTGTCTTTTTTAATTTGGATGTTGTACTAATAGACACATGTGCTAGTCATTCCTTTTTGGCTACTTATCTTGTTTGAGACCTTCAGATTCTAGTTGAGTCATTGACTCGACCCTTATGCTTAGAAACACCGACTGGAGATGATTCAGATATAACACACCTCTGTAGACAGTGTGACCTGACCCTTGGAGGTGAGAGTTTCAGTTGGAACCTCTTGGTGGTAGCGTCGAGGCCTTAAGATTTTATTCTTGGTATGGATTGGCTATCCAGAGTTCATGCCCAGATCGACTATTTTAGGTGAAGGGTGCGGTGTGTCTGTAGTGATGGAACGAGGTTCTCTTTTGTTAGTGAAAGAGAGACCCAGGAAGCGCAGGATAGACTCGTGCATAGGAGGGCACAACCGATTTCACATCAGTTAACTAGCCTAGCCCTTGGTGCAGCAGATGTTACGAGTTTCCAGTTTCCAGCAGTAGTGGTTGAGTATGAGTACGTCTTTCCAGAGGATGTCCCCGGGCTACCTCCCTGTCGGGAGATAGATTTCTGCATTGATTTTCAACTTGGGACGACACCGATATCAGCATCAGCATATTGGATGGCTCCTACAGAGCTTCGTGAGCTGAGGGTGCAGCTGGACGACTTGCAGAAGAAGGGCTTTGTGAGACCTAGTGTTTCACCCTGGGCGGCCCCAGTTCTGTTTTCCAAGAAGGCATATGGGAGATTGAGGCTATGTGTGGATTATCGGTTCTTTAATCAGGTGACCGTGAAGAACCGGTATCCACTACCGAGGATCGATCACCTCTTCGACCAGTTGAGAGGGGCACGATGGTTCTCGAAGGTTGATATACGATCAGGCTATCACCAGTTGCGAGTACGGGATGAGGATATACCGAAGATGACTTTCCGATGTCGCTACGGTCACTATGAGTACTTGGTGATGCCCTTCAGTGTGAGGAACGCCCCGTCAGTGTTCATGGGACTCATGAACCGGATCTTTCAGCCCTATCTAGACCAGTTTGTAGTGGTCTTCATCGATGATATCCTTGTGTACTCTGCATCCGAGGAGGAGCACATGAGACACCTAAGGATGGTTCTGGACACACTCTGAGAGCACTAGTTGTATAGGAAACTCTAGAAGTTTCAGTTTTGGTTACAGAAGGTCCACTTTCTGGGATACGTCATCTTGGCAGATGGGGTAGCAGTGGACCCAGCCAAGGTGGAGGCAGTGCTAGCATGGGAGCCACCCCAGAGCGTAACAGAGGTGCGGAGTTTCCTTGGGTTGGCATACTACTATCGGAGATTCATCCTTGATTTCTCTAGGATTGCAGCACCCATAACAGCTTTGACCCGAAAAGGGCAGCCTTTTGTGTGGACCGAGAGATGCCAGCAGGCTTTCCAGCAGTTGAGACAGAGTTTGACGAGCACCCCGATCTTGAGATTACCGAAGGAGGGTGTCGAGTACGTAGTGTTCTGCGACACATCAGGAACCAGGCTTGGTTGTGTGCTAATGCATAGGTAAGTGGTGATTGCTTATGGCTCACGTAGTTGAGGCCACACGAGCAGAACTACGCAACCCATGATCTTGAGTTGGCAGCGATAGTATTTGCATTGAAGATGTGGCGGTACTACCGGATGGGCAAGGGGTTTACCATATACTCTGATCACAAGAGTCTCAGATATATCTTTTCTCAGAAGGATATGAATTTGAGACAGAGGCGATGGCTTGAGTTCCTCCAGGATTATGATTTTGAGATCGTTTACACACCTGGGAAGGGGAACGTCGTGGAAGATGCTCTCAGTAGAAAATCCAGTTCGCAGTTGCTGGATGAGGCATCATGGCAGTTGGCCTCTTTATAGTTATCCTTCGTGGATGGGGATGAGGGAGATTACCTTCAGTCGATGGTTGTTTCCCCCCACTCTTACAGCGATTCAGGGAAGCACAGCTCGAGGATGCTAGCTGTGAGACTCTACATGCTCAGGTATCCACAGGCGTTGCTGCTGATGGATATTCAGAAGGTAGAGAGCACGTTGTTCTTTTCAGAGGGCGTATGGTAGTACCAGTGATGTTACGAGAGGAGGTTTTACATGAGTTCCATACATCTCCTTTGGCGGTGCATCCAGGCGTTGAAAAGATGTATCAGGACCTCTGACGTCAGTTCTGGTGGGAAGGAATGAAGAAGAGTGTGGCAGAGTTTGTTTCTCAGTGCCTTACTTGTCAGCAAGTAAAGGCTGAGCACCAGGTGCCAACAGGGTTGAATCAGCCCCTTGAGTTTCCAAAGTGGAAGTGTGATGAAATAGCCATGGACTTAGTGATGGGTTTACCACGTACGTCCAGGGGACACGATTCCATCTGGGTGACCGTTGATCGACTCACCAAGTCGGCCCACTTCCTAGCCATACGGGAGTAGATTTCAGAAGAGAGCTTGGGCGCCTCTACATGCATGAGATAGTTCGACTTCATGGAGTTCCATCCACGATCATTTCAGATCGTGATGCTCGTTTCACATCCCGGTTGTGGAAGGGATTGAAGGAAGCTTTTGGGACTTAGTTACGCTTGATCACGGAATTTCATCCTCAAACTTATGGGCAGACGGAGCAGACCATCCAGGCTCTGGAGGATATGCTTAGATCTTGCATACTTGACTTCAGTCATAGCTGGGAGGATCATCTAACACTGGTGTAATTTTCTTACAACAATAGTTATCATTCCACTTTTGGTATGGCACCATTTGAGGCTCTGTACGGGAGACCTTGCAGGTCACTACTTTGCTAGATTGACCTGGGAGAGTCAGCACTCATGGGCCCAGAGACGGTGAGAGCTACTACAGAGAATGTGCAAGTCATCCAGGAGAATATGAAGACTGTGTAGAGTCAGCAAACGTCTTATGCCGATAGGAGGTGGAGGCCCTTGGAGTTCGACTGGGGAGACCATGTGTTCCTTCGGGTCTCACCTCGATGGGGATTGCGGAGATTTGGCCGAGGCGGCAAGCTATCTCCAAGGTTCATTGGCCCTTTTTTGATTCTGAGTAGAGTTTGCGAGGTGGCGTATTTATTGGCTCTACCTCCTCAGATGGACCGGGTACACAACGTCTTCCATGTGTCGTAGCTGTGGAGGTACATGCATGATCCATCGCACGTTATCGACTTGGCCGAGATGGACATCGATGATGGAGTGACCTTTGCTGAGTACCCAGTAGAGATCGAGGATCGGCAGGAGAATATCCTTCTTGTATGAGTTATTCCCTTGGTGTGTGTCTGGTGGCAGCATGAGAATCTCTAAGAGAGCATGTGGGAGAGGGAGTCTCAGATTCATGTGCAGTACCCACATCTTTTTGAGTAGCCCTTGTTTTGGATTTTCGGGGACGTAAAATCCCTAAGGTGGGTGTGATGTAATGTCCCATATTTTTTCATGTATTATTTTAATATTATATGGGAACTAATTCGAGACCAGGCTCTGAGACGGTGTGCAATTCCGAGGCCCGGTGAACCCGAAACAAATGTTTAAATTTAATTTAATAATTAAATTATGTGCGCATGTGGTTTTCCTAAAAAGGTGGAATAACTCACGAACGGGTGCTCGGATCAGAAATTTGAGGGCACTGTTGCGTTCGGAATAGCGATTTTACCTTAGTCGAGGCGTAACATCGGTCGGCACAGGTCGGTAGTGGAATCCAGTTTTTGGGACGTAAGAGTAATAAATTATTTAAATAAAAATATTTTATTCTACATCGAAATCTTTTAAATCTGCTGCAATAGATATCCCTTACCTTTTTAATTAAACTTTGGCGCAAGGGTCCAGGGTTACAAACCTCATAACCCTGAAACCCTTGGAAACTCTGGAGGCTCTGGAGAAAACCTCCCAACGCGGCGATGACGACGCAGCGACCGGATCATTGTCGACGAACGCCGCGAAATCCAGGTAGGATGCTTAAATTGTGATTTCTTCCCCATTTTTGATTTCCACGACGAACGCAGACTAATCCACGAACATATTAGTCATGGATCTATCATTATTGGGGGATGGGATTTTGCGTGAATCGGGGGGATTTGATTCTTGAAATTAATTTTTGTTTTCATTCAACCTTCTAATGGTGACAAACCAAGATCGACACGAACATCGATCGAGGTTCGTCCCTCTCGATTGTTGTGTTTTCCTCTCCTGATTCCTACACGTTCTTCGTGTGTGTACTACATGTTCTTGGAGGGAATCGATCGTTTCGCATTCCTTTGTTGGCACAATGATCTGTAATCAAAGATCCAACCTCGAGACGACCTATCGGAGGTGCGACGGCAACGGCGGCGGACAAATCGGTGTGGTTCAGAATTATCATTATTCGAGCGTTTTCATGCGGATGGATCGGGACGCGCCATCAAGGCAGATCGGGAGCCCGAAACTGACGGAATCGGTTTCATAGGAGTGGGACGAACCCAAATCCGGAGTTTTGTGATGATCGGATGGTTGTATCAAGATCTGGAGGATCAGCCGAGGCACGGAGGAAGACGGCGCTTCTAGAAATTTTCTGACTACACGGCGTGTGTTCATCGGCGGATTTACCTTGCGTGTACTTCAGGATTACACGGACACAGTAAGGGTACACGGCCAAGTACATGCCGTGTATACCCCTCCCCATCCAGACCCGACCAGATACACGGGATACCCTGTGTACTGGTACACGGGCAGGCGATACGGACACAGGCAGAGACCGTGTACGGGCACATCACCAGTGTACACTGAGCGAGCCCCAGATGCTCGGACACAGTGTGTGATTCTTCTACATGTCATGTAGTTTCTTTCTATCTGAAACGCTGAATGAAATGGGCTAGTTAAACGGGCAGTACCCGGTGTCAAGGAACACAGCGTGTACTTTTTCTACACGTCGTGTAGTTTGGTTTTACTCAGCTTGAACGAATGACACGGGCCGTTTACACGTGCAGTACCCGGGGTCAAGGAACACGGCATGTAACCATACTACATGCCGTTTAACCCGTCTTAAATGACTTGATCTACTTTCCTTCTGTGACTTGGACTAGTTTTCTTTGGGTTCGTACCCTTGGTCCTTTCCCTAAAGGTTCTGGTATCATTTCCTTTACACAAGAGTATGATCCCTTCAGTAAAACTTCCTGAATAGAGTTGTTGGAATCTTCTCTATGATACTTAGAGCCAGATCCTCTATTCATTCCTGGAACCCTAGGTAGAGTTCTTCGTATCGACGTGACCAACTTTACCCGGGCACTGATCCTCTACTTAGCAGATTAGCTCAGACTGAGTTGTCGGAATCACCCCATGACTTGGTTGTGATCCTCATTTGAGCATCTTTTTCTCAAGGTACTTGTGGAGTGTGTCCTCCCGGAATGAGTACTTTGTATCTATCTCCTCAGACCTAGGAGTGTGCTCTCCTTGTTATGTGCTTAGTGTAATATTCGAGCTGGATCTTAGTGGTGGTATTCACGATAGTTGATCGTGCATGAGCATATCTGGATATTCTTGTAATATGTTGGGTAGACATATACTTTGTAGATCCGATTGTATCTTTCCTTTGTTGTATTTTTTCCTTATTGTATTTCCTTTGTGGTTTTGGGGTGTCCTACTCGGTATTGTTATACTCACCCCTGCACGGGCTTTTCCGCACGTGTCATGTCTTGTGCAGACAAGCAATCCTTTTCCAGGATTCTAGGCGGACCAGGACCAGACGGTACTCAGTGAGATTAGATAGGCTGAGGTGTGTTCCTACGGCTATAGACTACAGTCCCAGCACCTTTCTTTACAGGTTGGACTTTGTTACAGACTCTCTTTTTGGTGGGCTTGTACTTTTGGCCCAGGTTTTTACTTTCTTTCACTTTACCTTCCTGTTGTACTCTGAGGTTATGTTTTAGTGTATGCATGCATCTTTTCCTTTTAGTAGTTTTTACTTTTCAGCTTTGTGGGCTTGGAGATGTGTGTGTGTGTACAGGTTTATAGGAAATGCCTCCCATGTTAGTAGCATGCCTACTCGGTGCTAGTCGCCAACCCCTGGCCTATTGGAGCGGGATTGGGGAGTTGCAGCTCAGGCCCCACTGGGACGGGTCATGACAGATTTGACTGGTTGTGGAGTTACAACGGACTTCAGGATTAGAAGTTATGGTCATTTTAACATTCTATGGCATTTCAGATACACATATATATGTATTTTTCATCTATATATATATATATCTGTGTGTGTATGTTGTATATATTTATTTATTTATTTATTTATAAACACACATAGAGAAAATATTTTATGAATGTATTTAAAACTAATCTTATAAATATATATTAATATACAAATAAATATATGGATAAAAAAGTATAACTAAAAATATATATATAAATAGATATAAATATATATTAATATACGAATAAATAAATAAATATATATTAATATATGAATAAATATATATATATATATATATTAATATATGAATATATATATATTAATATATGAATAAATATATATTTATTAATATAAATAAATATATTTATATTAATATGAATCTATATAAATATATGAATAAATATAACTATATATATATAAATAAATAGATAGATATATCATTAAATAGAGAAAAAAACTAAATGGCTTAGTGGTAAAGGTGTAGGAGCGCAAGTGGGGAGGTTTCGAGTTCGAGTTCTGGTGGAAGCAGGGGTTTGCGGGCAAGTGGGAGGGGGTTGCGTGGGCAAGTGTAGTGTGCAGTGAGAGGAAGGGGGCTTAACCTAGTGCTGATAAACAGGGGTCAAGTGCTGTTAAAAGCTCCCCCACATTATAAATTCCTTTTAACTTTTTTTTATTTTATTTTTACTTTTATCAGCTCTAAAAAAATCACTGATAAAGGACGTTTTTATCAGCACTGATAAAAGGGACCCCCTATCTTCGCCTTGATTAACAACACTTTTCTAGCACTGTTAATGCCCTTTTCTACCATAGATAAAGGCCATATTTTTACTAGTGTATGTTGATATGACCATCATTAATTTTGACGAAAAAAATGTAAAAATATGCCATTATAGACTTTCTTCGTATTGATAATGTAGATTAAATCCTCAAGTATGGATGGCTAGGAGTTTTAGTTATAAACGTATACATGAGGTGTGTTTTCATAATATGTTTTCCTAATATTTCGTCTATTATGTTAATTATAGTTAAATATTATGAATATTTTTTGCAAGTATATATATCATACTATTTAAAGGTAAAACCTTGTGAATGTAAATTTTTACTCATTAGTTCTCGAATCACTTGTACACAAAAAAAAGGTCATTAAAAGAAGAGGAATATTCATAAATAGTGGAAAAACTAGTTGCAATGCTTTAAAAGAAAATTATAGAAAATAGACACTTCTTAATACCCATATGTAGGGTTAAAACTCCACAATTTCATCATATCAAATTTATTTTTATTTGTAACATTAATTGTTCCTTTTTTAGGGGCACTGATTGTTCATTGCAATCAATTTCGATACTTCAAAGATTTTTTTTGGATTCAATTCATAAATTCCAAAAAAAATATTGACCACGCCTGATGATGTTAATCAATTTTTAATACACTACATTCAACATTTTTCAAATAAACTTCATTAATATATGTTTTATATGATGTTTTATATTATGTTTTAATGAAAAATATTATAATAGGTTGATGTATAAATATCACCAAACTCATGGTATGAGTACATTAAATGATCTCAATAAGACTATAGAATTATACAAATAGATAATTATTAGATTATACATAATAATATTTCACTATCAAAACATATATAAAAAATTAATTATTTTTCTCAATGTTTCTAGAGTGTCAAAAAAAAATTAATGGAAAATATTGTTGTTATTATGTTTTCAAATTTATAAAATCTATCATATTCCATCTAAAAACTAGAATCCCTGAAGAGGTATTTTTTATGATAATCACAATTTCATTTAAAAAATTTATTAACAATTTTTTTATTTATATTTTTATATTAATACCAGGATTATCGATAGTCTGTATATTTAAAAGAGGAAATATATTTTTTTATAAATTAATGGGCAGAATACACGGTGTCAGAATGTATGTAGACATCATGAATAAATTATTTCCTACTACTTATTTAGTTATTTTTCTTGTCATTTTATATACTTCTTATAGTTAATTCCTTATCATTATTTTCTAATACTTATTTAGTTAATTTTCATTGATATCATGAAGAAATGAGTTTATCAAGAATTTATTTTTCTTCAACCATTTTGTACTCTATAAATAGCATAAAATGTATGGAGAAAGATCAATTATTGATAAAGTATTTGACAATGATGACGCACTTAGGTACTATGTGTTCTCTTTATATAGCTATTTTTCTTTATTTGATATATTTATGTTCATTATTGTGTGTTTTCAGTTTAAAAATGACTCAGAGTGTGTGTTTTTAGTTTAAATGACAAGTCAGTTAAAAACATTTGTCACTCACTAAAAACCAAGTAAACACACTCATTATAACAACCCTGATTTTTATTAAACACTTTGAGATGATTTATTACATAAAACCTTCACTTGATACAACATAGAAGATCGAGAGATCTAGTTTCTTTGGGGATTAGGAACATTACATAATGATCTAAAACATGAAATAAAACATCTTTATTGAAAACTTCCTTTACATGACCACAACATTCTGTCATACTTAACATTGCATGGGATAACCTAAGGACATACATAATAAAGGGGTGAGATATAAATATTAGTAAGAGAATAAACATGGAATAACATGAGGAATACAATAAATATTAGGAAATAGGAATATCAATGGATCACAATAGAAACATGAACAAAAAGGTATGAAAAAACATGATAATCATAACATGGAGATGTGGTAACAACACTTAACATGGCATTAGCATGATCCAAGGCTCATTGCACATGAAGCATGATTAAACCCTCATTGCACATGAATAATGAGTAAAACCTCATTGCACTTGAATTAGAATTATTCAACACCCATTTCACATGACGTATCATGATATTATACTTTACCCAATGCATTAGAGGGCTATCAGGGCACACCCTTCTTAAACATTTCATTTCACGCATAAGTGTGCCATATAGATCATAAAACATGGTATCATTCAACATCATAATTTATTCCAAAATAAATTAATGTGGAATGAATACATGAAACTCTTTAAAAAATAAGTAAATTTTCATAAATTTGAATACCCTTGATAGAGAATTGGGCATGGTATTCACTACACAATGACTTTGGCGTGGAAAATCATGGTGCAATTTTGGCAGTATAACGGCGTGACATAAGAATTCATAAAAATGATTTATGAGAGGTAATGGGGTGTCTCATCATATATACATTAAATGGAAATTAAGGAGCACATATAGATACATTTCCCAACATGGGTAATGGAATTTTAGATTCATAATACAAAATAATTTCTTGAATGTAAATGAGGAGAGATAAATTCCTTATGGAATTTCGGCATGGTAATGGGTGTACAAGGGAGGAATTAATGAGATAGAAATGGGTCTACAATAATTTAAAAATAAATAGGGTAGTATGGGGGAGGTGCTAAATCATACCCCAACATTTATAATTGAAAATAAAATAACATAACAACTTAAAGAAAATTGGAAGAAAATGAGAAAGGAAGAAATCCCTTACTTGAAAGTGTGATTCCAAAGGATTGGGAGAGGCTTGAGAGAGGCTTATTAAGAGATTGGGGTGACTTGGTAAGATTCTAGAGAGATGAGGTCAGGGGTTGGTCTAAATCCAAATGCTTTGAGTGAAGTGGAAGTGGGAGCTTGGGTTGATTTATATAGGAAAGGAGCGGGAATTCATTATTATTTTGGTTTGGGTCACCACACATTAAAATAATCCAAACCACAAACCAGCCTATGGATTTTGCCCATGGTTTTTTCCAAATGAAAGTGTAAAAAAATAATTTATAAGTCCAAAGTCCTAACTTTCTAAAATAATAGTGTTTCTTATGTGGAGATGATCCAAACTCTCAAAGAAAACAATTTAAAAAGTTAAAATGTTTTATAAGTCTTGGAGGGTCCACTAAGGATTTTAAAAATAAATAAAACTAAACTAAAATCACATTATTTTAATGTTAGAACATATATTGTCCTAACATAGTGTTTATAGTATTTTATTACATCACTATTGGGTCATTATGATGTCATAAAACACATTATACATTTAAACGGTATTTAATTTTTACCCAAAAATTCAATTGTCTCAAAAAATTATAAAAAAAATAACCATTGGATAATTTAGACATCTTGATTGAAAAAATAATATTTATTTTATCTATATAATTTTCTAAATATGTGAATTTTTTACTTTTAAAATAAAAACTAACATTTATCAAAAATTCATGGGCTTTGACAAAAATGACTTTCAAACCTTAATAAATATTACAATTGTATTCCTAAAAATTATACAATAATTTATATTTAATAAAAATTAATTTAGTAATAATATTTTATTAAAATATTATTTAATTAAAACATCAATTAATTTATCAAAATAGATTTCATAATTGAATATTAACTAAAAATACTATTTTTTATTTAAAAACTATTTATCACATAAAAATTATAAAATGTATGTATATTTTTTATTATATACAAAAACTAATGCACATAATCATAGTTCTGAGGTATTGTTAAATAACCCCTTATAACACCCACATAAGATTGAAGGGTAAGGTGTGAAATTGTGACAGACTCTTGGGGTGGCTGGGATAACATCGCTCGGGTGGTAATCTCAATCAACTTTCACTTATCTCATAGGTGGTTCTGTTTGAGGTTAACATGTTGAAGCTCAGCTTGGGCTTGGTCAAGAGAGAATCAAAATGACACCACCTTCTTTATGAGCTCCAAAAAATGGGCTTCGTATGGGGCAACTCTACTAAATGAGTTCATCTCTTTCTTTGTTTGAGTAAATTGGATTTGTTAAAGCCTTATATTTATACTAATCATATGATCATTATTCAACAACTATATTAGCGATGACCACAATTCTTAATGCTATTTTAAAATACAAAAACATAAAACCAAAGAAGTGCATTTGTTATATAACCATCTTACATAATAAGACATTTAACTAGATCAAGACAAATTTTCATTAATAAAAGTTTGGTTCGTTACACTCATATTGTATTTATAATTTAGAATAATGATCCATAAGTCATTTTTAATGTGTAGGAATCAGCCTCATGTCAATCTAATGCATGGTATGACAGATATAACTCAAAGAAAAATTTTTATTTAAAATTTGAATTTTAGTTAAACACATGATTCATATACTCAAAACCAAGAAAATACACTGAGATAGTCTTGATACTTTAGGAAAATTATTCATAAATCATTTTTTATGGGTAATAATCAACCAAATTTTATTTATAATGGAAATTTTAGTTCAAAATATGTGTGACATACTCAAATATGATAAAATAATATTATTATTTTGATACTTTAGGAAAATAATCCATAATTCATTCTTTAAACAAAATAATTAACGACCCCCTCAATCTAATACACGGTGGGAATTTCATGACTCAAAATGTGTGTTTTTAGGTTAAAAATGGTATTTTAGTTAAAAATATCTATCACTCACTGGAAACTAATCAGACTCACTCTTATGGTATTTATAAATTATAAAAATGATACCTAAGCCATTTGTGATGTGTGGGAATAAATTTCACATTAATCTAACATACGGTGTGCTGGTATGACTCCAAGTTCATGTTTTCAATTTAAAATAAAAAATTTAGTTTGAAATGTGTTTCAATCACAGAAAACCAAGAAAATGATCCCTGATTATCTTAATACTTTAGTAAAAATATTCACAAGTCATTTTAATATATAGTAATTAGCTGAATCTAAATTCAACACATGGTGTGATCTGTATGACTCAAGTTTTACGTGTTTAGTTTAAAATGAAATATGAGTTAAAAACACATGTAACTTGTTGACAATAGAGAAAACATACTCTTATTTCCTTAATAAATTTATAAAATGATCCAGAAGTTATTTTTCATGTGTAGGAATTAGAAGCATGTCAATCCAATACACAGTGTGACTGGTATGACTCAAAGTTCATGTTTTCAATTCAAAAATTATTTTTTATTTAAAAATTCATGTCACTAACTAAAAAATAACAAAAATGAACTCATATTGTATTTATTATTTAATAAAAATATCCATAAGTCATTTTTGTTGTTTAATAATAAACCACACATCAATGATTTTGGATCAACAAACAAGATTGGATCGTGGCTCATAGAATCAATGAGGGGAAATAAATTTAGAGGAGTACATTCAGACCTAGGACAATATGTCTTATCATTTCTAGGACCTCATAAAGGATGATCTAGACAAGCTTGTTTTTTCCATCAACTGGAGTTTTTATAGGGTAAGGGATCTGACCTCTTTTAAATTCTAACAGAATGGCCTAGTAATTTCTTATGTGGAATGATTTTTTTCAACTAGTTGACTTTTGTTTGGGTTACCACTTACCCCCTTTTTTAAAAGTGCTTATTGAAATGAAAATTTACATTGGATTGAATCAATCCCACATCAATATGATACACAATGTGGTTAATATGACTCAAAGTGCGTATTTTTGATTAAAATTGACATTTTAGTTCAAAAATTCTTGAGATACTCAATTTGATACATGGTGTGATTAATATGACTTAAAATTTGTATTTTAAGTTTAAAAATTACATTTTAGTTACAAACATGTGTCAGCCATTGAAAAATAAGAAACAATAATTGTATGGTCTTTATACTTTAAGAAAAAGACTCATGAGTCATTTCTAATGTGTAGGAATTAACTTCATGTCAATCTAACACATGGTGTGATCTATATGACTAAACTTCATGCTTTCGATTTAAAAATGACATTTTAGTTAAAAATGTGTTCCACTCACTAAAAACTATGAAAATGAACTTTTATTGTATTTATACCTTTTTAAAATGATCCATAAGTCATTTTTTACATGTATGAATCAATATCATGTCAATTCATCACATGATGTGAATGGTATGACTCAAATGGTGTGTTTTATTTTAAAAATGACATTTCAATTAAAAACATGTCCCAATCACTAAGAATCGAGAAAAAATACACATGTTGTCTTGATACTTTAGTAAAATGATCCATAAGTCATTTATGATGTGAAATAATCAACCACGCATCAATCCAACACATGGTGTGGCCGATATGGCTCAAAGAGAATTTTTTTATTTAAAATTGACATTTAATTTCAAAACATGCAACACATACTCAAAAAATGTGAAAATGATCTCAGATATTCTTAATACTTTAGTAAAATGATCCATAAGTAATTTTTGGTGTGTACGAATCAACCACACATCAATTTGATATACAATGTGACCAATATGACTCAAAGGGTATATTTTTATTTAAAATTGACATTTTAGTTCAAAAGACGTTTGACATACTAAAAACCAATCAAACACATTCAGATTGTTTTCAAACATTATTAGAATTATACATAGTTCATTTTTTACTTGTATATATTAGGAACACCTCAATTTGATACACGGTGTGACTGATATGACTCAAAATGTGTGTTTACGGTTTAAAAATGACATTTTAGTTAAAAACTCATGTTACTCCCAAAAAACTATGAAAAAAACACTTGGATTATCTTAATAATTTTTGGAAATCATTCATAATCCATTTTTTAAATGTAAAAAAGAATATTCACATCAATCAAACACATTATATGATCAGTATGACTCAAAGTGCATTTTTTGATTTAAAAATTACATTTTAGTAAAAAAACATGTAACTCACTGAAATCCTATAAAACACACTCAACTTGTATTGATATTTTAGTAAAAATATCCATAAATCATTTGATATTTTTAATAATAATTCACATTTCAATCCAACACATGGTGTAGTTGGTATGACTAAAAGTGTGTGTCTTCATTTAAAGTTGAAATTTTAGTTCAAAACACACATCAAATACTTAAAATTGAGAAAATGTTCATGGATTGTCTTGTTAATTTAGGAAGATTATCCATAAATCACTTGTAAAATTTATGAATTAACCACATATTAATCTGACACATGGTGTTTCCAGTATGACTCCAATTGTATGTTTTTATTTTAAAAGTGTCATTTTATTAATGCAATATTTCATATTTATGTTTAATTTATTTCTTTATAGTATTACTAACATAATAATTTTTTTATATAGGTAATCTATTTTTCTCAATATAGGGTGGTTTTTTTCAACTGGTTGTATGATCATGCTCTTTTGATAGGGGTTCAAGGTCTAAAGACAATATAACAATAATGTTTTTTAAATTTATTGATGTTTGTTATAAATTATACCTACCATTGTTTACAATTTTTTGTAATAATTGTATTTTTTTGTAATATTGTGATGTAAATTTAACTGAAATTAAATTTTTTATTTTAAATTACATTGTTCTATAATTACAATAGCATATTGCTATATCTGGGCTTTTATCAGTGCTAGGAATAACACTGAATAAACGTTACTTTATTTGTACTAAAAAATGCACTGATAAAGTTTCCCCGTTACCTGAACTACAAAAATAACTGATTAAGGACCCTCTTTATCTGTGTTAAACAATAACCAATAAAATACCCATTTATCAACACCTTTTATCACTAATTAAGGGTGATTTATCAGTGCTATTTTTAGCACTAATAAAAGATGTCCACTTTTAAAAGTACTTATAACATTAGTGATTTGATAGAATTTTTGAATGCTATTTCTGGTGATGTTAAATCCCTTTTATTCATTATTGATTGGTAATGGGTCACTATTTCATAATGATCCTCAACTTCTCAAAAACAACTTGAAAATTTCTCTTAAACAATAACCAACAAGGTTTAGCCTTAGCTCAACACTATAATCATTTTTCTTCTTTGATAAAGACTAAGACCAAATTCCTATTTTAATTATCTTGGATCCAAGATCAAACTATTTCATCCTTTAGAACAAGACCTATAGTATGTGACCATGGCATAATAGGTCCCTATTTTCTAAAGACCAT
Source organism: Viscum album (assembly GCA_963277665.1). Lineage (NCBI taxonomy): Eukaryota > Viridiplantae > Streptophyta > Magnoliopsida > Santalales > Viscaceae > Viscum > Viscum album. The sequence goes on from OY728151.1 coordinate 115,099,619, forward strand.
AACCAAAAGTCACCCAACCACATAATAAACAGGATTTCTTATGTCACATAAGGATTATAAAAAATCTCTAATAAAAATGACCTCCAAAATTATCATTTACTACTCATCATAAGATATTTACATTTAATATATCCTCTATAATGTTTTTTTACCAATACCATATAAAAAACATTCCTTTTTATCTTAAAACAGTTCCAAAATCCATACTTCAACTCCAAATCTATTACAAACACTTAAAAATACCAAAATTACCATAAAATCATATGAAATATCTAAATTTATTTAAGAATGAATATGATTAATGTGATGAAAAACGTGTGTTTCTATAATTTCCTTTCTCATAGTCCCATTTTGATTATTTTGGATCCCACATGGCTCTTCCTGTTTCCAAAGGCGAGTGGCATCTTGATCACCTTGGGTGGTGGTGATGGCACTTTTTTCAGAAGAGATGATGGGATATTGACAAGTCCCATGAGGGGACATTTTTCCAAGTCTGAGTATCTTTTATAAGTTTAATACATGTTCATAAAATTCATCCCAATAACAATACTAGTTTTCCTTTTGGAGAAAGTGATTGAACAATAACACCCATCTAACTAAACATTGCACTAAAGGGTTATGTTTTCTCTCATTTGATCCAAGTATTTGGTTACTATATAGTTTAAACCCATATAGGATGGAATTATATAATTTAATTCCATTCATAAAGGCATTATACTCTTGAAAATGATGCATAAGGTGTTTTTGTGGAGGGATTAGGCCCAAGAAAATGGATTCCTACAAATCCTTAAGGGGAATCAAAACACATGTAGTTCGATGTCATTTAATGATACACATCATACATTTTAAAATCATGTGGAAAGGACCATGGTGGTTCCTTTTAAGAATGTTTATCCATGACTTCTAAGCAGTTTAAATTCATATATAATGGAATACTAGGTGAAAGGTACCTAGAAATGGTTTGGTGTGGGACTTATACTAAAGTTTATATTTTTTATTAACTTAACATATGAATTAAGAGAAGGTATTTTTTGAAAAATCAAGTGGAGGATCTCAATTCAAGGAATTTTTTGAATCCAATAAGAGGATATCAACTCATGGTAATTTAAGAAACCAATTGGAGAGTCTCATCTCAAGGAATTTAAAGAAACCAAGAGAAGTGTCTCAACTCTTGGAATTTAAGGAAACCAAGAGGATAATATTAAATCAAGGTGTTTGATGAAATAAATAATTTAATCTTAACTCATGGTATTATTAGGATGAATTTGAGGAGTTGTAGGTATTAGGATCCAAATTTAGTTTTCCTATCTTGAAAAGTTCACAATGTGACTCTTAATATTTCATGGGGATTATGAATAGAAAAATAATGATTAAGAAAAAGTCAAGAGATCACAACCCATCATTGATCCTAATAGGGGGTGAGGGGGTGAAGACCCTACAGTATGAACCTTTGGGAATATGAGTAGGTGGCCTGGGTGATTGGTTTCTTGATAAGTGATCTGGGAAAATAAGAACCTAGATGGGAGTAATGGGAAAATGGGTACCCAAATGGGAGTCATGGGTGAATGGTCACCCAGGTGTGTTCATGAAGGTAAGGTGAAAATCCACTTGGGGAAGACCTAGGCATGGATCCACTTTTGAAAGACCTAGGCACCATTATATTTCACCCTAGTTAGGGTTTTAGAGGGTTGGGTAGGGCTCTACTTGAAAGGATCTTGGGAACCATAGTATTCTTCCCTTATCATACATCATTTTCCCATAGGATTTAATCCAAAAAGTAACATGTGGTAGTCCATAGAAGTCTTGGGCATATAAACTAGGGCTATAGGAACTCTAGTGGTGTCACCTCTTTGAGACGTCAAATTTACTATTAAAAATTAGAGGCAATGTGGTACTTTTATAAGAAAATAAAGGTTGGGTTACAAGGTAACCACTCACAACCACTTTGGGAACACAAGTAGGGTTTGGGTGAATGAGGATGGGTGCACATGTGTAAGTTAATGAAGTTGGTAATGCACATCACAGTGCATGAGGTTGGGTGAACACATGATAGGGTGTAATATCGGGAATCCACATGACAAGGAATGAGGCTAGGAATCCATGTGTAAAGGCATGTTGCTAGGTGCACACATTGTGGGGCATGAGTATAGATATGAACGTGTAATGGAATGAGGTTGGGTGCATGAATGGTACAATTTAGGTGAAAGTGACTAGTTCTATCTATACACACGTGGACTTTGGTATGACCCCATCATAAAAATCCAACTTCAAACAACTATAAATTTTTATCAGTTGGTCTATTTGTAAACCAAGAGCTATCAAATTGAATCATGTTAACTGAACCATGCCATGAGATGCTCGATTTCCCCACAAAAGGTGTTATATGAGGATAAAAGAGGTCTTAAAATTATCTAAAGCATATTTTAGTCTTGATTTATGTTTTTATTCAAAAATGGATAAAATAAATAGCATACTCCAATTGGAAGGTTATTACAACCATTTCACCATATTGGTAAACATTTTTTATAGATCATCATCCCTTAGTATGTCAATAGTCATAAGCTATATGGAGATCACATATGTCATTATTTATTGAGTGTGATAATCCTTGATATTCATCTAAACTCATGAAATCTAAGTGAGGCTCATATTAGGGTATCTATGAAAGTGGGAATTCTAAATTTTTTAGGGATAATAAATTACCCCCTTAGGGTTGAATTTTTTTGGAATGAAAAGAATCTAATTTTGAGGTAATATAGAGGACTTATTCATATTACTTGAACATTAAGAAGGTTCCTAGGGCTGAATATTCAAGAAGAACCTCTCTTATAGAAGAATAATAACTCAAGTAATTTGATTTTTCAAAATGAATACTTGACTTGAGGCTTATAATTCACTTAAATTAATATTTGGATTGAGGTATTTGACGTATCCAAGAGGAATACTCCACTATATACTTTTAATTAAATAAGAAGAATAACTGACTCAAGGCATGATTTATCCAAGAGGGATACTCAACTTGATTCTTTTGATTCTCTAAAAGTATTAATTGATTTGAAGCATTTGATGACACCAAGAGGAATACTCAACTAAAGGATTTTGATGACTCTGATAGGAATACTTGACTTGAGGATTTTGATTCACCAAGAGGGATAATTGACTTGAGGTAATTGATTTCACCTAGTGGAATACTTGAATTGAGGATTTTTATTCACCAATAGGGACAATCAACTTGAGGCATTTTATATCCTAGTGTAATGTTAATAGAGAAAAACCCATCATGAATTGGTAGACCAAAATGCTAAGATGGTAGGGAGATAGAATGAAAATGGAATTTTTGGTTGGATCTGAATAGGATATCTAAACATAGCTACATATCCTATTATAATAGTAATTAAGAAACACCTATTTTTTGATAGGGAAATTTGTTCTGATATAGGATCATTACTATAAGAAGTTATACGGTTGTAACTAGGATAAGAGATCTGTGTTTTGTTATATGGTGTCCCAATGTATGGTTAGTGTATAAAATATAATGTGAATGAGGAGACCATACATAAAGAGGGTTTGAATGAAACTAAAATTCATGGTTAGGTTAATTATACAAGATCCAAAAATAATTACATATCATTTAAGAATATAAATCAATTCATGCATTATTAATAAAGGGGGAATTTCGTTATGTCCTAGCATGGGACTAATCAAGAAAGGCCTAGTGTGGATTGGTAAATCTATTTTATTATGATGGTTTGAATGTAAAATGGGTAGAGATAAAAAGTTTCATAGTTTGAGGATACAATTGAACATGCATTATGTGGGAATATTAGTACTAGGTTGGAATGAAGTATGGAATAAAAATGAAGGATTCTGGTTTGGTGTAAGATAAGTGATCAATATATTACTAAGTATCCTATGGGGAATATGAATAAATCCACACACATTTATTAAAATATAGTCTCTATAAAAAAGTGACTCATTTATAGGGGAAAATTAAATTCAAATAATGAAAACCTTAGTGAGATAGCAAAGAATAAAACATGATGTGAATTAGTAAAGTTATCAATACTAGGGGTAGGGGGAATGAGGTATTGTGACTAAGCTTAGGATAGGTGTTTTTTACATCAATACATGTCATATAAGAATAGGTAAAAAGGAACACATATTCCTAAAAAAATGTCTATATATATATTAGGATCGTGTAAAGGAGAAAACATAAGGGTTTTATCAACATTCAATGCTATTTGAAGAGACCCAATGTGAATTTGTCAACCCTTGCACTCATTAATTTTACGTAGATCTGAATTTTATGTGACAGAATTAGATAACATATAATCGACCACTCTAAGTAGTTTAATTTCTAGAAATATGGACCATTGTGACATACGGTTAAAGGATATATGATAAGGACCATACATCTTATGTGAATTTTCTAATAAGATAATCTAAACTCAAATACTTGGAGTTTTCAAGAGGAGTATTTATACTCGCATGGAATTTCGTTTGATAAGAGGTGAGTCTCAACTCAATACCTTATGCCAAACTAATAGGAGCATCTAAACTATATACTTTTTTCTTCAGGAAAAATGTATTCTAATATATGGAAAGAAAAAAGGAGTTTGATTTCATAATATTTCTTTAATAATGGGAAAAATATACAAATATTTATCATCAATGGTATTTGAATCAACTTAAACAATTTGATTTTTAAAAGGGTAAATCATAACATAAGAATGTCTATGTCAATGAGAGACGATTAAATGTGATAAAAAGTTCACCATTGGTAATTTAGGTATTACCCTCACACCAAATATAAATAGCACATAGGGTTAAGGGGACCTTTCCACTAAGATCAAAATGCATTCCCTAGGGGAACTACAGGAAAATTGCCGTTTAGCGGCGGTTTTTTTATGGCGGTTTTAAAAATCGCCGCTAAACGTGTTTCGGGGCGCCATTTCGCGGCGGTTTAAAAACCGCCGCGAAATACCATAAATTTTTTTTATTTTTTTTTTATTTTTTTCAAGGATTAGCAGCGGTTTTTTAAAAAACCGCCACGAAATAGCAGCAGTTTTGGTAAAACCGCCGCAAAATGAAAGGAAAAAATAAAAAAACATAAGAAACCCCAAAATCACTAAAACGACCATAACTTTTGATCCGGGCGTCCATTGGAGCGCCACGACCAGTCAAATCAAAGCTCATGAAGAGATATAGAGGAACATATAATCAAAACCGTGAGAAATTCTAAGGTGTGGAAGATATTAGAGTTATAATAAAGTTGAAAAAAGTTCTCCAACTTCAAACGGCCATAACTTTCACTTTGGGTGTCCGTTTGGGCTCTACCACATATCAAATCGAATCCAGTGAAGAGAGCTACACACCAGTTCAACACAACCAAGTTTTTGTAGTGTTTTTCAACCCCAAGAACCCCTCCAAAGGCCTCTAAAACCCCATTTCCATCACCGATGTCCCGTCGAACTTGTCTTCAAACGGACCTAACTTTCGATCCGCATGTCAGTTCGGACTCCTCCTCCTGCCAGATCATAGCTCGTTCCATGAGCTTCAGTTTGACTGGTTGCGGTGCCCACATGCACTTCTAGATCATATGTTATGGCCTTTTTAGTGGGTATCGAGTTTGTTATGTTTTTTGATGCCTCGTTTCTAGCACCCGTTCCCCGTCAGCTTTTTTTAAAATGGTCGTAACTTCCAATCCGCCTGTCCATTCGAACTCTTTCACCTATCAAGTCGAAGATTGTTTCAGGATCTTTGATTTGACAGGTCACGGATCTAAAACAGACTCTCGGATCATAAGTTATCTCCGTTAATGTGAGTCCAATTTTTTGTCTCTTTATGACCGTTTTGACGGGTTTTAACGGTTGCTCCATTTATTACTATTTATTTGGGTTTCCATGACTTGTTATCTTTATCAATGGTTTTTTGTGGGTTATTATGATGATTATGTTGAATTATTAAGGGGTTTTCCAGATTTTTCATGAGTTTTCATGCGTTCTCATTCTTTCTAGTGTCTCATTCTTCATATGCTTCTCCATCTGTTTTCATGTGTTTCCATGATTTTTTATCCCTTATCATGTCTTTTTATACTTTTTCATGAGTTTCCGTTATTATTTATTATTTATTATTTATAATATACTTTAATTTATTTATTATCTATTATTTGTTACTGGTTATTTCTTATTTCTTATTTCTTATTTATTATTTATTATTTATATTTATTTATTATTTACTATTTATATTTATTTACAATTTATTATTTATTATTTATTATTTATTTATTATTTATAACTATTTATTATTTATATTTATTTATTATTTATATTTATTTATTATTTATATTTATTTATTATTTCTTATTTCTTATTTATTATTTCTTATTTCTTATTACTAATAATAAAATATTATTATTATTAATAATAGTTGTTACTGGTTATTTATTATTTATTATTTATTATTTATTATTTATTATTTATTATTTATTATTTATTATTTATTATTTATTATTTATTATTTATTATTTATTATTTATTATTTATTATTTATTATTTATTATTTATTATTTATTATTTATTATCTATTTATATTTATTTATTATTTATTATTTATTAATTATTTATTATTTATTATTTATTATTAATTAATTATTATTTATAATTTATTATTTATTATTTATTATTTATTATTTATTATTTATTATTTATTATTTATTATTTATTATTTATTATTTATTATTCCTTATTTATTATTTATTATTTATTATTATTTATTTTTATTATTTATTCTTTGTTATTATTTATTATTATTTATTATTTATTATTTATTATTTATTATTTATTATTTGTTTATTATTATTTTTTATTTTTTATTTTTTATTTTTTATTTTTTATTTTTTATTTTTTATTACTTATTATTTATTATTTATTAGTTATTATTAATTTTTTATTTTTTATTTTTTATTTTTTATTTTTTATTATTTATTAGTTATTATTTATTATTTATTATTTATTATTTATTATTTATTATTTATTATTTATTATTTATTATTTAGTATTTATTATTTATTATTTATTATTTATTATTTATTATTATTTATTATTTATTATTTATTATTTATTATTTATTATTTATTATTTATTATTTATTATTTATTATTTATTATTTATTATTTATCGTTTATTATTTATTATTTATTATTTATTATTTATTCTTATTTATTATTTATTCTTATTTATTATTTATTATTTATATTTATTTATTATTTATTATTTGTATTTATTTATTATTTATATTTATTTATTATTTATATTTATTTATTATTTATATTTATTTATTATTTATATTTATTTATTATTTATATTTATTTATTATTTATATTTATTTATTATTTATATTTATTTATTATTTATTACTTATTATTTATTATTTATTATTTATTATTTATTATTTATTATTTATTATTTATTGTTTATTATTTATTATTCTTTATTCTTTATTCTTTATTCTTTATTCTTTATTCTTTATTCTTTATTCTTTATTCTTTATTCTTTATTCTTTATTATTTATTCTTTATTGTTTATTGTTTATTATTTTTTTTTTATTTTTTTTTATTTTTTTTTATTTTTTTTTATTTTTTTTTTGTTATTTATCATTTATTATTTATTATTTATTATTTATTATTATTTATTATTTATTATTATTTTTTATTTATTTTTTATTTTTTATTTTTTATTTTTTTTATTATTTATTCTTTATTATTATTTATTCTTTATTATTATTTATTATTTATTATTTATTCTTATTTATTATTTATTATTATTTATTATTTATTATTTATTATAATTTATTCTTTATTATTTATTCTTTATTCTTTATTATTTGTTATTCTTATTTATTATTAATTATTATTTATTATTTATTATTTATTATTTATTATTTATTATTTATTATTTATTATTTATTATTATTTATTTATTATTATTTATTTATTATTATTTATTTATTTGTTATTTATTGTTTATTATTTATTGTTTATTGTTTATTATTTATTGTTTATTATTTATTATTTATTATTTATTATTTATTATTTACTATTTATTATTTACTATTTATTATTTATTGTTTATTATTTATTATTTATTATTTATTATTTATTATTTATTGCTTATTTTTTATTACTTATTATTTATTTTATTTTATTTTATTATTTATTATTTATTATTTATTATTTATTAGTTATTCATTATTATTTATTATTTATTATTATTGAGTTTATATCTATTATTTATGTATTATTTGTTTTTTCAATTAATATATATAAGTATATTAAATTCTGTTTATTAATCACATGACGAGTTTGCTGGAGTGGTAAAGTCTTTGGAAAATAAGCAAGAGGTTAGGGGTTCAAATCTCACCAAACACAGTATTTCTTTATATTTCATGGGCATGTGCATGGGCATGGGCATGGGATGCGCATGGGCATGTGCATGGGATGTGCATGCATGGATAAATAAAGTAAATAAAGTAATACGAAATAAATAAAATAAATACGAAATAAATAAAATAAATATGGAATAAGTAAATAAGTAAATAAGTATATAAGTAAATTCATGTAGGATGGATTATATACAGAATTGTTTAAGATCGTGTGGTAAGGACCATGTTTCATGTAGTTTAGGTTCTTTAAAAAAGGAATTATGATACTTATAGTTTAAATTTATAAATTTTTGACCAAACTGACATGTAATTTATGCTCATGAAATCTGAATCCTCCTCAATATTTATTTTAATGCATAAGGGTATAAAATTTTGAGATAGTTAAAATCTACATAAACATGGGGGATATGGATAAAGTAATTGAAGAATTCAAATTTATGAATTGGAGGAAATGTAATGATAACCGGTGGGAATTATTTGACCCTTAATAATTGAGAAACCACCATGAGGAAATAGTGAATAGATTTTGGGTGACTCTCTTTCAGGACCAAAAATATGTCGTAGGGGTTACTTAATGGCTCAATGGAAACTATGTTTTTTCACTATTTATTTCTAGAGGGTTTGTTCATTTGATTCAACAAACCCATTACCCTTTTTGTAAGAGGTTAAACTAAGAGGATAATCTCAACTCAAGGTTTTGGGTTTCCAAGAAAAGAATCCCGACTCAAGGATTTTGACTTTTCCTATAGGTGAATACTAACTTTATGTTTTTTTGTTGATGGTGATTCAAAAATCAAAGGTATGAAGTAGTTTGGATGGATTATATTATGTCCAAAAGTTTTTATAATACTCTTCATTTATACAATCCTGTGTTGGGTATGCTATTTGGGTAAAAGAAATAAACCCTAATGTAAGAGGAGGGTAAATTAAAACTCATAAGAAATGAAGTGAGGTCTCAAGATATAATTAGGTTAATCTTGGTCATTGGTTATATAAAACTTATCATTTATAACACATAAAATGGATTTCAACATGGATTTAAACTTTCTCACAGAAAAGAGGAGGGTCCGGTGAAGAACAATCCCTTGTACAAAGGGAGGCACAAAATTTAAGGTCATCAGTGACTAGATGCTCTGAGTAGTTTAAGTTTATACAAGATATACCATGCACCGTATAGTTTTGGGTTGTGTGTAAAGGTCATCATGTCATGAATTTTGGGGTCTTATGAATAGTACTTTCATTTTTACATGAATCATTGGGCACGATACTTTTCTATTGGAGTGAAAATAGATCACATGCATGTTTCATGAGTATTGGGATTATCTAACTCTATTATCCCCTCATATATTTTCTTATGTATCCAATATTTTTAGAAAAAATCATTTTTGGTTTGTAAGACCCAATATTTGGTGGTAAAAATAATAATTGTGATTATCTTTCATATCTACATCCTTGGGTCTCTTGATTCCAAGAAGCTAAAATAAATTATATTCTAATGAACATATGAAGTATGTATCCACTTTTTCAGGTAACAAACCTTGTTTTTTATATCATTAAGAGACAAATTAACCTAATTGTTTTGTACACTTTGTGTGCTATTCTCAATTTTTTTACACGGATGAAGTGGAGATTTGGGTGTAGATGAATCCATTATCCTCTATTTTATCTACTTCTATATCAAGTAATTAAGGGTTAAGAAACTCTTGATTGTATGTCCAAACAATCTATGGTAGGGGTGGTAATTAGAATAGTATCTCAAATATTTCTCCTCAGGTCACTCAATCCTTGGGAGCTTAATCAATTTATTCTCCATAGAATAGGTAAAATAGCTAGAAAATTTATCTGGTTGGAAGGAATGTACCTTGTTTCATCTATCTTTACAAGGTTGAAAACATTATTTTACATGAATTCCACATATTCTTTGATTGGCATGGGTTCATGGTCGAATTTGAGATTTGGGTAGTAGTGTCTTAATCTCAATCAATTTGAGGGTATATGTTGAAGTAATTTATGAATTGGACATCAATGGTGTCACTCCAAGACTAGATAACTCTGTACGTATTAGGGAATTCGTGGTGATCATTGAGGTCAAAATATATCTAGATTACAATCTATGGGGGGTTAATACTATGAAAAACCCATACCTTTATGGGTTGGGGTACTTTACTACAAGGATGACCACTATAATAAGATACTATAATTTCACCATGGTGAAAACATTCATGATGACCCACAAAGGTGTTTCCCCATTGAAGGGTATAATGTTCTCTAGGTCCAACTAATGAATGGGTTAATTTATCCCAATAATAATCATGAAGAGGAGTTATTTCCTATATTAAATCTATAATTATTTTTCTAGATTTATGATTGGTGGCTAATAATGGGAGTCTGGGTGGGTAACCCAACAAATGGATCTTTCTTTGGAATCCAGAAAACTCTCAATCAACATTTCATTTTGAGGCATCAATTGGATGGGAGATACCTTATTTAGGGGCATGTGCAGTATCACCAAGATCTTCTTCATCAACTATAAGAGTAAAGGATGGGAAAACTAGTTGACCCTTGGATAATTTTATAAGAATATGATATTCTTTAGTATGAGTCAACTTATTATTACTAGGATAAAATTCCTTAGATTTAGTTAATACCTTGTTGATGGAAATAAAGCCACCCATATTATAAAACTCTTATTTATTAGTGAATTTATCTGTCACTCAGATAATATTAACTGAGGTGAAATGATGATCCTTCTAAGAATAGGATCTCATTTGGTGGGATAGTTCCCACTATCTCATTTGGTGTTACATTTCTCATGGTCTCATTTTGTGGGATGGACCCATGGTCTCATTTAGAAAGATGATTCCCATTCTTCCAATGATAGGGTTATCAAGTCAATAAAAGTTTAGACTAGTTTTATAATCCTTAGAGATCTCTATTTCTCTTTACCTTTTATATGTTAATTTTGTATGATCTGGGAAGTTTGAGGATTAAAATGTGTTATAGTAGAAGTTCTAGGGGGAACTGGGGTTAGGACTAGTTGATTTAGTCAATACCTAATGATGGAATATGCTTGGAAAATTGACTTATAGGATATCTAGTAAACAACCATTTTTTTATTCCCATATGGGACCTCTTCATAGTGTTCTCCTTCTTTAAGGAGAAAATAAAACACATTTATAACATGGTACTTGGGATAGTCCAATGTAATTTTAAACTTTTCACTCTCTAGTTATACTAATTAACATCGTCCATTTATAGCCTCTATCTAAGCTATAAAATTATCTAGTAATTCTTGGGACACTACTTCATGAGTTAAAACTTGAGTTGGTATATCTTCCCAGAATTAGTATTGTTAGATTATTTAAATTTATGTTTTATGACTCACTTAGGTTTTCCTAAGATGAATTCTTGGTACTTGAGATTTATATTTACCTAGTGGAGGAAACTCTTGATAACCAATCATTGTTACAGTCAATTGGGCCCAATTGATACAATATCAAGTTTAATGGTGGGCTTGATTATACCATTTTGAGTCATGAAATCCCATTTCATTCAAGAGTTTTAGTTGAATAAGTCTCATATCACTAAAAATTATAGTCAATAGGTATGTTTACCTTGATAAATTTTTCATTTATCTACTCAAGCTTCTTTATTCTATCCTTGAACTGGGTAGTTTTTTATTCTACTAAGATAGTCTCACCATATTCGAGTGTCGATGGTATGTATATGTGGAAACAGCTTTTCATTTTTCTTTATCACAATCCCACTAAGTGGTCAATAGAATAAAATTATTAGGGGATCCTAATTCATGGGATTATTTTGATATTGAGTATATACTACTTCTACATGTACATTTGAATGACTAGTATTTTCTTAAAAACCACCATTTTTATCAAGTAATTCAAAGGTGTCATCTTATACAACATCATATGGGTTAACACTGATGATTTTTACTATTTTAAAACATACAATATGAAACATGGATTTTTTTAAAGAATGTGTTTCCTAAATTTAGGTATGTTTGTGTTTAATATATGATACAAGGGATTCCTATGGGGGTACAAATGTCCACATGTCTATGGGATAGGTTTTTCCTTAGGATGTTTTATTTGTAGTCTCAACTCTTCTCAATATTCAGGTCTATATTTTATTGAGTGTTATATGTAGTGGTATACCATAGTTAGGACCTCTATGTGGTTTAATACTCTTCCACATTAGTACGGGATCTATTGAATCCATCACCAAGTCTATCTTGAATGAATTATAAGGCTTTTGAATAATGGTAATTGTGAATTTACCTTGGTCCACTATTAGGATATATAGAGATGAATAAATAGTGTTATAATTAATAGAGATATAGACATAATCTCGATTTTTAGTATTGGTTTTCTTTGGTGGGACCTCCTTATTGATTCATTATTCTAGATGAACAGGGCTAGCATAGCATCATCTAGTAGTTCCAAAGGAATTGGGACCATAAAATGATGGTGATTATGCCCCTAATTGGTCAGAGTCATCCTTGGGGGCTCTGGGATAATTATCTAGATGTAATATATACTCTCTTTAACCTCTTCTAAATATTGAATTCAATCATTATCTAACTTGGGGGGAGAGACTCCTGAAGTAGTTTGACATTGAGATAGATTTCACCATCCCTCTTTTGATTTCTTGATGTAGAGCCTAATTTTTTTCCCAACCCTTTAAATTATTTAACACATATTTTCAAAGGTTAATATTACACCTTCATAGAGGTAATTTTTCACCATTAGGCATTTTAGTCACTAGGTGGGTGACAGTGTTTGCAAGTGCCTCAGAGCTAAGGTATTTATAGCAATGACGGAAAAAAAGAATCAAAGTGGAATCGATTTATAGTTCTTTGAAACTTATATGGTTATGTGGTTTCCCCTGGTCTGGTTATAGATCTTTATTTTTCATGGTATGTTTATTGTAGAAACCATTTGAACTCTAAATGATAGAATAGTAAATCCATCAATATGGTAACACAAATGAAAATTCATGGTAAATCAAGTTTTTCTTAAGTAAATGATTTTACAACAGGTTCACCATTTTATTGATTCTACTTACTTTCTCATTGAACCATTTTTTTTATTTTGGAACTCACATGACTTTATCACTTTCCAAAGGAAGGTGTCCTCTAGATCACCAGGGGTGATGAATATGGAACCTTTTTTGGAATAGAGGATAGTAGGTTAACTCATCTCAAGAGGGGTATTGTTTTCTAGTCTAAGACACTTTTATATATTTAACACAAGTTCATAAAATACTTTCTAGTAACAATATTGGTTTACCTTTTTAGAGTTTTTTATTAACTGACAACACACATCTAAGTAGAAACTTCACTGGGTGAATATTTTGCCCCTCATTTGATCCGAGTATTTGATTATTCAATACGTTAAATTCCTATAATATGGAACTCTATAATTTATCATAATATAGAGAGGAATTGGAATCCTAGGAAATGAGATATAAGGTATTTTTATGAAGGTATTAGGCCCATGAAAAGGTCTCCCCATGCATACTTTTTAATTGAATCAAAATCCATATAGTTCAATTCCATTTAACAAGGCATGTCATAACTTTTAAGTTCATTATACAAGGACCATGGTGGTACCTTTTAAGGTTTCACATCCATGACCACTTTCAAGAATTTTAAAGTCCTACATAATAGATAAAGTAAAATATAACAAGAAATGGTATTGTGAGGGTATTATTATGAGGTGACCCTTTCTTGTTTAACTAAAATATGAATCAGGTAAAGTTATTTTTGGAAAACAAATAGGATGATATAGAATCAAGGAATTCTGGGAAACCAAGATGAGTATCTTCACTCAAGGAATTTTAGGAAACCAAGAGAACTATATTAATTCATGGTATTCTTGGAAACAAATTAGAGAATATTGAATCAAGTAATTTGAGGAAACTGGGAGGAGTATCTCGATAGAAGTAATTTTATTCAACTAAGAGGATTAACTTGAATCAAGGAATTTAATGAGACCAATGGTGGAATCTTGAATCAAATTAATCTTCGTATAAAGGTGGTAGTTGTAGGTATCTTGACCCAAATACTATCTAGAATGAAATATTCATATTATGATTTTTGATTTTTCATACGGGTCAATGATGTAAAAGGGAAATGATGAAGTGTTTTCATGTGCGCTGTCAAAAATATTTATAACTAAATGCAGAAAAAGGGCGGGCCTAGGTCATTCTCTTGATGAGATTTTGTGGTCAATCAATCACAACTTCTAATTCAAATTTTTTATATTTTTATTATTTATAATACAGAACTAAATGAAATTATTTTTAGATAAATGATAATGCAAGATAAAGGAAATTAAACATGCAATGCATTATGCAGATAGAATGAATGCAGAGAAAATGATGTTAGACAGAAAGGAGATATTCTCGAGAGAATCACCCAGATTGAACCTTAATCATCTCATTATTATTTTCAAATTTAATTAATAAAAATTCTTTATCATATGTGTGAATATCATATTCTATATGTGGTTGTTAATATATATTTATATCAAAAATTGTTGAGAGACCGCACATCCACCTCCTCGATCGAGGGAAAATATTACAGAAGAGAATGTTAAGCCTCGGGTGGAAAGTGGGGACACAAAGAAACCATACCAACTAATATACCCCTTGACATAACTCTAATAAAATAAGAAATAATAAATATTAATGGTAAATGACATGGGTTCAAAACTGGATTGATGCCCCGGGAAGTTCCTTGGGTTGGTAACTCATGATCACGAGTATAAGAGATCGTAGTGGAGAAGAATGGGGTAGAAAGACAACAGATAAAAAATGATAATGAAATGAAGAAGAGTAGAAAAATATATTAATAATTCATAATACTATTATAATGGAATGAAACTAAAAAAAATAGAAAATTTCTACACATAAGTTTCAATATTTTGAGAAGGGGTGATGATACATATTTATAGGGAAAGGGGGTGAAAGAATTCGCTCCAAAAATCTACTCCAAAATTCTCTGAATTTATTCCTCGTTAAATAGAAGAATTTTTTATATGTGTCTTCATAAAAGTTGTTCCATAATATCTCCTCTATTCACCTTAAAAATTTTATCTTTATTTACTTCTATATGTATGAGTTATGGCCGATTTAATCAGAGACATTTAATCTTTCCATTTGACTCTCTAAATTTAAATTATTCAACTTCCCATGCCATTATAACCCTCCAAACTTTAGATTCACATGTTTTAGACTTCATAAAAGTTGTTCCACACTTGATTTCTTGTCTCTCCACAAAATATGGAATATTTTTCAAACGTTCAAAATATTTTATGAATTAATTTCACAATGGATCTGTTTCTCCCTGGTGAGTTGTTTCATCTTCTACATGTCTCATCCGTTCAAATAATTCCTTAATGACAGTATTTTGACAATAAAATTATCAAGGAAGTTCCTTATTTAATATTATTTCATTTACATCTAGAATAAATTCATTTTGAGGTGTGTGCGCTGAGTTATGCTTCTATTACATCAGTCGGGCCCATGTTGTCCGCCCAGTAAATCTCCCAAATTAAATGATTTTTTAGGGCCTATAAATGGTCGAATAATCATTTCCTATTTAAGAAAAATTTATAGGAAATAAATAATTTATTTAAAAAAAATATCACAATTTGGAAAAATAAAGTAAATTTTATGACCAAAATACACTTATCTTAAAAATCTATCAAATTTATAGATTTATCCATTTTTTTCATTTGAGCTCAAAATACCACTAAAACCTAAAAATGTGATAATTACCCATAAAATAATAGTACTATAGGATTATAACCAATGATTTACATTATAAAATTTATGAAAATGTTAGTTTGATCACTCCGCCACACTTAAACATTGCACTCCTAGGCAATCATCTTGCATCCAAATCAAAATTCACACAATAATCAAAAATGAGAAAATATCAATGGTCTTATCCAAAAAAAGAATTCCATCATGTATAATCTATGAAAAACAATTCTATAAAAGTTTTATTTAGATCATTAAAATTTGGTCAAACTCATAAATCAATCCATGGCCCCATCACAACCTACCTCACATTTAATTTTATGTCACTCTTCACTCAAGAGAAATTGAATCTAGAGTTATGCTCATACTTGAAAATCAAATGTATCACCATAGGCTTGTAAAAAATCTCATTTATCCATAGCATGAGACATGAAAATAAATTCAATCATGAGGGATTTAATTAATGGTTCAAATGATTATGTGGCTTAGGGTTGGTGGGAAAATGATTCAAAAAGTTTCAGGCTAGAAAGAGGAGGTTGGACTCTTAAGTACAATGCATGATTAATTCAAGTGAAACCACAAAAAATTACTCTCTCAATCCCACTTGAAAATGTGAAAAACAAAACCACACTATTTTATAACATGGTACATGAGCCATGAAGTGATTATAAATAATTATATCATCTATGATCTCCCTCATTTTTTAAGCTCCGGAAAGGAACAACTTTATTTTCTTTTTCTTTTTTTGATTTTTTTTGTGGAGGATGAGCTAAAAATTAAATATAATGAATAAATTAAAATTCATGACTTTGATTTTTAAGAGGTGAATGAGTCATAAAATAATATACAATGAGTAATTCAATCTCATCTCAATTTTTTCGTTTTGTTTTTGAAGGACAAATGGATAAAACAAATAAAGCACAGTGAAATGACAACACATGCCTAATTCTCTTATTATCCACTACCCAAAGTACTGACACACACCTATCATCACACATAAATTAAACACATCCTAATGAACACATTGTATAGGCCCTTATCCCACACTCAAACCTGAAATATCCATGAAAAAAATACTAAAAGTGCAGGTAGGTAAGGAAAAATTGGCTTGTAATGTGGCTTAAACCTATAAGGAAGTTCATGGAATCTAAGGGCTTATGAAGGATTAATGTAAAGGTGGGTCTCAAGATAAAATGTGGCTATCCAATGATATACCTCAATCATTTCAAATACATTACATGAAATCCAAATCTTTAAAAGAGAAAAATCACAAATTCTGGTTCTAACACTAAATTAAAGTTTCCCTCAATAAAGTGTTGGTATTAGGAAGAATATGTCAAATTGGTTTAGAATACCTCACAGGAATAGAAAAATATTTTGAGTCAGTGTTTCATGGGCATGGATTTCAAAAATTAGTCAAACTCATAAAAATGCATGATAATCCAATTAAAGGAAAAAAATCACATTTAAAATCATTTAAAATCCACTCTTTAAAATTCATTTCAACTATTTAAAAATCAATTGATGTGTGAAAGGTGATAATAATATTGAATAAAGATCAAAAATACTAAAAATATGATAAAAAATGAAAAGAACACAAGAAGAACTAAGCAGGTTGGAACTCCCCCACACTTAAATTTAACTACCCCTCATTTCAACTCAACAAAATATAAATATAAAGGTAGAAAATCCAAGGGAAGGAAAGATACAACCTGATATTATTTTTGAAGTGGATGCCTTGAGTTAATCTCTTAGCTACTTCCATTAGACTTAGAAATCATGAAATAAAATAAAGCATAAGAAAAATAAACAAATAAATAAATAGAAAGATAAAAGAGGATAGAACATGGTTTAAACCCCCATATGGGAGCTAAGATTTCTCTTCCCCTAGTCAGACAGTTGTAGTGGATTATCCCCAATCAGATGGTGGGTGTGGTTTCTTTGAGATGAACCACCACATGTGACTTTTTCTGATGTCTATGAGTAAACATTGAAAGTAGAGAACCCCAAAGAAGATAAGATAGTTCCCAACCCTCAATAAAGAGTAAATATAGAATTTGAGTTCTAGAGTGGGAGGGAATAGAAGATATGGGTGCTCCCTGTGAACTTTCATGGTTTCCTCTTCCATACGGTATTAAAATTTTTGTTGTGGAAATTATCACACCACCACATATTTGTCCAAATATTATTCTTAAATCATCACTACATGGTTAGTATCTTTTTTAACATCAACGGTCTTCTCCAATTTTTTTTGTATCAGAAATTTCAAAGAAAGAGAAGTCATAAAACAATTTATCTTAAATAAGATTAAAACATGAATAATTAATAAATAAATATTCCCTTTAAAGTAAGTCATCTTGGTAATTGATCTCTTCAAGTAGGGACATTGGAAACACAATCTCAGTAGGTGTATATTCTTAATTATCTTCCAAAGAAAGAGATATATAGATAGTTTCTGATGTTTCATTATCAAGGATGGTAAGATCATGTTTCAAGTTATCTTCAACAAAGATATTACAGGATTCTTCCAAAAAATGTTGATCTCCCATCAGTGAATCAACTGTAATGTGTATTTACGGGACCTCATCGAGCAATGTTTCAGTGTAGGATAATATAATTAATTCTTTTAATAACTCCTTCTTAGCTACCTCAGGTTATTTAACATAAAAAATTAGTGGTGAAATCTCTTCCACCAATCGTTCTGGTTTAGGTTTCGGCTCAATTTTGGGTTGTTCTTGAGATGTGCGTACATATTTAGCAATAAATTATATTTGGATCTCCAATTTTTTCACTTTATCACTAATATTTTGAAACTAAGCATCAATATCATTACAAACATTTTTTGGCACCGAAGATTGTTCAGTCCATGAATAATAATTTAAATTAAAAGACATCATGAACAAAGAGATTTTTTATGTTTTTTTTTTGAAATTTATGATTTTTTTGTTTTTTTAAAAAAAGGAAAATTATTTACAAAATATAAATAAAAATAGTGAGTTAATACCACTTGTATCCCTAGAAACGGTGCCAATTTGATGAAGCATTATCGTGTGCACTCTCAAAAATATTTATAACTAAATGCAGCACATGGGCTGGCCTAGGTCGTTATCTTGAGAAGATTTTGTGGTAAATCAATCACTACTTATAATTCACTTTTTTATATTTTTATTATTTATAATAAAAAAATAAATGAAATTGTGTTTTGAGAAATGAGAATGAAAAATAAAGGAAAATAAACATGCAATGCATAATGCAGACAAAATGATGTCAGACAGAAAGGAGATATTCCTAAGAAAATCACCCAGATTGAACCTTCATCATCCATTATTAGTTTCAAATTTAATTAATAAACACACTCCATAGTATTTGTAAATATACTATTATATATTTGGTTGTGAATATACAGTTCTCTCAATGATTGTCGAGAGATAACACATCCACCTCCTCGGTCGAGGGAAAATATTATAGAAGAGAAAGTTAAGCCTCGGGTGGCAAGTGTAGACACAAAGACACCTTACCCACTAATATCCCCTTTAAATAACTCTAATAAAATAAGAAATAATAAACATTAATGTGCAATGACTTGGGTTAAACACTGTATTGATCCCCCAAGAAGTTCCTCAGGTTAGTTAGTCATGATCACAAGTACAAGAGATCGCAGTGGAGAAGAATGGGGTGGAAAGAAAAAAGATAAAAAATGAGAATGAGATGAAGAAAAATATATTAATATATTAATAATTCATAATAATATTACAATGGAATTAAACTAAAAAACAATATAAAATTTCCACACAGAAGTGCCAATATTTTGAGAAGGGGTGATGATACATATTTATAGGGAGAGGGGGTGAAAGAATTCGATCCAAAAAATATACTCCAAATATCTCAAAATTTATTCCCCATTAAATAGACTAATTTTTAATAGGTGTATTCATAAAAGTTGTTCCATAATATCTCCTATGTTCGCATTAAAAATTTTAAATTTATTTAATTCCTTATGTAGGAGTTATGGCCAATTTAATCACATATATTTAATCTGTCCATTGGACTCTCCAAATTTCAATTCTTCAAATTCCCATGCCATTATGACCCTTTAACCTATCAATTAACGCATTTTAGAATTAATAAAAAAAATTCCCCACTTTATTTAGTGTCCCTCCACAAAATATGGGACATTTTGGATTCGTTCAATATATTTTATAAATTAATTTCTCAATAGAACCATTTCTTCCTAGTGAGTTGTTTCATCTTTCACATGTTTAAACCATTAAAATAATGCCTTAATGATAGTATTTTGAATTTAAACTTATCAAGGATGAACCTTATTTAATAATATTTAATTCCCATCTATAATTAATGAATTTTGAATTGTGTGAACTGAGTTATGGTTCTGTTACATCGGTGGGGCCCATGTTGTCCTCCCGAAAAATATCCCAAATTAAATGATTTTTCAGGCCTCTAAAAGCTCGAATAATTCTTTCATCATGAAGAAAAAGTTATAGGAAATAAATAAATGATTTTATCAATAAAATAATTACATGATTTGGAATAATAATGTAAATTTTATGACCAAAGTACCCTTATCATAAAAATCTGTTGAATTTCCAGATTTAACCATTTTTTTTGTATTTGAGCACAAAATACCACTAAAACCTAAAAATGTGACAATTAACCATAAAATAATAGTTTGGTGGGATTATAACCTATGATTTATAGTCTAAAATTTATGAAAATTTGAGCTTCATCAGGGAACGCATATGGGAGTCCTAGGTAAATAGGCTCCCAAATGAGATGCCAAGGTGAATGGATACCCAAGTGTGGCCATAAAGGAAAAGTGTGACTCCATTTTAAGAAGTCCTAATGAATTTACACTTTAGAAATATGTGGGTTCCATGATATTTTTCACTAGTGAGTGTCTTAGTGTTTTGTACAAAGCTCTAATATAAATGATCCTATGATCCATAATATTTATCCCTTCCCTTTCATCCCATTCTCTTAGTATTTGATTTATAAATCACCCATTAGAATACATGGAAGAATTTTGAGTGTAAACTAGGGATTAAACTGATCTAGTAGTGTAGCCTCTCTGGAGATTATAATCATTGGTTGGTTTTAGTTTTTACTTAAAATAATTTTTTATAATCGGTTGATTCAAACTGTTATCCTTAACCAATTTTAACCAACTATACAGACCCCTTAGCTAGGTGTTCATGTAGTATGGTGTGAGTATGGGAGCACATGTGGTAGCTAAAGAAGTTGGGTTAATATAAGATAGGAGCTGGGAAAATGTCACGGGTTCCATTTAGGTGTATGAAAACTTTTTCAACAACCCATTATAAAAATATAACTTCAAACGAGCATAACTTTTGATCTGTGAATCTGTTTGGGATCTGTAGGATTTCAAATAAAATAATGTGAAGTTAAACACACTGATGGATACTAGGTTTACCCATAAAATTTTTTCTATGATGCCAAATATTGGTCCTAAAATGAAATAATATAATATTTCAATCTTATAGAAATATTTTCTCCAAAAGTAAATGAAATCAATGGTCTAATCATGATGGGAGGTTCTCCCAACCATGTCATAAGAATGGGAAAGATTTTTTAAGGATCTTTATTGCTTGATATGTAGGAAATCATGTAATACACAAATATATCATCTATTTATTCTTCATTGGGTTTGATATTATTCCATAATAACTCAAATCATTACATTTGATTGAGGCTCATATCAGTGTCTCTGTGGAAAAGGGCATGGAACATTTTTCATTTTTAATAATGGGTTGACAAAAAAACCCAAAACCAAAGTCATAAATCATATCCAATTTAATTCAATATAAACCAAAAAATATATCCCTTTATAAAATAAATGTCTCTTGGGGAACTGTTACTCTAAAACACCTTCCTCATCATAATATTCCATGTATCACTTCTAAAAAAGTGAATATCAGATCCATCACAAGCACTAAACTCATAGGTTTTATAATTGTAACATGATATTTATTATTAAAATCAACCAATAGAGATCTTGGATCATAAAGAAGAAGTAAAAATTAAGACCACTTTTCTAGTAAAATTTCTGTAGATATATCAAAAGTATGAGGAAGAGACGTCAGACCCTAAATATGTAAAGAGATAAAAGTACCCTCGTCTGTTTTCATATGAGAAATGATTTTTTTTAGGGAATTGTTTTAAGTGGGGAGTTTAATGATTTTTATTTTTATTATGAATTTTCCTTTAATAACTCTCACTTGTCATATAACTTGGATCATATTTAATACCAAGACAAAAATAGTAATGCCTTATTTTATTAAGTAAGAATATTGCAATATAAAATGAAATATTAAATATTAAAAAAATTATATAAGACATAATTATGAAAAATAAAATTAAAATATAACCCCAAGTAAATAAAAAAGAATATAATATTAAATCATCCATCCTTATGATCACCCCATATATATATCATACAATTGAGTATAATTTTAGGAAAAATGAAAAAAAATATGAAATAGGATAGAAATTTTAAATAATTTTTTTTTTGAAAATTATATAAAATTATATATAGGAATGTAAAGGGTAATATGATCATTATATGGTTGTTGGGCATATATAGTTGTTATATATATTGTTATTGGATATATATATATAGTTATTGGGCATATGTAGTCATTGATATAGTGACTATAAATAAAACTAATAACTTTTTGAAATTTATAAATCTATGGAATCAAATAGTATAAGTATTTTATATATGGATCATTTTTCTAAGCTTGGGAAGGAGGTAGCATCACTAGCTTTTCCCTTGACCAAGATCAATATGAAATTAAATAAGTATAGTTTGAGTGGAATCATCTATGGGGGAATTTAAAGCTCATATTTATCACTATAAAATTCATGTTATCAAGTTTACCATCTAAAAATAACACCTTGGCTTATCTCAATCGTAGGGATTACATGCTTTTATTGAGTGGTTATATAAGTAAAAGATAAGGTTATATCAACCTAAAACTATTAATTTCATGGAATCTATTTTTATAATATATTTTATTATGATAATTATAATAATAATTAATATAATGAACATATTATTCTTAAATAAGTATTTAATATTCATGTAATAATTATGGAATAATATGAAATAAAAAATCTCAAAGAAACAGTTTTTATTTTAAAGACGCTCATTTTTTATATATTATGGACTATATTTAGAATTTAAATTTCTCAAATTTAGAGTTTTAATTTAATAAAATATATTTTATATTTGAAATCAATATATCTAAATTACGTAAAATGGTTATTTTTATATTTTTGGTAAAAAATAAGTTATCGAGGTAACATGTGAATTATGATAATAAAGGGTGTAATGGGGTAAATTGTTATTATAATGAATAAATTAAGATATTGTATCTAATACTTATCCCTAAAATGTGTGTATAAGGTAATTCATGACCTATATTCATTATAATTCCATTTTTTGAGTCACTTTCCATGTAAAATTACATTCCTTATATATTAAGGAATGAGTATTTGTAGTCACTCATTCTCATCTACAAATTGGTTATTCCTACACCCATTCCAAATCATACTTATTTTTTTTCCTCCACAAATTACCTCCCTAAAAACTATCTCATGTTTTTAGGCCCTTAGTTTCAAGAATAAACCTCATGTACTCCAAACAAGGAAGGTTTATGAGGGGAAAATTTGAGTTTTTATTTGTAATTAATAATCCTTATTTTTTTATTTTTTCCCCTCGTCCTCATCCTCATCCTCATTTGATATTATCTACCACTCAAATGTCCTATCAGTAATATTATTATGCTCATATAATAAAGATATTATAATAAAATCACAACATATTCATACTCATCTATTAATTATAGCATGTATATGTTTGGGTTGGCTTAGCCACCTACATGAATGATGCTATAAAAATTCCATCATGGATAATTATAAATAATTTAATAAAGGAAATATATGGTATTGATGATGAATTTAAGTTGTGTTTATAATTCTATAATGGTAATATATAAAAATTTATTCAATCTTAAAATAACTTATTTTAGTAGATAAATAATTCGAAATGAATGAAACACTAATTATTCCTTAAAAATAATGCATGTGAATTTTTTGGAATGGTAAAGAAATTTAAAAACCATAATAAAATTATGATTTCAGTACCTTGACTACAATGGATATGGTTAAATCATAAACTTGAAATGATGATTAAGACTTTTATACTGAAGTAAGTAGGAAACAAATATAACAATTAATACCATGTGATTAATATTGAATAAAAATGATTAATAAGTAATAAATAAATATAAATAAATGATAATTTGTAAAATAAATATAATAAGGTTGTAGTATGGATGAATAATAAATCTAAGTTAATTATATAGGTAGTTAGAGCATGTTCAAGCTAGTGAGAATCTAAGGTAAGGGGTTTCATGAACCAATATCTTTTTATAGATTTATGTTACTTATTATTTAGTCATATTCATCTAATTTGGTTATAATATAACATTTAATTTTATTATATTTTCTTTTCTTTTTCTTGGATTTACATTTCCATGTAAAAGTTTCCTTTTTGGGTGATTCTTACCTCATAAAAAGGGTGTTTAAAGGAAAAATCTCACTCATAATTTTGGGTATTTCTCTTTTATATTCATATTATTTATTAACAAAAATATTTTTTTATTTATAAATTTATTTATTTATTTTATACTTCACCTATCATATTTGTCTTTAATTTTATTAAAAATCCAATTTTATATCTATTTTATCAATGAAGGTTACTTAAATTCATTAAATATTATAAGGTATTTCTTTCAAATTCCATTACATTTCCTATATTTTTTATCCTTGTTTATTCAACTTTATATTTATTTATTTTCAAATCTCCATCATTATTTCAATTTATTATTAAAATAAATAATTAAAATTCATTTTTTCATTTTCAAAATGACTCATATCTTTGTTTTTATTATGATATTACTAAAATGTTAAGAAAAATATATTGACAATTTCTACTGCATTTTCCTATCTTTCTCTAGAATATCCATCATCTGTGACTATTATATTTCATATTCTTCATGTATAAAAATCTAAATTCTGTTATGATATGTTTCTATTTGGATGATTGAGTTTTGGTATCATCTGATCCAATTTTTGATGGATACTTATGTGATACCTTATAAAAATATTATTTAACCCATTTTATTTCCATGGGTTAATAAAACTATGGTTTTAATGGATATTTAGTTGTCTTCATGTTTCACACATATGTATTGATATATAATTATTTTATGGGTGGTCCCATAATTATATATCCCTCAAATGAATTGGTTAAATTTTATATCTCATGAGATGACATTTATGGGAAATGGGAAGTTATCTTGGTCCAATATGTTATTGGACATATTTTTACATTATGTGATAATGGAATTGGTTGAGATTCTTGACATATATTATGATTTTATATGTTTATGCATGTTCCATGTTCCTAATTTATGTCACCATGGATCATGATTAATGATTTATGTCTCAGTATTATTATGTCTTGGTATATGTTATGTTTTAGTGATCATCCTTTTACAATTTTTCTATTGTCACAACTCAACCCATAGGGGGCCACATGTCTGATAGAAGGCCATGCCATGAAAACCCCAAGCCCACCACCAATAGGCTAGAGGCTAGCAACAAGCATCAGGAAGGAATAATGTAAAATTAGAGGCCTTTTCCTAATGTTCTTGTATGCATGTACCCAACTGTCTTCATACAATAGTGTATAAGAATATAATGAAAGATGGTAACATCTAGAGTAAACCATGAATATAATAACCTCTTGGATGTATAATAGAGTATGAGAGAGAAATCAAAACCAAAAGGGGAAAAAATAAATGACAAACTAGAAAATAGGTTCTAACCTGAAAAAAACTATAAAAAGAACAAAGTTGAGATATCCCAAATCCTGATATCCAAGACCCAACCACCATACATGGTTAATACACCCAAATATCTCTAATATCTAAAAAAGTCACCATCGATCTATCTATCATCTATATAATACATGACACATATAGGAATATCCCATGTAGGGGTGAGTATAAACATACCTAGGAGGACTCCCTAAAAACTAAAGAGGGAGTGTTAGATAGATACAATAAAAGTAGTCAACTCAACCTAATGAAGGCATGTTAATTAGAAACTGATATAATAACCACAAACATCCATATATTCTCAATAAGAATCCCAAATGATAAATAAATGGTATCTCCATATCCAAAACCCAATAAAGAACATTGAGTCTACTTACAGCTTCAAAGGTCCATCTTCGATGTCTAGCATCATGCACAACCACTAAATAATCCATGTGATGGGGCTCGCACCTCACTACTATTCTTCATATTTGAGGGAGCCAAAAATATAAAATATGAATCCCACAAAATCTCACTAGAATATGAGTGTAGGATCCTTCTCCTTTCTCCTATGCTCAACAGAGGAGGGATCCATAACTCTCATTGAGGACCAAAAACTCTCCTGAGCTCGAAGATGGGGGAGTATCACTCCGCGGTTAGAGGAATCTCATCCAGTGTAAGAGAGTATCAACTCTATCTATATTAATATTATGGGGAACCTAAACCCTAGTGATACAGGGGAGTAAAAGCACCAAAATCTCTCCAATGATCTTTACCTAATCATTTTCATCATTAGGTGTCACTTAAAGAAGAATCATTCATGGAATATCTTGCATTGTATCTCATATATCATAACAAAGTTCATAATTGCATTCTACAAGGAACATTACTTATGATAGGATAATTGTGGAAAAAATCTAAGTCCAAAATAAGGATATATGAGAGGGAGAAGTTTTGAAGGGAAGTACATGGAATTTAAGGGGTCCACATGGCATATGGACCTACCTTATCGCCTATCCATATTATCATCCAGATAAAGCTTGGAATCTATTTCATCACACACTGTGGTATAGATCATAAAGGTAATGTCTCAACCACTCAGGTTTTAAACGTTTCCTCTTGGTTAGTACCATGTACATTGGCCCATACCCATGTACTTGGCTATCACACCCAGGTTTTTGTTTTCATCCTTGATTCCGGTTCAATTTTGGGTATCGGTTTTTCTATCAAGAGTCAGGCGTAATCGGTTGTAATTTTTGAGGTATTTCCTTCTTTATTTTTATTATCCATGGGTTTTCCCCATGAGTGTTGGTGAAGAATGAAAGTTTTGGGATTAACAGTAGGTGGAACACGGTTGGCGCATGATTAGGGAAAACTGTGTGCCTTGTCCAGGAAGCTGTGCGCCAATGTTTCATTTTTTGACAAAGCCAAATCGCAGTTAGCACACAATTTTTGAAACTGTAATACTTACCCTGTGACATGTTCCTTATGGATAGTGGCGACTTCATGGTTTATAAAAATACGTAGACTTCCCATGTCATTAAAATTTGGTCTTTTATCATTTTTTCCTCTTCAATTTTTACCCCAAATCCACCCCTCACCTACCCATTTAGGATTTTCAACTCTAGGAACCTCTCTTCCCTCCCTTGGATCCCTTATATCTTCTCTTTGGTGGTGGATTTTTCATGAAAACTCTTAGAAATAATCAAGTCGTTTCTCCTTCTATTTCTTCCATTTTTTGGGTTCCTCTTTCTCCCTCTTTGGGTTCTTCTTTTCCAGTAAGTCATTTGACCTAGGGAGGGTTTTTTCTTGTGTTTTTGTGTGAGATATTGATATATTTTTTCTCAATCTTTCCTTTCTTGGTCTTATAGTGTTGAGATTGAAGTTTTGTACAAATTTTTAGAAGTTTCTACACTCAAGGTAGGTGGTTCCATGCTCTATGATTTTTAGATGCATTTTGTGTGCTTATTTGGTTTTATAAATATGTTTCATCACTACGGGAAAAATCACTATTTGCGACGGGTAATTTGCGACGGGATTTCTTCCCGTCGCAAATAACACGTCTCGGAAGCTATTTGGGACGGGAAAATTTCACCATCGCAAATAACCAATTATTTGCGACGGGTTTTCGTCTCCCGTCGCAAATAGTTTGGCGCGACTTGCACGCCAAACCGTGCAGCGGTATTTGCAACGGGATCCCGTCGCAAATACCCGGCGGCGGTTAATAACTTGTTGCGACGGGATGTCGTCCCGTCGCAAAAAAACTGTCGGCAGGAACTATTTACGACAGGTCTCGTCGCACATAACCTTTTAACCGCCGACTGTAAGTAATGCGAATGAGGGTATTTGCGACGGGGCCCGTCGCAAATACCACCATTTGCGACGAAAACCCGTCGCTAATAACCCTGTCGCAACTAATCTAACCTATATATACTCTCATCCGTTTTTTTCTTCAAATCACTCAGATCTTGCTCTCTCCCTCTTTTCATTCTTCAGTTTCAAGGGAAAATTTTCTTTTAGTTGAAATTTTTTATACGAGAGCAACTGGAGGGCGTCAATATCTTCAGAATATCAAAGTTTAAGGTATTTATTTTTTATTTTTTTTATATTAATTTTATTTTTTTATGTTAATTTTAATTGTTGTTTATTAGTTGTAATTAAATTAGATTTCAATTGATTTTTATTTATATCTATTTTTAGGAAAAAATTGATATTGTTAGTGATAATTATAAATAATTAGTATTAATTTGCAATAATTAGATATAATTAGTAATAATTAGATATAATTAGTAATAATTAGATATAATTAGTATTAATTTACATTAATTAGATATAATTAGTAATAATAAGTATTAATTTACAATAATTAGTAATAATTAGTATTAATTTGCAATAATTAGTAATAATTAGATATAATTAGCAATAATTATCAATAATTAGCAATAATTGGCAATAATTAGCAATAATTTGCAATAATTAGTAATAATTAGCAATAATTAGGAATAATTAGGAATAATTAGTAATAATTAGTAATAATTACTAATAATTACTAATAATTAGTAATAATTAGTCATAATTAGTAATAATTAGTAATAATTAGTAATAATTAGTAATAATTAGTAATAATTAGTAATAATTACTAATAATTACTAATAATTACTAATAATTACTAATAATTAGTAATGATTAGTAATAATTAGTAATAATTATTAATAATTACTAATAATTAGTAATAATTACAAAAAATTACTAATAATTACTAATAATTAGTAATAATTACTAATAATTACTAATAATTAGTAATAATTACTAATAATTTGTAATAATTTGTAATAATTAGTAATAATTAGAAATAATTAGTAATAATTAGTAATAATTAAGAATAATTAGGAATAATTAGTAATAATTAGGAATAATTAGTAATAATTAGGAATAATTAGGAATAATTAGTAATAATTACTAATAATTATTAATAATTACTAATAATTAGTAAAAATTAGTAATAATTACTAATAATTACTAATAATTACTAATAATGACTAATAATTACTAATAATTACTAATAATTACTAATAATTACTAATAATTAGTAATAATTACTAATAATTAGTAATAATTACTAATAATTAGTAATAATTACTAATAATTAGTAATAATTAGTAATAATTAGTAATAATTACTAATAATTAGTAATAATTAGTAATAATTAGTAATAATTACTAATAATTACTAATAATTTTTAATAATTAGTAATAATTAGTAATAATTACTAATAATTACTAATAATTAGTAATAATTAGAAATAATTAGAAATAATTACTAATAATTACTAATAATTAGTAATAATTATTAATAATTAGTAATAATTAGTAATAATTACTAATAATTACTAATAATTACTAATAATTACTAATAATTAGTAATAATTAGTAATAATTAGTAATAATTAGTAATAATTAGTAATAATTAGTAATAATTAGTAATAATTAGTAAAAATTACTAATAATTACTAATAATCACTAATAATTACTAATAATTAGTAATAATTAGTAATAGTTATTAATAATTAGTAATAATTAGTAATAATTAGTAATAATTCGTAATAATTTGTAATAATGAGTAATAATTAGTAATAATTAGTAATAATTAGTAATAATTAGTAATAAAAAAATTATATTATCAATATTTATGAAAAAAAATATTAATATTATTAAAATAATAAAATATTTATAAAATATTAAAATTATCAATATTCGCAACAGGCTTTGCTCTATTCTTAACATGCTTAAATCTCAAAGGGTCACCAATTGTCAGGTCATGCGGAATAAAAAGTTTGTGTCAACCATGTCCAATATAAACTCTATAATTGTCCTTGCATGGTTGATCACCTCGCAAGTAGTGTTGCAATATGACAACCCAAGTCATGCCCTTCTCATCTATAATAATTATCTCACATAACCCTTTACATAGACCATTATTTCTTGAAAATTTAAGGGAAATATACTGATATCCCCTCAAATTTTTAAAGAAGAATGATCTATGTAAAGGGAGCAAGATGATTCTTAGAGAGGATAACGACATTACTTTGGTCATCCTATTGCAACACTACTTGCGAGGTGATCAACCATGCAAGTACAATTATAGAGTTTACATTGGACATGACTGACACAAACTTTTTATTGCGCATGACCTGATAATTAGCGACCCTTAGAGATTTGAACATGTTAATAATAGAGCAAAGTCTTTTGCGAATATTGATAATTTTAATATTTTATAAATTTTTTATTATTTTAATAAAATTAATATTGTTTTTTTATAAATATTGATAATATAATTTTTTTTATTAGTAATAATTAGTAAATGAAATATGCTTGGATAATGAAGGGAAAATTTGTAATCATCTCCACAACGATGATTACCAAATTTTCTTTCATTATTCAAGTAGTTTTCATTTTTCTAAGTATTGCTAAGTATTAATAAATTAGTAATAAATTGTAATAAATTATAATAATTAGTAATAATTAGTAATAAATTGTAAAAATTAGTAATAAATTGTAATAATTAGTAATAAATTGTAATAATTAGTAATAAATTGTAATAATTAGTAATAATTGTAATAATTAGTAATAATTATTAAGTAGTTGTAATTAATTATCTTCTTTTTTTATAGTGTTTTTATAATTTCAAATTATTCAAAAATAGTGATGATTTTATATTTTATGTAGAAAAATATGGAATAAGGAAGTCGACATCAGTCATTATTAGATGATCACGCTTGGATAAACCAGTGCATAAATCCAAATAGTTCTAGATTAAATACTATATATATTGAGGGTGTTGAAGCTTTCTTAGCATTTGCATCATCAAACCAGAATATGTTTCAGAAGGCACAATTAAGTGTCCTTGTAAAAAATGTTCTCTGAGAACGTTTGACACATTTGACAAGGTTGGGGGACATCTCTTGCGGTTTGGTTTTCAACCAAATTATGTTTTTTAGTATCAACATGGTGAACGCAGTTCCAGAGAAGATCCTAATAACTTGATTCCAGATCCATCATGATTTCAAAATTTAGTACATGATGTTGCAGTTCCATCTGTGCAACAAACTGAAACTCACGATGATATTGATTTAACTCCCGAGTTGGTACCATCTGAATTTTATGAGTTGTTGAGGTCTGCTGAGGATGCATTATATCCTGGTTGTAAGATAAGAAAATTCAAAGAAATTACAAAATTTATGGCTATTAAATCAGATAATGCAATGTCAAACAACTGTTTTGATCAGATATTTTCTTTGGTTAAAACACTGTTACCTGAAGGAAATGTGTTGCCTGCAAATTACTATTAGAGCAAGAGGCTGATTCGTAATATGGGAATTAGTTATCGGAAGATTCAAGCATGTACAAATGATTGAATCTTATATTCTGGTGAAAATGAGTCATTGGATAGTTGTCCCACATGTGGAAAATTGGGGTATAAAGAAGCTCAACCAGGGAAGTCTAGATCGATTCTAGTAAAATAGTTGAGATTTTTCCCCCTTACACCTAGGTTGCAGCATTTATTTATGTCTCAGAACACAGCATCAATGATGTCATGGCACAAAACCAAGATTTCAACTGATAAAATATTGAATCATCCATCTGATAGTGATTCATGGAAACATTTTGACCATCTGCATCCGTCTTTTTCTATAGAAGTGCGAAACGTGTGATTGGGTCTTTCTACTAATGGTTTATGTTTGTTTGGTTCTTATGGTAGTCAGTATTCATGTTGGTCTATCTTTATAACTCCATACAATTTGCCTCCATGTATGTTGATGAAGGAGACTTATATCTTTTTGACTCTATTAATCCCAGGACATCCGAAAAAGAATATTGATGTTTATTTGAAACTATTAATTGATGAGTTAAATGCATTGTGGAGTGAAGGTGTTAATACATATGATGTTGCTGTGAAATAAAATTTCATATTAAAATCTGCATTGATGTAGACGATTAGTAAATTTCTGGCATATGGCATGTTATCTGGTTGGAGTACACATGGTCCGAAATCATGTCCTTACTGTATGAAAGAAAACAAATCCTTTATGCTCTTCAATGCAAAAAAAACCTTTCTATTTTGATTGTAATCGTAGATTTCTTCCTAGCGATCATCCTTTTCAGAGGAATAAATATCATTTCAGAAAAAGTTATAATTGAAAGGGACAAACCTCCAAAGATGATCTCAGGTACAGAGTTAAAATCAGTTGTATTTTCATTACCTCCCATCACATTTGGACCAACAGTAAACCAATAGAAAATTCATGGCTTTTGGGAAAGAACATAATTGGATAAAAAGGTGAATTTTTTGGGATCTTCTATATTGGTATGATTTGTTGGTCCACCACATGTTGGATGGTATGCATATTGAGAATAACTATTTTGATAATTTATTTCATACAGTTTTGGATACACCTGGTAAGACCAAAGATACTATAAAGGCATGATTAGATCTTGTCCAAATTTGCAGGCGACCAGAACTTAAACTCTTTGAAAATGTCAGATCACAGAGGTAAATTAAGCCAAAATCAGCTTATACACTATCCAAAGAGAGTCACTTATTATTTTGTCAGTGGATTGCAGATTTGAGACTTCCAGATGGCTATGCTTCC
Organism: Viscum album; assembly: GCA_963277665.1. Lineage (NCBI taxonomy): Eukaryota > Viridiplantae > Streptophyta > Magnoliopsida > Santalales > Viscaceae > Viscum > Viscum album. Next base: position 115,132,922 of record OY728151.1, read on the forward strand.
AATTTGGGCAGATGTGTTAAAAATGGTTATATTACTGGATTAAAAAGTCATGATTGTCATGTTATAATGGAAAGACTTATGCCGATTGGATTCATAGGTTTTTTTAATTCTATGATTTGGGATTCAATAATAGACATATCATATTTTTTTCAAGACATTTTTGCAGTGACAACAGACTATGATGTGCTAAGAAAACTGGAAGAAGATGTTGTTGTAATTATATGTAAACTGGAAAAAATCTTTCTGCCGGCTTTCTTTGACTCAATGGAACATCTGATATTAAATTTTCCACATGAAGCTAAATGTGGAGGTCCAGTACAGTTTCGATGGATGTATCTATTCAAGAGATGCATGCAGAAATTGAAGAAAAAAGTACGTAACAAAGCATCAGTTGAAGGCCCAATTTCTGAAGCTTATTTGTAAGAGGAAATTGCTTTTTTCTGCTCTCATTATTTTGAATCTCAATATCCATAAAAACATAATAGCATGGGATGAAATGAGGGGAATATTAATGATAAAATAGACAATCAATTAATATTTTTTAATCATCCAAATATTGGTTTCGGTGGAGTTCATGAACGATGGCTTTCAGATGATGAACATCACAAAGCTCATACATACGTTCTGCTCAACTGTGAAGAAATGGCATCATTTGTCCTGTGATTGCTTCTATCACTTATTCTATAATTTATATTACATTATTTAAACTTATTTTATTTGTAGGTTATATGACAATCATATCAAGAAACAACGTCCACAAATTACAGCAGCTGCTCTTGAAGAACGCAGACAAAAAAAACTTCTCAATGGTTTCAAAAACTATTAACATAAATTATTGATGGTTTAATATCAATTCTATTTATTATTTATTATATTGATAATTGTTTTACAAATTTCCAGGTGTCTCAATATTTTGATAAAATTGATAAGTGACTGTTTATATTGAGTAACTCACCATCCAAAATGGTTAAATCTTATAATGCATATGTAGTGAATGGTTTTCTATTTTATACACATGCATATGGGGAATCAAAAAAAATGAACAGTGGAGTTTTCTTGAGAGGATCCCATCATAGAGAAACTGAAGTTTACTTTTATGGCATTTTGGATGAAATTATTGAGCTATGTTATCTAGGACAGAATTACATAACAATGTTTAAATGTCGGTGGTTGGATACTAAGAGAGGCTTGCATGTTCATCCGACTCATGGAATCGTCGATATTAAATATAGAAGTCTTCTTACATTAAATGAACCATTTTTACTAGCTCAACAGGCACATCAAATTTATTATGAAAAGTATTGTGCTACTTCAAGAGACTTGAGCAATTGGTGGAGCATAATAAAAATGAAATCTTGGGAAAATCAGTTTACTCAAACTAAATGTGGTTGTTCTGAAGTGGAAGAAATTGAAAATTTTCAAGTGACTGCTCAAAATCCATATGATTCACAAAGAGACGTGAATATCGATGATGACACCCCAAAATTAAGGATTGATAGTGATGAAGATGTTAATGATGTTACAAATGAATTTGAAATGACAAGAGATGCTGAAACTGAAACTCATATGGATATTAATGATATTGTGGAGGAAGATGAAGACATTGACATTGATAGCTATGGAGAAGAGGATGAATATGAACATTCACATAGTTAAATGTTGGTTATAATCATAACTAATATATACCTATATATAGTAGTTATTTTTAATTATCTTCTAACAATAATTATTTTGTGTTTCATATGGACTCTAATCTATTGTGTGAGTTAGAGGAGGCTGAGCTACCTTTAGATAATGGGAATATGGGATCATCTGACCCTCAGCCTACTGGTGGTTTAGGAGGTACGCAAAGGGGGCACGGTCTTGTGGGACTGATGATTCATGACCCTATCCCCAAGTGACGTCCACATTATGGATTCGATCCACACACACAGAGGTATGATAACCTTTATATTTTATTTAGATTTCATTAATTTATTTATATATATACTAATTGTTTGATTATTTATTCCTTTTTCACAGTTTTCATCATGTAGCTATTGGACAGGGGAGCGCTATATTGCGCAATTATTTTTCTTAGCCATGGATTACATGGGAACAGATTCCCATTGATGTGTGACGTGACATGTTCCATAATTGGATGGTACGTAAATAAATAATATTTATTTTGAAATTTATTTTATTAACAACTTGATATTATAAATTATTTGTAGGGTTTATGGTATCCTATCGATGATAGCATGTGCAAAGCTATCCACGCGGCATGGCATGTTTCTATGCGTGACCATTTCTGTCAGTTTTTTTCAAAATTTGAGGACAACAATTAAGAAAGTAGGAGTGACAGAATTTGATGAGTCATGTAGAGCCCACCAACCAAAGTACATTTCATCTCACATTTGGGATGGATTATGTTTACACTGGTTGGGGGGTGGAATTTAGAGGAGATCTTCAGTGGGACGGCAGAAACGGGGGAGACAGGAGGTGACGCATCGAGCTTGTAGCCATACATTCAGTTCGCATAGAGATCATCTGGTAAGTATATTTTTTAAATATTTTATATAATTTTAAATATAAACATTTTATTTTATATTTCTGTAGGCAGTCGAGAATCCCGATATTACAGAGTTCGACATTTATCAGAGGATGTATAGTGATCTGGCCACTGGAGAGTTTAGAGGTGATCGCCAGTGTTAGATTGTGTTTAGTACTATTTTTCAGTTTGAAAATTAACTGCATATAATATTTTCACAATTTTAATTTTAAATTGGAATTGAAGGAGTTATATGAGGCTGCGGCCTCTCAGACATAGGATGACGGTCATGACGAGACGACTGAGCAGACCAGTGTGCACCATTTCGATGAGGCGGCAGGGATGCAGGCGACTCAGTGTGGCTTTGAGAAGGGCAGAGTAGTTGGTATCGGCTCTCATTTAACTCCTAGTACTTATTATGGTACTGTTGTGATGTCGGCGTCCAGCTCAAGAGGAGCTCGTGGAGAGGAATCATCTTCTGGCTCACAGTATCAGGAGCAGTTGTGAGCTCAGGCTGAGCTTATAGAGACTTTGCAGAAGCGGCAAGAAGAGATGAGTCAGCGGTAGTAGTAGCAGGAGCAGCATCACGAGAAGCAGATGTGTCGATAGCAGCAACAGCAACAGCAGCAGCATGAGGACGAGATGCATCGATGGTGGTAGCAGCATCCCGAGCAGATGGAGTACATGCGCCTTCTGACTCGTAGTTTAGGGATGGAGTTTCCTCCACCAGCTCCTTCAGCTCCTCCACCTCCTCCAGAAGACGACCCCCCAGTGATTTTTTTATGTTAAAATCAGTTGAATTTAACATTGTAATATGAATTAATTACATTTTTTGTCTTTTATATCAGTGAAAATATTACATAATTTAATTTTTTTATTATTTTACTATTTTTTATATTTTTTTGTGAATATTGAGAATTTTAATATTTTTTATATTTTTTATTATTTTAATAATAATAATAATATTTTCTTAAATATATTATTTAGTATTATATTTTCTAATGTTTTTTTATTTACTAATAATATTATTATTATTATTATTTTATAATTTTTTTATTTTTTTTGGGAATATTGAGAATTTTAATATATTTTTTTTAATAATAGTAATATTATTTTTTTCATTAATCGTAATTATATTAAATTTATTTTTGTAAAATTAATTTATTATTTGCAACCGGACCTTTTACGACGGGTCCTCATCACAAATAGTCGAACTAAATATTTTTTAAAAACATATTTGCGACGGGACTACTTACCCATCGCAAATACTTTGTTGCGACAGGCCCGTTGCAGAACATTATATATATATATATATATATATATATATATATATATATATATTGAGACGGGACGACGGGCCCGTCACAAAAACTATATGCGACGGGCCCGTCGCGAAAAATTTTATGTACAAATAATACATATAATCGGAGGCTTATTTGCGATGGTGATGTTTCCCGTCGTAAATATTATTATTTGTGATGAGCCCATCGCAAATAATGGTTTTTGTGACAACATTTTCTGCAATGATCTATTTGCAACGGGGCCCCGTCGCTAAAGCCTATTTGCGATGGGATCCCATCGCAAATAGGCCATCACAATTACCAAGAATTCCAGTAGTGCATGAATTGATTGTGTGGTTCAAAATATGTTTTAGAAAGATTTTTACATGCATATATGGTGAAAATGGTTTTTTAAAAGGAAAATGGTTATTATTTGTATGTGATTCGTTGTGGTGCTTCTTGGAAGTGTTTTTATGGTTATGAAAAAGGTTAGAATTCTGTTTTCAAAGGCACTTGAGGGGAGAATGTGCTAAAAAAATGGGTTTTCAATGGGAAATGAATCGGTTTGGTATGTTTTATTTTGTTGTGAACCTTTAAGTCTGATTTCTGAATTCTGTAAATGATGAGAAACATGTTTTAAAAATGTAACTTAGCTTGTGTATTGATTTGGAAGGGGTTGGCCCATGGGAATGGTTGAACTTATTATGTTCTTTTCTTATAATGTTCTAATTAGGTTTTATAAGTTATAAAAGTGGTGAGAAAAGTGTTTTCAAATGGTTTTGGTGTGTGTAAAAAAGAAAGTGGTTTATTTGTCGAAATGGTGGTTTATCATGTGTTTTATACTGATTGGATTATACATGTGTATAAGTTATGTTTTATGTGATGTGTGGAATGTAAACAGGGAATAAGAAAGGGAATCCCAGGTGACTAGGTGGGTGGACTAGGACTGGTATGCTATATGGATCGGCAGTCCTAAGGCCCGGTTCTTTATAGTGGGATTGACGACACAACACTAACTAAACTATGATGGTTGTAGACCGCTAGAATTTTGGATAGATTCCTCTCTAGTGGCTTGTGCACAAGGAAAATGATCAGTGTGGTTGTCATACCATGTTTCACTAAGATATTATGTACCTAGTATCCTACTATAGCTAATGCCTGTAGGGATTTTCCATGAATTAGTGCTCTCCTTTGATATTGGGCTCACTGTTGGCATATGGTGCACTTGGTTGGTTTCTCTAAAGGAAAATAATGTTTTTCTTTAAAATGTTTTTCTATAAAAATGTTTCTATCCCTTTTTAAAAAAACTTTCATGTTGATTTGTCTTAAAATATTTTGGCATGGAATATCTTTTATCAGGTGTAAATCTATTAGGATTTGGATCACATCCTATATACACCCTTAGGTGTATGTAGAATTTTCTATGTATGACCTAGGTAAAGGAAAGTTGTGTCGTGGTGAAGTTTGTGGATCCGGGTTGCGGGAGTTCCTCTTGTTGTAGGTGTTGATGATGGTGGCTTGAGGGTGAAGCCCCTCATGTTGGATGAACACTTTTTGGTACATTTTTTTGTTCCACTTTCATTATAGTTCCTTTGAGTTCTATTTAAATTTTTAGACCTTGAATTCTGAAAATTGTTCTACCATGTTTGGTTAAGATTACTCAGTTATGTTTTATTTATTATTGTTCATTTCTTATGAAAATATAAATGGGTGAAATCCTTCTCAAGGTACATTATTGATACCCAAGAACCAGATTCCATCCAATGGGGATTGGTAATTCCCTTCGGGCCATGACACAGACCGGTTCAGGTGTCGGGTTGGATGGAACACCAACTTTATTTGAGAAAAAATGGTATCAAATCAGGTTACTCTCTTTTTGGATCATGATATTTGGAGAAGTGTCTAGGTAGACCGGAGCTAGGATTTTTGGGGCTTGATGTTCTGGATATGAGTAGGGTTTTTGGAAAGCACACATCCTGATGGGACTCATGTCACCATGGAAAGTCAGGTTTTATTTGGGTTATTTGCTTCTTGTGGTTTTTTGGTGTTTGGAAAATGAAATGTGAGTTGGGAAAATGGTCTTAGTAAACTCCGGGGGCCTCGTAATCCATGTGTAGATGGAGACATAGTCCTAGAATACTCTCTATAATAGTGTTGTAATTAGTGTATGTCCACTAACCATATGTCCAAGTCACTCATCGACAGTATTTTTCCCCTTTGAGAATTGTCTTGTGTCTCCTTGGGTTTTAAAAATTATTTTGAAAACCCTTGTTTAAAAATTGTGAAAAATGGATTTTAAAGTTGAAATCATTTGGTTTTGGAAAGGTGTAAAATGATACTTCAAAATCAATTTAAATGAAGCTTTGGAAAAGTGGAATTTTATAGAATAATTTTTGAGTGAATGGGGATGAGATTATTGAGATGGTATTTTTGTAAATAAAACTTATGGATTATCAAAATTGGTTTTTTGGAAAATATGAACTATTTCAAGGTGGGTTTTGGAAATATGTTTTAAATGGGGTTTTTTGAACTTATGAAAAGTGTTTTGAATGGAATAAATTGGTATTTGAAAATGGTTTTGAGTGTGATGATATGTTATGGGATTGATATGTGAAGTTTAAAAATGGGTTTTGATTTGGTAATTTGTGATATTTTGAAAATATTTTTGAAATTTTGAAATTGTAAATGGATTGAGAAGTTGAAAGTGTGGGTTGAATGTTTTTTCTAAGAAAGTGGAAATGTTTTTTTTTAACCTTTGATATTTCCATGAGTGACCAAATGCATGGATGTGTGTGTAAAAGTTGATGAGTGCCTGGTTTTTCATGAGAATATGCATGTGTGAGGCTCCATGGAATGCCTTTGGTGAGTGTGAAACACATTAATATTGTTTTCTTTTCAAAATTTCTTTTAAAGGAATGTGTAATGTTTTGATAACCAATGGTTACTAGGTATGTATTCTTGTAATTTGGGAATATTTCATGTGAGGTTTTTTGAGATTGAGAGTTATTATTGGTTTACTGGTGTTTCAAGTTTGAGTTCTTTTTGATGAGTTTTGGCCGATGGTTTAGTTTGATTGCATTATCGGTTTCCTTATTGGCTAGTGTATGCCCCAATAAGATTCATTGGATATTCAAAGTATGGACATAGGTAGCTTACCTTCAGAAGACCCTCCATTTGATAAATCTATAGACTTTCTTCTTGAGTTTCAAAAGTTTAATCCACCCGTCTTTCTTGGTTAAGGAAGTCCTCTCAAAGTGGAAAAGTGGATGCATAAAATTGAAAGAAACTTTAGTTTTATTGAGTTTTCAAAGTTTTCAAAGGTGAATTTTGTCACCTTTTACTTGAAATCCTAGTATGGAAGTGGTGAAGGGAATTCTAGTAGTGGAAAGAGGCCTAAAGTTTTCATTGTTGGCTGTGATATAAGAAAAAACTTTGAATATTTCATCAGATTCTTTTGGTCATAGGATCATGGTGTGCCATTAGTGTGGAAAATGGGGTCATAAAGAGATGTCGTGTATAAATACCCTAAGACTTGTTGTGTCTATGGACACCTAATTTACTGGAATTAGTTATTCTGAGTTATTTTCAGGATGTTTCATGGAGCTAATTCCACCTCTTCGAAGAACACCCCTACCTGGTTGCAGGAGTAGTGTATGGTTTGAGGCTTGGTTTAAAATCCCATTTCCTTATAATACCTATTTGGTTGTAATGGTTGCATCAGGTAGTGTTCTGTGGTGTTTTTTATTAGGATTGATATATAATAGTTGGATTGCAATTCTTTCGAGAACTCCAAATCTGATGGGAGCATGTTTCTCCTCTGAAAATTCTGAAATTTTACCTTTTTGAACGGAGATGTATGTTACCGGCATCTTGTTTCAGTTGTTTCTCATTGAGGTGAAATAGGATCATGTGCGTCCATTTCATAGGTATATGTCTTAGTGAAAGTTTCATGATGAATAAAAGTGAGTCCCTTGGGGTGTTGTATTCTTTTGGGCATGCTTAGAGTGTTGTGGGGTTACTCATGAAGAAAAAGGAAGGAGTTTTGGGCAATGATTCTCAACTCCTAAATACAAGTAAGAAGATTCTTAAAACATCATAACTTTATCCATAGTCCCTGGAGTTAAGTAAGAACATGTTCAGAAAACCACCAAGGGTGTGGAAAACATTGAAGTAGCTTTAGTCTTCATAATTTGGGGGAAGCTTGAGTGTTATTTCTATGGATTTTATTATTGTTGTAAGTTCTTCCTTGATACATAAAGTTTGGTGGTGTTACCCTTGTGTAATTATAGTGGTTTTACCTTTTTGCGTATGGGTCCCTATTTTTTTTTCTTTACGTAGTTGGTCCTTGTAAATTGGTTTCATTTTTACCCACTCTCATAGGTCAGTGCTTCCCTCATTAGTGGAATGATTTTTTGGACTGTGTTTATTTTTCGGTGCGGGAGATCCCTAAGATGGCCCATGTTAGGTTCCCACGATGGTTTGTTCTGGTTGGTTAATATGGATATTTCTCATGTTGGGGATACCCACCAGAACTCTCATTGAATTTTTCTTCTGGAGTAAATCAATGTAGTTCATTTCTTATGGTGGGAAGTTCATTCGGGCCTCTTTATGCTGATAATTATATTTAGTTTCTAGTGTTAACTTAGAAGTGTGTAGTCTCCTTTGGATATATCTAATTTCAAGTTCCTCTCTTGAATAAATTTTTTTGTTAGAGTGCAACTAGACTTTTGGTTGAAGCAAGGTTGTTGAAATATTTCTTTGAGAAGTGGTTTGGGTCCACTGATTTGATTTTTGTAATAGGCATAAGTTTCATTTGGTAATGTCTAAAGTGTTCTTGTCTTGAGAGTTTGGGTAATGCATCATGATAATTCATTTTATTTCAATTGATCAACTATAGGTGTCTTGACTTTCTTGGGGCAGAAGTCATGTGGTAGGGATCCCATTCTGGCCTCCCAAGTTAAGTCTTATGAATATCTATTTCTATTTGTGGTGTTCTTATTTTATTCTCATTTAATGTTTGTTGGAAACTTCCTTAAGTTGTGGAGGAGTATCGGTTTTTATTTTCAAATCAATCCCTTGTGTGGCTTTTTGGGGGTGGAAAACATTATGGTGGGGAGAATTATCACACTTAGGTTTTTGTTTTCATCCTTGGTTTTGGTTCAATTTTGGGTCTCAATTTTTCTATCGAGAGATAGGTGAGATGGATTTCAATTTTTTATGTATTTTATTCATTATTTTTATCCTAGTGATTATCCTTGGGTTTTTCCATTGATTTTTGGTGAAAATTTGAATTTTTTGGGATGAACAGTAGGAGGTGCATGGTTGGTAGGGTAAATTGTGTGCCTTGTCTTGAAAACAATGTGCCAAGGTGTCATTTTTGGATAGATTCAAATTGAATTGTTAGTGCATGGTTTTATAAATTGTGTGACTAACCATGCGACATGTTCCTTGTGGATAGTGGCGACCACATGGTTTCCACATGGTTTGGAAAACCATGCAAGCTAACTGTATAGACTATCCATGTCATTAAAATTTGGTCTTTTACCATTTTTTCTTCTTTGATTTTTACCCCAAATCCACCACTCTCCTCCCCATTCAGGATTTTCAGCCCTCGGAACCTCTCCCCACTTCCTTTCTTCCATTATATATCCTCTTTTGTTGTGAATTTGGCATGGAAACTTAAAGAAATCATCAAGTGTGTCCCTTATTATTCTATTTCTTCCATCTTTTAGGGTTCCTCTTTCTCCCTCTTTGGGTTCTTCTTTTCAAGGAAGTCATTTGATCTAGGGTGGGTTTGTTCTTGTGATTTTGTGTGAGATATTGAATTCTTTTTCTCAATCTTACCTTTCTAGGGTCTTATTGTCGTGTGATTTAAGTTTCTCATAAATTTCAAGAAGTTTCTACAATCGAGGTAGCTGGTTCCATGATCTAACATTTATAGATGCATTTGATATACTTGTTTTGTTTTATAAATGTGTTCCTTTAATTTCTTGTGTGTTTTGAAATATGTTTTAGAAATAGTTTTATGTGAATATGTGGTGAAAATGATTTTTCCGACAGAAAATGGTTATTATTTGTATATGATTTGTTATGGTGCTTCTTAGAAGTGTTTTTATGGTTATGAGAAGCGTTTGAATTGTGTTTTCAAATTCACTTGAAGGGATAATGTGTTAAAAAATAGGTTTTCAATGGGAAATGAATTTTTTTATGTTGGATTTTTTTGTGTAACTTTAAATGTGCTATGTGAATTTTTTCAATGATGAGAAACATGTTTTAAAAAGGGAACTTGTATTGTGTGTTCATTTGGAAGGGGTTGTCCCATGGAAATGGTTGAACATGTTATTTGATTTTCTTGTAATGTTCCAATTGGGCTTTATCAGTTATAAAAGTGGTGAAAAAAGTGTTTTCAAATGGTCTTTGTGTGTGTAAACTGGAAAGTGATTTATTTGTGGAAAGGGTTGTTTTTCATGTGTGTTATAGTGATTGGATTATGGATGTGTATAAGTAGTGTTTCATGTGATATGTGATATGGAAATTGAGAACAAAAAGGGAATACTAGGTGACTAGGTGGGTTGACTAGGACTGGTATTCTAGTTGGATCGGCGGGGCCGAGGCCTATTTCTTTCAAGCGGGATTGATGATAAAACACTAACAAAACTATGATGGTTGGAGACCTCCATAATTTTGGAAAGATTCCTATCTAGTAGCTCATGTATGAGGATGATGATCAGTGTAGTTTCTATACAAATGTTCATCAATATGTGATGAACCTAGTGTCCTACTATAGCTAGTTCCTATAGTGATTTTCAATGACTTATTGATCTCTTGTGATATTGTTCTCACCATCGGCATATGGTGCACCTGGTTGTTTTTTATAAAGTAAAATCATGTTTTTATTTAAAATTGTTTTCTAAAAAATGTTTCTAGACCTTTTATATAAAAACTTTCATGTTGATTTGTCTTAAATTTTTTGGCATTGAATCTATTTTTTCAGGTGGAATTCTATAGGGATTTGGATCACACACTATATACACCCTTGGGTGTATGTTTACTTTATTATGTATGGCCTAGTTAAAATAAAGATGTTTCATGGTGATGTTGGTAGATCTAGGTGTCTAGAGTTTCTCTTGTTTTAGGTGTTGATAGTGGTGGCTTGAGGGTGATGCCCCTCATATTGTAGGGAGAATTAAATGTTGTTTGGTTTCACTTTTATTAAAGCACCTTTGAGTTTTGTTTAAATTTGTAGACCTTGAATTATGAAAATTGATGTATCATGTTTGTTTAAGATTAATCAGTTATATTTTTTTAATTATTGTTGATTTTTTATGAGAATATAAATGGGTGAAATCATTCTCAAGGTATATTATTGATGCCCATGCAATAGGTTATAGAACATGGGGATCGGGAATGCCCTTCGGGCCATGCCACAAATCGGGTTGGGTTTGAGGTTGGATGGAACTCCATCTTGGTTCGTGAAAAAATGGTATAAGAGTAGGTCATTCTCTTTTTGGGTCATGATATTTGGGGAAGAGTCTAGGTAGAATGGATATAGAATTATCATGTCTTAATGTTTTTGTTGTGATTAGGGTTCCTAGATAGCACGCCTCATGAAGAGACTCAAGTCACCATGGGAAGTTGGGTTTTATTTGGGTTATTTAGTTTTTATGGTTGTTTGGTGTATGGGAAATCAAATGGGAGTTGGTTCAATGGTCTTAGTGAGCTCGTAGGGCCAAGAAGGCCATGTGGAGCTAGGGACATGGTCATAGAATACCCTCTATGACAGTGATGTGATTGGTGTATGGCCACTAACCATATGGACAAGTCACTCAATGGCACTAGTTTCCCCCATTGAGAATTGTCTGTGTCCCCTTGAGATCTAAAAATTATTTCAAAAATCCTTGTTTGAAAATTATGAAAACTGGATTTTAAAGTGGAAATGGTTTGGTTTTGGAAACATGGAAAATGAGTTTTCAAAATCAATTTAAAGGAATCTTTGGAAAAGTGGAATTTTATAGAATTATTTTTGAGTAAATGGGAATGATATTATTGAGATGGTGTTTTTTTAATTAAAAATTGCGGGTTATCAAAAAAAATTGGAAAACATAAACTATTTCAAGGTGGGTTTTGGAAATATGTTTTAAATGGGATTTTTTGAACTTCTAAAAAGTGTTTTTAATGGGATAAATTGGTATTTGAAAATGGTTTTGAATGGGATAAGATGTTATAGGATAGATGTGTGAAGTTTGAAAATGGGTTTTGATTTGGAAATTAGTGATATTTTGAAATTTTTTATGAATTTTTAAATTAATAAGTGGATTCAGAATTTGAAAGTGTGGGTTGAATGTTTTGTCTTAGAAATTGGAAAATTTTGGTTTTGACCTATGGTATTTCCAATATTTAACACATGCATGGATGTGTGAGGAAAAGTGGATGAGTGCCTAGTTTTTCATGAGAATATGCATGTGTGAGGCTCCATGGAATACCTTTGGTGAGTTTCAAACCCATTAATATTTTTTTCTTTACAAAAGTTCTTTTAAAGGAATGTGTGATTTTTTGATAACCAGTGGTAGTGTGGCGTGTCTTCTTATAATTTGGGAATGTTTCTTGCGAGGTGTTTTGAGCATGAGGGTTCTTCTTGGTTTAATGGTGTTTTAAGTTTGAGTTCTTATCGATGAGTTTTTACCAATGGTTTAGTTTTATTGACATATTATCTTCCTTGTTGGCTAGTGTATGCCCCCATAAGATTTGGTGGATATTCAAAGTGTATCCATGGGTAGTTCACTTTTGGTAGACCCTCTATTTGATCAACCCATAGAATATCATCTTGATTTTTGGAAGTTGAATCCACCCTTCTTTCTCAATTAAATGTATCCTCTCAAAGTGGAAGAGTGGATGTAAAAAAATGAAAGAAACTTTAGTTTTCTTGAGTTGCATGAGTAATCAAAGGTGAAGTTTGTCACCTTTGTTCATGAAAGTCTGGTTTGGAAGTGGTGAAGGGAATTATAGTAGTGGAAAGCATCCGGAAGTTTTCAGTTCTGGTTGTGATATAAGAAATAACTTTGAATATTTTATTAGTTTTTTTAAATTATAGGATCATGGTGTTCCATTAGTGTGGAAAATGGGGTCATAAATAGATGTCATGTCCAAATACACCAAGATCTATCATTCTTATGGATGCCTAACTCACTATAACTAGTTCTCTAGAGGTATTTTATGGAGGGGTTGTGGATCTAAGTCCACCTTTTTTAAGAATACCCCTACCTAGTTGTAGGAGTAGTTTGTGGTTTGAGGCTTGGTTTAAAATACCATTTTCTTGTAATAACTCTTTGGTTGAAATGGTTGTTTCTAGTAGTGTTTTGTGGTGTCTTTTCTTTTGATTGAGATGTAAGAGTTGGATTGTAATTATTTTGAGAACTCCTAATCTGATAGAAGAGTGTTTCTCCTCTGAAAATTCAGAAATTTTACTATTTTGAATGGATGTGTATGCTATGGTCATCTTGTTTTTGTTGTTTCCTATCAAGGTAAAAGATGATGATTTGTGTGCATTTTCTAAGTCCTTGTCATAGAGAAAGTGTCATGATGGATAAAAGTGAGTCCCTTGTGGTGTTGTATTCTTTGGGTTCTGTCTGGAGTGTTGTGGTGTTGCTCATGAAGGAAAGGGAAGGAGTTTCAGCTAGGGATCCTCAAATCCTGATTGTAAGGAATGAGATTCCAAAAACATCATGGATCCAGTCATAGGCCCTATAGTGAACCGAGCATGATTTCAGGAATCCACCGAGTGTGTGAGAAACCTTGACAGAACTTTGGTCTCCACCATTTGGGTGTAGGAAATTTAAGGGGTCTTGTTGTATATTTTTCTTATTACTGTAATTTCCTCCTTGATATAGAAAGTTTGGTGGTTTTACCCTTGTGTAATTTTAGTGGTTGTACCTTTCTTGGTATGGGTACTTGTTTGGTTTCCCTTGCACATTTGTCCCTCATAAATGGGTTTCAGTTTTAGCCTATCTTATGGGCCAGTGCTTCCATCATCAAAGGATGGGTTTGTTGGCATATGTTTTTTGGTCGATATGGGAGGTCCCTAAGTTGTCCCATGTCAGTTTCCCGTGTCAGTCTGTGCAATTTGGTTAAGTCGGATGGTTCTCATGGTGGGGGGACTCACATCAAGTCTCATTGAATTTTTCTTCTAGAGTAAATATGTGTTGGTCTATTTATTATGGTGGGGAGTCAGTTTGGGCCTCCCCATGTTGATAATGTTGTTCAGTTTCTAGTTTTAACTTATTAGTGGGTAGTATCCTTTGGATATATCTAATTTCAAGTTTCTCTCTTTAATAAATGTTGGGGTTGGAGTACGGCAAGTGGTTTAGTTGAAGAAATTTTGTGTAAATATTTCTTCGAGAAGTGGTTTGGGTCTGCTGGTTCATTTTATGTAAGAGTCATGAGTTTTCTTGGTAATTTCTAAAGTATTATTACCTTGACAGGTTGGGTTATTCATCATGATAATTCCTTTTATTTTGATCGATCAACTGGAGGTGTTGTGACTTTCTGGGGGCAGAAGTCATATGGTGGAGAGCCCATTCTGGCCTCCCAAGTTAAATCTTGTGAATCTATGTTTTTGTTTGTGGTGTTCTTGTTTTCTTATCATTTAATGTTTTTTGTAAATATCCTTGATCTATGGAGAAGTATTGGTTTTTTTTAGATCAAACCATGTAGGGGATTTTTGGGGGCGGAAAGCATTATGGTGGGGAGAATTATCCCACTTGGGTTTTTTTCATCCTTGGTTCAGGTTCAATTTTGGGTCTCTTCTTTTCTTTACAAAGCTGGGTGTGAAAGGTTGCAATTTTTGAGTTGTTTCCTTCTTTATTTTTATCTTACTTCTTATCCATGGGTTTTCCCATTGAGTTTTGGTGAAAAATGGAAGTTTTGGGTTGAACAACAGGAGGAGAACGGTTGGCGCACAGTTAGGTTAAACAATGAACCTTGTCTAGAAAATTGTGCTCCTAGGTTACATTTTTGTACAAAGCCTAATCACATGGTTAGTGCAAAGTTTTTCAAACTACGTGACTAGCCATGAAACATGTTCATTATGGATAGTAGAAACCACATAGTTTTGAAAACCATATGGGCTAACCGTGTGAACTATCCAAGTCACTAAAATTTGGTCTTTTACCATTTTCCTTCTTTTAATTTTACACCAAATCCACCTATCTCCTCCCTATTCAGGATTTTCAGCCCTAGGAACCTTTCTTTCCTCCCTTGGATCCCCTAAATCTCCTCTTTTGTGGTGGATTTGGCATGAAAACTCCAATAAATCATCAATTAAGTCCCTTATCCTTCGATTTCTTCTAACTTTTAGGGTTCCTCTTTATCCCTATTTGGGTTCTTATTTTCCAACGAGTCATTTGACCTAGGGAGGGTTTGTTCTTGTGCTTTTTCTTGATATCTTGATGGTTTTTTCTAAATATCTCCTTGATATGTTCTTATGGTGTTGTGATTGAAGTTTCACATAAATTTCATAAATTTTATACACTCGAGGTAGATGGTTTTATGCTCTAAAATTTTTAGATACATTTTATATGCTTTTTTGGTTTTATAAATGTGTTCCATGAATTTCTTATATGGTGTGAAATATGTTTTAGAGAGATTTTAACATGCATATGTGGTGAAAATGGGGCTTTTTAAGTAAAATGGTTATTATTTGTATTTAATTCATTATGGTGCTTCTTGGAAGTGTTTTTATGGTTATGCGAAGGGTGTGAATTGTGTTTTCAAAGTCACTTGAGGTGCGAATGTCTTAAAAATGGGTTTTCAATGGGAAATTAATTGTTTTGGTATGTTATATTTTGTTATGAACCTTTAAATTTGATGTGTGAATTGTGTAAATGATGAGAAACATGTTTTAAAAAGGGAACTTTTTTTGTGTGTTGATTTGAAAGGGGTTGGCCCATGGAAGTGGTTGAACTTATTATGTTCTTTTCTTATAATGTTCCAATTGAGTTTTTTTAGTTATACAAGTGGTGAAAAAAGTGTTTACAAATGGTTTTGGTGTATGTAAAATGGAAAGTGGTTTATTTTTTGAAAGGGTGGTTTATGATGTGTGTTATAGTGATTGGATTATTCGTGTGTGTAAGTGATACTTCATGTGATATGTGGAATGGAAATCAAGAAAAAAAAGTAATCCTAGGTGACTAGGTGGGTGGACTATGACTAGTATTCTAGTTGGATCAATGGGATCAAGTCCCATTTCTTTCTAGAGGGATGACGATACAACACTAACTAAACTATGATGGTTATAAACCAATAGAATTTTGGACAGATTTTTCTCTAGTGGCTCATGTGCGAGGATGAAAATTAGTGTGGTTTCTATACCACGTTTCCGGAGGAGTTTGGTGATCTGTGTTTTAGGTGTTATTATTCACCATGGATCTCGGTCTCTCTTATAGAGAAGTGCTTCGAGTATTTCAAATCAGTCAGGGGGGTTCTCCAAGGGGATTTTTTGTCGCCTACTCTCTTCATATTGGCTTAGGATGCGCTGTCGCAGAATTTGAATTGTGGTTTGGAGGAGGGCAGGAAAAAACCTTTCTGCAGCAAACGGGGTATGGAGAACATTTCACATCTTATGTTTGCTGATGATGTTCTTATCTTCATGAATGGAAGGCGTAGATCTCTCCTACACTTCTTGGAGATTATTGATTGTTATGGCCACCTAAGCGGGCAAAGAATCAATGCCTCGAAATCCCATGTGTTCATCTCAAATAAATGTTCAGATAGGAGATGTAGAGGTATTCAATATATTCTTGGGTGCCAGTAGAGGCAGTTGCCAATACTGTATCTTGGCGTCCCAATTTCATGCAACCACATCAAGAGGAAACATTTCGATGGAATTTTGGACCAGCTTCTAGGATGAATCTTCAACTGGAAGAGTAGACTGATTTCGTTTAGAGGATGGGTCACACTGATTAATATTGTACTCACATTTATCCCGATGCATATTTTTTCCATTGTTAATCCCCCCAAGACCGTGATTGAGAAAATGGAAAAAATGATGAATGCATTCTTATGGGACGCGTCACAGGTTGGGTGAAGCCACTGGGCTTCTTGGCAGCACTTAGTGAAGCCAGTGACCAATGGGGGGGTTGGCCTTTGGGATATTAAGGGGACTATCACTGGTATGCAGGGCCGACTGGCACAGGAGGTGATTACCAAGGAATCGTTGTGGGCAAGGTTCTTCAAGAGGTGGTATGAGCTCCATGGGGGAGAGGGTGAGCAGCGCGGTATGTCCGCACTGGTGCGCTGCATGGAGATGCACATCGAGGTGTTGCAGGGACACACCCAGTGGGTCATTGGAAGGGGAGACATCAATTTCTGGGAAGCCGACTGGGATAGGGATAGACTAGCTCTTCCGGGTTGTCTGTATCTAGATGCATCCTTCAGAGAAGCATCGAAATAATATGAACTCATTCAGGCGATACTCAATCCTCAACAAATGCACATATTCAAGAACATTGTCATGAGTGACGAGCCAGATATCTGCGGCTTCACCAGATCCAGTTCAGGCAGATTTAACATTAAGGATTATAGGGGAATTCTCTAGGATGAGGACACTACGTCCACATGGTCTCCTCCAATTTGGTGCAAGGAGATTCTGATGAAAATGAATTTTCTTGTCTAGAGGATCAGAAATAAAGCCATCCCAATGGAGGAGAACATTCAGAAGAAAGTAATTTCCATGGCATCCCGTTACTACTGTTATGTGAGTCCAAGAACGGAGTCGATGGTGCATCTATTCTTCCAGGGTCAGTGGGATTCTTATTTATGGTCTCTGGTCAGTCCGCATCTTGACTTGGGTACAGATCCTTTCTCCATGCAAATCTTTCTATGCTCATGGTTTTACGGGACTAAGAACAATGCTTTGGAGCGTGCCTCTCGGACAATAATCCTGACGACCATTTGCTGGACCATTTGGGATGCTCATAATAGTGTGCGGCTGGGATCCAATCGATCTATTTTATTCATACAGATTCGGTTTAAATCTCTTGTTTCCAAGTTGGCTTCACTTGTGAAGGGAGGGAAAGATTCGGTGTCTATTTTCAATATTATCAATCAGACTTATATCCCGAGCAGAGGGAGCAGTCTTTGGACTCGTTGGAAACCTTCTTCCAGCGGGTTGAAACTGAATATAGACGGTTCCTTTATGGAAGGGGTCATGAGGGGTGGGGCTGCTATTGGATCTATGGGGTTTGGTTCATATCGGCTTCAGCGCCTATTATGGCCTGGGGAACTCATTGGGAGCGAAAGTGTGGGCCCTTCTTTTCATACTGATGGTGTATATGAGAAGCGATTTACGGGTGGATGAGATCAAATATGATTCTGAAGACCATGTGAGGGCCTTACAGGGAAACCATGTGGTCCCTTGGGACTTTACTTACCTCATTCGATGATGAAAAAGAGAGACCAAGCAGGGGCGTATTGTCCACCACAGTTGGAGGGAAACTAATTTTGCAGCAGACTCACCGGCAAAGCTTGGTAGGCAGGAGGAGGAGCTTCTGATTTATGATAGTTTAGACTCTCTTACCATTGAGTGAAAAAACATTTTCAAAGTGGATTCATTGGGATTTCATCACTTTCACCCTCCTTAAAGGGCTGGTGTGGTGGCCTTTCCTGTTTTTAATAAATAAAAAATTACTTTCAGTCAGTCAGGTACATAGTTTCCTACTATAGCTAGTGCCTATATGGATTTATCAGGACTTAGTTCTCTCATGTGATACTGTTATCACCGTTGAAATACGGTGCACTTGGTTGGTTTCCCTTAACTAAAATCATGCTTTTCTATCAAATTGTTTTTTATAAAAATGTTTATAACCCTTTTTTATAAAAACATGCATGTTGATTTGTCTTAAAATATTTTACCATAGAATCTCTTTTATTGGGTGAAATTTTACTGGTCTTTGGATCACACCCTATATATACACTTGGGTGTATGTATACTTTGTTATGTATGACCTAAGAAAAGTCAAGATGTTTCGTGGTGATGTTGGTGGATCTGTGTTGCTATAGTTCCTCCTGTTTCATGTGTTGATGGGGGTGGCTTGAGGGTGATGCCACTCATGTTGCATGAAGAATTTTTGGGATGTTTTGGGGTTTCCCTTTCATTGAAGTACCTTTGAGTTTTGTTTAAATTTTTAGGCCTTGAATTATTAAAATTTTTGTACCATGTTTGGTTAATATTACTCAGTTATGTTTTCTTTATTAATTTTGGTTATTTATGAAAATATAAATGGGTAAAATCATTCCCAATGTATATTTTGTATACCTAGGAACTATTTTCTATCCTATGTGGATCAGGAATTCCCTTCAGGCCATGCCACAGACCGGGTCGGGTGTCAGGTTGGATGCCACTTCAGTTTGGTTAGTGACACTGGTTATGTACTTAGTCATGTTCAGGTACTATCATATGCCCATGTACCCACACAATATATGGTGTTTTTTCTCACATGGGATCCTAGGTGTGCCTGATGGAACAAGACCTTGCTTATTGAGGAGGATCACATAGCACGTGGGGCCTATAACATGGCATGTGATCCTTAAATTTTTCCAAAACCCTAACACCATAGCCATGGGGCCGCACGTCATGTGTTCTTCTAGGATACACGGAATGTAGGTAGGTTTTTCAAAATACCCACCAATTCCTCATGAGGTTTCTATATCAACACTCATTTCCATGAATCTCACTGACTAACCATCTGATATTGAAGGAAATATCCTCTATCTATCATTTCCTAGCCTCTAGTGGCCATAAAATGAAATCCAATGATCCACACAAATCCCGCAATGTTGAGCATCACACCTCCCATTGTCTGCCACCCAATTCCATCACCACTCTAGATCCTAGATCCTTGAATCATCACCCACAACTCAATATCCATCCCTATACATTTTCAAACCACCAATATTTTCATCATGCACACAACCACTTCGAATCATGGGGTTCGATCACACTCAAAGCCTCTCTAGCAATGTCGAATCATGACCACATGATCCAATGATGAAGAATGCAAAGAACAGGTGGGGGAAAACAATAAGAACAAATTTCTATACATTATTTGACTATTTTTCTTGGACAATGATCATAAATTAGGGACATATAGGGTGAAAATTATGGCATTTCAGGAATAACTAATATAAAAAAATTAAATGGTTTCATGCAGTGGGAGGATAAACACAGATCAAAAGAAGATAAAATATCCATGCTCAAAATTTTAATCAAGAGGGAAAAATCCACAATTGATGAATCATTAATTGATTGGGATCAATATCTGGTGAATAACTCATTATCCAGTGAAGGATAAGTCATGTTTCATTCACTACCTCTCGATCCACCTCCATTTGATCACTCGTCATCCTTTGATGAGATCTGTTAATGAAGAATGGTGTTTATATTCCTCTCTAATCGCACAAGTTTATATGGATAACCATGAATAATTATTATAAGATGATATTTATAGAGGTTTTAGATTATTTTTTTTATATAAAATAAATAAATTTAATTATTTGTTTTAATTATATGCACCACCAATGGCTACCTCAACTGGAAGTTCAGCACCGACTAACCTTCAATTATGCCTAGGGTAAACACCATGTTCTGGAATCAACCATAGTCTCATATTTCTAACTCAAGGATCTATTCAAGATATATTCTTATTTTTCAGGAGAACTATATGTTCATGACATTAATATATTTAATATTTTTATAATATCAATTTTGGGTTCCTTGGGCCTTGGAATCCTACGTCGTCTCATCCCTTGGATCTGAAAATAATTCATAATATATTCCAAAGTCTTAGAAGGAAAAATAAAAGTCACTAAAATCTACCCTCCTTCAAGTACTTTTACACCAAAAAGTAAAATCTAAATAAAAATTTGTGATACTAAATATGAATCTGACTCACTCACTCCCATGATCTCTCTTGCACACTCTCGTTCTACCACAACACATGAACCAAGGAAATGGTCCAACCTCATAGGATTCTCTTCTACCAATCCTTGATCACCACTAGGTATTATGTGAAGGTAGCACCATCCTCAATGTTCAAATCACCTTAGTCAATAAATTATATCGAATCATGCATGCATATCCTCAGTTATAACACATGGAAGATGTCATTCACACACTCTAGATGTAGGGGTAAGTCTAGGTGGTAAGAAACCTTTCTAACACTCTATAAGATCTTGAATGTCCCTATAAATATTGAGTATATCTTTCCTAACTGACCAAACCATTGTAAACCTCATCATGGGGAGAATCATAAGAGAACATGGTATCCCTATTTGAACTCCAAAGGCCTATGAAATTGACATGTGTAATATTTCTATTAGATTTGGTTTGTCCTCATATGCTTGTTGATCAATTGAACCTTATATATCATTGGTTGCACCATCACTGGACCAATAAGAGATGTATTTCCAATCTCAGTCCATCATAAGGGTGACTTGTAGGGTCTCCCATATAGGGCCTCTAAATGTGCCACATAAATAATAGAGTGACATATATTATTATAAGAAAACTCTACCAGTGTAAAGTTATCCTCCTAGCTCTAGTTTAATTCCAAAACAAAATCCCTCAATATATCCTCCAACAGCTCGATAGTCTTCTTAGTTTTCCCATCCATTTAGGGGTGAAAAGTTATACTTATCCTAAACTCGGTTCCCAAGGCCTCTTAAAAACCAATCAATGATCATTAAATAAACCACACATCATAGTTAGATAAAATCATCAAGGGTACCCCATGGAGTCAGACGATATCTTGCATGTACAACTACCCCAAAACCTCCTCCGATCTATGCTCTCTTATAGTAAGGAAGTGTGCCGACTTGGTATTTCGGTCAACTATCACCTGGATGGAATCATAGAATCATGATTTACATATAATACCTATCAAAAATTCTATGGATATGTTATAAAATTTCCACTCTAGGATCTCAAGAGGCTATATCAATCCTACTGGAACCCAGGCTCATACTTCACCTACTGATACGTGATACACCAATAAATGAACTCGGCTATGATCCACCTCATTCTAGACCACCAAAACTACCATTGAATATCCTTATAAATATTTTACACAACATGATGTACTATCATGTGAGAAGTATGAAACTCCCTCATCACCTACTCTTGCAACCTGACTGAAACCACTATTCATCACCAGAAAAGGATGAAGTGCTCCCCTCCTTCAGAGAATCCATCTAGTGAATCCCCTAAGGATATATGGTTATGAATAAAATCACAGTCGATATATCCCAAATGAGCCTCCCTCGCATGTTGGAGTAGTGGGGGTAGGGGGTCAACACCATCGGCTGAAGAAAATTTTCACCACTCTCCTCTAGTGGGGTTAGCTATAAAGAATCCAACTTCTTAGATACCTCCTCCACCAAGAGGAAATGGGGATTCCTACTAAGGGAATCTACCACCATTTTTCCCTTCCAAATAGTATAGACTATATCAAATTTGTAGTCCTTTAAAAACTTCAACCAGTGCCTCTGTCTAAGGTTAAGATCTATATGAGTGAATATGTACTAGAGACTCTGGTGGTCTGTGTAAACAATAAGTAATCTCCCATAAGATAGTGGCTCTCTTCTTCAGATCAAAGACTACCACTTCCAACTCCATGTTTTGAGTCACATAATTATGCTCATGGGGTATCAACTACCTTGAACCATGTCCAATCACAATCTTCCTCTACATCAACATGGAGCCGATCCCAACTCCAAAGGAATTGCAAAACACTATGTACTCTACTCCCTCCTCTAGTAGTCTCAACACAGGATCACCAATCAACCTCAACCTCAATTTCTCAAAATATATTTGACACTACTTGTTCTAGGTAAACAGCTACCCTTTCCATGATAGGGAAGTCCAAGGGGATGCTATGTTAGAAAAGTTAGGTATGAACCTCCTGTAGTACCCCTCCAAGATAATAAATATCTTCACCTATGACATGATATTGGATGGATCACAAAAAATAACTACATTAATCTTTTTTGGTCCCTCAACTAATCCATGCTTAGATATAAAATTCCCCAAAAATCTCATATATCCAAAACTGTCACTTTGAGAGCTTACCATAAAACTGGTGCTCACGGATTAAGTATAGGACCATCCGAATATTATCTACATACTCCTCCTCTAGCATAGAGTAAATGAGTATGTCATCAACGAAGATAACCACAAATAGATCCAATTATGGCTAGAAGATCTGGTTCATCAAATCCATAAACACAATGGGGGAATTTTTCACACCAAAATGAATCACCAGAAACTCATAGTGTCCATAGTGACATAGGAATGTTGTCTTTTGAATATCAACCTCATGAACCCTCAAATGTTGGGGGTAAAACCTAAGATTAATCTTCTAGATCCAACTTGCACCTCAAAATTGGTCAACAAGGCTATTAATCCTCAGAAAGGGGTACTTTTTCTTTATAATTACCTGGTTTAGGTGATGATAATCAACACAAAGCCTCAATATCTCATATAGTTTTTTCACAAAAAAACTAGATCTAACTATGGGGACACACGGGGTCTAATAAATCCCTTCTCTTGAAGGTCCCCCAACTACACCCTCATATCTCAGAGATACACATTTCCATCTGGTAATCTAACACATATATCGAATCATCATTGGTGAAATTATATGCATAAGTCCATATCCTACCTTAGAAGTAGTCCCATAACATCTTTAGGGAAGACATATATAAATTTATCTAATATCACATGGAATTGAAAGCTTATATCATTCACTACTCTAAGGGTCACACTCTATAACTATTAAGAAATCAGTTATATCCATATACACATGATCTCATCCAACTCTAGCTGGGAACTCTTCTCACTAAAGAAGGAAGATTAAATAAAACTACCTTAGGTACACTGTAACCCTCACTAGTGAGAGTCATTTGGGCATAGAAAATATGCAACCGGTCCACATCAAGGAAAAAATTGTTGGGTCCCTCTATCATCGTGAAAAAATACCATGGGAGGCATTCTCTCTCTCCTCCAAATTCAGGTCACTCTACTGATAGGAGTGTATGACCACTGATCCTCTCTATAGGAGCCTCCAAACATAGAGTTCAAGAAAAAGGATCTGACGGTATCACTAGGCATCAAACAAGGTCTATTCTCAAGGAAAAGTATCTCATGACTCTACATTAAATCTATAGTTGGGGTAGTGAAGACACATGTTGTACATTGAATCATACTCAAGCCTCTAGGTTAGATTCCCCTTCTTCCTGAATCTCATCCATTTCCTTACCCACATGTTTATCACAACTAGGGACTAAATCGACACCGTAGCACACCAAAATGACCCCAAACATAAAATTCAAAGGAACTCATCTACTAAACCTCAACATTGTCCACTTTGGGTGGAACTGACTCACCCACATGGTTTTAAATCACATCAAAATTATGTGTCTTCATGGGGTAAGTGACCCTCTTCCCTGCATGATTCAATTCATGTTGAACATCTCCAACATAGGGATCCATCGACTCCCCATGTCACCCTGGAGAACTCTCACCATTAAGAGGGTTCCCATCTGAGAAAAACATTCACACTGTAGGCTTGTGGAATCCCTCTACCACCTGAAAAGGGGATATGTCTCACTAAGAAGCATGGGAGATCTCTATATTTGAAACTTTCGATGCACGCCTGTCACTGGTGTGAAATATTCCAGTACCTCTAGAGCTAGCACTACTCAC
Source organism: Viscum album (assembly GCA_963277665.1). Lineage (NCBI taxonomy): Eukaryota > Viridiplantae > Streptophyta > Magnoliopsida > Santalales > Viscaceae > Viscum > Viscum album. Next base: position 115,157,487 of record OY728151.1, read on the forward strand.
GAAGAAGATTGGTCACTATCACAATAATTTGATCAGTTAGGGTATGAACAAGATGGAGAACCCAAACCACCATCTCAATACAATCATCATATACCTAAGGGTTTGTATCATCAATAAACCTCAATAATATATTATTGTAACTCATTTAATTCACAAAACCCGCATGTACCATCATCCTATATCACTGGATCCATCATCTACTTGACATGTAGATGGTCGTCCACCTAGACTACCAAAGGTGGGTCCATATGTAACTCAACAGGTGGTATACCTTCTCAATTCACTCATAAAGTAAACACCTCATAAAAGGGTCCCTAAACTATGGCCTCATCACTCAACTAGTCATCATAAAAACACTATCCTGAAATCCTTGTTGGCTATCATTATAGAGACATCTTGAAATTTATCAAGACGTATCGTGATAAAAGAGTATATATGGGGAGCTGACTCAAGAAGTATAGTCAAAGTAATCTATACTATATGATGCATGTACCATTTTTTCCTTACAACCAATGTATCGGAATTCCAAGTTGACAAGAAGATATTCAGAGCCCTCATGTATAGATATGTTAGTCGCCACACCAATATTGGGTTTCCTGGCTTGAAAGATGCACTCAAGACACTTTTACACTATTTCCCTAATTACCAACCCAATCCTCATCATGGGTTTAACCCAACCACAAACTTGAAGGTGAACTCCACTAATACCACTCTTTCACGAGTCGACCCATCAAGACTCGTCGGGCCGGTGGAAGACTGTTCCATGACAACACCAAGACCAACTCCAATAATCCAAGGACTGGAAAAAACCATTAAGAAGGGATATGGTAAAATGGGAGGACTTTTCCAAATTTACCTATATTCACACACAACTATATATATGAAATGGTGCAGAGGAATATAATGAAATATAGTAACATGAAGAGTAAACCATGCATGTAATAACATCTAGGGAATATAATCATGTATAATAGTACAATAAAAACAAAAAGGGGGAAATACACACCCAACCATAAAATAGGTCCCAACCTAAAAAAATAGAAAAAGAATAAAGTTGAGAGAGCTCATCTTCTGATCTCTAAGCCCCGAACATTGTACACGGTCAATGCACCCAAGTATCCCTAAGCTATTCTAAAGTCACCACTGATCTATCCTTCTTCTACATAAGACGCAGCATGTGTGAAAAAATACAATGCAAGGGTGAGTATATACATACCCAGAAGGACACCCCGAAAACTAGAGATGAAGTGATAGAGAAATACAAAAAAATAGCTAGCTCAATCCAATGAATATATGTAAATCAGAAATTCATTCAACCACCATAAACATCTAGATATGCTCAAAAAGAATCTCAAATGAGAGATAAAGGTTATCTCCATCACCATGATATATCTAAGAATGATGAGTATTCTTACAATTCCAAAGGTCTATCTCTAATGCCCATTATCATGTACAACTACATAATAATCTATGTGGAGGGTCTCATACCTCGCTATTGAGCTACACAGCTGAGATATCCACAACTCTAAACTATGAATCCCATGTAACCACACCATAATATGTTTGTAGGGGACCACTCCTCACTATTATTCTCCATATCCAATGGATCCATAACTCAAATGGAGGACCCAAACCCTGTCAGAGCTTGAAGATAGGGGAGTAACACTCCATAGATAGAGAATCCCCCCAATGTAGTGGGACACCATCTCTATTTTTATAAAGAGTATAGGGAACCCACGTCATGGTACGATAGGGGAGTATTAACCCCTTAATCTCTCCAATGATCATGTTCTAATCACTTTCATCATCAAGCATTTCATAAAGAATAATAATGCTCAAAACAACACAATAATATTTCATATGACACAAATAATTCCACTATCACATTCTATGTGGAAAATTACTCTGGATAGGCTACTTGTGATCCAAAATCTGAGTACAAATGAAAGAGATACAAGAGGGATAAGTTATGAAGGGGAGTACATGTCCTATAAGGGGTCCACATGGAACATGTTCCCACCTCATCATCTGATCGTGTTCTCCTATGGACATAGCTTGGAATCCATTTCATCATACACCATGTGTATGGTTTATATACAATGTATCTTTTCCACTCGTAGCCTACCCATATCCTCCTAGTCATGATCGTGTACCTAGTCGTATACTTGTCCATGATCAGGTACCACCTGGTGCCTATGTACTCCCAAAGTACTTGGTGTGCCCTCCCGTACAAGGTCCAAGGTGTGTGCTAGCTGGAATATGATCTGGCTACTCAAGGAGGGTCACACGAATTATGGTTCCTTCTATAGGGAACATGATCCTTAACTTTTCTTAAAACCCTATCACTATATCCAGGGGCTACATGCCATGTTTTCTGGTGGGATACACGGCATGTAGTCAGGTTTTTAATAGAATCTATAGATTCCTCATACAATTTACAAATTTATGAATATTGATGAGAATCTCACCAGATGACTATTCAAGAGTGAAGGAAATATTCTATTTCCAGTGTTTCCTAGCCTCCAATGGTCGAGAAATAAAATCTGTAAATCCACACAAACCCCACAACACTGAGTGTCACATCTCCCTTTGCCGTTTTCTTGATGCCAACACCACTTTGGATCATGGATCCATGAATCATCACCCACAACTCACGATATTTCTTGATCCATATTCAAACCACCAATCCTTTTTTTATTCACACAACCACCATGAATTTAGGGGTTTGATCATGCTAAAACTCACCCTAGCAATGTCCAATGATGAAGAACGTGCAGAATGGGTTGGGGGAAGCACAAGAATAATGGTACATATGTCATTGGACAATCATTCTTGGACAACAATCATAAATTGGGGATATCCAAGGTAAAAAATAATGGAATATCAATAAAATATTATATAAAAAAATTAAATAATCTCATATAAAGGGCGGATAAACACATATCAAAAGAAGATAAAATATCCATGCTTAATATTTTAATCAAGAGGTAAAAATTTACAATTTACAATTCCTACCTCGATTGGGATCAATTTTTGTTGAATAACACATTAGTTGGTGAAGTAGAAGTCTTTATACATTATCTTCCTCTCTATCCACCCAAATATAATCACCCATCGTCCTCTAATGCGATCCGACAATGAATAATGATGTTTCTCCTCCTCTCTAATCGCATAGGGTTATATGGATAAACCTATATAATTTATATAAGATGGTATTTATAGTGGTTTTAAATTATTTCATTTAAATAAAATAAATAAATTTATTAATTTATTTTAACTAAATGAACATCCAATGGCTACCTTAATTAGATGTTTGGAACTGACCAACCTTAGGTCGTGCCTAGGGTAAACCCCTCATTTTGGACTCTACTATGATCTCATATTTTTTATTTGATAATTCATTTAATATTTATTCCACTTTTTTTAGATAAACTACACACATATAATATTAATATTTTTAATATTTTTATAATATAAATTTGGGGTCTTCAAGCCTCAGAATCTTGTGTTATTCAGCATCTCACCCAAAAAATATTCCTTAATATATTCAAAAGTCTTACTGGGAAAAAATAGAGTCACTAAAATTATTAAATGATCTATAGTTACTCTATCATTTATCATGATCATATCTTATGATTTTTTTAATCTTATTTTATTAACCATTTTATTTCTCTCATGTTTATTTTTTTCAATTTTTTATGATTTCATGATAATTCCTCTTTGATTTGACATTTTTTTACCCCCTTACAAGGTTATTAGCTCACCCTTTTCCTTTATTTATGTTTCCCTATGATTTACTATACATTTATTTGTCAAGGAATAAATAATGAATAATGTTATGGAATAAATTTATATTTCATTAAAAAATATTATTGATGTGTATTTAATCCCACAAGATATTAAACAATTATATTCTAGAAGTGTGATTTAATCATAAGTTTTAATGTTTAATCATGTAAAATGTTGTAAAATATTTGTATTTTATGAATGGTTCATCTCACATGGTGTCAAATTATACTATTACAAAAATTTCATCAGTTATAATAAATTTTTTAGATAATAAAATATTTTGAATTTTAAACTTATATAAATTTCCCTCTAAAGTATATACATAGTCTCTCAGAGGAGGAAGTCCAAATGTTTGTTAGGTAGAATCTATGGGGTTTATCATATCATGCACCCCCACTGTAGAATAAGTGGACTGGCCCTGGTTTAACTAAATGATATTTATCATCAAATAATACATTGATTCAAATTTAAAAAGACATTCCAAAATCATTCTACAATAACCTTGTATTTAATATAAAAATAATTTAATTCTATTGAACATAAGTACATAAATTTTTAAACAATATCAGTTTTTTTGTAAGAGATAAATTTCATGATAATATAACAAACAAACAAATATAAAAATATAGATATTATACCTAAATGATTTTTTCTTCATGTGAAATAACTTTACAAATTTTTTATTTTCAAAGTGATGTTTTTTTTCTAAAATGAATTTTTAATTTTTTTTATAGATCATACATGAGAATGTATGAGATTTATTTATAAAAACACTATTTGGTAATTTTTACAACCCTCAACTGGAATACTTCATTATGTATATAAATTATTCGTGTAATTATATATTAAAATGGAATCCTTCATTGTTCATGGATTATGGATCTTAGAGTTTTTTTAGGTGGGGGATATGTCAGTGTTTGATCACATGATTCGTGGAGTTGGGTTATCTATAGAGGATAAGATTGGTCCTTTCTAAAAAAAATACTTTTATCTAGATACTCAATTTGGTTTTTCAACTACATTATAGTTTAACTTTAGAGATTATTTAAAGTTGGTTTAGTTTTTATAAATATTATATTTCATATATCATGTCAGTTTTTTTATGAAAAATCTTTCACAGTGTTTTATTTTATTTCTGGGAATTATTTTTCATCATTATATAATTGGGGACATGATTTAGTTTAGGTGATGGACTTGATTTTTGAATTTCTAACAGATCAAATAATAACTAATAAGGGGTGTTGAATCAGTTGTTCTATTTTTAAAAGATTCAAAACATATTGAAACTTAACCCCTATAACCTGTTAAGATTTATTTACTTATCAAATTTTAGTAAATACTCATCCATGAAGTAAATAAAGTAAAGCACAAAAGATTTAAAAGTTTCGGCCTCAGTGTGAGAACCGACATCCTTTCCATACACACTCTTGTGGGTATATGGAAATCCACTATTAAGAATAAGTGAATAAAACTTGTGTCAACTCCCATTAAAAACCTTATATCTCCCTATAGTAATGATTATACTGACTCCCATCAGTTTATAATGTTTTAATATAAAACAATTGAGCTAAAAAATAATAGATACTTTGTTGAATTTGCACCATGATTTATCATTTCGAATCCTCAGTCTGATTTGGTTGGATCTGATTTTCTCAATTTGATGATACTAGATCTGATTTTCTCAATATAATGATGTTGGATTCTGGATCTGATTTTTTGAGTATGATGACTCTGGATCCAATTCTATGAATATAATAATGATGGATCCTAGATCTGATATTCTAAGTAGGATAATGTTGGATCCTGGATCTGATTTTCTGAGTACGATAATGTTGGATCTTGGATACGATTCTCTGAGTACGATAATTCTAGATTATAGATCTAATTTTCCCAATATGATGATTCAATACAATGATTTCATTCTCAATATAAAAAACTCAAACTTTTACTAGAATTCTTAATACAATTCTTCTTCAATTAGATGGTAACTATCACTTCAAATTCTTCAACATTATACCTTTTACGCATGTGTGAAAGTTGTGAATGAAGAAATGATCTGAGGAAGTATTTATAGATGACTCAAAAAAACAATGGTGGGAAACTTGGAAACATTTCCTAATTCCTCAAATCTCAAAATTTCTGCAAATCTCTCACATTTAAAACTTAAACTTTGACTTCTTCAAAACTCATTAGATTTCTCTGATATTTACAAAAAAATGAAATTCAAGGTTGACCACTTCAATAAATCATACCTTTCTCAGATTATTACGATCTATTTCTTTCTTATCTTCATTGCGATCTATTTTTTTCTTAGCTCATTATGATATTTTTCGTTCTTATCTCATTATGATCTATTTATTTCTCATGTCATTATGATATTTTTCATTCTCAGCTCATTACGATATTTTTATTTCTCATCTCATTTCGATCTATTTCCTTCTCAGCTCATTAAAATATTTTTCTTTATTCACTCATTACAATATTTTTCTTTCTCAATGTGATTTTCCCAGTATGAAAATCCTAGTACAAAAAATACTAGTATGAAAATATGAGTACAAAAATCTCAGTACGATTTTCCCAGTATGAAAAATCCTAGTACAAAAATCTGAGTACAAAAATCTGAGTCTGATTTTCCCAGTATGAAAAATATCAGAATGAAAATCTCAGTATGTAAATCTAAGTATGAAAATATCAGTACGATTTTCCCTGTATGAAAATTTGAGTACGAAAAACTGAGTAGGGAAAAATCAATACGAAAATATCAGTACGATTTTCCCAGTATGATTTGTTTCTTCCACAGGTTCATCAAAATATTTTTCCTTCTCATTTCATTATGATGTAATTCCCATTACAATGTAAATCTCATTTAGAAACTATGAAATTATTCAAACCTCTTCACCATTTCTTCAAAATATTTTATCATGAGAGTTTTCATGATTTTTGAGAACTTCTTGATCAGTAAAGCATCGTTTTATTTTGTTTAGAAAGTGTGAAAACTTTATAATTATTAACTGTACTTTCTTATTTAAAAACTCTTTAGAAACTTCAATATTACTCTGATTCTTTTGATTTTGATTATTTTTAATGTCATGATGATGTACCTGAATACGATAAAGTATCTAATAAACTACTTCATCTTCCTAGCTTCTTCTATGTCTGGTGATGCTCAATATGAAAATATGGGACCAAAAACTTGTGTCCATAAAATAACCTCATTATGATTGATTGGGTCTGATTCCTATAAAATAAAACATTGTTCAACAAAAAGTTTAGTTGTCAAAAAATAAAAATAAAAATTGTTTAAAACAATTTAATGACAAAGGTTCTCTGATATCCCCCTTTATATTTGTTAAAAACCCTTGTTAAAAAATTTCCAAATCTCTAAAATTTTCACAACTCAAATTTTGTGAACAACACAAGTTTTTGACTTTTGTAAAAACATAGCCTTTCTCAAAATAGAGTGTCTTGACACCACACTACTAGATGAAGTAATTTTTTTGAATGAATTACATCAATCGATGGAAAGAATATTTTGTAACCATGTAAAGATAAACTCACCATCACTTTTATCTTTTCCTCTCACTTTTATTTGTCTCTACCCCATTCTCTGATAACTATAGCTTCATATTCATTTAAGAAGATAAGTAAAAACTTCTTACAAAGTAAAATTTGTTACTTTATCTCACCCTTTGTCAACATAATCCAAAGCATAGTCTAGGTTCTTCCTTATGATATTTAGGAAGACATGGGAGGAGGTTGAACATAAAGTTTCATCCTAAATTCCACAAACCTTTATTTCTTAATTACTTTTATAAAGATGTCATCAATCTAATACTTTGTTGAAATGTATTCCAACAAAACATCTCTAGAAGTAACATTTTATTTTATAAAGTGAAGCTTTATATAAATGTATTTTGATATTTAATTTTCGACAGGATTCTTTGAAAGATCAATTGTGATCTTATTATCACAAAGTATCTTCAATGGTTTAGAAAATTTTACTTTCAAGTCTTCCAATAGAACCTTGATCCACAGCATTTGAGTACAAGCTTGAGTGGATACAACATATTCTAATTCAGCTGTGCTAAAAGTTACTAAACTTTGTTTCTTACTATTCCAACTCACATAACATTCACCCAAGAAAAATATTTCACCTGAGGCTGATTTTATATCATTACAATCTCTATCCCAACCAGCATCAGTATAACCATGAAACTTCATTTCACTATTTCTTTTATATAACAATCCATGTGAAGTTTTTCCTTTGACATATCTCGGAATTATTTTTTCTTCCAACATATGTGATTCTTTCATATTACTTTTATACTTAGCATACAAAGTTATAGTATAAAAAAATATCAAGCTTTGAGGTTATAAGGTAAATAATACTTCCTATCAACTTTTAAAAGTCTTTCTGATTCACACTTATTTTGGATTCATCTTTTCTCAACTTTGTGCTCACTGAAATAGGAGTTGAAAATTCTTTAGATTATACTATCCCAGACTTATTTACCAATTACCTAGAATATTTTTTGTAGGATAAGAAAATTTATTTTTCTTTTTTTTGAACTTGTAAGAAAAAAAATAAAGTTAATTATCCCAACATTAACATTTCAAAATTCTTCTATATTTCCTCAGAAAATGTTTTACAAATATCTTAACTATCTCAAGAAAAAACTATATCATCTACATAAATAATTACAATTAGAGTTTTGGAGTCAACATATTTCACTTACAAGATTCTATCAACTTTTACTTTAGAAAAAATTTACATTATCAAAAAAATCAATACTAGAATACCATTCCCATGGTTCTTGTTTTAGCTCATACAAATATTTCACTAATTAAAAACTTTGTTTTCATCCTCATCAAGTAGAAACCCACAAGGTTGTTCAATGTAAACTTATTCCTCAATATCACCATTTAAGAAATATGACTTTACATCCATCTGATAAACCTTGCAATTCTAATGTGAGGCCACTAAAAGAAACATTCTAATATTTTCTAATCTTGAAACTAGAAAAAATATTTCTTCAAAATTCACACCTTCCATCTGTGAAAAGCCTTTAAAAACAATCTTGGATTTGTTTCTTAAAACTTCTCCATGTTTATTTAACTTTTTTTTATAAACCTAGTTAGTTTTGATAACATTTTTATTTTCTAGCCATGAAACAAGTTCACATGTTTCATTCTTTTCAATATGATCCAATTATTTATTCAAAGAATCCACCCATTGTTTGTATTGTATATCTTCTAAAATTGATTCTGGTTAAACTTTTGAGATAGGTAAAGTATGATGATCTAATCTCAAGTTTTTTCATATCTGAATTGGAACCTTCTAATTCCCAATAATGTTTTCAGATTCAACATGTTTTTCTAAGGTAGGAAATTTCAAAGTTTCTTTCCCAGCTGAAATTTCATTATCACACGATTCTTATGAGTATTGATAAGTATGTTTTGAATTACTTTAACCATTTTTATAATTCTCTGGTATATCCTCCTCAATATTTTCAACAACTTTTTTTAAGGAAATTTGATTTTCAAATACCTTCATAGCATATGAGTCCAAAAACTTTTTTAAACATTTGTTCCAACATTTTTAACTTCTTCTATTTGGTGAATAACCCATAAAATTCTCTTACTTATCCTTCTCATCAATCTTTCCCAAATAGGGATTTTTGATTTTGAACAAACATGGACTTACAAAGACATTGAAGTATTTCAATGAAGGTTTTTTTATACTACATTTCATAAGTAGACATGTTGGTTTCTAGTCTCAAAAAGTATCTATTTTGAACATGTGTAGTAATACTAACAGCTTCTATCCAATAGAATTTTTAAATTTTGTATTCAGTTAACATACTTCTTCCCATTTTCACTAAGATTATATTACTTCTTTCTACTACTCCATTTTGTTTTGGAGTATAAGTATAACTATACTAATGTTTGATATCATGATTTCTCAAATGATTTTTAAAAGTATTGTTTTTGAATTCAGTACCATTATTTTTTCTCAACTTTTTTATGGAAACCTCCATTTCTTTCGCAATATCCTTTCTGAATAATTTTAACATTTTAATAGCCTCTTACTTGTGCTTCATAAACATGATGTTTTTCATCTGATTGAAATCATCAATAAAAGTGATAAAGTATAAATTTCTTTTTATTTATTGATGTCTCGTCATCCCACATAATTTGGAATTAATAAGATCAAGTGTTCTTCTAGATTGAATCTCAATTATATTATGACTTTTTTTAGTCATCATTCCTTTCTAGAAATTAATAAAAATATCTTTATCTCTTCTTTTCAATTCTAGAAAATTCCAAATAGCATCAACTTTAAAACGATTATTCATTTATTTCTTCCCAATGTGTCCAATTTTTCATTGTCATAATTTTTCATTTTCTACAATCAAGTAACATGAGTTATTGAATTCTTCTATTTGCAAGATATCTTTACTGGTTCTTTCACCTTTTATAATGACTTTTTCAAAACTCACACTTTTGGTGGTAAAAAAATATTTTATAAAAATGAATTATTTTCCATCATCACAAAGTTGACTTATACTAATTCAGTTAGTTTTATTACATCTGTAAATAAAAATTCCTTAGATTTCAACTTTTTTTCCTTCAATCTCAATCGTTTTGATTCCTCTGATTTTTAAGGAACTATCATTACCAAAGGTAACTGCTCCTTCATAATGACTTTCAACATGTTTCGAGATTTTTATATCACGTATCATATGTAAAGATACACCACTATCAAGTATCCATGGTTTGTCCCCTTTACTTGATTCTAAAGATGATTCAACAACAAAAGCTCTTTCCTCAACTTTCTTGTGTTCAACTTTCATTTCTTTTATATCATAAGAAACTTATTCTGGAAGGAGTGTCATACATATTTAGGAATTATGGATAGCTTGATCACATCTTCCATTAACTTCTTCTATACATTCACATTAAATTCTTGTTGGAAAGTTTCTAACATCTTGAGAATTCACTTTATCAACTTTATATAAGTTAATAAAGTTTCTCATTCTAGTTTCACTATTTATTCCACTTTTCTAAAACCATCTTCCATTTAAGAATAATTTGTTCCAAAAATTAAAATACATGTTCCCATAGATTCTAAAAAACTGAAAAAACCATAAAATATTGATTTTCTATTGAAATAAGATCTTTCTCTATAGAAACTTTGTTGAGGTTGGTAATTTTTATCAGCTCTAACATACTCAAGATGTGGACCATCATTTATTTTGAGTGAGTTTTCTACTTTTATAGATTTGATAGGTTTCTCACATCATTTTCCACCAAATATTTCACAATAATTTTTACAAAACTTGAAATATTAAAAGAATCAGATGAAACATTATTTTTGGTAAGAGAAGATTACACTTAAATTTTATATTGAGCCTTCTCATCAACTTTAAAAGTTTTATCTTTTACTTCTGAAGTTTGGTTGAAGTTTTTATTCATCTTCCTCAAGGTGCTTTCAGAATAAAGAAGTTTTGATTTAAACATGTTAACTTTTACTTTATTAGTTTATAGCTTCTTACTAAAAGCTTCAATCATCTTTCCCTGTTCATTAATTCTATGTTTGTAACTTAAAATTTCCTCAATGTATTCTACCGCATGCTTGATGATATCTTTTCTTCCATCATAAACTTCTTGAAAATATTTATTTATAACTCTAATTTATTTCTTGAGAATTTTTTTTCTCAATTCATGCAACATGTTCAGTTTTGAGTCGATACTCTCTATAAGATTCTTCACCACCTTCTTCACTCTCTAAGGAATATTTTGTTTTCTCAAATTTTTCAATGAAGGTTATGAATTGTTTTAAACTTTAATCTTCAAAATAATTGTTTTCGGTTGAGTATAATTCAACTTTCTTACTAAACATACTTCTTTGTTTTCTAGTAAATTTCTGATTATATTTTTTGGAAGACTTTTCTTCCTTATCATTTTTGTTCCACTTCTTCCATAGAGGTTTTCTATCTAAATCATCTCGATATTCTATAGCTTTATTCTTGGGAAAATTAATAGAAAATTGTTTGATTCCACCACACTTAAAACATTTTAGAGTTACCTTACCTCCATACTTTCCTCTTCCACTTTTATAGTTCTTGGATATAAGAGAGATGATTTTTTCATTCACCTCATCATCCAATTTGTCTTCGAAGTCACAAGGATCAACATATTCAACATATTAAATTTTCAACTTTCTCATAGCTTCAAAAGTTATTTCATCTTTTGTCTTCTTTTTAAATAATTCATATTTCCTAATTTCATAAGAAATAAGAAATTTATGCAATTCATCAAGATATAAATCGTATTTATCTTCTAAAGAATAAATTTTAGAATCAAACCTATCCAGAAATTTTCTCATAAGTTTCTTCAAAATTGTATAATCATCCAATATATATCTAAATCCGATGATTTTTCAAACAATTTCATTTACACTAGTGAATTATTCATCAATTGTTTCTTCATATCTCATTCTGATTTCTTTATACATACTATGCCAGATTTGTATTTTTTCTTCCTTAACTTTTTATTCCCTTTTAAAACACTTTACATATTGTCCCACATACTTTTTAAAGTTTTTAGACCCATCACCTTCTGATAAACATTCTATGACATGGACATAAGAATTTCATTTCTAGTCTTTACATCAACTTCTATATTTCTCTTATCAACAAACTTCATAGGAGAATCTTTCCCAATTGGTGGAAAACTAATAGTAGCAACATCAACAAATTCAAGGCCAGAAGATAGAAGATAAGGAATCATCCTATTTTTCCATCAATAATAATTTTTTTCATCAAATATAGTAATTCCTCTATTGTTGGCAGAATTGATATTATCTATGATAAGGATTAAACAAGGGAAATCTCCTTATGATACCAATTAAAGTTCAAAAATATTGAATAACAACAGATAAGGGGGGTTGAATCAGTTGCATGCTTTTTAAAAGTTTCAAAACATTTAGGAACTTAACCCCTGCAACTTGTTGATATTTATTTCCTTATCAACTTTTAGTAAATACTCTTTTAAAAAAAATTAGGAAAGAAATAAAAGAAAACAATATTTACAAGGTTCATCCTTAATATGAGAACCTATATAATTTCCATATCCACTCTCATGGGTCTATAGAAATACATTGTTAAGAATAAGTGAATACAACTTGTGCTAACTCACGTTACAAACCTATTATATCCTGATAGGAATGATTATACTAACTCCCATAAATTTACAATGTTTTATTATAAATAAATTGATACAAACAAAATAATAGATACTTTTTTGAATCTTCTCCACAATTTCTCAGTCCAAATCCTCAATTTCATTTTGGTTGGATTCAATTTTCTCAATCTGATGATGCAAGATCTATTTTTCTCAATATAATGATGCTGGATTTTGGATCCGATTTTCTGAGTACAATGATTCAGGATCTGATTCTCTAAATAATATAATTATGGGTCCTGGATCTAATTTTCTAAATAGGATAATGTTAGATACTCAATATGATTTTATTATTATGACAATGCTAGATCTTGGATCCGATTTTCTGAGTATGATAATTCTATATTCTAGATCCGATTTTCCAAATACAATGATTCAATACAATGAATTCATTATCAATATAAAAAACTCAAACATCTGCTAGAATAATCAATAAAATTATTATTAAATCATATGGGAACTTTCACTTAGAATACTCTAGCGCTTTGAATTTTGCGTGTGTGTGAAGTTGAAAATGAACAAATGATATGAGGAAGTATTTATAGGAGAATAAAAAAACAAATGTGGGAAACTTGGAAACATTCCCCACTTCCTAAAATCTCAAAATATTAGAAAATATCTCACATTTAAGACTTCAACATTGGATTCTTCAAACCTCCTTATATTTCTCTAAGATTTATGCAAAAATTAAATTCAAGTTTGACCAATTAAATCCATCATACCTTTCTCAGATTATTATGATATGTTTCTTTCTCAGCTTCATTACGATCTGTTTCTTTCTCAGATAATTGTGATATTTTTCTTTCTCAACTCATTATGATCTATTTCTTTCTCAAATCATTTTGATCTATTTCTTTCTCTACTCATTAAGTGCCTTTTCTTTCTCAGATCATTATGATTTGTTTCTTTATTAGCTCATTACAATATGTTTCTTTCTCAGCACATTATGATATTTTTATTTCCTAGCCCATTACAATATGTTTTTTTCTCAGTATGATTTTCCCAGTATGAAAAATCAAAGTACGAAAATCCCAGTATGAAAATATGAGTAAAAAATATAAGTATGAAAATCTCAGTATGATTTTCCTAGTATGAAAAATCCCATTACAAAAAATATGGGTATGAAAATATCAGTATGATTTTCCCAGTATTAAAAATCTCAGTACGAAAAACTCATTAAGAAAAAATAAGTATGAAAATCTCAGTATGATTTTTCCTAGTACAAAAATCCCAGTACAAAAATCTGAGTATGAAAATCTCAATATGATTTTCCTAGTATAAAAATCTGAGTACAAAAATATGATTATGAAAATCGTAGTACGATTTTTCAAATATGATCTGTTTCTTCCTCAGGCTCAGCAACATCTTTTTCTTTCTCATCTCATTACGATGTAATTCCCATTATTATGGAAATCTCATTTTCAACTCTGAAATTATTCAAACCACTCCACTATTTATTCAAAATCTTTTATCATGATATTTTTCATGGTTTGTGAGAACTTATTGATCAATCAAGCATCGTCTAATTTTTTTTTAGAAATTATAAAAACTTTATAACTCCTGAATTCACTTTCTTCTTTCAAAACTCTTCAGAAACTTCAATATTTATCTGATTCTTTTGAATTTGATGATTTTTAATTCCATGCTAATGTACTTGAATATGATAAAGTATCTGATCAAAAAATAGTCTTGCTGACTTCTTCTATGTTCGGTGCAGCTCAATAGAAAAACCTATGTCCAGAAACTTGTGTCAGTAAAATAACATCATTATGATAGACTAGGTCCAATTCTTGGAAAATAAAATATTCTTCAACAAAAAGGTTAGTTATCAAAAAAAACTTTGTTTAAAAAAAATTAACCACAAATGTTCTTTAATTTGGTTTCAATATTTTAATTTCTGATTTTGGATGTTACAAATCTCAAGTAAGTAATGGAAGGCATACGTCAATTATGGCAATAAGTGTGGGATATAGTGCATGTGGTTCGATTATGTAACAATTGAATTTATAAGGGATATAGAATTCATGGGAATTAAAAAATATGGTGGGTGTGAGAAATGATATCATATGGTGTTTTGAGTATGAGGGGAATAGTGGGTTAGAGTTTATTGAGGTTGTGAAATGATATCATTGATAAACACTTCGATGGTAGAATTTTATAAGAAATTTCACTAATCATATTCATTTTTATAATCATCCCATGATTGATAACATTGGTATGGTCACTTATTATGTGAAACCCATTTTAGTTTAGGAAATTGGATAAAATTCCAAGTCTTGGACATGTTATGATTTAAATAATTAATATTAATACTCTTGACCTTCAAAACGAAATTCAAATTAAGCCCTATAATTTATACACAATAATTCCCAAAATATGTTAACTTTATTAGGAGACTACGAATTATATGAAAACATCAAATATACCATGAGTAAAATGTAATTATATCTCACCTTGATAAGGTGGGGTAGATTTAATATCATTATCAATATATTTCTTAAAATATAACAAACTAGTATTTTACCCATGAGAACACACAGGATTGGGTAATTAGAAATAAATATGTACATATATATATATATATAATATTTAATATAAAAATATACAAAATTATAATATACATAAATTTGGGATTCCATAAAAGTAACAAAAATCATTTTCAATGAGTATATTTGATATAACATATATAACTTCTTATAAAAGTCATGATTGATACTCATATTTAAGAGGGAGATAGATAATATATAGTTTTATTAACCTATATAAACAAATCCAAATGTTATTAAAATTATACATACATATTAAAAAACATATAAAAGTAATACATAGTTTAATATCTGGCAACTAGAAAGACCAAATTAGGACATTTGAAACTAAAGAGGTTTCATATCATATCATGAAATTCATAAGTGTTGAAGCTCCCTGATAGTTCAACGCTACCAACTCATAATCTCTAGTAGTATTTTCATGGAACCATATTCAAATGGAAAAATAATTTTCATTCACTTAATCCCATTCTTTATTGATTCAAAACCTCCATCAAGAAATACTTGGACATATCCAATATAATTTTCATATAGTTTTTATTAAGGAATAAAATGGTATATAAATAAAGATAATATAAAAATAGTACATGTAAGTGTAAATCTACAAATTATAACTTGTTAATCTCATAGATGTAGGAAAAAATAAATACATGCTCGTAATATTTTATTGAAATGAAGAATCAAGAACATGATTTTTTATTTAAACTAAAATTTTACTAGTTTAATTTTTGAAATAATTGATTTTGGAACCCATCCATGGGAATATCCATATAAATTTAAGAAATATACAATGTAAAAAAACATTAAATGTTCAATATTCCTTAAAACAAATGTGACTTCATCCAATTCTATCTCATAAACCCACCAATGTAATTGAATAGATAAATATTTTTAATGTAAAAAAAATTAAATAAATAGTTAAAACTAAATAAATATTAAAATAGAGTGAATGGTAAAAATAATTAAAACAATAATGACAATTACATGTAATTGGATTTAGTATTAGAAGAATTCAAGAATTAAAATAAACTAAAATTAAATAGTATTTTAACATCAATACTAAATTCAACATGAATTCTTTAAAATATCATGGGTTATTTTCTATAAAGCTTATAACCTAAAAATATAGTCTCAAGTCTCACTATATCCAGTATAACCTAAAAACCAAGAAAAAATAAATTAATTTTGTTTATTTATTTATATATATGAATACATGGTGTAAATATGCATGGATAGTGAGGTTATGGATTCAGAGGATTCAGGTGCCCCCATGAGGAAATGAATTATATTGAATGTAAATGGCTAAGAGAGTTTCCTTATCCGTATTAAATTATTCTCTATATCAAAAATGACATGTTCAAAGATTAAATATCATTCCCTAAGGTTAATATGTGAACCCAATCTAATTTAGGCCCAACATAAAAGACTTTAATTATAGAGGAAAAATGGTTTACAATTTAATCTTCTAACAATATTCTAAGCTTCAGAAACATAAAAAAATAAACACTAATAGATAATGTAAATAAATATTTGATATTTCCTTTTGACCTTAATAACGAATCAAATTATATACACCATAATATTTGTGTCCATAAAATTGGTACACCTAGAAATATTGAGTGTTCACATAATGATTCAAATCTAGGCATAGATTATTAAACGATAATGAAGTTATGTGAAAATTTATTTAGAGGATTGATGTATCACTAGTTTGGTTACATTATTAATACCCATATTGATGTGGTGAAGTGAAATATTTAAGCTTTCATAAATGAAAAAGAATAAGGATTTATTCCAATTAATAGATCGACAAAAAAATGAATTCGATAATGAAATATGAAATTTTTAGAAAATGAATCCTAAAAACAAAACAAAAAATTAGTAAGTCATTTGAAAAAAAAATATATAGGTTACATATTCTATGATGATTAATTTAAAGAAATAAATAACATTAAAATTCATTTGTATGATAAGATACAAAGAATATGGTACAATTACAACTGTCAAAAAATAAAATTTATAATCCTAAAGAACCAAAACAATTTGTTTAAATTAGTTGGTTATATATTGATCATAGATTTGAATAAACTAAGTGGTTTAAAATATCTTCACCAAGTGGTTCAATGTGTAAAAAATAAGTGAAAAATATTGAAAATGAAAATACAAGGAAACCTAAATATACAATTTTAGTCATATATGTAATCATTTTTAAGTAAAATAATATTTACCAAAGTAATGAATTAGCAAGGAAATAACATCATTATTTGAAACAATTTCATTAAGTACTAAATTGAAAAAAAAATCATGTTTATATAAATATTTCATTAAGTAAACTTGTAAATATACACAGTATAATGTCACTTTAAAGGTATCATTTTTGAGTAAAACAAAAATTTAAAATTAAAACACAGGTAAACAAACTATACCACATGAAGAATTTAAATATTTATATACAAAAAAATTATGATAAAAGAATTCCATTTTCTAGATACTAGTTAGTTGATGCATTAATAGGTGAAATTTTAATTTGAGTAAGTTGAATATTAGTTTAATAGTATTCTCTTTCTCTCTGAAAAAATCATTAAGAAGTTATTTGAAAATAGATATGTCAATTTTCTAAACATCAATAATGTGATCAACATAAAATAGTCACAACCAAAGTTTTGGTACTCTTTACAACACATATAACACAATATCATTGGTTCTTGAAAATATATCAATGCACATATAGAATGAATTTTAATTTTCAAAAATAAAATAAATAAGTTGCATAATAAAAATTACATCAATCAAAAAAGGATAGTAGTAAAATAAATAGAAAACAATAATGACATCCAAACAAGTAGAAATCGTAATAATTTATATATAATTTATGATATAAAAAAATATTTGTATAACATAAATAAAATCATGATAATATAAAATAAATTTTCACATAAATGTATTAATTTAATAGATATGTAATATAAAGGACAACATGATTGGTTTTGGTAGAATATCTAACTAAAAAATAAATCTTATGGAACTATAAATTATGTAATAATAAGAAAATTTCATATTTTTTTTTAATGTGTTCATTAATTATGATATGTTATTAAAATAAATAAAAAATATAAAGTTAAAATGAAAAGGTGAAAATCATTTAGTTGTAGTTATAACAAAGAAATGATAAATAAATTATTAATTTCAAAACAATTCTAAAAATGGAAAAAAATTACCAATAATATTGATTGTCACTAATAATTGATTATAGAAGTGTATAGTATTCTTATGGAATTAATAACTAAAATAAAATATTTTGGATGATCAATATTCATGTATATAATGGATGTTTGTAATTTATTCAAATATGAATAATTCTATCCAATACATGCACCTAAAATTTAAAATTAAAAATCAATGGATACAAATATATGAAAAATAAAATATTTCAAAATTAATTTATTATGTTAATTTTTTCAAACCTATATAAGTGGTTGATTTTATTTGCATGATTGACAATCTTATTTGTAATCTCACTTTCTTAAATGTTGTTTTGTAATTGCAATAGGAGTGTGAAATCTTTGTGATGATAGGATTAGTTGATTGTTGATAGTATTGTATTCATAAGGTTTATAAAGAATAATATAAATTTAAAGAATCAAATATGATAAAATAATTATGATATAACATAAATGTTTATGTAAATGTATTATTTATAGAAAAATATAACTCAAAAGGAAATAAAGTTGGGTTTGGTGAAATATGTAATTAAAAATAAACTTTTAGGGAAGTGAAAAAACTGTAATAATAAGAAAGTTTCTAGGGTTTTTAATACATATAGTAATTAAAATATGCATTTAAAATAATATAAAAATATGTAGATCAAATTTAAAAATGATACATAATAAGTTATAGTTTAAAAAAATGGTTAAAAAGTTTAGAGTTTAGAACATTTAAAATATTATTGTATGTATATTGATGATCTTGATTATCAATGTCACATGCTTCAAAATTTCTAGTATGATTAAGAAAAATAATACTGAATGAATGTTTTTTGAAAAATTAAAATAGTATAATTGAATCAATAACAAAATTGAAAGGGACATGTAAAATCAGTTAAGATAATAAATGTAAGTTTTATTATAACTATAACCTGCTTTGATAAGTGTGAATAATTCCTATAGAAACCATAGTTGAAAGTATTTATAATGAATAATATGAATGGAAATCGATTTATTTAAAACCAATGAGTAAACCAAAAAATATTTTTTATTAATAAGAATAGACATGTATGGGATTTTAGGGGGGAAATGAGATGAAATAAACTGTAAAGAAAACTAATTAGAGTAATAAAAAGATAATATAATTTCTTGTAATTGTAAAAAAAAATATTGATGAGAAGAGTGTAAATTTATCACATTTGGCTCCTAGTATCAAAAAAATAGATAGGTTGACTAGATTGATCATACTGGACGAAATAAAGAATGATGATATAAAAGGAGACTCTAGAAAATCATGAACCAAATGGATTAAACTACAACAGTAAAATCACCTAGTATTTTGAGTGATATTGAAAAATCACATAGATGGAAATATGAAATAGCCTAGGGTTTTGATGTGAATATTGAGTGAACCCATACAGCTTCTAATAGAGATAGATAAAAAATTGAGATTCATGGTTTATTGATTATAGAGGAGTTCCTAGAAAAATCAACAAATCCAAATAGGGGTTAATATGAATGTAAGTATTGTTCATCCATGTGAGAGAATGGGTTAGTGGGGGGAATTATACTTTACTATTAATGGTTTTTTTGGGTTAGATATAGTAAGTTGGGGCTATTGGTATTAGGATAGGATTAATAAATATAGGGATTCTTTTAGGGGAGAGGGGGACTTGGATATTTTTGTGTCTTCATCTTGGATAAAAGTAGGTATTGGTCTTAGCTTCAGGGAGATTTTTCTTCTTATTGTTTTTTAATTCTATATAAGGTTAAATTATGATAATATAAATACTACGTTTAAATTTTTTATTATATACTATATCACACAAGCACATATTATCCTATCATTTGGTGCATCTATTAAGAGGATCAAAACATGTGGAGGTAGATTGAGGATTCTTGGTGAACCCCTTCAAGTATTTTTTGTAGAGAAAATGATGAAAGTGCATGATTTTGATGACCTTTGACAGACATAGTTGCATCAAAATCAGAAAGTTCATATGTAGGAGCTTCAATTATATATAGAATATCGGTTAGGGGGTAGGTAGAGATCAAGAGGTAGAACTGTGTTCTTATGAATGTGTTTCACGAACGTAAAATAGATTTAACCATGTTTTATACTCATCAATATACTCCTAGTTTTTCAAGGCCTATATATGAGGTGACTAGTATAAAGTATCAATGCGAGGTAAAAATTGTGTAGTAAGAGTGGATGAAGGATTCCACTAATTTTTTAGTTCATCAGTAATATCTAAAACAAATGAATGAAAATGTGAATGAAGTTGTAAATATGAAATATACAGTAGTATGCTGGAATAAAATCATGTAGAGTGAGGAATGTAATGGATAGGAGGAGTAGCTATATTCCAATCTGATATGGCCTAAAGAGGTAATTTCTTGTTTAAAACATTACATAGATAAGTGGAGTAGATAAAAAAAATTCTTAATCATTTATCTCAGTTAAAAGGAGAGAAAAAATACAAGATTAATAGTTAAGGTAATATATTACCTCATTGGATAATAATGTCAAACTAATATCATTTATAAGTGAGGATCCTATTATTAGGATTATTTATGTTGAGAATTATTTTAGTGTTCATAAAATTCATAGTGATTTTCAAGTTCCAATTATAAAAATCTATTTTAAAGAACATGTATAGATTTGGTTTATGTATCTTCCTTCAACTCATCCTCATCAATCTTGGGATGAGATAAATGTTGAACTACATTTTCATTATCAATTTATAGATGAAAGTGATTTAATGAAGCAGATCAAAGCCTCTAGATAAGCATTATCAATTGCTTGGAAAAAAATTGTGTATTTACTAATAAGACATAAATTTTAGAAAAACATGTAAAATCTTGATCTATTATTTTTAGGCACTCAAATGGAATTGTGGTTCAGTAAGGAGTTTGACCTGCATCACATGAAACTTTTATTTCTTAAAATACAACATCTTCAAGTTGGGAATTTTCACTCTTTTTTGCATGAGTGATATTTTTCTCACATTGGAACTTACCTTATCTATAATTTATTTGAGAAAGAAAATATATCATGTACTTTACATTCCATTGGATGAAGCAATTATTTTGAAACCTAGGGAAAATAAAAATGTGATGTTGAAAAGGTCGCCACTATGAGCATGTACTTCATGGAGTCTTTAGGTTGCTTTGTATGCTATAAGTGAAAAGATGAATCTACCTAAAACTCAGTAATATGGTCAACCAAAGGATCAAGTTGTGTTGTATTAGCATCCTATTATAGGAACCATTATATTTTGGGAGCCTCAAATTTAGTTTCATGAATGTCACAATGACAGAGATGAGGTAACCAAAATTATGGATGTGATTCCATTGTCTTTATTATTGGATAGAATCCTTCAAATTAGTATTTATCATACAAGAGGATAATAAGTATATAATATACTCATGAGAAATATTCAGGATCTTGCAAAATCTCCTTCATGTTACCAGGAGGATTTTTTGGAAAATTTAGATAAATTTTTATAATTTTCCTAATATTTTACTATAAGGTTGAGAATTAATGAAAAACTTGGAAGAATAGATATTGATGGCTCAAAACTAAAGAAAAATCTTGAATAAAAAAACACCACTATAGAATTTCAAAGTGAAAGACATGAAAAATTATTTATAAGATAACTATATACATAGAGGCTCTCAAAGTAGTGATGGATCATGTAAAAGTTTTTCCTCAGTCTAAGAGGATTTTAATAATGAATAAAATTATATGATGTGATATATGTTCAAAATTTTGATACGATGAAAGTGATATCAGAATTTCTTGTTAGTTATATAGTCATGGAAGAAAAATAAATTTCTATTAATAGGTTATAAAAGTAGGACATACTGAAATTAAATGTTTTTAAATCAAATAAAATGTACTAAATGAAAAATTATTCGGCTGCTGATGTAGAACAAGGTGGTTTTTCAAGAGGGATGAAGTTGTAGGAATGTGAGAAGGGGGAATCCATATTAGTAACAGGCAAAAAGAAAAAGAGTAAATTATAGGAAAATTATAAATTTTCACCATAATCAATGTCAAAACATCATATCTAGTGAATCATTACCCAGTATTCAAACCAAGTATATCATGTGAATTAAATTAAGCATGAACAATCAAAATCAATACCATATGTCATTTTATTTTTATTGAATGCATTTTCACTTGATCTCGGTGATCACCGATTGAAAAAATAACAGATAGAATTCTCTAGATGATCCACACATTCTCTAAAATATTTCTTAATCATCAATATTTTATTTTTGAGTGATAGTATAGAGAGATGAAGTCATGTTAACGTTTACATGATCATAGAAATACCATCTCTTTAATCCATGAGAGGATTCTTGGATCAGGTTTCCCAAAATACTTACTTATCACTCTATGTCTTGATATAGAAGGGAGATAACTACTCAAAATAAAGGGAATACATAGTACCTATAATTTGGGAATATTTTGGATTTTATATGTAGGGTTAAACTTATTAAAATTTTATTTGGTCCCTTTACAAAGTTATTTCTTTAAAACTTTAAAACAATAACACTTATAACCTCATAAACATGTCACAATGATCATAATTAGTTTATCACATAATTGTAACATTAAAACTATATTATTTAGTAAAATATAATCCATTAAATCAACTCATTTCTCCCATAAAATATTAAAATAACCTTGAATAATAATATTAATTCGATAAATATTTTTCATGTATTCACTTAAAAAATTGTGAATATTGAGATTAAATAAAGTTAAACCCAATTATTATAAACTCAAATTATAATGAATTTATTTATTTATGATGATAAATAAAACTTATACATATCTTATCCCCCACCATGGGGCTTACCATGTCCTATACCCCAATGCATTATAATTGGCTAAGATTCAGAATATATTTGTATGTGACCCTCTATGACCTTATCTCGGTAGTAGTGGGAGATACTCACAAATTAGAAGTGAAGTCAAGAAACCCATTGAGTTTCTTAAAGAGATAAGGTTTATTCATAATAATGAAAACCACCTACAAACACACAATGTATAATATAATATCTTTGTCTCATGATATCTCAAAAAGTAGGACACACACTTGGTGTAATCATCCTTTATTACTTTATTTATTCATGATCTTACAGGATGGGATTACCTTCGATCAAAATAGCCATGGATTTATTAAAGTTAATATCATCCTGGTCAATTCGGTTCAATATACCTCTTCTTTTTAGAAGCATAAAATTCTTTATTGATCATTCAACCAATTTCAAACCATCAATGACGCACCCAACACAAGTTACCTCACCACAATATAAATGTCATGGTTTTTATATTATATCAAAGTACATGTTTAAGGACCCAAACTTCAGTAGTCTAGATTCAGTGTTTAATTTATTAAATTGGCATAAGATACAAGAAACCACATCCCAAAGTACTGAATAATTTAGTAGTCTTGGTAAACCAGATACATATATGAAACCCATTTTACATTGGTAATAGAAAATAAAACATAACAAAGGAAAGTAATTTGCATTATTTAACTCATTAAATATCACTTCTTCATAACCTTAGGAAAGGAAACAAAATAAGGGTGAGCTCAAATTCTCAATAAGGGTTAAGTATAGCATAGTAAATTATAAATAAGTGATAACAATTATGGAAAGATAAATAACTAAAACATGTCCTATATAATCAATAACATTATCATAATATGGCCAGAATAAAAGATGATCAAATAATTTTGAATAAATAATCACGTGAGGTAGAAAAATTAACCACGGATATTCTACTAATTGAATAATCACATAGAAATCAATAACTTATCTTATAATGATGGAATGTATAATGTTTGTCATTTAAAACTTATCATTAAGGCCTCAACCAATACATATGAAAATAAATGGGTATGGACTGGGCCAAAAACCCAATCTGGTTTGTCTCATGAGACCTATCGATGAATAAAAGGGGTATAGTGGGCCACACCCATCACTTACTAAGTCCACTCCATTTCTCACATGAATAAATAATATAACTGAATCAACATGAATTTACAAAAAAAACTATTTGTATTGAAAGAACTAGTCATAAGAAATATAAATACTTCCCTAGTTAAAATGATCATAAACCTCACAAAGGAATATGATGAATGGTATAATTAGATCACATACTCAATAAAATATTAATTAAAGTATTTTGACATAGATGAAAATACTCTAAATAGATTAATGAAATATTTCTTAAGAAAAATACCTTTTTTAATTTGGAAATACTTTTTAAAATATTAAAAATGTGCATGTAATAAAAAAATTAATTTATTTGAAAATATATTTTTAAAATTGTAAAGGAAGATTCATATTTTTAATTTTACTTTAAAATAATAAAATCTAATCATGTCGTATAAGTTTAAAAACATTTCTTCCACATTTCTGTCCGAAAAGTCTCAAAGAACCTTTTTTAGAAAATAATAAAATACAACTTTCAAATTGTTTTGTAAAAATCCATACATGAGTAAAAATTAATTTAAAAAATCATGGAATAACAGTAAAAATATTTTTGGAAACAATTTTAGAAAACATGTTCATATAATAAAAATATATTTTTAGGGATACTTTAAAAATATAATTTTTTAAAAAAGAAAGTCCCTTATAAATCTCATATCATTGAAGTGGGAATTAATAAAATGAATTGATTATTTTTAATCAATATAAATACATATAAAAAAAGTTAAAATATAAAATAATATAACCAAAATTAAATTCTCACATAATCTTATCATAACATAATCAATAAGTAGAATTTTAACCCAATGAATGGAAATTTAGTTAAGAAATCACTTACCACTTTGTAATCAGTTGAATCGTATGCCCCATAAAAGTAATAGTGGTCAATTGAAACATTTAATATCATGAATATAATAATATTAATGATATTATATATCAAATTTCATTCTATACACCACAAACAAGGAATAAGTGGTGAATAAGGTAGACGTCTTATGGAAGTAAAAGTGATATGAGAAACCTCTTACCTCGCGCTTCCTTTTAGTGTAGTGTTCTTTAACCTCATGTATAATGGTTTAAATAATGTTATTAATTCACTAAATAACTATATTAATATTTATAATATGTTAAATTAACCTTTTTTAAAATCTTAATACTCGTTCATTGATAATATTTCATTCTTTTCATTCTTTTGTGTGTGTTCGTTTCATGGTTTCTTGGCCGGTTTGTTTGTGTATATTTATGAATTTTCATTTCAAAAAGAAATAAAACTCAAGAAGTGAAGTGAAATGGTATTAATGAAATTAAATTAGTTTAAATGGTCTTATTTATCAATTTTATTTCTTACATGATGATTATTCATTTGATAAAATGTTAATGAAAAATAGTTAGTTTATTTTCACAGATTTTTTGAATATCACAAACTAGTTTCATTTTAGTTAATATTATGTCTATATATTAGTTCTAAAACATGATATAGGTTATTATATACCTATTAAAATATTTTTTAACCATAATAATAGTTTTATGACCATCCATTAATTCAGTATTTAAAAATGAACAAAAACATTATTCACAGAGGCGATTAACCAACATAACTTGGACAATAGTTTCATTTATTTGAATAAGAGGAGGTAATAAAAGGTAAGAATATAATATATTAAATAATAAAAATAAAAATAAAGTATTTAAATGATTCTGTAATCATTATTCCTTGATGGATGAAATATATGAGGAGAAATTAGAAGAAGAAAATAAATTAAGAGAGGTATTTTGAGAAAATTACCCCCTGAAAATTACCTCCTTGAAGGACCCCTTGAGGTCCTTGTATTTAGTATTTGGTCATACCAGAAGAAATTTTATGTGGGGAGAGTGAAGCGGAGGGGTTTTGGCTGAGATTTTAAGAGTTTAAAGTTTTTTGGGTCAA
Organism: Viscum album; assembly: GCA_963277665.1. Classification (NCBI taxonomy): domain Eukaryota; kingdom Viridiplantae; phylum Streptophyta; class Magnoliopsida; order Santalales; family Viscaceae; genus Viscum; species Viscum album. Next base: position 115,184,213 of record OY728151.1, read on the forward strand.
AATGGGGTGGTGAGGGGTGGTATTTTTTACTTAAGGAGAGGTCGGTTTAAGTGATTAAATAATGAATAGTTTATAATTAAAGCCAACCAAATTGAGGTGAAATTAATTTCAATGAATTATATTTTTAATTAATATTTTTTATAATGGTTATGGTTTATAAATACCTCAACAACCCATTAAAATTTTTATTTTTAGGTATTTTATTCTTTTACCTTTTAACTATAACCTTTTACATTATTTTACCTATACCGCGGTAAATAATTTTTTTTACCACAGTAACATTTTTATGTATAAAAATTAAAATGAAATTAAAAAATAATTTGGACCTTATGATTCCAGATATTTAATTAAATTTACCAAATTCAATTCACATAATTAGAAAAATTATATTTAAAAATAATACCACAGACACAATGCAAAAGCGGGTTTTTAAATGAAAAGTTAAAAAGTTTGAAATATTTTTAAATAAAATTTCATTATGAAATTGGTTATAATGACCTAAATTGGTTTTATTTATATATAATTTTACTAGTTATAATTTAAACACAATTTAAAAAATAATTTAACTATGTAAATAAATTAAAATAATAAAACAATTTTTAATTGAAATTTAATATTTTTCTCTATTCATAAAAAAATAAAACTTCCCTGTGAAATACCAAAAAATCACCCTAATATAATTATGATATCCCACTTTAAAAAAATTATTTTTTAAAATAAAACTTATAAAATTTTCAAAATTTATTTTTAAAATAGGTGTGTCATTAAAAGGCGGCAAAACTTCCTTTAGAAATATATAGTTTTTATGACTAAAATTGGATTTATTCTTATCTTAATACTATAAAACTTATTGGATGCATTTTAAAAAAAATATTGAATATATAACATATAAATTTCATTAATATAATTCACTAATATTTATTAATTCAATTTATTAAGATAAAATTTCATTGTGGGCATAAAAATACATTTTTTATAAAAACACATCCTTTATGTTCAATTGGTTATCATTTTTATTTATAATTAATTGGTAACCAATTATTTATTTTTATAAACATGTGTAAACTATATTTCCATAGTTTAGTTAATTTCATTCATTCCCTACATTACAACAACTTGATAATAACTATCACAATTAAATAATAAAATTTAACTATTTTTTTAAGCTCGGTATTTTGTGTAATGTAAGCTATCAAAGAAATTGAATTTATTTAAGAAGTAACATAGCATAAAATATTGGGGTTTTACATTCTACCATCCTTAAATTTTTAAATTTCACTTCAAAAATAAAAATTGTATACTTGAAAATACATTTGTGGGAAACCTACATCATAGATAGGGTTAATAAAACATCCTATTAATAAGAGGGAAAGGAAAATGTGAAGGTCACCAAAAAATTAGGATTTTGAAGATGATAAAATTAGTGTGAAGTGAAAACAGGGATATATAAGATAAATCTAAATATCAAGTTTTGATGTAGAGTGATAGAAAACATGGTCATCAGAAAGTCTACCATCACAAAATCATAAATATGTGATGGGTTAAAGAGGCCATTGAATTCTCAGTAAGAAAATTAAATAAGAAGTATTTTCATTCCAAATTCATTTTCCTAGAGTTAAGAAATTCTTTTACAATCTAGATAAATAAATTTAGAAATAAACTTACCTTATTCATTTCCATGTCACAAATATATTTTTATCCTTTGGTTTTGATTCAATCTATTTCCACTTCATCTCTTACACCAGGTAATGGATATTCAAGATGAATTTTCATTCCTGTAGAACTTTTATCAAAACATCCATAATTCTATACTTTGGATTTTAAATATTTACCAAAATAATTTTGGTAATAACATATTATTAAATATTATAAAATATACTTTATCCTTATACAATAATATACAATGTTCAACTTAATCCATTCCATAAGTAGTTAATCTTAAGAATCATTCAAAATATGTCTTTCAAAATTCAAATACATAAAACAATTTAGAAGGAAGGTCACTAAACTTAAAAATAAACTTAAATTTAGATTCCCCAAAACAATATAAGATAATTATTAATTTAACATACCGAATATATGAATACCTTGATCACCATAAAACCATAATGAAATCATGCATGCTTCCATAAATAAAATCTCAGATTGTCGAATATATTCATTAAATCCAATCATGTTGTAAACCCAGAAAAGATCGGATAAACCATCAAATCAATAACCAATTTCAGGTTCACTAATAATATCCTATAAACATAAATTTTTCATTATTATCTCAATATCACACACGTTTTTATTTTTATCTTTCCAAAATAATTTGTTTTTTAATAGAACAACTTACAACAGAATTACTTCTCTTGGTTACGGGTACAACTCATCCCTTACTTCCAAGTCCTTAAAAAAGAAGTACTATAGTAAAATCCTTATATACCTCATGATTCTTATAACAAAATAATAATTCCTAAATTAATTCTTGAATACAAATATACATGAACTTTAATCATTATACTCCAAATGACTGAATAGTTTAATAGTCTTGGTAAACTAGATACATACATGAAACCCATTTTACATTGGGAATAGAAAATAAAACATAAAAAGGGAAAGTAATTTTCATTATTTAACTCATTTAAGATCTATTATTCATAACCTGGGTAAAGGAAAAAAATAAGGGTGATATAAAATTCTCAATAAGGGTTAAGTACACTAGAATAAATCATAAATAAGTGATAACAATTATGGTAAGGTAAATAACTAAAACAAATATCATTTAATCAATAACATGAGAATGATATGGACGGAATAAAAGATGATCAAATAATTCTATATAAATAATCACAAGAGATAGAAAAATTAACCATAGATATTCTACTAATCTAATAATCACATGGAATTCAATAACTAATCTTACAATGATAGAATGAATAATATCGAACATATAAAACTTATTGTCAAGGCCTTAGCCAAGAAATCTAAAAATAAATGGGTAAGGACTTGGAAAAAAACCCAATATGGTTTGTCTCATGAGACCTATAGATGTATCTGGGGGATTTATCGGGGCCTTCCTATCACTTACTAATTCTAATGAATTTCTCACATTAATAAATAATACAATTGAATCAACACGCCTTAACAAAATAACTATCTGTATTGGAATAACTAGTCATACAAAATATAAATGCTTCCCCAATAAAATTTATCATAAACCACACAAATGAATATGATGATTGGTATTATTAGAGCACATAATAAACAAAATTTTAAACAAATTATGCTGAAATATATGGAAATTCTCTAAAGATATTACTGAAATATTTCTTAAGGAAAATACTATTTTTACTTTGGAAATAATTTCTAAAATATAAAAAATGAACATGTAATAAAGAAATTTATTTATTTGAAAATATATTTGTAAAATTTTAAATTAAGGTTCAAATTTTTAATGTGTAAAACCCTAAGCTTTCACAATATGTTTCCCTTTGAATAATGTAATATCTTAAGTTGTATGCAACTTGAAGTTTTAACACACCACGACCAATCAAACTAGCTGTTATGAATAGTAATACCCACATTTTGAAATTTTATAAATTTTATTTTTTAAAATGGACTTTATTTTTGGATTTGGAATATTAAAATTAGCTAAGGGTGAATTTTTGGTATTTTTCTGAAAACTTTCAATTTTTGATGAATAATGAAAAACACTGCGTTGTTGTTTAAAAATGACTTTTTATTAAAATAATTAGTTGTTTTATTTAAATTTATATTATGAAAAAATAGATACATAATACCTATATGTGTACAATGTAATTCATTGGAGTTGTTTTATAATAATATTAGATATATAAAATTTTATTGAACTTTTTACCGTCTTTTACCCACCATCTTGGAGCATTTAAAAATTTGCAAAAAATATAATTTTACCACTTTTCTGAATTGAATTTCAAAAATCATAAAGACACGTCTGACATCAATAAGTAAAATTTGGTTTAATAAGATGAAAATAATTTTTGGTGAATAGTAACATTTGACTTTTATTTACCACGGTTAAAAGTAAACAGTGTAATTAAAGGTAAAAAATGATATTATAATTACCCTAACACAAGTACTAATTCTAATGTATAAGTATATTTCAACCAAAATCAACCTTAGGAATAAAATATGATCTTTTTGGTCCACTTAGATTAGATTAGGGAATTTATTATTATTTTATTTAAAGAAGAGTTAAAAGTGTTAAATTCAAAGTTTAATAACTAAACCATTTTTAATATAGGGTTATACATAAGATAAATTAGACTATAAATATTCATTATAAAGATAAAAATATTTAATACATAATTTTATTTTATTTATAATTTTTATACATTAAATGATTAAATTTATTTATGATACAATGATGATGCAGTAATTACCTTATTAATGAAGGATTAAATTAATTGATATTATAAATATCCAAATAAATGTCAATTGAGACTTATGATTAATTAAACTAATTTTATATGTTAATATGACATGTTAGGGTTTATTAAATAATTTTTTTTCGAAGTGATAAAGTTTTTAGGACTTTCAAAACCACAAAATACCAAATAGTGTCAAAATTGACATAAATGAGTTTTTAAAACAAATACTATATTATTAATTGATATAATATTACTAAAAATATAAGGTTCATAAAAATGACTTATATAAGGTTATATATATTAATAATGAAGCACTTGGGGTTCTCTTGGCCTTTTATAGTAAGTCTATTAACCATTTATTATAATAATACAAGAATACACGGTAAAAATTAAACTATTTAACTAAGAGTTAAATCTAAAAGATAAGGTTAATATTATGACCTAAACCAGTCTAAAATCTATTGCTTGAGAGGTTTTCAACCCATACCCACCTTATCCTCTAAATAAATTCTTTTAGAGCCATTATAAATTGAATATGATTGTATAATAAAATAATATTTCAAACTTTTCTTAAAGTGACCCTCACCTCTCTTTTAAAAGGGTACTTCCCCTTCTCTAAAAATCACACCTCCAAAGCCATTTTTTTCTCAGCCAGTCCCTGCTCAAATATCCTCCAAACTACCCTGAATTCTACCTAGAGGCCTTACATTGATCGGAAAGCCAATCTAAGGATCCCTTTTGATCAACTCAAAAGGAAACACCCGAATAAGAGGTAATAATTTCACCACCTCTTTCAAAGTTCTTTTCTTATTCCACTTCTTCTTTATTTGTTGTTTACATAAAAAAATCAGTAACTTATACATATTGTGTTGTTATTATAAATATGGTACAACCATATTCATTATTCTATCCATCCTGTGAATGACAAGTCACCATATGTACGTACGTACGGCTTACTGTCTCCATGTCGTGGTGTAGTTTGTTATTCAAACACTTCATTATTTGGATGGGTATAATAATGATTATAACTGATGTAAATAATAAATATAACATTATAATGATTATGTATATATGATATAACATCCAATTACATATGATTTTACCATCAATATAATGATATTTTTGCTCGTGCGTATGTACGGATTACTGTCTCCACAAATGCAATGAAATTCATTCCCCATCATAACCATTCAAGAATAATTTTCATTTAATGATTAAAAATAATGTTTAAGAACTTAATATCATTATTTATATTAATCAAATACATCCTATCCATAACAAACATGGCTTACATAACCAATCATATAAAGGAAAATGAATCATCTAACACCCGAAACAATGATACTACTGAAATATTATTAACAAAGCAATATTAGAAGATCATATATGATATCATATTTATGTATTTGGTTCTTTTATAATTTAATAACAATGATTTAACAATTTTAAAGGAGGTTAAAATACCCTCGATCAAGTAAAATTACAAGGTAATGATTAATTCTACAATCTCTTCATTATCTGGAGTTGTTTATATGTGAGTATCTACTAGGACCTCTTTATCATCCACATCCTTGTTTCTTAAAAATGTATTTTAAAACATTTTTAATATTTCCTAGACTATGCATTAAAGTCATTTATAAACTTTTTTTACTTTTTATAAAATGTTTATAAATTAATATTTCCATCATTTTCCAAACAAGGTCCTTTACGACCTTTTCGACAAAATTAAGGAAAGGATATTTTTTTTAACTTATACGGAGGGTGCGGCTATTTTCCTTCATTATAACACCATCAAAGCTTCCATTACATTTTTATAAGAATATTTTCAAAATAAATGTTTTATTTTAAAATTATGTTACTTTTAAACGATTTTAAAATATAAAGAGGTATTTTTTTCAAATAGTTTGATTTCATCTATGTCAAGATCCTTTGATAGATTTTACACTTGTTTGAAGTTGGCTTATTATGATACAATCTTCCATATTGTATTGAAGGTTTTGTGATATGTTTGACTGTGGATGTGTTATTTTATACCATTCATGGTTTATGGTTAAAGTATTAACTTTTAATATGATAGTTTTAATACGAATGTCTATGTTATGTTTCAACCTTTTCATATGAGGAATGCATTGGACTTAGTAAGTGATGGGTAGAGCCCCCTATAGATCCTCGATGCATCATTAGGTTTCATGAGACAAACCACTATCTTGTCACAAGGCCTTGAAAAAAAATTATTTTTAGTCTTGGAACGAGGCCTTGAATATGTGGTTATGATGTCCGACATTATACATTTCATCATTATGATATTGGATATTGATATTCCATGTCATTATTAGACTAGTAGAATATTCATGTGAATAAGTAAATGACATTATTTTATTTATCTTTGCCATATTATTCTGAAGTTTAAGTTTAAAAGTCTTGTGTTCTAGTATTATACATTGCCTTAAATGTTTATGATTATTTATGAAACTTTCCACTATATTGTTATCCTTACAGATCACCTGATCTCACCCCTTTCTATGTTTTATTTTTCCCATGATATGAATAAGTATATTATGACTGACTTATAGGGATAGTCTAAGGGAGATTAATGTGCTAAAAAGAGACACAATGTTGTTGTTTTTCATTTCATTATTTAATGTAAAACTTATGTATGTATCTAGTACTTCCAAATATACTAAACTTATCGGTATTTCAGGACATGATTCCTTGTATCATGACAATGTTATGTAATAATAAACTGACTATGGGTAACTAGGGTCAGGACGTTATATAATATAACACACCAAACATTTTATTGTATGTTCATCTTAAAAACTTTCTATTCATTAGATAGCCTATATTGTATGAATCACTAAGTATTTTGTGAATCAAAACATTATGGGAGAATGTTATAAGTTATCCATTAAATATAAATTTTCCACTTCTATGTTTTGAATTTCGAAAAACGGTCATCTAGACTTGTGACTAGTAATTCATTTGAAGTCTGATAGAACCAACTTGATTTTTTTATGAATAGTAAAATACCCTTATGAATAGTAATATGAATAGTAATATGACCCTTATAAGTGGTAAATAATGATAATATTTTATTTTCTTAAGATAATAATATAATGAGATCTTAATTAATTTTTCAATGTGATATAGAACTAATGATACCTTTAAAATTGTTATTTTTGAATTAACTATGATTTTATTTAAAAATTAAATTAACAATACTTAGAAATTTATTTTCAAAAAATTGATCTAATTTTTGAATTATACACTTGAAAAAATTGTTAGGGTGAAATTTTGGGATTTTTCTACAATACTTGAATTTTTCGTGAATAGTAAAAATACTGTTTTGAGTTTTCAGTAGTTTAATGACATCATAATGATGTAATAATTAAATATAAAAGTATGGTAGACTTTTTTACAGTAACTTATGACATTAGGTGTCCCAAGTGGCTAAAAACATGGGCAAATACCATGGGAAAGCCCATGGTTTTGCAAAAACCACTAATGAGGTGTCCCATTTAATTAATAAAAAACTCCCTCTTAATTACTATAAATACCCACTCACCCCCTTAGTTTTATTTAATTCCAAACTCATTATCCTATAATATATGGTATTATTACCTCCATAGGAGTCCTACCAAGGTTTCCTCAAACACCCAAGGTCCCAACCTTTAATTTTTGGGTGTTACTCTACAAGGTAAGAGAATCAACCACCCTTCTCTTTTCTTAAAGATTTCATTTATGTTTTCTATTTTATTTTCAATTGGATTATGTTGGGATATGTCATTAAATATTCCCATTATTTAAAATATTATTTATTAGTGATTATATATCCTCTTTCTCTCATAAAACTATTTTATGATATTTTAAGTGGCGTTGTTAAGCTGCCGAATTTTCGTAAGAGATTTCTCAATTTTTCTCTTATTTTGAGTTCCTTTCTTTTATACTTATTTCCTCAACTCACTTCATCCAAATTATATGATAATTACACTAACTTAAATGAATAGAAATTATATTATTCTAATTTAATATTTCATCATCATCTCTCTTTCCCCCTCCTCTTATACTAAAAATGAAAACACCGTCTGAGATGTGTTAATTTATCACATTCAAGGACGACAGGTTCTTAATTTTCATTACCATATTCAATTCTGGTCATGAAACCATTTTTATGGTTGAACCAGATCCGAAAACATTTATTTCATCTCATTAATGTTCTGGAATCCCTACACACTTAGAATATGGAATAATAATACAAAACAAGTTCATTGTACACAAAACCGCCAAGCTAAATCCAAGTGTTTATCAATAAATTTTTACTAATGAATCATCCTCAAGTATATTACCTAGAATCATTATAAGATAATTTATATCTATTTAATGTCACTAATAATATATATTAAAAATTCTGGATGTTTAACCACATTTCAAATGAACTTCCATTCATGAATTCAAGTAAATGAATCCTGAAAACCAACGAAGAAAATGCTTCCAAAACAATAAAAATGAAACTCTTAAACCCATAAAAAGGGCCATGAATAAACCTAATAAGGTTATGCTAAACAAATTAAATGTATATGAGGTTCTGTATTTATTAATTAATGAAGCTAAATTTTATTATTCGGGTCATTAAAACAAATGAATAACACACTTGAGCAAAATGTAAGGGGTTTCTCATCTCACTTTCATTTCTGTGAGATTTCCATTGTTCACTAATTATTTATTGTATATGGTATATGTGTACTTCTATTTGATACATAATAACATGATTTTAATTATATTAATGGTATTCAATGACTCATTTTAGGGTTATTAATTTCTGGTCATATGATTAGACTGATTATATTGTGGTAAGAGACTTTGTCTCAACTACTATTTTGTTGTGACTAACTTTGTATTGTGCACCTAATAATCCATTATGTGGTGTACCTACTTCCCATTTGAGAAAATTTTTAATTTTAAATTATATTTATATTAAATATCCATAATCTCATATCATTGATATTTTTGCTTTCTAAACGGTATACCATTTTACATATGGTGTTTATTTGGAAAGTTATTTTAACAATGGAAATATTGATGAATCTGTATACTCTATTATATATGGATATTGAAAAGTAATATTGATCTTGTATTGAATCAATTTATAAATAATTATTTGGACATGAAGTGGTGGGTGGGGCCCACTATATCCCCTCAATTCATCGGCATGTCTCATGAGACAAATCAGTTGGTGACAAACCCTTTGAGTTTGTTTCCAAAAATCAGAGAGGTTTCTACCCACAGAACTAAACCATTTTAACAGTTTTATGGTATCATGTTTTAGATACATGATTTCCAATTGGAAATCATTATCTTTATTCATTATCAGTTATTACTATCCATGAGATATTCACTATGATAAAATCTATGGATGCAGTTTCATTCTCAGTTTATTAATGGTGTGAGTTTTCATTTATTCACCGTGCCATATTGATATGTCAAATTGTTTATAATCTAGTTATTATTGAATCATGCTTCCTATATTTGTAACCCTTATTGATAATTTTATCTCACCCCTTTTAATTGTTTACCTTCAACAGGTGATGAAGAGGAGATCATTTATTGAGTTTCTATGGATGCAGTTTTTAGTTTTTGTCATGTTTTATATTTTGTAACCTTTTACAATGTAATTTGAGTTACATATATGTATTTAGTTTCTTCAAGACTACTAAACTGATCATTACTTAGTAATGTTCATTCCTTATAACCATGAAAATATAACAAGTAATGCACCGACTCTAGTTTAGATGAGTCTGGGTGTTACAGTTGGTATCAGAAGAAGTTTAGTAGAAAACATGGAAACTAGAGTAAGAAATGTATAGTAGGGAATAAATCCCTAAGGTAGTATTTGAGGATAAACGTACAAGAATATCCTGGTATTTTGGAAAGTAATAGATTATGTGAATCCTTCTAAAAAATACATCCCTATCTGGATATGAGCAGGTAGAGGTGGCTCTGGCACAGATGTACCTAGGAGTGAAAGCTCTGACATAGAGTTTTGGGCTTGACCCAGGGTATCCTGGTACATGACAATGGGCCTTGCTGCACTGTTGGTTACAACACTCTTGGGGGATATGCTTAGGATAATTCATATTTTCTTTACAAGCCATTATGAAGGATTTAAATGTAAATTATTTCTCAAAGAAACCATTTTTTTGATTATGGGATTATCCATGCGTACGATATCAATTTATGCTAAGTATTTTGTTAAGTTAAGATTATACATTATGACGCATACCCTAATCTAGTGTGTTCCATTATTTAGAAATGTATTCTAATGGAAGAAGGGTAATCAAGACTCACGGCCAATTTATGTATCTCCTAACTGATCATGTCAACACAGTCAATGTTGGAGTAGATCAGATCATGACTATATTGGGACAACTTACTCGGGTTGTAATGAATAACCATTCCACACTTGTGTTGGATCATTTTATATAGCAGAAGCCCCCATATTTTAGCGGGAATACTAATCCAGTGGTTGTTGAGCAATGGATCAAGTCCCTTGAAAAGATATTCATGGCATTAAGATGCAAAGAAAATGAAAAGGTAGAACTGGCAGTATATTGTCTCAAGGGTGACACTGATCAATAGTGGTCCTTGATTCAGAATACCATAGAGGAAGAAGAAATATAAGATATGGAATGGAGTACTTTTAAGGAAATATTCTTTGAAAAATATTTCCCTCATGAGAAACGAACCGAAATGAAGAGGAAATTCCTTGGATTAAAGAAAAGGGAAGAAGACAGTGTTACAGAGTATGAGTCTACCTTCACAAGGCTATCCAGGTATTCCATAGATTATGTACGTGACTCAGCAGACAAGATTGATCATTTCTTTGAAGGTCTTAAGCCAAGTCTTCTAAGGGCACTGGCTACTCAAACATTTTCATCATATGATGAAATTGTATCAAGTGCCATCAAAAAAGAGAAGAAATTTTCTAGATCAAATTTGTTCAAGGGAAACCAAGATAATAAGAGCTACTTTGATAACCAAGGGAAAGGTGAAGCATCAAATAAGAACAATGGAACGAAGAAATTTCCATTATGAAAGAACTATAGAAAGATTCATCTTAGGAAATACTCAAAAGGAATGGGATTCTACTATAAGTGTGGAGAAAATGTTCATTTATCTCATGAATGCAAGGGGAAGAAACAATTTTTTGATGTTCACTTCTACAATTGTAGTGAGATGGGACACTATGAAAATGAGTATACTAAGTTCCAAGGAAACACGCCTTAGAAAAATCCAAGAGAGCACGGAAGAGCTTATGAGATTACAACTGTGGAAGTTGAAGTTCCTAATGGTGTGGTGGCAGGTACTTTAATTGTTTCCTCAAACATAGCCAACACTTTATTTAATTTTGGATCATCACATTCATTTATATCTTCCTAGTTTTCCAAGAAAATTAGACATGTCTAATTTGATTTAATAAAAGAGTTATCAATAAAAACTCTTAGAGGATGCATCATTGCAACAAAGGAATGTCAACTAGTCCCCCTCATGACACATAAGCGTGCTTTAGTTTCTAACCTTATCATCATACCAATGACTGACTTTGATATAATTCTCGGTAAAAATTGGCTTTCAAACTATGATGCGAAGATTTATTTCAAGAAAAAGGAAGTTACATTTTTTGAAAATGGTGTAGAATCTTTTATCTTTAGAGCAGATACCTCGCCATCTGATTCATATCTAGACCCACCCCCAGTAGCTCTATTGAATGCAATTTTTGGAGAGGAAGAGAACCCAATATCTATGGGTGAGGAAAGAAATATTCAAATTGAAGATGTACATATAGTTCAAGAATACATTGATGTGTTTCTAAAGGATTTACCTAGACATCCTCGAGAGCAGAAAATTGAGTTTTCCATTGACATAATTCCTGGTGCAAGATCTATATTAAAGACCCCCTTTAGAATGGCCACTGTGGAGTTAGTGGAGCTAAAGAAACAACTAGAGGAGTTGAGTAAAAAATTATTTATTCAACCTAGTGTTTCTCCATGGGGAGCCCTGGTCTTTTTTTTCAAAAAAAAGATGGATCTATAAGGCTATGCATTGATTACAGATAAATCAATGCTATTACAATAAAGAATATGTATCCTCTGCCCTGGATTGATGATTTATTTGATCAAATTCATGGAGCTCAATAATTTAAAAATATTGAACTTTGATCCATATATCATCAACTACGTGTGAGGAATGAAGATATTCCAAAGACATCATTTCAAACCAGGTATGGGCATTACGAGTTTATAGTGATGTCTTTTGGACTAATGAATGCACCATCTGTTTTCATGGATTTAATGAATAGAGTTTTCAAGGAATATCTTGATAAATTTTTTGTGGTATTCATCGATGATATCCTGGTATACACAAAAATATATGAAGGTCATGAGGATCACTTGCAGATTATTCTGAAAACTCTTAGAAGAAATGAATTATATGGGAAGTTTAGAAAATGTGAATTATGGCTGCAATAAATTTATTTTCTAGGTCATATTGTCTCTAAGGATGGAATCCTAGTTGATCCTGTGAAGAAAAAGGAAATCCAAGATTGGACCATGCCAACAAACATAACCAAAGTACGTAGTGTTATTGGATTAGTAGGTTACTGTTGGTGTTTCATTCATAATTTTGCCTGACTGGCTAACTTTCTAACCAAGATCACATGTAAAGGAGTTAAGTTTGTGGTGAAAAAAGAATGTACATAATGCTTCAAAAAATTTAAAAGAAGGTTGGTCAATGATCCAATTTTGACTATTCTATCAGGAAGTGATAGATTTGTAATATACAATGGTGCATCAAAGAATTGTCTGGGTTGCATCCTTATGAAAAATGGTAAAGTTATTGATTATATATCAAGTCAGTTGAAGACTCATGGGAAAAATTATCCAACACATTATCTCGAGTTAGTAGTTGTAATATTTGCTATGAAGATATGGAGAAATTATCTTTACGATGAAAAATGTGAGATATACACAGATCACAAGAGTTTGAAATACATTTTCCCACAAAAATAACTCAACATGAGGAAAAAGAGACGGCTCGAGTTACTCAAAGATTACGATTGTTCAATTCATTACCGCCCAGGAAAGGAAAATAAGGTGGCAGATACATCAAGAAAGAAAGATCATGGACTTCTGACTCAAATGAAGATTGAGAGAGATCTAATATTCGTGGATCTACTAAATATGGATATGGGAATTGTTAAGGAAGGGGAACACATTTCCTCTTTCAAATGAATTTTAAACCATCTTTACTAGAGAAGATAAAAAGCTCCCAATCTGATGATAAAAATATACACAAGAAAATTATTATGGTTAAGGATGGGAGATTGGAAGACTTCATGAATGAGGAAGGAGTTCAGAAGTTTGGGAAGAGGTTATGCATTTCATCAGTACCAAATCTAAAAAGGGAACTATTAGATGATGCTCATAGCTCAAATTTCTCTATGCACCCGGGTATTACAAGATGTATAGATATCTGATAGAATATTTCTGGTGGGATAATATGAAGCGGGAAATGGTTGACTATGTGTAAAGGTGTCTATTTTTTCAATAATTGAAGGTAGAGAGACAACATCCTAGAGGAGTGATGAAACCATTATCTATTCCTATGTGGAAGTGGGATAACATTACAATGGATTTTGTCATTGGACTACTGAGGACACCTAGAAAGAATGATGTGATATGGTTAATTATTGATCGTCTCACAAAATTAGCACATTTTCTTCTTATAAGAGATAATTTACCACTTGAGCACCTGGAAAGACTTTATATTAATGAATTTTTAAGACTTCATGGTGCACCTCTATCGATTGTGTCCGATCGAGATCCTCAGTTTACATCAAAATTCTGGAAAAGTCTCCAGAAGGCTTTGAATATTGAGCTTCGTATGAGTACTTCTTATCACCCCCAAACTGACGGATAGTCTGAAAGGACTATTCAAACTCTAGAAGACATGCTAAGTTCATGCTCTCTTGACTTACAAGGTATGTGGGATCAATACTTTCCTTTGGTAGAATTTTCATACAATAATAGTTTCCATTTTAGTATTCAAATGGCTCCATATGAGGCATTATATGGAAATAGATTTCTAACTCCAACTTGTTAGGAAGAATTTGGTGAGAGGAAACTTATAGGACCAGAACTTATTGAAGAGACCACGACAAAGGTGAAGATAATCCAAGCTCATATTAAATCATCCCAAAGTAGGCAGAAGAGTTATGCTAACAACCGGAGAAAGTATTTGTAATTCCAAGTGGGAGATCATGTCTTTCTAAAATTATCTCCATGGAAGGGTGTCTTGGGGTTTTGTAAGAAAGGGAAACTGAGCCCCAGGTACATTAGACCATTTGAAATTATGGAAAGAATCGGAGTGGTAGATTACCGTTTAGCAATGCCTCCAAGTCTCTCTAAAGTCCATGATGTATTCCATGTGTCATTATTGAATAAATACATACCAAAACAAATTCATGTACTCACCTATGAAGAAATAGAACTAGAACCTGATTTTTCATACTATGAAGAGCCTATCAGAATCCCTGACACAAGGAAGCAAGTATTGAGAAACTGGAAAACTCGTCTAGTAAAGGTTATTTGGAGAAACCAGAATATGGAGGAAGCAACATGGAAACCTGAGGATGTTATGAAGAATAACCACCCATATCTTTTGGGAGGGATTTATATATAAAATTTCGAGGACAAAATTTCTAAAGGAGGGAATAATATAACACCCCAAACATTTTATTGTATGTTCCTCTTAAACACTTTCTATTCATTAGATAGCCTATATTGCATGAAGCACTAAGTCTTTTTTGAATCGAAACATTATAGGAGAAAGTTATCAGTTATCCATTAAACATAAATTTTCCACTTCTATGTTTTTAATTTCAAAAAACGGTCATCTAGAGTTGTGACCAGTAAGTCATTTGGAGTATGATAGAACCAACTTGATTTTTTGATGAATAGTAACATACCCTTATGAATAGTAATATGAATAGTAATATGACCCTTATAAGTAGTAAATAATGATAATATTTTATTTTCTTAAGGTAATAAGATAATGAGATCTTAATTAATTTTTCAATGTGATATAGAACTAATTATACCTTTAAAATTGTTATTTTTGAAATAACTATGATTTTATTTAAAAATTAAATTAAAAATAATTAGAAAATTATTTTCAAAAAATGGAGTTAAGTTTTTAATTCTACACGTTGAAAAATGGTTAGGGTAAATTTTTGGGATTTTTCTAAAATACTTGAATTTTTGTGAATAGTAAAAATACAGTTTTGAGTTTCCGGTAGTTTAATGACATCATAATGATGTAATAATTAAATATTAAAGGATGTTAGACTTTTGTAAAATAACTTATGAAATTAGGTGTCCCAAGTGTCTAAAACCATGGGCAAATAACATGGTCAAGACCATGGTTTTTCAAAAACCACTAATGAGGTGTCCCTTTTAATTAATAAAATACTCCCTCTTAATTATTATAAATACCCATTCACCCCCTTCGTTTTCTTTCATTTAAAAATCATTATCCTAGAATCACTGGTGATATTATCTCCCTAAAAGTCCTCCCAAGGTGTCCTCAAACCCCCAAGGTCCTAACCTTTATGTTTTGGAAGTTACTCTACAAGGTAAGAGAATCAACCACCCTTCTCTTTTCTTAAATCTTTCATTTATGTTTTCTATTTCATTTTCAATTGGATTATGTTGGGATATGTCATACATATTCCCCTTAATTACAATATTATTTATTAGTGATGATATACCCCCTTTATCTCATCAAACTATTTTATGATATTTTAAGTGACACAGTTATGCTGCCAAATTTTCGTAAGAGATTTCTCATTTTTTCTCTTATTTTGAGTTCCTTTCTTTTATACTTATTTACTCACCTCAATTCATAAAAGTTATATGATAATTCCAGTAACTTACATGAAATTAAATTATATTATTCTAATTTAATATTTCATCATCATCTCTCTTTCCCCCTCCTCTTATACTAAAAATGAGTACACCGTCTGAGATGTGTTAATTTATCACATTCAAGGATGACGGGTTCTTAATTTTCATTACCATCTTCAATTATGGTCATGAAACTATTTTTATGGTTGAAATAGATTATAATACATTTATTTAATCTCATTAATGTTCTGTAATCCCAACACACTCATAATATGGAATAATAATACAAAACAAATTCATTGTACACAAAACCGCCAAGCTAAATCCAAGTGTTTATCAATAACTTTTAACTAATGATTCATCCTCAAGTATATAACCCAGAATAATTATAATATAATTTATATCTATTTAATTTCACTAATAATATATATTAACAATTTTTTATGTTTGACCACATTTCAAACGAACTTCCATTCATGAATGCAGGTAAACGAATCATGATAACCAAGGAAGAAAATGCTTCCAAAATAATAAAATTGTACCTCTTAAACCCATAAATAGATACAGGAATGAACCTAACAAGGTTATAATAAACCAATTAAATGTATAGAAGTTTATGGAGTTATTAATTAATGGAGATAGATTTTATTATTCAAGTCATTAAAAAAATGAATAACACACTCGAGCATAATGTAAGGGATTTCTCATGTCACTTTCATTTCCGTGAGATTTCCATTGTTCGCCAATTATTTCTTGTATGTGGTATATGTGTACATATTTTTGATATATAATAACATTATTCTATTTATATTCATGGTATTAAATGACTCATTTCAGGGTTATTAATTTCTGATCATATGATTCGACCGATTACATTGTGGTAAGAGACTTTGTCACAACTACTATTTTGTTGTGACTAACTTTGTATTGTGCACCTAATAATCCTTATGTGGTGTACCTACTAACCATTTGAGATCACTTTTCATTTTAAATTATGTTTATATTAAATATCCATAATTTAATATAATGGATATGTTTTTTTTTTAAACCGTATACCATTTTACATACGGTGTTTATTTAGAAAGTTATTTTAACTATGGAAATATTGATGAATCTGTATACTCTATTCTATATGGATATTAAAAAGGAATATTTATCTTGTATTTAATCAATGTATAAATAATTATTTGGACATGCAGTGGTGGGTGTGACTGGCTATAGCCCCTCAATTAATTGGCAGGTCTCATGAGACAAATCAGTTGGCGACAAACCCTTCGAGTTTGTTTCCAAAAATCAGACGGGTTTCTACCCACAGAACTAAATCATTTTAACAGTATTATGGTATCATGTTCTAGATACAATAAATCCAATTATCGAGAATTTTATTTATTAACTATCAGTTATAACTATCCATGAGATATTCACTGTGACAAAATCTATGGATGCAGTTTCACTCTCAGTTTATTAATGGCGTGAGATTTCATTTATTCACCATGCCATATGGATATGTCAAATTGTTTATGATTCAGTTATTATTGATTCATGCTTCTGATATTTTTAATCCTTACTGAGTGTTTGATCTCACCCCTTTCAATTGTTTACCTTAAATAGGTGATGAATAGGAGATCATTTATTATGTTTCTGTGGATTCAGTTTTTAGTTTTTATTATGTTTTGTATTTTGTAACCTTTTTCAATGTAATTTGAGTTACATCTATGTATCTAGTTTCTTCAAGACTACTAAACTTATCGTTCCTAGGGGATTTTCATTCCTTATATCCATTCAAATATAACAATTAATGCACCGACTCTGGTCTAGAGGGGTTGGGGTGTTACACATAATGTGAAATGACGGTAGGAAAATTCACTCATTCTATATAAGTTAAAAAATAATTCCTTCTGTATTTTTTGTCAGAAAATCCTCAAAGAACCTTATTTAGAAAACAAAAATAATTAACTTTCAAACTATTTTGTAAAAACCCATATATGAGTAAAAATGACATTAATAAATCATGTAATAATAGTAAAAATATATTTGGAATCAATTTTATAAAACATGGTCATTGAAGAAAAAGAGAGTTTTAAGGGAAACATTAAAAAGATAATTTTTTAAAAATAAATTCCTTTATAAATATCATATCATTGAAGTGAGCGTTAATAAAATGAATAGATTATTTGTAATCACTATAAATACACATAATAAAAGTTTAAATATAAAATAATATAACCAAAATTAATTTCTTACAAAATCTTATCATGACATAGTTGAGAACTAGAAGTTTAACCCAGTGAATGGAAATTGTGTTAAGAAATCACTTACCACCTTGTAATTAGTTGAATCATATGCCCCATAAAAGTAATAGTGATCAAATGAGAGATTAAATATCATGAATATAATGATATTAATTATATTATATATCAAATCTTATTTTATACACCACACATAAATAATAAGTGGTTAATAATGCATATATCTCACAAAAGTAAAAGTGTGATAAGAAAACCCTTACCTCCCTCTTCCCTTTAGTGTAATGTTCCTTAAACTACTATATAATGGTTTAAATAATTTTATTAACTCATTAAATGATTATATTAATATTTATAATACCTTATATGATCCTTTCATAGCATATTACCACCTAAACATTAATAATATTTTATTGTTTTCATTATTTTGGGTGTGTTTATTTCATGGTTTCATGATCGGTTCATTTATGTATATTTTTGGATTTTATTTTCAAATGGAAATAAAACATCAGTAGTGAAATGAAATGGTATTCATGAACTTACATAATTTTAATTTTTATTATTTATCTTTTTTATTTCTTACATAAGGATGATTCATTTGATATTTTTTAATGATAAATCGTTAGTTTATTTTGGAGGTTTTTCTGAAAATCATGAACAAGTTTCATTTAATTTAATATTATGTATATATATTAGTTCCAAAAAATTATATAGGTTATTATATACCTATTAAAATATTTTTTAACCATAATAATATTTTTATAACCAGACATGAATTCAGTAATGTAAAAAAACAAAAACATTATTCACGGAGGTGATTTACCCGCAAAACTTGGACAATAGTTTCATTTCTTTGAATAAGATATGGTAATAAAAGGTATGGATATAAGATATTACATTATAAACATACAATTACAGAATTTAAATGATTTTTTAATCATTATTCCTTTATGTATGAAATATATGATGATAAAGTAGAAGAATAAAATAAATTAAGAGAGGTGTTTTAAGAAAATTGCCTCCTGAAAATTATATCCTTAGAGGACCCCTTGAGGTTATTTTATTTGGTCTTTTGCTGATACCAGAAGCACTTGGATGTGTTAAGAGTTATTATTAGAGGTTTTAACAGATATTTTATGAGATTAAATAATGAGGGGTGGTATTTATACTTGAGGAGAGGTGGGTTTAGGTGATCAAATAATAAATATTTAATAATTAAAGCCAACCACATTGATATGGTATTAATTTAAATGAATTATATTAATGTTTTTAGAGGATATTTAGGGTCGATAAATACCTCAAAAAACCATTAAAAGTTTTTTTTTTAAGGTAGTGTAAACTTTTTACCTTTTAACTTTAACCCTTTTCATTATTTTACCTATACTATGGAAAATAATTTTTTTATCATGGAAAATTTTTTTGTATAAAAATAATAATGAAATTAAAAACTAATTTGGAATTTATGATTTCAAATTATGGAATCTATTTTACCAAATTAAATTCACATAATTTGAAAATTTATATTTAAAAATAATCTCTTTCACACAATGAAAAAGCAGGTTTTAAAAGTGAAAAGTTCAAATGTTTGAAAAATTTTATATCCAATTTCAATGTTAAATTAGTTAAAATTGAATAAAATGGTTTGTATTATTTATAATTGAACTAATTATACTTTAAAAACAATTTTATATATAGTTTAACTATAAAAATAAATTAAAAGAAAAGGCATTTTTCAATTAAAATTCATTATTTTTTATTATTCATCAAAAAATAAAACTTCTCTGAAAAATACTAAATATTCAACCTAAAATAATTTTTATATCCTTATTTAAATAATGAAATTTATTTTTTAAAATAAAACTTATAAAATTTTGACAATTTATTTTTAAAATAGGTGTGTTGTTAAAAGACGACAAAATGCCTTTAGAAATATATAGCTTTTTAATCTTAGAATTGTATTTATTCTCATCTTAAGTATACCCAAATTGTTGGATGAATTTAAGAAAATTTAATTGAATATATAAAATATAAATTTCATTAATATTTTTTATTAATATTTATTAATTCAATTTAATAAGATAAAATATCATTGTGGGCATAAAAATAGTTTTTTTGTAAAAACACATCCTTTATGTTCAATTGGTTCTTGTTTTTATTTATAATTAACTGGTAACTAATGAATTAAATTTATAAAAATATTTAAACTATATTTTCATAGTTTATTTAATCTCATTCATTTCAACCATTCTAATGTCTAGGCGATAACTATCATAATTAAATAATAATATTTAATTGTTTGTTTAAGCTCAGTGTTCTGTGTAACGTGAGCTATTGAAGAAATTGAATTAATTTATGAAGAGACATACCATAAAATATTGTGATGTTACAACATGATAAAATTATATGCATTGATAAGTATATTAATTCTAGACATCGATTCACATGCTTGTAGATAGGAATAACCAATGAGACCCAAAACATACGATGTTGTTATTAGAAAGTTAGCCCTCGTGGTATCCTCTACTTGGGATCACTAAGTATAAACTTCATGAGAAGAAGTTTCAATGATTATGATCCCCTATCACCTGATAATAAGACATTATTTATGTCCTATCAGTATGATGTATATAGACAATATGAAATACGTTTAATATTACTATCATAGTATCTCTAGGTTCTCATTATAGTTGAGAACTATTATAACATTTTGATATGACAAATAATATATAAAAATTACAATATAAATAGTGTACATAGAATCATAAACCTTATTATAGTAAGAATACACCATGTATAACACTACGTATAAATGATGTATATATGATTTGGTAATCGAAAAGTACTACTCTAGCTGGGTCTAGGGAACCCAATTTTACAACACTCTCACTTGTACTAAATCTAACTTCATAACAATCAACATGTTAGCTCTCACATGATAAGATCATACTTCTATTGAGTTACGTATTTATTTATTGGGCCTATCATGTCTTCTTATATGGATACTCTATTATCTATGACTTCACCTATTTGAGTAAAATCACTCAAGATTTCATATCTTCAAGTATATCCCTTTTTTCATCTATCATGAACTTGAAACCTTGGATATTACCACTATTATAACCTTATCATAATGATAATACTTCACTTTCTAGGCTTGATTCCAAGAACTGGAATAAAACATTGTATATTTTTTCACTTCTTATTTAAATACATAAAAATCCACAACATAATCAGTATTTATAGATATGGATACCATGTGATTTAATTGGATACTTATAGTTATTACCTTAGCTTAACTGTGATACTTTATTAGTTGAAAAATAGTAAGACTTGTTTTTCCCCTTTGTAACTAGTGTTCCTTCCTCTATAAGTACCAATTACATATCCTTTATACTTTCTCAATCACTATTGGATAGTTCTAACTATTTTTCATATAATTATCCTGGATTTATTTGATATTTTCCTAACATAATGAATGTGTTGGAAATATAATACCTAGTATATATAATGGAATATGTTATAGATCCATCACTAAAGCGTTAAAATTATACTCACCATTTTAATCTCTTTATTTAATTATACATGTCTTCTTGAAGATATTCATTCCAAGTGACATTAGAAACAATTCTCACTCAAATTCATCCAAATTGTATTTTTCAATACCCTGTCAATATATGTATTATGACTTAGTCTGAGTAACCCTTATATCCACCTCATTAGATCTTGTTCCCTATAATTTGGGTAACTTCATTAAGTAAATTGTTGGAGAGATTATTTCAATCTAGTATTAACTAACTATTAGAATAATAACTATTTTCTATATGTTCTTAACATATTTTATTTAAAAAAATATAGTGCTCTCTCCTAACTCTTGCGGACACCTGGAAACTATTCATTCTAAAAAAATAGTATATTATCGTGATACTTTATTTAATCTAAAATTAGATCTTGATAACTTTTATACCTTATTAGCAATATTTGGTGTCATCCACCCTTTCTGGTTGTTCAATGAATATAACTTTTGTAAGGTTTCCTCCAAAGGAAGGTGGTCTTTACATTTAATAACCAATGTAATGATCATCGATAATTTACATGACAAATATAATTCAAATGGATTTAAGAATGATGAATTGGTAAAACCAATCATTCATTCTTGGTACTACACCTATACCACCCATTTATAGTTTTTTTTGAATACCCACCAATGACTTTACATCAACTATAGAAATTATAAAAATACAATCTTGATTTTGGTATATGGGATCCATTTTTTTAATTCATATTCACTTTTAATTAGATTATTTCCATTTACTTATTCCTTATAGGATAAAGATTTATTATTAATAATGAATAATATATCACCCACCATAGTGAACATAAAACCATATCTTGATTTGATCTTTCCTATATAGTATGTGTCTCCAGGACATTCTTTTTCTACAAACTCTTGTGGAACTTGTTCCTATACCAACTACTTGTGTATATCTATCCTTTACTTTACCCAAGTCAACATTTCTCCCACTATCTCAAATAAAGGTATTCACTATTTTGTATAATTACAGTTTATCACTCGAATATGAATTTTCTATCTTATGGATTTATGTATTGTCTTAAGAAACCTTTAGGATACAAAATTATGATACACTTTGTGTTTTTATGTAAGTTTATTTATTTACTTTGTCTTAATTAAATATCTGCATCTAAACACATATAGTATGTCATAATGGATTTATTTATACAATAATTCATATGATATCTATTTTTCATTATAGTTGGCATATGATTGTGGTTTAGTGCTTCTATTTATGAAACATGTCTTAAAAATATAATGAAATTTTATGCATAACTTATCAGTCTCATCACTGATCCTACTTGTACTTACATCATGGTTTATGATATGTATAAAAAAATTGATTTTAAGAATTAATCCAATCTATATTTTAATGAAAAATATATTCTCATAAGTCTCATCATCGATCCTCCTTTTACTAACATCATGGATATGATGTGTATAAGGAGATGTGAGTTTATAAATAAATCCACTCTATATTGTTCATAATCAATGAATTCTTAGTCAAGATATTATTTGAATAATGGGGATAAATAAACTCATATATTCAAACCATGCATGTGTCTTACTTCACTCTTACATTCCTTAAATTTCTTAAAGGAATATATTTAAGTATATAAATTTACATCTATATTCTACTTGAAATTGTTCACACATATCATGTTGAACTAGTCCTAGAAACATTATTTCTTACCTTTATTTCTAAATATTTCTTAGTTTAAAAATTGATAAGTATGTGAATAGATAATACCTAATGTTTTTATCTCCAAAGAGTTTAAACATCATACTAGGTATATCCTAAATGACTACTTTTAATTTTAATTGACAAATAATTATCATTCCACAGATGGTTATTGTTGAGTCTTAAGTTTTATATTCATCATTTATTATTGATGATTCAAGTATTAATGAACTATTAATTGAGTATGAAACACCATAAATAACATTCATTATAGAATTAATAATGTCTCATTGTGTCTTAAAAACACTAAGATAAATATTTTGATGACTTTCAATACACAATTATAGTTTCACAAGAATCAATCAAATGGGTAATAAAAATCATGTGCTTCTCACTAAAAATGTATGAATCACCTTTTCTCAACTTCTTGGAGAATTCACCTTGAATTAAAGTAATTTTTATCCACTCACTTAGATCCCATATTTAAATACACATATGTTATAGTCATATTTTATTTAATACCCAAGAAGCATAATAGAAGTATTACATTTAATTTATGAATATTAATAAATTAGAAGTGATTACTTGCTTCTTCTTCTGTTAATTTCAATTTATATTCTAGTGAACTTTCCAGCCACATGGAAAGAAAATAGATTTTTATTCAATGCACACCCCCTTTCTCTTCAGTTTCTTATAAATGCATTGTGAAGGTTCCAATGGAATCACACTTTTCATTAGCCTTTTCACCTTGTCTTTCTTCTTTTACAACATAAAAACTAAGGATTTATCTTTCCTTAGGTTCTTATCTTATTTATTGACAATTATGAAAATGATATTAAATATATTTCTCCATACTTTCCATTTTATAACACTCAATTAATTTAGAGTAACTAGGTGAAAAGGATGATATTGAAATAATGTGATTTAATATGAACCCATCTTTCAATTTAAACTTGTTCGATGTAATAATAATCTAATTTTTTTATTTCTTCAATTTCTCCTCAAAAAATTCTCAAAGATAATAAAACATGGTTTTGGGTAGTTTCTTAAATCAATTAATCAACTCACACTTCATTTTGGAAATCACAATATACTTTATATGAAAATTATCTAACTTAATTTTTTTAAAAGTTATTATGTTTATAAAGAATTAATTTCTGGAAAATGAAATAATAGAAATCTAAAAATATATATGAAAATACAGTATTTTTATGATCCAATGATATATTACTTCTATCAAATTTAAAATCATTGTAGTTGTGTTGATCTAACCCATTAGTAAATGGAGCAACATGATAAAGAAGTCGTTGTTGATACAATTACAACTGATCTTGAGTTTTTTTGAATTCAAATGTTGGAGTTTGTAAAAAATTTTCCTATAAATAAAGTCACACCTTAAGAATCATAAGGACATACATAAGTATTAATTAAAAAATATCATTTTGAATATTACTGTTCATTTTAAATCTTTTCAATTTCTTATTGTTGAGGGTGCTTCCGATCAATGTGATTTTTTTCTCTTTGAGTGTTTTTGATAAAAGGTACCACTATTTGAGGTTTTCCTTGTATAGGTATTAGTATTTGATTTTTAATCATTGTAATTCAAATTCTACATAGTAAAGGGATTCTAGGGATAGGAAGACTGAAAATATAATCATTTGATCAAGGGCTTCCATGGCTAAGAAGACAGATATCTTGTACTTCTATTATGAAGTGAGATGTTACCAAAAGGTATAGTTGATGGATTATAAGGATAGGAAGACATAACTTTTGATAGGTATAAAATTTTGGATACCTTATTATTGGTTTAAAGTCATGGATATCTCAAATTAGGTCCATAGATCTACCTTTCACTTTGGATTAAAAGTGAGGTTTTAATAAATATCCTTTAAAAGGGTATTTAGTTTGTTAACCACTAATCTTTGTTTTGTTCTTAAAATTAAGTTGTATTATTTTCATTATTTTAGTTGAATATATTATTTTTTTAGTTTCTATAATTTATATAGTTTAAAGTTCTAGTGCTTTAACTCTTTTATATGTAGTTTAAAATACTAATCACTATATTTTTTCTATGAAATATTCATTTCAATATATTATATAATACTATTACTTTGATATTTTATTTTTTTGACATTTAAAAAAATATATCAATCTTTGATCTCATTGGTATTTTGAATAATTTATCGACTTAATACTTCTCATGGAAGAAAATTGTAAGTTTATTTTTTAAAACTACAATTCACCCCCACCCCTGTATTTTATTTGTCATCATACCTTGGGAAAACATTTGGTATGAGAGTAGGTATTTACCTTGATTCTAAGATTGTCTTAAAACATATTGTATTTATGTTTTCTTATTAGAATTTAAATTCAATTTCCTTACACCAGTTTTGTTTTTAGAGAGAGAAAATATGGTAGGTGTACCAGTAAGAACGCTTGAAAACTTAAATCCTTCCATACCACTTATTTTTTATGGAGTTGATTATTATTACAGGTGTGATTGTATAAAATATTATATCATTAATACTATAGTCAAAAACTTTATCATGACAATAGAAAATTATAATGTTCTAGAGAAGGATATAATTAAATTCACTCATGAATAAAAAATTTAATATTAATGAAACCATAAAGTTTTTATAATTTATTGTGTTCTATGACCAGGAACATGTATAGCCATATATTTTCATGTGAAATAGTAAAAAAAATTATAAGAATCTATAGATAACATATTTTTTAATTTCCAAAGTTTTATAAACTCAAAAATAAATGCTTAGATCTAATTATCAAGATTTTTATTTTCTACCTGGAGAAACTATAGCACATATGCATCAACATTTTATGAAAATAGTAAACAATTTGAAATCCTTGGGTAAAAAATAGTTATCAAAAGATTAACTCATTGAAAATATTATAGACATTATACCAAAAAAATGGGAGTCTAAGGGGACAGTTATCGATGATACTAAGCATTTGAAGAAGTTATTTTTGAATGACTAAATTGGAACATTGATTCAATATGAGAGCAGAGTAAAATGAGATATTCAAAAGGAGAAAATGAAAAATTGAGTATTGTTTTCTTCTACTTCAGGTAATCATAATTACATTACTTTTTTTTTGTGATAATAATTATAAATCTCTTATTTCAGAGAGAAAATGAAAACATTTAGATATAAGTGATTCATAAGATATCAACAATGAACTTTCTCAAATTGAAATAATAATGAATAAACTTCTTGGTAATTAAAACTTATTAAATTTCCATTACAAATACAAGAAATATAGGATATATAAGAAATATTCTTCAGAGGTTGTATGTTATAAGTGTAAGAAGGAAGTTTATATCAGTCCAGATTTTCCTAAAATGAATAAGAAAAATAGAAATCCAAGAAGGTATTCTAAAAGTAAAGTAAATGAGATCTTGAAATATTTATATACTTAGAGAGATAGTGAAAGTGAAACATATTTATAAATTTCATCAGAAGAAAGTGGAATGGAAATTCAAAAAATTATTGTATTTTATTCAAATATTCCAAGGAATGAAAAATGATTCATAAAAAAGGAAACAAAAAAATATTTTATAAATTTAATCCTTGCATCTAAATATACTTATAATACCTAATAATATTATTCAACTTCATTAGAATATGAAAAAGATAATCCATAATAAGATTAATAAACTTGACCATTTATAACTGAAATGGCTAGATATGTAACCCTTATGAATCAAGAGAATAATAAACTAAAAAACACCTGTGAGTTTTATAAAGATAAAATTATTAAATATAATAAATAAATTTTGAAATTAATTTCATAAATTTTAAAAATTTCAATATAATTGGATTTAAAAACTAAATATTCTCATCAAAAATCATTTTATCAAAATTTAGTTAATCGAAATACATTTGTTCATAATTTCACTAAACATGATATAGTTGATTGAAAATATGATAAAGACAATCAAAATTTAATTTTTAAAATTAAATCTAATGTTTTTTGTTTAAAGAAACCTTTATCTAACTTTAATTCAGTTAAATAAAATTCTAATGAGATTTATAAACAAATAAGACCCAATATAAATTTTAGTGTAATAGTTTTTACTTTTGATAAACCTTATTTTCAATCAAACTATTTTATACCTAAATTAAACCTTTTGTACTAAATGTAAAAGAGGGGTTCAATAGAGTAAATTTTGTTCTTTAAATAAATTTCATTCCTTTAGCAGTTGTACAACACAAAATATTTGAAAATATGTGGGTTCCCAAAATTGTATTCACTAACATAACTGAAACCAAACATATATAGGCTCCAAGAACTTAATTTATCATTTTCATGAAAATATACAAAGAACTGGTAGCAGAAAAAAAGGTATATACATAGTGGTTTTTCTCAACATATGACTAAAGACAAGTCTAACTTCTAAAAATTCAATAAATTTAAAGGAGGAAGCATTAATTTTGGTGAAAATTCACAAGGTAAAATCATCATAATTGGTGATATCACTAGTGCAGAAAACGTTTTTAACATCACAATTTTTTACATTGGTTATATATAACCGATGTGAAAATCTGTCATATGTGGTTTTTTACGTCATTTATTTTATAACCGACGTAAAAAATACAGAGAATAAATTTTTCACATCAGTTATTTTAATAACCGACATAAAAAATCCCACGCGTTGGTTTTTTACATCGGTTATAAATTAACCGACGTAAAAAATCAAGGTGCGGAATTTTTTACGTAAGTAATTTGATAACCGATGTAAAAAATGAGGCATCTAACGAATTTTTTAAGTCGGTTATAGAATAACTGACGTAAAAAGGCGGCATCTGAGGCCTTTTTGACGTCGGTTATTTGATAACCAATGTAAAAAACCCAACCCGTAGAATTTTTTAAGTCGGTTATATTATAACCGACATAAAAAACCAACACACGGTAGTTTTTACGTCGGTTATAAAATAAACAACGTAAAAACTATGGTTTCTGATGTGTTTTTTATGTCAGTTATAGAATAACCGATGTAAAAAACCAACACGCGGCTTTTTTACGTTGGTTATAAAATAACCGACGTAAAAAATGTGGTATCTGATACATTTATAACGTCGGTTATTATAATAACCAATGTTATAAATTTAATAAAAATATTTTATAAAATCGTTTATTAAATAACCAATGTTATGAAACATTTAAAAAATTTATCACTCCCAGTGGATTGTCAATTCTGATTTTTCAATCGACAGACCTGCGACTCGTCTCTCTCGCGCGGAAAACCTAGAATCGAATCTTCGATCTCATTTCATTAAACTCGTTTTTCCATCATTTTTTATCATCTTTACTCTCCTCGAATCTATCATCTCCACTCGTAACACTCAGGTGAGCCTCCCACGTCTTTATTTTGTTTGGTTTTTTTCCCGAATAGTCTATATTTACGTTTTTCAATTTTTTTGTTTAAACTAGGTAATATTATTCGATTTCGAACCCTATTACCTCGTTTTTCCATCATCATTTTATTTATTATCACCAGATCTATTAGATTGACTCGTAATATACAAGTAAGCTTCACCTACTTCTATTTCATTTGTTTTTGTTTCGCAGATGCCCTACATTTATGGTAATATATGTCGTCATTGACAAATAATGATCTCATTCACCTATATTACTGTAAATTATATATAAACCATTGTGATACACCCATTCCGTGTACCTGTGTGAGTAATTTTATAAGTATATATGGTTTTTCATGGTGGAATGTTTATTTTTGATCCTTGGTTGTTTCTATTTTGGGTATCACTTTTTATTGTTCCATAAACTATTTATGTCGCTTATTTTCGTGGACTATTATAAGTCTTCATATGCTATTAAAACTCGATTCATTGATCAATATAGCATTTTAGACTAGTAGGAGATATATTTCATGGTTCTCATTTTGAATAATGGCATGATACGAAAACTAGTAGCTTGAGGTTAAAATCCCTAGATATGAAAAAACTAGTAGCTTGAGGTTAAAATCCCATGGTTCTGGGGGGTTGTCCAGAGGGTTGGGGGTTGTCCAAGGGGTTGGGGGCTTTCCAGAGGGTTGGGGGATGTCCAGGGTGTCCATGGAGGTGGGGGAAGGGGCAGTCCAGGGGTGTGTGGGGGGGTCCAAGGGGGTGGGGGTGTCGAAGGGGGTGGGGCTGTCCAAGGGGGTGGGTGGGGGCTGTCCAAGAGGGTGGGGGCCTGTCTAGAGGGTTTGGGGGTTGTCCGAGGTTGGGGTCTATTTAGAGGGTTGGGGGTGTCCAGGGGGTGTCCAAGGGGGTAGGGTTGGGGGTGGTGTCCAGGAGGGGTGGGGTGTCCAAGGGGGTGGGGGTGCTGTCTAGAGGGGTTGGGGTTGTCCAGGGGGTGGGGGTTGTCCATAGGGGTGGGGGATATCCAAGGGGGGGTGGTGTCCAGGGGGTGTCCAAGGGGGTGGGGGTGGTGTCTAGAGGGTTTGGGGGGCTGTCCAGAGGGTTGGGGGTGTCCAGGGTGTCTGTGGAGGTGGGGGGGGGGGGGCAGTCCAGGGGTGTGGGGGTCCAAGGGGGTGGGGGTGTCTAAGGGGGTGGGGGCTATCCAAGGGGTGGAGGGCTGTCTAGAGGGTTTGGGGGTTGTCCGGAGGGGCCGTCCAGAGGGTTGGGGTGTCCAGGGGGTATCCAAGGGGGTAGGAGGCGGGTGGTGGTGTCCAGGAGGGGCGGGGTGTCCAGGAGGGGTGGGGGTGTCCAAGGGGGGGGGGGTTGTCCAGGGGTGGGGGTGGTGTCCTAAGGGGTGGGGGTTGTCCAAGGGTGTGGTGGTGTATAGGGGGTGTCCAAGGGGGTGGGGGTGGTGTCCAGAGGGTTCATGGGGCTTTCCAGAGGGTTGGTGGGTGTCTGGGGTGTCCATAGAGGTAGGGGCAGTCCAGGGGTGTTTTTTTTTGGGGGGGGGGGTCCAAGGGGGTGGGGTGTATAAGGGGGATGGGGGTTGTCCAAGGGGGTGGGGGCCTGTCCAGAGGGTTTGGGGGTTGTCCGGGGGGGCTTTCCAGAGGTTTGGGGTGTCCAGGGGGTGTCCAAGGGGGTAGGAGGTTGGTGGTGGTGTCCAGGAGGGGTGGGGGTGTCCAAGGGGTTGGGGGGCTATCCAGGGGGTGGGGTGGTGTCCTGAGGGGTGGGGGGATGTCCAAGGGTGTGGTGGTGTCCAGGGGGTGTCCAAGGGGGTGGGGGTGGTGTCCAGGGGGTGTCCAAGGGGGTCGGGTGTGGTGTCCAGGGGGTGTGGGGCTGTCCAAGGGGGTGTTGGTGTCCTGGGGGGTGTCCAAGGGGGTGGGGGTGGTGTCCATGGGGTGGGGGGTTGTCCAAGGGGGTGGTGGTGTCCAAGGGGGTGGGGGATAAGTGTCAGTTGGGATTGACTATTGCATCGTGGTTTGTTATATTATGACATGATTATTGTATTGTTTCATGGATATTAGTGTTGCAATATGATTCTATTTAGTTATATATATTTTGACCAGTCATCGACTATGAGAAAATTATGGGTTATGGGGGAGACCATGTCATGGTTTTCAAATATGCGTAGTTATCTTGACCCCATTGTGCCGTGATGATTGGATTTACATTGTGATTTTCTCCATCCGAGTTTTTATTTTAAATTTGATTTGATTCTCAGGTTTACTCCATTTTCTCCAATTTTCTATCAACCATTGGAGGCCCCATGGTTTTCTTTGATTCCATGGAATTTAAAATTTTTATATCTAACTATATTTTCTTTTTAAAATCATATTCAAGCATATTTTTTTAAATATGCATTGATTTGTTTTATATTTCAAAATTGTTTTACATTCAAATTATGATTTTTTTTCATATAAACATATATTTTTTTATCTTAAAAAGATGTATAATTTTGACATTTATTATAGGTAATAATGAGTCAAAGTTCTATTACGGCACA
Organism: Viscum album; assembly: GCA_963277665.1. Taxonomy (NCBI): domain Eukaryota; kingdom Viridiplantae; phylum Streptophyta; class Magnoliopsida; order Santalales; family Viscaceae; genus Viscum; species Viscum album. The sequence goes on from OY728151.1 coordinate 115,215,991, forward strand.
TTGAATGAGCAATGAATATGAGGAAGGTGTTGATGCCTTTTTGGAATTTTCTAAACAAAATGTTCCAAGTAGTGACATTTTTTTCTCTCCATGCCTGAAATGTTTGAATATGAAGAAGTTGTAAAGTAGAGAGATAAAATATCATCTTATTTGTCATGGTTTTAATCTGAGTTACATCCCTTGGATTTGGCATGGTGAAACTAGACGGAATGTCACTGATGATGATGATTTTCAAGATGGTGACTCCAATGGAATTGAAGAAATGATTCGCGATATTTCAGCTGAACAAATTGAGATAGAACCGACAGTTTCATGTCTATATAGTGATGTTGAAAACCCATTATATCCTAGTTGTACAAATTTTAAGGTTTTTTCGGTGGTTTTAAGATTGATTAACCTAAAGGAGAAACATGGATGGAGTGACATAAGTTTTATAGAGCTGCTACAATTGATGAAAGACATTCTTCCAAAAGATAATGATCTTCCAGATTCACATTATAAGGCCAAGAAAATATTATGCCCGATGAGATTGGGATACAAGAAAATATATGCATGTCTGAATGACTGTATGATATATAGGAAGGAATACGAATTTTTGCCAGTGTCCTAAATGTGGGACATCACGATATAAGGTGAAATAAAAATCATAGGCTGATGTTGAGATTACAAAGATCCCTTCAAAGGTATTTTGGTATCTTCCTATAATTCAACATTTCAAACGTTTATTTTCTAATTCATATGATGCAAAAAGGTTAAGATGGCATGTTGATGAGCGGTTATGTGATGGAAAAATATGTCATCCAGCTGATTGTCCACAATGGAAGAAATTTGATGAGCAGTATCCTACATTTGGAAATGAAATTAGAAATCTCAGACTAGGGTTGTGCATAGATGGAATAAATCTGTATCGGACCCTTAGTAGCACACATAGTTCATGGACTGTTTTATTAGTAATTTACAACCTCTCTCCTAAAGTTTGTATAAAGCGCAAATATATCATGTTGAGTATAATGATCTCTGGTCCGAAGCAACCCGGCAATGATATTGATGTTTTCTTATCACTGTTGATTGATGATTTGAAACTTTTATGGGATGATGGTATTAGGGTGTATGATTCTTACAAAATAGAATATTTTAAACTGCATGTAGTGCTTTTTTTCACTATAAATGACTTCCCATCATATGGAAATTTGTTTGGATACAGTGTTAAAGGGCATAAAGCATGTCCAATATGCGAACAATAGATGTCATATTGTCAATTGCATCATGGGAGGAAAATAGTGTACATGGGTCATCGAAAGTTTTTGCCTATGGATCACTCTTATAGAAGACTAAAAAAGGCATTCAATGGCTCACAAGAATTTTATATTTCTCCAAAACCTTTATCCCCTGATCTGTATTTTTAGAGGGTGAAAAACCTTGATGTAACATTGGTAAAGACACAGAAATCTGGTAATGATGGACATATTTGGAAGAAAAGTTCAATATTTTTTGAGCTATCATATTGAAGACATCATGAAATTAAACATAATATTGATGTCATGCCTATAGAGAAAAATATCTATGATAGTTTGATTGGAACATTGTTATATATTAATGGAAAGAAAAAATATGGGTTGAATGCAAGATTAGACTTACTATCAATGGGAATACGTTTGGAGTTAGCTCCCACTCCTAATGGAAGACGAACATTTCTTCCTCCGTCTTTTCATACATTATCGAAGAGGGAGAAAATTATCTTTTGTCAGTGTCTTCATGATATCAAATTGCCTCAAGGTTATTCTTCAAATGTAAAAAAAATTATCATTAAAGGAATTAAAATTGATTAGTATGAAATCTAATGATTGTCACGTCATGATGCAAAAACTTCTCCTAGTTGCATTGCGTGGAATATTGCCCATCCGTGTCAGAAAGACTATAATGAAGTTGTGTTATTTTTTTCAATTCAATTTGTAATAATGTGATTGATGTGAATGCTTTGAACATTTTGGAAAAGGATGTAATTTTTATACATTGTCAATTGGAAATGCATTTTCCTCCAAATTTTTTTGATATAATGGTGCATTTAATGATTCATATGGTTCGAGAAATAAAGCTTTGTGGACCTGTATATCTTTGTTGGATGTATCCTTTTGAAAGGTATATGAAAATATTGAAGGGGTATGTTAAGAATCCATATCAACTTGAAGCCTCCATTATTGAAAAGTATATTTCTGAGGAGGTTTCAGAGTTTTGTATGAGCTACTTGGCTGCGGCGCAACACATAGGTTTGCCTCCATCTCACCATGAATGATTTAATAATGAGGGAAAGGGGATTCGTGGCTTAAAAGTCAAATCATTGTCAGTTGAACAGATGAAGAAGTTAGAATCATACATCTTGAATAACATAGCTGATGCTCAACCGTATATCACATTGCATATTAATGATTTGAAATAATGTCATCCAAAGAAGAAATAAATGTGGATTTTGAATGATCACAAAAAAAATCATGGTTTAAAAAGACCTTTCTTGGTAGATCATATGTATCAGAGACATTAAAATGGATAGTGGGTGGTCCATGTTTAAATGTGATAACATGGTCTGGTTATTACATTAATGGCTATACATTTCATATGAAAGCTCAAGACAACAGAAGTGTAGTTCAGAATAGAGGAGTATTGGTGTTTTCATAAGCAATTCATTTTTCGAGTGCTAAGGACAAAAACCCAATTTCTGTATCAAGTGCACATTACGGAGTGATTGAAGACATATGGGAGGTGGATTACATTAAAATTAAAGTTCCTATTTTTAATTGTAAATGGTTTATTGGTAATAACAGTATCAGACACAATGAATTTGGAATGACGTTTGTTAATCTGAATAGATTGGAAAACACAGTTGATTCTTTTATAATGGAAACACATGAAAAACAAATTTTCTATGTAGTAGATCAATCAGATATGGAGTGGGATGTTGTTTTACATGGGAAAAAACAATATTTTGGTGAATATGAACTTGATGAAGATGTTGATTTATGTGAGATCCCTACTTCTATGGAAAGATTAACAAAACATAATGATGAGCATGTTGAAGACATGGTTTTTTCCATATGGAATGATCACTATGAATGAATTTGGGAAAGCAGTCCATTTGTACATTCTTAAAATTACAGGTAACATTTGTTTATTTCTTGTTTACATTTATTATTTTCATAAAATGGTAGATATTGTAAGTTTTTTCTTTATTAAAACATGTATTAAAACAAAATAAGTATAATTTTTTGTTTGTTTTATTTTTGTTTAGTTTACTTTATCATGTTTACCATTACATTAATTATATATCTATTGTTTTTGTTCAGTGACAATTAGTTTACCATGTTTACCATGTTTACTAGGTTTACCATGCTTTAATTTTGTTTAGTTTACTTTATCATGTTTACCATTACATAAATTATATATCTATTATTTTTTTCAGTAACAATTACTTTAACATGTTTACCAGGTTTACCATGTTTACCATATTGACTATCTTTATCATCTTTACCATTTTTTAACATGCTTACCATATTAACCATGTTTACTATTATGTAACTTAGTACAATTTTCTATTTTCTAATTAGAGTAGTATTAAAATATTTGAATTTGTATATTTGTGAACTAATGTTTGTTTTTTTGATTTCAAGGATAATGACAGATCAATCAGTTGATCAACCACATGATTCTGGAGATGAGAATATTGGTCATACCTCTGGGGAGGAACATTCACATGATCCTCTTGATGTTCCCCAATCTTCCTCATGTGCTCCCATTACTACAAAGAGTTCAAGAGTTTGTAAACATGGGTGCACATGTTTACAAAAATTATCACTTTCCCGTACGCAGGATCAGAGGATACTCATTGAGTTTGATGAGGATGATATTCCTAGAGGTCCAAATGCAAAAGATTTTAAGATTTTTATATCCACTCAGGGTAAGAGAAAATTAATCATTTTGTATGATGACTGGAGAAGTATGGACAAAGCGATAATCTGTCAGTTATGGGAGATGATTTTGGTAAGATCTTTTGCTATTGTTTTACTATTATTTAAATGTTTCTAGTATATATAATATGTTTAACCTATTCTTTATCAAATGACATTTGATATTCCTAACACTGGAGGAGTCAGGAAGAAATGCTTATCGATGGCTGCCAGGATATGGAGGGATTTCAAATGAACCCTCACATCTGATTTAATTTTTAGTCATAGGAGTCATGACAATCCATGTCGTATATATCCTTTCATAGATTAATACACATGGAGATAGTTTATTGAAAGTAGAAGAAAAGAATCATTTCTAGTAAGGGCAGTGTAAACTTTTATAAGCTTTCTTATATAAATGATCTTATTACTATTTTGTTAATGATTTCTTATTCTTAATTTATAGCAAACAAGGAAATCTCATCAGAAGATCCAATCTAAAAATGTATACCCTCATAGTTTATCTCAGGGAGGGTATACATTATTGGAAGAACAAATGATGGCGGAAAAATTACAAAAACTAACAGATGAGTCTTTAAGCTCTGGAGAGGTGGCACCTCCATCCCCTCCATCTAGACATGAAAAATGGAAGAGAGCTCAGATGGGAAAAAAAAGGGAAGTATCTTTCAGAAGATTTGAGAATCATAGCTGAGAGTATTGTAAGATATCTATTTTATTTATTTAAGTTAACTATTTTCTTCATATAATTTCAATCATTACAGAAATGTTCAATTAATTAATACAAGATTCTCTTGAGGAGAAGAGCTCACAGGGGGTATTTACAGCTTCGGGGAGGCAAGATATTTTATCTGCAGCATTGGGAAAGCCCGAACATCCTGTTCATGTACGAGGATATCCGGCAGGTGTATCGGTAAGAAAAGTGTTGTCACGTTCCTCACCTACTTACATTAAGGGTGTTTATAAAAAAAATAGAATCCTTGGAGGCTAAATTTCATAATATTAATGTGACGATGGAGGAAAATATTAGCGTGTCGGTACAGTCTATGTTTTCAGACATGCAAAGACAATTTCAGACTACAAACCCCAATCCTCCACCTCCCCTTGCAGACCCCATTTTTTATCCTCCACCTCTGCCAGTATCTCCCACTCCCCCACCTCAGCCTGCGGACCCCATTTTTTATCCTACTCCTCCACCGCGGCTTCTTACTTATTGTGAGTTGTATGTTGATGATCCTTAAAATCATATAGTTTCATGTGGGTTGGTATATTGTATATGAGATACAGTTCATCATCAATAATTAGAGGTAGAGAATCAGAGGGTCACTATATAGTATATTATAGATAGATCAGGTCGAGTACCATTACCTACAGATGAGGTGATGACAATTGGACATAGTATCGTCCATTTTTTAATTTGTCCATCCAGACTTCTTTGACTCATTACCATAGAGGTATGTATGTTATATCTTCTATTTTATTTTTTTTATAAATTTTTTTTTATCATTTGAAAAATAATATATTTTTATATTTATTTTTACAGGAATACTTCAAAGGTAAAGAAATACTGTATAGACAACAACAAAGACAAATGGCTATGACATCAAATATAGATTCTAGTAGTCTTGACAGATTGTCAAGATATTCAAATTTGTTGGCGGATCATTATGAGTTCCCAATGGAAGCTCATGTTTGTGGATGTGAAATAACTATGTGGATTATGAAATTTGATATCATGTATCTTGTTACTGGAGATAATTTGGGCATCAATGTGGTGCAGATTTTTTCCATGTAAGTCTTAACACATTTTCCCTGCATTATATTTATTAAAAATGTATACTTATGCATGTTTTTTATTAGGTATATTTATAACATTTGTGATAAGAATGAGCAGATAGATGTATATGGGTTCATGGACCCACATTTGATTTCCCCTGAAGCATGTGCATTGGATGAGGAACAAAGAATGGTTTATATTGATGAAAGACTTGAACAGAATATCGTCACACAATGTTGGATGATGCCTTTTTGTGAGAGGTATGAAACACATCTCTCTCAAATATTTCATTATCTTTTAACATAAAAAACCACTAACCTTAAATTTTTTTTATCAGTGATCATTGGATGTTAGGGGTTTTTTTCCCAAGGGAGAAGACACTTTATTAAATATGATCTATCTATGGTGATGTGTGGGAAAGTTTTAAGAAAATGCTAGAAAAGTAAGTTTCAATTTCTAAATATTTTTCTATATTATAATGAATTTTAGATTTATCCCATTCGTATTATTTTCTAACAGGTCATGGGTCTACTTTCAAAAAAACACAAAGAAAAGGAGTGTGAAGATCAAATATGTAAATGTAAAGGTAAATATCTATTTATAATTTGTACTATTTGATTTATTACATACAAATAATATATTGAATTTACACTCATTCAAACAGAATTTTCATGAACAACAAGGTGTCATCGAATGTGGATATTATATGTTAAGATTTATGTATGAAATAATAACAACTAGGATAGTTGTGAACTTTGACCTGGTAATATTTTCTTTTAAACTTTGCCATAATATTTAATTTGATTTATTCATTATACACATTAACTAATATCCTTTTAATTTGTAGCTATTTGATGACCCTCAACCCTGTAGTGTTGAAGACGTCAAACACTTACAAGTGGAATGGTCAAATTATTTTACAGGTTTGATTGATTTTTAGTTGTTTGTAGTGTAAAATGTAATTTTGAATACTATCATTGTAATTGTGTATTTGGTAGTCATTTAGGTTGGATTTAGTTTTTTTTATGTTGACATTGTATGTTTGGAATGTTATATATGTGAATGTTTAATTTTTCTCTACTTCTTGTTTTGGTCTACTTATGATGGTTTTTCTGGTATGAATTCTGGTCTGGGGGGAGGGGTTCCAAGGGTGTGGGGTATCCTGGGTGTCCATGAGAGTGGGGGGGCAGTCCAGGGGGGTGGGAGAATTTCCAGGAGGGTGGAAGGGATATCCAGGGGAGTGGGGGGATGTCCAGGGGATGTCTAGGGGTGTGGGGGTATCCTGTGGGGTGAGGGGGGGTTCCAGGGGTGTGGGAGGGTTGTCCAGTGGGGTGGGGGGGTCCAGGGTGTCCATGGGGATGGGGGGTAGTCCAGGGGTTGGGAGAGGAGGTGTCACCATCCCTCGAGGGGATGAACGCCGCTGGAAGGTACTCATCACTCCCACATGTGAAACATTTTGAGATCTCAAGCTTTGCATGTGGTATAGATGAGTACCTTCCAGCGGCATGCCCCCCGAGGGATGGAGGCACCTCCTCTCCCAACACCAGCTATCCAGGGGCTATCCAGGGGCTTTCCAGGGGGTGGGGGGGTAGTCCAGGGGTGTGGGGGTGTCTAGGGGGTGGTGGGGCAGTACAGGGGTGTTGGGGGTTGTCCAGGGGGTGGGGGGTATTCCAGGGGTGTGGGGGTGTGGTGGCGGCTGTCTAGTGGGGTGAGGGGGTTCTGGTCTGTTTTTGGTAACTTTTTGGTCTATTTTAGGGGTGTGGGAGGGCTGTCCAGGGGTGTGGGAGTGTTTTCCAAGGGGTGGGGGTATACAGGGGGTGGGGGGATGTCCAAGGGGTGGTGGTGATGTTCAGGGGTGTGGGGTGTCTAGGGGTGTGGTGGGGGCAATCCAGTGGGGTGAGGGGGTTCTGGTCTATTTTTGGTAACTTTTTTGTCCTGTTTCAGGGGTTTGGAAAGGCTGTCCAAGGGTGTGGGAGTGTTGTCCAGGGGGTGGGGGTATACATGAGGGTGGGGGTTGTCCAGGGGTGTGGGGGGCTGTCCAGGGGGTGGTGGGGATGTCCAGGGGTGTTTGGGGTTGTCTAGGGGATCGGGGGCAGTCCAGGGGTGTGGGGGTGTCCAGGGGTGTGGTGGGGGTTGTCCAGTGGGGTAAGGGGGTTGTCCAATGGGTGGCGGGGGGTTCTCTAGTGGGGTAAGTTTTAAATGTTATCAATGTAAATGCTTAATTTTTCTTTGGTTCTTGTTTTGGTCTACTTATTTTTTTCTGGTACGAATTCTTGGTTTGGTTTCTGGTTGTTTATGGGGAGATTAGAGGACTACTTTCTATTTTTTAAAAAAAAATTGGTTTTCCACATCGGTTATTTAATAACCGATGTGATAAACACCCCCCCCCCCCGCACTGGTTTATCATGTCGGTTATTTAATAACTGATGTGATAAATCCTCCCCCCTAGTTTATCACATCGGTTATTTAATAACGGATGTGATAAAAGCCTGGGAAATGGTTTATGACGTCAGTTATTAAATAACCGATGTGATAAACCATTTTCCAGGGTTTTAGCATGTCGGATATTTAATAACCGACGTGATAAACACCCCCCGCACTGGTTTATCATGTTGGTTATTAAATAACAGACGTGATAACACCTCCCCCTAGTTTTTCACATCGGTTATTTAATAACTGACGTGATAAAAGCCTGGGAAATGGTTTATCATGTCGGTTATTAAATAACCGATGTGATAAACACCATGATGTTATGTTTTTTTATGTTGGTTTTTAAATAACCGACGTAAAAAACAATATTTATAATGTTGTCCGTATTAACTTCAGCTAAAAACCGACGTAAAAAATGAAAAATAACCGATGTAAAAAATGTTTTTTGCATTAGTGTATTTATTTTCTAAGAAAATATTTAATTTAAAATGTTTTATATGTTTTACAAATTCAGTACAACCTTATCAGCCTAATTCATTTAGGCGATGAGTGATATCTTGTGAACTTTAGGAATGAAAAATGTATGGTTCAAAGTTTATAAGGTAATTTTATTTTATCTTCCAATAGGCATGTAAATATTTATACACTCAACTTAAAATAATTAAGTAATCAGAATTTTTCTTGTTTTCAACTAAAGACTTATCTTGGTAATGGAATAGGGGGCTAGTACACTATAACTTTTGAAAATTAACTAAAATTTCTAGGAAATGGCATGTTAGGGATCTACCAAAACTTAATTTTAATTCATCTAGAGTCTATGATTTTTATCAATTTTGTAAGCCACATAAGTCAAGTTTTAAATCTAATATTAAAGTATAAACTACCAAATATTTACAATTATTATAGATGGATATATTTGGTCCTACACAAAATTGAAGTGTTGGAGGAAAATACTATATATATTTATTTGTTAATGATTACACTAGATTTACCTAGGTTTATTTTTTCTCTCAAAAATCTGAAGCTTTAATGATTTTATGGAATTTTATTATACTATTATCAATGATATAAACATATATTTGGTTATTATCTAGAGATATCATGGTGGTGATTTTTTAATTCTGATTTTAAAAAAAATTATATAAAAAAAGGTTTTACTCATAATCTTTCTTCACTGAGAACACAATAAAAAAAGGTGTAATTGAACAAAGAAACAAAGTTCTTTAGAAAATTACTCGAACTTTTATAAGTGAGTATTCTATAACTAGAATGTTTTGGTTTTAGGATGTGAGTACTCATTTTTGTACTATAAATAAAGTTTTACTCTAATCTTTTCATAATAAAAAACCTTATGATTTGTGAACTGGAAGAAATCCAACACATTCTCACATCATAGTTTTTTTATGAAAATTATTCATCCTAAATATTAAAGATTTGTTTCATAAATTTAATCCTAAAACTGATGAAGGATTTTTTATAGTTTATTCTACACCTAGTAAGTCTTATAGAGTTTTTAATAAAAGAACAATTTTTTTAGGAAATGGTTCATGTAAATTTTGATGAGTCTGATTGTTTTATTTTTTAAAAACCAATAATAATTCAAAATGTTAATGATTTTTTAAAATTTCTTTGTTTCCTTATTGAAATATAATCTGAAACTACCAATTATAAATCCTTCAAAAGTAAGACCATCATATGTTAAATATTCAGAAGCTATTTTAACAGAATATGTATGTCCATTAGTTGAATATTATCTTACCACTTTACCTAAAAATTAGTTAATATTAAGGGATCATCCTTCTAATTATATTATTAGAGATGTAAGACAACTGGTTAAAACTAGAATCTCCCTAATAAATAATTGTGAGCATCATGATATCCTTTAACAATTTGAACTTAAAATAGTAGATGATGTTTTGGGTGATTAAATATAGATATGGTGTATGTAATAAGATCTATATCATTTTGAATGAAACCAGTTTTAGACCATAGTTAAATTTCCTATAGATCTACCAATAATTGAAGTAAAACAGGTTTTTAGAAATTAAAATGATGAAAATGGAATCATTATTAGAAATAAATAGACTTATTGTTAAAGGTTATTTTCAAGAATAAGGAATAAGTTATGGTAAAACTTTTTCACCAGTGGATATATTAGAATCTATCATAATATTACTAACCTTTATAGCTCATATTAGTTTTATTTTATTTCAAATGGATGTGAAAATTGATTTCTATAATGGTTATGTACGAGGGGAATCTTATGTTAAACTAACTCCTAGTTTTTATGATATTAAATTTCTATAAAAATTATTTGAAGTTACTAAAGTACTCTATGGACTTAAACATGACATAAGAGATTGGTATGGGAGACTTTCCAAATATTTAATTCAAAATAATATTGTTAAAGGAATTTTTGATCCAACCCTTTTCATAAAAAAATTTCAAAAACATTAGTGTTATTAAATTTCAAAAAAACAACTGTTTTTTTGTTACACTAGTGTTTTGATTTTGACGATGCATTAGAAATTAGTACTCTTGTTACAACTTCTATCAAACTTGACCTTGATGAAACTAGTATATCAGAAGATAAAAAATTCTAGAGAAGTGTGATCAGGAGTGTTTCATCCATAATGAGGCGTAGAACTACTTTGCAAAGGAAGGAGGTTATTTGGGGTTTCAAACACAATGACACTTGGAAACTGACATTAGTCAAGAGGATGGTAGGTTGGGTTCATCACAGCCTTTTGGGGGTATTGTTTCATACTCGAGGACTCTCTTGTATATTTAAGATATGTTCATGAATCTTTTCCAAGTCTTGATATAAGATAGACTACCCTAATAAATAAATTAGGTGTTGCATCCCTATGCATAAAAAAGGGCATTCTATTAATGACACCATCTATATGTATTAAATTTTCTTTATATAGTTCCCATTATTTTTTAACAATGTGATAATTCTTTCACTTTGAATGCATATGACCATCCACTCTAGAGTTTACTATCATCCAGTAAATAGATTTGTGTTTCGGGATTGATCTTAAGCCTTGGGAAGGCATCCTATGTATCCTATTTATAATAATAATTTGATTCTTCATAGTTTAGTATTTCATAAACCTAATAATGGATGGTGATAGATAATTAACACTCATGAGGGTCATTTTTTCATAGTTTATCAATATGGGAATTCCTTAGGGACTTACACCAAGGTGAATTCCCATGTACGGAGGAATTTGTATCATGTTTCTAAATATGGATTACACACTAAGGTTTCCATACTTGGGGGAATTTTATGATGCTAGTGATATGATTTTTTAAATCCCTAATATCACATGTGTCATGCTTGGTGTGATAAACAAGAGATAAAAAGTTATTGGGTGCACTGCGTATAGATGTGTGGCTTAGGTATTTTACATGAAGAAAACCTAATAGAATATTTTACATTGAGATCTGGTCATAGGAATGTTTCTTACATATCCTACTTATAACTTGAATTAGGGTCTTTATAGTTTAGTTAAGTTTTCTAATCTATTGATGTATAAGTAAGAGTGGTAGACTCATAGGGGTGGGTTCTATGAACTGTAGTAAATGGAATACTGAGGGACTTACACTAAGGTGGATTCCCATGAGTGGTATACAACACTTATCCTACGACAGATAGATAGTGGTGACCATGAGTGTTCAACTAAGCATGCTTAGATGGTATGAGGATCCCATAATACCAATAATATTTCATGAGTGCATGACCCTAATCCATTATGTAAATTTCCCATATGAAAGGGGAATTCTCGAGCTAAGGCTCATGGTCATGAGATCACATGGTTTCAGGGTACATATTCAATTATTCATGCTAGATAAGGTTGAAATGTCTAGGTATGTATGACTAACATGTCTAGAGTATGTCGCGTGATCATGACTAAGGGCTATCACATGAACCTGCTAACATGCCCAGAGGTTTCGCATGAACTTGGATGATATGTCCAAGGTGTCTTCCTAACATGGTTGACATATCCAAGGGTCTACACATGATCAAAGCTGATATTTCAGGAGGGGGTTGCATTATCAAGGATGACATGTTAGGATTACCTCATGTGATAGGGCTGACATATCCAAAATGTTTCATATAATCAAAGCTAACATGTTTATAACCTTTCACGTGAAACTGGATGACATAATTGGGGTGCATCACATGATCCAACTGATATGGATAAGGACTTCACATAAACCTACTGACATGTCCAAGGATTTTTTCATGAACCTAACTAAAATGTATAGTGTTTATCACATGATCCAAGCTAACATGTCTAGGGTGTCTTCATATGGTCAAGGATATGATCATGTGAAGTATGTAGGTATTTTATTTGAAGAACAACATATCTTTATTCGCATGAATATTCTATCATTTTTAATCTTATTCATGAAAAAATATAAGTACCCGACCTTATTACATACATAATCTTGAATTTATTCAAGAAAAACTTCCTTTTACATTGAGGATATTTTCATGTTTAGAGCTTTGGAGAATTAAGACAAAACATTCATAACATTACGCATTGTTACATAGTGGATACCATAAAATCAGTTTCCATTTTTCTCAGAATATAAAACATTAAAACTTAAAACAAGACTCCTTGACAATTCTTCAACATTTAACATGTCTTCCTTCCTTGTATTACTCATCCATTAACCTATGAAAAATCATTTAAAAACATGGTATGAGCACAAAATCTCAGTAAGGTATGAAAAATAATAAAAAATCACATTAGTCCATGAATACTCATAACGTATGAAAACATTTTCAAAATACATGATTTCCACCCATAAATACTTACTTCGTGTCACATGAGATTTGCACAAGATCAAAACAAACATAAATATAATCATAGAGGTATCTTGGACATTACTTACATAATCTTGTAACCATCTTGGCTACCTTAAAATTTGTAACCCTCACGGCTACCTTACTTTGTGTAACCATCGCAGTTACACTTGGAGTAACCATACGGCCGACCTCCAACTTACTCATACCCAATGAATTGGAGGGAAATATAGGTCCCAAACTTCATCATAAACAATTCCCAATAACCAAAACATAATCATACAACATAAATAATATCATAAAAACATTTCTTTTGAATATTGTAAAACACAATTTTAAAAGAGGATTTTAGAAGAAAAGTCCCTTATAAACATAATATACTTGAAGTGAGACTTAATAGAGTGGATGTAATATGTATATACTCTGTAAATACACATAATGAAACATAATATAAATATAACCCATCACACAAACAATTTAAATATCACATAAATAATAAAGTAGAAGGTTAACCCAAAGAATGGAAATCGGGTTAAGAATTACCTTACCTTAAGCTTGTCTTACTTAAAACTTGTTAAAACCTCCTGTATAATGGTTAAAATAGTGTTATTAGTATTTTAAAGAAACATTTTCATGTTTATAACATCTTATATGGTCATTTCATAACCTCATTTCACCCCTTAATTGTTAGTATTTTGTTCCTTGCATTATTTTGGGTGAGTTCTTTTTTGATTTTCACAATCGGTTCATGATGAATCGTTCTTGTTGATTGGAAGTGAAACTCCAAAATTGGAATGGATTAGTATTTACATATTTCCAGTACCATAATTTATACCATTTATCACTTTTATTCTTTATATGAGAATGACTTATAAGTTAAAACATTAATGATGTTCGTTTAGATCATTTTAGTGGTTCTTCGATAATAACAACGTCATTTTGTCTTTTAAATTAGAACCATGAGTAAAAAAGAATTACAGAACCATATATGATTCATAAAACATATATTATAACCTTTTTCAACCATATAAATGGTTTCATGACCAGACTTGAATGAATTAATGGAAATTGAAAATACATTGGCCATGATGTCGGTAATTCGACACAAATGGACAATGTTTTTTTATTCTTTAAATAAGTGGAAGAGGAGAAGAATACTGATGAGTAATTTTCCATAATCATGAGAACATAATGAATATACATGATTCTGGATATTTCATGCCTCTTGGATAAGAGGGAGTGAGGAAAGAAGAAAAATGAATCATGAAATAAAAGAAAATCTTGAGAAATTTCTCACGAAAATTCAGCAGCCTAACGGCATCTCTTAAAATTTCATAAAAACAAGATTGATGAGAGGAATGGAATATCTCATCAATCATACAAAATATTTATAGTAAGGGGGAATATTTAATGAAATATCCCAACAAAAGACAAAGGTAATGGAATAGAATAACATAAAATTAAAGAAGAGAGAGAAAATAAAAGAGGTTGTTTACCTCTTGATCTCTTCTCCTTGAGATCCTTCTTAAGGGCTTTGATTTTGGTCTTTTGGTGAGACCAGAAGCTCTAGGACTTGGGGAAGAATATTGGGGAGGGAATTTGGCAGAAATTATACAATCATCAAGGCTTGAGAGGTGTGGGAGGAAGAGGGGAGTGATGGTGGTATTTATAGTGGAGGAGGGGAGGTATTTTAGATTATTTTAATCATTATTATAATATTTTTATCAAGACTATGAATAATCTCAAATAAAGTGGCCCTAAATAGTGATAATATCATGTGAGTTCTAAGAAAGTGGCCTTTCATCACTTATTATGTCATAAATAGTGCATTTTTACTGATAAATTGATTATACGGTATTTTATCGTATTTCACTATTCACCGAAAATTCAAGAGTTTCAGAAAAATACCAAAAATTTACCCCAACCATTTTTTGACATGTAGAATTAAAAAATGAACTCCATTTTTCAAAAATAATTTTCTAAATATTATTAATTTAATTTCTAAATAATGTCACGGTTAATTCGAAAAATAACAATATTGAAGTGCAATTAATTTTATGTGACATTGGAAAATTAATTAAGATCCCATTATCTTATTGCTTTGGGAAAATAAAATAATATTATTATTTACTATTCATGGGGTCATATTACTATTCATAAGGTTATGTTAATATTCACCCAAAAAACAAGTTTGTTTCATTAGACTCTAAATAACATACTGAACACAATTGTAGATGACAATTTCTTGAAATTCAGAATATAAAAGTAGAAAAGTTATGTTTTAAAGGCTATTTAAAAATATCTTTTTAAAAAAAAGTTCCATGAATTTCTATTTATCTTAGAAAAACTTGGGGTGTTACAAAAAAATCCCAATATTTATCAAGAATATTCTTACTGAGGCATCGTGTAATCAATCAGATGTGTTGAAGGCCCTTTGAATAATCCAGATGACATGCTAGATGCCCATTGTTTGATCAATGAAATGTTCATGTGAAGTGCATATACATATCACATAATCCCTTAAGTTAATCATCAGACTCTATTATGTGGAAGACTCTTGAAATCGCATGATCCATCACTCCAATAATTTCCCCCTCACCTTAATTTGTATGTCTTCTATGTGTCAAGGGGTGATTTTATAGGCATCACGGCCCCATATCTACACTTCTTTGAATGAAACTTAAGTCTTGTATCTTGTCTCAATTCAATGAAGATATTAGTATGATTGATTTATATGTTATAAGTGACATCATCTTTGTGTCACATGATAAACAATGATTGGGTTATCACCCCATCATTACTAGATTTCTTGAGCCCATGGCTTGCCAAATGGATCTCACATGATCATCCTAGGATGACAAAACAGATTTTACATAACTGGATCCATATATCTGATAGCCTTTGCATGATTGATTTTACATGCTAAAGGGATTTTTCAATATTAGAAAAACATGTATAGAGGTATTTGCAAGATCATACCATATGTAAAAGGAATTTTCATGTGATCGGGCTAACTCATTTGGGGCCCTTCATGAGATCCATATGGCATGTCAAAGGACCTTCACATGATTAATAAAATGATCATGAAAAGCATATTAACCCTTTACATGAAAAATAGCACAACTCTTCTTCACATAAGGATATAATCTTTTTTATCTTTTATTTTATAAAGATTTTAAATTTCACCCATTGGTTGTCTATGAGGGCATCACATGATCAAACATACATGTTAAATGGACTTCGTGAGATCAAGTTACTTGTCAAAGAGGCTTTCACATGATCAAGGAAGGCTTGTATAAGGGAATTCTCATGATCATTAATCAATCTTGCTAAGTGCATAACCATGATGCATTAAAATCAATATAACTCCCTTTTCATGAAGCTTCCATCTTTTTTATTTGTTATTTTCTGAACAGCTTAGAATTTTTTTTTTTGTATTGTATTCATCTGAGGGACTTAAAATGATCGAGATTGTTATATGATGGTGCTTCTCATGATCATGATGAATTATTAGGGGGGGCTCATGTGATCATTAATAGATCATGAAAAGCTCATAACCCCTTCACATTATTTTTCTAGGGTCATGTGATCATGAGTCTAATTTAAGGGCATGCTGTTTTTGTGACTCAAGTGATTAATCCCCATGTATCCATGTCACTCATTTCTTTCCTTTATGGAGTGAATAATACCTATGTTTCAAGTGATTCTACAATACTAAAAAAAATTGTGCTATCTTGGTGGGTGTCAATAAATTCCCTCTGTGGAAGGAAAGTTTGAAGGAATAAGGACACAATTCTGTGGGAGTAAATTCCCACTATATTCTCTTGGGATTCCGTCGGCGGGTATTCTAACTGTCTTATGGTATTCTTAGATACTTTTCATATTCCATGTAGTTCCGAATAAATAGGGGAGTTAGAGACCAATAATTTCACATGTGACCCAAATCTTCATATCTCTCATGATTTTCTATCTTGTATGATTTATTTGGAAGACTACTTTTCATAACCCCATCATAAAAACCATTTGTGATACCTGATCATGTAATATCATTTCTTGACCTCTTAACGTGATCATATTATCCCAAAAATTCCTCCAACCAACTCCCTAACTAATTAATAGTAAGTCTATTAAACTATGATGCACATATTTAGTTGTGAGTCGGTCTTGCAAGCTTCATGTGTCTCATGGGAGTAGTTGTGTGATCACATAGTCTTTATGAAATTCATTTGACCTTATAATAGTCATAGTATTCTCATGATTGTAGATGAATCAGATTATCATAAGACTCATAAGGGATCATGTGATCACGAAACACAGAACAGGTCACATGATCCACATGATATTGCCTAGGCCATGGGTTTTTTTATTCAGTACACCATCTTTTGACAAGGTACCTTACTTTTATAACATCTTCTTCTTATGTATTGATCTGTATGGATTCAAAAAATTAGGTTGTGGTATCATTGGATCATCGGAATTCTATGGTTGCAAATGTGGACATTGATCAACATCTAGTCATCTAGTTATCTTGATGTGGTTGTTGAACCTGATGGGAAAATGTCTTCTTGAATATCTCTATTCATAATTATTACCTCTATATGGGTTTGGACTCAAGAATTATGCTCCTATCCCAGCACCCCAGTTAGAGATGCTACCTTATTCTTATATCATCAAAACTCAAAACACCTTTATAGGAAATATCTCCCATGTAGACCACTTCATTTTTGAGGAAAAATGCTCTAATGATTATATGTTAAAGTTTATTTCAATATATTTTGAATAGGTCCATCATAAATCTGATCATGAAATTCATATATACCGATTATAATATAGAAATATTTAGTGAATCAAAATTATATATGGTTTCTTGAATGGGGCCTTCAATTAGGTTGGAGCTCTGGGATGGACAGGGGATATCCTTTCTGGGTGCAGCATACTTCCATAGAATCCACTACTGATTTAAAGTGAATTGGAATGTATGAGGCCACTGGGATTTTATAAACCCTTTATTACTATAACAAGATATTAATGGAGTAATTATTTATGTGATAGAGTCTATAAACAAATACATTTCATCTGATATGCGATGAAGTCAGCGTTAGTCTCTGGGATGTCGAGAAAATATGTGGCACACCAATCTTAGGAGGTATGTATAATGAGTTTCTCCCTTCATCGTCTTCCTAGTAAGATGTATAGAAGACTCCTCCCATTTTTAGGGAGTTGATCAATATGGTCAAGAAGTCCCTTATGAAGGCCCCATATCTAAGTAAATACATCCTTATCAAGGAATGGGATGTATTATTTATTAAGATGGATCATTCTGAACCTTCAGTTAAGAAGCTGAAGGCTTTCCCAACATAGAAATCCAGTGGGGAAAAGGGGGAATACTGGAAAATAGTCGAGGAGGGTTCATTCAATAGCTGGTGATGGGAGGTTTTTCTCAAAATCCACTAATCCATTTGATTGGATATATTTTTTTCCATGTACCTGAGTGGCTACTTACTCCCAACCTAGGAAAAGGGTGGAGTTAGGGTCACCACTTTCATGATGGCAGAGACCAAGGGAGGAGGAATGCATGTTGGTTTTTCCATTCCTATATTGGTTGGACTATATCACCTTATACGCCATATTTATAGGGTAATATCCCCTTATAAAGTCTTTGGACTCTTTTAAGTGTTATGGGGTTGGATGGGGGATCACCTAGGAAGATATAAGTATCTGAATTCCCATAATATTCTTAGTGACTAGTTCAATCCCTTCATACATTGCATTAGTGGAGTGAGGCCCATAAAACTAAATAAATGTAAAATCATTACCCACCTGATTTTCTATGATATATTAACTTTAATTCCATATGAGGCACCCTTAGGTGGTATAACTCACAATGTAGAGGGATTCCCAGAGGCACAAGCTTACTTGATTGCGATTCACAAGGGAATAATCTCTACCCAGATTGATGGTAAAATTATTTGCGAGTTCTATGTGACTTGTCAGTTTGGGTATAAATTTTTATGCATTAAAATGAGGTTTACCTCTTCTATCCACATCCTATATAAAAGGAACCCGATGGCGGCTCACCAATTTTGGTTGATGTTTACTAGGGATGAGACTCGAACTCGGGTAAAATTCCCTCAAATCAGCACTAATATTTGTTTTTACAAGACCTATGCTGATATTTGGATGTGGTCATACCCAAATGGGTAGTTATCCACCTTGGTACTTAAGGATACATAGTGTTCATCGATGATCGAGACCAATCCGAGACCTGGCAAGAAGCTTTTCTCTAGTAGGCCTACAACTTTAGATATGACTCACAAAGAAGTGAGGCATCTAGAATCAGTTTTCTTATCAGACTAGGTGCTTATAGTATAGCTAAAATGATCAAGTCTCCCATAAGAGAAGCCTCTATGGGGTTGGCATTACCCACTACATGTGAGCAATGGAAAATTTAGATGAAGGAGAACACAACTTCTGAAATATGGTGTTCGTTACGTATGGTGATGATAGAATTTGCAATATTTTCAAAAATTAATGATCCTAAGGGAATAAAATTTAAAGACTAGACTTCTTAGGTCTAGTAATTCTTTAAATAAATCGATATGGTGGTGCAAATTGTGAAAGGAAAAATTCACTATTCACCTCGGTTGTAGCAGATGATGGTTCCTGGCATGATAGTTGTTTCTGTGGATAATGGGGATTATCATATCTCTGAAAAAGAGGTAATAATAAATTTACTACAACCTTAAAACTACTATATTACCATCAATATCATGTTGATATATATATATATATATGTATATATATATATTGAAATTTCTTTTGTATGGTTGGAATCTGAAGGGGCTCGGTCACTCTCGGCATCTTCAGTGTATTCCCTTAGTGGTACAGCTATTGGGGTTAACCCTGATGATGAATAGGATACCAAGGAAAAGGGATATCTCAGTTAGATGAAGTTAATGAGGTAAATGGTTACCAATCCTGAGGTTTCTTGATCCACAAATCTGTCAGTTCTATCTTTAGTTCCTTCAGTATCATCCCCTTCTAGGGATCCTTCCTCAGAGAGGTCTAGAAAAAAAAAGTTCTCTAATCCATCAGAGCTTTCTGGACCTGAATATTTGAGTATGTGTTTCACTTTACTTATTATCCTTACTAGGACATTTTAGTAGCTTATTCCAATCTATCAAAAGTTGAAAGTCCTTACTGATCTTGTGTGGAGGAACAATCATCTATTACAGAGAATATTGTTGGGATTTCTACTGCTCTAAAAGAAATTTTGACACTAGGCCTAGTCCATTACAGAGTGAAAATGGTTGAGGTATCAGCATGATCAGAGTTGGTTCCTACTACTAACACTTTAACAATTGTTCCTTTTAACCTAGCATAGACAGATGCACTTTTGGAGGAGGTTGATGCCAATAGCTATTATTCCCCTGATTTAGCCCTGATGGAGGCATCTCTAGGTGAGGGTAAGTTCTTCTTCAGGGAAAAAACATTTTTTCCCATTTTTTATGTTTATTAATATTTATTTAACCTTATAGTTCTTAATGGTGGTGTAAAAACTATGATGGTGGAGAAATTTTCAATGGTGTCCTAAGTCACTCATCATAAGAGGGAGCTGCTTCTTCCATTGAAGGTGGGATTGTGGTAGTAGATATTTCCAGTGATATAAATAAAAAATTTAAATACCCCACATTGATCATAGTAATTTACTATCTAAAATAATAATATTATTCATCTATTGATCAATAATCCTTTGTACCTCTCATTATAGTACCATCATCTTATATCTCAGAGGCCCTGGACCCATGTTCTTTGAGATCCCCCCCCCCAATTGGGTTGACTAATGTGGAAGATGAATCTATACCAATCTCATAAAATGATGTGAGAATGATTCCCTCATGTAGTGAATCAGTCCTGAAATATATTCTTGTTCCTAGATTAAACTTGATTTAGGGATTGTAGTACACAGCACTTTATCAACTAATGCAATGATGGGTGTGGGGGATATTTGGAGCTTGATCTCAGAGGGACCTTTGGAGGAGATGGTGGACCTATTGTTTCATCTCAAATATATGTTTACAACCCTCATCTATGGGTTATTTTACTATATGGTTCTCTATTATTGGTTGAAATAAATTATTTCTCTAACATAATAGAGGAGGGACCTTGAATTAAGGGTAATTTTGGTGATGGCCTCATCTTCAATCAAATGAAGTTGTAGAAAGGCCCTGAATGAGACTTCCCATTGTGAAATGGTATTAATGGATCACCAAAACCTAATAAACACTAGGATGGATTATATTGGAAAAGTAAAATTCTAAATTGATCAGATTTAGCAAGATCTATCCTAGTTGAAGTACATGTTGAAAATATCATAAGAAACTATGTTTGAGTAACAGGGGCTCCTTAACCTGGTAGAGAAGTTCATACTTGATGTTCTTGCTAGGGTGGAAGAACTTTAGTGGGTTATAAAAGATTATACTGAATATTTTGACTAATTTCACCATTCTATATCTACCCTAGAAAAGAATTTATCAGAACTTAAGGAATCCTTTGAAAAAAAATTGTAATGGGAATGTACTTTTAAAAGCCTCATTTTGAGAATTTTCATGATTGGCACTAGGATACTGATATTACTCCCTCCTTTATACACCATAAATGAAAAAAACCTTTCAAACTTTACATGTTTCTATTAGGATTTATTTATTCATCATGTGTATGGTATTTAATCGACTTGATATCATGTAGAATGTCAAAGGCATCAATTCCTTTTATAACATCGAGAAAACCCAAATTTTGAACTCAAATGCTCAAATCTTGATAGACCTTCCAAGGGAACCTCCCATAAATAATTAATGTAATAATCATCCTCATTTATGTACTCATTCCATTCATTCTGAGATCATCTAATTCAAAAGATAATTTAGGTAAATATGTCCCAGAGGTAAAGTTCTATAACTTTTTCCTAATCCAATATACTTATAAATCATAGCTTAATTTTTTCTAGGGATAAATAATGGTCAAAAAAATATGTGTATATTTTTTTTTACTTCCCTAAATTTTGTATAAGTTTCTTATTGGGAAATATTAGTAGGCATGAACTTGTCTTTTTCTCAGGCTACCCTTCATGATTTTCATCCAGGAAAGTTGTGAGCCTTTTCTACTTCATAAATTCTCAATGTTTCCTATGTGTACAGTAAGAAGAGACTTGAATTTTTCTCAGGGTTCCTTTTTGGGTTTTCAAACTACAGAGAATTATATCCCTTTTAATTTACTATTTAAGTTCTTGCAATCCAGACCATCAAGTTTCTATATTTTATGGTCTTTTAGCTCGGGCCTACTATTTTTGTAGTTTAGGGTCTTCTAGATCAGACCTACTATTTTATAGTTTATGATCTTCTACCTCAGACCATATTTTTTTATATTCCAAAGACATAGAATGGGTGAATTATGGGTATTCGTGAAGGGTTCAAGTACCCTACATCCTTTCTTAAGTTATAAAGGATTGGTATTCATGAAAGGTTTGGAAAACCCACATCCTTATTGAGATGAAGAAGGATGGGTATTCATAAAGATTTTGGACACCCCATGACCTTAATAAAATAATGAAGGATGTGTATTCATGAAGGGTTTAGACACCCCACATCCTTACTGAGATGATGAAGGATGGGTATTCATGAAGGTTTTGGACACCCTATATCCCTACTAAAATTTGGTTTGGCGTATGGTGGAATAATGTTAGGGATTCTAAATCCACTTGGATGGTTGGAATATGGGTTTTGTAGACCAAGTCTCCAAGATTTTGAATTGAGGACGGTGGAATGGGGCATACATGCATCGGATGATCACAAAACACTCCAAGGTTCCAAGTTCCACTGCAATTTTTTTGGGGATCACAAGGATTGGAGGTCCTTTCCTGGAAGAATGAGATGCCTCAATTTGATGATTCTAAGGCCCTTATAAAAATAAATCTCATACATAGTCAAACAAAGGTTTGCCTACTCATTTCTAAGGGTTGTAGGATATTTATGGATATTCAAACACTTGAAAATTGAAGTAGGGTATGGAAGAAAGTCTATCTAAGGAGGGTTTTGGCACCCTAGGTGTAGTTCTATTTATGGTTGTGAATCCCAAGCACTACATCATGTGGTTTTGGGTCATGTGATGAGGGATTCCAAAAAGTTAAATAATGGATTACTACATTCCTTCTTAGAGAATGGGTACAATAACCAGTGACGTAACATCGAGGACATCGAATATGATTGAATAGTTTATACATGGGAATTGTAAATCATGTTCTAGGAATAGCTAACTTAATTTAAATGGAGGTCAGTGGGTACAATTCAACCATTAGTAATGGTGGAAACTAGTATCACACACAGTCAAGACAAAAACTCATAGGTTTAATGGGGACCATTCCTCTAGGATCAAAACATCTACTAAGCACAATATCCAAGGCATTGAATTATTCACCAAAAAATCCTAATGGGGTCCCTTCATAGAAATTAGTCCCTGTTACCAATACACTATAGGGAAGAACCAAGAGAAATAACTCAAGTATATGGGGTTCCAAAATAATTGTATCAACTTAGGGAATTGGTTATGTCGGCTAAGACTTCAAATACATGTAGGTGGTTTGTGGAAAACATAAAATTCAAAAAGGGTTAGAGCATCATAAAATTTTTATATTTTCCTAGTGAACACATTATCATGGAAAGATATGTAAAAAATCATTATTAGAACTTTTTATTGGACCAGGGGGTCTAGAAATCATTTCCCAGCTTTTAATAGTGCCACAAGATAGTTCCTACAATCTTTCTGTCTTTTTTATTTACTTATTCTCTAAATTTTTTCTAAACTCTAGAGATAAAGAGTTTAGTAAGAAAATACATGAATTTTGTTCAGAACTCCCTTTATAGGTTTTCATCATGGAAATTTCTATTTCTCTTTCAGTATAAGTTTAGGGTCTTTCTATGTAGACTATCAAAGAATAAATTTTAAGTTTATATAGCTTGGACCAAAGTGCATATGGTTTAAGGTCATGATTCACATGGACCTGGTATCAAGGGGTGTTACACAGCATCTTTATTAGGATTTCTAAGGTTGAGAGTACTCCAAAATCTTCTTGATGAGGATATGATAATGTTTTAAATCACGGATCAAGGTTTTTGGATCATGAATAATGGTATGGGCCAGTCATGTTGAGTATGGTCACAAATCATTCTATGGTTACAATTTTTTTTTTTGATGATTTCACAGCTCACAAGGGTCAAAAGTCCCTCCTTTTAAGGAAAATACACATCTGTTTGACAGTTCATGGGATCATATGTAGGAACTATAGGAATACATTCATATTTAAAAAAGGGGTCCCTTGAAATAGAATGTTATTTTCTAAGAGCTCGGGAAGATTTGTAGAAATCTGAGTGCTCAAGGAATGAAGTGTGGTTTAAGAATGGAGGTGATCAAAAGGATGATAAAAGAACCCCAAACATTGTTTCACCAAGATCAAGCTCTTATATTCCTTTGATAAGAAGTGATGATATAAAATGGTCTGCATAGTTTAAATTTGTGAAGTGGGGATACACCTATTGTGTAGTGTAACATCATGGGATAAGGATGTATTCCTTGCATTTTACCATCATGAGGTAAGGATATAGGAACTGATGTGAAATTTTTTAAGATATACTTAAGAAAATTTTGCATTGGTCAGGTGTATTTAGATGCAGGAGGCATCTTTTATCCTTATATAGGCTTACTGGTAGGTGGCCATATACTGGAGCCCATCCTACATAGATCTATCTCATACGCAAGCAAGCCATATATAGATCTAATTCAAAAATAGATGAATTGGGTCTATATGACTCGCATATCCTTAGATATTTCAAGGTGAACTAGAGCTTAGGGGGTATTCAATTTCGATGTTTGGGATTCCCTATCCCCCCCCCATGCATTTTTTAAGGTCAGGAATCATAACACAGTCTACATTCCCATATGTATCCCCACAAAGATTGAACTCACGTGTGGGGAGGGGGAATTTTCACCAGTACATACACAATATTTGTAAGGCTTCCTTTGTATAGATTTTTTCCACATGTAAGAAAGGAGGATTAAGTCTTATCTTAATGTTGGTATGTTATGGAGGTGAAGTATCGCTACAATGTTCTGACACTAAGGTGGAGGGAACACGTTTTATTTTGAAATTCATGGCTAGGCTTGGTGATAAGTGGTCTGAGCATCACTATGTATCCCATAGGGATAGGAATCAATCCACATATAGTTATGGAGAATTTATCAGTCCCCTTACATAGTTATGACTTGTATACATGGTAGAGGTGCATTTTTTCCTAAAAGGGAGGTCATCCACTATCATTTGGGTTCATGATCTCTTATTGTCGAAGGTATCATTGAGGAAAATGGATCTCATATTGGGAGAGGCTTTCATTGGTGGTGGTATTTATACAGTCTCATAACTAACCTAGGTTAATAGATTTAAATATGGATCAAGAACCTAGGAAGGTCACGATAGAGTCAAACTTATGACTGGGATCAGGACAATATACCCAGGCGACACTATATATCCTGATAGATTAGGAATTGGGCCACATGTAATCCTTATTAAAAGAGACCCCCCTGTATAGATCTAGCTCAAATGCTGGTAGGGGAGATTTTTTTATTTTTCGTTAGTGAGTCTCATCATCATGGTTTTCTAAGGGGTCTTATACATAGATTAGACTTATATGTAGGGAAATAGAATTTCCATATTTCATTTTTGTATAAAGATGGAATATTCATCATTAGAATATATTTATGGATAGGATGACCCTCTATAAGCAATTTTAGGTCTTTTAGGTTGTGTTGTATGTCATGTAGTTTAACATCATGTGATTAGAATGTTGTTGTGAAATTTAATGTCTTGAAAATAGTACATTGTTGTTTAGTTTAACATCATATGACTAGGATGTATCTCTGAGAGGAATGAATAACTCAGGTAAATTGGGTATTCACAGGATATGCATACCTCGGGAGGTAGGGGTACAAAAATACAACATTATAATATTACTTTTAAAATGGGTATGATGCATAAATATTTAACATCTAGGGTATCCAAATCCACATGAATATTTGGGTTATGGGAAGTGTAAATCATGACCCTCAGAATATTTGAGTTAATGGGGAGTGGATAATGATGAGCATAGGTCATCCATTAGTAATGGTAGAGAGCCTATATCACATGAAATTGGGACAATAGGCACTATATTTAAGGGGGTCCTCTCCTTCGAGACTAAAACATCCACTATGTGAAATCTATGAGGCATTGTGTTATTCACCAGAAAATCCTAGTGGGGTACCTTTGGATTAACTGGTCCCTATTACCAGTTTTCTATAGGGGAACCAAGAGAAAGGGAGGCCAAGGTCCTTGGGGTTCCAAGGGAAAGATAAAAACAAGAGGAATTGGTTGGTATCAACTCAGATATCAAATATATGAATTTGGTTCATGGTGAGTATAAAATTAAATAAGGGTTTGAGTACCCTAAAGGATACAACAATGTGTATTGAACACATTTCAAGTTGAAGGGACAAAACATGTGATTCTTGAGTATACAATCATCAGAGGGCATAATCTGCTCAATGTGAAGATCCCTTATCATGTAGTTTAACATCATGTGACAAGAACGTGATTACCTATCTTTGAAAGGAATGTACCTTGATTTCACTGGCCATAGTGACTTTCCAGGTTCCCTAAGATCACATGAGTCATGCTCAACATGAGAAAAAATATACAACTGAACAGTCGATTGCACCACGCAAGAGTGTATAACATGGAATATGTGGGGGGGGTATTCACATTTTTTATAAGCAGGAATCCACACACCCATTTGGTTCTCATCGAGGATCATATCTAAGAGTGATTATAAATCATGGATAATCCAAAAATAGTGGATCCATACATCACTATGTATCCCATATCATGGGAATCAAGACACATAAAGTTATTTTTTGTGAATCCCCTACATAGGTCTGACCCATACACAATGTAAGTGGAATTTTTTTTCTTTTCATCATAGCTAGACCTGGTATTGGATACCTAGACATAAATATGTATCCTTTAAGTACATTAATCAATCCATAATTAGTTCTTCAAAAGAAAGTTACATGCATGGATTAGGCTCATTTATATGGAAGGGGTCACTTTACTCTCTGGCACAGGTCGCTCATGTGCCAAAGGATTCTATATGGATCTAGTTCTCATTTAGGGAATAATTCATGTATGAACCTAAAAGTGATATCCAGACATCACTACATATCTCAAGGGAGTTATAATCAAGACACACATAGTTTTTGATATATGGACTCTATGTAGATCTGATTCTTACATGGGAAAGGGGGATTTTTATTTTATATATTTTTTTAGTATTGTGGATGGGCTCAGGATTAGAGGATCTAGACATCTCTACATGTCCTATAATAATAGGAATCAATCCACACATAGCTCTTTTATGGAAAATTCTATGTTCAGGTTTAACCCAAATATAGAGAATGGGAATTCTTTCATTTATATTGTGGTTGGACCCCGAATTTGAGATCTGAGCATCACTACATATCATGTGATAATAAGAATCAATACATTTGTGGTTCTATGATTGGTTCCCCACATATATCAAAATCATTCATGTGAGAGGGTAATTTTATCACTGCATCATGGATTTACCCAAGAGTAGATACCCATACATCACTATGTATCATGTGGTAATAGGAATCGAGCAACATGTAGTTATTATAAAGATAACTCCATGCACTGCTTAATTTCCTCTATGAGGATATGGTATTTTTATCGTACTATGGTTGGGATAGGATATAAGGTATAGGCATCACTATGTATCATTTGGTAACATAAATCAAGCCTCATGTGGTTTTTAGAAAGGTTTTGTGTAGTTTAAAGTCCTACTGTCAGGACCTAGGTATGAAGGCATAAATCACTAAGTCATTCTTGTTCCTTATTAAATGTTGAAAAATGGGTGGAAAAATAATTTATTTAAATTCATATATCATGGATGATTGTTTTCCAATTGGTGGGATAAATGATAAACCATTAGATAAATATCTCATGGGATTAATGGGGACCTTTCCTCTAGGACAAAAATATCCCCTAGGAACATGCTCTTGGGTGTTGTGTTATTCACTAATGAATCCTAGTGGGGTCCCTTATGAAACTGAAGCATCCCCTAAACACAATCTCTTAGGATTTTTTTATTCACCAGTGAATCTTAGTGAGGTTCCTTCAGGATTGGTCAATCCCTATTACCAATATGTTATAAGAGAATATGCACTCAAGGTATCTAGAAATTTAGTCATAAAGAGGGGGCATGAATTTTTTTTGTAGAAAAGGGGGTATCCATAGGGATTTTAAATCTCAAGGAGGTTACGTCTTAATAGTCGATACATGCCCTGAAATGGAAGGGTATAAGAATGTGATGTCATGATCTTTTTTGACAACATGTATGATGCACGGGTGACTAACATAGATGGTATCTGAATCCAATTGAATAGTTGGGTTATGGGAACTATAAATCATAACCTAAGAATATATGAGTTAATGGGAGGTGGAGACCAATGGGTACAGTTAAACAATTAATAATAGAGAAATCCCATATTCCACACAGTCAGGACAATAGCTCTTGGATTTAAGGGGGTCCTCTCCTTTGGGACCAGAATATCCACTAGGTGTAAGCTATTTGGCATTTTATTATTTACCAGTGAATTATAGTGGATTCCATTTGGATTAACCATTCCTTGTTACCAGTTTACTATAGAGGGGAGACCAAGAGAAGTAACTAAAGGTTCATGGGATTCCAATAGAAGGATATCAACTAGAGTAACTAGTTGGTAACAACCTAGATATCAAATATATGAAGTTGGTTCATGAGAACATATGGTTTAAAAAGGGTTTGAGAAACATAAAGGCTATGACAATGTGTATTGAACACATTTTTCGGGCGAAGGGATAAAATATTACATTCTTAAATACATAGTAATCATGGGGAAAATATTCTTTCCATGAAGACCTCTTATCATGATGTTTAACATCATGATACTAGGAAATTTCCATGCATATTAACATCATTTGACTAGTACGTGGTTTCCTTCCTAAAACACATCTCAATCGTGTCAGTCAGAGCATTTTTTTCAGGTTCCCCAACCTCACATGAGTCATTATTGGTGTGAGAAACAAGGGGTAATTAAGTAGTTTATTGGGCTGTGTGAGAGTGTGTGATAAGGAATACATGGTGTGTTCATAGTTTAATGTGGTTTGGGCATTTATACAGATCTGAATCTCCTGGAGGTACATGATTGGGAGTGATATAATTTTATGGTCGGGCCTAGAATGGAGGATCCAGGCATCACTATGTACCCTGTAATGATAGGAATCAATAAATATGTAGTTCTTATATAGACACTACTATGTAATTTTGACCCATACTCTAAGAAAGGGTCATTTCTTTTTTTATATTGAAATTGGGCCTCAGATTTGAGATCTAGGAATCACTATGTATCTTATCATAGTAGGAATCAATACACTCATTGTTATTGCATGGTAAATTTCCCAAACTTCTCAAGTTCTTATATAGGGAGGTGAAATTTTATCATATTATAGTTGGTCCCACAATTTGAGATCTAGGCATCACTACATATCTTTTGATAATAGTAATCAAGTCATGCATAGTTCTTAGAAGAAAAATTCCCTGTGTAGGTCTGACCCATATGCATAGAGGGGGAATCATTCCTATTATATTGTATTTGGACCCAAGATTTGGGATTCAGACATCACTACATATCCTGTGGAAATAGGAATTAATTCATACATAGTTATTGAGTAAGTTCCCTAAATAAGTACGACCAATATGAAGGGAGATGTTCATTTTTATAAACATTATAGTTAGACCCATGATTTGATATGTAAGTGTCACTGCGTATCCTTTGAAAATAGTAACCCAGTTGTATGTTGTTCTTATATGGAAATCCCATGCATAGGTTTAACCCACATGCAGGGAGGGAAATTTTTACATTTATATTGTAGATAGACCCATGATTTGAGATCCAAGAATCTCTATGTATTCTATAATAATAGGAATCAAGTCATATGTAGTTATTGTATGAAAAATTCCCTACACAGGTCTAACCCATATGTAGAGAGGGGGGATTTGTTTCATTTATATTGTGGAAGGACCCCGGATTTGAGATATAGTTGTCACTACATATCCTGTGATAATAGAAATCAAGCCACACATAGTTCGTGTATGTAAATTTTCCTTATGTAGATCTGACTCTCACATGGGGATAGGGGTACTTCATTTTTTCCTTTGCATGGATCCAACTCATGTGTATTGAATCATTCATGAAGTTACATACCTGATTAAGAAAGAAAAAAACCTATCATGAATGAGGTTTTGATGATTAAAACCAAACAGGGCCACTTTTCCCCTATGTAAGTTCATTGGAGTACACTTGGCGTGAGATGGTAAGCCCCTACACTAGAAACTGCTTTACACATATCTGGATATTGCGTAAGATGGGGAGGTAAA
This sequence comes from Viscum album, assembly GCA_963277665.1. Lineage (NCBI taxonomy): Eukaryota > Viridiplantae > Streptophyta > Magnoliopsida > Santalales > Viscaceae > Viscum > Viscum album. Next base: position 115,246,555 of record OY728151.1, read on the forward strand.
TTCAATAAGGTGGACTCATGTTTTGTAGGTTTAGAATCTTGTTATCAGGATATGTTTCATGCATTTTAACATCATGTGGTGAGTAATCCCTCCATGTTGTTTAACTTTATGAGGTAGAATGTGTTCCGTGAAATTTAACATCATGTGGTAAGTACTTCTTCGGTGCATTTTAATGTCATGTGGTAAGGGTGACTTCTTTACAGTTTAATTTCATTCATTAAGGACATCATATATGCATTTTAACATCATGTGATAAGGACATATTCTATTTAGTTTAACATCATGTGATAAGGAGGTCTTCCATTTAGTTTAACATCATGTGGTAAGGATGGCTTCCATGTAGTTTAACTTCATGCAATAAGTACATCAAATGCTATGCAGTTTAAAGTATTTCCACCAGAAATTTGATTTCATGGTGATAGATATGTGTATTACTTATTAAGAAAACTCAAATTAGTGGGGGGATTAATGCATTCTCCATACATCATGGTCAATAAGTAAGCTTCAATAGAATATACTTTATTTATGATGTAAGTCCATTCACACTTGGGTTCCATCTTTGGAGGTTTCTTCCCTGGTATCATTGGGGTTATAAGAACCAATAAAAATTATCCCTTAAGTAATTAACAAAGGAGAACCATTTTATTTAAGGCTAGCATTATCCTATTCTGATGAACTTCAAGGTTGTGCAGTGTATGCAACCTTTTCTCATCGAGTCATTCTAACTCATCCATCCACTTCTGTGATTTTTTATCATATGAGATCTGTACATGATTATATTTGGTGTGAGGTAAAATGGACTTGGATATACAATAATACCTTATTCACATAAACCAATGAATATGGTGCCTCTTGTGTGGAAGTTCTCATTGTGGTATGGTAGTCCCATTGAGAATGAAGGAACTTGTCTGGCCAAGAATTATTGTCCCTATCCACTATTTTCTAAAGTATATTTGATGCAGTCTTATTAAGGACATCTATCTTTCCACATGTCACTATATTATAGTGGGATTAATGGTTGGACTCGTTGTTATATTCCCAATACAGTCTCTTTATCTCGGAAGAACAAAATTTAGTGCCATTTTCCATCAATATCATGTGAGGGACACCAAATATGGGGATAATATTGTATTTTATGAAGTTGATGATATTCTTAGTCCTGAATTACTTGAGGGGAATAACCTTATCCCATTTGTAGAATAAATCATTAGTAGTAAGGATGTATTTAAATTACTTAGATGTAACTAGGGGATATAGACCCAAAAAATCCATTCCCTATATGAAAAATGGTCAGGAATACTTATTTGTATATAGAAACTCCAAGGGTTGATGGATGGAATTTGAATAAATCTGACATTCCTGACACATCTTGGTGAATTTCACACAATCCTAAATCATTGTTTTATAGTAATAACCAATCCTCGTAATTTGGTGGGAGAGTTTGTTTCCAGACTAATGAGAACTATAGGAGCCTACATAGACTTCTTCCACGATGGAGGGAATATCTCCTAAAATGCATCTGAGGAGGACTCTGTCAAAGCCTCATGTATCAAGGGATCTCAGCTTGTTTGGACCATCCTGAAGTGTGAAGTTCATTTCTCAGTGTTGAATATGTTCCCTTTTGGTTCGATCTAATAGTAGGGTCCCATATTGGAGGTAATATATTAAAAGATCCATCCATCTAGGGGTGGATGTCAGTTCATCATGCTCTGGGGAAGTGTTGACCTAATTGATTTTCTCCATGCCATAGTCGATGATTTGTGAGACTACCCTTTGGTGCATGATATAGAATACTACCCTACCCTAATTAGGACCAGCTAAGACTAGTTGATGATTGGTGAGACTAAACTTCAGTGCATGATGCATAATACTACCTCATCCTGATTAGGATCAACTAAGAATGTGTATGCATTGGTCAGTGCATCAGCGTGAGCATATTTTGATCAAGGGACATGATGCAGTGTTGGTTCAAAAGGTAATTCCTCCATAAATCCTTTGACATAACTGATAAGGGGGGTCAATTCTTCCTTCTTGTTGGAATACTCATCATTAATCTATTTTATTAATAGATCCATGTTCCTTTTGATATTCAAGTAGGTTATCTATAGCTGTAGGGCTAGCTTCAAGATGATGATAAGGGATTGATATTCTACCTCATTGTTAATGCAGTGTTCAAATAGTGAGAAATAATAGGGAAATGTTATTTATCTGGGGAAACAAATACAATCCCTAAACCAACCTGGTTGAGATTTGGGTTTTTCATCCTCCTTCAAATAGGACTTTGGTAGGCACCATCAAAATGAATCTCTATGTTCAGGGTATGTCATGGGCATAGAAAACTTATTTATCTCTAAGTTCAGTGTACACTAGCATGTTTTTTGGGACAGGATGTGCTGTGATAAAATTAATCAAGGATTTTCCTTTAACTACGTTATATGGAAAAAATTAGATGCCATACCATTGTAGGATAATTTCACATCAGGAAAAACACTTAGTTAACATATGTTGGACAAGAATATACTTGAGTGGGTCAACATAAGAGACCAAGTTGACTTCATGATGCTACAAGTAATTCTTTAGCATTTTTTACTACAAATATGAGTGAGAGGAAGTTCTTCTTGATATCAAAATACCGATTTTTAGTATCTAGCATCATTTAAATAAGATAGTAGAGGTTTTTTTTCATTTCCCATGTCATTTTTCTTTGTGAGGAGAGCACCAAGAGATCATTTAATGGTGCTCATATGTAGGATAATTGTATTTCATTCTAACAGCAGCATCAAGACTGATGGATACAATAGGAACTAATTGAGATTCTGAAAAGATTTTTGGCATTACTAGTCCCATTGGTAGGTGACTCACTTATCCATTAACTTAGTAAAGGTGAGAGATTTTCTAGCTAGGTTAGATATGAAAGGTGGAATATAAGTGACATCGCCTTGGATCCCCCTTATTTATTTAAGACTTTGAGGGGTGGAATTTCTAGTATTGTTCTAGTATTTTCTAGATCAAACTCTATGTTACAATGGCGTACCACAAATCCAAGGAATTCCTATGAAGTTACTCTGAAATAAAACTTCATAGGATTCACCTTCAAGATATATTACTGCAATTTTCTAAATATTTTTTTAAGATCAGTGAGGAGATTATAACATAGTAAATATTTAACCACAGTGTCATCTACATGACATTCTATGATTCTTCCTAAGAAAGGTTTAAAGATATGATGCATGGTGAGTTGATAAGTAGTTCTAGAATTCTTTAATCCAAAGGGAATGACCTGGTAGAAAAAATACTCTAGGGTACTATTAAGGTAGTGGATTCCTCATCTTCAGGGGCTATCTTTATCTGATTATATCATAAATACCCACCCATAAAGTAAAATTCTTAGAAGTTAGTTATTGCATCAATAAAAATTTACATGATTGGTAATGGGAAATCATCATTTTTATAGTGTCAATTAAGGTATCTAAAATCATTACAGACCATGATCCATCCATTATTTTTCTTAATGGGGATGATGTTGAAAATCCATTTTAGGTACTTCACCTCTTGAAAAAAGTTGGATTTGATCAATTTTTCAACTTTTTATTCTATATTAGTAGCATGATATAGGTGAATTCTCTTGGGAACCTACTTAAAACCTCAATGTTCATCAGTAAATACTAGGTGATGAGTAGCTACATTAGGGTTTAACCCATACATTTTTGTATAATTCCAAGAGAACATGTATTGATGCTACTTTATACATTAAATTTACTTCTCCTACTCCTTGAGAGTCATGGGGAAAATAATCATCGTAGGTCGTAGTCTTCTTTTCATAAGCTCATCAATGGTGGAGGAGATTCCATCCTCAAATGTGGGAAGAGAATTCCTAAGTTCATCCTCTTTATCTTCCATTTCGATGTCCTTCATGGAATTTTTAGACATGGTGGATAATTTAGCAGTATCTCTATCTCTATCAAGATAAGAGAGGTTATGAGAAGATACACTGGAATCTTGAACTGGTAGATTCATCATGGAGAGATTTTGGGGATTCTTATCCTCCCTTACACTACTACAAGGGATAGGAGAGGTATGGACATACTGAGTTGCAAAGAATGTCTTGGAGGAATTTTTAATTTTTTCTAATAGTGTGAGGGAATTCTTGGATCCTGATAGATAATTATTCTGATTTCCCTTTAGTGAACCCACCTTGGATGGTGTGATTACTATCACATGTCCATGGTCTAAAAAATTGTATTATTCATAACAACTTCTTGGGATTGATTCCACTACCTTGATCAAGTTTATGGGTGGGAAATAATAGCTATCGAGCATGCTCTATGGATTCATAGAGGTTTTTTCCAAGACATTGGGAGTGATAACCATCATATCACCATCCACCATTGGTTGTTTTCCTTCCCTCTTATAGAAACATACCTTATCATATATGAGTTTACAAGATTCAAAGAGTACATTGTCACCATGTAGTATGTCAACCTTTCCTTTGATGGGGTATTTCAATCATTGATGAAATATTAAAGGTACTACCACATGGATACGATATCAAGATCTTTTGATAATGAAATTATATAATGTTGATTACTGGATAACCAAGAATTCAACATTAGATATGAGATCTCCAAAACTAATCCTTGAGATTGATCTTTCTGAGAGGCCTTTTATCACTCTTATTGTACCTCTGAATGGTTAATTTTGTCTGAGAAAAATCCCCCTCACTATATCCCAAGAATTGGAGGGTAAAGACTGAGATAATTTTGATCTTAGAACCATTTTAAACTAGATCCCTTCGTATATTGATATTATCAAATTTTTCTAAAACATACAGGGGTATGATATGTCTCTGGATAAATTCTTCTTAATCCTGCTATGTGAACTAGATATTAGAATGAAATTCTGATGGCGTAGTATCCAATCGGTAAACTTAAACTAAGGAAACTTCTTTATTAAACTCTTGTGTTCTCCAAAGGGACTAAATTTTTTCCTCTTTGAGTTATTTTGAAATTTAGAGAGCGTTTAAGATTGAGAGTTTGTCTAGGATAGCCATTAATTTTTGTAGGATATTGTATATTTGTACCAGAGGTCTGCTCTTAATAAAGTGGGGTTGTTCCTTATCATGAAACTTAGGAGATGAGGTGTTCAAGGTAGATGGGTATGGTGCTTGTATATGGGTCGAGGGATAATATGTCTCAATTGGCATAGGTGGAACTAGCCTACCCATTTGTTTGGGATGATCATACAATCACACCCCCTCCAATCATTTTTTTAAAATGACTGGGTTTGAGCGACCGATGAAGGGCTCTGAGGAATTTTCATGCTTCTTTTAAGCTTGTTGAAGATCTATCCCATGGATGTTGGACACATATATGGATTCCATGGGAATGTGTTCAGGATATTGGGTTCAACCCCACCTGTTTCATCCCATGTACCCTCAGCTTCTGCATCCTCAGCCTCCAGCTCTCTAGTCAAGTATGAGGAACTCATATTTAGGGGTGTATTCATCATCAGAGAAGGGATTTTCTAAGTGAGATATGTTAATAGATCCAAAAATGATCTCTTAATTCAATGAGGGTTTCTTTTTGTGGGGTAGTTCATGTTCTATAGATATTTAAGGAAAGAAATTTGCAAGAGTCTGAGTTAGTGTGGTAGTTGGATACAACTCTTTATCTATTATATTTTCATGTGTCTAATGATTATATCTGCCTATGGGAGGTGTGTTCAATGAATTCTCCCTAGGTTTTGGGATTGTTACTAGTTTATGATTTTGTGCTATCCAGGTGGCATGATCTCGGTCAATTTTTTTTTTGAGTCATTCAATTATTTAACTTCAATTCATGCCTAGCCATAATTTATTTCTAGGCACCCTCTTCTTCTATTTGGGTGATGGTCATGTAGGTCACCAGTTTCAGGGCCTTTACCAATATCACCTATCCTGAATCAACCATTCTTTGGAGGATATTGTTGAAGATAAACTAAACCTGGATGGTTTTTCCCAGTCACCTATGAAAAGGGAAATAGTCAGGGAGGTCACTAAGGTTGACCTCATTAAGTTTATTGGTATTTGGTAGCTTGGGGAGGTTTTTTTCCATATATTCAAGGAAATAACTAGGAACTTATTTATTTTGGAAGAAACACATTTTTATTCTCCATTCCTCAAATCACAGGTGACCCTGATCTCTCTTTACCTTCAATCAAGGGTGATTTTTCTACTATTGTCACTCTATGGGAGGTGTTAGGTGATTTGAGGCCCGCCTAGGTGCTCCAATGGACACCATTACTAGTTTGAGGGCAATAAAAACAATCTCTACCTTACTAGGAATTTTTTCATACCTTATGGGCATGGGCCAAGATTTTTCCTAAATTCACCAAATGGAATCTTCCAAACATTGTGTTGTTTCTAAAAACTAATGGAGTCTACCTAGATATTTTATCAAGATCAAAGGTGTTTTCAACTCATCTCAAATATTCTCAACAAAAATTTCTAGAAATTGATCTTTCATCCAACATTGATACTTTTTTATTAATAGAAGGGAAAATCCCAAAATGTTCAAGGTGGCCTAAAGTAGTGAAGACCATGTGCATCACCATTGAAATGGCTAATACACTCAGGGGTAAGGGATCCAGGGTAAGTAAAAAATGGAGCATGATCTATCCAGTATTATCTAGGAGGCCAAGAAGTCATCCACCTTGTTTCCCTCCCTCCATTTATGTGAAATTTCCTTGTGACTGCAGAGTCATCCTTTGCATTTACATATGAGATAGGTGATTTCCCATGGGGTGATAATATCATTTCAGATGGCCTTATATAAAGTAATAGAGTTTGTTTATACCCAAGATAGAGGTATACTGTGAGTGCGGTAGATCTCAAGGCCCGTGAACATGGTTGTGGCTTCTTCCATGAGGAAGTCTCCTTTTCTGCATAAATCATTGAAGGCAAGTATGAAAAAACCTAAATGATCTCGAATCACCCCCCTCTCAGCATAACACCATTCTTGCATGAACCATCACAGTTAAGCTTCATACCCCTGTTCGGGGGGTAGAAATTGATCTTAAGATAATGGTATTCTAAATGAATATGTTAAACCTTTTCATTTGATTATAAATTCATAAAACCTATCATTTTAACATTGTTTACAAATTTTGAGTTAGACAATCATTTTAACATGGAGTTGGATTGATAAAGGAATTGATGGTGAATGTCTTCCCAACCCATGACAGATCCTGCTAGAATGATGTTGTGCCAAATAAAGGTTGGCCATACCAGATTCTATGAAAAAATATCTTAGTTTTTTCACCTTCTGCTAGTCTCGAGGGCCTATCATTATACAGTACCGAGACAATAAGTGAATGAGATGTTGTTTTGGATCTCCCATTTCGTCAAAGGTTGAGAAGATAGGATTACCAAAATTGGGTGTGGGAAAAGTATCATCCAATAATTTGGGATACAGCTTATTTTCTAGATATATGGGGGTATGTCTCCCCAACATGACTTTCATTCGAGTTGAAAGGGATTCGATGGTGTTGAGGATTTAAGGAGGTATCGCTATCTGGACCAATTTCCATATACAGGGAGTGGGTGAGGCTTGGTGTGGTGGCCCCAATTTTATATCCTGTTGATTCTTGATCTATTCCAAAACTAGATGATCACGTTGATGGGGGATACACTTTCACCATAATGGAAGAAATTCATGATCATCCTAAAGTTCCTTATTTGTGTAGACTAGTTTCTTGGATCCAAAGCTAATATGATGCTCAAATTCTTCTCTTGTAGGTGGATTGGTTCTTTTATAATGGGTGTGAGCAGGGAAATGTGTTTTTCATTTTAAGGTGATACCCAATGAGAATATTTACCCTTAGTATTTAATCATTTATTTGTCTATGGTCGTGTATCTCATTATCATATTATGCAAGTATCTCTTCTACATAGTGGATTTCAGCTCTTCTAGGTGGAGAGTGGGATGTAGCCACACTTTTCCCTTTATCCTTGGTAGAGTTCTACTAAGGAGGTGGAAACTCATCATTTGGAGGTGCTAGGTTCTGGCTCCTTCACTGATTCCATGTAGGTGTAATATGATTTTGTGCATTCGGATCACCAACCTCTTATGGTACATTTTCTACATTTCATCCTTTTATGTTTTAATCTTGGTCTGCATTACTTTACAAATTGATGGCGATGACATTCACGAATTCATACAATGTGAAATGAGTTACCCCATCAATCTCCACATGATAGGGTGGTTTTTTACCATTTAAATCTCCTTCGAGGGTCACATCAGTGTCATTTATCTGATCCCTAATCTTATTGGACCATCTTGTCTTATGATCCTTTTGAGATTTGATTTCATTTTTCCAGACATTCCCCCTAACTCGGTCTGTTGATAGTGACCTTGAAGGATTTTTCAATCATACTTTCCAAGTGGACCCAAATGAAAGAGGTGTGTCTCATGGTGGGAGGAATGGCTAGGATTCCATCAACCAGTATTTACCTCCTAGCCTAAAAAAGACTGGTTCATTTCAAGGTGGTGATAATGATAAAGTCCCCTCATCCCTATAGGATGGGGTTGATTTAAACCCATTATTTTCACTTTTTGGTCCTATTTTTGAGGATATTATGACTCCTTAAATGGAAATTGAGATAAAAATGTCTCAATCCTTATGGGATGGGGTTAATCTGGAACCACTATCAATTTCTTCAAGACCTACTTAGGGTTTGACAACCCTGGTGGTGGAGATTGAGATAATAAAATCCCCCATCCCTACTGTCTGGGTTTTCTCCTAGAAAGATTTCATGGTAGCTACTGTTTTTATCTACCTGGTTTAGAGTAATCTCTTTCATATATGGGCCAGGTGAAATGGATGCTTATGATGGGATTCACTTCCTACAGGAAGTTATTGGGTAATCCATGACTTCAGCTTTTGTGCTTAATGTGTGTTCCCATTTTGTTGATATGCCCAGCTTAGAATTCTATTGGTAGCCCTATCTCCCTATTTGCAGTGTCTTTTCATCCTCAAAGTAGATGTGCTTCATTGTATTGACCAATTAGCCTTCATTTTACCTAGTCTCGTGATCTCTTATACAGGTACAAAATTACAGGATATTGTATATAAGGATATTTACTACCCTATGAATAAGGTAAAGTTAAATACTTCATAATTTCCCCATCCTTAGATAAAAATATCATATGCGGATTTGGAAATAAGTCACCAGATATTTTTCATGATGTGGAGGCAAACATTACATAGGTGATTATTATGATCGCCTAATCTCAAGTCTTGGGCTATGGAGAATACATCCATCTCCAGCTAAAAATGGAGTGTATTTATGATCTGGAAATGACCATCATATCCTTGATAAGGGAGTTTTATAGCATTCAATCCTTGATGGGATACTCAAATATTTTGGTGTAAGTCAGGAATTAACTCCTCCTCTAGCTCATCTGGGATCTCATAGTCGGAAGTGCCAATGGGATGAAACATAGTTGGAAGGTTGTTTTTGGACCACTCCTTCCTCATATCTATGCCAACTTCTACTTCATCAAATCAATATTACTCTACCTTATCAGACCACAGAAGTAATTTCTCTCAGTTTACTACTAATCAAGGTGAGGTTTTGGTGATAGTTTTCATGGAACTATATATGGTTAACCCTAGTGTTTTTAGAACTTCTCTATAGGAAGGTGTCTGAAAAAGGGGAAGATTTTCTTGTCTGAGTGATATATTATCATGGGGAGGTCATCCATGGAGAATTTTAAGAGTAGAGTCCTTGTAATCCATCTATATACTACCGTAAAGAGAAAATTTGAGGTAGTCATCACCTTTTTCTTCAAATGAAGAGTTTTTGGACCCTCAAGGTGTTTCAGATATGCTTCATCTAGGATCAAGGACACTAGTATTGAGAAAAATAAGAATATAATCCTCATTATACATCATGGATGGAATATAATGACCTACCTTTTAGGGTTGAGTAGGGATATGTGCCTACAACATGAAGGTTTCCAGAATATGTTGATGATCATTTTTTCACTACAAGGATATGAGCTTGTTGTTGAGAAGATACTAGAGTATGTTGATGAGCTTCTATATCATTGGTAGGGGTATAATCCTACCTATGGGAAGTTTCTAGAATATAATGGTCAACCCTAGTTGAAGTTAGGGTATGATCCCAGTTTAAATATGCATTCCCCATAAGAATATGTTGATGGACCTCCAAAATAGGGGAAGGGGTATGAGCCTCCTTCGGTATAACCTCTGAAGGATGACGGTGTGGTATTTAATTGGTGGGAGTAGGGATTCAATCCTAGCTCCTGTAAGATGCTAGAATATTTTGAGAAGCTTCATTGGCAGGGATATGAGCTTGCCCTGAGGTTATTAAAAGACTATGTTGATGGACCTCAATTGAAGAGGGGCTCTGAGCTCGGTCCTATTACTTTGGAATATGTCATTGTATTTCTTTAATAGGAATGTGCACCTATCCTGAGGAATTTTCCAAACTAGTTTGGTGATCCCCAGTCAGAATGAGAATATGAGCATAGTCCTATGCCTTGTCCTTTACTGAAATATGTTGATAATCCTCCGAGATGGGAGCAAGAATGTGGTCTTTCTCTGTAGTATCCACTTATTCATGTTGATCATGGTGATATGATTCTATGGATATTTTAATAGGAATATGTGTATGTCTTTATATCAATACCAGTGCCAAAATATGTCAGCAAAGCTCTTCTATAATTTCTAGAATATAGTAACACTTCGGCAGAGTATGTGCAGGAATATAGTCATGCACATTCTCAATATACAAGATATGATGGAAGATGTCTTTGATTGAATTGGGGATATAATATCACTCATGTACTTCTTGTTCCATTGGGATATGTTGATGGGTTTTATATGCAGGGGAATGGATATGTTCATCCCCCATGCTTATTGCTGAAATATATGAGCAAACTTGATCTGGGTGAGTAGGGATATGAGCCTACTTGCTAGTCGTTGTTAGAATATTCAACGGGCTTCATCAATGGAATCATTAATATGGGCCCACTCCCTTTTATTTATATCTTTCCACGCCCAACAAGATCTCTTTGTCACCTGGACATTACTGTCCATAGTGGAGACTAGTTTGGTAGTGCCCTAGGTGGTTGAGAGGGTAATTGGCATGATAGTGATGGTGATAGTGGTTGATTGGATCCTTGTAACGACCCAAACTTTTGAATAATATTTTTTTCCTAAATTTTTGTGTTATTTCATTTTATACTCCACAAAACTATATCCTTTAATTAATGAAGTGATACCATTGGGTTTCAACTTTTATATGATCGTTGGTCAATAAGACCGTTGGAAACTAAACTCTTAACGTTACAATTATTGTTTATAAATACAAGTGATCATGGTTAATTAAAACAAAAAGAAGAGTGGATGGCCTCATCCAGTAGACTCGGGTTGTATGAAGCCCATCTGTTAGAGCTTGGGAAGGAGGTAGCATCTCTGGGCTTTGCTCTAGACCAAGCCCAAACTGAGCTTCAACATGTGAAGCTTGAGTGAAATCGTCTATGGGAGAAGTTCAAGCTGATAGAAATCACCACTCGGGAAATGTTGTCTGAGCCACCCCAAGATTATATCACCATAGCACACCTTAAACTTAGGTCCTATGCAGGTTTTATAAGGGACTATGTAATGAGGCCTTAGATACTTTTTGTAATCCCTTGGTATAAATAAAATTGTTATTTTTTATTATGGTAAAATTTGTAATTTTAAAATGTCCGGATAAATATAGGATGAATGTTATTGATGAATTTTGTAAAAATAAAATTTTAAAATATTCATGTAAACTTTAAATAATTAATAATGTGAAATGATTTTCAAAAAAAGGTCTTATATAGTTGTTATCAGTAAGAAATTTAGAGTCTAATATGATCAACTTGGTTTTTAGTGAATAACTAAGTATGAATAGTAACATACCCTTATAAATAGTAATGAATAGTAATTAATAGTAATGAATATTAAATCATCCAAAAAATATAAACATCACCCATGAATGTATAAATACAATTTAGACATCTTAAAAGTGAAAAAAATGATCATAGTATAAGTTTTGTTATTTTTGTAGGTCATAAATATTTTATTTACAATTTTATAATTAATTTAATAATTTAAAATGAAAATTTATTTTCATAAAATTTAATCATAAATTGTTACTTTATTGTCTTATGTTTATACGATTATTTTTATGGGACCTTGATTACCTTTTCAAGGTGTTACAAAATAAGTTATAGTTTTAGAGTAGTTTTTTTGAATAAATTATGATTTTATTTAAAAATTAAATTAAAAATAATTATAAAATTATATTCATAAAATTGAGTTCATTTTTGAATTTAGATAATTGATATTAGGCTAGGGTAAATTTTTGGGATTTTTCTAAAACAGTTGAATTTTTGGTGAATAGTAAAAAATACAGTTTTGAGTTTCGGGTGTTTAATGACATCATTGATGATGTAATCATGATGTAATCATTCTGGTAAACTTTTAAATAGTAATATATTCTATGAGGTTTCCCAAGTGTCCCATACCATGGGCAATCCCATGGTTTTGCAAATACCACCGATGAGGTGTCCCTTGTAAATTAATTAAATATTCCCTCACTTTTCCTATAAATACCAAGTCATTCCCTCATTCATTTCATTCCAAAATCACTCTCAACTAAGTTCTTGTATTTTTACCTCCCAAGTAGTCCTCCAAATGTGACCTCAATCCCCCCAAGGTCTCAACCTTCAAGTTTTCGAAGTTACTCTTCAAGGTAAGGGAATTGTTCACCCTCCTCTTTTAAGTCATGACTTCATTTATGTTATGTCTTGTAGTTTACATTTCATTATGTGGGGGTATGTTATTAAATATCTTTATTACTATCCATTTCATTTCCAATTTATTATAGACCCTTTCCGCTCTCATCAACTTATTTTTCTGAATTATAAGCGACGCCGTTAGGCTGCCGAATTTTCGTAAAAGAAATCATATTTTCTATTTTCTTTCATGTTTCCTTTTCATGTGGTGTGTCATTCCACACCATGATATTATTTATTTTTATTTTATACCTCTACTATTTAATGATTCATTTATTTATGGGATACCCTTGTCCCCCCTCTTTTTATTGTTTTCTAAAATGATGTTATGTAGCCGTTATGCTGCAGAATTTTCATCTCAAAATTTCTCCCTCTTTCTCTCAAGAAATTCTCTTATCTTATTTATGTGAATACTCAGATCTATTTAGTTTCTATTACTGTTCATAAAGACATAAAAATTATATTATTTATTCTGTAATTTATATACATATAACTCTCACTCCCTTTCTATGGGTTATAAATGACATAACGATCAAGATTTTAAGAACATTTAAAACGTCACGATTTTGAAATGAAACTCATTTATTTTATTATCTGTGGATTATTTATGAAATTTTTTATTATGATCTATGTGGATCACATTAAAATACATAAATATTAAGGTTTCACCCTAATAGTGATCCAATTCATTGGTTAAATAATTTAATCTCTAGAGATGACAAGTTTCACGATACCTTGGTGAATAACCTTGGTAATTTTTATGACACCTTGGGGATGAACCTTGGTGATATGTTCATGAATGTTTAAATTAAATGTTTTAGCCACATAATAAATTTATTATTCAAGTTATTTTCATTATGATATTCCTATACTTCCATTTCTCATGTCTTTATGTTTTTTATCGAGTTCTTATTGATTTCACAAGTAAAATGATTCCCTTGTTTTCCTTATTGGGCCTTCTGCTCACCCTTTCCTTTGATGTATGTATCAAGGTTATGATATGCAATAATTGTACATAGGATAAACTTTTAAAGAATATTTTCAAGGGGTTTTAAAAGTGTGTTTTAAGTTTTCATGTATTTTGTTCCTGATTTCCAAGACACTAGACTTTAAAGGTCCTCTGTTTGTAAAATATAATGAAAATTTATGTAATAAAAAGGCAGGATGCCATAGTTGGTATCAAATGATAGTTTAGTTATTTATAGAAATTAGGGTATTAAAACTTTAGTAATAACACTATATAAAATTTTAAATATGGGAATACTTCCTGGTATTTTTGTGAGTATTGAGTAAGTAGTTTATCAATCAAATGCATCCCTATCTAGATATGAGCAGGTAGAGGTGGATCTAGCACAAATGTACCTAGGAGTGAAAACTCTGACAAGGAGTTTCGAGCTTGACTCAGGGTATCCTAGTACACAATAGCAGGTCTTGCTGCACTCTTGGTTATGACACTCCCGGGGGATATGTTTGGTTAATCATAAGCTTTTTATGAATCATTATGAAGGATTTATAGAGAAATGTAATTGTTTAAAGTGTGAAGTTTTAAGACATAAAATACTTTATAGTTAAAATATTCCTAAGTCAAATAAGTTTCTCACTAAGTTTTTATTATTTTAGAAAATGGTGGGCAATAGGAGGAATTGTGCAAATGGTGACTGCAATGGACTGTGTGATGGCAGCCCTCTGATGGAATCCGGAATGGAAACTTTCATACGAATGATGAACCAACTAACTCAAGTTATGGGAAATAACTTGAATCAAGCGGAGAGACCGATATCACCATGAAGGGAACAAATTTATATTGAATCCTTTATTAATCAATGACCACTAACCTTTAATAGATCTACTGACCCATTTATTTCTGAACAGTGGATCAGCTCTATCGAGAATATCTTTTATGTGCTCCATTGTTATGAACAAGAGAAGGTTACCTTGAGAGTTTATCGCTTGGAGGGAGAAGTTGATCAGTAGTGGTAACTGATTAAAAATACAAGGCCAAGATTATAATTTGAATCTATGTAGTGGGAGGAGTTCATAGGGATATTATTCAACAAGTTTTTCCCTCGATCGATGAGAACAATAATGGAGAAGGAGCTTCTTGAGCTGAAGCAGAAAGAGAATGAATATGTGGGAAGCTACGAGATGAACTTCACAAGGATTTCATGTTACACCTCTAGCTTTTTCATGGATCTAAATGGTAAGGTTGATAGATTCTTCGGTGGACTGAGACCTCATCTATGGAAGAATCTAGCTAACTGAGATTATGATAGATATGAAAAGATCGTGTGAAATGCGATGAAAGTCGAACTAGAGTTTGGTGAGATGTAATGGTCTCATAAATCCAATGACAAGAAAATATAGATGGATCCAAGATTATGGAGGATCTTAGATTAGGGAAGAGAAGGAAAGAAAGTACAACGTCCCACGTGTAATAAATTTGGGAAGAAGCATTCAGGGAACTGCCTGCTCAGGAGCAGGTAGTGCTACAAGTGTGGTAGAGATGGCCACATTGAGCGGAATAGTCGTAGTGAGGTGAAGCCACAAATTCCCAACACTAACAATAAATTTAATATGGTGTAGGCCCAACCTAATGTCCAATTCTATAAGTGTGGACAACATGTGCACTTTTCCAATCACTATCCAAATCTGAGGGCAATGGAGGGGAATCACCATCAGCCTCAACAACGGCCAAGGGATAAAGGTCATACTTTTTCAATCACTACGGATGAAGTTGAAGAACCAAATGATGTGGTGGAAGGTACTCTTGTTGTTATCTCAAATCTATCAAGTACTTTTTTTTATTCTAGTTCTACGCATTCCTTTATTTCCACCAAGTTTGCAAAGAATTTAGAATCAACCCCCGATTTGCTAAAAGTAGAGTTATCATTCAAGACTCCTGGTGGGATTATCCAAGCATCGTTAGTGTTTAGAAACTCTAGTATTTACATTAGTGATCACAATCTTATTGAAAATATAGTAGTTATTTCCATGCTGGAATTCGACATTATACTAGGGATGGACTGGCTCTCAAAGTATAATGCTAAGATCAAATGTATAGGTAAAGAAATATCAGTAGTCTTGAATGGAAAAACTACAGTTATCTTCCAAGGAGAAATATCTCAACCTAATATTTGTCTAAAAGAACCTCTTATATCCTTCTTTATAGAGTTGATCGGTGAAGAAGAAGAAGGAAATGAGATTTTGTGTAAAGACCTGGAAATTCCATGTAATTTTATTTTTTTAATTATATGGGAATTTTATGAGTCTGCAAAAATTAACGGCGCATGATTCTGAGGTCCGGTGTACCCAGAATGAATTTTTGAACTTTTTTCAGGTATGTTCAGTAAACATATGAGTGGGTTTTTGTAACTTTTCAATCGGTGCTTGGAATTGAAATCTGAGAACACCGATAAACTCACAGCACCGGTATTCTCTTAAGGAGACCTTCACCTCAACCACAGTAGGTCAAGGGTGAAAGTTAGTTTTTCACTTTTTCATGGAAAATAAAAATAAAAAATATTTAACATTTTAATTTTATTCTTGAAACCCCTCTACATTGGTTATGGAGGTGGGGACCACCCTAAAT
The DNA here is from genome assembly GCA_963277665.1 of Viscum album. Taxonomy (NCBI): domain Eukaryota; kingdom Viridiplantae; phylum Streptophyta; class Magnoliopsida; order Santalales; family Viscaceae; genus Viscum; species Viscum album. The sequence continues at coordinate 115,262,977 of OY728151.1, forward strand.
AAAACCCCCCATTTTGAATTTAAATGGTAGGGACCACCCAAACTAAAAACTTCCTCTTTAATGTAAAGAAGTCTCTTGAACTTCCTCCACCTTAATTATGACACCCAAATTTAATTAATGATGCCAATTAATTGTTCCAACAAAATTAAATTGATAGATTTAATTTAATTTGGTGTTCGCTCCACACTTGTTTTTGTTGGAAGAAACTGTTGGCAAAGGAGAGGGGGTAGATTTTGGGAGGATTATTCTTCTCCAATGAAGAACACCTCCCAATGAAGATATTCTTCAATGGAGAACACGTCATCTTCTCCAACAAAGAATGTTTTATCCTTCTACGTGAGATGTCTTCGACAACAACGAACTGACGTCTTCCCTTCTCTTCTCACCAACGTCTACAAACCTTCAAGGTAGGGTTTTATGTTTTGAGTACGCCCCCTTACCATTCTTGAAGTTCTTCATACAAGATTTATTAAGCCTCTTGTTACCAACCTAACGTGGAGGGTGCAAGCCAAACGAACATGGCCCGAACTCTCCACATTTTACTTGAGGTTTTTGTTGTGTTCCTTGCAATGGAAAAGAGCGGCGACCGGTGCCGTCGAACGGCACCGGTGGGACTTGAATACGGCGGTCGGCACACCACCGGCTGTGAAAAAGGCGACGACGTGACCTTGCTACTCGACAAAAGAGAAATGTAGCAGACCGCCACACCGTGGCCACCCTACCGCACCGCGGCACCCTACTGCACCATAGCACCCCACCGCACCATGGCACCCCGCCACACCGCAGTCGTCCCGCCGCACCGCGGCACCCCGTCGCACCTCGGCCACCCCACCGCACCATGGGCCGGGTCACACCACAGGCGGGTTCGAGATGTGGGTTGGGCCGGAACCAGCGGTTCAGGCTGGGTCAACCCGAAACGGGTCAGCCCAGGCTAGGTCGGACTGGACCCGGACCATTTTCGACTCACCCCATACTTTTGGCCATAACTTTGGCACCGAGCATCCGTTTGACGAACCATCTGCGGTGTCGGAAACCTTGAAGAGAGACAGTCCTTTTGGTATAACCCACTTAAGGTTTGGATAAAGTTGGGGTACAGTTGGGTTGGATTGAGCACGAATCCAACCGGGCCCTCGGAACTAAAAGGCTAATAACTTACAGACTGGGCGTCCAATTGACGCACCATCTATTACGTGGAGACCCCTATTACGTGGAAGTACTTTGGGATACTTATTCTTGAGACTTTGTGGTAGTTAGAGTATCGACCAGTGGCTTAAGGAGCGGACCCTCTTAGAGACAAGATAGCTTAGTGCAGGATCCATGTAGCTGGCTATGACGATGTACTAGGATCTTGTGTGGGTCTGAATATGTACTGACAATATACTAGGATCCTATGTGGGTCTAAGGATGTACTGACGATGTACTAGGATCTTGTGTGGGTCTGACGATGTACTGATGATGTACTAGGATCCTGTGTGGGTCTGACGACGTACTGATGATGTACTGGGATCCTGTGTGGGTCTGACGACGTACTGACGATGTACTAGGATCATGTGTGGTTCTGAAAACGTACTGACGATGTACTAGGATCTTGTGTGGGTCTAAAAACGTATTGATGATGTACTAGGATTTTGTGTGGGTTTGACGATGTATTGACAAGGTACTAGGATCATTTGTGGGTCTGACGATGTACTAGGATCTTGTGTGGTTCTGATGAGGTACTAGGATCCCGTGCGGGTCTAACGATGTACTATGATCCTCTGTGGGTCTGATGATAATTTAGGATCCTTCGTGGGTTTTCCTCTTAACAGATTAAGATGATTCAGTAGTTATATCCAATCATCTCTACTACTGTATCTAAGATATACCTGGTGTGAGATGAGTCTGTACCTGTGTGGTACTTTGCTTCGTGGTGATACCTTGGTGGTATTCTTCTATGTTTCATACCTATGTGGTACTTACCTTCATGGTATTTCTTCCTTTGTGGAACAGTTGAGCTTTGGGATTTTGAGTTGGACCATATGTTTCCTCATGACTGAGATGGGTATACTTGATAACTTAGTTATAGGTATGGGCATATACCTAAGTAGGGTTGTCAGTTGATTTCATGATTTTTGGTTTATCCTTTTTGGATTTTGTGAGACCCGTAGGGTCTCGGGGTCCCTACTGAGTATCGTTATTCTCACCCCTGCATGGGCTATGCCCGCACCCTGTTGTGTTTGGTGCAGACGATGGACAGCGCTGACTGAGGAAAAGGGTACAAGGACTAGAGGTAGTTCGGAGTTGGACATAGATGAGGCATACTGCAGAGACGACTATTTGAGAGTTGTACCTACCCTTCAGGTAGGATCCTTGGTGGGTGTTCACAGGAGCTGTTCAGTTTACTTATTCTTTTCAGTTTTCTTATACTTTCCAATTGGTCTTGTATTCTGGCCCCTTTTTACTTACTGTACACACTCTGTTTTCTATACATTTTACTTGTGATCGTATCTTGTTGTGTGCTTGGTTACTTGAGTTTACTGGTTATAAAGGCAATGTCTTCCCAGTATTAGTGAATATGCCTTCGGTGCTTTTCGCTAACCCCTGGCCTAAGGAAGGCGGGCTTGGGGTAGTCACGGAACGGGCCCCGGGGTACGGGTCATGACAAATTGGTATCAAATAAGTCAGTTCTACCATAGAACATTGGACTCTGATCTTATTTTTAACGGCAATAGTGTTAAGTGTAATGAGTGTGGTTATTAGTTTAGGGAATCCAGTGTTGGTGTGGTGGCCAACGTATCCATACCTCAGGACCCTGACTTCTTATTTCCGACTCAGAGCATGAAAAAACTGATTGTGTGTGTGTTTTTTAAAGGTTTTCTTTATGGTCTCTTTGAGTCAGCTCACCAGGTATAACTTATTGACAGTGGCGCACCTGTTTCTTTTCAGGATGCCTCCATGCAGATATCCAGCTAGGGTTCCGGATATAGTATGCACTGATATCCCACTGAGCGATGAGGCCTCGGTGCAGGGCCCTCATCCAGTAGAGGCACCAGTGGAGGCACCAGTGGTACCATTACCCATTGGGCCACCGATGCCACCATCCCCAGCAACAGAGGGTACACACCACTTGAGTACATTGCATGAGTTCCAATGCCAGAGGCCACCCAAGTTCAGGTGAGAGACGGACCCACAGGTGGCTGAGGATTGGTTGGAGGCTGTGGTGAGAGTCTTCCGACTAGTAGGGGCACCAGCTGGTCTCATGGTGATCCTTATTGCTAGTCTTCTACAAGAATCAGCAGGCAGATGGTGGAGCTTGATGCTCCAGGTTCATGACGAGGTTACGCTTCTCTGGGAAAACTTTGAGAGCCTGTTTTGGGCAGAGTTTTTCCCAATGACTCTTCACACAATGCACATACAAGAGCTACTTAATCTACAGTAGGGCAACATGACTATGGATCAGTACTCAGCGAGGTTAACCGACCTCTCACGGTACTCCACTAATATGGTGCGGGACCCATTCTTCAAGTCTCGAACCATTGATCAGGGACTCAGGTGGAAGATCAAGGCTTTGATGATTTCTCACAGCATCCTGACGTAGGCAGGGGTGTTAGAGCGAGCCCTCTTAGTGGAGAGTTTTCTTGCTGAGCAGTCACCAGCAGTGAGACCGACCACTGGACGTCACGTAGCGGAGTCTTCTGCAGCTGGCAGTAGATAGATGTCACAGAGGTCCAAGAGAACCAAACCTACAGGTGGACGACTGAATAACTCAGGATCGGTTGTGTGGGGCACTAGAGACAGAGCCAGTCATGCAAGGAACAGGCAGTGTTTCACATGCGGCAGGTAGGGTCACATTGCTTGTGACTATCCAACCCATCAAACGGATGATCAGCAGATGGTTGAAGGACCGCCCAGATAGAGACAGAGGTTTGACTAAGGAGGTCCGCAGGGAGCAGGCAGATGTGGCAGAGGAGCTGGCCATGTAGCTGGCGGTGGGCGACAATTCGAGATGTTACCGCCACCACCACCAGGTGGTCCACCCTGATCACAACGAGCAGGTGGACAGGGACGAGCTCAGCTCCAGGCAGCTGAGTCCTACGACCATGGTTCTCCGGAGCTGATACGAGGTATGATATGTGTCTACTACACCTTAGTTGTAGTACTTATAAACACTAGTTCCAGTCATTATTTTATTACCACTACCCTCGTTCAGAGCTCGGATATTCTGACAGAGTTTTTGGCTCGATCCTTATGGCTAGAGACTCCTACAAGAGAGGATTAGATGATTACGCACCGGTGCTAGTAGTGTGAGCTTACTCTAGTAGGTGAGAGCTTCAGATGGGATCTCCTAGTAGCGGCGTCGAGGCCTTACGATGTCATCTTGGGTATGGACTAGTTATCTACATTCCATGCTCAGATTGACTGTATTAGGCAAAAATTTTAGTGTATCTGCACGAATGGAACCAAGTTTACCTTCACCGATAAAAAGGGAGCCTTTGCAGTACAGGATGGACTTACCCGGAGGAGGGTGCAGCCGATTACACATCAGTTGGCTGGCCTTACCCTCGGAGCGGTTGATATGGAGAGTCTGAGTAATCCTGTAGTTATGGACCAGTACGCATATGTCTTCCCTAATGATGTTACGGGTCTACCTACTCAAAGAGAGGTGGACTTTTACATTGACTTTTACCCCAGGACTGCACCGATATCTACACCAGCATATCGTATAGCTCCTGCGGAGCTTTGTGAGTTGTGAGTACAGCTAGAGGACTTGCAGGGGAAGGGATTCATCCAGCCCAGTTTTTCTCCTTGGGAATCCCCAATTTTGTTCTCCAAGAAGGTGGATGGGAGTTTGAGACTTTGTGTTGAGTATCGGCGCCTGAACCAGGTGACCATGAAGAACAAGTGCCCACTCCTGAGGATTGATGACCTCTTTGATTAGCTAAAGTGAGCATGGTGATTCTCGATGATAGACCTCAGATCATGCTATCACCAGCTCAGAGTACGATATGAGGATGTGCAGAAGACGGATTTCAGATGTCGGTACGGCCATTATGAGTTTTTGGTCATTCCATTCGGCGTGACCAATGCTCCAGCAGTGTTCATGGGACTCATGAACAGGATCTTTCAGACATATCTTGATCGCTTTGTGGAGATCTTCATTAATGACATTATGATCTACTCAGCTGGTGAGGAAGAGCATGCCTATCATTTGTAGGTAGTACTAGACACACTTCGAGAGCACCATCTTTATGTTAAGCTCTCGAAGTTCCAGTTCTGGATCCAAGAGATTCACTTTTTGGGACATGTCATATCGGAGGCTGGAGTTGTAGTGGATCCAGTGAAAATTGAGGTGGTACTTTCTTGGGATCCATCCAGGAGTGTGACGGAGGTACGAAGTTTCCTGGGTTTGGCTAGATACTATCAGAGGTTTGTGCCATATTTCTCCAGAGTTGCAGTACCCTTATCAGTGATGAAGAAGAAGTGGAAACCCTTCGTGTGGTCATAGAGATTCCAGCAGAGTTTTCAAGAGCTCAAGCAGAGTTTGACTAGTTCCCCCATCTTGAGGCTTCCAGATGAGGGCATTGGGTACGTAGTCTAATGCGACGCATCAGGGACCAGACTCGGATGTGTCCAGATGCAGGATCGAGTAGTGATCGCGTATGGTTCTTGACAGCTGAGATAGAATGAGAAGAAATACGCTACCCATAACCTGGATTTAGCAACATTGGTCTTCACCTTGAATATGTGGTGACATTACTTGATGGGAGAATGTTTTACAGTCTACTCAGATCAAAAGAGTCTCAGGTATATCTTCTCGCAGAAGGACCTGAACCTGAGACAGCGACGTTGGCTCGAGTTCCTCCAGGACTATGACTTTGAGATAGTCTATACTACTAGGAAGGGGAACATTTTAGTATATGCACTCAGCCAGAGATCTAGTATACAACTGCTAGGTGACACGACGGAGCAGCTGGCCGCTTTGCTGATATCCTTTGTGGATTGAGATGGAGCATCTTTTCTTCAGTCTCTTACAGTCACTCCACCACTTCTTCAGTGAGTCAGGGAGGCACAGCATGGGGACACTGATTGAGAGGCTCAACGTGTTTAGATATCCACAGGATAGGCACCTGATGGATTTTCTAAAGGTGGGGAGCACGTCATTCTCTTCAGAGGACATACCATGGTACTATTGTTGCTTTGAGAGGAAGTGTTGAGGGAGTTCCACACATACCCTCTATTGGTACATCCAAGAGTGGAGAAGATGTATCAGGACCTTCGATAATAGCACTGGTGGCTGGTAATGAAGAAAGCAGTAGCAGAGTTTGTCTCTTAGTGCCTCATTTCTCAGTAAGTAAAGGAAGATCATCAAGTACTAGCAGGCTTGGTTCAGCCTCTAGAGGTCCCAGAGTGGAAGTGGGATGGGATATCCATGGACTTTGTGATAGGACTTCCATTTACATACAGGGTTCATGATTCTATCTAGGTGATCGTGGACCGACTCACCAAGTCAGCTCACTTCCTACCGATCAGAGAGCAAGGTTCAGTAGAGATCTTGAGATGCCTCTATTTCTAGGAGATTGTGCGGATACATGGAGTACCCTCGACAATTTTCTCTAATCGTGATGTAAATTTCACTTCTCGGTTAGGGAAGGGGTTGCAGGAGGCTTTCAAGATGCAACTTCATTTGAGCACCGCCTTCCATCCTCAAAAGGATGGTCAGACTGAGAGGACTATTCAGACCCTTGAGGACATGCTACATGCGTGCGTCCTCGACTTCGGTCGTATCTGGGAGGATCACTTGCCTTTGGTGGAGTATGCATATAACAACAGCTATCACTCCACCATTGGGATGGCACCTTTTGAGGCATTTTACAGGTGACCTTGCAGATTGCCTTTGTGCTAGACTAACCCGGGGGATTCAGTACTAGTAGGACCAGAGATGGTACGGGCAACCACGGAGAAGGTTCAAATCATCCAGGAGCGGATGAAGACTGCACAGAGTAGGAATAAGTCTTATGCTGATAAGAGATGAAGACCTCTGGAGTTTGAGGATGGTGACCACGTCTTCCTATGAGTCTCACCCCGACGAGGTTTGTGGAGATTTTTCCAGGATAACAAGTTATCTCCCAGGTTCATCGGACCTTTTCAGGTCCTCAGTAGAGTTGGTGAGGTGGCTTATCGCTTAGCTCTTCCACCTCAGTTGCACCGGGTGCACGACATCTACCACATATCCCAGCTGAGGAGATATGTGCACGACCCTTCTCACATCATCGACCATGGAGAGCTAGACGTCGACGATGGGGCGACATTTATGGAGGTTCCAGTAGAGATTTAGGATCAACAGGAGCGGTTCTTCGTGGACGGTCGATACCTCTGGTGCGCGTTCGCTGGTAGCACAAGAACCTCTAGGAGAGTACATGGGAGCGGGAGGCTCTTATTCATGCTCAGTACCCCCGCTTGTTTTTCTAGTTTTATGATGTGGCTTTTGGGGATGCAAATCTCTGAGGTGGAGAGAATGTAAAGACTTATAAATTCCTTGAAAATTTATTTTTTAATTATATGGGAATTTTATGAGTCCGTGAAAATTGATGGTGCGTGATTCTGAGGTTCAGTGTGCCTGGAATGAATTTCTGAATTTTTTTTGGGTACGTTCAGTAAACGTACAATCAGGTTTTTGTAACTTTTGAACCGGTGCTTGGAATTGAAATCTGAGGACACCGTTAAACTCGTAGTGCCGGTATTCTCTTAAGGATACCTTCACCTTGACTGCAGTAGGTTGAGGGTGAAAGTTAGTTTTTCACTTTTTTGTGGAAAAATAAAAATAAAAATATTTAACATTTTATTTTTATTCTTGAAACCCCTCTACATGGGTTATGGAGGTGGGGACCACCCGAACTAAAACCCCCCATTTTGAATTTAAATGGTGAGGACCACCCAAACTAAAAACTCCCTCTTTAATGTGAAGAAGTCTCTTGAACATCCTACACCTTAATTGTGCCACCCACCATTAATTAATAATGCCAATTAATTGTGCCAACAAAATTAAATTGATAGACTTTATTTAATTTAGTGTTGTCTCCACACTTGTTTTTTTTGGGAGAAACTGTTGGCAAAGGAAAAAGGGAGAGATTTTGGGAGGATTATTCTTCTCCAATGAAGAACACCTCTCAACGAAGATCTTATTCAATGGAGAATGCATCATCTTCTCCAACAAAGAACGTGTCATCCTCCAACATGGGACGTCTTCAATAATGACAAACCGACGTCCGCCCTTATCTCCTCACTAACTTCTACGAACCTTCGAGGTAGGGTTTGATGTTTTGAGTACCCCCCTTACTATTCTTGAAGTTATTCATACAAGATTTATTAAAACGCTTACTACCAACCTAACACGGAGGGTGCAGACCAAATGAACAAGGCTCGGCCTCTCCACATTTTACTTGAGGTTTTTGTTGTGTTCCTCGTAATGGAAGAGAGCGGCGACTGGTGTCGGCGAATGGCACTGGTGGGACTCGGATATGGCCGTTGGAACACCATCGGCCGTGATGAAGGTAACAGCACAACCGCGTCGCCTGATAGAAGAGAACCACAGTGGACCACCGCACCATGGCTTCCCTGCTGCACCGCGGCTTCCCCGCCACACAGCGGCACCCCGCCACACCACGGTCGTCCCGCCGCACCGTGGAACCCCTTCGCACCGCGGTCGCCCCACCGCACCACGGTCCAGGTCATGCTGTGGGCTAGTCCGGACCTAGCGGGTCGGGACACATTGATTGAAAACGGGTTGGCTCAGGCCGGGTCGGGCCAAGTCGATCCGATCGGGTCAGACAAAACCCGGACCAATTTCAACCCACCCCATAATTTTGGCCATAACTTTGGCACCGGGAATCCATTTAACAAATAGTCTATGGTACTGGAAAACTTGGAGTGAGACGGACCTTTTTTAATGCCCCACTTGAGATTTGGATAAATTTGAGGTATGGTCAGGTTGGATTGAGCACGAATCCAACCAGGCCCTCGGAACAAAAAGGCTAATAACTTATGGATCGGGCACTTGATTGACGCACCGTCTATTGCGTTGAGACCCCTATTAAATGGAGGTCATTTGGGATAATTCTTTGTGGGACTTTGTGGTAGTTGGAGTATCAAACAATGGATTGAAAAGCAGACCCTCCCAGAGACAAGAGAGCTTAGTGCGGGAACCCTGTAGCTGGCTGTGATGATGTACTAGGATCCTGTGTGGGTCTAACGACATACTGGCGGTGTACTAGGATCCTGTATGGGTCTGAAGATGTACTGACGATGTACTAGGATCATGTATGGATCTAATGACGTACTGACAATGTACTAGGATCATGTGTGGGTCTGACGACGTACTAACGATGTACTAGGATCATGTGTGGGTTTGACAACGTACTGACGATGTACTAGGATCATGTGTGGGTCTGACAATGTACTGGAAAAGTACTAGGATTATGTGTGGGTCTGATGACGTACTGAAGATGTACTAGGATCCTGTGTGGGTCTGATGATGTACTAATGAGGTACTAGGATCCTGTGTGGGTCTGACGATGTACTAGGATCCTGTGTGGGTCTGATGAGGTACTAGGATCTTGTGTGGGTATGACGATGTATTATGATCCTCTGTGGGTCTGATGATAATTTAGAATCCTTCATGGGTCTTCCTCTTAATAGAGTAAGATGATTTGGTAGTTATATCTAATCATCTCTAATACTGTATCTAAGATATACCTGGTGTGAGCTGAGTATGTACCTATGTGGTACTTTCCTTCGTGGTGATACCTTGGTGGTATTCTTCTGTGTGGCATAAATGTGTGGTACTTACCTTCGTGTTATTCCTTCCTTTGTGGAATATTTGATCTTTGGGCTTTTGAGTTGGACCATGGGTTTCCTCATGACTGAGATGAGTATACTTGATAACTTAGGTATATGTATGGGCATATACCTAAGTAGGGTTGTCAGTTGTTTTCATGATTTTTGGTTTATCCTTTGTGGATTTTGTGAGACCTTGAGAGTCTCGGGGTCCCTACTGAGTATTGTTATACTCACCCCTACATGGGTTATACCCACACCCTGTTGTGTTTAGTGTAGACGACGGACAGCACTGACTGAGGACGAGGGTACCAGGACTGGAGGTTGCTCGGAGGTGGACCTAGACGAGATGTACCACAGAGACAACCATTTGAGAGTTATACCTACCCTTCAGGTAGGATCCTTGGAGGGTGTTCACAGGAGCTGTTCAGTTTACTTGTTCTTTTCAGTTTTCTTGTACTTTTTAGTTGGTCTTGTATTCTAGCCCCTTTTTACTTACTGTACACACTCTATTTTCTATACAATTTACTTGTGATCGTATCTTGTTGTGTGCTTGGTTACTTGAGTTTATAGGTTATAAAGACAATGCCTTCCTAGTATCAGGGAATATGCCTTTAGTCCTAGTTGCCATCCCCTGGCCTAAGGAAGGTGGGCTTGGGGTAGTCACGTCACGGGCCCCGGAGGACGGTTCGTGACAATTTGAGGATAGAAAATGTCCCCATCATCCAGGAATACAATGATGTATTTCTTGAGGAGTTATCCGGACCTCCCCCATAAAGAGAGGTAGAGTTCTCCATTGAACTCATACTTGGATCCCATATGATATCAAAGACCCCATATAGGATGGAAAATGTGGAGTTGGAGGAGTTAAAAAAACAACTCCAAGATCTTTTGGAGAAGGGTTTTATTTGACTAAGTGTGTCTCCTTGGGAAGCACCAATTCTCTTTGTGAAAAAGAAGGATGGATTGATGATGCTATGCATAGATTATAGACAACTGAATGGGATCACAGTGAAGAACAAATACCCTCTTCTAAGAATTGATGACTTTTTTGACCAACTCTATGGGGCTCAATTCTTCTCTAATATTGATCTTAGATCTGGTTATCATCAATTGAGGGTGAAGAAAGAATATATTATGAAAACTACCTTCCGATCAAGATATGGTCATTATGAGTATGTTGTTATTCCCTTCGGACTGACTAATGAACCTTCTATTTTTATGGATTTGATAAATAAATTCTTTAAGGGATACCTTGATAACTTTGTGGTAGTTTTTATTGATGATATTCTGATATATTCCAAAAGTCGCAAGGAGCATGAGGATCATATATGGTTTATTTTGAAAACTCTATGGAAGGAGAGGATTTTTGGGAAGTTCATAAAATGTGAATTCTAGTTATAAAGAGTTTCTTTCTTGGGGCGCATTTTTACTAATGAAGGAATCACAATTGACCCTACAAAGACAAAAGTTGTATAGGAGTGGCCTTAGCCTACAACAATAACTGAGATTCATAGTTTCCTTGGATTAGCAGGATATTATAGGAGTTTTGTGAAAAACTTTTCATGACTTTCCAATCTATTAACCAAGATAACTCGAAAATGGGTCGATTTCATATGGACAAAGGAGTGTGAGGAAACTTTCCAAGAGATGAAGAAGATATTGGTTACTTCACCCGTGTTAACTCTACCCTCAAGTGGAGAAGGATTCATTATTTTTAGTGATTCATCTCTGAAAGGGCTTGGGTGAATCCTCATGAAAAATGACAAAGTCATTTCTTATGCATATCGACAGTTGAAGACTCGTGAGTAGAACTATCCTACATGTGATCTGGAGATGGATGTGGTCATTTTTACTCTGAAGATATGGAGGCACTATCTTTATGGGGAGAAATGTGATATATACACAGACCATCAAAGTTTAAAGTATATTTTCACACAAAAGTAATTGAACATGAGATAGAGTAGATGGTTGGAACTTCTCAAATATTGTGATTGTTCAATTCATTATCATCCCGAAAGAGCAAACAAAGTCACTAATGCATTAAGCAGGAAAGACCCAATTGTTCTTTCCATGATGAGGATTCAAAGAGATCCTTTGATAAATGACCTATTAAAGCTGGACATGGAAATTATAAGGGAAGGGACATCATCAACCCTAACTCAAATTATTTCTCAACCGTTATTACTATAGAATATCAAGAAAGCTCAGAAAGAAGATCCTTTGTTGCAGAAGAATTTTGAGGTTGTGAAGGATGGGAGGTTTCCTAAGTTCAATATTGATCAAGAAGGTGTACTAAAATTTTGTACAAGACTATGTGTTCCTTTTATTTCAAAAATAAAGAAGGAGTTTATGGATGAAGCTCATATCTCTACTTTCTCTATACATCCTAGAAACATAAAAATGTATAGGGACCTTTGTGATCATTATTGGTGGGATAATATGAAAAGGGAGATTACTGAATACACTTAAAGGTGCCTAGTATGTTAGCAAGTGAAGGCAGAGTGAAAACTTCTTAAAGGGATATTGCAACCACTACCCATACCAGCATGGAAGTGGGACAATATCATTATGGACTTCATCACTGGTCTCTAGATAACTTCCAAAGGAAATAATGCGATATGGGTTATTGTGGACTGTCTCACCAAGAATACCCATTTTTTATCTATTCAAGAATATTTCTCTCTTGATCAACTTTCCAGGATTTGCGTGAAGGAGGTGGTAAGGATACATGGAGTTTCACTTTCTATCATATCTGATTGTGATCCAAGGTTCACATCAAAATTCTGGATAAGTATTCAACATGCTCTGAGCACTGAATTGAATTTCAGTACGACCTATCACCCCCAAACTGATAGCCAATCTGAAAGGAATATTCAAACACTCTAGGATATGTTGAGAACATGCTCAATGGAATTTAAAGTTGGATGGGATCAACATCTCCCTTTAGTTTAGTTCTCTTACAACAATAGATTCCAATTGATCATTCAAATGGAACCCTATAAAGCTCTATATGGGAAGTGATGTAAAACTCCTACTTGTTGGGGTGAATCCGATGAGAGAAAGCTTCTTGGGCCTGATCTTGTGTAGGAGATGATAGAAAAAGTCCATGCCATCTAGAAACACATTAAGGCTGCTCAGAGTCGGAAAAAAATCTATGTCAATAATCGTCAAAGGGAGTTGGAGTTTTATGTTAGTGACAAGGTCATTCTTTGAATTTTACCTTATAATAGAGTCATGAGGTTTGGGAAGAAATGGAAGCTCATCCCTAGGTACATTGGCCCCTATGAAATCCTTGATCACATAGGATCAGTGGCCTATCGGCTTGCACTTCCTCCAAATCTAGCAAAAGTTCATGATGTCTTCCATGTATCTATCTTGAAGAAGTACATACATGACCCTTCAAATGTACTAAATCCAGAGTTGGTACAACTAGAACATGACCTCTCTTATGAGGAGCATCTAGTGGAGATCTTGGATCGTAGAGACAAGGTTCTACGCAACAAGACTACCCACCTTGTTAAGGTGTTGTGGAGGAACCACAAATGTGAAGAAGCCACGTGATAACCAGAGGATTATATGAGGCAGAAGTACCCAAACCTTTTCTCTTCTTAGGGTACGAGTTAAAATTTCATGAATGAAATTTCTTAAGGGGGGAAGAATGTAATGACTCAAACTTTTGAATAATATCCATTTCCTAAATTTGGGTGTTATTACACTAATACAAAAACGGGCAAGGGAAGCGCTACCCCTTTATCAATGCTAAAAAATTCACTAATAAAGGGGGCCTTTATCAGAGCTAAAAAAATCGCTGACAAAGGGGCGCTTTTATCAGCACTGATAAAGGCCTCCTTTATCGGTGCTTTTTTTAGCGCTGATAAAGGCCCCCCCTTTATCAGCACTTTTTTTAGCACTGATAAAGAGGACCCCTTTATCAGTGCTTTTTGTAGTAGCGCTGATAAAGGGGGGATTTATCAGCGCTTTTTCCTAATGGTGATAAATTTTATGTCTAAAAAAATAAATAAAAATAAATTATTTTTATAGAAGTATATTTATATTGATATAAATATAGTACATATTTTTTAAATATGTTTTAGATACGTATAAATAGACTATTAAATTTAATATATAATAAATTTAACGAAAATGGATTTAAAATATTTAAAAAAATATTATTAATTAATAATTTTCTAATTATTATTGATTAAAAATCATTTAATAATAGTTTGAATACATAAAAATCAAAACAATTAATAAAAGATCTAAAATAAGTTGAAAATGTAACTCAAACTTTAAACAGCCATAATTTTTTATCTGGGTGTCCGTTTGAGCTCTACAGTATATCAAATCGAAGCCTGCGATGAGTTCTACACACTTGTGATCAAGACAAATCCTTTTTCACATTTTTTGATGCCAAAAAAGGCCTAGAAGGCCTCCAAAACTGAGTTTTTAGTCAGGATACCCCGATTTTTTAACATTTAAATAGGTATAACTCCTGATCCGGATGTCCGTTAGGCCTGTACCACATATCATATTGAATATTGTTTCATTTTCTTAGATTTGACTATTTGTGGAGTTAAAACAGGCTTCTGGATTATAAGTTATGATGTTTTTAACATTCTATGGCTTTTCAAATACACATATATATGTATTTATTCATAAATATATATGTGTATGTGTGTGTGTGTTGTGTATATGTATGTATGTATTTATTTATTTAATTATAAACACAAATAAAAAACATATTTCAACATGTATTTAAAACTAATCTTATAAGTATATATTAATATACGGATAAATATACGGATAAAAATTTATAACTAAAAATATATATATAAATAAATAAATATTAATATATATTAATATATGAATGAATATATATATACTAATATATGAATAAATATATTTATATTAATATGAATCTATATCAATATATGAATAAATATAACTATATATATATATAGATATATCATTAAATAGAGAAACAAATGAAATAGCTTAGTGGCAAAGGGGCAGCTGCGAAAGGGGGAGGTTGTGGGTTCGAGTGTGAGTGGAAGCAAAGGGGTTCGCATGTGAGGATGCATGGGAAGGGCAGCACACGGGAGACCTCCTAGCGCTGATAATGTGGGGGTCAAGCGCTGTTAAAAGCTCTCCACTCAATTATTTAATTCTTTTTTATTTTTTTAAAAAAAAATTTACCTTTATCAGTGCTTTTCAGAGCGCTGATAAAAGGGACCCCCCTATATTAGCACTGAGCTTTACAACGCTTTTTTAGCACTATTAAAGCCCGTTTTGAGCACTGATATAGGCCATTTTTGCAGCAGTGTTTCATTTTATACTCCACAAAACTATATCCTTTAATTAATGAAGTGATACCGTTGGGTTTCAACTGTTATATGACCATTGTTCAATAAGACCGTTGGAAACTAAACTCTTAATGTTACAATTATTGTTTATAAATACAATTGATGATGGTTAATTAATACAAAAAGATAAGTCGGTGGCCTCATCCAGTAGACTCGGGCCGTACAAAGCCCATCTTTCAAAGCTTGGGAAGGAGTTAGCATCTTTGGGCTTTGTTCTGTACCAAGCCCAAGCTGAGCTTCAACATGTGAAGCTTGAATGAAATCACCTATGGAAGAAGTTCAAGCTGATAAATTTCACCACTCAGGAAATGTTTTCCGAGCCACCCCAAGATTCTATCACCATAGCACACCTTACACTTAGGTCCTATGTAGGTGTTATTAGGGGCTATATAACGAGGCCTTAGAAACTTTTTATAATCCCTTGGTATAACTAAAATTGTTATTTCATATTATGGTAAAATTTGTTATTTTAAAATGTTCGGATAAATATAGGATGAATGTTATTGATGAATTTTGTAAAAAGGGTATTTTAAAATATTCATGTAAACTTTAAATAATTAATAATGTGAAATGATTTTCAAAAAATGGTCTTCTACAGTTGTGATCAGTAAGAAATTTAGAGTCTAATAAGATCAACTTGTTTTTAGTGAATAGTAAATTATGAATAGTAACATACCCTTATGAATAGTAATGAATATTAAATCTGCCAAAAAAATAGAAACATCACCCACGAATGTATAAATACAATTTAGACATCTTAAAAGTGAAAAAACGATCATAGTATAAGTTTTCTTATTTTTATAGGTCATAAATATTTTATTTATAATTTTATAATTAATTTAATAATATAAAATTAAAATTTATTTTCATAAAATTTAATCATAAATTGTTACTTTATTGTCTTTTAGTTATATGATAATTTTATGGGACCTTGATTACTCTTTTCAAGGTGTTACAAAATAAGTTATAGTTTTAGAGTTGTTTTTTTTAATAAATAATAATTTTATTTAAAAATTAAATTAAAAATAATTATAAAAATATTTTCATAAAATGGAGTTCATTTTTTAATTCAGAGCATCGATATTAGGTTAGGGTAAATTTTTGGGATTTTTCTGAAACAGTTGAATTTTCAGCGAATAGTAAAAAATACAGTTTTGAGTTTCGGGTGTTTAATGACATAATTGATGATGTAATCATGATGTAATAATTCTGGTCAACTTTTGAATAGTAATATATGCTATGAGGTACCCCAAGTGGCCAATACCATGGTCAAATACTATGGGCAAGCCCATGGTTTTTCAAATACCCCGATGAGGTGTCCCTTGGAAATTAATTAAATATTCTCTCACTTTTCCTATAAATATCAAGCCATTAACTCATTAATTTCATTCCAAAATCCTTAAAAAATATTTTCTAGTCTTTTTACCTCTTAATGAGTCCTCCCGAGGTGCCCTCAAGCCCCATAAGGTCCCAACCTTCAAGCTTTCGAAGTTACTCTTCAAGATAAGGGAAATGTTCACCCTCCTCTTTTAAGTCATGACTTCCTTTATGTTATGCCTTTTAGTTTCCATTTCATTATATAGGGGTATGTTCTTATATATATTTTTTACTTTCCATTTTATTTCCAATTTATTAGAGTCCCTTTCCTCTCTCATAAACTTATTTTTCTAAATTATAAGCGACGTCGTTAGGCTCCCTAATTTTCCTAAAAGAAATCGCATTTTCTCTTTTCTTTCAAGTTTCCTTTTCATGTGGTGTGTCATTCCACACCATGATATTATTTATTTTTATTATTTACCTCTACTATAAATGATTCATTTATTTATGGGAGACCCTTGTACCCTCTCTTTTTACTGTTTTCTAAAATGATGTTATATAGTCGTTATGATGCAGAATTTCCATCTCAAAATTTCTCTCTCTTTCTCTCAAGAAGTTCTCTTATATTATTTATGTTAATACCCATATCTATTTAGTTTCTATGGGTATTCATAAAGACATAAAAATTACGTTCTTGATTCTGGGATTGACATACATATAACCCCCACTCCCTTTCTATGGGTTATAAATGACATAACGATCAAGATTTTAAGAACTTTTAAAACGTCACGATTTTGAAATGAAACCATTTTATTTTATTCTCTACGGGTTATTTATGAAATTTTTGATTTTTATATATGTGGATCACATGAAAATAAAGACATATTAATGGTTTACCCTAATAGCGCTCTGATGCATTGGGTAAATAATTTAATCTCTAGAGATGATAATTTTCACGATACCTTTGTGAATAACCTTGGTAATTTTTATAACACCTTGGGGATGAACCTTGGTGATATGTTCATGAATGTCTAAATTAAATATTGTAGCCAAATAATCAAGTTATGATTCAAGTTTTTTTCCTTATGATATGCCTCTACTTCTATTGCTCATGTCTTTATTTTTTTTTATCAAGTTCTTATTGATTTCACAAGTAAACGGATTCCCTTGTTTTCCTTACTGGGCCTTCTGCTCACCCTTTCCTTTGATGTATGTCTCCAGGTTATAAGATGGAGTAATTTTACATAGGATGAACTTTTCAAGAAGCTTTTAAAGGGTTTTTAAATGAGTGTTTTATGTTTTCATGTATTTTGTTCCTGATTTCCAAAAGACTAGACTTTAAAGGTCCTCTGTTTGTAAAATATAATGAAAAGTTATGTAATAAAAAGGCGGGATGTCATAATCCTTTCTAATCATCCCTTAACCCATGATGGAGTCATGGTTGGATCCTTGATTCACCTTCCTAAGGCAAGGAAGGTGTTGATTGTATCACTCTAGGGATAGGCTTCTGAAGTGATTGGTAGTGGTGATAGGCGTCACTAGTTTTATTGCAACTTTCCTTGAATGAGGTGGGCTCATAGTCTTTAGTGTATAGAGACCTATACATGTACATTTAAGGGTCGGGACCATACCACATTGGTGGTATTCTCAGACAATCACTTTCGTCACCTGAAGTTGAAGACTTCGGGTGGTTGATGTTGTTTTACGATACACAGAGGTTGTTTTTGTAGTTGAGGTTCCAAAATATTCACTTGATGATGACAAGACCTCGAGTCAAGTTGATTTTTGTGAGAACGGTATCTGCAATCACAAAGACAACATGGAACAAGGTTGCCCATCGATTCATCATCACAAGTATGAAACTTGTTCAAATATCTATTATGGGAAACATAATTTTTCATTCTTTTTGTCAGTTCGGCCATTTTTTTTTTTTGTGGAATGTGCACAATGAAATGGCTTGTCTCATGGGAACTCTGATTGTGTTTTATTATTGAAGGATTTCATGTCAGGTTCACCATTTTTTTTGCATAGGAGACATAAAACAAAATGTCTTGCCATGTGTTCAACCGATCATTTTTATTATTTGAAAGATTTCACATCAAGTTCGTCATTTTTTTCATAGGAGGTGGAAACTCCCAATGGTTCTTGCATCCATAACGATCCACAAACACTACGAAAAAAACTGTCTTTTATGTCGGGTTATTTGCGACGGGGAAGAATCTTGTCATAAATATTCCGTCAGGAGTGACTATTTGTGACGGGAAGAAGTATCCCATCACAAATACCCTTCAGAGGGTTTTAGTATTTGCGACGAGACCCGTTGCAAATACCCTTCGGTGGCTTTTAGTATTTGCGATGGGTCTCGTCGCAAATTCTCTTCGGTGGTTTTTAGTATTTTTGACGAGACCCGTCGTAAATACATTTTTAACTGCCGCCCCTCATTAATAGTGGGTTAAGCATTTGCGACGGGAGATAAATCTTGTCACAAATACTATGTCGGCGGGTGGGTATTTGCGACGAGTCCCGTCACAAATACCTTTCTAACCACCGCCCCAAATTAATATGGGGTTTAGTATTTGTGACAAGTCCCATCACAAATAATTTAACCAATATATACCTCCATCCATTTTTTTCATTTCACACCTCTCTCAACTCCTCTCTTTCTCTGAACTCTCATATTTCTCTCTAAAAATTTTCCAAAGTTTAAAATTTCACATCGAAGCGATTTTCAGGCCCTGCATCGTACAAAAGACTCTGTTTTAAGGTATTTATCTATTATTTTTATTTTTTAGTTTGTTTATTTAATTTTATATTAGTTATAATTATTTTTAATTAGCTATAATTAAATTAAATTGAAATTAGATAGTTTTATTTTGTATTATTTATTTTTATAAATATGTTGTTTCATTAGTAAAAAATAATAATAAATTGTAATAATTAGCGCTAATTATTAATAATTAACGGTAATTAGTGATAACTAATGGTAATTAGAAATAAACAGTAATAAATAAGAATAATTAGTAAAAATAGGAATAATTAGTGATAAATAGGAATAAATATGAATATATAGTGATAATTAGGAATAAATAGTAATAATTAGAAATAAATAGTAATAATTAGGAATAATTAGTTATAATTAGGAATAATTAGTAATAATTAGGAATAATTAGTAATAAATTGGAATAATTAGGAATAATTAGGAATAATTAGTAATAATTAGTAATAATTAGTAATAATTAGTAATAATTAGTAATAATTAGGAATAATTAGTAATAATTAGGAACAATTAGTAATAATTAGTAATAACTAATACTAATTAGGAATAACTAGTAATAATTAGGAATAACTAGTAATAATTAGGAATAACTAGTAATAATTAGGAATAATTAGGACTAATTAG
Source organism: Viscum album (assembly GCA_963277665.1). Classification (NCBI taxonomy): domain Eukaryota; kingdom Viridiplantae; phylum Streptophyta; class Magnoliopsida; order Santalales; family Viscaceae; genus Viscum; species Viscum album. The sequence continues at coordinate 115,282,873 of OY728151.1, forward strand.
AAATAATTAGGAGTAAATAGGAATAATTAGGAATAATTAGGAATAATTAGGAATAAATAGTAACAATTAGTAATAAATAGGAATAATTAGGAATAAATATGAATAATTAGAAATAAATATGAATAATTAGTAATAAGTAGTAATAATTAGTAATAATTAGTAATAATTAGTAATAATTAATAATAAACAATAATAATTAGGAATAAAAAATAATAAATAAGAATAAACAGTAATAAATAAGAATAAACCATAATAATTAGTAATAAAAATTAATAATTAGTAATAATTTGTAATAATTTGTAATAATTAGTAATAATTAGTAATAATTAGGAATAAAAAGTAATAATTAGGAATAAACAGTAATAATTAGTAATAAACTATAATAAACTATAATAATTTGTTATAATGAGTAATAATTAGTAACAATTAGTAATAATTAGTAGTAATTTATAATAATTTGTAATAATTAAATTTACAGTAATTAGAAATAATTAGGAATAATTAGGAATAATTAGGCATAATTAGGAATAATTAGTAATAATTATTAATAATTAGTAATAATTAGTAATAATTAGTAATAATTATTAATAATTATTAATAATTTGGAATAATTAGCACTAATTAACAATAATTAGAAATAGTTAGGAATAATTAGAAATAATTAGCAATAATTAGCAATAATTAGCAATAATTAGCAATAATTAGCAATAATTAGCAATAATTAGCAATAATTTGTAATAATTAGCAATAAGTAGGAATAATTAGAAATAATTAGTGATAATTAGTAATAATTAGTGATAATTAGTAATAATTAGTAATATTTTGTAATAATTAGTAATAATTAGTAATAATTAGGATTAATTAGGATTAATTAGTAATAATTAGGATTAATTAGGATTAATTAGGATTAATTAAGATTAATTAGTAATAATTGGTAATAATTTGTAACAATTAGGATTAATTAGGATTAATTAGTAATAATTAGGATTAATTAGAAATAATTAGGATTAATTTGTGATAATTAGTATTAATTAGTAATAATTAGGATTAATTAGTAATAATTAGGATTAATTAGGATTAATTTGTAATATTTAGTAATAATTAGTAATAATTAGGATTGATTAGTAATAATTAGGAATAATTGGTAATAATTAGGAATAATTTGTAATAAATGGTAATAAATAGTAATAGTTTGGATTAATTAGTAATAATTAGGATTAATTGGGATTAATTAGTAATAATTAGGATTAATTAGGATTAATTAGGATAAATTAAGATTAGTTAGTCATAATTTGGAATAATTAGTAATAATTAGGAATAATTAGTACTAAATAGTAATAAATATTAATAAATATTAATAAATACTAATAAATTCTAATAATTAGGAATAATTAGGAATAAATAGTGGTAATTAGGAATAATTACGAATAATTTTGAATAATTAATAAAAAAATTCTTTTTTTGGATCGTGTATTTCTTATATCAAATTATTCATAAAAAAATAATTATTTTATATTTTTAGAGAAATATAGAATAAAGAAGTCGACAACAGTCACTATTAAATGATCATGCTTAGATAAATCGGCATAGGAATCCAAATAGTTTTGGTATAAATCATGTTTATAATGAGGGTGTTGAAACCTTATTATCATTTGCATCATCAAAACCATAATTTGTTTCAAAAGGGATAACTAATTGTCCATGTAAAAAATGTGGTCTGAGGATATTTGACTCATTTGACAATGTTGGAGGTTATCTATTGTGTTTTGGTTTTCAAACAGATTATGGTTTTTAGTATCAACATGGTGAATGTTGTTCCAAAGAAGATGTTAATAATTTGGTTTTGGATCCATCATGATTTCAAAATTTAGTACATGATGTGGTAGGTTCTTCTTTTCAACATACTGAAACTCATGATGATATTGATTTAACTTCTGAGTTGGAACTATCTCAATTTTATGAGTTATTAAGGTCTTTTGAGGATGCCTTATATCATGGTTACAAGATAAGAAAATTTAAATTGGTTGAAAATTTTATGGCTATTAAATTAGATAATGAAATGTCAAATAACTGTTTTGATCAGATATTATCTTTGGTTAAAACACTGTTACCTGAAGGAAATGTGTTGCCTATAAATTTCTATGAGATCAAGAGACCGATTCTTAATCTGGGTTGTGGTTATCAGAAGATTCATGCATGTTCAAATGATTGCATCTTATATTATGGTAAAAATGATTCGTTGGATAGTTTTCCCGCATGTGGACAATCATAGTATAAAGAGGCATAATTAGGGAAGTATGGATTGATTCCTGTAAAATAGTTGAGGTATTTGCCGCTTACACTTGTATTGTAGCATTTATTTATGTCTCAGAAAATAGAGGCATTGATGTCCAGCCAAAAAACCAATATTTCGATCAGTAAAATATTAAATCATCCCTCTGATGGTGATTCATGGAAAAGTTTTGACCAATTAAATCCATATTTTTTTCAGAATCCTGAAACGTGTGATTAGGTATTTCTACTAATAGTTTCTGTCAATTTGGTTCTTATAATAGTTAATATTCATTTTGGTTTGTCTTTATAACTCCGTACAATTCACCTAATTAGATGTTGATGAAGGAGATATATATCTTTTTGGCCTTATTAAATCTAGGAAATCCGAAAAATAATATTGATGTTTATTTGAAACCATTTATTGAGGAGTTAAATTTATTGTAGAGTAATGGTTTCAGTACATATGATGTTTCTGTGAAACAAAATTTTCTACCAAAAGCCGCATTGAAGTAGAAAATAAGTGACTTCCCAGTATATGGAATTTTATCTGGCTAGAGTACACATGGTCCAAAATCATGTCCGTATTGTATGAGAGATAGAAAAGTGTTTATTCTCATTAATGTAAGAAAACATTTTTTTACTTTCATTGTAGATTCCTTCCAACCAATGATCCTTTTCATAGAAATATATATCATTTCAGAAAAGGCACAATTGAAAGAGATGTACCTACAACAATGATCTCAGTTATGAAGTTAAAATATTTATCTCTTCATTACCTCCCATTACATTTGGACCAATTATAAACCAATAGAAAATATATGGATTTGGGAAAGAACACAATTGGATAAAGCAGAGTAATTTTTGGGATCTTCCATATTGGTCTTATTTTTGGTCCGTCGCAAATTGGATGTCATGCACATTGAGAAGAACTATTTTGATAATATATTTTATACAATTTTGGAAACACTAGGTAAGACCAAAGATAATGTAGAAACTATTAGATCTTACTCAAATTTATAGGTGATTGGAACTTGAACTGTTTGAAAATGTTATATTATAGAAGTTAATGAATCCAAAAGTAGCTTATACACTTTCCAAATAAAATTGATTATTATTATTTTAGTGGATTTCATATTTGAGACTTCCAGATGGTTATGTTTCCAATTTTGGTATATGTGTCAGAAATGGTCATATTATCGGATTAAAAGGTTGTGATTTTCATGTTATAATGGAAAGACTTTTGCCGATTGGATAAATAGGTTTGTTGAATTCTATGATTTGGGATGCGCTAACAGACATATCGTATTTTTTTGAGACATTTTTGTGGCGACAATAGACTACGATGCACTAAGAAGACTCTAGGAAGATGTTGTTTTAATTTTATGTAAACTAGAAAAAATCTTCTCATCAGATTTCTTTGACTCAACAAAACATTTGATATTATATTTTATGCATGAAGAAAAATTTAGAGGTTTGGTATAGTTCCAATGGATATACCCATTTGAGAGATGCATGCAATAATTGAAGAAAAAAGTATGTAACAAAGCATCAGTTGAAGGATCAATTGCAAAAGCCTATTTACAGGAGGAAATTTCTTCTTTATGATCTCATTATTTTCAATATAAATATACCTCAAAAAAAATACATGGATGTTAATGAAGGAAATATTGAATATAAAATAAGTCATCAATTATTAATTTTTAATTATCCAGAATTTGGATTTGGTGGAGTTCATGAATGATGAATTTCAGATAATGAACATCACAGAGCTCATACATATGTTCTACTCAACTGTGAAAAAATGAAACTATTTGTACTATGATTGATCCTATCACTTATTCTATAATATTTGTTATAATAAATTAATATTATTTTATTTTTAGGTTGTATGATAATCATATCAAGAAATAGCTTCCACAAATTACAGCAGCTTCTCTTGAAGAACGTTAGCAAAATAATTTTTCATGATGGTTTCAGAAACTGGTAACATAAACTATTTATGGTTTAATATATAAAGTAAATTTATTACTTATTATATTGATAATTTTTTTACAAATTTTCAGGTATCTCAACATGCTGATAAAATTGATAATCGGTTGTGTGTATTGAGTAACCCACCATCCAAAATAGTTAAATCTTATAATGCATATGTGTTGAATGGTTTTCGATTTTATACACATATATGTGGGGAATCAAAAAAATGAATAGTGGTGTTTTCTTGAGATTATCTCATCATAGAGAAATTGAATTTAACTTTTACATCATGCTGAAAGAAATTGTTGAACTTTGTTATCTGGGACAGAATTACATAAAGATGTTTAAATGTCAGTGGTTGGATACTGAGAGAGTCTTGCATGTTCATCCGAGTCATGTAATCATTGATATTAAATATAAAAGTCTTATTATAGTAAATGAAAAAAATTTATTAGCTCGTCAGGCACATCAAATTTATTATGAAAATTATTATGCTAATTTAAGAGAGTTGGGTGATTGGTTAAGTATAATAAAAATGAAATCTTAGGAAAATCAGTTTATTCAAAGTGAATGTGGTTACAATGAAGTGCAAGGAATTGAAATTTTTCTAGTGGCTACTCCAAATCCATATTTTCAAAGAAGAGAGATGAATATCGATGATGACACCCCACAGTTAAGGTTCGATGGTGAAGATGATGTTATTGACGTAACAAAATAAATTTGAAATGAAAATAGATGATAAAATTGAAACTCCTATGAAAATTGATAATACTAAGGAGGAATATGAAGATATTAACACTTCCATATATGAAGATAATAATGGAAAGGAATATTGACGTAGTTAAATGCTGGTTATAATCATATATAATATATATCTATATATAATAGTTGTTTTAAACTATTTGTTAACAACAGTAATTTCGTGTTTCAGATGGACTTGAATCTATTTCTTGAGTTCGAGGAGGGTGGTTTACCTGATGACGAGCATGATGTTGGATCATCTGACCCTCAGACTGCTAGCAATGCAGTGGGGACTCAAAGGGGTCGTGGTCTTATGAGATTGATTATTTCTAACCCTATCCCTGAGCGATGTCTATATCTTGGCTCCGATCCACACATGCAGAGGTATGTTAACTTGTGTATTTTAGTTTGTTTTCATTAATTTTCATTAATTTATTTATATATTAATTGTTTGATTTTTTTATTTTTTTCACAAATTTTTGCATATATCTGTTGGATAGGGGAGTGCTATATTGTGAAATTATTTTTCTGGACTATGGGTTACATGGGATCATATTCCCATAGATGTTCATCACCGCATGTTCAATCATTAAATGGTATGTAAATAAATAAAATTTATTTTGAAATTTATTTAATTAATAACTTTATATTATTAAATATTTTTAGGGTTTATGGTATCTCATCAATGAGAGCATGCATGACTCTATATGGCAGGCATGGGAGGGTTGTATGTGTTAGTGTTGCCGTCAGTTTTTTCACAATTTGAGGAGGGAAGCAATGAGGAAAGCAGGATTCACAGAGTTTGATCAGTCTTATTGTGCTCACTGACCTGGTTATATTTCATATCAGGTTTTGGATGGATTATGTTCACACTATATGGGTTGTCATTTTTAGAGGACATCATCAGTAGGTCAACAAAACTGAGGGAGATAGGAGGTGATACATCTAACTAGTATATGTACATTCAATATGCATAGGGAACATATGGTAAGTACCTTTTTTAATTAATTTATATAACTTTAAATATAAACTATTTATTTTATATTTATATAGGTAGTCGAGCAGTATGATATTACAGAGTTTGATGTTTATAGGAGGATGTACAATGATCCTATCACTAGAGAGATTAGAGGTAATTTCCAGGGTCAGATTGTGGTTAGTATAATTTCTTTTTGAGTTTTAAAATTAACTACAAATAATATTTTAACTATTTTAATTTTAAATTGAAATTTAATGATTCATATGAGGTCGCGAAATCTCAGAAACAAACTGACAGTCAGGCCAAGACCGATGATCAGACCAGTGTAGTAAGATTTGATGAGGTAGGTAGTCGACCCAGTATGCCTTTGAGAAAGGCTGATTTTTTGGTATCAACTTTCAATTGATGCCTGAGAGTTATTATGGTACCGCTATGATGTCAGTGTGTAGCTAGAAAGGAGCTCGTGGAGAGTCATTGTCATCTAATGCATAGTATTAGGAGTATTTGTGAGCTCACGGTGAGTTTATAGAGAGTATGCGTAGGAATCATGAAGAGCTCTGTCGACAGCAGCATTAATAGTAGGAGGAGATCTGTCGACAGTATCAACAGTAGGAGAAGGGGATGTGTTGATGGCAATAGTAATAGTACTAGAAGATGATGGAGTACATGCGACGTCTAACTCATGGTTTAGGGATTTAGTTCTTTCCACCATCTCCTCTAGCTCCTCCACCTCCTTCGAAAGACCCTCCCTCTCGGTGATGTATTTACTTTTTATGACAAAACATTTGAATGTAATTTTTTTGTAATATTATATATTTATATTTCTATATAGTGCATTTTTTATATTGTTGTGAATATTTCATTTTTTGTATTCTATTATTTATTAAAAAAAATTTATTTTATTACGTTATTATTTATTTAATTTTTTTAATTTTTTTATTATTTTATTATTTATTTATTAAAATTATTATTATTTATTATTTTAATATTATTATTATTTTAATATTATTATTTTTTATATTTTTGTGAATACTGAGGTTTTTATTATTTTATTATTGTTATTATTATTAATTTTATTAATATTATTTTATTAATATTAATATTATTACATTATTATTAATATTTTTTATTATTATTATATTTATATTATTTATATTATTATTATTATTATATTATTATTATTATTGTTATTATTATTATTATTTAATATTATTTTATTAATATTATTTTATTATTATTATTAATATTTTTTTATTCAATTTTATTAATATTAATTTTTTTTATTTTCTTAAGCTATTTGCAACAGGACCATCGCAAATAGTTATTTTATTTTTTGAATCTATTTGTAGTGGGCCCTTCATAACAGGTTTTTTTTACTCGGAGAAACTATTTGCGATACCATTTTCTACAATGAGTTATTTACGATGGGTCCTCAACGTAAATAACTTATTTTCCAATTACAAGACCTTTTCCAAAGATAGGCGGTCATTTTGGTTTTCAAACCCAATGACACTTAGGAACTCACATTGCTCGAGAGGATGGGAGGTTGGGCTCATCACACCCTTTTCTGAGGAATTATTATCTACTCTGGGTCTCTCTTATAGATTTAAGATATGTTTTTGAATCTTTTCCAAGTTCAGATATAGGACCATTTACCCTAATAAAGAAATCAGGTGTCGCATCCTTGTGCATGAAAAAGGGAATTCTATTAATGACACCATATGTATGTATCAAAGGTTCTCCATCTAGTTCCCATTATTGTTTAACCATGTGGGATTGATTTCACTTTGAAGCCATATGACCAGGAACTTTAGAGTTTACTACCATCCAAGAAGGTGATTGGTATTTCGGGATTGATCATAATCCTTGAGAAGGTATCCTACATATCCTATTTACAACAAGAATCATATTCTTCGTAGTTCGGTTTTTCCCCAACCTTTTGATGGATGGGGATGGATAATTAACACTTATGAGGGTCATTACCCTAGATTTTATCAATATGGGAATTCCTTAGGGACCTACACCAAGGTGGATGCCCATGTAAGGAGTCTTTTATATCATGTTTTTGAATGGGTATTACACACTGAGGTATCCCTGCTTGGGAAAATTTTACGATGATAGTGATACGATCGTTTCAAATCCCTAAGCTCACGTGAGTCATGCTCGGTGTGAGAAACAAAACATAGAAAGTGATCAGTCACACTACATATAGATGTAGGGATTACACATTTGACATTAAACAACCCAATAGAATATTTGGCATTGATCTTGGGCATTAGGAAGGCATCCTACATATCCTTCCTATAACAGGAATCAGAGTCTTCATAGTTCAGTTAATTTTCTTAATCTGGTGATGAATAAAGAAGAATGGTAGACCCATAAGGGGAGGGTCCTATGAACTAGAGTAAATGGAATATCGCGGGACTTAAATTGAGGTGGATTCCCATGAGATATGTCCAACCCTTATCCACTGACGGATAGAGAGTTGTGACCATGAGTGGTCAACTGATCATGCTTGGATGACATGAGTATCCCATAATACCAATAAGATTTCATGAGTGAATGAAACTAGTATATTATTAACATTTCCCATATGAAGGGGGGATTCTTATACTGGGGATCATGACCATGTGTTCATATGATTTGAAGGTATATATTCAAGTATACCTATTGGGAAAGGCTAACATGTTTGAGGATGTCTAACTGACACGTCCAGGGTATGTCGTGTGATCATGATTGAGTGTTGTTGTGTGAACTAACCAACAGGGAGTGGTGACCATGAGTGGTCAACTGATCAAGCTTAGATGACATGAGGATCCCATAATACTAATAATATTTCATGACTGAATGATGCTAGTCTAATATGAATATTTCCCATATGAAGGGGGAATTCTTAGACTAAGGATCATGGCCATGTGTTCATATGATTTGAAGGTAAATATTCAAGTACACCTGTTGGGAATGGCTGACATGTCTGAGGATGTTTGACCGAAAAATCTGGGGTATGTCATGTGATCATGACTGAGGGATGTTGCATGAACTGGCTGACATGACTAAGGTTTTCACATGAACCTAGATGACATGTCTAGGGTCTCTTCCTAACATCACTAACATATACAGGGGTCTTCGCATGATCAAAGATGACATGTCGGGGGGTCTTTTCATGATCAAAGATGACATGTTTGGAGGCCCTTGTGTGATAGGGATGACATATCCATGATACTTTGCATGATCAAGGCTAAAATGTCTATTTCCATTCATGTGAACCTGGATAACATGATTGTGGTGTGTCTTGTGATCCAACTAACATGACTGAAGGCTTCGCATGAACCTTCTAACATGTCCAAGGGCTATCATGTGATCCCGACTGACAGGTTCGGGGTGTATCATGTGATCCAAGATAACATGTATAGTGTATCTTCTCATGATTAAGGAACTGATCATGAAAAGTTCATAAGTCCTTCACATTAATAATATCATATCTTTCTTTTCATAAATCTTTCATCATTTGAGTCTTCTTCACATAAAACGCCCAAATATTTTTCAATAATTTTCCTATTGAGTCATTTTGTAATCAATCTAATGTGCCAAAGGCCCTTTACATGATCCATCTGGCATGTTGGAGACCCTTCACATGATCAATGAAATGATCTCACAAAGTGCATAAAAATATTACATAATATCTTAAGTTACTCATTAGACTTTTCCAGGTGAAAGACTCTTAAGATCATGCAATTATTCACTATAAGAATTTCTCTCTTGCCTATGTCTATGTGTCTTTTATGTTCCAAGGGAGGATTTTATAGGCATCACCACCCTATATCTACACCAATTTTCATGGTGATTAAGTCTCATATCTTGGATTGATTCGGTGGAGATCTTAATATGATCGAGCTACATGTCATCGGTGATGTTATCTTTATGTCAAGTGATAACTATTGATCGTATGATCACTCTATAATTACTAGATTTCTTGAGCCCATGGATTTCCAAATAGATCTCGCATGATTAGTGTGGGATTCCAAAATAGATTTCATGTAATAGGATACATATATCTGATAGCATTCACGTGATTGTAATGGATTTCACAAGATTAAGGTGAAATGTATAGAGGTATTCACGAGATCATACCATATGTTAAGGGGATTTTCACATGATCAGGCCAACTCATCTGGGGCCCTTCATGAGATCAAGTCGGCATGTCAAAGGGCCTTCGCATGATCAATTAATTAATCACGCAAAGCAAATAACCCATTCACATGAAAAACAACATAACTCTTCTTCACATAAGTATCCCATATTTTTTCATCTTTTATTTTATTAAGCCTATGAATTTCACCCATTGGTTGTCTATTAGGTATTCGTATGATCAAATAGACATGTTGAATTCCCTTCAATAAATCAATTCTCTTTTCAAAGAGGCCTTTATGTGATCAAGGAAGGCTTAGATGAGGTGCTTTTCATAATCATTAATAGACCAGGGAAATCACATAACCACAACTCGTGAAAATCAATGTAACTACCTTCACATGAATATTCCATATTTTTTAGATTTTATTTTATGAAATACTCAGGCGATTGTCGTCTCTTATGTAATGTGATAAAAAATACTTAAATGAGGGAATTTTCATGATCAAGTAGGTTGTCTAATGGGTTTTACATGATTAGGAGGACTTGTCGGAGGGGCTTTGTGTGATCATAAACAGGTCATGCAAAGTGTATAACCCCTTCGCATGTTTTTCATAAGGTCATGTGATGATGAGTCTCATTGAAGGTCACACATTTCATGTGATTCAATAGATTAATCCCCATGTATCCATGATAATCCTTTATTTCCTTTGAAGATAGAATAATACATATGCTTTAGGTATTTCTCCAATCCTAAAATAGTCAATGCTCACTTGGTAGGCATTAATAGGAAGTTTACTATATCTTACTACAAGTTGACCACACATAATTTTTTCAGTATGTTTATGTGTGAGATTTCAAGATAATAAAAAAATATCATTTGAAAGTGTTAAAGTGTATTTTTTTGGTAACTTAAGGGAACTTCAAAACATGGATTATTTTATCCTTCTAAAAATAATTTTTTTAAAAGTTAAACATATGATGACTTTGGAAGATTCTAGTTAGATAGAAAATATACTTTAGGAAAATGTCATTTATTAGGAGAAGATTTAGTCTCTTTGGATTGAAAGAAACAATATTTTGTATCACTTTTCATTGCTGAAGAAAAATATATAACAGTTTTAAGTTGTTGTTCTCAAGTGTTGAGGATACAACACACCCTCACAGATTTTGGTTTTGAGTTTTACTTGAACTTAAATCCTTTGTGATAATAATAGTGCCATTTTATTATATAGAAACCCAGAACTATTGGGTATGTATTGTCTCAAAAATACTATATAATTTATGATGATTTTTATGTTCTCAAATACCCTTGTTTGTTTTCTAATGAAGTTTTATTGAGTGAGTTCTATAAGAATTTATACTCTATTTTAAGGAATTTAGCATTACAGGAATGAATCTAGAAACACTGTTTTCAATCTTATGTTATGCTAATAAGTGAAGCACTTTCATATGGTATCAATGCTATATTGCGATAAGATAGTTTACATTTGGGTCAAATTCCTTACATTCATAGAATCATCAAACGTATAGATCAGAAACCCTACGTTGTAGTTTGGATTTACTGTTCATACCATACGTGCGAAAAAGTTGAATGTATGGTTAATCAATACTACGTTCGAGATTTTATGCTGATAAGGATAAAAGTATGGACTATCATCTCTACGTTATGAAAAGGAACTCTATGCTACACAAAGGAACCCTACGCAATGCATATCAATCCTACGTTGTGTTCTCAACAGTGAAGTTTTTCAAGCCACATTTTCAATTTGATATTACTACAACGGTCAAGTCAGAATTAAAGACTAATTTAAGGATCATTTTGACTATTTCAAATAACTTTTTTCATCAGAAATATCACTCCTATTTCTAAGGGAAGTTATGACTCACCTAGTCACTTTTGGAATTTGAATTTCTACGATCAATCAGGATATTCTTTTGGATCAAGAATACTGAAGAAAGTTTTATGTTCTATATATTCTTTCATAGTGTATCTTAAAAAATTATATATGTGTGTGATAAGAGATTCACATATATGATTGTATTATTGAAATTATATTTTATAGTGTTTCTTCAATAAACGATCGATTCTGAAAGAAGCTACACTTTGGAGATATACATGTTTAATTTTTTACTGTTGTAAGATTACTACTTTTGTTTAAGTTTCTACCTTATTGAAGATATTTTTTCAATAATTATCACTTCAGACTATTTCATTCTTGAAGATATTCTTTTCTGAAGAAAAATATCTATTAATCATTAGTTTCTTATTGCTGCAACTATAAAGATCAACCTGATTATTTTAAATCAAATTATTTTGATTTATTGGAGTTTCAACTACTCATACTCAGTTATGGAGGCGTATCATCTTCTTAATATAATTTGTGGGTAACTGTTTCTCTGTTAAAAAGTAGAAGAATTTTTTTTAGTCTTTTTGTAAAGATGTCAACTACCTACACTCAGTTTTGGATTTTTGGTCTTATGATAAGAGGATTATTCTAGTGAAATTTACCAAGCTCACAGAGAGAGTGATTGGTAGAGTGGACTAGGGGATCTTTATGCCCCAAACCACTATAAAAATCTATGTTCTTTATTTCTGTTTATCTGATATATATTTTTATAAAGAATAAAAACATTGCATATACGCATAAATCACAGTGTGTGTTAAAAGCCAAAATTGTAGAAGATTTTTGAAAAGACGCAATTCACCCCCTATTGTGTTACTTTGTATATTCTGACCTAATAATTGGTATCATAGGAGAGATTTTGGATAAATATATAGGAAGATTAAAAGTATAAGTCTATAAAAATATGGAAATGGATTATCCTAGAGAAGGAATGTCAATTGTACATGCTCTATATTTCAATGGTGAAAATTATGGGTGTTGTAAATCAAGAATGATTATCTATATAAAGAATCTTGGATTCAGAGTCTACTCAAAAATTATTACTCCTTATAAGATTTTTGAAAAACTAGAAACATGGGATGCTACAACAGAATTTGAATATGATATAAATTCTTAAGCTATGAATGCTATTATCTATGGTCTTGGACTAGATGATTTCAATCATGTATCATAATGTCCAACTACCTATAAAATGTTTCAAACTATTGCAGTTGCTTATGAAGGAATAAATAATGTCAGACAGATGAGATATGCTACAGTAAAACTAAAATTCGACACATTAATAATGTTTTATGGTGAAAGAATTAAACAGATGAATGGAAGGCCTAAAGAAATTTTCAACAATATTAGATCCTTAGTTGAACCCATCAAACAATATGATCAATCTTTAAAGGTACTAAGAGTACTACCTTTTAAATGGAATGGAATATCTACTAAAATTCTCCAATCATCACCTGTTAAAGATCTGACAATGAAATAACTAATTTGGGAACTGATGATGTATGAAGAAGAAATGTAGGATGAATCTAAAGATCATAAATTTATAGTAAAGAAATAAAATACTACTCTAAAATTGACATCTCAGAAACATAGTAGAAGATCAAAGCAGGAAGTCAAAGAAGAGAAAAAATCAGATTCCTCAGATTCTGAAATGGAATTATATCAACTAGCCATAAAGTTCATCATGTTTTATAAGAAGAAAATAGGATTCATAAAATCCTTCAGGAAGGATGACAAAGAACCAATATAATTTCAATGCTATGGATGTAAGAAATTGGATCATACGAGACATGATTTTTCTCACTTGAAAGATAAAATAAAAAGTCCATAAATGAGATATCATAAAAATTCTAATTATGAGAACAAAAGAAAAAGAGAAATGAAAACTAAATTGAGTGTATCTGAATACTCTATTATCCCTTCAAAATATGATTTAAAGAAGGAGAAATCAAATATAAAATCCAATATGTGTTTTAAGGATGAAGAAGAAAGGGTACAAACTTATTACTCTTCTGATTTTGATACTAGTAGTTTCTCAAATGATAAATTAGTCACCTATTGTTATGTGCTAAAAGAAAAATATGATTCACTGGTAAAAAACCACAAGTTCTTAAAAATATTCAAAATTATATTTTAAGTGAAAGAAACACTCTGTTAAAACAACATCAAGAGTTGATTGAAAAATTTAACTCGTCTACTACAAACAGTATTGATCATGAAAAAAGGATAAAAATATTATAGGATGAAGTAGAATCCTATAAGAGTGCTGCTCTTGATTTTACTAAAGGAGAAATACTTTAAATAAAATTCTTGGAAAGAATGTCATTAAAAGGGAAATATTTGTAATAGGAAGTAAGGTTGATAAATAAAAATTGTATAAAAACTATTTTCTGCCCAATTCAAAAAATCTAATCTATTATCATTGTGGTACAAAAGGACATGTCACTAATAATTTATATTTTAAAAATCCTAAAATTAGTGTTATTAAAAGAGCCATTATTTCTAAAAAAATTTCTGAAGTAAGTAATATAAGTTGTGGAAACATAAAGAAAATATGGATTCCTAGATCATTACTATATAACACTACTAGACCCAGGAAAATATAGGTACCAAAACAAACATATGTTTAAATAATTTTGTAGAAAACGGGCTACAAGAAAAAAAAATTATATGGTATATGGACTGTGGTTTTTCCAAGCATATGAGTGGAGATCCATCAAAATTTCATACGCTGACACAAATGGATGGAGGACTTGTCACTTTTAGTGATAATACCAAAGGAAAAAATAATTGGAGTTAGAACTATTGGAGATCCAAAAACTATCTCAATCAACAAAGTATTGTATGTGATAGGGTTAAAGAATAATATGATAATTATCTCTCAACTTTGTGATGATGGTTTTTATGTTGATTTTTCTAACAATTATTGTTCTGTGTTTAAAGATACGTTACATAAATTTAGAGCACCTAGAACTGATAATGTTTATACTTCGGATTTAAATTCTGTATGTAAATATAAAGTGAATTGTTTAACTACTAAGACAAATGAATTTTGGATTTGGAACAGAATACTTGGACATTGTAATATATGTGATTTACATAAATTATACAAGAAATAGTTAATTTCTGATTTGCCTTGTCTTAAGTTTAACAATGATAGATTCTGTGATGCATTCCAAATTGGCAAGTAGCACAAATATTATTTCAAATCTATTAACAAAATTTCTATATCTAGACCTTTAAAACTTATCCATAGATATTTTTTTGGACCATCAAGGGTAGCATGTTTGGATGGTAAATTATATGTCTATGTTTTAGTAGATGATTATTCTATATTTACTTGGGTTTATTTTTTAAAACTCAAAAGTCAAGTTTTCACTATTTTTGAAAGTTTTTTTAAAAAAATTAAAAATGAAAAAAAAATTATAATAATTTCATTAAGAATTGATCATAGTGTAGAATTTGAGAATCAAGAATTCAATTTTTTTATCAAATATGGGTATTAAACAAACCTTCTCTTCACCAAGAATACCTCAAAAAAATGGAATTATTGAAGGAAGAAATATGACTATTCAAGAAATGAAAAGGACTATGTTGAATGAATACAGTCTTCCTACATATCTTTGGGAATATGTTGTAAGCATGACATGCTATATCATGAATAGAGTTTTAATATGGCCTATTTTTAAAAAGACACTTTATGAACTTTGAAATAATATAAAACCCAAATTAAATTACTTTAAAGTTTTTGGATGCAAGGTGTATATCTTCAATACTAAGGAAAACCTTGGTAAGTTTGATTCAAAAGATGGTGGATGAATATTTTTGGGATATTCTGCTACCTCTAAATCTTATAAAATATTTAATAAAAAGTCAAGTATTGTTGAATAATCAGTTCATGTGAAGTTTGATGAAACTGACCCTTTTATTAAAAAGAAAGATAAAACTGATGAAGTTAATGAATCTCTTGATAACTTGATACTTGAAACCTTTAAAAATATTTTGAATATGATATTAATAAAATTCATTCTAGTTTAGAAGAACATGATACTGAATAACCTGAAAGTGTCTTTCCTGGACAGTATAGAACTCTATAGATACAAATCCTTTAGAAACTGTTATAGGAGACTTAGACACAATAATTAGAACTAGAAGAAATGTATTAAACCTAGATGAATTCTCTGCATTTCTATCTCATTTATAAATTAAGAATATTGAAGAATACTTAGAATATGAGATTTGGATATTAGCAATGCAGGAAGAGCTAAACCTTCTCAAAGGGAATGAAGCTTGGGAACTAGTAGAGAGGCCAATAAATTATCTAGTTATAGGAACCAAGTGGTTCTTTAGAAATAAATAGGATGATCAAGAGATTATAACCCAAAATAAATCCATATTAGCTAAAGGATGTAATTAGGAAGAAGGTGTATATTATGATGAGACCTCTACCCTTGTAGCTAGATTAAAATCCATTAGAATTCTTTTAGCTTATTCATCTCATATAAATTTTAAATTATATCTGATAGATGTTAATTCTACCTTTTTAAATGGTTATTTAATGGAGGAAGTTTATGTTGAATAACCCCTTGGTTTTGAAAATTCTCAAAAACCAAATTCTGTTTTTAAACTTACTAAATCTCTCTATGGCTTTAAACAAGCACCAAAAGCTTGATATGAAAGATTAAGTTCTTTTCTTTTGAAAAATGAATTTACTATTGTAATGGAAGATCCAAAACTTTTTAAGAAAATCATTTGTTCTAATATCTTATTAGTTCAAATTTATGTTAAAGATATTATTTTTGGTTCAATTAATAAAAAATTTTGTCATGGTTTTCCAAATTTAATGCAAAAATAATTTTAAAATGAGTATGATGGGAGAAATGAATTTTTTTTTAGGATTTCAGATCTACTAAAAAGATTTTAGAAATGTTTTAAACCAAAGTAAGTATATTATTGATTTATTAAAAAAGTTTGGACTTGAGAAAATTAAGAAATATACAACTTTTATGTGTACCAGTATAAAACTTGATTTGGATGAAGCTGGAAAACTAGTTAACAAAAAGTTATATAGAGGTATGATTGGTAGTTTGTTACATATTACTGATAATAGGCCAAAAATTATGTTTTCTATATGTATTTGTTTTATATTTCAATCAAATCTAAAGGAGTCCCATCTTACTGTTGTTAAAATAATTTTTAGATATTTAAGAGGAATTTTCTTTCAATCTCTTCTTTAACCCAAAAATTATGATTTTAATCTGATTTCATATTCATATGCTAAATTTGGAGGTTGTAGATTAGATATAAAAATTACCTTAGGAACCTATCACTTTTTAGGAAAATATTTAGTTTCATGGTCTAGTAAGAAACAACACTTTTTTTCCCTGTCAATCACTAAGGTAGAATATGTGTCTGCTGGCAGTTGTTGTGCATAAGTATTGTGGATGAAAAATATCTATTGGACTTTAAACTAAACTTTAATAGTATAAATATTTTATTTTATGATACTAGTGTTATAAATATTTCAAAAAATTCTATTAATCATTCTAGGACTAAGCACATTGATATACGACATCATTTTCTAAGATATTGTGTCCTTAAAAAGGATATATATCTAGAATTTGTTAATACTGAATATCAATTAGATAATATTTCTACTAAACCAATTCTTAGTGATAGTTTTGATTTCATTAAGGGGGATTTAGGAATATTTTATTTTAAGTGATTGTTTATTAATTTATTTCCAATCTCTTTATTTTTATTTTAGAAATCCTTATTAAATATGTTTTATTTGATAACGTTTTAATTTAGAATTTCATTTTGATTTTATTTTATTTGTATTTTCAAAATTAATCCTCAATCGGCATGAGAAAATAGTTTTCCCTCTCTCGCTCTCTTTCTCCTCTCCTACATGTCCTCTCGGCTTATAGAGTATCTCTCTCTCTTTCAATTCTTGTATGTCGAAACCCTAAACCTTTAATCCCTTTAGTCTCAAAATATTCTGAGATGGAAACCTCACGATGATTCATAGATGCTGAGTTGTACAAAATGTCTATGCTTTGGTGAAATATCACAAGGTGTTATAGGGAAAGGTAATTGATTTTGGATATTTGGATTCTAAAAATCATTCGCTTAAGGAAGATATGTGATTTCAAGGTTTGGTTTATGCTTTGGGAAAATATAACATGTTGATGGTATATGAAATAGAAGTAAAGAAATTTTAAAGAAATGCTTCTTTTAGTCTTGGATTTGAAGAAGACACCATTATATCTAAGATTAATGATTCTGAGTTTTGTTTGTCCTATGTGGAAATGGCTAAGATGCTTCATTGTCACCATGAGGGGGAGTTTCAATTTTATTTAAGTAATATCAGTAATCGAGGACATTCTTCTAAATATATTATGTTTTATTTGTTTGGAACAAGAACTTTTAAGAAGGTAATGTCAAAATAACTTTATCCTGATTATTACATGATGTTGAAGTTTATTCAATCTGGGATTTGTTTTAGGACTACTGATCTTGAGAAAGTCCTTTACCCAAATATGTACATCATGTTTTTGTTTCTGAATCACAATTCCTCTCAGTTTATGATAAGATATCTAAACCACTACTACCATGTGGATTCAAATATGGGATATTATCCCTATGGAAGGATAATTTAATTTTTATTGCAAAGGAAAGGAAATATTTTAAACATGTTTTTTGGTAGATCTTGTCACCATAGCAACATGTTGAATGATAGAACTATGAAGAAGCTTGGTTTTATTTGGAGAAATTCATGCAAAAGTTTTCTACTAGTTGATGCAGAACAACAAAAAAGGTTGTTGGAAGATGCTCAGGGGGAGAAAAGGATGATTCCTTAAGTTGGATCTGTTAGACAGAGTCATAAAGAAGAAGAAACTTCAAGGCCAAAAGAATCACTTATTCAGCAAATAATAATAATTTCAGTAAATGTTCCAGAGACTGTAGTTGAAGTGGCTATTGGAGGTGAGCATGAGAATCCAATGGATGAGAAAATTGATCAAGAATCTCAAAGTCACAAACTTTTTAGGGAAGATGTCCCTAGTCTTGGAACTCAAGTAGTTCCTGATTCTAAATTTGCTGGAAGATATGCCTTAAGAGACAGACCAGCTGATGATGAAGATCCAAGTTTGGCCTTGATTGAAGTTCATATAGAGAAGATATTCCTGACCCTGGAACTCCATCTCCCAAATCTTCTAATTCCCCTACTGAAGCCTTAGTTATGAAAGTAAATCTATTAGAGGCTCAAAACTCATTTCTTATAGAGCTATTGGAAGCTAAGAAGAAAAATTTTGAAGAATACAGAGTTACTTCAGTACCTAGATTAAATTTTTAAGCTCGTAAGCTTCATTTAAGAGAATTCAAAGAAAATATCATTTCTGTTGGAGATCTTAAAGATCTTATGGCCAAAATGTCAAGATAATTTTGTTCATTAAAGGGTGGTTTTGTCAAGAAGATAGATTTTGATGAGTTTAAGGTGATGATTGGGAGAGAATTTCAGTATATTGAGGAAAGAAATAGAGCATCCACATCTTCTCAACAGACACCACCAGAACTAATCAGAAAGTTTGAAGTTATTACCTATATATTGGCTGAGTTAAATGATAGGCTACATGATCTTCAATATGATATCATTCCTTTAAATGTTCTATTGGACACTCAAAGACATATGATAAGTCAATTTACTTCAAATGAATTCTGGTTGGTACCAGTGCTTCATCAAGTCAAGGATCAGTTGACCTCTTTCATCCAATCAGAAGAATCTATGAATGAGTTTTTAAAAGTAAATCTGGTTGATAATTTGAAGGTTGGAAATTATTTAAGTAATCTACTTCATCAATGTTTATAAGTATTCAAAACCACTTCCAAAATCTTCTTTTGAAGCTTCTTGATATTAACAGTGTAGTTCAATCCCTTCTTCATTCTGAATATCCCTCTATCCCTACCGTTTCAGACCAAATCCCTTCATTTTGAAGACTCTTTGATTAATTGTGGGTTGTACTCTAAATTTTCAAACATTTTAATTTGTTTTAATTTCCATTTACTTATTTATTCTTATTTATATTTAGATTTAGTTTATTTTAGTGTAATGTTTAAACTGCCAATCCAATATTTTTTTCCCATGCTAGTATTTATAACTATTCATAACAGTTTAGTGCTATATTAAATGTGGTTTATGTTGTTTATTATTTCAAACCCTCTTTTTGATATCACAAAAAGGGGGGAAATTTATAAGGGTAATAAGGGTAGAAGGGAGAATATTTTCAAACCACACCATTTCATTAGAGAAAATATTTAATTTACAAGTATCTGTTTTTATTTATTGAAATAATACTGTGAAATTATAATATCAAAATATTTTATATATCTATTTTTGTATGTTTACAAATCCTACATTATCTTTAAATTTTTTTATGGATTATGTTATGAGATTTTTTATCATCAAAAAGGAGGATATTTTTTGGCACGTATTGTCTCAACAATACTCTATATTTTATAATGATTTTGATGTTCACAAATGCCATTTTTTTTCTAATGAATTTTTGTTGAGTGAGTTATATAGGAATTTATACTCCATTTTAAGGAATTTAGGGTTACGGGAATGAATCTAGAAACACTATTTTCAACCCTACATTTGGAAATTAAATGTATAGTTCATCAAATCTAAATTATGTTGAGAAGTGAAATGCTTACGTATGGTATCAACCATATATTACACTAAAATAGTTTGTGTTTGGATTAACATCCTTACGTTCAGAAAATCATCAAATGTATGGATCAAAAACCCTACATTGGAGTCTGGATTTACTGTTCATACCCTATGTGTGAAAATGTTAAACATATGGTTAATCAATGATACATTTGGGATTTTTATGCTGGAAAGGATAAACATATGGATTATCATCCCTATTCTACGCAAAGGAACCTTAAACTATGCAAAAGAACCCTACGCTATGCATACCAACCTTATGTTATGTTCTCAATGACGTAGTTTTTTCAACCACATTTTCAATCTGAGATTGCTGCAATGGTCAATTCAGAATTAAAAACCAATTAAAGGATTGTTTTGATTGCTTCAAAGAACTGCTTTCATTGGAAAAATCACTCTTATTTCTAAGGGAAGTTACAAATCCCCTTTTCATTTTTGGAATTTTAATTTATGCGATCGATCAATCTATTTTTCAGATCTGGAATACTGAAGAAATTTTTATGTACTATATAATCTTTCAGAGTATCTCTTCAAAAATTATATATGTGTGTGATAAGAAATTCACATATGTGAATGTATTATTGAAATTATCTTTTACAGTGATACTACAACCAACTATTGATTCTGAAAGAAGCTATACTTTGTAGATATACATGTTCAATATTTTACTCATGTTGTAAGATTACTAATTCTATTTAAGTTTCTACCTTATTGAAGATATTTTTGCAACAAGGATCACTTCAGACTATTTCATTCTTAAATATATTCTTTTCTAAAGAAAAAGTTCCATCAATTGTCAGTTTCCTACTACTACAACTATGAAGATCAACCTGAATCTTTCAAATAAAATTATTTTGATTTATTGGAGTTTCAACTGCTCGTACTCAGTTGTGGAGGAGTATCAGCTTCTCAATCTAAGCGGTGGGTAACTAGTTCTCTGTTAAAGAACCGAAAGACTTTGTTTTAGTCTTTTTTTTAAAGGTGTCAACTTTTTGCACTCAGTTGTGGATTCTTGGTCTTGTGATAGGATGACCATTCTAGTGAAATTTTCCAAGCTCGCAAAGAGAGTGATCGGTAGTGAACTAGGGGAGTTTTATGCCCTGAACCACTATAAAAAGTTGTGTTCTTTATTTCTTTTTATCTACTGCATATTTTCTTATAGAATAAAAACACTATATATCCACATAAATCACAATGGGTGTCAAAAGCCAAAATTATCGAAGATTTTTGAAAAGACACAATTCACCCCCCCCCCCCCTCTTGTGTTACTTTGTATATTCCGACCTAACAAGAACATCAATCGCAAGATAAGCACATAGATGTAAGATATAATTTCCTTAGGGATCACACAAAAAAAAGGATATATTATTCTTAACTTTATTAGAATGAAAAATCAAATTGATGATATCTTTAAAAACCCTTTACTTTTGATTGATTCAAATTAATTAAATAGAATTTGGGAATGATCAATATTAAGTGATATTTAATATACTTATTGTTATATCTATTGACTTAAATTAAAATCCCTCTAGAAAAAAGGGTATTTTTTTACAAAATTTTACTAAACTAGAAATTTATCAATTTTTTAAGCTACAAATTTTCAAACTTTAGTTTTTAAAAATTTAGTTTTCAAACCATAGTTTTTCAAAACATATTGGTTATTTAAACTTAAATGTTTTTAAAACTTAAGGTTTATCATTTTTTTTCTTTTTTTTTTAATATTTACAATTTTTCTAAATTGTTTCTTAAACCATCATTAAAATAGGTAGATTATCCATTATTTCTGGATGTTAAATTCAAGAAATTTTAATCATTTTAAATATATATTTTATTGTTTCCTTGCTATTATTGTTTAATTTATGGGGATATTTTATTTTTTTATAAAAAAAATTAATTAATTTTTATAGGGGTTTTTATAAATTTTAAAAAAGGTAAATTTTTATTTTCTATTAAAATAAATTTTAAATATAATTCTTAACATAATTTTTATGATATATGTTTTGGAATTTCATCCTCGATACAAGTCCTTAAGAACCACTCATACATAAAAGGAAATATTTTTAAACAAAATAAACCTTAAATTCTTATATAAAGACTACATTCTCAAGGGTTTTTCATATCAATCTTAGCTATATTTTATTTTATACTAAGATGTTTCTCATCAAAATCATCTTTCTAAAATTTTATCTAAGAAATATTAAAAGACCATCTGTGAAGCTTAAATTCCTTTCTAAAGTAGTAAGAGTTTAAGATATTTCCAAATCATACTTTTTGATTCTTAGTGACAAAGGTGAAGTTCAAATTTTGATGATATAGAATCGTGTCTTTTATTATCTAGAGATTTTTTATAAGATCCATAAGATTGATGAAGAAACTAAATTTCAACTTGAACTCATAAAAATATCTTTTCAGATAGGAAATCATAATAAAAAAATTGATGTAGAAAAATTTTATTACATCAACCATGCTAAAAGGATTTTTCTTGAAGATATGAATAACTAAAAAGTTTTTAAAAGCATATAAAACACATGATCAGACAATTCTCAAACTGAATTAATTTTTTAATTTTTTATTGTATTTTTATCCTCTATATTTCTTTTTGTAAATCTCCAAGGGGAATAAATTTAAGAAGCAATTTCCTTTCATTCTATTTCATGGTGGTGGATGTAATAGACCTTATATTATATTCTTTATTTATCTATTTATTTTAAAGATATTATTATTTTAAAGGGGGGATTTAAAATACTGTTATTATGTGACTTTTCTTAAGATCTATTTTTAAAGAAGATTGTTGGGGATATTAGTTTTGATTTATCTAATAAATTTTGTTTAATATTTTAATTAAAACAAAGGGATAAATTTGATATCATGAAGACCACATAGTGCTTTATTTTTAATTTTAGTTTATCTCTTCAAATTTTCTTATGTGTTTTTTGTTTTCTAAAAGGGAGATATTGTTAGGGAAATTGTTAAATCGATGACTCACTTATTTCATTATTTTTAAAATCACAATACACTTCATACGAAAATTATCTAACTTAAATTTTTTTTAAGTTATTATGTTTTTGTAAAATGAATTTCTGGAAAATGAAATGTCAAAACTCTAAATTGATTTATGAAAATCTAGTATTATGAAGATCCAATGATAGATTACTTCCATTGGATTCAAAATCAATGTAATAGTGCTAATATAAACCATCGATAAATGAATAAAAATGCTAAAGAAGTTGTTTTCAATATCAGAACAATTGATCCAGAGTTTTATAGAATTTGACTATTGGAGTTTGTTACAACATTTCCTATAAATAAAGTTGCACCTAGAGAATCAGAAGAAAATAAGTAAGTACAAATTACAAAAAAAAGATCATTCTGAATGTTGTTGTTTGTTTTGAAGCTTTTAATTTCTTATTGTTGAGTGCACTTCCAATTAGTGTAATTTTTTATTTCTAGATGTTTTTAATGATAGATATTATTGTGTGAATTTTTCATTATAATGATCTTAGTATTTTCTTTTTAATCATTATACTTTTGATCTTGCATGATCGACAGATTCCATGGACAGAAGACATAAAATCTGATCATCTGATCGAGGGACTCCATGGATAGGAAGACAGAGGTCTTGTACTACCCTTTTGAAGTGAGATGGTATCGAATGATATAGTTAAGGGATTATAGAAATAAGAAGGCATTCCTTCTAATAGGTAAAAAATTAAGGATACCTTACGACAGTTTGAAATTCATAGACACCTCAGATTAATAAATTCATGGATACCTTAAGGTTTTAATAAATATACTTTAATGGAGTTTTTTTTTCTAACCAATACTCTATGTTTTGTTCCTAACTTCAGTTTTATTCTTTTCTAAATTTTAGTTGATTTAATTCTTGTTTTCAGTTTCTATAATTCAGATAGTTTAAAGTTTCTCTACTTAAACTCTTTTATTGGTAATTTAAAATATTGATCACCTTGTTTTCGCTATGCCAACTGTATTTCAATATAGTATATAATATCATTACTCTGATCTTTGATTCCATCAATATTTTATAAAAACATATCAATATTTTATCTCTTTGGTATTTTAAAAAAACCAATCAACTTAAAACTTGTGGAGGATGAAAATTTTAAGTTTATTTTTTAACTATAATTCACCCCCCTCTTGTATTTTATTTTTCATCATACCTTGGGATAACACCTGGGTGTAACCATCCTTTTTTTGATGTTGCTATCACAACTCAATAGGCATTGATGATAGCATTATGATTTAAGCATAAAATATGTAATCCATGAGTCTCTTGTGAACTTCCTTTTCACCCTTTCTTCCTGAGGTGTCTCAATAAGTAATAGAGACTTCAACACATGCAATTTCCTTTTATATCATGGAATTATGCACAAGCGCCTATACCACTCTTGGGTATTAGTGTCATTCGGGGCATGTACTTTGTCCAAAATTTAGCATAGTTATTTTGTGGTATTGCTTGTAATTTTTCTATAAAATAAAACTTTAGAATATTATTAATTTTATATTGATTACCAATTATTAGAAATTATAGAATTCATGAAAATTTAGATATAATTCATATTAATAAATCACAAGATCACTTTGATACTGCTTGTTGGTATCGGGCACACATCAAAATCATGCATTATTGGTGAATTAAAAAAATTCATTGTGATCAATGTTGTAACATCATCTCTGGTGAAGCATCACTCAGTATTCAACCCAAGTATCTCATGTGAATTAAATTAATCATGGGAAATCAGAATCAAAACCACACTTCATTCGATTTTGATCAAATGTGTGTTCCCTTGCTGTCAGTGATCATCACTTGAACAAACCAAAGATGGAACCCTCAAGATTGTTTACACACACTCCAAAATCTCTCTTGATCATCGATATTTGATTTTCAGGTGCTAGTGTGGAGAGATTAATACCTTTCAATGTCGACATGATCACAAGAACATTTTCTCTTTGATCTAGGAGGTGATTCTTGGATCGGGGTGCCCCAAGTTCTTTATTCTCTCTCAAGAACTTGATAGATAAGGAAGAGTAATGCTCGAATTCGATGGAATGAATAATTACTTGAATTTGGGCTTATTTTGGATTTTATATCTAGGGTTAAACTTATTTAAATTGAACTTAATTCATTTAATTTAACCCTTCTAGAACAACCCAAAATAACATGTATAACCTCAAAAACATGTTGCAATGGTTATAAGTATTTTATCACTTACTTGTAACATTAAAACTAAGTTATGTGATAAAATCTGAGCTATTAACTTGACCCCTCTATCCCATAAAATATTCAAAAAACATTGAATAATAATGTTCATTTTTTTTAAAAATCCATGTATTCACTTAATAACTTGTGAATAATTTTAGTAAATAAATTCAACCTTTATTATATTGAACTTGAATAATAATGAATTTATTTTTTTAATAAATTAAACTCAGACATATCTCATACCCCATCATGGATCCCACTATATCCTAAACTACAATTCATTAGAATTGGATAAACCTATTGAATACACATTGTGTGTTACCCTCCAGGCCCCTATTTCAATAGTAGTGAGTGATAATCACAGACCAAGAGTAGAGTCCAGCAATCCATCCAGGCCCCTAAAGAGATTATATTTAGTCGTAGTCATGAAAATTTCCTACGAACATACACCGTGTAATATAATATATTTGTATCATGATATATCATAATGTAGGATACACACTTCGTGTCATCATCCATTTTTTCTTTATTTATTCATGACCTTACAAGATGGACTTACATTCAATCATCATAGTCATGGATTTAATAAAGTAACCACCATCCTGATTAATTAGGACCAAGATATATCTTTCTTTTGAAAGTTAAAAATTATTTCTTGATCATTAAACCAATGTCATACCATCAATGATTCTCCCAATGCAAGCTACCTCGCCATAACATAAATGTAATATTTTTCATCTTGCATCAATATATTTGATCAAATGATATAAATTGTGTAAGATCTTAACCCTTCAAGGATGTATGTTCTTATTTAAATTTAGATTTAAATCCATTTAAAATGATTAATGAAATGTTTCTCAAGAATATGAGGGGACTCATGGGTGTCTCGGGGGGTTTGGGACACTAAAAAGGAAGAAATATACCATATTGTGTAGGGTGAACAGTTGTCACATGGTTAGTACTAATCATGTGCCTTAACCTAGAAACCTGTTGGGGGAGGGTGCATGGTTGAAAAACTATGCAATGGGATCTTGGAAACCATGCGGATTTGGATAGATCCAAACTCATGGCCTCCACATGGTTTGACAAACCATGTGGGCTCTCCAAAAAACTGTGTGATCCAGGCCCCCTCTATAAAATAGGGTGTTGCATGGTTGGCACATAGTTTAGACAACTATACGGAAAAATCACAAACCTCATTAAAGGAATAGAAAATTATCATTTCCCCCTCATACTTTAAGAAAACTTACCTAATTTTCCTCCCCTTTCTTCCTCCAGTAGCCTATGTTATGAACCAAATCCTCCTAATCTTCCTAATGGTGGATATCCTTCAATTATTTGTCATTTTAAGTGTCTTTGGTTGCAAATTAAAACTATGAGTGAGTTTATCACTCCTCTTAATTCTATTTTTTGGAAGAACCATAGTGTTTTGTTTATTATCCTTCCAAATCCTCTAAATCCTTATTTTTTAAAATAATGTTATTTTGGGTGTTGATGGTGGTTTGGGATTGAATCAAGGGTCGTGGTTAAGTGAGTGTTCATCTATGAGATCGAGGTAGGTTTTCTATGATTTATACCCCATACTCTTAATGTTTATTTATATGTATGTGGTTTTAATTTTGTGTCATTATGTTTTGAATTTTATTAGTTGATAAAAAATGATGAAGTGGATATTTAAATGATATATTGGACCCCTCATGATCATGTTGGATTCATTGAGGATTATTATATCATGCCTATGGTTACCCATGGGGTTTGAAACTACATTGAATATGGGAATTGAATTTTTAAATGATGAATTGAAGGTTTTGTGAGATTAAACCAAATAGAATTGGGTTTGGGTTGTTAGTATGGAATAAAGGGTTGTTTGGATTAACTTGAATAAATTACATGAGTAATGGCTTGTAAATGGGTAAATGTTGTAAATGGTTAAATAGGAATGAAATTGTGGTTAAATGGATTGAAAGGGGTGACAAATGGTTTTAATGTGATTAAATGGTTAATTTATCTTACTATGATAATTGAGAACGTTATGAATGTAATGAATTAAGGAAATGTGATAAAATGAAAATGTTCACCTTTACTATTATTAGGTGATAAGATATCACGAATGTTGACCATAAAAATGTGACTAATGGTTAGTGGGTGATTGTACTGATGATCCTCTCCCTTAGGCAGGCCAGACTGATACTCCAAGAACCCCTATGCATAGTACATTTTGGAGGATGGATTGATTCTCCTTAATCCAATGGTATGGACATGGAATTCCATATCATGGTTGGGATGTTCATATATGGAATTCCAAATCCCTATTGGATACTTGGATTGATTCTCCTTATATATCAACTTGTGACCCCTATGACATATTGTTCAGATGACCAGCACAGGTTGTACCAGGTTTGATGGATATGGCTAATACTTGGAACTGATAATAAATGTGGCTAATTTAAATAATGTTAAATAATGAAACATAGTTTATCTACTACTCTATTATTTTTTATTGTACTTTTTCATACATTTTTTTAGACTAGATATTATTTTATACATCATTGGTGTTGTCCTACTGAGTTGTACTCACACCCTTCTCAGGCCGTCATTGGGTATCTGAGCAGACTTCTTGGCTGCAAGTCAGGATAAGGTCCTATGTTGGATGATTCATATGGATTTGGGATAGAGAATGGATGAGGGAACCATACATGGAATTAAGACCCATTTTGAAATTGTCTTTAGTATCATATTTTGGTTTTCTTTTTGTGCTTTAGACTATCATGACATGTCTTATTTTACTATATTGGGTTATTGGTACTTCCTCAGTGGGAAATGTGGTATGTGATGTTTTGGTATTTATTATTATTGTATGTCTTTTTTTATCTAGAATTTTTTTTATTGGTTTACTTTGGTAAAGAGGGAATAGTATCTATATGTGTTCCATTATACCCTTGCTTCTAGTCAACAGCTTCTGGCATACGAGGAGGCACACTTGAGGTCATGTGGTGAACTAGAACATGGAACCGGTTATAGTTTCACTCGGTATGGGACGTTACAAAGTGGTATCAAAGTGTTTTTATTTTCTTTTGTGTTACCATTTAGTAAAGTTTGACTAAAGATTAGGATATTTTAGGCCTTGGTAATGAGCTCATGTGTGGGATTAGCTAACATATGTGTGGGGGAAATCCCAAGTTCTTGAGGTGGGATTGTTGTTCTTGATATTTTTTGTTACATTTGGACATTATTTCACCTTTTTTTATGAACTTTTTGTGTGATGTTGTTGTTTTATAAGGTTTTATTCATGGCTCGACATGGAATGATGTTTGTATATGCATGCATCATTTTAGGCACTCGGGATTTATATTTCATACATCATGTTAAGCACTCACAGAAAATCATGTTTGGTGGGTTAGGGGAAATGAAAACACTTATTTGATTCTCATACAGTTTTAAGAAAATACTACCTAATAAAGAGGATGAAACAAAAAAAATTAAGTTGAAAAGTGAAAAAATTTAAATGGTTAAAAATGGTACCTAAATGATAAAAATTTAAGTTATTTTAAAGAAAAAACTTTATAAATGGTGTCTAAAAAAGTCTTGTGATTATGTAAGTTTGTTCTGGCTTATGGTAGTCATGGTCTATTATAGGGATAGTTGAGGGTAGTGATAGAGATGCAATTATATCTGTTCAGATAGTGTATGAAGAATGGTTTGGTTATGGACAGTTATGGGACTTCCTTTACGTATAATTATGAAAACTTTATGTTATGTGTTTTGAGATGAATTTTTATAATTGTAGAGGGATTCTACTATGATGACGTTTACTGATTGGGTGACAAGAATACATCACTGATAATGTTCCTTTGGTAGAGGGATAGGAACCTCCTTTGATTCTGGGTAATAGAGGGGAAGAGCAGTTCCCTGGGAACTTTTCTCATTTTATATAGTATATAGAGATATATCCTGGGTAAGATGCATCAAGTGTGTTTGACCTGAAGAGGGAGTTTCAACTGCAATATCCTATGATGTTTTCTGGAAAGGGTGGACTCGTGGAAACAGAGTTCTGGATTGAGTCCATATAGAAAATTCTAGATCACATAGAGACCACTCCTGAGAAGAGAGTTAAGATAGAATCTTATATGTTAAGAGGACCAGTGAAGTTCTAGTGTAATATTTAGGCTTGGGATGAGAAGTCATAGGGGATGGTATGGAAGGACTTCCTAGAGAAGTTCTCAGGGCACTTTTACCCTAAGACCCTAAGGAAGAGAAAAGTTGAAGAGTTTATGTGTTTGACTTAGGGGATTATGTTGGTAATGGATTATGTTTTCTTCTTCACTAACTTTTAGTGTTTTGGCCCAACATTGATAGGAAATGAGGTAGTTATGACTAGTCATTTTCAGGACGGACATAGATATGTGAACAAGTCCTAGGTAAATATCTTTCGTTTGGAGAGTTTTATTGAGGTAGTGTATCAAACTCATTTATAAAGGGAACATGAGGAGGATTCTAATGGTGGGCAGACAGTTTTTTCAGGAAATCTATTGGTATGTTTTTTGATAGTAGGAAGTGTTGTTATGAGGACCTCTATTAGGGGGTGGTGGACATAGTAGTTTGGGGAGAGGATCTTCCTCTTGAAGAGGTATTTCATTCATCTTCTATCAGTTTGGAAGGTTGGGATACATGAGTGGTCAGTTTCCCCAACCACCAGTTGAGTTTTGAGTGTATGGTAGGATGGGGAATGTACATAGGTTCTATAAGAACCCTTGGCAGGTGGGTAGTTGTAGAGGATTAAGACCAATACAAAGTGCATAAAGGGGTTCAGCTACCCTGTATCAGTCAGGTAGTTAGATTTCCACTAGATATATTAGTTTGGGTGGTGGAAATGGTACTTTGGGATGAGAGTTCCTGTATTAGAAAAGAAGTGTAGTGTCAGGGACTCGGTCATGAGACTAGGGTAGGGGAACAGGACAGCTGCATGATATTCAGTCTACTCGGGTTGGTAGTGAGGTTGGGCCATCTACTGTCTGAGGTACAGTTCTTGTAGCTTTTACACTTGCTATTTCTTTATTTTAAATGGTATTCTCACACTCTTTTATATCTGCTCATTTTTTAAGTGGGTTGGGTCTCGTAGTGAAGTATATGTTTGGGGTGATGTTGATCGACTTGTCGTTGGGGGGCATGATCGGAGGGTATTCATCAATGTAAGGAGTGTACTCTATAGGTTGGTGGGTATCATCTCCTTTGTGACTTTTATGTGCTTGAGATGACATGTTTTTACCTGATACTATGGATGAACCAGTTGGTTACATCATATAATCACATTGATTGTTACCATCAAAGATTGAGTTTCACATCTCCTGAAGGTGATACTTATGTTCATAGTGGAGAATGGGATATCTTGGAAGGTTGTGTGGGGACAGTTCTTCCACAACTGGGTGAGATCACAACCCAATTTGTGAGTCTTTTTCTAGATGATGAGGGATTGGAGCATAATTTCTTCCCTCTAGTGGTGGATCTATTTCAAGACATGTTTCCTGATGAATTATTAGTGCTACCACCTATGAGAGAGTTTGAATTCATGATTGAGATTATGCTTAGAGCTGAACCCATTTCTATCCCTCCTTATTGAATGGAACCATAAAAGCTTCAAGATATTAAAACTCAGTTGGAGAAATTTTATAATAAAGATTTTATCTTTTTGATTACGTCACCATGGGGTTCTCCAATTTTGTTTACTAAGAATACCGATGGGATGTTATGGTTGTGTGTTGATTATCGGAAGTTAAATCAGATGATAGTTAGATTTGATATCCTATTCCTTTTATTGATAATATTTTTGACCGGATAAAGGGTTATTTTTTTTCTCCAATATCTATTTGAGGTTAGGGTATCATCGGTTGATGGTGATACCTTCTAATATAATGCAAACTGATTTCAGAAGCAATATGGTTTATATGAGTTCTTTGTGATGACTTTCAAGTTGATGAATGCACCTACTATGTTTATGGATTTGATAAACCAAATATTCCACACATACCTAGATCATTTTTTTTTGTTTTTTGTAGATTATATCTTGGTGTACTCCCAAACTCATGACAATCATTCCACACATCTTGACATCATCTTGAGTACACTGAGAGAGCATCGGATTTACACCAAGCTATAAAAGTTTCATTTCTGGATCGAATAGGTATATTTCTTGGGTCATATCATCTCATAGGAAGTTGTTTCAGTGGACCTAAAGAAGATTTGAGTAACTATATCTTGGTAGTAGTGCAAGAATTTTTTTGACATTCGAATCTTTCTAGGTTTGGTGGGATATTATTTAAAGTTATTTAAAGACATTTCTCACTTGGAAGCACCACTATTAGGATTAACCAAGAATGGTATAAAGTCTGAGTGGTCTAAATCATGTGAGAATTATTTTCAGGAGTTGAAGAAATGTTTGACCACTACACCAATCTTGATCTTACCTAATTCGATTAAGGAGTATACCTTGTTTTTTTATGAATCTAAGATTGGACTTGGGTAGTGTTGATACAGGGAGATTAAGTCATGGCGTACAGATTGCAACAGTTGAGGCCTCATGAATAGAACTATCATATACATGATCTCGAGTTGGTCATAGTGGTTTATGCCTTGAGATGCTGGTAGCATTATCTCTTGGGTGAAAATTTTATCATTATACTGATCATAAGATACTTAAGTACATCATTTCCCAACATGATTTGAACCTTCGACAGCAAAGATGGGTTGAGTATATGTAGTATTTTTACTTTGAGATAGCTTATATGTCGGGAAAGGGAAACATTTTTTCAGATTCATTGAGTCATAAGACACATACTCAGATAGTTCATGAGTCTAGTTCTGAGTGGAAGATGATTGCTTTGTTTAGTATTTCTGGAGGTGCATGAGTGAGTGACACTCATTTCCTTATCTATTGATCCTTCTATTCTAAACCATGTTAAGAGGAGGCAGTATGAGGATTCAAATGTCTATCTTTGAGATGCATTTTTTAAGGTGGGGATCCACCTTCTAATTGGACTATTGATAAGGATGAGATTATTCACGTTCATGTCCATATTTTTGTGACTACTTGTATGTAGGAAGAACCAATGAATGACTTTCATGACTCAAAGTGGGAAGTGCACCCTAGTTTAACCAAGATGTACTGATACTTTGGAGACAGTATTAGTGGTCGAGAATTAAAAAAGAGATTACAGGTTTTGTAACATGATGCTACACTTGTCAGTAGTTTAAGGTCAAGCATCAGTGGCCTGCTGAAATTTTAAAACCATTTCCCATTTTAGAATGGAAGTGGGATGATGTTACCATGTATTTTGTGGTAGGTAACATGAGGATGTCTCATAAGAATGACTTTATTTGGGTAATTGTGGATCAGTTGAAAAAGTTAGCACATTTCTTGATGATTCTAGATACTTTCACTATCAACTAGCTGGGTAACTTATATGTTTGAGAAATAATAAATTTACATGGGGTTCCAAAGAGTATTATTTCAAATCATGATCCTCCTTTTATAATACACTTTTAGAGAGGGTTGTATAATGCACTTGGTACCTAGGTGTTTTTTAGTAAAGATTTCCACCCATAGATAGATGAGTAGTCAAAGCATACTATCCAGGTGTTGGAGGACATGTTGAGAGCATGTGTCCTAGACTTTGGTGGATCTTGGAAGAAACATTTAGCTCTCATTGATTTAACCTATAACAATAGTTATTAGGTGACAATTCAGATATAACCTTATGGGGAACTCTATGGTAGGCCATATAGATCACCCTTATATTAGATAGAAGTAGGAGAATCAGATTTTTTGGGACTGAGTCTCGTGTAGGAGACATCTGAGAAGGTTCAGTTGATTCAAAAGTGTATGTCTACGGCTTATAGCAGACAGAAGTCGCATATTGATTGATGTCATTGACCTCTTTATTTCATGGTGGGTGACCGTGTGTTCCTTCATGTATCATTGGGATTATATCACCGTTGGATTTAGAAATAGGGAAAGTTGGCACCCATGTATGTGGGGATATTTGTGATTGTGGACAGGATTGGATTGATGGTATACTGATTGGATCTTCCATAGTGATATAGTGACATGCGTGATTTTTTTTCATGTGTCGTAGCTTTGATAGTATCACCCCAACCCTTCTCATGTGATAGATGTTGGTGATATTGATCTTGAAGCTGATGCATCCTTAGAGTAGCATATGGTTCGTATTATGGATCATAGTGAAAAGACTCTTTAAGGTAATACTATGTTGTTGGTTCAAGTGTTGTGGCAGTATGGGAACATTCATGAGGAAACTTGGGGAGGGAGGAAGATATGTGGGCCCAGTGGCCCGACCTTTTTACCTTGGAGGCTTAACGATGCTTGGGAGTGCAGATCAAGGATGAGTTATTATAAGGTGGGGAGGTTATAATATCCTGACCCTTAGAGGAGGTATGTTCTTGTTTAAATTCTGAATTCAGTTTATTTAAAATGGTTAATCAAATGTTTCTCAAGAATATGAGGGGACTTAAGGGTGTCTCAGGGGTTTGGAACACAAAAAGAAAGAAAGAGGCCGTATTGTGTAGGGCACACAGTTTGTGCATGATTAGTACTAATTGTGTGCCTTAACTGTGCAGCCTATAGGGGGAGGGTGAATGGTTGAAAAACTGTGCAAGGGGAGCTTGGAAACCATGATACTTTAGGTAGATCCAAATGCACATCCTCCACACAGTTTAACAAACCACGTGGGCACCCTAGAAAACCATGTGACCTAGACCCCCTCTTGGAAAGAGGGTGTCACACGATTAGCACACAGTTTGGCCAACTGTTCATCAAAACTCTGAAGTACGTTAAAGGAAGGGAAAATTCTCATTTTCCCCCCTTAGGCTTTAAGAAAATTTACCCTATTTTCCTTCCTTTCCTTCCTCCAGCATCCCAAGTTACAAACCAAATCCTTTCAAGCTTCCTAAGGGTGGTTCTCTTTTGATTCTTAGTCGTTTTAAGTGACGTTGGTTGTGAATTGAATATTTGGGTGAGTTTATTACTCCTCTTCCTTCTATTTTCTAGAAGAACAATAGTGTATTGTTTATTCTCATTTTGAAGCCTCTAAAATCTTTTTTTCCAAAAGATTCTTAGTTTGGGTATTGATGGTGGTTTGGGCATGAATCAAGGGTTGTGATTGAGTGAGGGTTCATCTACGAGCTTTAGGTATGCGTTCTATGAGTTATACCTCATAGTCTTGATGTTTATTTATGTGTACGTGGTTGTGTTTTTGTGTTTTTATACTA
The DNA here is from genome assembly GCA_963277665.1 of Viscum album. Classification (NCBI taxonomy): domain Eukaryota; kingdom Viridiplantae; phylum Streptophyta; class Magnoliopsida; order Santalales; family Viscaceae; genus Viscum; species Viscum album. The sequence continues at coordinate 115,318,110 of OY728151.1, forward strand.
AACATTTGATTATTTGATAAGAAATGATTAATTTGGTATTTAAATGATATATTGGACCCCTCATGATCTCGTTAGATTCATTTATGATGATTAGACTAGGCCTATAATCATCCATGGGGTGAACCACTCCCTTGAAAATGAGAATTGAGTTGTTAAATGATGGATTGGAGGGTTTATGAGATTAAACAAATTGGAATTTTGTTTGGGTTGTGAGTATGGAATAAAGGGGTGTTTGGCTTAACTTGAATAAGTTACATGAGTAATGGATTGTAAATGGGTAAATGTGGTAAATGGTTAGAGGCATGTCCTTATGGTTGAATGGATTGAAACAGGTCACAAATGGTCACAAATGGTTTTAATGTTCTTAAAAAATTAATTGGCTTGTTATGAGAATTGAGAATGTGATGAATATAATGAACCAAGGAAATGTGATAAAATGAAAAGGTGCACCTTTGTTGTTATTAGGTGATAATAGGTCAATAGTGTTAACCATGGAAATGTTTCGAATGGTTGGTATGGGGATGGATTGATGCTCTTCACCCTTGGGCGGGTCAGACTGATGCTATAGGTGCCCCTATGCATTGTAAGTTTCAGATGATGGATTGATGCTCCTAACTCTAATGGTATAGACATGGTGTTCTATATCATGTTTGGGATGGTCAGACATGGTCTTCTAAATCCTGATTGGATACTTGGATTGATGCTCCTTATATGTCGACCTGTGACCCCTATGACATATTGTTTAAATGAATGGAATGGGTTGAAGCAGGTTTGATGGATGTGGGTAACACTTGGAACCGAGAATAAATGTGGATAATTTAAATAATGTTAAATAATGAAACTCGATTTATCTACTACTTATTTATTATTTATTGTAATTTTTTATATAATGTGGTAGAGTGGATATTATTGTAGAAATCATTGGTGGTGGCCTACTAATTTGTACTCACACCCTGCTTAAACTATTGTTGGGTACCCGAGCAGAATTCTTAGTTGCAGGATAGGATAAGGGAAGAGACCCCATATTAGATGATTAATAAGGATTTGGGATGGAGCATGGATGAGGGAACTGGACATGAAATCGGGACCCATTTGGGGATTATCTTCATTACCTTATTTTGGTTTTCTTTTGGAAATTTATACTACCATGACATGTATTATTTTACTATATTATGTTGGTACTTCCTCAGTGGAGAATGTGGTATGTGGTGTTTTGGTATTTATTATTATTTCATGTCAATGTTTATTTTAATTTTCACTATTGGTTTACTTCAGTAAAGAGGGTATAGTCTCTTCACATGTTTCATTAGACCATTGTTGTTAATCAGTAATCTCTATTCTACGAAGAGGTGCACTTGAGGTCATGTGGTGAACTAGCACGGAGCACCAGTTATAGTGTCCCCCTGGGCCGAGACGTTACACATTGATAATAATCTCAAGTCTAGAGACCAATACACATGTTCATTGATGTACATTGATTTTTCTTGTATTTTTATAATTTTATAACAAAGTTTTAATTAATTGGTTTAATCATTTTTTATATTTTTAGTTTATTTTTGTAGTTTTGTAGTAGTTTAGCTATTTTGATAATTTTTAGTTAATTTATATACTAATATTAGTAATTTATTATTTTTATTAGTTATATTAATTTTATATATTATATTTAACATTATATTATTATTATTATTATTAGTTTCTCTTATGTTAGTTTATTTTATTTCATTAATTTTTATTAGTATGTATATTTTAATTTGTATTTTATTTTATTTCATTATTTTTTTGCATTAATAAAATAGTATTTTTTATTATTTTATTATTATATTTAATAGTAGTATTATATTTAATTACATTTGAATTAATATTTAATAATTATTATTATTATTATTTAACTTTTAGATTAATAGTTTATTTTGAATTTGGAAATTTAAATTTAGATTTAAATTTTTTAGTTTTCATTTTTTTTATTTTTTTATTTTCTCCCTATATAACCTACCTGCTCTCCTCTTTTCCCTCAACTTCCCCCTACCCAGGCACCCCCCCCCCTCCCCTTTGACCCCTTCCCTTTTCCCATGTCACCCCTCCCCATCCCCCCTTTTTTCCTCTACCCAACCCCACCTCCCTACCCCTCTCCACACTCCCCTTACCCCTTATCCCCACGCCTCCCCTTTCTCAAACCCTGGACCCACCACCCCATCCTATCCCCCCTACACCCACCACCCCATCCCCACCCCCACCCCCCTTTCTGACCCCTCTCGCCCCTCTTATTCACGGAGCCCCTCACCCATTCCCAACCGCCCCTCCATCCCTACCCCCACTCCCCTTATCCACACCCCATTCTATTACCCCATCCCCTGCCACGCCCCTTCTCCATTTTTAGGAAAGTAATGGTGGTTCGGACACATCGTCGACATGTATGGAGGTTCTCTTGGGCTTCTAGAGATTGACACTACACGATGAGAGCGATTTCAGATCCAATCATTGTTTCAGCGGTGTGATGGTGTGGTTCGACATTGTGGTGATCGACATATTGAAGGTTATTATTTTACGATCATTTGCAGTGGCTTGCGGTGGTCCCTGTGTCAACATGAATCTGGTGACTTTATTTATTTATTTTTCACATCATGTTTGCATGATGGTTGGCTAACATTATTGGTGTCGGGATTGTGATAAAAGTGACGATAATTTCATGTCTTTAATTTATTCTCATGTTTGATTGTATTTTAAATTAATTTTAATTGGATGCTTATTTAATTAATTATATCTACGTTTGAATTAATTTTACTTTGGGATATAAACACATGCTTTACTTTCCATTCATGTGATACTTAATAAGTAATCACGGATGGGAGTTTATCAAAGAATTTATTTATTCATAATTTGATCACGCACACGAGAGAATTCTAAATAAATAAATATATTAATCAAAAAAATTAATATTTTGTGTGTTCTCTCATTTAAACTTGCCTGAGTGATACCTAATAATTAATCTCTTGTGAGAGAAACCAAAATAGTTATATACTTCGACTTTTTGAGAAACGGGTTGTTGTATTTCACCAAGTGTTTTAGTGCTATAATGACGCGAAAATTATTCATCGGGACAGAGAACGAAATGATGAATAATTTATGTGAAAATTAGAATAATTTCCAACATCATATAATGAGACCAGATAGTATTTTGATTAAAATTGGAATCAGTGATAATTGAATAAATAAATATTCAGATGTGGGAATTAAATAATTGACATTGCATGCACCTGAATGAACATCACAACTCTGACACTTACATCTCCGCCTGTTTATTCCATAGCTTAATTTAGTTCACTTAGATAGTTTTAGTTAATTTGAATAGTCATTTTTAAATATTCATTTAGTTTTTATAACTTCTTAGTTATTAATCATGTGAAGAACTCATTTGCCTGAACACTTTTCTAAGAGGATATTCCTAGTGTCTACTCACATTCTCTCTATGGTTTGACCCTACTGGTTGCTTCTACAATAGTTTGTAGGTAAATAAATATTGAAAATTTTCACACATTGTGACATGCATGCCAAATTTCTGGTACCATTGCTGGGGAGAACAGTAGCATTAGGAGTTCCTTTAAAAGAGTGATTTAGGTCAAAAATAAAATAAAATAATTAAAAAAAACTAAAACAACAAAAGAATTGTTTACTACTCTGAGAATTTTTCATTGCAAGTATTTTCAAGACACCCAGAAGTTCAGAATGACGTGGGTCACACCACATAATTATAACTAGTACCCGCCCTACGTAGCCCCAACTCAAGTTATGATGTATAATGATTCACCGCACATGAGCTCTCCAGGTAATCCTGTTTATTTCAATGATATTTATTTAAGTCCATGCTATGATCTATATGATAATGTTTCACCATGCTATGAAACAAGTCCTTATACATTTTTTAATCATTTTCAAAATCAAATCATTCCTAAAAATTTAGAACTTGATAATTCATGTCAAACAAATGATTCAATAATTGAGCACATGTTTCATTGTGCTATCACTGAGACAAATCTGAGGTTTGAACTTCAAGATGAATGTAATGAAAAGTTAATTTACTCAAAAAAAGATATAGAAAATCAATTGAAGAATTTAGTAAATCAAATGAATCATATTTCTGAACCAACTACCTCATTTCCACTTGATGATCTAATTCAAAACAATTCTTTTGAGGAGAGTGCAATAGAGGTTCCATTTGAACAACATCCATGTCCCGAATCTAATAATGAGATTAATCTGCCTTCTTATCATACAATTGATGACTCCACTCCATCACAATTTAATTCTTCAAATCTAATAACATTTAAAGAATATGAGATCTTGGTATTCCACCCTATTGAACATAATGGTCCCTCGAAAAATGTGATTTCATGTCCTTCTTCTGTTTGTTCACAACCCATCCATCCCAAAGTGAAAAAGGACATGTTCAATGTCTATCAAATTTCACCTTTTGAGGATGAATAGGATATTGAACTATAGGACCATTCTTTACCGTGATAGATTCAGAATTTAACTAAGAGATAGTGGATTTCCACACTCAAGAGGACATCACTTCAAATGACATTGAATCGCCTCTTTTTGAAAATATTTGTGCGTCCGAAACTTTTTCTAAAATGGAGACATCTCAAACTTTTTTTGATTCATATAATCAGTTAGCATTGGTGGTATAGAACACTCATAATTCTCTATAAATAATGGAAGAATGGGATTTTCTAGAGGATCCTGAGTTTGTGGTAAAACATGTACCAACAAAGAAATATGATAAGGGCGGTATAGAAGAAAATTTTGAAAAAGATGTAATTCTTGAGACAATGGAGTCATATTCTCCGATTGATCCCACACCACTTGCTCCATGCATCGAGGTTAAAAACACTTCACTTGAAATACCCACATATGCTAACAATATTATTGACCTCATCACAATCACTAAAACCATCAAGTATGAATTATGTTGGAAACCAATATATTTCCCTATGCTAGTGGTTGGGTGTGAAAATGAATTGGGATACATCATTAACCCAGATTATGCATTCAAGGATGTGATGGATATAAGACGACCATTTAAGGAGTCTGGTAAAGGCATTTTTTCACTTGTGCACATTCAAAGAGTTAATCTTCTTGATCTTTCCATTGATGGCCTTTTCCCAAAATTCAATTATTTGGTAAGTCTTTCTTCAGGAGAGGTATATTCGTTCCCTTGTGAGTTGTCCTATTTTAATTTAATTCTACACATTAATTTCTCTAATAAGCTTCTATTGATATATTGTGCATCTTGCAATATAAACTCATATTCAACGAATTGATTCCACACTCCCACTGATAAAGAAGCAAATGCACGGTAAACATTTCTATTAAATCCTGGTGGTGTTTCAACAACATCTGGCTAAAGACGAAGTAAACTTAGCACTCAATTGGAGGCAACCCATCATTTGTTTTTTTTTTCTTTTCACTGTATTTAATTTCATTTAATTTATTTTTTTAAAATAAAATAAAATAAAAAGGTATGCATTTACTGTAATCTGTTTTCTCCTGGTACTACATTGGATTTTAATTCAGCATACATATTTTTATCATCCACATGATTTTGATTATGGTGTGAATTCTATGATATTATGTGAGTATGTGTTGTCAATGTGTATGTTTTATAGGTATACCATTTCTAGAGCTTCATCAGATACAAACTGTAACGACCCAAAGTTTCATTAATGGAAAATCCCTCTTGATCCAGTTAAATGTTTCTTTATGAAAAATGTTTTTATAAGATGTCAACTTCTTTAGTTTTATGTTAAGATTTTTGACCGTTACTTTTATAGCCGTTGAACAGTGATCACTTGAGTAGTATAAATATATGGCTTTAATGAACCCAATTTTACTCAAACAAAGGAAGCGTTGGCCTCATCCAGTAGAATTGCCCCATACGAAGACCATTTGTCGGAGCTCGGAAACGAGGTGGGGTCTTTGGGCTTCGCCCTTGACCAAGACCAAGATGAGCTTCATTATGTCAAGCTCTAACAGGACCGTCTACGGGAAAAGTGGAAGTTGATAGAGATTACCACTCGAGTGATGTTATCCGAGCCGCCCCAAGAGTCTGTCACCATCGCACACCTTACCCTTGGGTCTTATGTGGCTATTTTAAGGGTTTATGTAATAAATAAGTAGTACTATGTTCATGTGCATTATTTTTGTATATAATAATGAATATAATTTCTAGTCATTTTTGATACATTATAAATATTTTTTAAAGTACAAATGGTGTTTTTGGTTATTATTTAATTAAGAATTATATTTTATTAAACTAAGGGATTTTTTGAATTAAATAATATTTTAATAAAATATTATTATTAATATTAAATTAATTTTTATTAAATATAAATGACCTTATAATTTTATGAATGAAATTAAAATTTTTATTAAGGTTTGAAAGCCATTTCTGTCAAAACCCGTGAATTTTTTATAAATGTCGGTTTTTATTTTAAAAGTGAAAATTCACATATTTAGAAAATTATTTAGATAAAATAAATATTATTTTTGGAATAAGGACGTCGAAATTATCCAACGGTGAATTTTTCATAATTTTCTGAGACAGTCAAATTTTTGGGTAAAAATTAAATACCATTTAAATATATAATGTGTTTTATGACATCATAATGACCCAATGGTGATGTAATAAAATACCATAATCCTTATGTTCGGCCAATATGTGTTTTATCATTAAAATAATGTTATTTTGGGTTTGTTTGACTTACTTTTCAAAGCATTAATGGAGCCCTCAAGACTTATTCAACACTTTACCTTTTTAAATTAATTTCCATGGGAGTGTGACTCACCTCCACATAAGAAACCCTAACTTTTTAATAAGTTAGGACCTTGGACTTGTAAAATATTTTTTTCCTATTTCCTTTTCCAGAAACCATGGGCAAATACCATGGGATGGTTTGTGGTTTGGATTATTTTAATATAAGGGGTCCCAAACCTAAATAATAAAGAATTCGCTCACCTTTCTTATATAAACCCACCCAAGCTCCCACTTCCTCCTCACTCAAAGCCCTTGGAGTTCGTCCAACCTCTGCCCTACTCTCTCTATAATCCTATAAAGGTTCCCCAAGCTCCCAATAATCCTCTCACAAGCCTCTCTCTAGCCTTTGGAAGCACACTTCCAAGTAAGGGTTTTTTCTTCCTTTCTCATTTTGTCAATTTTCTTTTAGTTGTATTGCCCTTTTAATTTCAATTATGAATGTTGGGGTATGGTTTCGAACCTCCCCCATACTTCCCTCTTATTTTTTGAATGATGGGATATCCCTTTATCTCTCATTAAATGCCTCACATGTACACCCGTTACTATGCCGAAATTCCGAAAGGAACTTCTCTCTCTTCTTTTACATTCAAGCAATACTTTTGTATCATGAATCTAAATTCCATTTCAATTGTTGGTAAATGTATCTAAATGAACTCCTTACTTTCCATTACATGTAAATATTATGAGGAACCAATTTATCTCTCATCAACCATTTTTATGGATTCTTATGTCACGTCGTTACGCTGCCGAAATCGCACCGATTTTCTAAGTCAATGTCATTGTGTAGTGGATACCATGCCCATTTCTCCATCAAGGGTATTCACCTTTATGCACATTTACTTATTGATTGTAAAGTTTCATGTATGAATTCCACATTCCTTTATTGTGGAATAAATGATTATGTTTTATGAATCCATGTTTTATGATCCCTGTGGCACACTTATGCATGAAATGAAATGTTTAAGAAGGGTGCGCCCTTATAGCGCTCCAATGCATTGGGTAAAGTATAGTATCATGATACGTCAATTGAAATGAGTGTTTACTCATGCTAATTCAAGTTCAACGAGGGTTTACTCGTGCTTCAAGTGCAATGAGGGTTTACTCATGCTCCATGTGCAATGAGCCTTGGCTCATGCTAATTCAATGTTAAGTGTTGTTGCCACATTTCCATGTTATGATTACCATGCTTTATCATGCCTTTATGTTCATTTTTATTTTATGCTATATTGATATTCCTATTTCCTAACATGTATTGTACTGCTCATTTTATTCCATGTGTACTCCCTTACTGGGCTTTACAGCTCACCCTTTTCTTATGCATGTCCTCGGGTTATCCCATGCAATGCTAAGTACGAAGGAATGTAGTGGTAATCTAAAGGAAGTTTTCAATAAAGATGTTTTATTTCAAGTTTAAAGTTTTTATGTAATGATCCTAAGCCCCAAAGACACTAAACCTCTCGATCTTCTTTGTTGTATCAAGTGAATTTTTATGTAATAAAGCATGTTTAAGTTGTAATAAAAAGCAGGGTTGTCGTAGTTGGTATCAGAGGATAGGTTTAGTTATTTTTTGGATTAGGAAACCCTAGTAAATCCTTAGATACAAGACTAAGTATAACAAAAACATCCCTATGTTTTGGTAAGTATTGAGTAAGTGGTTTATCAAGCAAATACATCCCTGTCTGGATACGAGCAGGTAGAGGCGGCTCTGGCACAGATGTATCCTAGGGGTAAAACCCGAAAACACCGCTTTGAGCTAGACTCGAACGGGAACTGGTGCACGACAACGGGCCTTGCTGCACTCTTGGTTACGACACTCCCGGGGGATATGCTTTGATAAATTCACAAGCTTAGTATGAACCCTTATTAAGGGAAAAATGCCCCTAAGAATATATGTTAGAAGGTAGATCATGAAAAGCCAGGATTGAATCCAATAGACTCATGAGTTAAAGAGATTAAAGTGTATTTATAAGTCATCAAATTTTGTCTTTGGATTACCCTTTATGTGTTACCCCTAACTTTCCTTTTATTCCAGCCAATGGCCGGTAATAGGAGAACTCGGGCTAACAACCGTTGTGAAGATCAGTGTGATGATTGTACTAATGAGATGCCCAATCCAATGGGAGCAGGAATCATGAACTTTGTCACGCTTCTCTCTCAGCTAACTCAAGTTTTGAATAGAAACATGGGTCAAGAGGAACGTTCAACCCCCCCTAAGAAAGAACAAGTCGCTATTGAAAGCTTTATGAGACAAAGGCCTCCTACTTTTAGTGGATCATCTGATCCCACGATCGCTGAGCAATGGATCAACTCCATTGAAAAGATATTCTCCATACTCCAATGTTCTAAACAAGAGAAGGTTCTCCTGGTGGCTTATCGTATGGAGGGTGAAGCTGATCAATGGTGGACGTTGATCAAAAATACGAAGCCTGAGGAGGAGATCGAGGCTTTGGAATGGAAGGAATTCCGGAAGATGTTTTTCGATAAATATTTTCCGCGCACCCTCCATCTTAAGATGGAAAGGGACTTCCTTTCCCTCAAGCAAAAAGATGAAGAATATGTGGGAGCGTATGAGGCAAACTTCACAAGGCTTGCACGATACGCTTCCGGCTTTGTCGTTACCCCTGAATGCAAGGTTGACCGCTTCTTTGGTGGGCTGAAGCCTAGCTTGCGGAAAGCATTAGTGATCCGTGACTTCGACAGCTATGAGGAAATTGTCCGATGTGCCCTCAAGGTTGAAATGAAGATCGGAGAATCACAGTGGTATCATGGGGACAAGAAGCGTAAGGTGGAATTCAATGCTAGTGGGCCGATGGATAAATCCAACGGTGCTAAGAAGTTCTAGCACCCCACTTGCCAAAAGTGCAGAAAGAAGCACCCTAGAAATTGCCTTAGGGGGACGAGAAAATGCTTCAAGTGTAGAAGGGAAGGGCACCTAGCTATTAACTGTTGGCAAGAAGGACCCACAGCTGCGACAGAGGAGAGGAACACTCCGTTCGAACCTCAACGTGTTGTTAAATGCTACAAATGCAAAGAACCGGGTCATTTTTCAAATCAGTGCCCTAATCCAAGGGTTTTCGGAGGCAACCAACAACCTCCAAGATAGCAAGGAAGAGCTTTTTCCATCACTTCTGTCAAAGTGAACCCCGACAATGAAGTGGTGACAGGTACGCTAGTTATTCATTCAAGAATAGCGAACGTACTTTTTGATTCAGGTTCTACGCATTCTTTTATATCTCAAAAGTTTAGTAGAACAATCCCAGCACCACCACAAATCATGGAAGTAAAGATGTCGGTGAGTACGGAAAATGGGGCAATCATTGCATCCCATGAGTATAAGTCCTCCCCTGTTATAATCTGTGGATTGAATTTCCCGGCGAACCTCATCATACTCCCTCTGGTGGAATTTGATGCAATTCTTGGCATGGATTGTCTTTCCTTATATAGAGCCAATATAAATTGTCAGGAGAGGGAAATCACACTCCATATGGAGAATCGACCCCCGGTTCTTTACAAGTGTCAGGAGGAAGATGAATCTCCTTTATCTCCATCATCTCAATCATGGATATTACTGCCTTATGAGCACGCATATCTGGCTCAGATGATTGAGTCCAAGGAAGAAACCACCCTTGAAGAAATGCCTATTGTGAGGGAATTCGCTGAAGTGTTTCCCGAGGAACTTCCTGGTCTTCCTCCAAGAAGAGATGTTGAGTTCTCAATTGAACTTATACCTAGGGCGCTACCAATATCCAAGACTCCATATAGAATGGTTGTTATTGAGCTTGAAGAGCTGAAGAAACAACTACAGGAGAACCTGGATAAAGGGTTTATAATCCCAAGTGCATCACCATGGGGTGCACCAGTCCTCTTCGTCAAGAATAATGATGGGTCAATGCGGCTTTGCATCGATTATCGTGAACTTAACAAAATCACGATAAAGAACAAGTATCCTCTCCCAAGAATCGATGACTTGTTTGATCAGCTGCGTGGAGCACAATACTTATCCAAGGTGGACTTGCGGTCAGGATATTATCAAGTAAGGGTGAAGAAGGAAGATATCCCCAAGACTGCTTTTCGTACAAGGTACGGGCACTATGAATTCATAGTAATGCCTTTCGGACTAACCAATGCTCCAGAAATATTCATGGACTTAATGAATAGAGTCTTTAGAGATTACCTTGACAAATTTCTGGTAGTCTTTATAGATGATATTCTAATATACTCAAAAACCAAGGAGGACCATGAGGAGTATTTAAAAACTGTACTAGAGACTTTGCGCAAGGAGAAGCTCTATGCAAAGTACATCAAGTGTGAGTTTTGGTTGAAGGAAGTCTCATTCTTGGGCCATATCATCACAAGCAATGGGATATCTGTGGACCCCTCCAAAACAGATGCAATTGAGGGATGGTTGAGGCCAACATTGGTAACTGATATCCGTAGCTTCTTGGGGTTAGCTGGATATTATCGACGATTTGTGAGAAATTTCTCACGATTGTCCAACCCTCTTACCAAGCTAACTCGAAAGAGAGTAAATTTTGCTTGGAGTGATGAATGCGAAGAAAGCTTCAAGGAGTTGAAAAGGAGGCTTATCACTGCACCCGTACTCACTTTACCCACAAGTGGGGAGCTTTTTGTGGTATTCAGTGATGCTTCAAAAAAGGGCTTAGGATGTGTGCTGATACAGAATGATAAAGTGATATCCTATGCCTCAAGGCAGTTGAAAATCCATGAGCGAAACTATCCAACACATGATCTAGAGTTGGCGGCTGTGATCTTTGCCTTGAAAATCTGGCGGCATTATCTCTATGGAGAGAAATGTGAGATATATACTGACCACAAGAGTCTTAAATATATATTCACACAGAAAGAGCTTAATATGCGCCAGATAAGATGGATAGAGCTCATCAGGGATTATGATTGTTCAATACATTACCACCCTGGGAAGGCGAACAAGGTGGTGGATGCCCTAAGTAGAAAGGATCCAGCGATTCTATCAATGATGAGAATTGAGAAGGATCCAATCTTCTTAGACTTGATGAATATGGACATGGGAATCATAAAGAAGGGAACATCATCAATCCTTTCACAAATGATTGCTCAACCATCTCTTTTGGAAAGGTTAAAGGATGCTCAAAAGGATGATGTGGGAATTCAAGAAAAAGTGGAAGCTATCAAAAAGGGGAAATCCTCGGAGTTTAATGTTAATGAAGAAGGAACTGTGCGGTTTGGGAAAAGACTATGTGTTCCATAAAGTCTGGATCTGAAGAAGGAACTTTTGGATGATGCACATAGTTCAACTTTCTCTATTCACCCAGGGAGCACAAAGATGTATCGAGATCTCCGAGAAAACTTTTGGTGGGATAATATGAGGAAGGAGATCGCTGAATATACATCAAAGTGCCTGGTGTGTCAGCAAGTGAAGGCAGAGAGGCAGAAGTATAAGGGGATGATGCAACCATTGCCCATACCAGAATGGAAATGGGAGAACATCACCATGGACTTTGTCACCGGACTTCCAAGGAAATCCAAAGGCAACAATGCAATCTGGGTTGTTGTGGATCTTCTTACAAAGACTGCACACTTCATTGCTATTCGAGAGGATTTCTCTTTGGATCAACTGGCACGGATATATATCAGGGATGTGGTACGGTTGCATGGAGTACCACTATCTATTGTGTCTGACCGAGATCCAAGATTCACCTCTAAGTTTTGGAAGAGTTTACAACATGCTCTGAATACTGAACTGAACTTTAGTACGGCCTATCATCCTCAAACTGATGGCCAATCCAAGCGGACTATCCAAAAACTTGAGGACATGTTGAGAGCATGCTCAATGGACTTTAAAGGAGGATGGGATCAACATCTTCCTCTGGTTGAGTTCTCTTATAATAATAGTTTCCACTCGAGCATCCAAATGGCACCATATGAAGCCCTGTATGGGAAAAGGTGTAGAACACCGGCATGTTGGGATGAGGTCGGTGAACGTAAGCTGCTTGGACCAGAAATGGTCGAAGAAATTGTGGAGAAGGTGAAAACCATTCAGCAGCATATCAAGGCAGCCCAAAGTCGACAGAAGAGTTATGCAGATAATCATTGACGAGACCTTGAGTTTAAAGTCAGAGACATGGTGTTTTTACGCATATCTCCGTGGAAGAAGGTCATGAGGTTTAGAAAGAAAGGTAAGTTAAGTCCAAGGTACATCGGCCCCTTCGAGATTCTTGATCATGTTGGGGTTGTGGCCTATCGACTAGCACTTTCACCTACTATGGCCAAGGTGCATGATTTCTTTCATGTATCCCTCTTAAGGAAGTACATACCGGACCCTTCACATGTACTCTCTTCCGAGGTGGTACAATTAAAAGATGATCTTTCTTATGAGGAGAAACCAGTGAAGATCTTAGATCGTAGAGAAAAAGTTCTACGAAATAAGACAACGCCCCTCATCAAGGTGCTGTGGAGAAACCACAAGTTTGAAGAATCAACTTGGGAGTCATATGATATGATGAAGCTGAGTTACCCACATTTGTTTTAGTGTGGGAAAAGGAAAATTTCGAGGGCGAAATTTCTTAAGGGGGGAATATTGTAACGACCCAAAGCTTCATTAATGGAAAATCTCTCTTGATCCAGTTAAATGTTTCTTTATGAAAAATGTTTTTATAAGATGTCAACTTCTTTAGTTTTATGTTAAGATTTGTGACCGTTACTTTTATAGTCGTTGAACAGTGATCACTTGAGTAGTATAAATATATGGCTTTAACGAACCCAATTTTACTCAGACAAAGGAAGCGATGGCCTCATCCAGTAGAATTGCCCCATACGAAGCCCATTTGTCGGAGCTCGGAAAAGAGGTGGCATCTTTGGACTTCGCCCTTGACCAAGCCCAAGCTGAGCTTCATTATGTCAAGCTCGAACGGGACCATCTACGGGAAATGTGGAAGTTGATAGAGATTACCACTCGAGCGATGTTATCCGAGCCACCCCAAGAGTCTGTCACCATCGCACACCTTACCCTTAGGTCTTATGCGACTATTTTAAGGGGTTATGTAACAAATAAGTAGTACTATGTTCATGTGCATTATTTTTTTATATAATAATGAATATAATTTCTAGTCATTTTTGATACATTGTAAATAGTTTTTAAAGTACAAATGGTGTTTTTGGTTATTATTTAATTAAGAATTATATTTTATTAAATTAAGGGATTTTTTGAATTAAATAATATTTTAATAAAATATTATTATTAATATTAAATTAATTTTTATTAAATATAAATGACCTTATAATTTTATGAATGCAATTAAATTTTTTATTAAGGTTTGAAAGCCATTTCTGTCAAAACCCGTGAATTTTTTATAAATGTCGGTTTTTATTTTAAAAGTGAAAAATTCACATATTTAAAAAATTATTTAGATAAAATAAATATTATTTTTGGAATCAGGACGTTGAAATTATCCAACGGTGAATTTTTCATAATTTTCTGAGACAGCCAAATTTTTGGGTAAAAATTAAATACCATTTAAATATATAATGTGTTTTATGACATCATAATGACCCAATGGTGATGTAATAAAATACCATAATCCTTATGTTCAGCCAATATGTGTTTTATCATTAAAATAATGTGATTTTTGGTCTGTTTGACTTACTTTTCAAATCATTAATGGATCCCTCAAGACTTATTCAACACTTTGCCTTTTTAAATTAATTTACATGGGAGTGTGACTCACCTCCACAGAAGCAACCCTGTTTTTTTAATAAGTTCGGACCTTGGACTTGTAAAATATTTTTTTCCTATTTCCTTTTCCAGAAACCATGGGCAAATACCATGGGATGGTTTGTGGTTTGGATTATTTTAATATAAGGGGTCCCAAACCTAAATAATAAAGAATTCTCTCACCTTTCCTATATAAACTCACCCAAGCTCCCACTTACTCCTCACTCAAAGCCCTTGGAGTTCGTCCAACCTCTGCCCTACTCTCTCTATAATCCTCTCAAGGTGCCCCAAGCTCCCAAGAAGCCTCTCACAATCCTCTCTCTAGCCTTTGGAAGCACACTTCCAAGTAAGGGTTTTTTCTTCCTTTCTCATTTTGTCAATTTTCTTTAAGTTGTATTGCCCTTTTAATTTAAATTATGAATGTTGGGGTATGGTTTATCACCTCCCCCATACTTCCCTCTTATTTTTTTAATGATGGTAGACCCCTTTATCTCTCATTAAATTCCTCCCATGTACACCCGTTACTATGCCGAAATTCCGAAAGGAACTTCTCTCTCTTCTTTTACATTCAAGCAATACTTTTGTATCATGAATCTAAATTCCATTTCAATTGTTGGTAAATGTATCTAAATTACCTCCTTACTGTCCATTACATGTAAATATGATGAGGAACCCCTTTCTCTCTCATCAATCATTTTTATGGATTCTTATGTCACGTCGTTACGCTGCCGAAATCGCACCGATTTTCTAAGCCAATGTCATTGTGTAGTGGATACCATGCCCATTTTTCCATCAAGGGTATTACCTTTATGCACATTTACTTATTGATTGTAAAGTTTCATGTATGAATTCCACATTCATTTATCTTGGAATAAATGATTATGTTTTATGAATCCATGTTTTATGATCCATGTGGCACACTTATGCATGAAATGAAATGTTTAAGAAGGGTGCGCCCTTATAGCGCTCCAATGCATTGGGTAAAGTATAGTATCATGATACGTCAAGTGCAATGAGTGTTGACTCATGCTAATTCAAGTGCAACAAGGGTTTACTCGTGCTTCAAGTGCAATGAGGGTTTACTCATGCTCCATGTGCAATGAGCCTTGGCTCATGCTAATTCAATGTTAAGTGTTGTTTCCACATTTCCATGTTATGATTACCATGCTTTATCATGACTTTATGTTAATGTTTCGTTTATGCTCTATTGATATGCCTATTGCCTAACATGTATTGTACTCCTCATGTTATTTCAAGTGTACTCCCTTACTGGGCTTTACAGCTCACCCTTTTCTTATGCATGTCCTCAGGTTATCCCATGCAATGCTAAATACGAAGGAATGTAGTGGTCATGTAAAGGAAGTTTTCAATAAAGATGTTGTATTTCAAGTTTAAAGTTTTTATTTAATGATCCTAAGCCCCAAAGACACTAAACCTCTCGATCTTCTTTGTTGTATCAAGTGAAGTTTTATGTAATAAAGTATGTTTAAGTTGTAATAAAAAGTAGGGTTGTCATACAGACAGTCTTTCCATGTCTATCTACACTTAAATAGGGAAGTTTTTTATTTTTGTAATATTTTATTCTTCCAAAAACACCATGTAAACTAATAAAAAAACAAGAAAAATTTTGGAAAAAAAACTAACATTCTTGTCATCTTTTGAACCCACATGAAAACAGAAGCATTTTTGTCATAACATAATCGAGGGCATACCACTTGTGTCCCTAGGCAGCTTGAGCACCTGATTCTTGTTCAGAATGCTTTGATCCTTAATCTCACGACTTAGATGATTGCTGGTATTATTTTATGCTTCGATTTTTTTTTCAAAAACTTTTATATTTTTGAGACACTTATTTTCACTCATGCTCATATGTGTTGTCCAACATTATATTTCCATACTCGTGAGGACTCTGGCCTATTTTACATAATCTTGTGTTTCTCTTTTTCTTGAGCGAATCTTGACCATGTTTTTTCTTCTAGAACTTTCCATGATTTTCCATCAAAGCGATATGAATTTTGAAAGTTGCACTGAAATGAATGAGTCATCTGTTTGATTCTTTATCCCCTTTGACCCACTAATCCACTCATACGTTTTCTTTATTGTATAGCCCTTAGAATTCATAAAGAAGCATCCTGTTTGATTCTTTATCCCCTTTAACCCACTGATCCACCCATACATTTTCTCCATCGTATATCCCTTAGAAGACATGAAGAATCCTATTAGGATGATCCCATGGTCGATACCCTTTCCTACCCATTTCTTGAATATTCGCATGATAATCTTCAATATAAGTGTGGGGGATAGATTTAACCATGAAGAGGATTGTTTTATGGGCAGTGATTCATTTTATGCACATGGATTGAAATTATATACTTCTAATCATATGTGTTATATTTCATAGTAGCTACATTCATTACATTTATTTTTCTATGGGAATATAGAATCTTTTTAGTTCTAATAATGAGTACATTGGTGGTCATTACGTGGTAATCCTCACTTTTAGGGATACCTATAAAAGTGATGATATATTACTCTAGGAGCTAGAGAGTTTTCTATATGACCTACTTTCACTGAGATGTTACAGTATACATGCTACTTGTACAATTCTTTTGGATTTTTTTCTAACATTTATTTCATGGGATTTTGGAATTGATACTCACTAGTTTTTCCTATCCATCTTATTTGGGTGAGTTGGGTTTTTAAAAAAGGTGAAACATTGTATTATCATATGCTTGGGGACAAAAAATAGTGGTGGGAGTAAGAGTTTGTGGGAGACATTTATATTGACATTTATCATGTATTTATTTCAAGATTCAACCCTTATTTTTACCAAAAAGCTGTTATTTTTTTTACCCACCGTCTTATAGCCTCAGATACATTTGAACCTCATGTAAATTCCTCTATATTAGTGCATTATTTTTATTTCCACTATTAGAGATTTTAAATTCATGGAAAGCCTATGGTAAGCATGAGTGTGTATAAGAATTGAACATACACTATAAAAAAATTGACTTATACCAACATAAATTCAATGATAGATAACATATATGTTGGTAAAAACGATTATTTCCAACAAATATCAAGACTTATTGGTATTATTTTTAGGTACTAACAAATGTTTTTACCATAAACTATATCTATTGGTATTAATAATTCAATACCAACAAACCTTTTACTCACAGTTAAAGTTTTTGTTTTATCATATTATTACGAACAATTTTTTTAACAACGAATAAATATATTATATTAATTATAATTACTAACAAAACATTTACCATTAGAAAAATATTTTTCAATAAATTATCCAATAAGAATAAGTATTTTAGTAATTATTTTATATATTTTTATTTTTTTAGTCACTTATAACATGTATTTTTTAGATAAAAAGCACATGTTTATACATTTAATTATCATATTAATAATTTAATAATGTTTCATGAAATAAATATATAGAATTTATAATTATTGATAAATGATTCAAAAACAATACCAACTCAAAATTTATTTATTTTTATAAAAATTAGATGCATATGAACTATATATATATATTTAAAATTAAATATTTTGATATTATATATAGTTATTTATTATTTATATTAATTTAATGGAAATTAATAATATTATGGATCTTCAAACTACGACCCAAAATCCTCCCCAATTCAATACCTGAAAACCTAAAACAATCTACTAGGGAGCAGAAGGCGGAAGGCCGACATTGGTGTCGGCATTCTCCACCACCACCTGCTTGTGTTCTCATTCCCTTGGCCATGATGAAGGATTCCTCGAAGGGTAAATATGAAGTGGAAGACCAGTGTTACCTCCATGATTTCTATCAGAGGCGGCGATGTGAAACTTTGTACTTCTATAGAAATTCCCCGAAACTTATCATCGAGAATGTCCAGGCCATGGTTGAATGGGTGTGTTTGTTATATGTTTGAAGGTTATAGATCACTGGTAAAAGATTTGAATTTTACTTCTAATAATAATCCATCAAAGATTTTAGGATTTTTCAACGTTTCTTTTTCATTGATGCTCAAATGAAGAATGTGATCTATTTGGAATAATTTTATATTTCATTTTTTTTGTTGCATCTGAGTTTGAAGATGAATGTGATGGGTTAGGTTGAAGATTTGTAGTTCAATGCTTTGAATATGGGGATCGAATGAATTGATTGTTGTTCTATCCGAGCATAAAGGATTGTCTCTATTGTATGACCCATCCCTTCCAAAATAACAAGTTTTGCATAAATCGCAAGGTAATAAAGCTCTTATGATACACTTGTTAAATAAATAACATGCAGGTCATTGCCAGAATTAGTAATCAAAAGTGTGCATACATCAACCCCCATAAGCTTCCCATTTTCATCCTTCAACTTTTCTATGATGTCAATAAGTTCAGGGTAAGTTATATCATTTATAGATGGTAGATCATTAGCTACCAAGACAACCTGCATTCCATGTCGTAGTATTTCTCTGTTAAATGGAAAGATGCTAAGAATAACATCTGCTCCAGAATTATCAACAAAAATTACAACCTTCTTCCAACATTTATTTCCCATTTTAGTTTAAAAGTGTCCAAATCATCAATTGATGATGGTCGATCAACAATACCTTGATAGATATCCATAAAAGACATCCCATCCTTTGAAAAGATCTCTGCAAGCTTTGCAGAACCAAGATCAAATATGTTTTCAGCTAAATTTCCTCTAATTGAGTTTTCTACTTGCTTGCCTGAATCTTCAATTACATCATTAAGATAAACCACTTCCTAAAATAGAGTCATATCTTTGGTGTTTTTTCATCCTTGACTATATTAAAAATATCCCTAAAACCCAACTCTCTAAGAACCTATTCCCAAGGCCTACAAATAAGAATGAAATTAGGTGGTCCACCATGACTTTTAGGATCTTATTTTAAATCTTATAGTAACATTGTGTACCTTTGAGAAAAAGAATTAGCTTCAAGTGATGCATCAGTTACTGGCATCACACTTTATCTCATTTTCTGAAGGAGGAGATTGAATTGAGAAAAATATCAATCCATGTAATCTCAGTGGGAGTGGGTTTTCTAGAGTTATCATAGGGTAATCTGAATGGTATGGAAGATTCTCTATATTTTGATTCGATCAGCATCACGATCAAAGGAAAGGGGTCTATTTCTATTAAGCTCTCCACCCCCCCCCCCCTCAGCCCTTATCTACTTAAGGATAATTATGATATAAATAATGGTTACTCAATCTGCGAGTCAAGGTAAATTATATCTATTTCTCAATGCATTATTAAATTGGCTAAGGACCTGTTATAAAGTCATACCATCCTTGGGGCCTATTGGGAAACTGTTTTCTTTGGTTATCTACTTCAGTTTTAACTGCGTCACTCTATAAAAGTGATTCCCTTGTGATGTTCTTTAAATGGTTTTGATGTTGTTCATCTACACATGTTGTGTTAGGGTTCATCTTCCCTTTACTATAATATCTTCATGTTTTTATAATTTCTATATGGATAGACAAAGCCAAAACTCTTGAAAACACTTATTGAGCTATACTTATTTTAGTTTCTTGTTGTTAAATATCTCTTATGTTGTTTGTTCAAAATAATGAATATTTTTGTTGTCTAGAATTAATGCAGCTTCTTACTATGTTATCATCATCTTTATGTCTCATATGATAAATTCATATACAATGTATTGAGTTCAAAAAATGATTGTAAAGTTAGAGGAACCTTTATTCACGATTGAAAATTCAGGTTCTTGATAATAAGGCTCAAGAATAGGGTGTTTATATTGAATATTTTTTGTTTATAAATTTCTAGATGAATAGGTTAGCTCTCTTTGAAACTGAATTCCCTCATTTTGATTATAGTGAAAGATTATATCCATTTAGTATAGTGATATAAATAATAAATGATTGTTTATTGTGCATTTTAGGGATTAATAGGCAACTCTCAAAGAGGAAGCAGACCAAGTCGGACGGTGATGCCCTCTCCTTTACTCCTTCTGATTCTCCTTCCCCTCTCAACTTCAACGTGTTCAGGAGTGATTTGAACCCCCTGGTAAGGTTGAAGTGGGTATGTTGGAATCCAGAATGACACATGTTAGAGACATCACTCCATCAACTTAGAACAGTATCAACATGCAGTTCATACTTTCTAACAAAGGAAAAACCCACAATGGCCAGTCAGCTCAAGACACTCTTGGCATTGGTGGGTAACGAGACTGCATCTGTTCATTTTCAGTTGTGGGCTAAGGAGTGTGATTCCTTTGAACCAGGTGACATTATCTACCTAATCAACAGGATTTTCACTTACAATTGGAACACCTCGGTGATGAGGGGTGGAAAGAGGGGGGATGTGGACAAGATTGGGTAGTTCACTATGGAATATGTAAAGACACCTAACATGAGTGAGATGTCATGGGTTCCAGACACAAATAACTCTATGCAGTATATGCAGGTGGCTATTCTTTCTCCTTACTCGAGGATCTTCCCTCCATTGCCCTGATTTTCAGAATGTTATAACATATAACATTAATGGTAAATCATTTTTCATTTTCATAGGCAAGGACCCATTAGTTGTTGTAGAGTGGTCATCATCAAATTCATGAATTGAAGAGATGTTGGTCCATAAGATCTGTTTTTCATGTGTTCTTCATTTTCTTGTATTTTATACCATTTGATGGATTAATAGAGGAATCCTTTCTATGCAATGAAGGATGGGATTAATTGATTATCAAGGTCGAGTCATTTTAATTCACTGTGGTTATTTTAACTCCATTTTGTTTAGTGTCTTTCATTCATCGTGTCATTGAATTCATCATGTAATTAAATTCATCATGCTATTTCATTCATCCATATACATATAATATATTCTATAGCTTTCTTTTCATCATTATTCTATTATATTTTTCTCCATGGAGGTTCTTGTAGGCCATGCATAGATAATTTACAGGCCTCCAAGTTGTGAAGAATTAAATTTGCGAGCATGAGAAGAATAATTGGTGGTGATTTAGGTGAGTTTAGGGTTAAATATTTCTAGATTTTGTACCTTCAACTGCAAGATTTTTTATTCTTATTTTTTTCTCTTGTTTTTTCTAGTTTCAATTAGTATTTGTGCTACTCTAGGATTTTTATTCTCATTTAATATAACCATTTTGGAAAATGAAATAAATTACTTATTCGTATTTCTTGTTTTCATTTTGTTACATGTTATTTTTTTGGTAATTATTTATGATGATCAACTCATCTTGCATACAGATGAATGATTTATCAAGAATTTATATTGACAATGGAATTGAACCCTGTACAAGTTTGTTCATGTCAGGTGAGGAAAATATAATGTTGCGACTTCAAATTTTCTACTATGGGAGCATCAATATATGCATGGGGATAAATTCATGGTGGTGTTGTTGTGGCATGGAATAAGCATGAGCAGAAGATGTTGTGTTGGAGACTCATGGTTGGGGATGTTGTGGCATGGAACGGGCATGGGGAGCATATCATGGTATAGAGGCAGATGATTACTGCATGCATAGACCTGCATCTATTGTGAACCTTGGAATGAAAAATTATGTATGAGAGTTTGTAGTTTTATGTAAAGTTTCTTGGAGTTTGAATACTTTTAAACATATTTGTAATAGGTTTCATACACCTTCATATCAAGTTTGAAAATTTTCATATAATCTAATTTTATAATAAGAATATAATAAGTATAATATATATAATATATATAATTATATCAATAAATATAATATAGAATTTTTGAAATAAATATTGAAATATCCATATATAATATTTTATTCAAAATATAAATTATAAATAAATATTAATCGTTGATATTTCTTATAATAAATGGAAATATAAATTCTAATTAACAACAGATAAATTTTTCATATTAAAATGTTGGTAAACCTTTTGACCAACATATATATTATATTTTGGTATTATTATAATTCCAACAGAACTATTTTATTTGTTGCAATAACATTTAGCGATAGAGTTTTTACCAAAAATTTAGTAACAGGACAATTTTGGTTGGTAAAATGATTTACCCACAAAAAACACACTTTTACCAACAGATATATCCCTTTTGGAAAAAACTATTTATTTTGTAGTTATATCTTTGATCAAATATTTTGAGAGATGAGAGTGATAGTGTGGTAGGTCACATGATACATGAGTGCACATACTTGTTTTGGAAAGAATGTGAGTGGAATAAAAATGGTTTTTGAACATTAGAGTTTTAAGTGAAGCATGGTATTTTATGGGTAAAAGAGATTGAAAATTTTTGAACTTTTAATTTTGATGTTTTGATTTGTCTATGGGTCCAGTTGTGTTTTCTTTCTGATTTTTTTTCCCAGGAGTGCAAAAGTTTAAGTGTGGGGGATTTGATGTACATGGATTTTTCTTGTTTTTTTATAATTTTCTAACAAAGTTTTAATTAATTAGTTTAACCATTTTTTATATTTTTAGTTTAGTTTTATAGTTTTGTAGTAATTTGGCTATTTTGATAATTTTTAGTTAATTTATGTACTAATATTAGTAATTTATTATTTTTATTATTTATATTAATTTTCTATATTATATTTAACATTATATTATTATTATTATTAGTTTCGCTTATGTTAGTTTATTTTATTTTATTAATTTTTATTAGTATGTATATTTTATTTTATATTTTATTTTATTTCATTATTTTGTTGCATTAATATAATAGTATTTGTTATTAGTTTATTATTATATTTAATAGTAGTATTATATTTAATTACATGCGTATTAATATTTAATTATTATTATTATTATTATTATTATTTAACTTTTAGATTAATAGATTATTTTGAATTTTAAATTTTAAATTTAGATTTAACTTTTTAATTTTTCATTTTTTTTTTATTTTATTATCCCCCCCATCTAACCCCTTCTCTTTTCCCACGTCACCCCTCCCCATCCCCCTTTTTTTCTCTACCCAACCCCACCTCCCTACCCCTCTCCAATCACATGTCACTCCCCTTACCCCTTATCCCCACGCCTCCCCTTCCTCGCCTCCTGGACCCGCCAGCCCATCCTCTCCCCTCTACACCCGCCACCCCATCCCCCCCACCCTTTCTAACCCCCCTCTCCCCTCTTAGCCATAGAGCCCCTCACCCATTCCCAGCCGCCCCTCTATCCCCACTCCCACTCCCCTTATCCCCACCCTATTCTATTACCCCATCCCTGCCACACCCTTCCTCCATTTTTAGAAAAGTAAGGGTGGTTCGGACACATCATCGACGTGCGCTAGTTCAGACACATCATTGATGTGTGCAGCGGTCCTCTTGGGCTTCCGGATATTGATGCTACACGATGAGAGCGATTATAGATCCAATCATTGTTTTAGCGGTGTAATGATGTGGTTCGATGTTGCGGCAATTGACATATTTAAGGTTATTATTTTACGATCATCTATAGTGGCTTTCGGTGGTCCTCGCGTCAACACGAACCCGGTGACTTTATTTATTTATTTTTCGCGTCATGTTTGCGTGATGGTTGGCTAACATTCTTGGTGTCAGTATTGTGATGAAAGTGACGGTAATTGCATGTATTTAATTTATTCTCATGTTTGATTGTCTTTTAAACTAATTTTAATTCGATGTTTATTTAATTAATTATATCTGCGTATGAATTAATTGTTGTTTGGGCACTGCACACATGCTTTGGTGCCCATTCGTGCGATACCTAATAAGTAATCACGGACGGGAGTTCATCAGAGAATTTATTTATTCAGAATTTGATCATGCACACGAGTGAATTCTAAATAAATATATATATTTATCGAAAATAATAATATTTTGTGTGCGCTCTCCTTCAAACTTGTCTGAGTGATACCTAATAAGTAATCTCTTGTGAGAAAACTTGGTTCAGGTATATACTTCGACTTTGTGAGAAATGGGTCATTGTATTTAACCAAGTGATTCAGTGCTATAATGATGTAAAAATTATTCTTCAGGACAGAGAATGAAATGACGAATAATTTATGTGAAAATTAGAATACTGTCTAACATCATAGAACAAGACCAAATAGTATTTTGATTAAAATTAGAATCGGTGATAATTGAATAAATAAATATTCAGATATGGAAATTAAATAATTGACATTGCATGCACCTGAACGGACATTGCGACTCTGACACTTCCATCTCTGCCAGTTTATTCCATAACTTAATTTAGTTCACTTAGATAGTTTTAGTTAATTTAAATAGTCATTTTTAAATATTAATTTAGTTTTTAGAACTTTTTAGTTATTAATCACGTGAAGAACTCATTTGCCTGAACACTTTTCTAAGAGGATATTCCTAGTGTCTGCTCACATTCTCTATGTGGTTCGACCCTGATCACTGGTTCTACAGTATCTTGTAGGTAAATAAATATTTCAAATTTTCATGTGTTGAGATGCATGTGCCATTCATAGAAAAGAACAACTAATAACACACAAAACATGTGATGTTTCTATTAATGGGTCAATCTTCATGGTCTCATGTAATCGAGATCATCAAGTATGAACTTTATGATAAGAATTGTTAATACTTATGAGCTTCCAACACTTCATTATCAGACATTATTTGTGTCTTGTCATTATGATGCTTCTAAATCATATGACACATGTTTAAGATTATTGTTATAGTATATTGAGGTTATCATTATAATTGGAAACTATCATAACCTTTTGAAACGATAAATAATTGTAAGTACATTACCATGTAAATAATAGATGCAAAAATATCAAAATTATTATATCAATAATACATCATGCATAACTCTATGTATACATGATATGATAATCAAGAATTATTATTCAAGTTGAGTCTAAGACACCTACTTACAGGACTGGCCTTAGGGAAAGCCCAGCAAGCCTCTGGGCTAGGGAAACTATAAAGATTTCTACTGTACATATATTGTACAAGAACTGTAGCAGCTTGGAATGGGAAACATTTATGCTCCTTGTAGGATCAAATATGTAGAATAAGATGCTCAAATACAAGAGGGGGTGAATTATATACTTTAAAAATTCCTTTTGGAACCTTTAAAGTTGATATAAAACTTTCTTAAGGAAATTTTCTTAACCTTAAGGAAATCTGTTTCTTAAGGTTAGATTTTAACTTTAAGAAAACTTATTTTAACAATGTTAAAAAAATATTCACAAAACCTCTTAAAGAAACCTTTTCTTAAAATTTACAACCTTAAGATAAAAAACTTAAGAAATATTTTCTTAAAAGAAAGATTCTACCTTAGAGCGTATAGAATCTTTAATATAATTAGAGTAACAAAATTAGAATGTATAAGAAAGTTATACTTTATAACTTTAACAAAGTTAAAATAGCAGCGGAATAAAAACAACTTGAAATAGAAAACAAGTAACAATAAGATTCTTTTAACCCAAAGAGAATGGTATCCAACAACCTTGGATAAAGGTTCCTTGATTTATACTTTCAAGAAAGACTACCTTACCCAAACCCAGGTAAGCCCTCAATCTGAAGATCAGTATCTGTCTTGCTATCCCCGCAAGCCCAAGATTTAGAAGGAAATCGGAATCTCTGTCTTCTAAATCTGGAAGCTCGCGATCAGTACGATCGGAGTCTAAATAGGTTGTTCATGCCTGAACAAGTTGTCCACGACATCCGCACGAAGTAATGAGAGTTGTAAGAGCCTCTCTCTAGAAATCACTTCATAAGATTTGATCGCTTTTCCATTCACTGTTCATCATCGATGTTCACTCAGTTACTTTGCTCATTCAAATGAACCTGTATTTATAGGAAAAATTTCCCAATGGTCATCTCCACTCCAATAGTCATATTTTCCTTAAATTTCAGAGGGACCTGGACACGTGTCAAACATACAATGGTTAGTTTGTAACAGATTGTATGACATCGTTTCATATAAGAAAATGATGTTAAGTTAAAGTTAAGTATAAGAAAAACTTAGAATCCGATAATATTGTAATGATACATTAATCAATTCTAACATTATCAAGAAAACAGATTCTTAAGAAAATACAAATCAGATTGAGAAAAAATGGTATCACTATTTTTGGGTACCAATATCATAAAAATGGTATTATATTTATTCTAGATTCGGTATTGTAAAAATAGCATGACATTTGTACCATAATTGGTATCATAAAAACAACATGGAATTTGTACTAGAATCAGTATCATGAAAACAACATGACATTTGTATCGAAATCGGTATCATAAAAACATCATGACATTTGTACCAGAATTGGTATGGAAGAATGATAATTCTATAAGTATAACAGAATGAGATTTCTATAAGAAATCATAATGAGAATTATATAATTATAATGGAATGAAAAAATTATAAGTAAAGCGGAATGACAAATTCAAAACTTAAGAAAAAAAATGTTTGTGATTTTTAAAACATAAAACCATAAGGAATGGAGAAGTCATAAGATAACCTTATTGACTAAAAAATCTCCCCCTTTTTAGAAAGCACAAACAACTTTTCTAAGGAAGAATATATTGACTTTGATAAACAATTAAAATAAAACTTATCTCCCTTTTTTAAAAGAAATTTAGGATGAATATGACTAACTCCCCCTTAGGTTATGTTTCCCAATGATCGTATTCTTGATCTTTAGCATCTGGTTTTCTTTCTTAAGAATATATCTCCCCCTTAGATAAACATTCCTTCTTAAAATAAACTCCCCCTTACTTAGGCATTATTCTTTCTTACCATACTCTCCCTTAATAGATTCTCCCTCTTTGGAGTCTTCATTAAATTCTTCCTTAAAAATAAATTCTCCCCTTTGTGATTTTCAAAAAGGAATGGAGAGGTATAAGATATACCTGTAAGGTTAAAGAAAAATACATGAGAAAACAAAAGTGGGATATGCAAGAAACTTATTAAGGAAATTTTGGAAATAAATTTTAGATTACAACAAAACATCAGAATGTAAGAAAAAAAATCATACTTCCTTCTTCTGCTCAGACAACATTTTATTTATCAAAGCTCTAAGTTTCTTCTCTTTATTATGTTATTCTTGAATCTTCTTCAGAAATATCTCCTGATCTTGGTTCTTATTTTCTAAGGACAGGATCCTTTCTTATTGAGCAGCCACCTTTTTCACTAATTCGTCTCTAACTTCATTCTCACTGCTTACAAATCAGGCAACGGAATTGAGTTGGATAACTTTCCCAAAAATGGTTGCTTTGAATTTGTTGAACTCGGATTAACAAGTATTGACAGATCCATTTGTTGAATCCATGAAGTCACTGAACTATCTAATATCTTCATTGATGGTTTTGGTGTGGTTAAATACTTTCTTACAAGTCACCTTCTGAGCTTTATAATCAATCAAAAGATTACTGAAGTTTTCTTCTTACTTGACCACCATGTCTATAAGAATATTGGTAGATTCCATATTTTGATTCAGGGTCTCTTGCATCATTTGACTTCGAGAATCTATATTTGCAAGAACTATAATAGTACTGACCAAATTCCTTAAAGATAGCTTGAAAATTTCATGCTCAACAAAGGATGAGGATTTGGAGCCTGAAACATCTTTTCCTTTCTCAGTTCTTCTTGGAGTTAAGGAATTTGGTTTCTCTATCTTTTTTTAATACTTATGAGGTGTTTCTTTTTCAGATGAGTCAACCAAAGAACTCTTGCCTTTGAATGGATTTCAGACTGGGGTTTGTTCATCAGATGCTTGGATAACATTAAGATCTCCATGTTCATCTTCTTCCCCTTAAAGCTCTTCTTCTTGTCTTTCTTCTTGTCTTTCTTCTTACTGGATCTCTTCCTCTTAATCACTTTGTTGTTCCACCTCATCTTTCTTTTCTTCTTTCACTTCAACCACAACTTCTTCTTCAACTTTAACTTCTTCTTCAATATCTTGATCTTCAGAACCAGAATTAGAATTTGAACTCTGAGGAGTTCCAATGTAATCTTCCACTTCCCTTAAAACATCATCATTGTCTTCTTCAATGATATGAACATACATTTCTTGAAGAGTTTATGATATAGTTAGTACATTCTTGGATTTCTAGGTTTCCAGAGTGGAATTCGGTTTCTTATGAACAACTTGAGGTTCTTGTACTTGTTGAGACTTCTTCTCTACTGCTTTCAGTAAAGATTGACACACTTGAGATTCCGAGGATTTCTTCTTCATGATCTTCTCCTTCTTTTCTTTCTCTATAATTTCAACTTTCTTGATTTTTAAGGCCATAGCCTCTGCAGTATTTAGTCTAAAGGAAGGATCACCTTCCTTTCTAGTAGCTTCCATCTCTATCCATTTTGAAATCATTGCATCGGAATAGGATTTTGGTTTCTTTGTAGGAGGAGGTGCTGATACTGTAACATCAAGAACCAGTGTTGGTAAGCTTGGTTCTTCAGGTTTTCTTTTCTTAAGTATTGATTTTGAAGATTCTGGAACATCATCTTTGTTTTGGACACCCAAATCTTCAAAAGTTTTGGATTCATGTATAAAATCTACCTTCATCCTTCTTAGAGTATCATCACTAAGCAACAAAATCTTAAACAGATTAGAGATTGAACGGTAAAGGACATTCATATCTTTAAGGAACATAACAATTATCCTGGAGATAGTTACTGGATACATAAGAATTTGATATCTGATGGTTTCGCCTTTTACTTCCTGGATAGTGAGAAAGATGTACTTGATCAAGTTGATCTTACTTACATTGACAAGAAAGTCTAAAAGAAAGATATCACATATCTTTAGAGATTCCTTAACTCCTTTACTTGGAATAAATAAACCTTGCAACCAGAGAGCTACCAGCTTGTGATTTTTTGTAAGATTTGTAATCTTCAGATTCTTAATATACTTAAGACCAAGGTAATCCAAAGCCTTGTCTTTTTCAAAATAAATTTCCTTCTTGAGAAGTTTATGAGAGCATAGAATAGCTTCTCCTTCATACGGTATGTTGAGAACATTGTATGCCTTCTTATAAGGAATTGTATAAGTCTTATCATAACATTTGAACTTAAACATACCCTTTCCATCCTTTTAGAAGAAAGTAACGGATTCATATAATTGAATAACTAGGTCAGGGTAAACTGGATGCTGACTTTTCTCCTTATCCACACAAACATTTTCACATCTGTTAGTTCTTATTAACTTAGAGATAAGGGAGTCATAATTTGAAAAGAAGTTAGGGCATACCAGTCTTTCCCTAAAGATCGCCTAATCCTTTATTTTCTTGCTAATCGGCATCTGATCTGCTGAGGATTCAGGAGTCATTCGGAATGAAAGAGACAAAGAAAATGGAATGAATGCTTTGATAGAGATAGAACTTCGGCTCAGAAAATAGTGAGGATAGTGTGGCACTCATAAACAATGCACTCCTTATATAGATAAAGCTATGCCTTTTCAGCTTCCATAAGATAATCAAACGGCTGAAAATAACCTGATCTGATTTGTCGGTTGAGAATGGATGTAGAGAAATATGAATTCTGATCTTTTGAAGTAAGGTAAATGAGGAATTGAAAATTTTGAAATACCAACAATTTAAACATAATATTAGAAGATGAAGAGTAGAAAGTTTACCTTTTTAAATACTTTGAATAATTTATCGATATTATAAGAATTCTCTTGGAAGTTTTAGAAACTGTGAATTTTTATTCCAAGAATTTCAACTTCGAGAATTTCAATTCTGAGAATTTCAATTATTAGAATTTCAATTCCAAGAATTTAAATTCTGAATATAAAGGTAATATGGATTTTCTTAGATAAAAATTGTAAAGAAAGATAAATTTTCGTAAAGAAAGAAAAGAAAAAAAACAAACAATCATATGTACTCCCCCTGAAATAAGGATTAACTTAATGTTAGGAGATGATTTAAACAAGAAGTAGATATGAATGATTACCTCACAAAGATCATTCCTATATTCTGTTTAATTTATTCAAATATATCAGAAGATAATGGTTTTGTAAAAATGTCAACAAGTTGTTCTTGCGTTCTGATTAATTGAAGAATAATATCTTTTTTAAGTGCATGATCCCTAAAAAAGTGATGTCTAATATCTTTGTACTTTACACAGGAGTGATGTGCAGGGTTTTTACTTAGGGAAATGGCACTTGTGTTATCACACATTATTTGAGTTTTAGTAAAACTCATACCATAGTCTGTGAGTGTGTGTTTTATCCACAACACTTGAGCACAACAACTTCCAGCTGCTACATATTCAGCTTCAGATGTGGAAAGTGCTACATAATGTTATTTCTTGCAAGACCAAGAAACTAAGTAATCTCCTAAGAAATAAAAAGTTATGTAATTACTTATCCTATTCATTTTAAAACTACCAAAATTAGCATCTGAAAAACTTTTAAGTTCAAAAGCATTTCTAGAAGAATAAAATAGTCTCAAATCTAAAGTTCCCTTTAAATACCAAAAAAATATTTTTAAAGCCTTTAAATGGGATTCTTTAGGATTTGCTTGGTATATTCCATATAAGCATAATGAGAACATTAAGTCAGGTCGACTAGGTGTTAAGTAAAGTAAATTTTCTATCATCCCTCTATAAGATATTTGATCTACAGGTTTCCCTACTTCATCAATATCAAGAGTATTAGAGGTTCTGATAGGATCAATTATACTCTTAGTATTTTCATACCCGAACTTTTTAAGAAGATATTTGATATACTTATGTTGGGATATGTAAGTTCCCTCTAGTTTTTGAGAAATTTGAAAACCAAGGAAAAAATTTAACTCACCCATCATATTCATCTCAAACTCAGATTTCATAAGATTCGCAAAGGAATCGGTTAAGGGTTGCTAAGTTGATCCGAAGATGATGTCGTCAACATAAATTTGAACAATCAAAACATATTTATTATTTTTCTTAATAAAAAGGGTTGGATCAGCGGTTCCCTTAACATAGTTATTTTGAAGAAAAAATCCTGAAAGTCTATCATACCAAGCTCTAGGGGCTTGTTTAAGTCCATATAAAGATTTGGTAAGTTTTTAAACATGATTAGGATATTTTTTATCTTCAAAGACATGGGGGTGATCTACATAGACTTACTACTATACATAACTGTTAAGAAAATCACACTTTACATCCATTTGATAAAGTTTAAAATTAAAGAATTCTGCAAAGGATAGAAGAATACAGATAGATTCAAGTCTTACTACAGGAGCATAGGTTTTGTCATAGTCTATGCCTTCTTGTTAGTTATAGCCTTTAGAAACTAATCTTGCTTTATTTCTAACAATAATTCCATTTTCATCACATTTGTTTCTAAAAACTCATTTTACTCCAATAACAGAAGTTTCATTAGGTTTTTCAACCAAGTTCCAAACTTGATTCCTTACGAATTCATTGAGTTCATCTTGCATAGCCTTTATCCAATCTTCATCACCCAAGGCTTCTTCAGGAGTCTTTGGTTCAAATTGTGAGAGAAATGAAACATGTGCAACTTCATTCCTTAAATAACTTCTAGTTTTTAATGGTTGATTAACATTACCAATTATATTATCACTGTGATGATTCCTAAGTAGAAACTAACTTGGATTTTGAAAAACTTATTCATCAACATAGGGTAGAAAATATTCAGGGGTAAATGTTTCAGAAATATTTTCTTGAACATTATCCTTGACTGAAGGATATTCTATCAAAGGTTGGTGATTAGTTTTAGAAAATATATCAGAAATAAGTTCAGGTTGTTTGAAAACAAAAGGATCATTTTCATCAAAATTAACATGTACTGTTTCTTCCACAGTACAGGTGTTTTTATTAAAAACTCTATATGCCTTAGAGTTAGTAGAGTAGCCTAAGAAAATCTCTTCATCAGATTTGGGTGCAAATTTATGTAAGTTATCTTTAGTATTCAAGATGAATACTTTGCAACCAAAAATTTTGAAGTAAGAAATTGTTGGTTTTAGGCTAGTCCATAACTTGTAAGATGTTTTATTAAGAAATGGTCTTATTAAAACTCGATTTATAGTATAACAAGAAATACTTATAGCTTCAGCCCAAAAATGATTAGCTATAGAATATTCACTCAACATGGTTCTAGTAATCTCTTGAAGAATACGATTTTTTCTTTCAAAAACACCATTTTGTTGAGGAGTTCTTGGAGATGAAAAGTTTTGAGGGATACATTTCTTATTACAAAAAGTTTCAAAAACCAAATTTTCAAATTCTCCACCATGATCACTATGAATAGTTATCAATGAAAGATTTTTCTAGTTTTTAACTTGAGCTCTAAAGTTTTTAAAATAAGAAAAATCTTCAGATTTATTTGCAAGAAAATAGACCCAAGTAAATCTAGTGTAGTCATCAACTAAAACAAACACATAGTATTTGCCTCCAATACTTCCAGTTTGTGTTGGACCAAATAAGTACATGTGCACTAACTTTAAGTCATTAGAAGTTGTAACTTCACTTATAGATTTAAATCTAAATTTATGTTTCTTTACATATTGACAAGGATCGCAGACTTTTGAAGAATCAAACCTAAGTTCCAGTAGATCCTGAACAAGTTATTTCTTAGAAAGTTTACTAAGATTCCTTAAGTTACATTGTCATATTCTTCTATTCCAAATCCATGATTGATCTTCAAATGTGCTAAGACAAGGTAGATCTTGAATTTTAAGGTCTTCTAGGTTTAATGTGTACACATTCTCATGCCGAAGGGTAGAGAGAATAAACTCATCCCTGGAATTGTGAACTAAACATTTATCATTTCTAAAATTCACAAGGTAATCTTCATAACATAATTGTCTTATGATAATGAGGTTCTTCTTAAGGCCTTTTACAAAAAGAAAATTTGAAATAATATCTTTACCAAGAATAATAATGTTACTTATACTTACAATTTCTCCTTGAGAGTTATCCCCAAAAGTTACTTTTCCACCTTTAGTCTTTAAAATATTTTTGAAATAGTCTTTGTTACCATTCATGTGTTGGGAAAATCCACTATCCATATACCATATTTTGTTGGTAATAACTTCATTATCCTAAAAAAAAGATTTAGGTTTTCGAAATCCAAACTTTCTTGGATCCGAAATTATTAGATAATAAAATCTTGGGTATCCACATTTGTTTAGAAATGTAAGGTTTATGAAACCCAAGGGATTGAACTTTATTGAAAGAATAGTTATTTTTCTAATGCCCACCACTTTGAAATTTAGTTCAAAAGGGAGCTCTTGGAGTAACAAAATAATTGTTTCTGAAAATTGGTTTTTCATGAGAATAGTCTAATCCTTGATTATTATCATGAGGTCAGATCTGAGAATACATATTATCAAAATTTTCCTTTCCAGAAGTAAAATTTTCAAGAAGTTTATTCAAGGAAAATATTTCATATTTTAGTCTCAAGACTAAATTCTTATCCTCTAAAATAATATATTTAGATTTATATTTGTCCTCTAAAACATATTTTTCTAAAAACAGGTTTTTAAGATCCTTATAAAGTTTATCCTTATCAGAATTAACTTCCTCAAGTTTCTTAGAAAGATTTTCTAAAACAACATTTTTCTTATCAAGATATTTGGTAAGATCCATAATTTCTTTTGTTAAAATAAATTCTCTAGAATTTTCTTTTTCAAGTTTCTTAGAAACTTTACAGTTTTTCATTTCAAGAAACTTAGAAAATCTAGAAACTTCCTCATAGGAAGGAAAATCATTATCGTTGTCTGATGAAGTGGATTATTCATCTAAAGAAAAATATTTATCAAAAAAAAATTCACTTAAAGACATATTGTTTAAGGATTCAACAGTTCATACCTTAGCCATAAGACAATGATTTTGAAATGGAGCTCTGGCTATTAGTCCAATATTCTTTTTCTCAGAAGATTCATATTCTGAAGAATCATCAGAAGAATCTCCACCATTTTCACTCCAAGTGTCATTGGCTTTCAAGACTTTCTTATGCTTTGATCTGTGGAACTTCTTCTTGTTCCTTTCAAAATTCATGTCTTTATTTTCTCTTTTCTTAAGCAAGGGACAATCAGGTATAATATGACCAGTTCTTCTACGTTCATAGCATGTCACTTCTTTGTCTTTATTTTATTTTCCATATTTCTTCTTGTATCTATATTGAATGTTATTCTGTCCAACGATATTGTTCATTCTCTGAGCAAGATTTTCTAACTCATTTTCTAAAGCTTCATTTTCACTGGATTCAGATAGAATAAAAACCTTCTTAGATTTAGATCTTGTAATTCTCTCAGGAGTCTTGGATTTTATATGATTTGAAGTAGTTGTAAAAGCAACACTTCCATTTCCATTCTTCTTCTTAATATTATCAGTATCTCTCTTCATTCTGGTTTCATGTTGAAGAAGAGTTCCAAATAGCTCATCATGAGAAATATGAGTAAATTTCCTATTCTCATCTATAGTTGTCCTCTTGGATTCTCATTTGTTAGGCATGATGTCTATAATCATGTCTACAAGAATCTCATCATCTAAACCTTTATCACCCATTGATTGTAAGTTTTTGACAATAGTCATAAATCTTTGTTGAACCTTACATATGGGTTCTCCGTAAGGAAAACAGAAACACTACTAGAATTTTTAGCTTTTGAGGTGGGGGACTTATAGCGGCCACCATTTGGCGGCCGCTAATACTATCAACAGCGGCTGCCAAATGGCGGCCGCTGCATTTTAATATAGAAAAAAACCTAATTTTCCCCTCCCCGACCCTGTGACCCCATTTTCCCCTCCCCGACCTCGCGACCCACCCCTCCCCGACCCCGCGACCCCGATCCCGCGACCCGACGACCCCGACCCCCGGCGACCCCAGCCCTCGACCTCCGGCGACCCCAACCCCTGGTGACCACCGACCCCAGGTGATTCCCGGCGACACCGGCAACCCCCGGCAGCCCCGACCCCCGGCGATACCCACCCCCAGCGACCCCCACCCCCTTGCCTCCGTGTTGCGCCACCCGCAACCCCAGCGACCCCCACCGCCTTGCCTCCGCGTTGCGCCCCCCGTGACCCTAACACCCCCGTAACCCGGCAACCCCCACCCCCTGCCTCCGCGCTGCACCTTTGGATAGTCCCACCATCGTCGTCCCCTCCCATCCCCACTGCATCCCTCCGACAAGTCCTCCTGCCTCCGTTGGACCCTCCTGGTCCGTTGTGCCCCTCCGTGTAGAACCCTCCCACACTTCATCCAACAGTTCTTCCCCTTTTGAGTCTGGTCGTCAAACCCTTGTCGTCAAGTCGTTGTGCCGTCATGGATCCGCAATCGAGTCACACCCCGTTACCCACGATCGAGTCCTCTGTAGGTAATGTTTTTTATCCTTCAAATTTGGTTTTTAAATTTTAATGATATGTGTTTTTTTATAATTTAAATAAGATATTTCACTTTTCATTTCTATTAAATATAGATATGGATAGGAGATGGATTGATATACAAGATAGGTTTTCAGCTGAATATTATGAGGGGATTAAGCGATTTATGGATTTCACCAACAGATTTCCAAGCGATATGATTAGTTTTCCATGCAGAAAATGTGCAAATAGATATCTATTCAAATGAGATAGTGTTAGAGAACATTTGTTTTTGAATGGGTTTTTTGAAAACTATAAGACATGGAAACGTTATGGAGAAGATTCTGTTTCATGTCATCACTCAGAAAGTATTCATATGAATGTTGATTCGAGAACAGTTGATCTGATGAACATAATGCTTAATGATATGATGCGTCAGTTTCAACCTGAAGACAGTAATGTCATAAATGAAGACGTTTTATTGAGTAATCCCCATTCTTCTGCAGATGGAGAAGCATTGAAATTCTTGACGATGTGCATACTGAATTATATCCTGGATGCACTAAATTTAGTAAACTGTCATTCATCATTGAATTGTTGCACCTGAAGGCCTTGAACCAGTGGCTAAACACCTCATTCGACATGTTGTTGGTATTGTTGAAGAAGGTACTCCCTGCTGGATCGAAGATTCGGGAGTCATTCTATCAAGCTCGCAAGTTGATCGATGATCTTGGTTTTACATATGATACAATTGATGCATGTCGAAATAATTGTATGTTGTTTATAAAAGAGAATGTGCAATTAAATATTTGTATTGTTTTCTATACATCCAGGTGGAAGACCAATGAGATTAATCAAGGTAGTCAGATTCTTCCTAGGAGAGTCTTGAAACAAGGGAAACAAGTTGCCGCTAAACAGATGCGTTATTTCCCACTGAAACCAAGACTGAAGAGATTCTTCTTGTCCACTAAAATTTCTAAATTGATGACTTGGCATTCAGAGATAATGAAATAGGTTGATAAATTAACTCACCCAGCAGATTCTTTGGCATGGAAAGAGTTTGATCAAATACACCCATACTTTTACCAAGATGATCGTAATATTCAACTAGGTTTGGAAGCAGATGGTTTTAACCCATTTAGGTCCATGGTTTGTGTGACACATAGTACGTGGCCAGTGGTGTTGGTTCCATACAACATTCCCCCATGGGTATGTATGAAGAAATATTTTTTGTTATTGTCAATTCTAATTGATGGACCAAGAGGACTTGGTGATAAAATCGATGTTTATATGCAACCTTTGATTGATGAGCTGCAAGAATTTTGGGCCGATGGTGTAATGACTTTTGACTCGGCAGATAATGAAATGTTTAGACTTCGGGCCGCTTTGTTATGGACAATTAATGATTTCCCAGCGTATGCTAACTTATCAGGTTGGAGTACAAAAAGAGAATTTGCTTTCCCTTGTTGTAATAAGAGTGAGAAATCTATATGGATTAATAACTATAGAAAGTGGGCATATCTTGGTCACAGACGCTTTCTTCCTCCATTGCACAGGTTCAGAAAAGACTGTGTATCGTTTGATGGGAATAGAGAGTATGACCCATCACCACAAATATTGTCTGGGGTTGAAATTTGTGCACAACTTGATCGAGAAAACATTCGTACAATGTATGGTTTTCAAGATTTATTGGTTCCTTCATTGCCTTCTATTCCTGCTGCAAATAGACAGTGAAGTCATAATTAGAAGAAACGGAGTATTTTTTTTTTGAATTGCCTTATTGGAAATATAATATTTTAAGACATAATTTGGATGTGATGCACATTGAAAAAAATGTATGTGATAATATATTGTGCACCATTTTAGGCATCAAGGGGAAATCAAAGGACAGTGCTAATGCTTGATGTGATTTGCAATAAATGGGATTGAGAAAACCTTTACATTTACAGCTGGGTAAAGGTAATCGGGCATACATGCATGCTGCACAGTACACAATGAGTAAAAAAGAGAAACAAACATTTCTATCAATTTTGAAGACTGTTAAGGTGTCAGATGGTTATTGCTCTAATATTTTGAAGCATTTGAATATGATGAGCATGACATTACAGGGTTTGAAAAGTCACGATAATCATATTCTGCTTAAATAGTTAATTCCTATAGCAATTTGTGATTGCTTACCTGCCTAGGTTTTTGAGCCGTTGATTAGAGTTTCTAATTTTTTCAGACAACTCTGTTCTAGGAATCATCGCATGAGTAATTTGAAAAAGTTGTAGGATAAGATTTTACTTGCACTATGTCACCTAGAAAAACTATTTCCACCATCTTTTTTGATTTCATGGTTCACTTGACCGTGCATTTAACTAGTGAAGTAATTGTTAGTGGTCCCGTGCAATTCAGGTGGATGTATCCAATATAGCGATACTTAAATACATTGAAACGGTATGTGCGCAACAAAGCTCATCCGGAAGCCTCAATTGCCAAGGGATATTTAATGGATGAGTGTAATAATTTTTGTGATTCATATATTGATGAGGTTGAAAAAAATATAGATAAACCCTCCCAGAATGATGAGGGTACAATTAGAGAAGGAATAGCATTTGATATGTGGAACGATGAGTGGGTTCAAGCTCATCGATATGTGTTGTTCAACACTCCATCAGTTATTCCATTGATACAGTAAGTTTCATAGTTAATGTGTATTTTGTTTCTATATTTATTTTATTGCTTACCTTATATTGTGTTGTGATTTAGGATGCATATCGTTGATTTGAAACGTGAAAGGCCCCGTGCAACTGACTATCAAATCCAAAAACATCATTTTAACACATTTCATGAGTGGTTCAAGACTCGTGTACGTATAATTGATTTAATATTTTTATAGTGCAACTTATTTTTATTTTCACAATCCTTTATCCATTAAACTATATATGTGAAATTTGCAGATTCAAAAGTTACGTGATTTAACCCATCATGTGAGCGAAGAACTCAACCAACTAGTTGATTGTCCATTTATTACATCTCGTCGCTACAAGTATTTGGATGCTAACGGATTCTGATTTCGTATTAGCAATGTTGACATAAACCGTGCCACATAAAATAGTGGTGTTGGTTGTTCTTTTGTTGGTGCGGGTTATTATTATGGATTGATGAGAGATATTATTGAGGTTATTTATGGTCGTGGCTTAAAACACATATTGTTAAAGTGTGATTGGGTCGATCCGGTTCATGGAACGAAAGTTGATAACTTCCAATTTACATTAGTAAACTTTAACAGTATGCTATATAAAGATGACTGAGTAAGCAATGAGCCCTTCATACTGACATCGCAGGCAGAACAAGTTTACTTTATCGGCATTGATTCTAATTGGAAAGTTGTGGTGAAAATGTCTAGAAGAGGGGTTTTTCTGATTGACCAAGAGGAACCTGAAGTTGTCGCATTTCCTAATCAAACACTTGACCAAACAACAGTAGTTGTACG
The DNA here is from genome assembly GCA_963277665.1 of Viscum album. NCBI lineage: Eukaryota > Viridiplantae > Streptophyta > Magnoliopsida > Santalales > Viscaceae > Viscum > Viscum album. The sequence goes on from OY728151.1 coordinate 115,357,344, forward strand.
AGATGAAGATATACAATGGGATAGAGAGATAGTTGAAGGAGATACGATAGACTTGCATGATTAGTGAAAATTGTAATTATATCCCCATTTATTGTTTGTAAAAATATTTATGAGTTATATATGTATAAAAATTGATTGATTTAACTATAATTTCTTTTAATGTAGGTATGTCACAGGGTGGTCACAGTGGTTCACCTGATGTTGTCGGTATGTATGTTTTCATTTTTCTAAATTAATTTATTGTAATTTTCTGTGTATATTTCCCTAACTATTTCTAATAATTAATTTATATTATAATTGAATTATGAATTTATGTTTATCAGGATCTAGTGCATCTTCCAGCAGACGCAGGGGTCCTGGTAGAGGGGTTTGATCCTGGAACTCTAGAGCCTGATTGGATGTGTTATTTGATGACACATTTCATCCAGTTGGAGAAGGTGCTACTGTATTGAGTCGTCAGTTTGGGCATATGATACAAGACTCACACAGATTCCCTCTGACGACTCGTGAATGGAGTTCTTTCCCCCAGGATACGATGGACAGATTATGGAGGGAGGTTCAGGTAAATTCAATGTTTAATTTTTCATGATATTGTTATTATTATTGTCCCATCTACTGACAATTTTTTTTAACAGGATAATTTGACATCCTGTCCAGATGAGTTTCGAGCTGTATGTATGTCCAAATGCCGAAAATTATAGAAGGATTATAAGTCAAGGGTGAAGAGAGATCATTGGACACCATTTGCGGGTGTACTAGACATTCTACAACGAGTCCCTCCGGACATTCTTCATGCACAGTGGTAGGATTTGGTTGCGTTTTGGTCGAGTGAGGCGGCGATGGTGAGATTTATTACTTTTAATCTATAAAGGACTAATTTTTCAAATGTCTATTAAGTAAATGCGTTGAATGTAGACCGAATCTGCTCGTTATTCACATAATCGGGCGATGCAGGGCACGCCTTCCAGACTTGGCACTCGACATGTGTCACAGCTCATACATGATGTAAGTTTAGAATTCACTATTCATTCATATTTTAAAAATATTGTAGTATAACATGGTGAACCCCTTTATTATAGTTACACCAACACGGTGAGCCGATCGATCGGATGTCCATCTGGGTGAGGACTCGTAGGGCGGGTGATCCCGATGTTGTTGGTGTTATAGTAAGCAAATTATTTACTAATAAATGTATTTTTATTTTATATAAATTATTCATATTTGTTCATTGATTCATTATATGATACAGGATCAGTTTGACACTCAGTTAGCAGAGTTGTCAGAGGAGCAACATCGTAGTACTGTGCGTAGAGATGAAATATTTCACCATGTCGTGGGGCGTGATGGTCATGGTTATTATTTGACTTATGGAGGTGGTGTCCCACGACATGCAGTTGTTAGAGAAGATGCGATGGGTGCATGCAGAGATTCAAGGATGCGCACACAGACTGAGATAGATGCTTCCATGCAGGATATGCAGCGCAATTTTGATGCACAGTTTCAGCAGTTACGTGCAGATTATGAGGAGAGGTTGTCACAGATGTCATCACGTATTGATGAAATGATGACGCAATAAGTGGTTCCACAGGTAAACAATAAAACAAACCATACTCAGATTGACTTTTATTGATATGTTTAAGATACATAATATTGATATATATTGTAGGCTCTGAATACAGCCGGTAGACATCGTAGTGATATTGGTGATCCAGATGATAATGAACCCCATGCATGAGGTAATTTCATTTGTGTTGATGAATTCTCTAGAAGTTTTTATATCCTTGATGAATAGAATCTTCCATTTTTACCTAGATTAGTTTGTTTTAGTATTTGTGGATGACATCTTCGTGCACTCCAAGACTGATGATGATCATACCCAATATCTTGAAATCATCCAGATTACACTTATAAAGCATCGAATATACGCCAAGCTATATATATGTCATTTTTGTATTGATTGGATATTTATTGGGTCAAATAATCTCAGAGGAAGGTGTGTTAGTGGATGGAGAGAAACTTCAGGCAGTTGTTTCTTGGGAGAAGCCCAAGAACTCTTTCGATATCTGTATCTTTCTAGGGTGATTGAATTTTGAATTGGTTGTACAGACGTTATGTAACGCCCCGACCCCAGCTACCCAGAGTCGGTGCATTACTTCGTAACATTGGAATGATCACAAAAGATCAAGTCTCGAAAGACCGATTAGTTTAGTAGCCTTGGAATCACTAGATACATTCATAAGTCTTTCATTACATCAAAAAGTAAACAAACTACAATAACATGGTCTTCATAGTCCACAATCATATCCCTTTCTGACTACCCCTGCAGGTCATTCCTAAAATACTTCTTCACATCCTGGAAAATATTAAAACATTGAAAGGGGTGAGCTCAGATGCTCAGTAAGGATAACAATAATGCGGAAGCTTTCATAAATAATCATTAACAATTAAGGCAATGTATAAATAAAACAAAAGCCTTTTAAACATGAACTTCAACATAATATGGAAAAAGTAAAATGAGATAATGCCATTCACTTCTTCACATGAATATTCTACTGGTCGAATAATCACATGCAATATCAATAACCACTTTCATAATGAGGGAATGTATAATGACAGACATTCTGAAACACTTTGTCAAGGCCTCGGCCAAGATGTCTAAAATGATTAAGGCCTCAGCCAAAATCATAAATCAAATTGGGAAAGGGCCTCGGCCAATTCCACGTCTAGTTGTCTCATGAGACCTACCGATGCATCGAGGAGCTATAGCGGGCTCCACCCGTCACTTATTAAGTCCAATACATTCCTCATATTAATAGGTTTAAACATATCATAAACCATAACATAATCGTATCACATAAAACATGCATAAAGGAAACATAACATTTTCACATTTCAATCACAAGATATCAATACAACACATTGATATAATAAAAACGCTTTCAAAACCATTTTCAATACCAAAATAAAAGAAAGTTAAAACTTTGTATTTATTTTTCATTAAAAAAAAGATGGCTTGTATAGGAAGCCGAAACTCAAATAATGGTCACGGCGGCAGAGAAGTCGTTGTCTCCGCATAAGTACGGAAAGAAAAACATTCCCTTTTGTCGTTTAGAAAAACGCTTCATATAAAAAATATTCCTTTTGAATAAACGTAAAAGTCAAAGGGGTTTATACACTGTATAAAAGAAAGTTGTGTATAAAACCAAATATGCCTCAATGAAAGGGGATTGAGACGAAGTCCATAAAAAGATCATTTTTTAAAAATAATATATATATATTATGTGTATTCACTATAAGTACACATAAATAAAGTAAAAATACAAAATAGGACATAATAATATCATGACATAATTTGAAAGTAGGAGATTAACCCAAAGAATGAAAGTTGGGTTAAGAAGTTCCCTTACCTCGTGTCTGACTTGACTCAACCGTTCTTTAACCTCCTGAATAATAAACTAGAATTAATATACACCTTATTAAGAACCATTTTCAATTTTATTATCCTTATTATATCACTTATTACAATGATATGAACATTATGTAATTATTTAAGTTAATAACGGTCATTTTGTCGATCTTTGGTACTTGAGTCAACAATAAACTTCTTATAATTACAAGTTGTTTATGTGGTAGAATATCCATTATCTCCAGAATTATATTCATGATTTAGATGTCATATATATCTTATATATCCAGTATATACATTCATTTATAATATTACGTAACATTTAGAGGTAAGAAATGAAATGCACCGTTCATGGAGACGGTAAGCCGTACGTACGCATGAACGCTACTTTCATTTCAATTTCATATTTAATGGAACGAAATAATAATGATATAAATGTATAATATAATTATAGTATAATATATTGTATAATATCATTTACTCTATCCTTTATACATCCCACATATGGCATTAACGATTCAAATCACTTTGAGGGGGCGGTAGTCCGCACTTCCTAAAATGAAATTATCGCGTTTTACCCATAATGGAAATCATAAAGTATGCCATAAATGAGAAATAAAGAAGCATAAGTAAAACATAAACATATTATATATCATATATAAAAATAGTGACATCTTAATGGCCACCTTTGAAGGTGTTATATGAGTGTTGAACAATCATCGTTTCGTGAGGCAGAAATTCGCCATCCACAGAAACCGTATGTTCTTTAACCATTAGATGTAGGTGTGTGTAAGTGTAGCTCTAATACTTCTTATAACAACATCCTAGTATATTGAGGATACTGGTGTTGTTACAAAAGAAATGAATAAAAAGAGTTTAGGGGGTTGGAGAAGAAAAATAAAACAAAACCACATTAGAGAAGACATTACCTCAAAATCGGATAACTCTTTTTGATTTGAGCCAAAGGCTTCCTTGGGAAGAGTTCTGACCAAAGTGAGGATTCTAGGAGTAAGGGAGGGAAGTTGGGAGAGTATTTGGGCAGAGGTTGGCCGAGCCAAATGGCTTGAAGGTGTGAATAAGGTGGGAGAGGTGGGGGCCTTTTATAAGTGGAGAGGAGGGGCTCTTTTGGAAAGATTGAAATATTACATTATTATACAATGATTTTTCGGATTCTAAAGGTCCCACACTTATATAATTCGAGGCTAAGGTGATAAGGGTTCGAAATATCCTCATCCAATTGGCTTTGGACAAGTGTAAGCCTTGTATTTTTCATTATCTTCCCATTTTATTTAAATCGTTAAATAATGAGGTCATCGCTGCATCATCATGATGTCATAAATAATTTAATTTATATAATGTCTAAAAATTATAAAAAAAATACTATGATGTAGGAAATCTTTTTAGATTTCTAATGAATATTTATAATCAAAATTTGGACTTGTGTAACCCCACTTAAAAACTGTTTTAGTAAAACAACTCATGTTTGTGTCAATTTAATTATAACATTAAATAAATATATATTAATGTCATTTTCCAACTAAAGTGGCTCCATGGGGTCCCCAAGTTGACCCATGGGTTGTCTTGGTCGGCCATGACTCATCCAATAGGAGTAGGACAAGTGTCATGCTCATCTCATATTATTAAAACATTATTTGTACCTTAAACTACACTAATTACCTCTAATCGCGATTAAGAACTTAAAAGTTACTATTCACCAAAAAATTATTTTGATCTCATTGAACCACATTTTACTTCTTAATGACAACCATGTATGTCGGATTTTTGAAAATAAAATCACAGAAGTGGTAATATTTCATTTAAACAAAAAAATCAGTTATTTAACTACCACTTAGTGGTTTCACTATTCATCAAAAATTGAAGTTTTTCAGAACAATGCCAAAATTTCACCCTAAGCTATAATTGATATTCCGAATTCAAAAATGATGTCTATTTTAAAAAATTACAAACATATAATTTGCATTAATTAATTTTATAATTAATTCCCGCTGTCACAACAAATAGCGTGTTTTAAGAAACAATTTATATCAAAAGATTGGCAATTGTTTATGTCCAATTTCAATGTTAAATTAATTCTAATGACCACCATTGGATAAAATGGTAAAAATATATTCTAATTATACTTTAAAACCACTAAATATTATAACTTATCACTATAAATTATTTTGATTAAAAAAGTTGTTTTTAAGTATTTTTCACTATTCATAAAAAATTAGTTCTCAGAAAAATACCAAAAATTCAACATAGGCTAATTTCGATATTCAGAATCCAAAAATGAAGTCCATTTTGAAATATAAAATTTATATAATTTTAAAAAGTGGTTATTACTATTCATAACGGCTACTTTGATTAGTCGCGGTGTTTTAGAACTCGAAGTTGCGTACAATGCAAGCTATTGCATTATTGAATGAGAAGCGTATCGTGGAAGCTCGGGGTGTTACATTCTCCACTCCTTCAATAAATTGCGTCCTCGCAATTTGAAATTTTTCTTTGAAAATAAAAGGTTGAAAAGAGAAAATACCTTTGAGGAAAACCCACATCGGAAATAAGGTTAATAAATATATAACATTAAAAGAAAGCAGGATAAGTACAAAGGTCACCCGATATAGCCCATTCTAGGATTATATGAAAATATGGATATGGAGGAGAAACAAACCATCAAGGTCTGATGGAGAGTTATAGAAAACAGGATTAGGAGAAAGTTTAACCACAAGAAAATCACAAACTTGTGATTGGTTAAACGGTCATTGAATCCCCAGTTGGAAAAGTTAACCGACAACATTTTTGTTTTAAGTTACCTTTTATAATGTTGAGGAATTTATTTAGGAGATTTACTAAGAACGTAAGGGAATATACATACTTGTTATGTATACTTTCATTCGTTAATAAATTTTTACCACAAACCCAACTTTTACTCCAAATGGTAACGGAACTCAAAAATATTCTATTTATCCTAATTGTATAAGGTTCAAAATGTTAACACATACCATTTAGTTTAGTAAAACTATTTTGTAATAACCAGGGACTTCCTGTAGGCTAGTGGTAGGAAATAAAGGCTTGTCGCACTATGGTTGTGGGTTCGATTCCTGCAGCTTTGTCCGACGCGACGGGTTATCCCCCACCCTGCAGGTTGTCCTTTTCCTAAAACTATAGTATTATAATATTCCAAAAATAATCTTCAGAAATTCTTTAACCTTAAACAATACTATCCATGGTTCAACTTAATCCATTCCAACCTTAATAGTTATCCAAAATACCTCCGTCCAGACTTTCTCTAAAAGGTCTCTAAATTCCAAAATCAATTGTAACATCAGATTCCCCAAACAAAGAAAAGTTTCTCTTATTGTCACATACTAAAAATATGATTACCTTAATCATATTAAAACCTTACTGAAATCAACAAGTACTGCAGTACAATCCATATATATATATCACATTATTCTTATAACCAGAATATAATCCTTGAGTCCAAAAGCACCAATACATTAATTATTCCGCTTCAACTGTAGTCACAGCATAAGATTGGCCTTGATCCCTTGGCCTTTTCTGAGGTAAGTTTCCCTGACGCTTAGGACATGCATTTGCATAATGCCCTGTTTCCCTAAAATTGTAGCATTCAACTTTGACAGCCTCTTTCTTTCCCTTGCAATCACGAGCTTGGTGACCCTTTTCTCCACATTTATAACAAACTCCCATTCCTTTTAGGCAAGTACCAGGGTGATTCTTCCCACAATTATCACATAATGGAAAATCCTTCTTTCCCTTTTTCCCTTTATCTGTCTCTTGTTCCATCGTTCTCTTCTTCTCTTGCTTTACTTTGTTGTCATAAGACTTAGAGAATTCCTTTTCTGTCTTGATAGCACACGAGACAATATCTTTGTATGATGAGAAGGATTGTGATACTAAAGCTCGACGGAGAAATGGTTTTAACCCATCAAAGAAACGATCAATCTTACTCCTTGGGTTACGTATGTAATCTGCAGCATACCTTGCTAACCTTTTAAAGTTAGCCTCATACTTTGCGACATTCTCATCCTCCTTCTGCCTCAGACTCAGAAATTGCCTTTCCATATCCGCTCGATGGTCTCGAGGAAAGTATTTTTCTAAGAACAGCTCTTTGAACTCCTTCCATTCCATGTTTGTTAATTCATCATCTTCCTTTGTGTTTTGAATTAGTGACCACCATTGATCGGCATCTCCAGTGAGGCGGTAAACTGCCATGATAACTTTTTCCCTTTCACTGCTCCCCAAAGCCTGAAATATTTTCTCTAGGGAATTTATCCATTGCTCGGCTACTAAAGGATTTGTACCCCCATTGAACGTTGGTGGTTGTTGCCTCATGAATCGATCTAACATTGATCCTCCACGCCGTGGATCAGGGTGCTCCATACGGGTAAGGTTATTATTCATAACCTGAGTAAGTTGTCCCAGTATGGTGATTAGCTGATCGGCACCGGTTGCATCACCAGCCCCACTATAATTATCTTGAGCAGAAGGGCAATCCCTATATGGAGTGCGTGCATTGATACGGTTTCCATTTCTTCCACTAGGCTCCATTTCTAAACAATGGCATAAACTAGATCAGTTTATGAATCAAAATACATAATCCCATACTTATAAAACACTTAACATAAATTGAACTATTTATGGATATAATCCATAATCATAAAAAGAAATGTTTCCTTTGAGGAAGAATATACTCATAACCGTTCATAGTGGTTTGTAAAGAAAATGAGAATTATCCTAAGCACATCCCCCGGGAGTGTCGTAACCAAGAGTGCAGCAAGGCCCGTTGTCGTGCACCAGTTCCCGTTCGAGTCTAGCTCAAAGCGGTGTTTTTAGGTTTTACCCCTAGGTACATCTGTGCCAGAGCTGCCTCTACCTGCTCGTATCCAGACAGGGATGTATTGCTCGGAAAACTCACAAAATCTCTACAATAACAAAATTCTAGGAAGTTCTTCTATACTAATCCTGAAAGTCTATCTTTGGGCTATGTGCTCGAATCAGAGTTTGTCTAAATCTAGCTTCCAAGGTTGGTACTAAACTGCCTCTGATACCAACTGTAACGCCCCGACCCCAGCTACCCAGAGTCGGTGCATTACTTCGTAATATTGGCATGATCACAAAAGATCAAGTCTCGAAAGACAGATTAGTTTAGTAGCCTTGGAATCACTAGATACATTCATAAGTCTTTCATTACATCAAAAAGTAAACAAACTACAATAACATGGTCTTCATAGTCCACAATCATATCCCTTTCTGACTACCCCTGCAGGTCATTCCTAAAATACTTCTTCACATCCTGGAAAATATTAAAACATTGAAAGGGGTGAGATCAGATGCTCAGTAAGGATAACAATAATGCGGAAGCTTTCATAAATAATCATTAACAATTAAGGCAATGTATAAATAAAACAAAAGCCTTTTAAACATGAACTTCAACATAATATGGCAAAAGTAAAATGAGATAATGTCATTCACTTCTTCACATGGATATTCTACTGGTCGAATAATCACATGCAATATCAATAACCACTTTCATAATGAGGGAATGTATAATGCCAGACATTCTGAAACACTTTGTCAAGGCCTCGGCCAAGACGTCTAAAATGATTAAGGCCTCAGCCAAAATCATAAATCAAATTGGGAAAGGGCCTCGGCCAATTCCACGTCTAGTTGTCTCATGAGACCTACCGATGCATCGAGGAGCTATAGCGGGCTCCACCCGTCACTTATTAAGTCCAATACATTCCTCATATGAATAGGTTTAAACATATCATAAACCATAACATAATCGTATCACATAAAACATGTATAAAGGAAACATAACATTTCCACATTTCAATCACAAGATATCAATACAACACATTGATATAATAAAAACGCTTTCAAAACCATTTTCAATACCAAAATAAAAGAAAGTTAAAACTTTGTATTTATTTTTCATTAAAAAAAAGATGGCTTGTATAGGAAGCCGAAACTCAAATAATGGTCACGGCGGCGGAGAAGTCGTTGTCGCCGCATAAGTACGGAAAGAAAAACATTCCCTTTTGTCGTTTAGAAAAACGCTTCATATAAAAAATATTCCTTTTGAATAAACATAAAAGTCAAAGGGGTTTATACACTGTATAAAAGAAAGTTGTGTATAAAACCAAATATGCCTCAATGAAAGGGGATTGAGACGAAGTCCATAAAAAGATCATTTTTTAAAAATAATATATATATATTATGTGTATTCACTATAGGTACACATAAATAAAGTAAAAATACAAAATAGGACATAATAATATCATGACATAATTTCAAAGTAGGAGATTAACCCAAAGAATGAAAGTTGGGTTAAGAAGTTCCCTTACCTCGTGTCTGACTTGACTCAACCGTTCTTTAACCTCCTGAATAATAAACTAGAATTAATATACACCTTATTAAGAACCATTTTCAATTTTATTATCCTTATTATATCACTTATTACAATGATATGAACATTATGTAATTATTTAAGTTAATAACGGTCGTTTTGTCGATCTTTGGTACTTGAGTCAACAATAAACTTCTTATAATTACAAGTTGTTTATGTGGTAGAATATCCATTATCTCCAGAATTATATTCATGATTTAGATGTAATATATATCTTATATATCCAGTATATACATTCATTTATAATATTACGTAACATTTAGAGGTAAGAAATGAAATGCACCGTTCATGGAGACGGTAAGCCGTACGTACGGATGAACGCTACTTTCATTTCAATTTCATATTTAATGGAACAAAATAATAATGATATAAATGTATAATATAATTCCAGTATAATATAGTGTATAATACCATTTACTCTATCCTTTATACATCCCACATATGGCATTAACGATTCAAATCACTTTGAGGGGGCGGTAGTCCGCACTTCCTAAAATGAAATTATCGCGTTTTACCCATAATGGAAATCATAAAGTATGCCATAAATGAGAAATACAGAATCATAAGTAAAACATAAACATATTATATATCATATATAAAAATAGTGACATCTTAATGGCCACCTTTGAAGGTGTTATATGAGTGTTGAACAATCATCGTTTCGTGAGGCAGAAATTCGCCATCCACAGAAACCGTATGTTCTTTAACCATTAGATGTAGGTGTGTGTAAGTGTAGCTCTAATACTTCTTATAACAACATCCTAGTATATTGAGGATACTGTTGTTGTTACAAAAGAAATGAATAAAAAGAGTTTAGGGGGTTGGAGAAGAAAAATAAAACAAAACCACATTAGAGAAGACATTACCTCAAAATTGGGTAACTCTTTTTGATTTGAGCCAAAGGATTCCTTGGGAAGAGTTCTGACCAAAGTGAGGATTCTAGGAGTAAGGGAGGGAAGTTGGGAGAGTATTTGGGCAGAGGTTGGCCGAGCCAAATGGCTTGAAGGTGTGAATAAGGTGGGAGAGGTGGGGGCCTTTTATAAGTGGAGAGGAGGGGCTCTTTTGGAAAGATTGAAATATTACATTATTATACAATGATTTTTCGGATTCTAAAGGTCCCACACTTATATAATTCGAGGATAAGGTGATAAGGGTTCTAAATCTCCTCATCCAATTGGCTTTGGACAAGTGTAAGCCTTGTATTTTTCATTATCTTCCCATTTTATTTAAATCGTTAAATAATGAGGTCATCGCTTCATCATCATGATGTCATAAATAATTTAATTTATATAATGTCTAAAAATTATAAAAAAAATACTATGATGTAGGAAATCTTTTTATCTTTCTAATGAATATTTATAATCAAAATTTGGACTTGTGTAACCCCACTTAAAAACTGTTTTAGTAAAACAACTCATGTTTGTGTCAATTTAATTTTAACATTAAATAAATATATATTAATGTCATTTTCCAACTAAAGTGGCTCCATGGGGTCCCCAAGTTGACCCATGGGTTGTCTTGGTCGGCCATGACTCATCCAATAGGAGTAGGACAAGTTTCATGCTCATCTCATATTATTAAAACATTATTTGTACCTTAAACTACACTAATTACCTCTAATCGCGATTAAGAACTTAAAAGTTACTATTCACCAAAAAATTATTTTGATCTCATTGAACCACATTTTACTTCTTAATGACAACCATGTATGTCGGATTTTTGAAAATAAAATCACAGAAGTGGTAATATTTCATTTAAACAAAAAATCAGTTATTTAACTACCACTTAGTGGTTTCACTATTCATCAAAAATTGAAGTTTTTCAGAACAATGCCAAAATTTCACCCTAAGCTATAATTGATATTCTGAATTCAAAAATGATGTCTATTTTACAAAATTACAAACATATAAGTTGCATTAATTAATTTTATAATTAATTCCCGTTGTCACAACAAATAGCGTGTTTTAAGAAACAATTTATATCAAAAGATTGGCAATTGTTTATGTCCAATTTCAATGTTAAATTAATTCTAATGACCACCATTGGATAAAATGGTAAAAATATATTCTAATTATACTTTAAACCCACTAAATATTATAACTTATCACTATAAATTATTTTGATTAAAAAAGTTGTTTTTAAGTATTTTTCACTATTCATAAAAAATTAGAAGTTCTCAGAAAAATACCAAAAATTCAACAGAGGCTAATTTCGATATTCCGAATCCAAAAATGAAGTCCATTTTGAAATATAAAATTTATATAATTTTAAAAAGTGGTTATTACTATTCATAACGGCTACTTTGATTAGTCGCGGTGTTTTAGAACTCGAAGTTGCGTACAATGCAAGCTATTGCATTATTGAATGAGAAGCGTATCGTGGAAGCTCGGGGTGTTACACGTTACGTCAATCGGACGTGTGGTTTGCGTGATACGGCTCAATATGCATTTTTTTAAGTGTTGGGCGCGCTTCATAAACGCGCGTGGGGGGTCCAAACGGGCATAACAAAGTCATAATGACCTGAAATCAGACAACAACAATGGGTGAGTGAATTGTAAAGTGTTCGGGTAGACCGCACATCAATTGGAGGTGTCGTGTGCCAACGGTAACTGAGAACGCACTGGTGTCATAAATAGTCAAAACAGGCGTTTAACGGTCAAATTCATAAAGGAAGACATTGGATTGACCAGAAATCATAGGGAAATAATCTAATTATTATTTGTGACGTGTATTAGGAGACGACGCGTCAATCGGACATGCGGTTTGCACGGTACGGCTCAATATGCGTTTTTTTAAGTGTTGGGCGCGCTTCATAAACGCGCGTGGGGGGTCCAAATGGGCATAACGAAGTCGGAATGGCCTGAAATCATACGATAACAACGGGTGAATGAATTTTGAAGTGTTCGTGTAGACAGCACATCAATCGGAGGTGTCGTGGGCCCGCGGTGACCGAGAACGCAGTTTTGGTGTCATAAATGGCCAAAACGGGCGTTTAACGGTCAAATTCATAGCAGACGACATTGGATTGACCTTAAATCACAAGGAAACAATATAATTATTATTTTTGACATGTACGAGGATACGTCACGTCAATCGGACGTGCGGTTTGCACGGTACGACTCAATATGTGTTTTTTTAAGTGTTGGGCGCACTTCATAAACGCGTGTGGGGGTTCCAAACAAGCCGAACGAAGTCCGAATGGATTTAAATCATAAGAAAACAATGGGTGAGTGAATTGTAAAGTTTTCGAGTAGACAACACGTCAATCGGAGGTGTCGTGTACCCACGGCGACCGAGAACGCACTTCTGGTGTCATAAACGGCCAAAACGGGCGTTTAACGGTCAAATTCATATCGTACGATATCATATTTACCTGAAATCATAAGGAAACAATATAATTATTATTTTTGATGTGTACAAGGAGACTAAACATCAATCGGACATGCGGTTTGCGCGGTACGACTCAATATGCGTTTTTTAAGTGTTGGGCGTGCTTCATAAACGCGCGTGGGGGGTCCAAACCATCCGAACGAAGTCGGAATGGCCTGAAATCAGACGACAACAATGAGTGAGTGAATTTTGAAGTGTTCACGCAGACTTCACGTCAATCGGAGGTGTCGTGTGCCCGCGGTGACCGAGAACGCAGTTCTGGTGTCATAAACGGCCAAAACGGGCGTTTAACGGTCAAATTCATAGCGGACGACATCGGATTGACCTGAAATCACAGGGCAACAATATAATTATTATTCATGATGTGTACGAGGAGATGTAACGTCAATAGGATGTGTGGTTTGCGCGGTACGACTCAATATGCGTTTTTTAAGTGTTGGGTGCGCTTCATAAACATGCGTGGGGGATCCAAACAGGCCGAACGAAGTCGGAATGGCCTAAAATTAGACGAAAACAATGGGGGAGTGAATTTTGAAGTGGTCGAGCAAACGAAACATCAATCGGAGGTGTCATGTGTCCGCGGTGACTGAGAACGCAGTTCTGGTGTCATAAACGGCCAAAATGGGCGTTTAACGGTCAAATTCATAGTGGACGACATTGAATTGACCTGAAATCATAGGGAAACAATCTAATTATTATTCGTGACGTGTACAAGGAGACGGCATGTCAATATGACGTGTGGTTTGCACGGTACGGCTCAATATGCGTTTTTTAAGTGTCGGGCGCGCTTCATAAACGCGCGTGAGGGGTCCAAACGGGCTGAACGATGTCGGAATAGCCTGAAATCAGACGAAAACAATGGTTGAGTGAATTTTGAATTGTTCGCACAAACGACACGTCAATCGGACGTGCGGTTTGCGCGGTACGGCTCAATATGTGTTTTTTAAGTGTTGGGTGCGCTTAATAAATGCGCGTGGGGGGTCCAAACGGGCCGAACGAAGTCCGAATGTCCTGAAATCAGACAAAAACAACGAGTGAGTAAATTTTGAAGTGTTCGAGCAGAAGTCACATCAATCGGAGGTGTCGTGTGCCCGCGGCGACCGAGAACGCACTTCTGCTGTTATAAACGGCCAAAACGGGCGTTTAACGGTCAAATTCATATTGGAAGACATCGGATTGACCTGAAATCACAGGAAAACAATATAATTATTATTCATGACATGTACGAGGAGAAGACATGTCAATCGGACGTGCGGTTTGCACGGTACGGCTCAATATGCGTTTTTTAAGTGTTGGGCGCGCTTCATAAACGTGTGTGGGGGGTCCAAACCGGCCGAACGAAGTCGGAATGGCCTGAAATCAGACGACAACAATGGGTGAGTGAATTGTGAAGTGGTCGCGCAGACGTCATGTCAATTAGAGGTGTCGTGTGCCCGCGGTTACTGAGAAAGCAGTTCTGGTGTCATAAACGGCCAAAACGGGCGTTTAACAGTCAAATTCATAGCGGACGACATCGGATTGACCTGAAATCACAGGACAACAATATAATTATTATCCGTGACGTTTACTAGGAGACGTCACATAAATCGTATGTGCGGTTTTTGCGGTACGTCTCAATATGCATTTTTTAAATGTTGGGTGCGCTTCATAAACGCGCGTGGGGGGGTCCAAACTGGCCAAACAAAGTCAGAATGGCCTGAAATCAGATGACAACAATGGATGAGTGAATTTCAAAGTGTTCGAGAAGACGGTACGTCAATCGGAGTTTCCGTGTGACAGTGGTGACCGAGAACGCACTTCTGGTGTCCTAAACGGCCAAAACGGGCGTTTAACGGTAAAATTCATAGCGGACGACATCGGATTGACCTGAAATCACAGGAAAACAATATAATTATTATACGTGACGTGTAAGAGGAGACGGCATGTCAATCGGACGTGCGGTTTGCACGGTACGGCTCAATATGCGTTTTTTAAGTGTTGAGTGCGCTTCATAAACGTGCATGGGGGTCCAAATGGGCCGAACGATGTCGGAATTGCCTAAAATCAGACGACAACAACGGGTGAGTGAATTTTGAAGTATTCGAGCAGAAGACATGTCAATCGGAGGTGTCGTGTGCCCGCAGTGACCGTGAATGCAGTTCTGGTGTTAAAAACGGCCAAAACGGGCGTTTAACGGTCAAATTCATAGCAGACAATATCGGATTGAACTGGAATCATAGGGCAACAATATAATTATTATTCTTGACGTGTACGAGGAGACGGTATATCAATCGGACGTGTGGTTTGTGCGGTACAGCTCAATATGTGTTTTTTTAAGTGTTGGGCGCGCTTCATAAACGCGTATGGGGGATCCAAATGGGCCGAACGATGTCGGAATGACCTTAAATCAGACGAAAACAATGGGTGGGTGAATTGTGAATTGTTTGCGCATACGGCGCGTCAATCGGACATGCGGTTTGTGCGGTAGGACTCAATATGCATTTTTTTAAGTGTTGGGCGCGCTTCATAAACGCACAGGGGGTCCAAACGGACCGAACGAAGTCGGAATAGCCTGAAATCAGACGACAACAATGTTTGAGTGAATTTTGAAGTGTTCACGCAGATGTCACGTCAATCGGAGGTGTTGTGTGCCCGCGGTGACCGAGAACGCCGTTCTGGTGTCATAAACACCCAAAACGAGCGTTTAACGGTGAAATTCATAGCGGACGACATCGGATTGACCTGAAATCATAGGGAAACAATCTAATTATTATTCGTGAAATTTAAGAGGAGACGGAACATCAATCGGATGTGCGGTTTGCGCGGTACGGCTTAATATGTATTTTTTAAGTGTTGGACGCGCTTCATAAACGCGCGTGGGGGGTCCAAACGGGCCGAGCGAAATTGGAATGGTTTGAAATCAAACGAAAACAAAGGGTGAGTGAATTTTGAAGTGGTCGAGCAAACGGCACGTCAATCGGATGTGTCATGTGCCCGTGGTGATCGAGAACGCAGTTCTGGTGTCATAAACGGCCAAAGCGGACGTTTAACGGTCAAATTCGTAGCGGACGACATCGGATTGACCTGAAATCATAGGAAAGCAATATAATTGTTATTCGTGACGTGTACGAGGAGACGGCACGTCAATCGGACATGCGGTTTGCGCAGTACAGCTCAATATGTGTTTTTTAAGTGTTGGGTGCGCTTCATAAACGCGCGTGGGGGGTCCAAATGGGCCTAACGATGTTGGAATGGCCTGAAATCAGACGACAACAACCAGTGAGTGAATTGAGAATTGTTCGTGCAGACTTCACGTCAATCGGACATGCACTTTGCGCGGTACGACTCAATATGTGTTTTTTTAAGTGTTGGACGCGCTTCATAAACTCGCGTGGGGGGTCCAAACGGGCCAAACAAAGTCGGAATGGCCTGAAATCAGACGGCAATAACGGGTGAGTGAATTTTGAAGTGGTCGCACAGACGACACGTCAATCGGAGGTGTCGTGTGCCTGCGGTGACCGAGAACGCAGCTCTGGTGTCATAAACGGCCAAAACGGACATTTAACGATCAAATTCATAGCGGACGATATCGGATTGATCTGAAATCACAGGGCAAAAATATAATTATTATTATTGACGTGTACGAAAAGACGACACGTCAATCGGGCGTGCGGTTTGCGCGGTACGACTCAATATGCGTTTTTTAAGTGTTGGACGCGCTTCATAAACGCACGTGGGGGGTCCAAATGGGCCGAACGATGTCGGAATGGCCTGAAATCGGACTACAACAACGGTTGAGTGAATTGTGAATTGGTCGCGCAGACGGCACGTCAATCGGAGGTGTCGTGTGCCTACGGTGACCGAGAACGCAGTTCTGGTGTCAAAAACGGCCATAACGGACGTTTAACGGTCAAATTCGTAGCGGACGACATCAGATTGATGTGAAATCACATGACAACAATCTAATTAGAACCATAGAATTAATGATTTTAATTTTTTAAAATGATAATCAAAATTATGAATATATTTTGAAAATCAAATACTTTCAATCTGTTACAGTAAGTTTGAATTGAAATATGTTAATTTATTTCAATTATTTGTTTATAGGTTTTATTCGGTATTTATTTTGTTATTAAATTTTGTTATGCAGTTATATTTGATGATGGATGTGGAGCTTGAAAGATGACTGGTGAGATTTATGTGAGTATATTTTATTGTGTTATTGATATTTTTAAAAAAAAAATTAAAAACCTAAAGCGGCCGCCATTTGGCGGCCGCTGTAGGGACAACATACAGCGGCTGCCATTAGGAGGCCGGTGTAGGTGATTCCATCGCTGCCTGTAGCGGCTACCGTTTGGCGGCCGTTGTAGCCTATTCCAGCTTGCCTACAGCGTCCGCCAAATGGCGGTCGATGATAGCAACAGCGACGGGCCAAAAGCGGTCGTCGTTTGGCGGCCGCGATAGACCTTTAAAGACGGCTTTTGGCGGCCGCTAAAGGTCATGAATGTACTAGTGAAACCATGATATTTAGCTCTGAGTATGACTCTTCTAGTTTCAATGACTTTTGAAGTTCCAAAGTGAGTTACTTCAAGCTTCTTCCAAATGTTATTTGCAACTTCACAAGATGAAATTTGGCTATATATATTTATAGTCATTGAATAAAGCAAAGTATTTTGTACCTTAAAGTTCAGCTGGTATTCCACCTTTTCTAAATTAGTAAAGGTTCTAAGTTCCTTATCAGAAATTTTATAATCTCCAGTTAACATAATATAGTTCTTTACGCATGTGTTTATCACAAAGGTCTTCATTCTGTCTCTCCAATACTCATAGTCATTACTATCGAAAATCGGTGGTCTAGTAGGATTGAGATTGTCTAGAGATCCAACATGAATGTCTGCCATACTTAAAAGAAAATTTCTTTCCACAAAACTTGTTAGCAGTAAAAGTTGTAAATAAGGAAAAAATGAAAGAATTAAGACCAATGAAATCTTGAGCAATAAAACTTATATGTGAATATAAGTATTTCAGAAACCTCCTCTGATACCAATTGTAGGATCAAATATGTAGAATGAGATGCTCAAATACAAGAGGTGGTGAATTGTATACTTTAAAAATTCATTTGGAACCTTTAAAGTTGATATAAAACTTTCTTAACGAAAGTTTCTTAACCTTAAAGAAATTTGTTTCTTAAGGTTAGCTTTTAACTTTAAGAAAACTTATTTTAACAATGTTAAACAAACATTCACAAAACCTCTTAAAGAAACTTTTTCTTAAACTTTACAACCTTAAGATAAAAAATTAAGAAAGATTTTCTTAAAAGAAAGATTCTGCCTTAAAGCGTATAGAATCTTTAATATAATCAGAGTAACGGAATTAGAATGTATAAGAAAGTATAACTTTAACAAAGTTAAAATAGCAGCGGAATAAAAACAACTTGTAATAGAAAACAAGTAACAATAAGATTCTTTTAACCCAAAGAGATGGTATCCAACAACCTTGGATAAAGGTTCTTTGATTTTTACTTTCAAGAAAGTCTGCCTTACCCAACTCCAGGTAAGCTCTCAATCTGAAGATCGGTATTTGTTTTGCTATCCCCGCAAGCCCACGATTTAGAAAGAGATCAGAACCTCTGTCTTCCAAATCCGGAAGCCCACAATCAGCACGATCGGAGTCTGCACTAAGCAAGTCTGAACAAGTTTTTCACGACATCCGCACGAAGCAATGGGAGTTGTAAGAGCCTCTCTCTCTAAAAATCACTTCACAAGCTTTGATCGTTTTTCCATTCGCTGTTCATCATCGATGTTCACTCAGTTACTTTGCTCGTTCAAACAAACTTGTATTTATAGGCAAAATTTCCCAACGGTCAGCTCCACTCCAACGGTCATATTTTTCTTAAATTTCAGAGGTATCTGGACACGTGTCAAACATACAACGGTTAGTTTGTGACAGATTGTACGACATCGTTTCATATAAGAAGATGATGGTGAGTTAAAGTTAAGTATAAGAAAAACATAGAATCCGATAATATTGGAATGATACATTAAGCAATTCTAACATTATCAAGAAAACAGATTCTTAAGGAAATGCAAATCGGATTGAGAAAAAACGGTATCACTATTTTTGGGTACCAGTATCATAAAAACAGTATGACATTTGTTTCGGATTCAGTATCGTAAAAATGACATGACATTTGTACCGGAATCGGTATCATAAAAACAACATGACATTTGTATGGGAATCAGTATCATGAAAACAACATGACATTTGTACCGGAATCAGTATCATCAAAACAACATGACATTTGTACCGGAATCGGTATCATCAAAACAGAATGTCAAAACTATAGGTAAACGAAATGAAAGATTCGTAAGTATAGCTGAATGATAATTCTGTAAGTATAACAGAATGAGATTTCTGTAAGCAAACGTAATGAGAATTATGTAAGTATAACGGAATAACAAAACTAAAAGTAAAATAGAATGACAAATTCAGAACTTAATAGATAACCTTATTGACTCAACACTCCTGGTCTTGGACAACAATATTTATAAGGATTTTTTGAGCCGATCCTGCCTACTTATAATAGTTCATGAGATGGAATGGGTTAGTAACCGCCACAGGGTATAATTGTACAAAATTGTACTTTCCTATAGATTGTTTTTTTGGGTTGGCTATAGTAGGTTGTGGTTGTTGGTAGTAAGTTGAGATTAATAAATATGGGGATGCTTGTAGGGGGAGATGAATTGGGGTATTTTTTTGACTGAAATGGGGTCGCAAACTTGGTTTTGAGGGAGCCTCTTCCCAAGAAAGATCCTTCTTCTTCTTCTTATAGAATACTCTTGAAGGTTCTATTCTACTAATATCAATACATGCTTTATAGTTGTTTCTTCTATATTTATGTGCACACAAGCACCAATGATGTTGGAGCGGTTGGAATAGGGTTTGCGTGGAGGGAATAATGCTGGTATTAGGAATGGGAAGAGGAGAGATGGCCACGAGGGGAATATAGATTAATTTTTATTTATATTAAATTAAAATTATTTATAATCAGATTTATAAATAACCATTTCAACATTTTCAGATACTCATATATTTAAAAACATTTCAAAAATTTATAACGAATTAATTCTATGATATTTGGAATTTTGTAAATTAAAATTAATTTAGTTTTGGATATTAGATGCCTTTTTAATAAGCTCGTGGTACAAAAATATTCAAAGAAAATAAAAATATCTAAACTGTGGGCGCCGAGCTGGAAACCTCCGCGGATGACACGCTACCAGAATAAAACCGGTGGCGCCGAAAGATCGAACCAGACCGAACACGGCTCCTCACGATGATGCATTGAACCAAAATAAAAAGCGCCACATACAAAATACAAAATACAAAATACAAAATACAAAATACAATTTTAAACACCATAAATCAAAAATTAATACACCATTTATCACAAAAATTGGAAATTACATATTAATATAATGTTTTCCCTAAGGAAATGAGAAATCGCCCATAAACGGCGTTATCACAGAGCCAACGACGTCGGAGGCGATGGGACGCCGACGTCGCCATCATCGAAGCTCCACAGATCGACGGTGGCGCCGTATTGAAGAGGATTCTGCGCAGGCGGCGGCGGGGACTGGCCGTCGATGTAAGGGATCTGGAAGAGCTTCATGTAGTTCTCGAAGGCCATCAGTTCTTTGGAAAGCTTTTGCACCTCGTCGTCGGCATCATCAACCAAATCGCCCACAGCCATCCCCTGCAATTCCCGTTCTCGGTTCGAAGAAACCTCCTCCTCCTCCTCCTCCTCCCGCTTGACCTGCACCGGAGGAAAGCAGGGATTCAAGGAGTCCTGATTCGAGTAGGCCACCTCGGGAGCAAATCCGGCGCTCTGTGGAGCACCTGGAGCAAACGCTGCATCACCGGCGAGTCCGTCGGAGGCGAACGGTCCGATCTGGTTCCAGACGGCGGAGAATTTGACCGGAACGCCGGAATCGTATTGGGGAAAGAGGCTAGGGTTCGGCGCGGGGGGCTGGCAGGGTTTGGGGACGCCTTCTTCAGGGAAATTCACTTTGGCTTTCTTCCCGCGGATCCGGCGAGCCTCCCTGTCGTAGGCTCTGGCGGCCTGCTCGGGGGTGCTGAAGGTGCCAAGCCAGACCCTAACCCCCTTGCTGGGGTCCCGAATCTCGGCCGCCCATTTCCCCCAGGGGCGCTGGCGGATCCCTCTGTACAGGTTCTTCCTCTGCCGCTTGGAGCTCTTCCCAACGTGCCCCCCACCTGTTCGACGAAATCACGCAACCATGAGAACGCGGGCACCCAAACGGAGTCCCTGAAATCAAGTCGTTCGCCGCCTCTTGCGGCAGAAACGAAGGATACCATGTTGAATTTTGCAGGGAAAGAGTAGCGTACAGGGCGGAGGAGTTGTACCAGATTTGGGAACGACTGCGTCTTCGGTGCCAGAACCGCCGTAGGCGCCGGAGGCGAAGGGTGAATGGGGCCAGAGGTCGGAGGCGGAGACGCCGCGTCTGCGGGGTATGAAGCCATCGATGACTGCACCGCCGCACATCTGATCAGGAGTAGATTCGGCGAACAGGAAAGCTGTGGCTGAGTCCAGAAGTACCTGCTAGCAAGGAACCAGGAGAGATAAATGAAGGAGAAAATAAGAAAAGAACCCTGTGTGTGTGGTATATGTACATAAGTGAAGAATTTTAGACGAGGCTGGAGGACCAAGAACGCGTTGACGCACGTGAAAACGTTGGGGACTTTCGTCGAGGTTACACAGCAAAGGACGCCGCTATTCCTAAAGATGGTTCTGTTGGTTTAGAGGCAGCTCTCCGGGACCATGTATACTCTATCGTTGGGGCTCGTCATTCATCTACTTTTCTCATTGCTCTCCTTCTATGGTTGAGGCTACGACTATTTGGAAGGGTATGCAGTTCATCGCATCTATTGGATGGAAGTTATAGTCAAATCTGATTGTCAAGTTATTATCAATGTGGTGCTGGAGAATGAAGGTGTCCACCGAGCCTATGAGACCATTATCGACATGTCTCTTTTTATTTTACTGTTGCTTTTGCTTTGTTGGGAGATAGGACAATCGGGCAGCTCACTTTTTGGCTACCTTTGGGAATCATCGGGATTCTTATTGTTGGATTTCGTCTTTTCCTCCGGATTTATGTACTTTGCATTTGAGTGATATCTAATATATGTGGTTTGTCTTAAAAAAAAACACATTATGAAAATATGTATAAATGTTTTAAATAATTCAAATGTATTGATTAATAAATAATAAATAAGTACTCAATTTTCAATAAAATCATTTTATGTTTCAAAAATGTGTTTTCTTCAAAAATTAATTTTATTTCATTTTACGCGCACATACATTATAATTAATTTTTACCATTTTCAAAAAAATTATTTGAGAAAATGAATATTATTTTTGAAATCCGCATGTACATATTTTCTTAAAGTGAATTTTTAGGATTTTTCTAGCTAGATTTATTTTTCAGTGAATACTAAAAAAATATCATTTTTTTATAAAAACTGTCATTTATTTTCAAGTAAAAGACTCATTATGTTTTTAATTTGATTTTAAAGTAACACAAGTCTCCTTTAATTAGAAATAGCATAATTTATTACATAAGAATCATCATTATACTTGATTTCGGTGTAAGTTTATTTTTGGGATGAAAAACACATTTTCCTAAAAGCTTTTTTTTACGGGCGTAATGTGTTTTTATCTTAATAAATTAAATTAATCCTTATCAATTAATGTTTTTAATGAAATGCTTATATTATATATTCATTCATACATTTCAACATTCATTTGATGGTTTTTACGGGAGAAAAAATGTATGTAAATTATGCTTTATGCTTAAAGATTCATTTTTATAAAACAGGTTTTCATTGCGGGTTACACGCTTATTTAAAATTAAATTATGCCACTTATTGAAATCAAATATGGTAAAATAGATTCCATATTTGGAATTAGAATAATTAATATAATCTAATAAGATCAACTTATTTTTTTGTCACGGTGAATAGTAAAAACAATAAATTTTTGTTATTAAAACGGGTTTACCGCGGGGTGAGGTGGGGTGTTAAACCAAGAGATTATGGTAGGATTTCCACCCACACCTATCTAATTCTTATTGGATGAAGATATATCAACCTTATTCTATCATACCTTCAAATC
The DNA here is from genome assembly GCA_963277665.1 of Viscum album. NCBI lineage: Eukaryota > Viridiplantae > Streptophyta > Magnoliopsida > Santalales > Viscaceae > Viscum > Viscum album. The sequence continues at coordinate 115,380,747 of OY728151.1, forward strand.
TTTGGCTATTTGGAGCAACTTTCCCATGAAAGTGACCATATATCATTAAAATCTTTTAAGAAATTCCATGCGTGTCCTTCCCCTCACTTATAAAAGGGCACCACTCCTCCCTTATAAACACCATTTGTGCCTTCTAGTCTAACACCCTAAGGTTTTAAAAAAATAAATGAAATGCATGAAACTTTGTTTTAAGTAGATATTTATAACTAGCCTTTAAAATAATTTTGCAGCTTATATGTTTTGAATTTCGAAAAACAGTCATCTACAATTGTGTTCAGTAAGTTATTTAGAGTCTGATGGAACCAACTTGTTTTTTTGTTGAATAGTAACATACCTTTATGAATAGTAATATGAATAGTAATGTGACCCTAATGAATAGTAAATTGTATTATTATTTTATTTTCTTAAGGTTTTAAGATAATGACATCTTGGTTGATTTTTCAATGTGATATAAAAGCAGTTATAGTTTTAAAATTGTTAATTTTTGAATTAAGTATGATTTTATTTAAAAATTAAATTAATAATATTTAGAAAATTATTTTCAAAAAATGGAGTTCATTTTTGAATTCTACACGTCAAAAAATAGTCAGGGTGAATTTTTGGGATTTTTCTGAAACAGTTGATTTTTCAGTGAATAGTAAAAAATACAGTTTTGAGTTTCAGTGTATTAATGAAATCATTAATGAAGTAATAATGATGTAATAAATCTGATCGACTTGTGTACAGTAAAATAAGATGTGAGGTGTCCCAAGTGGCCAATACCATGAACAAACCCATGATTTTGCAAATACCACTAATGAGGTGTCCCTTGAAAATTATTAAAATATTCCCTCACTTTTGTTATAAATACCAACCCATTCCTTCATTAAATTCATTCTAAAATTCCTCATCAACGAAGCTCTGACCTCCTTACCTCCCCAGTAGTCCTCCCAAGGTTTCCTCAAGCCCCCAAGGTCCCGACCTTCAAGTTCTAGGAGTTACTCTACAAGGAGGTTTAAATAAGTTTGAAGTAAGACAAACCCGAGGTAAGAGAATTTTTAACCTAATTTTCATTCTTTGGGTTAACCTTCTTCTTTATTCATTATGTGAAATTAAGATTATTAGTGTGATGAATTTTTGTTTATATTATGTTTCACTATGTATATTTACAGTGTATACACATATCCATTCCATTCTATTAATTCTCACTCCATTTATATTTTAAGGGACCTTCCTTTAAAAATCCTTTTAAAACCCTCTTTAATAAATTTCAAAAGGGATTGTTTTTATATGTATATGGAATTAGTAGTTTCTCCCGATTTCAAGATACTTTATTACCATGATATGACATTATTTATATTGTGTTGAGCCCATTATAGCTCAAGATATGTTGGGTTGAGCCCATTATAGCTCAAGATATGACGGGTGAGACCCATTATATGTAACATCCCAAGTAAGTAAATAATAATAGATTTTCATATCTATGTCTATTTATGGATTAGATAGTGTTTTAGAGGCTTAAAATGAGAATAAATCCAATCTTAAGCATAAAATACTCTAATATTTTTAAAAGATTGTTTTACCACCTTTTGTTGACAAAGCATTTTTAAATCTAACTTTTTACAATTTTATAAGCTCTATTTGTTAAAATAAACTTATTCTTTAGAATTGGGACATTGAAATTTACTTTGGATAAATTTTTGGTATTTTTCTAACAATGTTCATTTTTTAATGAATAGTGAAAAATACTGCATTTTACTTCAAAACTGCTTTTTCATCTAATTTAATTATATGGTTAGATTATCTTTTTAATTGGTTTTAAAGTGTAATTAAATATATTTTTACCATTTAATCCAATGGTGGACATTAGAATTAATTTCACTTTGAAATTTGACATAAACAATTGTCAATCTTTTGATAGATATTGTTTCTTAAAAACACGCTATTTGTTTTGACAATGAGAATTATTTTTAAATTAATTACTGCAATTTTTGTGTTTGTAATTTGGTAAAATGGATTTCATATTTGGAATCAGAAGGTCCAAATTATGTAATTAAGGCTCTTTTGTTTTTGGACATTATGAATAGTAATGACGGTAATTATCTTTAATTATCGTGATTAATTAGTAATCGAGTAGTTAAGGGCAATAAAATAATATCATAATAATATAAAATGACCCCAATATGTGTCTAAATACTCTTGGTTGTGTCATGACCGACCATGGGATGCCTTGTGCCAACTTAGGGACCCCATGGAATCACTTTTGTGTGACAGTGACCTTTTATCATATTATTTTTAAAGGAAAATATAACCAAAATATGTAACACCCAAGTAAAACAATTTAATTTTGTTTACATAAATGATATCTTAGAATATAAATAGTCATCGGAAAACTAAAAATATTTCCTACATCATGGTATTTTTTTTATAATTTTTAGACATTAAATAAATAAATTTATTTATAACACCATGATGATGCAGTGATTACCTCATTAATGAACGATTTAAATAAAATGAAAAGATAAGGTAAAATCTAAGACTTACACTTGTCGAAAACCTATTGTATGGGTGGATTTTGAGCTCTTATCACCTTATCCTCAAAATATATCATTGTGGGACCTTTAAAATCCGAAAATCACTTTATAATAAAGTAACATTTCAAGACTTTCCAAAAGTGATCATCCTTCCTCTTATAAAAGGCCTCCACCTCTACCCCCTTACCCACACCTCTCAACCCCTTGGCTCGTCCAACCTCTGATCATATTATCTCTTCACATCCCTCTCATACTTTTAGAAGCCTCATTTTGGGCAGAAGTCTTCCCAAGGAAGCCTTTGGCTCAAATCAAAAAGAGTTACCCGATTTAGAGGTAATGTCTTCTCTCGAGTTTCTTTCTTTTATTTTCCTTCTTCACTCACCACTATCTTCTTATTCTTTTATTCCATAACAACACCAGTATCCTCAATATACTAGGATGTTGTTATGAGATGAATTTGATTTACACTTACACACACCTCCGTCTAATGGTTAAAGAACATACTGTTTCTGTGGGTGACAAATTACTGCCTCACGAAATGATGATTGTTCAATATTCTTTTAACACCTTTCATGGTGGCCATTATGATGGAACTATATTTATATATGATATATATTATATTTATGTCCTCTCTATGCTTCTGTATTTTATATTTAAAACACACCTTTATGCTTTGCATGTTGTGCAAATGCGATAATTTCATATTAGGAAGTGTGGACTACCGCCCCCTCAAGTGATGTGACTCGTTCATGCCAAACATGGAATTTATAAATAATGTAATTAATGAACTTATGTTACCTATATAACATATATATTATACTGTAATTATAATATATATATGTCTCATTTAGTTTTAATTCCTTTAATATGACAAAGAAATGAAAGTAGCGTTCATGCGTACGTACGACCTACCGTCTCCATGAATAGTGCATTTCATTTTTTATCTCCAAATGTTATGGAATTGTATAAAATGAATATACACTAGATATATATGATATTTAAATCATTAATACCATTCTGGAGATGATGTAATTATAACTACATGGGCAATTCTTTTCAAACAAGTTCATTTTTGACTCATGTACCGAACATCGACAAAACGTATGATATGAACTCACATAATTAACTAATTATTATAACATGATAATATGTGATATGAATTGAATAATTAACTTTAAAGGATGTCCTTAAGAAATTATAAATTGACCTAAGTTTATTATTCAGGAATATAAAGAATGAACAAGAACAAGTCGGACTTGAGGTAAGGGACTTCATCTCAATCTCCTTTCATTGAGGAATACTTCAATTTATATACAACCTTATTTTATTAGTTTTATAATAAACCCTTTTGAATTTTAATTCAAAAGGAATCTTTTTACAATAATCGTTTTACTAAACGACAAAAGGAATGTTTTTGTCTTACGTATGAGGCGACAACGACTTCCCTGCCGCCGTGACCATTATTTGAGTTTCGGCTTCCTCTATAAGACATAACTTTTTTTTAAATGAAAAATAAATACCATGTTTTACTTTTCTTTTATTTTGGTATTGAAAATGGTTTTGATAATGTTTTGATTATATCAATGTGTTGTATTGATATCTTGTGATTGAAATATGGAAATGTTATGTTTCCTTTATGCATGTTTTATGTGATACGATTATGTTATGGTTCTTGGGCATTGTTTATGAAGTCGGGTGGTTCCATGATAAACTAAGGACGGGTGAGCCCGAGATAGATCTCCAATGCATTGGGTAATGCGAAGGAGTTAAATGCTAAGGTTTCTCCGAAAATATTTAGGGAATATACTGTGATGAGTATTACAAACGTAACCATGAGGGTTACTCCCTACGTAATAATGTTATGAATGCCTCAAGTTAACTTTATGTCTTATGATTTATATGAGTTATTCATAAATCTTATGATTTCATGAGGTATGTTAAAGTGCTTATGTTTTATGAGTAAATTATGATTTCATTGATTCTTATGTATACATGGACTAATGTTTTCTTTCCGTATTTTTATGTCCCTTACTGAGCTTTTTATACTCATCCCAAGTTTTTGAAATGTTTTTCACAGGTCAAGGGAAAAGTACATGATGTGATGATAGTGTCGAGAAAGTGTCAAGAAAGAATCCATGTTTTATTTTAAATATGTTTCCTTTGATGAAAAAAATGAATATTGTATTTGATGTAACCACCTTGTTTAATTATGGAATGTAATGCATGATTTATGATCTAATTCTCTAAAACTCTAAACCTGAAAAGATCCTCAATGTGTATTCTTGAAATAACTCAAGACTAAGTAATGTTTAAGGCTGGGGCCTTATATTTGGTATCAGAGGTCGGTTTAGATAACTTTAGGAGTTAGAATTCTATTAAATGATTATCCAAAAATATATTATTTTTTTACATTATGGTCAAATTGAAATGATATAGAATTTAAAGATTACCATGTTGCTTCATCTAAGACATGTTTGTTCAAAATGGTTTTCCGCAGAGGAAACAGAGAAGCAGTGCTAGGAAGGCATACAGAAGGAAATGACCTTCTGAATCAGCATCCTGAGATGGTCGGGATTGAAACTGAACATTTTGTTGTAGTAATGGAATAGTTGACTTAAGCGATAAATGGTGGTGGTATTCATGCCAGAGATCATCCATATCAATCGCAGAAGAACATTTCAGTGGTGGAACATTTCATAAGGCGACATCCCCTATCATTCAGAGGATCATATGACCTTATGCTAGCTGAAGGGTGGATTAAAACACTGGAGAAGATTTTCGATGTCATGGGGTGTTCAGACAATCAAAAGGTTAGTCTTGCTATTTTCCGTTTGTAGGGTGAAGCAGATCAGTAGTGGCCGATGGTTAAAAATATCAGGGACATTGATGAGATTGATTCTCTTGACTGGGATTAATTCAAAGGTATGTTTCTTGAGAAATATTTCCCTAAGGTTGTTCAACTTAGGATGGAAAAACAATTCTTGGAATTGAGGGAAGAGGAAGACTCAGTGGCTGCTTATGAAGAAAATTTCACTCGATTGGCAAGGTATGCTCCAAATTTTATCAGAGAACTTGATAGTAAAATCAATCGTTTTTACTCAGGATTAAATCCAAAATATCGAAGGGCATTAGCTTCTCGTGAGTTCAAAAGTTTTGAAAAGCTTGTTCGATGTGCTGAGAAGGTGGAAATGGAGTTTTCCGATGATCAAGTGTTCTATGAAAACCAACCGAAGAAGAGACCGAGGTGGCAGGAGAAAGGGAAAAATCCTTCAAAAAGGTTTGATGGTAAGAAAACTAAGTTTGAATTTTGTGATAAATGTGGTAAAAATCATACTGGGGAATATCTTTTGAATTATGGAAAGTGATTTCAATGTGGTAAGATGGGATATAAGGCTCATGATTGCACTGGAAAAGATCAGGTTAATGGTAAGACCAAATTTGATTTACAGTTAGTGAAATGTTTCAAGTGCAATGAGATGAGTCATTATGAAAATGAGTGTTCGACAAAGAAATCGAATGATGGGAAGCAGTCATACTACAAGCAGAAAGGTGTGGTGAAATCATTTTCAACTAATTCAGTAGATGTTGGTCCATCAAATGAAGTGGTATCAGGTGCTTTGTTCGTTTTTTTCAGATTATTCCAATATGTTCTTTGATTCAGGTTCTACACATTCTTTTATCTCTGAGAAATTTTCTAGTAAATTGGGAATTCCATCTCAAGAAATGACTCCTGAACTTATGGTAAAAACACCTGGGGGAAATGTTGAGGCAAACAGAATTTATAAGAATCTTCCTATACTTATCCGTGGAAAGAATATACTTGCAAACCTTATTATTTTACCTCTAGTAGAGTTTGATGTTATCCTGGGTATGGATTAGCTCTCTATTTACCATGCTAAGATTGACTATAGAGCTAAAGAAGTTTCTTTTCATAAAGACTTTCAGTTTTTGTACAAGAATGAAACCTTATTGTTGATAACATATTAAGAGGCTGAGAAACTTGTAAAAGATGGAAATGAATGTTATCTTGCAAATATTGTTGAAAACAAAGGAACCGTTCAAATTAATGATGTGCTAGTGGTAAATGAGTATCCTGATGTTTTTCCTGATGAGTTTCCTGGAATAATACCAGATCGGGAAGTTGAATTTATTGTTGACTTAGTTCCTGATGCTAAGCCAAATTCAAAACCCCCTTATCGAATGGATCAAATTGAACTTTTAGAGTTGAAGGATAAATTACAAGATTTATTAGAGAAATGTTTCATTCGAACTAGAACATCACCATGGGGTGATCCTGTCTTATTTGTTAAAAATAAATATAGTTCAATGATACTTTTCATTGATTATAGATCCTTGAATAACATCACTGTTAAGAACAAATATCCTTTGCCATATATCGATGATTTGTTTGATCAGCTCCAGGGAGCTCAGTATTTTTCAAAGATTGACTTGAGATCGGGGTACCATCAGTTGAAGGTAAAGTAAGTAGATATTCTGAAGACCACATTTCATACAAGATATGGCCATTATGAATTTGTAGTTATGCCTTTTGGGTTAACCAATTCACCTGCTGTATTCATGGACCTTATGAATAGAATTTTCCATGAGTTCTTGGATAAGTTTGTGGTTGTTTTCATTGATGATATTTTGGTGTTTTCTAAAAGTAAAGAGGAGCATGAAAGTCATTTAAGGGTTATTTTTCAAAACTTAAAATAAAATAAATTGTATGTTAAATTCAACAAGTGTGAGTTTTTGGTTGCAACAAATTTCTTTCCTTGGTCACATTGTTTCTAAAGATAGAATAATTATTGATCCTGCAAAAACAAAGGTTGTTGAAGAATGGACAATACCCACAAATGTAACCGAGATTCATAGTTTTCTTGGTTTGGTAGGCTATTAATGAAGGTTTGATAAAAAATTTCCACAGTTGTCCAGCCCATTGACTAAGCTAACTCAGAAGAGTGTTAAGTTTATATGGATAAAAGAATGTGATGATTGTTTTCATAAATTGAAAAGAAGATTGGTGAATGCTTTAGTATTGGCACTACCTTCCAGGAATGGTGAGTTTGTCATCTATAGTGATGCTTCATTGAAAGGAATTGGTTGCGTCCTAATGCAGAATGATCAGGTAATTGCTTATGTTTCACGTCAGTTGAAAACTCATGAGATAAAATACCCTACACATGATTTGGAATTAGTTTCTATTGTTTTTGATTTAAAAATTTGGAGTCATCATTTTTATGGTGTAAAGTGTTAAATATATACTGATCACAAAAGTTTAAAGTATATATTCACTCAGAAAGAATTGAACATGAGACAGAGGAGATGATTAGAATTAATCAAGGATTATGATTGCACGATTCACTACCACCTAGGAAAAGCAAATAAATTGGCAGATGCTTTGAGTCGAAAAAGTAATTCTTCATTAACCATGTTACGTTTGAAACGTGATCCTTTGGTTAAAGATTTGATGAATTTTGGTTTGGAAGTTGTTGGTGCAGGAAATTATTCTGTTTTGTTTCAGGTATCAGTGAAATCTTCTCTATTAGACAGAATTAAGCAAGCACAGAAGCAAGACAGTGAGTTGCAGAAAAAGGTAGAGTTGGTTCAGAAGGGTATGTCACCTGAATTCAACATTGATAATGATTGTGTTTTGAGATTTGAGAAGAGATTGTGTGTGCCTTGTGATTCACAGTTGAAGAGAGAGTTGTTATATGAAGATCATAGTTCTCCATTTTTAGTTCATCCAGGTAGTACTAAGATTTATAGAGATCTTCAGGAGTATTACTGGTGGGATGGAATGAAAAGAGATATTGCTAATTTTACTATGAAGTGTTTGACTTTTCAATAGGTTAAAGCAGAGTGGAAGTTACCAAAAGGGATGCTTCAGCCTTTACCAGTTCCAGAGTGGAAATGGGAGAATATATCCATGGACTTCATTGTGGGATTACTGAAGACACCTCAAGGTAATAATGCAGTCTGGGTTATTATTGATCTCTTGACTAAATCTGCTCATTTCCTTACTATAAGAGATACTTTTTCCCTAGATCAACTTTCTTGATTGCATCTTAAAGAGATAGTCAGGTTACACAGAGTTCCACTCTCCATTGTATTTGATCGTGATCCCAGGTTCACTTCTAACTTTTGGAAAGGCCTTCAGAAGTCGTTGGGTACTGAATTAAATTTTAGTACAACTTTTCATCCTCAATCAGATGGGCAGTCAAAACGAACAATTCAGACTTTGGAGGATGTGGTAAATGCTTGTTAGATGGATTATCAGGGAAGTTGGGACCAACATCTTTCATTGGTTGAGTTTTCTTATAATAATAGTTTTCATTCTAGTATACAGATGGCACAATTTGAGGCATTATATAGGAAGCGGTGTCGAACTCCAGCTTTTTGGGATGAAGTGGGTGAAAGGAAGTTTATGGGACCAGAATTGGTAGAAGAGTTGACAGAAAAAGTTCAGCTGATATAGAAACACATGATAACAGCTCAGAGTATGCAGAAAAGTTATGCGGACAACAGGAGGAAGGATCTCTCTTTTGAGGTAGGTGATCATGTCTTCCTCAAAGTTTCACCATGGAAAAGTGTAATGTGATTTGGTAAGAAAGGAAAGCTGAGTCCAAGTTTCATTGGACCATATGAAATTCAGGAGAGAGTTGGATCAGTTGCATAATGAGTGGCTTTACCTTCGAATTTATCTCAGGTACATAATGTTTTTCATGTTTCAATGTTAAGGAAGTACATGCCAGATCCATCTCATCTTTTGAGTCTAGAGGTAGTTCAGCTGGAAGAGAATCTATCTTATGAGGAACAATCAGTCCAGATTCTTGACCACATGGAGCAAGTGTTGTAGAATAAGGTGATTATTCAATAAAAGGTTCTATGGAAAAACCATATAGTTGAAGAGGCAACATGAGAATCTGAAAATTCAATGAGGGATAAATACCCCCACTTATTCGATAAGTAAATAAATTGCGGGGATGCAATTTCATAAAGGGGGGAAGGATGTAACATCCCAAGTAAGTAAATAATAATATATTTCTATATCTATGTCTATTTATGAATTATATAGTGTTTTAGAGGCTTAAAATGAGAATAAATCCAATCTTAAGCATAGAATACTCTAATATTTTTAAAAGATTGTTTTACCGCCTTTTGATGGGAAACCATTTTTAAATATAACTTTTGACAATTTTATAAGCTCTATTTGTCAAAATAAACTTATTATTTATAATTGGGACATTGAAATTTACTTTGGATAAATTTTTGGTATTTTTCTGACAATGTTCATTTTTTAATGAATAGTGAAACATACCGCATTTTACTTCAAAAATTATTTTTAATCTAATTTAATTATATGGTTAGATCATATTTTTAATTGGTTTTAAAGTGTAATTAGAATATATTTTTACCATTTAATCCAATGGTGATCATTATAATTAATTTCACTTTGAAATTTGACATAAACAAGTGTCAATCTTTTGATAGATATTGTTTCTTAAAAACGCGCTATTTGTTTTGACAACGAGAATTATTTTTAAATTAATTACTAAAATTTCTATGTTTGGAATTTGGTAAAATGGATTTCATATTTGGAATCATAAGTTCCAAATTATGTAATTAAGACTCTTTTGTTTTTTGACATTATGAATAGTAACGACGATAATTATCTTTAATTATCATGATTAATTAGTAATCGGGTCGTTAAAGGTAATAAAATAATATCATAATAATATAAAATGACCACAAAATGTGTCTAAATACTCTTGGTTGTGTCATGTCTGACCATGGGATGCCTTGTGCCAACTTAGGGACCCCATCGAATCACTTTTGTGTGATAGTAACCTTTTATCATATTATTTTTAAATAAAGGAAAATATAACCAAACTATGTAACACCTAAGTAAAACAATTTTAATTTTGTTTACATAAATGATCTATTAGACTATAAATAGTCATTTTAAATATAAAAATATTTCCTACATTATGGTATTTTTTTTAAAATTTTAGACATTAAATAAATAAATTTATTTATGACACCCTGATGATGCAATGATTACCTCATTAATGAACGATTTAAATAAAATGAAAAGATAAGGTAAAATATAAGACTTACACTTGTCTAAAACCTATTTTATGGGTGTATTTAGAACCCTTATCACCTTATCCTCAAAATATATCATTTTGGGACCTTTAAAATCTGAAAATCACTTTATAATAAAGTAACATCTCAAGAATTTCCAAAAGTGACCCTCCTCCCTCTTATAAAAGGACCCCACCTCTACCCCCTTACACACACCTCTCAATCCCTTGGCTAGTCCAACCTCTGATCATATTATCTCTCCACATCCCTCTTTTACTCCTAGAAGCCTCACTTTGGGTAGAAGTCTTCCCAAGAAAGCCTTTGTCTCAAATCAAAAAGAGTTACCCGATTTAGAGGTAATGTCTTCTCTCGAGTTTATTCCTTTTATTTTCCTTATTCTCTCACCACTATTTTCTTATTTGATTCCATAATAACACCATTATCCTTAATATACTACAATGTTGTTATGATATGGATTTGATTTACACTTACACACACCTTCGTCTAATGGTTAAAGAACATACTGTTTCTGTGGGCGACGAATTACTGCCTCACGAAACGATGATTGTTCAATATTCTTTTAACACATTTAATGGTGGCCATTATGATGGAACTATATTTATATATGATATATATTATATTTATGTCCTCTCTATTCTTCTGTATTTTATATTTAAAACATACCTTTATGCTTTGCAGGTTGTGCAAATGCGATAATTTCATATGAGGAAGTGTGGACTACCGCCCCCTCAAGTGATGTGACTCGTTCATGACAAACATGGAATTTATAAAGAATGTAATTAATGAACTTATGTTACCTATATAACATATATATTATACTAGAATTATAATATATATATATATATCTCATTTAGTTTTAATTCCTTTAATATGACAAAGAAATGAAAGTAGCGTTCATGCGTACGTACGACCTACCGTCTCCATGAACGGTGCATTTCATTTTTTATCTCCAAATGTTATAGAATAGTATAAAATGAATATATACTGGATATATATGATATTTAAATCATTAATACTATTCTGGAGATGATGTACTTATAACTACATGGGCAATTCTTTTCAAACAAGTTCATTTTTGACACATGTACTGAACATCGACAAAACGTATGATATGAACTCACATAATTAAATAATTATTATAACATGATAATATTTGATATGAATTGAATAAAAAACTTTAAAGGAAGTCCTTAATCAATTATAAATTGACCTAAGTTTATTATTCAGGAATATAAAGAACAAACGAGAACAAGTCGGACTTGAGGTAAGGGACTTCGTCTCAATCTCTTTTCGCTGAGGCATACTTCAATTTATATACAACCTTCTTTTATTAGTTGTATAATAAACAATTTTGAATTTTAATTCAAAAGGAATATTTTTACACAATGCATTTTACTAAACGACAAAAGGAATGTTTTTGTCTTACGTATGCGGCGACAACGACTTCTCCACCGCCGTGACCATTATTTGAGTTTCGGCTTCCTCTACAAGCCATAACTTTTTTTTAAATGAAAAATAAATACCATGTTTTACTTTTATTTTATTTTGGTATTGAAAATGGTTTTAATAATGTTTTTATTATATCAATGTGTTGTATTGATATCTTATGATTGAAATGTGTAAATGTTATGTTTCCTTTATGCATGTTTTATGTGATACGATTATGTTATGGTTCTTGGGCATTGTTTATGAAGTCGGGTGGTTCCGTGATAAACTAAGTGAGGGTGAGCCCGAGATAGCTCTCCAATGCATTGGGTAACGTGAAGGAGTTAAACACTAAGGTTTCTTCGAAGAGATTTAGGGAATATACTGTGATGGGTATTCCAAATGTAACCATGAGGGTTACTCCCTACGTAGGAATTTTATGAATGTCTCAAGTTACCTTTATGTCTTACGATTTCTATGAGTTATTCATAAATATTATGATTTCATAAGGTATGTTAAAGTGCTTATGTTTTATGAGTAAAGTATGATTTCATTGATTCTTATGTATACATGAACTAATGTTTTCTTTACGTATTTTTATATCCTTTACTGAGATTTTTATGCTCATCCCAAGTTTTTGAAATGTTTTTCACAGGTCAAGGAAAAAGTACATGATGTGATGATAGTGTTGAGGAAGTGTTAAGAAAGAATCCATGTTTTATTTTAAATATGTTTCCTTTGATGAAAAAAAACAAATACTGTCTTTGATGTAACCACCTTGTTTAAATGTGGAATGTAATGCATGATTTAAGATCTAATTCTCTAAAAATCTAAACCTGAAAAGATCCCCAATGTGTATTATTGAAATAACTCAAGATTAAGTAATGTTTAAGGCTGGGGCCTTATATTATAGTTATCCAATGCATTGGATACTCCAGAGATAGAAGTTGACCAAAAGGTTATTCCATATGTAAGGGTTAATGTAAGAGTGATATGGTAAATATGTCCCAAGGCAACAACATGAGTATTTTATGCATATGAGTTTTTTTGTGATTATGGGTTTTATTGTTTTTTATGTTATCACTTGACTAACGCTTTCTTTCTTTATATCCCTTACTAAGTCTTATACTCATCCCAAGTTTTTAAAATGTTTTTCATAGGATATAGGGATGATTAAGAGAAAGAAGGGAGTTATGATGATTGATATAGAGGGTTTCCAAAGAAATCATGTTTTAAGCTTTAATGTTTTATATTTTGAAAAAAATGGAAATTGTTTTTAGTAGTATATTCTTGTATGAATGTGGTATGTTATGTATGTAAGGTATCCTAATTCTCTAAAACTCAAAACTCAAAAATATCATCAATGTTTAATAATGTATATTCTTGACTAAAATTCAAGATTAAGTAACATTTTAAGGTCGATTCCTTATAGTTGGTATCAAAGGATGGTTTAGATAACTTTAGGGGTTAGAATGATATTTAAAGAATACCATAACTGATTTTTCTACTCCTTGGTAATTTGAAATATTATAGCATTTAAAGATTACCATGTTGCTTCATCTAAGATATGTTTGTTCAGAATGATTGTCCGCAGAAGAAATAGGGAAGCTGAAGTAGGAATGCACCAAGATGCTGATTTCTATCTGAATCTGCAGCCTGAAATGGTGGGAATCGGAACCGAGAAGTTTGTGACTGCAATAGCTCAATTGAATCAATCAATAAATGGGGGTGGTATCCATGCTAGAGAGGAACATGATCAAACATGAATAAACATGTATTTTGTGGATCATTTTATGAGGCAACATCCTCCAGCATTCAGTGGAACCGCAGATCCAGTGACAGCCGAAGGATGAATCAATGCTCTAGAAAAGATATTTGATGTCATGGGATGTTCAGAACATCAAAAAGTAATACTAGCCATTTATCATTTTGAAGGTTAAGCCGATCAATGGTGGCCTCTAGTTAAGAATATGAGAGAAAGAGATGATCTTGACAGTTTGGAATGGGATAATTTTAAGAGTCTTTTTCTGGAAAAATATTTTCCCAAAGCCGTTCAACTCAGAATGGAGAAACAATTCTTGGGACTGAAATAGAAATATGATGATTATTTGGAAGCATATGAAGCCAATTTTACAAGACTGGCTAGGTATGTACCATATTTTACTTGGTATTTTGAAAGTAAAATTAATAGATTTTACTCTGGTTTGAAACCGTTTTTGCGAAGAGATTTGGCCTCACGAGAGTTTAAAAGCCATGAGAAGCTTGTTTATTGTGCTAAAAAAGTTGAGATGGAGTTTTCTAAAACATATGTGCCATGTGATTAAAAGAATAAAAATAAATCTGGTTGGAATACAATGGAGAAGAACTCATCAAAGAAGTCAGGAGGTAAGAAAATGAATTTCCCTTATTGTGAAAAGTGTGGTAAAAGAAATCCTGATGAATGTCTTGTAAATTCTGGGAAATGATACCAATGTGGAAAGTTTGGACACATGTCCCATGAGTGAAAGTAAAATTATCAGAAAATTAATGAGAAGCCGATGGTGAGATGCTTTAACTGTAAGGAATTGGTACATTTTTCTAATGTTTTTCTAAAGCTAGTTACTCAAGCAGGGAATCAACAAGTTTTGAATCAGAAGGGTTTGGTAAAATCATTTGAAACCACTTCAGTAGATGTTGAGCCATAAAATTAGGTGGTATCAGGTACATTTATTATTTTTACATATTTCTCAAATGTGTTGTTTGATTCAGGGTCTACACATTCCTTCATTTCTGAGAAATTTGTGGAAAAATTAGGAATTCAACCTCATGAAATGAAACCAAATCTCATGGTGAAAACACCTGGAAGAAATATTGTGGCAAAAAAATGCCTATCCTTGTCTGTGGAAAGATTTTACCTACAAAACTTGTTGTTTTTCCTTTAGTAGAGTTTGATGTTATTCTTGGTATGGACTGACTTTCTTTTTATCATACTAAGATAGATTTTAGAGAAAAAGAAGATGTTTTTTAGAAATAATTTCAGTTTGTGTACAAGAATGAACCCATACCATTAATAATATATCAGGAAGCTAAGAAACTGATAAAGGATGGAAATGAAAGTTATTTTGCTCATATTTTTGAAGATAAGGTAACTATTCAGATTAATGATGTACCAGTGGTAAATGAATACATGGATGTTTTTCCCGATGATTTTCCTGGTGTTATTCCTAATCGAGAGTTTGAGTTTACTATTGAATTAGTTACTGATGCTAAGATAATTTCTAAACCTCCTTATCGAATGACCCAAATGGAACTTCTGGAATTAAAAAAGCAGTTGCATAAATTATTGGATAAAGGATTCATTCGACCCATCACTTCACCATGGGGCGCTCCTATCTTGTTTATTAAGAAAAAATATGGTTCAATGAGACTTTGCATCAATTATAGAGCCTTGAATAACATTACTGTTAAAAACAAGTATCCTTTGACTCATATCAATGATTTGTTTGATCAGATCCAGGGAGCACAATGTTTTTCAAAGGTTAACCTGAGGTCAGGGTACTATCAGTTGAAAGTAAAGGATGAAGACATCCTGAAGACTGTGTTCTGTACTAGATATGGTCATTATGAGTTTGTAGTTATGAATTTTGGGTTAACTAATGCACCTTTTTCATTCAGGGATCTTATGAATAAAATATTTCATGAGCTCTTGGATAAGTTTGTGGTTGTATTTATTGATGACATTCTGGTATATTCTAGAAGTAAAGAGGATCATTAAAAACATCTAATGTTTTTCTTGCAAACCTTAAAAGAAAATAAACTGTATGGAAAATTCAGTAGTGTGATTTTTGGTTGCAATAGATTTCTTTTCTTGGGAAAATTGTAAATAAGGATGGAATAAGAGTTGACCCTACTAAAACAAAAGTGGTTGATGAATGGACAAGACCTACAAATATTACAGATATTCGTAGTTTTCTTGGATTAGCAGATTATTACCGATGGTTTGTTAAAAAATTTTCACAGTTATCTAACCCACTTACTAAGTTAACACGAAAAGGGGTTAAATTTGTTTGGACAGAAGAATGTGATGTTTGTTTTTATAAATTAAATAATATATTGGTGAATGCTCCAGTTTTGTACTTGTTTTCCTAAAATGGTGAGTTTTTCATCTATAGTGATGCTTTATTGAAGGGAATTGGTTTTGTTCTGATGCAGAATGATTAGGTAATTGCATATGATTCAGTATAATTAAAACCCCATGAGTTAAATTATCCCACACATGATTTGGAATTGGTAGCTATGGTTTTTGCTTTGAAAATTTTGAGGCACCATTTATATGGAGCCAAATGTCAAATATATACTAACCATCAAAGTCTGAAGTATATATTCACTCAGAAGGAATTAAACATAAGGTGGAGAAGATGGATTGAACTAATAAAGGATTATGATTGCACGATCAATTATCATCTAGGAAAATCAAACAAAGTGGTGGATTCCTTGAGTCGAAAACATCATTCATCATTAACCATGTTACATTTGGAACATGATCCCTTGATTAATGATTTGATGAATTTTGGATTAGAAGTTATTGGTGTAGGGAATACATCTATTTTGTTTCAGGTTTCAGTGCAGTCATCGTTAGCAGACAAGATTAATCAAGCACAGAAGGAAGACTGTGAGTTACATAAAAAGGTAGAATTTGTTTAAATGGGTAAGTTTCTAGAATTTAACATTGATAAAGATTCTGTTTTAAGATTTGGAAAAAGGTTATGTGTGCCTTGTGATTATTAGTTAAAGAAATATTTTTTGTGTGAGGCTCATAGTTATCCATTTTCAGTTCATCCTGGAAGTACTAAGATGTACAAAGACCTTTGGGAGTATTACTGGTGGGATGGAATGAAAAGGGATATTGCAAAATTTACTATGAAATGTTTGACATGTCAACAAGTTAAAGCAGAGCGATAGTTACCAAAGGGGGTGCTTTATCCTTTTCCTGTTCCAGAGTGGAAATGATAGAATATATCCATGTACTTTGTGGTGGAACTACCTAATACTTCTTGAGGTAACAATGCAATTTGGTTTATTGTAGATCGGCTGACAAAATCTGCACATTTCCTTTCTATTCGAGATACAATGTCATTGGATCATATTTATAGACTATACCTCAAAGATATTGTCAAGTTACATAGATTTCCTCTTTCCATTATATCTGATTGGGATCCTAGGTTCACTTATAACTTTTGGAAGGGTCTTCATAAGTCATTGGGCACATAATTAAATTTTAGTACAACTTTTTATCCTCAATCATATGGGTAGTCAGAACGAACAACTAAAACTTTGGAGGACATTCTTCGAGCTTGTTTAATGGACTACCGGGGAAGTTGGGATCAACATATTTCTTTAGTTGAGTTTTCTTATAATAATAGTTTTCATTCCAATATTTAGATGACACCTTTTGAGGCATTGTATGGGAAGCGGTGTCGGACTCCAATGTTTTGGGATGAAGTCAGTGAGAAAAAGTTGATGGGGATGAAATTAGTAGAAGAAGTGGCTGATAAAGTGAAGATAATACAGCAACACATGAGAACAACTTAGAGTAGGCATAAAAGTTATGTAGATAACATAAGGAAAGACTTCTTATTCGAGGTAGGTAACCATGTTTTCCTTAAAATATCTCCTTGGAAAAGTGTGATGCATTTTGGTAAGAAAGGGAAGCTAAGCCCGCAGTTTATCGGTCCTTTTGAAATCCTGGAGAAAGTTGGACCAATTGTATATTGAGTACCTTTGTCTCTGATTTTGTCTCAGTTTCACAATGTTTTTCATGTTTTGATGTTGAGAAAGTATGTTCCATATTCATCACATGTCTTAAGTATAGAAGTAGTTCAACTGGAAAAGAACCTTTCTTATGAAGAGAAACCAGTATAGATTCTTGATCAAAGGGAACAAGTATTGCGGACTAAGGTAATCCACCAGGTAAAGGTTTTGTGGAGAAACCGCATGGTTGAAGAAGCAACATGGGAATTAGAAAATTCTATGAGGGAAAATTACCCTCACTTGTTTAATGAGTAAATAAAATTGCGAAGATGCAATTTCTAGAAGGTGGGTATAATGTAACACCCCAAGGTTTAAAAAAAATAAAAGGAATACATGAAACTTTTTTTAATTAGATATTTATAACTAGCCTTTAAACATAATTTTGCAGCTTCTTTGTTTTTAATTTTGAAAAACAGTCATCTACAATTGTGTTGAGTAAGTTATTTAGAGTCTGATGGAACCAAATTGTTTTTTGGTGAATAGTAACATACCTTTATGAATAGTAATATGAATATTAATGCGACCCTAATGAATAGTAAATGGTATTATTATTTTATTTTCTTAAGGCTTTAAGATAATGACATCTTGGTTAATTTTTCAATGTGATATAAAAGCAGTTATAGTTTTAAAATTGTTAATTTTTGAATTAAGTATGATTTTATTTAAAAATTAAATTAATAATATTTAGAAAATTATTTTTAAAAAATGGAGTTCATTTTTTAATTCTACACGTCGAAAAATGTTTAGGGTGAATTTTTGGGATTTTTCCGAAACAATTGATTTTTCAGTGAACAGTGAAAAATACAATTTTGAGTTTCGGTGTGTTAATAACATCATTAATGATGTAATAGATCTGATAAACTTATGTATAGTAAAATAAGATGTGAGGTGTCCCAAGTGGCCAATACCATGGTCAAATACCATGGGAAAACCCATGGTTTTGCAAATACCACTAATGAGGTGCCCCTTGGAAATTATTAAAATATTCCCTCACTTTGCTATAAATACCAACTCATTCCTTCATTAAATTCATTCCAAAATTACTCATCAACGAAGATATGGACTCCTTACCTCTCTGGTATTCCTCCCAAGGTTTCCTCAATCCCCCAAGGTCCCAACCTTCATGTTATAGGAGTTACTCTACAAGGAGATTTAAACAAGTTTGAAGTAAGACAAACCCGAGGTAAGAGAATTCTTAACCCAATTTCCATTCTTTAGGTTAACCTTCTTATTTATTCATTATGTGGAATTAATATTATTGGTGTGATGAATTTTTTTATATTATATTTCACTATGTATATTTATAGTGTATACACAATCCATTCCATTATATTAATTCTCACTCCATTTATATTTTAAGGGACTTTCCTTTAAAAATCCTTTTAAAACTCTCTTTAATAAACTGTAAAGGGATTGTTATATATATATATATATGGAATTAGTAGTTTCTCCTGATTTCAAGACACTTTATTACCATGATATGTTCCTTGGAAATTATTTATGTTGGGTTGAGCCCATTATAGCTCAAGATATGTTGGGTTGAGCCCATTATAGCACAATATATGACGGGTGAGACCTATTATAGCTCTCCAATGCATTGGGTTCTCCAGATATGGAAGTTGAACAAAAGGTTATTCCATATGTAAGGGTTAATTTAAGAGTGATATGGTAAATATTTCCTAAGGAAACAACATGAGTATTTTATTCATATAAGTTTTTTTTATGATTATGGGTTTTACTGTTTTTTATGTTATCACCTGACTAACTCTTTCTTCACTTATATCCCTTACTAAGTTTTATACTCATACCAAGTTTTTAAATTTTTTTTCATAGGATATAAGGATGGGTAAGAGAAATAAGGGAGTCTTGATGATTTATATATAGGTTTGCCAAAGAAATCATGTTTTAAGCTTTAATGTTTTATATTTTAAAAAAATGGAAACTATTTTTAGTAGTATCTTCTTGTATGAATGTGGTATGTTATGTATGTAAGGTATCCTAATTCTCTAAAACTCTAAACTCAAAAAGATCCTCAATGTGTAATAATGTATATTCTTGAATAAAATTCAAGATTAAGTAACGTTTTAAGGTCGTGTCTTTATATCTAGCTTGGATAAACCTTACTCAAAATACTTCCTCAAATTGTTCCCTTCATCATAGAGCTTCCGGTCCTCTCTTAAGACCAATCCTTCAAGGCTTAGGGTGTAAACCAAAGGGGGTCTCTCAAAGAAGAGGTATAAATCTTAACCAAGCTCTTTTAATTTTATTTCTTATTATAACTTCTTGTATCCATCAAAACATGATGAATCCAATATAATCAATATACTGAGATGTTATTATGATGGTGGAAAAACCATTTTCCACACATTCTCTATCAAATAGCAAATAAAAGTATCGCTCATGTGTATGTGTGGACTACTGCCTCCACGTAGAGATACAATTAATTTTCCATCACTATATTTCATGGGTAGTTATAATGATGATTTTAATGTTTATATATGATATTTATAAAATATTTATGCTTCTATAATTATAATATCTTTTATAACTTCTTACCACCAAATCCATTGGTAAACGATAACATCTCTCGTGTGTACCTGTGAACTACCACCTCCACGAAGCTATGTGATTTATTTATCATTTTAGATTTAATTAGCTAGAAATAAGGCTAAAATTAATGAACATATATGATATTTATGATATAATAATGATTCTGGAAAGGTGATTTATCATTTACATTTCTTTCATTCCATCCATCAAAAAGTGGAAACATCACTCATGTGTAAGTACGAATTATCATCTCCACGAAGTGATGTAATTTATTTTTCATCACCACTTAATATGAATGGTTATAAATATGTATATAATTAATATATATGATAGTTATATTATTATTAACATGCTGGGGATGGAGTAACCATGATCAAATTGCATGGATTATAACTGGTGAACTAAAACATACATGAAAAATGAAGCAATTAACACCCAAAATGACAACTTTAATAGAGAGTTGTTAATAAATGAGAGTTAAAACAATATAAGTGGATCATATATGATATTATATATACGAATATTATTTTATTATATAATTATAATAATTCAAAATTTATTATACAAGAGTTTAGAATTCTTACAAATCAAGTTGGATATAAGGTAAGGGTTTTGTATCAATTTCTCTTCATTGAGACATGTTTTAATGTTATGAACCCATTTCTTATTTAGGTGGTGTATATACTATCCAAGAATTTATTCTGGAATACTCCATGATTTAAATAAATTTATTTATATAACCATATGATTTTCAAGCTTCCAATGACTTTCGATTAAAAAATTACTAAATCTGTAAGGGTTCATCGTCTCAATTTAGTTTCATTGAGACATATTTGATGTTATGAACCTATTTAAGTTTATGAGGTGTATATACTAATACTTTTACATGATATAACATTAATACTTATTAATTCATGGTATATAATTTTTTAATTTTAAATCATTTCATCCAATGAGTTTTGATTCAAAAGTTACCAAAGTGGTAAGAGTTTATCATCTCAAATTGTCTTCTTTTGGACATATGTCATGTTATACACCTATATTATTTTATGAGGTGTATACACATACCATTTTATATTTTTTATCATTAATATACTTATGTTTATGGTATTTAAATTTTCATTTGATGTTTTTACTTTGATGGGTGCTATGATTGAAAAGTAACAAAAGGTGTAAGTGTTTTATCTTACAATATCATTTTTACCAGGATTGCTTATGTTTAAGATTTTATGATAATAAAATTATATTATATATATCTCCCAAATATTATTCATTTTATACCAATATAGTTATTTTTTATATTACATGTTTTTATTTCTTTTCCCCCTCTTTGAGTACTCAAGAGACCAAAAGATTTTTTTAAGGAAAACTGATTTTATTTCCATATTCAGTCGAGAATCTTTTCTTCCATGTACATATTTTATTTAAAATGTTTTAAATAATGTTTTTACTATAATTAAAAGATTTATTAAATTCATTTTTACCCATTATTTAATTTATATATATATTTTTTTAAAGGAACCTTCTTGTCATTTTCTAAATGAGGTACTTTTGAATTTTTACCGAAAATGTGAAAGGAATTTTTGTTTCAACATACACTGCATAAACAGCTTTTACCACCACCAATAATACTATTTTATTTTAATATTAATTTATATGTTTCCTTTTTTATTTTCAAAGAAAAATTTTTCATTAATATTTTGGAAATTATCATATTTTAAATAGTTGATTTCAAAATGAAAGGGGCATTTTCCTCCAGAAATATTTGTGTGATATTTTAAAGGTATTTCCATCTATAACAACATTCATTAAAATTTATTATGATTTACTGGGGATATTATCCAATGTTACCATATATATTATTTATTTGGATGGTTTATGTTTATGATGATGACATTTTTATGAAACCTGTATCCATTCCACGAGTTATGATTTAATGACATGATGAATATTTTATGATATTGTGGCACACATATATATAGTTTTCATTATATGATGAGAGGACTCAGAATTATATATCACTCTAATATATTGGGTAAATATGTATATCTCATGTGATAATAAGGGTTTTATTGGGGAGTGAACCTAGTTTAGTAAGGGACTTTTTCCAATAAGATAGTCATGAGAGCGAACCTTGATTAAGGAAATGATGGAATGGAGAGTGAATCCAATCCACTATGATAGTATTGACAGTGAAACTTAACTAAAGAAATGATTTTCTATGCTTATGTATATAATGTAAACCTATTTCTTATTATTATGACATATTCTCATGGATCATGATTGATTATAAAATGATTCCACACTCTTATTTCTCATGTCTTTTGATTTATAAAACTTTATGTTATATCTCATGATTATGATCTAGGAATTAATGGGTATGATTTTCTATTTTTAATATCATGTTCTCATACCCTTATGACTATATTATGCTAACTTATGATCATTTATTAATATCTCTTATGTTTACCCTTATTTATAATCATAGCTCACCCTTTATCATGTTTCCATTCACTAGGTTGTGGAGAAAGGTTTTAAGTATGTTATGCCTAATAAGGGTGATATTTGTGAAGAACTTGATGAGAAATGATGCAGATCATTTATGTACTATTTGTTTATGTATCCATGTTTCTAAAGACACTAAACCTTTATGGTTCTGGCATAGATTGTATTTATATGTAATGATTATTTTTTTAATAAGATGTATTTATGTATGAAAAGTTTGGTTTGCTATAGTTGGTATCAGAACAAGGTTTAATACATTTTGTAAAATAGGACAAAGAATCTTTATTGACAACCCTTAGGATAAACCTAAGTATAGGATAACATATTAAAGTTTTGGTAAGGTAGATATTATGTGGTTTTCCTATAAATACATCTCTTTCAGGATACTACAAGTGAATGTGGTTTTGACACAGATGTATCTGGGGGTAATAACCCCAAAAAGAGTAGGTGAATTATATCTTGGTCATAATTATAGTATATAGTAAATGAGTCCTTATTGTTCACCTAGTTTGAAAATCCTAGGGTATATTCTTAGGTTAACTCAAAATTTCTGTATAATCCATTATGAAGGATTTGAATATATAATGACCATGGATGACCAAGGTTAAACCTAAAGTTTCATAGATTGAAAAGAAATTTTCAAGATTTAAACATATTATAAATGATTTTATTGATTATATGATTTCCCAAATGATTATTGTTATTCATACTATGTTTTTTAGTTTCAGTAAATGGTTGTAACCCAAAGGAACCACATTAATGATAAATGTGTCATACAATGAAACAATTGTCCTCATGAGAAACTAAATTATATTTAAGATGAAATGTGAAATCTTGGGATTATGCTTAACCGTATATATCATTATATAATTAATAACCTGAACATAGGTGAGTTTCTAAATGAACTAAATAAGGGAAAAATGATGTTTCATGAAGATCATATAAGAAAGAAGATTCAGCTTCCTATATGTCAATAATGTGGGAAAAAGCACCCATGGAAATGTATCAAAGGAACAATAAGATGTTTTGGGTGTGGAAAAGAAGGACATAAAGCAATTAATTTCTGAGGGAAAATGAAAATTTTGGTTAACACAAAAGATGGGGATAATGGTTTCCATGAGGTATCAGCTAAGGTTAAATGTTTTAAATATGAAAAGTATGAGAATTATACAAATCAATTTCTTATGGGGAAAGCTCAAGAAGAGTATTAACAAAGTTGCATGAGTAAAGGTTTTACTATTGATGATGAAGAGACTATGAATGACATGTTATAGGTATGAATTATTTTAACAGTATTACTTATATTAAAAGTAAGAATCATGATTAATTTGAGGTTGATTAATCTTAAGAAATGATTGATATTTCATATTATATAAAGGAATTATTAAGGAATAAGGTGATGAATCTTGGTTAATGATTTATAAATGAAGAGGAATGATTGAAGTATTTATGTATTAGGATTTGAGAATTATGCTGTAGAAGTGTTTTAGATATTATGGTTCTAATAATCATGAAACATTTAAGGATTTTTCCAAAGTAGTTCTGCTTTAAGTATTTTCAAGCATATGTTGAATGATACCGATAACCTATAAAAGTGTTTTAAGGACCCGACCATAAACATTACATATTTTAGTGTCTTTAGACTAGAATTCAATTTATTTTCCCAAATATGTTTTTTAGGTTTAGAGTTTTAAATAACTAGGTCATAACTCATACATAAAAAACCATATTTTACAAATTGGACACTTATAATTAGTATCCATATTTACCACAATATAAAACTTTTAAAAATAAACAAGTTTTATTTTCATGAAACATCTTAAAATTTTTAATCTTGATGAATTCCTTTTCCTTACTCAACCATAAAACCCTATGAAAAATATTTTAAAAATTTGGGATGAGCACAAAAATATCAGTAAGGGACACAAAATAAAAGAAAAAAACATGTTAGTCCATGAATACTTATAAAAATTTTCCTTTTTAAAGAAATTTTTGGGATCAAAATAAAAATTTCCTTACCCAAGAAATAACCTTATATACCCAAATATTTTCATAAAATGTTTCATAATAAAATTTAAAGTCATAATAAAACTCATAGATGTTTCTTTTAAAACATGATAAACTCATGAACACTTTTTCATAAAATTATACTTCTCACCCTTAATAAGTAGTAAATACTTTCTTTTGAAAAATAATACCATTGATTATTTTTTTTGGAAATCATAGGATTACCATAAAAACTCATAGAAATCATAGATGAAACATATTGGTATCTTGGAACATCACTTCCCATATAAATCATATAAATGTAATAACCATACGACCAACTTCTACACCAAATACATTGGAGGGATATCATGGAACCACCAATTATTGGTTTATAATGGAACATACCTTCATTATAAATAATTTCCAAGAACTATATCATAATAATAACACATAAAAGATTTCAATTTTCAACATTACACTCAAAAAATATTATTTTCAACCATAAGAAAACATTTTCAGGTATTAAAATATCTATCCCTTTTAAAAACCCATTTTCAATAATAAAAAATCCAAAAAGTAGAGGGAGGTTTTTATTTAAATAAAACATGAAATATTTTAAAGTAATACATAAATAAAATAATGGTTATGGTGGTGGGAAAATTATTTATCATCTTATACGTTAAAATAGAACATTCCTTTTGTCGTTTTGTCAAAACATTATATATAAAACACATAAAAAGATTCATTTTAAAAACCTTTAAAAGAAAGTAAAAAGTGACAAAAAATTTATTTTATAATTATACTATATCAATATAAATAAACCCATAAAATAATTTTAAGAATATGGATATGGAAGAAAAATACTTAGAAAATAAATCTTTAAAACATTTTAAAATAAGGGGTTTAAAGAAAAGTTTCTCTTACATAAAATATTAAAAATATACCCTTTTTAATTTTTTTAAAGAAAATAATATATGGTAAAAAATTACCTTTATCATCCATTTAAACATAAATAATAATTTTCTTGAAACATTTATAAAATATTTAGAAATTAAATCTTTAAAACTTTTTAAAATAAGGTTTTAAGTAAAAGGGTCCCTTAACTCAAGTCTGATTCATCATGTACATTCTTTATCTTCATGAATAATAAACTTATGTTAACTATTTAATTATTCAATAACATTTTTAAATTTTATTATTCCATTTATTTCACTTATTATCATATTATATAAAATTACTTTATCAATTAAGTTTACATCAGATGTTTTGATGATATATGACTTATATGTCTGAAATGACTTCAGTATGTTGGCTATGGTAAAATAGGTCCTTATTTAAACATATAAAAAATAATAAAAATGAAATATTAATAATATTTATTCATCAATTATACTTTTAAAACCAATCATGAAATATGGTTATGAAAAATTAACTACGTTACGATCATTGAGATGATAGGTCGTACGTACGCATGAGTAATGTTTCCATTTTTCAACGATCATTATGGAAAAAAGTTAAATAATATTTTATATTTATAGAATTATCATCATATCATAAATACCATATTATTTATTTAATTAGAAATATATATATACCATTCTTGTGATTTTTTGATAAAGAAATAATCACATTGCTTTGTGGAGGTGGTAGTCCACATGTACACACGGACGAACCTATCATTTTTTAGTGTAAGAAATAAAATGATATATTATATTTTCAGAATGATAAATATGTAATTAATAAAAAAATTATGACATGTATATCACGTATATTAATTATATTTATCCCTATTACTTTTCACATAAATCATTAGTGAAAAATGAATCACATCATTTTGTGAGGTGGTAGTCCACCGTACACACAAGCAACATTATCGTACCCCCCACAAAATGTAAATTAAGAAGGTATATGTAATATTATAATTAAATAAATATAATTATTTTAAAAATATCATATATATACTTTAAATTTATCATAATAACAAGTTGTGATATGTGATGATGAAAAAAATTACATCGGTTCGCGAGGCGGTAGTCTGTTGTACACGCAAATAATAGATTCATTTCCCATTTGATAAAAGAAGAGATGAATTTAGGTTATGAAATTAACATAATAAAATATTATTATATGGGAGAAAATAATTTTATTATATCATAATAATTTAATAATATTTTAATTAGTTGGAAGAAGAAATAAAATAAGAATACTCGGTTAAGAACAATACTTCTTCTTCAAACAACCTCTTAAAGTTTACACCAAAATATTTCCTAGATTAGTTTTATGATAAAACCAAGGACTTTAGTATGTGGTGAGAAAATTAATGAATGTATTTTTTTTATATATTTTCATAATTAAAAAAAATTTTAGGTGTGAATAGGAGAGGAGAGGGGGTGGCCTTTTATTAGTGGGGGAGAGGACACACTTATATTTTTAAAAAAGAAAAAGTGATACCCATGTTTTTTACATGCCAAAAGGATACAAAAAGGTCCATTATAGGGACTTAGATTATATAATATAAAAATATTTATATAAAATATAATTTATACAAGTTTTAGGTCATTTTAACTCTTATCATTTTAGTTTAAGCCCCGGTAAATCTATTTTTACCTTAACCATGGTAATCTTTTTTATGATTTCACTATTCATTAAGACCAAAAAATAGGCTGAACATATTATATAATATAAATTATTCTCATTAAAAATATGGAATATATTTTACTAAATTAAATTCATAGAATTGGTTGAATTTAATTTAAAATTAACTCGTAGACACGATGAAAAAGTCATTTTTCAAGAGATGTATTTTTCAAGCATAAGATGATTTTATATCAACTCTATAACTATTAAGCATAATTATATGAATTTAAATTAATATTTATAGATATATAACCTATAAATTTTATTTAAATTATTCCTTATTATGGTTTTTTAATTAATTATAATAGATAAACTTTATGCACTTTAAAACAGTTAAAAAAACCCATTTATAAACTCAAAAATAAACATTTACTAAAATCCAGTATAAAGATGTTTCAAATATAATTAGTTGGATTAAATATAAATAAAAAATACTTATTTTAATTTAAATAAAATTAAAATCATAATGGTACTTTTAAATTACTTAATTTATTGAAAAGAAATGACAATTTTATAAAAATTAGTATTTTTCACTATTCACTAAAAAATTAATATTTTCTGAAAAATACTAAAATTTTACGCTTAGTTAATTTTAATATGGTTATTTAAGAAATTAATTTAATTTTATAAAATAAATTTTATTAAATATTTATAAATTAATTATAATATTTTCTCAAAAAAAGCAATAAAAATCATTTTTTAAGAAAACATATTTTTGAAGAATAAAATAACTATACTAAAAATTGATTGAAAATTTACTAAGAATTTATCAATGAATTTATATTTAATAGGGAATTTATATATATATTTCATGAGTATTTAATACTATTCATACCCACCAATTTAACTACTAGGTTATAACAGTCATATTTAAATAATAATATTTCATGGTTTATTTAAGTTTAGTGTTGAGTATATTGTATGTTTTATAACATAGTTTTATTTTTCTAAAAAATAGGGGGTGTTAAATTCTCCCCCATTTAATAAATTGTGTCCATAAAATTTTAACTTTATCTTGGAAATCAAAGGTTAGACATTTTAAAATACCTTTCTTGAAGTCCCACATCATAAAAAGGGTTAATAAAATTTCCTATTGATAAGAGAGAAAAAGAAGTATGAAGGTCATCTGAAATGAAACATACTAGGTTTCCAAATAGGATAAATGTTTTGGGAAGTGAATATTTGGATATGGAAGAAAAGTGTAATTCCTAAATAATGACGGAGAGTGATAGAAATCATTGATCACAAGAAAGTGGATGATCATTATAAAGTCAACATCCACAAAATCATAAACCAAAGAGTGAAAAAACATCGTTTGATTGGAAATGAACGTAATAGGATAACATTATCATTATCAAGATCCTTTTAATAGGTTTGAAGAATTCCATACCATCTAGACTTAGAACATAAGGAAATATACTTGATAATTTTAATTTTATTCTTTAATCAATTTCCACCACAATATCATCTCTTACTGCAAACGATGAGTATTCAAGATGAATTTTTCATGCTTGAGACACTAAAATAAACTTTTAAATGATCAAATAATTCAACAAAAGGATAACATTCTATTCTTATAGTATTTAAACATTAACCATAACCATAATGGTTAGCACAAGGTAGGATAATTTCCAAAATGAATAAACCCTCATATGGTAAAATACAATATTAATCTCAAATGACTCAACAATAACACCCAAAATTTAGCTTAGATCATTCTATAAACAACCATACTTAAAATTATTCAAAATATTCCTGACTAAGGTTGAAACCCAAAAATCAGAAAGGTTTGATCACATATTCTTTCTATGTTTATTTATCATTTATCTCCAAATAACTCCAATCACTTTTAAAGTCTCATGCCAAAAAAGTATATACCCTAATATCATAATATCTAAGATATACTAATAATTTCCATAAATAACTTGAATCACCAAAAATCCATTATAAAATCATATATTCTTCTAAAATACAATTCAACCTTTATTCCTAAAAAAATCCTATGATTTTTGGTATACATTAATCATATAAGGTTCCCAAGATCATGAAATTATTCCAAAATAACATTAATCACCTAATCAAAAAATCACTTTTCAATCCCATGGTTATCTATATGATAAAACATATTTTTTTAGAGTCAAATTAATCATTATATTTCAAACTATTTAAATAAAAGAAAATGATGTTATGCTAACTAGGACATCACATTGGCCAGTGGTAGTTGCTTCAACCTTATCTCCCTTTGGTTATGGATTTAGACCCCATGACCTTTCTATATGCGACAGTTTTTCATCCAGTCTGTGGGTTGTCACTTTTCTAAAATCATATAATTCTTATAACTTTCCAAAAAATATGACGAACATCCTAAAAAACAATCTTAATCATTAAGTGTAAGATCTGAAATCTTTATTAAGATATGCTTTTTTATGTTTCAGTTTAAATCCTTTATTTTAGTCAAAATATTGTTTTCCAAAGTTCATGGGAAGGATCTAGGGTGTTCCGGGGGTTCGGGACCTGAAAATGGAGGAAAAAGGAGTTTCTAAGCATATTGCACGATTTTCACACGGTTAGTAAAAACTGTGCAGATCATCCCTGGTAACCATGTAGCCTTGGATAAAGGCTTTTTCATGGTTACCGTATGGTTAAATATAACTATGTATAATTCCTAAGAAACCATGAAAAAAGAAGATTTTGGGATAGTAGGTCTCGCACGGTTTGCACATGGTTTGGAAAACCGTGCAGGTAAATTGTGAAACCCAGTAATGTTGAGAAATTTACAAAAATTCCATTATGGAATTTTAAATCCCAACTCAAGATTTCATTTTTTCTTCACCCTTGAAACCCAAGTGATGAACCAAAGCTCCCAAGAGCTTCTAAGTGTAATTCTCCCTCATCTATAGGTCGTTTGGAGTACCGTCGGTTGCGAATCAAAGATCCGGGTAAGGCTAATCCACCTCTTGCTTTTATTTTTGTTTTAGGGTTCACATTTCTTCCTTATCTCCTTCAGAAGCTCTAAAAAACTTATTTTCAGATGATATTTTGGTTGATACTTCAAATGGGTATTTAATCAGGATCCAAGGCCATGATTAGGGGTGCGTTCACCAACGGATCCAAGGTAGATGGTCTACAAGTTATATCCCATAGTTTCATTCGATATTTGTGCATGATTGGATCTATTTCTTGGTCACACCTTATTGTGATTTTTATCCCTTGACAATTTTTGGTGTAATTAATGTCTATATGATTAATGGAAACCCTCATGGTCCCCATTGGACACATGAAGGATTACTTGAACTTTGTAGGGCCACCCATGGGGTGCACCGATACTCTCTATACTTAGAAGTTAGCTAAGTATGAGAAAGGTTGCCTTGTGACAATATAGATCCCTTGATAATCATGTTTAAATGTTTAATGGGAGTGAAAATGAATTATTGGAATGTGCCTATGCTTAGTAATGGCTTAAGGGATTGCTGGCATGGTAATAAAATTGGGTTAAATTAGTCAAATAGGGATTGTGCCTTGTGGATAATGAATTATGCTAAAAACATTAAGAGGGTGGGTGTATGTGAAATGTTGAAATTTGGGATTGGTAATGGATTTTGAAATGATGAATAGAGCTAATGGGATGAGACTTGGGAAAGAGAATTATGCTAATGGGTTGTGTAGTGTAAAATGGCATGGTGAACGGGCTATGGCATGACATTGAATCTCATGTTTATTATTGTGAATCATGATTGTTATATTTATTGGTTTTATTGGTTGTTATATGGTTTGTGTGTGGTTAATGGATAAATAAGAATATGCACATGGATTGGTGGTGGGATAAAGGACTGATGCTCCTCCCATGGGTAGGGTTGGATTGATGCTCTAACCTACGCAAGAATGCATGGGTTGGGGAGTCGAACTGATGCTCTATGCCCACAATGGTTGTATTTAATGAAAATATATGGACTGAGGCTCTAAGGTAAGTGTGGTGATTACTTGATATGGTCATCCCTAGTGAGATAGGAAATTAACTTGTTCACTTATGCATAATGATAAATGCTATGAATATTGTGTGAATAACATAAATGTTTGACTCATAGATTACATGTTAATTATAAACTAAATGAAGAGATGATATATATAATGAACTTGGAACAATAATCCCAATACTAATAGAAAAGTAGAGAAAAGTTAATGAGTGTCCCCCAAACTTTATTCCTTTACTTTCTATTTATTTATACTTGCATGAACTATTTGTTAGACTAGATATTTTGTAGACACCATTAGTGGTGGCCTACTGAGTTGTACTCACACCCTGCTCGGGCCTCCATTGGGTACCTGAGCAGATTTCATGCTTTAAGGTCAGGAAAAGGGCAAGGGCCCTATGATAGGAAGTTGAGTTGGACACGGAACATGCATGGATGAGGTTCTTGACTTGGAGTTAGGACCATTTTTGGGATTCCTCTGTTGTCTTTATTTTGGGTTTTGTTCACTTAGCATTATAGCATGACATGAAATATTTACTTTTGCTTGTGGTTGTACCCATTTTAGGAGATGTTTTTCTATGCTTGTTATTGGATTTTTATTATTGTTTCATCTATTTATATTGTGATCTATTGTGGATTATTCTGATAAAGAGTGTATAGTGTCTCCATGTGAATAATCTAGATCCTCGTTGCTAGTCAGCAACCTCAAGCATACTGGAAGGCGCACTTGAGGTCATGTGATGACCCAGCTCGAGGCACCAGTTTAATGTAACATGGGTCGGGGACATTATAAAGTGGTATCATAGGAGTTATTTTCTCTTTCTTACTATTTGGGGATGGTAGATAGGATATGAGTATAGTGTTGGGCCTTAGTAATGAGCTCGTTCCTGGGAGTAACTAACCCAAGTACGAGGGAAAACCCAAGTCACCCATGGTGGGAATTGTTGTTCTTGTTGTGTGTTGTTAAATTTGATGATATTTTACCATTGGGTGATGCACATGTGGTGTGATGTGATAGATTTATGATATTTTTCTCATGGACAGAATAGAATGAGGTTGTTCATTAATGCATTATTCTAGGCACCTATGTATATAAGTGACATGCATCATAGTAGGTACACATACACACAGGATGGGTGTGTGGGACATAATGGGTGGAATGCATTTTATTTTATTAAAAATAGTGGAATTTTGTCTAATGGGATGATATAAACAGGTAAAAAGGGAAATGAAAATGCTAATTAATAATTAAATAACGACACTTGATAAATAAAGGTAATTGAATTAAAATGTTTTGGGAGTAAATTGGGATATGGAAATAATTTTAAAAAGGTGTAAAAGGTAGGTATTGTAACCATGTGAGTTATTTACCCTATGTTAGCCATGGAATTGGGAAGGATGGTTAAGAGTAGTGTTCCAGATATAATGAATCCTAATGGGAAGTGTATACGAATGGTTTGTTTATGGATAGTGATGATATTTTACTTATTCTTCATGAAATTTTTATGGTTGTGTTCTAAAAATTTCATGTTTGGCATTGTAGAGAAATTCCACCATGAAGGCGTGTGCCGGTTGGGCGATAAGAGGATGTTGCTGAGAATTCTATCCCTATATTAGAGTAATAAGATTTAGTGGTTCATGATGATAGGGAAGAGTAGTTACATGAGAATTTTTATTATTTTATGCAGGTTATGGAATGAGACATAGGGTGGGTCGCACCAAGTATGTTTGATTTAAGCAAGGAGTTTCAACTGCAACACCCTCCAACCTTTATTGGAGAGGGTAGGCCGGAGTGTAATGACCCAAAATTTTGTTAATGAAAATACCTCTTGATATAATTAAATGTATTAATATATGAAATGGTTATACAAAATATTTAATTCTTTTGTTTTATGTTTTTGGATTTTAAAATACCATTAAGAATTGTGATCGTTGCTAATATAGCCGTTTAATAGTGATCACATGATTAGTATAAATATAAGGCTTTAACAATTTTTTTTACTCAGAAAAAGGAAGCAATGGCCACATCCAGTAGACTTGCCCCATATTAATCCCATTTAACAGAGCTCAGAAAGGAGGTTACGTCTTTGGGATTTTCTCTTGACCAAGCCCAATCCGAGATTGAATACGTTAAGCTCTAGCAGAACCGTCTATGGGAGAAGTGGAAGTTGATGGAGATTACCACTTGAGCGATGTTATCCTAGCCACCCCAAGAGTCTGTCACCATCGCGCACCTTACCCTAAGGTCTTATGCAGGTGTTTTAAGGGGTTATGTAACAAGACCCTAGTACTATGATTATGTACATTATTTTTTTATATAATAATTAATGCACTTTCATTTTAGTATTGTTACTTTGTAAATAGTTTTTAAAGCACAAATATTATTTTTAGTTAAATATTTAACTAAGAAATATATTTTGATGAATTAATTTATTTTTTAAATTAAATAATATTTTAATAAAATTATATTATTATTATTAAATTAATGTTTATTAAAAATAAACGATCATATAATTTTATGAATGTAATTGTATTTTTTGTTAAGGTTTGAAATCCATTTTTGTCAAAACCCATAAATTTTTGATAAATATAGATTTTTATTTTAAAAGTAAAAATTAACATATTTATAAAATTATTTATATAAAATGAATATTATTTCTGGAATCAGGATTTCAAAATTATCCAATAGTGAATTTTTCATTATTTTTTGAGACAGTCAAATTTTTGGGTAAAAATTAAATACCATATAAATATATAATGTGTTTTATGACATCATAATGACTCAATAGTGATGTAATAAAATACTATAAACTATAGGTTCTTCCAATATATGTTTTACCATTAAAATAATGTGATTTTGGGTTTGTTTTATTTATTTTACAAATCTTTAGTGGACCCTCCAAGAGTTATATAACATTTTGTCTTTTTAAATTGTTTTCCTTGAGAGTGTGACTCACCTCCACATAAGCAACCCTATTATTTTAAGAAGTTAGGACATTGAACTTATAAAATATTATTTTCCACTCCCCTTTGGTAGAAACCATGGGCAAAAACCATGGGCTGGTTTGTGGTTTTGTTTAGTTTAATGTGAGGTGTCCCAAACCTAAATAATAAACAATTCCCTCT
Organism: Viscum album; assembly: GCA_963277665.1. Taxonomy (NCBI): domain Eukaryota; kingdom Viridiplantae; phylum Streptophyta; class Magnoliopsida; order Santalales; family Viscaceae; genus Viscum; species Viscum album. Next base: position 115,415,362 of record OY728151.1, read on the forward strand.
CCTTTCCTATATAAACCCACCCAAGCTCCCACTTCCTCTTCACTCAAAGACTTTTAAGTTCATCCAAAATCTGACCCCTTTCTCTATAATCCTCTCAAGGTTCCGTCAAGCCTCCCAAGGTCCCAACCTTCAATCTTTCAAAGTTACTCTTCAAGGTAAGGGATCTTTTCACCCTCCTCTTTTAAGTCATGACTTCCTTTATGTTATATCTTATAATTCCATTTTATTATGTGAGGGATTGTTATTCTATATATTTAATACTTTAAATTTTATGTCCAAATTATGAGATACCCTTTCTTATCTCATCAATTGTTTTTATGAAATTTTAAGTGACACTGTTAGGCTGCAGAATTTTTGTAAAAGAAATCCCATTTTCTCTTTCCTTTCAAGTTTCATTTTATTGTGGTATGTCATCCAAATTTCCACACCATGATATTATTTATATTTTATTATATCTCTATACTATAAAATGATTCATTTATGTATGTTATACCATTTTATACTCTCTTTTTCTTATTTTCTAAAACCATGTTATATAGCCGTTATGCTGCAGAAATTTCGTCACAAAATTTCTCTCTCTTTCTCTCAAGAAATTCTCCTATTTTATTTATATGAATACCCAGACCTATTTCGTTTCTATGGGTGTTCATAAATACACAAAAAAGATATATTTTATTCTATAATTTACATACATATAACCCTCACTCCCTTTCAATGGGTTATAAATGACATAATTATCTTATTTTTAAGTACTTTTTAAAACGTCATGATTTTGAAATGAAACCCATTTCTTTTATTCTCTATGGGTTATTTATGAAATTTTTTATTATGATATATGTGTATAACATGAAAGTAAAGACATATTAAGGGTACACCCTGATAGTGATCCAATTTATTGGGTAAATAATTTATCTCTAGAGATGACAAGTTTCACGATACCTTGGTGAATAACCTTGGTAATTTTTATGACACCTCGGGGTTGTAACTTGGTGATATGTTCATGAATGTCTAAATGAAATGTTTTAGACACATATGCAAGTTATGTTTAAAGTTATTTTTGTTATGATATTACTATACTTCCATTTCTCACGTCTTTATGTTTTATTATCAAAATCTTAATGATGTCACAAGTAAAGTGATTCCCTTGCTTTCCTAACTGGGCCTTATGCTTACCATTTCCTTTTATGTATGTCTCTAGGTTATAATATGCAGTAATTTTACTTAGGATGAACCTATGATGAAGTATTAAAAGTGTATTATAAGAATTTTTTATGTTACTTTCATGTATTATGTTCCTGATTTCCAAGACACTAGATTTTAAAGATCCTCTGTTTGTAAAATGTAATGAAAAGTTATGTAATAAAAGGCGGGATGCCATAGTTGGTATCAAAGGATAGTTTAGTTATTTATAGAAATTAGGCTATGAAAAATTTAGGAAGAACCCTATATAAAATTTTAAATATAAGAAAACTTCTTGGTATTTTGGTGAGTAATGAGTAAGTGGTTTATCAAACAAATACATCTCTGTCTGGATATGAGTAGGGAGAGGCTGCTCTGGAACAAATGTACATAGGGGTAAAACCCAAAAACATTACTTTGAGCTAGACTTTAATGGGAACTAGTTCACGACAATGGTCCTTTCTATACTCTTGTTTACAATACTCTCGGAGGATATGTTTGGTTAATCACAAGCTTTTTATTAATCATTATGAAAGAATTATAGAAAAATGTAATTGTTTAAGCATGATGTTTTAAGATATAAAATCCTTTATGGTTAAAAGATTTGTAAATGAAACAAGTTTCTCACTAAGGTTTTATTCTTTTAGAAAATGGAGGTTAATAGAAGGAATCGTGCAAATGGTGACCACAATGGACCATGTGCTGACGACCCTCTGATAGAAGCCGTAATGGAAACATTCATGCGAATGATGAACCAAATGACTCAAGTTATGGGAAATAACTTGAATCAAGATGAGAGACCAATCTATCCATGAAGGGAACAAATTTCTGTTGAATCCTTTATGCGTCAATGACCACCAAACTTCAGTGGATCGACCGACCCATTGATTTCCAAATAGTGGATCAACTCTATCGAGAAGATCTTTTCTGTGCTCCACTGTTCTAAACAAGAGAAGGCCACCATGTCTTTCTATCACTTAGAATGAGAAGATAATCAGTGGTGGGAACTGATTAAAAACACAAGGCCAAGAGTGTAAGTTGAAGATATGGAGTGGGAAGAGTTCAGAAGGATTTTCTTCAACAAATATATCCCTCGATCGATGAGAAGAAGAATAAAGAAGGAGTTTCTCAAGATGAAGTAGAAGGAGAATGAATATGTGGGAATCTACGAGATGAACTTCGCAAGGATTTCACATTACACCTCTATATTTTTCATGGATCCGAATAGAAAGTTTGATAGATTATTCAGCAGACTGAGACCTCATATATAGAAGAATCTAGCCAACTGAGACTATGATAGCTATGAGGAGATCATGTGGAGTTCGATGAAAGTCGAGCTGGAGTTTGGTGAGATGCAATGGCCTCATAAATCAAATGACAAGAAGATATCAATGGATCCTAGATTAGGTAGGACCTTTGATCAAGGAAGAGGATGCAAGCAAGTGCAACTTCCCACGTGTAATAAATGTGGGAAGAAGCATTCGGGGAACTACCTTCTTGGGAGCAGGAAATGCTACAAGTGTGAAAGAGATGGACATGTTGCAAGGAATTATCATAGTGAGGTGAAAACTCAACTTTCAAACACTAACAACAAGGGGAAGATGGTGCAGGACTTACCTAATGTCCAGTGCTTTAAGTGTGGACAACATGGTCACTTTTCCAATCACTGTCCAAATCCGGGGGAAGTGGAGGGGAACCACTATCAGCCTTAGCAAAGGCCAAGACAGTAAGTTCGTGATTTTGCTATCACGACAGCTGAAGTTGAAGCTCCGAATGATGTGGTATCAAGTACTCTTGTTGTTCTCTCAAATATATCAAGCACTTTGTTTGATTCTGGTTCTATGCATTCCTTTATTTCTTCCAAGTTTGCAAGGAATTTAGAATCAACTCTCGATTTGATAAAAGTAGAGTTATCAGTCAAGACTCTTGGTGGGATTATCCAAGAATCATCAGTATTTAGGAAATATAGTATTTTATTTAGTGAGCACAATCTTATCAAAAATCTAGTAGTCATTCCCATGCTGGAATTCAGCATTATACTAGGGATGGACTATCACTCAAAGTATAATGATAAGATCAAATGATGAAGCAAGGAAATCTAAATAGTCTTGAATAGATAACCTATAGTTATCTTTCAAGGAGAGATATCTCAACCTGATCTTTGTCTAGAAGAACCTCCTATATTCTTATTTATGGAGTTGATCGGTGAAGAAGAAGAAGGAAATGAGAGTCTGAGGATAGAAACTATCACCATCATCCAGGAATACGTTGAAATATTTCCCAAGGAGTTGCCTAGACCTCCCCTAGAAAGAGAGGTAGAGTTCTCCATTGAGCTTATACCTGGATCTCATCCAATATCAAAGACCCTGTATAGGATGGAAAATGTGGAGTTTAAGGAATTAAATAAACAACTCCAAGATCTTTTGGAGAAGGGGTTTATCCGACTGAGTGTGTCTCCTTGGATAGCACCGGTTCTCTTTGTGAAGAAGAAGGATGGATCGATGTGTCTATGCATTGATTATAGAGAACTGAACGAGATTACAGTAAAGAAAAAATACCCTCTTCCAAGAATTGATGAATTATTTGACCAAATTCGTGGGGCTAAATTCTTCTCTAAGATTGATCTTCATTTTGGTTATCATCAATTGAGGATTAATAAAGAAGATATTGAAAAAACTACCTTCTGATCAAGATATGGGCATTATGAGTTTGTTGTTATTCCCTTTGTACTGACTAATACACCTTTAATTTTTATGGATTTGATGAATAGATTCTTTAAGGACTACCTTGATAACTTTGTGGTAGTTTTTATTGATGATATTCTGATATATTCCAAAAGTTGTGAGGAGCATGAAGATCATATAAGGTTTATTTTGAAAACTATACGAAAGGAGACACTTTTTGGAAAGTTCAGCAAATGCGATTTTTGGTTACAAAAAGTTGCTTTCTTGGGGCACATTGTTACCAATGAAGGAATCACAATTGACCCTGCAAAGACAAAAGTTGTAGAGGAGTGGAATCAATATACAACAATAATTCAGATTCGTAGTTTACTTGGTTTAGCGGGATATTATAGGAGGTTTTTGAAAAACTTTTCACGAATTTATAATCCATTAACCAAGTTAACTAAAAAAGGAGCAAGTTCATATAGACAAAGGAATGTGAGAAAAGTTTCCAAGAGCTAAAGAAGCGATTGGTTACTGCACCCATATTAACTCTGTCTTCAAGTGGAGAAGAATTTTTTATCTTTAGAGATGCATATCTGAAAGGGCCTGGGTGTGTCCTCATGCAAAATGACAAAGTCATTGATTATGCATCTCGATAGTTGAAGACTCATAAGCAGAACTATCCTACTCATGATCCGGAACTATCTGTAGTCGTTTTTTCTCTGATGATATGGAGGCACTATCTTTATGGAGAGAAATGTGATATATACACAGACCATCAAAGTTTGAAGTATATTTTCACACAAAAGGAATTTAACATGAGACAAATGAGATGGTTGGAACTTCTTAAAGAATATGATTTTTAAATTCATTATCATCTCAGAAGAGAAAACAAAGTTGCTGATGCATTAAGTAGGAAATATCCAGTTGTTCTTTCCTTGATGAGGATTCAAAGAGACCCTTTGATCAATGACTTAGTAAAATTATAAATGGGAATTATAAAGGAAGGGACATCATCAACCCTAACCCAGATGATTTCTCAATTGTCATTACTAGAGAAGATCAAGAAAGCTCAGAAATAAGATCTTTTGTTACAGAAGAATTTTGAGGCTGTTAAGGATGAGAAGTTTCTTGAGTTTAATATTGATCAATAAGGTGTACTGAAATTTCATTCAAGACTATGTGTTCCATCTATTACAGAAATAAAGAAGGAGATTATGGATGAATCTCATAGATCTACTTTCTCTATACATCATGGAATAACAAAAATGTATAGGCACCTTCGTGATCATTATTGATGGGATAATATGAAAAGGGAGATTTCTGACTACACTTCAAGGTGCCTGGTATGTCAGAAAGTGAAGACAGAGCGACAAATTCCTAAAGGGGTATTGCAACCACTACCCATACCAGTATAGAAGTGGGACAATATCACTATAGACTTCGTCACTGGTCACCCAAGAACTTCCAAAGGAAACAATACGATATGGGTTATTGTGGACCGTCTCCCCAATATTGCCCATTTTATCTCCATTCGGAAAGATTTCTCTCTTGATCAACTTGCCAGGATTTACGTGAAGGAAGTGGTAAGGCTTCATGGAGTTCCACTTTCTATCATATATAATCATGATCCAATGTTTACATCAAAATTCTAGAGAAGTATTCAACAATCTATGAGCACTGAATTGAATTTCAGTATAACCTATCACCCCCAAACTGATGAACAATATGAAAGTACTATTCAAACATTTTAGGACATGCTGAGAACATGATCAATGGAATTTAAAGGTGGATGGGATCAACATATCCATTTAGTTGAGTTATCTTAAAATAAAAGCTTCCACTCAAGAATTAAAATGCCACCCTATGAAGATCTATATGGGAAGCAATGTAGAACTTCTACTTGTTGGGATGAAGCTGGTGAGGGAAAGCTTCTTGGGCCTGATCTTGTATAAGAGATGATAGAAAAAGTCCAAGCCATCCAACAACACATTAAGGATTCTCAGAGTCGAAAAAAGAGCTATTCCAACAACCGTCGAAGGGACTTGAAATTTGATATTGGTGACAAAGTCTTTATTTGTATTTCACCTTTTAAGAGATTCATGAGGTTTGGGAAGAAAGGAAAGCTCAGCCCTAGGTACATTGGACCCTATGAAATCCTTGATCATGTGGGATCAGTGGCCTATCGGCTTGCACTCCCTCTAAATCTTGCAAAAGTTCATGATGTTTTCCACATATCCCTATTGAGGAAGTACATACCTGACCCTTAACATGTACTAAACCCAGAGGTGGTACAACTGGAACCCGACCTCTCTTATGAAGAGCAGCCAGTGGAGATCTTGGATTGTAGAGACAAGGTTCTACACAACAAGACTACCAACCTTGTTAAGGTGTTGTGGAGGAACCACAAATGTGAAGAATCCACGTGGAAAATGGAGGATTCTATGAGGAAAAAGTAACCACACCTTTTCTATTTTTAGGGTATGATTTAAAATTTCGGGGACAAAATTTCTTAAGCGGTGAAGATTGTAACGAACCAAACTTTTGTTAATAAAAATCCCTCTTGATCTAATTAAATGTATTAATATGTGAAATGGTTATACAAAACATGCACTTATTTTGTTTTATGTTTTTGGATTTTAAAATACCATTAAGAATTGTGACTGTTGCTAATATATCCATTGAACAGTGATCACATGATTAGTATAAATATAGGGCTTTAACATTTTTTTTACTCAGACAAAGGAAGCCATGACCTCATCTAGTAGACTTGACCCATATGAATCCCATTTAAAAACGCTTGGAAAGGAGGTTGCATCTTTGGTCTTTGCTCTTGACCAATCCCAAGCTGATCTTGAATACGTTAATCTCAAGTTGAACCGCCTACGGGAGAAGTGGAAGTTGATAGAGATTACCACTCGAGCGATGTTATCCAAGCCACCCCAAGAGTCTGTCACCATAACGTACCTTACCCTAAAGTCTTATGCGGGTTTTTAAGGGGTTATGTAATAATACCCTAGTACTCTGATTATGTAAATTATTTTTTTATATAATAATTAATGTAATTTCATTTTATTATTGTTACTTTGTAAATAGTTTTTAAAGCAAAAATAGTATTTTTAGTTAAATATTCAACTAAGAAATCTATTTTGATGAATTAATGGATTTTTGAATTAAATAATATTTAAATAAAATATTATTATTATTATTAAATTAATTTTTATTAAAAATAAATGATCATATAATTTTATGAATGCAATTGTATTTTTTTATTAAGGTTTGAAAGCTATTTTTTGTCAAAACCCATGAATTTTCGATAAATATCGGTTTTTATTTTAAAAGTGAAAATTAACATATTTAGAAAATTAATTAGATAAAATTAATATTATTTCTGGAATCGGGGTGTCGAAATTATCCAACGGTGATTTTTTCATAATAATCTGAGATAGTTGAATTTTTGGGTAAAAATTAAATACTGTATAAATATATAATGTGTTTTATGACATCATAATGACCCAATAGTGATGTAATAAAATATTATAAACTGTATGTTCGGACAATATATGTTTTACTATTAAAATAATGTGATTTTGGGTTTGTTTTATTTATTTTACAAAGCTTTAGTGGACTCTCCAAGACTTATATAACATTTTGTCTTTTTAAATTGTTTCCCTTGAGAGTGTGACTGACATCTATATAAGCAACCCTATTATTTTAAGAAGTTAGGACATTGAACTTATAAAATATTTTTTTCCACTCCCCTTTGGTAGAAACCATGGGCAAAAATCATGGGCTGGTTTGTGGTTTTGTTTAGTTTAATGTGAGGTGTCCCAAACCTAAATAATAAACAATTCTCTCTCCTTTTCTATATAAACCCACCCAAGCTCCCACTTCCTCTTCACTCAAAGACTTTTAAGTTCATGAAAACTCTTCCCACATCTCTCTAAAATCCTCCCAAGTTGCCTCAAGCCTCCCAAGGTCCCTAACTTCAAGCTTTCAAAGTTACTCTTCAAGGTAAGGGATCCTTTCACCCTCCTCTTTTAAGTCATGAATTCCTTTATGTTATGTATTATAGTTCCATTTTATTATGTGGGGTCTTGTTATTATATATATTTAATACTTTTAATTTCATTTCCAAATGATTATAAACCCTTTCTTCTCTCATCAATTTTTTTTCTAAAATTTTAAGTGACGTCGTTAGGCTGCCGAATTTTCGTAAAAGAAATCTCATTTTCTCTTTCCTTTCAAGTTTCCTTTTCTTGTGGTATGTCATCAAAATTTCCACACCATGATCTTATTTATATTTTATTATGTTCCTATACTATAAAATTATTCATTTATTTATGGGATACCCTTGTCCCTTCTCTTTTTATTATTTTCTAAAACCATGTTATACAGCCGTTATGCTGTAGACATTTCATCACAAAATTTCTCTCTTTCTCTCAAGAAATTCTCTTGTTTTATTTATATTAATACCCATACCTATTTCGTTTATATGGGTGTTCATAAATAAAAAAAAAATATATATTTTATTCTGGAATTGACATATGTATAACCCTCACTCCCTTTCCATGGGTTATAAATGACATAATGATCTTATTTTTAAGTACTTTTTAAAATGTCATGATTTTGAAATGAAACCCATTTATTTTATTCTGTATGGGTTATTTATGAAATGTATGATTATGATCTATGTGTATTACATTAAATTAAATACATATTAAGGGTGCACCCTGATAGCGCTCCAATGTATCGGGTAAAGAATTTATCTATAGAGATGAAAAGTTTTACGATACCTTGGTGAATAACCTTGGTAATTTTTATGACACCCCAGGGTTGTACCTTGGTGATATGTTCATTAATATCTAAATGAAATTTTGTATCCACATATGCAAGTTATCTTTCAATTTCTTTTAGTTATGATATGCCTATACTTCCATTTCTCATGTATTTATGTTTTTTTATCAAATTCTTAATGACGTCACAAGTAAACCAATTCCCTTTCTTTCCTTACTAAGCCTTCTGATCACCATTTCCTTTGATGTATGTCTCCAGGTTATAATATGAAGTAATTTTACTTAGGATTAATCTATGATGAAACCTTAAAAGTCTATTAGAATAATTTTTTATGTTAATTTATGTATTATGTTCATGATTTCCAAGACACTAGACTTTAAAGATCCTATGTTTGTAAAATGTAATGAAAAGTTATGTAATAAAAAGGCAGGATGCCACATGGAGGAAGTTGAGCTCTGGAAATAGTCTATACATACAATTCTCAAACATCTGGATACTCTTGATAAGCGAGTTAATTTGGCAGACTATATGTTGTAGGGTTTGGAAAAGCGTTGGTGGGATATCTTAGCCCAGACTGAACAAGTAAAGGGAATGGTGTGGAAGAGTTTTCAGGAAAAGGTTTTAGAGAATTACTACCTATAAACCTTAAGGATGGGGAAGTTTTCATAGTTTATGAGTATGATGCAGGGGATGATGTCAGTAATGGATTATGAAGGCCGGTCCATGGACTTGTAACCTTTTGTTCCTACTTTAGTGGGAGATGAGGTAGATATGGTAAGGCACTTTTAAGATGGAATTCATCATGAGATCAGGTCCCAAGTAAATATATTTCAACTAAATAGGTTTGCTGAGGTGATGGATCAAGCCCTCATCTCAGAAGGAAACCTCAAAGAGGCCTCTGTAAGCAGACATGCATTTCTGGTGGCGAGAACTAGTGGTGCGAATTCAAATAGTTGGAAGCACTGTTTTGAGAATTTCCACCAGGGAAGCGATGGACAACATGACCAAAAAAAGGAACCAGTATCTCAGTTTAGTGATCGAGTTTGCTACTACCAGTGTGGAATTCCAGATCATGTGTGAAGTTAGTGTTCCTGAACACTTATTGAGTGCAGATCATGTGGTAATATTGGCCATGTGAAAAGGTTCTACAGGAACCCACAATAGATGGAAAGTGTTGGAGGGAATAGATTAGTGCAGAGTGCAGGTAGGGGATTGATTACCCCATATCAGGAAGGAAGTTGGATCTCCACAGGCTGTACTAGTAGGGGTGGTGGATGTGGAACTCCAGGGAGAGACCATTCATACCAGCAGGTAAGTGCAATGCAGGGTACTCAGGCTAGATCCTAGGGTAGAGGGACATGCCATCTGCACACAGTTCGGTCTACACCTGGAAGAGGTGAGGTCGGATCTTCTATCATTCGGGGTATGATTCTTGTACCTTTCACACTTGAATTTTTTTTATTTGACATAGGTTCCACACATTCTTTTATTTTGACATAGTTTGTAGTAGTGATGGGCCTAAGTGTGTAAAGTGCGTGTGGAGTTATGTCACTTGATACTCCATTGGGGGTGCGAGTTGAGAATATAAGGTGGTGTAAAGTATGTTCCATAGAGTTTAGTGTATATCATTTCCTATGGAATCTGTTTGTTCTAGAGATTTTAGGTTTTGAACAGATCTTGGGAATGAATTGGTTAGTGGAGTAACAAGACCATATCGATTTTTATCAATGCTGAGTAACATTTACATCTCCTGATGGAGACACTTATGTCCTTCATGGTGAGTGGGATGTTCAAGCAGGCTGTGCAGGTCTATTTTTTCATCAATTGGGAGAGATCACGACCCATGTGGCATGCCTTATTCTTGATGATGGATAAGGGGAGAAATATGTCTTTCCTCCTATGGTGGATTGGTTCCAGGATATGTTTCTTGAGGACTTATTGAGGCTACCACCTGAGAGAGATGTTGAGTTTATGATCGAGTTGTTGTTAGGGGTAAAACTAGTTTCCTTTCCACCATATCAAATGGTACTGGGAGAACTCCAGGTTCTTAAGGTTTAGCTGGAATAGTTGGAGAGGAAGGGATTCATTTGACCTAGTACGTCACCATGGGGATCACCTGTGCTGTTTTCTAAGAAGGATGATGGATCATTAAGGTTATGTGTAAACTACAGGAAGTTGAATCAGACAACAGTTAAGAACTGATACCCGCTTCCCAGAACTAATGAATTGTTTGACCAACTGAGGGGTTCCACAGTGTTCTCCAAGACTAATTTGAGATTGGGATACCATCAGTTGAGGGTGAGACCTTATGAAATATCACAGAAAACTTTATAGAGTTGGTATGTGTTATATGAATATTTAGTGATGTCGTTCGGGTTGACAATGCACCAACTGTTTTTATGGAATTAATGAATCATATATTTCACCCCTATCTAAATCAGTTCATGGTTATCTTTGTTGATGACATCTTGGTGTAATCACAAACTCTTGATGATAATTCCCAATATCTCAAGATCATCTTGAGTACACTAAGAGATCATAGGCTTTACACCAATATATCAAAGTGCCAGTTCTGTATTAAGAAAGTTCATTTCTTAGAGCATATCATCTTTGAGTCAGGTGTGTCAGTGGATCCAGAGAAGGTGTTGGCTATGGTGTTGTGGGAGCAGCCCAAGAATGTTTCTGATATCCTAAGTTTTATAGGTTTGGATGGTTATTACCAAAGGTTAATTAGGCATTTATACCATTTGGAAGCACCACTATCAAGATTAACCAAGAAGGGTGTTAAGTTTGAGTGGTCAGAGGTGTGCAAAATTACTTTCCAAGAGTTGAAGAAGCGGTTGACCACCGCACTGATTCTAATATTTCTTAAATCTGGTAAGAAGTACACATTGTTCTGTGATGTGTCTGGTGTTGGACTTGGGGCAGTGTTGATACAGGATGATCGAGTTGTAACTTATGGTTCGAGGCAGATGAGACCACAAAAAAGAAACTACCCTACTCATGATCTTGAACTATCTATTGTAGTTTATGCCTTAAAGTGTTGGATGCAATACTTGTTGGGAGAAAGATTCACAGTGTTTTCTGATCATAAGAGTTTAAAGTATATCTTCTCTCATAGGGATTTAAATATTTGGTAGTGAAGGTGGGTTAAGTACTTTCAATCCTTTGACTTTGAGTTGGTTTACACACTGGGAAAATGTAATAGTGTTGCAGATTATCTAAGCTAGAAGACTCATAATCAGGTGGTTCAAGAATCCAACTTTGAATGGAAAATTATGTCTTTGTTTGTGGAGATGCACTTGGAGGTGCAAGATGGGAAAAAAAATATCCCTTGCATATTTAGTGTTTGAGTCTTCACTTTTGATCCAAGTTAAAGAGAGCTAGTTAGAGGATCCATGGTGTTTGAATATGAAGTAAAGTCTTATGGGTGGGGAGTCACCATCTAGTTGGGCCTTGGATGGTGGTGGAATCATCTCTGTTAGTGGCCGTGTGGCGGTACCAGTGTGCATGCATGAAGAGTTGTTGCGTGAGTTCCACACATCAACGTGGGCAATGAATTAAGTCTTGAATAAGATGTATCATAATCTTTGTAGGAAATATTGTTGGCCGGGGATAAAGAAAGAAGTTGTGGGTTTTGTGGTGCGATGCCTTACCTATCAACAAGTGAAGGCTGGGCATCAGCATCCAGGTGGTTTTTTTCAGTAATTTCTCATTCTTGAATGGAAGTGGAATGATGTAATAATGGAATTTGTAGTGGGAATTACGAGTATTCCTTATAAGAATGACACAATCTAGGTTGTTGTGGATCAGTTGACTAAATTGAATCATTTTTTGACGATTTAGGAGACCTACATAGTTGATCAGTTGGGTGAGTTGTATGTTTGAGAAATAGTGTGATTGCATGGTGTGATAAGAACCATAGTTTCATATTGTGATCTACATTTCATATTGTTCTTCTGGTAGGTATTACAGAAGGCACTTGGTACCCAAGTTTTATTGAGTACAGATTATCACTCGCAAACAAATGGACAATCTGAGTATACGATTCAAGTATTGGAGGACATGTTAAGAGCTTGTGTCCTTGATTTTGGTGGTTCATGGGAATATAACTTATCACTATTTGAATTTCCTTACAATAATAGTTTACAGGTTATGATTCAGATGATTCCTTTTGAGGCAATTTATGAGAGACCATGTAGATCTACATTGTGTAGGTTAGAGGTCGGGGAATTTGATCTGTTAGGACCGAGTCTCATGTAGGAGACGTCAGAGAAAGTTTGTTTAATTTAGAAGTGTATGATGATAGCTCAGAGCATGCATAATTAATATATGGATCGATTTCATAGACCTCTTTAGTTTGTGGTGGGAGATAGTGTGCTTCTTTGGGTTTCACCAAGGTTGGGTCACCATCAAATTCGAAGACATGGAAAGTTGGCGCCCAGGTACGTGGGGCCATTCGATATTGTGGATAGGATCGGACCTGTGGATTACCGATTGGATCTTACATAGTGGTATAGTGGGATTCACAATGTTTTTCATGTTTCATAACTCTGGAAGTACCAACCTGATCCATCTCATGTGATAAATGTTGATGATGTTGAGCTTGAGCTTGACACGTCCTTTGAGGAGAATCCGATTTGTATTGTGGATCATAGTGAGAAGGTTTTACGGGGTAAGGTTGTACCTTTGGTTCATATTTTATGGAAAAGTGTAAACATCCAGGAAGAAACAAGGGAGTGAGAGTCAGATATGCGGGACCAGTGTCCTGATATCTTTGCTTTGGAAACTCAAGGATGCTCGGGAAGAGCTGCTTGAGGACAAGTCATCCTAAGGTGGGGAGGTTGTAAGATATGGGATCTTTATTAAAGTATGTTTTTGTTTATGTTTCAATTTAAATCCTTTATTTTGGTCAAATAATTGTTTCCCAAAGTTCATGAGAAGTCTTGGGGGTGTTCCAGGGGTTCGAGACATGAAAATGGAGGAAAAATGAGTTTCTGGTCATGTTACACGATTTGCACACGGTTAGTGAAAACCGTGTAGATCAACCCAGGTAACCATGAAACCTTGGATAGAGGATTTCACACTATTGCCACATGGTTAAAGCTAACCATGTGAAATTCCCAAGAGATCATGTGAAAGTGGGATTTTGGGATAGTAGGTCCCGCATGATATGCGCACGGTTTGGAAAACTGTGTGGTTAAATCGTACAGATAAGTAAAGTTGAGAAATTTACAAAAATTCCATTGTGGTATTTTAAACCACAACTCGGGATTTCCTTATTTCTCCCCCTTGAAACACTAGTGATGAACTAATGCTCCCAAAAGATTTTGAAGGCGATTCTACCTCATCTATAGGTTGTTTGGAGTGCCTTCAGTTGGGAATTAAATATGCGGGTAAGGCTAATCCTCCTATTGCTTCTCTTTTTGTTTTAGGGTTCACATTTCTTCCTTATCTTCTTAAAAATATCCAAAAACTATTATTTTCTGATGATATTTAGGTTGAGACTTCAAAGGGGTGTTGAATTGGGATCCAAGGCCTCAATTAGGGGTGTGTTCACTAATGGATCCAATGTAGGTGGTATACAAGTTATATCCCATAGTTTCATTTGAGATTTGTGCATGCTTGGGTATATTTATTGGTTACCCCTTATTGAAATTTTTACCCCTTGATTAGTTTTGGTGTAATGGATGTCTATATGATGAATTAAAACCCTCATGGTCCCCATGGGACACATAGAGGATGAATTGACCTTATTAGGGACACCCATGGTGTGCACCAATACGTTCCAGACTTAGAAGTTAGCTAAGTATGAGAAAGGTTGCCTTGTGACAATGTAGATCCCTTGATAAGAATGTTGAAATGTTGAATGGGAGTGAAAATGAATTATTGGCATCTACCAATGCTTAGTAATGGCTTAAGGGATTGTTGGCATGGTAATAAGATGGGGTTAAATTAGTGTAATGGGAATTGTGCCTTGTGGATAATGAATTATGTTGAAAAACTTAAGAGGGTGGGTGTATGTAAAATGTTTACACATGGTATTGGTAATGGATTGTAAATTTATTAATAGGGTTAATGGGATGAGACTTGGGAAAGATAATTTGGCTAATGGGTTGTGTAGTGTAAAATGGAATTGTAAACAGGCTATGACATTACATTAAATATCATGTTGATTGTTGTGAATAATGATTGTTATATTTATTGGTTGTGATATGGTTTGTGTGTGGTGAATGGATAAATAATAATTTTCACATGACTTGGAGGTGGGATAAAGGACTAGTGATCCTCCCACGGGCAGGGTTGGACTGATGATCTAACCTACCTAGGAATGAACAAGTTGGGGAGTCGAACTGATTCTCTATGCCCCGAATGGTTGTATTCAATGAAAATACTTAGACTGAGGCTGCAAGGTAAGTGTGGTGATTACTTGATATGCTCATCCCTAGTGAGATAGGGACTTAACTTGTTTGATTATGCAGAATGATACATTCAATGAATATTGTATGAATAAGGTTAATGTGTGACTCATGGATTACATGTTAATGATGAACTAAATGATGAGATGATGTACATAAAAAACTTGGAACAATAATCCTAATAGTAATAGAAAATTAGAGAAAGGTTAAAGAGTGTCCCCTAAACTGTCTTTGTTTACTTTCCATTTATTTATACTTTCTTGCACTCTCTGCTAGACTGGATATTTTGTAGACACCATTGGTAGTGGCCTATTGAGTTGTACTCACACCCTGCTTAGGCCTCTGTTGGGAATCCGAGTATATTTCATGCTTGCAGGTCAGGATAAGGTCAAGGGCCCTATACTAGGGAGTTGAATTGAACATGGTACTTTCATGGATGAGGTTCTAGAATTGGAGTCAGAACCATTTTGGGGATTCCACTGTTATCTTTATTTTGGGTTTTGTTCACTTAGCATTGTTGCATTACATGACATATTTACTTTTTCTTGTGGTTGTACCCAGTTTGGGAGATGTATGGATATGCATGATATTGGATGTTTCTTATTATTTTCCCTATTTACATTGTGATCCGATATGGATTACTTTGATAAAGAGGTTATAGTCTACCCACATGACTAATATAGACCCTCGCTAGTAGTTGGAAACCTCTAGCGTACGGGGAGGTGCGCTTGAGGTCATGTGGTGACCCGAATCAAGGCACCAGTTTAGTGGCACCTGGGTCGGGGATGTTGCATTAAGGATCCTATAAACCCTAAATCTTATCATTACCTTTAAACTTATGTCCATAAAACAAAAAGATCATTTTACCTCAAATAACTTTTTTACATGTTAAACTTAAGGGTTATATATACATTAAACATCTATCAAAACTCAATAATTATCTCTAAAACTACTCCCATCACATAAAACATCAAAAGAGTATTATTGAATTTAAACTTATGATCATCCTTAAATCTAACACTACATCATAACTCTTTAATCCCTTGATGTAGACACCTTAATCCCTCAACATTATTCATAACCCATTAACCATTATTTTCCATATTATTCATTGATAATTCCTTCCTACAAACAAAAATATGAATCATGTCCTAAGATTCAAAAATTTTAAAATACAATTCAGGATATAATCCATACCTTTCATATGTCATTTACAGTTTTCTCATCTTCAATTGTAATGGAATTAGGCATTGATAGTCATTTATATGTACAATCTTATTGAACCCATTCTTGAGCTTTCCCCCTAGGACATCGATTTTCATAATTCCCAAAATACCCACATTTAAAACATTTAATTGATACCTTGGTAAGAATTTTATTCCCCTTCATTGTGTTAACTAAACACTTCCTTTTTCCTTAGAAGATTATTGCTTTATGCCCCCTTTAACACATAAAAAACATATTATAATTCTCTTAAGACATTTTCATAGGTGATTATTCCCACATTCTTGACACATAGGTCATTGAGTCTTTTTTACCTTTGCGATCTTTATCACCTGAACTTCTATGTGAGTCTATTTTTAATTTGTTTAGTACATTAAGAAACTCAAATAGGTCCAATTTTTCAATCATAACTCATGATAACTAGTTAATAATAACTAAAAGAGATTTCACTATAACTTCCATTCCGTTTGGTTTCTTGTTCAGGGAACCACTAAATTTTCCTTCACATCCATTATTAATTTAGTTCCTACTAGATCATGCTATTCACTAAAAAAATAAAAAAAACTAGTGTGAGTATATCAAATAAATTATAATAAACCATCTTATGTAGAGGATAAATACTAAGATATCCTTAACCACACCATCATATATTCAAATATTTTGATTTATCAAAAATAACTGTAATTATTCTTAGTATGCTAAAATTTGTGGTTATAGAGGATTTTTAAATTAATATCAAATAATATCCTGACCTCTAAAGTAATTTAAACCTTTTCTCTAATACCAAATGTAAAGACCCTACCTTAAACATTACATATTCTAGTGTCTTTATACCAGAATCAAGTTTATTTTCCCAAATATATTTTTTAGGTTTAGAGTTATATATAATTAGTTCATAACCCATACATAAAAAACCACATTTTAAAAAGTGTACACTTCGAATCGGTAATCATATTTCCCACAATATAAAATATTTAAAAAGAAATAAGTTTTCTTTTCATGACACATTTTAAAATTTTAATCTTGATGTATTCCTTATCCTAACTCATCCTTAAAACCCTATGATTTTTTTATAAAGAATGTGGGATGAGCATAAAAATATTAGTAATGGATATAAAAGAAAAAAACTTATTAGTATATGGATTTTTATAAAAATTTTCCTTTTCAAAGTAATCTTTGGGATCAAAATAAATATTTTCTTACCCAATAAATCACCTTCTATGCCCAAATATTTTCATAAAACATTTTATAAGAAAATTTAATAGAAAAAATAAAACTCATAGATGTTTCATTGAAATCATGATAAAATCATGAAATCTTTTTCACAAAGTTATACTATTCACCCTTAATAAGTTGTAAATACTTTATTTTAAAAAATAATCTAATTTCTTACCTTTATAGAAATCATAGGATTACCATAAAAACTTAGAGAAATTATAGATAAAACATATTGGTATCTTGGGAAATAAATTTCCCTATCACTCTTACAAATTGAATAACCATACAACCAACTTCCATACCCAATGCATTGAAGGGCTATCACAGACCCACCCATCCTTGGTTTATAACTTAACCACCCATCTTGGGTTCATAATGTAACCACCCGTCCTTGGTTCATAATATAACCACCCATAATTAGTTTATAACAGAACCGAACATCATCATAAATAATATAAAATAACCATAACATAATCATAACACATACAACCTTACAATTTTTCAATGTTACACTCATAAAATATTCTTTTCACCCATAAGAAAACATTTTAAAATATTAAAATATCCATCCCTTTTAAAAAACCCATTTTCAATACCAAAATAACCAAAAAATGGAAAGAGGGTTTTTTTAAAAGAAAACATGGAATATTATAAAGTTAGAAAAAAATAAAATAATACTTATGGTGGAAAGAATTTTTTTTCTCTGTATATATTAAAATAAACCATTCCTTTTGTCTTTTTTTAAAAACACTCCATACAAGATATGTAAAAATATTCCTTTTGAAAACCTTTGAAAGAAATTCAAGAGTCATAAAATGTATTTTATATTTATTTTATATACACATAAATAAACCAGTAAAAAAATTTCAGGAATATGGATATAGAAGAAAAATACTTAGAAAATAAATATTTGAAATATTTTTAAACATGGTTTTTAAAGTAAAGTATCACTTACATAAAACATTAAAAAGATTTTTTTTAATTTTTTTAAAGAAATTAAAATATAGTAAAAAATGACCTTAATCTTAAATAAGAATTTTCTTGAAACATTTAGAAAATATTTATAAATTAAATCTTTAAAAATGTTTAAAATGAGGTTTTAAGTAAAAGGGTCTCTTACCTCGAGTTTGATTTTCCATGTACATTATTTATATTACTGAATGATAAAATTATGTTAATTAGTTAATTTCTTAAGAAAATTTTTCTAGTTCATTATTCCTTTTATTTTAGTTATTATCATCTTATATATAATTACTTAATCAATTAAGTTTACATCAGATGTTTTGATGATATTTGGATTATATGTACAAAATGACTTCTATGGGTTGATTATGATCAAAGAGGCCATTATATCAACATATATGAAATAATAATAATAACCTATTTATAATATTTATTCATCAATTATAATTTTAAAACCAATCATGAAATAATGTAAAAAAAAAATGAACTACGTTACGATCATGGAGACGGTATGCCGTATGTACACATGAGTATCGTTTCAATTTTTTAATGATCATTATGGAAATAAGGTAATTAATATTTTATCTTTACATAATTATAATAATATCTTAAATACTATATTATTTATTTAATTATACTTATATATATATATATCATCCATGTGATTTGGTGATGAAAAAAGGACCATATCCTTCGTGGAGGCGGTAATCCACACGTACGCACGAACAACATTATCATTTTTCAGTGTAAGGAATAAAATGATAAATTATTTGTTCAGAATGATAAATATGTCATTAATATCATAATTATTTCATTTATATCACATATATTCATTAAATTTATCCTTATTACCTTCCATTTGAAGTGTTAGTTAAAAAAAATCACATCGCTTCGTGAGGCGATAGTCCACTGTATAACTAGTGACATTATTGTACCACCCATGAAATAAAAAGTAAGAAGGTATATGTGATATAATAATTATAGAAGTATAATAATTTTAAAAATTTCATATATATACTTTAAATCCATCATTATAACAAGACGTTAGAGGTGATGATGAAAAATGAATTACACCGGTTCATGAGGCGGTAGTCCGCTTTACACACGAATGATAGTTTCGTTTCCCATTTGATTGAAAATAGATGAATTTAGGTTATAAAAGTAACACAATAACATATAATTATATGGAATATAATGGTTTTATTACATCATCATAATAGAATAATATTTTAAGGAGGTGGAATTAGAAATAAATTTAAAATGCTCGATTAAGAACAATGCCTCTTCTTCAAACAACCTCTTAAGGTTTACTCCAAAATCTGTACTAGCGCAGTTTTATGATAAAAAAGGACTCTAGAATGTGGGGAGGGAATTAATAAAGGTATTTTTTTAGGTATTTTCTGAACTAAAAGTCTTTAGAGGCATGAAGAGGGGAGGAGAAGGGGTGGCCATTTATAAGTGGGGGAGAGGACACACAAATTTTTGAAAAAAAGTGATATGCACATTTTTTTACATGAAAAAAAGATAAAAAATTGAACATTATCAAGAATAAATGATATAAGTTCAAAATATTTCCATAAATTATAATTTAAATATATTTTAGGTCATTTTAACCCTTATATTTTTAGTTTAACCCCCTGGTAAATCCGTCTTTACCTTAACTGTAGTAAAAGTTTTTTACCATTTTCACTATTGATTATGAAAAAAATTAAGTTGAAATTATTATATAATATATATTATTATGATTAAAAATATGGAATAAATTTTACCAAATTAAATTCATAGAATTGATAGAATATAATTTAAAATTAAACCCATAGACGTGATGAAAAAAAGTTTTTCAAAAGATGCATTTTTTAAGAATAAGATGATTTTATATTAACTCTATAAATAATTATCATCATTATATGAATTAAAATTAATATTTATTGATAAATAATATATAAATTACATTTAAATAATTACTCATTAGGGGTTTTTAAAATTAATTAAAATGGATAAACATTATGCATGCTAAAACTATTTTTAAAAAAACCCTATTTTTAAAGCAAAAAATAAACTTATAGTAAATACACTATAAAGATGAATAAAATAATTATTTGAATTAAATATTATTAAATAATACTTATTTTACTTTAAATAAAATTCAAATCATAATGGTACTTTTAAATTACTTAATATATTGAAAAGAAATGACAGTTTTAGAAAAATCAGTAATTTTCACTATTCATTAAAAAATTATTATTTTTTGAAAAATTATAAAAATTTAACCTAAGTTAATTTTGATATTATGATTTAAAAAATGATTTTAATTTTATAAAATATATTTTATAAATTATCTATAAATTAATTATAATATTTTCTCATAAAAAGTAATCATTTTTGAAGAAAACATAATTTTTGAGGAATAAAATTACTTTACTAAAAATTAATTGATTATTTAAAAAATTTAGCAATAAATTTATATTGAGTAGAAAATTTATATATTTATATTTTATAAATTAGTTAATACTATTCATACCCTCCAATTTAATATCTAGGTTATAATAGTTATATTTAAATAATAATATTTTGTGGTTCGTTTAAGTTTGGTGTTGTGTATCTTGTATGCTATCTAACATAGTTTTCTTTTTATAAAATCTTAGGGTGTTATAAGTGTCTTATTCATGAGATTATATTTTTATAAAAAATATTATTGAGGGATAGATAACCCTTAATATGTTCCTGAGGTTGAGATAATAATGATTAGGTGAGATAAAGACTTGATAGATACTGATAATGTAAATTAGATAGTATTGTTCTCCTTGGAATCGGTTAGTGATTTGATGAAAAATAGATTTATGTTATCTTTGATGAGTTTATTACTTTTTTGGATTGATAGAACATATTAGATAGTCTGTGAATTGATCTGAGGAATAAGTATATAGTTATATTTAAGAAGCATATATGTTTTTATTTAGGTTTTATAACGATTCAGGTTATTGGTATGTTTTAAGAGAATATACAATCAAGGTATTAAAATGTTTGGTATGTGACATTAAGGGATATTTTAAGTTTTTTGGGGATTAGTGTAAACTTGATTTTGGAACTTTTTTGACCTTTTTTCTAAATTTTTGGGTTTCAAATTTGGTCAGACATATTTTTGGAGGAGTATTTATGAAAACCCATATATTTAATACACTTTATTTC
Source organism: Viscum album (assembly GCA_963277665.1). Lineage (NCBI taxonomy): Eukaryota > Viridiplantae > Streptophyta > Magnoliopsida > Santalales > Viscaceae > Viscum > Viscum album. Next base: position 115,437,017 of record OY728151.1, read on the forward strand.
TTAATAATTAATTTACCCATTAAAAAAATGAATTTCATTTATAAAAGTTTGGGCCGTTACATTATTACCCCTTTAGAAATTTCACCTTCAAAATTTTTATTTCATACACTAAAATAAATAAAGGATCTTTTGTTACATTGCCTCTTCCAATTCCCATGTCACTTCCTCAAACTTGTTGTTCCACAATAACACTTTGACCAAGTGTGTTATCTTGTTTTGTATAACTTTATCTATATTATATAAGATCTTCACTGACTAATCCTCATATGAAATATCATTTTCCAATGGTACCACCTCTAGATTCAGTACATGTGAGGGGTCTGGTATATACTTTCTCAAGAGGGATACATAGAACACATCATGTACTTGATATAGGTTATATGGGAGTGTTAGTCGATAGGCCACCTCTCTGATGTGATCAAGGATCTCAAAGGTGATGATCTATCTTGGACTAATATTTTCCTTCTTACCAAACCTCATGACTTTCTTCCCTAAAGATATACAATGTAACACTTTATCTCTAACCTTAAACTCTTGGTCTTATCGATGATTATCTATATAGATTTTCTATAAAATTTCAATGAATTTAATATGCCATTGAATTATTTGAACCTTATCTTCCATCTCTTAGATAATATTATCTCCCATCATCTTCCTCTCTCCAACTTTATCCTAGCATGTCACAATCGTACACTTATTTCCATAAAGAGCCTCATAAGGTGCCATTTGATTGTTACAATGAAAACTATTGTTATATGAGAATTCTACTAGGGAGAGGTATTGATCCCAAAATACTAGGAAATCCATTGAACATGATCTTAGAATATATTCTAGAGTTTTAATAGTCCTTTAAGACTGACCATCTGTCTAAAGGTGATAAGTAGTGATGAATCTCAGTTCTATATTCAACTCTTGCTGAAGGCTTCTCCAAAACCTCAGGGTAAACCTCTAATCTTGATTAGATATAATATAGAGTGGAACTACTTGTATTCTTTCTACTTTACTTATGTATATCTTGGTTAGTTGGTTAATAGATAAATATTCCTTGATTTTAATGAAATTTGCTGACTTAGTAAGGTGATTGACTACCACACAAACAAAATTATTACATTTAGGTGTCTAGGGGAGTCCTATGATGAAATACATGGTCATGTTTCCCAATTTACATAATGTCATGAGAAATGGTTTCATTATACCCTTAAACTTCTATCATTCAACTTTGACTTGTTGGAACACCAAGAATCGAGACACAAATTCTGCAATCTCCATCTTCATGTTATCCCACCATAAGTTTTTCTTTAAACGATACATCTTATTACTTTTGGGATGAATAGAGAAGGATGATTTATGGGAATCATCCAGAATTTCCCTCTTAAGTTCTGGTTTTTATGGGACACATATCTGGGTTCTGAACCTTATAACTCCATCTTCAGTAAAGTTGAACTCTGAAATATTCACTACCTTCTTTTGTATCACCTCATCATCTTTCTAAGACTCCTTGATCCTCTCAAAAATGGATGGTTGAGAAATAATTTGATAAAGTAAAGGTGAATATCCTTTTATTATCCCCATATCCATCCTCTACATATCCAAGAATATTGGATCCCTTGAAATCCTCATCATAGAGAGGGTTGTAGGGTCCTTTATACTCAAAGAATATGACACTTTTTTCATCTTCCCAATATGGTAATGGATTGAAAAATCATAATACTTTATTATCTATAACCACCTTTTTTGGTGAATATTAATCTCTCTTTTCATGAATATATACTCTAGGATTTTATGATCCATATATTTGTCACACTTCTCCCTATGGAGATAATGGTGCTAAATATTTCATGCAAAGATCACCATAAACAATTTTAAATCATGAGTTGGGTATTTATGATCATGGATATTTAGTTAGAGGTAGGTATAGGATATCACTTTTATAATATCCCAATATTTTAAAAATAATGACTATGTTTGATAATGTACAAAATACGCAACACTGAGCGTAATCAAACTATGGAATATTATTATATGACCATTATAACCTTGCCATTAAATTGGTGGGTATGAATAGGTTTAACTAATTTTTGAAATATATATTTAAAGGTTGTAATCAATATAAATGTATTTATTAATTCTTAAGAAATAAACACACATTTTTTTAGTAAAGTCATTTTATTCTTCAAAAAATAAGTTTTCTTCAAAAATGATTTTTATTAATTTTTGTGAGTGAATATTATATTTTTTTTTTTGAAATTTTAGAAATTATATATGATTAAATAATTATCATTTTTTAAATCAACACATCAAAATTAGCTTTGAGTGAAATTTTGGTATTTTTCTGAAAATATTGATTTTCATTGAATAGTGAAAAATATTAATTTTTATTAAAAACTATATTTTATTTTAAAGAAAACACAAGAGAGTATCCTAGTGGTTAAAACTTTAAGGGGTATCATAGTAGGTCTTAGTATTTATTCTCCCTGAGTAATTTTAGGCATCGTAGTTTCTTTGTAATCCCCCTCCCCCGAACTATTATCATATATTTTATTTTAAAATATTTACAAAATAAAATTATATTTTGGATTAGTTTTAAAATTTAATTAGTTACTTTTTATTTAAAATAATCCAATTATGGGGTTTTAAATGAATTTTAAACTTTAATTTAGTATAAAAACATTTTATATTTAAAATAGACCTTTTTCTGAAAAATCATTTTTCATCGTGTTTTGCTGGTTTGATTTTAAATTAAATTTTGCGATTTTTGTGTTTTGAATTTTGAAAAATGGATTCCATATTTAAAATACGTGGGTATAAATTTGGTAAATATTTTCCTTTTATTTTTTTGTTAATATGAATAGTAACCTTAATAATTTTTATTACCACGGTAAAGGGTAAATTAGATAATTAAAGTTAAAAATAAAATGATAAGGATTATAAAATGACCCCATAACTTGCCTTAATCTTATTGAATGAGTCCATTTCATCCATAATCATCCAATATTTAGTTATATGACCGTTTTTTTTCAATTTGGATGTGATTATAACTTTTATAATATTTTATTTAAAGAAAAGTCAGAAATGTCAACTCTTATTTTTAATAACTATAATATTTTTGACATGAAAATAATGAGAGGATACGTTCAGTTATAAATATTATTTTAAAGGTAAAATATTTATCTTAATTGTGACAATTTATTTTTAAAATTTATTGAATAAATAATTACCTTAAATTCTTACACAACTCTAATACAGTAATTATTCAATTAATGAAAAAATAAAATAAATAATTTAAAAATATTAATAGAAATATAATTTGAGATAATTAATGCAATAAAATGATTTTATAGAATAAAATTACAAGTTAGAGATATTTGTTTTAATTTTACTTTTTGTATTGATTTTATTAGAGTCTAAGAAATGAATAGTTATAAAAATAGTCATTAATGATATTTTATAATAAATAATATTTTATTTAATGATATAAAATTACTAAAAATATTATATTCATTCAAGTTATTATTATATGGATTATAATATTAATCATGGTCCATTTATGGTCCTTTTTTCCATTTAGAGTAACTACATTGACCCTCAAAGAGTAAAAATCTTTATTGTCACACTAAGTATGAAAAGGGGTTAACGAGGTGTTAAAACCAAATAATAAGGTTAACAATATAGTAAAAAAATGTCTAATTTTTATTTTATAAGGTTATTTTGACACATAATCATCCTATTTTATAAATAAATTAGTTTTGATCCATTTTTTATTGAATATTAATTTATATCAGTTTATTATTTTGAGAAATTCCAAGAGCGGCCCTCCCATCTCTTATAAAAGTGAAGATCTTATTTCATTTTATTCACACTTAAAAAATTATTTGTTTTATAAAATATATTTCCAAATACCTTTATAAAATACTTAACCAAATTCTAGATGCCTTATTTATGTTATAATATCAACCTTAGCAGTCTTAAGATGTTAGGAAAAGAATGCTGTCTGAAGAAGAGGTATTGTTCTTAACCAAGAATTTCTATTTTATTTATTCTTCCTCCCCCTAAAAATATTCCTTAAACATGGTTATATAATAAAATCAGTATATTAAATATAATGATATGTTATTATGTTAATTTAATAACCTATATCCATCTCCAACCTCTATCAAATGAGAAAGTAATTCATTGTTCGTGTGTACAACGAACTACCACCTCGCTGACTGATGTAATTAATTTTCCATAACCACATCTCAAGGATGGTCATAATGATGTAATTAATATTTATATATGATATTTATGAAATATTTAACATTCTAAAATGATAATATATCATTTAATTACTCACCTTTTCATCAATAAAAAATGATAATGTCGTTCGTACGTATGTGCGCACTACCACCTCCACGAAGCGATAAGATTCGTTTTTTATAACCACATAAAATGAATTATATATAAGTATATTTAAAGAATTAATATTATATTTATTATATAATTATAATTATTTAATGATAAAATAATACTTTTCTTCTTTCTATAATGATCATTGAAAAATGGAAACGTTACTTATACGTATGTACAGACTACTGTCTCAATGATTGTAACACAGTTCAATTTTCATAACCATATTTAATGGTTGTATTTAAAAGTATAATTAATGTATAAAAATTATAATTTTTTAATTATTATTATTCTATATATAATGGAACAATTACCCCTTTTGATTATGGTCAACGCACCAAAACTATTTTGAAATAATGAACTGAACGTTCTCGAAGTACCTAATGTGGACTCAACTGATTAAGTAATTAAAAATGTTATTATGATAAATAAAATAAATAGTTAAGGATAATGGATTAAAAAAATATTTTTTTTAAAAAAATAAAATAATTTATATGAGTTTATTATACAGTAGTTAAAGGACATACATGGAAAGTCTAGAATCGAGGTAGGGGATTTTTGTCTCACTTTTATTTCCATGGGACACATGCCTTATATACAACTTGTTTCTTTTATGTAGTGTCTATAATGACCATGAATGTATTTTATGATTCTTATTATGAAAATTATTTGGATTTACATACCCATATAAGGCTATTTATTTTAGGGGACTTATGATTTAAAATTTACCAAAGTGGTAAGGGATTTATGCTTCAATCCTATTTTAATCAGGATTGTTTATACTTAAATTTCCATTGAAGAAATTATATAATAATTATAAGATGAATCCATTTAATTTTATTTTCCTGTTTTTATTTCTTTATATTATATGTTTTCATTTCATTTTTCTTACTTTAACTATTTAAGATATCAAAAGTGGTTTTTAAGGAAAATCGACTTTATTTCTCTCTTTAGTTTAAAATACTTTTTCTTTCAGATCCATATTTTCTAAGAAGGTTTTCAAGAATTAGTTTAATATTATAATATGATTGTTTAAAGAAAATTTTAACATTGGTTAAATTTTTAAAAAACATTTTACAAGGAATATTCTTATTGTTTTTCTAAATGAGGTACCTTTTGACTTTTTATGAAAAAATGTGGAAAGAATGTTTTTATAACTTATATAACATGAATAGAATTTCCCACCATCATTATACATCAATTATTTAAATCTTACATTAAAATTTTACAAGGTTATTTTAAAATAAAATACTTTCTTTATTATGTGTGTATTTTTTATATTTTGAAAAGTTATTTTTAAATTTAAAAGGTTATTTTCTTTAAGAAGGTTTTAATGATCTTTTAATAGTATCTATATTCATCAAAGAAAACAAAATTTGATTCTACTTTATATTTATTGGGGTTATTATACAATGATTCTATCCTTATTATTTCTTTGTATGGATTATTATTACAAGGAAAAATATTTATAAAACCCATTTATATGGGTTATGCCAGGATGAAATGGTTATAAAAACCATTTCTTCTCATGGGTTTTGATATGATGAATGTTTTATAATATTGTGGAATACATATGTATGGTTTTAATTATGTGGAATGAGGGTCCTATATATCCCTCTAATTCATTTGGTAAAGTATTATATATCATTAGATAGTTATGGGAAACAAGTCCAAGTGCTTGATATGTTATGGGAAATAATTTATCTGTTATGGGAAACAAGTTGATGTGCTTGGTCCACTATGGGAAACATGTGTTGATGCCTGATCTGATGGTGTTGGTAGTTAACCTTGACATATGAAATAGTTTATATACTTATTATTATTCCAACCACAATTATAAAATGAACTTATGGTTCATGATTAAGTTATGATGATTTTTCATTCTTATGATTCTTGTATTTTGAAATACAAAAGTTTTATGCCATAACTCATGTTTATGATATTTTTTAGATTTAGGTATGAAAATTTTAAGTTATGGTCATGATATTATATCCTTATGATTATATTATTATTTTATATGATAATTTATTGATATATCCCATGATTACCCTTACTAAGTATTTGATTTCACCCTTTCTTATATTTCCTTTTCCCTAGATCATAAAGAATGATGCTAAATGATTTTTTTTATATAAAGGTTTAATATGAGAGGAATTTTATGGGATATGTTTAAGACTTGACATGGAATATGAAAAGTTGGGTATAGTGGGATATGATATTGATCTTTATGAACTGGTTGTTTATGAACCTAAGTTAATAATAGTTTGTCATAATTTTCTTAAACTATAAACCTAAAAGGTCCTTAGGTATGGAAGTGATCCAATATTTCATTTTGATGCTATAAGTTTTGAATGAAAAAAATTGGGTCACATTTATCAGTATCAATGCTGGAATTGTAAAGTTTATGTTTTTATCACCAGATCTGAGAGTACAAGTCTCATGCTATTATAGTTGGTATCAAAGCAGGGTTTAGATAACTTTTAATATTAGGATGTTTTCATGTGAGGTTATCTTAATAGTTATGGATACTATAATGAGTTTATAATTTTAAGGTTTATCATATGTTCAAAGTATTAGACACCCCTTTTAATATTTTAATGGATGAAATTTTAAGGTGACTAATGATAATTTGTGAGAAATTTAATTTTGTGGTATATGTAACCATTAATATTAACATGTGAAAAAGTTATTTCAGGTATAATGATATTTTCATTTTTTGGACATAATTTTAAAGGTATGGTTAATATTTAGTGTTTATATGATCCTTAATTTTTTTGTAATTATGGGTTATCACATTTTTGGGATGAAAAATAAAATCTATAAGGTAACCTTTGTGGTTAAAACATTTCTTTATTGTTGAATTTATTAAGATTATTTTTTAGGATGTTTATCACATTTATAGGAATGCTATAAGGGTTATATTAATTTAGTTTTAGAAAAAGTAAAACCCACATTCTGAGTGACAACCCTTCACATCCTGCAAGGCTGTGAGGCTTGAACCCACAATAGAAGGGCGACAAAGGTGCATCGCCTACCACTAGCCTACATGTTGTACTGGTTATTATGACATTATTTTTATGTATTTAAATGATATGATAGGTAAAATTTAAGTTCATTTTAAGAACATTTGTTTTATTGTGTAGATAAACTTGAGATTGAAAGAGATTTAGTGATTATGTGATTAATGTTATTTTAGAAGGAGGTTACTACTTTGGGATCCTTATATTATTAAGTTAAATAAATATTAAAGGATTTTATTTGAGGAATAAAGGTTGAATTATATTTTGTAAGAATAAACGATTTTAATGTGTATTTATGGTGATTTAGGTTATTTATAGAAATGATTATCATATATTGGAGATTATATTATTAGGGAAATTATAATTTTAGAATAATACATCAAGAGTGATTGATGTTATTTGAAGATAAATTTTAAATAAATATTCGAAGACTATCTGATAAAATTCTTATAATTTTTATGTTTAAATATAAGTCAGGAATCCTTTGAGGAATTTTAAGGATAGTTATTTATTTAATGATATATGTTGAACTTTGAGTATTAATATTGAATTTTTGAATTTAAATTAGTTTTTCTTCATATAAAGTTTTATTCATTTTGCAAATTATCTTATCTTATCCTATTTTTTTTATTTGGTTAATATATAAAGATAGTAAGAATATATTATTAAACTTTTTTAGATCATGTGATCCCTTTGAAGTTAATTATAGTGCTTCATACATAAAAAAATTCATCTTTAATACTCATAATTTGGAGAAAAAAGATGAGTTTATGGTGGAAATTGATTGAAAGATGAAATCATTCTTGAAAAGTAAGTATATTTCCTATGATTTTAGTACATATGATAAAGGAATTCCTCAAATCTAGGAAAATTATCTTAAAATAAAAACATTATCCATTTACTTTTCTTACTGAGAAATCAAGGTCCTTTTAACCCATCACAGATTTATAGTTTTATGATGGTTAACTTTCTCATGACCATGTTCTCTATCAATCTCTATAAGTCTTTGTAATTTAGTATTTTCTTCCATATCCATGTTTTCACTTCCCAAAAATTTTTATCTACATGTAAACCTAGTTATGTGTTATTTTAGATGACCTTCGTACTTCCCTCTCTCTCTTTTTAAGTGAAAGTTTTATTTTCCCTTTTTACAATGTGGTATTTCAAAAAAGGTATTTTGAAAAGACAAAACACTAGTTATTGAGATTGATTTAAAATTGTGAGGAAACAATTTACTAAATGGGAGAGAATGTAATATCCCAATATTTTAAATAGAAAGACTATGTTTGATAGTGTACAAAATACGCAACATTGAGCATAATCAAATCATGAAATATTATTATATGACCATTATAACCTATCCGTTAAATTAGGGGGTATGAATAAGATTAACTAATTTTTGAAATATATATTTAAAGTTTATAATAAATACAAATTTATTGATTAATTATTAAGAAATAAGCACCCATTTGTTTAGTAAATCCATTCTATTCTTCAAAAAACATGTTTTCTTCAAATAAGATTTTTATTTCTTTTTGTGAGTGAATATTAAAATTAATCTTTGGAAATTTTCGAAATTTTATTTTTAAAATAAATATAATTTTTGAAATCATCATATCATAATTATATTTGGGAAAAATTTTGGTATTTTTCGAAAAAGATTGTTTTTTTCATTGAATAGTGAAAATACAAATTTTTATCAAAAAAATATATTTTATTTTAAAGTATTTACAAAGTAAAATTCTATTTTATATTAGTTTTAAAATATAACTAGTTTATTTTTATTTAAAATAATAAAATTATGGTTTTTGAAATAAATTTTATACTTTAATTTAGTATAAAAATATTTTATATTTATGAAGGACATTGTTCTGAAAAACTGTTTTTCATCACATTTTTCAAGTTTGATTTTAAATTAAATTCTAAAATTTTGTATTTTAAATTTTAAAAAATGAATATATATTTTAAATTAGTGGATCTAATTTTTTTAAATAGTTACCTTTTATTTTTAGTCAATACAAATAATAACCTTAGTAATTTTTGTTACCACAGTAAATGGTAAATCAGGTAATTAAAGTTAAAAATAAAATAATAAGGATTATAAAATGACCCTAAAAATTGACTTAATATTATTAGTTAGTCTATTTCATTTATAATCATACAATATTCTATTATAATTATTTTTGTTTCAATTTGGATTGATTATAACCTTTATAATAATTTATTTAAAGAAAAGTAAAACATGTCACGCTCTTACTTTTAATAACTATAATATTTTTAATATGGGGATAACTAGAGGATATTTTAGGTTATAAATAGTATTTTTAAATTTTAAAGGTCTATATTAATCATAGTAATTTATTTTTATTTTTTAGTGAATAAATAATTACCTTAAATGTGTACACAATTCTGACACAATAACTATTCAATTAATGTGAAAATAAAATAAATGATAATAAAAATATTAAAATAAAAACAATTTGAGATAATTTATGTAATCCATGAATTATATAGAATAAAATGAAATTTTAGGGTTATAATAAAATATTTTTTTTTGAATTTTAATTTTTTATTGAAGTAATTTGAGTCAAAATAAATGAATTTGGATCCATTTGGAATTTAATATTAATTTATATTAATTTAATATTTTGAGAAATTCTAAGAGTACCCCTCCCCTCTCTTATAAAAGGACACATCTTATTTCCTTTACATAAAACTTAAAAATCATTTGGTTTATCCAATATCTACCCAAATAACTTACTAAAATCCAATAAAAAATTCAAGAGGCCTTAGTTATGGTATAATACCAACCTCAGTGTTCTTAAGGTGTTAAGCAAGGAGGTTGTCCAAAGAAGAGATATCATTATTAACCGAGTATTTCTATTTTATTTATTATTCTATATCCTTAAAATATTAATTAATAATGATTATATAACAAGATAAGTATCTTTAATATAATTATATGTTATTATGTTAATATAATAACCTATATCCATCGCTAACCCCTATTAAATGGGAAAGAAATTCATCATTCCTATGTACGACAGATTACCACATCACGAACTAATGTAATTAGTTTTACTTCACCACCTCTCACAGATGTTTATAATCATGGAATTAATGTTTATATATTATATTAATTTCACATTTATAATTCCAAAAAATATAATATATCATTTAATTTCTTACCTTTTCATTCACTAAAAAATGATAGCGTCGTTCGTGCGTACATGTGGACCACCACCACCACCAAGTGATGTGATTTATTTTTCATCACCACATGAAATGAATGATATATATAAGTATATTTAAAGAATTAATATTATATTTATGATTTAATTATCATTTTATAAAGATAAAATAACACTTTATTTCTTTCCATAATGATCGTTGAAAAATGGTAACATTACTCATGCGTACGTACAAACTACCGTCTCTGTGATTGTAAAAAAAATTTATTTTTCATAACCATATTTAATGGTTTGATTTAAAATTGTTATTTATGTATAAAAATGATAATTATTTCATGATAATTATTTTTGAGATAATTTATTAATTATTACTTTTTATCATGGTCAACACACTGAAACTATTTTGAAATTATGGACCAAACTTTCTCAAAGTACCATATATGGACTTAACTGATTAAGTAATTAACTATGTCATTATGATAAATTAAATAAATGGTTTAAGTATAAGTTATTAAACCTATAAAATTTTATTAATAAATAAAATAATTTATATGTGTTTATTATACAGGAGTTAAAGGACATACATGGAAATTATGGACTCAAGGTAAGAGATTTTTGTCTCACTTATATTTCTATGGGACACATGACTTATATACCACTTGTTTCTTTTGTGTTGTGTATATAAAACCTATTAATGTATTTTATTATTATTATTATGAAAATTATGGGGATTTACATACCCATATAAGGCTATTTATTTTATGGGAATTATGATTTAAAAGTTACCAAAGTGGTAAGGGATTTATGTTTTAATCTTATTTTAATTAAGATTGTTTATAATTGAATTTACATTGAGGAAATTATATGATCCTTATAATATGAATCCATTTATTTTTATCCTCATTTAGTTATTTCTTTATATTATATGTTTTCCTTTCATTTTTATCACTTTAATTATTTAAGAGATCAAAAGTGTGTTTTTATGGAAAATCAACTTTATTTCTCTCTTCGGTCTAAAATTATTTTCTTCCATATCTATATTTTCTAAAAATATTTTAAATAATGTTTTTAATATTATAATATTATTTCTAAATAAATTTTTCCTTTAATTATTTTTTTATATTTTTACTTGTAGTCTTCTTATTGTTTTTCCGAATGAGGTATTTTTTTACTTTTTACGAAAAATGTGGAACTAATGTTTTTTTACTTATACGGTATGAACAGAATATCCAACCATCATGATGCCTAAATTATCTTAAGATTCCATTATTATTTTACTATTTTCTTTTTAAATAAAATATTTTCTTTATTACATGTGTAATTTTTATATTTTTAAAAGTGATTTTTAAATTTGAAAGGTTATTTTCCTTAAGAAGGTTTTAATGATCTTTTAATGGTATATTTATTCATAAATGACAACAAACCTTGATTATAATTATGATTTAATAGGGTTATGATCCAAGGATACCATAATTATTATTTATATTGATAGATTATGATTATAATGAAAAATGTTTATGGAACCTATTTCCATTGGTTATGCTACGATGAAATGTGTATGAAACCCATTTCTTTTCATGTGTTTTGATATGATGAATGTTTTATGATATTGCGGATCAAATATAAATGGTTTTAATTATGTGATGGGTGGTACTAATATATCCCTTCAATTTAATATGTAAATTATTATATCTCATGTCTTAGTTATGGAAAACAAGTCGAAGTGCTCGATCCATTATGTGAAATAAGTTGAAGTACTTAATCCATTTTGGGAAACAAGTCAATGTGATTGATCCAAAATGAAAAATGGCATTGATTACTAATATTATGGTCTTGGTAGTTAACCTTGACCTATGAAATGTTTTCTATACTTATGATTACACCACACACATTTATGACATGAAATTATGGTTCATAATTAAGTTATAATGATTTCTAATTCTTATGATTCATGTATTTTGAAATGGTAAAGTTTTATGCCATAACTCATGTTTATGATATTTTTCAGATTTGGTTATGAAATTTTTAAGTTTTCATCTTTATATTATACCCTTATGATTATATTATGAATTTATAAGACCATTAATTGATATATCCCATGATTACCCTTACTGATCATATGAGATTACCCTTTATTATGTTTATTTTTCTACAAGTTATAAATAATGATGCTAAATAATTTGTGTTTAGAAAGGTTTAATATGTGACTAATTTTATGGGAGATATTTAAGACTCAACATAGAATATGAAAATCTAGGTATAATGTGATATGATATTGATATTTATGAACCATTTGTTTACAAACCCAAGTTATTAAAAGTTTTTCCTAATTATCTAAAACTATAAACATAAAAGGTCATTGGGTATGTAAGTGATCCCATATTTACTTTTGATATTGTAAGTTTTGGATGGAAAAAATGGGTCACATTTATTTGTATCAATGCCATAAATGTAAAGTTTATATTTTTAGCATCAAATCTGGGAGTGTGGGTCTCGGGATGTTATAAACTTTTCATCTTACACGAGTACACAACCCAATCCCTTTTTGTATGCATCACTACAGATCAAAAATCCATCACCACTAGTGGGTAATGTGAGACCATGTGAAGTGATAATCCTTTTATTCATCTCTTTAAAAATTTCCTCATGTTATTTATTCCATAAAAACTTTACCCCTTTTTGAGTTATCTTAGTTAATAGTATTGAAAGTCATAATAAGTTTCTTACAAATCAATGATAGTACCCAGCTAATCCAAGAAAAATCCAAATATACATCATAGAGGTTGGTCTATTATATCCTTAATTTTCCTCTATTTTTAAGGGTATATAGATATCCCTTTACCGGTGATAATATTCCCCACGAATTTTATTTTCTCTAACCAGAATTTAAATTTAAAATACTTCACATACATATTTTATTTTTGTAAGGTCTTCAGTACAATATTCAATTTCTCCTCATATTCCACCTTGATTTTAGAGTATATGATAATATAATCTATAAAAAATAAAAAAAATTTGTTGAGGTAATCTATACAGACAATATTAATCAAGTACATGAATATTTATAGAGAATTAGAGAGTCTAAATGGAATCACTATGAACTCATAGTACCTGTACCTTATACAAAAAGTAGTCTTAGGGATATCCTCCTTCACCTTTACTTGATAGTATCCCAATTGAAGATCCACCTTAGATAAATACTGGGCTCCACATAGCTGATCAAAAAAGTAATCAATCCATGACAGATGATACCTATTATTTATCATGATCTTGTTGATATCACGATAATCTACAAGGAGGCACATTGAACCATCCCTTTTCTTGAGGAAGAGGACTAGAGCACCCCATGGTGAAGTATTTGGGCATATAAAACCTTTATCTAGATTATCCTATAGTTGTTTCGTCATCTCATTGCATTAAAAAACAACCATTCTATATATATTATTGGATATTAGTAAATATCCAAGGATAATATTTATTGAAAACTCAACCTCATAGTTAGGTGGAAGAACATGAATTCTTTGGGAAAGACATCAGAAAATTCCCTTCCATTGGAATTTCATCAATGATGATTTTTTTTCTTTAGCCTCAATCATTTGAGCTAGATATGCATACTCATAGGGAAATAATATCCATTTTTGAGATGATGATACTAAATGAGATTCACTATCCTCCTTAAACTTGTATAGAATCAAAGGAAGATTCATGATACAGAGGGTGATTTCCTTCTCTTGGAAATTTATGTTGGATCTATATAAAGAAATCCAATCCATGACCAGAATAATATTGATTTTTTATAAAGAAAATATCACAAGGTTCAATGGGAATTTCATACCACAAATTTTAACATGATAGGAGTTATATACTTAGGATGCAATAATGGTCTAATTTTCCATTTTTATCGATATCTCTACTTCTATGATTTGAAGTGGTGTTTTAATAATTATACTAAAATTATATGATTTGAAATAATTCATATAAAAAGAACCAACAAGTACATTTTTTATCCTTGAATGAATACCTAGTGTAAATGTCACCACTTCATTGTTGGGATCCACCTTAACAGTTGTGATGACATAAGATCAACCTTACTTCCTTGGAGGTTGTTGACATTGATTGTCTTTGACAACCCTTAGCTTAGGGTATTGGACTGCATAATGCTCACATTCCTTGTAATTGAAACATTATAATTTTGGATGAGGGTTGACTAAAGAATTCTTTTCTTCCATTACATTTGTGGGTTCTCCCATTAGGAATTGCTAGCTAGGTGTCCTCCCTTCTCGCACCTAAATCATTTCCTCATCCCCTTTGGGTAATTTATAATATGACTTTTCCCACACTTTTTATAAGTGAGATGTTGGGATTTATTTACACTATTGGATTTATACATCATACCACCAGAATGAAACTCAATTTTCCATTTCTTATCCCCATGAAAACCTTGATTTTAACTGATCTCCATTTTTAATTTAAGGGCACATCATCCAATCTTATCATAGTTGTCAAAGTACTCAATGTATAAGGAATTTTTATATAATTTAATTCATACCACTAAATAAGTGGTCAAATTTACATTCAGAGGTAATGAAAAATCTGAAGGCATATCATAAATATCTTGTTAAGTTTTAATCATACACATCAATGGATTTATCATCATTTTACATGAGGCTAAGGAAGTACCTCTCTATTTTCAGTCAAAGAGTATGGGGAAAATATTTATTGAAAAACATTTTATGAAATTCATTACACTTCATTTCTTAGATCTCCTACCTAATATTTATATTTTTGACCAACATCCACTATTTACCAGCTTATCATTGCATATAATAAATAGCTAGCATGAAATTCTCTTGACCATACCATTAAAGGATGGAGAAGATCTTATCAATGGAGTTTATCCATTGCTCCATGATTAAGGGATAAGAAGATACATTGAAATTCAGAGGCATTTGTCATATAAATGTATCAATTTCAACTTTCTCTTTCTTAGGGGGATTCAAGTGTTCCTCTTGATTAAAATTTAATCTTAAAACATGATTCAATTGAGAAATTATTTTCATGAAGTTTGTGATTCCTAATCCCATCAGGTTGGGAATTTTATTTGGGAAGTCATTTCATTGTTCTTCACATTGGTTGTTGACTTGTTAACTTAGTTCCTCCTATTCCCATCCATTGAATAGAATAAAGGGAAAGTTAGAAATGAGTATTTTTAACCTAGAAATCACATAAATAAAAAACCATAAACTTTAAAGGAATAAATCATAAATGAAATATATTCCTTAACCTATGAATTTAAATGATTCAATATAAGTTATTCATAATATATTTCATAACATAAAATTTTATGGAAAATTTTCCCTTAATAATGGTTCGTAAAGAGATTGTCCCGCCCAAATGGCCTGAAGGCCTTCTTTTTTATTTAATTATGGATAATCCCCCTTTTAAGGGTTGAAGGGGAACCGGTACATGACCCGTAGGCCCAAGGCACAAGGCATGGCATGAATTGAAATACATGACCTGAAGGCCTAGAGGCATACCATGCCCAATACATGACCTGTAGGCCCAACCCACTAGAACTACCCCTCCCCAGCATCTGCATCGTTGATCGCCTTTGATCCCCACCTTGCATTGCTGATCGGCTAGCGTTTCCCTGTACAAAGCTGCACGGTGCCTAGTCCCGATGGTGGTTTCCATACCCTCTCATTCTTCCAATCCGGCTAGCTCTGCTTCTGGTTACTGCTATTCTTGTTGCTCTTGATCCTATTCTAGGACCTATTCTGTGTGAATTGGGATACTCCATGGTCTCAATGGCCCGAAGGCCTTTGATGGCCCGAAGGCCCTTGAGTGCTGTAGGCCCAAACTGGTGGCCCGAAGGCCCAAATCAGGTGAATAGTTCTTGTTGCTACAGTAACTACTATAGTACTTCTATAGTACCACTATAGTACTCAGAAATTTTCCTCCACCCGGTTTTGAACCTGGGTCTCTTGGATGCCAAGCAGGAATCCTTACCACTCGGGTACGGGCTCGTTGGAAAGATCTTGTGAATTTACCAAATCATATTCCCCAAGAGTGTTAAAATAGGTGTGCAAAAAGGCCCTTTTTCATGCACCAGGTGATTATCTAGTCTAATTCAATGTTCCCTTTTGAGGTTATTATCCCTAGGTACCTCTATGCTAAAGACAAATCCACTTTTAGTATCCTAACAAGGATGTATTTTCTTGGAAAACTCCTACTATATAATTTAACAAAATTTAGGGATGTTTTATTATTTTTAGTCATATCTCTAGGTATTTATATAGAGTTTTCTAATCCTAATCCAAAAAATATCTAAACCTCCCTTTTATACCAACTATGAAAACCCATATCTTTAATACACTTTATTTCATGATTTATTACATAAAGGTTCACATAAAACAATACCAAAAGATCAAATAGCCTAGTTTATTTGGAAAATTGGTATATGAAACATCAACTTGAAGCATGGATACAAAAAAATTATTTAAAACCTCCTTAACATTCTCTTGAAATTCCATCATTCTTCTAAAACTACATGGTATAAACTAGGGACTTACATAAGAAAATGGTGAGCTATAAATCCCAATATAAGAATAATCAAAGAATAACATAAGGAGAAGTTGTGCATGTGATACAAGAGGCATATAAAGGTAAAATAATAGGATTTAGAATCATAATCTTAAACAACGAGGCATAATATAACATGACAACATAAAGTAAACATGGGAATGTAGAAACAACGTAAATCATGTCATAAACATAAGTCGAGGATAACTACCAAGACAAGATCACATGGTTGATAGAGTCCCATAATGGATTATGTTTACTCTATAATCCCATACATTATTTCTCATGAGACTAAAACATTACCCAATGCATTAGAGCGCTATTTGGGTATACCCATTATAATATATACATGTTCATGTGTGCCACATAGATCATTTAACATAAGGACACATTTTATCAAATTTAATCCCATGATTAAGGAGTGTGGGTTACATACATGGAAGTATCAAATAAGTGATTTATAGGTACACCTAGGGGAATACCCTTGAATTGAAATATGCATGAATATTCCCTATATAAATTTTTGGAATATAAAATCATAGGATAATTTCAGAAGCAAAACAAGGGAATTTAAAGGTTCATGGTAGAGATTAATGAGAGTGAAAGGGGTGTATCATCACTTGGAAATCATAAGAATATTAATAGGGGTGTGTGATATCATATCAAAACATGAAAAAATGGAAAAAAAGTCATAACACAAAGGAGGTGCTTGAATAAAGAGGAGAAGAAGATAACCCCTTACCTTAAGAGGGTGCTTCTAAAAGCTTGGGAGGAGATTTATGAGATCTCGGGAGAGCCTTAGGTGGGATATATATATATATATATAAGTGAAGATTAATTTCATGATACAAGAGTTTTTAGTGAAGATAAATTCTAGGTTGTATGAGTTTATATAGAAAAAGAGAGGAGAGTCCTTTATTAATTTCCAAACATAGGTTTTTGACTCTATATGATAAAGTAATAAAAAGAAAAAACCATCCCATAGTTTCTACCAAATTAGAGTGTTTTTAGTTATTTTGCATTTTTAAGAACTGAGATCACTAAAATAATACCCTTGTTGATGTGGAAGTGAGTCATGTGTATAAATAATTGATTTTAAAACCTTAAAATATAATATAGATTTTGGAAGATTCATTAAGAATTTATAAAATAAACCAAATAACCTAAAAAAATTATTTTATAGGGGAAGTATATTTTTTTAAAACCTTATATGACATATATTACATCACTTTTGGGTCATTATGATGTCATAATACACATCATATTTTTATACAGTATTCAATTTTTACCAAAAAAATCATCTGTATCCAAAAATTATGAAAAATTAACCATAGGATAATTTTGATGGAATAATTTCAAAAATAATATTTATTTTATCCAAATAATTATGTAATTATGGGAATTGACACTTTTAAATCAAAAATCCATATTTATTGAAAAATAATGTTTTTTTGACAATAACAGTTTTCTGACTCTTATAAAAATTATTTTTGGCATTATAAAATTATATTATCATTTATATTCAATAAATATTATTTAATAATTAAATTTTATTAAAATATAAATTATTTTAAAAATTATTGAATTCATTAAAAATAGTTTCTTGATGGAAACTATATATTTTCCGTATATACAATTTGTGTTTCATCACATTGAAATCCAATTTTATCAAAATTATTATTTAATCATTTTAAAGTAATAATAAAAGGATAAATATAATCATTATATATAAAAATTCATACTATTAAGTTCTAGATACATAAACCTTTATTACACCAGTGAATACCCTAAGGGTAAGGTATGCAATGGTGAGATTTTTTGGGGTGGTTCGGTGTACTTGGTTAGAGCCATGATCTCAATAAACTTGAAATTCTACCATAGATGGTTTAATTAATTCTTTAGTTATTTAATATTAACTTGGGATTGGTCAAGAGAAAATCTAAGTGATGCTATATCCCTCAAAAGCTCTGATAAATGGGATTCATATGGTACGATCCTACTGGTCAAGGCCAACAATTCTTCCATCTAGGTCAATTGGAATTTATCATAACCCTTTATATATACTAGTCATATGATCATTGTTTAATGGATATATTATCAATGGTTATGATTCTTAATGATAATTTAAATTTGAAATACCATATAACTATTCAAAATAGCCAAAGTAATTCATGTATTTTCTATAACTTAATTTCTTAATATGAAATTTAATCATTTAAAAAGGGAGTTTATTTTATAAAATTTCAGGTTATTGTAATCTTAGGGTTAAGTATTTATATAATTTGTTTATGTTGAACTTTGAGTGTTATTATTTAGGTTTTAGATATTAATAGATTATTTCACCATATAAATATTTATTCATATTAGATAACTTTCACTAATCATTTTGGTTTTAGTAAAGATTTAGAGATAAAAGGAATGACTTTTCATTATTTTATAGATCTTAAAATATATTAAAAGGTAATTTTTTGCTTCAAGGATGAAAAATTAATATTGTTTTTTCATCATTAGAATATGGATAAAAAGAGGTGGAATCCAATTTAAACACAAAACCAAAGGATAAAATTACATTTATGGATTTGAAGAAATCAAGAAAGTATATTTTATCATATTACATGGTAAAAAAGTTCATCAAATCTAGGAAAAAGGATCTTGAAAATGATTTTTTTTTCATTTTTACAACTATTTCTAAGGAGTTGATGTGTGTTTTCACCCCTCATTGATTTATGGTTTTGTAATCATTAAATTTCTCATGGACATGTTCTCTATCACTCTATATTATTATTTATACATTATATTTCACCTAAATTTACATATTATCACTTCCCAATAATATTATCCTTATCTAGGAACCAGATTATTTGTTATTTTAGGTAACCTTTATGTTTCCCACTTCCTCTTTTCAAAGGAAGTTTTATTGTCCCTTTATACAATGTGGCTTTTCAACAATGATATTTTAAAATATAGAACCTTTGATTACCATGATAAAAAATATGAGGATTAAATTTATTTATGGGGGGGGGTGGTATTTTTAGAATATTTTTTTTCTTTAAATAAAATGTAAGTTTTTGGTAGCTTTCTTTACATGCAACTTCGAGTCTATATGAACCGTGATATTGTAAACTTTTATAAGATAACCATTAAATTTATAGGTATGTATATTAATAAACACATTATAAAAAATATGTATAAATGTTTTAAATAATTCAAATTTATTGATTAATTAATAATAAATAAGCACTCAATTTTTAATAAAATCATTTTATGCTTCAAAAATGCATTTTCTTTAAAAATTATTTTTATTGCATTTCACGTGCATAAAATTTATAATTAAATTAAATAATTTTTAGAATTTTTATTTTAATAAATTAATATTATTTTTTAAATTATCATTTCAATATTTTATTATGGTAAATGTTTAGGATTTTTTCTAAAATTTTTTATTTTTCAATGAATAGTGAAAAAACTGATTGTTATAAATGTTGTCATTTATTTTCAAGTAAAAGTCACATTATGTTTTTAATTTTATCTTAAAATAAAATATACATAATTTAATTATAAATAACATAATTAATTAATTAATAATAATCATTATACTTTATTTTTGTGTAAGTTTATTTTTGGGTTGAAAACCGCATTTTCCTAAAAACTTTCTATATGCGCAATGTGTTTTTATCTTAATAAATTAAATTAATATATATTTATTAATATTTTTAATAAAATTTTTCTATTATATATATTCATTTATGTATTTTAACATTTAGTTTGGCATTTTTACATGGAAATTAACGTAAGTAAATTATGTTTTATGCTTAAAGATTCTTTTTTCTAAAATGGGTTTTCATTACGGGTTGCATGATTATTTAAAATTAAAATTTTCTAGTTATTGAAATTTTATTTGGTAAAATAGATTCCATATTTAGAATTATAATATTTAATATAATATAATATGGTAATTTTTTTGTCATAGTGAATAGTAAAAATAATACATTTTTGTTACCATGGTTAAGGTTAAAACGGGTTTACCAGGGGTTAAACCTTGAGATAGGGGTAGGATTGCCATAAAAACCTTTATAATTATTATTTTTGGGAGATATTTAAACCTTATCCTATAATACCTCTTAATATTTGTCCATTTAAATCCACTTTCCCATGAAAGAGACCTTATATCATTAAATATTTTAGGATATTCTATGTATGTCCTTCCCCTCACTTATAAAAGGGAACCTATCATCCTCCATTAATCACACTATTTGAGACTTCTATATTATAGAATACATACTCAAAATCCTTCTTATAATATATCCCTTCTACATATATATATTTTTATTCTCTTAGGACCAATCTTTAAAGGATTAGGGTGTAAGCCAAAGGGGCCTCTCAAAGAAGACGTATAAATCTTAACAATGTTTTTTCAATTTTATTTCCTATTAAACCATCTATAAACTTGTTTTATCAAGAAAAAATGATTAATATAGTATCATTAATATACTAATATGTTATTATTATGATTAAAAAACCATTTTACACACATTCTTCATCAAATGAGAAATAAAAGTATCGTTCATGCGTACGAGTGGACCACCACCTCCACGTAGCGATACAATTAATTTTCCATCACTATCTTTCATGGGTGGTTATAATGATGAATTTAATTTATATATATTATATTTATAACATAATTATTCTTTTTTAACTATATTATATTTTCTACCTTCTTACAATCGTATCCATTGGTAAATGATAATGTCTCTCGTGCATACATGTGGACTACCACCTCCACAAAGCGATGCGATTTGTTTATCATTTATTATTTACTTAGATGATAATAGGGATATAATTATTTAAAATATATTATATTTATGATATAATAATAATTTTTTAAAGTTAATTTATCATTTAACTTTATTTCGTTATAGCCATCGAAAAGTGGAAACATCACTTGTATGTACATACAGATTACCATCTTAATGAAGTAATGTAATTTATTTTTCATCAATAATCAATATGAATGATAATAAATATTTATATAATGAATAAATATTATATTTATATCTTGATTAATATTTTTTACGTGTATTAACCATGATAAAAGTACATTGACCATAATCGATGAACTAAAACATACATGAAAAACAAAGCAACTAATACATGAAATGATGACTTTAATAAAGAATTATTAATAAATGGGTGTTAAAATGATATAATTGGATCATATATGATATTATATATATGAATATGAATATTTTATATAATTATAATAAATATAAATTTATTATATGGGATTTTAGAGTGCTTACAAGTCAAGTTGAATATAAGGGAAGTGTTTCGTTTCAATTTCGCTTCATTGAGACATGTTTTAATTATATGCGCCAATTTATTATTTATAGGGTGTATATATTGACCAAGAATTTATTTTGGAATAAAAAATTACTTAATTATATTTATTTACATTAATATATTTCTTTCAATCTTCCAATGACTTTTGATTGAAAAATTATAAAATTCGTAAGGGTTTGTCGTCTCAATTTTATTTCGTTGAGACATGTTTGCTGTTCTGAACCTATTTAATATTATGAGGTGTATATACTAATAATTTTAAATGATATACCATGTATACTTATTAATTAATGGTATATAAAATTTTAATTCAAATTATTTCATCCAAGAATTTTTGATATGAAAGTTACCAAAGTTTTAAGGGTTTATCCTCTCAAATTGTCTTCTTTAGGACATATGTTATGTTATACACCTATACTATTTTATGAGGTGTATCTAATACCCATTTTATATGTTTTATAATGAATATAATTATTTTATTTATATTTAAAGTTTCATTTTAAGTTTTTCCTTTCATGGGGTTTATGATTTAAAAGTAACCAAATATGTAAGGGTTCTATGTTATAATCTCATTTTTATCAGGATTGTTTATGCTTAAGATTTTAAAATGATAAAATTATATGAACTATATCTACAAAATAATGTGTATTTTATTTATATTTGATTATTTATGGAGATTTCATATTTTAATTTCTTTTTCCCATCTTCAAGTAATTAAGAGACTGGAATATTTTTTTTAAGGAAAATCGATTTTATTTCTCTCTTTAGTCATGAACCTTTTATTCCATTTCCATATTTTCTTTAAAATGTTTTAAGTAATGTTTTTAATATTCTAAAAACAATTATTAAATTAATTTTTACCCATGTTTTAGTTTCTATACAAATTATTTAAAGGAACATTCTTATCATTTTTTTAATGAGCTACTTTTTATCGAAGATGTGAAAGGAATTTTTGTTTTAATGTACACCACATGAATGGATTCATCTACCTCCATGAATACTATTTTCTTTGAAGATTATTTTATAATTTTCCAAGTTTCTTTTCAAATAAAACGTTTTCCTTGATATTTTTTGAAATTTTTTGATTTTATATAAGTGATTTTAAAATAAAAGGGGTATTTTTCTCAAGAAATGTTCTAGAGATATTTCAAAGGTATTTTAAGCTATAATAATATCCTTTGATGTTTATTATGATTTACTAGGGATATGATCTTATGTTACAATATTTATTCTTTCCATGGATGGTTTATGATTATGATGATGAAATTTTTATTGATGGAGAAAATATTTTCAATCATTTTAATTTTAATTTAAATTTTTTTAATCTTACCAAAGTGATATTTTAAGCTCAATTGTCACATTTTATGTTTTTAGAATCATTTTAGCTTAATTTGAAAAAAGATTAATTTTGGATTTTTACCATTTTAATTTATTTAAGTATTTTAGCCATTACTTTTTATATACTGATTTAATTTATGAAATTATTTTTTAGGCTTAAATAAATATTGGTCTTAATTTAATTCTTCTAGACCAAGATCTGAATCTAAAAATTAGAGGCCCAAAATATTCTCACAAGTCAAGCCTCAAAATCCCTACACAGATATGAATATTTTTAAAGTTAGACCTATATATCATAAATGGATTACACAATTGATTTGAAAATATACAATGATAAAGATAATATCCTTAGGAAAAAATTGAATAAAAATATAACCACTTGATTTTACCGATATCAAAGTCATAAATGCATGAGTAATTTGATTTTTGAAATTTAAAGATTCTGCTTGGCCAAAATAAAATTTTAGAGTAAATTGGATATAAATTATTCTATATGTGGTTGATGAAGATGAAATTTTGTGGTTAAATGAGAAATATATTTTGGAAAAACTATCTAGAATACTACATTATCTGATTCGATTAAAAAATGGTCTACCATGTGCATATTTTTGAAGTATAATTCTAGAGTTAAAATTTCAACTGTTGACGACCCATTATGTCCTAAAACCCATTAATGGACCATTATAGTGATGAAAATCCTATTCTACACCTATAAATATTAGGATAGGGGTTTATTTAAGATGATATATTGGAGAGGGAAGCTTTGGATGATGGAATACTACATATTTATTTTCCTACATTATTCTTATTTTATTTCATTTACTCTACGATGTCTCCCCTATCTCTCATAAACATGAATTCACCATCCATGGATGTAACGCCCCTAACCTAGATTCCTAGAGTTGGTGAATTATTTTAATAAATTTGAATGATTAAAAGGAATCAAGTCCTGAAAGGCCGATTAGTTTAACAGTCTTGGAAAATAGATTACATACATGAACATTACATTACACTTTCTAACAGAAAACAAAAAAAATCCTTTTAGAACTCCATTGTTCCCTTAGTTTAACCCTGAATATCAAACATAAAACACTTCTTGGGATCCTGTGAAAATAAAACATAAGAAATGGGTGAGATCAAATTCTTAGTAAGAATAACAATATAGCAGAAACTTTCATAAATAAGCATAAACATTTAAGGCAATGTATAAAACCAAAACAAAATCCTTTTCAACATAAAATTCATAATAATATGGAAAATATAAATCAAAACAATTCCATTTACTTACTCACATGGATATTATACTATTCGAATAATCACATGCAACATCAGTAGCCACTTTCATAATGATAGAATGCATAATGCCACACTTCATAACCACATAGTCAAGGAGTTATGCTAAGAATACAAATAAGATTTTGTCAAGGCCTTGTTCCAAGACACTAGTTTGTCTCATGAGACTTACAGATTCATCGAGGAGCTATAGTGGGCTCTACCCGTCACTTACTAAGTCCAATTCAATCCCCATATAAAAAGGTTTAAACATAACATAAACATTCGTATTAAAAATGGCATACAAAATGTCAATACTTTATCCATAAACCATGAATGGTATGAAATAACACATACACGATCAAACATATTAAAAAACCTTCAATACAATATGGAAGTTTTGTATCATAATAAATCAACTTAAAATATGTTTAAAATTCATCAAAGGATGTTGATATAAATGAAAATGATTTGTAAAACTCTTTGAGAGAAATATCCCTTTTTCATAAAAACATTTAAAAGTCACACAATTTATAAAGGAATACATTTAAAGAAATTTTTGAATCAAAGTGTCCCATACCACTTTGAAACTTTTAAAGGAATTAACATTTAAAAAAACATTCATGTTTATATAAATAAATCCTTAAAAACCATTTTGAAAACATGGACATTAATGAGAATGATTTAGAAGAATAAATATTTAAAACATTTAAAATGATGTTTTAGTAAAAAAGTCCCTTAAAAACAATCCCTTTGAAAACTGTTTTATGAATCATGGACATGGATAATAAATATGTCCCAGTTGATACTTATGTAAAAACAACCTCGGATAATAAAGAGATTGTGAAATTAACCCTTACCTTACACTTTTCTTTGGTCGAGGGTATGTTTAACCTCCTATATAATGACCATAGTATGTTATTAAATTATACCAGAACCATATTAATATTTATTATATCATAAATGGTTCATTTATGACTTTATACTACCCATTTAATAATTATTTTCATGTTAAATTAACATTTTAGGTAATAATGGATTTCTTTATCGTACGTGTTTTAACTTGTTATTATTGATAGTATTATTTAGATCATGATTTAAATACTTACATAATGTAAAACATGATTTATATATAATATATATTTAGAACATAACTATGTATAATAGATATATATATGAAATGTAAAACACCGTTTATGGAGACGACATGCCATACGTACGCATAAACGCTACATCTGTTTTCATATCGTATTGAATGGAAGTAAGTGAATGAGATAAATGTAAATACATATATATATATATATATATATTTCAAGTTGAATTATTATTTCATATATTACATACTTATTAATAATATGTATTTTATAGTCATCCTTGAATGGTGAACGTGGAAATGAATCTTATCGCGTCGTTGTGACGATAATCTGTACGTACGCACGAGCGACAATATCATTGTTTTGATATTAAAATAGTATATAATTGGATGGTATATCATGTATAAAGAATCTTTATCATGTTATATTTATTATTTACATCAATTACACATCATTATTATACCCATCCAAATAATAATGTATTGAATAACAATTACACCATGACTTGGAGACGGTAAGCTGTACGTACGCACGTATGGTGACATGTCATTCAAAGGATGGATAGAATAATGAATATGGTTGTACCAAATTTAAAATAACATAATATTATATAGAATATACTGGAGTTATTATTTTATAATGGAAACAACAAAGAAATAGGAAGTGGAAGAAGAAAGGAATTTGAAAGAGGTGGTGAAATATTTACCTCTTCTTTGGGTTCTTCCTTTTGATTTGATATAAGGGATCCTTAGGATGGATTTATGACTAAAGGAAGGCATCTAGGATTAATTAGAGGATATTTGGGAAGGGGTTGGCTGAGCCAAATGGATTTGGAGGTGTGAATTTGAGAGAAGGGGAAGTGCCCTTTTATAAGAGGGGTGAGGGGCACCTTAGGAAAAGCTAGAAATATTACTTTATAATAAAATACTTTTTGGTTTCTAACGGCTCAAAAATATATTATTTAAAGGATAAGGTGGGGAGGAGTGTAAAACCACTCAACCAATAGGTTTTAGATAGGTTTGGGTTACTATATTAACCTTATCTTTTAGATTTAACTCTTAGTTAAATAGTTTGACATTTACCATGTCTCTTTGTATTTTTATATTATATGGTTAATAAATTTACTATATACTTCCAAGATAACCCCAAGTGGATAATTAATAATACAAATATCATTATATAAGTCTTTTGGCCGAACCTTAGATTTTTAATAATATAATATCAATTAATAATATAATATTTGTTTTAAAAACTCTTTTATGTCAATTTTGACACTATTTGGTATTTTGTTTTTTCTAAATTTATAACAGAATTATTACTTCGAAAACAATTAATCTAAAAAACCCTAATATGTAATATTAACTTAGAAAATTAGTTTAATTCATAAAACGTCTCAAATTACATTTATTTGGATATTTATAATATCAATTATTTTAATATTTCATTAATTAGGTAATTACTACATCATCACTGTGTCCTAAATAAATTAAATTATTTAAAGTATAAAAAATATAAATAAAATACCATTATATAGGAAATATTTTTATATTTATAATGAATATTTATAGTTGAATTTATATTATGTGTAACTCTATATTAAAAATGTTTTAGTTATTAAACTTTGATTTTAACTTTTTTAACTCTTCTTTGAATTAAATAATAATAAATGTCCTAATCTAATCCAAGTGGACCTAAAGGATCATATTTTATTCCTACGATTGTTTTTGGTCGAATTAAACTTATCCAACAGAATTAGGACATGTGTTAGGATAACAATAATATCATTTTTACCCTTAATTACCCTATTTACTTTTAACCGTGGTAAATAAAAGTAAAAAGTTACTATTCACCAAAAATTATTTTCATCTTATTGAACCAAATTTTACTCACTGATATCAACTATGTCTCTCAGATTTTCGAAATTCAACTCACAGAAGTGGAAAAATTATGTTTTATGTGAATTTGCAAATGCTCCTAGGAGGTGGGTAAAAGACGATAAAAAGTTCAATAAATTTTTAATATATCTAAACTTATTATAAAATGACTCCAATGAATTAAATTGAACTTATATAGGTATTATGTATCTATTTTGACCTAAAATAAATTTAAATAAAATAAACAATTATTTAAATAAAAATTCAGTTTTAAACTATAACTCAGTGTTTTTCACTATTCATCAAAAATTGAAAGTTTTCAGAAAAATACCAAAAATTCACCCTAAAATAATTTCGATATTATGAATTCAAAAATGAAGTCTATTTTACAAAATTCAAAACATAGAAGTTTCATTTATTAATTTAAAATTAATTCCCGTTGTTAAAACCAAAAGGCGTATTTTTAAGAAATAATAACTATCAAAAGATGGACACTTGTTTATGTCCAATTTCAAAGTAAAATTACTTAAAATGACCAGCATTGGATTAAATGGTAAAAATATAATATATTTATGCTTCCAAACCATTAAAATGTATAATTTAATACTATAAATTATTTTGGTTTAAAAAGATGTTTTCAGTTAAAATATAGTATTTTTCACTATTCACCCAAATATGAAAGCTATCAGAAAAACACCAAAAATTTATTGAAACTAAATTATTATGTTCTGATTCTAAATAAGAAGTTTATTTTGTCAAATTGAATATATAAAATTTTCAAATATTGGATTTAAAAAGGGTTCACTATTAAAAGGTGGTAAAAGTGCATTTTTGAAAAACACTTCTTTTATCTGAAAAAAATGAATTTGTTCTTACATTATGTCTAAGAAACTCATAATATAGATTCTAAAATTATAAGGATTATATAAAGTTAAAAATTCAGTTAATACTATTCATAACCACTTTTGAATGACTAGTTTGGTAAGTCGTGGTGCACTTGAACTCGGTGTTGCGTGTAGTGAAAGTTATTGAATTACTTTGAAGAAATAATGTACTATGAAATATTGGGGTGTTACATTATTACCTCCTTCAATAAATTGCATCCTCCCAATTTGAAATTGCTCTTCGAAAATAAAAGGTTGAAAATAGAAAATACCTTTGTGGGAAACCCACATCGGAAATTGGGTTTATAAAATTTAGTCTTAATAGGAGGAAAATGGGAATGAAAAAAGTCACCACCAAATTATTATCTTGATTAGGAGAACATTGGTGGAAATTAGAGACACATAATTAGAGGAAAAACATAAATATTTATAGGAAGTGATTGAGGTCATCAATCAGAAACAATTGTATAATTTAGTCCCTCAAAGCAATCAATTTATGATGATTTAAAATATCATCGGTTCAAAAAAACATAAGGTATTAGGATAACACATTTTTAGTTTTAAGATCCCTTACCTAAATTTTAAGAATTAATTTCTTCATAGAATAAGAGAAGAAAAAAAAAATACTTGACAAGTAGAGTTCCATCCTTTAACTAATTTCTACCACAAACTCATCTTTCACTCTAAAAGATAATAGAAATTAAAAAAATATTCTATTTATCCTATTTGTATAGGGTTCCAAAAAATGAATTTACAATTAACCTATTAGACCCTTTAAAAAAAAGAAACTACATTATACAATCCAGTGACTTCACGTAGTCTATTGGTAGGTGATAAATCCTAATCGCACTATGGTTGTGGGTTCGATTCCCACAGCTTTGTCCAACGCGATGGGTTGTCACATAGTCTATGTGTTGTCCTTTTTATAGAAATCCAAAAATAACCTTAACAACAATATACAATTTGAAACATTCATTCCAACCTTTAGACTTATCTAAAATACTTCTATCCGATCTCACAGTCCAAAATTTTTAATGAAGTTAAACACAATGAAGATCCTTTTTTCCACGTAATAACATGTGAACACCTTCATCATGTATTATTTTAAAACATGGTAACACCCTGAATTACCATAAAACCTTATTGATTACATTCATGATCCATTATCCTTTATATAATACTATATATATTCCTTATATCCAAAAATATTGAATATTCCAACAATGATGAAATAAACAAACTATTAATCAGTTCTAAAGAAGTCAAGAATAACCAATATAATTTATCCAAATCAACCATCTCTTATTCCAAAATCAATACCTCATTATTATAACCATATTAAGGATCACATTTCCTTTAACCATGTATTTTTACCAAAAGTGTAGCTTACTATTAAGTCACTTTTCTTAGAACCATATAATCTCAAATCCTTAATAAAATTGTACTGCAGCACAATCCTTATTTATCACCATAATTCATATAACCAGTATATTGTTGATAAAACACTCAAATGAAATAATTCAATAATAAAAACATAAGAACACCAGTCATTCCTCTTCATCAGTGGTAGTATCATAACATGACTATTATCCAATATCATCATTTGTGTTATACTCTGATGACTTGTACATTGATTCGTGTAGTGTCCCAACTCCTTACAGATGAATCTTTGTACATTTGAAACCTTTTTCTTACCCTTTCATTCACGTAATTGGTGTCCTTTTTCTCCACACTTATAACAAAATCACATTCCCTTCAAGCATTTACCACGGTTATTCTTTCCATAGTTATCACATATGGGAAAATCTTTCTTTTCCCTCTTCCCATTATCCATCTTTCTCTCTTTCATCCCTTTCTTCTCTTTCTTCCCTTCAAAGACATAGGACTCAGAGAATTATTTACTTATCTTATTAACACATGATACTATTTCTTCATATGTTGAGAATACATGGGATACTATTTCTCTTCTAAATATTGGCTTAATACCGTGAAAGATATGATCCTTCTTACTCTTTGGATCATACATATTACTGGAGTTCACATTCCTTCTACTGGGTTCCATTTCTATACAATGACATAAACTAGATTAGTTTATGAATCGAAATACATAATTACAAACTTATAAAACACATAACATAATTTGAATAGTTTATAGATATAATCTATAATCATTAAAAAAAATTCTTTGATAATTATATACTCATAAACCCTTCATAATGGTTTGTAAAGAAAATGATAATTATCCTAAGAATATCCCCCGGGAGTGTCGTAACCAATAGTGCAGCAAGGCCTGTTGTCATGCACCAGTTCTCATTCGAGTCTAGATCAAAGCAATGTTTTTTGGTTTTACACCTAGGTACATCTATTCCAGATCTGCCGCTACCTGCTCGTATCCAAATAGGGATGTATTTCTTGCAAAACTCACAAAATCTATACAATACCAAAATTCTAGGAAGTTCTTCTATACTAATCCTTAAAGTCTATCTATAAGGCTATGTGATCTAATTAGATTTTATCTAAATCTAGTTTCCAAGGTTTGTACTAAACTTCCTCTGATACCAACTGTAACTCCCCGACCCTAGATTCCCAGATCCGGTGCATTATTTTAATACATTAGAATGATTACAAGGAATAAAGTCCTAAAAGAACGATCAGTTTAGAAGTCTTGGAAAATAGATTACATACATGAATGTTACATTACGCTTTCTAACATACAAAAAAATCCTTTGATAACTCCATTGTTCCCTTAGCTTAACCCTGAATCTCAAACATAAAACACTTCTTGGGATCCTGGGAAAAAAAAACATAAGAAAGGGGTGAGATCATATGCTCAGTAAGGATAACTATATAGCGGAAAATTTCATAAATAAGCATAAAAATTTAAGGCAATGTATAAAACCAAAACAAAATCCTTTTCAAAATAAACTTCATCATAATATGGAAAATATAAATCAAAATAATTCCATTTACTTACTCACATGGATACTCTACTAGTTGAATAATCACATGCAATATCAATAGACACTTTCATAATGATGGAATACATAATTCCAAACTTCATAACCACATAGATAAGGCCTTCTTCCAAGACTACAAATAAGATTTTGTCAAGGCCTTGTGCCAAGACACTATTTTGTCTCATGAGACCTACCGATGCTTCGAAGAGCTATAGCGGGCTCCACCCATCACTTACTAAGTCTAATGCAATCCCCATATGAAAAGGTTTAAACATAACATAAACATTCGTATTAAAAATGGCATACGAAATGTCAATAATTTATCTATAAACCATGGATGGTATGAAATAACACATCCATATTCAAACATATTACAAAACCTTCAATACAATATGAAAGTTTTGTATCATAATAAATCAACTTCAAAGAAGTTTAAAATCCATCATAGGATGTTGATATAGATGAAAATGATTTGTAAAACTCCTTGAGAGAAATATTCTTTTGTCATAAAAACATTTAAAAGTCACACAATTTATAAAGGAAGACATTTAAATTCATTTTTGAATCAAAGTGTCCCATACCACTTTGAAACTTTTTAAAGGAATTAACATTTAAAAAAAACATTCATGTCCATATAAATAAATCCTAAAAAACCATTTTGAAAACATGGATATTAATGAGAATGATTTAAAAGAATAAATATTTAAAACATTGAAAATGATGTTTTAGTAAAAAAGTACCTTAAAAATAATCCCTTTTAAAACACTTTTATGAATCATGTACATGGATAATAAATATGTCCCAATTGATACTTACATAAAAACAACCTCGAATAATAAAGAGATTGTGAGATTAACCCTTACCTTGCACTTTCCTTTGGTCGAGGGTATGTTTAACCTCCTGTATAATGACCATAGTATGTTATTAAATTATACCCGAACCATATTAATATTTATTATATCATAAATGGTTCATTTATGACTTTATACTACCCATTTAATAATGATTTCCATGTTAAATTAACATTTCAGGTAATAATGGCTTTCTTTATCATACATGTTTTAACTTTTTATTCTTGATCGTATCATTTAGATCATGATTTAAATACTTCCAGAATGTAAAAAATTATTTATATATAATATATATTTAGAGTATAACTATGTATAATAGATATATATATGAAATGGAAAACACCATTTATGGAGACGGCATGCCGTACATATGCATAAACACTATTTCTGTTTTCATATCGTATTGAATGGAAGTAAGTGAATGAGATAAATGTAAATACATATATATATTTCTAGTAGAATTATTAATTCATATTTTAAATACTTATTAATAATATGTATTTTATATTCATCGTTGAATGGTGAACGTGGAAATGAATCTCATCGTGTCGTGGAGACGGTAATCCGTACGTATGCACGGGAGACAATATCATTTTTTTGATATTAAAATCATATATAATTGGATGATATATTATATAAAAAGAATCATTATCATGTTATATTTATTATTTACTTCAATTACACATCATTATTATACCCATCCAAATAATAATGTATTGAATAACAATTACACCATGACATGAAGATGGTAACCCGTACGTACACACGTATGGTGACATGTAATTCAAAGGATGGATATAATAATGAATATGATTGTACCATATTTAAAATAACATCACAGTATATATAATATACCATATTTATCATTTTAGAATGGAAACAACAAAGAAAGAGGAAGTGGAAGTAAAAATAAACTTGAACGAGGTGGTGAAATATTTACCTCTTCTTCAGGTTCTTCCTTTTGATTTGATAAAAAGGGATCCTTAGGTTGGCTTTATTACTAAAAGAAGGCCTCTAGGATGAATTTAGAATAGTTGGGAGGATATTTGGGTAGGTGTTGGGCGAGCCAAATGACTTTGGAGGTGTGAATTTGAGAGAAGGGGAAGTGCCCTTGTATAAGAGGGGTGAGGGGAACCTTAGGAAAAGCTAGAAATATTATTTTATAAGAAAATAATTTTAGTTTTGTAATGGATCAAAAATGGATTATTTAAAGGATAAAGTGGGGATGAGTCGCAAACCACTCAACCAATAGGTTTTAGACAGGTTTTGGTCACTATTTTAACCTTATCTTTTAGATTTAACTCTTAGTTAAATAGTTTGACATTTACCATGTCTCTTTGTATTTTTATATTATATGGTTAATAAAATTACTATATACTTATAAGAGAACCCCAAGTGGTTCATTAATGATACAAATATCATTATATAAGTCTTTTTACCAAACCTAAGATTTTTAGGAATAGAATATCAATTAATAATATAATATTTGTTTTAAAAACTCTTTTATGTCAATTTTGACACTATTTGGTATTTTGTTGTTGCTAAATTAATAACAACATTATTAATTCAAAAACAATTAATATAACCAACCCTAATATGTTATATTAACCTATAAAATTAGTTTAATTCATAAAAAGTCTCAAATTAAATTTATTTGAATATTTATAATATCAATTATTTTAATATTTCATTAATTAGGTAATTGCTCTATCATCATTTTGTCATAAATAAATTAAATTATTTAATGTCTAAAAAATATAAATAAAATTCCATTATGTAGGAAATATTTTTATATTTCTAAAGAATATTTATAGTCAAATTTATCTTATGTGTAACCCTATATTAAAAATGTTTTAGTTATTAATCTTTGATTTTAACTCTTTTAACTCTTTTTTGAATTAAATAATAATAAATGTTGTAATATAATCTAAGTGGACCTAAAGGATAATATTTTATTCCTAATGTTGTTTTTGGTCGAATTACACTTATCTAATAGAATTAGGACATGTGTTAGGGTAATAATAATATCATTTTTACCCTTAATTACCCTATTTACTTTTAACCGCGGTAAATAAAAGTAAAAAGTTACTATTCACCAAAAATTATTTTCATCTTATTGAACCAAATTTTACTTACTGATATCAGCTGTGTCTCTCAGATTTTTGAAATTAAACTCACAAAAGTGGAAAAATTAAGTTTTATATGAATTTGCAAATGCTCCTAGGAGGTGGGTAAAATACGGTAAAAAGTTCAATAAAATTTTTATACATCTAAACTTATTATAAAATAAATCCAATGAATTACATTGAAATTATATAGGTATTATGTATCTATTTTTACCTAAAATAAATTTAAATAAAATAAATAATTATTTGAATAAAAATTCAGTTTTAAACTATAACTTAGTATTTTTCACTATTCATCAAAAATTGAAAGTTTTCAGAAAAATACCAAAAATTCACCCTAAAATAATTTCGATATTCTGAATTCAATAATGAAGTCTATTTTACCAAATTAAAAACACAGAAGTTTCATTTATTAATTAAAAATTAATTCCCGTTGTTAAAACCAAAAGGCGTATTTTTAAGAAATAATAACTATCAAATGATTGACACTTGTTTATGTCTAATTTCAAAGTGAAATTACTTATAATGACCAGAATTGGATTAAATGGTAAAAATATAATCTATTTATACTTCCAAATCATTAAAATTTATAATTTAACACTATAAATTATTTTGGTTAAAAATGTTGTTTTCAGTTAAAATATAGTATTTTTCACTATTCACCTAAATATGAAAGTTATTAGAAAAACACTAAAAATTTATTGGAACTAAATTCTTATGTCCCGATTCTAAATAATGAGTTTATTTTGTCAAATTTAATATATAAAAGTTTCAAATATTAGATTTAAAAAGGGTTCACCATTAAAAGGTGGTAAAAGTGCATTTTTGAAAAACACTTCTTTTATCTGAAAAAATGAATTTGTTCTTAAATTATGTCAAATAAACTCATAATATGGATTCTAAAATTATAAGGATTATATAAAGTTAAAAATTCAGTTAATACTATTCATAACCACTTTTGAATGGCTAGTTTGGTAAGTCGTGGTGCGCTTGAACTCAGTGTTGCCTGTAGTGCAAGTTATTGAATTACTTTGAAGAAATAATGTACTATGAAATACTGGGGTGTTATAATGGAGGGGTAATTTCATTGATTGATCGATAAAGGGAGATAATAGAACTATGTTATTTTCTTGAGTTTTTTTTTTGATTCAATTTAATAAGATCCTTTCTTATTTCTGTATTTTGTTTTAATTCTTCTTTCAGTCTTAAATTTTGAATGCAGTTGCATTAGGTTTTTTATTTTGTTAATTTTAATTGCTTTGTTTGATGATCCATATGTATCTCCTACCAATTATTTTATGTATATGTTGGAATAGATTAGGGTTGGGTGGTGAGTGATCGATGGTCATATACACGTGTGTAAGATTGTATGTTGGATTATTGGTTTATTAGGGAACAACAATTCTTGGTTTGGGATTTACCTAATCAATCAATAAAACATGTTGTAATTATACGCACACATGAAGGAGGGTATATCAACATGAGGTTTAAGATAGAAATATTATCATCATAACCATCTAGCCAAGGGGGAGTGAGGACTCAATAGATTAATATCTCTATTACCAGTCAGTTGAAGAAGAAGAGGTAAATTTTGGAAACCATGATAGAGAGACACTAGGTCTAGCCAAACCTATCTCAATCACCATATTTATCAATTTTTTTAAATCCATTTAATCATTTTTTTCTCACTCTCACTTTCTAAAAATTAATTAAAACCAATTTATTTTAGAAAAATAATAAAAAGTGACAACCTTGTTTTGTGTGCACTCCTCTTTAGGAGAATACCTAGAGTTAAAAGTTATACTATACTTAATTAATATACATATTGTTTTTTCATGACCCATAATAGGCATGCATCAAACCTGACATTGTTTATATGGAGTCAGTGCCTCAAAACACCAAAAACTAAAAATACTATTTTGAATGAATCATTGTTCAACTAACTATTTAATTGAATTTGATGCTGAAATCGAACAAACAATAACCCAATTTAGAAAAAAAATCCGAAAACCTGTTTTTTGGAAATACACATGACTAATTCAAGTGACACTTTCATTGATCCCTATAAACCTACAATAATGGAAATAAATCCCAACCAAACTCTAAACGATCTCTATGCACCATAATTATCTAACTAACAAATTCAATTAGCTATCCCCTCTATAGAAAATGATTTTGAATTGTGTATTAACATGATTAAAATTCTATCTATATTCCACGGTCTTGTCGGAGAAGACCCAAACAGAAATATTCAAGAATTTAAAAATGTGTGTTCCAATTGTAGACCCCGGGGAGTTATAGAAGAACAGGTAAAGTGGAGGGAATTCCCCTTCTCACTTGTGGGAGAGACAAAGGAATAGTTGTATAGTTTGCAACTAGGAGAGGTACAAGACTAAAAAGATCCGCAAAGATGCTTTATACAAAGGTTTTTTACCATATTCATGAGGATATCCATCTAAAAAGAGATCTATTTTATTTTTCAATCAACCAGATAAAAAATTTATGAGTACTGAGAGTGATTCAAGAAACTTTTCACTAGATTCCCATATCATACTATGGAAGAACACCGATTCTTTATTTTATTTTATCAATAACTACTTGAAAATGATTATAATTTTATAGACGCCTCATCTGGAGGATCTTTGATTGAAAATTCACCAATGGATTCCAAATGTTTGATTGAAAAGATTTACCAAAACTCATAGCAATTCAGTACTATAGGTATGGGCACTAGTGGAATCCATGAGTTAAAGACTTCTGATTCTTCCTCACCCTTAATTGAAGGAACACTTAAGTAAATGACCAATGTGAAAAGACAACTTGATGTGAACCAAGTTAAGAAAAAACAAGGACCAAATTAGTTATGTGGTTTATGCTCTTCTACTTATCAATACACTGATCAATGTCCATAAGTGAAGGGGACTGAAAGTTGTGTCACTGCCTATCAGCAACTGAAATTTCATCCAAACCATCCACATCAACCATAGACCCAACTAGGATATGGATTCCGAGAGAAACAGAAGAGACCTCCTCTTTAAAATCGATACCAAAATCAACCTCCATTTTAGAAGCACCAATACCATAACCCTCTTCCATTCCAATATCCCTAAAAAAACCATATGAATAAACCTCAATAATTTCTCAGAATAACCACCAAGAAATAGAGATTGAATAGATAAATAACATAATAAAAAATTTGGATAATAAATTTGACATCCTTATAGACATTCTGACCAAGAATCAAGGAAAACTACTCACATAAACAGTTTTGAATCCCAAGGAAAGCATGAGTGTTATTACAAAAAAGTAAAAAATAGCTCATTCCACCTGAACAAAGTGAGGATGTTGATTATGAGAAATATTCTAAAGCTCAACCCATCTATCCAAAATAAGGGGACCATAATAATGAAGGATAAAGAACTATGTTTAGGAAGTAAATACCAGAAAAACATTTTCAAAAACAAAAAGGGATAAAAAGGATATCCAAGAAACATTCCCATCTACATTAGTCGAGTTAAATAAGGGTTAAGAAGAGATAATTCAATGGTAAATTTAGGATACCATTTATAAAGTTGATATCAAAATCTCACTACTATAGGAAATCCAAAAAATCCATAATTATGTAAAATTTATGAAGGATTTATGCCAAAAAATAAGGTAGTTGGATAAAAATGAGAGAATCAACTTAGAAAGAAGCATCTAAACACTAATCACACCACCGATACCACAAAAATATCAAGATCTAGGGACATTCTCTATTCCCTGTACCATTGGGTCTTTTAATTTTACTGATGCACTATGTGATTTAGGATCTTGAATGAATGTTATGACTACCTCTATATTTTCATCATTTAAGATCAGAGAACTAAAACCAACTTGAGTGGTGGTACAATTAGAAAATAGATCTACTATTTTCACATATGGAGTTATAGAATATATACTCTTGGGAGTAATAGGATTGATATTTCAAAAAGATTTTTATGTCATTACCATGGAAGAAGACAGATCACCAGGCCACTCTTGCATCATCCTAGGGAGACCCTTCATGAAAAAACAAGGACTATCATAAATTTACATGAAGGAACACTCACAATGGAATTTGGAGATAGTACAATACACTTAAAAATTATTGATGCAATAAAACATCCTTCTAGTAATCACTCACTTTATACGATCTCCCACAAAGAAGTTATAAAATCAATTGAAGATTCAAGTATTGTTTTAGACTTATTATCATTAGTGGATAATTTTTCTTTTAAAAGTTCCAATTCCTAAGAACCAAAAAAACCAAAATATCATGTTAGAGGAAGAGGTAAAATATGAATTCTTATATGATTTATTAAAATATAATGATATGATACCGAAGATTCTAGCCTTATAAGTAGGAAACCTAAATTCAATATCATTCCTTGAATAAACCCCATGTATAGACCTTAATCCATTTCAAAGTGATTTAAAGTATTCTTAACTAATGGAAGGAGAGAAATTTCTAATAATCATTACCAATAATCTATCCCATTCATAAGAAAAAACTTTGATTGACCTTCTCAAAATAAATGTCCATGCTATAGGATGTAGTTTAGGTGATATAACTAGAATCAATCCCAAGGTTTGATCTCATAGAATATTTTTAGAAAGTGATTCCTAAATATTTATATAACCTCATAGAATACTAAATACCCCCATCATGGAGGTTTTTAAGAAAGTGATAGAAAAATTTCTAGTAGCCGACATCATTTACCCAATCTACGATTCTCAGTGGGTTAGCCCCATTCATGTAGTCCCAAAGAAAAAAGGCCCAACCAATATTAAAAATGAAATAAATGAAATAATCCCCATGAGAGTAAAAAATATATGGAGAGTGTGTATATATTACAAGAATCTAAATCAAGTTATCATAAAAAACCACTTTCTCATTCCTTTCATTAACCAGATACTAGAAAGGTTACTTGAAAAAACTCATTACTATTTTTTAGATGGATTCTCAGGATACTTCCAGGTACTGATCACACTATAAGACAAAGGGAAGATGGCCATAACCTATTCTTTTGGTACATTTATCTATAAAAGGATTCCTTTCAGGCTATGAAACAACCTAGATATATTTCAACGGTGTACGAGGAGTATTTTCTTAGTTCATATTGAGGACTTCCTAGAGGAATTTATTGATGATTTCACAATTTTTGGAAATTCATTTGATCATTTATTAAGAAATTTGGAAAATGTTTTGAAAAAATTCAATGAAAATAATCTTGTATTAAATTTAAAAAAATTTTATTTCATGGTTGAAAAGGGAATAGTGTCGGGGAACATAATTTTACAAAAAAGAGATTGAGGTCAATAAATAAAAAGTTTAAGTAATAAATTGCTTTCCATATCCAACTTTTTTAAAACACATTAGATCTATATGTAGGATTTTACAAAATATTCATCAAAGATTTTGGTAATATTTCTCTCCCTCTCTCAAGATGACTATTAAAGGTACCCTTTTGAGTTTCTTTGTGATGAATCCAATCAAGCAGCGAGAGAAACTCTATCATAAATAATTTAAATCAAGCCTCAAGTCATATCCTACACATTAAGGACCTTGGATGATACCCAAATCAATTACACAACCAATGAGAATGAGTTCATTGTAGTCGTCTTTTCACTAGATAAATTCTGATCATATCTTCTTGGAACGAAATTTGTTTTTTATGATCAAGAAACAATCAAGTATTTAATTGAAAATGAGGATGATAAGATAAGTCTAGTGAGATGGATTCCAATCATACAAGTGTTCAATTTGAAAAAAATATAAAAAGGGAACTAAAAATCATGTAGTCGATTATCTAAGTCGACTACCCCACACCACTGAAGCAGAAATTCCAAACCAGAACCCACTTAATAATGAGATTCCTAGATAACAACTCTACATCATCAATGGTGAAGTACCATGGTACTCCAACATTGTAAAATATTTGGTTACATCTCAAGTACCCTATCATCTAAACTCTTATCAACAATATAAGCTTAAATCTGAGTTGATATTTTATATTTGGAAAGAACCATTTCTTTGGAAAATTTATAATAATAAAATCATAAGAAGATGCTTACGAGGAAGTGAAATTGAATCAATTTTTTAATTTTATCATAAATTATCTTGTTAAGGACACTTTGGACCTTAGAGAACAACTAATTTTTTTTTTAATTTGGAATTTATTGGCCCACCTTACTCAAATATGTATATAAATTTTGTAAAAGATGTGAATTTTTTTAGTTTTCTAGTAATATCTCAAAATGATAGGAAATGCCTCAAAAACCAATTAATTTTTTTGTGAAATTTTTGACATTTGGAGAATAAACTTCATGGGACCATTTCTAATGTCATTTAAAAATTCATAAATTATTTTATATGTTGATTATGTTTCAAAATGGGTAGAATAAAAATCCACCAGGACTGATGATGCTAAATTTCTTTGTGATTTTGTCAGGGCTAACATATTTTGTAGGTTTGGAGTGCCATGAGAAATCATAAGTGACCAAGGAAATCATTTTCGAAACAGAAAATGGAGGCATTGATGAAAAATTATGGGGTACATCCTAAAACATCAAAGCCAAACCAACCACAAACAAACGACCAAGCAGAGGTCTCAAATAGAGAAATTAAAGGAATTCTAGAAAAGTTTGTTAAACCTAACAAGAAGGACTAAATAAAAAGGTTAGATGATAAATTATGGAGATAATTGTAAGAACACGGTTCTTGTTTTAGAGGTACGGGCTTCTTCTTTTCCTTTTACTTAAGTGATTTTGAGAAAATATGGAAAAAATGGGGAATAATCCTAAATTTTGAAACTACACGCCGTGTACTTTTGTCCGTGTTGGAATAAGTACACAGGGCGTGTAGCCTCGCCGCCCACAAAGGGTGTAGGAACCAACTACATGCCATGTAGTGGTCCTTTAAACGCCGTGTAGTCAGTCGACAGGTTAAAAAGTAAGGCGGTGGAGTCGCCGCCAGCTGGGCGGCAGTACACGCCGTGTACTCGGGAGTACATGCCATGTACTCTTGTCGGAAGGTGAACAGTGTCGGTGCCTCCAAATGAATAGTTAAATGAAAGAAGTACACACCGTGTACTCAGAAGTACACGCCGTGTACTTTGTTTTTTTGGCTTAAAACAGGCAGTAGCCTCCTCATTTGGCAGAGGAGGCGTTTGAGCCATTTTGGAGCCAAAGGAGGAGGCTGGACCTTTGAAGATCCACTAGGATTTCGTCTGGAATCCGAATCGGCTTTGGACGATCTCGTTGGAACCGCACGGGTAATCCCTTCCTCCTCCTGGTACCGTTCTTGCCAATTCTTCTCCCAACGTAAGTTATTTACATTTGAATGGGTTTTGTTCTTCATCAAATCTACACCGTTCTTGGGCGTTTCTGGAGCCGGTGTTCAGGTATAGTGTTCGTTGGCACATAAGGTAGGTGGATTGGTGTTTATTTTCCAACTGTCGTGCATTTTTGTACGTTTTCGTGCCACGGACGCATGTTGGGGTGTCGTGTGGCTGATGCCGTTGCTATATTTAATGTCTAGAATTGCATAGGTGATTAAATGGTGATAATAAAATGATGTTTGGGATCGTTTCTTGGATCCAGGACCATCCCGAGGGGTGTGTTCCTCTGTTTAGCCATTTGGCCAGGATACCCGAGGGTATGCCTTAAATGTAGTAATTATAGAATTTCCCTGAGAGGAATTGCTTGCTTACTTCATTTTGATATGTTGGGCATGGCCCAGTTACCTGTTTAGCCTGAGGG
The DNA here is from genome assembly GCA_963277665.1 of Viscum album. NCBI lineage: Eukaryota > Viridiplantae > Streptophyta > Magnoliopsida > Santalales > Viscaceae > Viscum > Viscum album. The sequence goes on from OY728151.1 coordinate 115,479,714, forward strand.
CGTTGTTGTGATTAGCCTGAGGGCGTGACTGTTTTAGCCCGAGGGCTGTCGTTATTCCGCCTGAGGGCAACCTTTCGTGCCTGAGGGAAACAATTCGTAAGCCTGAGGGTGAGAATTTCTGTTACACCTGAGGGAAATACATGCAGGTTGGATTCTGTATGGCCTGAGGGCAAGCCTGAGGGTGTGGTTACTATTTTAGCCTGAGGGCACGGTTCTGGTTAGCCTGAGGGCTTGGTGCTGAGCACAAAAACGTTACTAAATTAAAGTAATTAAATTAATAATAAAATGGAAATTTAACTGTTAAGTTAGTTACTTTTGAGTACTTCTTAGTTATTGTATTTACTATTGCACACTTGTTGCATGTTTTACACACAATTGAGCATGGGCCTTTGGTGGGTGCCTACTGAGATATTTTTCTCACACCCTGTTTGGGTCACGCTTTTCGGCCCAAACAGATTACGTTGCTGCAGGTGTAGATAGGGGAAAGAGTCCCTATACAGGTACTTGACAGTTGCTAAGGAGTAGGAGGGAATGGGACCGAGCCTAGGCTCGCGATGTCGCTGCCAGCTGTTTACTTGTTTTGCTGTACTTTGCTTTTGGTTGTATCACAGTGATGTATGACATGTTCTGGCTGTTTTCTTAGAATTTGAACATGTAGCATCATAACTTTTATACTGTTGTCTATATCCACTGCTGTAGTTATTTCAGTTGTGTATGTTTACTGCTTCCGCTGTTGTTGTGTGTTTATTTTGGTATTCCGCTGCGCTACACTTTGACAAATGAGGGCATAGTTTCCCCACTATCAGACCTGGGCCCTCGCTGCTAGTTGGTAGCCGCTGACGTTTAAGGAAATGTGCTTGAGGTCATGTGGCGAACCGGGCTCAGGGCACTTGTTGCGTGGCACCCGGGGCTGGGACGTTACAAAGTGGTATCATAGGCATTTCTTTTCTTTGACTTACTATTTGGAGCCGTAGTCAGAGTTAGGACGAACGGTAGTTGGTAATAAGCTGTGCTCGGGCATATCTAACCCGTGTATAGGGAAAAGCCAGTCTACCTCGTACTTTGAATTCTTTGATCTTTCAATTTTACAGTTGATATGTTTTCACCGTTGGGTGACACACTTGGATTGTGCTGTTTATATTTTATCTGTGGGTTCTATTTAGTTGAAACCCGATGAGATGAGCGTATGCCATCTCATGCATCATATAGGAACATGTTAGATATCACATGCCATGCATAGTTTCCATGCCATGTAGGTGCATTAGAATTTTCATGTTGTTGTGATAGTTGTTGTGCTAGAAAATCATGCTGTTGTGATAGCTGCTTGATAAATACCTACCTTGTGATATGGTATTATTGTTTGAGATTGTTTATAGAATGGACGCCAAACTTTGGTCTTTGGGTAGTATGGGCCCCCATTGACTGGAATTTGGTGGATCATTGACTGGTTATTGGTTATAACACAAATAAGATGTCAAACTTTGATTCGTGGGGTGTATGGGCCCCCACGGGTCGGAATTTGACACCTAGGTGTCGTTTTCAGTATTTTCTGGGTTCCGGAGAAGTTTCTGAGGCATACTGTCCGGAAACCCAGTATACACGCTGTGTAGTATTTTTATACACTCCGTGTATGTTCTTCTGTTCGGGAAGAAATATGAACTTTTGAGTACACGCCGTGTACCCTGAGTACACGCTGTGTAGTCTCTTCCCGTGTCACAAACCGTGTGGGTGGAGACACGGGGTAGGGAAAGGGGTTGGGTAAGACATGCCGTGTAGTTTTGTACACGCCGTGTAGTGTTGACCCAGAGTCCGTCTGTGTAACTAACAACACGGGTCGGTGAACTCCTAGATAGAACACGCCGTGTCAATTATAGACACACCGTGTAGTGTGACCTGGGGACTCGGCCGTGTAACTAACAATACGGGCTGGTGTCACCTCTTTCAGAAACACGCTGTGTACCTTTGGGACACGCCGTGTAGTCTTGTCTGAGGACAGACCGTGTGGAGTTAGCCGTGTGGCTGGGAAATGGCGTGGTGTACACGCCGCGTACGGGTGTAACACACCATGTGTGGTAAAGTCGAGTAGTCGGCCGTGTCACAGACGACACAGGCAGTTGGAAAATAACACCGTACACGCCGTGTAGATATTATACACGCCGTGTAGTTTTGTAGAACGGAAGCCGTGTGGCTTAGCCGTGTAGAAGGACCCAGGCAGGGGAAAGGAAGTCAAGTACACGCCGTGTAGTCTTGTTTTGCAAATTTTGAACTGCCTTCTTCCTCTTGTTCCTTTGTGGTTCCTTCATTTAAGTCTTAATAATCTTGAATCTGAGGTGTTATTTTGACCTTGTAGAGTCATGCCTCCTAGACGACCACGAGTTGTTCGCCAAGAAAGCGGCGATGATTATACTCCGGAGATGGTGGACCATGGGCTACCAGTTGATCCACCAGAAGAGCCAGATGTGGCACCAGCTGTTATACCGGACACGGGCGTGGAGGCGCAGTTCCGTGAAGGCTTATTGCGGTTCATGCAGACCTTTCAGGGAACACCGCAGGCTGCCACATCTATGGCTGAGCTGACGCGTATCTTCCAGCAGCAGCATCTGCCTATGTTTTCAGGGGATGGCGGACCACCGGCTGCAGAGTCTTGGCTAGGATCGATGCAGACTATTTGTGAGCATCTTGAGACGCCTCCAGGGCGGAGGGTCAAGCTCGCGACTTACATACTGCGTGATTCCTCCAAGAGGTGGTGGGATGTTACCACCCAGTCAGAGCATCACAGGGACATGGCGTGGGAGGATTTTCAGACAATCTTCTATGACTTCTTCTTTCCCGAGACACTGAGAGCAGATAGAGCTCGAGAGTTCATGAATCTACAGTAGGGTGCTATGTCGGTGATGGACCACTCTGCTCGTTTTACAGAGTTTCAGCACTTTGCACCCGTGCTGGTGGGTGATGAGACGCTGAGAGCCAGAAGTTTTGAGGATGGTCTTCGGTATGACATCCGAGCACTGTTGAATGTTTTCAGGTTACCTACTGTACACGCGATTGTGAACTAGGCGTTGATTACAGAGAGGAACCTTCAAGAATCTAGTGGTGTGGGCCAAGGCGTCTCAACACCAGTTACTAGTACTATTTCTACTGGAAAGAGGAAGAGGCAGATGGACTTCTCTCAGGGTGGCAGTACCAGCTAGGCAGCTTCTTCAGGTGGCCCGATCAGGTGCTACCAGTGTGGCAGAGAGGGGCACAAGAGGCCATAGTTTCCACGAGACCCAGTGGAGTGCTGAGCTTGCGGCAAGATGGGTCATCTGCAGCGCTTTTGCAGGGAGTTTCTACCAGTGGCTAGTGAGAGGGGTTCTGTGCAGACTCCTCGTGCGGGATCAGGACCAGTGGCTTCTTACCAGTCAGGGAACTGGAATACGTCAGGGCATGCAGGCAGAGATGGTGGTCGTGGCCGTGGTATCCAGACACCAGGATCTCAGAGGCAACAGGGCGGGACAGCTCAGGGTATCCAAGCTGTGTCGCAGGGCTGCGGCACTGGACAGACATATGCAGTGCAACAGACCCAGCAGGAGCAGGATCCTGGACCTTCGACAGTCATAGGTACTATTCTAGTAGCTTATGTCTTGTCTTCAGTACTTTTTGATACGGGTGCTACACATAGTTTTATATCAGTACCCATTGTGGAGAGCCTTGGGCTTGGTGTTTATACTTCTTCTGATATCTTGACGCTAGACACTCCGTTGGGGACTAGGACGGTTGGTGTACGTCAGTGCAGGGAGTTCCCCCTTGAGGTTGGTGGGTGTCACTTCCTTTGGGACCTCTATGTCCTGGAGATGACGAGCTATGACGTCATTCTTGTGATGGACTGGTTGGTTCCCTTTCGAGACTTTGTAGACTGCTATCATCGCAGGGTGCGTTTCACGTCACCAGATGGCGGGGAGTTTCTATACAAGGGCGAGTGGGATGTTCAGGCGAGTCGACCTGGACCAGAGCATCATGGGAGAGGTGGAGTCACAGCCTAGATTGCAAGCTTATATCTGGATGACCAGGGGACTCGTCAGACGATTTTCCCTCCAGTTGTCGATCGTTTCAGGGATGTCTTCTCAGATGAATTTTCAATTCTACCTCCAGTGCGTGAGGTGGATTTCTCTATCGAGCTTATGCCAGGAGTAGTACTGGTGTCCATTCCTCCTTATAGGATGGCCACGCCTAAGTTGCAGGAGCTCAAGAGGCAGTTAGAGGAGCTATAAGCAAAGGGTTTTATCCGACCCAGTACTTCTCCTTGGGGTTCTCTAGTCCTTTTTGCGAAGAAGGCGGATGGTAACCTTAGGCTTTGTGTGGATTATCGGAAGCTAAACCAGTTGACGGTTAAGAACCGATATCCCTTGCCGAGGATAGATGATCTGTTCGATCAGCTTCATGGAGCACGAGTGTTCTCGAAGATTGACTTGAGATCCGGATATCATCAGCTGCGCGTTAGACCATCTGATATACCTCTCACAACTTTCAGGAGAAGGTATGGTCTATATGAGTATATGGTTATGCCGTTCGGACTCACGAACGTGCCAGAAGTTTTCATGGATTTGATTAATCGTGTGTTCCATCCGCATCTTGATTCATTTTTGGTAGTATTCATGGACGACATCTTGGTGTAATCTCACACTCGACACGACCATGCCACCCATCTTGAGATCGTATTGAGTACACTGAGAGAGCATCGCCTATATTCTAAGCTCTCGAAGTGCCACTTTTGGATGGACCAGATTCACTTCCTGGGTCATATCATCTCAGAGGCAGGAGTTGCAGTGGACCCAGAGAAGGTGAGAGCAGTAGTTTCTTAGGAGCATCCCAAGAACGTGTTTGAGATACGGAGTTTCTTAGGGCTGGCTGGTTACTACAGACGCTTCATACAGGACTTCTCCCGCTTAGAAGCACCGTTGATAGGTCTAACTAAGAAGGGTGTGAAGTTTGTTAGGTCAGAAGCTTGCGAGATAGCTTTTTAGGACCTGAAGGGAAGGCTGACATTAGCACCGATCATGATACTCCCAGAGCAGGGGAAGAACTATACAGTTTACTGTGATGCATCAGGGATTGGGTTGGGAGCCATTTTGATGCAGGGTGACCGAGTTGTGGCGTACGGGTCTCGGCAGTTGAGGCCACATGAGAGGAATTACCTGACGCATGATCTCGAGTTGGCTGCAGTTGTGCATGTGTTGCGCTGTTGGAGACATTACCTGTTGGGAGAGCATTTTGTGGTTTTCACCGACCACAAAAGCCTCAAGTATATATTTACTCAGCGTGAACTAAATCTGAGGTAGAGAAGGTGGGTTGAGTACCTACAGTCCTTCGATTTTGAGCTTTCCTATACACCTGGTAAAGGTAATGCAGTAGCTGATGCACTGAGCAGGAAGACTCAGATACAGGCAGTGCAGGAGGCCAGTGGTGAATGGCAGCTTATGGATTTGCTCTCTGAGATGCATCTGGAGGTGCATGGATGTTAGGGACAAACTTATCTTTCCTAGTTATCTGTGACTTCTACCCTCCTGGACAGAGTGAGGATGAGGCAGCTATCGGTTTCAGGAGGCCTAGTTCTACGGGAGTCGGTGGCAAGTGAGGGACCTCCTTCCGGTTGGACGATAGGAGATGAAGAGGTTTTGCGTTTCCATGGACGTGTATGGGTTCCAGGGGATATACGCGAGGAGATGATGAGGGAGTTTCATGCTTCAGCTTGGCCAGTTCATCCCGGGGTTACCAAGATGTACCTAGACTTGAGACATCAATACTAGTGTCCGGGTATGAAGAGAGAGATAGCTGGTTTTGTTACGAGGTGTTCAACATGTCAGCAGGTGAAGGCAGAGCATCAGAGACCAGCTGGGCTGTTACAGCAGTTGCCCATTCCAGAGTGGAAATGGGATGATGTCGTGATGGATTTCATGACGGGATTTCCAAGGTAACCTCGAGGAAATGACGCCGTATGGGTTGTTGTGGACAGACTTACAAAGGTAGCTCATTTCTTTCCAATCAAGTAGACCTTTGGTGTGGACGAGCTCGGAAGGCTGTATATCTGAGAGATCGTACGTCTTCATGGGGTCCCTCGTTCTATCGTTTCAGATAGGGACGCCCGATTCACGTCTCGTTTCTGGCAGAGTTTTCAAAGGGCGCTGGGTACACAGGTGCTTTTGAGCACAGCATACCACCCTCAGATAGATGGCCAGTCAGAGCGGACGATACAGGTGCTAGAGGACATGCTGTGCACATGCGTCCTAGACTTTGGGGGCTCTTGGGAGAAGCATATACCCTTTGTCGAGTTTGCATATAACAATAGTTTTCAGGCAACTATTGAGATGACACCATATGAGGCCTTATATGGTAGGCCATGCCGATCACCTTTGTGCTCGTTAGAGGCAGGTGAGGCAACTTTACTGGGACCACAGCTCGTGCAGGAGACATCTGAGTAGGTCTAGTTGATTTGGAAGCGGATGGCTACTGTGCAGTCTCGTCATAAGTCTTATGCTGATCGCCGCAGACGACCTTTGGAGTTCGTGGTTGGGGATTAGGTTTTCTTGCGTGTTTCTCCGTGGATGGGACACAAACGGATCAGGAGATAGGGTAAGCTTTTGCCTAGGTATGTGAGACCATTTGAGATTCTGGAGAGAGTCAGGCTAGTTGCCTATCGGTTGTAGTTACCGCAGCGGTACCGAGACATGCACGACGTCTTCCACGTGTCTCAGTTGCATCGCTAACATTCAGACCCATCTCACACCTTTCATCCTGAGGAGGTTGAGCTATAGCATGATGCGTCCTTTGAGGAGCATCCGATCCGTATCATTAACAGGATCATGAAGGTTCTCTGAGGCTGGTCAGTTCCTCTCATACAGGTGCTATGGCAGCATGGCCGAGTGCAGGACGAGACTTGGGAGCGGGAGGCCGATGTACGTGCTCAGTGGCCAGAGCTGTTCTGAGCTTTCTCTTTGCCACCCTCGAAAGGGCTATTCAGGGATGAATTGCTATAAGGGGGGGGAGTTTGTAAGAACCCGGTTCTTGTTTTAGAGGTATGAGCTTCTTCTTTTCCTTTTCCTTAAGTGATTTTGAGAAAATATGAAAAAAAGAGGAATAATACTAAATTTTGAAACTACACGCCATGTACTTTTCCCACACGCCGTGTACTTTTGGCCGTGTTGGGATAAGTACACAGGGTGTGTAGCCTCACCGGCCACAAAGGGTGTAGGAACTGACTACATGCCGTGCAGTGGTCCTTTACACATCGTGTAGTTAGTCGGCAGGTTAAAAAGTAAGGTGGTGGAGTCGCCGCCAGCTGGGCGGTAGTAAACGCCGTGTACTCGGGAGTACATGCCATATACTCTTGTCGGCAGGTGAACAATGCCGGTGCCGCCAAATGAACAGTTAAATGAAAGAAGTACACGCCGTGTACTCAGAAGTACACACCGTGTACTTTGTTTTTTTGGATTAAAACAGGCAGTAGCCTCCTCATTTGGAAGAGGAGGTGTTTGAGCCATTTTGGAGCCAAAGGAGGAGGCCAGACCTTTGAAGATCCGCCGGGAGTTCGTCTGGAATCCGATTCGGCTTCAGACAATCTCGTTGGAACCGCACGGGTAAGCCCTTCCTCCTCCTGGTACCGTTATTGCCAATTCTTCTCCCAACGTAAGTTATTTACATTTGAATGGGTTTTGTTCTTCATCAGATCTATGCCGTTCTTGGGCATTTCTGGAGCCGGCGTTCGGGTATAGTGTTCGTTGGCACATAAGGTAGGTGGCTTGGTGTTTATTTTCCAACTGTCATGCGTTTTTGTGCGTTTTCATGCCACGAACCCATGTTGGGGTGTCGTGTGGCTAAGGCCGTTGCTATATTTAATGCCTAGAATTGCATAGGTGATTAAATGGTGATAATAAAATGATGTTTGGGATTGTTTCTTGGATCCAGGACCATCCCGAGGGGTGTGTTCCTCTGTTTAGCCGTTTGGCCAGGATACCCGAGGGTATGCCTTAAATGTAGTAACTGTAGAATTGCCCTGAGAGGAATTTCTTGTTTACTTCATTTTGATATGTTGGGCATGGCCCGGTTACCTGTTTATCTTGAGGGAATTTTTGTGATTAGCCTGAGGGCGTGACTGTTTTAGCCCGAGTGATGTTGTTATTCCGCCTGAGGGAAACCTTTCGTGCTTGAGGGCTTGACTTCTGTGCCTGAGGGTGACACTTCATAAGCCTGTGGGCGAGAATTTCTGTTACGCCTGAGGGAAATACCTGCGGGTTGGATTCTGTATGGCCTGAGGGTAAGCCTGAGGGCGTGGTTACTATTTTATCCCGAGGGCACGGTTCTGGTTAGCCTGAGGGCTTGGTGCTGAGCACAAAAACGTTACTAAATTAATGGAATTAAATGAATAATAAAATAGAAATTTAATTTTTAAGTTAGTTACTTTTGAGTACTGCTTAGTTATTGCATTTACTATTGCACACTTGTTGCATGTTTTACACACAGTTGTGCACAGACCTTTGGTGGGTGCCTACTGAGATATTTTTCTCACACCCTGTTTGGGTCATGCTTTTAGGCCCAAACAGATTACATTGCTGCAGGTGTAGATAGGGGCAAGAGTCCCTATACAGGTACTTGATAGTTTCTGAGGAGTAGGAGGGCATGGGACCGAGCCTAGGCTCGCGATGTCGCTGCCAGCTGTTTACTTGTTTTACTGTACTTTGCTTTTGGTTGTATCACAGTGATATATAACATGTTCTGGCTGTTTTCTTAGAATTTGAACATGTAGCATCATCACTTTTATACTGTTGTCTATATCCACTGCTGTAGTTATTTCAGTTGTGTATATTTACTTCTTCCGATATTGTTGTATGTTTATTTTGGTATTCCATGGCGCTACACTTTGACAAATAAGGGCATAGTTTCCCCACTATCAGACCTGGGCCCTCGCTGCTAGTCGGTAGCCTCTGGCATTTGGGGAAATGTGCTTGAGGTCACGTGGTAAACCGGGCTCGGGGCACCCGTTGCGTGGCACCCGGGGCCAGGACATTAAAATAATAAACATACTAAAAGATGCCCATAGGTATGATCCCCTATATATTGATTTATGGAAATATATTCCACCTTTCTGTGGAATTGGAACACAAATAATACAAGGAGGTAAGAGAGATGAATCTAAATCTTAATAAAGCTGGTAAAGAGAGGTGATTTTAGTTACAAGAGCTAGAGGAAATCAGAAGGTAAGCTTTCAAAAATTCAAAGATCTAAAAAGATATAACAAGGATGACCCATGACAAGATAATTCAACTAATAACCTTAAACCCTAGAGTTTAAGTTTTGTTATACAAATCTAGACTTAAACTAATTCCAGGTAAAATTCCTTCCATATAGGAATGTCCCTTTAATGTTACTCACTTATACCCCTTTGTTGTTTTTTAGATTAAAAAGAAAATAGGAGAAAACCCATTCACTATAAATTTTAAGAGGCTTAAGAATTTCCATGGTAATATACCTCAATAACAAGTTGAGGAGATCACAATCCTTCACCATGATTACCAATTTAGTCCTCCTTGGTTGCATCCTTCCTTTATCATTGATTAAAATCAGTAATTCCATTATTAATATAATTACATTAAAATGAATTTAAATTCATTAAGTACACTAAATAACTTAGGTGTGGGAGATGGAATCATTTACTCTAAGACTTTTTCAAAATTTTTCAATTTTTGAGTCGAGATAACAAAATTAAACAAAAAACAATTCTAGGAGGCAACCCGTGTTTTTTCCCCTTAGTCCACTCTTCCCCTCAGTCATATTCTATCATAATTGAGCCGAAATACACTATCATTTCTTTTTATTCTAATTTTTTAGGTCCATTAATGAAGATGATAAAAATCTAAAAAAATAGAGAAAATGAATAGAAAACAAGCCGTAAATGTGCTAAATAAAAGAACTAAAGGAACATGACTTACGCCACCAAGATGAAGCATAATTTCTAAATAGGGATTTATTTTACATTAAATATCTTTTTAATTACCTATATATATATATATTTAAATCTGTTCTTGAACTTTTGAAGAAATTTCATGACCACACTTAATTTATACATTATTTGACTTATCTTGGAGACATGAGTTTCTTAGTAATCCTTTGATTCCATGTGTTATATTTAAATGATAATAATATTTAATGAGTAAAATGGATAATTGGTTGATTAAATATAATTATAGATATTAAAATGAGGACTCATGATTTTAAGTAATTAATTGATTCATGTAAATGAAATTTCCCAACAATTTTTCATGATTTTAATTTATAAAATTCTTGTTAATTGATTATTTATTATTATTCACACCTTTATTGATTTTCCAAAATCATATGTCTCATTCCCAAGATGATTTCTAGACCAAGTACTTTCTATTTATTCTTGAACATATTTCTTGAGTGATCTTGGTACATGCCGCCTGCTAGAACATGAATTTTAACTTGTCAAATCTATGAATGAACAAAAACACATTTAAAATGATTAAGGAATATTTTGAAAAGACCTTATCCTTAAAATACCACCTTTACATGAATATTTTTTATCCCATAGAAACCATGAATAACCTTTTTAGGGATGAGCCATGTTTCAATATGTTTTTATCCATGCCTACCCTCCTCTTAGTATTTCCATGATATTTTAAAGTTGAAGTGTGGGGGTGAAGGGATTCATGGTCTAGATGGTGATATACATTATAAGGAAGAAGTGTGGTGGTGCTAATTTGGGTAATGAGAAATTTTAATGATTCATTAATTGATCTTTTTATTATTTTACCCCTCTTGAATAAAAAAAATATAAAATAAAAAAGAACCAAAAAAATGAAAAAAAGAATGAGTTATGATTTGGAAAAACCTAAAAGAACCATTAATAAACCAATAATTTTTTTTATATGTGGTTAGTTATTGGATTTGAGGTTTATTCTAAGCATAAATTTAAAAAAAAATTAAAAAGTTCTCTGAAAAAAAAGTAGAAAAAAAATTCAAGAGGGTACACAAATCATTCGTTATGCTTTATTTGACCATGACCTTACCTTGAGTTTTGAGAAGTGGGAGTTGTTACAATTTTAAGGGGATACTTTCATTGATCATTTCATTTTTTATATCATGAAATTTAATTTAGATATTAAACTCCTCTTTGATATTTAATTTTTAATTCCAGCAAAGCTTAAGCCTCAGAGTGATTTTAACCTTTATTAAAAAGTCCTCATGATTTTATGTGACTTTTGTCTTTAAAAAGTGGATAAAGTAGTTACTTTACAATACTATAGATAAATATAATGTATTAATGATATTAGTAGAACTACACTTGAATTTTATCATGATTGATGAGAGAAAAGATTGAAAAGTGAGGCAACTCATGATTTTGCATGTTTGATAATAATGAATTAAGGAACTTGGATGAATGAGAAGAGAAGTTCCACCATTTTCAAAAGGGAGAAAGTAAAATACTTGGATTAATTGTTTCTTTAGAAAATGGGAATTTTATTGAGTTTTTATGTGATATTTAAAATTTTTATTTTACATTGATGATTGTTTAATTTTATTTCCTTGAAATTTGAATAATGAAAACACTAGTGCCTTCTGATTTTTAATGTTGAGATTTTATTCTTGAGGAAAAAAAGTGTGGGGGAATCGACAGAGAAAATATTTTAAATCATTTTAATTTTAATTTAAATATTTTTAATCCCACCAAAGTGATATATTAATATCGATTGTCACATTTTATGGTTTTAGAAGCATTTTGAGCTTAATTGAAAAAATGGCATAATTTTGGATTTTAATTATTTTAATTTATTTAAGTAATTTGGCCATAAATTTTTATACAAAAATTTAATTTATTAAATTATTTTTTTTAGGAATAAATAAATATCGGTATTAATTTCATTTTTCTAGACCAAGAGCTGAAACCAGTATCTGGAGGCCCAAAATATGCTCACACTTCAAGCCTCAAAATCTATACGCAAATTTGGATATTTTTTAAGTAAGGCCTATATATAATAAATGGATTATATAATAGAGATAAAACTCTAAAATTATAAAGTTAAAATCCTTAGGAATAAATTTTATAACTATTTACACACTTTATTATACTAATATCAAGGAAATAAATTCATGATAAATTTGATTTTTGAAGTTAAAAGATTAAGATTGTCCAAAATAAATTTTCATAGTAAATTAGATATAAATTATTATAAACATAGAGGATGAAGCTTAAATTTTGTGGTCAAACTCAAAATTTATTTTGGAAAAACATTATATAAGACTAATTTCTCTGGTTTGGTAAAAAAAAGGGCTACCACACAAAAGTTTTTGAAGGAAAATTCTATATTCAAAATTTCAACTGTCGACGACCCATTATGTCCTGAAACCCATTAATTGACCATTATGACGACACTAAGACTCTTACATTATTATAAATAAGATTATATAGGTGTATTTAAGAGGATATATTGGAGAGGGAATCTCTGGATGACAAAATGTTGTATGTTTATTTCCCTGCTTTCTTCTTCTTTTATTTCCTTTACTCTATGATGTATCCCCTCTCCCACATCAACTCGACTTCCCCATCCATGGAGGGATAGTTTCATTGAGTGATCAATAAAGGAGGAGGTTTAACCTATGTTCTTTTCTTGAGTTTTTTTGATTCAATTTAATAATATCTTTTCTTCTTTCTTCATATGGTTTCAATTCTTAATTAAGTTTTAAATTTTGAATGTGGTTACATTAGGTTTTGATTCTATTAATTTTAATTGCTTTGGTTGATGATAAATTTCTCCCTCCACATAATTATTTTATATATATGGGGAACATATTAGGGTTGGGTGGTGGGATCTCTATGGTCATCATCACATGTGTAAGATTGTATATTGGAATATTGGTTTATTAGGGAATAACAATTCTGGGTCAGGGATTGCTCTAATTAATCAATAAAACATGCTGTAATGCTGTGTACATAGTATGGAGGGTATAATAACATGAGTTTTTGTATAGGAATATTATAATCAGAACCATATATCCAAGGGGGAGAGAGTACGTGGTAGATGAATCTCTCTCTTACCAGTCAATAGTAGAAGAAGGGTTACATTTTATAAACCATGATAGAATAACACTAGGTCTAGCCAAACCTGACCCGATCACCATCTTTCTCAATTGTTTTTAAAATCCATTAAATAAAACTATTTATTTATATTATTTTATCAAAATTAATTAAAACTAATTTATTTCAGGAAACCAATAAAAAGTGACAACCTTGTTTTGTGCGCAATCCTCTTTAGGAGACTACCTTGAGTTAACTACTATACTATACTTAGGTAATTTAAATATTATTTTTCATGCCCCATGAAAGGTGTACATCATTTATTAAACCCGTATTCTTTTTATGGTTTATGATTTGATGATATGATGAATGTTTTATGATCTTATGAAACACATATGTATAGTTTTCACTATTTTATGAGTGATATTGGAATTATATAGCCCTCCAATGCATTGGGTAAATAATTATATATCATAAGATAATGAGGATTGTAATATAGAGTGAACCTAGTTCATTAAGGTAATTTTTCTAATAAGATAGTTTTGTGAGTGAACCTTGACTAAGGAAATGATGGAATGAGGAGTGAACCCAATCCATTATGATAGTCTTGTCAATGATCCTTGAATAAGGAAATGATTTTATATTCTTATGTGTATTACAAAAACTTATTTCTTATATTTATGATATATTATTAGGGATCATGATTGATTATAGATGATTCCGCACTCTTATGTCTTATGGATTTTGATTGATAAAACTTTATGTTATGTATCTTTATTATGATATATGAAGTGATGGGTATGATTTTATATTGTTAATATCATGTTCTCATACCCTTATCCTTATGTTATTCACACTTATGATCATTGATTTATATCTCTTATGTTTACCATTATCGAGATTCTGAGCCAAACCTTTCTTATTTTCTCTTACCTAAGTTATAAAAAAGGTTTTAAGTATGTTATGTATAATAAGGGTTTTAGTTGTAAAGAATTTAATGATAATTGATCTATATCATTTATGTACTAGTTTTTGTATCCATGTTCCAAATAAACTAAACCTTTAAGGTTCTATAATGGATCATATTGATATTTAATTAATATTACACTAATAATATGTAGTATTTTTCTATGAAAATTTTGGGTCGCTATATACTGAACACGATAATTTTGTTTCCTGATTTTCTATTACTTTATTATATTTTCATATTCAGTTTCCTTACACCTAACATTGTGTAGAGATTTTTTTAATTATAATAGGTATGTATGTTAGTATCACTAACAATATTAATATGAAAATAAAACTTGTTTTTTGATGGCAATGATTATAAATTCTAGAGAGACAAGATTGAAACATTTGTTATTAACAATAGAGTAAAAAATTATCTTAGGATTACTGGTAGTTACAAAGTATCAGAGAAATAAGTTTCTATAATTTTGAGAGAATATAAGAATGAATTTCAACTGAATTTTAAATCTTAAAATTCCCTTATTTGTTAATTTTAACAAAATATTAATTGTCAAGTTTCATCTTGTAATACTGATTATGGAATATAAAAAAGTTAAAATCTACACATTTTAGAAAATAAAATTTATTGAGACTAATAGAGATATACTTAGAGAATATTATTAGGATTTTTATTTTATATTTGGTGAAAGTGTTCTCAAATTAATCAAAGACTAATTACTATTTTCTATAAATTACAATCACTTAGTGAAAAGGAATTGTTTGATGATCCACATGTGGAGAAATTTATTGATATTCTTTCAAAGGAATTAGAATATAAAAGAACTATTGTTAATGATAGAAAAAATATTAAAAATTTAAGTCTATATGATTTAATAATAACCTTGATATAGAATGAGAGACATCTAAAGAGAGTTGTAGAGAAAGAGAAAAAGAAAAATAAAGTTTATTTTACAACCACAAAAACTTCAAATACTAGAACTTGTAAATAAATAACATATAATATGAATTATATATTATTTTGATGATATTAAGTGGGAACTAATAGATGGTGAACTTACTAAGATGGAAAACAAATATTCAAACAAAAAAATTTCTAGAGAAACTATTCGAATGGAAAAAAGAGAAAAATGATACTACCAAGCCAATTTATTGTGAGTGTAGAAATAAAATTCATATTAAAAACAATTTTTCTGAATTGAAGAATAAATAAAGAAAATATTCTAAAAAGTATTAAAAGAAGAAAATTATGGAGATTTTCAAATATACGGACAAGTGGAAGAATAACTTACTGAAATTGTAAAGGAAAATATAAATCTTATTTCTAAGATAGATAATTCAAAGAAAAATATCATAAAAAATACTTCTAATTTGAAAGGGAATAGAAAAATAAAAACACTTAAATTTCATCATAAGTCAAATAACCTAAATAATAAAAGTAATAGGAAGGATAAGTCAAATAATGTTACTTTTGTTCAATATAAGAATGATATTATTAATCTAAATTCTAAGGTTGAGAGATTGAATAATTAGCTAACCAAATTTACTATAGAAATGAATTAATTTGAAAATATATATAGAAAATTGATACTACCTACAAAAATAAAAATTCAGATTTTTTGGTAAATACACTAGAAATTCAATTGATCAATTGAACTAATTTTTTTCAAGTCAATAACCCCTATAAAAAATGTGTTAATGCAGAGCAAACTGGAACAAAATTTGTTCTTTAAATAGAGTCTAATATTTAGGAAGATATTGAGTTTTTATCACAACAAATCTTATTACTTATAAATATAAAAAACTACTCAAATATGGGTTTTAAATATATTATTTTCAAATACTTATAGACCGAAAGTGCTATATCTTCCAAATAGATAATTTCTAAGATTTTTAGTGATGCAAACTGACATCTAAACATCAATCACAAATGCCACTGGTATTTTATTTTAATTAACCAAAATTAAAACATTTTAATATTCATGTTTATATTCTAAGTAGTTTTAATACTTTAACTTTTTCTTAATATATTTCATTATTTATTTTATTTAGGGGAATATTCTTTTATTTTTTTGGATAAATTTTAGACAACCTAATTTTAAAATTCCAAGGAACTCACAAATTTCAAGTTAAACTATTTTTCGAACCATTTTTAAAATAAGATGATCATGAAATTTTTTTAAAAGAGGATAACTTCCAAATTTTTGTGATTATATTTCTTTAATTTTATCTAATTTTTAGAAAACTTGTTTAATTATCAGAATTTGAAAGTGTTGTTAAGCATGATAAATTTTGAAAATTATTCTTAATTACAAAATTATTATTTTTGGTTGGATTATATCCGAGTTATTTGATCTTTTAAATCAATGATGACCTTTCATATTCTTTGATTCCTTAATAAGATGGTGGACCTATAGTTTATTGGATGCATTCATTGTGATTTTATAGTGAATCACTTGTAGTTTTTCAAAAAAATATATTCAAATATCATTTCAACCATGGTTTAATCCAAATATCTTGCTATAAGAGATTTTTTTAGAGAAAATTTTATTTATTTTAATATTTTAGATAAGTATGATTTTATATAGAAAGATATAGTTGACTTTCAAGGGTGGATAAAGTTAGTTTCTATAACTGAAGATCATAAAATTTATTATTCTTTTTTGATCAGAGAGTTATTTTGATCTGTGAAGTTTTCTAAATAAAGCAGATTCAAATAGGTGAAATTCATTCTTTTTATTCAAAAGTACACCTTTAAATTAGAAATTTTTTCTAAATTACTAGAAGTACATTTTTAGGGATAATACTTGTTTAAATCACACAAACTATCAGAGACTCATGGAAATTTTGTTAAAGATGATGCATAAAATAATTTGTTTATGTTTAATGAAAATTTCCACAAAACAAGTCATTTATCATCATAAGTATAAATAATATTTCAATGGATTCTTTCTTCCTTACTAACAATAAAAGGTAAAAAATATATGATTAATAATCAAGACAATTATTTGATATATTGTTCAGTAAATTTCAAGAATATTAACATCTTAAAGTTCAACTAGTCATACATGGAAGCAATTTGTAATGGTTTAGTAAAGATGAAAATTCTTTTATAAATATTTATTCTCAATAAAGTCCTTGTAAAACTATTTAAAGAAGATAATGTTGAAAATCATGATTATCTTGATAGGCATAAGGAAAAATCGTTAAACATTGAAACTATTTTAAGAATGAAATTTAAATATGACTTCATAGAGAAAATATTTATTGAAAAATATTCAATAGCTGCTTGTACTAAATTATTAGAACTAGTTGAAGGAGAAGAGGGTGAAAAGATTGTAAAAAATTTTAGAGAATAGAAAAACATTATTTATTCCTGGAATTAAAAATTCATATGAATAGAATAAGTTAAAAACCATAGAAAAGTAAAATTATAATAAATAAAATCTATATAAGAAAAACTCTAATAAACATATAAGTAAAAAAGAATTTAAAATAATTTTTGAAACTTAAATTTGGTTCTTGGAAGAAAAACTAGATAACACTAGAAATAATAAATAAGATAGATTAGATGGAAAACCATTTTATGGTATTGATAAAGCCAAATCCAAAGCTCTAAGGGAAGATATTTAATATAATTTGACTAAAGTAAAAAAGAAGAAAGGATATTTTCAAAAGCTAAAATCTTATTAAGTAGAAATAAAAATCTTAACCAATATTAATATTCATGAGCATATTGTTGAGGAAAAATATTTGAAAATAAAACTAGTATTTGAACGAAATGGAAAGAAAGATACATATGAAGTTTAAGAAAAAGCATCATCCATATCTACACCTCATCGAGTGATTGGTGAAGTTATTTCCACTATTGAAAATGTTATTACACCAAAAGAAAATCCATCATAATTACTCTATGAAAAATATTTTGAAGATATTTCTATTATTAAAAATGAAGTTATGGTATCACCAGTAGAATTATACCCAAAATAAATTGGTAAATTTCAAGTAAAAATTCCACTACTGAATATCTATCTCTGGTAGAATATTCTATTTGTTGTTATGTCGCTATCACTTTATCTCCATCAAAAGAATCATATAAAAAATATAGTTTATTGGATGAAATATTATGTTATTCATCATAAAAATCATTTGATAGGATAATAGATGATCAAAACGATCTTACTAAAGATCCTATTGATGTTGAGGCACTAAATCATGAAAAAGATAAAACAAAATTTGTTCAACCTTTAATTCCAAAATAAAAGAAGAAAGAGAAGAGAGAATAAAATTTTAATAGTTTATAAAAATCTAAAACATTGGTTACAACTATATCTTTTGATCAGAATTTAGATTCTTCTTTTGACATGAAAAATAAAATGACCAATATTAATATGATTCCAGAGCTTAGTGAAAAGGTAAGTCTGATCTAATATCATCTATCTCATTCTCAAGATTTGAAATGGATGAACCAATTGAAATAATTTACAGTTTAAGTTAAGGGAGATTTTGGAATATAACATTAAGTCAATTATTTACATAACCATAAGTTAAGGAATTTTAATAGGTGCATAAAATTTCAAGATAAGGAAATCAATTCTATTGATTATAAGACTGCTTTCCCACATTAAAATTTTTATACCCTTTGAAAAATATCCAAGGATATCGAAGTATTTTATAAGTTTCTAGGAGAAAAATATGACTATAATTTTACTACTATTGATGAAATTAAATGTTTATCTATCTCAAAAAATCAGTATACTGTTGATCAAAATTTGAAATTTGAAGAGAAGATAACTAATAAGGATTGAATTTTGAAGGTACAAGAAGATAGATTTACTATGAAGATAACTGAATTTAATTAGAAGTTCAAATTTTCAGATGATATATTATCATAGAAATAGAAATATATTAAGAATATGAAACATATGATTAAGAAATAAAATAATAAAGATTGATTTTCAAATTTTTATTTGATTGAAATTTTATAAATCAAACTACGTGTAATTTATCGATTTTTTCTTAAATTTCATAATTTTATTTGTATAAATATTTATTTATGAATTATTTTCATTTACCATTTGATTGATTTTTCTAATTATAAAAAGTATTTATATTTTTTTTAATAATAAAAAATTATTGTCATTCAACTAGTTTTTCATATTTATTTTAAGAAGGAAACTTTATTTTTATTTCTTTTCAAAAACCAAAAAGGGATAGAAATATTTTCAAAATTTAAGTATGAAAAAATGGTTCTGAAATATTTGACTATATATTTTACAATGGGGGGGAAAGGTTTAAAAATTAAAAATTGTGACTTTCTATTTAATTTATAAAGAAGGATAAAAATTTAAAATTTTACATATAAATAGAGAAATACTTTAAGGGGGATAAATAAATTTTCATTAGAATATGTGGAAGCTTCAAGGAGTATTTATTTTAATGTTTCGGTCATTGTAATTTTTCATTATGTGTTTGTGATTTTCAAAAAGGGGTGATTGTTGTGTCATAAAATTATGTTATTCTACTTCTTTTAAGGACCAAAAAACACTTTATTTAGTATTTAATTTAAATTGATTTTGATTATTTTATCTTTGAAGAATACATAATATAAATTTTATAAATGAATTACCCACAATCAAAGGTTTTAAAAAACACAGATGGTCTAAGGATTCATGAAAATCTAATGACTTTGGGAATTTCAAAATACCATTGGTTTAAATTTTAATTAAATACTGAGAGTGCTATGATGGTGTTGAATAACTTCATCTATAGATGCATAAAGACGCTGAGTCCATCAAAAGATGAATAGTAAATTGCTACTAATATTTCTAAAACTTATTTCAAGATTTACGTAATACATCTAATGGAGGATCATCTATAAATAGATATGTACTTCCTGGATCACTAATATAATGCTATAATTAACATTTAATGAAATACCTCTGAAATATTTCAATATATTGAAGTCTTAAACAAATATTTGGCTAAGTATAATTTTGATTGTTTTACTTTTTGAGTGTTGGATAGATCTTATGGTTGTAAGGTCTCATTGTAAAATCTCCCAGTATTTCTCATGGTAATTTTTGTGCTACCAATCAGGTTGAACGAGAGATTCCATGGTAAGGAATACTGAGGCAAGCTTCTAGTTATAATGGAATGTATACTAAGTTATTGATTATAGTATCATAAATAGAAATGTACTGAATATAGTAGTAGATATACTAAGATTTAGGTGTGTTGAAGTGGGTACCTACCAATTGGGATGATTGACGGATTCTAGGGTAAGAAAGAAAGAGATAAGCTTTAGTCTTAAAAAAGTTGATATCTTTTGATAGGTCTATAGTTGAGGATAAATTGAATCGGTTTTAGGATTACCCTTATTATTTGGATAAAATTATAGTTTATATATTATATAATGAGTATTATGTTTTTAAATCAATACTCTTAATTTTTTAAAATTCCATTTTGTTTATTGTTTGATTGACATTTACCAAAAAATAAATATTTTTATTTTCAGATGCATATATTAATTTCATTGATAGTTATAAAACTCCAATAAATTTAATTTTTTTATTTTACTTTGAAATATTATGTGTACATCAGTTTTCCATATTACTAATAGACTTAATACTTGATGAGTTTAAAAATTGTAAGTTATTTTTAAGCTACAATTCACAGACCTCTTGTAGTTTTTTTCATATCTTATACAATCCAACATTTGGTATCAGAAGAAGCTCTCTACATCTGAGATTGAAATTTATATTTTTGTTTCTTTATTTTTTATTACTTTATCAGATTTTTATTTTTAATTTCTATACACTTAATGGTGTGTATGTTTTCTTTAAATTCTTAATGGAATAAATGTTAGTACCATTTAAAATCTTAATCTGAACAAACCACCTATTTTTTATGGAAATTATTATAAATACTAGAGATATAGGATGGAAACCTTTAATATTAACAATGGAGTTGAAAATTATCTTATGCTTACAGTTATTTACAAAGTATTAAATAAATATGTTTCTAATTTTTCAAGAGAGGATAAGAATGAATTTTAACTGGATTTCAGATTTTGAAATACCCTTGTTTGTTTAGTCCAATGAAATATCTATAGTAAAGTTTCATATTGTAGAAATTATTATAGAATATGGAAAAGGTTATAAGTTACAAACTTGGTAACATCAAAAGATATTGAGACTAAGAGATCTATTCTAAGAGGATATTATCTGGTTTTTTATATTATAACTGGTGAAAGTGTTTTCCAAATGCATCAAAAACTAATGACTATTTTAAATAGCTTACAATCACTTGGTGAAAAGAAATTTTTTGATGATAAACCTATGGAGAGAGTTATTTATATTCTTATGAAACAATAAGAATCTAAAAGAATTGTTTTTTGATGATACAAAACTGTTGTAACTAGAGACACCCTAAAAGGGGGGTAAATTGGGGTATGGTCCAATTCAAACCTTTTAATTTTATTTGGTAATCTCTTTTAGGATCTTATTCCCATGTTATAAAGAACTATGTTAAATATTATTCTTGATAAATTCTTTATATTGATCTCTTGAATCGATAAAAAATATATAGGAAATTGAAACATCCATAGGACACATGGATTATTACTTGGTTCATCTTAATGGTCTAGTCCAAGGAGAATACTCAAATGTTGTGGTAGTCATACCGGAATACACCAAGATTCACTAAATTGGTGGATTAAAAATGAAATAGTAATAGACACTATATTATTGTCTCACTACCTTTAGAACATTTAGGTTTTGGTCACTCCTCACCCAGAGATCACTACCTCTTTCATACCTCTTCAAAATGTATTGATGAAGGTAATTATGCAGTTTATAGACGTATAGGTCTTCATCGATTGGTTGAATATATAAGTATTTTTCCCAAATTAAAACTCGACTCTTATAACACCATATTTCTGATTTGATACTCTATTAATGCACCAATCAATTTAAATGGATGTTTAATACATTCTTTTTGTGTAACATATGCTTTCTTAAAACTCATGATTTCGTAAAACTCATGATTTTGTGAAACTATGATCTTGTAAGTTCTAACACATGAAACTTTTTCAATACATTTCTTTCATGAAATATAAACCATCATGCTAAATATTGTTTCATTTAAATAGTATGTTCATGGAAATTAGCAATTCATGAAAGTTCAATCATGGAAATTGGTGGTTCATGTAACTCCTTCACATAAATTCAAAATTTGGATAATTTAGAGAATTTATCTCTCAAGAATATTCCTAAACCAAGTATTTATCTTCTCATATATTTATCTATTATAAATTATGTTTTTGTAAGAAAATAATTTCCATTATTGAAACTTTTAAACTTTTCTATCACATAACATCAATTCAAAAAAATTTCTTCAGTATTCATTATTCACAAACCATTTCCTCATTAACCTTCCTTTTTTATGGAATCTTCAATTATCCAATTTATACCTACTCATAGAACTCAATAATTTATGTGACTAATTACTTTTCCAATATTTAATTTTCCTTCTTAATGAAACATTATTTTATGAAACTTACTACTTTTTATGAAAACTTATCCATTGTAATTTGTTTAACTCTAGTACTAACTCAACAATCATTTCACCAAACTCTAAACTTTTATGATAAAAACATTTCCATATCTCTGAGATTATTTATTTCCTGGAATTCTTCTTTTGAAATAGAACCATTTTGTTGTTTCCAAGAACATGAATTTCATGAAACCATTCTATTTTCTATAAAGTAACTATTCTATTTTCCTCTTATATTTTTAAGACTAAAAATATGAAAAAATAGAAAATAATTACTCCTTAAACATTGAATCCTCTTGAATGGACTGAATCAATTTCACATCTTTGGAAAAATTCGTTCATAATCAACTCCCTTCTTAGCACTTACAATTATTTATAAAACCAAGTAAATAATTTGTTTACTTACAGGACATTTTCCTTCTTGAGGAAATAATATAGATATTACACACTATAATATAACTATGGAATTCATATTCAACAAACAGATATAAATTTATAATTATATATACCTTCCATGATACCTATTTCTTCCAAAATTGATATATAATATTTTAAATATCTCATGATTCTCTACTTATTGAATTATATATCATTCATATGATAATTGGTTATAGAACATATCCTCCCCCTGAACACATACTATACATCCCAGATTATAAAACATACAATCATCGCAAACTGAGTCCTTGATATATATAAATATCAAGGTGCCTCTTTGCATAAAAAATTACTTAAATGTGAACTACAAAACCAAGTCTTTAATGGACTCCAATAATTGACAATATCCAAATGATTGATAAAAAATTTGACACCAAACACATTTGGTTTAAAAAAAACATATTAAAATTTTATTTATAGATCATTTAATCAGAACCTTGCTACAATAATAGAGTTGTATAAAGAGATATGTAGAGAAATAGAAAAAATAAAAATGGAGTTTCTTTTACAAACACCATAACATCAAATAGTGGAACTTGTAAATTAAGCACATATAAAAAAAATTCAATAATTTTTTTGATGATAGTGAGTGTGATCTAATAGATGGTTAAATTTATAACATGTAAATAAGGATGTTCAAATATAAAAATTTCTAGAGAAACTATTTAAAAGATACAAAAAAAAAATTATACCACTGAACTAATTTTTTATGAGTACAGAAAGAAAAGTTATATTCAACCTGATTGTCCTAAATTAAAGAATAATTAAAGAATATATTTCAGAAAATGTTCAAATAATAAAATTAATATGGGTTTAAAACTATGGAAGTGTGAAGTGTGAGTGAAAGTGATACTACCTCTAATAATTCATCAGAAGATAGTGATAATAGTAGAAAACTCACCATATTTTTTGAAAATTATGAAAAATGATTGATGTAAAGATTAAATGATGAATCACTTATGAACATAAAATTAGATTCAAAATGTTTATATGATTATAATAATGACATCGATGACGAGAATTCATATTTTTTTTGATGATGACGAGATAACTCCTGAAACATTTAAAGAAATTAATACTTCTATTATGAATAAGAAAATATGTATAAGAAGTTATGAAATAGGTATACCAACCTTAATAAGGAAATTATTGATAGAAAAGACAACTTTTTTAAAGTTGTGGATAAAATTACTGAAATTAAAATGGAAAATGAAAAACTTGTTTCTAATCTAGATAATTCAATGGAAAATATCAAAAAAATTACTACCGATGTGAAAGGGAAAAGTAAAATCAATAAACCAAAAGTTTATCTTAAGTCAGATGATCAGAATAAGAAAAATTAAAAGAAAGAGAATTCAAATAATGTTACTTTTGTTTAAGATAATAATGATATTACTAAACTAACTTCTGAGGTTGAGAGCTTGAAGAAAATAGTGACAAACTTTACTAAAGGAAAGAATGAATTTGAAAAGATGTATAGGCAATTGAGACTATCTAAAAAAATAACAATCTTTATTTGTAAGTAAATCCAAAAGAAATTCAATTTATCAATTGAACTACTTTGTGAAAATTCAATCACCATTCTACATAATGTGTCAATGAGGAGGAAACTGAAAGAAAATTTGTTCTTTAAATAAAGTCCAATATTTTAGAAGATCCTGAGATTTTATCACAATAGAACTTACTGATTACGAACATTAGAAATCTAGTCAAATTTGGGTTCCAAATTTATTATTTATAAATAATTATAGGCCAAAATAGTTCTGTTTTTTAAGAGATAATTCTAAATATTTTTAGCACTGTGCATTGGAAGTTGAATATCAATCACCAGTACCCCAAGTATTTTCTTTTAATTTACCAAAATTTTAACATTTTAATATGTATGTTTATGTTATAAATAGTTTTAATACTTTTATTTTTTCATTAATACATTTCATTTATTTATTTTATTTATGGATAAGATTTGTTAATTATTTTTGGATAACTTTAAACAACTTTATTTTAAATTTTTAAATAACTTATAAATTTAAAATTATTTGTAAGTATGTTTAAAAAAATAATATTAATTCATTTTTTTAATTGTATATAACTTCCAATTGTTGAGATATATTTCTCCCAGTTCATTATATTTTTATAATACTAGTATAATTATCATAATTTCAAAAGTGTCTTTAAGAATTAAAAATTTGAAAATAAATTATTCTTAATTATAACATCATTTGTTTTAGTAGCATTCTATCTAAGCTATTAGATATCATAAATCCACAATGGCCTTTAATATTCACTAATTTCTTTATAATTAGGTGGACCTAGAGTTTATTGGATGCATACATTGAGGTTCTACAGTGATGCTCTTTCAATTTTTTAGAAAACTCTGTTAATCTACAGTTCCATCCATGAAATCATTTAAATAACTTACTACAAGAGATATTGTTAGAGTAAAGATTGTTGATTCAGATATTTTTGATAAGTACGATTTTATATGGAAATATATAGTTTAATTTCAAAGGCGGATAAAGTTAGTTTCTACAAATGAAGATTATGAATTGTACAGTTCTATATTGATCATAGAATTCTATAGTTTTGTAAAGTTTTCTAAATAAAATCAAGTCAAAGACGTGACTTTAATTATTTTTATTCATAAGTTCACATTTACATTAGAAAATTTTGTTAAACTAATAGAATTTCATTTTGAGGGAGAATCCTTGTTTGCCTCACACAATATACTAGAGACTCATGTAAATTTTGTTAAAGATAACATATAGAAGAATTTATTTCTATATAATGAAAAAGTTTAAAAAAACAAGTCATTTATCATTGGAAATAAGAATAATATTTCAATGGATTATTTATTTATTACTATAAATAAAAGTTAAAAAATATAAGATTAATATTCAAGATGTTTATTTGTTAGATTGTTTAGTAAATTTTAGGAATTTTAACATCTCAAAGTTTATTTTGTCATACATGGAAGATATCCATAATGGTTTGGTGAAGATGAAAATTTTATATATATATGGATTCTTAAGAGAGTCCTTATAAAAATATTGAAATAATATAATGTTGAAAATTAGAATCATCCTAGAAGGCAGAAGGAAAACCCAATCAATTTAGAAACTATTTCAAGAATGATATTGACGTATTAATTCAAAGAAAATTTTTTTTTTGAAAAAAATTTAGTAACTTATTTTAATGAATTATGAAAATTAGTTGATGGACACAAGGTTAAAAAGGTTGCAAAAATTTTAGAGATGAGAAAAGCATTAGATGTTCCTAACACTGAAGGATCACATGAAATGAAGCAGTTAAAAATCAAAGAAAAGGAAAATAAACATAAGGAAAATCTATAAGGGAAACCCTATGAGAAATGAACAAGTAGAGAATAATTTTAAATAATGGTTGAAATCCAAAATAGGTTAATAAAAAGAAGATGATTATAAAAATAATAAAGAAGATATAAATTTGGTAAACCATTTTTTGGTATTGATAAATATATATCTAAAGTTACAAGGGAAGATATTGAATGGAATTTTACTAAAGAAAAATAGAAGAAGGGATATTTTTAAAAGTAAAAATCTTCTCAAGCAGCATTAAACATCTTAACTAGTATTACTATTCATGATTATATTATTGAGGAAAAAACTTTGAAAATAAAACTAGTATTTTAAGTAAAAGAAAAAAAATATACACTATAAGTTCAAGAAAAATAATCATCCATATCTACACCTCTTTGAGAGATTGGTTAATTTTATGATACTATTGAAAAAGTTATTACACCAGATGATAAACCATCATAATTACCCCATGAAAAATATTTGGAAGATATTTTTATTATTCCTATTGAAGTTTTGGTAGCACCGACATAATTATTCCCAAAATAAATTGACAAAGTGCTGATTAAAATGTCTACTATTGATGATCTATCTTTAATAAAATATCCTATTCATTATTATATTGCTACCATCACAAAATTCTAGTTCATTAGAAGAAATATCAATTCTTTATCATCAGAATTATCTGAGAGGATAATAAATAATAGAAATGATATTACTGAATATCCTATTATTGTTGAGAAACTAACTCTCAAAAAATATAAAGCACCAAATGTTCAACTTTTCAACACTTCAAGAGAATAAATAGAAGAGGGAATTTTTTTTGATAGTTTATGATAATCTTAAACATGTTTTATAGATTGATCTTTTGATCAAAATCCTGATTCTATTTTTGACATGAAAAATAAAATAAACAATTTCATTAATATAATTCTAGAGTATAGTGAAAAGGAAAGTCAAATCCAATGTTAGCTATATCATTCTAAATATTCAAAATGGCATAAAAATTGATAGAATTTTCATCTGAAGTAAATGTGATTTTAAAATAGACAAAGTTTTCAGTGATTTACATGATCACAAGTTGAAGAATTTTAATCGGTATATAAAATCCTAGGATAAGGGAATTAATTATATTTTTGGAAAGACTGATTTCCTACATCAGAATTTTGATACCCTTTATAAAATATTTGAGAATGTGGAAGAATTTTATAAAGAGTTTTGAGAAAAAATTAATTATCATTCTACTACAATTGATGAATTTAAACTTTTAGCTATCTCTCAAAATTTGCATATTATTATTCAAAATTTGATATTTGAAGATATGTTAGCTGAATGGGATCAAAATTTGAATGCATAGGAACATAGATTTGCTGAGAAGATAGTCAAATTTGATCAAACGTTAAAATTTTAGGATGAAATGATGTCAGAGCAATGGAAATATATTAAGAAGAAAAAACACATTATTGATAAATCAACTAAGAAAGATTGATTTTCAAATTTCTATTTTCTTGAAATTTTGTAACTCAAAGTAAGTTTAGTTTCTTGAATATTTTTTTAAATGATTTATTTTCATTTTCATAAATATATCTTTATTAATTATTTTCAATAACCATTAATTGATTTTTTTAATTATAAAAATATTTTTATTTATTTTTATAGTGAAAAAATATTGTCTTTACATTGGGTTTACATACCTATTTCAAAAGGGAAACTTTTATTTTATTTTTCTTTCTTTTTAAAAACCATAAGGGGGAGAAAGATTTAAAAAATTGAAATATGACTATATGTTTCACAAAGATATGAAAAAATGTTTTACAAAGGGGGAGAAATATTTAAAGATTCAAAAAATTATCTTTCTAAATTATTTCTATAGGGGGATAAATATTTAAAATTTTATATATATAAGGAGAAATACTTTTAAGGGGATAAATAATTTTTCATTAGAAGATATGGAAGCTATAAATAATATTTCTTTTAGAATTATGACCATTTTAAATTTTCATTATGTGTTTGTACTTTTTAAAAATAAGTATATTTTTTAGTCATATATTCACTTGAATCTATATATTTTGAAAACCATGAAACACACTATTTAGTATTGTATTTAACTTGAGTTTTTTGCTTTTATCTTTGATTAATGAAAAATATAAAACTATTAAATGAATTAATATTGATGGTTTAAGAATTCATAAAAATATGATGACTTTAGGAATTTAAAAATATATATGGTTTAAGGTTTAATTAAATTCTAATGGAACTATGGTAGTGCAAAATAACTTCATTAGTAGATATGGTGAGAAACCGATTTCATTAGAATATGAACAATAAAATGCTACTGATTCTATTTTAACTGAATTTGAGATTTGTGGAATCTAACCAATGAAGGATTGTCTATAAATAGAACCTCTATTCATGGATCAATAGTATAATTCCATAATTAACAAATCATGATATCTCTCAAAAATCTTGAAATATCTTAAACTCTTCTAAAATATTTTAACTAATAGTGCTTCCAGTTGTTTTAGGTTCTGATTGTTTTCTTTATCTTATTATTATAAGGTATCATTGTATAATATCATAGTGATACTTTTTGTAATTTTTGTGATACCGATCAGGTTGATCAAGGTCCTCCAAGGTAAGGAAGACAGAGCTGAGATACCGATTATAGTAGTAAGTATATTGAGCTTCAAATTTGTTAAAGTGGACAACTACTGATTGGGAAAATTGATGGATAATAGGGTAAGGAAGATAGGTCCAATATTTGGGGCTAAATAAGCATATAACTTTCAACAGGTCTATAGTTTAGGATATCTTGAATCAGATTTAGGATTTCCCTTTTACTTTGGGTAAAATTATAATTTATATATATCCTTTAATTGGTATTAGGTTTGTAAATAAATTCTCTATGTTTTATTAAATAAATTTTTGTTTATAGTTTGATCAGTATTTTTAAAGATACTAATAGTTAATTTTTTTATCTTTATATAATAATTTCATCGATATTTATAAAAATTTGGTCACTTTAATTATGTTATTTTTACTCTGAAATATTATGGGTACATCGGTATTCCATATTATCAAAATACATAATACTTTAGGAGGTTTAAAGTCGAAATCTATTTTTAAATTACAATTCACTCCTATTAGAAGGTTTTCCATACCTCATATGGTCAAAAATTTGGTATGAGAGGAAGGTTTCTTTATATAATACTGAACCTCATATTTTTGTTTCTTGATTTTCCATTACTTCTTCAGATTTTTATTTTCAACTTCTTTACTCTTAACAATGTTTAGATATTTTTTTAAAGTATAGAAGGTATGAATGTTAACACCATTAAAAATATTAATCTTAATAGATTATCTTTTTTTTGATGTAAATGATTATTAATAATAAATATATTAGATATAAAACTTTATTATTAACACCGGAGATGACAATTATATGATTCTTATCAGTAGTTACAAAGTACCTGAGAAATAAGTTTCTATATTTTTTAGAGAATAAAATATTGAATTTAAATTGAATTTTAGAGTTTTAAATACCCTTATCTTTTCAATCTAATACAATTTCTATAATCAAGTTCCATCTTGTAGAACTAATTTCGGAATATGGAAAAAATTAGAAGTTATACACATTGAAACATCAGAATTTGTTGATACTAAGAGATCTATTCTAGGAGGAAATTATCAGGATTTTGATTTTATAGTTGGTGAAATTGTTTCCCAAATGATTCAAATACTAATGACTATTTTCAATAGCTTATAATCACTTGGAGAAAAGTAATTGTCATATGGTCAAGTTTTAGATAAATTTATTGATATTATTCCAAAAAAATGAGAATATAAAAGAAATTATATTGATGAAAAAAACATATTACAGAGATAAGGATAAATTATTTAATTAGAACCATGATGTAGTATGAGATTCTTCTAAATAGATATGTAGAGAAAAAATGGAGTTTCTTTTACAAACACTAGAACTTCAAATTCTAGAACTTGTAAGTCAAGAAATTTTAATATAAATTAAATAAGTTTTTTGATGATATTTATTGTGAATTTATATATGGTGAACTTTATAACATCAAATTATGGATGTTAAAACATAAAGATGTCTTGAGAAACTATTCTAAAGGAAGAAACGAGAAAAATGATACTATTAAACCAATTTGTTTTGCATGTATAAAGCAAGGTCATATTCAACTTGATTGTCCCAAATTAAAGAATAATGAAAGAATATATTATAGAAAGTATTCTAAGAAGAAAATAAAAAATTATACAAAATATTGGGATAATGTGAGTGAAAGTGATACTACCTCTGACAGCTCATCATAAGATAGTGATAATAACATAAAAAGAACTATATTTTATGCAAATTTATTAAAAAAAATTATATAAATATTAACTACTAAATCCCTTATCAATCTAAATTTAGATTCAAAATGTTTCTATAATTCCGATAATAACATTGGTGATGAGAATTCAATTTTTTCATATTATTATTAGAGATCCCTTGAAACTATTGAATAAATGAAATATTATATTACTGAATGTGAAAATATAAATTACAAGTTTTATAAGAGGTATAATAACCCTAAAGAGGAAAATTCTGATGAAAAGAATAATTTTTTTGAAATTTAAGGATAAACTTTCTGAATTTTAAAAGAAAATGGATAGATTTTTTTTGATATAGATAAGTCAAAGGAGAAGATCACAAAACTTACTCCTGACCTGAAAGGGAAAAGAAAAACCAAAACACCAGAATTTCATCTTAAGTCAGATGTCTTGAGGAATAAAAATGATAATAAGTAGAAGTCACATAATGTTTCTTTGTAAAATAATGAAATTATTAAACTAAATTATAAGGTTGAGAGCTTAAAGAATATTTTGATGAACTTTTCTATAGGAGGGAAGTAATTATAAAGATTTCTAGGTAATTAAGTGTGTCTAAAAAAATTAAAATCCAGATTTGTAAGTAAATCTATTATACATTCAATTTTTTAATTGAACTACTTTATTCCAAGTCAATCAACCTTTTAAAAAATGTGTCAATGAGAATGACACTTAAAAAAATTTATTCATTAAATTGAGTATAATATTTTCAAAGATCTAGTGATTTTATCACAACAAAACTTGAATAATTCAAATGTAGGTTCTAAATATATTATTTTTGAATAATTCTAGACTGAAAGGGGTTTATCTTTTAAAAAGATAATTATAAATATTTATAGTGATACACACTTGTAGTTGAACATCAATCACATGTTCCCCTTGTATTTTCTTTTAATTTACCAAAATTATATAATTTTAATATGCATGTTTACATTCTAAGTAGTTTCAATATGTTATGTTCTTCTTAATATATTTAATTTATTAATTTTATTTTGGATGAGTATTTTTTGATTTTTTGCTAACTTTTAAACAACCTACTTTTAAATTTCCAAAGAACTTATAAGTTTCAAGTTAAAATATTTTTAGAACTATCTTTAAAAGAAGAATATCATTCTATTTTTTAATATATAAAAACTTATAAAATTTTGTGAGTATATTTCTTTCAGTTCATAAAATTTTTAGAATTATTATCTAATTATAGGAATTTTAAAGTGTCTTTAATCATTGAGAATTTGAAAATTAATTATTCTTAATTATAATAGCATGTTTTTTGGCCATATTCAATCCTAACTATTAGATCTTTGAGATCAATGATGAGTTTAATATTCCTTAATTCTTTTATCAGATGGTTGACCCAAATTTCATTAAATGCATTCATTACGATTCTATAGTGAAGCTATTAAAGTTTTTTAGAAAACTCTATCCATCTACCATTCCAGTCATGGTCCGAAGATCTTAGTACAAGGGAGATTGTTAGAGAAATTCTTATTGATTCGTATATTTTTAATAAGTTTGATTTTATTATAAAATATATTTTTGACTTTCAAGGGTGGAGAAAGTTATCTTATATAGTGAAAGATCATGAATTATACTATTATCTATTGAAAATAGATTTTTATAGTCCTTGGAATTTTTCTAAATAAAGTAGAGTAAACAAATAAACTTTCATTATTTTAATTCATCAGTTCAAATTGACATTAGAAAAGTTTTCTAAACTATTAGTAGTACCTTTTAAGGGAGGATTTTTTTTTTGTTTTAAAAAATATTAGATACTCTTGGATTTTTTTGAATTAACAGAGAGAATAATTTGTTTCTGGTTAATGAAAAAGTTCACAAAACAAGTCATTTATCACTAGAATTAAGAATAATATTTCAATGAATGATTTCTGTCCCAACACTATGAAAGGTTAAAAATAAATGATTAAGATTCAATACATTTATTCACTATACTCTAGTAAATTTAAAAAATCATAACATCTCATAGTTCATCTGGTAATACATAAAAGTTATCCATAATGGTCTAGTGAAGATGAAAATTCTGTTATATGGAAGGATTCTCAATAGATTCCTAGTAAAACTATTGAAAGAAGAGAATGTTGAAAATCAGTCTTATTCTAAATGTTAGAAGGAAAACCTAATCAATGATGAAACTATTTAAATAATTAGATTGATGTATAAATTTAAAGAGAAAATATTTATTGAAAAATATTTAGTAGCTTATTCTACTGAATTATGAAAATCAGTTGAATAAGAAGGGGATAAAAGTTTTTAAAAATTTCACAAAAGAGAAAATTATTCAATGTTCTAGGCACTAAAAAACACCAGAAAAGAAGAAGTTAAAAACCAGAGAAAAGTAAAATCAACATGAGGAAAATTTGCAGAGGAAACCCTCTGAGAAATGAACAGGTAAATAATAATTTCAAATAATTCATAAATCCTATAGTGAGTTCTTGAAATAAAAAATAAAAATAGGTTATAAAGAATAAATAAGATATATTAGTTGGAAAACCATTTTTTGGTCTTCATAAAAATGAATCCAAATCTCTAAGGGAATATAACAAACAATAATTTGATGGAAGATAAAAATAAAAAAAAATATATTTTGAAAAGTTAAAATCTTATAAAGCAGTAAGAAACATTTTAACCAAGATTACTATTAATAATCATATTATTGAGTAATAATATTTGAAAATAAAACTCAACTTTGAAGGAAAAGTAAAGGAAGCTACACCAGAAGTTCAAGAAAAATATGCATCCATATCTTCATATCATAGAGGGATTAGTGAAGCTATTATTGTTAATGAAAAAGTTATTATACCAGATGATATACTATCAGAATTAACCCATGAAAAATATTTGGAATATATTTTTGTTGTTCCTTCTGAAGTCAGGGTTTCATTAGAAGAAGTCATCCTAAAATAAAAAAATTTAATGTACCAGCTAAAAGTATACTATTAAAGATATATCTCTAATAAAATATTATATTGATTATTATACCACTATCACTTCATCTACATCAAAGAAACCATTTCAAAATTATAGTTCACCAGAATAAAGAGTAAGTTCTAAATCATCAAAATCATTTGAGATAAAAATATATGATCAAAAATGATCTTCCTAAATATCCTATTAACATTGGGGAACTAAACCATTAAAAGATACACAAAAATTGTTCAAATTTTTTCTCCCAAATAAAAAAATAAATATAAAAGAGAGTAAAAGTATGATAGTTTCTCCAAATCTAAAACATATTTTACTAATAGATCATTTGATCACAAGTTTGATTCTTTTTTTGATAAGAAAAAGAAAAAGAAAAATGTTATCGATGTGATTCCATAGATTTGTGAAAAGGTTAGTTTGATCCAAGGTTATATATCTCATTATTATGATTCAAAATGGTATAATTAGTTGATATAATTTATAGCTAAATCTAAGGTAGATTTGAAAATATCTTAATAATTTATTGATTCTCATGGCCGAAAGTTGAGTAATTTTAATAGATATATAAAATAATAGTACAAGGACATAAATTCTATTAATGAGAAGACTTATTTCGTACCTTGGAATTTTTATACCGTTTGAAAAATATATGAGGATATAAAAGCACTTTTTAAGGAGTTTGGAGACAAATTTGATGATAATTCTACTATTATCAATGATTTTAAAATTTTATATCTCTCTTAAAATTATAAAATTATTGATTAGAATTTGAGATTTGAAGAGAATATAACTGATCATGATTAGATTTTGATGGAAAGTGTAGATAGTTTTGATGATAAGATATCCAAATTTGATCAAAAGTTCATTTTTCAGGATGAAATTATACCATAGAAATAGAAATATATTAATAAGGTGAAACAATGATTAAGAAATCAATTAAGAAATATTTATTTTCAAATTTCTGTTTTCTTGAAATTTTATAACATAAAATATGTGTAGTATCTTGAATATTTTTTTAAAATTTTTTAATTTTATTTTCATAAATATTGATTTATTAATGATTTTTATTTACCGTTTTATTGATTTTTCTACTTTTAATTACATTTATCTTTGTTTGTATAGTGAAAAACTATTGTCTTTACATAGGTTTTTTAAACCTGTTTTAAGAGGGATTTTTTTTCTTTTTGAAAACACAAAGGGGAGAAATATTTTAAAAATTAAAATATGACTATATGATTCAAAAATATATGACTATATGTTTTAAAAAGTGGGGAATGATTTAAAATTAAAAAAATGTATGTTTTTTAACTGATCTATAGAGGGAGATAAAATTTAAAATTTTACATATAAAGGGATAAATTTTTTAAGTGGGAGAAATAATTTTTCATAGAATTATATAAAATCTATGGGAAGTATTTCTTTAAAAATTATAACAATTTTAATTATTTATTATTTGATTTTTCTTTTCATATTGGGAAGATTATTGAGTCATAATCTCGTTTACACTAATTTTTCTAAAAACAATAAAACACTTTATTTAGTATTTAGTTTAACTTGAGTTTTTTTATTTTATCTTTGATGAATAAAAAATAAAATACTATTAAGTGAATTGCTGACAACCTAAGGTTTTATGAAATAATAATTTCTTGAGGATTTGATAAAATATGAAAACTTTAGTAATATCAAAATAATGAAAGTTTAAGGTTTACTGAAATACCAAGAGCACTTTGGTGGTGTAGAATAACTTCATCGATAAATGTGGTGGGGTGATAAGTCCACAAATAGATGACTAATAAACTGCTACCAATGCTATTGCAACTGACTTTAAGTTTTTTATAATCCGACTAATGAAGGATATTCTATAAATAGGGCCACACTCTATGGATCAGTAGTAGAATTTTGTAATTAACAATGCATGAGAAATCTCTGAAATCTTACAATCACTAACATAATTTTTACTAAGAGTCCTTCTTTTTGTTTTACTCTCTTAGTGACTACTAGTGCTTACAATTTTAACATCTCAATGTAAAATCTCCCAACATTTCTTATTGTAATTTCTATTCTACTGACTGGGTTGATCTAGGGATTACATGGTAAGAAAGAAAAATCCAAGCTACTAGTTATAGTAGTGAGTGTTCTTTACTACCATTAGTAATAGATGAAATACTGAGATACAAGTTTTAATATATGATATACCAAGATCCAGGTTTATTGAAATGGGTACCTGATGATCAGAGTGATTGAGGGATTCCAGTTTAAGGAATATAGAGCCAAGATTATAACTTAAAGAAGTGGATACATTTAGATAGGTATATATTTAGGGAAAACTTGAATTGGTTCTAGGGATCTCCCTATGCTGTGGGTAAAAGTAAAATTTATATATCTATTAAGGAGTATTATATTTGTAAATATATTCTTCATGTTTTTTTAAATTTCATTATGTTTATACTTTTATTTTTCTTGTCCAAAATACCTATTGTTTTATTTTCAGCTGCATATTTTAATTTTATCGATAATTATAATACTTCAAACAATTTAATTGTGTGTTTTTTACTCTAAAATATTGTGGTTACATCAATATTCTATATTACTGATAAACTTAATATCTAAGGAGGTTAAAAATTGTAAGTTGTTTTTAAACTACAATTCATCCCATTTAGGTTTTTTCATACATTATATGATCCAAAATTTTGTATCCAAGGAAGGTCCATACATATGAGACTAAAATATATATTATTTTTCTTGATTTTTCATTACTTTATCAGATTTTTACTTTCATTTTCCCTGTATATAAAAGTTTGTAGATATTTTTTTAAAGTATATAACGTATTTATGTTGGTACCATTAATATTGTTAATCCAAATAGACCAATTGTTTTTTTATGAAAAATATTATTAATACTAAAGACACCTGATGGAAAAATTTATTCTTAACACTGTAGTTAAAAATTATCTTATTCTTATTGGTAGTTATAAATTACCTAATAAAGAAGTTTCTATCTTTTTAAGATAATATAATAATGAATTTTAATTGATTTTCAGATTTTGAAATATCGTTCTTTATTCAATCCAATAAAACATCTATAGATAAGTTTCATCTTGTAGAAATGCTTAAATAATATGAAAAAAGTTAAAAGTTTCACACTTTGTAACATAAAAAGTTCTCAAGACTAAGTGAGATATTCTAAGAGAAGTTTATTTGGATTTTTATTTCATATTTGGTGAAAGTTATTAATATTACTTTGAATGAATGAGAATATAAAATAACTATTTTTCATGATACAAAACATATTACCAAGCTAAGTCTAGATGATTTAATGATAACTTTGATTCATTATGAGAGTCAACTAAAGATATATGTAAATAGAGATAAAAAACATATTTTCTTTTATATCCACAAGAACATAAAATCCCATATCTTTTAAATAAATCACATCTTATAGAAATTCAAGATTTTTTTTTGATTATAATGAGTTTGAGATAATAAAGGGTGAAATTTCTAACATGGAAAGAAGTATATTTATATATAAAATTTTCAAAATAAACTATTAAAAGGATATAAAATATAATAATGATTATACTGAATCGATTTGTTACATGTGCAGAAAGTACGATCATATTCGACCCAATTGTCCTAAATTAAAGAAAAACGAAAGAAGATCTATTATAAAAATTTCAAACAAGAAAAGTAATAAGTGTGTAAAACCAATGAACATGTGTAGTGTGAGTTAAAGTGATATTACCTATGATATTTTGTCATATGATAGTGATAATATCAGAAAAATCACCAGATTTTATGCAAATTCAAAAAAATGGTTAATGAGAAGATTAACTTCCAAGGCCCTTATGAATGTAATTTTAGATAAAAATTATTTTTATGATTTTAATAATGATACAGATGATGAAAATCTATCCTTTTAAAATGATTATGAGGGATCACTGAAAAAACTTGAAGAAATGAAAATATTGGTTAGAGTGGAGTACTCAAGAGGGGGGGGGATGAATTGACTATCCAATAAAAAAATATATTTAAAAGTATTTAAAATAAAATCCATCAATTTTAAAAATAGACAAGTTAACCAGTACTATAGTTATATCTAATTTAATTATTTTGAGTAAACCATTACAAGTTTGATCAAAACTTAACTAGAATAATCTTAGGATTATTGCAAGCTTTTGAGATTGATCTATTTGCATTAAATAGTAAAAATATCACATATAAGAGCTAACTATCAAATTAAAGTTTTATAAAACATATTTTAAAAAGAGTTTAAAAAATAGTGTAAACAAAATTTTAAAACACATATATTTATAAAACTACAAAAGTTTTAGTCTCAAGATGGGACCTAATCCTCTCTATTTAGTAGTCACCCATTTCTAAGAACATTTATTAAAAAATAAGCTGATCCAAAACATGGATTGGGATTTATAAACAACTGTAGATAGAAAGTCTAGGATACACACAGTCTCTACCACAATTCTCTATGGGATAGAAGTTATAAATGAAAGTTAGAGAGAGTATCCAAGTGGTATCTAATACAGTCTCTCCTCGATGTTCATGTTTAGTTTAATTACTAAAATGTGAAGATGTGATGATGTTCTATGATATAGTGATGAAGTTCTAATAAAAATAGAGTATCATGTGTTGTTCAAGTTCGTAAAATAATATTTTTACCATGCATGTATCTCTCTCTACTTTTCTCTACATTTTGTCTTTTATAAATGGAATAATTATTATGAAAATTCATCATTAAAAATCCTCATACTCAACATAAAATACGGGGTCATTTAATTATTTTTAAAATAATTTAATTATGCACATAAAAAGTTATTGTAATATTATATTTAAAGATATAATATACAAAATTATATATGGTTGCTTTATAGTGTGCCACATTATCTTCCACAGTATCTTCAACACTTTTTTGAGAAATCTGATTGGATTCCTTAAAAAATCCATACGGTCAATCACCTTGAACTTATGGTAGATCTATTACTTTTTCAAAATCTAACTACTTTACATGATCACTTCAATTGATCATTCATTAATTCATTACTTTTACAAAATTCCTATTTTCCAAAATGATTTCTTGGAAATCAATATGTGGTCTAATGAAAAATTTACGACAACTTAGTTAATATTTCAAAATATGTATTGTGATACTATCACTATAATTTTATCATATGGTTGATTGGAAATCATCATTTGGTTGATTAAATGCTTTGTGAGATTTTTAAACGACACACAGTTGGTTCAAATTAGTTTTTTAGTCACAAGGCTACTCATGTGTTCAATCCAAGAGTTATCAAGAAAACACCCATGGTCAATGAGATAGTTGTACGGTCGATTCTCTTATCGTTCGATCCTCTTATCGTGCAGTCAATTCATAGATTTTTGAAAATCTTTATCACTATGGTAGATTGCGATATAACATGTGGTTGGTTTACTTATCTTATGGTCACTTTAGTCCTTTGTGATTTCCTCTATGGTCAATGTATCTTCCTTGCAATCGATCTAATATATTGTGAAATTTCTGTGACTCACGGTCGATGTACTCTTCATGGAAATGATAAACTAGCTTGTTAATCTTTATATTTGATTAAAGACTTAGAAAAATTTAAAGTATGTCATAGAAAAATATTTATCTTTCATAAAACATATAATTGATTAGAAATGACATAAACATTATTTGTGATCCTTAAAATGAGGAATTGTTAGAATAAGACAAAAATATCTCCCATTTTGATGATAAAAAATCATGGCATAGATATCAATGAATAATGTACTAATAAGACAAACTAATTAAAATCTATTATAAAATTTTATGTATCATATAACATAACATTCCATACTTTACTAACATATAGAGATAAGCATAGACAAATTCCACACTTTCTCCCCCTTTTGAGTTTGTAAAAAAGAATGATAATAAAGGTTTATAGAGTAAAAATAAAATTAATAAGGAAAATAAAATGATGAAAATTAAGTAAAATAATCAATAATAAAAAGATATTTTATTAATGTTAAAAAATTTACATTGGCCTCATTATAACCCTAGTCTAAATTAGAATTATCATGGGATATAATAGTAGAAGTGTCAATGACATCTTTTCCTTTTCCAAAAATAGCAAGAGGAGGTATAATAGGTCTATGAGTAGCAAAAGCTTCTATAATGGTGAGATTATTGGAAATTAGTCTTATCTGGTGCACGTCTGGAGAAAGAGTGAGATTGAAAGGTCCTATAGGGGGTATAGTAGGAGAAAGAGTGGTTGGGGTAGAAGTAGTTAAGGAAACTGAAGTTAAAATAGTTTTAGAAACTGGGGATGAATAAGGGGATATTATAGGAACTAGTAAAGCTTAAAATTCCTAGACTTAATCATTTTCAACATACATATTTGGCTCTAATAACTAGGTAATATTATTCACAACCCTAGACCCATGCTCTATAATATAGAGAAAGTCATCATTCTCTAACATGAATAGGTCGATAAGGGGTTCCATAGCCAACAATTTATCTAAAATCTATTTTAAAATGGATGTTAGAGGAGGCATAATAAGATATTTGGACAAATATAAAAACTAGGGTTTCATTTCTACCTTGGTGTAAATTTGTTTGGGATAGTACTTGAGAGCACCCTTGATTACACCCTTGTCCTTAACATCCTTGAAAATTTTAACTTTAATCATATAAAATATATTTTCACCAAGTGCTGCAATATACATTTTTAGTTGATTCCAAACATCTTTGATACTATCATTAATACTCTATATTCTATCATGAATGAGTCATTTAATAAGATCCTTATCAATAGAGACCAAGATAGGAGGAATTGAGGAAAAGTTTGAGGTTTTGAAGGACTAGTAATCAATGAAAGATACTTTATATCCAAATTTCTAGTATTTTTATTAAATCAACCTTAAGGGTTCTAATATAACATTTTAATTCATCCATATGATTTCTAAAACTAATAATATCATGATCCAGACAATCTACCTTGAGAAATAGCTTCAGCTGGATATGAACAACTACACTCTCAAAAGTGTAGGCTACATATTCTTGTTTATCATAGTCATTATCCTAATTAATACTTAGAAAAAATTATTTTAACACTTATATAAGATCATTATTGAACTATATAAAATAATTTGAAGTTATTACAAAATTTGTATTAGAAGAAGTTGTAGCTTTTTGAGTGGGGGATGCCTGAGAGCACGAGTAGAATGAGGTAAAGAGGGAGATCTGGAGTCACTGAAATTATACTATGAAGGTATCTTCCAATATAATTAATTGTTTAAAAATATTAAAGAGGTATATCAACTTATTTAATTGAGGTATTTTATTCTAGATATGATTTTTTCATAACAAACACTTCTATTCTTGGTGAAGAATCAGAAACTGGTTCTCCATGAAATATATTTTCTAAGGAAGGTCCATGAGAGGAATGTGTGGCCAAGTGTATCAATAGATATTCAAAGGCCTAAATTCTAATATGGTATTATATAAATTGAGAATAAATCCTTGGAATAACAATATATATAACTATTGAAGCAACTAGAATGGCATGTCCATATATCCTAGGTGGACTATCATTATGATCATCACCATTTCCACTGTTATCACCATCACTAGTAGAAGAAAATAGATCTATGTCAAAGAAAGTATTATCTATAGAAGAATCATCTCTAGGAGGAATGGAATCAAAATGTATGGTATTATTATCTCATACCTTGGAGTACTCTTTTTAGTAGGATCATATCCCTTTTCACACTTAGAATCAGTCATAACAGGTCAAAACAACAACAACCTAGGAGTTCTATCTCCCTCAAGAGAAACTCTTACTCTTACTAGGTCTACCTCAATAGGTACCTTATATTCATTTGAAATTTCATGATAAATATAACCACATATTATCTCTTCATATAACTTTTTATCTTATCCAACTACATCAATTAGAGCGTGATATTCATCTTCATCAGAAGAGTAATTTATATCAAACATTTGATCTAGATCTAAGACTAGATTAATAATATCCTTTGGTTAGTAGGATTATTCTCTAGATTGAATTTCTCACACACCCTTTATCTATCATCTACCCAAATCCTCATCTAGGGATTCCAACTGATATTCATTCTTATTCATGTGGTTTGGTTTTAAAAAATACCAATAGAAAATATTGATATCTCAACACCCTTATAAATTATCCTTTTTTATTCAACCATAATAGAAATGAATTTTGGTGTTGAATTGTGTTGAAATATCCCTTTATAGGGAATATATTATGTTGAAATAACTTCATTAGTAGTTAAAATTCTCCAATTTTCTCATTATCACTTGGCCTTCCATGGGTTCTATCATTGGTCATATATTCTAGGGAATTTTCTTATTCAAAGTGCGAATAATTTATAGGATATAAACTCTAGTAATACTCATATTCTCCCAAATGTGTAACTATTAAATAGTCATACAAAAAGGTTGAATATAACTCACAATCATGAATATCAATAATAGTCATAACCACATCCTAGTGATCTCTAGTTTCAAAAACCATATTTAGATAAAACACTTTTACCAAATAAGGGTAGAAAGGGAAATTCTTGTC
Source organism: Viscum album (assembly GCA_963277665.1). Taxonomy (NCBI): domain Eukaryota; kingdom Viridiplantae; phylum Streptophyta; class Magnoliopsida; order Santalales; family Viscaceae; genus Viscum; species Viscum album. Next base: position 115,522,004 of record OY728151.1, read on the forward strand.
CAAGAACCAACTGTTCGATATCCATTTCTTTTTCTCAGATGACTTTTCAGAATAAAATATGTAACTTTATAATATTTCCAGAGCCACCCACATGTTCTTTTTATATCTTGGGAGAATTATAGGATTCTATAATATCTTCCTCAAATGATTGCTTCATCTTGACAATTCACACTGATATTCATGGATTCTAGAGGTTAGGGTTTTGGTGAAGTAAGGTTTGAAATAGGATTTGGTTCAAGTTTGAATAAAGATGTGATGATTCCAATTATACTTTTGATATATTAGAAGCATTTAGGGATTTAGTGTATAGTGACATGCGGGAAACATATAGAATGTAATAAAATAAAACTTTAGATAAAAACTCATACAATATTTTTTTAATAGGAAAAGAAAATTCCTAATAAACTGAACTTATATTTTTAAATAATTTTTAAAAAATATTAGATGAGTAATTTTTTTAAAAAAAACCAATCATTCATAGTTCATGTATGTATAATTTAATCTCTCAAAATTCATATGCTTTGTAAATATGTCAGCAATATGATGTTCCATTCCAAAGAATTCAAGAGTGATATATAATTTATGAAAATGATCTCTCAAAAAGTGATGTCATATATCAGTGTGTTTTATCCAATAATTTGATATAATATTCTTAGAAATGTTAATAGAACTAGTATTTTAATAGTTTATCATAAAATTTATGAATTGATATCCATAGTATTGTCATGTGTGTTTCATCCACAAAATCCTAGCATAAAAACTGTTTTCACCTATGTATTCAGCTTCAATAGTAGATAATACAATAGAATTATATTTCTCTCTATAAAATTCGGGACTTCCCTAAAAAGTGACATGTTCTAAAGGTTCATTTTCTATTTAATATTCATCCACCAAAATCAACATCAGAATAACTAATTAAGCCAAAATCATTTCCTTTAGAATAGAAAAATCATTAATTAATAGTACTTTTGAGGTATTTGAATATTATTTTGACTAAAGTTAAATGAGATTCCTTGGGGATTTCTTAAAATCATCCACACATATACACACTAAACATAATTTCTATCTAGATAGATATTAATTAAAGTAAAATCCCAATCATACCTATGTAAATGGTTTGATCAAACAATTTACCATTTTCATCAAGATCCAATTTATAGGTGATACTTATTGTAGTATCACTTCCTTTAGAGTTAACAAAGTAAAAAAAATTTAGTAAATATTTAGTAAAATTCATTTGGTTTAAAAAATTCCTTCCTTATTTTGAAATATTTGAAAACAAATAAAGACTTTTCATTCACCCATAAAACTCATTTCAAATTAATTTTTCATTAGTTTTGAAAATTCATTACATAAATAATTTATTAAAGAACCAACAATAACATCATCAACATATATTTGTTAAATAAAACATATTTTGAATTCATTTTAATAAATAATGTAGGATAGACAATAAATTTTTTAAAACTATTTGAAATAATAAAAGTATTGATCCTATCATACAAAGCTATAGGTTCTTTATTTAAACCATAAAGTGCTTTTATTAGTTTGAAAACATGATTTACGAAATTTGGATTAAAAAATACAGGGGGTTTTCAATAAAAACATCCTCAACAATATAACCATTAAAGAAAGAATTCTTAACATCCATTTAATATAATTTTAAATTTAGATGTGTTTCATAATAAATCACTATTATAATGGCATCAAGTCTTTCTACTGGAGAAAAGGTTTCTTCAAATTCAATGCCTTCTTCTTGAATATAACCCTATGATATTATTATAGATTTATTTCTAATAATATTTCCAAATTCATCAACCTTGTTTCTATATACCCATTTAGTACCAATGGTTAAATAGTATTTAGGTTTCTCAACTAGTTCCCAATTTTTTTTCTTTAAAATTTATTTAATTCTTCTTGCATAGCCATTACCCAATTTTCATCACTAATTTCCTCATTAATGTATTTGGTTTTAAGCTGTGATAATAATTATTGATGTTCAACCAAGTTTTTAAGTTATAATCAAGTTTGGGCTTCTTTATATAGATTGCTAACTACATCTAAAGAATGGTCTGTATGGGTTCTAATGGTTCTAGGTATACTAGATTCCTCTAGGTTTTCAATATAGTTTATTTCTTATAAATGGTATTTTATGGATGATTTTTCAAATAAATAAGAAAAAAAATTGGTCATAGAGTTGTCTTTTATATTAAAATTTTACATATCATCCTCTAGATTTTCTAAAGAAACTCTAGGTTCATGTGGATCAGTGTCATCAAATTCTATTTGAATAGATTCTTCCACAAGATTTGTTCTCTTATTAAGGACTTGATAAGATTTACTAGATTTAAAATATTCAAGAAAAATCCACTCATCACTCTTGGATGAAAATTTATCTATATTATCCTTTATATTAATAATATAAGCTATAAAAATAAAACCTTGAAATAATTTACCTTAGGTTTTATTCCATTTCATAATTCATATGGAGTCTTCTTTAAAAGAGGTCTTATTAAGAATCTATTAATTAAATAACAAGCTATACTCATATCTTTAGCCCAAAAAATATGGTGGTAAATCATATTCACTAAGAATAGTTCAGGTTATATCTTGACGAGTTCTATGTTTTCTTTCAACCACACCATTCTATTAAGGTGTTAAAGGGGAAGAGAAATTATGATTATAGCCATGTTATGAGAATATGGATTCAAATATTGATTCTCAAACACAAATTCATGATCACTTCTCATACTCTTAATGGAAATTCCACTATGGGTTTCTATTGATTTTTTATAATTTTCAAAACATCTACAATCTTTAATCTTATAATTTGAGGAATATACCAATATACACCTTGAATAATAATTAACAATTATATAAGAATAATTTTTTCTTTCCAGAATAGAAACTCTAGAAGGTCCAAAAAATTCATGTGAACCAATTTTAGTGGGTGAGAAGATGAAACTTATTTATTTTATTTGAAAGAAACTTTTTGTTGTTTTCCCTTTTGATTAGGATTGAATAATTTATTTTAGGAAAATATTTATTTGGTATATATTTGAATAAATAATTTTGGATAACTTTATAAGTGATTATGTATTACAATGACCTATTATTCTATGTCACAACCAAGATTCAAAAGAAAAATAATTTTAACAAGAAACATTTTGAGAAAATAAAGAATTTAAATCTACTACATAAAAATTATCATTCCTTAAGGTAGTAAATACTAAATTAGGTTTAGAATCATAAATATTTCAAGAATTATTTTCAAATTTTAAATGAAATCCATCATCACATAATTGAGATATTCTAAAAAGATTATAATTTAAACCATCAAAAAATAAAACTTTATTTTTAAACAATTTTTAGAGTTACCTACTTAACCGAGACTGATAATATTTCCTTTTTTATTGTCACCAAAAGTGACATGAAGACCATCTACTTTGGTTAGATTTTGGAATATTGAGAATTCTCCTATAATACATCTAGAACATCCACTTTCCAGATACCAGAAATTTCTATAGGATTTTTTCAAATATGTTTCCTATAATTAATTAAATGCACACCAACTTTGTACCCATATATTCTTGGGTCTATATGGGTTAAAAATTAAATATTTAGGAATCCATATCAGTCTAATAGATTTATTCCCAAATCTATGAATAAAATTAAATGAGTTAGAGAAATAAGCTCTTAGTTCCAAATTTGATAGATCCAGATCTTGAAGTTCTAAATGCATGATTTACTATAGGTCTATTCAAAACATTTAATCAATGAATAAAATTATTTTGTAATGTTTATTTTTATATTTGAGTTGATAACCATTACCAACTTTTGGTTTAGGTACATCATAACTATCTATAACTTTATTAAGGGTTTCTATTCTTACCGTAAAACCTTAGATATCTCTTTTCAATCACTAATTTAATAATTTTAAATCATTATTTTGATTAAGAATAAATTCATTATTTTATTTTTCTATATTAATATCATATTTAATATAAATATATAAAGATTTTTTTTAAAACTTTATACTTATATATAAGTTTATTAAAATTTTATTCTATAATATTGAAATATTCAAATAAATCTACACTAGTTATATTTTCATTTTAAGAGATATTAGAATTATGATCATAATATGTGGAGATAATATTTACTACCTTAGATGTGTTTTCAATAAAACACTTATTGGCTCTTTTATTGTTATCTTCCATGACTTAATAAGATTCACTAGAGATGTCTTTAGAAGCACTTGAGGTTACTTTTATTTTGTTCTTGTATTTATTCACTTTATCCTTATACTTTTTCTCATATTTTGTCTTTGGACAATGACATTTGATATATCCTTTTATTTTACACTCATACTGGGTTACCTCAAAGTTTCTATCTTTATTCCAATATCCTTTCTTATCATAACTTCCTTTGAAGTTAGAATTCTTGAATAAATTTTTCTCCCTATATAATTTCTTAAATCTTCTAGCTATATGAGCTATCTCCTCATCACTATCAGAGTCACTATAACTTCCCCTGGTGCTCTCTTCCTTGACTATTTCTTTATCCTTGTACTGAGATGTATTTAATACAATTGATCTTTTTAGTTTAATATCTTTATCATTTATCTTGATAAATTATTCATACATCATTAGTCTTCCAATTAACTCCTTTATTAGTAGATTTATTATATCACAAGATTCTTGGATGGATAAAATAATGACTCTCCATCTGTCAAGTAAGCATCTTAGACTTCTTAGCACTTGATATTTGTCATTAATAACTTTTCCTAGTGTGTACATTGTATTGGTAATGTCATTAAACCTAATATACATTTGAGATATAGATTCATCAAGTTTCATCTTAAATGTATCATATTTAATAGAATAAGTATCCAATCTCATTTCTTTGACATTTTGTGTCCATTCATGATACACATATAAGGAATCCCAAACATTTAAAGTGGTAAACATGTATAAATTCTATTAAATTCATCTTATCCTAATGAAAAATATAATGTATTCATATCCTTTTAATTAAAATCATGAGCATACTTAGTGGAATCACTCCAACTAACTCTACAAGCATAAGGTTTTTCATATTGATATTCAATTACAGTCCATATATCAAAACCCATGTTTCTAAATATATTTTAATTTTAATTTTCCAATGATAATAATTTGTACCATTAAAGTAAGTTGGTATGTCATTAGCAGTCCACTCTAGTCTATTGTTACCATAAAGATATAAATTTATAAAAAACATAAATTTTAATCTTTTGGGTAAAAACTTGACCTGTTAAAATAAATAAATAAAAAAAAACTTTGATTTCAAATGTTGGTTGAAATGTATTACTCAAGAGAGTGGGGGTGGGGGTGGTGGGTGGGGGTGGGGGTGGATTATGTATCCAATATAATTTATGTTTAAAAGGATTTAAAACCAAAACCCCCAATTTGAAAAACAAACTAGTTAACTAGTACCGTAGGTATGTCTAATTAAATTATTTATAGTAACCCCTTAGAAGTTTGATCAAAACACAGCTAGAATAATCATAGGATTATTCCAAGATTTTGCGATTTCTCTACCTGCACTAAATATTAAAAATATCATATGTAAGAGACAACTATTAAAGTATTATTTTATAAAATAGATTTAATTTTTTTTTAAAAAATAGACTAAACTAAATTTTGAAACACAATAGAGTATAAAAATACAAGAGGTTCATTCTTAAGTAGAGAACAAATCATATCCACTTAGAAGTCACCCAATAATAATAATGTTTATTAAAAAATAAACTAACCCACAACTAGGATTGGGTTTTAAACTTAACTGTATACAGATAGTTCAAGCTATACACAACCTCTTCCATAGTTCTCAATGTGATATGAGTTATAAATTAAATGTAGAGAGAGTATATAAGTACTCTTTAAAACATTATAGGATACTATGCTCAATAAATAAAAAAGTTACAATAATAACAACACGTATGTAATGAAAATATAGATAGGGAATATAAAATAATTATGATGAAACTAAGAATAGATTTGTAACACCCTTAGGTTTTTAAAAAAATTTGAAACGAATGAAACATTATTTTAAGTAGATAGTTATAACTAGACTTTAAACATAATTTTTCTGCTTCTATGATTTAAATTTCAAAAAACAGATATACATGGTTGTAATCAGTCAGTTATTTAGAGTCTGATAAGACCAACCTAATTTTTGGTGAATTGTTACATTCCTTTATGAATAATAATGTTACCCTTAAAATCATTTTAGATGTCTCCCTTATGAAATCCAAATAGATTGTTCTTTTTTATGTCATGAGTGTTCTATTATGATTTATTGATGTTTTAATAATATAGTGTCTCAATTATATGTTTTATTGTTATTTTTTAATATTAATTTTTCATTATTTCGTGTGTGTAGTGTTTATGTTCTAAGAGTGATTTTTATAAAAAAAGGTATTTTGAAATGTGAATGTGTTTTTCTCAAGGGTGTAAATGAGTTATGAAGTTTTTTATTCATGATATGTTCCTTGAAAATTATTTATGTTGGTTTTATCCCATTATATATCAATATATGATGGGTGTTCCCCATTATAGCTCAAGATATGACGGGTTGATCCTGTTATAGCTCAAGATATGAAGGGTGAGTCCCATTATAGCTCTCCAACGTGTTGGGTATTTGTTGATGCTCCTTTTCATCATAGAGTCCAATGAATGAAAAAAAGGAATACCTTAAGCCCAATGAGGGTCACCCTTTGAAGAACATCAAAAATTGACAAAGGGATAAACCAGGAACTCATTTGGAGGGCCTCACGCAAGTATCCGGCACGCCGCGCAAGTCACTTACGCGCCACATATGGGTCGTGCAAGTCACTTGCATGCCATATTCATTTTTTCTCCCAAGGTGCCCAGTGGACTATAAATACCCCCTGTGGGCCCCCCATTTAAAGGAAGAATTTTCCAAAACTCATATTTAAGCTCCGGTCTCCCAAGTATTTTTATGACGTCTTCCGAACACTTCTAAGGTAATTCTTTACCTAGAATGGAAGCTATAAAGAGGAAGAATAAGGCCTAAGTGTTAGAATTCATCAACACTTGTGTGCCTAAGTGCACACCCCTTAAGGGAAATGAAGACACATGTACACCACCTTGCCCTCTCAAGGGAACTTGCACACCACACTTCTAGAGGCCTCTAGGGATGATACTAAGGGCTTGATTTTAAAGTCTCCCAAGTACTACTCTATGGATTCTTCATTGCCCAAGGTGACTCATGTAACGCAGGTATACTTGCATGACCAGGACTTGCGTGCCAAAAAAATACTTGCATGCCTCCTTCCCAGTCACTTACTTTCTTCAAATCCACATCTCCTCATCAAGATATAGCCTTAAAAACCGTCTTCAAATCCATTTATGGCATGGTTCCTTTGTTGGATTCCTTATCTGAAAGGAATTCTGGGAGAACCTCTCCCAAAACCTCATGACTTATAAACTTTATGTCACCATAGTTAGAGGTTTCCTATATAACCTCATTCTTTAAGATGAGAAGATCCTTAACGTGGGCCTCCTTCTCAAGAGTAATCCCCAGTCATAAGTTCCTTTAATCTGGGCCTCCTTCTTAGTAGTAATCCCCAGTCATATTCTCTTTTAACCTGGGCCTCCTTCTCAGGAGTAAGCCCCAGTTAAAAATCCCTTTAACTTGGGACTCCTTCTCAGGAGTAAGCCCTAGTCATAGTCTTCTTAAACATTGGGCATCCTCCTCAGGAGTAAGCCCCAATCTTAATTCTTTTGATTTGGGTTTCCTTATCTGGAATAAAACTCAATCATAAGTCTCTCTTAATTTAGGCTTCCTTTTGAAGAGTAAGTCCCAGGTTAAAATTCCAAATCTCCATAAAATACAAATACCTTTATGGACTCTGATTCTTGGGCTTCTTTCCTATGTCCTGGTCTTCATTTACATGGGAAATCATACATACGTAAGCCCCACATCATTTCTCATAACTGCATCTTTCATGGAACCATCGTCAAATTTACTGATACCTCTTGTTTCTCATACTGAGCATGACTCATGTGAGCTTAGAGTGTGAAAGTAATCACAAAATTTCTTTCTGGGCCATTAACCATGCATAAACCCCCATATTATTTTATCGAACTATGTGGGTTCTGATTCCTTTTTTTAATAAGGATACGTAGGTAGCCCATCTGTGGGTACGATCCCAACTATGAAATAATCCTTGTCTTTCTGAAGAATAATAAACTTCAAGTGCCCCACTGAGTGGCTTTAAAACCAGTATGGTCATCATATTGCCCAAGAGATTTCTATATAATGTATTGAAGGATACCATTGACTAAGAATCTCTAATATATACGGATGATTCTCCATTGATGAAGAACTTCAAATACATATAAAAGATTCTCTAAATCTCATACATATCAACCATTGATTGCTAAATCTAAAGGAAAACTCATTTTCATACTTGGTGAGTTAATAAGGATTCGTGAACATAAGAGAGTCCCAGAGTAGGTAATAATTCCCCCCAAAAAGGTGTGATGAGCCTGACCTCCCATCCTCTCAACCAATGAAAATTATTAAGGCTCATCGGTCCACAACTAATGAGCACCTACCTTTGGAAAGTTGGTCCAAATGGATATAGGACATTGGATGTTTTTGGTTCTACGAATAAACCCATAAGAAACCGATTGGAAAGTTTGAACCTTAAAAAAACAAGGTCATCCCCATTTCTAGAGGAAACAAAAAATGGTGAACTTGACGTGAATCCTTAACCAAGTTAAAATGATGTTTTAATTATTTGTTATGAACCTATTAAACTCAATATGAGGGCCAACAAAGCAGTCAATAACATAAGATCTCATCCAAAAGATGTAGTCTGGACAGACTTGTCTTGATTATGTCTGCTATATCAAACATGCACTATTTTTCAAGATCTCTCAGTAACACAGATTGGATTATTTAAAGTTCACACCTGTGAATGCTTTGACCACTACTCCTACTGGATCCTCATCTGCTCTGAGGACGACATCACCTACTCAGCGCCTTCAATGCTGGGTCTCAAATGTGTTGGAGAGGGAATACCGTCAACACGGTACCATCCCGACTTTGGAGGCCGCTCGACAAGCCCTCCAAGTTAACAACTCACCCCGATTGTCTGGACAGCGATGACCAGTGATCAAGAAGCAGGCGGTGCTAACCACTGTCTCCAACCGTTTCGGGTCATTATCCCCAGAACGCAACAACCAGTCCCTCTTATATTACAGGGAGGTGAACAAAGAGGTCACTCAAGGCCTCAGTTCAAGAAGACCAAAGTCCTTCTTAAAGACTCCCATCAACAATCACCGCCAGACTCGTGTGGTAGTGCACCCTCAAAATGATTAGAGTATCAACTCTAGGGGTTCGACTCAGGTCCATCAGACCCGAGCATGCAAGATGAACCGTCAGAGGTAAAATTCGGCCAACAGGGAGCAGGTTCTTACCTCTAACCCCTCTGGAGATGTCCATCAACCTAACTTGATGGCAAGTAACGAGTGGGAACACACACCTGCCCATTATAATCCCACTTTCCAGTAGACTCGTCTGCTAGAAACCCACCAATCCCGCCAGGAAATTCCAAAGGAGTACTATAGGCAGGCACATACACCTGTTTATAATTCATCAGCCAACCAGCAGGCTCGTCTGACTGCATCCAAAGAAGCTCGCCAACCAAATGTGGTGACCACCTATAAACATGCACATACACCTGCTTACAATCACCAATTATGTCAGCAGTCTTGACTACCAGTATTGGAGGAAACCCGTCAACCATACTTGACGGGGAATATCCAGCTGGCACATACACCTTCCAATGTTCATAAAGTCTGCCAACAATCTCGTTTGGTAGTAGCCAGAGAAGTCAGTTGTAAAGCTCCGACGATAAATTTGGAGCATACTTAACTCTCTACCCCTATGCATAAGTACTTTCAATATCCGTTAACAGGAAAAGGAGGACAAGAGCAGGAACATACACCTACTCCAGACACAGAATGGACGTATATTCCTGTTCTGGTATCTGAAGTCACCAAGCACATTCTGACAATGGTGAAAGAGCAGAAGCAAATCCCTGACCATATTCTGGATACCTGTCAGAATATTATAACAAATTCGGTGACATTATAGGGAAAGAAACATAAATCTATCCCTATCTATGGAGTGAATCATCAACATGTCACTCCAGAGTAGATACACACCTCTGTTTCAGTCCAGAAGGGTCATGTGGCATACTCACCCATGTCATACAGATAATCAAGTCGGGTAGAAACACCCGATTTAAATGGAGATAATCAGCCTAACCTGACCATTTCTCATGAGCAGGCACATACACCTACCCATAATAACCACTTTCATCAAAAATTGGTTTCCAAAGTGAGTAAGAAGGCATCTAAAAAAACAACCATCCAACACAGTTGAAAAATCAAGATACAATATGCAATTAGGCCTTACTCAATACTGGAGTTCTTGAAGCCCTCAGAAAATTATCTGTTACAGCTCAAGATTCTACTCTCTCATTTACAAATTCCAAAAGTAACAAAAATAATTCTGAAGGTCTTCATCAGACACTTCCTCATGAAGGCTTTCTTTATGACAATTTAGTCAATCTCGAAGTATCATCTTCAGATGAGAGCCACGATAACCCTCTGCATGGCCAGAAGACCAAGGAGCAAGAAGTTTCATCTTTTACTGTAACCCACCATAGTGATCCTCCCCATGATGATGAATTTAGCTGCGAAATTCCTCTTCGCAGTAGTACTTCACATTTCCTGGAAAATTATTCAATGGATAATGCAGTAACGAGAAATCCCTCTTATCTCGAGGCACTTGAAAATTTGAGGCCAGTCATGTCTGATGCCTTACCATTAGTAGGTGAAATACTTTCTCAACCAAAAGATAGCCTGGGGTGTAGGTCATTCTCCAAACCACCCCTGGGTTATTCATCTTCTAATTTGACAAATGAATTCTCTATCAATCTTGTTGAATCTGATGAAGCAACAAAGAAGCACGAGCTTTGGTCCAATCAGGTAGAAGAATCTTCATCAAATGACAAAGAGGAAGTGCTGAATATGAGAAAACAACTGGAGAAAGGTGAAATACTAGTCATGTTTTGGCCTTTGGATGACTCTCAGTATGATATTCCAGAAACGTTGACATAATATTTTATTTATGATATTCGTCTCAACATATGGAAAAATCTTTGTCACTTAAAAGAGAAAATATTATCTTATGATGAATATCAAAATCATGTCAAGATAATAGAAGGGTTGCAACGCCAAATTGACTTGGCATATCTCTCAGTTTCTCGACATCCAAAAGTTAAAAAGCAGCATAGAACACTTCAGCATTCATGCCTTGGCGCATTAAAAAGATTGCACCAGTTAATTACCAATGCCCCATCTGATATTCATATCATGGGATGGGGTGTTCATGGAGCATTTCATTTTACTGTGCTCTCCATCCAACAAAGCCCACCAAAAGTGGTCTCATGCAATGTTATTTCCCATGGATGGCCACATCCAACTGGTTTTGTGTGTAATCAAATGCTTGCTCAAGAACATGCCTCAACTAGTTCTTCCCAAAGTCAGGCATAAAAAGAACAAGTTGTCGAATTACTATTGCATCAAGAAAATGAGAATATCGAACATGCTTCTCATTTAGAACATGCACATCATTAGGAGACAGAGGTGTCAGAAATAATCCAATGGTCATCTGAGCCAGGTGATTTGAGTGGATGTCAGATGATGCATCCGACCAATTTCTAGACTAAAATCTACAAAATCAGGAGAGATTTTAAGAAAGTTTCAGATATAAAAACTCAAGATACACCTCAACTTTCCATGATGGGGACTCTTTTAATCCATCCCTAGGGATCAATATATAGGATTCGAGGAGTTGAGCAGAAAAAACAGGAACAGCCCCAGTCCACCAGACTGGGGACCTTTTCAAATTCTCAATCTTTTCCTCAGAAAAAGTCAGTCTTCTCTCGATTAGGGAAGAATCCACAAGAGGAATGTAGATCCGAATTATCAGGAGACTCCCACTAAATTATGGCTCATCAAGAAGTTCTTGAGGGATCAACCAAACAAAAGGAAATGTCTCATAAAGGAAATGGAAGAAGACAGTATCATAGAAGCGCTGACAGAAGGGTTGCAATGCGTTATGAATCGATAAATTTCATCAATGCTGTTGTCACCGATCCCCCAAAACATGAGGCTCACTCAATGGAATTAGATGAAGAAGTTCTTATTCAAGAGGTTGTATATATAGAGGCAAATGAAAAAGGTGTGCGTACCCGAAATCAAAGGCTTACCCAGAATCTAGGTATTCCTTCAAATAACCAACTCCCCCCTCTCCGAAAGCCGTCCAACAAGGAGAAAAAAAAGTCAAGTTACATTCCACTCTACCTCTAGAGAAGGTCAATCACTCTCATTATAGGAAAGGTTCACACAACAAGAGAAATAAATGAAGGAGTTAAAGAGGTTAAATGCATAACTACTTCAAGGTAGTCTTCCTTCTAAGCATGCTAGAGTTAATCACTCAATGGAATTTGTTGCAGCTACTGGGACGGATCAAGAATATCCCCCTTTACAAGTACACCCTCACAGGTCTAATCCTATGGGTTATACGTGACAACAACCAGTAATACTACCATCAGTGACACTACCGGTCGCCACACCCGCCCAATCTCCAATTCTTGCACCTGCACAGGTCCAAACTCAACCAGATGTTTCTCAAAAATTAATAAATACCATTGAGTAATTAACTGCATGGTTGGAAGCTATAGAAGGAAAGTGTGCACCAGTTCAACCGAAGAAGAGATCTTACCCTGAATGGGTGGATCCAATTCCTCCCCCATCAAATTTTGCGAGTACCACATTCCCTATTTTTAATGGTTCGGGAGATCCAGAACAACACTTAACACATTTTGTTTTTTCATTGTGATCCTATGATGGGAAATACTCAACAATAAGAAGAAGTTAAGATTAGGTGTTTTGTGAAATCATTATAAGGACCTGCTTTCGTTTTGTATACAAGCTTGCAATCTCGGCAATTACTGGCTGGGAGGTTCTCTGTCAAAAATTCCTTCTTCAATTTAGCTCAACATTTCCAAAGACAATAGTTTTTCATCTTACCAATTATAAGAAAATGGAGAATGAAAGAGTTTCGTATTTCATTGCTCACTAGAAGGGATTAACATATTCTTTAAGTTTAGCTCCCTCAAGAAGAGTTGCTGCCAATCTGTGTAACAAATTTGTGTGATGAATTACACACACCATTGATCCCTGTGAAATACACAGGAGGGTTTTGAGACCTTACTTCAATCGCTCAGCAGATAGAGGTATCTCTTATGAAGACTAAGGCTAAAAATCATGTAATTCCATCAGTTCTAGGAAGGAGAATAAGGAAAGCAGAGACTACTATAGTTACACTTAAACAAGCACCTGTACTTGCTTCCACTTCAAAACCTTCATCATATCAAAGGGCTCCACCTCCTGAACATCAATAACAACGGACACCTTGTCAAGATGATCAAAAATATCAAAGGTAGAAATAGTTTTAATATTTTAAGAACAAATTTTATTCTTTACGGAATGAACAAGTTTCTAGCTACTTCATCTCAGCTCTGGAAAACAATCTGGTTCAGTTTCCAAGGCCCAAAAGGCCGAACAAGGAAGGAGATGAAGACCTCCCCAACTATTTCCCATTTCATCAGATGTTGGGGCATCCTATTCAAGAGTGTTTTTTCTTCAAATACCTCCTAAAAATATGGTGGACTCTGGACAAGTAAAATTGAAAGGCTCTTCATCCCAGGTAGCATGTGTTACTGCTACTGATCCAAAGGAATAAGGCGAGTGACATGAAGTCAAAAGTAAAAATGCGTAGAAATATGATGATTGGATGGTCCGGAAAATGATAAACCGAACTCATTCCATTTTACGAGCACAATTGAATCAACCAATTGTGTCTTCTGCTATGAATTCCCTAGAAAAACCCCCTTCATCAGAAAAAAATATTCAAAGAAGCAGTGTAATTTGAAGAAAGAAGAGCAGTCAGAAGAAGACGAGCTCATGTCAAAGCCTAAGTTGTCTTTGACTCTGGAAGATTTTATGCCACATACTTCAAAATAACGAGCACCGCCCCAACAAATGGAACAACCTTAACTAGATAATCAGGCAGAATATTTATTAGATGAAGAATTGATCTTTGGTTCTGTTAACATGATTCATCTAATAGATACTTATGCTAATTAAAGTTTCGATTATGATGAGCCTAATTTCCTTGTATCTAACAGAGGAATTAGAGGAAGTGACAGAGGTCTAGGATACAAGGGAAGACATGGATATTCCAAAATACACTATTTCAAACTTACCCCTGCTAGAACTTTATATGCAGTAGAAACTCATGAAAAATCCCTTCAGCGGGCTCAACAGGAACGAAAAAGTTCTTCCACACATGGCAGATTCAGTCCTGACATAGTTATTTTGGAATACCGGTTAGAGGTCACCCCTTCTACCTCTCAACAAATAGATAGACCTAGTCGGTCTAATCTACCAAAGCCAGGAGTATTTCCAACTTCTACCCCGATATGGGATGCATTTACTGCCAAAGCATCAACTTCCTAGGCACCTGCAAAACCACATTTTCCTGATGGGAAACGCAGACCTTTGGACCAAAAGTATGATGTCTTGAAACATTTGACCCAAGTACCAGCCAAGTTATCAATTTTGGATGCCTTGAATCTATAAAAAGATCTTCGGGAGGTGCTTATTGAGGGTTTGTCAAGTCCTCAAGAATTCAAAACTGAAATTGTTGCGGTTGAGGTCTACCATATAGAGAATGATTATAAAGAATGTCATGTAGTGATATCTTTTATAGATGAAGATGAAGATGATGTTGTACATGGGCACATCAGACCTTTGTATTTATCTAGAAAAGTCAATGATATATACATCCGAAGAGCTTTCATTGATAATGGATCAAGAGTAAATCTCATTCCTATTCATACACTTCATCGATTGGGCCTCACTGAATCTGATTTATCCCCTTCTAATTTGATGTTTCAAGGATATGATAAGAATGAACAAAAACATCTGGGAGAAATTACACTCAGAATTCAGTTTGGAGACCTTGTATCTAATTCAGATATCATGGTTGTTCATTAGGACACAACCTTCAACATTTTACTTGGAAGACCTTGGCTACAACAACATGCGAACGTAACTTCTTCATACCATCAATGTCTCAAATATTGTTTCAATGGTCAAATTGGGACATTTTATGGTGACAAATCCCCATTCAAAACATGCGAATCTCAATACATTGAGGTAGATTTTTATCACATGGAGGGAAGGGAAAAATCCACGGTGAATAAGGTTACCAAAATTAATGCTCCATATGGTTTGGAAAAGATTACAGTAAACCCATTCATACATGTGAGTACAGATTATGTGTTGCATATCAGTCAAATTGATAGGATAGACCTAAATCCAAACACTCTTATGAAAACTTCCATAATTTCATTTATGGCAATCGAGCCAGACAGCATGGGATAAATTGTTGATTGGTCAAGCAGTGATGAAAACTTAAATGGAGATGTCTTCATTTCATCCGCTGAAATCCAGAAATTATATACTTCATCAACCATATCAGAAGAAGTTATAGCAATACCAGAGGAAAATAATGATGTCAATTCTCAATCCATCATCTCCTCTCTATCACCTCCGAAAGACCCTTCATTATCAATAGCGTCATAAATGGTAGCCTCTTCTTCAAGATGTTCAAGTTTTAACTTCTCCCCTAACCATATAAGTTCTTCTTCATTATCTACCATGCCAGTAGAAACAGAGGAATTAACACATATTAAATAAGAAGAGTAGGATCTCAGAGATGCTCCTCCAATATCTTAAGAGGGTATCTCTACCACTGTGGATGAACTTATAGAAATAAATCTGGGTACAAAAGAATATCCAGGCCCTACTGTAATTAGTGCGGCCATTACTCTTGAAGAGCAAGAAATGTATACTTTATTTTTAAAGAAAAATTGAGATGTATTTGCTTAGAATTATACATATATTCCAGGTCTTGATCTCTATGTTTCCACTCATCATTTGGGTTTTCCAGAAGAATATCGAGGATTCAAGAAAGCCGCAAAAAGAACACACCCAACTTATGCCTCCAAAATTGAAGCTGAAGTTGATAAGATTATTAAAGATAACTTCTTCCGAGAAGTTTAGTATCCCAAATGGCTGGCTAATATTGTCCCTATGAAAAATAAGAATAGACAAATTAGATTTTGCATTGACTTCAACGATCTTAAACGGCATTGTCCTAAGGATGATTTTCCAGTTCCGATCACATAACTCTTAATTGATGCAACAGTTGTCTACAAAGCTCTTTCCTTCATGGATGGTTATTCTGGGTACAATAAAATACGAATGGGCCTATAATATTAAGAGTCTATAACCTTCAGATCTCCTCAAGGTGTCTTTTTCTATCAGGTAATGCCCTTTGGCCTGAAAAATGAAGGTGCAATGTATCAAAATGCCATGCACCATATCTTCAAACCCTTTTTAGGGAAATTTATTGAATGTTATGTGGATAATTTGGTGGTTAAATCTAGAAAATGTTCTTATCCCTTGGATGATCTAGAAATCATATTCAACAAACTTTGACAACACAATTTGAAGATGAACCCCTTGAAATGTTCTTTTGGGGTAACCTCAGGAAAATTTCTCGTCTTTGTTGTATTCCATCATGGTATCGAATTTGATCCTGAGAAGAAAAAATAAATCCTTGGTATGTCACCTCCTCGAAATTTTAAAGCATTAAGAGGACTTCAAGGACACTTGGCCTAAATTCGGCGTTTCATTTCCAATTTGGTAGGCAAGTGTTTACCCTTCACCAAATTAATGAAGAAGGGAGTCACCTACCAGTGGACTGAAGAATGTCAAGAAGCATTCGATACCCTCAAGAAATATCTCTTGAGTCCACTGGTATTAATTATAACCATTGAAGGAAGACCACTTATTCTCTATGTGACAGCTTTAGAGCAATCATTGGGTGCCTTCCTTTCCCAAAAGAATGATGCTGGGAATGAAAAGGGCCTTTATTATCTCAGCCGGACTATGCTTGAGGAAAATAATCGATATTAAAGTATTGAAAAGTGTTGCCTGGCATTAATCTTTGTATTTCAGAAATTGAGACACTACCTGCAACATCATGAGGTTAAATTAGTATCACACAATAACCCGCTCAAATTTATCCTTAGTCATCCAATGCTTACAGGACGTCTGGAAAGGTGGACAGTTATTTTGCAGTAGTTTGATATCTAGTATGTTTCTCAAAAGGCAATAAAGGGCCAATCTCTAGCTGATTTCCTTACTGAACACCCATATGTAGAAGATACATCTTTATATAATGAACTTCCTGATGAGGAAGTCTTATCTATTCAAGATAATCCTCAAACATGGGAAATGTACTTTGATGGTGCCTCCAGAAGTCCAACAGGGAAAAAAATAGGAGATCCTAAATTCAACAAAGTTGGGTTAGGAATCATACTTATTTCCCCAAAAAAGGAAGTGCTACCCTATTTCTTCTTATTTTTAGAAGGTGGTATAAATAATGAAGTAGAATATCAAGTTCTCATCGCAGGCATGGAATTTACACTTCAGGCACAGGTGAATCAGTTGAGGGTAAAAGGTGATTCAGATTTGGTAATCAAATAAATCAATGGGGATTATGCCATCAGAAAGGAAGAGTTAATCCCTTTGTATGATTACTTTAGAAAGTTAATGGCAAAATTTCCTTCGGAACCAACATTTTATTATGTCCTGCGGTCACAAAATGCCCAAGCCGATGCACTGGATAATATAGCCACAACCCTGGAAGATCCAAACCGAGATGAAACAATCATCATTATTGCCCACCGTCGTGTAGTTTCACATTTTTTTCAAATCAGAATAGAGGAAATCAATGAAATCAGTCACATTTCTGAACCATATAGTCATACAACAGGATGTATGACACATATCAAGGAATACCTTCAAAATGGAACACTCCCACCTTATAGATCTAGGAAAGAACAAGTCCGAAGAAGTGTGGTCAATTTTACTCTTTATGATAGACCAGATCACCAAAAAATTCTCTACAAGAAAGGTTTTGATGGAATTATCTTCAGATTTATTGATGGTGAAGATACAATGGCTTTCATGAATGAAGTACATGCAGGATTTTGTGGTGCCCACCAGTCTGGACATAGACTTTATGGACAAATCCGAAGGCTTGGATACTTCTGGACTTTAATGATGCAAGATTGTGTTGATTTCACTAAGAAGTGTCATTCTTTCCAAGTATGTTCCAACTTCATTCATCAACCCCCAGAGTTTCTTCATACAACTAAATACTCATGTCCATTTTCCACATGGGGAATGAATGTAGTAGGACCTTATCCTCCGACTACATCCAAGCAGTTTAAGTATATTCTTACTGCTACTGACTTATTTTACAAATGGGAAGAGTCAATACCACTAAAAGAAGTTAGTTCTAAAGGCGTTGTTAGCTTTATCAAGTCTAACATCATTACTAGATTCAGTGTCCCTCATACCGTATTGACAGACAATGACACCAATTTCTATTTGTCCTAGGTGAGAAAGTTGTATCAAGAATACAACATCAAATCCAACCATTCATCTCGATATCATGCAGTGGAAAATGGCCAAATATAGGCCTTTAATAAGACTATTTCAAACATACTGCAAAAGATGGTGGATAAAGATAAGAAATCATGGCCTGATAAAAATTTTCATGCTTTATGGGATTATAGGACCAGCACCCACACTGCTACACGATCAACTCCATATTCATTGGTATATGGAATGAAAGAAGTCTTTCCCATTGAGGTTCAATTACCTTCGCTCAGAGTAGCCATTTGTGATCAGTCATTAATAGTTGAACAATCTCAGAAGCGATTTGATGAATTGGAACAATTAGATGAAAAAATATTGTGCACCCTGCACCACTTGGAAGTCTATCAGATTTGAATAGCACAAGATTTCAATAAAAAAGTTCATCTTCATTCATTCATTCAAGGAGAATTGGTATTGGTCCTCATAACTCCAATGATACCAGGAAATAAGCCTCCAAAGCTTGAGCCAAAGTGGGAAGGACCTTACTCAATACATAAGGTCTAATCCAATGGAGCTTATTATTTAATGTCAATGGATGGAGAACTCATTACAACTCCAACTAATGTAAGATTCTTGAAGAAGTATTTTTTGTAACATAAATACACCTATTTTGTCCTAGGTACATGACACTAAACTGTGCAGCACCATTAGTACTTACTACAAGACTTTAAACTGCACGATCCCTTTTTTCCTTTCTGTAGGACATTAAACTACATAACACCTCTCTAATCCAACATGACGTTAAAATATGTCCCCTTTTTCATCCAAAATGATGTTAAACTGTTCGTCCGAGCTGCAAGATGTTAAATTTCCAAGCACCCCATGTCTGTGACACATGACATTTAAACTGTGAAATAGTTCCTTATACGTCCTACATGATGTTAAACTGTGCATCGTTAGGGTTGTTGTTACATGTTGTTTCTCACACCGAGCATGACTCATGTGAGATTAGAGTAAGCTTCAACCATAACACCCTATCTGGGCCGCCAATCATGTGTAATTCCCAACACCATCTTTGGGTTGTCCTCAAGTACAACTCGAACAACAATTCATTCTCAATTGAACTACGCGGACTTTGATCCTTGCCTTCTAGGTTGGGTACATAGGAAACCTTCCGAGGTTCAAGCCCAAAACTAATATCTTCACATCGGTTCACCTCCATCTCATATGATGTTGATCTATGAATCCCCCCTCATTTGAAACCAATATATTCACATTTGTTCATCATCATCCTCACTATATGACGTTAAACTATACATTCCCCCATTGTCCTTGCTGCAAGACATTAAACTGCAAAGAAATACGTCCTAGCTACGTGACACTAAACTATGCAGCACCGGTCCATGCATATGACCTTAAACTATTCACACTTTTTTCCTATATGAGAATAAACTACAACAGTCTCTGACACCCTCACCTGAGAGGGAATAATTGTTGACATTGATCTCCAATCATGTTATATTCCAAGGACGACGTGCATACATGGCAATTCCTAAACCTTTAAATCTTGGATCCATCCATCATTTCACTAAAGTCCCCTTTCAACCTTCACATGTACGAACCAAATCTGTATAGAGGGTATTTCAAGAACTATGTATGGCATGATTCCCATCCTTATGGGATACGTAGGAATGTTTGAGCATCCTTCAAACCCAGCCCCAAGTCTTTGGACCTTACCCCAAACTCCACTGTCAGTCCCTTGGATGAAAAGTCCCCCTGTGAGCACATGAATGTGGTATAAAAACCCTAGTCTTTATTCAGAATAGTTTTATAAAAAACACACAATGTGTCTCCCTCATTATGGTCCGAACTCTACAACCCTAAACTAAGATCTTTTACACTCTCGTGCCACATGATGTTAAACTATAATTCAAATACTTCCAGATCTCCATGAAATTTTTTTTGACCTCTAGTCACAAAATGTCTGATACCCTATAATTCTTTTCCCTGACCATGTAGCATGTGCCCTTAGGTAGCCTTGTATAAGTAGTCTTCTTAACAGACCTGTCAGACAAAAGATGCTATTATTTGACTATGCAGCGAATGCCCTTAAGTGGCCCGACATAATTCAAACCCCCTAACAGGTTTTTCAAATAGCGGTAACTTCATTATTTGATGGAAAACCTCTTTTTGTCCTTATTGGTCTTAATGACAATATGTAGGGATCTGCAAAAAAAAATAGCCATCCTTAACATATTTCTCCCGTACTCTTTTTCATGATCAGAAAGTATTCAAGTCTATGGTTTATATTTCCCTTCCCTATGTTTGGGTAAGACCTTCGCATGAGTGACATTAATCCAATTCTTTGACAATCTTGATTGGGAATATCCTCTCCATATTCAAGTACCACTTTCCATGCAGCATACTCTGTGCTTTGAAAAATTTGAATCTCCATAAACTTCCACTGGATTTTAGCAATAGAAAAGTAAAATTTTTGAGAGTTATTTTACCTGACTATGCAGCACCTTCCCCTAGGTGGCCTTGCATAAGTAGTCTATATAACGGACTTGTTGGCCAAAAGATGATATTATTTTACTATGCATCCAATTCCCTTAAGTGTCCCTGCATAATTCAACCCCCTAATGGGTTTGTCAAATAGTGGTAACTTCACTCTTAGGAAATAATTCCTCTAATGACTTTTAGTCCTTTTTTCATATCATCCATCTGATTCAAAATTTCTTAAGTCATTGTTTACATGTTTTCCCCCATACTTGAATGTGGTAATATGTTTTCAAGAAAATTATCAAGGAATTGAGTCAATTTTAATTCATTCAGTCAAAGCTATTTGACCTTAAACATTAGACTTTTTTATGTATGACATGCATGACTTTAAACTTCCAACAATAGATAGGGTACTCATTAAATTTGAAACTTGTAAAAGGAACTCTGAACAAAAGTCGAGTCCCAGCTCACTAAACGTACATATTGTATGATTTAGAAAATATTGAGCAACAAAAGATGCAAAGTTTTTGGGGTTGTTTGTATAATCCTAGAAAAAATCAAATTATTCTTACTAGGCCCATTGGATTAGGTAAAAAAAATTAATTAGCAAGAAAATGCAGGTACAAATTATTGAAGATGAAATTTCTTTTTCATTGATGCACAAGATTAGAAGAACATCCACAAATTGGAGTGACTTATCTTTTTCAAGTATTACAAGAGGCTTTCAACATAACTATTCATTTGATTTATGACATCCCGAGCTTCATCAAAAGTTAATTGAAGTTCATTTACTTGACTAACTTCACGCTTTTCATCTTGATGAAGTGCCTTCTTGGCATATGCGATGGTTTTCATACCATTCATTTGGAATCCTTCCAATGAATTATTAAGCTGGTCAAGTTCCCAAATAACAGAATCTAGCTGTTGCTGAAGGTGCATCTGCTGGAAAACTTTCTCCATGATTTTATGCTTCATCTCCTTCAGCTTTGCAGTATGATCAGCCTCAGCTCGGGACACTGCATCCTCGAATTCACTGATATTGGTCAGCAGCCTCTCTTTGATAAGATCTTGACGACACTTTTTCTCCTGCTATCTCCTTAAGATGACTTGTTTCACCACGGTATGGATCTCTTGATATCCAAAACTGCCAAGTCCCAGCATGACGAACAAGGATGAAAGTCACAGGATCTTTGAAGACAACTCTTCAATAGGCACTTCAGATATGATCTTCCATATATTTTCCATGCCTTGTGACGTGATAATTTGAGAACCTTTTGCACCTCTAGGTCTGATTGAGCATCGCTATCACAGGGGGGAATATAGTATGAGATTAATGCACTTAAGGAAGTGCCCTATTCTGCTCCTTCCCCTCTGACCCTTGGTACTTCACTTTCTACTCCCTTTGGAGCTAAGGCTGAGGCTTCACCTTCGGATCTAGCCACTAAAATTGACGGCCCTACATAGTCAATTAAAATATTTGGTTAGTTCTCAAGGATAAAAAAATTTGATTATCTGTCTTGAAAATTAAGTACAACCACAAATATTATCATCTTTTACCCAACGGTAGATCAACAACATGAGAAGGCTCCTCCCTGTCTTTCCTAGCTTCAACCGGATTTTCAGGATGGGTTTCAGGAAGCTCTATCGGGTTAAGCTCCACTTGAGCTAGCATCTCTGCAATGATAGGGTTGTCTCTACCCCCTTCAGGAATCGACAAATCAATATCTTGCTCAGATGGAAATGCACATTTCAACCAATCACGATCAGAGATGTAATAAATTTTTTTAACAGGATGAAGGATAAGAATCACGTCCAAAATCTTCTAAATCACATGGTAATTTAACATGATCTAAAATTTCTTCAAAAGATGCACCAAGTTTCATCATTTCATCCAGTGATATCTCAGATTTTTGGTTAGTCTCACCAGTGGGAGAATTTGAAATTTCCTCTTGGTGACCCTCCTCCTGCAACCTCCAACCCCAAACAACTTCCTCAATGAAAATTGTGGAGTCCATTGCAGTGGTCTCCAAAAGTTTTGGTGTAGGTGTTGAACCTAAAGCATCATAGAATAGAAGTCAGTTGATGTATTCATTCAAAGTTCTATGAAGTATTGTTAATTTACCAGAATTAGGCTCTTCTCTCCTTGTAGTAGCCACAAGAGCAGTACTGGTAACAGAAGCTGGCTCTTCTTCTCTCCTCGTTTCTTCAAAAGTAGCTAGGTTAGCATGAATTTGTGACTGTTCACCAGCACCCTATGTCGTCCTCATAGGAGGTTCAGTCCTCTCCCTAAAAGGGGAAATTGAAGAATCCCCTGCAATGCCAAGAAGTATAAGTAATCTTTTCATGGGTTAGGATTCATAACTATATGAAGGACTTACCACTACTGATGAAGCATCTAGCTGTGGACTTCTTCCTTTGATGCCTTTGCTTCTTTGACTTTTTGGGTGTGTTGACATCATCACCTCCAAATACAGGTATTGGAGAGTTAAAATCCCTTTCTAACTCCTCGTCCATGGCTTGCCAGCCTGGAGAAACCTCGACCAGCTCGCGAGGAGATTCAATGGATCCAAGAGCAGTGCCACTAGGGATGTACTACAATGAAGGGACCTCAATAGTTACTTTCTTAACAAGTTACAGGATGAAGAAAGTAATTTCCTTGAGTAACAAATCTTTGACTGAAATTAAGTTGCAAAGAGAATAAGGAAATAAATTTAAATCTTCAGGAGCCACATAATCATGCCACTCCTCATATAATGAAG
This sequence comes from Viscum album, assembly GCA_963277665.1. Classification (NCBI taxonomy): domain Eukaryota; kingdom Viridiplantae; phylum Streptophyta; class Magnoliopsida; order Santalales; family Viscaceae; genus Viscum; species Viscum album. Next base: position 115,545,939 of record OY728151.1, read on the forward strand.
CACCAATCCCCTTAGTGGTGCCATGATTCATCATTTCCTTCACCCTCTTGGTAATAGGAATGGAGTCATCAGTGGCATATATGATCATTTCCAGCTCTCTGATGTAAACCCCCACTTCATCGAGATTATCCTTGAAGCGGATATCTACAGAATCCTGGAGATTCCCCACTCTAGGGATATGTATCCCTTCACATAAGTCCATCCAAGCAGTTTCAGCATCACGATATAAACTCTGATATGCCTGGATAGCCTCTGGTCACAAATATTCAGCATTTTCACCAGAAGACTATGAGGAGGGTCCTACAATATGGGACTTCAACTTATTCCCATCTCCTGAAATCACAGATAAAGGATAAGAAAATGAAACTCATTGCTCTATAAAATAATGGCGACTAAATTTCCTCAATGATATAACTCACCAGGAGTTGATGGAGTAGGTCTCTTGACTATGGAAGGAGGATTATATCTGGCATGAGGCCGCTTTGACGCATTTCGTGCCTCATCATACCCATCCTGGGAATCCGGTGAATCAGCCCTGGGTGAGGAACCCAGTGAATCAGCTCCGGGTGAGGAAGAATCACCTTCCAGATAAAAGGTTTCTTTTCTGATGGTTCTCTTTTTTCCCCACCCGAAGGACCAGATGATTCAGTACCCCTTCAAGGTATGATGCTACCCAGTTCTCGGCATACCATGTAGTCAATTGACTCGCCACTCTGGAAACTGGTAGATCAAACACTGCCCCAGTTTTCTCCATCGCTGTCAGCAACCATAGTTATCAAGAAACCATTGGGTATTGCTCTAACCTGACATGCACGAGAGGGGATACAATAATCTTCTGCAGACACTTGAATTGGCGTGCAAATATATATGGAGCATAGGCCTTGCATATAATATCTTCGTCAATTCTGGTGTCTAATACACCGTCTCTACAAGCCAGCATATATGACCTCAATTCTAGGCTAGATTTTCCATCGTCAACAAACTACCCGGTTGGCGGATTTCTATTAGGAAAGAAATGAAGTTCCTTGAACATGCTTAGCCTCACCTTCAAATCATTGGAATTGATGGACAACAGAGAAATTCCAAAAAATGCCTGCACTGATGGCCTAAAAGAACTTCCAGGAACCTGTACTCCACTCTGTAAAACGTATGTCCTGAAGTGAGTGGCAATCCATCCCCACAAAACTTGGAATGGTCCCACTATTCTCAAAGAAGACTTAACCATATAGACATGGAGTAAACTCCTGTGAATCTTCTCCAAAATCGGGGTGGAAAACCCAACCATTTTTCTCTCAGCCAACTTGGATGCAACAATGAAGGTCCCTGGACTGACGCCTCCCTTCGAATCCCTAATTGGAAGAAGATAAACACTGAGCCACAAATCTAAAAATCTCGCCATAGGGATATTCTCTGTGATTCTTTGATCCACTTTATACCCCCAATTTTCAAAATCTCCCACTTCCAGAGTTGGCCAGAATGTTCCAAGATTACCCCTCTTCTCTATTCTGTGGCAGCTGGTAGGATGAGTACAGGTGGGCCTTTTATCCTTCTTCTAGATGAGAAACATATCCATCCACTCCTCTGAATGAATATTCTTTCTAGAATGAGTTTTGGTAGACGTTGAATTCTTTAGCTTGTGGAAAATTTTCAATAACTCTCGAGCGAAAGTAAGAGTCTTCTCCGAATCATTCCATGCCACCTTGGGGGGGATAAATTCATCATACATATCTCCTAAAATTGGAGCCCTCGAGATCTTTTAGACATCCCACAAGCTGATGCCTACTTATCTATGAGTCAGATGGAAAGAATTTGTTTCTGGGCTCCAGTGACTTATTAGCTCCAGCACAAAATTATCATTCCTGTAGACATATGTTTTCCCAGCCTAGATGACTTCATATATTGCATCTCCCTTTAGATCCTCGACAAACTTTGTATAGGTTTGTCTCACCCAATATGCCCACATCCAAGTTGGCTTCACACCTCCTCCAGGATGGAAATCCCAACTCTTCTTCCATCCCTTAGATTGATCCATCTGAGAATTTTGGAAAATATAGGGATAGAAATGCGGCTGCAGCTCATGATTGTGAGGCTTCAAATCTGGAGCACATGGGCTATGACGCATTATGAACGCCTTCTTCATTGTCCCAGCATTGACAAATGATCCTGCAATTGAGACATTTTCTGAAGTGAAATTAGTGTAAGTATGAAACTAGGAATGAGGAATATAATTCTTTGCCTCTGGAACGTTGACTCCTTGCAGATGACCATGGCTATATAAAGGAAAGTAAATGCTCTGTGGGAAGTTTACATGATATTTCTTCAAGTACTTAGCCAAATCTGGGAGAGTGTTGTCACAAATATCATAATAGTCATGGCCAACGATGTTCATCATATCATCTATCCTCTTACTGGCCAAATCATCAGCTGATCCAACTCTTTTGGGAGACATTGAATCTGCAAAAAGATCAAATAGTTAAATTTTAAGAAAGTATATTTTTATTAAATACTTGTGAAGAAAACAAAAAAAATGGCCAAGGCATTAAGGCACGCAAGTTTGGTCACTCAGGTTTGACTGCACAAGTATTTCCGCGCAAGTAATGTTGCGCAAGTAAAAATCCTTACTGGAGAAGCGCGATACAAAAAAGAGTGATCAACTGAGGAGATGAAGACACTTGCGTGATGAGAGCTCAAAATATTTGAAGGTAGGATGTTTTGGGTGAAGTGGCAGCCCTATATATAGGAGACCCCGTAACCCTGCGCACCAGAACCTGCGCACCGGAACCTGCGTGCCAATACTTTCTCACTACTGAACCCTTGTTTCTCATTTTCCTTAGATTCAAATCCTCTTTCCTTTTTCGGATCCAACTCTGAGGGGGGACTTTTGTTGATGCTTCTTTCCATCACAGTGTCCAATTAATGGAAAAAAGGAATACCTCAAGCCTAATGAGGGTCACCCTTTTAAGAACATCAAAAATTGAAAAAGGGATGAACCAAGAACTCATTTGGAGGGCGTCACGCAAGTATCCTACACACCGCGAAAGTCACTTGCACGTCACATATGGGTCGCGCAAGTCACTTGTGCTCCATATTCCTTTTTTCTCCCAAGGTTCTCAGTGGCCTATAAATACCCCCTGTGGGCCCCCCATTTATAGGAAGAATTTTCCAAAACATAGATTGAAGCTCTGGTCACCCAAGTATTTTTATGACATCTTCTGAACACTTATAAGGTAATTCTTTACCTAGAATGGAAGCTCTAAAGAGGAATAATAAGGCCTAAGTGTTAGAATTCATCAACACTTGCGCGCCTAAGTGTCCACCCCTTAAGGGAAATGAAGACACTTGCGTGCTGCCTTGCCCTCTCAAGGGAACTTGTGCACCACACTTCTAGAGGCTTCTAGGGATGATACTAAGGGATTAAGTTCAAAGTCTCCCAAGTACTACCCTATGGATTATTCGTCACCCAAGGTGACTAATGTCATGCAAGTATACTTGCATGACTAGGACTTGTGCGCCAGAACAATACTTGCGCGCCTCCTTCCTAGTCACTTACTTTCTTCAAATCCACCTCTCCTCTTCAATATGTAGACTTCACAACCCTCTTTAAAGCCATTTATGGCATGGTTCCTTTGTTTTCTTCCTTATCTGAAAGTAATTCTGGGAGAACCTCTCCTAAAATTCATGACTTACAAACTTTATGTCACCATGGTTAGAGGTTTCCTATATAACCTCATACTTTAAGATGAGAAGATCCTTAACCTGGGCCTCCTTCTCTGGAGTAAGCCCTAGTCATAAGTTCCTTTAACCTGGGCCTCCTTCTCTAGAGTAATCCCCAATCATAGTCTCTTTTAACTTGGGCCTCCTTTTCAGGAGTAATCCCCAGTTACAAATCCCTTTAACCTAGGCCTCCTTCTCAGGAGTAATCCTCAGTCATAGTCTCCTTAAACATTGGGAATCCTCCTCATGAGTAATCCCCAATATTAATTCTTTTGATTTGGGTTTCCTTATCATGAATAAAACTTAATCTTAATTATCTCTTAATTTAGGCTTCCTTTTTAGGAGTAAGTCCCGGGTTAAAATTCCAAATCTCTATAAAATACAAATACTTTAATGGACCATGCTTCTTGGGCTTCTTTCCTAAGTCTGGGTCTTCATTTACCTAGGCAGTCATACATACGTAAGTCCCACATAATTTCTCATAACTGCATATTTCATGGCACCATCATCAAATTTACTGATACCTCTTGTTTCTCACACCGAGCATGACTCACGTGAGCTTAGAGTGTGAAAGTAATCACGAAATTTCTTTCTGGGCCATTAACCATGCATAAACCCCCATATTATTTTATCGAACTACATGGGTTATGATTCCTTTTTTTAACAAGGATACGTAGGTAGCCCATCTGCGGGTACGATCCCAACTCTGAAATAATCCTTCTCTTTCTTAAGGATAATAAACTTCAAGTGCCCCACCGAGTGGCTTTAAAACCAGTATGGTCATCATAATGACCAAGATACTTCTATATAATGTATTGAAGGATACCATTGACTAATAATATCTAATACATATGGATGCTTCTCCATCGATGAAGAACTTCAAATACATATAAAAGATTCTCTAAATCTCATACATATCAACCATTGATTGCTAAATCTAAAGGAAAAATCATCTTCATACTTGGTGAGTTAATAAGGATTTGTGAACATAACTTAAATATATAAGAGAGTCCCAGAGTAGGTAATAATTCCCCCCCAAAAGGTGTGATGAGCCTGACCTCTCATCCTCTAAACCAATGAAAATTCTTAAGCCTCATCGGTCCACAACTAATGAGCACCTACCTTTGGAAAGTAGGTCTAAATAGATATAGAGTCATTGGATGCTTCTGGTTCTATGAATAAAATCGTTATAAACTGATTGGAAAGTTTGAACCTTAAAAAAACAAGGTCATCCCCATTTATAGAGGAAATAGTATTCCAGAGATGGAAGTTGAAAAAAAATTTATTCCATGTATAGGGGTGAATGTAAGAGTGATATGGTAAATATTTCCTAAGTAAACTACATGATGTTTCTATGCATATGATTTTTTATGATTATGGGTTATATTGGTTTTTATGTTATCCCTTGACTAATGATTTCTTTCTTTATATAACTTATTGAGTTTTATACTCATCCCAAGATTTCAAAATAATTTTCAAAAGATATAAGGATGGGTAAGAGAAATAAGGGTGTCATGATGAATGATATGGAGTGTTTCGAAAGAAACCATGTTTCAAGTTTTAATGTCCTATATTTTGAAAAAAATGGGTATTGTTTTTAGTAATTTCCTCTTTTTATGAATATGATGTGTTATGAAATTCTGGTTTGTGATTATTTTAAGAGTACTTTTATGAAAAATATTTTTCTAAAACTGTTCGACTCAAAATGAAGAAACAATTCTTGGAACTGAAATAGAAAGATGACGATTCTATGGCATCATATGAAGCCAATTTTACAAGACTTTCCAGGTACATACTAGATTTTACTCAATACTTTTATAAAAAAATGATAGATTTTACTTTGGTTTGAAACCTTTTCTACGAAGATCTTTGTCTTCATGGGAGTTTAAAATATTTGAGAAACAATTTTGTTGAGCTGAAAAAGTGTATATAGTGTTTTATGAAACCTATGGGCCTCATTATGATAAGAATAAAAAGTGGTATGGTTGGTATGAATTGAGGAATAATTTTTCAAAGAAATCTGGAGTAAGAAAATCAATTTCCCTTATTGTGAAAAGTGTGGTAAAAGGAATCCTAGTGAATGTCTTGTAAATTATGGGAAATGATACCGATGTGAAAAGTTTGGATACTTGTCTCATGAGTAAAAGGAAAATGATTTGAAAATTAATGAGAAGCCGATGGTGAGATGATTTAACTATAAGTAATTGGGTCATTTTGCTAATGTTTTTCTGAAGCTAGTCACTCAGGTAGGGAATCAGTAAGATTTTAAGAAAAAGGATGTAGTAAAATCCTTTTCAACCACTTATGAAGATGTTGAGCCTTCAAATGGGTTGGTATCAGGTACATCTCTTGTTTTTACAGATTTTGAAAATGTTTTTTTTGATTTAGGGTCTACACATTACTTCATTTCTAGGAAATGTATGGAAAAATTGGGAATTCAGCCTCATGAAGTGAAACTAGAACTCATGGTAAAAACACCTAGAGGAAATATTGTAGCATAAATAAATTATAAGAATCTACCTATCTTTTTTTGTGGATATAGTTTACCTAAAAACCTTGTTGTTTTTCCTCTATTAGAGTTTTATGTTATTCTGGGAATGGAATGGCTTTCCTTTTATCATGTTAAGATAGATTGCAGAGAAAAAGAAGTTGTTTTTTAGAAATAATTTTAGTTTTTTACAATAGTGAACCCATAACATTGATAACATATCAAGAAGCTAAGAAACTGATAAAAGATGGAAATGAAAGTTATCTTGCTCATATTTTTGATGATAAGGGAACTATCTAGATTAATGATGTACCAGTGGTAAAGGAATACCCATATGTTTTTCATGATTATCTTCCTAGTGTTATTCCTGATCGAGAGGTTGAGTTTAATATTGAATTAGTTCCTGATACTAAGACAATTTCTAAACCCCCTTATTGAATGGCTCAAATGGAACTTCTGGAATTAAAAAAGCAGTTGCTGGAATTATTAGATAAAGGCTTCATTTGACCTAACACTTTACTATGGGGTCCTCCTACCTTATTTGTTAAGAAGAAATATGGTTCAATGAGACTTTACATTGATTATAGATACTTGAATAACATTACTATTAAAAACAAGTATCATTTTCCTCATACCAATGATTTTTTTATCATCTCCAGGGAGCACGATATTTTTTAACTGGTTGACCTGAGGTCAGGGTACCATCAGTTGAAAGTAAAGGATGAAGGCTTCCCGAAGACTGCATTCCATACTAGATATGGTCATGAATTTGTAGTCATTCCTTTTGAGTTAACTAATGCACCTAATGTGTTTATGGATCTTATGAATAGAATATTTCATGAGTTCTTGGATAAGTTTGTGGTTATATTTATTGATGACATTATGGTATATTCTAGAAGTAAATAGGAGCATGAAAAACATCTAAGGGTTGTTTTGAAAACCTTAAAATAAAATAAAATGTATGGAAAATTCAGTAAGGGTGATTTTTGGTTGCAACATATTTCTTTTCTTGGGAACATTGTAAATAAGGATGGATTAACAGTTGTTATTTCCAAAACAAAAGTGGTTGATGAATGACTAAGACTAATAATTGTTACAAATAATCGTAGTTTTCTTGGATTAGTAGGTTATTACTAACAGTTTGTTAAAAAATCTACACATTTATCTAGCTCACTAACTAAGTTAACATGAAAAGGGGTTAATTGTTTTTAGACAGAAAATGTGATGTTTGTTTTTAGGAATTGAAATGAATATTGTTGAATTCTCCAGTTTTGACTCTACCTTCCAAAAATGGTGAATTTTTCATCTATAGTGATGCTTCTTTGAAGGTACTTGTTTTTTTTCTGATGCAGAATGATCTAGTAATTGCTTATTCTTCATGTAATTTAAAAACCTATGAGTTAAATTACTCTACACATGATTTAAAATTAGCAGTTGTGGTCTTTGCTTTAAAAATTTGAAGGCATCATTTAATGGAACCAAATTTGAAATATATACTAACCATAACAGTTTGAAGTATATATTCACTTAAAAGGAATTAAATATGAGAGAGGGAAGATGGCTGGAACTTATCAAGGATTATGATTGCATGATTCCTTACCATCATGAGAAATCAAACAGAGTGGCTGATGCATTGAGTTAGAAAAGTAATGCTACATTAACCATGATATATTTGGAATGTGATCCTTTGGTAAATAATTGATGAATTTTGGATTAGAATTTGTTAGTGCAGGAAATATATCTGTTTTGTTTCAGGTTTCAGTGTAGTAATCTTTGTCAAATATAATTAAAAAGCACAGAAGAAAGATCATGAGCTATAGGTATAATTGGTTAAAATGGGTAAGTTTATAGAATTTAACCTTGATAAAGATTGTTTTTTAAGATTTGGTAAAAGGCTATGTGTGCCTTGTGATTACCAATTGATGAAATAATTGATGTGTGAAGCTTATAGTTCTCTATTTTCAATTCATTTTGGTAGTACTAACATGTACAGAGACCTTCAGGAGTATTACTGGTGGGATGAAATGAAAAGGGATATTTCTGATTTTGCTGTGAAATGTTTGACTTTTGAATAGGTTAAAGTAGAGAGGTAGTTACTGAAGGGGATTCTACAGCCTTTATCGATGCTAGAGTGGAAATGGAAGAATATATCCATGGACTTCATTGTGGGACTACCAAAGACTTCCCGAGGTAACAATTCGATTTGGGTTATTGTTGATCGACTGACTAAATCTGCACATTTTCTTTATATTTGAGATATAATGTATTTGGATCAACTTTCTTGACTGTACCTCAAAAATATTGTCAGATTACATGGAGTTCCTCTTTCCAATGTATCTGGCTGGGATCTCAGGTTCAATTCTAATTTTTGGAAGTGCCTTCAGAAGTCATTGGGAGAAGAAGTAAATTTCATTAAAGCTTTTCATCCTCAATAAGATGGGTGGTCAGAATAAATTATTCAGACCTTAGAGGATATGTTTCGATCTTGTTAAATGGACTACTAGGGAAGTTGGGATCAACATATTTCTTTTGTTGAGATTTTTTATAATAACATTTATCATTATAGCATATATATGACACCTTTTAAGTCATTGTATGGGAAGTGGTGTAGAAATCCAACTTTTTGGGATAAAGTTTGGGAAAGAAATTTTATAGAACCAGAATTAGTAAAGGAAGTGGATGACAAAGTGAATATGATCCAAAAACACATGTGGGAAGCTCAGAGCATGCAGAAAATTTATGAAGACAATAGAAGGAAAGACTTTTCTTTTGAGGTAGGTGATCATTTTTTTCTTAGTATATAACCATGGAAAAGTTTTATGCATTTTGGTAAAAATGGAAAGCGAAGTCCATAGTTCATTGGAACTTATTAAATTTTGGGGAAAGTTAGAACAGTATCCTACTGAGTAGATTTTCATCCAAGTCCATCTCAGGTACACAATGTTTTTCATGTTTCGATGTTGAGAATGTATGTTCTAGATTCATATCATGATTTGAGCCTAGAGACAGTTTAGCTGGAAGAGAACCTTACTTATGAAGAGAGACCAGTTCAAATTCTCGATCATAGAGAGAAAGTATTGTGGAATAAGGTAATCCACTAGTTAAAGGTTTTGTAGAGAAACCACATGGTATAAGATATAACATGGGAATCTGAAAATGTAATGAGGGAAAGGTTCCCTCACTTGTTTAATAAGTAAATAAAATTACGAGGACATAATTTCCAAAAGGTGGGAATAATGTAACACCAGAAGTTTTTTTAAAAAAAATTTGAAATGCATGAAACATTGTTTTAAGTAGATAGTTATAACTAGCCTTTAAACATGATTTTCCCACTTCTATGATTTTAATTTCAAAAACCAGACATACACGATTGTGATCAGTCAATTATTTAGAGTCTGACAAGACCAAATTAATTTTTTGTTAATAATAACATACCCTTATAAATAGTAATTTCCCCCTTATGAATAGTAATATATCCTTATGAATATTAACCTCACCTATGATAGTATATATATAAGATTTAATTGAAGTTATGATATACTCATATCTTGGAATAAGTAAATAAATGTTTTAAAATTGTTATTTTGGAATAAAATATTATTTTATTTGAAAATTAAATTAATCATTTTTAGAAAATTAGTTTCAAAAAATTGAGTTCATTTTTCAATTATACACGCTAATAAATGCTTCGGGTGAATTTTTTGGCTTTTTCTGAAATACTTGAAATTTTGATGAATAGTAAAATACTATAAATTATAATAAATGCTAAATACTTATTTTACTACATAATAGGTGATTCAAGGCTGATGTAATCTCACTTGGTTTGAACTCACATGAAATTATTATTGTTTTTTTTCACATGAATCAATAATATTCATAGTCTTGCGAAAAAATAATAAAATAATGATTAAAATAATGTAAAACTCCTCCTCTCCTCCACTATAAATACCACCCATTCACCCTCTTCCCCCACACCTCTAAAGCCTTGAACCTTACCTAAGTTCTTCCAAATAATCCTCTCAAGACCATTCCCTAGGTCCAAGACCTTTTGGTCTCACTAAAAGTCCAAAACCAAGGGCCTTAAGAAGGATCTCAAGGAGAAAAGGTCAAGAGGTAAACATCCTCTTTTGTTTTCTTTCTTTTCTTTTCATTTTATTTTATATTCTTCTTATTTCCTCACCCACCCTTATCCAAGAGTAATTAATGATATGGTATCTTAAATATTCTGTATTTCATCATGTTTATAGATGATTCACCATTATATGTCTTCTCCTCCCCCACTTATTCTAGAAATTAAAACATCGTCCGTGATGTGTTGATTTACCGACATCGTGGATGATGTGATTTAAATTTCCTTTAATTAATTAAAGGTTGGTCATGAAACCATTTTTATGGTTGAATTAGATTATAATTTATGTATTATATCTTATATAAGGTTCTGGAATCATTGTTTTACACATGATATTGATTTACAAAACAAAATGAGTTCGTTATTATCAAAGAACCACCAAAATGATCTAAACGAACATCATTAATGTTTTAACTAATGAATCATCTTCATATCAGAATTAAAAATGATAAATGGTATAATTTTTGGTTATTTAAATATGTAAATACCATTCCATTATAATTCTGGAGTTTCACTTCCAATCAATAAGAATATCCATCATGAACTGATCATGGAAACCATGTGAAGAACACACCCGAAAACAGTGGAATTAACAAAATATTATTAATTAATGGGTGGAATGATGTTATGAAATGATCATGAAAGGTGTTATATATTTCTATAAAATATTAATAACAACATTTCAACCTTCATACTTGAGGTTTAAACATGTTTTAGGGAAGTCAAACCCGAGGTAAGAGATCCTCTCTTTCTCAATTTTATTCAAGAGTATCCTCTATGTTGTGCTCTTTTATTTTTAATTCTTAAGGATGAGGTATATTTTTTCACCTTCCCCATACTTCCCTTATAATTTATTAATTATTAGAGACCCATTTCTCTCTCATTAATCCCTCCCATGTACACCCGATACCATGCCTATATTTCGTAAGTGAATTCCAAACCCAATTTCCATTCTTTGGGTTAACTTTCAACTTCAATGATTTTTATCATGATAAGAGGATTTATGAAATTTAATTTGGTTATATTATGTTTTATTATTTGTATTTACATTATATATACATATTTCCTTCATTCAATCAATTATTTCTTAAATGTTATAGTATTTTTAAAGGACTTTCATTATAAAATCCTTTTAGATGTATCCTTTATGAAATCCAAAGAGATTATTCCTTTTTATGTCATGAGTGTTATCTTCTGATTTGATTGTGTTTTAATACTATAGTTTCTCCATTATATTTTTTATATTTATTTTTGAATAATAAGTTTTCATTATTTTGTGTGCAGTGTATATATTCTAAGAGTGATTTTTGAAAAAAAAAGCGTATTTTAAAATGTGAATGTGTTTTTCTCAAGGGTGTAAATGAGTTATGAAGTGTTTTATTAATTATATGTTCCTTAGATGTTAGTTATGTTGGTTTTATCCCATTATAGCTCAAAATATGATGGTTGAGCCCCATTATAGATCAAGATATGTTGGGTTGATCCCATTATAGCTCAATATATGACGGGTGAGCCCAATTATAGCTCTCTAATGAATAGGGTACTCTAGAGAAGGAAGTTGACCAAAAGTTTATTCCATTTGTAAGGGTGAATATAATAGTAATATGGTAAATATTTCCTAAGGAAACTGCATGATGTTTCTATGCGTATGAGTTTTTATGATTATGGTTTATATTGGTTTTTATGTTATCACTTGACTAATGATTTCTTTCTTTATATCCCATACTGATTTTTATACTCATCCCAAGATTTAAAAATGTTTTTCGCGGGATATAAGGATGGGTAAGAGAAATATGGGAGTCATGACAAATGATATGGTGTGTTTTTAAAGAAATCGTGTTTTAAGTTTTAATGTTTTATATTTTGAAAAAAAATGGATACTGTTTTTAGTAGTATCCTAATTGTATGAATATGTTATGTTATGTATGCAAGATATCCTAATTCTCTAAAACTATAAACTTGAAAAGATCCTCAATGTGTAATAATTTATGTTCTTGGATAATATTTAAGATTAAGTAATATTTTAAGGCCAGATCCTTATAAGATTCACGTTGTTCTACAGATGATTATTCTCTTCTCAATGTTCATATTTAGGTTAGGAACTAATATGTAAAGATATGATGATGTTCTATGATCTGATGATGATGTTATGATAAAGAATTATCATGAAATTTACACATTCATAAAATCTCATTACCGCACGTATGTGTCACTCTCTACTTTTCTCTATCTTTTGGTTTCTATTAAAGGAAGAATTCATCTAAAAATATCCATTTAAAACTCATCATTATAAATCCTCATACTCGACATGAAATTTTTGGTCATTAAATGATTTTGGTAACCATTTAATTCTATGAAAAAATTGTGGTTTGAATATTATATTTACAAATATAATATTAAAAATTAGACATGGTCACTTTAAAGTGTGCCATGCCAGCTTCTACAGTAGCTTCAAAACTTTGAAAGACATACAATTGGATTCCTTAAAAAAGATATATGTTCAATCACCTCGAACTTATGGTCGATTCAATACATTTTAAAATTATGACTACCTTCCACAATCACCTCACCTGGTCATGTGGTGACTTAATTACTTTTACAAAAATCCCATTTTCTATACTCTCAATTCACTTAAATGGGCAGTTTTTTAGAAACTTTATGAAAACTCAGTCATTTTTTCAAAATTCACATTGTGATACAGTTTCTCTAATTTCATAATAAAATCGATTGGAAATCAATGTGTGGTCTATTTAATTATTTTTGATATTTTTTACTAATGCATGATCACTTTAAATTGGATTTGCAGTCGCAGGGCTGCTCATGTGGTCAATCCAAGAGTTAGTGAGAAAACACCCAGAGTTTATTAGATATCCATTAAGTCAATCCAATTGTCATGTGGTCAATTCATTGCTTTAAAAAAATATTGATCACTGTAATAGCTTGTGAAATATTATTTTGTTTCTTGACTAATTTTGTGGTTACTTGATTCCTTTGTGATGTATGCTATAGTCGATGAATCTTTTATATAGTCTATCTGATACTTTGTGAAATTTACCTGAATCACGGTCAATGGACTCGTTATGCGGCCGATAGACAGGTTTTCTAAGATTTACAGTCAAATCAATACTTAAAAAAAATTTCATTATGTTTCAAAAAAATATTTACCTTTTATAAAACATAAAATTTATTAGAAACAATATAAACATGATTTAGGAGTATTAAAACAAGGAATTTATAAACTAAGCCAATAGAAATATTATATTAATGAATATAGAAATATGTATTATAAGTTGTATAAGAGGTATACTAAACTAAAGGAGGAAACTACTGATAGAAAGGATAATTTTTTAAAATGTTAGTATAAACTTACTGAAATTAAAAAGGAAAATTGAAATATTGTTTCTATGCTAGAAAAGTCAAAAGAAAAGATCACAAAACTTATTATTGATCTAAAATGGAAAATAAAAATCAAAACATCAAATTTTTATCTTATGTTAGATTAAGGGAAGAAGAAAATTGATAAGAATGAGAAGTTAAAGAATGCTACTTTTGTTATAGATAAGAATGATTTTCTTAAATGAAAGTGTAAGGTTAAGATCTTTAAGAATATACTGACTAAATTTACTATAAGAAAGAAAGAATTCAAAAAGATATATAAGAAATTGATACTATTTAAAAAATAAAAATTTGTATTTGGAAGTAAATCCACAGGAAATTAAATTTATCAATTGAAATACTTTTTGCTTTATCAAGAACCCTTATGAAAAATGTGTCAACAAGGATGAAACTGGAAGAAAAGTTGTTCTTTAAATATAGTCCAATATTTTATAAGATCTCAATATTTTATCACAAAAAAATCTTGTTTCTTATGAACATGAGAAATAAACAAAAAATGAGGTTCCTAATATATTATTTTCAAATAGTTCTAGTTCAAACGAGGACTATCTTATAAAGAGATAATTCTTAATATTTATAGCATTGTGCACCATAAATTGAACGTCAATCACTGGTTCCCCTGACATTTTTTAATTTACTAAAAATAAAACATTTTAATACAAATTTTTTTATTCTAAGTAGTTTCAATTATTTAAGTGCTTATTAATATATAAAATTTATTCCTTTTATTTATGGGAGTATTTGTTGATTATTTTTGGATAAATTTTTAACAACCTAATTTTATATTTTTAAACAACTTATATATTTCAAGTTAAAATATCTTTTGAACCACATTCAAAATAAGATAATCAGGATCTTTTTTAATGTAATATAGATAAAAAATTATTTTGAATATATTTCTTTCATTTCATCATATTTTTAGAAGTCTCTTTTAATTATCAGAATTTTAAAATTGTATCTAAGCATTAGAAATTTGAAAAAAAATATTCTTAATTATAACATCATGTGTTTTGGTGAGATTCAATTTGAGTCATTAGATCTTGGAAATCGATGATAAAATTTCTTATTCCTTAATGTATTTATATGGGGGTGGACCTAGAGTTTGTTGGATGCATTCCTTACAATTCTACCGTGAAGCTCTTGCAGTTTTTTAGATTTGTTTACCATATAACATTATAACTATGGTATCATTTGGAGATCTTTCTACAAGGGAGATTGTTAGAGAAATAATTTTTGGTTCAAATATTTCTTTTTTTTCTTTCATAAGTTCACCTTGATATTAAAAAAGTTATTTGAACTAAAGTGAGTATCTTTTGATATATAATCCTTGTTTCTCTCATACAAACTACTGGAGACTCTTATAAATTTTGTCAAAGTCAATGTAGAGAAGGATTTGTTTCTTGTTAATGAAAAATTATATAAAACAATTCATTTATAATTAAAAGTAAAAATGATATTTCAATGGATTATTTCTTTAATACTATTAATAAAAGGTTATAAAGATACAAATAAGATTCGAGATGTTTAATTGATGGATTTTTTTAGTAAATTTTAGAATTCATAACATATCAAAGTTCATATGGCCATACCTAGAAGCTATCCATAATGGTTAGGTGAATATGAAATTCTATTATATGGATGGATTCTCAACATATTCCTTTTATATATGTTCAATGAAGAGAATAATTAAAATCAGGATCATTCTAAAAGAAAGAAGGAAAACCCAATTAACATTATTTTTTTTTTCAAGAATGAGATTATTGTATGAATTAAAGAGAAAATATTTGAAGAAATTTTTTTAGTAGGTTCTTTTAATAAATTATAAAAATCATTTGAAGAAGAATAAGATGAAAAGGATTTAAAAATTTCAGTGAATAGAAAAACATTGGATGTTCTTGGAACCAAAAAATCACTTGAAAATAAGAAGATAAAAACTAGAGAAAAGGAAAATAAGTATAAGGAAAATATATAGAGGAAAACCTCTATGAAATTAACAAGTAAATAAAAATTTCAAATAATTATTGAATTCTATAGATGGTTCTTGAAATAAAAATAATACGAGGTTAGAAAGAATAAAGAAGATAGAGTAGCTAAAAATCATTTTTTGGTCAAGATAAATCTGAAGCCAAATCTCTAAGGAGAGATATAGAATGGAATTTTACTGAAGAGAAAAATAATAAAATGTATTATAAAAATTTAAAATCTTCTCAATTATAAAGAAACATCTTAATCAGGATTACTTTTAATGTGTATATTATCAAAGAAAAATCTTTAATAAACTAGAATTTAAAGGAAAATGAAAGGAAGTTTCATAAGAAGTTTTAGAGAAATATTCACCATAATCTTCACCTCATTGAGACATTGGTGAAGAAATTACAACTTCTAAAATTTTTATGAAACCATAAGATAAACCATTAGAATAACCCCATGAAAAATCATTAGAATATATTTTTGTTGTTACTCCTGAATTTGTTATAGTAAAAATAGAAGTCATCCAAAAATAAATTAATAAATATTTACTTAAAAGGTATAATATTGAAGATTTATCTCTAATAGAATATTCTGTTCATTCTTATAACAGTTTTACTTTATCTTCATTGAATAAAATGTCTAAAAAATCTAGTTCATTTGAAGAAATATCATGTTCTTCATCATCAGAATCATTTAAGTGGATAATAGATGATTGAAATGATTCTACTGAAGATCTTAATGATGTGAGGGGATAAATATTAGAAAAGATAAATAATGGATTTTTCAACCTTCTATTCCCAAATAAAATAGGAAAGAGAAGAGAGAATAAATGTATGATAGTTCATCAAAATCTGAAACATATGTTACAATTGGATCTTTTGATCGGAAGCTTGATTTTATTTTTGACCTGAAAAAGAAAATGAACAATGTTATCGATATGATTCTGAATCATAGGGTAAATTTAGTATGATCCAAGTTTTATTATCTCATTTTAAATATTTTAAATAAAGGAATCATTTTATAGAATCCATAGGTGATGTTAAGGGACATTTAAAAATATATAAAGAATTTAATGATTTTCATGGTTGAAAGTTGAGGAATTTTAATAGGTATATAAAATAACAGGATAAGGAATAAACTTTTATGGATGAGAAGACTTCTTCCCAATATTATAATTTTGACACCATTTGAAAAATATTAGAGGATATATAGGAATTTTATAAGGAGGTTAGAGAAAAATTTAGAGATTATTCCTCTACTATAAATGAATTGAAACTTTTTTTGTCTCTCAAAATTAGGAAAATTTTAATCTGAATTTTAAATTTAAAGAGAATATATTAAATAAGGATTTATTTTTTAAAGAATAGGGATATATATTTGTCGATAAGATATCTGAATTTGATTATAAGTTCAAATTATAGGATGAAATATTTTCTTAGAAATAGAAATATATTAAGAATCTGAAACATATGATTGATAATTCAACTAAGAAATATTTATTTTAAAATTTTCATTTACATTAAATTTTATAATTAAAATAGGTGTAGTTGCTTGTTTTTTTAAATGCATTAATTTTTTTAAATAAATATTTCTTGATTAATTATTTTCATTTTCCATTTGATTGATTTTTCCACTTTTAACTATACATCTCTTTGTTTGTATAGTGAAAAAAACTATTCTCTTTCCACTGGTTTTTCATACATGTTTTAGAGAGAAAATTTATTTTTTATTTTGGTTTGTTTTCAAAAACCAAAAAGTAGGATAAATATTAAAAAAAATTAAAATATGACTAAGAGTTATTTTAGGTGTTTTACTTTTTGAGTGTCTACTAGATCTTATGATTGTGAGTTACCATTGAAAAAGATCCTTTCATTTATTATTTTAATTATTGTGCTATCAATTTGGTTAATTGAGGGTTTCTAGAGTAATGAGGACAGAGTCGAGCTATCAGTTATAGTAGTGGTTATACTAAGCTACCAGTTATAGTAGCATAAATACTGAGCTACAAGTTTTAATAATAGATATATCGTGATTTAGGTTTGTTGAAGTGTAGAGAATCAGTTTTTTCCTTGTAATACATTGATATATATATATATATATATATATATATAATTCTAGAACTAGGTATTAAGATGATGTGCGATTATGAGGCCGGGTGTTCTCATAATTTATTTTATAAAAATAGAAAATATATTTTATATTGCGCACACATGGTTTCTTAAAAAATACAAAATAAATCTCAAATGAAAGATTAGATCAGAAATCCAAGATCATGGTTGAGTCTGTAATGTGTTGTTTACCCTTAGTGCGACCTAAAATAGGTCAGTCTGGGGCATTCGGGCATCTCGCTATTTGGCGTCATGTTTAGTGGATTAATTAATGAATTTTAACCTAAATTAAATTATTTTAAGTATACTACCATACCAATTTTCCCATGGTTATCCTCATAAGCCTAGGATTATTTAGAGCTTTTCCCTCCTCCTTATGTTGGCGAATCGAATCAGACAACAATGAAACTCTGGATCGGATCAGACCAAGACCCATCGAATGCAACAGATTCCTTAAATAATTGGAGAGTGAATTATTAGACAAATTATGTTCCAATATCTAGGAATGAATCCTAAATTTGTGGTTTATTCCCTTTTTTATTATATTGACTAATCAAATCAATCACTTCTATTTATTTGCACCAATTTCGAATCCTTAGAATTCTCCTATGTACATATTAATTTTGGGTTTTCAATTATTTTTGGGCATGGATATATCTATTCTTGATCATTATCCAATAACTCTTGGAAAAAAATTGTTAAAAATTTATTTTTTGTGCTTTTATTCCTCAATTACTTCATGTTCTTAACCGATAGGACCCCACGATCTTGGATCGACGTTGTCGAGCAGTACTGAGACCGATTGGACCCCCGTAATCACAAAAAAATGATGTACAAGGAATGGATAAATGAAATTAGGAAATATCTGGGATCTTTGTGGGATGAGGATGATATTTTTGACAATCAGTGACTGAATATTCAAAGGCAAAAGAATCAAAGGCATTTGGTGTATACGAGGTTGCACAAAAATCGAATCAGATTCTAGTTTTTGTCCACCAAAGGGATGAAATTGGTTTCCGGATGCTAGATCCACAAGTCTCAAGAATAATCAAGGCCAAAATAAAAGGCGGAGATTATATCTGGTGTGTGGATCAGGAATCTAGAAATCTATGAAAATCCCAACTACATGTCATGTACCTCAATGGAAACACGACGTGTAGTCCCATGGTTGTGACGACTAGGGTTTCATAATTTTATGAAGATGACATTTCATGTAGATCTCCTACAAGCTGTGTACCAAGTCCCTGAATAGAAGATATTTTTGGAAGAGCACAAAGGTGATACCTCATGTCGGAGAGTAGGGAAAGACACATGGTCTTGTACCAAATCACATAGACATGGGGTCAAGAACATGGGCACAGTCAGAAGGACATGACCTGATCCTAGATAGTTTGGACACACCATGTAGTCCACCTACACAGTGTGTAATTTTACTTGGATTAGTAGATGTGTTCTGGATAGGGATGTGACCATTCAGTGGAGTGGGACCACATGTTTTTTGGGTCCCCTCACACACCTTGCACTACTTTGTTCCTTTTTAAGAAACTTCAAGGTTCTAGATCTCCTTAGTTTGGGCACAGATTTTGGATAGAGAGTAAACTATCCTAAGAATTTTTTCATGTAGAACGTGATAGTTCTCTCAGTTTTTGATTTTGAGAGATGATGTGAAGTGTTTCAAACAAGATTCTTGGTTATATGATACTCAATGATGGGAAAAAATTATGCAGGATCACCATTGGAATCCCGAGTGGTACCCTCCAGTTGAGCTGGGAATGGGTCCTTGATGACTTTTTGAGTGGAACACTCCACATGGGATAGGAATGGGTCCTTTAATAACTTCTAGAGTGGAACTCTTCTATTAGCATAGGGCATGATTCCTCTATATACTTCTCGAGTGGAATCCTCCAATCGATCTGGGCATGGGTCTTTGATGACTAGGGTGAAACCCTCTTATCAACATAGGGCATGGGTCCTCTACAGACTCCAAAGTGTAACCTTCTAGTTTAGCGGGGAATGAGTCCTCAATGACTAGAGTGGAACCCTCCTGTCAGCACATGTCATGAGTCCTCTACCAATTTTTAGAGTGCAACCCTCCAGTTGGGATGGGTCCTCTACCAACATTTAGAGTGAAACCCTCCAGCTGGTATGGGCATGTGTCCTCTACTAACTTATAGAGTTTAACCCTCCTATAGGAATATTTATTAGGTCCTATATAAACATATAAAGTGGAACACTCAATATGGGTTAGGCATGAGTCCTCTACCGACTCCTAGAGTGGAACCCTCTCGTCGTCGTATGGAATGGGTCCTCTATAGACTTCCAGAGTGGAACCCTCTTTCTAGACAAGGTATGGGTACTTAATTAGATATTAGAGTGAAACCCTACTATTATACTAGGGAATGATTCCTCTACCTAGATATTATGGTCCCTCAACTGTGAGACACAGTGACGAGGTGTGGCATGACTTGGTCAGTTACTTCTACGCAGACTTGTGAGATAATGGGAATCATTGACAGACTTTTGGAACTATTGGAAACTCTTATTCTTGGGTTGAGCTATGAGATAGAGACCCCCTTAATCTCTTGTTTGATCTTATTTTGACTTATTATATATATATATATACACAACTTTATCCATACCTTTGGATTTGGTTACTCTCTTTCAATGAGATGAAAAGACACGCGGGGTATGCCACATGCTTTCTGTGTTTAGATTCTTATTGTTGGATAAGTTTAATCTCTTGATGTGGGTGAATAATACTTTACCTTTAGTTCATATACTCAATATGTTGAGCCCCCCTATTCTTGGATGAGGTCACAATTTCTTTTGGTTTGGGTTGAGTTGTTCTCTTTCATTTCATATTACATCCTGTGTACTATATACCATCTTTATTTTTCTAGAGTATCTCTTATTACCAATTTAGTTTTCAAGGAATACTACTGGGTATTTATATACTCACCCCTATATGGGATTTTCCCAAACATGTCAAGTCTTATGCAGATGACGGACTGGTCAGTGATGACTTCAGAGGAGCACAGGTATACCTGGTACTTTGGACTTTATACAGTGGTCGCAACTTGAAGATCAAGAGATAAGATATCTTAGCAATTTACTTTTCAAGTTTTTTCAGGTTGGGATATATTTATATTTGGGCATGTATTTTTTCCCTTTAATTTTTAGTCTGCACTATTGCACTCTTGTACACCCTAGAGGTTTTTCATTCTTGGTTTACTTTCTAGATATTACATATTTTTATTATTTTTACTCTACAGATTTTTATTGAGATGGTTGGTTGTGTATGTATAGTTACGTAAGAAAAGTCCACCCATTTAGGATATGCCTTTTGATGCTTGTCTCCACCCCCTAGCCAATGGAGGTAGGCTTGGGGTAGTTTTTGTTCGAACCCCGACTTGGGTCGGGTTGTGACATATTAGTATCCGAGACTGTTCATTCCTTGGGATGCTATTTGGAGTAGTCCACTTTTGAGGATTTGGTTGGGATTTAGGGAAACAATTTCAGAGTTTCTTGAATGAGGCTATCAGGACATGGAATCTAGTGATGGTGCGAGCGAATAATTTATCCATTCACCAGGACTTTGACTGCCTTCTTTTCGACTCGACATATTGAGACATTGGTTGCAAGGATCAATGGTACATGAATTATATAGGATTGAGTCTTTGAATTTATTTCTTGAGTTATCTCCCCATTATTGTTATGTATATATATATATATGTGTGCTCATCTAATCATGGTACATCTTCATTAAAATTTTAAGATGCCTCCATGACGACAGCTATTAAGGATACCCGTTTCAGATCTTGACGACAATACAATGAGCGATGAGGCCTTAGTTTATGGTCCATCACATGTGATTCTTACTATAGGTGGGAAGGTAGAAGAACCTAAACTTATAGAGTAGTATATAATTCCAACATAGTAGGATAAGGATACACACAGGCTTAATACACTCTTCTAGTTCTTGCACCAGAGGCTACTGAGGTTCTATAGCGAGCCACATACGCTGGAAGTAGAGGATTGGCTAGAGATGATGGTCCATGAAATTAAGATCATCTAGACATTTATGAGTCAGGTGGGTACACTAGTATCTAACCTTTTCCTTGGAGCATCTAGAAATTGGTGGATCCTAGTTACCCAGATGCATGATGAGTTGACACTCTCATTGCCTGACTTCCAGCAGCTATTCTGTGAGGACTACTACCCATAATGTTTTTTCTTAGTTAGGATTCAAGATCTTATAGAGCTAAGTAGGGTGGGATGTAAGTGGTTGAGTACAAATTGAGGTTCACATACCTTACCTGATACTTACTTGACATGATCTGTGATGGATACTTTTGAGCATGAAATTTTGAGTGGGGACTCCGTTGAGAGATTTATGCTAGTGTAGTGCCCTTGTGAATCCCCACCTACGCTGGGGTGATGAAGTGAGGACTTGTGACAGAGAAATTTATTTCAGAGGGACACTAGAAAACTGGAGCTAGAAGTGGACATCATAGGACTGAGTCTTCTGTAGAATCTAGTAGGCACCAATTTGTGGGATCTTGATGCAGGAGATCCTTTCGTGATTAGACTCAAGTGCTTGGTCGTGTGTTATAGAAAATTTACCGAGCAATAGGGAGTCCTAGAGAGGTCCAGTGATATTCTTGTGATGAGAGATGTCACATAGAGAATGACTATCTAACCCGATGTGTTGAGAAACATAGGCAGATAGTTGACGAACCACCACGGTAGAGGCAACATTGTGATCAGGGGACTTCCAGACAATGGTAGTGTGGTCCCTAGGGAGGCGAAGCTAGAATAGGAGTAGGAGGAGCTATGGGTGGTGGATAAAAATATAATATCCTTTCACCACCACCTCTAGGTATCCCATGTCAAGCTTAGGGATCTGGTTTTCAGGGTTGTAGATAGCTACAAACTTTGGAGGCTTCTGGACTTACAGCGTAATATATGATTAGAGGTTTTATCTTTGTTTTTTATACTCTTGATTTAGTATTAGTAGATACATGTTTTATCCATTAATTAATATCTCTACTCATGGTGTGATAGATGGATCTTACTATTGAGGTGCTATCCCAACAGCTTTATCTTGAGGTTCCTACCAAGAATTCTTCTTCTGTATCTTTTACCTAACGTTAGTGCGAGCTATCGTTTGGGGAGAGAGATTCATGTTGTACTTTTTGGTCATCATGATGGAACCCTATGAAAAAATCTTAGGTATGGATTGGTTTTCCATAGTATGAGCTTAGATTTAATATCACTGCAGATGAGTCACATGCTTACACACGAATGGGATGATATTCACCTTTATGGGTGAGAGAGATCTCATGAAAGGATAAGTGGGTTCTCCAAGTAGGGGGCTGCTTCCCATCACCCATTCATTAGAAAGTATGTCCCTTGGTGTAGGAGGTTTTTCAGGCATCTGGATTCCTTTAGTTTTGCTATATTATAGGTATATTTTGACACCCCAAGGTTTTATGGTATGTCTCTTTTTAAATTTAAGTTCTTCTGTAGCTTTTGTAGTACACAACATCGAGCTTAAACAAACCATGATATACTATTAATATTATTATTTAAAATGAAAATTATCTCCTAAACCTTAAATTGGTGGTTATGAATAGGATTAAATAACTTATTAAAATATATTATTGAATTAATTGGTTACAAATTAATTAAAAATAAATATAAAAACCAATTGAATATAAAGTAAGTGTTTTTATAAAGAAAACTATTATTATGAGTCAAAGGTGTTTTATCCTAATAAATTAAATTAATTAATATTAGTGAATTATTTTAGTGAAATTTATATATAATATATTCAATATAAGGTTTAAAATTTATCCTAGGTGTTGTCTATACATGATACAAAAATAAATCCAATTTTAATCATTAAAAGGCTATATTTTTCTAAAGGTAGTTTTACTGCCTTTTGAAGGCACACTTATTTTAAATATATTTTTTATGCTTATAATTTCTATTTGATAAAATAAAATTCTTATTTTAAATAGGAATATAAAAATTTAATTTGATTTAATTTTTGTTATTTTTATGATAAGGTTCATGTTTTGATGAATATTAAAAAAATATTGAATTTTAATTGAAAATAACTTTTTCATCCAAATAATTTATAGTGTTAAATTATATTTTTTATTAGTTTTAAAGTATAATTAGATAATTTTTTTATTAGTTAAACTAATTTAGGTCATTGGAATCAATTAACATTGAATTTGTATATAAAAACTTGTCAATCTTTTGAACGTTTTCACTTTAGAAACTCATTTTATCATTCTATCAACGAGATTAATTTTAAATTAATTACTACAACTTCCATGTTTTGAATTTTGAAAAATGAATTATATATTTAGAATAGGGAGTAAAAATTATATAAAAATATTTATTTTATTTTTTGACATTATGAATATTAACTTTAATAAATTTTTATTAACACGATTAAAGGTAAATCGAGTAATTAAGGGTAAAAATAATATTATAAATATTATAAAATTACCCTAACACTTGTCCAAATATTATTGGATGAGTGGGTGTTGACCAAAATCATTATTTATCTAATATTATAACTTTTGAATCCAATTGGATGAGAGTATGACATTGATTATATTTTATTTAAATAAAAATTAAAGATGTCATACTCATATCTTTAATAACTATACCATTTTTAATATAGGGTTATATAGAAGATAAATTTGAATATAAATATTAATTTTAAAGATAAAAGATTTTTATTTATCATGAGAATATATTTTTAATTTTTAAGAAATAAAAAATTACCTTAAAGGGTTATACAATTATGATGAATTAATTATTTAATTAATGGAAATATCAAATAAAATATATTAAAAATATTAAAATAAATGTAATTTAAAATAATTAATGTCGTAAATTAATTTATAGATAACTTTGATATGTTAGTGATATGTTATAAGTGTTGGTTTGAAAAAATATTGTCTTATTGTTTTTTGTAAAAGTCAAATAATGAATAGTATCAAAATTGTCATTAATGATATATTAAAATAAATATTACTTTATTAAATTATATAAAATTAATAAAAATCTAAATTTTGTCCAAATAATTTGGATAAAGTATAAAATTTGATCCATGACTAATTTATTGTTAGTTTTGAATTTTATAGTAAATTTATTAACCTTCAAAGAGAAAAAACATATGTTGTCATTATAAGAGTTAAAGATCTAAAATAAGAGTTAAAACTAAAATATAAGGGTAAGAATGAGACCTAAAATTTTATAAAAATTATTGTTTGAGGTTATTTAGATCAAATAATATTAAATTTAAAATAAATCACTTTTTATCCATTTATAATTTTAAATTAATTTATATTTATTTAATATTTTGAGAGTTTCCAAAAGTTCCCCTCACCTCAATTATAAAAGGACACATACTCTCTCACTTCATAACTAAAATTTGAGACTTATATCTTGAAAAAAACATAACCATTTCTCCTCCCAACATCCTTATCCAAGTTTTTGAGTTCTTGGTCTTCCAAAAAGACCAACCCTAGATCCATTGAGAAGAGATATAAAGGGGGTTCTCCAAAGAAGAGGTAATCATTTTTACCAACTCACCCAAGTTAATTTCTTCTTCTACTTACTCTTTATAAGTTGCTTCCATGATAAATTAATAACTCAAGTATCATCTATATTATAATATATTATAATTATTATGGTAAAATCATATTCCATGATTTATCCATCCTTTGAAAAATGAAAGCACCACACGTACGTACGTACGACTTACCGTCTTCACGTCATGGTTTAATTTGTTTTTTATCCCCAATTCGTTTGGATGAGTATAATGATGGGTATAATGGATAAAAATAATAAATATGACATGATATTTATTCTTTATAATTAATATACAATCAAATTTCTTACCCTTTCACCATTAAGGGAATTATACCGTAGCTCGTTCATACATACGACCCACCGTCTCCACAATGCAATGCCATTCATTTATCATATTAACTATTAAATAATGATTATAAAAACGTATATAATGAGTAAATATAATATATATGAACTTAATATCATTATTTATATGAAATAAATATATTCTATTCAAAAGAAACCATAATTACTCGACAAAACATGCATAGGAAAATGAAGTAGTTAACGCCCAAAACAAGGGTAATAATGAAATATTGTTAACAAAATGCTACAAGAAGATCATATATAATATAATAAATATGGATATGGTTATGTTTTAAATTAATAACAAGATTTAAAAAATTATATTTGAGGTTGAATCACGTCCAACTAAAGAAAAGTTCAAGGTGGGGGTTAATTTTACAATCTCATTATTATTTGTGATTGTTTATATGTATTTATCTAATGGAGGATATTTATCATACATTTCCATGTTTCTTAAAAAAAAATTCCAAAATATTTTTACTATTATCCTAAAAATTTTAAATTCTTTTTACCCATGTTAAACTTTTTATAAAATGGTTTTAAAGTAATCTTTTTTTCATTTTCCAAACGAGGTACTTTATGATTTTTTTGAAAAAAATACAGAACTATTTTTTACTTATATGGAATGATCATATTTTTTCACCATCATAAAACCTTAATTTCTTGAAGATTACTTTATAAGTTTAAAATATTATTTTCATTGAAAGTGTTTTCTTTTAAAATTTCATGACCTTTTAAATAAATGATTTCAAAGTAAAAAAGTGGTATTTATCTCAATAAATTTTTAATGATTTAATTAGAGGATTTTTATCTATGTCAACATCATTTGTTGGATTTTATTCTTTATTGAGTTTGATCTCTTATGATACCATATAAAATATTTTATTTTATTTTTTATAATCATTTTGACTGTAGATGTTCTATTTTGATACCATTTATGGTTTATGGTTAAAGTATTCACGTTATTATGAATGTTTTTGAATATGATTGTTAATTTTGTTTATGTTTTCATATGAGGAATGAATTGGAATTAGTAAGTGATGGGAATGACCCACTATATCCCCTTGATGCATCAGTAAGTCTCATGAGACAAGCTAGTTTGGGTATTGGACAAGGCCTTACCCGTTTATGTATGGTGTCTTGGCTGAAGCCTTGAAGATATGTTTATGATGTCTGAAATTTTGAATTCCCTAATTATGAGATTAGTTATTGGTATTCCATTTGATTATTTGATTAGTAGAATTTCCATGCCATTGTTTATATGGAATTATTTTATTTTCATTTATTTTTGGCATATTATGCTCAAGATTATGTTAAAATGTATTGTGTTTTACTTATACACCTTGTACTAATGTTTATTCTTAGTTATTAATAATATATTTCAATGTACGCTTACCCTTATTGAACATATGATCTCACCTCTTTATTATGTTTTATTTTTCATAGTATTCTAAGATATATATTATGACTTATATACAGGGTTAAGCTATGAGAATAATGATGTTCTCAAAGGATAATCTATGTTTTATTTTATATTCTAAATATTAATGTAAGGTTCATGTATGTAATCTAGTTTCCAAAACTATTAAATTGACCAGTACTTTGAGATTCTAATCTTGTATATATGATAATGTAACAAATTGTGGAACTGGATCTGGGGTACTAGGGTAAGGGTCTTTATAGTTAGTATCAAAGAAGTTTTAGTAGAAAAATTAGGAACAAGATTGATTATAGAAGAACCCTATGATAGAATTTGTAAATATATCCAAATAAATTACGCTTATGATTTAGAGATTAGTTATTCCTAAATTTTTAATTTAGGTTTTTGTGGTTCAGTAGTTTTGAGATTATACATTATGTTTCATAATGTTATGATCTAATATAGTGTATTCTATTGTTTATAAATTAAATCTAGTATAAGAAATGGAAACTGTATCAACACACATAATCCATGTAGGGATTAACCTCCTATGTAAGATAATGATATTGGATATGGAGCTGCAACTGGTGTTGAAAAACTTATAACCATATTGGGACAACTGAATCAGGTTATGAACAATAAACTTACCCATATGGAGTAGTCTGATCCAAAACCTGGAGAAACATTATTATACTGCCTCATGAGATAACAACCTCTATCATTTTATGGGACTAAAAATCCATTTGTATCTGAGCAATGGATAAGTTCCTTAGAAAATATATTCCTCGCATTAGTAAGTAATGAAATGGAGAAAGTTTTCATGTAAATTTATTGTCTCTATGAAGATTATCACCAATAGTGGTCATTGATTCAAAACATAAAGGAGGAAAAATAAATATAAAACATAGAATGGAAGAATTTTAAGAAACTTTTATTGGAAAAATATTTCCCTTACGAATAGTGAGCAGATATGGAGAGAAAATTCCTGAGTCTGAGAGAAAAGAAGAATGGGAATGTTTCTAAGTATGAAGTAAACTTTACTAGATTATCAAGGAATTTTGTAGAATATATAAATAACCTAAGAAGTATGATTGATTGTTTCTTTTATGGGTTAAATCATTTAATCTGAGGGGCACTGGTCTCCCAAACTTTCTTATCATATGAAGATATAGTCTCATGTGCTATCGAGATAGAGAAATAATTCTCTAAGTCTTATGACTTTTAGGTAAAGTAATATAATAATAGAATTATGGAACAAGAAACAGATAAAGGGAAAAATGGAAAGAAGGTATTTTACCACATTTGATAATTGTGGGATGAAACACCATGGTACTTACCTAAGGGGAATGAGAGTTTGTTGTAAGTTTGGAGATAAAGGTCACCAGGATCGTGATTGTAAGTAAAAGAAATAAGCTATAAATGTGCAATGTTTAAATTATAAGGAGATTGGGAAATAAAAAAAGGAATGTCCCAAGCATCAAGAAAATATAGCTCATAAAAATAAAAGGGATCATGGTCAAGCTTGTGTTATTAGTATGGACAAAGTGGAATAATTAATGTAGTTGTGTTTTTGGATTCAAGAATTATGTTTTGATATTATAGTTATAAGAATAACGAGATATATAAGGATTGTACTATAATAATTCTTATTTAAGTATTTGGAAGCATTCATGTTTTCAATATGGTTTTAAGTTGATATAGTTATTCATATATTTGGTATGTGAAAAAAAGATCTACATTATGTCGTTTGGAGAAAATTTGATGTTAAGTTGATTTTGGAATTTAGTGACCTTGCTTATAAATGTTTGGACTATGAATTTGGAAAAATGTATTTTAGACGAGTCTTAAGGTTGGATTGGATTAAGTTGAATATTCGATATTGTTGTTCAAGGTTAAAGTATGATTTATCATATTGGATAACCTATTACAACCATTTTAGTTTTAGTAAATATTTAAAATCCAAAGGAATGACTCATGGATATTATGATTCATAAAAGTGATTCAGACATGAAAAATTAATCTTGAACATTTATTTCCAAGTATAAGGGATAAAGTGTAAACTGATCGAAAAATAACTAAAGGATGATATTATTCTTATTTCATGGAAATAAATCAATTAAGTTCTCATTTAAATAGTAAAATATTCCCTAACTCTAGGAAAAATATTTTGGAAAAAATCTTAATCCATTTACTTTTCTTTGTGAGAAATAAATAGTCATTTAATCAATCATAATATTTGTCGTTTTGTGATGATTAACTTTTTAATGACCATGTTCTATGTCACTCTCCATCAGAACTTGATAGATATATTTCTCTTCTGTGTACATGTTTTTATTTTCTACTAATGCTCTTCTATTCAAAAGACTAGTTTTGTGGTGACTTTCACATTTCTATTTCTCTCTTATTACGGGGAAGTTTTATTAACCATATTTCCTATGTGGGTTTCACAACATGTAATTTTTAAGTATCAAAATTTGATTTTTGAGGTGAAATTTAAAATTGCGAGGACACTATTTATTGAAGGATGTGAGAATGTAAAAAATATGACTTTACGGTATGTCTCTTTTGAAATTTAACTTATTCGATAGCTTATGTTTAATGCAACATCAAGTTTAAACGAAGCACGATATACTATTAATATTATTAGTTAAAATGAAAATTATCTCCTAGCCATTAAATCAGTGGTTATGAATATGATTAAATTACTTATGAAAACATATGATTGAATTTATTAGTTACCAATTAATTAGAAATAAATATAGAAACCAATTTAATTTAAATAAAATATTTTCATAAAGAAAATTATTATTATGTGACAAATGTGTTTTATCCTAATAAATTAAATTAATTAATATAAGTGAATTATTTTAGTGGAATTTATATATAATATATTAAATATAATATTTAATATTCATCCTATGTATTTTCTATACATGATAGAAAAATAAATTAAATTTTAAGCATTAAAAGGCTATATTTTTCTAAAGACGGTTTTACCGCCTTTTGATGGTACACTTGTTTTAAATATAGTTTTTGAAACTTTTAAAATTTGTATTTGAAGAAATAAAATTATTATTTTAAATAGAAACATAAAAATTTACTTTGGTTAATTTTTAGATGTTTTTTGATAAGTTTCATGTTTTAATGAATAGTAAACAATAATAAATTTTAATTGAAATCAAAATTTTCATCTAAATAATTTATAGTGTTAAATTATATTTTTTATTAGTTTTAAAGTATTATTAGACAAGAAATTTATTAGTCATTCCAATTTAGGTCATTGAAATCAATTTCACATTGAATTTGGATATAAAAACATTTTAATCTTTTGAATTATTTCACTTTAAAAATTTGTTTTCTTATTCTGTCGATGAGATTAATTTTAAATTAATTACTTCAAATTATTTGTTTTAATTTTGAAAAATGGTTTCCATATTTGGAATTAGGAGGCTCAAATTATGTAAATAGGTTTTATTTTTATTTTTTTACATTATGAATAATAACTTTAGTAATTTTTTATTAAATTGATTAATGGTAAATCGAGTAATTGAGGGTAAAAATAATATTATAAATATTATAAAATTACCCTAATACTTGTAAAAATTTTATCGGATGAGTATATGTTGACTAAAACCATCCTTGTGCCAAGATTATAACCTTTTTAAGCCACTTGTATGAGAGTATGGAATTTATTATATTTTATTTAAAGAAAAGTTAAAGATGTCATACTCATATCTTTAATAACTATATCATTTTTAATATAGGGTTATATATAAGACAAACACGTCTATAAATATTCATTTCAAAGATAAAATATTTTTATTTACCATGATAATTTATTTTTAATTTTTATGAAATCAATAGTTATCTTAAAGGCTTATAGAATTATGATGTAATAGTTATTTAATTAATAGAAAAATAAAATAAATGATATTAAAAATATTAAAATAAATATAATTTAAAATGATTAATATCATACATGAATTTATTGATAAATTTGAAATTTTCAATAAAAAAGGTCATTAGTGGTGGTTTTATTATAGACTAGTAGTGGTTTAAACCGCCGCGTATTGCACAATCGCTAGTCATTTAGCGGTGATTTTGTTGATTTCATGGTGGTTATTTTATGTGTTGTTTTTAGAATATTCAGTGGTGGTTTCATGTGTATACAATGAATTTTTTTTTAAATTAGGGTAAATATAAATAAAATAAAACAAACCACTGCTAAACATACTAGTGGCAGTTTGTTTTAGCAGCGGTTTATTGTAACCACCACTAAAATTTATTTTATTTAATGTATTTTGTAGCGGTTACTAAAAACTACTGCTAAATAAATTTTTTTAAATATTTAATAAAAAATTGACCATATATAAATTATACATCCATAATGATATATACAAACATACATTGTCATCATAATGTCGGTATCAGTCAACCCACATATCTATTAACCAATACCTCAATCATCAATATATACATATAAAATATATCAAAAAAAAAACTGATTCCCAATATAAATCCATGGAAAACCTTAATTTAGAATGTCATGAAGATGATTTATACACATCATAAATGACTTATGGATCATTTTCCTATAGCATCAAAACAATCTGAATGCATTTTCTTGATTTTGAGAAGGTCAGTTTCCCTTTTTACTAAAATAGTTGTCAATTTTAAA
The DNA here is from genome assembly GCA_963277665.1 of Viscum album. Classification (NCBI taxonomy): domain Eukaryota; kingdom Viridiplantae; phylum Streptophyta; class Magnoliopsida; order Santalales; family Viscaceae; genus Viscum; species Viscum album. The sequence goes on from OY728151.1 coordinate 115,577,805, forward strand.
TAAAAAGACACACTTTGAGCCATATCTGGAACATGATGCATCATATTGAGGTTCTATTGATTCCTACATGTCATAAATGACTTATAGATCATTTTACTAAATTAGAGAAACAATCTGAATGCTTTTTCTAGGTTTTGAGTAGGCCATTTCCCCTTTTTACTAAAATGGATGTCAATTTTAAATAAAAATACACACTTGGATCCATACCGATCACATAGTGTGTTAGATTGAGGTTCAATTGATTCTTACAAATAAAAAATGACCAAAGGATCATTTTCATAAAGTATAAAAATAATCCGAATGTGTTTTCTTGGTTTTGAGTAGGTCATTTGTCCTTTTAACTAAAATTGATGTTAATTTTAAATAAAAAGGTGCACTTGGACTCATATCAGTCATACTGTGCATTGGATTGAGGTGCAGATAATATTTAAATGTCTCAAATGACATATGGGTAATTTTTATAAATTATCAAAATAATCCTAATGTGTTTTCTTGGTTTTTGAGTACTTCACTTGTCTTTTTTACTAAATTGTCATTTAAACTAGAAACACTCACTTTGACTCATATTGATTACATTGTGTATCTTTTTTTTTACATTATACCAATTCCTACACATCAAAAATAAATTATGAATCGATGTCTTAAATTTTCAAGAAAATACAAGCTCATTTGCTTGGTTTTCAGTGAGTGCCACTTTTGAACTAAAATATCGATTTTAAACTGATTACAGATGCATTGAGTCATATCAGTCACATCATGCATTGTATTTATGTGAGGTTGATTCCTACACATCAAAAATTACTTATAGATCATTTTCATAGTTATTAAATTAATAGGAATGCATTTACTTAGTTTTGAGAAGTTTAGTTTCCCTTTTTAGTAAAATGGATGTCAATTTTATATAAAATGACGCATTTGGAGCCATATCGGGCACATATTTCATTAGATTGAGGTTTGGTTGATTCTTACATGTCAAAATAATTTTTTGTATTTTTTTAAAAAATTATCAAAATAATCTGAATGAATTTTCTCAATTTTGAGTAGGTCATTTTCCCTTTTTACTAAAATGGATGTCAATTTTGAATGAAAAGACGTAATTAGAGACATACCAGTAACATCATGTGTCAGATTTAGGTAAGGTTGATTCCTACACATCTAAAATTAATCATGGATCTTTTTTGAAAATTATCAAAACAATATGAATTCGTTTACTTGGTTTTTAGTACTTCACTTGTATTTTTTTACTAAATCATCATTTCAAACTGAAAACACACACTTTGAATCATAATGATTATATTGTGTATCGGTATGATGTGAGAAAAATTACAACATATCAGAAATTAATTATCAATCAACATCCTAAATTATCAAGAAAATCTGAGCATGTTTGCTTTGTTTTCAACGAGTGACACTTTTTGAACTAAAATACCAATTTTAAACTAATAACAGACACATTGATTCATACCCGGAACATCGTGTATCAGATATATGTTTGGATGATTAATACATTTCATAAATGAATTTTATACCATTTTCCTAAATTATCAAAATAATACAAATGTGTTTTCTTAGTTTTGTGTAGGTGAGTTTCCCTTTTTACTAAAATGGATGTCAATTTTAAATAAAAAGAGGCACTTTGTGCCATACCAAGAACATCATGCATCATATTGAGGTGACATTGACTCCTAAACAGAAAAAATGACTTATTTGTCATTAAACTAAAGGTTAAAAACAATATGAATGTGTTTTCTCAGTTTTGATTAGGTCATTTGACCTTTTTGCTTAAATAGATGTCAATTTTAAATAAAAAGATGCACTTGGAGCTATACAGGTCACACCGTGTGTCAGATTGAGGTATGGTTGATTCCTACATGTCCCAAATGACTTATGTATCATTTTAATAAAGTATAGAAACAATAAAAATTTGTTTGATTGGTTTTGAGTAGGAAAATTTTCTCTTTTACTATAATTGATATCAATTTTAAATAAAAAGACACACTTTGAGTTATTCCGGCCACACCATGCATTAGATTAAGGCGTATCTGATTTATACATATCTAAAATGGATAATGGATCATTTTACTAAAGTATAAAAACAATAAAAATTCATTTTCTTAGTTTTGAGTACTTCACTTGTCCTTTTTACAAAAATTGTTGTCAATTTTAAATAAAAAGACACACTTGGAGTCATACCGGTCACACTGTGTGTCAGATTGAAGTGGAGTTAATTACTACACATCTCAAATGACTTGTGGATCATTTTTCTAATGTATGAAAACAATTAATATTATTTTTCTTAGTTTTTAGTACGTCACTTTTCTTTTCTACTAAATTTTCATTTTAAATTGGAAACACGTATTTTGACTCATACAGATCACATCGTGTATCATTTTGATGTGAGACTGATTTCTAAAATTCATAAATGATTTATGAATATATGTTCTAAATTATTAATAAATTCTGAGAATTATTTCCCAGTTTTCAATAAATGACACTTTTTGAACTAAAATATCGATTTTAAATAGATAACAGACACTTTGGGTCATGCTGGGCACATCGTATATCAGATTAATGTGTGGATGATTCCTACATATCTAAAATGTCTTATAGATCATTGTATTAAATTATCAAAAAAATAGGGATATTGTTTTTTGGTTTTGAGTATGTTAGTTTTATTTTTTAATAAAATTAATGTCAATTTTAAGTAAAAAGAAGCACTTCGAGTCATACCAGTCACACCGTGTGTCGGATTGATGTTCAACTGATTCCTACATGTCCCAAAGTCTCAAAAAAAATTATAAATTACAATGTTTCCATGATTTCGGTTGTATTTATTTGTATAAAATCAAATACCTCATAATGAATCGATGTTATTAGCTAAAAAAACCTTTCTCGTTGTTGAAAGACAAAAGAGTAGAAGAAGCTCAGGTGATCATTATATCATGATAAGTCACCACAATGGGCACTTGAGCTTCCTTTACTCTTCTGGATTTAAAAAATGAGAAAGGTTTTTTGACTAATAACATCAAATCAATATGAAATGTAAAAAGTTATATAATTAAAGGAAATGAAAATAGAAGTCATGGTAATATTTCTAGAAAGAAACATTTTATCTCAGGAGCAAGAGTAGCTTCGAACAATCTACCCTGACTCGAACAAAATAATTCACCTATACAAGAAAAAAATTATTATATGAGTAATACTAAAAGGAAATAAATTAAATAATAATATAAAACAATAATTTTTAGCACAAATTTCCCCTAGGGACCATCTCAGTTGTTAGTAGCTCTCTAGGGTCTCGCCAAGGTCTCAGGTTCGAATCTCATTGAGTTTCTTACCTATTGGTTTTGAGTATGATTTTAATTTTATTTATCCCCCTCCCAAAAACTATTTTTTTAAATTTTAGCATAAAGGAAACCCATAAAAATTATAAAATATATCAAATATGTCTTTCTAAATTTAGATTTAGAAGATGACGTGTCTTTCTTGGTAAAGATAAAATTATTTGTTCTTATATATTTACTTTTTAATTTTTATTTTTCTTATGGTACCATGTTTTCACCAATATATATATTATGTTTTACTAAACATATAAAATAACCCCCCTAACTAAATTTTTGTGTGTTCATACTTCTTTTTTATGAATTTAATATAATGAAATTTATAATCATGTTAAAACAGACATTTAAAATAAAAAAAAGTATGTATTTGAAAACTATTTTTCTGTAAAAAATGATATTTTTACTATTATTTTTCTTAATATTATAATGCATTTATTACCAATAAAATTTCTGTTAATATAATCATATATGTTTTTAAACATCATTACAGTGTCATTATTTTAAATAGATCAATCTAATTTATTAGTTAAATGTTACAAAACATTAATAAAACAATTCATCGAAAATAATATTTTCATCACTATCATGGTCTTAAAAATTAATCATTGTAATTATATATTTATTCAAAAAAAACACTATAATTATTACAAAATATGGTAATATTGATCTAAAATAAAATGTACATTTTATGGATATAATTTCAATAGGTGAAGAAAACTAATTTTTAATTTAATTAACTAAATTGGTATTTTCACTAAAATATTACATATGTTTGAAAATTTATATAAAGTGTTTTATAAATAAAACACATCAGATTTTTTGATTTATTATTATATATATATATAATATAAAAAATTTTCAAAAAAATTTAATCCATTCTTCCATTCTAGTAATGGAATGAAACTAAATGTTTTAGATAAATTATTATTTTTTCACTATTTAGCAACAAAACAATTATTTATGAAAATTAGGAAAAATTATTCATAATATAATATTAAGATGTTAGAATAAAAAATGTTGTTTATTTTATTAAATTAAAATTAATAATCTTTATAATATATATATATATATATAATGAAATGTGTTTTCATACAAAAATTAATTTTACAAAAATATTCAACTATATGTGATCTAACAATATGTCATGCATATCTAAAATATTCAACTCTATATGTCTACCAAGACTGTAAAAGATAACACACCCCCTTCTACCACTATAGAGGATGCACCCCAGAGAACACCATCCGTTCAGGTTATACATAGTGTTTCTACCACTATAGAGGATGCACCCCTACCCTATTCTGTATATAAATAAACTCTTTATGAGGGTGTTTTTTAGGGGAAAATACAAAAGACACAACTACAATTTCATATTCACTAACCAATAAAGTGTAATCTAATACCATGTATACATAAAATCAAAACTATAAAGAGAAATTTCAGGCAAATTACCCTAATAAGGAATAATATATTTAGGGTGATTATGGGGAGGAGGATGTGTTCTTTAGGGGGGGTATGTGTTACCGCTGATGAGGGGATCCAAGCCGAGGAGAGGGAGGTTAGTGGGTGGGGGGGGGGGGGGGGGTTCCGCGTTTCCGTTGAAGAGGGTAACTGAGCTGGGGAGAGGGAGGTCACAGGGGGGTGGTTGTCCCTGTCACCGGTGAGGAGTGGAACATCGAGGAGAGGAGAGGTAAGTTCTGGGGGGGGGGGGGGGGGTCATGGTGGTTGAGGTCGGAGGAATTGTTATGGGGGGTTGGGGTCTCTGTCTAGAAGGGAGGAGGTTGTTCAGAGGGATGGGGGGAATGGGGGCCATAGGGTCGGGGTTGCCGCTAGGGAACCGAGTGGAGGAGGTCGGAAGGGTGGCGGAAACAACGCTATGGGGTTAGGGTTTACACTAGGGAATTGAGTAGAGGAGGTCATAGGGGTTTGAGGAATTAGTATCACTAGTTTGGGGTTGTTGCTGGGGAACTGAGTGGAGGAGTTCGTAGGGGTGGGGGAACAGGGGTTGTGGGGTTGTGGGGTTGGGGTCGCCGCTGAGGAATAGAGAAAAAGAGGCTAGAGAGGTGGGGGGAACAAAGTCGCAGGGTTGGGGTCACCACTGGGGAACCGGGCATATGAGGTCAGAGGGGTGGGTTGAACAGGGTTGTGGGGTCAGATTGCGTAGGAGGTTAGAGGGGTGGGGGAATGGGGGTCTCGAAGTCGGAGTCGCCGCCATGGAACTGAGTGGAGGGGGGGGGGGGGGTCATGGGGTTAGGGGCTCATTGTTTCCATTGAGTAATCGAGCAGAGGAGGTTGTTGGGGTGGTGGAATGGGGGTCGTGGGGTCAGGGTCACCACCGGGGAACTGAGTGGAGGAGGTCAGATGGGTGGGGGGAACGGGGTAACGACAGTTGGGGGGTTGGGGTCGCTGTCGGGGAATGAAGAGAAGGAGGAGGGGGTATAAAGGGGTCAAGGTCACATAGATGGAGTGTGGGAGGGGGATAAATTAGGGTTTTTTAAAACATCTAGTGGCAATTTAATTAAAACCACCTCTAATTGTTAAAATAATAAAAATATTGCGGCAATTTTATAAAACCGCCACTATATTATATGATTTTTTGAATGGATTTTATTTGCAGTGGTTCTTAGCACCACCGCTAAGGAGTTATTTTTTTTAGTGTTTAGTGATATTTTATAAGTGTTTTTTTTGAAGATATCTTGTTTTATTTATTTTTTTAAATGTCAAAATAATTAATAGTATCAAAATTATTATTAATGTTATATTAAAAAATTAATGTTTTATTAAATGATATAAAATTCATAAAAATAAAAAATTCGGCCAAATGATTGGGATAATGTTTAAAATTTAATCCATGGATCATTTATGTATCATTTCACATTTTATAGTAATTATATTAACCTTAAAATAGTAAAAAACATGTTGTCACAGTAAGAGTTAGAGAGTTTAAATAAAAGTTAAAACCAAAATATAAGGGTAATAATGTGAACGAAACTTGTCTAAAAATTATTGGTTGATGTGATTTCTACCCATAATAATATTAATATCTAAATAAATCACTTTGGAGCCATTTTTAATTTTAAATTAATTTATATTAATTTAATATTCAGAGAGTTTCCAAAAGTACCCCTCACCTCAATTATAAAAGGATACCTCCTCCCTCAATACATTCCACCAATTAGAGCCTTCTAAATCAACAAAACACTGCCCATTTATCCCCCCAACATCTTTATCCAAGATATAGAGCTTATGGTCTTCCAAAAATTCCAACCCTAGATCTCTTGATAAGAGATCTAAAGGGAGTCTTCCAAAGAATAGGTAACCGTTTTTACCAACTCATCCAAGTTCATTTCTTCTTTTACTTCCACTTCATGAGTTTTTTCCATGATAAAGTAATAAATCCAATATAATATATATTATGAGATGTTATTATGGTTATTTGATAACCATATTTCATGATTTATCCATCCTATGAAAAATGAAATCACCACACATGCGTATGTATGACTTACCATCTTCATTTCGTGGTGTATTTTTTTTCATCTCCACTTTATTTGGATGGTTATAATGATTGATATAATTGATATAAATAATAAATATGACATTATATTTATTATTTATGGTTAATATACTTTCCAATTCCTTACCCTTTCACCATTTAGGGAATGATACAGTCACTCGTGCTTACATACGACCTACCGTGTCCATGATGCGATGTGATTCATTTTTCATATTTACCATTCAAGAATGATTAAAAAATATGTATATAAAGAATAAATATAATATATATGAACTTAATATCATTTTGGTGATGAAATAAATATATCATATTCATAAGAAACATGACTTACATGACAAAACATGCATAGGAAAATGAAGCAGTTAACATCAGAAACAAGGGTAATAACAAAATATTATTAACAAAATGATATAAGAAGATAATATATGATATCATAAATATGTATATAACTATATTATAAATTAATAACATGATTTAAAACATTATACATGAGGTTAAATTACATCCAACTAAAGTAAAGTGTAAAGTAAGGGTTAATTTCACAATCTCGTTATTATTTAGGAATGTTTATATGTAAGTATCTACTGGGGAATATTTATCATCCATTCCCATGCTTCTTAAAAAAAATCCAAAATATTTTTACTATTATACTAAAAATGTTTAAATACTTTTTACCCATGTTTAAATTTTATAAAATGGTTTTAAATGAATATTTTTGTCATTTTCCAAATAAGGTACTTTATGAATTTTTTTAAATAAATACGAAAGGGATGTTTTTTTAACTTATATAGCATGAGATAATTTTTCCACCATCATGAAACCTTGATGTATTAAATATTACTTTACAATTTTATAAGATTATTTTCAATGAAAATGTTTTCTTTTAAAATTACATGGCCTGTTAAATAAATAATTTCAAAGTAAAAATGGGTATTTACATCAAGAAATTTTTAATGATTTTATTAGAGTATTTTCATATATGTAAACATACTTTATTGGATATTATTATTGATTGAGTTTTATCTATTATGTTACCATATACCATCTTTTATTGAATGGTTTATGATCGATTTGACTATGGATGTGCTATTTGATACTATTCATGGTTTATGGTTAAAGTATTCACATTTCACATGCTAGTTTTTCAAAAAAAATGTTTATGATATTTATGTTTCCATATGAGGAATTAATTGGACTTAGTAAGTGATGGTTAGGGACCACTATAGCCCCTCGATGCATCAGTAGGTCTCATGAGACAAACTAGTTAGAGTATTGGATGAGGCCTTATCCGTTTATGTATGTTATCTTGATTGAAGCCTTGACGATATATTTATGATGTTTGACATTATGCATTACCTCATTATGAGATTAGTTATTGATATTTTAAGTGATTATTTGATTATTAGAATATCTATTTGTTTATTTATGTGTCATTATCTGATTTTTATTTATTCTTTCCATATTTTGTTCAAGGTTATGTTTAAATGGATTGTTTTTCAGTTATACATCTTGACATAATGTTTATGATTAGTTATTCATAATAGCTTCCACTGTACTCTTATCCTTACTAATTATATGAGCTCACCCCTTATTAATAATTTTTCTCAGGATTCCAAGATGTATATTATGATTGATATGTAGGGTTAATCTAGGAGAATAATGATATTCTCAAAGGATTATCTATGTTGTATTTTAAATTTTAAATTACAATATAAGGTTCATGTATGTAATCTGGTTTCCAAAACTACTAAATTGATCGGTCCATCAATATTTTAATCTCATATCTATGCAAATGTAATAAAGTGACACATCAACTCTGGGCTACTTTGTTTTAGGATCTTTATAGAAGTCTTCCTCGAGCAAGTCATATGACTACCTCCAAGGTGTAATATAGGGTTTTTCATATACTTCCATCCCCAAACCCCTCCAATATCTTCTAAGTCATATCATATGTACCCTACTGAGCTCTAGGAGCTACAATTGTAGTTGTATGACCATTGAGAGAAGGGTTTCATCAGACCTAATGTGTCCCCTGGGTATCTCTAGTGTTATTTGTGAAAAAGGTGGATGAGAGCTTGAAACTCTGTATATATTTTCACCGCATAAACTAGACAATGATAAAGAACAAGTAACCCTTGCGGAGGATTGATGACCTCTTTGATCAGTTGTGAGGCATGAGATGTTTCTTGAATATCTATCTCTGGTTCGATTACCACCGGTTGAGGGTTCTCGAGGATGATATGTAATGGATGGGACCCATCTGGTCCATTCCTTTGAGAAAATATAGTGTTTGAGGTTTTATGGTAGGTCACAGTGACTCATTTCAAGAGTTTTCTAGTTTTCTTGTTTTTCTCAATGTTAGGTCATGTCGGTGGGTCGCGTCAGTGACTCGTTATTGGTGGGTCGTGTCAGTGACTCTTTGTCGGTGGGTCATGCTGGTGACTCACTATAGGTAGGTCATGTTGGTGAGTGGCGTCAGTGAGTTTCTTCAGTGACTCATTGTCGGTTGGTCACGTCAGTGGGTCGCATCTGTGACTCATTGTTGGTTGGATGTGTCAGAGACTCATTATTAGTGGGTCGTGTCAGTGGCTCACTATCGATAGGTCACGTCGGTGGGTTGTGTCGGTGACTCACTATCATTAGGTCATTATCAGTGAGTGTAATAGATAGGTGGATTCTGTGAGTGGCATCGGTGAGTGGTGTCGTTGAGTTGTGTTGGTGATTTGTGTTGGTGACTTACGTCGGTAACTCACCCAATGGTGAGTCATTTCCAACTTGTCCCAATTTTTTCAGTTTCACCCCTCTTAAATTTTATTTGATGTAAATTGCATTTAAAACCTTGTTTGACCATTTCTGAAGCAGTTTCAAAGGATATTAATTATATATTTAATATCCTAATGCCCCCTGAGACATTGAAATGGACAATCCATGTGGTGTTGGACACAACTTGACTTTTAAGTACTTTGAAATTGTCTCCCTTCCATTGATATTAGATCTAGACTTTTCTAAATCTAAGATCTGCTCTTCCTTGAACCCTTTTGTTTTCTCTTGGTACACCCATATCCTTTCTTCCTCGTGGAGTCGTGTGTTGCTATGTGGCCTTCAGATCAAGTTTTACCTTGGAGTCTTTCCTACTACTCGCACACCCCCATGTTTTAGCACAAGGAGGAGTTTTTGATCGACTATTATTCCAGGTATATATTTCCTTCATCTATTTTGGATTTCGGATCATGTGGGGTGTGTATACTGATGTCTACTTGTGTATACAGTTCAATCCAATTTAAATTAAGTAATAAATGAGGGGCATAAGATGATGACAAAAAATATAAGCAGACCTACTACTTTAGTAATAAATGAGTGGCAGGGAAGATGTTGATGATGTCTATATTTATTTATCTATTATCCTTAATCATTTTTTTGATTTTTATTTTCTATATGCCCTCTGAAAATCATTTCCACTGGTAGCCTCTATTTGCACACTTGTATTGTGAAAACTTGTTGTTGAATGACCGTGAACATGAAAACTTGATTAATCACATATATCTCGTAAAATAAATGGATTCCCCAGGATTAAAATTTTTCTATTATAACCATAGAATTATCAAAGTGGAATAAAATAATGAGTGTGTTAAATCTGATACACCTTGACTTGATTGGTGAAGTTGTGTGCTGTGTGTGGATGTTTTCTATCTTGTGCTTTGTACGGGTTGTTTGGTGCTACTATTGAGAGCATGGGGGTGTGTGTGGATGGTTTGAGGGTGTAATGGAATCTCAGGTTGAGAATTTTTTTTTGGGGAATGGGTGAGTGGTGTTGTGCAGTGGGACTACAACTGGGTTTTGTTTTGTTTGCTTTGCTGGTCATGGTGTGGATATGCAGTGGGGCTACCAAGTATGGTGGTGATGTGATATGTTGGAGGGTTCTGTTGTGAGTTGGGATTTTGTACTTAGGATAGGTGAAATTACTTTAAAGAGTGATAATAATAGTGTGTGTCTTGGGTGCTAAGTGGGGAGGAAGTGTGAAGTGGGGTGTTTTAACATAGCTTTATTCCTCTACTTGGATTGGTTGTGAGGTGAGTTGTGTGATGTGGTTTTTAGTTGCCCGGGTAGGGATTTAATAATCAGTAAATTCTTAATAATATCAAAATGATTGGGCGTTGAGTTCTTTTATCAACTTTGGAAGTAACTGTCATTCATCCTGATACGTGCATCTAGAGGTAGCAATAAAGGTGGAGGTGTTTTGGGGTGGTTGTTTTCTTGAGAACCCATAGGTTGGGCTGAGTGTTTGGTACCTACATATATATACTTGTACTTTCTTGTGATTCTATAAAAACCCCACCCTAGTTGAGCACTATGTTCCGAACACCCCCATTATCATGGGGGAGGGTGTCTTTCCTAAACATCCTGATTGGAGGATGAATGGCTGGACACCCTCTCTTCTCTACTCCCTCTTCCAGGCAGTGATAGCCTATGATTCTTTAGATAGGTAGTGTTTTGTGAGGTTGAGGTGTGTGCGGGCAATTTGTTTCCCCAAGTGTCTTTGGGATGAGGTGTGTTGTGTTCCCAGGTGTCTTCAGGATGAGATGTGTTGTGTTACCAGGTGTTTGTGAGATGTGATGTGGTATGTGGCCTAGGTGTCTATAGGAAAGATGTAGTTGTGAGGCCTAAGTGTGTACAAGTGGGATGTGATGTGGTATGTGTCCTATGTGTGTGCGAGAAATTTGTGATGTGGTTTTGTATGTTTGGAAGAAGTGGGAGTTCTAGGACGTCTGCCATTAGGGTATGAGATCATTTAATTAGTGGGAAAGTGGTGTGGGGTACCCTATCATTGATGTGATTAATATATTACTTTACTTTACTAGAGTTATTTGGTGAGAATTCCTTTGGTGAGTTTGTTGTGGCTAGTATACCTTGTTAGGTGCTTTTGGTTTCTATTTTTTCTCACAGGGGAATTAGTATGATTCTCCACTTATGCATGAGAGACTTTGGATTTTCCTACTGAGTATACTTGTATGTTCACCCTACGTATATAAAACTATTTTAGGGTTTACAAGAAGACTACAGGGACCATACTGAGAATTACTAGCTTAGGCATTTGGATAGTTGTTGTGTCACTGCTTAGCCTTGTTTATGGTATTTACTTTGAAGATGCTTATTTTTTAACAGTTATATTTTTAAACATGAATGTGGGATGGATTTTGGATTTATTATATATATATTTTTTGGAGTTTTTTTGTGGTCTATACATCTTATATCCTGATCTTGGTTACTATAAGAAGGGTAATGCCTCCCATTTTGTGAGATTTGTATAATCTTGGTGTTGGTCGCCACCCCGAGGCCTACTAAAGGTAGGACTTGAGGGTCATTATCTCTCTTTATCCATTTCCATATTGGGAAGGGTATATTTGGAGGGAGGGGTCATGACAGAATGTTATCAGAGGTTATCTATTTTAGATGATAGGGTAGTCATCTCTAATGCGGAAGGTGGAGGAGTCTCGGCGGGGAGACTTAGAGATAGAGGTGATGCATGATCACATTGACCATGGTGATTCTCCAAAAGGATGGTCAGAATAAATGTTGTTTCATGGGAATCTGTTTGTTGTAGTGGAAATGCATGAGGGAGTTCTCTATGAGTTTCACATCTCACCTATAGTGGTACACACATAAGTTTCCTAGATGTATTGTGGCTTGAGGATGTAGTTTTAGAGGCTCAAAATGAAGCGGGAAGTGACAGATTTTGTGGTGAAGTGCTTAGTGTGCTAGAAGGTGAATGCTGAGCACCATGTACTCGATGGTTTTTTGTATCCCTTATATATCCTTGAGTGTAAGTGGGATGGAATCTCGATGGAATTTGTCACAGGATTACCCAAGGATGAGGGAAGATTTGATGCAATCTAGGTAGTGGTGGATTGACTAATGAAATCGTCTCACTTGTTAGTAATTGAGGAGTTAGGTGTAGTGGATGCCTTAGATAAGAGGTATATGGATGAGGTGGTGTGAATTCATGGAGTTCTGAGATACTTTGTATTAGATCAGGATGCACGGTTTACCTATCAATTCCAGAGGGTATTGCAACATGCCTTTGTTGCTCAGTTATGACTTAGCACTACCTTCCAACCTCAGATAGATGGGAAAATAGAGAGGACCATCCAGACATTGGAGGGAATGCTGCGAGCAAGCATCTTGGACTTTGGTGGGTCTTGGGTGAAACACTTTCCCTTGGTTGAGTTTGCTTACAATAATAGATATCACTCTTTCATTGGCATGGCTTCATTTGAAGCTTTGTACGAAAGGCCATGTCATCCGCCTTTGTGCTAGAAAAAGGTTGGGGAGATAGATGTTTTTGGTCTCTAGGTGGTTCAAACCACGACAGAGAAGGTTTATCTTGTCTGTGAGAGGATGAAAGCAGCACAAGAATGGAATAAGTCTTATACCAGTCATAGGAGGAGGCCCTTGGAGTTCCAGGTTGGGGTCCATGTGTTCTTGATGGATTCCCCTATATTTGGGCATTGAAGGTTCAGTAGAGTGAGAAATCATTATCCCAAGTTCATTGGACCCTTCAAGGTGTTGGGGTGAGTTGGCTAAGTGGAAAACTAGTTGGTGCTCCCACCATAGTTGTAGAGGATCCATGAAGTCTTTCAAGTCTCTCAGCTTCATCGGTAACTTAACAATGACTCCCATGTCATTGACTAGGGAGATTTAGATATTTAAGATGACACAATGTTCTTGGAATGACTAGTAGAGATCCAGTATCTTTGGGATAAGGTGATTCATGGATGGACCATTCCCTTGGTTCATGTGTTGTGGAGGCATGGTGGCCTAGATGGGAGTACTTCAGAAAGGGAGACGTAGATGCATGCCCAGTACCCAGAGTTGTACTAAGTTTTTCCTTGTTTTTTTCCTTTGTAATGCGATGCTTGAACATTGTTTTCTATGAGGTGAGTTGGTTCCTTGTTCCGTAATGTGTGATAAATTCCTAACATATGAAAAGGGGAGGACCTAATTCTTAATCTAGACACATTAATTGAGATGTGATTAAACATGTGCGGGTGAGTCAGTGCATCCTAGAACAGATATTATCTCATCATAGAGGAAAGAATTCCCTGATTCATGTGTCCGAACAGTGTGGTTTTGGTTCTTGTGTTGTGTGTATTTTGGTCGATTGGGGGTAGTCGATGTCAAAGGAGATGTTCTTGGAAGTCAAGGTTTCACTTCATCTTTGGAACCAACATAGTGGTTTATCCTTGAGAGGTATCTTATGGGGTGGTTTTTTGAAACCCTCTTTTTTTTTCTGGGTTTGATTTTAAATTATTGAGGGAGAGAATAGTTTGAGAGGTATCTGATGTAATGTCCCATAACCCTCTAGTCCATTCCTTTATGAAAATCCATTTTTTGAGGTGTTTTGAGAGGTCACTATGACTCATTTCAAGAGTTTTCTAGTTTTTCAATTTTTTCTAATGGTAGGTTGCATCGGTGGGTCATGTTAGTGACTTGATTTCATTGGGTCGCATTGGTAACTCAATTTCAGTAGGTCATGTTAGTGACTTGATGTCGGTGGGTTGCATTAGTGTCTAACTATTGGTAGGTCACATCGGTGAGTGGTGTCAGTGAGTCACATTGGTGACTCGCTATCGGTAGGTTATGTCAGTGGGTTACATCAAAGACTCACGGTCGGTAGGTCATGTCAGTGACTCACTATCTGTAAGTCACATCAGTGGGTCACGTCGGCTGGTGTTGTTAGGTCACTATTGGTGAGTGGCACCAGTGAGTGGTGTTGGTGAGTCACCTCAGTGACTCACCCATCAGTGAGTCATTTCTAGCTTTTCCTAGTTTTTCTAGTTTCACCCCTCTTACATTTTATTTTTTGTAAATCAAGTTTAAAACCTTGTTTGACCATTTCTAAAGCAGTTTTAAAGGATATTAATTATATATTTAATATCCTAACACCCTCGAGAATTTGAAACATCCAAGCCACATGTCCTTGGCCACGACCCAACTTTTAAGTACTTTGAAATTGTCTCCCTTCCGTTGATATAAGATCTAGCCTTTTCTAAAGATGAGATCCTCTCTTACTTGAACCTTTTCATTTTATATTGGTAATCCCATAGCCTATCTTCCCTATGGAGTTGTGAGTTGTTTTGTGGCCTTTATATCCAATTTTCCCTTGGAGTCTTTCTTATTGCTCACACACCCCCTGTTTTAGCGCAAGGAGGAGATACTAATCAACTTTCATTCCAGGTAAATATTTCCTTCATATATTTTTAATTTTGTATCATGTGGGGTGGGTATATTGATGTATAATTGTGAATACATATAGATTCAATTTAAATGAAGTAATAAATGAGGGACGAAAGATGATGATAACAAAGATAATCATACTTGTTACTTTAGTAATAAATGAGTGGAGGGGAATATGTTAATGATGTTTGTATTTCTTTATCTGCTATCCTTAATCCTTTTTTTAATCCGTATTTGTGACATGACCTCTGAAAATCATGGACTTTGATGGCCTATGTTTCCACACTTATCCTGTGAAAACTTTTTGTTGAACAACCATGAACATGAAAACATGATTAATCATGTATATCTGGTTAAATAAATGGATGACCTTGGATCAAACTTGTTCTATGATAACCCATGTATTATCAAAGTGGAATTAAATAACAAGTGTATTAAATCTGAATACACATTTCCTTGTTTGGTTTGACTATGTGTTGTATATAGATATTTTCTATCTTGTGCTTTGTAAATGTTGTGTGGTGCTTCTGTTGAGAGCACAGTAGTATGTGTGGATGTTTTTAGGGTGTAATGGAATCTTAGGTTGAGAGATTTTTTGTTTATGGAATGGGTGAGTTGTGTTGTGTAGTGGGACTATAACTAGGTTGTGATTTGTTTATTTTTTTGGGCATAGTGTGGATATACAATGGGGCTTCTGAGTATGGCTATGTCGTGATATATTGGAGGGTGATGTTTTGAGTTGGGTGTTTTTCCATAGGATGGTCGAAATTGCATTGAATAATGATAATGGAAGTGGTTAGATTGGGTGATAAGCAGGGAGGAAGTGTGAAGTGGGGTGTTTTATCATAGTTTTCTGCCTCTGTTTGGATTGGTTGGGAGAGGGGTTCTGTTCTGCGGTTTTTAATTGCCCATGTAGGGAGGGAATAATTATTAAATGCTTAATAACGTCAAAATTATTGGGTGTTGAGCATTTTATTTTATCAACTTTGGAATTGACTGTCGTTCATGTTGATATGTTAATTTAATTGTAGCACTAAAGGTGGCAGTGTTATGGGGTGGTTGTTTTCTTGAGAAGCCATAGGTTGGGTTGAGTGTTTGGTACCTACATATATATACTTGTACTTTCTTATGGTTCTTTACGCACCCTACCCTAGTTGAGCACTATGTTCCAAACACCCCCATTTTCATGGGTGATGGTGAATTTCCCAAACATACTGGTGGGAGGATAGATGGTTTGACAAACACTATTCCCTACTCCCTCTTTCAGGCAATGATAGCCCAAGATTCTTCAGGCAGGTATTGGTTTGTGAGGCCCAGGTGTGTGTAGGTGAGTTGTGTTTTCCTAAGTGTCTTCAAGATGAGGCGTGTTTTGTTCCCAGGTGTCTTCATGATGAGATATGTTGTGTTCCCAAGTGTTTTTGGGATGTGATGTGGTATGTGGAGCATGTGTTTATAGGAAAGATGTAGTTGTGAGGCCCAAGTGTGTGCAGGTGGGATTTGATGTGGTATGTGGCCCATGTGTGTGAGGTCAGGTTGTGATGTGTTTTGGTCTGTTCGAAAGAGGTGGTAGCACCAGAACATATGTCGTTAGGGTGTTAGAGTAGCTAATCAGTGGGAAAGTGATGTGGGGTACCCTATCATTTATGTGATTACTATATTACTTTACTTGACTTGCATTATTTGGTGTGCGTACCTTTGGTGAGGTTGGGGTGGCTAGTATAACTTGTTAAGCGCTTTTGGTTTCTGTTGTTTCTCATGGGTGAATTAGCATACTTCACCATTTGGGAATGAGAGACTTTGTATTTTCCTACTGAGTATACTTGTATGCTCACCATATGTATATAAAACTATTTTCAGGTTTCCAAGAGGACTATGGGGACCGTGCTGGGCATTACTATCTTGGGTGTTGGGATAGTTGTTGTGTCACCGCTTAGCCTTGTTTTTGGTATTTACTTTAGAGAAAATTGTTTTGTAACTGTTATATTTTTAAACATGCATGTTGGATGGATTTTGGATTTCTTTTATATATATGTCTTGGAGTTTTTTTGTGGTTGATAAATCTTATCTCCCAATCTTAGTTACTATAAAAAGGGTGATGCCTCCCATTTTGTGAGATTTGTATACCCTTGGTGCTGGTCACCACCCCGGGGCCTACTGCTGGTTGGACTCGAGGGTCATTATCTCTCTTTCTATATTACTAGCTCGTGAGGGGCATCTTTGGAGGGAGGGTGTAACACCCCAGGTAAATAAAGAATATGACATTTTTATATTTATCCATATTTTTGAATAAAATATTAATATGACTTTAAAGGGGACGCTATGCTCGATGGCGTACCCAACACGCAACAACGAGTTTCTTGGGAATCTTACGTTGCACTCTAATAATAAAATAATATTATTTTAAATGGTAGTTAACATGTAGCCGTTGTATTGGCGGGAATCGATAGAAATAACTAAAATATGATTATGTATGTTTTTAAATGTTTTTACATTTATCCAATAAAAGATAAAGGCTTAAAATACGGAAAGAATTCAATTTTAGGCGTATATGCCCTAGTTTTGACTAAAGGTTCACTTATCACCTTTTGATGGGGAACCGTCATTAAATATAGTTTTGTTCACTCATATACATTCTATTGGACCAAATAAAACTCTTCTTAAGAATCGGGACATCAAAATTTACTTTGTGTAAATTTTTGGTATCTTTTCGATAAAGTTCATTTTTTTAATGAATAGTGTAAAATGTTGTATTTTAATTCAAAAACTCTTTTTAATCTAATTTATTTATATTATTAGATTATCTTTTGAATTGGTATTAATGTGTAATCTGAATATATTTTTACCATTTAATCCAATGGTGGTCATTGGAATCAATTTCACTTTGAAATTAGACTTAAACTGGTGTCAATCTTTTGATACTTATTGTTTTATAAAAACACGCTATTTGCTCTGACAGCGGGAATTAATTATTAAATTAATTAATGTGACTTATATGTTTTGAATTTTTTAAAATAGACTTCATTTTTGAATTCGGAATATCGAATATATCTTAGAGTGAATTTTTGGTAATTTTCTGAAAAACTCCAATTTTTGATGAATAGTGAAACCACTAAGTGGTAATCAAGCAAACTGATTTTTCAGTTAAATGAAAGTTTACCACTAATGTGTATTTAATTTTGAAAATCCGACATACATGGTTGTCATTAGTATGTAAAATGTGGTTCAATGGGATGAAAATAATTTTTTGGTGAATAGTAACTTTTTTTTCATCAATCGCGATTAGAGGTAATTAGTGTAATTTAAGGTAAAAATGATATTATAAAAATCTGAAAACACCATGACACTTGTACTAACCCTATTGGATGAGTCATGGACGACCAAGAAAACCCATGGGTCAATTTAGGGGACCCTATGGAGCCTCTTGGGTGAGATAATGACTTTAATGCCTTTTTTTAAAATAAAGGTGAAAATGACACTAACATAAATTGTTTTAATAAAAAAAATTTTAGAAGGGGTTATACTAATCATAATTTTGTCTATAAATACTCTTTGGAAATATAAAAAGATTTCCTACATCAGGATATTTTTCTTATAATTTTTAGACATTAAATAAATTAATTTAATTATGACATCATGATGATGAAACAATGACCTCATTAATGAACAGTTTAAATAAAATGAAACGATAATATAAAATCTAAGACCTAAACTTGTCCAAAAACTATTGGATGGGAATATTTCGAAGCCTAATCATCTTATCTTAGAAATATATCAATGTGGGACCTTAGAAATTCGAAACACTTTTGAAAATAAAATAATAGTTTCATGATTTCCAAAATTGCCCCTCCTCTCCTCTTATAAAAGGCCCCCACATCTACCTCATTTCACACACACCTCAAGCCTTTGGCTAGGCCATCCCCTGCCCATTTACTCTCTACACATCCCTCTACTCATCCTAGAGGATTCCCTTTGGGCATAATTCTTTCAAAGGAAGCCTTTAGGCTCAAATCAAAAGGAGTTACACTTTTAAAGGTAATTCATTCTCTCTTGTTCATTTGTTTTATTTTGCTTATCCAACCCCCTAAACTATTTTTATTTACTTCTTTTGTAACCACAACAGTATCTTCAATATACTAGGATGTTTTTATAAGATTTATTCGAGCTACACTCTCACAAAACTACATCAAATGGTTAAAGAACATACAGTTTCCGTGGATGGCGAAATTCTGCCTCCCGAAACGATGATTGTTCAATACTCATTTAACACCTTCAAAGGTGGCCATTATGATGTCACTATTTTTATATATGATATATAATATGTTTATTATTTCCTTAAGATTCTGTATTTTTCATTTATGGCATACCATTATTGTTTCCATTATGGGTAAACACGATATCTTCATTTTAGGAAGTGCGGACTACTGCCCCCTGAAAGTGATTTGATTCGTTAATACCATATGTGGGATGTTTAAAGGATAAAGTTAATGATATTATATATGTTATTATACTGGAATTATAATATACTCTTATATCATTATGATTCCATTCCAGAAAATACGAAATAGAAATGGAAGTAGCGTTCATGCGTACGTACGGCTTACCGTCTCCATGAACGGTGCATTTCATTTCTTACCTCTAAATGTGATGTAATATTATAAATACATGTATATGATGAATATATATGATATATATTTTATCCAAATCATTAATATAATTCTGGATATAACGAACCTTTGACCAAATTAACAACATGTAATTGTAAGCAGTCTATTTTTGACTTAAGAACCAAATACCGACAAAATGAACATTATTAACTTAAATGATTACATGATGTTCATAACATGGTATAAAAGGAATATTGAACTTGAAAAAGGTTCTTAAGCAAGTAGATATTAACTCAAGTTTATTATTCAGGAGATTAAAGAACGGTCGGGTCAATTCGGATATGAGGTAAGGGATCTTACTCCTCTCTTTCTTTTTAAGTACACTCTTTTATGTCATTCCCTCTAAAGCTCATCTTTCTTGTTATTGGGATGTTATTTTATATTAAAAATACTGTAATTTCTATGTTCATGTGATGAGAGACCCTATTCTCTCTCATCAATCCATTTTTGGAAGTTTTGAGTGGCGCCGTTAGGCTGCCGAATTTTCGTAAGAGATCTAACCTCTCTCTTTCTCTTTAAGTACTCCCCTTCATGTCACTTCTTTTAAGATCCTATTTGTTATTATGGGGGATGTTCTTTCATATTACTCTTTCTGTACATTTTATTGTAATGTGATGAGATACCATATTTTATCTCATCAATCCATTTTTGGAAGTTTTAAGTGGCGCCGTTAGGCTGCCGAGTTTTCGTAAGTGATTTTTCATCTCACTTTTATTCCCGTGAGATTTATGCTACATTTGCCACAATTTCCTTTGAGTGGTGTATGTACTGCCCATTATTCTACTCTTTGTGTAATATAATTTCCTTTATGAGTATTTACATCAATGATTTATTGTCCTTCTTTCATGGGGTGTATATTTTGAAAGATACCCCAGTCGGTAAGGGAACCTTTCACCCTCCTCTTTTTAAAAGACTTCTTTTGTTGGGTCTTTTAATTCATATACTATTATGTTGGGATATGTTCTTCTATATCCTGATTGATGTAAATTTTATGTCTAAGTGATGAGATTCCCTTTTTATCTCTCATCAACTCATTTTCTGAATTTTTGAAGTGACGCCGTTAGGCTGTCGAATTTTACCAAGGGAACTTTTCAACCCAATTTCGATTTCTTTGGGTTCAAAATGTAGTTATTGAATATGTCATACTTTGAATATGTGTGAATGACCTTTGATTATTTTACACTTAATATCCACTTATATTTTGTGTATTTGTTTGTCACACATGATTATGTAATTGATTTATCCTTAAACCAAGGATACCGTCTTTGTATGGGACTTCGTCTCAATCTCCTTTCATTGAGGAATATTTTGTTTTATACACAACCTTATTTTATACGGTGTATAAACCCATTTGAATTTTACGTTTATTCAAAAGGAATCTTTTTTATACGAAGCGTTTACTAAACAACAAAAGGGAATGTTTTTGTCGTACGTATGCGGCGACAACGACTTCTCCGCCGTCATGACCGTTATTTGAGTTTCGGCTTCCTCTACAAGCCATACATTCTTTTTAAAAGAAAAATAAATACCATGTTTTAATTTTATTTTATTTTGGTATCGAAAATGGTTTTCATAATGTTTTTATATCAATGTGATGTATTGATATCTTGTGATTGAAAGGTGGGAATGTTATGTTTCCGTTATGCATGTTTTATGTGATATGATTATGTTGAGGTTCTTGGGAATTATTATGAAAACGGGTGGTTCCGTGATAAACTAAGGGCGGGTGAGCCTGATATAGCTCTCCAATGCATTGGGTAATGCGAAGGAGTGAAACGTTAAGGTTTATCTGAAGAGATTTAGGGAATATACTGTGATGGGTATTCCAAACGTAACCAAGAGGGTTACTTCCTACGTAAGAATGTTATGAATGCCTCAAGTTACCCTTATGTCTTATGATTTCTATGATTTATTCATGATTTGATGAGGTATGTTAAAGTGCATATGTTTTATGGGTAAAGTATGATTTCATTTTTATGTATATATGTTCCCATGTTTTCTTTCCATATTTTTATATCCCTTACTGAGCTTTTTATGCTCATCCCAAGTTTTTTTGAAATGTTTTTCACAGGTCAAGGGAAAGGTACATGATATGATGATAGTGTCAAGGAAGTGTCAACAAATAATCCATGTTTTATTTTAAATATGTTTCCATTGATGGGAATGGAGAATACTATCTTTATGTAACCACTTTGTTTATATGTGGAATGTAATGCAAGTTTTATGATCTGATTCTCTAAAACTCTAAACCCGAAAAGATCCTCAACGTGTAATCTTGTGATAACTCAAGATTATGTAAGATTTAAGGCTGGGGCCTTATAGAGGGGGTCATGAAATGATATTCCAAAGTTGGAATTACGATGTTGTTATGGATACTATGAGTTTCTAATGATTCCCTTTGGTGTGATGAATGCCCCCACTGTATTTATGGATTTGATGAACTGGATCTTCTAGGTGTACTTGGTCTAGTTTATGGTTGTCTTCATCCAATACATACTAATATACTCAACATCAGGAGAGGAGCATACATGGAACTTGAGTATGGTTCTATATTTTATTTGAAATCACTAGCTTTATGGCAGTCTCTTGAAGTGTCAGTTATGGATACATGAGGTTCACTTTCCGAGGAATGTCATTTCTAGGAACGGTTTAGATGTGGAACTGGTGAAGATCGATGTATTGATTTCTTGAGAGCCACCAAAGAGTGTATTAGAGGTGCATAGATTTCTTGACTTGACAGGGAACTACAAGAGGTTTTTGGTAGAATTCTATAGAATTATAGCCCCATTGACTTCCCTGACATAGAAGGGAAAGTTGTTTAACTAGTATGAACAGTTCTAGAGAGCCTTAGAGTAGTTGAGGCTACCTAAGGTTGAAGAGTGATCCTATGTTGAGACTAACATAGGAGGGTGTGAAGTATGTAGTGTATTGCGATGCTTTAGGAGCTGGGCTAGGCTGTGTGTCGATACAACGGTAGGCAGTAATCACATATTAGTTGAGGTAGTTGAGACCCCATGAGAAGAACTATGCAACACATGACCTAGAGTTGGCAGTATTAGTCTTCTCCCTGAGGATGTGGATGCACTTCTTTCTAGGAGAGTGATTTTTGGTTTACTCAGACCATTAGAGTCTCAGGTACGTCTTCATGCAGTGAGAATTGATCCTGAGAAAACAGTGCTGGTTGGAGTTTTTGCAGAAATATGAATTCAAGATAGTCTACAATATGGGGAAGGGAAAAAATATAGCATATTCCATTATCAAGAAGTCCCAGGATCTCTTGGTTTAAGAGGATTCAGAGCAGCTGGCTTCCCTTCAACTAACCCTAGTAGAGGATGGTACAAATTTTCTTCAGTCGATGGTGTTGACTCCTCTGCTTCTCAAGCGTGTGAGAGAGACCCAATTGGGAGACATCAGCTATGAGTTATTATGTGATCACATATCCACAAGTGGATCACCAGAAGTATATTATGAAGGATATAATCATGTCATCTTCTTCCAAGTATGAACAGTGGTTCTAGTCATGATACTTGAAGAGCTGATGCGAGAGTTCCACACTTCTCCCATATATGTACATCCAAGCCAGAGGAAGATTTATAGAGTCCTTAAGAAACATTATTGGTAGTCCAACATGAATTGAAGATTAGATAAGTTCTTCTATTGGTGTCTCACTAGTTTAGCAGGTGAAGGCTAAGCACCAAGTTCCAGCATGTTTGTTGCATCCCCTTGAGATCCCGGAGTGGAAGTGAGATGGAATATCGATGGAATTTTTGATAGGAATTCCTCTCATAGTGAAGGTCCATGATGCTATCTGTATGATGTTTGATTGACTAAAGAAGTTGTTGCAGTTGTTTTATATTAGGGAGTATAGTTCGGTGGAGAGTTTGGGGCAGCTGTACGTATGTGAGATCATTAGTTATCATGGGGTTCTCTCAAATATAGTATTCTCTCATGATGTATGGTTTACATCATGATTGTGGAGAGGCCTATAAGAGTAATTCAGGACATAAATGAGGATGATTATATCCTTTTACCCCCAGATAGATGGGAAGACTGAGTGCAGTATTCAGGTGTTGGAGGATATGTTGAGGTATTTCATGTTAGACTTTGTCCAGAGCTGGTAGGATCACTTTCCCTTGATAGATTTTGTGTACAAAAATATCTACCACTCTACCATAAGTATGGAACCTTTTGTGTCCTTTTATGGGAGACCCTGCATGTCACCCATATGCTGGACAGAGATCAAAGAGACATCTCTTGTGGTCCCAGAGATGGTGTAGGTGATGATAGAGAAGGTCCATATCATTTATGAATGGATGAGGATAGCCTAGAGAAAACATAAATCTTATACAGATCACTGTTATAGTCCCTTAGAGTTTGACTAGAGAGACCATGTTTTCTAGCGAGTCTCCCCATGATGAGGATTGTGGAGGTACGGCTGAGGAGCCAAGCTATCCTCAAGGTTCATTGGGCAATTCGAGATCGTGATGAGGGTTGGAAAGGTTTTTTACAACCTCACCCTACCCCCACAACTGGAGAGGGTGCATGGTGTCTTCCACGTGTCGCAATTGAGGAGATACATGAATTACCCCACGCACGTTATTGACTGAGGAAATATGGACATAGAGGATAGAGTCACCTTTGTAGTGCACCTGATGGTGATCAAGGATCGATAAAAGAGGACCCTATGTGGAGGTACCATCCCCTTGGTTCTCATTTTGTGGTAGCGTGGGAACATATAAGAGATCTCCTAGGAGTAGGAGAGCTAGATAAAGGCTCAGTATCCCAAGTTTTTTGATTGGTTTTTATTTTCAGGGGAAAATATCTTAAAGAAGGGAAGGATGTAGTGACCCATTTTTTCCATTTAATACTTTAAAATATTTCTATATATATTTCAAAATATAGACATTGAGACGAAGTGTGATTCTAAGGCTCGGTTTGCCCGAAATTAATTTTATAACAATATTAAATATATTTTATATTGCACGTGCATGGTTTATTAAAGAAAACAGGATAAATATTTTATGGAATCTCATATCATAAATCTAAGACCATATTTGAGTACAAAATGTGTTGTTTACCCTAGGAATTACATAAAATAGGTCAGAATTGGGCGTTCATAGATCTCGCTCATTGGCGGTATGTTCAGTGGATTAATTAACTAATTAATTCATTCGTTCGTTCATTTTAACCTAAAGGAAATGATTATAAGTATACTTCCATGGGGATTTTAATAGGGTTATCCTCATAACCTTGGGACCATATAGCACTTCACCCTCATCCTTTTGTTGGTGAATCACATCAGATGATAATGAAACTACAGATTAGAAAATATCATGACACATTGAAAGAAACAAATTCCTTTAATTATGGGCGAGGAAATTTTTTGATGATGAACAATCCAATATCCAGGAAGTACTTTCCAATTTGTGTTTTAATCTCTTTTTTATTAAATTTATTGATTAGATCAATCCCTTCTATTGATCTGTGCCAATTGCAGATCCTTGGAATCCTCCTATGTACCGATTAATTTTGGGTTTTTAAATTTTTTCTGACCCGAATATCCCCATTCTTGATATATTTCCAAGAAATATTATCCAAAAATGATTAAAAATCTATTATTTTTATTTTCTCCCTCAATGTATTCACGTTCTTCACTAGTAGGACCCTACAGTCCTGGTTTGACATTGTCGGGCGGTACTGAGCCCGATTGGACCCAAAATTGTGACGAAACGATGTACGATGTGTGGATAGATGAAATGAGGAAATATATGAGATATTTATGAGATGAGGATGATATTATTGTCAATATGTGATAAAATATTTTAAGGAGAAAGAATCCAAGGCATGCAGTGCGTATGGGTTCACACGGAAATCAAACCGGATTCGAGTTTCTGGCCACGAGAGAGCCGAAATCTATCAACCAATGAAATATCCAAAAGTCATAGGCGGAATCAAAGATGAAATCAAAGAAAAATATTGTATCTGGTGTGAAAATAACAAATCTTGAAATCAGTGAAAATCCCAACTGCACGCCATGTACATTAATAAACACATGGTGTGTAACCCTTTGTTTGTAGTGGATAGGGTTTCAGAAGTTTATAAAGATGAAACAGTGTGTATATCTCCTACACGTCATGTACCTCATCCTCATATGGATGATATATATGAAAGATTACATGGAAAATACCCTGTGTGGGAGTACACGTCCATGCATATGGATGTGTACCAAAGTACACAGACACAATGTCAAGAACGCGGACATAACCTAGTCCAGGATAGTTTGGACATGCTGTGTAGTCTGTTAAAATAGTGGGTTCTCTAGAACCAACTATTTAGTACTTTTTATTACCATATCATGTATATAGTTAGCTATACATGATTTCATCTTACCATTATAGTGTAGATATTTCTGTGTCCACTATTTAACTGGTAATGTCCAAAGATTAATTATCATATAGAAAGGTTATATAAGTTTCCAGGCTATAATGAGAACCTCTAGATACTATGAAATTAATCTTAAGTATATGTTCTATAGTCTAGATACATTTTACTGTTTGGATATTGCAGATTTTAGACTATTAGGTGTTGTGGACTCATAAGTATTGAGACTTCTTCTCATGAAGTTTTCACTTTGTGATCTCCAGTAGTGAGATCATGAGGACTGACCCACCAATAAGAACTCCACATGTTTTGGGTGCCATTGGAAGTTCCTATCTATGATCATGTGTAATGGTCTCTTGAATTGAGATTATTACCAATGCATGTCATTTTATTTCGTACTTTGATGCAATATGAAAATCATGGAAATGAAGTTGTGGCGAGGTAGTTTGTGTTGGGAATGTCATTGGCGGCATGATATTGGTTGAATGGTCAAGAAAGGATTTTTCTCTTCTGGGTTATGGAAGTTATATATCTCAGGCCATGTTGATATGGATAGAAGTACCTTTATAAGACCATGTCCATGGAATTCAAGGGTAAATCTGTCCAGTTAAATCAAAAAACAATAAAGCAAGAAAAGGGCGATGACATGAGAGTGCATCCTTCTTTATGAGATATTACAGACAAAGAGATTATATTACACAGTGTGTGTTCGTAGGTTGGTTGTTGCTGCTGTGACAATCCTTATCTCTTCAAGGGCCATGATGGGTTGCTTGATCCCACTCTTGGTCAATGAATACTATTCACTACTGTTGAGATAAGGGTCACAGACAATAACATATTCAAGAATCTTTCCTATTCAGTTGAATATAAGTTTTGGACATGGTGGGACCCACCACTGGGGTATGAGATTTTTCCAAGGTTAAATGATCACAAATTCAATAAATAAATACATATTATTCGATTTTAGAATAATTAATATTGAATTTATTTATTAAATATATTAACGAGTTTTAAGTAAATACATTCAAAATATTAATTGATGAATATTAAATTATTCAAGGTTCAGTTAATATTTATGGGAGAGATGAGTCAAGTTAATGACTTAATTATTATCATATAATATATTTTAATATATTACAAGTGAGTGATAATAATACTTATAACTCATACAAGTAGTCATAAAATGTCGTTGATAGTGCATTAGGTGTTCGGGGGTCGGGTTGGCATTTCCGGGTAATTGATTAACCACTATAAATATTAGAGGAGATGAGATTTCTATTTACTCTTCATGAAGATTCTCTCTCCTATCCTCTATCCCATAACTTAGAGAGATATTCTCTGGATCCAAGGGGATTAGATCAACCACTCTCTTAGGCATCACTAGCGAAGCGATGCGGTGATCGTTGGAGCATCAAAGGCGTCCTCTCAATTCCACGCTAGCACCCGGATTATGATAAACGGTGTTCCTTCAGATTTCCTGAAGAGCATGTGGAAGATATAGAGGAGTTTGATGTCGGATTATTCAAGCAGCGATCACCAACGATGAGTAGATGTCATGTATGACTTCGAAATTAAACCAAGTATTTTTACGGTTTATTTTTGTACTTAAAACCCTTCATGGGAGATCCTCTGCTCTGACCGGGCTGCTCTTCACTGACGTCGACAAGTTTACGTCGATCGTCAGTGGGAAAATTTTAAAAAACCCACCTATTTATGGCCGCTGTGCACCCAGTTCCAACATAGTCCACCTACATGGTGTGTACTTATACATGGATTGGGAGTTGTGTGCTAGGAAGAGACATTACCAGGTGGTGGAGTGGGACCACATGCCATTTGGGTCCCCTCACATTCCATGTACTTCTTGTTTCATTTTGAGGAGTCTTCAAGGTTCCATATCTCCTTCGTTTGGACTTGGATTTTGGCCAATGAGTATCCTATCTTGAGTTTTTTCTATGTAGAAAATGATGATGCCCTCGGTCATGGATTTTGAGATATGATGTGAAGTAATAAAGATATAATTCTTGGTTAGGAGATGCTTGATAACAGTAGTGATCGTGCAGGATCACTAGTGGCATCCTGAGTGGAACCCCCCAGTTGAGCAAAGAATGGGTCCTCATTGACTTTTAGAGTTGAACCCTATAGTTGGACTGATCATGGGTCCTCTATCAACTCATAGAGTAGAACCCTCCTAGAAGCACATGGAATGGGTCCTCTAAATACTTCCCAGGTGGTGCCCTCCAGTCGATCTAGGCATGGGTCCTTGATGACTAGAGTAGTAAACTTCTATTGGCATAGGGCATGGGTCCTCTACAGACTCTCAAGTGGAACCCTCTAGTTGTTTTGGGCATGGGTCCTCAATGTCTAGAGTGGATCCCTACTGTCAGTACATGGAATGGGTCCTCTACTAACTTTTATAGAAGAACCCTCCAACTGGGATGGGAATGGGTCCTCTCTCGACTCCTAGAGTGGAACCCTCATATCAAAACGAGGCATGGGTCCTCTATAGAATTCCGGAGTGGAACCCTCCAACTAGGCTAGGCATGGGTCCTCTACTAACTCTTAGAGTGAAACCCTCCTGTCAGCATCAGACATGAGTCCTCTATAGACTTCTGGAGTATAACCCTTCTATAGGGAAAAGCATGGGTCCTCCATCGACTATTAGAGTGAAACCCTCCTATCAAACTAGGTAATAGGTACTCTACCTAGAGATTATGGACCCTAGACTATTTTGAATAGAGATGAGGCATGACTTAACTTGGTCAGTTACTTTTGGGAAAACACGTGAGATATTGGGCATCATTGATGGAATTTTGGAACTATTGGCAACTCTTCTTCTTGGGACGATCTGTGAGATTGATATCTCTTTAATATCTCATTTAGGATTCTTTTGATTGAGCATATATATATACGTCTATATCCATACCTTTGTATTTGGTTACTCTCTTTCTATGAGATGCAAATACGCACAGGTTATGCCATGTGATTTTCATGTTTATCTTCTCATGGTTAGATGAGTTTACTCTCCTGATATGGGTGGAAAATACTCAATGTTTATTTCATCTACTCACCATGTTGATCCCCCCTTTTGCCATAGTATCTCTTACTAACCCCTTCATCTTTTTGGTTATCCTACTAGGTATGTATATACTCACCCCTACATAGAATTTTCACTCACATTTTGTGTCTTATTTAGATGAAGGATAGGTCGACAGTAACTTCATAGAAGCTTAGGGTTACCTGGTACTTTGGACCGCGTATGGTGGTCGCATCTTGGATACCAGGAGCTTGTCTCGCTCAACAGTTTATTTTTCCAATTTTTTTTAGGTTGGGACATATTTCTAGTTAGGTATGTATTTTCCCCTTTACTTTTTAGTTTTTATTGTCATAATTTTGTACACCTTAGAGTCTTTGCATGGTTGGTTTAATTTATAGTTTTTTCATCTTTTTATTATTATTCCTATACACTTTTTCATTAAGATGGTCGGATGTGTGAATATAGATAATTAGAAAAAGGTATCCCATTTAGGATATTCCTTTTAGATCTTTTCATCACCCCTGGCCTATGGAGATAGGCTTGGGGTAGTTGCGACTCGAGCCCCAGCTTGGGTTGGGTAATGAACCCTTAAATATGGATGATCAGGGAATTATAGGGTAAGGAAGATAGATCCTAGCTTCAAACTTAAATAAGTAGATACCTTTTTATAGATCTATAATGGAGGATACCTTGAATCGAGTTTAGGATTCCCCTTATGCTTTGGGTAAAAGTAATATATATATATATCCTTTAAGAAGTATTAGATTTTTAAATCAATACTCAAAATTTTGTTAAATTCTACCATGTTTATAGTTTCATCAGCATTTTCCAAATACTATTAGTTTTATTTTCATCTATATATATTAATTTACTTGATAATTATAAAAATTTGATAACTTTAATTCTATTGGTTTTACTTTGTAATATTGTGGGCATATTGGTATTACGTATTATCTATAGACTTAATACCAAAGAAGGCTAAAAATTATAAGTTGTTTTTAAACTACAATTAAACCCTTCCTATAGGTTTTTATACCACATATAATCCAAAATTTGGTATCTGATAAAGGTATCTGTATATGATATTGAACCTATTTTTTATTTATTTATTTTTCATTAATTTATCATATTTTAATTTTTTGTTTCCTTGCACCTAACAATGTTTAGAGATTTTTTTTAAAGTATGATAGGTATTCATGTTGATACCATTTGGGAATATTAATCCAAATAGACCACCTATTTTTGATGAAAATGATTATTAATGTTGTAGAGACATGATGAAAATTGTTTTTTATTAACACTAGATTTGAAAAATAACTTATTCTTACTAGTAACCACAAAGTAATAGAGAAATAAGTATCTACCATTTGAGATAAGAGAAGAATTAATATCAACTAAATTTTAGATTTTGAATTTTTCACAACCCAACCCAAGTTGGGGCTCGAGCCACAACTACCCCAAGCCTGCCTTTATAGGCTAGGGGGTGGCGATAAGTGCTGAATGCATAACTAACTTGGGGAGGCCTTTTCCTAAGTACCTATACACACACACACATCCATATCAATAAAACAATGTTGAGGAAAATAATAAAATATGAAACACTATTATAAAGTAAACAAATAATGCATGAACCTGTAGACAGAACAAAAGTACATTAGTGTCAACTGAAAAGTAAATGGGAAAAATAAATGTTGAACTAGAAATGTGTCCCAACCTGACAGAAAACTAAAAAAATATACTGAAAAATAGAAAATATTTTCAATCCCAATCTACGACCTTCATATGCGGTCCATGAACCCAGTATCCCTAAGCTCCTCTGTAGTCACGGTTGACCTGTCCATTATCTGCATAAGACATGATATGTACGGGAAAATCCCATACATCGGTGAGTATAAACATACCTTGTAGGATGCCACGAAAGCTAAGGGGTGTATTAAGAGATACAATAGAAGATGGAGATAATAGATAGAACAAGGTACAATGAAAGAGTATAACTCAACCCAAAAATAGAGTGAAAGTAACCTCATCCAAACACAATGGTTTCGACACAGTGAGTAGATGAACAACTCATCGAGTCTTCACTGCCTATAGTAGGGGAGTAGACTCATCCAACCACAAGAAGCTAAACATGGAAAGCACGTGGCTTACCCCTCCTTTCATTTCCTATCTTATAAGGAGAGTATCCAAATACTAGGTGTAGATATATAATAAAGGTATATACATATATGATCAGTCAAAGAAATCTAGATGAAAGAATAAGTAGATCTCCATCTCACAGCTCAACCTAAGAAGAAGAGTATCCAAAAGTTCAAAAAGTCCATCAACGATGCCCAACATCTCATGAGTTCATCCGGAAGTTTCTGTTTAGGTTATTCCAAGCCTCATCAATGTGCTGCACAATCGAGGTCCCATAATCTCTAGGTAGAGGACCCATGCCTGGGTACAACAGGAGCATTCCATTCTGGTGGTTGGGGACCCATACCCAACACAGCTGGACAGTGCCACTCTAGGTCATCAAGTACCCATGCCTTGATACGGTAATAGGGGGCCACTCAGATGGTTGAGAACCCTTGCCCGACCTAGATTGAGGGTGCCACTCTAAGTCATTGAGGAACCATGCCCTGATACTACAAGAGAGTGCCACTTGGAAGGTTGAGGACCCACGCTCGGCCTAGCCGGAGGGTGCCACTCTAAGTAATCGAGGACCCATGCCCTAATACTGTAGGAGGGTTCCACTAGAAATATTGAGGACCCATGCCTAGCCTAGATGGAGGGTTCTACTTTAAGTCACTGAGGAACCAAGCCCAAATATTGTAGGAGGTTGTGACTCGAAAAGAGTCTCTGGTGATCTTTCCTGATCATTGTCATCGTAGAGCATCACATAAGTAAGAACCATGTACAAAACATTTCACTTCATATCTCTAAAGACACAACTGAGGGAACTATGGATCTGTTTTAGGAAAATACTCAAGATAGGCTACTTGTGGTTAAAAACCCGAGTTCAAATAGAGATATAGATGATTGAAGTTTCTTAAAAAGGAACCGAGGGATATACGGCGTGTGATAGGAACCACATGGCGTGTGGTCTCACTTCATAGCCTATCTTTGTCCCTATACAGTACACGGGTCCCTATCCCTATAGTACTACATGTTGTGTAGGTGGACTACACAATATATCCTAGCTAACCATGACTAGGGTTGTGTGTTGGTCGCCATGTCTTTGTTTTGGAAGACACGACCGTGTACCGGACCCCATGTATTTTCACATGGGTTCCCATCCATGTGATCCGTCACTTGAGTTGTACAACTGGGGAAGCGGTACATGGCATGTAAGAGAGATTACACATTGTGTCCTCCTTAATATTTCTCAAACCCTAGTCGTCACCATGAAAGGGGATACATGTTGTGTGTTCATACTTAAACACAACATGTATTCAAGATTTTGAAAGAAATTATAAATCTCCAGATCCAGTATTCATGCCTCAAATCAAGCCATTTCGCTTCATATCCGGCACCATCTTTGGCCAAAAATGGTGGATCTACCCAGAAATCACGGTTTGGGGACTTCACTCACCATAAATCGGCTGTCATTCATTGTGAGGGTTTTGTTGCATGTTATGCACACTACAATGGATTATGGGTTCATTTTATTGATATATAATTTCCAAATTGATCATCCTCACCATGAAATGATCCCAAAACTATGCTTTTTTGTTGTTCTATTCATCTCGTCGATCCATATCGAATCTGAGGGTCCGATCGAGCTCGGTACCTCCTGACAAAGTGGAACCGGGACTGTGAGGATCCAACCGGTGAAGAACACAAAGAATATTGGGGAGAAATTCATCATAAAAAAAGTTTTAAACACAATTTTCCAAGTATTATTGGCCAACAAAAAATAAAAGGGATTTCAGGGTCAGATAATAAATGAATAAAACTCATATTTCAGTACTTGGGTGCATATAGGGGTTGAACAAGTGCACATATCGAAGATCCAAAATTGATCTACTCAATCATTTAATAAAAGGGATTAAAACAGTAATTGATGAGTCCTAACTTGATTATGTATCGTTTGTTAATAAGGAACGCATCCGCCAACAATCGAGAGATGTTTCTGCGTTCACTATGTCCTGATCTGATCTGATCTGAAGATTTGTTATCATCTGATATGATCCACCAACGAAAGGGGTAAGATAGATCCGGTTGGTGATTTTGAGATTATGAGGCCAACCTTAGAAATTCATCCATGATATTACATTTATAGAGTTTTATTATAGATCAAATACATTTAATTAATTAATTTAAGAATTAATTATTTCACTATTCGTACCACCAATGAGCGAGGGTTTTGAACATCCCGCACCGACTCATTTTTTGTCATGCCCAGGGTAAACACCGCATTCTGGACTCAACTATGGTATCTAATTTCTAATTCAAGTAACCATTTAATAGTTATCTCATTTTCTTTAAGAATATGTGCACATTCACCATAAAATATAATTAATATTTTTATAAAATTAACTCAGGGCACACTAGGCCTTGGAATCGCATGCTGTCTCAGTGCCTAGATCTGAATATATATATAGAAATATTTCAAAGTATTACAAGGAAAAAAAGTTTTCTAAATGATCCCCTACTTCAATATTTTCCTCCTCAAAAAAAAACTACAAAAAAACTTGGGATACTGAGCCCGCATCTGGCTCTCCCACTACCAAGAACTCTCTTGCACGTTTCCATGCTTCCAAAACATGCATAGAAAGGGGATGGTACATCCAAATAGAGTCATTTCTTGTTGATCCTCGATTTAAACTTGGTGCTCCACAAAGGTGGATCCATCCTTGATATCCATCTCTCTTCAGTTGATGATGTGTGTGAGGTCATGCACATATCATTTCATCTGTGACACATGAAATATGTCGTGCACCTTCTCTAGCTGTGGGGGTAGGGCGAGGTAGTAGGCTACCTTTAAAACCCTAAACATGAAGTTGAAAGGCCCGATGAACCTCAGGGATAGCTTTTACCCCTGACGAAAACTCCACAATCCTCATCATGGAGAGACTCTCATGAAAATTCAGCCTCCATGATCGAAATCCAAGGTCCTCTGTCGATGATCTACGTAAGATTTATTTTTGATTTGGGCCATCCTCATCCGGTCATGGATAATCTGAAATTTCTCTGTTGTTTCCTACACCATCTTTAGGCCCACAAGAGATGTCTCACTGATCTCTTTCCATCACAAGTGTGACCTGCGGGGTCTCCCGTACAGGTCCTCAAAAGGCGCCATGCCGATAGTCTTGGAGTTGGTGCCCTAAAACCAACTTATATGTACTTTATGATAACTTGTATTCATGTTTTTGAATATTAATAAATTATTTATCACATCATGATTGTTCTTATACATGACATAGTATGCGATAATATCCTAAGAGTAGTTATCTAACAAAAAGGTCATAACAGTTCCACACTATGATGAGAACCCAGAAGTGTTATGACAATATTCTTGAATATATGTTATATAACCAAATGATATCATTTGAGGGAAAAAATGATATCATTTGAGGGACACAAATGATATAGTCTATCAGGGGTGAAGATTCATAGGACTTTTAGGAACCTTCTCATGGTGTACTCCCTATGTAATATCGAGTATGATATTATGAGAACGAGACCCAATAGTAGAAAATCCCCATTTATATGTGTCATTGGATATTAATATCTATAGACATGTGTATTAGTCCTTATACTTTATGATTATTATTAATTAGTATTATGAGTCATGTAATTTTATGTATTAATGAAACCCGTGATGATAGATGTTCACGTCAAGGTAGGATATGTTGGGTGCGTCACGAGTAATATTGCATTAATGAATAATGAAAGAAAAGATTTATCCCTTTTATTCATTAAAAAAAGTTAATATCTTATACCATTTTATGGAAATGATATAGCGTAAATAAATCCAGATGCATGGTGTTCTATAGGCAAGTTCTATTTTTGGAAAGTCAAAGAAAGAGATATTGAGCATATAGATTGATGGCACTGGCATGCAACCTGCTCGATTAGAGATATTTTGATAAAGGTATTATATTACATAGTAAATGTATATATGTGATAACCTCTCATTGTGACATTATCTTATTTCTCTATGGGTTTCTTGGTATGTTTCTAGATGCTAACCAAGGACTTTGGGCTACTTCGCCTAATTCCACTGATAAAGAGGTATAGAGGGTCACACACTATGTGTATCCATACTCTCAGTTAAATAATATATTATTATTTATTATTTAATATATTGAATAAATATTATTCCCACATGTGGTTTAATAATTATTTATGTATGTATGGTCGCATTTATTCCATCACTGGTTATTTGAGAGAATATATTATGAGCGGAATATTTAATAAATATTTATTTGCTATTTAGTGGATATAATATTTATTTATTTATTTGAGAATAATGTAGTGATATTTATTTAATAAATAAATAT
Organism: Viscum album; assembly: GCA_963277665.1. Taxonomy (NCBI): domain Eukaryota; kingdom Viridiplantae; phylum Streptophyta; class Magnoliopsida; order Santalales; family Viscaceae; genus Viscum; species Viscum album. The sequence continues at coordinate 115,613,465 of OY728151.1, forward strand.
AAACTATTCAAGGACTGATAAATATTGTGGAGGAATGGAGGACCGAGTTTAATGGTCCAGTGAGAAATAATAAATATTGGATATTATTTAATTAAAAAATATTTACTTATAATTCGCAAGTTAGGCACATGTCGAGAAATAATATTATTACTATTATTATTTGGCATGGGGTTTTTCTTGGATTAAATAAATGATAAGGTCACTTGTGAAATTATTTTATTTTTACCCTAGCAATATAAATACCCAATCATGTTATTTTTCTCAAGAGCCAACTTAGTTGGGCATAGTGGACTTAGAGAAAACCTCTCAATCCTAGAGAGCTCTATTATCTAAGAATGCCCTCAAGAATGGAAAAAATCCTCCTCCATCGGATCAAGAAGAACACTTTGGAATAAGTTCTTTAGGTGATCAAAAGCGGACGATGCAAGCACAAGGATATTCCATGATAGCACCTAGAGACTCCGTCAATGATGTCCAAAGATTCATGGAACATGTGTGGATCACCGATAGAGGAAATCTATGCTTGGTTTTTATAATGAAATGACGGTGCACTGTGGACCTGTCACCAGACACATCATTGAAGAAATAATTCTTTAGAGGTAATTATTATTTAACTAAATTATTTATAAACAATATGTGTTTATCTCCTCTCTCTTGGTTCTGACGTTCTATCTATTGCTTGTTCTTTGATTAAATTCCATTGATCACAATGATCATCATCGCATAGATCTTGGATTGATCATTGATCATGTAAAAATGAAAAGTTTTCCACCTCCCATCATATTCTTCTGCTGTACCTAAAACCTACAAGTGGTATGAGATCCAAACACATAATTATTTGTAATTATTTAAAGATTGTGTATGATTTATGCATTTTAATTTAGTTTTTAAATTTAAGTTTAATCTTTCTTTTAATCTAAATTGTGAGATCTATTTATTCTTCCTTCATTTCTCATAGATATAATGGAGACATTTATGTGTATGATTAAAATAAAATCAAGGATCTCATCCGGAGGTGCCAAGGTTTCTGGCCAGATAACACCAGACTACACACTATATAATCCGCATCAAGATTGCTTCTAAAATCATTTTGAGACTATGCATTAATTACCGCATTAATTACACCATTAACTCATCATGTGTTGACCATAATTAAATAGTGCTCGGTCAATCAAACTGCACGTCATGTGGAATATTGTACATGACGTGTAATCCCATTGGGTTAGAGAGGGGCCATGTATTCTATACACGACCTACCCAACCGATGATCGTGTAACACAGAGTCAACACGATATGTGTCCCATTGGAAATGCCGTGTACTCCAAAATTTATGAGGTACTCTTCAGATGTCGAGTCCTTAGGCATGTGCCTCAGATAGACAGTGAAATATGTACACAACGTGTAGATCAGATCTTCACACCGTGTACTTATACCAAATTACACATATTTAAAATTTATTTATTTTACTATGTAAGCCTTGAGACATGTACCTACGTGTGGTTGTAAAGATAGGACATGTCATATGATAGTTTTTAATATAAACAAATATTTAAATATTTAATTAATATCTGTGTAATGTTCAAATCTACATATCATGTATGTGTCATATTAAAAGTTGTTACTTCACATTCATTGAATCATAACATGTGACCAAAAAATCATGTAATTCATGTAATAATCTGTGAAGTACATGTTGTTAAAGTATGTGATAAGTCATGTATGCTAAATTTTACATGAGTAAAATAGTATACGAGTATAATGCATGTTTGGTAGATTTGAATGGGTATTCAACGTGTTGCCTCCAAGGTACATTTATCTACGTAGTTAATTTAAAATGAATTTATTTAATTTTTTTAAAATTATAATGGATGAGAATATTATGGAAATTTAGATGAGAATTAAGATAAAATAATTTATTAATTAATGATAATAATTAATCAATTCGAGCGTGATTTGTCTTAAATAAGAATGATTGATAATTGAATGCTAGTTTTATTAAATGTGTAATTCTTTGCATGGATATGGATGATCATGAGTTAGAACTAAAATTTTGTATGTGATTGGTTTCATTTAATTTATTATTAAATTAAATTGTTGGCATGCATGTCTTCTCTCCTCATTATTATGTATGACATGCGTGCCTATGGTTTATTTTATGTAAACCCATTTCCCCTCACCTACGTGCGAGTAAAAGGCATATGTAATGGATGAAGCTCCCAAGATAGTGGAGTAATTTCAAGTTTGGAGCTCAGGAAAAACCAATCTAAGGAGATACATAGGTGGACAGGTGGGAAGCTGCAAAAAAGATCCTTAACTGGTTCAAGGTGTTTTTTGCCTAGGTCAACAGTTGGTTTATCAACCATTAGATAAACTAACCACTAGTAAGAGATCATGATCATACTTCTTTATTATTTTATTTATGTTATTTTCATGGTTATTTCATTATGGATGTCTTGTCATGATCACATAATTAATGAATTAAAAAGAATGCAAGATAGAACTAAAATAAATTGGCTTATGCATAAAAATTATCTAATACATGGTTAGTCACTTATGTAATCCCACTTAATATATAAAAGTATGTGATAAAAATAATAATTAAAAATTTACGCATAAAAGGATAAAATCCCTCAATAAAATATTATGTTGGTATAACCTTCCATTACTTTGGTTAGAAATGAACCATAGTTCAAAGTACTTGACCATCCAAAGTTGGGGTGATTTCAATTATCGGGTAATTCTTACTTAAGGTTTTGGGTTGAATTAACTCAGTTGACATCAAGGTTTGACTACCAAATTGAGAATTGGTGTAACTGAGAGGCAAAGGTTGAGGAAATCTAAATTTATTATTTTGGGATTAGGGAGTCCACTCATAAGATCATGGAACTGTGAGTTATTGAAGTTGGCATTTGGAATGCCTAGCTAAAACCATTCGAGTTGCTTGAACAACCAAAGTTGAGGTAATGAGAAGGGGAATATGGATCCTTTCCACTAGAATTTCCAAGTAATAGGATATTCCAAATCCATTGGTGAAGGATATTGGGTTTCAATAAAATGGTGGGAGACTAATAAATATAATATTTATTTATCTGTCTAAATTTTATTAGATAAAATACTAATTTTTTTCTTATTTTATTTTATAGAAACAACATTAAAATGGCATCAAACATATCATTTCAATCCATACTTGAGTAGAAAAACCTTATCACCAACATAAATTTCCAATAATGGAAAAGATACCTACATGTTATCCTTCTCCATGAAAGGAAACTATATGTTTTGGAAAACCTTTACCAGTTGCACGTGACAATGAGGTAAGTGATAAAGAGATATATCTCTATGAGAAACATCTAAATGATACTACATATGTTCAATTCTTCATGATATCATCCATGTATAATTTTTTTTTGAAGTAACATGAAGATATGGATTTCTATAGCATGATGTCTGACCTTCAAGATCTCTATCAAGAGAAGGCGAGACAAGAGAGGTATGATATCTCAAATGCTTTATTTTATAATTAATATTGGATATTTAGTGCTAGTTGGGCCTCATGTGGTCAAGATTATTGGTTACACTGAATGCTTGTACATCTTAGGGATTAAATTTCAAGATAAGTTGCGTACAGATCTCATACTTTCATCACTTCCCAAAACCTTCAACATCTTTATTGTTAATTACAATACGAGTGATAATGAGAAGAGTATTTCATAACTTCTTACTTTAATTTTCCAAGTGGATAAGGACATGGTGTTTGATAAACCCTTAGTCCTTATGGTGAATAAGAAAAGGAAGAACAAGTCAAAGGGGCCCAAGACTTATAAATAGTCTAAATCTCCTGAGCACCATCCTTCTAAGAAGAAGAATATCCAGAGGTAGGGTAAGGAAAAGGAGGCAATATGTTTTTCATGTGCAAAGTTAGGCCACTGGAAGAGGAAATATACCTAGAAGCAAGGGGAAGATAAAGGTGCGTTCTTTATAAAGTTAAATCTTTCAATATCTACACATTGGGTATCAGATATAGTTGTCGGGCTCACATCTTTATCCAAATGTAGGATCCAAGTATATTCTGAAAGATTACCATTGGAGAGATGGATTTGAGAGATTCCAATGGAGTGAGGTTGGATTCCCTATCCATTGGTGACTACCACCACTCATTGACAAAAATAATGATTTTAGTTTTAAGAGATTGTTATTTTGTACGTACAGTTACAAAGAACATAATTTTCATGTCATGTTTAGATACAAATGTGCTTATTTTCAAATTTGGAAATAAAAGTTGTTTCTTTTATAAGGAAAACATATATTATGGTATGGAACATTTAAATTATGGTATTTATGTATTAAATTACGAAAATTAAGTGTTAGAAATTGATAACCAATCATGTTCACATGACTCATATAACACCCATATGTGGCATCATCATCTCGATCATGTAAACGATTATCATTTGAAAAAGATCTGTCAAGATGTTTATTTAGACTCTTCTAAGCTAAAAACACTTGATATATATCATACTTGTTTACAAGGGAAAATGACCAAACCCCCATTTAGTGGATAGGGTGAAAGGGCCATAGAGATTCTAGGATTGGTACACACTAATGTGTGTGGAGCATTTCTAGTAGAAACTAGAGGTGGATATTATTACTTCATAACATTTATTGATGACTTGAGTAGATAAGACTATATTTACTCGACGAGGTATAAGTCAAAGTCCTTTGATAAATTCAATGAATTCAAGGATGAAGTAGATAATCAACTTGGTAAGAAGATAAAGAAGCTACAATCAGATCGAGGTGGTGAATATCTTAACCAAGAGTTCATCAAATTTTTACAGGAGTTTGGGATTCTATATCAACTCACTCCACATTATACACCATGGTGGAATGGTGTCAGTGAAAGGAGAAACTATAGCTTGTTGGAAATGGTAAGGTTAATGCTGATTCATGTAGATCTTATGTTATGCTTTTGTGGATGTGCATTACAAACTACAACATACACATTATGCTGAGTACTAACTAAAGTGGAAAATAGAATTCCCTTCTAGTTATAGAGTGGAAATAAACCCATTTTATTGGATACACATGTATGGGGTTGAGAGGAATTTGTTAATGCCTTATCAAGAAAAAAACTAGCACCCTTAGGAATGAGGTGTATCTTTATAGGATATCCCAAGGAAACAAAGGGATACTTCATATACAAACCCTCTGATAAGAAAGTGATTGTCACTAGACAAGCTGTCTTTCTTGAGACGTAGAACATCCACAAAAAGGATAGTGGGAGAAAGATTGACTTTGTTGAATTTGATGCTCAAGATACACAAGAGTTGATACAATAATAGATTCTGTAGGTCCCCATGGAAGAAGTAGTTCCTGAAACACAAGTACTGCATAAGAGCGTAAGAGAGGTAAGAGAACCAGGGAGATATGGTTTTCTAGTCATAGAGGATGGTGACTCGTTATTGGTTGATGATAATTAACCTATCTCCTATAAGATGACAGTAGAGATCTCAGAAGCTAGAAGATGGCAAGAATCCATGAATTCAGAAATGGATTCAATGTATCAAAACTAAGTTTGTGTTCTAGTTGATGCACTAGTTGATATAAATCTTGTTGGATGAAAATGGGTATTCAAGAGGAAAATGGACATGAAAGGTGAAGTAAGTACCTATAATGCAAGGATAGTGGCTAAAGGTTAAAAACAATGTTAATAAATTGAGTATAATGAAACCTTTTCACCAGTTCCCATGTTTAAATCCATCAGAATTATACTTGACATAACATCTTACCATGAAAGTGAGATTTGGAATGTAGATTTCTAAACTACATTCCTTAATAGGAACCTTTAGGAATATGTTTATATGACACAACTAGAAGGGTTTGTGACTCCAGGTGATTCCATGCATATTTTCAAGTTATAGAGATCCATTTATGGATTGAAGCAAGCATTCAGGTCATGGAACATTAAATTTGATGAATCCGTAAAAGAATTTGGTTTCATTAAGAACGAATGTGAGACATGTTTTTACAAGTGGTTTAGTGGAAATACAGTCATTATCCTAGTATTATATGTTGATGAGATATTACTTATTAGAAATTACATAACAGTCTTACAATATTTTAAGGACTGGTTGAACAAGTGATTCTCCATGAAGGACTTAGGTGAACCAACCTACATTTTAGGGATCAAGATCATTCGTGATAGATCTAAGAGGATACTTGGACTAAGTCAATGTACATATATTGACCAGATACTAAAGATATTTATTATGGAACAATTTAAGAGGGGATTGGTTCTAGTGTCACATGGTTTACAACTTTTTAAGAAAATATTTCCTCATACACAATAAGAGAAAGATATAATGAGTATGATCTCATATTCTTTAGCGATAGGATCAATCATGAATGTCATGTTATATACTAGAATTGATGTTTCCTTTTCATTGATCATGGTAGGCAGATATCAAGAAAATCCATGATAATAGCATTGCACTGCTATTAAGTCCATCCTTAAGTATCTAAGAAGAACTAATGATATGTTCCTAGTATATGGAGGTGAAGAATATTTTTTCACCGAGGGTTATACTAATTCTGGTTTTCAGATAGATCAGAATGATATGAAGTTGTAATCTGGATATGATTTCTATCTCAACTGAGGAGCTGTGATCTTGTAGACTTCAAATTAGCCAATTTTCACTAATTCTAAAACAAAGTTCGAGTATATAGAGGCTTCTGATATATCCAAATAAGTCATTTGGATTTGGAACTTTTTCCAGGATCTTGATGTGGTGCCTATAAATAAGGACCCTATCACATTGTATTATGATAATATTGCAGCAGAGACTCTAGAAAAAGAGCCAAGGTCACACCAATGGATAAAGCACATACTCTGAAAATATCACCTCTTGAAGGATTTTTATTAGTGGAGTGAAGTTGTTGTGAGCAGAGTACCTATGAAAGATAACATGGGGGAACCCCTAACTAAAGGCCTATCTTAGAAGAAGTAGGAGTATTATGTGGGATCTAGCAGACTAAAGGTTGTTAGTAGTTGGATCTAGTGCAAGTGGGAGTATGTTGGATTTGGTTCCCTAGAAACAACTTCTTTGTACTTTATAATAACTTGTATTCATGGTTTTTGAATATTAATAAACTACTTATCACATCATGATTGTTCTTTCACATGACATAGTATGTGATAATGTCCTAAGAGTAGTTATCACACTGAAAGGGTCATAGCAGTTCTCCGCTATGATGAGAACTCGAAATTTATATGACACTATATTTGAATATATGTTCTATAGATAGATGATATCATTTTATGGACACAAATGATATAGGATATTAAGGGTGAAGACACATAGGACTTTGAGGCACCTTCTCATGGTGTACTCCCTTGGTAATACCCAGTATGATGTTATGAGAATGAGACCCGACAGTAGGAAATCCACATTTATATATTTCATTGGATGTTCCTATATGGGAACGTGTTTATTGGTACTTAGTCTTTATGATTAATATTAATGAGTATTATGAGTTTCGTACTTTGATTCATTGATTAAAGCCTTGATGATAGATGTTCACGGTGAGGTAGGAATCATTGGGTGCATCACGAATAATATTATATATATGGATAATGTGAGAAAGGATTTATCAATTCTGTTCATTAATAGAAATTAATATCTTAGTGCCTTTTATGGAAATGATATAGCATAAATAAATCAATGGTCATGGTGTTCTATAGGCAAGTTCTATTTCTAGAAAGTCAAAGAAATAGATATCGAGCATATGGGTTGATGGAATTGGCATGCAACCTGCTCGATTAGAGATATTATGATAAGGGTATTATATTACATAGTAAGTGTCCATATGTGCTAACATTTCGTTGAAAAATTAACTTCTTTCTCAATGGGTGTCTTAGAATATTGTTAGATGCCAATCTTGGACTTTGGGCTACTTCTCCTAATTCCACTGAGAAAGAGGCATAGAGGGTCACATACTAAGTGTATCCAGAATCTTAGTAAATAATATATTATTCATTATTAAATAGGTTGAATAAAATATTATTACCACATGTGGTTTAATAATTTTTCATGTATGCCTGATTTCATTTATTCCATCATTTATTATTGAAGAAAATATATTATGAGGGGAATATTTGATAAATATTTTTTTTCTATTTAGTTAATATAATATTTATTTATTTATTAGTGAATAATGCAGTGATATTTATTTAATAAATAAATAGAAATTATTCAAGGCCTGATAAATTTTGTCGAGGAATGGAAGATCGATTTTAATGGTCCGATAAGAAATAAGAAATATTGAATATTATTTAATTAAATAATATTTAATTATAATTTTCTAGTTAGGCGCATGTTGAGAAATAATAATATTACTATTTTTATTTTACATGGGGGTTTTCTAGGATTAAATTAATGATAAGGGAGCTTGTGAAATTATTTTATTTTAACCCTAAAAATATAAACATCCAATTATGGTATTTTTCTCAAGATCCAATTTAGTTGTGCACAATAGATTTAGAGAAAACCTCTCAAGCCTAGAGATCTATATTCTCCAAGAACACTCTCAAGAATGGAGATAAATCCTCCTCCATAAAATCAAGGAAAAATATAGGGAAACAGTTCTTGAGGTGATCAAAGTCAGACAATGAAAGTATAAGGATCTTTCGTGCTAGCACCCGAAGACTCATTCGACGACGTTCAGAGATTCATGGAACACATGTGGATCACCGCTACATTTTGTTTCTATAATGAAATGATGGTTCATTATAGATCTGTCACCAAAAACATTAATAAAGAAAAAATTCCTTAGAGTTAATTATTATTTAATTAAATTAATTATAATCAATTTCTATTGATATCCTCTCTCTTGGTTCTGACATTCTATCACTTGCTTTTTCTTTGATTCAATTCCATTGATCACAACATTCATCATCACATATATCTCAGATTGATCATTAATCATGGAAAAAATAAAATTTGTGCATCACCCATCACACACTTCCGCTATTCCCATAACCTAGAGATTGTAGTGTGGTAGCTATTGTTTCACGCAAACTATACCAAGGGTAGGTGATCCTCCCAGATTTTTCCAAATTATAACACAAAATCCCTCAGTATATCCTCCAACACATGGATAGTGCACTCAGTCTACTTATCAGTCTGGGAGTGAAAGGACACATTCATCCTCATATGGGTCTTGAATTCCTCTTGTAGGTCTATCTACAATCATTATGTAAACCATTTTTCACGATCAAAGACAATCGTTGAGGGAACCCCATTGAAGGATAATGATCTCACGTATGTACAACTACACTATACTCTCCACCGAACTCTGTTCCCTGATAACATAGAATTTTTTTGGCTTTGTGAGTCGGTCACCTATCACCCATATGGTGTCATGGCCCATTGTTGTGCGTGGAATCCCTATGAATAATTTCATGGATATTACATCCCACTTCCACTCTCATATCTCAAGGGGATACAAAAAACCTATCAGAACATGGTGCTTAGCCTTTATCTACTGATAGGTGAGTCATTGGGAGATGAACTTATCTATACTTTATCTCATGTTGGACCACCCAAATTTCCAGTGAAGGTCTCTATACATCTTCACTACTCCGAAATGTATAGCTAGTGGAGAAGTGTGTAACTCCCACATCACCTCCTCATGCATCGCGACTGGAACCATTGTTCTCCCATGGAACATGATGATGTGATTTCATCCTTCAAAATATCCATCTAGCGAGTGTCCTATAGATATATGATCATGAAAAACCTCACAGTTGATGTGCCCCAACTGGGACTCTCACATGCTCGAGAAGTGAAGGATTCAATACCATCAACTGAAGAAAAGTTATACCCTCCTTCTCCACCAGGTTCTGCTATAGGGAAACTAACTATTCTGAAGCTTCTTGCACTAAGCAAGCCTGGGAATTTCTGCTAAAAGAATATGCTAAAATATTTACGTTCCTTGGAGTATAGACTATCTCGAAGTCATAGTACTATAGGAAAAATCTAATAAGCATCATTGTCCTAGGTTCAGGTCTCTCTGAGTAAAGATGTACCCGAGACTCTAGTGGTCTGAGTAAAATACAAAGCCCTCCCATAGAAGGTAGTGTCTCCACATACTCAGAGTGAAGACTACCGCTTCCATCTCTAAGTCATGAGTTGTTTAGTTCTTGTAATGGGATTTCAACCACCTTGACCCGTATGTGATAACTTCCTGCCACTGCATCAACACACAACTAATACTGGATCCTGATGCATCGAAATACACTAAAAACTCCACTTCTTCCTTTGGTAGTATCAACACTGGAGGACTCGTCAGCCTCTACCTCAACTCCTCAAAAGCTCTTCAGAACTGTTTAGACTAGGTAAAAAACTTCCATTTCTAGGCCAGGGTGGTCAAAGGGGTTGAAATCTTGGAGAAGTCTTCCACAAACCTCCTATAGTAACCCTCCATGCCAAGAAAGCTCCACACATGATACACATTCTTGGGTGGCTCCCTAGAAATAACTTATTTTATCTTCATTGGATCCATGGATAAACCATGATAAAAAATGACATGCCCCAGAAAGTGATCCTCATGAATCCAGAACTGGAACTTTGAGAGATTTCAATAAAGATGGTTCTCTTGATGAAAGTCTAGGACCATCCAAAAGTTATCTGCATTCTCCTCCTCTGATGCAGAGTAGACGAGTATGTATTCGATGAAGAAAATAAAAAACTGGTCTAATTATGATTAGATACTTGGTTTATTAGATCCATAAACATGGTAGTGGAATTCATCACACTGAAGGGAATCACTAGGAACTCATAGTACCCGTAGTGACATCAGAATGCCAAATTTGGAACATCAGCCTCACGAACCCTCAACCGATGGTATATAGACCTGAGATCGATCTTTAAGAACTATCTCATGCCTCAAAACTAGTGAAATAGGTGATAAATCCTTAGAAAGGGGTACTTTTTCTTCATCATGGACTATTTAAGATGATGATAATCCACACAAATCCATAAGCTCTCGTCCACATTTTTCACAAACAGGACTGGAGTTGTCCAGGGGGTACACTGGGTCTGATGAAACCTTTCTCATGAAGTTCCTCCAACTATAAATGTATCTCCCAGATCTCAGTAGGTGTCATTCGATATGATTCATAGAATATTGAAGTTGTTCCAGGATGTAAGTCAATGAAAAATACACCTCCCACCTCAAACGTAGTCCTGGAACGTCCTCAGGGAAGATGTTTATATAATTATCTACAACTAAAGGAATTTATATGTCTGTTAAACCTTCTGCTCCAAGGGATATACTCACTAACTGATGGGTGATGGGTTGTATCCTCCTACTCACATAACCCACTTTCCCTGTCATGAGATTTGTCTTTCCAGAAAAGAAGAATCTTGTCCCATCAGTGCTTAGGCATCTGACTTATCTACGGTGACAGTCAGTCTGGGATTAGACCATAGACAACCAATACATTCCCAATATGACGACATAGGGTTCCATAGTGATTACCAAAAGGTACCATGTGAACCTCTCTCCACCAAGTGATAGATCATACTTCTGGATGATAAAATATACAAAAGAAGCATTCCCTGTAGGAACCTAAAGATGAAGCCGTTGGGCTAGAGCCTCAACTGGGAGCTCCAAATATCACACTATGAGTATAAAGATAAATGAATGAATGAAAACAATGTCTAATAACAATGAATAAAGAGTAGAAAACACACAGATCATACCTCTTATCATCTTGTGCACTGCGGGATCATAGAAATCCAAAGCCAGTAGCTTCCTGTGGCCTCAACTCCCAGCACCTTGAGATTGACATGGGATGATTTGTGGTGGTGGTGGGAGGATCTCATAACAACATCCACCACACATAGCTCCTTCTTCTACTCTACCCGCTTTGCCTACCTAGGGACCACCCTGTCCGTGTCTGAGAGATCCCTGGTCATGGCGCTGCCTCTGCCATGGTGATCCGTCAGCTATCTACCTAGGCTTCTCTACACATCTAGTCGGGCAGTCTTAAGCCATGTGACCTCACCCATCACAAGTAAATCATTGCCCATCTTAGGGATGTCCTAGAACATTTCACTACCTCTAACCACGTGCATGTACCTTATCACGTGAGGATCTCCTATACTGATATCCTGGCGCCTCGCATATGTTAGCTGTTGAAAAAGACTCAGCTCTGTGGAACCCACTACCAGCTCCAGTTGTTTGGAATCCCTCTAATAGAAATATCTCTATCACTAGTGACCACTCTAACACCCTAACGTAGGTGTGGATTCACAAGGGTACAATGCTGGCTTAGATCTCTCTGCAGGTTCCTTGCTCAAACTTCCATGCTCGAAAGTAGCCATCACCAATCATGTCAGAAGAGTAACGTGTAAGGACTGTGAATCTCATTACGTACTTAGCCATCATCATACCTCCCTTTATAGTTCCAAAAGCTCATATATCCAGACTGAGCGGATGGATTAGGGGTAATACTCATAAAAAAATAGATGCTGGAAGCCAAGACACAAGAGTGTTAACTCATCATGTATCAGCGTGACAAGGCTCCACTAATGCCTTTCCCCTCCATGGAAAATGATAGCTTCTAGTGAATATATTTTATCCTTTAGGGTATGGACAAGATTGAAGATACAGACCACACACTCTAGAAAATCCTCAGATGTCTGGGGATTTGGATTTCCACGAAACCTCAACGGTCTCTGATGCTGGAACTCGTGAAGCGCACTAAGCCTATGCGCATCATCAGCCTACTCTACTTGGATGATCTACTACTCTATAGGTGGGGGTGCCTCTACATGTCCACCTAGAGTAAGGGTTTCCTGAGATGGAACCTGAATTGAGGCCTCATCGCTCATCGGTTTGTCGTCGCAAACCAGAGTTGGTATCTTATCTGGATTTCATCGTGAAGGCATCCTGAAAGTTATCAAGGGGTACCATAGTAAGATGACAATATATATATATATAACAAAAATGGGGATCTAACTCAAGAAGGAAAGTCAAAGACTCAATCCTATATGATTCATGTACTGTTAATCCTTGTAAAACAATTCTCACCATACTGAGTTGAAAAGCAAGTCATCGGGGTTCTAATGAATGGATACATTGAACACCACATCATCATTGGATTCCCTGGCCTGAGAGCCACACTCAAGATACTTTGACACTACTTCCTTAAACCCAACCAAATCCTATTAATGGGATACGTCTGAACAACACCCCAAGGAATGAACTTACTCTGATACAAATCTGTCGTGACTTGAATCAAGCTAGGGCTTGAGACGCAGCTACCCCAAGCTCGAATCTAGAGGCTAGGGGGTTGTGACATGCACCGAAGGCATAACTAACTTGGGGAGGCCTTTTCCTAAGTACTTTCACACACACACAACCATATCAATGAAAAAGTGAAGAGGGAAAGAATAAAAGATGCAATACTGTTATAAAGTAAACCAAGCATGCATGAACCTCTAGAAAATACAGAAGTACAGTAGCGTAAACTGAAAAATAAAGGGGAAAAATACATACCCAACAAGAAATGTGCCCCATACTGACAGAAAACTATAAAAGTAAATAGCTGAAAAAGATCACATCTGTTGAATCCTAAGATATGACCACTATACGTGGTCCAAAAACCCAGTATCCCTAAGATTCTCTGTAGTCACAGTCGACCTATCTATTTTTTGAATAAGACACAATATGTACAGGAAAATATCATGCAGGGGTGAGTATAGACATACCAAGTAGGATGCCCTGAAATATGAAGGGGGAGTAGTAAGAGATATAATAGAAGATGAAGACAATAGATATAACAAGGTATAGTGAAAGAGTACAACTCAACCCAAAAATATAGTTATGATAACCTCTTCCAAACATAAGGGGATCAACACAGTGAGTAGATGAACTATTTATCATGTCTTCGCCACCTATAGTAGGAGAGTAGACTAATCCAACCACGAGATGATAAACACGGAAAGCACTTAGAATACCCCATACATATTTTCCTCTTCTGAAGGAGAGTATCCAAATCCAAGGTGTGGATATAGAACAAAGTTATATATAGATATGGAGAGTCAAAGAAACCCAGACGAGAGAGTAAGGTTATTTCCATATCATAGATCTTCCCAAGAATAAATGTTTCCAAGAGTTCCAAAAGTCCATTGACGATGCCCAGGATCTCACACGTCTTCCCTGAAGTGTCTATAAAAGTCAAGCAATGCCTCTTCACTGTGCCACACAATCGAGGGGCCACAATCTCTTAGTAGAGGACCCATTCCTTGGTACAACAGTAGGGTTCCACTCTGGTGATTGAGGACATATACCCATCCCGGCTAGAGGTTGAAACTGTAGGTCATCAAGTACCCATGACCTGATACTATATGAGGGTACCACTCAAAAGTTTAAGGACCCATGCCTATCCCGACTAGAGGGTGCCACTTCAAGTCATCGAGGACCCATGCCCTGATACTGTAGAAGGGTACCACTCAGAAGGTTGAGGACCCATGACCAGCCTGGATAGATGGTGTCACTCTAAATAAACGAGGACCCTTGCCCTGATAATGAAGGAGTGTTCCACTCAGAAGGTTGATGACCCATGCCTAGCCCGGATGGAGGGTTCCACTCTAAGTCATCGAGGATCCATTCCCTGATACTATAGGAGGGTTCCACTTGGAAGGAGTCTCTGGTGATCCTACTTGATCACTTTCATTGTCAAGCATCGTCTAAGTAAGAATCGTTCCTGGACGATTTCACTTCATATCTCGAAAACCACAACCAAGGGAACCATCATACTCTTCATAGAAAAACACTCAGGAAAAGCTACTCATGAGCCATAATCTAAGTTCAAACAAAGAAGATACAGATGATTGAAGTTTCTTGAAAAGAAGCCCTGGGATGCATGACATGTGAGGGGACCCACATAGTGTGTGGTCCTTCTTTACATCTTGGAAGTCTACCTAGCCAGTACATGGTTCCCTATTTGTGTAGCACTACATGCTGTGTAGGTGGACTACATGGCATGTCATGGAAAACTTGGATCAGGACTGTGTGCTGCTCATCGTGTCTATGTTCCAGACCTTGAATATTTCTACATGGGTTCCCGTCCGTGTGACCCGCCACAAGGGTTGTCCAACCGGGGAAAGGGTACACGACGTGTAAGAGAGACTACACACCGTGTCCTCCTTAAGATTTCTCAAAACCTAACCTCCATCATGAAAGGGGGCTAAAAGCTGTGTGTTCGTCCTTGAACACGGCGTGTTGTCAGGATTTTGACAGAAATCCCAAATCTCCAGATCTATTCTTCACGCCTCAAATCAGACCATTCCACTTTATATTCAGAACCATATATGGCTGAAAATGGTGGAGCTACTCAGAAATCATGGTTCTGGGATGTCGCTCACCAGAAATCATTCGTCGTTCGTTGTAAGGGTTTCACCACACATTCTCCATACCACCATGGCTTCTAGGTTTGATTTATTGATCTCTAATTTCAAAATTGATCATACTCACCTCGTAAAGATCCTAGAATTATGTTTTTCTTATAGATTCGTTTGTCTCATCGATCTACCGTGAATTTGGGGGTCCAGTCGAGATCGGCACCTCCCAAAAAAGTTGAACTGCGACTGTGAGGACCCAACTAGTAAAGAACATGAAGAAGATTGGGGATAAAGTAATTATAAAAATTTATAAACATCATTGGCCAAGTGTTGATGGCCAAAAATCAAGAACAATGATCCCAAGGTTAGATAAAAAATGAAAAAAATCATATTTCATCACTTGGGTGCATGCATGGGTTGTACAACATCGCATATAAAAAAAATGATTGATATGCTCAATAATTTAATCAAAAGGGAATAAAAAACCAATTGAAAATTCCTAAATTGATCATGGATCATTTATTGATAAAAAACGTATCCGCCAATGATCGAGAGATATTGCTACATTCGCTGCTTCCTGATTCGATATGATCTGAAGATTCATCGTCATATGACGTGATCCACCAACAAAAAGGGAAAGATAGTTCTCTATAGAGATTTCAGAATTATGAGGATAACCCTGGGAAAGTCTCCATGATAGTACGTTTATAGACTTTTAATTTAGGTCCAAAAAATTTAATTAATTAATTTAATTATTAATTATTTCATTGTACGTACCGCCAACAAGGATGTGTCCGAACTTCCCGCACCGACTCATTTTATATCGCACCTAGGGTAAACACTTCATTCTAGACTCAACATTGGTCTCAGATTTTTTATCTGAGAAATTATTTAAGAGTTATCCCATTTTCATTAAGAAGCTGCATGTGTTCAATATAAAACATAATTGATATTTTTATAAAATTAAATTTGGGCACACTGGGCCTCAGAATCCCACGACATCTCATTTCATAGCTCTGAAAATATATATAGAAATATTTCAAAGTATCACAAGGAAAAAACTAGGTCTCTACAGAAATACCCTTCTTTTTTCAATCCAAAAAACTTCTATATTCAAGTTTCACCTTGTAGAACTAGTTATGGAACATAAAATAAGTTCAAAGTTACACACTTTAGAACATCAAAAGTTCTTGAGACTAAGGGAGATATGGTAAGAGAAGATTATTTGGATTTTAATATTATAACTAGTGAAAGTTTTTCCCAATTTAATCCAAGACTAATGAATATTGTCAATAGTTTACAGTCACTTGGTGAAAAGGAATTATCAGATAATCAACTTATAGAGAAAGTTATTGATATTATTTCGATGGAATAAGAATCTAAAAGAACTACTATTTATGATACCAAAATTATTAAAAATATAAATTTAGATGATTTAATCATATCCTTGATGCATTATGAGAGTCATCTAAAGAGAGACGTAGAGAAAGATAAAAGGAAAAATAGAGTTTCTTTTACAACCACTGTAACTTCAAATACCAAAACTTGTAAATCAAGCATATATAATAGAAATTCAAGAAAAAAATAAAGGTTATTGTGGGTTTAAACCAAAATATAGTGAAGTTTATAATATGGGAATAAGTTTATTCACATATTTTTTTTAGAGAAACCATTAAAATATTAGAAAAGAAAAAAATGATACTATTAAACTGATTTGTTACGAGTGAATAAAGCAAAGTCATATTTGACATGATTATACTGAATTAATGAATAGAGAAAGAAGATCTTCTATAAAATATTCAAAAATTAAAATTAAGATGAGTCTAAAATCTATGGACACATGGAGTAAGATTGAGAGTGATACAACCTATAATATTTCATCAGAATATAGTGATAATAGTAGAAAAATTATCAGATTTTATGAAAATTTAAAAAAATGTTTTATGTGATGATTAACTGTTGAGGTTCTTATAAATATAACTTTAGATTAAAATCTTATCTATGATTATAAGAATGATACTAATGATGATAGATATCCTGAAACTCTTGATGAAATGAATGCTTACATTATTGAATGTAAAAAAATATATTAGAAGTTTCATAATATGTACAATAAAGTAAAAAACTACTAATATAAAAGATAATTTTTTGAATTTTGAGGATAAACTTACTAAAATTATAAGCTAAAATGTAAATATTTTTTCTAATCTAGGTAAGTCAATGGAAAGGATTAAAAAATTTACTGCTAGCTTAAAAGGAAAATGAAAAATCACAACACTGAAATTTAATCTTAATTCAAATGATCAAAATAAGAAAAGTGGAAAGAAGAAGAAGTCAAATAATGTTACTTTTGTTCAAGATAATAATGATATTATTAAACTAAATTACAAGGTTATGATCTTGAAGAATCTATAGAAGAAGTTTACTATATAAAGGAATGAATTGGAAAATATATATTGGTAATTGTGACAGTCGAAAAAATAAAAATATGAATTTGGATGTAAATCCATCAGAAATTAAATTGATCAATTAAACTACTTTGTACCAACTAAAGCACCCTTATACACAATGTATCAATGAGGAGGACACTGAAAGAAAATTTATTTTTTAAATAGGGTCCAATATTTTAGAAGATCTCTATATTTTATCACAAAAAACTTTCTCTTTATAAACATAAAAAAGCTACTCAAATGTGGGTTTCACATATATTATTTTCAAATACTTCTTGACTGAAAGAGGGCTATCTTTATAAGAGATAATTCTGAAGACTTATAGTGGTACACAATGAAATTTGAACATCACTCACGGGTTCCCCTAATATTTTATTTTAATTTACCAAAATTACACCATTTTAAAATTCATGTTTATATTCTAAGTAGTTTCAATAAATTAAATTTTTCTTAATATATTTCATCTATTCTCTTTATTTTATGGGAATACGTTTTGATTAATTTTGGATAACTTTAAAACAATATACTTCTAAATTTTAAAATAAATTATAAATTTCAAGTAAAAATATTTTCTGAACCATCTTTGGAAGGAGAAAATTATGAGGTTTTTTTAATGGAAGATAAATTACAAATTTTTTTGATTATATTTCTTTCACTTCATCATATTTTTAGAAGGCTTGTTTAATCATTGTAATTTTGAAGTGTCATTAAGCATTAGAAATTTAAAAATCAATTATTATTAATTATAAAATCATGTGTTTTGGTGGGTTTCAATATAATCTGTTAGATCTTGGAAATCAATGATAACCTTTGATATTCCTTGACACCTTTCTAAGGAGGTGGACCCAAAGTTCATTCAATGTATTTATTGTGATTTTTCACTAAAACTCATGTAGTTTTTCAGAAAACTCTCTCAATATACCATTCCATCTATGGAATCATAAAAATATCTTTGTATAGAGGATATTTTTAATTAAAGGCTTATTGATTTAAATCTTTTAGATAAGTATGATTGTGGGTTGAATGATAAAGTTGAATTTCAATGGTGGATAAAATTAGTTTCAACAATTGAAGATCATGAACTGTAATATTCTATGTTGATTTGAGGGTTCTATAGTTTGGTGAATATTTTTGAATGATGTGGTATCAAATAGGTGAATTTCATTTTTTTCACTCATAATCTCACCTTGAAAATATACACTTCCACTAAACTACTAGAACTATATTTTAAGGTAGAATCCTTGTTTTTCTTATACACCCTACCAGTGACTGAAGGTTTTTTTAAAGATAACATTGAGAAGAATTTGTTTCTGGTTAATGAAAATGTTCCAAAAATAAAACATTTAACACCAAAATTACAAATAATATTTTAATGGATTATTTCCTTCCCACTAACAATAAAAGCTAACAAAGATACAATTAAGATAGATGGAATTGTTTTTTGGATTGTTTAGTAAATTTCAGAAAGCTTAACATCTCAAAGTTCATCTGTTCATACATGGAAGATATACATAATGGTATGATGAAGATAATTTTTTTTCAATGGATGGATACTCAATAGAGTCCTTATAAAATAGTTGAAAGAGGAGAATTTTGAAAATTAGGCTCATCTCGAATGGTATAAGGAAAACCCGATCAATGATAAAACTATTCCAAGAATGAGATTTACTTACGACATCAAATAAAAAGTATTTGTTGAAATATATTTAGTAGATGCTTCTACTAAATTATGAATATTAGTTTAAGGAGAAGTGATAGAAAATTTTATAAAAATTTAAATGAATACAAAAGATTTGAATGTTCTTGGAATCAAAAAATAACCTGAAAATAAGTAGTTAAAAACTAGAGAAAAGGAAAATCACGATAAGAAAAATCTATAGAGGAAACCGTCTGAGAAGAGAAAAAGGAATAATTTCAAATAATTATTGAAACCCATAGTGGGTTCTTGAAAGAAAAAGAAAATGTGTATATAAAGAATAAAGAAGATATAGTAGCTAGAAAAACATATTTTTTGGGTCTTGATAAAGCTAAGTCCAAAGTTCTAACGAAAAATACTAAATGAAATTTGACTGAAGAGAGAAAGAATAAAAGATATTATCAAAAATTAAAAGTTTCTGAAGTAGAAAGAAACATATTAATTAGAATTACTTTTCATTATCATATTATTGAGGAATAATTTTTAAAAAGAAAACTAGACTTTAAAAGAAAAGGAAAGGAAGATGCACTGGAAGTTCAAGAAAATTATTCATCCCATTATTCACCTCCTTGATAGATTTATAAAGCTGCTAATATTGTTGAAAATATTATTACATCAGAAGATAAACCATTTGAATTACCCCATGAAAAATATTTGGAAGATATTTTTGATGTTCCTACTAAAGTTGTGGTAGCACTATCTGAAGTTTTCCAAAAATAAATTGATAAAGTGATTATTAAAAGGTTTATTGTTAAAGATTTATATCCAAAAGAATCTTATATTTATTCTTCTTATATTGTCAGTTGATCTCCATCGAACACACTATCTCAAAAATATTGTTCATCAGAAGAAATATCGAGTTCTTGATCATCATAATCATCTAAGAGTAAAATATATGATCAAAATGATCTTACTAGAGATACTATTGATATTTAGGTACTAACTCCTATAAAAAATAGGGGAAAAATTGTTCGACCTTTAATTACCAATGAAAATAATAAAGAGAAGAGAGAAGAAAAACCCGTTAGCTCATAAAAATATCAAACATTTGTTATAACTCAGTTATTTTATCGAAAGCTTGATTATGTTTTTGACATGAAAAAGAAAATGAATAATTTTACTGATATGATTCTGGAGATTAGTGAAAGTTATGTCCTATCCAAGGTCAGCTATCTCGTTCTCAAGATTCGAAATGTCAGAATCGGTTGATAGACTCTATAACTAAAGTTAAAAGACATTTGAAAATATCCAAATAAGTCGGTGATTTACATGATAAGAAGTTGCTGAATTATAACTGGTATATAAAATCACAAGACAAGGTAATAAATTCTATTGATGATAAGACTACTTTCCAATATCATAATTTTGATACCCTTTACAAATTATATAAGGATATATAATCATTTTATAAGGATTTTATAGGAAAATTTTATAATCATTCTGCTACTATTGATGAACTCAAACTATTATCTATATCTCAAAATCAACAGATTATTGATCAAAATTTAAAATTTGAAGGGAAGATAATTAAGAATGATTAAAATTTTAAGGCACAGTAAGACATATTTTCTAAGAAGATATTTGAATTTGATCAAAAGTTGAAAGTTTAGGATGAAATGTTGTCTGGGATAAAGAAATATATTAGGAAGATGAAACACATGATTGAGAAATCAACTAATAATATTGATTTTCAAATGTCTATTTTCTTGAAATTTTGTAACTCAAACTATGTTTAGTTTCTTGAATATTTTTTTTAATTCATTAATTTTTTTACATAAATATTTCTTGATGAATGCCTTTTATTTACTATTTGATTGATTTTTATACTATTAACAATATTTCTATTTGTTTGTATGGTGAAAAAATATGGTATTTCCATTGTTTTTTGATACCTATTTCAAGAGGGAAACTTTCTTTTTATTTTTCATTCCTCTAAAAAACACAATGGGGTAGAATGATTAAAAAAATTAAAATATGAATATACTTTCTCAAAGAAATTATTTTATATTTCACAAAGGGGGGGAAATATTGAAAAAGTAAAAAATGTATCTTTCAAACTGTTTTACAAAGGGGAAGATTTAAAATTTTATCTATAAAGGGAGAAAAACTTTATGGGGGAGAAAAAAAATCATCAGAACATTTGAAATCTACATAGAGTATTTATTTTAAAACAGTGATATTTAAAATATTTCAATATCTATTTGTTATTTTAAAAAAGGAGGTGATTGGTGAGTCACAAACTCACATTACTCTACTTTTTTTAAACCATGAAACACTTTATATAGTATTTGATTTAACTTGAGTTTTTTATTTTATTTTTAATGAATATAAAATATAAAACTGTTAAATGAATTTCCAACAACCTAAGGTTCTACAAAATACCAATGGTCTAAGGATTTGTGAAAATCTACTGACTTTTGGAATTTAAAAAAATCGATGGTTTAAGGTTTAATTAAATACTAAGAATACTATGGTGGTGCTAGATAAATTCATCAGTAGTTGTGGTGTGATGTTGAGTCCATAAAAAGATGAGAAATAAACTACTGCCGATTCTATTATAACTGTCTCTGAAATTTTTGAAATCCGACCAACGATGAGTTGTCTATAAATAGAGTTACACTATTTGAAACAGTATTAGAATGGTACATTTTACAATACATGAGATTTGTTTGAAATTTTGCAATCACTTAATGTCTAACAACTTGTTGAATAAGAGTGCTTTTGTTTGTTTTAATTTTTTGAGTATATGCTATAACTTATGATTGTATGGTTTCATTGTAAGAAATCCTAGTGTTTCTTGTTGTAATTGTTGTGCTACTAATCAGATGAATTGAAGGATTTCAGGGTAAGGAAGATGGATCCGAGCTACTGGTTATAGTATTGGGAATATCGAGCTACCAATATTAATAGTAGATTTATTGATTTATCAGTTGTAGTAGTGGATATTACAAGATTCCGATTTGTTGAAGAAGGTATACATTAATCGGGATAATTGAGGGATTCTAGGGTAAGGAAGACAAAGCCAAGATTCAGGATTAAAGAAGTGGATACCTTTCAACGGGTCCATAGTTAAGGATGCCTTGATTTAGTTTTATAATTTCACTTTTTTTTTGAGTAAAAGTATAGTTTATTCATCCTTTAAGGAGTATTAAATTTATAAATCAATTATCCATGTTTTGTTTGTTGAGTCAATAAGGTTTCCATATTACTTTTCCATTCCTTAATGTTTGGAAATATTGTTGAGTCAATAAGGTTTCCTTATGAATTTTCCATTTCTTCTTGTTTTGAAAATCACAAACACCTTATCCTAAGGAAAATCTCTTTTACCCTATGTTTTACTCTCATAAGGAAAATTTTCCTTCCCCAAGGAAATTTACCCTTTACCATGTTTTTCATTGTTCATATTTTATCTAAGTATAAAAATTTGGTTTCGAATACAAATCCTCAGAGTAATATATATACTTAGATATAAAGAATTCTATTTTCAGGATCCAAATTCAGGTGCTGAGTTCTCTAAATTCAGACTCTGAACTCTTCTGAGTTCGAATTCTAAGTTCTCTAAATTCAGACTCCGAACTCTTCTGAGTTCTGACTTCGAGTTCTATGAATTCAGACTCCAAACTCTTCTGAGTTCTGACTCTAAGTTCTCAGAATTCAAACTCCTAACTCTTCCGAGTTTTGAATCCGAGTTCTCTGAATTCAGACTTTGAACTCTTTTGAGTTCTGAATCCGAGTTCTCTGAATTTAGTCTCCGAACTTTTCTGAGTTCTGACTCCAAATTCTGGTTACGAATTTTTATGAATTCATACTCTGAATTCTGGTTACGAATTCTTATGAATTCAAACTCCGAATTCTGGTTACGAATTTTTATGAATTCAGACTCTGAATTCAGGTTACGAATTCTATAGAATTCTAACTCCGAATTCTTCTGATAAACAGGATCCGAATATCCATATATTATTGACTCCGAATAGTTTTTGGGTAGACTCCGAACTTTCATTTTTTCTTACACTTTGAAAAATTAATTTACTTAAGTTACCATATTTTTTCTTACTCTTGTTTTGGTTATAAAATGATTCCGTGCATTCAGTTACTAACTAACTGTTGGTTGAGTGACACGTGTATAGGTCCCTCCAAAATTAAAGGAAAAATATAACTGCTAGAGGAGGGAGTTGACCATTGAATATGTGCCTATAAATAGGATCTCATTTGAAAGAGCTCACAAAAAGTTGATCATTCTACAGATTACATGCTGCTGAAGTGATTTCTAGAGAGAGAGACTTTATTGCTTTGTGCATACTGAACATCTTGTTCAGAATTAATTCGTGCGACTCCGAATGTTTCTGAGTACATTCGAGGGTTTCTGTGGATAGGAAGATAGAGGTTCCGACTATCTTAAAATTTGAGGAATTCCTTGCTGAGGAAGATATAGGTGCTGAATACCTTGAAGTTCAGGGCTTGCAGGGATAGTAAGACAAACTTTGATCTTTGTATCGAGGGATTACCCTGGTGTGGGTAAGACAAACTTTATTGAAAGTATAAATCAAGGGACCTTTATCCAAGGTTGTTGGATACCCCTCTCTTTGGGTTAAAAGATTTACTAATTGTTACGTGTTTGTTTCAAGTTTTTCACTGCATTTTGTTTGTTAAGGAAAGTATAACTATCTTATACTTTCTTACACTTGTACTCTGATATAGTGAGATTCTATACGCTTTAAGGTAAAATATTTATCTTTGTAAACTTTTGTTAAGTTTCTTTTTCAGATTCACTTTTTCGAAATTAAATTCTTATAATCAAATTTCTGGAATCAAGAAAGTGTGTAGAACTAGAGGTTTTGTGAATTACCTTATTTAACCTTGTTAAACAATAGAAAGTTTTCTAACCAACTTTAAAAGTTCTAAAGAATTTTTAAAGTAGACAATTCACCCCCCTCTTGTATATTGAGCATCAGCAGATAATACAATCAGTATCTTCATTCATTATTTGGATCCTATAATTGGTATCAGAGAAGGTCTCTGAAATACTTATATTGACATATAAGTTTTCCTCGATCAATGTTTTCATTGTTATATATTATCCTTGCTGAGGAATATTTTCCATATTTACAAACTTTTATTACTAATAATTTTGTGCATAAAGAATTTCTTTAAGATGGAAGGAATAAATATTGGTTCCATTGACAACCTAAATCCAAATAGACCACCTGTTTTTGATGGAAATGATTATGAATATTGGAGAGATCACATGAAGAAATTCATTATCAATACTGGAGTAGACTATTTTTTCATGCTTACTAGAGGATATAAAATCCCCAACAAGGAAGTTAGTACTTTCACCAACCAAGAAAAGCATGAATATCAATTGAATTATAAGGTACACAATACATTGTTTTTTTCTATGAATAGAAACATATATATCCAAATTTCATCTTGTGAAGTTGCAAATTGTATTTGGAAGAAGCTTGAAGTTACTCACTTTAAAACTTCCAAAGTTATTGAAACTAGAAGAGCCATGCTCAGAGATGAGTATCACGGTTTTTTCTTTCCTTATGGAGCACCCATATGTAAGGTGGAACAGAGATTCATGACTATTGTTAACAGTTTACAATCTATGGGTGAGAAAGGATTAGATGATGAAGCTATTGTGGACAAGATCATAGACATCATGCCCAATGAGTGAGAATCTAAGAGAACTACTGTATATGAGAATATGAAGGTTACACAGATTTCTCTTGATGAA
Organism: Viscum album; assembly: GCA_963277665.1. Taxonomy (NCBI): domain Eukaryota; kingdom Viridiplantae; phylum Streptophyta; class Magnoliopsida; order Santalales; family Viscaceae; genus Viscum; species Viscum album. Next base: position 115,638,764 of record OY728151.1, read on the forward strand.
ATTTTTGGAAATATTCTTCAAAATGAGACTAGAATGAAGAGAGATGCTGAAAATATTAAGAAGAAGAATGGGAATGTTAGTGTTTCTTTTACTAAAACTTCAAATAATATGAAAACCAAGACTCCTAAGAGAGTTACTAGATCCAAATATAATAAGGTTTCTATTCAATGCAAATCTAGTAGAAGTGAATCTTCAGAAAATGAGTTGTCCAATCTAGCTCAAAGGATGAACAAGATTGTTGGACAGAAGAACTTTTAATCCAGATACAAGAAGAAAGAAAAGAAAGATAATAAATATTCACAAGTCAAATTATATGAATGCAAAAGACTGGACATATAAGACCTGATTGTTATATGATTAAAAGAAAGGAAATAAAGGAAATTTTTTTGAGAGAAATAGAAAGAAGTACTATAAAGTTAAAGCTAATAATGTTCTGAATAATGACACCTGGAATTCCAATGGCGGAGACTCTTCAGATGAATCATGAGAGTACGAATATTCTGGACAGAATAATCTTGGTTTAATATCTAGACTACCTATTGAAAATCATTTCTTAATGGATAAGGTACAAAATACTGAATCCATGACCAATATATCATTAAATGCTAACTTTAGTGATACTAAATATTATAACTCATCTAATGAATATAATACTTTACCTACCTATGAAGAAGTTTCTAGGTTTTCTAAGCTTCTTGAGAATGAGAATTAGAAATTTAAAAAAAATAATGATAAAGAAAATTCTAGAAATACTATTCTTACTAAAGAAATATCAGATCTTAATAAAGATCTTGATAAAAAAAATTTTATTTTGAAAGTATTTCAAAAAACCTTGAGGAAGTAAATTCTGAGAAGGATAGACTTTCTAAGGATCTAGAAAAAGTAATTTCTAAGAAAAATGTTTTCGAGCCTAACTCTAGTTCAAAAACAAATGTTTTGTAAGATAAGAACTTAGTTATCAAACTAAAATCCGAAATATTTTCCTTGAGGAATTGTTTTTCAAACTTTAACTTAGGTAAGGAAAGTTTTGATAAGATGTATTTTCAAATCCAACCTCTAAGGAATAATTCTGGTTTTGGTTATACTAATTCTAAACCAATTTTTAGTAACAATTATGTTGTTCCTCAAAGTGATCCCTTCTGTACTAAATGTCAGTGTGGTGGGCATTAGGAAAAAAATTGTTCCCTAAACAAAACTCAGTCTTTAGGTTTTCATAAAGCCTATTTTTCTAAGAAAATGTGTGTACCTAAGATTTTGCATTTTGAAATTTCCAGATCCAAGAAAGTCTGGGTTCTGAAAGTCTAACATTCTTATTTTCTAGAAAATAAAGAAAGTACCAAAATCAATACTTAGTATATGGATAGTAGATGTTCCTGGCATATGACTGGTAATAAAAACTACTTTGAAAAGATTATCAAGATGAAAGGAGGAAAAGTAACTTTCAGAGATAATGCTAAGGGGGAAATTATTGGTATATGTAACATCATTCTTCTTGGAAAAACTTTGATTTCAAATGTTTTATTTGTCAAGGGTCTTAAGAACAACCTCATTAGCATAAGTCAATTATGTGATGAAGGTTACATTTTGAATTTTAGGAATGAAAAGTGCTTAGTACACAATTCCAAGGAAGAGTTTATTCTTTTTTCCAATAAGTAAGAGAATGTTTACACACTAAACTTAGAAAACCTTAGGAGCCAAGACCTACCTTTCCTTAGTGAAATGGAAGATCATTCTTGGTTGTGGCATAAAATATTAGGACACTGTTACCTTAAGAACCTATGAAAACTCTCTAAGAAAAGATTATTTAAAGATCTACTGGAGCTTATATTTGATTCTTCAAAAGTTTGAGATCCTTGTCAATTTGGAAAGCAACATAAATCATGTTTTAAATCAGTCGGTGAAGTCTCAACCACTGATGCATTATATTTAGTGCATATGGATCTTTTTTTACCAACACAAACTGAAAGCATTGGAGGAAAATATTATGTATTTGTTTTAGTTGATGATTACACTAGATTTACGTGGGTATATTTTCTAGAAAATAAATCTGAAGATTTTTCTTATTTCAAAAGTTTTAGATCCCAAGTTAAAAATGAGGAAAACCTTACTTTGATAATTATTCATAGTGATCATGGAGGAGAATTTCAAAATTCTGATTTTGAAACCTTTTATAGTAGAAAAGGCATTACTCATAACTTCTCAGCACCAAGAACACCTCAACAAAGTGGTGTTGTTGAAAGAAGAAATAGAATTATTTAAGAGATAACAAGAACTATGTTGGGTGAATATTCTATAGCCAAACATTTTTGGGCTAAAGTTGTAAGTACCGCTTGTTATACTATAAATCGAGTTTTGATTAGACCTTTTCTTAATAAAACTCTTTATGAGTTATGGAATGGTAGAGAACCTAGACTTTCCTACTTCAAGGTTTTTGGTTACAAAGTATTCATTCTGAATACTAAAGATAATCTACCCAAATTCGCACCAAAATCCGATGAAGGAATTTTCTTAGACTATTCCAAAACTTCTAAGGATTATAGAGTTTACAATAAAAACACTTGTATTGTTGAGTAAAAAGTACATGTCAGATTTGATGAAACTGATTCCTTTTTTTTAAACAACCCCAACATACATCTTCAAATGTGTTTTCAAAAACTGATTATCATTCTTTGTTAGAAGATCCTTATGATAAGGAAAATTTCCAAGAAGAAGTTTCAAAAGAATTTTACCCAGAATATTTCCTACCCAATGTTGATGAATAGGTTTTAAAAAAACCAAATCAGATCTTTATTAATAATAATCCCAGTGATAGTATCATTGGTTATGTAAATCAACCTATAAGGAATAGAAGTTCCTTAAGGAATGAAGTAGAACATTTGGAATTTCTTTTCCCAATTAGAACCAAAAAGCACTGAGGAAGCTTTAGGTGATGATGATTGGATAAAATCTATACAAAACGAACTAAATGGATTCGAAAGGAATAAAGTCTGGACCTCGATTGAAATATATAAGGAAACTTTTCTTACTGGAGAAAAATGGGTCTTCAAAAATAAATGTGATGAAAATGGAATCATTGTAAGAAATAATGCTAGATTGGTTGCTAAATGCTATAATCAATAATGAATAGACTATGAAGAAACCTATCCTCTGGTAGATAGACTTGAATCTATTCGTATTCTAGTTTCCTTTGCAACATTCTTCAATTTCAAACTTTTCCAAATGGATGTGAAATGTGCTTTCCTTAATGGTTATCTTCAAGAGGGAGTTTTTGTTGAACAACCTCCTAGTTTTGAAGATAAAAAGCATCCTGAACATGTTTTTAAACTTACTAAAGCCTTCTGTGGACTTAATCAATCCTTTCAAGCTTGGTATGATATGATTACATGATTTTTTCTTCAAAATAATTATGTTAAGGGAAATGCAGATCCAACCATTTTTATAAAGAAAGATAAGAATTTTTTTTTGATTGTTCAAACTTATGTTGATGAAATTATATTTAGTTCAACTCAGCAATATTTAACTGATTCCTTTGCGGATCTAATCAAATCTGAGTTTGAAATGAGTATGATGGGTGAGTTAACATTTTTCTTTGGTTTTCAAATTTCTCAAAAACCAGAAGGAATATATATATCTCAACATAATTATATTAAATATCTTATTAAAAAGTATGGATATGACAAAAATAAGAGTATTAGTACTCCCATTGGTACCTCAAATACACTTGATCTTGATGAAGTCGGGAAAACAGTTGATCAAACATCTTTTAGAGGTATGATAAGAAGTTTAATTTACTTGACAACCAGTCATCCAGACTTAATGTTTTCAGTATGTTTATGTGAAAGATATCAATCCGATCCTAAGGAATATCATTTAAATTTAGTGAGAATAATTTTTCTCTACTTAAAGGGAACCACGGATTTATGACTCTTTTATACTTCTAGAAATGATTTCGTTCTAAAATGTTTTCCGTATATTGAATTTGGTGGATATAGAATGGATAGAAATAGTACATCCAAAACTTGTCATTTCTTAGAAGATTCATTAGTTTCCTGGTCATGCAAGAATCAACAATTAGTAGCACTTTCCACTGCTGAAGACGAATATGTAGCAGTTAGAAGTTGTTGTGCTCAAGTATTGTGGATGCAACACACACTCACAGACTATGGTATGAGTTTTACCAAAACAAAAATTCTGTTTGATAATACTAGTTCCATTTCCCAAATTAAAAACCATGCACATCACTCTCGTTCAAACACATAGATATTAGGCATCAATTTCTTAGGGATCACACACAAAAATCAGATATCATTCTTCAATTTATCGGAACACAAGATCAACTTGCTGATATTTTCACAAAATTTTTACCCTCCAATAGATTTTAATACATTAAATAGAAGTTAGGAATGATAACCATAATGTAATATTACTTGTTAACTTTCTATTGAAACCAATCTTCTTATAGTAATAAACTCTTTTTCATAGGGGGAATAAATTTTCTTGTTAGATAGATCAAAATATTTTGTAATGGAAATTTTTCATAGCCAGATTTTTCAAAATCTTTCATAATGAAATTTTTCATAGTTGGTGTTTTTCCAAATCTTTCATAATGGAAATTTTCACAATCAGATTTTTTCAAATATTTCGTAATGGAATTTTTCATAGTCAAAATTTTCAAATATTTCATAATGAAAATCTTCATAGCCAGATTTTCTTCAAATCTTTCGTAACGGAAATTTTTCGTAGTCTAAATTTTTTTTGTAGTCTTAAAATTTTTGTAATGAATATTTTCATACTTAAAAGTTTCTTAATGGAGATTTTCATTTTTAATTTTTTTTCCGTAATCAAAATTTTCGGAATCTAAAGTTCTTCAAGAAATTTTTTCCTCAATACGAATAATCTTTCTAGCAATCCGAAAGGTATGTTTCCTTTCCCGAGTTTTTGTAATCATATTTTACTTGCTGGTATTCTCTTTTTCCTTTAAATTTGTCGGATTATATTTTCCTTAAATCCGAATATTTTTTATTAAAAAATCCTCAAAAGATCAGATCCAAGATTTCCTAATGGATATCATATCAACTGTCAGATATGATCAGAAGGATTTTTAGCCACTGGATTGAGTTTGGAGGATGAACCATCACATAAAACACATATATAAAGGACCACGATGGTTGTCCCACACAAAATCTCAAGCTCTCACGTTCTTAAGTTCTACCATTATACATAATCTCATTCTGGATTTTCAAGGGTTTCTCAAATCTGAATGTCTATCGAAGAATCCTCTCAGAAAGATATGTCTACTGTCAAGCTAATCTCAGAGTGGCAGGTTTATATGGAAAGTTTGGTGCATCAAAATTTCATCAACAAGTATGATTCAATCATCTCGAAGAACATTAAGCTGAACAGATGGGAAAGTGTTTCTGTATCAAAGCTAGGGGATCAAGATTTAGTATATCCAGATTTTCCAGTTGAGTTTTATGAATCAGTCAGTTTATTTAAGGAAGAATCCAGAGAGAAGTTTTCATTCAGAAGCTATGGAAATACTTATTCTCTTTCATATACTAAGGCAGTTAGTTTGGTTGGTATTCCATACAAAGGGGAAGATGAGTTTTGTTCTCATAAGTTTCCAGATGTCAAAGAAATTTTTGTTAAGGAGAAGGTTATGGAATGTCTTGGACTCTCTGATGTAAAGACTCTGAAGATCACTCATTTGTCTACATATTATCAGATCCTTGAATTATGGGTTCAAGGATTTATAATTATGAGAAAAGGTGACAAAGACACATTGAAGAAGAGTGACATGTATATCTTTGATTTCATGGTGAACCAAAGGATGATCAATCTAGTTAAGCATATTCTCATTTCAATTGAGATTATTAAGAATGAAAACTTGAAAGCTCAAATAATAATGTATCCAACCATTCTATCCAAGTTAATTGTTCAGTGATTAGAATATTTTAAAATTACTTACATCTTGAAGCCAAGGAATTGAAAACTCATGCTAGTAAGTGATGATACCTTGAGGAGGATGAACATTGGTTTTTCTACAGACTCCGGATAATTTTATGATTTAGCTGAGGAAGAAGCTGAAGATGTTCTGAAAAAACAAGAAGTGGATGAACCATCCAAAAAGGGAGGAAGGAAGAGGAAGTTGAAGGAAGTAGTAGTGGAAGGAAAAACTCCAGAGCCCAAGGAAATCCAATCCGCACCTCTAAAACCTAATAAGAAAAAAATCATATTCAGATGAGGTAGTTGCTAAGTGGATAGAAGATAAGAAGAACAAGAAAGAAAGGGATCCCAAGTTTGGCCTAGACCCTACAGAAGGAAATCTCTGAAGGAGAAGACATCTGAGTATCTGAAAGGGGAAGAGAAAGAAAATAAATTAAATAAGAAGATGAATGAAGAATATATTGTGTAATACCTTCTGAGGGATATTTAGAAAGAATCCAAAAATATTCCGGTACCAAAATCCTTCAGTGTAGAACCCTTACCTGAAACCCCTGGAAAGAAGTTACTCACTCCGGAAAAAGTCCAAGAAAAACTTGTTGAATAAAAATAAGCAGTCAAAGATGTTGAAGAAGAAGAAAGTAGTGGTTACACTGAATATTTGATTAAGCAAGTGGAAGAATTTCATGAGAAGGAAAGTTTATACGAGATACTGTCAATCCGAACTTCTCAAGTCGAATCATCAAAAATTGATACTATGGGAAAGGATGAAGAAAAGGACGAAGATGAAGTGAATAAGCTCTCTAAGGATGAAAGTTCTAATCATGAATTCATTCAATCTAAGGATTCTGAGGAAAGAGCTGATAAAGAAGAGATGGAGGAAGATAAAATTGTTCAGTTGTCTGATAGTGAACATGAATCTTTGGATGAGGAAGCCATTCTGAAAACTGATAAGGGAAAACATGTGGTAGTTGATACACATAGTAAAGTTGTTGTAAAGAATAAGGAAGTTGGTCGATCATCAAAGAGGAAACTTGATGAGCTAGAAAAAGAAACCTCACCAAGCAAAATTTTAGATTCAAAATCATCATCCCTTGGACATGATTTCATTGTTCAGTCATTGAAGATGCTTGTTGGGACCATTCTGATTTTTCCAAGAATTGGCTCGAGATGTCAGATGCTTTATCACACCTTGAACCAAAAATCGGATTCAGTATCCATGGTGATAGATAAGTGTGTCAAGATTGAGGCTAATTTCAATAATTTTTTCATCAACTACGAAGCCCATAAAATATCATGTAGGAAGATGACCAGTTGGTCAAGGAAAACCATAGAGGACATGATAAATCTTGATGAGTTCCATGATAGTTTCAAGGAGGATTTTTGAGACCAAATATGGGAAGATCAAAGATCTCATAAGCAATTTTGATGAAAAGCTGACTCTAGAACAAAATTCTCAGATTCAAGAAGTGAAGGATTAGAATGGGAAACTATATTTAGTTACTCAAATATAAAAGAGAGAAAGAGATATTCGGATTGAGATAGAAGAAAAGATTTTCAAGAAAGAAGAACTCTTGAAGGCTCAGGCATAGGCTCTTAAGACTCAGGAAGAAAGAATCAAGGCTCTAGAGAAGAAAGCAGGGGATCAAGATCAGACTCTCAAATGAGAAGAGGAAGACCAAAAAGAGCTTAAGAAGCTCAAAAAAAAAAATAGTGAAGAAGCTGATGTCCAAGGAAAAGGAAGGATGACTTTGTTTAAATCCGATCTTTTGTTGTATTTTCCTTGTTGTATAATTTTTTTCCAAACTTAATGAATTTTGGTTGCTTATTTTTGTTTGGATGTTTTGTACTAATATTCCAGGTACTATATTTAATTTTCCATTCCCTATATTTCTTTTTGAAAATCACAGAGGGGGAGAAAGGAAAAAGAATTCTAAGGAAAGATGAAATTTTCCTAAGTAATGGGCAGTGTTCATCTAAGGGGTAGTTATTATACAATAAGATTTCTGTAAGCAATAAAATGACTAAGTCTCATTCTAGAAATATAGAATATGATCCTTAGTGTGTCTAAAGCCTAAGGGGGAGTTAGTAATATTCATTTGTGCCCATGTGTTAAGGGAGATAAGTTTTACTTTCAGAGTTAAGAAAAATATTTTCTAAAGTCCTCATTTTCTTTTTCATAAGGATGTTTGTGCTTTCCAAAAAGGGGGAGATTTTTGAGTCAATATAGTTTCCTTATGAATTTTCCATTACTTCATGTTTGGGGATATTATTGAGTCAATAAGGTTTCATTATGAATTTTCCATTTCTTCTTGTTTGGAAAATCACAAACACCTTATCCTAAGGAAAATCTCTTTTACCGTATGTTTTACTCTCATAAGGAAAATTTTCATTCCCAAAGGAAATTTACCCTTTACCATGTTTTTCATTGTTCATATTTTATCTAAGTATAAAAATTCAGTTACATATCCAAAACCTCAAAATCATATATATACTTAGATATAAAACATTCTGTTTTCAGGATCTGAATTCAGGTTCTGAGTTCTCTGAATTCAGACTCTGAACTCTTCTGAGTTCAGATTCCAAGTTCTCTGAATTCAGACTCCAAACTATTCTGAGTTATGACTCTGAGTTATCTGAATTCAAACTCTGAAATATGCTGAGTTATGACTCCGAGTTCTCCGAATTCAGACTCCAAACTCTTTTGAGTTCTGACTCTGAGTTCTCTGAATTCAGACTCTGAACTCTTATGAGTTCTGACTCTGAGTTCTATGAATTCATACTCCAATCTTTTCTGAGTTCTGACTTAGAATTATGGTTACCAATTCTTTTGAATTCATACTCCAAATTATTGTTAAAAATTATAATGAATTCAGAATCTGAATTCTGGTTATGAATTCTTATGAATTCAGACTCTGAATTCAGGTTACGAATTTTATAGAATTCAAACTCTGAATTCTTCTAATAAACAGAATCTGAATATCCATATATTATAGACTCTTAATAGCTTTTGGATAGAATACAAACTTTCATTTTTTCTTACATTCTGAAAAATGAATTTAATTAAGTAACCATATTTTTGGTTACTCTTATTTTGGTTATAAAACGATGTCATGCATTCAGTTACTAACTAACCGTTGGTTCAGTGACACGTGTACAAGTACCTCCGAAATTCAAGGAAAAATATAACCGTTGGAGGAGGGATCCAACCATTGATGACGTACCTATAAATAGGATCTCATTTGAAAGATCTCACAACAAGTTGATCAATATAGAGATTACATGCTGCTGAAGTGATTTCTATAGATAGATACTTTATTTCATTGTGTGTACTAAACATCTTGTTTAGAATTTCTCTGTGCGACTCTGAATGTTGCTGAGCACATTTGAGGGCTTCCAGAGATAGGAAGACCGAGGTGCTGACTACCTTAAAATTAGAATACTTCCTTGCTGAGGAAGACAGAGGTTCGGACTACCTTGAATTTGAGGGCTTGCGGGGATTGCAAGACAGACTTCGATCTTCATATCGAGGGCTTACCCTGGTGTGGGTAAGACATAATTTCTTGAAAGTATAAATCAAGGGACCTTTATCCAAGGTTGTTGGATACCCTTCTCTTTGGGTTAAAAGATTTACTACTTGTTACTTGTATGTTTCACGTTTTCCACTGCATTTTGTTTTTCAAGGAAAGTATAACTATCTTATACTTCCTTACACTTGTACTCTGATATAGTGAGATTCTATACGTTTTAAGTTAGAATCTTTATCTTTGTAAAATTTTGTTAAGTTTTTTTTTCAGATTCACTTTTCCATAATTACATTCTCGGAATCACATTTCTGGAATCAAGCAAGTGTGTATAACTAGAGGTTTTGTAAATTACCTTGTTTAACCTTATTAAATAATAGAAAGTTTTCTAATCAACTTTAAAAGTTCTAAATAATTTTTAAAGTATAAAATTCACCCCCTCTTGTATATTGAGCATCATCAGATACTACAATCAGTATCTTCATTAATTATTTCAATCCTACATTGTTATGTTCTTATATATTTATAGTTTGATCAGAATTTGTCAAAATAATGATAGTTTTATTTTTCCCTATATATATTAATTTCAATGATAATTATAAAAATATGATCGCTTTAATTTTTTGTTTACTCTGAAATATAATGGGTACCATTGGTATTCTATATTACAAGTACACTTAATATTTGAGGAGGTTGAAATTTTAAGTTATTTTTAAACTACAATTCACCCCCCTCTTGCAGGTTTTTCCATATCAGACTATATCTCAAACATCACCTCATTCATTGGGATCTTCATTATAACCAAACTTTAAAAAATATCAACTTCACTTCTCATTGATATATTGAAAACAAATACAAAAATCATAACTCATTAAGTCCCAATCCATTTGGGATTTTAGATGGATAAGGGTTGTGGTGTTAACAAAGTGTTGTGTGGCAGTTAGATCACTACTACAGAATAATAGAAAAAAGGTTTTGACTTTTATCAATGATTCTTATAAGCACTTATAAAGTAAAATTTTATTAGTGTTAAAAACAAGTGGTGATAAAAGTCACATTTTATCATTGATATTACTGATTCTTATTTTAGCACGGATAAAGGACACCTTTATCAACATTTTATTTAGTGCTTTTAAAACATTTCTTGATTTATTAAGGAAATATTTATATGTTTTGATTGTAGTGAAATATGTGTAACTTAATGTTTAATATGAAATAATTAAACATTTAAATTTTAGAAATTTTCATAAGAATTTATATACATTATTGATATTATTTTTTTGTATTTTTCATATATATATATATATATAAATTAAAAGTAATTTTATTCTAATGTAATTAATATTTATTTATTATAGGTAGTTGAGATTACAAAAAACCAAACATGCATGCACCATAGTACACAAGTGGGTCCTACCTCATCCCTTCCCACTAGGATAGGTAACCACCCACTTGGACAATACAATTCATGGCCCGAAGGCTCAACAGCGTGGAATCCCAAGATTTTGACACAAAGGCATAGGGGATTTTATTACTTAGTTTTCTGATTTTTTTCAGAACTAAGCCACAGATTGGTCCTCCCCACTACACTGCTTTGCACTTGCAATATCAACCATTGTCCCTCCTATTTTTATCCCCTATCATCGAGCGAGCCCCTCTTCCACAACGATCTACCTTCATCACACACCATCGAGGTTATTTCCCCCTCTAGCGCCTCGTCGTCCGTCACCAGCCCCACCATCGAGTGGGGCCTCTACCATCACCGGAGATCGACCCTTTCCACATTCATCAATGATAATAAATTTAATTAATAATTATAATTAAGAAATTAGTAATATATATTTTAAGTCTTTTTGTAAATAAAATTATTTTTTAACATAATTTTACATCTATATAATCAATGATATATTTTAAAATATAATAATTTATGTTTATAAATAATAATATTTTTCAATATAATTCATAATTTTCAAATGTAAATTACAATTAGTTTTATTGTTTATATAAAGTTAATAATATATACATCAATATAATTAGCAATTACTATAAATATTTTTACTGTATACTATTATTAATATTATTGTATTTAATCGTACAATAACCCAATTAATTATATGTATATATATATCCTAAAAAATATTTATCCATTTATATATAAAATAATATTTTTTAAAATATAATAAATAATAGTAAATTGTAATCAATAATTATTGGTTTTAAAAAAATTAATAATTAATAATATTATATATATATATATATATAATATACACACAACTGTTTATATACCAGTGACTATAAATCAATTTAAATATAAATATTAAAAATTTATATTTAATTTTAATTTTTTTATAATTAATAATATATCATGAAAAAATTTTATCATTTATATTTTTTAGGTAATTAATTAAAAAGTATTATATTGTTAAATATGTAGTTTATATATATTTTTTAAAATATTTTTGTATTATTTTAAACATAGTTGATAATAAATTTATTATTTATATTTAGTTAGAAATATTTTAAAAAAAATCCTCTCTAAATTGAAATATTGTTAGTATTAAATATATGTTAATTTATATAATTAATAAAAGTTTTTAAATATTATTATAAATATTTAAATAATGTTAGTAATTATTAATATTATGTATATATAATTAATATTAGGTAAATTTAAATAATTAGAAATTTATTGAAAATATATTGTATTTAAATGAAGTTTTTAATATTTTATATTTATTTATAATTTTATATAATTAATAATATATGGTGAAAAATAATTACAGATTTATCTAGTTAATAATATATTTTAAATGAAATCAATCATATCGAAAGATAATTATGAATTTTTAATGTTTTTATTTAATTAATAATATAAACATATGTTAATTTTTCTCTCTGATTTATCTGTGAAAGTAATATCATTGTTAAAAACTCATGCAAGATTAAATGGCTCTTTGAGAAGCTTTGTAAGATTAAGCTGTGTATTTTATCAATGCTAAAATTAGTGTTGTTAAAGGCTCATGTATGATTAAATAGCTCATTGGGAAGCTTATGTAAGATTAAAATTTATCTTTAAGAAGCTATATAAGAGTAAAATATGCATTTTATCAGCATTAAAATTAGCAGATAAAAGTTATTTTTGTCATATCTTATCATTTTAGCACCGAAAACAACTTTTATTAGCGTTTTTTAGGAATAACTGATAATGTTTTATGATTCCTTTTAAAAGAACCCTAAACACATCACTGCTCGACCATGTTCCGCAAGCCTTCACAAAAACCTACCCTTGAAAATATATCTGCAAAAAAATTTGGAATACTTGAGTTAAAAAACCAAAGCTAAGTGATTTTAAATTTTTTCAAAATAATTACCAAGTCATTTATGTTTTCATTTTTTCATTTTTATCAAATTTTCATCACATCAATCAATCTATATTCAAAACCATTATTTAATATAGTGAAGATCCATTTTTTTATGACTTTCAAACATCATTTTTTATGGCATTTGGATTTTGGTGTTAAATTTATAGATTTCTCAACCGATCATACATTGGTTATTCGATGATTTTTGTTGTTGTTCTTTCCGTAATCATATGTAAATCTGATCCATAGATTCTTTGTTTTTCTTGTTTTTTTTCACATATCTGTCAACATATATTTGTATACACACACATACATATATGTGTATTTCATATATTTTTATATGTATAGATATGTATATATGTTTTGTGTGTGTGTATATACAAATTTATAATTTTCTATATACATAAACATTGACTGACTGACTGAAAATTAATTTTTTTTTTCATTTTCAAGAGAAACCACTTTAATGGAAAGTGGAGAACCATATAAGAAAAAAATTAATCCATGAGGGGAATCGTTTTCCCTTACTAATACAACCTTAAGGTGTTAGTAGTTAGTATCCCATGTAGTCTCTAGATGATAGGAAAATGATTTCACCTAGGCTCCTTATGTATCATCTCATAAAATAAAGATGCCATCATGTACAATATATTCATGAATTATTTCATATGAATTTTTATTTCATTGAAGCCCCGAAGTATAATGTGGGCCTAAGAATTAGTCCATTCCTTTTGTTCCTTTGTGTTTTATAACTCTAACCTTCTTTAGAATTTGGTCTTCCTTTAATGCTTTGATAAAAAATTATCTTCCACTCTCATCTCCATAAAATGCATAAGGAGGATCTTTCCATTGGACTTGGTATTACCTAGTTTCTCCATTATTCCAACTGCCTCTCCTCTCCCGGGTTTATCAAAATTGTTTTCATTTTCCTTTATATTGCCTTCTAAATTCATGCCTTAGATTTTTTCTAACGGGACATACTCCTGAATGGGGGTCCCAACCACCTTTTTTGTTTTCAGAGGGAGCCTCCTATGAGGGAGGAAACTCCTGATTCATGGTAACCTTATTGGGACATATCTCATTTGAAAGTCCTTTGAAGAAGGAATAAAACATGATTTCCCAAAATTAATACCTTTGCCTACTAATCTAGTAGTCACAGGTCTCAAAAGATAAGAATAATATTTCCAGGACTTAGATTTCCTCCCTATATTAACTAGATAGTCACCAATGTCAATGGCCCTTTTCTTCCCTTTCATCAAACAATTTTAATTTTTTTAGTTTTCTCATCCTCTTCATACTTCTATGGTGACTGAGGAGGCTCAACTATTATTGACTCATTTTCTGAAATTTTCTCCACTAGGGAAGGACCTGCATTCTTAGCCATTTTGTGTCTAACCCTTTTCTACCCACCTAAGTCCTATAAATCAAGCCATTCATTTCATAAATTAGAAAATATAGTTTGTAGTAGGACATGGGAGTTTCCCATTTGCAATGAGGAGCTATTATGTGCCTTAGAACCTAAACTAAACCCTTGGCTGGATGAGTTCACTTGAAAGGACGGGCTAGGAAGCTGACCTTTTTCACCCAAAACCCCCGGTAGAACCCTCTTTACACCTCTTAAAGACAAAATTTGATCCTTGTTGTTGCCACATCCATCCAATTCTGTAGAATCAAGACTATATTCTATGGGGGTAGAAATGAAAATAGTATATGTACTTGGCTCTTGTGAAGAAGGGCCTAGAGAGGATACATTTGGATGGGCAGAGGTCCCTTCCAGGAACCTTTCCACAATGGATCTATCAATGTTTACCTCCTTCTTGGCTACTGCTTCCACCTACCAATAGGTTTAAGACCCACATAATCATCATCATGAAAATGGGATGGAGTATCAGACCCATGATCAACTGAACCATTCCTACAGACCTATTGGAGGTGACCCAAATGACGACAAGTGAAGCAGAAAGCCTCCCAAAATTAAAAACATACTGCCTGTTTGATCTGACATTCACTATCAATATCAATCTACACAAAATATATTAAAGGCTTCGACACATCTAATTCAATAAATATACATGGAGAAATTGGATGGAAAAGGGAGATATATCTACTATTAAAGCGTATAAATCTAGTGACCAAATTTTCTATCATCTAGAGGATAGAATGATTTTGAAATGATAGAAAAAGACCAGGAAAAATTACCCAGATCAGACTTTTCAGAGGATCACATTTCAAATGGAAGTTGACAGACCACCAGAAGAAGGAAAAATGATCACCAAGATAACGGTCTAGGAAGAGATCATATCATCCTCTATCTCAAAATAGATGAGAAGATATCAGGGGTCCAAGAGCCCTATGATAGCGTGATGTTCCAGATCCCATAAATCATAGACGAAGTGGTCGAAGGCATCAATCGATGGTCGATTCCATCCAAAGAGAGCCTATATAGGTGTGATGCCTCACTGAACTCCCGTAAGGAAATTAAGAGTTTGGGGAAACCATTATCAAAAGAGGAGACCTTTAGATAGATCTTAACTCCTAGAAATAGAGGGATAATATTCAATAAATTTATAGTTCATACATTGATTTTTTATATATATAAACAAGCATATTTATATGTTCATACACACAAAATTATATATTTACAAAAAATATTTAATTTTTTCACATATCTATGTGTGTGGGTGTATATACAATATAAAATTTTATTTTTATACCAATTTTATTATATGTATATATTTTTTAATGTAATATATAATATAGGATTTATATCTACTCATTTAAAAACATTATATATTCATGAATTATAATTTATAATTATATTTTTTTAATGACCCATCAGGGGTGGCCCAGTAGTTAGGGTTGAGGTTGTGACCCCTTAAGGTCTCAGGTTTGATTCCTGCTAGTTGTTCTTGCATCGTAATTTGGCGTCGTCAGTGATTTACTGCCTCAACAGTCTTGGGTAGGGGGGAGGCCAGTTTTACTCACTTGGGTTGTGATTCGCATTCGAACCCCGTTGCTTGGTACACCTTTAGTGGGAATGAGCTACATGTGGAATAGCATGAATTGTAAATTTTGGTTGAGGTTTCTGTACAAAAAAATTATATTTTTTAATGTTATAAAGTGTATAATTTACACATGTAAAAAATGATACATTATAAGAAAATAATATGTGATTTTTTTTGTTAAATATGTATATTAGTGAACCAAATAAGATGAATATAAATAATAAAAGGATGAATTTCAATCATATGAAAAAATAGAATGATTAAAAAGTTAAAGATTTCTTCAAGTTTGCAATAGCGTGTGGAAATGAACCTTCTCAAATCATTTTTCCATGTTTATGTTATTTTGATTAGAAATGGATTTGTCCTGAAAAGTTAGAAGAATGTCTCATCATTCACAAAATAGATATAAGTTATAAATGTGGGACTAAACAAGGGAAAGAACTAAATGTAGCTAGTGATAAGGATGACACTATGGTTTATGGATCACCTGATACGAGTACAACTATAAATGACGATGAAGGTCACATTGAGGAAATGGAAAGGGTATTTAAAGATGATCTTCATGATTATTTAAATCTTTTTGAGAAGTCAATGAGCTATTCAATGATTCCAAAATATACTGGATGTACTAAATATATAACATTTTTATTTGTACTGGAGGTTATATAATTTGAAATATGGAAATGTATTGAGTGACACTAGCTTTACATAATTATTTTCTCTCATGAATGATATGTTACTAAAAAATAACGTGCTTCCTTGTCGAACATATGACTCTAAATGAATGTTATGTTTAATGGGTATGATCTCCAACAGAATACTTTTCTATCTAGATGACTATAAATTATTTCTCAAGGACCGTGAATCACTTAAAAATTTTCTATGTGTGATGCGACTTGATACAAGAAAGATAAATCAAGCCCTTATAAAGTTATTAGTTACTTTCCAACAATTATAAGGTTTATATGGATATATAAAATCGATAATACTGTAAGTAAATTTATATGACACACAAATACAAGAATTTAAGATATGAAAATTTGTTTCCCTATATACTCATCTCCGTGGAAGAAAATTAATCATATGTATCCAAAAATCTGAAATGACTTAAGAAACATCTATCTTATGCTATCCATAAATATAATGAATCCTTTTGGTGTACATATTAGAACTCATAGTACATGACTGATTTTTTTAATGAATTATAAATTTCCACTGTCGTTATTCATTAAACACAAGTACATCATGTTGTCTCCTCTTAAATTAGGACTAAAATAAACTGGTAATTATTTTATTGCTTATTTAGCTCCATTGATTTAATATTTGAAATTAATGTTGGATTCAGGTGTTGCATTGTATGATGCTTATAGAAATAAAGAGTTCACATTGAGAGCCATGATGTTTGGGATAGTAATTAACATTATTTATTATGGATTTTTTAAGATATAACATTAGAGTAATGTTAGGGTGTATTATTTTTGAAGAAGGTACACACTCAGTTAGGTTAAAACATTCATTGAAGACAATATTTCTAGGACATCTTAATGTTTTTACCCTGATGATATAAATACTGACCTTGGACAATATCATTCGATGGGAACTTGGATAAAGGTACATCACCTTATCCATTAACAGGGGATTAATATTTTGATAAAGTAAAGGACATTGTTACTATTTTTCGTAAAACATTTTTGAAACCTTTTCAAAATTGGTTGGAAAAGAAGTCAGTTTTTTTAAATTATCATGTTGTAATTGTTTGTACATTAGACATTTTCTTGATTTCATGCACATAGAAATTTTTTTTTGATAGTTGTCATGACCCATCCCCCGGGGCTCATGCCATGACTACCCCAAGCCCGCCTTCCATAGGCCAGGGGCTGGTGACAAGCACCGAAAGGCGTATTCCCTAAAATGGGAAGATGTTGCCTTTATAAACTATAAAGTCACACAAACCAAGAACACATCTAGATATAGGAACAAAGTAAACTATATAGAAAACATGGTGTGTACAGAAAGTAAAGGGGCCAAAATACAAGTCTAACTGGAAAGTACAAGAAAAATTGGAAAGTACAAGTAAAACTGAGTACAACTCATGTGAACACCCGCAATGTATCCTACCTGAAGGGTAGGTACAACTCTCTAATGATCGTCTCTGTTGATCACCTCATCATAGGTCCACCTATAATCAGTCTCCAGTCCAGGTACCCTCGTCCTCAGTCAGTGTTGTCCATCGTCTGCACCAGACACAACAAGGTGCGGGCGTAGCCCATGCAGGGGTGATTATAAAAATACTCAATAGGGACCCTGAGACCCCCAAAGATCTCTCAAATCCACAAAGGATAAAACACAAAACACAGAAATAGTAGTCAACCCTACTTAGGTATACACCCATACATATACCTAAGTTATCAGAATATACCCACCTCTCACAGGAGGGAAGAATACCACACATGTAATACCATGAAGATAAAGTACAACACAGGTACACCATGAAGATATAAGACTCATCCCCAACCATGTATACAAATCTAAGAAACAAGATTATCATACTGAACGAAACATGATCGCTATGAAAGCTGATATCCAGCCATAAGATTCTCTAGGGATAATAACAAGTAACATCCCTAGTCACAATGTCGAACACCTCGGCTTCTATAGAAATCCTCCTCTATGGAGTACAGTGGGCTTTCCGTGTCACACAGAGGTGCTTCCCACTAACCTTGGACTTTTAAGGTACTCCTCCTGTTGAGTACCATGGGTCTGCCGTGTCACATAGAGACGCTCCCCACCGTGGGTCTGCCACGTCACACAGAGATGCTCCCCACCGTGGGTCTGCCACATCACACAGAGGTTCTCCCCCTCATTCTCTGCTGAGGTACTCCTCCTGTCGAGTATCGTGGGTCTGTCGTGTCACACAGAGGTTCTCCTCACAGTGGGTCTACTGCATCACATAGAGGCGCTCCCCACTAGGCATGTCGAGTCACTCTGAGTCGAAACGGTCATCAGTCGTCAAGTCTCTGCTAGTCGTAGGGTTCCGTATGTAGCGCGCTTGGGAGAATATCTCCCCAAGCCATCAGACATACCTAAACCATCCTGAATTTACATGAGGAAGTATCCTAAATGTCCTTCATGTCATAAGGGACCCAACACAACAAAAAAAACGTCAATCAGACACTCGGTCTGTAAGTTATTAGTGTTTCCGCTTCGAGGGACCGGTTGAATTCGCGTTCAGATCCAACCCGGCCGTACTCCAACCTTATCCAAAACTCAAGTGGAGTATACCAAAAGGACCGTATCGATCTAAGGCTTCCGGTTCTGTAGACTATTCTTCAAACGGACTTCCGGTTCTCATGTTATGGCCAAAAAGACGAAACTGGGTCCGGATTGGCCTGGGACCAGTCCGACCCAGTCGGACCGACCCGGACTGGGCCGACCCAACCCAGGTCCAGCCTGGATGGCCTGGGCCTTGGAAGGCCCAACCCGCATAGGGGATGGCCTGGTCCAACCCGGTGGCGCGGTCTGCCTAAGCTGGCACTGAAGGGGGAGCATCCCCCTTCGGTTTGGAATAGCAACAGGCAGCGCCTTAAGGCGCTGCCAAGTCACCACGAGACCTGAGAGGGTCCTACCAAACTGTAATGACTGACATGTGTTATGGGTAGTCCCCCTCATAGTGGCGTGATTTCCCGCTGCTGCTCCACCGTGGCCGGCACGACCGACCGCTCTTCGACCACTGCCACGGCCAAGCGGTCATGACCTCCTGCTCCACCAGCAGCGTGGACACGTGCCGCTGCTCCACCACGCAGTCGGCCGGATGTCGAACACCACCCTTCCCTACCGTGGATGATGGGCCACGTCTTCCTCATCATCTGGTGTCACAGACGCGCATCACCCTTGCTTTCTCACAGTCGGTCGGTTGTCGACCACCTCCTACTTCCACAAGCCATTGCAGCTTCATTCCAAGCTAGAAAAATATGTCGTTCGCATATTCATGATGCTCGTGTTGAGGGATCCACATCCATCTTTCAGGCTTTTCAAAGCTTGATGTTTTCCAGTGTCATTAAATATTTGGCGTTGATGAACACATGAAGAATGCGTGAAAAATAAAAGAAAAGGGGGAAAGGTTTAAGTTCCAGATGATGACGATGTTATTTTGTCCATTGTCATTGTGAAACTATAATATGAATAATCGATAAATAAATTCAATCATATATAAATAAAATAAAACCCCTACCTCGGTTCTCTATTTATGGTAGCATAAGGAAGAAGAGGGAATTATTGAAGATTCATGTCGACGTTTGTCACTCCCATAAGATGCTCCAAGGTTGGTTTATCATTCTTCATTTTTGAAGTTGTTCTTCATTGTAGGACCTCATTTGTTGGAGAATGATCTTCCCAACTCTCCAAATCTCTCACCTCCTTTTCCAATCCTTTTACAGTAAGAGGTGAGGTGCCAAATTAATAATCTTAAGTTTATTAATTAAACAAAAGGAGTTGGCACATTAATTTGAGAGAAACCAAGAGTTTCTTAACATTAAAAGAGGGGTTCGGGTGGTCCCCACCACCATGAATTAAATTGGGAGGTTTCCAAGGGTCTCCCAGATTAAAGAAGAGAGTTTGGGTGGTCCCCACCACCTTGAATTAAATTGGGAGGTTTCATTAAAATAAAATAAAACATGTTTGTTTTATTTTATTATTTTTTAACTCTCCCAAGAAAAAAATGAAAAATAACTTTTACCCTTGACCTACTGAGGTCTAGGTAAAGGTATACTTAAGAGAATATCGGCGCTGTGAGTTCAACGGTGTCCTCATATTTCAATTCTGAGCACCGGTTAAAAAGTTACAAAAAACCGCTCACACATTTACTAAATGTACCTGAAGAAAAGTTCAGAAATTCATTCTGGGCACACTGGGCCTTAGAATCACACACCGTTAATTTTCAAAGACTCATAATATTTAAATTTAATTTAAAAAAAATACATGAAAAAATCCGAGTCTTTACAATATTTTCATTGGAATGTTATGAAATAAAATTGAAAAAAAGATGGAATTAAGGCTAGGTTGAACAAGATTGATATTGGGATAAGGGAAGAGTTGACATCTATAAAGGGTGAAAAACATACTTTTCCTCCTCTAGTGACTTACCCACTTTCCAAGAAATATATATTTTATTTTTGTAACTTTCTTATTAGTGTGATGGTTTCATAGGGGTATTAATCAAATATTAAGAATATCTTATTTATGACTGATTTGAAGTTAAATGGATTATAATCACATAACTATCATGTTTTAAAGCAGGATTCAATTCTTTTGACTTTAAAAATAATTCTACCTACAAAATATGACTAACATTAACCAGGTTTGGCTTCTTTTTTAAAGATATATGAATTAAAGGTACAAACCTGGAAAAGTTTTCAACTATATAAAAGGAAATTGATATCATATTATGTGAATTAGAGATTTTATTTTCACCATTATTCTTTGATATAATGGTCACATAATGGTTCACTTGGTTAGAAATATCCAACTATGTGGTCCTATACATTACAAATGGATGTACCCCATTGAATGGTATATGTAGATTTTAAAAGGGTATGTCAAAAATCAAAGTTTTCAAGAAGGTTGTATTGTAGAGTGATATATTACTAAATAATTTGTTGAATTTTATACCGAATACTTATATCATGTGGATAACATTGGTTACCAAAAACTCATCATAGAAGGTGCCTTTGTGGTTGAATGAATTTTCAGAAGAGTTATTGTCACAATTACCTTTACATATCAGTAGGAGTCTCACCATTACATTTTATATAATAGTATAGAGGTTTCCCCATAATTTGAAACGCACATATTAATTCTTAGGTATTTGAATCCATTAATGGATGAAATTTGGGAATCAAATGCACATAATAAATAGTTTATAAGATGGTTTTGAGACTATATTTTCAAGTATTTATCTTCAAATTTAAAACAACATGGTAGTTGGATTATACAACATTAAAAGTGTTGATTTTTTTTGATAAAATTGGGTATACAATAGAGTGCAGTTAAAATCGATAAAATATGATTCCTGAGATTTAACTTAAGTAAGGAAGTGTATGAGTATCAACTGTTCATAATGAAATTATAGGTAGTAAAGATATTTTATGCCCCTTATCTTATAAAAAAATTGGTTAATTTTTATATTTTCAACTAAAAAAAGTATAGGGTCAAATGAAAATTCCATAAAGGATGACCCCTACACTGGGACATAACAATCACTTCATGATGGTTCTAATGTAGATAGTGTGTTGCATGTCAGTAGGGACCATAATAATTGTATTTGGATACTTGAAAGATGGTCCAAATCCCTTTAACCATTAAATAAAAAAATAGTTCAATCTAAAATTCAAATATATTTGATTAGTTTTTTATATATAATGTGTTTTCTCATTATATTGTGTGTTCACTATAATATTTACATAATATAAATTAAATATTTAAATAGTTTTGTAGATATTGTATTCTATACCTTATGATGCTACCAATCTCGAGGAACAATATAGTAGAAAGGTTAAAATTGAGAAAATGTTAGAAGGTGAAAAAATATTTTGAAGGTGAGCTATAACCATAAGGTGAGAAAGTGGAAAAAATTGATAAGGTTGAAAAAATATAGGTGTGGTAGTTCTAGTAAAAATTATTAAGGCAATAAGAAAAGGTAAAAAAATACATGGTTGTATGGAATGCACATGGTCAACCGATTGACCCCAACAAGTCTATTTTCATTAGTTACGTTGGGTTAAGTACTTGAATACATGTGTCAATTTATATATATATGTGACAAAATACTGTTCCGACATTAAAGGAAATAATTTGGGAAGATATTAAGTTAATATTATGTTATAATTTCTCTATTTTACTGAAAAATTAAATAATGAAAAATTGATTTACTATTCACTATCCTTTGTGGAGTACATTTATATTAGAATATTTTCAAAATAAATTCATAAAAATGGTTTTTGTAAAAGATCGTATAGAATTTTAGAAACTTCTTATAAAACATCATCTTAGTGATGTTGAGGGGAAAGTAAAACCCCATCCACCAGTAATATATACACACATCAAAAACTAATAAGAATAGGAAACTTTCGTTCACCATAGAGAAGAATAATCATCTAAGGTATATTGTAATTTGAATTATTTTATTTGAAATTATGTGTATTAATGACTCTGATTTAGAATTTTTAATTTATGAAACAATAAAGGAGTATGGAAAATAAAGAACGTGAATTAAAACCACTGTAACCCTATTCCAATGCAAGGATATGGAATGCTGCACTTGAGAAAATGGTATGAATTTCAAATATATAGTAAAAATTTTATTTGATATAAAACTATAAAAAAATAATATTCCTTTTTTATATTAAAATTAATGAATTAAAATCTCAATCCAATTCATCCCCACATCATATGTTATAGAATATGGTTCATGTAAATAAAAAAATGAAAATAGTAGATAAAAACACATAAAAAGTATGTTATTCATGTATAAGTATAAAGTAATATTTTTTTATATTTAAAAAGATACTACATAATAATGAATATTTATTTTCTTATATTTTTATCCAGTTTATACGTAATAATTAACATCTACTAAAGATGATGAATAACTAATTTTAGTGACATGAAAGCATCCAGAACAATATGGCCACATTATAAGTTTAGGTTCTGGAGTTTTTCCATAATAATACTATTATAAAGAAAAGTAATAGGTGTATAAAAATGATAAAATGAAAAATATATAGTCACAAATGGATACTTTAATAGAAAAAGTTAATAGGTAGGCTGATGTGATAAACTAGTTTATTTGAAGGGATCAATGAGAAAAATCAACATAGAAATAACCACAATGTGAAGAGCCACACACCCCTAGTATTATAGCTTGACATTCTTTTTAAATTCCTTCCTTATACGATGTAATCAATTTTTTTGCAAAAAACTATTTTAAATTTAAATTAAATAACTATTAATACCTTTCTTGTATTAAAATTTTATAGGGTGAAATTGATTGTGGATTATATCTACGGACACCCACTCATTTCCTTGTTTTGATGGGTACACTATACAATATCCAAGGTGATTTAATAAACAATGAAAAACTTCCAAAATATCATTTGAGAGTTGATATTTACATGGATCATTAGATGAGTTCCAGGCTACATATTCCCCTTGATGATCTTGATGCTCACACAGTCGAAATTTATTTTGGAACATTCGTAGCAAGGCTGTTTAATATTGTAAAGATACATGATGATACTGATGTATGTCCATTATAATTTATTTTATATAAAAAACCTTTTAAAATCAATGAAAAAATATTTAAATTGAAGTATGTTGTTATAAAAGGATAAATAGAAGGAGAACTGGAAGGTCGAGTTAGGAAAATCTAAACGATCAATCGTTAGATCGAAAGGACCAATCAAGGGTACATTTACAACACAAATTTCACCACTGTATTTATACAATTTTATATATATACAACACTCCAAAATAAAAATATAGCCAAGATTTAATGTAACGACCCAAAATTTTTTAAATAAATTTTGTTTCCTAATTTTATGTGTTATTGTTATACTCAAAAAAAATGTTTTATTTGATAAACATGATTATAATTAAAATGAGATCAGTGGGTTTTGACTATTATATAACCATCGGCCAACATTACCACTGTGAACAAATTTTTTTGATTATTGTCTCTAAATATAAGTAATCTTGGTTAATTATTATAGAAAGAAGATTCGATGGCCTCACCTAGTAGTCTTGGACCGATCGAAGCCCATCTAACAGAGCTTGGGAAGGAGGTAGCACCACTGGGCTTTGCTCTGGATCAAATCCAAGCCGAACTTCATCATGTGAAGCTGGAACGAAATCGCCTTCGTGAGAAGTTCAAACTGATAGAAATTACTACTCGAGCAATGTTGACTGAGCCGCCCCAAGCTTCTATCACCCTAGCACACCTTACTCTTAGGTCCTATGCTGGTATTATAAGGGGTTATGTAACGAGACCGTAACTACCTTGTGTAATCCTTGTTTTAAATAAAAATTGGGATTTATTCTTATGATGAAGTTTATGAATTTTGAAATGACCGGATAAATATAATATGCATATTTTTGATGAATTTTAGAAAAAGGATATTTTAAATATGTTTATGTAAACCCTAAATAATTAAAAATGTGTAATGATTTTCAAAAAATGGTCTTCTGCAATTATGTTCAGTACTAAATTTAGAGTCTAATAAGATCAACTTGATTTTTGATGAATAGTAAATTATGAATAGTGATTTTATGATTAGGATTAGTAATATGACCAAATGGATTAGTAATCTCACTTAAAGAAAGTTTTAAAATAATCTAGGCACCTTGATTAAGTAATGTGATTCAATAAAATAGTTAAATAACGGTTTCATTAATTATTATTCAAGTATTAGTTTTTTCGGGTGAATAGTGTTTTTTAATTAAAAATTTAATTAAAAATAAATAGATAATTATTTTTATAAAAATGACTTTATTTTTGAACTCAGAGCATCGATATTATGTTATGGTAATTTTTGGGGTTTTTTCGGAAAAAAATGAATTTTCGATGAATAGTGTTTTTATTTAAAAATTAAATTAAAAATATTTAGAAAAATATTTTTATAAAATGGATTTCATTTTTTGAAATCAGAGCATTGATATTTGGTTAATGTGAAATTTTGGGATTTTTCTAAGAAAGTTGAATTTTCAGTGAATAGTAAAAATACAGTTTTAGGGTTTCGGTATGTTTAATGACATCATAACGGTGTCATGATGATGTCATGAGATCTTTTGAGGTTTGGCCGGCCAAGGGTGATGAATTATTGTTTTGGGGCCCCATGTGGCCTAACTCCATGATAAATGACAAGGGAGAGCACATGGGTTTGAGAAAAGCACATGTGAGGTGTCCCTTGGCCATTAATGCCTTGTCCCCTCACTTTCCCTATAAATACCAAGCCCTCCTCTCATCCATTCGACTCCCCACTCATTCCCAACGAATTTCTGGTCTCATTACCTCCCATGGAGTCCTCCCAAGGTGCCCCCAAGCCCTCAAGGTCCCAACCTTTGAGGTTTAAGAGTTACATTTTAAGGTAAGGGATCCGACCTCTCTCTTTCTTTTCAAGTAATCTCTTTTATGTCTTTTCTTTTATACTCCATGTTCTTATGTTGGAGGATGTTCTTTTATATTCATCCTACTTCCTATTTCATGTTCATATGATAAGAGACCCCCCTTTCTCTCATCAATTCGTTTTAATAATGTTTAAGTGGCGCCGTTAGGCTGCCGAATTTTTAAGGGATTCTTTCACCTTCCTCGTTTTCAAGTTCTATTTTCATTCAAGTCTTTCATGTTCCTTTTTGTTATATTGGGGTATGATCTCTATATATATAATAATGGACTCTTATTTAAATATGATGAGAGACCCCATTTGATCTCTTCAATTCAGTATTTTGATGTTTTAAGTGGCGCCGTTAGGCTGCCGAATTTTTAAGTGGTTCTTCACCCTTCTCGTTTTGAAGTTCTACTTTCATGTCAATTATTTCAAGTTCCTTTTTGTTATATTGGGGTATTATCTCTATATATATCATACTGGACTCTTATGTTCATATGATTAGAGACCCCATTTGATCTCTTCAATTCAGTATTTTGATGTTTTAAGTGGCGCCGTTAGGCTGCCGAATTTTTAAGTGGTTCTTCACCCTTCTCGTTTTGAAGTTCTACTTTCATGTCAATTATTTCAAGTTCCTTTTTGTTATATTGGGGTATGATCTCTATATATATCATACTGGACTCTTATGTTCATATGATGAGAGACCCCATTTGATCTCTTCAATTCAGTATTTTGATGTTTTAAGTGGCGCCGTTAGGCTGCCGAATTTTTAAGTGGTTCTTCACCCTTCTCGTTTTGAAGTTCTACTTTCATGTCAATTCTTTCAAGTTCCTTTTTGTTATGTTGGGGAATTATCTCTATATCTATCATACTTAACTCTTATGTTAACATGATGAGAGATCCTATTTTATCTTTTCAAATCATTTTTGTTGATGTTTAAGTAACGCCGTTAGGCTGCCAAACTTTCATAAGAGAAATCTAATTTTTTTTCTTCCTTCCATGTTTTTTTCATTTCAAATGGTATGTCCTTGAAATCTCATTACCATGATCATGTATCCTTCTTATTCTGTCCATGTACTATTTTATGGGTCATTTATGAATGTTTGACCCATTTTACCTCTCTTTTAATGTCTTCTAAAACCTCAGAACATTGCCATTATGCTGCAGAATTTTCGTCTCAAAATGCCTCTCTCTTTTCTCAAAAATTATTTTATGTTATAAAGTGAATACTCAAAGCTCTTATTTATACAAGGGTATTCACATATATATCAAAATGTTCCATTTTAAATTCTGGGATTTACATACATGAAACCCTCTTTCTCTTTCCGTGGGTTTAAAGTGACGTAAAGATCGTGTCTTTAAAGCAGTTTTTAAAACGTTATGATTATGAAATGAAACCCATTTATTTTATGCTATGTGGGTTATTTATGAAATTTTTGATGATGATATATTTGGCTCACATTATAATAAAGGCAAATTTAAGGGTGCGCCCTGATAGCGCTCCAATGCATTGGGTAATGATGTAACCACTAGAGATTACAATTTTCACGATACCTTGGTGAATAACCTTGGTAATTTTAAAATGACACCTTGGGGATGGACCTTGGTGATATGTTCATGATTGTCTATGTTAAATGATGTAGCCACATCTTCAAGTTATGAAAAAGTTTTATTTTATTATGATATGCCTCATGATTTCATTTTCAAGCATTAAAGTTCTTTTCATGACTTTATTGATGTATCTCAAGTTCATATGTAAAATGTTTCACTTGTTTCCCTTGCTGGGCCTTCTGCTCACCCTTCCTTTTGATGTATGTCCCCAGGTTATGAGATGTAGTAATGAGCCTAGGGTGAACATGAGGAGAAGCCTTTCAAGTGTTTAAGAAGAATGTTTTTTTTTGTTTCATGTTTTATGTTCCTTATTTCCAAGACACTAAACCTTAAAGATCCTTAGTTCCGTGTAATGGAATGAAAAGTTATGTTATAAAAAGACGGGATGCTATAGTTGGTATCAAAGGATGGTTTAGTTATTTGTGGAAATTAGGATATGAAAACTTTAGGAGGAACCCTATAGAAAAGTTTAATATAGGAAATCTTCCTGGTATTTTGGTGAGTATTGAGTAAGGGGTTGCCAAGCAAATACATCCCTGTCTGGATACAAGCAGGTAGAGGTGGCTCTGGAACAGATGTACATAGGGGTAAAACCCGAAAACACCGCTTTGAGCTAGACTCGAATGGGAACTGGTACACGACAACGGGCCTTGCTGCACTCTTGGTTACGACACTCCCGGGGGATATGCTTTGGTAAATTCATAATCTTGGTATGAACCATTGTTAAAGGAACAAAGATAAAATAAAATAAAGGTTCACATAAGAATATATGATCATTCATAACCTAGATGGGAACCTAGGAGATCACAAGTTAGGGTATACCTTTCATATACAAGTTATCCTTATATGCTTTCAAGTTCCTTTTCATGATTATTAGCTAAGTACTTAAGCCCCTAATTATGATTTCTTTTCTTAGTTAATGGTGGGAAATGGAAGAACATGTTCCGACAACCAATGTGATAGGAAATGAGACGATTTTCGTATTAATATGACAGGGATGATTAGGGGATTAAAATATGATTATTATTTTGGAAGAGGTTCATTATTTTGGGAACCATATTTGATCGAGGTAAATAGATTACTACGGTATTTTCATTGAGGAGTAAGGTTGACTTATATTTTGAATAATCGATGAATTTAAGGTGAACTTATAGTAATTTAGGTTACTTATGGGAATGACTAACCTATCTTGGGAAAAATATGTTTAGGTTAGCTACTTTTTTATAAGATGTTAGGAGTGTTTGATGTTGTCTGGAGATGAACAATGAAGTTGTTTTGGAAGACTATGTTATCAAATCCTTATTATATTTGGGTTTCAATCTTAGTTTGGTTTGTTTTGAGGAATTTTAAGGACCGTTATTTATGGAATGGTCTATGATGAACTTTGGGTAGTACCATGGAACTTTGATGATTTAAAAGTAGTTTCCATTCCTATGGGATTCTTTCTTTTTGAAGAGTTGTTTTACCTTAACCTTTCTGTTTTTGGGATAATGTTTAAAGATAGAAGAAATAGATAGTTAATCTTTTGTAGATTATGTGATTCTATAGAAGATGATTCTTGTGCTTTTATGAGACCAAGTGTTTTTGAATTCTCATCATTTGGAGAAAAGATTAGTGTTGGTAGGGACTTGTTAAAGGATGAAACTCTACTTGAAGGTAGGTATATTTTCTTATGTTTTTGTTCTATGTAGTAAATGAAATCCTCAAAATTATGAAAAGAAACGTAAAACAAAAATGTTGTTGGTTTATGTTTCCTACTAGGTAATCAAAGACCGTTTACACACATCATAAGTTTGGGATTTTCTCATGGTTAACTTTCTCCTAATCATGTTCTCTATCACTCTCCCTCAGAACATGACCCTTTGTTTTTTCCTCCATGTCCATGTTTTCCTACATGGAACCCTAGTGTGGGTTAACTCGGGTGACCATTGTACTTCCCTTTCTTTATTTTAAAGTAATAGTTTTACCGACTCCCTTTCCGATGTGGGACTTTCAATGAAATTTCAAAACCCAATTTTAAAATTGCGAGGACGCAATTTCTTAAGGGGGGAAGATTGTAACGACCCAAAATTTTTTAAATAAATTTTGTTTCCTAATTTTATGTGTTATTGTTATACTCAAAAAAAATGTTTTATTTGATAAACATGATTATAATTAAAATGAGATCAGTGGGTTTTGACTATTATATAACCATCAGTCAACATGACCATTGTGAACAAATTTTTTTGATTATTGTCTCTAAATATAAGTAATCTTGGTTAATTATTATAGAAAGAAGATTTGATGGCCTCACCTAGTAGTCTTGGACCGATCGAATCCCATCTAACAGAGCTTGGGAAGGAGGTAGCACCACTGGGCTTTGCTCTGGATCAAATCCAAGCCGAACTTCATCATGTGAAGCTGGAACGAAATCGCCTTCGTGAGAAGTTCAAACTGATAGAAATTACTACTCGGGCAATGTTGACTGAGCCGCCCCAAGCTTCTATCACCCTAGCACACCTTACTCTTAGGTCCTATGCTGGTATTATAAGGGGTTATGTAACGAGACCGTAACTACCTTGTGTAATCCTTGTTTTAAATAAAAATTGGGATTTCTTCTTATGATGAAGTTTATGAATTTTGAAATGACCGGATAAATATAGTATGCATATTTTTGATGAATTTTAGAAAAAGGATATTTTAAATATGTTTATGTAAACCCTAAATAATTAAAAATGTGTAATGATTTTCAAAAAATGGTCTTCTGCAATTATGTTCAGTACTAAATTTAGAGTCTAATAAGATCAACTTGATTTTTGATGAATAGTAAATTATGAATAGTGATTTTATGATTAGGATTAGTAATATGACCAAATGGATTAGTAATCTCACTTAAAGAAAGTTTTAAAATAATCTAGGCACATTGATTAAGTAATGTGATTCAATAAAATAGTTAAATAACGGTTTCATTAATTATTATTCAAGTATTAGTTTTTTCGGGTGAATAGTGTTTTTTAATTAAAAATTTAATTAAAAATAAATAGAAAATTATTTTTATAAAAATGACTTTATTTTTGAACTCAGAGCATCGATATTATGTTATGGTAATTTTTGGGGTTTTTTCGGAAAAAAATGAATTTTCGATGAATAGTGTTTTTATTTAAAAATTAAATTAAAAATATTTAGAAAAATATTTTTATAAAATGGATTTCATTTTTTGAAATCAGAGCATTGATATTTGGTTAATGTGAAATTTTGGGATTTTTCTGAGAAAGTTGAATTTTCAGTATATAGTAAAAATACAGTTTTAGGGTTTCAGTATGTTTAATGACATCATAACGGTGTCATGATGATGTCATGAGATCTTTTGAGGTTTGACCGGCCAAGGGTGATGAATTATTGTTTTGGGGGCCCCATGTGGCCTAACTCCATGATAAATGACAAGGGAGAGCACATGGGTTTGAGAAAAGCACATGTGAGGTGTCCCTTGGCCATTAATGCCTTGTCCCCTCACTTTCCCTATAAATACCAAGCCCTCCTCTCATCCATTCGACTACCCACTCATTCCCAACGAATTTCTGGTCTCATTACCTCCCATGGAGTCCTCCAAAGGTGCCCCCAAGCCCTCAAGGTCCCAACCTTTGAGGTTTAAGAGTTACATTTTAAGGTAAGGGATCCGACCTCTCTCTTTCTTTTCAAGTAATCTCTTTTATGTATTTTTTTTATACTCCATGTTCTTATGTTGTAGGATGTTCTTTTATATTCATCCTTCTTCCTATTTCATGTTCATATGATGAGAGACCCCCCTTTCTCTAATCAATTCGTTTTAAGAATGTTTAAGTGGCGCCGTTAGGCTGCCGAATTTTTAAGGGATTCTTTCACCTTCCTCGTTTTCAAGTTCTATTTTCATTCAAGTCTTTCATGTTCCTTTTTGTTATATTGGGGTATGATCTCTATATATATCATACTGGACTCTTATGTAAATATGATGAGAGACCCCATTTGATCTCTTCAATTCAGTATTTTGATGTTTTAAGTGGCGCCGTTAGGCTGCCGAATTTTTAAGTGGTTCTTCACCCTTCTTGTTTTGAAGTTCTACTTTCATGTCAATTATTTCAAGTTCCTTTTTGTTATATTGGGGTATGATCTCTATATATATCATACTGGACTCTTATGTTCATATGATGAGAGACCCCATTTGATCTCTTCAATTCAGTATTTTGATGTTTTAAGTGGCGCCGTTAGGCTGCCGAATTTTTAAGTGGTTTTTCACCCTTCTCGTTTTGAAGTTCTACTTTCATGTCAATTATTTCAAGTTCCTTTTTGTTATATTGGGGTATGATCTCTATATATATCATACTGGACTCTTATGTTCATATGATGAGAGACCCCATTTGATCTCTTCAATTCAGTATTTTGATGTTTTAAGTGGCGCCGTTAGGCTGCCGAATTTTTAAGTGGTTCTTCACCCTTCTCGTTTTGAAGTTCTACTTTCATGTCAATTCTTTCAAGTTCCTTTTTGTTATGTTGGGGAATTATCTCTATATCTATCATACTTAACTCTTATGTTCACATGATGAGAGATCCTATTTGATCTTTTCAAATCATTTTTGTTGATGTTTAAGTAACGCCGTTAGGCTGCCGAACTTTCATAAGAGAAATCTAATTTTTTTTCTTACTTCCATGTTTTTTTCATTTCAAATGGTATGTCCTTGAAATCTCATTACCATGATCATGTATCCTTCTTATTCTGTCCATGTACTATTGTATGGGTCATTTATGAATGTTTGACCCATTTTACCTCTCTTTTAATGTCTTCTAAAACCTCAGAACATTGCCATTATGCTGCAGAATTTTCGTCTCAAAATGCCTCTCTCTTTTCTCAAAAATTATTTTATGTTATAAAGTTAATACTCAAAGATCTTATTTCTACAAGGGTATTCACATATATATCAAAATGTTCCATTTTAAATTCTGGGATTTACATACATGAAACCCTCTTTCTCTTTCCGTGGGTTTAAAGTGACGTAAAGATCGTGTCTTTAAAGCAGTTTTTAAAACGTTATGATTATGAAATGAAACCCATTTATTTTATGCTATGTGGGTTATTTATGAAATTTTTGATGATGATATATGTGGATCACATGATAATAAAGGAAAATTTAAGGGTGCGCCCCGATAGCGCTCCAATGCATTGGGTAATGATGTAACCACTAGAGATTACAATTTTCACGATACCTTGGTGAATAGCCTTGGTAATTTTAAAATGACACCTTGGGGATGGACCTTGGTGATATGTTCATGATTGTCTATGTTAAATGATGTAGCCACATCTTCAAGTTATGAAAAAGTTTTATTTTATTATGATATGCCTCATGATTTCATTTTCAAGCATTAAAGTTCTTTTCATGACTTTATTGATGTATCTCAAGTTCATACGTAAAATGTTTCACTTGTTTCCCTTGCTGGGCCTTATGCTCACCCTTCCTTTTGATGTATGTCCCCAGGTTATGAGATGCAGTAATGAGCCTAGGGTGAACATGAGGAGAAGCCTTTCAACTGTTTAAGAAGAATGTTTTTTTTTGTTTCATGTTTTATGTTCCTTGTTTCCAAGACACTAAACCTTAAAGATCCTTAGTTCCGTGTAATGGAATGAAAAGTTATGTTATAAAAAGACGGGATGCTATATTTAATATTAAGAACAAATTTATGAAGAGGTCATCATTGATCTGATTTATCTTTTGAATGTATATGAAATTCTTAAACATGAATAATTGAGATCCTCAATTGTGAATGTATACATGAGGTACATTTTCATAATTTTTTTTTCCAACAATTATTCTACTATGTTTATTTTAGTTTAATACTATTCATATTTTAAACTGGTGTATTTATCCCACAAATATAATGGTAAGACATTGCGAAATTTTTTTTGGATTTGTTAGTCCTCATGTCACTTCTATAGAAAAAACATCAATGGATGAAGATGAAATTTTAGTAAAAACAAACCAAGTATCCAAAACATTTTAAAATAAAATAAAAAATCACTAGATCTTATTCATACCTACAATGAAGGGGTAAAACTCTACACTATAATCATATAAAATATATTTTCATTTTTTCCTTCACTTATTCCATTTTGTTTTCTAGGACACATTGGTTTCTCATTGTGATAAATTTGGATTCACAATATATATATATTTTTGGATCTAATGCATGGATATCCAACAAATCAACCTAAAATGAAGTCTATTATAATTTTTTAATAAACTTTATTTAATATATTTCAAATAAACTTCAAATTATATGTTTTATATTATGTTTTTATAGTAGTTTTATTATCATAGGTCAATGTTTATTTATCATAAAAAACATGCTATGAGGATGGTCAATGTACGTAATAAACCTATTTATTTTTAAAAATGTACCTGTATTAGTGTATATATAATAATATTTCACAATCAAAATATTTAGGAAAATAATTATTTTCCTCAATTATTTTACAGTTCCCAAAAAAAATTAACCACATTGATTATGGTTATTATATATTTAAATTTATGATAAATATTACATTTTACCCCTAAAATAGAATCCCCAAATAAATATTTTCATACATAAACAAACTCAAGTTACTTAGTGTGGTGGTTAAAACTGATAAAAATTACCATCTAATTATTAACATTCCCATACCAACCTAATTTCTTTGGAGACTCCAGTGAAAAGGTATATATGAGGCATCTTAGTTTTTTTTCAAATTATTGATATATTTTTATTATTAAAATTTTAATGCTGTGTTTTTATTTTAATTTTTTATATTACAATTATACAACTACTGGAAAGTGGATATTATTCCTCATATTTGTAATTTCCCATATTCATTATTGAAAATATTTTATATCTATCTTTTTTATTTTAGTTCAATGTTTTCAAAATGTATATTTTCTATTTAAAATTGAAATTTTTGTTCAAAATCTACATTATTGAGTAAAAATTTAGAAATCATGCTTGAATTATAATGAGACTTTATAACAATAATATGTGGTTCATTTGGGACCTGTAGGACTTAACCTCACATCAATATAACAGATAATGCGACCAATATGGCTTAAAGTACATGTTTTCAGTTTAAAAGTGATTTTTAGTTCAAAAATGAACATCACATACTGAAAAATAAGAAATAACACTTGAATTATCATGATACTTCATAAAAATATCCATGATTCATTTTTTTCATTTAGGAATATACCTCACATAATATCTAGATATGTTGTGGCTGGTATAACAAAATGTGCATGTTTTCAATTAAAAAGTGTCATTTTAGTTTAAAACACATTATATATACTAAAAAATGAATAAACATACTTGGGTTTTCATGATACTTTAGGAAAATAACCCTTGGTTCATTTTTGACTTATAGTATTTAACCGCATGTCAATCCGACACACGTTGTGGTTGATATGACCGAAAGAACATGTTTTGAGTTTAAAAGTAATATTTCTGTTAAAAATTCACATCACAAACTTAAAACCAATAAAAAATTATTAAATTATCTTGATAATTTAGGAATATTTTTATTGAATAATTTTTTACATGTAAAAATTAACCTCACATCTATAAAACACACGACACATCCAATATGATAGAAAGTGATTTTTTTCATTTATAAGTGTCATTTTATTTCAAAACATGCATCACATACTCAAAATAGAGAAAATACTCTAATATTATCATGATAATTTAATACGATGCTCCATTTTTGTTTTTTTCAGGAAGGAATTAATCATAAATCAATTCTTTAGATGGTGTGGTCGACATGATTGAGAGTGCATATTTTATGTTTAAAAGTGGATTTTTAGTTCAAAACACACATCAAATACTAATATTATAAAAAATGATTTAAAACTATTATGATACTTTAGTAAAATTATAATTGATTCATTTTTACCTATAAAAATTAACCTCATGCCAATATGATCAATGGTGTGGCTGATATGACTAAAAGTGCATGTTTTTAGTTTAAAATTGATATTTCAGTTCAAAACACATGCCACACATTTAAAAAAAATACGATCAGATTATGTTTGGAATGTATTAATTAACCACATGTTAATCTGACACAAAGTGTTCCCAATATGATTGAAAGTGTGTGTTTTTATTTAAAAGTGACATTTTAGTTCAAAACACATGTCACATACACAAAACTAAGAAAAAAATGATCATCATGTTACTTTAGTAAAATGATCCATGATTCATTGGTGTCTTATATGAATTAAACACATATCAATTTGACACATGGTGTGTCCAATATTATTGAAAGTTACTTTTTTCAATTTTAAAGTGATATTTTGGTTTAAAATTTTTGCCACATAATCAAAACCTATGAAATTTGCTAGGAATGTCATGATACTTTAGGACAAAGATTAATTCATTTATAAATTTTAATAACTAACCACACATCAATTTGAATCATGGTTTGATCAGTATAACTAAAGGCACATGTTTTCAATTTAAAAGTGATATTTTATTTAAAAACATTAATCACATAGTAAAATCTGAGAAAACACGCTCCAATTATCATGATGCTTTATAAAAATGATATAATATTCTTTTGGAACATTTTTAAAGTAACCACATATCATTCTAATTGAAATTTATACTATATTATATAACACTATAATTAAATTTTTTTTAATGTACTATTATGAAAATAATCATTGTTTTTATTATAGGCACACTATTCTTTTGTATGAGGTTGGGTTGATCTTTGGACTAGGCCTCCTATGAGTGTTTTATTTTTGTATTGGTTGTAGTTATTTTTGTTTCTAAGTGAATTTAAATCAATGTAATTCTATTATACTGAAATTATTTAATGTAACATTTTGTATTGAAATAGTGAAATACAAATATATTATTTATTATATAGATGTATCAAGTTGCTACAATTTAAATTGATTTTTATGTATTTTATCGACTACTGAAAAGCTTTATTTATGTATCTAAAGTATTTAACATATGACTAGTTCTTTTATCAGTGCCAAGTGTAGCACTGATAAATACCACCTTATTCTATGTTAGATATATTGTTGATAAAATCCTCTTTTATTAGTGCTAAAGATAAAATAAATAAAATAAATAAAATAAATCTATTATTTGTGTTAATTTAGCGCAGATAAATGTTATCTTTATCAATGATTTTTTATTGTAGATAAATATTTTCAACCTTTATCAGTTACGATATTATAAATTATGGTATTATCAGTAGTTTAAATGTGTTGATAAAGGATATTTTTCATACTAAAAAATCCTCATTCTATAGTATTTTATTAAGTGATGAAGAGAGGAAAAATTGTGTATTTTTTGGGTAGGGAGTGTGACCAGAGTGGATAGATGGTAATGAATTATGGAAATGTTTCCTAGAGTGGCATGTTGTAGCTTAGGGTGAGTAATAAGTGACAACTATGGGTGTGTTTGGGTGACCCAGTGAAGAACAAAAATGGTTATTTTAGGTTAGCTTAGTGGAATCAATATGCAGGGGTTTCCAATGGTCTTGTAACATATATGTGATTAGTAGAAATAGATGGGTAAGCAATTTATGGAAACAATGAGGGATCTGACAAGAAATGGTGGATGGTGACTTACTGATGGTTAGGGTAATTGAGTTCTTCCTTAGTGTAGTGGTGGTTGTAGTGAGGACACTAGTAGAGAGAAAAGAGAAAAAATTATCTAATTAAATCTGAATACTCAGATAATTAACAGATCTATGTGAGGACATGGACACTAGATCACCTACTATTGACATGGTGGATGAACGGGTCAACCCTCTATCAATCGAGTGTAGCGACAAAGACCCCACCCACTATGTCAGACAAGGAAGGGGGATAGTGAATTTTTTCCTCTTTGTGTGTTGGTTCCTATATGTGTGTGTAGGTGCATGTGTGTGGATCATCATATAAATTTACATATATAATGATAAAAATAATATGAATGAGGGAGAGTGTGGTCATATTAAGAAAATGTAAATATACGTGGTTATAATAATAATAATAATAATAATAATAATAATAATAATAATAAAATAATGATAATAATATTATTATTACTATTATTACATGTAAATTTATTCATTTATGCGCGCACACACACACACACACATATGTATATTAATAGAGAAAGATACCTCTTTTTTTCTCTGGTGTCCAAAATATATATGTGAATAGTTCATCTTTCTTATTTTTTCTACATATATATAAGTTATTATATTTTCAAGAACAACATTGTTCATTTAAAATATGTTTTTAGAATTTTAAAATATTGGATACCAAGGTTGTTGTTGATGAAACCCATATAAATTTTAAAATTTCATATTCTACTCCTTTTCATGAGTGGAATGTGATAGTGACCATTCATGGATCATATTTAGCTCTTGAGAAAATTAAAGTACTAAAATAAAATTTCAAAATAATCATGTGCGTGGATATTCAGGTGATTACTACAACAACCGTGATATACAAAGCTTCCTTTTGGAATCTAAATCATGAGTATAATTTCAATGAATTGTAATGACTAGTGAATGAACTCGTGATATGGATTTGATAAAATTATTCATTATAATGAGTAGTGAAAAACCTTTGGCGAGTATTATTACAGTGGGATGATGGAATAAAATTTGAGGCAGATAATGTAATCTAACATGGTAATTAATGGCACGATACTTTTATTATCTTTATATAAAAAATGTGAACTTCCTAAGGATATGACATGAACTTGAAATAGTGATTTGTTTGACCTTGATGTATTGATATTGTATGTTTTTAGTATGAGATAGGGAAAAATGGAAACTGAAACGCTGTCCTCAAAAGGTATCCTGAAAGCGAGGTTCTTCATCTATAACAAGACTCATTCCGTCACCATGGAATACTTACACATAATTAGAGGAGATTATATAGGACTAAATTACTTTATCCCCCATTTAGTAGACCCTTCCACATTGTAATATTTTCTTCCAATCTCATTTCTTAATAATAAATTCATTTTTAGTTAGTATGATTGCAGTATGATGTGATTTGATATATAATTTCTTCTTAAGAGATATTCTATGATGTTAAAATTTATGTTATGATATTTACAATCCTAATTGTTTTTTACAAAATGGGGAAAATATATGAAGTATGTGTTTATTTCAGAGGTGGGATATTATCCTATTATTTTCTATGTAACTATTGGTGATAAAATGTTTCTAAAGACAATAACATATTATTTCTGAAGGAAGTTATGAAGTTTTGGTGGTAAATTAGTGTGTTCCTTGGCGAAGAACCATGTGTATGTCCTCTATTTTTCGTGCACATATCCTCTTGAGAGACACTTTGTATGTTCCCAATAATGATACATAGATAATTCACCCTACCATGATCCACAATACATTCACCTTAATACTAGTCACCACACACACCCTTCATCATCCACCACATGTGCTCCTAGAGTCACAACTTGTATTTCAAAGTAGTTACCTCAGAAAGAAAGGTTCCCATGACTCCCTTAACTATAAAAGGACCCCTCAAACTCTAATTTAAATACAAAAAGACACATTGAGCATCTGATTGAATGGATCTCTAGTCTGTTCACCCAAATTAATCTATGAATTTCGACTGGTGGGTTTCGAATCAGAACCTAAGGGAAAGTAGTGGAAAGTGGTGGTTTTGAGTCATCCAAGATTTTATCACATATAAACCTTGTGAAATACTAATTTACCTAAGTATTCATATATAATATGGTGAAATGACCCTCTAGAGGATATCTCCCATTAAGAAGGGTGAAATACCATGACACCCAGTTCCATCCTATTTTGACCATCCATGTTTATCCCTTAAGGGTTAACATGAGCGACTCACTTACCTAGTTCACCAACCTGGGTAGGTCATGAATATATTATTTGAAAAGGTACACCAACCGAACTTATAAAACCACCTTAAATATTAAGATGTGGTCAATTATATAGAAGTAAATTACTTGGGTTTTTATTTCATAAATAGGGATACTTAGGAAGCCACTTTTATAGGCTCATTCCCTTTATAAAAACACCTTTCACCTCCCTGTATGGTGATAAATTCTATAGTTTCCTGCTATATGAATTTAAACTATAGAGTAACTAATTATGTGTATTAAAAATGCGATCATATAATTTCATTTTATAGTCTTATTTCAAAATGAATTATGTTGATCAATCACTTTCATAAAAGGATAATCGATATCATTATTAGGATGGATTTAATGTTTACTCTAAAATTTATAAGAGATGCTAAAACTAGATATTTAGTTCCTTTATAATATTATTAAACCTCTAATACTCTTTATTCTAACATAATTCACCATAATAAAATTACTAAATGGGTCCGTGATAGATTTAAACATTGGAAACAAAAATGGTGAAACCGATGTGAATTACTTTACTCATGGAAGAGATTGTTCAACCATGAATATTTACATGTGATACCATAATAATGTTTTTATTATTTATTCCCGGAGAATCTAAATTTCATCAATAGTGAACACTTCATGAGGGATCAGGATGCTCAATTGACTTAGGGGAAAATCACATAGTGACTAAGGTTGAAATGAGCTTCCAACCAATGGGACCTCAAACTTACACTGGCACAACTGCTATGACTACCCCAAATCCAAGAAAATGATGAACATAATCACTAAACAAAAATCTAAAATAATGGATGGTTAATGCCATAATGCACGAGTACCTATAAAATGTCATAATCCTAACATTTGAGATAGCCCATGCTAACAAGGAGGGGATGAGGTCACAAAGACAATCACTTTAACTACAGGCTAACCAGGGATGCCTACCCCCCATCACAATATCAAATATCTTTATGAGTCTCTCTATGGAGTAAGATATTTCTTAATATCCTCACTAAGAAGTGTATAAATAAGAAATATATTATTTGTAAACAAATAATGTATATCCTCCTATAATGGATCATACTAGACACGAACATCTTCACCATTGCACAACCTCAACCCCTCAGTAGTATTCTAAGGGAGATGTTCTGATACTGGTCATCCAAACTAAGGAATTCAAAAGGAGAGATCACTAAGAGAAACCAACTACCAAGATTATGGATTTGGTTCATACCCATGTGTTGGATCGGGTTATACCAAATACACACAAGAGGGGGGGGGGGTGAATTGTGCCTTTTCCAATTTCCTCGAGAATCATGATGATTACCAAATATTTCCATTAACTTTATCAGAATGTTTATGTAGTAGAAATAAATAGTTATCATGACACAAATATTTATAGTGGTCCAGCGAACATAAGGCCCCTAGTCCACTCCACCAATGCTCTACTCCACGAGCTTGGTGATTTTCACTATCGGATCCTCTTATCAATAGACTATCCACAATTGAGTGCAGGCAGTTGACACCTTTACATGTTAAGGCTAAAACATATCCTTCTGGTTCATATACATAACCGAATAAATAGCTTAGTACAAGAAGTCAGTTACTCAAAATGTAGAGATTATTTGTTTAAAAATACTTTCCAGATGTTCTTCATAGTTGCAGCAGTACACAACTGACAGTAGATAGATCGTCGTCTTTAGAAAATATGTTCTTCAGGTAAGAGCAGTTCTGATTCGACCTGGTTGCAATAGATATAGAAATAAATTAAGAAACTCCAACAATCAATGGATTCACGATATATCTTCGATGTAGAAATAGTGATTCTTAAATGTGTTTCTTCTTCTTTATAAAATAGATTTTTTATCATACTTTGTAACAAAAAATCTGTATATCTCAAATATCTTTGTAAAAACTGAAGATGAGAAACTTGAGAGATTGTTATTTTAATCT
The DNA here is from genome assembly GCA_963277665.1 of Viscum album. Classification (NCBI taxonomy): domain Eukaryota; kingdom Viridiplantae; phylum Streptophyta; class Magnoliopsida; order Santalales; family Viscaceae; genus Viscum; species Viscum album. The sequence goes on from OY728151.1 coordinate 115,680,208, forward strand.
TTTTTACGATAAACTATCTCACTCATTTTTTTAATTAAAAATAACACATATATATAAAGAATAAAGATGTGTGTTTTTCTTTCAAATTTATATCCACAAAATTCACCTTAAGAATTTCAATATTCAAATGTTCGAATAACATAGTAGTCATAACTTCCCTTAATAATTTTCATGAAATCCTCTTCTTAAATCGATCCTTTGAATCATAAATAAATGACTTTGAATTAGTCAAAGATGCATTTTAATATTATATTTGAATCTGGATTAAAATCGGCCTGATAACCGGCATAAAGACTATTTCTTGATAAAGTCTAAATTTAAATTCTCGATGCCTAACATTGGGTTGAACTGCATAGCATTATTTTCTTAGAACATAGGTTGACAACGTAAGGTTGATCTCAAATACAAGGCTGACAACTTAAGGTTGATCTAAAATGTAAGGTTCATCATCCAAACTTTTCTCTTCAACTTTTAAATGTATGGTATATTATCTATACTTTCCTTTTAAGCAAAACATAAGATACATGATCCATACTTTTTGATAGAATGTAAGATTTATTATAAAAGTAAGGTTGATGAACCATACTTTTTAGAAAAAAATGTAATGTTCCATAATTATGTAGGGTTATTCTTCCATACTTTTCTGATATTACAAAATTAAGGTTCCTTCCAAATGTAAGGTTCCTTTTTCATACATTGTTGATAAAATATGGTTTCTTAACCATACTTTTTTTTGAACTCCCATAAAGTAAATGACAGATTCTGTCATTATACTTATGTTCTTCAACATAGGGTATGAGAAGTGTTTCCAGAACATGCTCAAATGATTTCTGAATACTTTGTCAAATATTCCATGTGGTTTAAACACTTTAATATTACTCAAAAATAATAATATAAAGAAATATTAATTTCCTAAAATATACTCAAGGTAAAATAATTAGAATAAAAAACAAGGGTATTTGTGAGAATCAAAATCATCATAAAAAGGTAGAGTATTGTTCTCAATAGTATCACCCTAATAAGAATAAAATAGATTATTGTTGAAAACAAAACATTCTCAGAACCATGTATTTTCTTCCATCCCCATGAACCATCATTTTAGTTTTATAGTTTTGTAAGGAAATTTTCATGTCACCCTAAAAAAGAATACTACATTTTCAAGGAAAATGTTGGTGGATACCTCAAATAATTCTTTATTTTTGAATAATAAAAACAATCACTATGATGGTGATACTCATAGTGATATGTTCAGTAGCTCTGGTGACCATCCCTAGAACACATGTCATGGAAGTCCTCTCTATGATAATCACCCAGAATATGGTATTCAAATAGTTCCTCATCATGATAAATAACAAACACGAAGCACCGTGGGTCCTTCCCAGAGTACTTAGTACAGAATTACTCCTCAAAAAAAATATCAACTATAGTGGTATTACCCATTGTGAAATGTAATATAAAGGATATATATTTCCTCCCATTTTATTGATTATTGAGGTCCCCCTCATAAAAAAACACTCAATTTAAAAGTAGGTCCTTCCCTTGCCAATAAGATAACAAGTAATAACTCTGGAGGTCCTTCCTAGAGGACCTATTGAAAAGGTACTCCCTATAGGACCTATCATGAAGGTTCTCCCTGTGATGGAAAATATAACCATTGTATAGGTGTTCCCCATGTGAGCAAACAAAAAAATACCAACCTTAGAGGTTCTCTCCATGGAATCCAATGAAATGGTCCTCCTTATGACAATAATAAATAAGAAAAAAAATATCCTAATGATCCTCCCTTGGATAATCACCATGAATATCTTCACTATGGTATTGGTCATGAAGGTACTCCCTATGAAGAATCATGTAGTTAACACAATGGTCCAACTTGTAACAAAAATTAAAAAATCATCAACTATGAAGGTCTTTTTCATAGTGAACAAAAAAACCATGGAGATCCTCCTTATGATTCTTCCTATGAAATTATTCCTCATGAAAACATATATAAATGACATAAAGGTTTCACCCATGTAAAAATTATCTAGAATCCTCTATCAGATCAAGAAATATTTATAAGGATGAGGCCAACTACCCTTGGAACCCCATTGTTAGCTGGTTAAAGTTTATCAAAATCAATGGGTGAATTAAAGTAGCATTTATCATATATTCCTCTATCAGACTACACATGATTGGATATAGTCAATGATATTTTAAAAACTCTCATATAATTTAGTAATATGTCATAGAAGTTACCTTTATGGTTAGAACATATTGATGGACAATTTATTGAAGTTGAAGAGGGTTCTAACATCATGTGGGAGGAGTTGGTTGCAGAAAAAATACCAGTAATGTTTGGTCCATTTCTACATATCAAAATGTTATTCCTGAGATCCTAATAGAAAAATGTAAACCCAATATTTTCTATAATTTATGGGAAACATTCAATCTTCACAAGTTAAAATTTAGTCATAAAATAGGTATGTGGACCACCTTAAGGGGTTAGACGAATAGTGTCTCCAAGTTGATCTTTCCACACTCTCAGTGGAATGGAATACAAAATCTAGAAAATAGTGAGAAAATACTCAATAAAAATGTTTAAATAAGATCAATACACTTTTTTAAATAATCTTGGAATCTTACCCTCATGATTATATCAGAGGATGGGGAACCTTTAAAGTGTTATATTTCTCTCCACTTGTATGCTAAAAAGATCGAATTCACAATGTAATGTGAAATATAATAATCATAAGTCTTGTTATTTACCATGGATATGTTTATTGAATAATCAAATGAGACCATATCATTTCCATATCATAGAGACCATATCATTTCCATATCATTTTATCTCCGCCACCACCCTTGGTATCATCAATCAGACTTGCAGATACTCACTGTGACGATGAAACTCCTCATAGGAGATTAATATTCTCAAGTCTAGGGGTAGTTCCACAATAATAACTACAACCTTCTCCAATAATAGTTCATGACTCAACCCCTTCATCGAGATCACATTTAGTAGTGGTTAAATGATATTTACTCAGAATCAATATTCATGAGTAGCCTCTCACTTCAACTCAATGAATGTACTAGAAGGATAAATTGAGGCCTCATAGGGGTCAAAAAACTAAATAACCTAAAAAAATAAATAAAAAAGTAGGACTATGACTTAACTATCGAAGGTTATTTAGAAGCTAATGAGACCCCATACTTCTTATAAGCAGATGAGGACCTAGTTCACACTGTAGGATTTATATCAATTAATGTTATCAATACTAGTCCTATTAGTTCTATAAAGCATGGTAATGGAAAAAAATATAAAAATGATGACAAATAAAAATAAAATGTTTTTTTGGATGGTGGTATGTGAAGAAGGTTTTCAAACCTGAAACCAAAGGCAATACCCTTATTTTGTGTCTTCTATAAACATCCCACTACAAAGAAACTAATACGTCAGTTACAAGGATAAAGAGAAAGAGGTGAATACATCTGTAGCCCACCCAAATCCCAAAAATGTTAAAAATATCTCATTATAAGAGCAACATGCCTAATAAAAGGGTTTTATAGAGAAGCTCAATCAAATTAAGGATGAGTTAATCAGGGTAAATATACCCATTAATTGGGATTTACAGGTTGAATCTATCATATTTATTATAGATGATATTCCTTGATTGGAAGAGGAAAATTAACTATTAATTTATATTCTAGCCATATATATAACTAGAGACATCACAATACCATTTAATAGATTATAATACAAATTTACTACTAGGATTTTCCTCGATTAGATCAAAATTGGGCATTGTCTCAAGAAAATCAGCTAGAACAAGCACACGAGAGTAATCTAGGGAAAACTTTAGCACAAGTAGTGACATTATAGGTATAAGTATGGGATTAAATTATTACTTAGTAAGAAACTATTAAAGGCTAATTCTACTTATTACAACTATAGAGAAAACCATATCTTGAGTGTTTGGTATTAACTCCTCCACCAAAATTTGAGAACCCAAAATTCTCAATATTAAATGGAAGTTAATATCCTTAGAAACATATCACTAATTTTTCATCCCAATTAATCCCAATGTTGGAATACTAAACAATACGAATAATCCAAAATTTAATTCTTCATGTGGTCCTTGAAATGTCCATTTTTTTTCTCATACAACAATCACATAGTCGAATCCATCAACAGTTGAGAAGATATTCAATCGAAATTCCTTTACCAATTCTACACTAATTTAAAGAAAAAAATCATTTTTGAAATCTCTAACTACAAAAAATATGGTAATGAGAGAGTCACATATTTTATCACCATATGGAAGGGTCTAAAATATTCCTTGGATATACAATTTCATCAGGAGAAACTATTGAACATTTGTGTGGACATTTTATAGGATGAGCTGAAAACCATGTATATTTCTTAAAAGTATCTTGGTGGATTCCAAGTGTACACTACAAGAAAATAGAGTCTACAATATGGAATTTGGTAAAAAAATCTTAATAAAAACTACCATCACAAGGAAGGAAGTATAGGAAATTAGAAGAGTCTTTTGTTATAATAAATTCATAGACAAATTTAATTATAACCCCTAAGCTAGTTTGGTTCAATGTAGTGCCTTATTATAGGAAACAACAATAACAAACAAGTCTTAATGAAAAAACATATGATATAAACAAAGAGAAGAGCCACTAAAACATTTAAAATTGAAAAAACTGGGTCTATTCCTTTAGGAATGATAAATTCCTCATTACTTTATATTAGCATTGGAAAAATAATTTTATTATATTTCAAGAGATCATGAAGTTATATGAGAAATGGTTGAATAACCATTCAAATTACTATCTTTACCAACATATGTTATTCCACCAAAACTAGCATTTATTTATCTTTAAATGCCTCATTTAAAGGATTCTGTATAAGGTATAAGTAGTTTTAGATAGCCCTAAGTCACATGTAACATGTGGTTCATACGCCTCTATAAAATAAGAAGAGTGGAAAGAGGTTAAGAACATGAATGCACAAAAATTTGATGAATTTATGAACCTTGAGTCAATGATCTGTGTATATGTAATCATCATGAAATGAATAAATTAACCAGTTATGACCCCAATTTTCTTCATAACCCAAATAGTAAAATATTATAATTAAAAGAACTCTAAGAATTTATGAAATATACACTGATGAAGTAAGAAATAATTATAAGAACCTTAATGGTTCCCTAACTTAGTCTAAAATTTTATAGACTTTATGCCCCCATCATTGAGAGGTAGGATACTTCCCTACATAACATAACCCCCCTCGGATGAAGAATCCTAATATATTGTTTGATTGTTTTAATAATATTCTAGTGAAGAAGAATTTTATGAAATAGAATTACCCATTGACCATTTTAAAGGAATCCACCAAGGTTTTAGAAGAAAAACCTAAGGTAGACCCTGGAGTTCAAGTTCCTTCACTAAACAATGTACATATTCTATAGAAACCAAGAGAAAGGTCCTTTAATGTGACAATCAGGAGAAATGGTATGATATTGGATCCTCTAACACTCATTACACCACATATTACTTGTGGAGAAATTAGATATAATACACAATAACTAATTAAAAATAATTGTGTAGAGGAATAAAATCATTATAACCCTCCAAAAATTTGGAAACCTCCCAATTAAAGAGAAAAACCATATTTACAACCAGCTCAACCTCTAGTTCCTTAAACTTGAGAATAATTGCATGGATAGATTAATAGTCTTTTGGATTAAAAGTATAATTAATGAAAGAATATATTTGTTATCCCGACATGAATTTCAATCTTGGATACCCTCTATCTCTTCAAATAACTCAAAGAGATACTTATTAAGGATTTGTTAGATCCTCAAGTGTTTGAAATAAAATTAGTTGCTACTGAGATATACTATGTTGAGAATGGATCTACTAAATTTCACACAATCATATCATTTATAGATTAAGATCAAGAGAAAACCATACAAGGGTAGGTCATACCTTTCTATGTGTTTTAAAAACTCAATGATATCCATATTTTTTGTGATTTGATAGACAATGGTTCCTGAATCAATATTTTTCCTACGTGGACCCTCCATTATTTGGGATACAAGAAAATTATTTTATCTCCTTTTGATTTAATGATCAAAGGGTTTGATAATATTTATTAGAAAACCCTAGGGAAGATTAGATTCAAGACCAAATTTTGAGACCTTGAGTTTTATGCTACGTTCAGGGTGGGTTTTCAATACACCATCTCTAATGCCTTACAAGGAAAGTTATGGATTCATCTGTATGCGATATTAACAATTTCATACCATCAATGTCTAAAATATTATTTTTATGAGTAATTTTGGGTTCTTTATTGTGAAAACTCCCCTTTTTAATCTTATGAAGTGTAATATTTTGATTAAGGATATTATAATATGGAAGGTAAGAAATCAAAATTGGAGGATAACATACATATTAAAACTACCAATGGAACAAAAGTTTCTCCCATAAACCCTTGGAATTAGGTAAAGGGTAGTTTTTTACTCCCTATCCATCACATTGAGGTAACAAATCCAAATACAGTAGATCACAAAGCCCTATAAAAAAAGTAAAGGATCTATAATATACCTTCTTCTTTTATTATAAATTAGTAAATTCTTATTTTGAGCCACCTCCATCTAGAAAATGAAATTATTTCATGCATCTGCAATGAATTAATCCTAGTTTCAAGTGCCTTTACCATAATGTGGACTGACTAAAAATTAATTTTTTATTAAATCCAACACTTTTAAGGAGAAAGTGGGAAACCAAACATAAACCACAAAAGGATAAAGTAGATTCATTAAAATGCAGTTTAAGTCCACTAGAATCCCTTTCCCTAAAAAAATTACAGGAGATAGTGGTTACCTGATTTCTTGGTTTATCCCTTTATTAAAATTTAATTTGCGATGTCCAATATCCCAAACAGATGACCAGAATTTTCTTAATAAATTAGATGAATGGAAAAATCAGACTCAACATTGACTTTTGGGATTTAAACTATTATTTTCCAAAGGATTAATTCCTTGTTCCAATCACAAAACTGTTGATTGATGTAATTGATAATTTTCAAGAATTATCTTTCATGGATGATTAAATTAAAATTAATTTTTTATTTAAAATAAATTTTGAGAAAAAAGTGGGAAACTGAGCTAGTCCAATGCCAATGATCATCCAACACAGAAGGAAGTCACATAATAATTAAAAAGAAGGATAATATTATTAGAATCAATTACTCCTTATAGTAACTACTGATTTCCTTTAACCTTACTAATCAGGACTTCCTAGATTAATTATTCTAAATGAGTGGCCAGATTGTCCCAAGTTTGGAAGTACTCCTCTTCATTTATCTTACTTTCATTGAATCCCTTTTCTAAAATAAAATCTCTTTGTTTGATCCAGGACCTTTGATCCTTTATAACATCAATTTGAAAGTCTATTTCTAATATTTTATCCAAACCCTCCCTTGGTCCATTAAGTTTGATCATCCTTTATTTCATTTCTTCTATAGAATAGAGAATTATATTAAGGTATTTCTCCGGATCTACATATTCCTTTATCACTGCACCAACCTTCCCTTGATCTTTAATGTCTCAAAACCTGTCCTTTATGTTCCCACTTCTTAGATCCAAACCCACCTTGCATTCTTGGTCTTGAGTCCTTGGTTCACATTCCATTACCTTGTCCCTTCTAGATGATCTTATTTTCATTAGCTTAGGTAGTTGGGAGTAGTCTTTCCTCCCATTAGTTTTCTCCCCTTTAACAATAATAAAACCCCTCACATCGTGGTGCCCCTTCATGGATGGATATTCAAGATTTAATTAAATCTATCTCTAAAATATAGAGAAGATAATACCTTTAGATCAAACTAGGGAGCATATCTCTTCAAATTGATTCCTTTTTATATAAAAAATATAATATCTACATATCAAAGAGTGATAAAATATGACTTCAATCCTCTCCTTTGAAAAACTAGGGAATGTTATATAGATGATCAAGTTATCAAACTATGCTAGTTCCCATACCATTTCACTAACTAGGAGGAATTTGTTTTCTATACATAGATCATAAAATCTAAAAATGAATTCACTAAAGTGAGAACATGGGATGATATAAAAAATATTTCTTAGATTTGTGGATTTCTATTACACTATTGAAGTTGATCTTAAGAAAACCAAAGTAATACTTTAGATTCATCCATCTTATTATTTTTAATATTTGAGAGAACTTCAAGGTAATCTCACCTATATCAGGTGTTTCATTACAAACCTCACTAGTAAGTGTTTTCTATTCAAAAAATTAATGAATAATGGAAAGACTTATCAGTGGGATGAAGAATGAAATAATTTCTTTGAAAACCTTAAGAAATATATTTTGCATACTCCAGTTTTAATGCCTACAATGTAAGGGAAACATTTTTACTCTATATGGTAGATTTGAATTGATCACTTGGTTCACTTGTTTCCCAAAATAATGATGTAGATAAGGAAAATTACTTTTACACTATCATTTGGTCACTAATGGAATCTGAGAGCTAGTTTATTATTATAGAGATGAGTTTCCTTACTCTAATATTTATGGTGAAAAATTTATTTCACTATCTATAACATAATGAGGTTTGCCTAATATCATATATTAATCCACTCAAACAAATCCCTAGTCATCCTATTTTGGTTGGGAAATTAGCGATATGGGTTATTCTTACTCAGTAATTCTATATCTATTTTGTGTCATATAATTTGACCAAAGGAAAGGTGTTGGTAGATTTTTTTTAGTGACAAACCCTTACCTAAAGGTGTCACTTTGGATATAGAGATCCTTGAAGATGAAGTTTTATTTTTTCATGAAACATCTCAGATGTGATAAATATAATTTGACAACACTTCTTGATGTACAACTAGGAAATGGATTAATGACCCAAAACTAAAAAAAGTTAGTAGAGGGTATATGTTTATATATCTTGGAAAAAAAATTATACCATATTATTTTCTCATTTTAGAAAGATGCATTAAAAATGAGTTGAGGTACACAGTCTTCCTTATAGGCATAGAACCAACCTTGAAAATATCAGTTACCAGGTTGAATGTAAAAGGTGACTCAAAACTAGTGATCGAGCATAACAACAGGGAGTATGATTTCAAGAAAGAGAAGTTGGTACCTTTTCATGAAAAAAAAGATTTTATAGATCAATTTATTAAAATCTAGTGCTATACTATTTTTTTATTCACATATTTCTTGAGATTATGTGTTGGAACATATTTACACAACTCTCATTGATCTTGATTAGGATAATATGATTATCTATATTGTATATTAAAGATATGTTCTTCCATTTAATAATAAACAAATCAAATAGATCTGTGAGGTTGAAACCAATTTAGCTCAAACTATATCATTGTTCTCATTAACTAATGTAGAAACCTATTAGATTTATCAAATCTTTGAAAATCCCAAAAATGGTTATCTATTACTAAAACAATCTATAAAATAGAAATTTTATCAGTGGTTAGTGAATTTCATTCTTTATGACGACCAAAATTACCAAAATGTTCTCTATAAATAAGGATTTTATGGGGTCCTTATCAGTTTATTTTAAAGATAAGAGACCTATAATATTATATAAGATATCTAAATTAGTATACGTAGTGTACATAAAATTAGAACCAAAGTATTTCATCAAATCAGGAGGCTTGATTATTTCTATCCATCCATGAATCTTGATTAAGTGGAATTTACAAAGATGATTCATGTATGTCAAATGCATTCCAACATTATTCATAAACCATTAGAGTTACTATATACTTCTAAATATTTTTATACATTCACCATGAGGGGTTTAATGTTATGGGTTTATACCCTAAAACCACTATTAGGTAGTTCGAATTCATAATCATGGCCACCGATTTCTTTTTCAAATGGGATGAATCTGTACCTTTTAAATATATCATGATGAAAGATATGACAAATTTTGTGTGGCCCAGTATAATAAATTGTTTTTTAGTTCCTCAAACCACCCATATAAATATTTTTATAAAATTTTATGAATCTGAACTGAAGAATCTGTACTTAGAATACAACATCTAGTATGATCATTCATCCGATTTTCATGCACCTGCAAATGGATAAATAGAGTAATTTAGAATGATTTTTTAAAAAATCCTATAGAAAATGGTTGACAAGGATAAAAATTATTATCATAATAAACTACTCAATTATTTTTTAGCTTATCACACTACCACATGTAACCCAATATAGAAAACCCCACATTCTTTAGTGTTTGGGACCAAAGTAGTACTGTCTATTGAGGTCTAGTTTTATTTACACAAAATTGTTGTTTGTGACAAAATAAATTAAGATAAATAATCATAAACGAGGTTGAATTAATTAGAGTAACTTTATAAGAAGATGTTACAATCATTAAAAAACCATTAGGTTCACCAAAATCATATATTTCTTGTATTAAATAAGAAGTTTCTTCTTCTATCATTTGTTCAAGGAGAATTTTTTTAGATTTAAAGACACCGATGATGCCCAATAATAAATACACGATGTTTTAATTTAAATGGGAAGTAACTTAAATCATATAGAAGGATTACTCAAATAGATTATACTCCTTGATCACTATGGACATAATGTTTATTTCACCTCACACCAATGATAGGTTTCTAGAAAAATAATTTGAATTACATCACACTGTGTAAATATATTCTTTATCTCCTAAATTTAAACTACGTTATGTAAGGTCTTTACTAAATGACCTTAAAATATATATAATTAGGTCCCTATCATGAAACCTTAAAATTCATGAAACATGGTATATCCTATATTGCCATAAAATTACATGGAGTGGTCGATTCCATTTAAAATAATCCCCTCACATAATATCTTGATCTATTTAAGAGTTCCTAGTGAAAGGTTCCCTCATTCATGTTGGGTTTCCCTAATGGTACTACACTAGGATAAAACCACCCCATATCCAAAAACTATGTATGAATTGATTCCTACTCCCATAGGATGCATAATTACACCCATATCTCTTATCTCAGAACTAACTATAAATCCATTTTCCATCCCACCCTTCATTCCATCTTGGTGCATGCCCCCATCTAAATTCACATATGGTTTTATTTATTAATACTATACCATGATTAAAAAACACCTCCATTTCTAGGAACTATGTATGGTTTGAATCCCATTCTCACAAAATATGTAGAGATTCTTGTATCCCCAATTCTTCTTATAGCTGAAAATTTTATTTCTAACCCATTATACCCTATGGTTTTAACTCTTATAAATTCACATTAGGTTTTAACCATATTTACTCTCATAAGGTAACCACTTCATCCCATCCCATTTTCTCCCACACTTGATCCATATCTATGTATAGATATTTGGGGAACCTAATTATTATAAGTGGGTTCATCAATAATCAATGAGTTTATTCTATTAGCTTAATATCATAAATTTGTTATCCCATTATTAAACTATATATGGAATGATTCTTATTCTCAAATGTTATGTAATGATTTCTGGATCTCATATACTAGATCCAAATATTAAACCATATCTTTTACACCATTCTGATGTTTAGTATATCAATTCACATCAAATTTTTTATGTTGGAATTATACTGGAATGTATTAGTGTGCATGGTTTTTCTGTTTTATACAAAGATTTCTCCACCAACTCTCCACCATGATAAAAATCCCTCCTTCCTAGAATTATGCATGTCTTGATCCCAATTCCTATGGGATATGTAGAAATGCCTATATATATTATCCTTTTCCTAACTTCTACTTCCCATACACTTCTATCTCTTCCCCAAAACTCTTCTACATTTCAATTTGATGGGTATCAGGTTAGAATATTTTGACTACATTTGAATATTTACTACCCATATACCATACTTCATATCTTGATTTTGTAAGTTACAACAAACATTTCACAAACTTTAGTGTCAAGTACATCGAATCTAAAGGGAAAAATTTGGTATAATAATGACACATGTGACACATATACAACCTGCCTATACCCATTCAAAGGAATATATTTATCTTGAGGAAAATTATCTCTAACAACACACACCCATACAATATTATAGTAGAACCCATTATTCAAACGTGGTTAAAAGTGATCCTCAATATACTTGACTAATAGTATCGTAAAAACCCTATTATATGAATGTGCCCAATGTTTATCCTAGACTATCCATTATCATTATTCCATACATAATTCAAATACATCAATTTAGGATTAATATCATTAAACAAACCTATGTTAAAAATGTATAGAATCATCTCTAACTCTCATACTATCTTAATACCACTAACTAATCTATACTTTAAATTCCATTTTTTGGATATAGCTGTTTATACTAGCATCAATTTAATTTACATCAGGTGATTTTTTTTCACTAGATGAATGACCCATTATTTTATTTATCCCCCCATTAAGGCATAATATTTACAAACCAAAACTATAATCCACACTCTTTAGTCTAAGTAATGTGAACTTAAACAATGTGTGTGTTCCCTTTGAGTTTTACCACATTAAAATTCATTCACATTGGGTTAATCATTCCATTAAAAATGTATATTCCACCTTATTTCTAGTACAATTTTAATGAACATAATCTTCATCCATATTTTGGTCAAAATCATATGACCTTAAACACCATCCCTCTTTGATCCAAGCTGTATGACCTTAAACTATAGATACTCAACAATGGTTTGGATCGCAGGGCCCAAAACCGTAAAAAAGACATGATAGTCATCAAGTTAAAAACATTAAAGGTGTGACATAATAAAAATTATAGTTTTTATATGCTAAGGATTTCTACTTTTGGGATTAGGAAAAAGTTAGAGAGTAAAAAAAATAGTCATAAAAACTTTTCATTTTGAAAACCTATAAAGGGATACTTGAGAGAAAGTCAAATATTCACTCAATATGATATTAATTTCCAATGATTAAGTAAATTTTAGAGTGTATTGAAGAATTTTTCCTTACAAAAAGAGATTAAAATATCAAGATAGAGATTCAGTATGAGAGAAAACCAAAAATTCCGCCTCAGCTGTAAGTTTTTTGGCCATATGATTACTGAATGCAACATGGATAAGGATTGTAGATTCTACAAGGTTAAAGGACATGATGATTCCACATGTTGAGGGAGGAAAGGTAAGGATGAGGTAATATCTGCTGACCCTTAGATCAATAACAAGGATGAAAACTCTAAGGGTGAGGAGTAAAATTTCTTGAATAATCCTATTGAGCACACAAGAATAGATTAAGATGGTGGGATTACTGGATGACCCTCAAATGAGAAGTCTATAGAATCATCAAAGAAGCATAATCCCCAATCCTCTTATCCTTTCCAAGTGATTCACAACTCAAATGAAGGGAATAATTTGATACTTTCTACTAGAGTGGTAGGGGACCCCATGGAGGAAATCCCATAGAGGGATAACTCTCCCCCAAATAGGAATACTATTTTAGAGGCTCATACTGATGATACAATAATTATGATAGGGCTCGGTTCCTAGGAGCTTGTTAAAATGGGAACTGATGGAGCTATACAGGATGGATCATAATCCAATGTTATTGATGAAAGTGGTTGAAAAAATGAACAATCTCCTAATGGATTTGATTTGGAGGCACCCTTACTACTGCTACACCCATCTAAGGCTAATAGAAGGAAATACCATGTGATTAGTGATGCTAATAATACATAGTCTAGCAACAAATTCACACCCCTTAATGGCATATTTTGGTATGATGAAACTGATAACTCACAACCCACTAAGAAGGTTGTATCCCCTCTAAATATTGAGGAAGGAAAATAAAATGATGGACTAAATGAGTGTGAATAGGATGGTTCTAAAAGTTAATTAGGAGTGGGCACAACTCATAATACAATTTAGAAAAAAGTAATTAGAAAGAAAGGAAAAGGTCATAGGGATGCAGAAAAAGATGAAGGGTCCTTGACAAGGAGCTAAAACCTTATTCAATGAAGCTCTTATATTAAAATTGTCAAGGTATTGGGAACAACACAAAGACCAAGTCCCTTAGACAATATATTTTGGCCTATAAGATCATTCTGATTGGTATTGAAAGAGTATAAAATGATCTTTTGAAAATGAAGGTATTTTAAGTGGGACTCTCTTGGTTACAGTTTTGTTTCTTAAAATTTTCATGGCATCAATTAGGATTAAATTTGAGTCTTTAAGAATGAGAGAATACAAATGGCCTCCATTATTAAAAAAAAAAAGTGGATCTCAGTCTCTTTCATCAGTCAAGGATGAAACTTTGAGGTTTATTTTGTATATGCATCCTCATCTTACATCAGAAGAAGCGAGCTTTAAAGTGTGATTGAGGCATTATCTAGGAATTCCACTAATAAATGTGTGATAATGGGAGACTTTAATGCCATCATAAGACCTGAATAAAAAACTAAAATGAACTTAAATAAATTATCTTCAATGGAATTATCCTCTTTCATTGATAAATTTCATCTCTCTTAAGTACTAACTGTTGGTGATGATTTCACATGGAGTAGGTATACCTTTCATGGAAGGAAGTCAAGTAAAATTGATAGATGTTTTGTTCATATGGATTATGTGAGTTCAGATTCTGGAATATCTAGGCACAATTAACCAAAGAATCACTCAGATCATAATCCTATTTTTATATAAATATCCATCCATATTGTCAGTTCTGTTCCCCTTCCTTTTCATTTCAACAATGGGTGTCTTGTGACTCCAAAATGAAAGGAAGTTATTATATAGGCTTTGAGTATAAATCTATATGGTATCCCATTGCATATTCTTGATGTAAATATTAATAATGTTATAAGGGTATTAAGATATTGAATAAAAATTCCATTCCCTAAGCTTAATCTTGAGATTAAAGCTGCTGATGAAAATATAAAAGCTGTCAAATTAGAAATAAACACCTAAATAAACCCTAAAGAGAGAAAATTCAATATATTTAAAGACTATATGATCTTATAACTATTAAAATAAAGTTAGATATAAATCACTTATATGTCCAATGGATGAAGGATGCTAATAGGAACTGTAAATTCTTTCAAATATTTCACAAGGAAAAAAGGATAAGGGCAGGATTAAAGTCCAATAATATAAATGGATGTCTATACACCTCTAAAACTAATATTGAAAATGCCATGGTGAATTATTTCACTAGACTATATTATGATGATGGTATGGAAAACACCCAAGAGATGATTGATAACATCTCCCCTTGCATTGAATACCATCAAAACCTACTCTTATAATGGACCCTTCCAAGGAGGAAACCAAGGAATCCCTATTCCATCTAAACATGGAGAGTGCATCTAGTCTAAATGGATTCACCAACAAGTTTTTTATGTTATATTGGGAAATACTCCCAGTTGAAATACTAATATAGTAAAACCTTTTTTACCTAGGATCATATTCCTTTTGGGATAAATTCAAATTTCATTACCTTGATTACCAAGAAATAAAATTCAGTTGACATTAATGATTTTATGATTGTGGATATCAAGAACACTATCCCTAAAGTCCTTAGAAAAATCATGATGACTATATTGGGAGGTATTATCAAGGAGAAAATTTTCCCAAACCAGTTTGGATTTGTACTTGGTAGGAGCAGCCTGAACTATCTTTTTATTACATTAGAGAGTATTAATATAATGAAAAGGAAATCCATGAAAGGTAAAATTTCCCACAAAATTGATATATCAAAGGTTTTTGATACCCTAAAATGGAGCTTACTTCTTGATGTTATCAGGAGGTTTGGATTTTTAAAGGGTTTAATTAGACTTTTTAAAAATATTCTTGGATATACAAGGCTATCCATGTTAATTTATAGAGCCTCTAGAGGTTAATTTCAATGTACTAGAGGCATTATACAAGGAGAATCCTCAGAGATCCTATTTTCCATTACTAAAGACTATTTGAGTAGATGTTTTAATGAAATCTCTTAGATTGGTATTTATAAGTAGATAAAATATAACAGGGATAATATCATACCATATCACTTATTATATGATAAAGATATTCTTCCTTTTGGGAAATCCTCAAAGAATGCTATCTATGTTATTAAATCATTCTTTTAACACTATAAAGAAGTGGTTGGACACTCCATTAGTTGGAAAAAAATTTAACTATTTTTGGATATGGATTAACTATTGGTAAAAAAAAGGTTCACTAAGGATCTTAGAGTTAAAAAGGTTCTATACCATTTATTTATCTTGGAGTTCCCTTGTTCTATGTCAAGATTCGAAGATAATATCTTGAAAACATATGCTTTGGTATCATTAATCAGCTGGCTAGATTGAGGGGGAAAGCTATATTACATCAAAAATTTTGTATTAATTATCCCTTTATTGAAATCCAATTCATGATGTAGAATTTAATTTGGATAGGATCTGTGAATGAAAGAAAGTTGATAATTATTTCTTGGAATTAATTCATTAAACCCATTGACATTGGAGGCCTTAGAATAAATAACCTTAATATTTTCAATGATGGAATTATTAATAATTTCACATGGAATATCTTAACCTCTAATGAATCTTATATGGATTTTTTATCATGCAGTTTCAAGATGAATCTTATTAACATGTATCCTTATTATATCTCTTAATATCTTTGGCCTTCACTCAGACACTCCTTCATTGATGTATTTCAAAATTCAAAATGGATGATTAGTAGAAAGTCTATCCATAATTTTTGGGATCCCCTTGGTGGGATGACTCTATTAACATTAGTAATATACCTCCCATCATGGTTGATATTATTGTAGTATATTTCTTGATTCAAAATGAAAGGATTGTTGAGATTTTTACTCCTCAGGTCAGTCTAGAAATTTAGAATTACCTTTTTATTGAGAATGACATACTGATATAGAGGATAAATAGAAACAACAATTTTAATACAAAAAAGTATTACAATTTGAAATATGATGGCTCCACCAAACCACCGATATGATTGCTAAAATTCAACGAATCTTTTTTCATAATTTCAAGGTTCCTTCTTCTTTGGAGAATCTAGAAGAATTGATTTCCCACACATGATTAGTTGAGGAGAGATAGAAAATGTATTATCTTATCTTTTCATATATGTTTGATGGATGATTAATCTGTGCAACACATGTCTTTAAGAAGCACATTTTATCATAAATTATGGAATTAAATCGGTATCTAGTTTAATATTGACTTGTGTATGGATAGGAATGTGGATGAATTTATGACTCATATTAGTAAATGTGGCAGAAGTGAGAAAATTAAAAATCTTCTACTAGTTTCTGCTCTAACTGCCTGCGATGCTATCTGGAAATCCCAAAACACATACCTATCCGACAACATCCCTCCTTATTTTCATGTAGGTTACCTAAGGATTCACAGAGACAGAAATGCTGCCGTAGGAGTCGAGGTTAGTTCTATGGTCAACAATCTCATGGATCTGAATAAAATTCATATTCTGGTTATCTCAAAACAACCAAGGAGGCCTCTGATGATCAAGATCATAGTGTGGATTCTTTTTATCTATCCATGTTTTAAATTGAATGTTGATGGAGTAGTATTTGGCATGATGGGGATATTGGGTTGTGGATGAGTCTTCCGCACGCATCGTGGATTTGTTAAATGTTTGTTCCACCACTTTATTGGGATGGGAATTTCTTATGAATAAGAATTATGGGACATTATATACTATATAAAGCATGTATCCTATCATAAGTAGAATTTATTATGATTGAATCAGATTCTAAATTTTCTTTTGAATCTCTTATATTGAGAACCAGTAATGTGCCATGGATAATTCTACCTTATTGGATTGGATGTCTCAAGCAGGTCAAGTATCTTAACTCAGTAGTCACACATTCCAATATGAAAGAAAATAAAGTGTGGGATTTTATGTCAAAGAGATAAATCATATAAATGAGTGCTATGTTTTCCGTAAGGACTCCTGAGTATTGTGCACCATTGGTGGAAGAAGACATGAGGGGAGTGTTTCATTCCTACTTTTGTAAAACCCCCTTGTAATTCTTTTCTCTGTACTATTACTTTTATTTTATTAATTTATAGGTTTGTCCTATTCATACCCTATATTTTATTGGTAAATGTTAAAGAGTAAAAAAATCTTAAAGATTGTAGGGACTAATTCCTAGCCTAATGGAAAATTAAGCTATGTTCACTAGGATTGTGGATCCAGGAAATATTTATTGTATTTTTTCTTCATTTAAATTGGTTTAAATAATTTTTCTAAAATCCTAATTATGAAATTTTAGAACAAGAGATCCCTTATTAAACATTAAATCATCCATAATTTATCCCCTTCATGATCTCATCTATCTTTAGTCACTTACACTCTCATATATGAATGGACTAACCTTGGCCCACGGTGATAGAACATACACTACATATACATCCTACCTATAAAAATCCAAGATCACACATTTAAGGGGAAATAAAATCTCTTCTATATTTTATCTAACAGGCTAGCCTTGTCCTATGATGATGGCACATGAACTACATTTAAAGATCACTTATACCCATATGAGAGAATATACTAAGAAAAATAATAGACCAACTAAAATATTTTCTATTAATGACTCAAGTATTTCAAATCCTAATTTATGAAACCATCAATATTAATTATTTATATGGACTTTATTCCCCCTATATTATCCTCTATATACTTTTAAAAAATTATCATAAACCAAAGCACAATAATATAAACTTCAGATTATTGATTGAATAAAAACAAAAGAAGAATCCATAGTTTGAAGCCTATCATTGAATATTAAAAAATTAAGTGAATAATATAATTGAAATGAATATTACTATATGAAACATTCAATGGATTAATTAATAAAAGTCAATGAATATGTTGAATAATCAACAAACTACTAAATATAGGTCAATTTGTAAGTTTTAGTTTTAACTCAAAGACACATGCCATCTATTATTATGGAAGCATATTCCTCTACTTTGTGAGCCTTTTCAATGATATTTTTGTTACCCTCCAATCTCTTATGATCCATGGACCCTGGTGAAGGTATATATCTAAGGCCATCATCTCATCTATTATTATTTTTTTTATTTTTCATCACAGTGTTATGTTGAGATCTATATTGGGCTATCGTATCCTTGAGTTCTGTGTAGTGAGTTGTAAAATCTATCATTAAAATCTATAATTATAGTTACCCTGATCACTCTAAATTATTAATTATACTATATATGTGAATATGTATTATGAAATAATCAATCCTATTATATTCCAAGGTTATGATCATGTGTTAGAGGTTGAGCAGTTTTCTACTCACATTATCTAGAGGGGTCTGATGGATCATCCTCTATATACTTCTCCACACTTATTGTTTCATTTTTTTTGAAATGAAATATACTATTGGATCAAATTGGAATCTATATAAAGGACTAATATATAGTTTGGAACAATAATGCTTAGATAAAACACATTTCATAATTCTCTGAGTTAGTTGGTGCCTGAGAAATTATTTCCTCTGTGGCTTCTAATGACTGAGATGCTAGAATAATGGCTTCATAAACATTATTCTCAAAAATTTGTGTTGGACACACTATAATAAATGTCCAAATAATATTAAAATCAACAAATATATAATTAAATGAAGTTTAGTATGCACACCAACCTTTTCTCATTGAAGCATGGTCTTTTTATACTACCATAGATTCATTAATTTGCCTAATTAGAACATAATCCAAGTGTAAAATACTTACAAGATAATTATAATCCATTATAAGAAAGTCTATAATTATTTCCTCTAGTTAAAGGGATTTATAAATAGTGCAATCCATTTTTAAGGGTGCATGAGCTATAATATACTAGTCATGAACATGTATCCTTATATTTATTTTATAGGAAAACCTAAATTAATTTAGTATCTACATATAAACATATCCGGATAGAATTTAATATTGAAAAACTCCTAAATAAGACTTATGATTTTATAATTCAATTATAAAACCTAGGATATCTTACAAATTTGATAGTTGGTAGTCTTCAATGCCTTCCATCAAAAGATCTTTTACCTTCCTATCCATCTCTATATGTTCTGTAGAACCTATAATGAAAGAGTGATTAAAATCATCATGAAACTCCATCTATGCATTTGAAAACACACATAAATATTCTCCCCTTGATAAATAGGGTAATTAGGTGCATCTAAAAAAAATATCCACTGAACCAAAGTTAGATATTTTAGGTGAGCCTCAAGAACTCCCACCCTAACATCAGGGGATGTCACAGTTATCTTTGGGGGTTTTATCTTTTCCCGCAGAATATATCTCTCAAAAATTGGGATATGAAACTAAGATATTAGAGATTAATTAATATAATATAAAGTTTTAATATTAAAAACCATAATTATATTTTAAATAGTTGAGGTATCCACTCTAGTATATGATATAATTGTGATGTTGTGACATTTTATCATATTCCTTGGTCAGTGTGTGGATTATTTCTTCTAAAAATCAAGTAACTGTAATCTTATAAGAATATAGTGTTAAAATACAAAAAATATATACAAATTTAAGTTTAAAACCATCTTATATTACCTAAATAACTGTGTTACATCATTTAATTGGCCCATTCTAGGAATGGGTAATAATGGTGTAAGGGATTTGGATTAAGTTCAGGATCTAGATCACTAAAAATATTATCATTACCTAGTAGATCCTGTATTTTTTATTCATATTCCTTGATAGGTTCAAATATCACTATCTTTAACAATATATAGACTACAATCATAATTGGTCATGGTATCAAAAACTAAATAAAAAAATTAGGAATCAAATTCAAGGGATCAACCCCTTAGGACTATAAGATTGCGTGTGACTAATATAATAGAACTATATTAGTTTATGCACTACAATAGAAGAGTCTTAGGCCATTTCTTAGGCTTATATTGACCTAATATAGGGTAAACACCCAATAGTCCATGTATTGTTCTATCCAGCTTTACCATCCACTCAGATAATGGGTTCTCCTATATCATAACTCCATACTTCTCTACCCCAAAACATAATTACCTATTATAGTATATTGGGGATAGGATATAAACATCCGCAAAACCAATATCCAATATATAATGATTGAAATAAAGTATGTTAATTATAATTAAAAGTATATAAAGGGATATTTCAAATGATATTTTCATTGTAAGTCTACAGGATTGACAAGGTCATCACATTTTTCATCAACAATATGATTAAATATTTATTTAAACTCTCTAAAGTATATCATCTTCTATACTAATTTTGTGTAGGGAATTATATTGTCAGATGTATACATCAACATCTCTAATTCACTGATATGAATTCTTACTTAAATTGAATTATTCTTGAGGGTGATATCAGTAGGTGTATTTAGATTTACAATATAAGGCATACACATACTTTCTTTAAGAATAATCAATAAGTTCTCAATCATTCTCATTTCGACATAATTTTCCCAGAAATAGTGAGAATTAGAATATATTTAATTTGAAGAAGAATCTTGGTGATTTTCCTTTGGTATTAAAGAAGTTTCATACTATCTTAACTTTAGATGCTTTCCCATCCAATAACACTTAGTCAAATCATTAGTTCGATGACTATGGATTGTTTCCCTCAACTTAGGTTCATGTTTCAATATATCCTTAATCCTATGATACCAAGAAAACTGTGAATTCTACTATCCTATATGATCTGATTCCTCATTCATGGTTCCTTATTTTCTGATTTTTCCAATCTACCACTTCACCTTATCCACAAACAAGTAACAAATAACCCATGACACCCTCAATCTAACCATGTTTGGAGGGTAAGAGGATTTCTAAATATTAGTATAATTGAGTATCAATCCAATTCCTAAGTTTACATTGGGAAGTATTATTTCATTATTGGTATCCTCTTGGATCATCATTGATCATAGTAATCTAGCCACTATATGATGATTCTTTATCCATACATCTAAAAATAATGATAGAGTATTCCTACATAATAAGAAAAACCAAGGAAAAATAAATGCAATGAGTAAATATCATATATGAGATCAAAGTCAATTCTCATTGATATAATATAGTTACTTAAATCAATCTTATATACCCACTCCTTAAAATCTATAGATTTGTTTTCTATAATCATTCTGGTTGGGAAATAATTGTATGAGAGGAAGTCAAACTCTAAATATATCCCCATAGACTTAACTATCTCTACATATTGTATTATAAGTGATTAGATTATGAAGACTCATTGAATGTATGTATGGAAATTATATTGGGGAATCTCTAGTGAATTTTTAAATTCACATATTTTAAAGTGGATGTTTCCATGAATGTTATAAATATAGATTGCACGCATGAATTATTATATCACGATATATTTTTATTTTCAATAGTTGTCACAAAAATTTAATAATTCCGAATTTAAATTTTTTTTTTTGGAATGATGTGCTTAAGGGTAATTGATATCATGTTTGATTTTTTACCTATGTTATTGTATCTTGAAACATGATGAATTTTATACTCATTGGGGAAATGAAATTTTCAAGGGATACTAATATATTCTCTATATAAAGTTTTATATCTATTATGGGAGATTAAAATTTAGAGATAATCATGAATATGAGATTAATTGAGTTATGTTCAGAAGATGTTTATTGGATATTCCATCATTACCCATGTAATAACTATAGAAAGAGTTTACAAGTTCACTATAAATATCAAATAAGGTGTTGGAGTTCATTATATCCCTTGATTATCTCGTAAATTAGATTCATGAAGGAGTACGTAGAGCTATTTTGGAATCAGGTCACTAAAAACACATGTCTTAAATAGATTATGGAGAATTATTTTAAGGAAAAGATGAAGAATAAAATGGAATAAGAATAACAAGATGGATATTATGAATCGTTATGATAATCAAGGAAATTTCCATTGGATTGAATAATTCTTTCTCATCCAAAGATACACATCTCTCAAAAACACTACCTAAATATATGGTATAGTGGCATGAACCACCAAATAGAGTTGGATATAGGTTATATTTATGATGGAGAGTTCATGACACACTAATTTATTTCATATTTATATGTATTGTAGTTATGTATTTTTGGTACTCTTCAGGATCTAAAGGAAGAAAATAAAATTAGATACCCACAATTGATTGGAAAAGGAATGAAAAATGGGGTTTATAATTGGGGAATGAATTTGAACTATTTTAAAGTCATAAAAATTAATTTTAAAACATAATATAGATACCATAGAATATTGGAGAATATTTAGAGACTTCAACTTTAAGGAATTTAGTGAAATATCATGTTAGAGGAAATTATGGTACAAAATATCTGTGTAATTCCTTGATTTTTTTCTAAATAAGTTTATTGAAAATGGACACTAATGAACCATTATAAAATGAGGTTTTCCTTAAACCACAATAGAAAAAATAAAATGAATAATTGAGAATTACATATAAATCACACCCCAACCATTGGAATTATATCTTGAATAATTGTTTCGGGGGAATCATCAGGTTCTTCCTTGATTAATATTAACCGAAACTACTAGACATGATATTTTAGTGATGGATTTTCCATGAGTTGAAGAACACCTTGTTGAAAGTTGGAACCCATTTCAAAACAAAGGTGTTCACAAAATAAAGAACCCAATCATAAAAATATCATGTACATTTATCTTGAAGGATAAGATCACTCATGATAAAATATTGGTGGTCACACCAGAACTAGTATACCATAGATATAAGGAAATATAATGACCACATCATAATGATAAAATACACTTATTATAATGGATTTTATATTTTTATAAAAAGATATAAATTGAGAATTTTTTATATGAATTTGACTGACGATTGTATCATAAAGGATAATATCACACTATAATATTCTATATTTCACCATGATAATAACCCCATATAGTGACCTAGTTAATTATAGGATATCCAAATATCATATTCCCTATCTTTTATGAATAAAAAAGGACTTAAATTTGGACACCTAAATAGTCTATAGAGAGAATTGGACTTATGATTTAATGGATATACCACATAGATAAAGATGAGGAAATCTTAGACTCATGGATAGATCCAAATCATTGATGAATATACAGAGATATGAAAAACCTCTTTAAATAGATAATTACTTATGAAGTTAATAGAATGATAATTCTATGGGGAAAATTAATTAGATACTGATTATGAAATAATTAAAGGATAGTTCCATCCATCCAATTTGTGCATGAGATAAAAACAATGCACACTACATCTATTATCATAGAGGAACTTGAGGAAAACTTAAGAAGGATCACACACAATAGAGAGATTCATTTTGATAACTTATTTCACAATTAATTATCATTGATATTACTATAGGAGTTTATAATTATCTTCTCTCTCCATCTCTAAAATTATTTGTTGTTGATAATATGATATTTAAGTGGACAGTGGGATAATATCCCCCAAACACCAAGTATGAAACCACTTGATAAAAATAGTGTTATGACCCTTTTAATAATCATGTCATGTACTTTAGTTTCTTATCACTCAAATGTATAATCATTGACATCCTTATTGTATTGATATTTATGTGATCTTTAAAGTAACCAGTATCATATGTAAAGGGTTTTAAAAGGGAGAAAAAGTTCATATTTTATTATGACCATTGATTCAATACCTCTCAGTGGTTGGTAATATATCCTCCAAGTATGAAAATTGGTATCATATCATTTTCAACCATATGGATTACAAACCTTGATCTTATGATTCTAAAAAAATTGGTATGTGATAAAGTTCACCCACATGGATCACAACCATTTTTTCTCTCCAATACTCTAATAGCCTATATTAAGAATCATATCCATGCTTCAAGGTAAAGAATCTAAGTACACCCATGTAGATAAAGAGTTTTTAATGAAAAAAGGATAACATATTTTGGATTTGGGACTATATTTTTACCATCACATATTTTCATTGGTATATAATTTCCCCCAAGAATTTATAAAAAATGTATTGAGTTAACAATTATATTTTCTCTAGAGGTTTTGATTTGTTATATTCATTATTATAGATATATTATTCTTTTGTTTTTTTCTCTTTTCTACAAATTATTTGATACTTTATCCTTATATCATGTAGTGATATTTTAATTAACTTTCAAATAATTTTTTTAGATAATGTTCCATATAAAATATTAGAGGATATACACAAAAAGATATCAAATAATCAAACTAAAACATAGGAAAATAAGTTAAATAAATTAATTGGAACCATTAAATATTTTCTTACGGTTTCTTCTGAAAATTCTATGGATCTTGATCAAGAAAAAAAGATGCTTAAAACTAATATTTCAATTATCAAGTGGAGGCATTATTTGGTTCAAGGATTTTTTTTTTCAACATTGTATATTCTTCATAGACTGAAGATGAATTGGATTCCTATATATCTGAATAAATGATTCATGAATCCATTATTGTAGGATTTTTGGATGATATCAAGGAGGATAATATGTGTTTATTTAGATATCGATAATATGTTACATAATTGGATCACTACAAATCTATGAAAATAAATTTTATGAATATAGTGACTCAAAATTTTCTTACAGAGATATTACATCTTATTAAAGGAATATTCATTACATATTATAATGATCCATGATATAATTGTATATTTCTCAACTCTATAAAAACATGGACACATAAATAACTTGTTCATAATAGTCTCCCAGGAATTCCTTCATAAATATAAAAATTCTTAGATATATCATTCAAAAAACCTTTCATCATAACCTGGGGAAAGGAAACATAAAAAAGGGTGAGCTTAGACGCTTAGTAAGGGTAAAAAAGGGATATATCAATTATCACATATGAATAACATGATAATAGGGGTATGATAATATGATATTAACATTTTAAATCCATACCTTGCATATCATAGATCAAAATCTTGAATCACGGAACAAATCTTGTTGGTTCATTAGACATGAATCATAAAGTAATAAAAAAACATGAGCTATGAGAGCATAAATTTTTTGAAAGACATGGAATTTTGGAATACACTTAAGCATTGAAAATCATTTACTTAGTAGTCAAGGATCCACTATTATAACTATCATAGTGGATTGGGTTCATTTCCCAAATCATTTTAGTAGTCAAGTTATGCTCCCAAGATCATCATAGTGGACCGAGTTCACTCCTCAAACCATTATAGTAGTCAAGGTTCACTCCTTATACTATTATAATGGATTTGTTTCACTCAAAAAACCATCATAGTAGTTAAGGTTCACTCCCAATACTATTATAGTGGAAAAATTTTCTTATTGAATTGAGTTTACTCCCCCTTCCAATCTTATTTATCTCATAATATATTAATATTTACCCAATGCATTTGAGGGAGATATAGTTCCCACCTATCAAATAATGAAAATCACACATATGTGTGCCACAAGATTATAAATTATTCACCACATTAGAACCCATTAAAATAAATGGGTTTTATAAACATTTCATCATAAAATACCATGTGTAAAATAAATAGGTTTCATAAATATTTCATCTTTTCATCATATTATAACCCATGGAAAAAGAATGGGTTTAATAAAAATATTGTCATCATAAAAATAAACCATATAGATAAAGAATAATGATTATATCCTTTGATCATATCCCCAGTAAAGCATAAGAAAAATTAAGGGTTGTTGTCTTTGATTAATAGAAATACCCTTAAAAGATCATTAAAACATTCTTGAGAAAATAAACTTTTCATTTTGAAATCACTTCATTGCAATCTAAAAATTTCAAAAATATTATATATTTTTTTAAATAACCCTGAAAAATTGTAAATTAATCTTCAAACAATTGAGCGATCATGACGGCGGGAAATTCTTTTCATGCCGTATAGCTTAAAAAAACATTCCTTTAATACTTTCATAAAAAGTCAAAATGTACCTCATTTAAAAATGATAAGAATATTCCTTGTAAAACCATTTTTCTAAAATTTAATCATGGGTAAAAATGAATTTAAACAATCATAGGAAAATATTAAAAACCTTCTTTAAAATATTTTTATAAAACATTTATATAGAAATGTTTTTTCGACCGAAGAGATAAATAAAGTCTATTTTATTGGAAAAAAATCTTTCAGTAATTTGAGTACTCAAAGAGAGGAAAATGAATTGAAAACATATATTATTTTTAAATAAACATTGTTAAAGAAAATTTACAAGTATACTGATGGGTATATCATAATATTTCATAATCATAACTTAATCATAAACAATCCTGATAAATAATGAGATTGTAACATAAAATCTTGACCACTTTGGTAAATTTTGAATCATAAGCCCCATTAAATAAATAACCATAGATGTATTTTTAAATCTCCATAAATATCATAATAATAATCATAAAGTAAATTCATGGGTATTATATACACCACAAAAAAGAAACAAGTGGCAAATATGACATGTTTCCCATGAAGGTAGAGAGGTGATTTCACGATGAAGAATCTGGGGAGGAACAATTCTAAGTAGTTAGTCTGGGTTGTATGTAATTTTTGAAGCCTACGGGCAAAATGAATTCCTTTAAGGCCTACAGGACATGTAATACATATGGCTACGGGCCTTGTAAGGGTTCCACCTCACCCCTTGAAAGGTGGATTATAAAAAATCAATAAAAAATGAAGGCCTTCAGGCCATTGGAGGAGGAGATAGAAAAATGCATTACACTGTTCATGGTGAGAGTAGGCTGTACGTATGCATGAGCACTGCTTTCATTTTTTGAAAGATGAAACTAAAGCAAAGTAAATTATAAAATACCATTATATAATCAATATTATATCAAATATATCATATATATTCATTAAATACACCCTTATTACCATCCATTTAAAATTAAAAGGAAAAACAAATCACATAGATTCGTGGAGGAGGTTATCCACACGTACGCACGAATGATGTCATTATTTTTTGAAAGAATTGGAAGGTAAGAATATAGATGTGATATTATAATTACATAATTATAATTATTTTATAATTACTATTTTTATACATTAAAAACAACATAATAACCATCCATGAAATATGGTGGTGGAAAATGAATTGTATCACTATGTAGAGATGGTAAGCCGTACGTGCGCATGAGCGACACTTTCATTTATGATTTTATGCAAAGATGGTGAATAAAGATGTTTTAATAATAATAAGAACAAAATTCAAGTATATTTATGGTAATGAAGTTATAATTTTATGAATAATATAACAAATTTATTGGATTTAAATAAGAATTAAGTAGAAAGTGATTGGTTTAGGTGATTACCTCTCCTTTGAAAGAACTCCTTTAGATATACTCTTAATTATACTAGGGTTGGTCTTTTAAGAATACCATAACATATATAATATGTATAACAATGTTAATAATTTAAATTGGTATGGTATTGTTGATATAGAAGACTAAAATTGGTGTAAATAAGATAAAGGAGAGGTTCCCTTTTATAGTTGAGGAGAGGGGAACTCTTGGAATTTCTGAAAAGATTAAAATATAATAAAGTAATTGTCTAGACCAAATGACTCAAAAAGGATATTTATCCAAATATAATATATTATGGGGTTTAAATATAATAAAAAATAAAGTTTGGATATGTTTATGTTTTTTAAACCTTATCTTTTAGTTTAACCCCTCAGTTAACCCATTTTAACATTAACTGCAGTAACTTATTTTTCAATCTTAATGGGTTATAATTTTACTTATATGATAAATATTGAATAATAAATGGAAAAAATAAGACATTTTAGACTATATCTTATATTAATTACCTTCTTTTAATATTTTTAAAATTTTAATTAATTTAATAAATTATTTTTTTGATAAAATATAATTAATGTTAATTTGGACACTTTTCATTTAGTTTGACTTAAAAGATATAAAGAAAAAGTTATATTTAGAATATAATCCTTAAAAAAATACTAATATGTCATATTAATCTATAAAATTAATGGAACACTATAAATCAATCAAATTATATTACTATTAATATTTTTAAAAACATTTATTATATTTTTCTAATAATTGAATAAATATCACGTCAACATTGTATAATAATTTATGGTAAATATATAATTAATAAAAAATTAGAAAAAAATTCACATCATGAAAATAATGAAATTATTATAAAAATAGAAATTTATATTCATCTATAAATTTATTTTTTCACTATGTGGACACATAAAAAATATTTAAAACTCTGAGAGTAACACTTTGTAACTTTCTTTGATTTAAATATTCTATAGATAAATTTCATTGAAAAGTGTCCATTAAAAAAATAAATTTCGAGACAAATGTGATAATGCTTTAATTAAATTCATAAAATAAGAATTTGGATCAAGGATTATGATTTTATTACTTATTTTTAACCAAGATTTACCTGATTTACCCTTTATCATGGTAATAAAGTTTATAATGGTTACTATTCATATTGAACGAAATTAAAAGGGACAAATTTACCAAATTTTATCAAATTATTAAAATTATGGAATTTATTTTATCATATTTGATTTTTATAAGTGATAGAAATTAATTTTAAAATAATAATGCAATATGCAAGAAAAACCACTTTTTAGAGAAATACATTTTTAAACATAAAACTTGGTTTATTCTTATCCCATGCTTAGGAGAAATATTAAATGAATGTTAATTTTTATGATTAAATATATAATATATAAATTTAATTTTAATAATTCAAAAATATTTAATTATTTAACTTCTCTAGATAAAATTACATTGTGTGCATAAAAACATTTTTTTTTCATAAAAATATCTCTTTTACTTTTAAATGATTTTTATTTGTATTTATAATTCATAAATACAAAAAGAATTACTTTATATATTTTTAAACATAAATTTTTAATAATTTAGTTATTTATTTTTATACTCACCAATTCAATTAC
Source organism: Viscum album (assembly GCA_963277665.1). Taxonomy (NCBI): domain Eukaryota; kingdom Viridiplantae; phylum Streptophyta; class Magnoliopsida; order Santalales; family Viscaceae; genus Viscum; species Viscum album. The sequence goes on from OY728151.1 coordinate 115,710,198, forward strand.
TATGGAATAACTATCACATTAAATAATAATATTTTAATACTATATCACAGTTTGTTTAAACCCGATGTTGCGTGTAACGTAAGATATCAGAGAAATTAAATTTATTTGAAAAAAATATTTCATAAAATATTAGGGTGTTACATTATACCCCATTAAAATTAATTTATAATTAAATATTTTTCACTGTGATACAAAAATTGGGGATATCTCTATTTCATGACATCCTTAGGTTTTTATGTTGCTTCTTAACATTTCTGATTCCTCCAGAGAATTTTCACCTGGTGAGTAGTCTCGTTTTATAGAAATTTATCTATATGATACAAGATTTATACTTGTTGTTATCCATAAGAAATATCATGCTACATTGGTATAAAATTCGAGTTTACTACAAGTGATGGATCAGGTATGTACATCATTAGGAGAGATACAAGGAACAGATTGTGAACTTGAGAGAGTTTTGGCGGATGCGCCAAGAAATAAGCTTCTATCCCCACTCAATCAAGAATATTGAAAGGGACAATATAACTAAGGATTAACTTTACATTATTTCAAAATCTCATAACCTTCATCCATTAAAAAATTTATAGAAAAATCTTCGCACAAATTTTAAATTCCAAGTCACACCAATGATTGTAATCATAACTTTTCTGTCGATCCTAAGCTACTTTGATGTGATGTTGGATGGGTATGAATTTCTCAATCATTTCCTCAGTAATAATAGGTTACAATATCTTTCTTTCACAAATATCATACTAGAATTTTATATTTCTATAGTTAATTCTATAAATGGATTCATAAAGATCCATCTAAATGCTTGAGTGAAAGATATTGATGTAAGAAAACTCAACTAGATGAAGGAGTTGATCCCAACCACCTTTGAAATTCATAGAACATGAACTAAACATATACTATAGGGTTTGAATTTCTATTAGACTAAACATATATATGAGGATGATAATAAATACCGAATCTTAACTCTGTATCTAGATCTTATCGAAGACTTCTCCAAAAAATTGAGGTAAACCTCAGATTCTAATAATATTAAATAGAATGTGGTACTCCATGAAACCTTACCACTTCATTAATGTAAATTTTGGAAAACTGATCCAAAGAGAAATCTTATCTAATGGAAATTAAGTTTTCTGAATTTGTAAGGAGATCAACTACAACCCATATGAAATTATTCCCTTTAGTTGTTTTGGGGAGTGAAATTACAAAATCTATGGTGAAAATTTATCATTTCCATTCTGGTATGAGTGTTGGTTGTAACAGACCCTTAGACTTCTGTCTCTCAACCTTTACTTACTGACTTACCAATCATTGAGATACATACTCAATATTATCTCTATTCATGATTTCCCACTAGAAATTCTATTTCAGATATGTATATATATTTATTTATAATTATAATATGAATAAAGAATGATGAACTATGATGATCATCGAATAGATCCTTCTTGAAATATGGTACGCACAAAACACATACACGGTTCCTAAACCTTATCATTCCTTCACAATCAAGGTTAAATTGAGGAGACTTTCCCACCTTATTTTGGAGATCTACATATTCCTTATATGACACTTTAGTCTTCACTTGGATATATGATCTAACACTCACTTGAGAAAGATTATATTTATCCCATTACATCAATATTTCCAGATCCATCATTTGAAAATTTGTAAATATTGGATAGTTTTTTATTCTCATCATAGATAGGATAATATGATCCTTTCGATTAAGAGTATCTTCCACCTTGTTCACTTTCTCAGGGTGGTGATGTATTAAGAAGTCATAATATTTAATCAGATCTAACCACCTTCTCCATCACATATTCTATTCATTCTATGTGAAAATATACTTTAAACAATTATGATTAGTATATATATTACACATTTCTCTATAAAGATATTTCCTTCATATCTTTAATGTAAAAATTATTGTAGCTAACTCAAAATCATGAGGGGTAATTTCACTTATAAACCTTTAATTTCCATGAGACATAGGATATAACCATATAATTCTTTATAAGATCACATCCCAATCCCTTATTCAATTCATCACTATAGATTACAAACCCTTATCCACTATAGGGTAAGGTAAGTACAGGTGCACTAACTAAACTTCACTTCAGTTTCTTGAAATTTTCTTTATATTAATATGTAAAATGGAACTTTTCTCCCTTTCATGTTAACTTGGTGAGCAGTTTATACAGTCGAGTGAAATTATCCACAAAGTGACTATAATATCCAGCCAAACCAAGAGAACTATATATCACAGTCATAAGGGTTAGTCTAGGCCAACATTTAAAAATTTCTGTCTTTATAAGATATACTGATATAACCTTATTTGGTATTATATAACCCAATAATGAAACCCTTTGAAGGCAAAATTCAAACTTGGTAAATTTTTCATAAATATTCTCATTCTTTAGGGTTTTTAGAACAATCCTCAAATGATCTTCGTGATATATCTTTCTCTTGGAATATATAAGAATATCATCTATAAAGAGTACCATAAACTGATCATGGTAATATATAAATACTATATTCATTAAATAAATGAATATAGTGGGGGAATAATGTAACACCACAAGATTTCATAGTATGTTATCTCTTTAAATTAATTTAATAGCTTGCGCTACACGCAACACCGAGTTCAAGCGCATCACGACCTGTCAAACTAGCTGTTTTAAAAGCTGTTATGAATAGTATTAAAAATATTTTTAATTATATATATATATATATATATCCAATATAATTTTAACATTAATATGTTTTGTTTATTAAACATAATATATGGACAAATACAAATTTTCAGATAAAAGAAGTATTTTTCAAAAAATGCAGTTTTCCACCTTTTAATGGTGAACCCTTTTTAAATCTAATATTTGAAACTTTTATATATTTAATTTAATGAAATAAAATTATTCTTTATAATTGGGACAAAAAAATTTAGTTTGTATAAATTTTTGATACTTTTCTAATAACTTTCATATTTTTATGAATAGTGAAAAAATACTAAAGTTTAATTGAATTTTTTAATCGAAATAATTTATAGTGTTAAATTATGTATTTGAGTGGTTTTAAAGTATAATTAGATTTTGTTTTTATCATTTAATATAATTTAGTTCATTTTAAGTAATTTCATATTTAAATTGGACATAAACACATGTCAATATTTTGATAGTTTTTACTTCTTAAAAACCCGTTTTCTGGTCTTGACAACGAGAATTAATTTTAAATTAATTAATGAAAATTTTATGTTTTTAATTTGGTAAAATAGACATCATTTTATAATTTTCAATATCAAAACCATATTTGGGTTAATTTTTTGTATTTTTCTGAAAACATTCGATTTTTGATGAATAGTGAAAAACACAACGTTGTAGATAAAAACTATCTTTTTGATTTAAATAATACTTTCAATTAATTTTTTTTTAAAGTCAAAATAGATAAATAATACATATTTTTGTTCAATATAATTAATTGGAGTGATTTTATAATAATATTAGACATATAAGTTTCTATTGAACTTTTTTAACGTCTATTACCCACCTTCTAGGCACATTTGCAAATTTGCATAAAACGTAATTTTACCTCTTCTCTGAATTGAATTTCAAAAATCCAAAAGAAATAACTTTCATCAGTAATTGAAATTTTATTCAATGGGATGAAAATATTTTTTGGTGAATAGTAACTGTTGATTTTTATTTACCATAGTTAAAAGTAAATAGGGTAATTGAAGGTAAAAATGATATTATAATTACCCCAACACATGTCCTAATTCTATTGGATAAGTGTATATCAACCTAAATCAATCTTAGGACAAAAATATGATCTTTTTTTATCCAATTTTATTAGAATAGTACATTTGTTATATTTTATTTAAAGAAGTGTTAAAAGCGTTAAATTCAAATTTTATTAACTAGACGATTTTTAATATAGAGTTATACATAATATAAATTAAACTATAAATATTAATTAGAAATCTAGAAATATTTCTTACATCATGGTATATTATTTATAATTTTTATACATTTAATAATTAAATTTAGTTATGACATAATGATGATACAATAATTACCTTATTAATGAAAGATTAAAATAATTGATTTTATAAATATCAAAGTAAACGTAAATTGAGACTTTTAATGCCATAAAAGAATTTTATAGGTGAATATGACATGTTAGGGTTTATTCAATGTATTCTTTAGAATTAATTAAGTTGTGATGACTTTAACAAAAAACCGATACTAAATAGTGTCAAAATTGACATAAATGAGTTTTTAAAACAAATACTATTTTATTAAATGATATAATATTAATAAAAATCTAAGGTTCAGTAAAAATACTTGAATAATGTTAGATATTTCATTAATGAACCACTTTAGGTTAAATTGGAATTTTATATAATTTTATTAACCATATAGTCTAAGAATACAAGAAGACATGGTAAGAGTTAAACTATTTAACTAAGGGTTAAATCTAAAAGATAAGGTTAATATGGTGACCTAAACATGTATAAAATCTATTTTTTGCAATGATTTAGACTCATAACCACCTTATCACTGATATAAATCCATTTTTATCTTTTATAAATGGAAAATTATTTTATAATAAAATAATATTTCAATATTTTCCTAAAGTTCCCCTCACCTCTCTTATAAAAGGGTACTTCCCCTTCTCTTAAAGTCACACCTCCATAGTGTTTTGGCTTGGCCAAAACCTACTCAAATATCCTCCCAACTACCCTCAATTTAATCTAGATTCCTTAATTTGATCATAAATCCAACCTAAAGATCCATTTTTTTCAAATTAAAAGGAAGCACCCGAATAAGAGTTAATTATTCCATCACATCTTTCAAAGTTCTTTTCTTCGTCCACTTTCTATTTATTTGTTTTTTCCATAAAAAAAATAATAAATCCAGTACCCTATACATAGTGTGATGTTATTATAAATATGGTACAACCATATTCATTATTTTATCCATCCTATGAATGACAAAGTCACCATACGTGTGTTTGTACGGCTTACCGTCTCCACATCGTGGTGTAGTTTGTTATTCAACACTTCATTATTTGGATGAGTATAATAATGAGTATAATTGATGTAAATAATAAATATAAAATGTTAATGATTCTGTAAATATAATATAATATCCAATTAAACATTTTTTCACCATCAATAGAATGATATTGTCGCTCGTGCATACGTACGACTTACCATCTCCACAGTGTGAGAATCATCTTCAACCACCACCCTTCAAGAATTTTTATAAAAATAGATATTGATTAATTATGTGGTATATGAAATAATATTTCTACTGAAATAATATATATTTATTTAGGTAAATATATTTCATTTACTTACTTCCATAGTATACGATAAGAAAACAGAAACAACGTTCACTCGTACTTACAGACTACCGTCTCCATAAACAGTGTTTCCATTTCATATATATATCTATTATACATATTTATATTCTGAATATATATGATATATAAATCATGTTTTATATTCTTGAAGTATGTAAATTATGATCTAAGTGACATGATCAAGAATAAAAAGTTAAAACACGCACGATAAAGAAAGCGATTATTACCCAAAATGTTACTTTAAGATGGAAATTATTATTAAATGGGTAGTATAAAGTAATAAATGAATCATATATGATATAATAATTACAAATATGGTTATTTTATAATTTAATAACATACTATGGTCATTATACAGTAGTATAAACATACCCTTGACTAAAGTAAAGTACAAGGTAAGGGTTAATTCCTCAATCTCATTATTATCGAAGATTGTTTATGTGTAAGTATTTCCTGGGAAATATTTATCATCAATGTTCATATTTCATAAAAATGTTATCAAAATGATTTTTTAAGGTTTTATGGAAGGGTCTATTTAACTATATCATCATTTATATGTTTTAAATATTTATTTTTCTAAATATTTTTAATTAATGTCCATGTTTTCAAAATGATTTTAAGGATTTATTTATATGGACATCATTGTTTTAAAAAGTTAATTACTTTCAAAAGTTTCAAATTGTTATGGGAAACTTTAATTCAAAAATCACTTTTAAATGTCTTCATTTATAAATTGTGTGACTTTTAAATGATTTCATGAAAAGGGGTATTTCTCTCAAAGAGTTTTACTGATCATTTTCAACTATGTCAACATCTTTTACTAGATGTTATTCTTAATTGAAGTTGATTTATTATAATACAATCTTTCATATTGTATTTAATGAGTTATGATATGTTTTACTATGGATATTTTATTTTTATACCATCCATGGTTTATGGTTAATGTATTGACATTTCGTATGCTAGTTTTAATACAAATTTTTATGTTATGTTTCCACATTTCCATATGAGGAATGCATTGGGCTAAGTAAGTGATGGGAATGGCCTACTATAGCCCCTCGATGCATAATTAGGGATCATGGGACAAATTAGTGTCTTGGCACAAGGCCTTAACAAAAGTTTTATTTGTAGTGTTGGCACGAGGCCTTGAGTATGTGGTTATGATGTCCGATATTATGCATTAAATAATTATGGAATTAGTTATTACATGTGATTATTCGACTAGTAGAATATACATGTGAATGTTTATATGGTAATTTTTAATTTATTTTTTCCATATTATGTTCAAGTTTATGTTTAAAAGGATGTTGTTTTTATTACACATCTTTCCTTATAAGTTTATATCTTTCGCTAAATTATTTACCCTTACTGAGCATATGAGCTCACCCCTTTATTATGTTTTGTTTTCCTAGGATTCCAAGAAGTGTATTATGATTGATATGAAGGCTTAATATAGGGGAATAATGGCATTCTCAAAGGATTATTTATGTTTTGCTTTATGTTTGAATGTGTAATGAAACACTCATGAATGTAATCTATTTTCCAAGACTGCTAAACTGATCAGTCCTTCGGGACTTGATTCCTTGTATTCATTCCAATGTTTTAAAATAATGCACCGACTCTAGGATTTTGGGGTTGGGGTGTTATAGTTGGTATCAGAGGAAGTTTAACAATACCCTTGGGAACTATATTTATAAAAACTCTTATTCGAGGACATTACCCTAAGATAGAATTTGAGGATTAGTATTGAAGAACAACCAAAATTTTTGGTAATGTAGATATTATGAGGATTTTCCAAGAAAGAAATCTCTGTCTAGATACTACAAGTGGACGTGATTCAGAAACAAATGTACCTTGGAGTGAAAACTCCGAAAAGGAGTTTCGGGCTTGACCCAGGGTATCCTGGTACATGACAACAGGCCTTTCTGCATGCCTAGTTTAACACTCCCAGGGGATATTCATAGGATAATTCACATTTTATTTACAAACCATTATGAAGGATTTATGAATAAATATGTCAGCAAAAAACCATTTTTATGATTATGATACTAGATGTGTGAAAATATTCAATTAATGTTGATAATTTTTCTAGTTTTTTTATTATAAATTATGATATGATCTAACCTAGAATACGTCATCATTTATAAATGTCACCCAGTAGAAGGAATGAGAACTCCAAAAATAAACATGATCCAAATACTAAGAAGGATCATATCTTTCATGGTCTTAATCCAACATTTATAAAGGAAAAAGTCTCCCATGTATTCTCATCATATGAATAAATAATATAATTAATGAATTCACTGAGTCCTATGGCTTTGAAGGGAAGCCAGAGAAGAAGAGGATGGTATAGAGAAAGATGGATAAAGGGAATAAGGGAAAGAAGGATTTTCCCATATGTGATAATTGTGGAAATAATCACCCTGGGAAGTGCTTGAAAGGAATGAAATTTTGTTATAAGTGTGGAGAAAAAGGAAAACAAGTTTGTGATTTCATGGGTAAGAAAAAGGGTTCAAATGTACAATGTTTTATTTGCAAGGAGTTGAGACACTATGCGAATCAATTTCCAAGTCATCACAGTATACCCCAAATGATACTATTGGATAATAATCAAGTCCTGATACTACTGTAGATGAAGATGAATGATTAGTGTTCTTATGTTGTTATTAAATAATTGTGTAATTTGAGTATTTTTTTAACTATGTACAAGTTTTAATAATTATAAATTATATAATGATTGGACTGCAATACATTTTTATTAAGGATTTTAGATTTTATGGGATGGAGTAAAGTGACACAGTTTCAAGTTAAATTTTTTGGAAAATATATGATTGGGGAAAATATAACCCTTAATATGTTTCTAAAATTGAGATAATGATTTTGGAATAAGATATGATTGATTTGGGAAAATTATATTGAATATTCTTGGCTACCTTGAAACTAATTAATTGTTTGTTTATTCCATCATTGTTGGAGTTTACAGAATTTTTGAATATAAGAAGTATATCCCTTATTCTATAAGGAATAAGGGAGAATGAATATAATTAAAAATGTTTTATGGTAATTAAGGGTGTTACCTTGTTTTAAGAGAATACATGATGAAGGTATTCACATGTTATTACCTGACAAAAGATATCTTCAATATGTTTACCATCCTAATAAATTTTGGACTGTGAGTTTAAAAAGAAGTATTTTGGATAAGTATAAAGGTTGGAATGAAGTAATTTGGACATTATATACTATTGTTTAATGTTAGAAAATTTCTTAATATTATCTTTGGATTTTTATAAAAAGGAAAACCCGGAGGTCGGGCGACAACCCATAGTATCCAACAAGGCCGCGATACTTGAACCCACAATTGAAGAACGAAAAGGGTGAATCACCTACCACTGGCCTACGTGATGTCCTGGTTTGTATAGTGTAGTTTTTTTAAAAATGGTCTAACATATAAATTATAAATTCATTTTTTGGAATCTTATACGATTATGATGAATAAAATATTTTTGAGTTCTATTATCTTTTGGAGTGAAAGATGAGTTTGTGGTAAAAATTAGTTAAAGGGAACTCTATGTCACGACCTATCCCAGTGGGACCTGAGTCGCAACTCCCCAAGCCCGCCTCCAATAGGCCAGGGGCTGATGACTAGCACCGAGTAGTCATGCTACTAACATGGGAGGCATTGCCTATAAACCTATACGCACACACACACATCTCCAAGCCCACAACACTGAAAAGTAAAAACTAATAAAAGGGAAAAGATGCATGCATACACTAAAACCCAAACAACAGAGTACGATAGGAAAGTAAAGTACAAGAAAGTAAAAAACTGGGCCAAAAGTACAAGCCCACCAAAAGAGAGTCCATAACAAAGTCCAACCTGTAAAGAAAGGTGTTCGGACTACAGTCTATAGCCGTAGGAACATACCTTGTTCTGTCTGATCTTGCTGAGTACCATCCGGTCCTGGTCCACCTAGAATCCTGTCAATGGATCGCTCATCTGCACAAGACATGACACGTGCAGGAAAAGCCCGTACAGGGGTGAGTATAACAATACCCAGTAGGACACCCCGAAACCACAGAGGAAACACATCAAGGGAAAATACCACAATGGAATATACAGTCAGCTCTACACAGTATATGTCTATTGAACATATAACAAGAATATCCAGATATACGCATGCATGATAGACTATCGCAAATACCACCACTAGGATCCAGCTCGAAGATTCCACTAAGCATGAAACCAGGATAACACACTCCTAGGTCTGAAGAGAGAGATATATGAAGTACTCGTTTTGGGAGAACACACACCACAAGTACTTGGGAACATGATGATCAGATAAGGATCACAACCAATATCCATAGGGTTATTCCGACAACTCAGTCCGAACTAATCCGCTAAGCAGAGGATCATCTCTCGGGTAAAGTTGGTCACATCGATACCAAGAACTCTACTTAGGTCCCAGGAATGAATAGAGGATCCAGCTCTAAGTCTCACAGAGAGGATTCCAACAACTATATTCAGGAAGTCCTGCTCAAGGGATCATACTCCTGTATATATGAAATGATATCGGGAACCTTATGGAGGAAGACCAAGGGGACAAACCCTAAAGAAAGCAGTCCAAGTCACAGAAGGAAACTGGCTCAAGCCATGAAGAATTGGTTACACAACGTGTAGTAAGATTATACGCCGTGTTCCTTGAACCTGGGTAATACCCATGTAAACGGCCCATGTCATCCGTTCAAGCTGTGTAAAACTCAACTACATGGTGTGTAGAAGAATCACACGCCATGTTCCTTGACTCTGGGTGCTGCTCGTGTAAATGACCCGTGTCATTAGGCTTGTAGAATAGAAAGTAACTACACAACATGTAGAAGAATCACACGCTGTGTCCGAGCACCTAGGTCTTTCTCTGTGTACGCTGTCCATTTACCCGTACACGGTCTCTGTTCGTGTCTGTGTTTCCTTCCCGTGTACCACACACGAGGTATCCCGTGTATCTGGCCGAGTCTGGATGGGGAGGGGTATACATGCCGTGTCCTTGGCTATGTACCCAAGCCATGTCCGTGTACTCCTGGAGTTTACGCCAGGTGGTCCGCCGACGAACACACACCGTGTATCCCATGCTACATGCAGTGTAGTTAAGAAATTTCTAGAAGCATCGTCTTCCTCCTCGCGCCTCGGCCGATTCTCCGGATCACGCTTCTCTGGTCCGTTTGCCGCGAAACTCAAGATCATGGGTCGCTTCGTTGTTGTGATACCGAATCTGTGGGTTTTGGCCTTCGATTGGATCTAAAATCTGATTTTGGCCATCCATGTAGAAATCGTTCGAAGAACGATATCTTCCGATCCGCTTTGATCTGTCCGTCGCCATTGTAGCCACACCTCCGTAGGGTTTTACCGATGCCAAATCTTCAATTTGGGATCGTTGCGTCGCACAACTGATGTGCAAAAATCTGTTGTTCATATCCCCATGAAGAACATGCATGAAGAATGCAAGACATTGGGGAAGAAAGGCACCACAAATCGAGAGGGACGAACCTTGATCGATGTTCGTTTCAATCTTGGTTCATCAACGTTAGAAGATTAACAAACCAAAATAACTCAAGAATCAAAACTCCCAAAATCCCCGCAAAATCCCATTCTGTCAATACGATCAATCCATGGGATAATTTGTTCAAGAATTAGTCCGCGTTCATCGTAGGAATCAAGAATGGGAAAGAATTCAGAAGGAGATCAAACGCCCTACCTAGATTCACGACGTTTGTTGGCGAAGATCTCATCGCCGTGTTGTCGTCGCCGGCGAAGCTCGTCAAGAACACCGTCGCCTTGTTGGGAGGTTTTCTCCAGAGATATCCAAGGAGATTCAGGGTTATGAGAAAAGTAACCCTGATCCCCTGCGAAATATCTACTTAAATTGAAAAAAAAGATATTTCGCTACAGCAATGATTTAATAAAATATTTTAACTTAAATATTTTATTACGGTTACGTCCAAAAACCAGATTTCTCCACTGGCCTGTGCCAGTCGATGTTAGGTCTCTTCTAGGGTAAAAACACTGCTCTGAACGCAATAGTGCCATCAGATTTCTGATCCGATCATCCGTTTGGGAGTTATTTCACTTTTTTAGGAAAACTGCACGCACACGTAATTTAATTATTAAATTAAATTCAAACATTTGTTTCGAGCTAACCGGGCCTCGGAACTGCACACCATCTCAAAGCCTGGTCTTGAAATAATTCCCTTTGTTTTTAAGAATAAAGTATGGAAAATCTGAGACATCACATCACACCCACCTTAGGGCTTTTACGTCCCCGAAAAGCCAAAACAAAGGCTACTAAAAAAGATGTGGGTACTGCACACGAATCTGAGCCTCCCGCTCCCACGTGCTCTCCTGGAGATTCCTGTGCTGCCACTGGACATGCACCAAGGGAATATCTCTCCCACTAAGGATCTTCTCCTCCGGATCCTCGATCTCCACTGGGTACTCAGCAAAGGTCTCTCCATCATTGATGTCCAGCTCACCCCAGTCGATGACGTGCGATGGATCATGCATGTACCTCCATATCTACGACACATGGAATATGTTGTGTACCTAGTTCATCTGAGGAGGTAGAGCCAAGAGATACGCCACCTCTCCAACTCTAATTAGAATCTGAAAAGGGCTGATGAACCTCTGAGATAGCTTGCTACCTCGGCCAAATATCCACAATACCCGTCGAGGTGTGACTCGAAGGAACACATGGTCTCCCTCCTTGAACTCCAAGGTACTCCGCCTCCTGTCAGCATAAGACTTTTTCCGACTCCGTGCAGTCTTCATCCACTCCTGGATGACCTGAAACTTCTCTATAGTAGCTCTCACCATCTCTGGGCCCATGACTGCTGGCTCTCCTAGGTCAGTCCAGCAAAGTGGTGACATGAAAGGTCGCCCGTACAGAGCCTCGAATGGTTCCATACCAATAGTGGAATGATAACTGTTGTTATAAGAAAATTCCACCAGTGGTAGGTGATCCTCCTAGCTACAACTGAAGTCAAGTATGCAAGCTCATAGCATATCCTATAAGACCTGGATAGTCCACTCTGTCTGACCATCATTCTGAGGATGAAACACTGTGCTCAAGCATAACTGAGTCCCAAAAGCTTCTTGAAATCCCTTCCACAACCAGGATGTGAAACGAGCATCACTATCTGAGACGATAGTGTATGGAACTCCATGAAGTCGAAATATCTCCTGCACGTAGAGGTGTCCCAAGACCTCTACTGAACTCTTCTCTCATATGGCTTGGAAGTGGGCCGACTCGGTGAGTCGATCAACAATCACCCAGATGGAATCGTGTCCCCTAGATGTACGTGGTAAACACATCATGAAGTCCATGGATATCCCGTACCACTTCCACTCTGGAACCTCAAGGGGATGAGTCAAACCTGCTAGCACTTGGTGCTTATCCTTTACTTGCTGACAAGCAAGACACTGAGAAACAAACTCCACCACACTCTTCTTCATTCCTGGCCACCAGAACTAACGTCAGAGGTCCTGGTACATCTTTTCCACGCCTAGATGCACTGCCAAAGGAGATGTATGGAACTCCCTCAGAACCTCCTCCCAAAACGTCACTAGTACTACTATATGCCCACTGAAAAGAACAACGTGCTCCCCAACTTCTGAATATCCATTAGCAGCATCACCTGTGGATATCTGAGCACATAGAGTCTCATAGCTAGCATCCCCGTGCTGTGCTTCCCTAACTCGTTGTAAGAGTGGAGGGGTTACAACCATCTATTGAAGGTAAGATCTCTCATCTCCATCCATGAAGGATAACTGTAAGGAGGCCAACTTCCTCGTCACCTTATCTAGAATTTGCGAACTAGATTTTCTGCTGAGAGCATCTTCCACAACGTTCCCCTTCCCAGGTGTGTAAACGATCTCAAAGTCATAATCCTGGAGGAACTCAAGCCATCGCCTCTGTCTCCAATTTAGATCCTTCTGCGAAAGGATATATCCGAGACTCTTGTGATCAGAGTGGATGGTAAACCGCTCGCCCATTAGGTAGTGCCGGCACATCTTCAACGTGAAGACTACCACTGCCAACTCAAGATCATCGGTCGCATAGTTCTGCTCGTGGTGTTTCAAATGGCGTGAGCCTTAGGAAATCACCGCTTGCCTCTGCATCAGGACACTACCAAGCCTAGTTCCCGATGCGTTACAGAACACTACATACCCGACACCCTCCTCCGGTAATCTCAATATCGGGGCGCTCGTCAAACTCTATCTCAACTACTAGAAATCCTGCTGGCATCTCTCGGTAAACACGAAAGGATGCCCCTTTCGGGTCAAAGATATCATGGGTGATGCAATCCTGAAGAAATCAAGGATGAATCTCCAATAGTATCATGCCAACCCAAGGAAAATCCGCACCTCCATCATGCTCCAGGGTGGCTTCCATGCTAGAACTGCCTCCACCGTGGCTGGGTCCACTTCCACACCATCCGCTGAGATAACGTGTCTCAGAAAGTGGTCCTCCTATATCTCAAACTGACACCTAGATATTTTTCTGTACAACTGATGCTTTCAGAGTGTGTCCAGAACCATCCTCAGGTGTCTCGCGTACTTCTCCTCAGACGCAGAGTACACAAGGATATCCTTGATGAAGACCACTATGAACCGGTCTAGATAGGGCTGAAAGATCCAGTTCATGAGTCCCATGAACACTGCTAGGGCGTTCATCATGCCGAAGGGCATCACTAAGTACTCATAGTGACCGTAAAGACAACTGAAAGCCATCTTCGGTACATCCTCATCCCGTACTCGCAAATGGTGATAGCCTGATCGTAGATCAACCTTCGAGAACCATCGTGCCCCTCTCAACTAGTCGAAGAGGTCATCGATCCTCAGCATTGGATACCAGTTCTTCACAATCACCTAATTTAAGCACCGGTAATCCACACATAGCCTCAAGCTCCCATCTTCCTTCTTGGAAAACAGCACTGGGGCCACCCAGGGTGAAGCGCTAGGTCTTACAAAGCCCTTGTTCTGCAAGTCTTCCAGCTACACCCTCATCTCACGAAGCTCTGCAGGAACCATCCGATATGCTGATGATGATATCAATGTCGTCCTGGGTTGCAACTCAATGCAGAAATCTATCTCCGGACAGGGAGGTAGTCTGAGGACATCCTCTGGAAAGACGTCCTCATACTCAAACACTAATTCTGGAAACTGGAAACTCGTAACATCTGATGCTTCAAGGGCTAGGCTAGCCAACTGATGTGAAATCGGTTGTGCCTTCTTATGCATGAGTCCATACTACGCTTCCTGGGTCTCTCTTTCACCGACAAAAGAGAACCTCATTCCATCACTACGGACACACCGCACCCTTCGCCTAAAACAGTCGATCTGGGCATGAACCGTGGATAGCCAGTCCATACCAAGAATGACATTGTAAGGCCTCGATGCTACCACCAAGAGGTTCCAACTAAAACTCTCGCCTCCAAGGGTTAGTTCACAACATCTACAGTGGTGTGTGATCTCTGAATCTTCTCCAGCCGGTGTTTCTAAGAGTAAGGGTCGAGTCAACGACTCAACTGGAATCTCAAGGTCTCGAACAAGATAAGCATCCAGAAAGGAATGACTAGAACCAGTGTCTATCAGTACGAAATCCAAAGTAGAAAAGACATAGATTGTACCTCTAATCATTCTAGGAGACCTGGTTCATATGCCTCTGCCGCCTGCAGCTGTCCCGGCCTCTGTCCACCAGCTTCCCGAGCCTGGGGTGGACCTCCTGGGGGTGGTGGTGGTAAAGGGTCAAAACACCGACCCCCTCCTGCTTCTCTCCCAGCTCCTCTACCACATCCGCCGCCCCATGGATCTGTCTGCTCGAAATGTTCCCTCTTCCTCGGTGGTCCATCCACTGCTCCCGGGTCAGTAGTACGGCTGGTTGGACAATCTCGAGTGAGATGTCCCTTTCCATCACATGAGTATCATTGCCTCTCTCGAGGCTGGCTGGATGTGCCCTGCGAACCTTGTACGGCAGATCCCCTATCCTGGGATCTCCTCTGAAAATGTCTCCCACTCCTGGGTGCCTGGCGTCAGCTCCCATCTGCCGAGGTCTCTGCTTCAGCTCTCCCACAACTGACAACTGCCGGCTGTCTCTACTCTACCAAGAAGTTCTCGACCACCAAATCCCGCTCGAGCACCACAGCATAAGTAGGAATGCTCATAGGGATGATGCTAGCACAGATATCTTTGCGCAAGCCCTGATTGAAAGTCCGATCTCTGAAGTACTGATCTCTGACCATATCCATCGAGTACCACGAGAGGTTGGTAAACCTCAATGAATAGTCAGCCACCGTCACGGTCCCCTGCTGAAGCTGAAGAAGCTCCTTTATATGTACTTCTCTCAGGGTAACCTGTGAAAACTCCTCTATGAAGAGATGCTCAAACTCCGACCATGCAAGAGTTGCCTCGTAGTGAGTCTGGATAACCAAACTCCACCATCGTCCTACCGAGCCCTGTAGAAGGCTCGCTGCCAGGATCACCATCTGGTCTGCTGGTGTCCTGAACAAATGGAAGACTCTAGTCACTGCCTCAATCCATTCCTCTACTGCCTGAGGGTCAGGATCACCTCGAAACATGAGGGGTCTCTGTCTCTGAAACTCATGGAGTGTGCTCAGCCTGCACTCCTCCTCCATTGGTACAACAGGCGCTAAACAATTCCCCAAGGGTGGTGGAATAGATGGAACACCACCCTAAGGTAAAACTGGGGAATCTAGTCCCTGAATCGAAGCTTCATCACTAAGGGGGTCATCCTAGTGATCGAGCTACTGGATCCTAGTGGGTGCATGTCACGAAGGCATCCTGTAAAGAAACAATATATATCTCAGTCAGTGAGTATATCTGGAGAGCTGACTCAAGAAGGATATGGAAACCACAACCCATTCCTATATGATTCATGTACCATTATTTTCCCCTGCAACTAGTGTTCTCATGTTCTGAGTCAAAAAGCAAGTTATCAGAGTCCTGGTGTATGGATACGTCGGCCGCCCGCACCAACACTAGGGTCCCTGGCCTGAAAGCCGAACTCGAAACACTTAACATTGTTGCCCCAAACCAACTCAAAAACCCTTTGTACTAAGGTAGAACTGACCACCTCTGATACCACTCTATCATGACCCATCCCAGTAGGGCCCGAGCTGCAACTCCCCAAGCCCACCTCCAATAGGCAGGGGCTAGTGACAAGCACCGAGTAGGCATGTTACTAACATGGGAGGCATTTCTTATAAACCTATACGCGCACACACACATCTCCAAGCCCACAAAGATGAAAAGTAAAAACTACAAAAAGGGAAAATATGCATGCATACACTAAAACCCAACCAACAGAGTACGACATGAAAGTAAAGTACAAGAAAGTAAAACCCTGGGCCAAAAGTACAAGACCACCAAAAGAGAGTCCGTAAAAAAGTACAACCTATAAAGAAAGGTGATGAGACTGCAGTCTATAGAAGTAGGAACACACCTCGACCTCTATGATCTCACTGAGTACCATCCGGTCCTGGTCTACCTAGAATATTGTCAAAGGCTCGCTCTTCTGCACAAGACACGACACGTGCGGGCAAAGCCCGTGCAGGGGTGAGTATAACAATACCCAGTAGGACACCCCGAAACCATAAAGGAAACACAACAAGGGAAAATACCACAAACAAAGATAGATTAAAATCTACACAGTATATGTCTACCAAAAATATAACAAGAATATCTAGATATACTCATGCATGGTAGACTATCGCGAATACCACCACTAGGATCCAGCTTAAAGATTCCACTAAGAATGCAACCGGGAGAACACACTCCTAGGTCTGAAGAGAGAGAGATACGAAGTACTCGTTTCGGGAGAACAAACACCACAAGTAATTTGGAAAATGATGCTCAAATAAGGATCACAACCAATAGCCATGGGGTGATTCCGACAACTCAGTCCGAACTAATCCGCTAAGCATAGGATCAGCGCCCGGGTAAAGTTGGTCACGTCGATACCAAGAAATCTACTTAGGTTCCAGGAATGAATAGAGGATCCATCTATAAGCCTTACAGAGAGGATTCCAACAACTATATTCAAGAAGTCCTGCTGAAGGGATCATACTCCTATATATATGAAATGATATCAGGAACCTTCAGGAGGAAGACCAATGGGACGAACCCTAAGGAAAGCAGTCCAAGTCACAGAAGGCATCTGGATCAAGCCGCGAAGAATTGGTTACACAGTGTGTAGTATGGTTACATGCCATGTTCCTTGACCCCGGGTACTGCCCGTGTAAATGGCCCGTGTCATCCGTTCAAGCTGTGTAAAACTCAACTACACGACATGTAGAAGAATCACATGCTGTGTTCCTTGACTCCGGGTGCTGCCCGTGTAAATGACCCATTTCATTCAGCTTGTCAGATAGAAATTTACTACATCGCGTATAGAATAATCACACACCGTGTCCGTGAACCTGGGGCTCGCATCGTGTATGCTGGCCATGTGCCCGTACATGGTCTCTGTCCGTGTCCGTGTTGCCCCCTGTGTACCACACACGGGGTATACCATGTATCTGGCCGGGTCTGGCTGGGGAGGGGTATACACGCCATTTCCTTGTCCACGTACCCAACCCTTGTCTGTGTACTACCGGAGTACATTCCAGGTGGTCCGTCGACGAACACACGCCGTGTAGCCTATACTACATGCCGTGTTGTCGGAAAATTTCCAGACGCGTCGTCTTCCTCCTCGTGCCTCAGCCGATTCTCCGGATCACGTTTCTCTGGTCCGTTTGCCGTGAAACTCAAGATCATGGGTCGATTCATTGTCGTGATTCCGAATCCATGGGTTTCGGGCCATCGATCGGCTCCAAAAATCTGATTCCGACCATCCGTACGGAAATCGTTCAAAGAACGATATCTTCCGATCCGCTTCGATCCGTCCGTCGCCACTATAGTTGCACCTCCGTAGGGTTGTACCGATTCCATATCTTCAATTTGGGTTCATTGGGTCGCACAAATGATGTGCAACGATCTGTCATTCATATCCCCATGAAGAACGTGCAAGAAGAATGCGAGAAATCGGGGAAGAAAGGCACAACAAATTGAGAGGGACGAACCTCGATCGATGTTCGTGTCGATCTCAGTTCATCACCGTTAGAAGACTAACAAACCAAAATAACTCAAGAATCAAATTTCCTAAAATCCCCGCAAAAGCCGATCCCACCAATACGATCGATCCGTGGGCTAATCTGTTCATGTATTAGTCCGCGTTCGTCGTAGGAATCAAGAACAGAAAATAATTCACAAGGAGATCAAACACCCTACCTGGATTTGCGACGTTTGTTGGAGAAGATGCCGTCGCCGCGTCGTCATCACTGGCGAAGCTCGTCAAGAACATCGTCTCCATGTTGGGAGGTTTTCTACAGAGCTCTCCATGGAGACTCTGGGTTATGAGAAAAGTAACCTTTATCCCTTGTGAAATATCTACATAAAAAGAAAAAAAAGATATTTCCCTGCAACAAAGATTTAATAAAATATTTTAACTTAAATATTTTATTATGATTATGTCCAAAAACCATATTTCACCACCGGCCTGCACCAGTCGATGTTAGGTCCCTTCTAGGGTAAACCCACTACTCTGAACGCAACAGTGCCATCTGATTTTTGATCTGAGCACCTGTTCGAGAGTTATTCCACTTTTTCAAGAAAACCGCATGCACGCATAATTTAATTATTAAATTAAATTCAAACATTTGTTCTGGGCTAACCGGGCCTCAGAACTGCACGACGTCTCAGTGCCTGGTCTCGAAATAATTCCCTTTCTTTTTTAAGAATAAGGTATGGAAAATCCGAGACATTACACTCTACTTGTCCAGTATTCTTTTTTTATTATTATATGAAGAAATTAATTCTTAAACTTTAGGGAAAGGATATGAAAACTGAAAATTTTTTGTCTTAATACCTTATGTTTTGTTGAACCGATGATATTTTAAATCATCATAGATTTATGGGTTTGGCCCCCTCAATTTTCCATTTTTTGTTCACCCATTAGTTATTGATGACCTCAATCACTCCCTATAGATATTTAAGTTTTCCTCCAATTATGTGTCTCTAATTTCCACTAATGTTCTCTTATTAAAAATAATAATTTTGAAGTGACTTTTTCATTTCCCTTTCCTTTTTATTAAGACAAAATTTTATTAACCCTATTTTCGATGTGGGTTTTCTACAAAGGTATTTTATTTTTTCAAGATTTTATTTTAGAAGAACAATTTCAAATTGCGGGGAAACAATTTATTGAAATAGGGGAGAATGTAACACCCCAAGATTTCATAGTATGTTATCTCTTTAAATTAATTCAATAGCTTGTGCTACATGCAACACCGAGTTCAAGCGCATCACGACCTATCAAACTAGCCATGTTAAAAGTGGTTATGAAAAACATTAAGCACATTTTGAATTTTTTATATATATCAAATATAATTTTAACATTCATATTTTTTGTTTCTTAGACATAATATAAGGTCAAATGCAATTTTTCAGATAAAAGAAGTATTTTTCAAAAAATGCAGTTTTCCGCCTTTTAATAGAGAAACCTTTTTAAATCTAGTATTTGTAAATTTTATATAATCAATTTAATTAAATAAAATTCTTTTTTAGAATTGGGAAATAAAAATTTAGTTTGGATAAATTTTTGGTACTTTTCTGATAACTTTCATATTTTGATGAATAGTGAAAATACTAAATTTTAATTTAAAACAACTTTTTTAATAGAAATAATTTATAGTGTTAAATTATGAATTTGAGTAGTTTTAAAGTATAATTAGATTATATTTTTATCATTTAATATAATTTAGGTCAATTTAAGTAATTTCCCATTTAAATTGGACATAACACATGTCAATCTTTTGATAGTTTTTACTTCTTAAAAACCTGCTTTCTGGTTTTGACAATGGAAAATAATTTCAAATTTCTTAATGCAACTTATATGTTTTTAATCTGGTAAAATAGATATCATTTTTTAATTTGGAATATCAAAATTATCTTTGGGTGATTTTTTTGTATTGTTTTCAGAAAACATTCAATTTTTGATGAATAGTGAAAAATATTGCGTTGTAGATAAAAACAACTTTTTCATTGAAATAGTTAATTTTAATTAAAATTTTATCTTAAAGTCAAAATAGATACATAATACATATATTAGTTCAAATTAATTCATTGGAGTCATTTTATAATAATATTCGACTTATAAAATTTTATTGAACTTTTTTTTAACTTCTATTACCCACCTTCTAGGCACATTTGCACATTTGCATAAAATGTAATTTTACTACTTATGTGAATTTAATTTTAAAAATAAAATAGACACAGTTTTCATCAGTAAGTAAATTGTGATTCAATGGGATAAAAATAATTTTTAGTGAATAATAACTTTTGATTTTTATTTACTACGGTTAAAAGTAAATAGTGTAATTAAAGGTAAAAATGATATTATAATTACCACAACACATGTACTAATTATATTATATTAGTGTATTTAAATTAAAATAAACCTTATGAAAAAAATATTATCCTTTTTGATCCACTTGTAATAGATTAGGACATTTACTATATTTTATTTAAAGAAGGGTTAAAAGTGTTAAATTCAAATTTTATTAAATAAACCATTATTAATATAGATTTATAAATAATATAAATTAAAATATAAATATTCATTATAAAGATAAAAAATTTCCTATATCATGGTATTTTATTTATAATTTTTAGACATTTAATAATTAAATTTTGTTACGACACAATGATAATGCAATAATTACCTTATTAATGAAAGATTAAAATAATTGATTTTATAAATATAAAAATAAATGTAAATTGAGACTTTTGATGCCGTAAAAGAATTTTATAGGTGAGTATGACATGTTAGGGTTGATTCAATGTATTTTTTATAAGTAATTAAGCCGTGATGAGTAAAAAAACAAATACTAAATGGTGTCAAAATTGTCATAAATGAGTTTAAAAAAAATACTATTTTATTAAATGATATAATATTCGTAAAAATATAAGGTTCATCCAAAGGACTTAAATAATGTTATATATGTAATTAATTAACCACTTTATGTTCTCTTGGAATTTATATTAAGTTTATTAACCATATAGTGTAAGAATACAAGAAGACATGGTAAGAGTTAAACTATTTAACTAAGGGTTAAATATAAAATATAAGGTTAATATGGTAACCTAAACTTATATAAAACCTATTGGTTGAGAGGATTTAGACTCATACCAACCTTATCCTCTATATATATCAATTTTTATCCATTGTAAACCGAAAATTATTTTATAATAAAATAATATTTCAAGCTTTTCTTAAAGTGCACCTCACCTCTCTTATAAAAGGGTACTTCCCCTTATCTTAAATTCACTCTTCCACAACCTTTTGGCTCAGAAAAAAACTACTCAAATATCCTACCAACTACCCTCAATTCAACCTAGAGGCCTTACTTTTATCAGACATCCAACCTAAAGAGCCATTTTTTTTAATTAAAAGGAAGCACCCAAAAAAGAGGTAATTATTTCATCTCATCTTTCAAAGTTCTTTTTTTCTTCCACTTCCTATTTCTTTTTTGTTTCCATAAAAAAAAATAACTCCAGTACCCTATAAATACTGTTATGTTATCATTAATATGTTACAACCATATTCATTATTTTATCCATCCTATGAATGACAAAGTCACCATAAGTGCGTACGTACGACTTACCGTCTCCACGCCGTGGTGTAGTTTTTTATTCGACACTTAATTATTTGTATGTTTATAATAATGAGTATAATTGATGTACATAATAAATATAAAATGTTAATAAATTTTTAAATATAATATAACATCCAATTAACCACCATTTCACCATCAATAGAATGATATTGTATCTCGTGCGTACGTACGACTTACCGTCTCCACGGCGTGATGATATTCATCTTCAACGATCACTCTACAAGAATTTTTATAAATATATATATTAATACATATGAGGTATATGAAATAATATTTCTACTATAATAATATATATTTATTTAGCTAAATATATTTTATTTACTTACTTCCATACTATAAGATAATAAAATAGAAGCAACATTCATCCGTACGTACGGACTACCGTCTCCATGAACATTGTTTCCATTTATTATATCTATCTATTATATATATTTATATTATGAATATATATAATATATAAATTAATTTTTATATTATTTAAGTATGTAAATCATTATCTATGTGATACGATCAAGAATAACAAGTTAAAACACGTACGATAAAGAAAGCGATTATTACCAGAAATGTTAATTTAACATGGAAATTATTATGAAATGGGTATTATAAAGCAATAAATGAATCATATATGATATAATAAATATTAATATGGTTATGTTATAATTAAATAACACACTATGGTCATTATATATAAGGTTAAAGATACCCTTGACTAAAGGAAATTACAAGGAAAGGGTTAATTCCTTAATCTCATTATTATCCGAGATTGTTTATGTCTAAGTATTTACTGTGAAATATTTATCATCCATGCCGATATTTCATAAAAATGTTTTCAAAAGGAATATTTTAAGGTTTTATGGAAGGTTATATTTAACTATATCTTCATTTTAAATATTTTAAAGATTTATTTTTCTAAATATTTTTAATTAATCTCCATGTTTTCAAAATGATTTTTAGAATTTGTTTATGTGGACATCATTGTTTTAAAGTTTTAATTAATTTAAGAAGTTTCAAAGTGGTATGGGAAAATTTGATTCAAAAATCACTTTTAAATTTCTTCCTTTATAGATTGTGCGATTTTTAAATGATTTCATGAAAAATTGGTATTTCTCTCAAAGAGTTTTACTGATTATTTTCAACTATGTCAACATCCTTTATTGGATATTTTTATTGATTGAGGTTTACTTATTATAATAAAATATTCCATATTTTATTGAATTAGTTATGATATTTTTTACTGTGGATGTTCTATTTTTATATCATTATTGGTTTATGATTAATGTATTGAAATTTCCTATCCCAGTTTTAATATGAATGTTTATGTTATGTTTCAACATTTTCATATGAGGAATGCATTGGAATTAGTAAGTGACGGGTGGGGCCTGCTATAGCCCCTCGGTGCCTCTGTTGGTCTCATGAGACAAATTAGTGTCTTGGAACAAGGCCTTGACAAAATTTTTATTTTTAACCATTTCACGTGGCCTTGAATATGTGGTTATGATGTCCGACATTATGCATTACTTCATTATGAAATTAGTTATTAAATGTAATTATTTGACTAGTAGAATATGCATGTGAATGCTTATATGGTAATGTTTGATTTATTTTTTCTATATTATTTTCATATTTATGTTTAAAAGTCTATTGTTTTTATTACACATCTTGCCTTATAAGTTTATAGCTTCCGCTAAATTACTTACCCTTACTGAGCATCTGATATCACCCCTTTCTTATGTTTTTTCCCAAGATTCAAAGAAGTGTATTATGATTGATATGCAAGGTTAAGATAAGGGAAAAATGGAATTCTCAAAGGATTATTTATGTTTTGTTTTAGGTTTGAATGTGTAATGTAACACTCATGTATGTAATATATTTTCAAAGACTGCTAAACTGTTTGGTCCTTTGAGACTTGATTCCTTATAATTGTTCTAATGTATTAAAATAATTCACTGGATCTAGTATTCTGGGGTTGGGGAGTTACAAATTAGTAATACCAAATGAAATTACTATAAATTTATAGTGAACATACCTTATACAGAATGTTATCTTGGGTATATCGTCCTTATGAACCCTCAATTGATGGTATCTAAAATGAAAATAAATATTATAAAAGTGTTGATCTCTATGAACTTGATCCAAAAATTCATCAATACCTGGTATAGGATACTTTTTCTTAATAGGTATCATTTTAATTTCTTGATAATCAATGAAGAGTCTCATTAATCCTTATTTATTTTTAATAAAAAGGATTGGTGCACCCCATGGTGACACAATTGGCTAAATGAATCCCTTTTCAATATTCTCTTGGAGTTTCTTCTTCAATTCTTAAAACTCAATTAGATCCATTCTATATAGAGTCTTTCAAATAGGTTTAAAACCAGGTATAAGTTATATTGAGTTATCAACTTCAAGATTTTGTAGAAAACCATAAAATTATTCAAGAAAGACATCAAAAAAAATCCTACACAATTTGAAAATATTTTATGTTGAGATTTTCCCCAACCATATGAGATAAAAACTCATTTTTAATAGGAATCAAGACCCATACAATGGATGTAATTTCAATCAAAAGTTCATATTTATTTTCACACTAATATGTGATCATATGATGATTTGTGAATTACATTCCTTGAAAATTTTTGTTATATTTATGTAAATAAAGTCAATCCATGCCTAAGATAATATCAAACTCAACAAGTGGAATAATAACCAACTTTTCAGGAAGCACATTCCCATAAAATTTCATCGAAGAAGAATATAGACTTGGGATGTGATAACTGTATCATTAGGGTTTTTTACTACTAACTCAACATATAATATTTGATGTGGCACTGTGATAGCCTTAGTAAGTTCTTATGATATAAAGGAGTGGGTAGATTCAGAATAAAATAATTCATTAGAAGTTCAATATTGGATGGTAAGCATACCTTTTACCATGTCATTATCATACCCCTCTTTATAAATAGTCATCACATGTTATTTTCCTTTGTCTATGCTCTTAATAGGTTTTTGACATCGATCATCCTCAATAACCTTGGAATTTGGGAACCGGTTAGAAAAATTAGCATACTCCTTACATTTAGAACACTGGAGTGTGGGTTGTGCATTCTATGGAACCTTATCATTATTACTTTCATTGACTTATATCTTTATATTATTTCAGAATTCAATTTCCCGACGACCTTACTTTCCATACTTAAAAAAATTTACCAGTCCCGTTAAGACAATTTCCACCATGTTTTTTCCACACACCAATCATAAAGGAAAGATCATATTATTCTCTCCATGTTTTTTAGTATTTAATTTAAATTAATTCTTTTTTTCTTACCAAAATCATGAGATTGTTAGGTAAATCCTATCTCTATCTCTTCCTTGATTTTATATCAAATGGATTATTCAAAGATACTAAATCCCCTTATGGCTAACACCATTTAGAGACATGGTTTTAATCCACTGAAGAATCGATCAAACTTACTTTCAAGTTGGATGATAATTCTAAAAGAGTATCGTTCAAGTCTTGTAAATTTTCCTCATTATTATTGATAGATTCAACCTCCTTCTATTTCAGATCAAGGAATTACTTCTCTATTTTCATTTTAAGAATACAAGGAAAGTAATTATTGATAAATAATATTTTAAAATCATTCCACTCTATAGATTTAATTTCTACATGTTGCTTCATGTTCTTTATATGAGTCCACCATTGATATGATTTTCCTTAAAAACAATAAACTTCCATAATAGCTTTTACCAGATTAAAACACTAGGAAACTAAAAAGATATTTTCAATGGTACTGATCCATTACTCAGTGGCTAATGGATTAGTGGACCCACTAAAGAAAGGTGGATGTTGAATCCTGAAGGAATCAATAGAATTTTCCCCTATATTACTCATTTTAAGATCAGTATAATTTATAACTTGACACAGTTGTGTGATCATAAAAACTATATTTTTCATTATATCTTACATAACATTTAGTTTCTATTGATGAAAAATCATTTCATTTTATACCACATTCAACATTAACATAATTGCTTCGGGTTCTATCCATTGACTAAAACTAAAAATCATAGTGTGAGTAATAATAATAATATTGGAAAATCACATAATCCTGAAAAATCATTTCTGGGGTGTCTAAATAATGAAACCTTATTATTTTAAACCTTAGGTTTAACCTAGGTCATTCAGGACCATTATTGAAACTTTAATATTTTTTCCTATCCTTAGACTTATCCCTAGGGTTCTTAATAAATTTATTTCATCCTAGTTTCTAAAAGTTAACTAAACCTTTCCCTGATACCAACTATAGTGACCCATACTTTTCAAAAATAGATATTACATATTATTAGATGAATATTTATTACATATTATATTGATATATGCTAAAATAATATAGTATTATTATATCTAAAAACTTGGACGCATAAACAACTGGTCTATAATGTTCTCCCATTAAGTCTTTTATAACTAGCATGTTTCTTAGTCATATGATTCTTAAAAGCTTATTCATAACCCGAGGAAAGAAGATATTAGAAAGGGTGGGCTTAGATTCTTAATAAGGGTAAACAAGGGAGATATAAATGATAAAATAAGAGTAACATGAACATAAGGCTGTGAAAAAACGAGATTAATATTTTAAATTCATTCCCTACATATCATAGATCATAATCTTGAGTCATGGCTTAATGATTGGGATTTTAGAAGACATGAATTATACAGGAATCAAAGAACATGATTCATGATAGAATAACATTTATGTAAGATATGGAATTTTGACACACACATATGTATAGAAAATCATTTCCTTATTATTTATGGATTTACTACCAGGACTATCATAGTGGATTGGGTTTAATCCCCAAACCATCATAGTAGTCAAGGTATACTCCCAGGACTATCATAGCGGATTCAGATCACTCCAAAAACCATCATAGTAGTTAAGGTTTACTCATAATACTATAATAGTGGATTGGGTTAACAACCCAAACCATCATAGTAGTCAAGGTTTACTCTGAGTACTATCATAGTGGATAAAGTCCCTTACTAAACTAGGTTCATTTCCAATTCCATTCCTATTTATACCATGAGATATCAATAAATACCCAATGAATTTGAGGGAGGTATAGGTCCCATAACATAAATAAAATAATAAATATGTGTATAATAAGATCATAAAACATTAATCAATTCATAACCCATTAAAGTAAATGGGTTTCATAAACATTTCATCATAGCATAATGTGTTAAAAGAAACAAGTTTCATAAATATTTCATCATTTCATCATAGTTTTACCTCTAGAAATAAATAGGTTTCATAAAAATATTATCATAATAAACATAAACCATGTAGAGAAAGAATAAAGATGTTATCCCTAGGTAATATCCCCAGTAAAAAGTAAGTGAAATTAAGGGTTTTTGACTTTGATGAATAGAAATATTTTTAGAAGATCATTATAATATTCTTTAGGAAATAACGTTTCCATTTAGAATTCACTTCTTCAAAATCTATTTTTTTGAAAATACTATGGGTTTCTTTGAAAATAAATTTGAATTTTTTTAAATAAATCTTCAAATAATTTATAAATCATGATGATAGGATATTCTGTTAATGCTGTATAATTTAAAAAAAATTTCCTTTCATACATTTGTAAAAAGTCAAAAAGAAAATTGTTTGGAAAATAACAAGAAGATTCCTTTTTTTAAAAAAAATAAAAAAATGTTTAAAAACAAATTTAATCAATAATTTTATAATATTAATAACCTTCTTTAAAATAGTTTTAGAAAACATGGATATGGAAGAAAAAGGTTTTTTGACCGAAGAGAGAAATAAATTCAATTTTATTTAAAAACATTACTTCAGTATCTTGAGTACTTAGAGAGAATAAAATGTAATGAAAAAATATATTATATATAAATAAAAATAGGATAAGAAAATGTATGAGTTCCTTGAGAGTTATGTCATATGATTTCATCTTTGAAACATAATCATAAACAATCTAGATAAAAAATGGGATTGTAACATAAAACCCATAACACTTTGGTAACTTTTTAATAATAATCCCCATGAAATAAATAACCTTATATGGATATATAAATAAAAATAACTTTCATAATAATAATAATAAAATAAATTCATGGGTTTTATATACACCACAAAAAAAAACAAGTGGTGACTATGGCATGTGTCCCACAAAAATAAAAGTGAGACGAAAATCCCTTACCTTAGGTCTGACTTCCATCGTATGTATTGGAACCTCCATTATAATAAATTTATATTTATTATAAATATATTAAATAACCATAGTAATATATATCATACCATATATTATTTACCTATAACAATTTGTGACCTGTTTGTTAATAATTCTTTATTAAAATCACTGTTCCAGGTGATATCTGCTTCGTTTTTCATATATGTTTTGGTTCTGTAGTTTTGGTCCTCATTTTTTGATCATGGTTACATAATATACATAATTTTAATAATGATATAAATATCATATATATTAATTATATAAATTTATATATTCACTCATAAAATATTTATATAAAAAATTGAATTACACATTTCTTGGAGATGGTAGGTGTACGTATCAACAAATGGAATGAAAGAAAGGTACATAATAAATCACCTTTATAGAATCATTATTATATCATATATATCATATATATTCATTAAGTACATCCTTATTACCATCCAAGTATAGTAGAAATGAAAAATAATCACATTGCATTGTGGGGGTGGCAGTCTACACATACGCACACGTGATGTTATTATTTTATAATGGATTAGAAGGTAAGAAGGTAGAAATGATATTATAATTATATAATTATTATTTTTTAATAAGTATAATATATAAATATTAAACCCATAATAATTACCTTCCATGAAATATAGTGGTGGAAAATAAATTGTATCTCTACATTTTCATGGTAAGTCGTATGTATGCACAAGCGATACTTTCACATCCCATTTCACAAAAATACGGTGAATTAATGTGGTTTCATAATCATAATAATTTTTTTATACACAATTTATCATTTATATAGAATATAAAAGATTTATATGAGGTAAAAAATAAATAAAAATAAAGTGATCGGATGGTGATTACCTCTCCTTTGAAAGAACTCCTTTAGATATCCTCTTAAGGATCCAAAGGTTGGTCTTTTGGGAAGAACAAAACCTCTAGAATGTGTTTGGGGAAGTTTATAATGGATTTTTTGGGTATGGTTGAGTTATAAGATTGAAATTGGTAATAATATGAGAAAGGTTAGGTTCCCTTTTATAATTGATTAGTGGATCACTCTTGGGATTTGTTAAAATATTAAAATATAATAAAGTCATTATATATCCCAAATGCCTAAAAAAGTTATTAGAAGATAAAATTTGTATTGGGTTGAAATCCAAAAAAATAATAAAAAATTTAAAGGTTTAATTGGGGTTTTAAACCTTATATTTTGGTTTGACCCCTTAGTTAACCCATTTTAACATTAACTCTAGTAACATATTTTTCACTCTTAAAGAGTTGTATATTTTATTATAATGTAACTATTTAATCGTAAATGGAAAAATTAAGAAATTTTAGGCCATATATAATCATAATTTTTCTCTTTAAATATTTTTATAATTATTAAATAATTTAATAAAATATTATTTTGATAAAATATAATTAATGTCAATTTTGATGCTATTCATTTAATTTGATTTAAAAGACATAAAAAAAGTTTTAATTTAAATATAATAATTTTAAACAAATCTAATATGTCATATTAATTTATAAAATTTATGAAACACTATAAATTAGTCAAATT
This sequence comes from Viscum album, assembly GCA_963277665.1. Taxonomy (NCBI): domain Eukaryota; kingdom Viridiplantae; phylum Streptophyta; class Magnoliopsida; order Santalales; family Viscaceae; genus Viscum; species Viscum album. Next base: position 115,740,166 of record OY728151.1, read on the forward strand.
ATATTAATTTTAATATTTTTAAAATAGTTTATTTTATTTTTATAACAATTGAATAAATATTGTGTTAGTGCTGCATAAATATTTAAGGTAAATGTATAATTACTAACAACTATTAATTTTTTTTATAATTTAAATAAATTGTATTTTATAAAAATAGATATTTATATTAATTCATAACATGCTTTTTTCTCTATGTAGACACAGAAGAAATATTTAAAACTAAGATAGTGACACTATGCAACTTTCTTTGCTTTAAATATTATATTGGTCATTTTCCTGGAATATTTTCCATTAAACAAATAAATTTATAGTATAAGGTGATAAGGGTCTAATTTACTTCATCCAATTTGTATTAGGATGAAAATATTCCCTTATTACTTATTTTAATCAAGATTAACCCGATTTACCCTTTAACGAGGGGATAAATTTTATCACAATTACTATTCATATTGACCAAAATTAAAAGGGGCCTATTTAAAATATTTGAACCACTTTATTCCATATATGTAATCAATTTTATCAAATTAAATTTCTATAAGTGACATTAATTAATTTTAAAATAAATTATTAACATGTGATGAAATCGTTTTTTAGAAAAATACATTTTTAAGTATAAAGCATAGTTTATTCTTATCCTATTTTTTGAAAAAAAATATTAAAAAAATATTAAAAAATAATTTTTAATATAAAAAAATATATAAATATAATTAATATTATTCAAAAATATTGAAAAATTTAATCTCTTAATATAAAAATACATTGTGTTCCTAAAAACGATTTTTTTTTTAGAAAAACATCCCTTTTACTGTCAAATGATTTTTTATTTCTATTTCTAATTAATTTATACCCAAATAATTAATTTATAAACCTATAAAAATCATTTTTTATAATTTATTTATTCATATTTTTACTCTCTAATCCAATTTCTAGGTGATAGTAGTCACTTTTAATAATAATTTTTAATAGTATATCACAGTTTATTTGAAATCATTTTTGTGTGTAATACAAGTTATTGAAGAAATTAAATTTATTTGAAAAAAAATATATTTCATAAAATATTGTATTGTTAAAACAAATTATAAACTTTTTTATTTAGGAGTTCATGGACTTTTCAAGAGTATATTGTAGTTAGATCCCACTAAGAAATCACATGAGATGAAAGAAACTTTTACCTTATTTGATAAAACCAAGGGGATATTTAAAAGAAAAAATAAAAGTAATTCTAATAAAAAAACCCTTAAGAATACATTGATGATTCAAAATGGTGGAATAAGTTCTGAGGTGAGTGGGATTTATTCCAGTTCAGTTATCCTAATGAATAAGAAACCCATGGGGGAAATCAGTTGGAAAGAAAGAGATAATATCTTTGATAAGTCTCGCTAAATTCATTAATGTGTAGGGGAAGAATGAGGATAATGGTGTGAAAATATCCTATAAATGGTTAATGGTAATTATTCCTAGTGTATTATCACCCATGAAGAAGATAGGCCATCAAAATACTCATAGAAGAAAGTGGAAATTTTTACAAAGGAGAGAAAAAATGGAGGAAAGTAACTATTTGAATCTTATGTAAAAACTAATTTGATGGAGTAATTAATGAAAAAATATTCTTTCTCATAGTGTGGTTTATTTGGAATAAAATTTAGGTTATCTTGGTATAAAATTCTAGTGGTAAAATCTAAGAATAAAAGACAATAATAATAGTTCAAAAAGGGGGAGAAGGTACTTACCAATATTGGTTCATTATAAGAGACTTGTGAATAGTGAAAAAAATTGGGAAACTCCACCAAGAACTATATCTCATGTTTTTTTGGAGAAACTAGAGTTACTTCATGATTCCAATCCATATAATAAGTGTATTCATAATGATTTTATTGTGAACGTGGTTGAGTAAAACCAATATGATCTCATTAAATACCATATGGATCATAAGTTAAAGAAGAGGATAGTTACTCAAAGAGTCATTTAAAATTATCTTATGGTTTAGAATACTCATTCCACTATGAAGAATTATTGGAGACCTGTTTATAGTGGATACCAATATTTAAAATCCAAATAGAGTGAAAATACTACTCTAAATATGGAGAGTTCCATTAAAACATCTCAGTTTTCCAAAAGGATTAATGACATAGAGTAAGTGTAAAAAATAATCAAAGGAAGGCACTAACATGAAATATATGGGCTTATTAAATCAAATAAGGGGATTTATCACAATGAAGGAAAACACATGGTGAACTAGATTAATGGTATATTTAGAAATCATATAAATCCAAATTTATTCAAAGTGATATAACCCTATCCTTTCAAAAACTATGGTATTATTTGATGAAACCTATATCTTTTTTTATTCTTGAATTAATTAATATAACTTTAGAATGAAATATTATGTCTATTTAAAAAATAAAAGAGGGTGTTTAAAAAACATATTTCTACTGGAGCATCACTTATTAACTACAAAATTTTATTAATTGAATACTCTAGTTTCCTATAATGAGTTTGATCTTATATTCTTAGAGTGATTAATTTATATTATGATTATTAAGCATTCAATTCTTTGGATTATGTAACTTGTGTTTGAGGACTATTTTTAGCAGGAATTCTCTTTGAATGTTTTTTTGGGTTGTTTTTGTTAAAAAATATGTTGAAGGAACCTTAAAGTAAGCATACAAATTCATGAGGAATATATATCATGAAGGATAGAGGTGTTTTAGAGTTATTTGGAAGAATCTAGTTTGTATAGGATAATATAAATTTAGATAATTATTTTTTGAAAGGTTCATTTACTCTTCATGTAAGTGTAAGTTTTGGAGGGGGCATTGGAAAGTAAAAAATTTCTAGAGGTTTCCTTATGCATGTTAGAGTCAATGAATAAATATGTAAGAGTAATTTTGTGACTCAAGGTAAAATATAAGCATCATTCAGGGAATTCTAGGCGTCATTATATCAAAATATAAGGGTTATATAAGCTAATAATGAGAGTGATATTGTATAAAATCATGAGGTTCATACTTCAAAACCTAAGATTCTAATGAAAATCATAAGAGTAATTTTATGATAAAGGATGAAAGAGTAAGGGTAATCCATGGAAAATATATGAATAATTTATGTGACTCAAGGATTTAATAAGGTTCATTTAATTAAAATATTAGGGTTATCTTAGAGAAGAGGATAAATTTGTAATAATATTTCCCATAGCCTATTTTTGAGAAGGTATATCTATTCAAATTTATGAAATATTTCATTAATGATTAAATGTGGTTAAGAAATCAACCTAGTGTGGAAGGAAAAAATCTTGTAGATATTAATGGCTGGATCAATATAGAACATTTTAGTGATTTAAATACAAGTTTTTTTTATAGATTTGGTGGATCTTTTTTTGATCAATTTTCATGTTGTGGTGGAAGGTTTTGTACCATGGAGAAAGAAGTAATAGTTTTGAATTGCTGTAAAAATTTGGATTGGGAAAAAATTTATGGAACTGATTATTTCCAAATTATTATGAAATTTTGTTGATATTTAATTATAAATAAAATCATGATACTGAATTTTGAGTTTTCATATTCAAATATGGAAAATATTTCTTATATGAATATATAGTGAGTAAAATATTAAAAAGGGAAAAAGGAATGTAGAGACTCTCTTGACACATATGTGAAAGGTAGATATTATTTTTTTCTTTTTAAAAATAATTAGAAGGTGTAGAGTGAATATTGGATACTTATTTTTCTATAACTAAAGTAGGAGTTTTCCAAACTCATGTTAGGAAATTAGTGATAAATAAGAAAGAAATCTAAGAATCCATATATCTAGAAGTTCATGAAAGTATTGCAGATTGCTACACCATCCCTGGTGTAATTTCTATTAACTATTCATTGAATAAAAATTAGTTTACATGAGGAGAAATTACTTCCATATTTTAATAATACCATTGAGTTATTCATTTATTTGGTGGAGGTTTTGAACTTGTAGGAATAGTTTTTACTCCATATTGTAAAATAAACATAAGAGCATTTAGTGTTTTGGGTGTATTAGAACATCACTATTATATTCTTCTTGTATTAACCCATTTTTTATGAACCAAGTAAATTGTTCATGTCCATTTATTTTACTATTTAAATTCATCATATAAGTCCTAAAGGTGGAGAGATTTCCTAATTTTTTTGGAATAATATCATTAGCGAGTGTTGTTTAAAAATTGATATACCCAGATTTACCCCTCTCTCAGGGCATCGACCTTATTTAGGACTAATAAGCAGTATAAAATCTAAAGTTTATTTGTAAAGTTTCTATCTTTATGGATAAATTGTAAAAGTTTTCAAACAAAAATAAATTTTAAATTTTAATGGAAATAATATGGAGTTATGAAAAAATTGTTTTAATATTATTTCTAACAATTTCGAATATCCATATAAAAATATACTTTTCCTAGGAGTTTGGAAAACATAATTTTTTTAGCTTTATCATAAAAATATAGACTAGAGTATGATTTCGACAAAAAAGGAGTCTATACATTGGTTGGAACATTATCCAATGCTATATATATGATGGTTATGTCATGTAAATCCTTACATTCTATGTGGAAAAAACTTCTCAATATTTATGAAGGTCACTCTAAGGTATATAAAGATAAGCAGCTGGTACTTTGGAACAAGTATGAAGAAATGATAATGAATCCTATTGAGTTCATTGATTCATTATTTTATCAAGTTAACATTATAATATAATAAATACATAGAATCAATGAAAACCTCAATGATAGAAAAATTATAAAGATGATCTTGAGAATATTTCCACCTTATTTCAATGTGAAGGCCCTAGTTCTCAAAGACAAATAGCCCAAGGAGGTCATGATTGATAACATTCAAAACACTCTCATGGAATATGATATGAGGAACAATGTAAATAGAGTTTTGATAAAGGATATTTATTAATAAGTTTCATGAAATGTAATGAAGAAAATAATAGTAGAAGATAACCCCGTGTTTAGGGATATTGAAGAGGTGATGTCTTTTATTTAAAAAAATCTAAAAAAAGGAAAGGTAAAATTCAAATGCAAGATTCCACTTTATTTATTTCAGTGTCTCATTGTTATAAATATCATTTTATGATGTCCATATAAATTATGAGATGATGTTGAAGAGGATAAACCCATGAATAAATCAATTAAGGGTGATAAAAGAAAGAGAAGACCATAATATATATTATTTTAAAAAGAAAAACTTTCTTTCCCGAGAAGATTTCAACAGAGAAAATTGAAGTGTAAGAATTTGAGGACTGCAAATAACTCAATGATGATGTTTTATGCCCATCATAGAGAGAACATAAGTGAGGGATAGTGATAATGAAGCTTTTACAGTTGAGGGAATACTTGACTTTAATACCGAACTAGAAGATAATATTAAAGAACATTATGTTTAGAGGGATAAGGAAAGGATATAAAATAGAGTGGTGTGTGAATCCCGACTTTATATAAAACAAATATAGGAAGAGAAGTATGATTTGAAAGGTTAGATTGAATGAATTAAGATTATAATTACTGTTAACTTAGAGAAGGATGTTGATCTTATGCTCATAATTGAAGAAATTATCAGAATCATTGATAGTTGGAATGAATTAGTGAAAGTCCATTTCAAAATAATTGAGGAACTTGAAATGGAATTCATGATTATACCTAAAATACCTGATTATTACACACGGATTTTAACCTAAAAAATAACATCAACAAGTTTGAGTACATCGGTCACCAATTAAGCCAAGGTATTTCACAAAGAGTCAATAGAAAAATTGTCCACTTTCCCATAATTTTGGTTTTTCAAATATAAAGTTTAATTTATTGAGGTGATTTATTGCAAGAAAAACATAGTGACAGTTGAATTGAAATCACAAGAACTTTCTCCCCAAAATAAGTTGAGTTTCAAAACTCAAAATAGTTTTAAGAATTTACTTATAGATCTATGAAGACCTATAATAATTCACTACATATCTGATGTTTTTATTTTGGAAATATGGGGAACAAAGAATATAAGTTTTCATAGATAAAAGGAATTTTAAGGATTAAGATAATTAAAAAATAATTATTATAATTCACTATATAAGGTATATTTTTAATATAAAATATATTTTTTGTGAATGTTATAGAAAATAATATATGAATTTATCATCATAGTTTCAATAATATTTACCAATGGGGATTCATAAATGAAATTTCAATAGCTAGAAGATTCATCAATCAAGATGAAAACACATAATAAATTCATATACTTTCAAATGAATATGATTCAATGGATCCAGAGGTGGAACAATCCCATTAACCACTAAAGGAAGGAAGGTTGCAAACATTGATCAAGAAATGTAAGGATGAGAAGTAAAAAATCACTAAAATTTCTTTGAAAGTGATAGATCGAAATAGATTATGGATTGTGGACTATGGTTGTACTCTCACATGACGAGATATAAAGATATTATCATAGGAATAAAAAATGACAAAGAAAGTTCCATTAACATTGGAAATAATGAAGGGTTAATGATTATTAACTCTAAGAAATCCAGGACTGGAGGAAAATACTTGAGGCACATAATTTTTTTTGGATTAAGGCCTTATTAATAACTTATTAAGTGTAAGTAAATTATTTAAAATGAGGAATGTGGTGAATTTAAATAAGAAGTCTTGAATCATTAAAGAAAAATTTGGAACTATTGTAATGAAGGGGAAGCAGAGAAAAGGGAATATATACCTAATTATTGGATAAAATGATAAGTGATTTCTTACCAAGGAAGAAGAGAAAATGTTGTGGTAAAAAATATTATGCCATTTGAACCCAGAGTCCTTGGAAGACTTAGTAAAGAATGATGAATCTTGTGATATTCCCAATCTCTCATAATATTTCAGTCACATGTGTGGAACTTTCCAAAAAAGGGAAAATCTTTCAAAATACATACAAGATAAAATAAAAATAGTTTATGTGGTTGATTGAGTTTGTTTATATTGATGTGTGTGATCTAATACCACCCAAATCCAAGGATGGGAAGAGATACTATATTTTTTATTGATGATTATTGTATGATAGTGTGGTTTATAGTTATATATCATAAGTCCAAAGTGTTCTAGTGATTTACACATTATCAGAGATTGTAGTAAAATATGATTGGACTAAAAATTTAGAAGCTTAAAACTAATAATGTAAACAAATTTACTAATAATCTAGAGAAATAATATCTTAAGAACCACGAGATAAAAAATCAAGTATAGATAGTGAGGACTTCTCAACAAAATGGAGTTATTGATAGGTGGAACTGAATTATAAAAAAATATAAATCAAAGAATGTTGATTGAAAAGAATATACTAGAGAGTTTTTGGAATAATAATCTTCTTACATTAGTTTATATATCCAATAGATATTTTCTATATATGAATGAATATAAGACTATCCATGAGTTTTGGTTTGAGAAGTAGCTCACACTAAATTAATTTTTTATTTTCAGAAGTAAATGATTTATTCTCAACAAAGAGAAGAACTGTAAGTTTTCATATCATGGAGATGAAATTATTTTCCTTGTATACCCATCCAAAATTAAGGAATAAAAACTCTATAAAAAAATTATTTGGAAAATTCTAGGAATTCAAGAAGTTACAGTTGTTGAAAATAACTAAATTTGGAAACCTAGTGAGAATAGTTTGCAACAAAACAATGATAAAATGTCTGAGAAAGGATATTATAAAGTGTGAATACATGTGGGATCACATTGGACATTATAAGTTTAATAAGAAGATGATAATTATGATGAAAAAAATACAACATCTATTAAGAGATAAAGAATAAGGGATTAAATCAATAATGAAAATATTGTTGGTGTCTAGATAACTTCGGTGCCATCACAAAGAATGAAGTACTAAAAAAACTATTTAGTATATCAAGTAGGTCCTAATAGTTTTTAGGAGGATACCAAAAGATGATAGTTGGTCCAAATAGATCAATGTAGAGTGGGACCAAATAAAGAATAATCAAACTTAGTAAAATTTTCCAAGACTGGAAGATTAAAATGTGATCGGAACTAAGTGGGTGTTTTATAACAAACTCAATGAATATTGGATGGTAAATTAGAACAAATAATGTTTAATGTGTATTAGATATTCCTATATTTAAGTAATACATATTAATGATACATTTTATAACATATCCTGACTAAAAACAATTTGACTTTTCTTAGAAATGTCAATGGAAAGATATTCAAGATATACCAAATGAATATTAAATAATTATTTCTTAATGTATTCCTTTATGAGGAAGTATAAATTAATAAAATATACGGATATATTTTACAAAATGATAATAATGTGTGAAATTTGAAGAAGGACTTGTCTGGACTATAGAAAACACAAAGATCTTGGTACTCAAAGCTTGATCAAGACTAGAGAAATTTTGGATTTCAATGAGGTGGAGTTTATCACAATATCTACATTAATAAAGGAAAAAAATAATATGAGTTCGTTTTTTTGTGGATATAATCACTTTTGAAGTATTGTAAGATTCACAAAAAAAGATATTTTTATAATTTATGGGGTGAATTTTTTTGATTTCATTGATTGGTGAGTTAACATTATTCCTTAGTCTAAAGGTGACTCAAGGATATACTGACACATTAATTTCCTAATCAAAATTTGTAAAATAATTAGTCAAGATATTTGGAATGGAATATTACAAGACTATGAAATCTTTAGTGGATACTTTAATGACATTTTAAAGAGATTATGGTGTTAAAGAGGTCAATATCATAGAGTATATTCATATTATTGTGAGTCTCTTATACCTAATATCCACATGACCGGACATTATGTTTTCCACATGTCAAGATTCACATAACCAAATATGTCCCATGGAAATACGATTTCTTAAAATGGAAGTATTACTTTATTTTATCAATAAAATAATGGATTTCATGATATTTTATCATAGAACCTTACAATAAGAGTTATTTGGATACACTAATGTAGATTAGAAAGGTTCAATAAATGATCAAAAGTTAACATTAGGAGGTTCCTTCTATCTTGGAAGTTCATGCAATTCTTTTTTGAGTAAGAAGAAAGATTATATTTATATTATAAATGCAGAGACTTAATATATTTTTTCTACTCAATAATGTACTCAATAAATATAGTTTAATCTATAGACTTCGGATGTTAGAGTCGTAGTGAAATTACTTATTTCAATAAAAAAAATAAAATGAATTTTATTAATATTAGAAAAAATATCACCCATTATTTAAGGAAAAAATAAAAAACTATATTAATTATCACTTCATAAAGGATAATTTTGAGTAAGGGATAGTGAATTTTTATTACATATCAAAACAAAATCAAGTTAAAGACATCCTGACTAAGGCACTAGCCAAATCAAAATTTGAAAGGTATTAGTTAGCTCATAGAGTCCAACTATCTTCATCCACCTAGATGGTTTAGAGAAGTAAATACCACCCCCTTGGATTTTCAATTTTTATAAAATAATGTTAACTCTCTTATATTAAATGTTTTGATATATAAACTTATTTTTTTAAATTTTAGAGATTTAATCTTTTGATTCATTAACAAAGTGGGATAAGTTTTCCATAAACTATTTGGGATAAGTTGGGAGACTTTTTATATGTTTTCTAAATGAAGTTTTCAAGGAGTGTTATTTTCTATTAACTATGGGGTGTCTTTCAACGCTGATATGTTAGAAAGGGGTAAGGTATTTAAATATTTATTGTTGGTGATTTCAATCTTGATATATTCCAAAGAGAATGAAAAAAAGATGTGTTTTCATGAGGTTATTTTTATTTTACTCTTATTTCTCACAATGATATAGACTCATGTAGGATTAGAGATGATATTTAGTGAATAACCAATGCACTATCTAAAGTAGAGGTATTTAGTTAGTATATTTAGTCATATTTGGTTGGTTATAAATTTTTAAATAGGTATAGTTTTGAATGTATTTTGTTTTCTTCAACAAACACAAATGGGGGTATTTTTATAAATATTCACCTTGGAATACGTCTTTGGTTGTTTATGTTGAAAAGTCTGTTAAATTACCCTTAAAATAATCTTAAATATAATGAGTGATGTGTATATTTAAGGATATATGTTCTTTGGAGTAATTTTAGAAGAATATGGTTCATATAAGATTCTATAAATTTGGTGAAATCCTTTTCATAAAGGTAATTTAGTTTGTGTAAGTGTAAGTTTTAGAGGAGGCATTAGAAAATGAAAATGTCTTAGAGGTTTACTTGTGCATGTAATAATCTTATCTTGAATATTTAATAGTCATTTGGTGACTCACGAAAAAACATAAGAGTCATTTAATAATTCATAAGAACTGTTCTTGAAAAAATGAAAGGGCATTATGGAGATAAGGATGATAATGAAAAAATGAGGGAATCATAAGGGTAATCTCTAATCCTGTAAGGGTTATCCTAGATTCCATAAGGGTCATCCTTGATTCTATAAGGTTCATCCCTAAAAACGTAAGGTGTAACAAGAAAACATAAGAGATTTTTTTGGAAAATACTGAAAGTGTAAGGGTTGTCCCTAGAAATTGCATGAGTTTGTTTAATTATTGAAGGATTTTCTAAGGGTTATTTCAACTAAAACATCAGGGTTATATTAGGGTAGAGGAGACACACATTAAGGTTATTCTATTAGCCAATTTTTTGAGAAGGTCGGTTAGTAAAATTTTATGAAATATTTTATTAATTATTAAATATGTTTAATAAATCATCCCACTATGTAAGAATAAAATAATGAAAAGATTAATGGGAAGATCAAGTCATGATATTTTTTTGGGATTTAAACACAAGGCATCAATGGATTTTTTTGTATCTTGTTTTGAGAATGTCGGTGAGTAGAATATTTCAAGTCAAGGATGAGGAAGAAACCATTTCGAATTGATTTAAAAAAATGTAATTTGGTCGAAGATTATAGAACTAATTATTTCCAAAATATTAGGTGATTTGGTTTGAATTAAATTCTAGATTAAATCATTCTGTAGACTTTGTATTTTCCATATTTAAATATAGAAAATATTTTTCATGGGAATATATAGTGAATAAAATATTCCAAAGGAAAAAATAAAAGTGTGGATAATCTCTTGACACATAGAGGGAAGGTAGATAAACATTCTAATTTTAAAAAAGAATAAGAAAGTAAAGAAGGAAGATTTGATATTTAGTCTTCTATAACTAAAGTGTAAGTATTCTAGACTCATTCTAGAAATTCAATGAATAATAAGGAGGTTTTATAAGAATACATCACATTATAAGTTCATAGAAGTATTGCATATTCCTACACCGTCCCTTATGTAATTTCTATTTTCTATTTTGGGAAAGAAAAATAGTTAATGTGATGAGTATTTAGTTTCAGCTCTTAAAGATAAAAATGTGTTCATTATTTTTTTTTGAAGTTTGGGAACTGGAGTTTCAATAAGGCCACTCCATATTATAAAATAAAAATTAGTACACTTAGTGTTTTAGGTACATCATCACATCAACATTGTATGATCCTTGGATTAGCCAAATTTTAGCGATCTATGTAAATTTCCCATGTCTATTTATTTAACTAATTCAATTATTTACATCATTATTAAAGTAGAAATAGTTCTTAATAATTATGGAATAATATCATTGGTGAGGGTCTATTAAAAATTAAAACACTCTGATTTAAACCCCTATTAGTGTATTAACCTTGTTTGGGATCAAAAAATATGATGAGGAGAAATTTTTAAAGGACGGTAATGAGATTTATTAACATAAAGAATGTGAAGACACTTCCCTATTTTATTTATTATTTTGAAAGTTAATATAAAATCGGGAAAAAATACTTTTCTCATTCAATGAGGGAGTACATATATAGGGAGAGAAATTTCATAGATACACATTAATTTGAATAAGGAATACTCATTAAAAGGGGGGGGAGAAATTATAAAATCCATCAATGGGTGGATATCAAAGTACAATCCCAAACATTCAATCTATGATTTTGTCTTTTTATTATGTTATAAAATGGAAATAAAATATGCATAAATCCAATGTGACTTTATAAAAATTTAGATAGGAGTTTTTGATAAAATAAAGAGATTGATTGATTTTTGTTACTAACATTGTTTCAAGTTCTTTCATGGTGTTTCACAAAATTGTACAAGTTTTTATGATGAGGATTTATGGTGATTGAATTTTTAATAAATCCAAAGGGGCATATTTCTATGCCCATAAGTTTAATAAAGATGGATTGCATGGATGAATTTTTATGTTGTGTTGAATTTTTTTCTAATATTTATTTTCAATATTAAACCATTCTATATTTGGAATACATTTTTGGGATTTATGTTCTTATGGGTGATTGATATCGTGCTATATTTTTTCATTAATTTTAAGAATATACAATCCTGATGGATTTGATACTCATGGTTGAAAATAAAAGGATATTTCAAGTTAATCATGAAGATGAAAGAAGGTGATAGTGTTTATAATATACTTTTATTGGCGCATAGAAGAGATTAATGAAAGAGTAAATGGAGTTATTTTTGAAGAAAGTAACTGAAGAACATATTCCTTTACTAGATCATGAAGAAATTTTATAATGTAAATATGAATAATCACATGAAGTATGAAGAACAAGATAAGACTTATTACTCCCTGTGATAATAAAGGAGGATTGAATTTTCCACAAGAATTATTTCTCACAAAGCGATAAATATATCACACAAATACTACATAAACTATTCATAAGACAACATGAAACTTTAAATATAGTTAACTATGGATTCTAACTAAGATGATGATTTTATGAAACACTAATGTATTTCACATATATATGTTTCGTAGTTGTGACTTGTAGGTACTCATGAGGAGAAATTATTATGATTGATATAGAGATTGATACATCATATTATTTATCACTTTTATATTGGATAAAAAGATGAAGTATAAATATTTAATGTGAATTAATAATATTTAGAAGATATTATGGAACTATGATGGAGAGTAGATGACATTATTGATGTTTAAGGAAGAAAAGAAAAGTAGATATTAACACTTGACTGGAAAAGGAATGAAGAATAAGGATGAAAATTAGAGAATAGATTTATGATACTTAGATATAATCATAATGAATATTGGATATATTATGGATACTAGAGAATACTAGAGAATATGTAGAGTCATGGACTTAAAGGAATTTAATGAAATTTTTTTGTTTGAGTAAATCATAGTGTAATGTCTCTATGTCTTACCATGTTCAGAATTTGATAGATTTTATTAAAAATGTTTTCTAATGAACCATGAAACAATGAGGTTATCCTTATTTCTAAATGGAGTGAACCAGAGGAATAATTTACTTTTATGAATAAATCAGGCTCCAACCCTTGACATTTTACGGTGAAGAGTTATTTTTTAGGAATAAAAGGGTCCTTTTTGAGGAATTTTCTCTGTGAAAAGTATCCATGAGTTTTTGGTGTAGGTTTTTCTAAGGTAAGGATAAATACCACAACACCATAATATGAACTCTATACCCTAATAAATGGGTTCACATCAGAAATCACCAAACCATAAAAAATTCACGTGAAACTATCTCGAATGAAAATGTCACTCACACTGTAATGTTGGTGTTCACATAGAAATATGACTTATATAGATTTTAAGAGATATAAATACCATGATATAATTATGATGGCCATGAATTAATATCTGATTGGATTTTTTATATCTAAGGACATCTATAAACTATTAATTTTGGATCTGAATTTGGCTAAATTGCACACCATGAGGGATCATATCATGCTGTGATATTCTATGTTGTGCTATAATAATAACCCTCACACCATGATTGATTAATTTCAGAATACACATATATCACATGACCTATATTTTATGTACATAACAATAAATTAAATTAAAAAAATCATAAAATCATATTAGATGAATTGGGATCAATATTTAATGTATATGACACATTCTGAAAGATATAGTAATCTAGGACTCAAAGATTTAGATCATTGATGAAGATATAGAGATATTAAATACATATATAAATGGATCATTCCTACTATTATGAATGGAGTTCTCATAATATGAGGAAAATTTGATGAGATTCTATTTAAAATATCAATGAAATATAGGTCCACTGATCTATATCATGCTTGAGAGATGAACTATTCACACAATATCTATTAACACGGAGGAAATTGAGGAAAATAAAGGATCACATGCATCAAAGAACTTTTTATTATTGATCTATTTACCTTCTAATTGTATTTAAATCTTTTATAGGAGTTTAGTACCATGTTCTTACTCAATTATTAACTTTTATTTATCATTGGTAATAAAATATTGAAGTAAATTGTGGGATTATAACCACTGGACACCTATAACATAACCACTTAATGAAAAGAGTGTTGTGAAACTTGTAATACTTGTATAATCTGCTTTATTTTCTTATCTATAATAGAATTCATCGTCATTATATTTATTTTTTTGATCATAAAATAATCCATACACTTAGAAATAATGTCTGAAAAGGGTTTTTAAAGGTATCCAAATTTCACGTTGGACTAAAATCAACTATTAAACCCCCATAATAGTAGTTAAAAATATCTCTTTTAAGACTAAAAAAGTGTGACACCACCCATCCTCACAAAACCTAGAATTGTTTAAAGAAGTGAAATAGGAAATTTACTCAGTATATGTATATAAAAATTGAATATATCCTATCTATCATTGACACCACCAAAGAGATTGTATTTCCCTCCACCATACATTAAACTATCAAGAATGTGCTTGACCTCATTATAGTATATGATTAATATATGGGTAGAATATATTTTCATAGTTCTATGGTCATGAAACAAGTGATGAGTAACTAAGTTTCTATTTCAAGATTGACTCTCAAACCCCATTCCTCATACATACCCTACTCTAAGTATGGCTAGTAAGTTCCTGAGGCTCAATTATTGTGAATTTTAGGGAATACTATGAGGATTTGAGAGGTTTGTATATTACTATAAACTATTATAGATATATTTATCCATATATTGAAACTTATGTCCATCCTTGGTTGAGGGTCCCTCTTTGTGGTGTTACATGCCTCTCTCAATAATGATTATACTAAAATATATGTTCTCTTTTCTTCTCCTAATAATATTTCACATGTTATGAAAAATTATCCCCACTTCTATATGTAATAATTGGAAAGTGTTTTTTTGGTGACTCTAGTGGCTCAGGATGTTAGTGTACTATCCTGAACCAAATTCCACTAAAACAGTGCTCCGAGCTAGTTGGTTATGAGGCCTCAAGAGCACCTCCCAATATGCTAGAGGCTATCGTCTAATAGCGAGGGAATAGGGTGTGAAAATAGGGAGACTATGCCCTCATATTATTGTGAGAAAACAATAGAAATAGAAAAGTATCATACAAAATAGTAAATAAACAGATTGTGAAATTAGTAAATAAACTAAAATAAAAAATTTTATAATAGTAAATGAAAATGCTATAAAATACCAAATAATAAGGTAATACATACAACACTGTTCACCCACTAGGCTGACCATAAAGATACAAGAGTATAAAAGAAAATGAAATAAAAGTACAAGTATCTACTAATAACTTCAAGACAGACCACATACCCAGTCTCCAGACACTATCAAACTGCACTATTCTGATTATAATAACCCCCCAAGCATCTCCACTCAAATATGAAACTATAGGAATCAACCCTATCCAACATAAAATTATGTTCAACTAGAAAAGAAGACATAAGGTCTACATGTACACCAAGGTGAACATTCATGGGTGATAAATAATATCAGTAGTCCACCCCTAATGATGAACCTATAAAATATGATTCTATAAGTGTATGGAAAAGAAAAGTGCTCATCCTAGCTAATAGAAAACTGAAAAGATAAGTAAAACCAAATCATGAAACCATAATCAAACCCTAAGTCCATGATCTAGTTCAAATGGGAATGAGTCACCATGTATTTCTACATCTATATGTATATACAGGTATAGTCCCATACCTATACATATATACATAAATATGTATATTCATGAGTAAAGTGAAAGAAGTAACATAAATACCAATAAACAATCAATCCTTGGGTCTATAATTCTGATTGCCTAGATATCATGTGCAAGGGAATTGAGCTGGACACTGTGTCACACAAGCTGTGTATCATTAAGTCAATCTCTAGGCCTGTAATCCTAATTGTCATATACCTTCTTCATCCAATGCCGAAAAATATCTCTGATCAAGATACATCATCACATGGGGATACTTGTCCTACACCTTGTTTCACCCATACTCGCCTCCAATAACTGTAATAATGTATTCCAGGGAATTATGTATGTATATCTTGTAAATGGTCACTAAGATTTATTCCATACTATATAGGACATGTAAATCTAGTTCAATATCTGAGTGCTATGTCCAAATTTATTATCTGTCAAAACATTGAGAATTTGATGAACCCTAAGGGTCTGACCCTTTAGTGGTTTGTTGGGGAGCTCACTAGTGATATATCATGCCCACTCCTTGAGATGTAAAAGTTAATTTCAAACATAGGTGTGAGACACCATGTTCAACCACCCTAAAAAAGAAAAGGGCTCAAAAGCCTGATCTTAGAGAGAACGTCTTGAGATCCTCATCATATGACAAATCGGGGAGAGTGTAATCATCCAAAATAAGCCATCGGTCGAGGAGAGAATAATCATACTCTATAGACCATAAGTCAAGGAGAGAATAATCCACCAACAACCCTAGGTTGAAGAGACCCTAATCATCCTCATTTATCTTGTGATTTGAGGAGAGAATAATCATCCTCATGCCTTGGGATTCCATAATCATCAATGAGTATCGTTACTTGGGATTCCATGTCCGTATATCATAATCACAGGATCAATATCCAGATCCTAGGAAGCACCTCTAGAAATCCCAATAATCTAATAATCAATTATATAGTCTCAATAGTCAAGTCCTAGGTAGTACCTATGTGAATAATAGTAATCATATGAAATAACATGGATTGGAAGGTAGATCGTAGGAAGAACATCCAGGTTTCCCAAAGAGAAAAGAAGATACCTTGTTTTAGGCTCAACATCCACCAACCAGGAATCTCCTCTGATAATCATCACTTCATCATTAATAAACACATGAATTTATAAAAAAAGCGAGTGTGGGTGGCCGAACACCTAAAACCACCATTACTAACACAACTTTAACTAATTTATTGATTCAACAAAGGTTCTAAGGTGAAACATGATTCCATATCTACCCAAAACTGACATTCTAACTCAGGGTTGGTTAAAAAACAGGGCACCTACTGGGTCCCTCAAGTCAAAACACATAAGGGCCATCCTACTAGGGATCCTTGAGGTCTAAACACAATCCAAGACATCTTACATGGGATCCTTAGCTAAAAGGGTAAAAATATGAATCTTACAAGGGATCCTCAAATTATAAACAATATTGAGGCATCCTATATGGGATCCTCGAAACAACACACAGTTAAAGGTGTCCTACTAGGAAACCTCTATAACTGTATAAAGAGGTAGAGGCATCCTACATGGGATCCTTAGAATGATATATAGTTATAGGGGTCTTATGAGAGATTATCAAGGTTATCTTGTAAAAAAATCACTCATTAGAAGACTCTTGGTATATAATAAGGTAGGGGAATATTATACGGGATAATCTAGGTTGAAAAGTAAGAAAATGAATCCTATAAGGGGTCCTCAAAGACAACTTTTCTCCTGAACTCTGAGGCCAGAAGGGTACATATCATATGGGATCCATCCTCAAAGGACGAATATAAAAGAATTAGTCACGAGGGATAGATAATGGATTATATTTGAACAAGGGAAAAAACTAGTATTATCTGAAAACCCAACTGATCATTCTCATTTCAAGTCTCTCTTTCATATGAAAACTGAATTATATTATAGGAGGAATTACCTATCTATTTAAGAAAAGAATATAACTCCACATATGAGTCCTCAAAACAACACAAGGGTCCTACCATAGTGATCTATATGAAAAGATAATCATAATGGACTACTCATAGGTCCAATTCTGAATATGGGGAGAAAAGATATGAAAAACCCTTAAAGGGTAGCGAGAGAGGAGTACATGACGTGTTACCCTGGTACACGATGTATACCCTTAAGAACCAACATGGGCATGTACTCCTACCAAACTGGGAATGTACCCTACACATGGTATCTTTCTATGTCCCTAAAATTTCATGGCCATGTACTTGAACTGGACATGTATACGGTGTATGACCAACACGAGGTCTAGCCGTGTACTCTACACAACTATATACCCCTAGAAGGGTAGCTTGTATGGGTACTCAGCTACATGGTTGAGTCCCATTACACAGTGTGTACACCTTAGTAAATATAATGTACTTCAAAAACTTATTCTTCCTCAAATAAGAATAATACATGACATGTGTTCCCTAAACCACACACCATATAGACTGATTTTTTCGAAGAGAAAACCCTAGAATTGCTTTGAAACCTCCATTTTACCCCGAAAGAAGTAGATCAGGCCATAAGAAGTTATAAGAAATCATATTATAGGACTAAAACATGAAAATTATTATCTATATTAATCTATGGAAAAAACTCATAATGTCTTACCTTTGGGTGGAATCTGCCGAATCTTTACCTATTTATGTGGTCTACAGTTGCCGCATGAAGATCCAATGCATCCCAAGCTCCACGATGGTACCTCCCTCTCTCCCTATCTCTTTCTATTTCAACCTATCCATATCTTATATATATCAGTCATATGAAGTTGAATCCAAAAGTCTATATGTGAGAAACCAAGTATGGAAAATAATGAAAAGAAATTAAAGAAAAGGAAGAAAAGATAAGAAAAAAAAAGAATAAGAAAATGGGACCCAACCCAGCCCCGATGCCCAACTCGAGTTTATGAATTTTTTAGAAAAAACTCCAAATTTCTTCATCAATGTTGGAGATGAAATATAAATATAATTATTCTTTTAAAATATACAACCAAATGAACTTGTGTGAATAAATTAATATTTAATTTGTTAAATATTAAATATTAATTATTCTATTAAAATTTGAATGGCATGGAATTCCCCCAAACTTCTATACTAGGGTAAAGACCCAATTCTAGGACTAACAGATTGGTCAGAAAAATTATTCAAGATCATTATCTTGGGAAAATACCATTTCAACCCTTACAATCATCCAAAAGAAAAAATTTAAATTTCTTCACCAAATTATAGTCTATAAAAACACGAGACCTTAAAAAATACCCACTATAAACCTTATCATCTCTAATAATCTTAGTGGTAATACTAGAATTACTGCTCTAAACATGAGCATCTACACAACCAAGATATCTGGTCTATTTAATGACCAACCTCATAGTGTCAAAAACTATCTCCTATTGGAAGAGATTTTACTACATCCAATCTGGTACTCCCCACCATATGAACACCATTATCATTATATTAAAACCAACCTCACGCATAATGAACCATGAAAAATGATGAATCTAAATCGAAAATGAGATTCACCACCCTCAAATAGCCAATGGTGCACTCCCTACCATATTTCTTACCCTACACTGCTCCTTGAGTGCAACCTCAACAGTTTTTTTCATCCCCAACTAGGAAGGAAATTTAAAAATAAAAGATCTTAGTGTAGGGAGAATACTCCCTCAATGCATTTAAGATGAAATCAAGATAGATCATGATCATATCTGACCATAATTATAGTAAGATTCCAATAAGGGCATGTATAGTTATCTTCGATCTCTAATCACTATCCTGTCAATACCTAACCTGGATTCAGCCCCAGGTCAACCATCTTATGGTACCCCATATACTCTTGATGTATCCTCTACCATAGAGAGAAATACATAATTTAACCAAAATGAATGGGAAACCAATTCTATAAAAAAATATTGAAAACATCAGTACTCAAATCTCACCCATCCACTCAACAATTAATATTTAACGACAACACACACAACTAGCGCATATCTTTACCACCTGAATCGTACTAAAATTATTGTCCATTACAAGGATAAGAATACCGTGCTATATGAAATGTCAGTCTCATTAAGAAAAAATCTCCCTTGGAACTCCTCTTCAAAATATGGAACCTCATCTGTTCCATGATTTATTCCATGAATACCCATCACAGGGTGTCATTATAGTCATTAGCATATACCCGTGATCTAACTAAATTTAAAAGTTTAGAAATAATAGTTGACTATTCCTGACACCCGAATAATACTGTCCACCGAATCCAGTATTAATACCAAATCACACAAGGTGTTTTTCAAAAGATGAAGGCATTAACATGTCTATAATGAAAAATTTGATCACCTACCATGCTTCGATCACAAAATGAGCGTAAAACCAAGAGCACTACCAAAAAATGAATTTTAAAACCAGGGAAAACCTCTCACACAAGTTTCCATCAAACAAAATGGATGTCAATCTAAAAGGGTCCAATTCGAAACTAAGGGCCTCTAGGTCTCCCACCTAGCCTTATGGAACAAGTCTTAGAACTAGGTCAGAAGGTCTAGCCACCTACCCCAAAATATAAAACCTCTCTAAAGAAGGTAAATATCATTGTAATATACAATGGTAAAAACTAAAAATACGGCCTACAAGGGCCCTGATCCTCACCAAGCATCCCTATAATGAACTTCTCCCTAGAGTTCACGATACCAACATAAACAAGATTGAACTAACACTCACCGGGCCTCTACATATGGTAATACCCACTTGAGGTATAGTTCAAAAAAAGTCCTAGTATCCATTAACATCATAATTAGTGATCTGACTAGATAACCAGATCATGAGAAAAAAACCCCACAAGGGGTAAAAAAGAAGGGAATCACATTCCATATCGACCAAATGCGGTCACTACACCACCCGTGTATGAGGAATTAGTCATCAACCTCACCACTAAGACCCTCAGTGTAGATCCACATAACATTCCATCAAAATGAAATATATACATGTAAGTAGGCCAAATTAAGAAGGCCTTATTCATCAGTAAAAACACACAGTAGTAGGCCTATGTGATGTGAAGCCTATGTGCCAAATATGATGCATGAGATGCCTCTTACCTTTTCTAGAAAAAGAGTAAAAATCCATCACTGGACTCTTTCTAATGGAAAAGATCCAGATATCCATAGTAAATAATAAAATCCACACAACATGTGCAGCACTCAAGGAAAAAATCATATACAACTATAAAATCACATATCAGAATAGAAATCCCATATCTTGGCTATTGAGAATTATTACCAGAACAAGTGTTTTGAATGCACCAGTCTGGTATCCATCATAGGTTATGATACATTCCTAATACTCTTGTCTACCATATACTAAATAGTAAAGTCTAGTAAAATAACAGCTCTGATACCACTTTGTATTATCCTAACCCAGATTCTACTAAAACGGTGCTCTAAGTTTATTGGATATGAGGCCTCAACCATCCTCTTTGTCTTCCATAGGATATTAACTAGCAGCGAGATCCTAGTGTGTGATAGTGGTGGGACTATGTCCTCATATAAAAGTAATAAAATAATACAAATAGCTAAGTGTCATATATAATAGTAAATAAATGGATTCAAAAAGAAGTAAATAAACTAAAATATAACATGTTCTAACAATAATTGAAAATTCTATAAAATCCCGAACAACTATGTCATATATACAACACTGGTTACCCATTGTGATGACAATACAGATACATGAGTACAAAAGAAACTAAAATAAAAGTACATAGCTCTACTAATAACTATAATCTATACCACATACTTAGTCTCTAAACACTATCAAACTACACCAATCCGATTAGAAGAACCCCATGAGTAGCTTCGAGAAAACATGCAACTCTAGGCCTCAACCCTATCCACCATGCAACTGTGCTCAGCCAAAAAAACAGACATAAGGTCTACACATAAAACTAAGTGAAAATGAAGGGGTGAGAAATAATCTCAGTAGGACACCCCTAATGATAAAACTATAAAATAAGATTCTATGAGTGTATGGAAAATCAAAGTGATCATCCTAATCAAGACACAACTGAAAGATAAGTAAAACCAAATCGTGAAACCACAGTCAAATCCTGGATGTGTGATATCAGTCAACTAGAAAGTGCCAGTATGTATTTCCATATCTATATATGTATACATGTATAGTTCCATACCTATACATATATACATAAACATGAATATTCACGAGTAAAGTGAAATAAGTAAAATAAAAACCAATCTGTATTCGATCCCTAGGTCTATAATCCCAATCACCTAGATATCATATGCAAGGGAATTGAGATGGATATAATGTTACTCAAGTCATTTATCATTAAGTTGATATATGGGTTTATAATCCCAATTGATATTGACTACTTCTGGAAATGCCTGAAAATATCTCTGAGATAGGTATGTTACCAAAGGGGGATACTCATCCTACACCTAGGTTCACCCATACTCACCTCTAATCCTTATAAAAATGGATTATAGGGAAGTATGTTTGGAGATATTATAAATGTTCACTGAGCTAGATTCCTTGATACTTAGGCCATGTAAATCCAGTATAATATTTGAGCCCTATGTCTCATTCTATAGGTGGTCATGACCTTGAGACTTAGATAAACCCACAAAGGGTCTGACCCTTAGTCGATCTACAAGATAGCTCATCGGTGAAATGGTATTCTCACCCCTTGAGATCCAAAATTTAATGTCAAACATAGGTGTGAGATTCCATGCTCAACCACCCTGATAGAGAAAGGGGTTCACAGGCCTGATCCCTAAGATAACATCTAAAGATCCACATCATATGACTAATCAAGGAGAGCGTAATCATCCACCATAATACACAGGTCGATGAGAGTGCAATCATCTTCTATAGACCATAAGTTTAGGAGAGTGTATTAATCCACCAAAAACCATAGTTTGAGAAGAGAGTAATCATCCTTATTTAATCCATGAGCTGAGGAGAGCGTAATCATCCTCATAAATTTGGATAGAATAATAATACATGTGTATCATTACTAGAGATGCAATGTCCATATATCATAATCATATGATCAATATATGGATCTTAGGAAACACCTCTTGAAATCCCAATAATCTAATAATCAAATATACAGGCTCAAAAACCAAGTCCTAGGTAATACCTTTGGGTATACCAGTAAACATAGGAAATAACATGGATTAGAATCCAGATCCTATAAAGAATTTCTGATCATCCCAAAGATAAAGAAAGACACCATACACCAGGATCAATAGCCACCAACCAATAATCACCTCTAGTATTCATCTCTATATTAGAAATAAACACATGAATATATAAGAAAATTGTGAGGGTGGATGAATTCCTAAACCCAAAACTACTAAAACAACCTTAATAAGATTATAGGTTGGGCATAGGTTCTAAGGTGACACTTACCATCTGTACCCAAACTTATCATAATAACTTAGGGTTGGTTAAATAACAAGGAACCCATTGGGTCCCTCAAGTCAAAACACTAAAGAGGAATTCTACTTGGGATCCTTGAGATCTAAACATAAGCGAAGACATCATACTTATGATCCTTAGTTGAAAAGGTAAAAATATGAATCCTATAAGGGATCATCGAATGGTAAGAAAGAATGAGGAATCTGATATAGTATCCTCAAAAAAACACATTGGTAAAGGCGTCCTATTGGGAACCCTCTATAACCATGTTAGGAGGTAGAGGAATTATACATGGGATCCTTATAATGGTACACATGTAAAGGGATACTATGAGGGATTCCTTAGGTCATCATGTAAGCAAAGGCATTCAATAGGCGACCCTTGGTATATAAGAAGGTAGGTACATCCTACACAGGATCCTCTAGGTCAAAATGTAAGAAAAGAAATCCTACAAGGGATCCTTGAAGACAACCAGTCTCACGGTCTATTAGGCCAGAAGGGCACATATCGTAAGGGAGATGTCCTAAAAAGAAGGCTACAAAGGCATAGATCACAAGAGATGGCTCATGGATCATCTCAAAACAAGGGGCCAAAACTAGGTTGGTTTCAAACACCCAACCCATCATTCTCATTTCAAATATCTCTTTTAGAAGACAACTAAATTTGATTAGTGGAGAAAGAAATTCTCTATTTAGGAAAAAGATTAAAAGAAACCTAGGAGTCCTCAAAACAACACAAGTATCTTACCAAGGTGATGTATGTGAAAAGATACTTATAATTAACTACCCATTGGTCCAATTCTGACTCTTAGTCGAAAAGATACAAAAAATCCTCTAAGTGTAGCAAGGGAGGAGTAGACATTTTGTTACCCTAGTACATCGTGTATACCCCCAAGGCCCCACATGGTTGTGTTCTCCCACTGAAATGGGCTTTTAAATGCCCAAGTAAATGGTATATACCCTACACAGGTACACGATGTGTACCCTACATGGGGTATCTTCCCATGTCCCTCAAATGGAATGGCTATGTACTTGGCTGGACCTTGTACTTCTACACAACATGTGACCCACATGGTGTCTGGCCGTGTATTCTACATGGCTATGTACCCCTACATGGGTAGCTTGATTGGGTACTTAGTTACATGAATAAGTCCTAGTGCATGGAGTGTACTTTGAAAACTTTATCTTCCCCAAATATGAAGAACACATGATGTGTGTTCCCAAAACTATACACCATGTAGATAGGTTTTCACAAACATAAAACCTTAAAATCACCCTGAAACCCACATTTTTTACCCTGAAAGTAGTAGATCAGAGCGCAAGGGTCCATAATAAATAATATAACAAGATTAAAACTTGAAAATGATAAATCTATGGGGATATATGGAGGAAACTACAAAATTCCTACATTTGGGAAGAATCTTCCAAATCTTCTGCTGTTTATGCAGTCTACGGTTGCCGCACAATGATCCAGTGCATCTCAAGCTCTGCGAAATTACCTCCATCTCCCCTTATATCTTTCTATTTATCCCTCTATCTCTCTTCTCTCTCTCAGTCATGCAAAGGGGGAGCCGCAAGGGCATACATGAGAATCCAAAGAAGGAAAATAAATAAAATAAATAAAATAAAAGTAAAAAAAGAAAATAAAAGAAAAAGAAAATAAAAAGAAAAGTGAGCCTGACCGGCCCTGAAGCTCAACTTGAGTTTATACCTTACCAAGGAAAAATTCCATGTTCTCGACTCAATAGAGGAGACAAAATCTCAATCCAATTCTCCTTTCAAAATATATGTCCGAACAAACCTGTGCAAATAAATTAATATTTAATTTATTAAATATTAAATACTAATTATTCCATTAATATTAAAATGGATCATAATTATACCAAACTCCTATACTAGAGTAAACACCCTATTCTGGGACCAAGAAAGTGGTCATAAAAATTATCTGAGATCATCCATTAGGGAAAAATACAATTTCAACCCATACAAGCATCAAAAAGTGAAAATTAAAATTTCTACTTTAATTTATAGTCTTGAAAGACACGATACCTTACCATTAAGGATGGAATCTATAATTTTACATATAAAAATATAAAAATTACAAATAGCCATATATTTCCCCACCACATTAAGTTGATTCTTAATATCTATATAGGTATACCTAACCTAATAATCCCACATCCACATAGTCTTTCATATACCATTATGGCATAAATCCAAACTCATTTTTATCCTTGAATTAGATTAGAAACCACATAGAGATAAATGTAAGGATATATATGCATCATGCGAACTGGATAAAGTTAATATATATTCAAAGTGGTGGTCATATTATATATGATATAATACATATCTATAAAAACTTCTTAATGTGTGCGGATGTTATCAAAATATATTTACTTGTCAACCATGATGCATGAGTGATCAAATATCTTCTAATATTATGGTATGAACATGGAATTGTTTCATCCATTAGTAATCCATAACTGTATAATGAGAGGAAGTCTAATGTTGGGTAATTTGTTAGATGATTCAAAAGAGTCTATAAAATAGTTGACATATATGTACTGCATTTATGGAATATCCTAGGATCAGTATCTTCAAAACTTTCTTGAATGCAGGATGTTATAACCTCACCAGAGTTCATGTTCAAAGGTTGAGTCCTTTACTATAAAATTTTTGGGAAAAAATTAGTTTGGTTGTTATAATATATGAGTATTAGGAAATTTTATTAAGGTGGAAATAATGTGGTTTAGTGTAGAAGGATGTGGGAAAAATTTTAACAAAAATAAATTTTCACATGGCTTTCTCCACTAATCTATTTTTTTCCCATATCTTATTTTCCCAACTCTCCTCAAGTGGTTTTCCTAATCTGGTGAAACCAACCTTGTGATTGCAACCATAAATGTAGAGGGATACAATATAGTGGTCATTAAACCTAAATTATTTAGTAGTATCATGCACACATTGGTAAACTTTGGTGAAAAGAGATAGTCAAGTATGCATGATTCATCCAAGTGTTATGCATCTTACCAAGGCATCCTATTATTTATAAAAGAGAATTGTGGGTGTCTTGAATCCCACATTGGAACTCATATCTCCAAAAGTGTGTGTACCCATATCACCAATGGTGTGTGTGTTTGTATTTCTAGATGCATGTGAACCCATGTTTAAATCTAAATACATTCTCTCATTCATAGCACCACATATACCAACATAAAAACCATAGCACATTTTGTTTCATCAAACTCATTTTTACACATATTTTCATGCTAAAATCCATGAACAAGCCATGTTTTTCTTATAATTGGATCCTTTTAATCTCAAAAAAGTTTAATTATGGGGGGTGGATTATTGTTGATCAAATTTTTCTTAGGAAGATAACCTGATATTTTTAAGAAAGAAAAGAAGTTTTAGAGATGGTACAATGTTCAAACTTGTGAATTATCATACAAATACACTCCATTATTAATATACATTACATATGCACAATATTCTCAACCCAGTTGGTGAGGACTTGACAAGTGCATCCAAGAGATCCAAGTTCAAAACCAGGTGGAGACATATTTCTGGGTACTGTAGAAGTACTGTGTAAGTACTATAGCAGGAACTATAGCAGACACTGTTCGATACTGTAGCAGCTAGAACTATTCATCTGTTTGGGCTTTTGGGCAACCAGTTTGGGTCGTGGGTCCTTTAAGGCCTTTGGTCCACCCAAGGCCTTCGGTCCAGTGAGTCTTTCGGTCCATGTCAAGGCCTTTGGGCTGCCTCAAGGCCTTTAGGCCCACTCAAGGCCTTCGGGCCACCTGAAATTGTGCTAAATGATCAAACATACTCTACAAGGAGCAGACTCTAGATGAGGATCAGAGAAAGAAAATTCACTAGAGCAGAAGCTAAGAGGATTTTTTAGAAAGAGAAGTTATGAAATTTCTAATGGGACTGACCTATGATTGTATGAAAGGCCTAGCCGAATAGCCATGTGAAGGTGGAGTGCTGATACCATGATGAAGAAGTTGGGAGGAGGAGTTCCTAGTATTGTCTGCATAATTCCTAAGGCCTACGGTTCATGTAATCTCTAAACCTATAGGCCTTGTAAGGGTTACCCCTCATCCCTTGAAAGGGGAGTTATCAAAATCAATAAAAAAGGCCTTCAGGCCCTTCAGGCATATACATTCCCTACCTTGATCCACCAAACACATGACCAACCACGATCCACCATGTGTTCTTCTTGTTTCAAGCCATTGTTTGTGTTCCATATTGTGTGCCACCACATGAATTCCTTTCCTCAACCCATCATGCACATGAACCCTACTGGGGGCCACTACTCGTGTTCCTTATTATGATCCACCATGCATGCACCATTCCATGGTCCAAAACACCCACACCCTACCATGAACCAATGTATACACATCCTTCCATGAACCACCACGTGTACACCAAGCAACCAATAACTATGTAATCTATCCATCAACCCCATGTGTATGTCTAATGTCATAACTTTGTGATCATAGTGGTTAACTTAGATGTATGAGTTCTTAGGCCTTTACTTCCAATAAAATGACCCCAACCTCCATATTTAACAAATAGAGACAACCTATGCATCTGAGTTCATATATATTTGGTCTATATTCCCAAATCATTCAATGAAATCCAATAAGTGATTTTAAAATAAAAACCTAAAGGATTGTGATTAAAAACTAGGGTATTTGAGTTATCCAATGGTTTATCACATCGAATCCTTTTAAAAGTTCTATTTTTAAAATTCTTCATATAGACTAGGCTGGAATTTCTATCTAGAGAAGATATCCTATCAGAAAGAGAAAAAAAATACATAGGTATCTTCTATTTGGAACACTACACTCGGTTCTCAAGTGTTAACTTGGGTACCTCACATAGCAAGGTCACCTACTTGGGAAAAGTTACATACTTTCACCCGAGTGGATTCTAGAACCTCATTGACACCCTTTAACCCTAGTCCACCCCTCAAAAGGCCCACTTCACCCAAGACTATACCTTTTCCTCCATATATACATGATCTGATCACTTTACAAATTCTTGTGGACTTTATGATCATGTATTCCTTTGAAAATGGGAATAACTCAACCTACATGAGATCACCCATGTTTCTCCTCTATAAAAATGGTTCCTTAGAGTTCTTTCAATAAAGTAATCATTTGATAATTAGTACTATTCATCCTATGAAAACTAGTGGTATCTCTCATGGACCAAGCTGCCAATCCTGCCTGTTTTGATCTAATCCCTATCTTCTAAGCATTCGATCACCCCCATGATAAATTAATAACTCAGTGGTACATATGGAATACCATTCTTATATAATACTCTCCATGAACTCGATTAAATATTTTATCAAGTTAAAATATAAATTCATACTAATAGGTAAGTTTTATGACAAAAAATTTATAGGAATTCTTCTCCAATTTTCCCTAATCATATGACCATAAAACACAATACATAATGATCCTTGATGCATGAACCTAAAAGGAGCAACCTTGGTTTGGGATGTATAACCTTAAAAGGAAAAATATATATCCAAGTTGTATTGACTTAAAAGTCAAACCAATGTTCCAAGCCACATGACCATAATAGGAATTTCATTCCATATTATATGGAACTAAAACCATATGGATTTTTATTTCCTTAATAGGGATATGTATGAAACTAATTTTATAATCACAATCCCCTTACTAAAACACCTTATTATTCCTTAGATGATTACGAATTATAGAGTTTCTACCTATATGGATTTAAACTATATATTCACTAATGGTGTAGATTAAAAATGGGGGAATATGTTTTCCTTTTGCATTCTTTTAAAATGTATGATACCATTCAATCACTTACACAAAAGGGTAACTAGTATTGTTAATAAAAAGGATTACAAAAACATTCTTAAACTTACAAGATTGTCTTATAATAGATAATAAGCTCCTCTATGGGATGAGTTGAACTACAACCCTCTCAATTATAACATGCATAGCCCAAATTAAATAATTAAACCCAAACGTAAGATTGTAAAATCATATAAATACTAACTGTGATAGAATTCCCAATTATATATGACAATAGATTGACTCACCATTGATAAAATTGGGTAGATATAGATGTAAAACCCTAAATAAGGTAACATAGAGTGGAATTTTACTTTATTACATTGGTATAAAATACAATTTATCTCACTACAAATGATTCAAAATTTTATTAGTTTTGGTTAACTATATACATACACGATTCCCATATTATGTTGGAAATATAAAAACATAGCACAAGAAAAATTCTTTCTTCCTTGATATCATTCATCACGTCCTTATTCGTATCCTGAGGAAAAGAAAATAAATAAAGGGTGACCTCGTTTTCATAGTAAGTGTTACACAAAATGGAATCTATCATGAGTAAATAATGAATTATCAATATGCTAGAGTTGATAATAAAAACACATTCCATTAAATAATTTTTTTAGTGAAATGAAAAACTATGTCTAATATAAATACATTAGACACATGGATAATTAAAAATCAATTCCTAATAAATGAAATTCATCATTCTGGACATTCATGATAAAGGAATCTCAACCAAGATATAATTAACCTTACCATCAAGTCCTCTCAACCAATATATCATTCTTAATAGATTGGTAGGTGTAGAGAATATGCCCATATAATATATAATTCCTCTTATTTTTAATTATGATACCTATTTATGAATTGAGGGTCTATCTATATTCAGGACACACCCATCACTTTCACATCATATACATTCCTCACATTTTGAATGATCAATATAATTCATTCTCAAAATTCCTTTTAAGTTAAAAATTATCCACATCGAATCATTTATAAAAAACATAAATATTTCATAATAATAATAATTGAATATAAAGAGAAGTAATAAATATGGTATCATTAGATGTCACACCATGAATTTTTTTTGTTTATTTTTATTTTATTATTTCTTAGTTTCGGGTTCTCGAGCCGAGGTTTGGGTTGAGTCCCGATTTAAATTGTTTTTGATGTTTGATGATATTGGTGGGTTTTAGACCTGTGCACGGGCACCACATGGTTAGTGGAAACCGTGCGGTCACCCCAGTACTTGCACAAGTACCTAAGTGGTCTGGAATGAGGTGTGCAGCTTGCACATAGGTTATTAAGCCATGTAGCGAGCATGAAACTTCCCAGTTTTCTGAATAAGATAAATTAATGGTTTAAGTGTTTAAAGTATATTAATAATAAAATTATTATTTAATTAATGATAGTAATATTACTAAGGTGTTATTATTTTATTGTTATTAATTTTTATTATTATTATCGTTAAAATTATTATTATGTTGTTATTATTTTTATAATTATTACTATTCTTTATATTATTATTATTATTAGTTTTATTATTATAACTATTGTAATTTAATAAAAATGAAAAAAAAGTCTAAACCCTAATCTACCTGTGGGCTTCCCCCCATTCCCCTTCCCTGTCCGCGCGCACCAGGCCCCCCACCCGGTCCTCTCCTCCGCGCCGCCTCACCCGTCCGGCCGCCTCCTCCTCTCAGCGGCACCCCGCCAGCCTCGCTCCGTGCTACACCCGACCCCCAGCCTCGCTTCCCTTGCCCAGGACCCCACCCTGGCCGGCCTCACCTCACCCTCTTCCCTCACTGGAACGCTCTATTAGGCCACTCAGCGCTGCAACTTGCTCCCTCCTGCTTTCCTGCTTCGTCTGCCTCGACCTCACTAGACCCCGGCCCAGATCACCCCGCCTGGCGTCTTTCCGGATCCTCCCTTGCATGTCGTCCGCTCCCCGTGCTCCCGGTATGCCGACCTACCCCAGCGGCCACCACTGCCTCGCCCAGCCAAATAGCTGGCCCTCATCCTATAACCAACTCCCACCATGCCTAGCTCCCTCCTGCTCTCAATCCAACAACCTGTGAACCGCCAGTCTGGCCACCCACGACCCAATGCTCCGGCTTCCGGCCAGCCGACCCCTCTACAATCTTCTCCGAAGAACCCGATCCCGACGACCCGCTACTCCATTCCGTCTGATAATCCTACCCTCTGTATATTTCTTCCTTAGTTTGGAGTTTTCTTTAATTTATTGAAACCCTTTTTCCGTGGTTGGTAATTCATGCATTTTTCTCATCATTTAGGTCGTGCGATTGGTCCATGAAGTTTCGCTCTCCGTTCCATTGAGGTTTCATCGCGTCTGCTCTTGGTTTGAGGTAGGTAATTCAATGGGTTTCCTTTCCGCAGTCTAATTGATGCCTGGATGTTTAGATAATTTTATTTTATGTGATTCGCAACTTTATTATACGCATAATTTTCCCGCTATAGTGCTTTTAAATTTTTAGAATTAGTCAAAGGCATGTTTTGAGTGAATTCCTTGTTTGAGTCTGTAGTTATTTGATTATGTGACAAATCCTGTTTTGGTATTGTTTATGGCTATTTTTTGGGGCATTTATTTTTATGTTAATATAGTTTGATAAAAAAAATAATACTTTTAAGGTAAAAAATTGGTTAAGTTAATGTTTATGTGCACTTGGAATATTTGATAAAATACAATAGTGTTCAAAGTGGAATTGAGGGTTTTTATGAACTGTTTATCCTTGATTATGTTGTGTGTCGACATTGGTTATTTGTAAAATTGGTTTGGTTTATAATTTTGGTATTGGTATAAATTCAAATAGTGTTAAGGTGTTAAAATAAAAAGGGGGCTCTTTGGTTTTTAATATGGCAGTGTGAGTTATTTTCAAATAAAGTTAGAGGTTGGTTTTAGTTTGAAAGTGGTAGTTTGGTGGAAATAGTGTTGGTTGTTTTCATGAAATGTAGGCATGCCATTGAATGTTGGCACATCCATGGGTGCACTTGGTGCACCCATGGACGTGCCTTCAAGTGACAATGACACCTTTAAACTATTGTTTCCTTAAAAACATGGTTTTATGAATGGTTTTCGTCTCCTAAGTAAGATTAGGTCCATTGTGTGGATTTTGTGAAAGGTTTGAAGTGTGATCTCAAGGGTGTGCCAATTTGGCTTTGAAAATATAAAAGTTGTTTTTGTGAAATTTTAATGTTTTTGGGCATGACAACTTAAAGGCAGATTTGGCTCTTCCAATTCATGGGTGGAGTTGTGTTAACTTTTAGAATGGTTTGTGTTTGGAAATTGTGTGTGCCTGGTGGGAAATTTAAATGTTAATAGAATAATGATTTCAATATGGGTGTGTCGTGATGGCCCGTTTGGAACTTTTAGATTTAATGTAATGTTTGCATTGACTCTTTGAAATGACGGCGTTTTGATTACTATATGCCCATATAACAAATTTAGTATTTTGAAACAGGTATCAAATAGTTTTAAGAATTTAATGGCATGAAGGCCCGGTTGTCACCTTTGATGATATGTTATATATATATATATATACTGGGTCACCTCTATAGAGGGGATATCCCTTATGGGTTATCGTATGGAGTGTCCATGTTTGGTTTAGGCAAGTGTGGTGAGATGAGTCACGCGTGCGAGGGCCTCCTACTTACACAGTATTATTGTAACCAACATGGGTTCCTGGGTGTCTTTTAGAGATCGAGTGACGATTACGACCAACCCCGATTAGACGGGTTGGTACCCCCTTGATTTGTTGTTAGTCCAGGCGGGATTTTCCACTGGATTGGTTAGTTAGGGTAGCCAATTGGTTATAGACTTAGGAGTTTCACCATATTCCAAAAGGTGGTTCCAAAACCGACTACGTCCAGGGGTCTTCTAGGGATGTTTAAGATCACCCATTGTTACTGGATTATTTTTATTTATTTTTTACTTTCCGTTCACTAGTTTAATTTCAGATTTCACTCTTACTCATTTTACTCTAGCACAACATTGGTATGTTCTATTTTGGATTTTATTTAAAAAACAAAAAAAGATTTTGGAAAATGGTATGTAACATGTGTTGGATTTTTAAATGGGAAAAACGTGTTTCTTTTTTTTCAAATGTGAAAACCCTACTTTTATAATTGTATTCCAAACTTGCATTAATGTATTGTTTCGTGAATGGAGATGTTGGATTCAATGGTTTATCTTGGAAACCCTACTGAGAATATTTAATGATCACTCTTATCTTTATCTTTTTAGTTGTAGGTTTCCTTGCTTAGGTTATCTTGGCAGAGTTTCTTGTTATTGGAGCGAAGTCGGACATTGGTCGGGAGGTGACCTAAAAGGTGACATGGAGGTATGTTCGGTTTTTTTTCTTTCCACTGCTAGCGTTATGTTTGTTGAATGTTTATATTTATCTGTTTTCTTGTTTATTTTTTTTGTTCATGGGCCAAATCATTCCCAAAGATTGAAATTTTGATGCCTGACACTGGTTTCCAGCCCGTGGGGATCAGGAATGCCCTTCGGGCCATGTCGCGGACCGGCTTGGGTGACCAGTTCAGGGTTGACCCGAGTTGGTTCATGACAAAATGGTATCAGAGGATAGTTATTATTTGAGGTGTGAAATAGATGGAGATTAGGACTTTAGGAAATTGGGAGGTAGGTACGGGAAGGACGTCATGAACCCTTTCCTGTTCCGAACATCAATTCGCCAGGAGTAGTCTAGGAATTGAGTCTTTGTCTTTTCTGTTTTGTTTTATATTAAGGGATAATAACAAAGGCAAGATGATTTTTCATCATGATTTCACATGGAGTATTGACCCATGTGGAGTCCAAGTACATGGTTTAAGTTCCTCTTAGTTGTTGGCACATACTTGGGGCATGGACCACTAGCATGTCTCCCGGTTAAGCATGACTACTAGTCACTCACTGCAGTAATTTGATGTAAGTTGTGTGTTGTCTTGGTTCTTGTGGGTGTAATTTCACTTTTGAAAGTAAAAAATGGAATTTTAGTTGTGTTTATATTTGATTATTTATTTTGAGCTGGTTGTTTTGGATGAAGGTGCTCTCTTTGATGTTGCTTCGACTTGATATTGGTTTTGGTTCTGTGTTTTACATGTTTTTTAGAAAATGCTGCCCAGAAATGTTCCCAAGGTTTCTGATTAGTCATGCCCAATTTTTGGTCCTTCTCGAACATTTCCTATCCTTCACGGTGATCGAGGGTCGTTAGAGGTAGTAGAGTGGTTTGAAGAGGTCGAACACATCTTCAGGATATTGGGAACTCCTGATAATGTCAAAGTGCGTTCCATTTTGGGTTTGTTTGAAGGTCCGGCTCTGGGAAAATGGGAGTTGGTTTCCCCACCATCAATTCGAGTTGGGATGAAATGGGATGTCTTTTAATCCATCTTTTTTATGATGGTTTATACCTGAAGAGGTAAAGACGAAGAAAAGGGAAGAGCTCAAGAGTATTCAACAAGGCCAACAGATGGTGAAGGCATATGTTGACCATTTCAAGGAGCTTGTGCCCTTTTCTCCGGAGATAGCATCATAGGATTTGATGAATAATTCTCTATTCATTGGGGGTCGTTATCCAGAGATCAAGGAGTGGGTCCTCCATTATAAAGACCATGATTTCGAGAAGTTGGTGGATGAGGCATTCTTAGATGAACTGGTCTCCAGAGTGTGGGTGCTTGGAAATCCAGAATATCCAATTTCTCATGAAGGTTCCCTATCTGGCGAGCTAGATGTGCCAGAAGAACTTGTTTCAAAAGATTCCTCTTTAGTGATTTTGGCTTCTAGTTCATCAGACCCTTCAGTGGTGTTCCACCAGTGTGGCCGGTTCGGGCATGTGAAATCTTCATGTCGCATCCCTCTAAAGACATGTCATCATTACGGGTGCCTGGGTCATCTAGAGAAGTTATACAGGAAGCGTCGTCTAAAGAAGACGCAGTGACCAGAGGAATTTCAATGCCTGACTGTGAGGAAGGAGATGCTTCAGCCATCTGAGCCCCAACCATAGGTCTTAGGGTGAAGTTCACACTCAGTCAGGAGTTACCAAGGGTGTGAAGACTTGGTCGGGGTCTTGTGTTCTGCATTGGCAGTAGAGCATTTAATGTCTTATCATTTTTGTTTTTGTACTGTTAAAGTTTTGACGTTGTTGTAAGTTCATTGTTTCATCGTGGAGTTATAGTAGACATGTTATGTTGTAATCGAACAGTTTTGTTTTTCTGATTTTGGTTTTCAGAATCGTGCGTTTTTCTTAAAATTTTTCAGGCCCTTGTCTGGGTTGATCTTGGTTTAGCGGTGTTCGTTTGGAGATGTAAGTGTCTGCGAAGGATTTAAGGCTTGTAGTTATACTCAGGTTCAATTTTGGGATCGTGTTATTCTTGGATTTTTTTCTCTAGTGCTCGGGGTTATTGGCATGAGTCGAGAGTTCCATGTTTCAGCAGAGGTGTTGTTTCAATTGTGATATAGAAGATAGTTTGGATCAGTTGGGAGTTTCTACGTCGCCCCCCAGGTGGTATTTTTAGGTGTTAAATTTCCATGCTAGCTGAATTATTGTGGTGGGGAGAAC
Organism: Viscum album; assembly: GCA_963277665.1. Taxonomy (NCBI): domain Eukaryota; kingdom Viridiplantae; phylum Streptophyta; class Magnoliopsida; order Santalales; family Viscaceae; genus Viscum; species Viscum album. The sequence goes on from OY728151.1 coordinate 115,776,085, forward strand.
CCTCTTGTGTTCTCCCATTCTCTTGTGGTGTGGTTCCTTTTAGTTTTAATCGGACATGGACTCTTGTTTTGTCTATTGTTTGGCCGGGTGACTTTATGGGGGCAGAAAGTGTCTGTAGTGAGGAGAATTTTCACACCCCGACTTTTTTTGTTTATTTTTATTTTATTATTTCTTAGTTTCAGGTTCTCATTCCGATGTTTGGGTTGAGACCCAATTAATTTTTTTACAAGTTTAATTATTTTGGTGGTTTTCAGACCGGTGCATGGGCACCACATGGTGTGCGGTAATCGTTTGGTTGCCCCGGTACTTTCACAGGTACCTAAGTGGTCTGGAATGAGGTGTGCAGCTTGCACACAGTTTATTAAGCTATGAGGGGAGCACGCAGTTACCCGGTTTTCAGAGTAAGTTAAATAAAATGGTTTAAGTGTTTAAAGTATATTAATAATAACGTTATTATTTAATTAAGGATAAAAATACTACTAAGGTGTTATTATTTTATTGTTATTAATTTTTATTATTATTATTGTTAAATTAATATTATGTTGTTATTATTATTATAATAATAATAATTATTTATATTATAATTATAATAATAATTATTATTATTAGTTTTCTTATTATAACTATTGTTATTTTATTAAAAAGAAAAAAAAGTCTAAACCCTAGTCTACCCGTGGGCCGCCCCCCTCTTTCCCCTTACCTATCCATGCGCACCATGCCCCCCCCCACCTGGTCCTCTCCTCCGCGCTGCCTCCCCCGTCCGTCTGCCTCCTCCCCCCAGTGGCACCCCGCCAGCCTCACTTCGCGCTACACCTGACCCCTAGCCTCGCTGCACTCGCCCAAGACCTTGCCCCGACCGACCATGCCTCACCCTCTTCCCTCACCGGCGCGCTCCAGCTGGCCACCCCGTGCTCCACCTTGCTCCCTCCTGCTCGCCTGCTTCGTCAGCCTTTCCCTCACCGGACCCCGTCCCAACTCACCCTGCCTGTTTCCGTTCCAGCTCCTCCCCTGTACACCATCCGCACCCTACACTCTCGGTCTACTGACCAGCCCCCATGGCCACCATTGCCTAGCCCAGCTAACCAACTGACCCTCTGCCTACAGCCTACACCTGCCACGCATTGCCCCCTCCTGCTTGTGCCCCAACCACCCGCGGACTGCCGCTCCGGCCACCCGCGTCCTGATGTTATGGCTTCCGGCCAGCCGAACCCTCTGCGATCTTCTCCGATGAACCCGATCCTGGCGACCCGCTACTCCATTCCGTCTGATAATCCTACCCTTTGTATATTTCTTCCTTAGTTTGGAGTTTTTCTTTAATTTATTGAAACCCTTTTTCCACTATTGGTAATTCATGCGTTTTTCGCATCTTTTAGGGTGTGCAATTGGTCCGTGACGTTTTGCTCTTCCTTCCGTTGAGGTTCTGTCACGTCCTCTCTTCGTTTGAGGTAGGTAATTCCATGGTTTTATTTTCCACAATCTAATTGATGCTTTGATGTTTTGATAATTTTATTTTATGTGATTAGAAGCTTTGTTATACCCATAATTTTCCTTCTATAGTGATTTTAAATTTTTAGAATTAGTCAAAGGCATGTTTTGAGTCAATTCTTGGTTCGAGTATGTATTTATTTGATTATATGCCGAAACCTATTTTGGTATTGTTTATGGATATTTTTTGTGGCGTTTCTTTTTTATGTTAATATAGTTTGATAAAAAAAATAATACTTTGAAGGTTAATATTTGGTTATGATAATGTTTAGGTGCACTTGGAACATTTGATACAATACTATAGTGTTCAAAGTGGAATTGAGGGTTTTTATGAAATGTTTATCCTTGATTATGTTGTGTGATGGCATTGGTTATTTTTAAAGTTGGTTTGGTTTATAATTTTGGTATTGTTATAACTTGATAATAGTGTTAAGGCGTTAAAATAGAAATGGGCATCTTCAATTTTTAATATGGAGGTGTGAGTTCTTCTCAAATAAAGTGAGCAGTTGGTTTTAGTTTTAAAGTGGTAGTTTGGTGGAAATAGTGTTGGTTGTTTTCCTAAAATGAAGGCGTGCCATTGGATGTTGGAAAATACATGGGTGCACTCGGTGTACCCATGGACATGCCTTCAAGTGACAATGACACCTTTAAACTAGTGTTTCCTTAAAACCTTTGTTTTCTAAATGGTTTTTGTCTCCTAAGTAGGATTCAGTCCTTTGTGTGTATTTTATGAAATGATTGAAGTGTGATCTTAATGGTGTGCCAGTTTGGATTTAAAAATATAAAAGTTGTATTTGTGTAATGTTTATGTTCTTGGGAATGACAACTTAAAGGCTTGTTTGGATCTTCCAATTCATGGGTGGAGTTGTGTTAACTTTTAGAATGGTTTCTGTTTGGAAATTGTGTGTGCCTGGTTGGAACTTTAAATTTTTTTAGAATATTGATTTTGAAATGGGTGTGTCATGACGGCCCGTTTGGCACTTTCAGCTTTAATGTAATGTTTGTGTTGACTGTTTGAAATGACAAAATTTTGATTACTCTATTCCCATAAAACAACTTTAGTATTTTGAAAAAGGTATTAAATAGTTTTAATTATTTCATGGCATGATGGCCCAGTTGTCACCTTTGATGATATGTTTTATATATATATGTATATATATATATACTGGGGAACCTCTATAGAGTGGATATCCCTTATGTTTTATCATATAGAGTGTCCGTGTTTGGGGTAGGCAAGTGCGGTGAGATGAGTCATGTGTGCGAGGGCCTCCTACTTACACGGTATTATTGTAACCAACATGGGTTCCTGGGTGTCTTTTAGAGATCGAGTGACTGTTGCTGACCAACCCCGATTAGACGGGTTGGTACCCCATGGATTTGTTGTTAGGCCAGGTGGGATTTGCCACTAGATTGGTCAGTTAGGGTATCCAATTGGTTATAGACTTAGGAGCTTCACCATACGCCGATAGGTGGTTCCAAAACCGAGTACATTCAGGGGTCTTCTAGGGATGCTTAAGATCACCCACCGTTACTGGATTATTTTTATTTCTTGTTTACTTTCCGTGCACTTGTTTATTTTCATATTTCACTTTAACTCGTTTTACTCTAGCACAACATTGGTATATTCATTTTTGGATTTTATTTATAAAATGAAAAAAATATTTTTAAAAATGGTATGTAATGTGTGTTGTGTTTTTAAATGGGAAAAACGTGTTGGTTATTTTCAAATGTGAAAACCCTACTTTTATAATTGTATTTCAAACTTGCGTTAATGGATTGTTTCGGGAAATGAGACATTGGATTTAGTGGTTTATCTTGGTAACCCTACTTAGAATCTTTAATGCTCACACCTATCTTTATCTTTTGAGTTACAGGTTTCCTTGCTCAGGTTCTCTTGGATGAGTTTCTCGTTATTGGAGTGAAGTTGGCCTTTGGTCAGGAGGTGACCTAAAAGATCATGTGGAGGTATGTCCGGTTTTTTTCATTTCAATACTATCATTTTGTTTATCGACTATTTATATTTATCTGTTTTCTTTGTTTATTTTTTTTGTTCATGGGACAAATCATTCACAATGATTAAAATTTTGATGCCCAACACTGGTTGCCAGCCCGTGGAGATCGAGAACGCCCTTCGGGCCATGTCACAGACTGTCTTGGGTGACCGGTTCAGGGTCAACCCGAGTTGGTTTATGACATTAGATCTTATCTCTAGTAACATAAATTGGTGTTGTCATAGATGAAAATACCTTTAAAATATCATTGAAGCATTTATTGAGGAAAATACTCTTTTCATTTTTGAAAACAATTTTCTAAAATCAAAAAAAAATCATAATATTAGTAATTTATTTATTTGAAAATATACATGGATACTTGCAAGGGAATATTCTAAGAAAATCTCAGTCATGATGATGGTAAAATTCATTCATACAGTGTACATTAAAACAAATATTCCATTCACACCTTTAGTAAAAACTTCCTCGTTCAAAAAATGAAAAGTAGATTCCTTTTAAAAAAAATATATAAAGTTAAACATGGGTAAAATGACTTTAATAAATATTTTAATAATAGTAAAATTATTCTTGGAAAAATTTTAATGACAATATTTTCATGGAAGAAAATAATTTTGAGGAAAACTTCAAAATAATGTTTCTTTATTGGAAAACCCCTTACATGTAACTTGTTGATTCTTGATTCAACAAGAGAATAAATGGAATATAAACACGTAAAACTAAAAAATAAATATAGGGGAATAAAATATATGGGCTTAAGTTATCATTATAATATAATTTTATATAATTAATTCTTAACATAAAAATCCTGAAATAAAATGAGATTATAAGAAAAACCTCTTACCTCAAGATTGAATTTCCTCATAAGTGATTTTAACATAATGTATAACTAATTTAAATTTATTATAATTATATATAAACACCTTATAAATACATATAATATAATATATGATCCACTTATAATATTTTAACACTTTTCTATTAATAATTCCTTATTAAAATCATTGTTTTAGAGTGCTAACCGTTTTGTTTTTCAAGCATGTTTTGGTTTGGTAGTTTCGGTCCTTGCATCTTGATCATGGTTCCATAGTTTCCATAATGTTAATTATTTTATTTTTATCATATACATACATATATATATATATATATATTCATTATATATATATTTATAATAATCCATGAATGATGTACCTGAAAAAATGAATCACATCGCTTCACAGAGGTGGTATTCGACACATACGTACAAGAGACATTATCATTTTTAACTGGTGGAAGGGTAAGAAGTTAAATGATATATTATATTTAAAAAATCATAATTATGTTAAAATATAATATATAAACATTATATTCATCATAATAACCATTCATTAATTGTGGTAAATAAAAACAAAATACATTACTTTATGAGGTGTTTGTCGGCATATACACACGAACGATGCTTTCATTTACCATTTTATAGAGAAAGAGATGAATAAAGGTTATGTCATAAACATAATATTTTATATTTTATATTTAATATACTTATGTTATTATATCATATTGGTTATAAAATAAATTAATTATTTATAAGAATAAATAAAATGAAAACACTCGATTAAGAGATATACCTCTTATTTAGATAACATCCTTTTTCTTACACCTTAATCCTTATAAGGTTGGTATTTTGATCAAAATAGATGCTCTATATAATGAATAAGAATTTAAGGAATACTTGTTTAGTTATTTTTGAGCTAGGAGGATATTTAAGTGTTTATAAGAGAGGATACATGGTTTCTTTTTATAAGTAAGGGAGATGATAAACTTAGAATTTTCCAAAAGATTAAAATATTTTAGTGTATTACTAAATAAAAATGGCTCCAAAATGAGTCAAATTAGAAGGTGATAAAAGTAAGTTTAAAATAATACCAACCAATTATATTTAATAAAGACTTTTTTGTTATATTGAAGCCTTATCCCTTTATTTTTAACCCATTTTACCCATTTTACCCTCAACTACGGTAATAAATACTTATCATGGGTTCTGTTCATTATGAGAAAAAAATTAAGTTGAAATTATTACCAGATATTAATTATTATAATTTAAAAATATTTAATAAATTTAATATGATGAAAATACTATAAGTTTAATAAATTAATTTTAATATATGTTTTCAAAATTCAATGAAAACTGTTCTTAAAAAAATGTTTATTTTTATCATAAAAATAATTTTATAGAAAAGTAAAGTATAATGTTGATTAAAATTGAATTAGTTGGATTATTTTAAATTAAATTAGACTTATATTTCCTTGAAACCAAAAAATAAACAAATGGTACCTTTTAAATACTATATTAAAATAAAATAACTAAAAAGAGTATTTATTTGAACAAAAACATTACATATATTTCCAAAATGTTACACATATATTTATAAGTTCAACATTATATTTTTTATTTGAATTTTATTAATTATTTAATATATATAAATTCGCAAAAAAGGTTTCATAAACCTTCAAGTCATTGTTATATAATTATAATTTAATAAAAATGATAGTTTTGTAAAATTGATATTTTTCACTATTCACCTAAAAATCAACTATTTTTGAAATTTTTTAAAAATTCATCATAAGATAATTTTGAAATTTTGAATTAAAAAAAATTAATTAATTTTATAAAATTGTATTTATAATTATTTATAATTCATGTTTTATTACATTTTTGAATAAATCAATGTGCTTTGTGTTATTGTTTCTTTTAAAAGAAAGGATTACTTACTATAATTGAATCTTAGGATCTAAATTCCTCCCTCCTTCAAGATATTTTATACTAAATATTTCCAAAAGATCATATCATGAATATATGTGGGTATCTCTTTAACATAAAATCATTATTTTTTTCATATCGACTCTTCTATTTTATTTTTTCTCTAAAGTAACTCCACTAATTGAGTCATCTGATTCCACAAAACTTGTTCTCTAGTTTCAAGAAAATAGATAGAAACTAAACAGTAAGATAAACTGGGTTATAATTATATTTACTTAGAGGTTATAACTTTTTCTTGGTCTAGCATTCACTTCCTTAATAAATAGATATTTAACAAATAATTAACTTTAGAAGGCTAGGTGGTATTTCCAAATGGTAATCTACAACTCCAAATTTTTTCCTAATTTCAAAATATCTGATGATCCTGGGACTTAGATTCCATTTCTAGTCAAACCATATAACATCCTTCTATGGATATACCTTCCATAAAACATGATCTTACACTTAAAATTCAAAATAATTCCTTTTATTATCCATGTAGTTATTTTGCTTTCTTTGAGACGCCTTGATATGAAAATAAATAGTTATCACATTCATTTTTGTCTACTCAAAAAGTTTTGGGCCTAGAATCTTGTTTTATCCTACTTTATCCAAACAAGTTGGTGTATTAAATCTTCTCACATACAATGCTTCATACAATGACATTTGAATGCTTGAATGGATTATATTATTATATGAAAAATCTTCCAAAGTTAAATACTAAACCCACAGACCTTGGAAGTTAAGTGAGAATGATCTCAACATGTCTTACAACATTTGAATAATCCTTTTAGACTTTCCATCTATATTGGGTTTATAATTAGTTCTAAAATGTATCTCATTGTTGAGATCCTTCAAAATACTATTCCAAAATTTAGATATAATCTGTGGTACATGACCATATACAATCAAAAGAGGTGCACCATGGAGTATCTCAATTTCATTAATATAGATCCGTTCAAGGTGCTCAAGAGGTACATCTTACCTTATGGTGAGAAAATGTTAGGACCTTTTAAGGTGATCAAAATTGACCCATATGACACCATTATTTCTCAGATTCTTTGGAAATCTAGTTAAACTATCTAAAGGGATATCATCAAATTTTCATACAGGAATATATAGATGTTTTATGACTACTTTAGGATGTTTTATTATAGCCTTTACCAATTAAAATATAAATATTTTTATTCATAGAATTAAATTTTCCATTTAATATTATCCCACAAAAATATTCCATCAAATCCTAATACATTTTGGTGCTACCAATTCATATAGAGAAATTTGAGCTATGTGCTTCATATAATAATTTTATCTTTAGATCAAGTAGGGATTAAACATGCAACCTCTTTAAAAATTTCATCACACCATATTCATTATAAAAATCTTCCAATTTTACTTCATTAACAACTTTAGTTTTTTTAAACTCTTATCATAGAGTTGGGAACTTTTCATCTTTTCAAATAAGGATGGTTTGGGAATCATTTGGAAAAGGAGTGACGTTTCTCTTTCCCTAATAATTCTCATATCTATATTTACCACATCCTTGAATATAGAATCCTTGTCAATCCTCATCTATGTAATAATTCCATGATTATTCCTATTTAATGCATTAGATACCTTATTACCCTTCCCGGGGTGGTGGTGTATTGAACAATCATAATACTTGAGTAGATATTTTTATCTTCTTCGCCTCAGGTTAAACACTTTCTATGAAAAGAAGTATTTCGAGTTCTTCTAATCTTTATATATCTCATATTTTTTAACATAAAGGTAATGCCTCCATATATTCAATGGAAATATTATGAACACCCACTCAAGATCATGGGTTGGATAATTCTATTCATGAATATTTAACTTCTTTATTACATAGGCAATACCTCTATCATTCTATATAGGGTTCTTCCAATTTCATTATTTGTTTCATCACTATACATCACAAATCCATCCATTACTAATGGAAAAGCTAATATCAGTGAATTTTACAATATCATATTTAATTATTCAAAAATTCTGTTACATTATTCTGACCATGTGAACTTAACCCCTTTACTTGTCAACTTCGTTAATAGGATAGTTAATTGAGATTTTTTTTGAAAAAACAGTCGATAGTAACCTTTTAAAACAATTAAATTACATACCTTAGTTATATTATTTGGTGTTATACATTCCATAAACACCTTCATTTTGAAGGATTAAATAATATTCCATCCTTAGAGACAATATGGCCCCAAAAAGGAACTTCCTAAATCCAAAATTCACAATCGCTAAATTTTCCATACAAATCATTTCTCTAATAGTCTTAATAATGATTTGAAAATTTCTCTTATGGTCATCATATATTTTATATTATATAAATATATCATCAATAAATACCAAAATGAAATTATCAAGATAATACATAAATAATATTTTCATTAGATCTATAAAAATATTGGGTTAATTAGATAATCCCAATGGAATTACTATAAATTCATAATGTCCATAACTCAATCAAAATGCCATATTTGGAACATAATCCGTCTTTACTAATAGTTTATGATACCCAGAATGAAGATAAATTTTTAAAAAATATTAATCTCCTTATATTTTATGAAACAATTCATCAATATAGGGAATAAGACACTTTTTCTTCATTGTAATGGAAATGATTTCCCTATAATCGATGCACAGCCTCATAGATCCATATTTGTTCTTAAAAAAGGAATAGGGGATCCCCATGGTGAAACAACATGGCATATAAATAGTTTATCAAAAAAATAATAAAATTATTTCTTCTATTCTAATAATTACATTATGGCCATCCTATAGAGAGTATTAAATATAAGATATGCATTAATAATTATATCAATAGAAAACCCAACTTTACACTCAGGTGGTTGTCCTGATAGTTCTTTAGGAAATAAATCAATGTATTCTTGCAAAACCTTCTTATTCGTTATTGTAAGTTCACATTTCCCACTCATATGTTTTATAAACTCTTCTTCTCTAATAATTTCATTAAGGAGAGATATTATAGGTGGATTCAATCAGTATTTAATTGATGTAGTCTCCCCTATGAAAATAAGGGAACCCACATCTCCATAAAAAATCATAAAATACTTATCTTTAAAAGAAATTATTTCATTAAAATTTAAAATCCAAAACATACCAAGGATTATATAAAAGTTAATCATAGGAATTATAATAACGTTTGAAAATAGGGTATTCCAATTTTTCATAATGGGAACTGATTGCCACATCCTTACTATAATAATATTTCCAATAATATTATGGATTGAAAACTCTCTTCTTTGGGTGTTATAGAAATATAAAATTTTATTGGTAAACATAGAGGATATTAAATATTTTGAAGATATAGAATCAAATAAATAAATAATTAAATTTTAGGTTATTATCGAAGTACCTTCTACCACATATTTTGGAATTCCAGCCTCAACTATAATAATCACATAAACATGGCCTTCTTCCCTTGGCCTCTCATGTGAGAGGTTACCTTGATGTTTGTGATATTTTTGTGAATAATTCCCCTTAAATTTATAGTTGAATAACTAGATAATAAATTTTTATTTATTTTCCTTACATTAAATAGCCTTATGAACCATTTCTCTACAATTGAAATAAACCCCTCTTCCCATTAATCAAGTACCAAAGTGTTCCTTTCCACAATTATCATATGTTAGAAATCCCATACTCCTATTATACTCCTCTAACACATTTCTTTTTTCATTATTATCACTTAATAACTTCTTTTATTGATTTAACTTAAATATATGAGACCAATAAAATTATTTCTATACCTTGATGTCACTTGATTCTATATCATTACATGATGAAAATGTTTATGAAAATAGTTCCCTTAAGAGACTCATATTAATCCGATAAAAGACATGGCCAATCTTGATTTATGAATTTAATATGTAGCCCACAACATATCTGAATAATCTTGTAAAGATATCCTCAAAATCTTCCACACCGTATTATTCCTTCTTCTTTAAATTAGGAAACTTTCTATCCATTTCAGCTTGCTATTCTCAAGGAAATTTTTCTTGAAGAATGTCACTTTAAAAGTCCTCTATTTAATATTTTATAATTTATAAATCTCTTCAGTGTTTTGGATTGATGAACACTATAGATAAAAATCTCCCTTTAGAAAATACAATTTCTGAATAACATTTTCCCTTTCATTACTTCCCAAATCTAACAATATCATTTTGAGGGACTAAATCCATTGTTTACCTACCAATGGATTAGTAGTTCCATTAAAATATGGAGGATTATGTCACATGAAGTGATCCAATATAGGTGAATTACACCATAAAAAATATGTTTCCCCATATGGGAAAGGTTATTCATCATAACTAGAGTTAGCTACCCTAATATGGGCATGATATGATCAGTTCCAGCATGATCTATATTAGCTTACTTAGTAGGAAAATCCCTATATTTACTACTTGATTTGATTCCCTATCTTTGTGTCAGATCTATCTATAAAAAATTTCACACACTAATTTAGCTCCTAATCATCATCAATATGTATCTATAAAAAAAATCCCAATACTGGTAAAAGTTATCAATTACCTTAAGGGATTATCATAATTATCATGTTAACTATGCTCATTTAAAATACAGTTCACAATGTTCCTACTAAAATTATATAGATACCAATAATAAAAACCATAATCTAGTAACCTATAAAAAAAGTTTACTTTATTATATTGGTGAAAGATACAAGGGACCACACTATATGAAAATTATTAGTTTAAAAGTATTGGAAAACTAGATACATACATGTTCCCATATTACATCATAAATATAAAAACATAACACGAGAAACATTCTTGATTATTTAATATCATTCAAAATATCCTAATTTATATCCTAATTAAATAAAATACTTAAATTTTTAGCTCAGATTCTTAGTAATAATTTCATATAATGAAAAAAATCTTGAGTAAATAAAGCATAATCAATATGGTAGAGTGAATAATAAAAAAAGATTCCATTGCATCAAAAAATTGAGTTCGATGAACATAATTGTAAAATATAAACATATAAATCAATTTGATAATGAAAAGTTAATTCTTAATAAATTAAATTCATAATTTCATACATTCATGATCAAGTCCTCTCAACTAAGATATCATGAGTCTTACTATCAATGCCTTTCAACCAAGATATCATTCTTAATAAATGGGTAGGTGTAAACTAGATAACCATATAATATAGAATATTAAATGTTTTTTTATCATGATACCTATTGATCCATTGAGAGTATATCTGTAACCATTCACCACTCGTCACATTCACATCCTATGGATTCCTCACATTTTTAATGATAAATAATATTCATTCACAAAATTCTTTATAAGTAAACCAATATATGAATTGAACCAGTAATACAAAAATAAATTTTTTTTATCATCATAATCATAAAACATACATATAAATAACAGGTATGGTATCATTTTATTATATCAACAGTAACATCAATGAGTGTTTTCATATATGAAAACACCGTTAAAAGTTCGAACAAATATTTCTCGAGGAAAATAGTTTTTTTTTATTTTTAAAAACACTTATTTAAAATCAATTTTTTTTTCAAAATATTAGGGAATTGTTTTTATTAAAAAATAACTATGTAATTTTATAAAGTATGCTTCAAAGAAGATAGTATTCATGAAGGTGTTAAAATAAATTTGTGTAGTGTATAGTAAAAAAAATTATTCTGTTCACACCTTTGGTAAAAAGTTTCTCATTCTGAAAATGATAAGTAGTTTACTTTATAATTTTTTTATATAATGTCAAACATGGATAAAAATGAATTTAAAAAATCTTTTTACAATTGTAAAAATATTATTGAAAATATTTTAATGAAAATATAGACCTGGAATAAAATAATTGTAATGAAACTGAAAAATAATTTTTTTAAAGAAAGTACATTACAAGAATCTTACATGTATATTCTTTGTACAATAAGAGAAGAAATGAAATATAAACCTGTAAAACCAAAAAATAACCACATGAGAATAAAATATATGGGGTTTAGGGTATTAGTATGAAATAATTTTCTAAAGGAAATATGAGTATAAACAATCCTGAAATAAAAACAATTGTAACAATAATCCTTTACACCATGTCTTACATTCCTCATAAGTGATTTTAACCTTCTATATAATAAATTTAAATTTATTATAATTCATTAAAAAACCATATACATAATTAAAATATCATATATGTTCCACTTAAAAAAATATAAAAGGCATTTATTGATAATTTCTTATTAAAATATTTGTTTTCGAGTGTTAACTATTTAATTTTTCATGTATGTTTATGTTTAATAGTTTCTGTTATTTCATCTTGATAATGATTTCGTAGTCTAAAAAATGTTAATAATGATATAAATATCATATATATTCATTATATATGTATTTAAATCAATCCATGATATGTGAACATAAAAAATGAATCATATCACTTCATGGAGGTGGTAGTCCACATGTGCACATGAACGACGTAATCATTTTTAAGGGGTGGAAGGGTAAGATGATAAATGACCTATTATATTACTTTAATCATAATTATGTTATAAATATCATATATAAATATTATATTCATCATAATAACCATCCCTGAATGGTGGTGATGAAAAAATAAATCCATCTCTTTGCGAAGCGATAGTCCACACGTACGCATGAATGATACTTTTGTTTCCCATTTCATGGAGATGAAGATGAATAAAGTTTATTCCATAAATATAATAAAATATCACACTACCATAGATCCATCTTTAATAAGAACCACCCTTTATTAGCGCTAAGAAAAAAATACTGATAAAGGGCAAACTTTTATCAGTGTGAAAGAGTGCTAATAAAAACACCTTTTATCAGCACTCAAAAAATCCCTGAGAAAAGTACCCCTTTATCATCAGATTTTTTAGCGCATACAAAAGTACCCCCTTTATCAGTGATTTTTGTAGCACTAATAAAGGGTATCCTTTATTAGTGATAATAAAATGTATATTTCATTAAAACAGTTATATTTCATTAAAAATAATATATTAATATATTAATATATTTTTATTGATATAAATATAATATATATATTTTAAACATGTTTTTGATAAGGCTAAATAGAAATTTAAACTTAAAATAAAATATATTTAGTGAAAAAGGATTATAAAATAATTAAAAAATATTATTAAATAATAATTTTTTTTAATTATTATCAAGTAATAGTCATTAAATAATAATTGAATGACATAAATATTAAATAAATTAATGAATAGTCTAAGAAAATTTTAAAATAGGACTTGAACATCAAACATGCATAAATTTTGATCTGTGTTTCTGTTTGGGATCTACCACATATCAAATCAAATCCTGTGATAATATCTACACCCTAATAATTTGGGTGTACCTTGATTCATGTTTTTCAAGCCTAAAAAGGCCCATAAAGCCTCCAAAACTGAGTTTTTAGTCAGGGTATCCCAATTTTTTAACATTCTATGGAATTTAAGCCTCCTTTAAGAGGGTTTTAAACATATTTATTATAAAATATATTTATTTATATATAAAATATATCTAAATTATAATAATATCAATTTTATTTAAAATAAAAATGTATACATGTTTATATACCTATATAATTAATGTATATATAAATATATTTATGTGTGTGTATTGAAAAAAAAATATATTCATCTATATATTATAATATATGTATATAAATATTAATATATAATACAAGTAAATAATTATAAATAATTATATTTATATTTATAAACACACACACACACAAACAGATATATATTTTATATTTGTATTTAAATATAATTATATATATAAATATAAAAATATATGGATAAAAAATGTAAAAAAAACATATATAAACTGATAGATATATCATAAAATATAGAACAAAAAAATATAGAGGAGTGGTAAAGTTTCATATCCATGAAATACAGCTCTCAGGTTCAATACTCGATAGGGGCACGCATAGGGGAGAGTGAAGCATGTGTTCCTAGTGTTGTTAATGGGGGGGGAGCTTTAAGCACTAATAAAGGGAGGGTACAACATTATTAATTTGGGTGGGGGATTCGAGTGCTAATAGGTTGTGTCCAACCTCCAAATTATTAATTTCAAAAAAACATTTCTTTTAATTTTTTTGACTTTTATCAGTGATTTTTTTAGCATTGATAAAAGTTGTATTTATCAGCACTTTTTCTAGAAAGGATAAACGGGACCCTCTTTAATAGTGTTGAGAAAAAAATTATTTTTAGAATTTTTGAATCCATTTTTGTGCACTGTTAAATGGATGATCTATAGTAGTGTCATTATATGTGAGATATTTTTGTTATTATATTATCTTGTTTAGCTTATAATTTAAGGAGGTATAAGAATTAATAAAATGAAAACACTCGATTAATAGATATATCAATTCTATGGAAAACCTAATTTTGATTACACCTTAATCCATAAAAGGTTGACATTTTGATCAAACTAGAAATTATAGATCAAGGAGAGGGATTTTAGGAAGGGATTGAGTTAAGGTTTAGCTAATATAAGATGTTTTTGAAGTGTGTGTAAGAAGGGGTAAGTGGTGTCCTTTTATAAGTGATGGATAGGAAACCCTTGTAATTTTTCAAAAGATAAAAATATATTAATTTATTACTCAATCCAAAGGTCTCTAAAATGACTTGTATTCGAATGTGATAATTTTGAGGTATAAATAAAACTAACCAATGAGTTTTAATCGTAAAAATGTTTTTTATAAAAAAATAAAGTATAATTTTTATTCCAATAAAATTAATTGGATTATTTTATATTAAATAAGACTTATTTTTATTTCAAATGTATCCAAAACTTAAATGTATGTTGTAAATAATTAATAAAAAAATAACTAAATAATGTTTTTATTTTGAAAAACATGTTATTTAGATTTCCAACATGTTAAACATATATGTATAAGTTTAAAAAAATATTTTTCATGAATTATATGATATATATTTATTTATATATAACTTGTTTAATAAACCTTAAATTTATTCTTATACCATTGTAATTTCATAAAAGTGATAGTTTTGTAAAATCAATATTTTCCCGATTCACTTAAAAAACATCTATTTAAGAAAAATCTCCAAAATTAATCCTATTAGAATTTTTAGGTTTTGGTTCCAATAATTAAATTAATTTCATCAAATTAAATTTAAAAAAAATTGTGAATTTAGGTTTTAATTACAACCTTGAATTAATATTTGTGCATTATGTTATTGTTTCTTTAAAAAGAAAAACTTACTAACTTTAATTGAATCATAGGTGTTACAAAAGACGATTGGATAATAGAGTTATATTATCATAGATATATCTTATGATGATTATTTTGGTTTACTTGTTAGGATGAAATATATATATTTCTTCATATAAGGGTTTTCCTATATATGGGTTAGTGTTTCGTTGACTTGTTTGGTTAGCGTTGTGGAGAATTATTCCATGTATATCATCTTGAGTCCCTATTTCCATGAACTAATTGATTTTAGGATAAATATAATTTAGTAGAAAAACATTATGGAATAGATATCATAATAGTTAATGATTATTATATAGTTATTTTTGAAATGAATTATGTTTCTTAAAATTTTATAGGTACGATATTATCACTAGTGAAAAAAATGTTTATCACATCGGAATTTTTCATGTTGGTTCTATATAACCGACGATCAAAGCTGTAAAAATATATTTATCTTGTTGGTTATTTTATAACCGACGTGACAGATCGATAGGAATCCATTTTTTATGGCGGTTATAAAATAACAACCGTAAAAAATATCGAGATTAGCTTTATCATGTCAGTAATTTTATAACCGCTGTGGAAATTTAATATGGGCACTTTATCACGTCTATTATTTTATAACCAATGTGATAAAGGAAATCTCCTCAATTTATCATGTAGGTTATCAAAATAACTGATGTGATAAAGCACCATTTATCCCATCGGTTATAAAATAACCGACAAGATAAATTATTTTCTACGTCGGTTATTAAATAATTGACATTTTAAACCTAAAAAAATAGTTTATCACTTCGGTTATAAAATAACCAACGTGATAAACTTTTTAAATGATTTATCACACCCCGTATTCATTCATTCTGTTTTCTTTGATCTGGAGACCTGCGACTCATCTCTCCCGCGCAGAAAACCTAGAAAGGATTCTTCAAAGTCGTAACCTCCAGCCTCATTTTTCCAACATCATTCATCATCTTTATTGTCGCCAGATCTATCAGGTTGACTCACAACACTCTAGTAAGCTTCACACAACTCGGTTTTAGTTTTTATTTGTCACGATTCCCTAAAGTAATTTTTTGAGATGTTATTTTTCTATCTTTTTTCTTGCTATCATAGTAAGTTTCATAGAGTTCATTTGCCTCGTGTTAAATTATTTTTTGGTAAAAGAAACCATGTAAGTGATATCATGGAACTTTATGATTTCTGTGTGTTCCATCATGTGTGTGTGCACATACCGGGGGTGTCTAAGGGGGTGGAGGGGCTGTCTAAGGGGGTGGGGGATGTCCAGGTGGGGGGGTGTCCAGGGGGTGTCAAACGTGGTAGGGGTGGTGTCCAGGGGGGTGCGAGGGGCTGTCCAAGGGGGTTGGGGTGTCCAAGGGGTGAGGGTGGTGTCTGGGGGGTGTTCAGGGGGTGAGTGGGCTATCCAAGGGGGTAGGGGGATTCCAGGGGGTGGGGGTGTCCAAGAAGGGTGGGGTGGGGATTTCTAGAGGGGTTGGGGGATTTCCAGGGGTGGGGGGCTATTGAGAGGGGTGGGGGTGTCTAGGGTATGTCAAAGGGGGTGAGTGGTGGTGTTCAGGGGGGAGTGGGGGCTGTCCAAGGGGGTTGGGGTGTCCAAGGGGGTGGGGGTGGTGTCTAGGGGGTGAGGGTGCTATCCAAGGGGGTAGGTGTGCCCAGGGGGTGGGGGTGGTGTCCAGGGGGGTGGGTGAGTGGGCTATCCATGGGGGTAGGGGTGGAGTGGTGTCTAGGGGTGGGGTGGGAGGCAGTCTAGAGGGGTGGGGGATGTCCAGGGGGTTGGGGGGGGGTGTCCAGAGGGGTGGGGGTGTCTAGGGGGTGTCAAAGGAGGTGGGGGTGGTGTCCAGTGGGGGGTGTACAGGGGGTGGGGGTCTGTCTAGATGGGTGGGGGCTATCCAGGGGTGTGGGGAGGGTGCTGTCTATAGGGGTGGGTGTGTCCAGGGGGTGTCAAAGGGGGTGGGGGTGGTGTCCAGTGGGGGGGGGGCTGTCCATGGGGGTGGGGGTGTCCAAGGGGTGAGGGGGATGTCCAAGGGGGTAGGGGTGTCCAGGGGGTGGTGTCTAGGGGGGTGAGTGGGCTTTCCAAGGGGGTAGAGGGGCATCCAGAGGGTGGGGGCTGTCCAGAGGGGTGGGGGCTGTTTAGGGGGTGGGGGTGTCTAGGGGTGGTGGTGGTGTCCAATGGGTTTCTGGGGTGGGGGTGGTGTCCAATCAGGTAGGGGGATTGGATAGCCCCCTCATCCCCTGAATTTCACTCCCCCACCCCCTGGACACCGACCATCCCCATGGACATCCCCCCACCCCCTAGACAAGCCCCCACCCCCTAGACACTCCCACCCCTAGACACCCTAGACAACCCCTACCCCTGTGGACAACCCCCCCTGGACAACCCCAACCCTCTTGGACACCCCCTTGGTATATATATATCCCAATGGTTTCATTGAAACCATTGGAATATTTTATCTTCAGGTAGTCTATACCAACGGTTCTTGTAGAATCGATGGTATAGGGCTATTGCAATGACCATCATGCCAAAGGTGTGTGAAACTATTGGGGTACCCCAATGGTTTCTGGGGTTATCCCAATGGTTTCAAATCATTGGGATATGTTTAATTTTTAGTAGTGAATGTATACATATTTTAATATTTATACTTCATATTTCTTTTTTATGGAAGGGTGAATTTGGTATCCAGTTTCACCAAGATGTATTATTTTTTTACCTTAAGAAGAAGGATCCTAAATGAATTTAAAACTCTTATATCTAACTATATTTACTTTTTAAAATTATTTTTCATGTATATTATTTTTCAAATATGCATAGATTTGTTTTATATTTCAAAATTATTTTTACATTCAAATTATGATATTTTTCCTATAAATATATATTTGTCTTATCTTAATAAGATGTATAATTTTGATATTTTTTATAGGTTAATAATTTGTCGAAGTTGGATTATGGAACATCAAATGAGTAATGAATATGAGGATGGTGTTGATGCCTTTTTGGAATTTGATAAACTAAATGTTCCAAGTAGTGAATTTTTTTTCTGTCCATGCCTGAAATGATTGAATATGAAGAATTTGAAAAGTAGAGAGATCAAAGATCATCTGATTTGTCATGGTTTTAATATAATTTACATCCCTTGGATTTGGTATGGTGAAACTGGAAAGATTGTCAGATCTACTGATGATGATGACTCGCAAGATGGTAACTTCGATGGAATTGAGGAAATGACTCATGATATTGTAGTAGAAGAAATTGAGGTAGAACCGATAGTTTAATGTTTATATGGTGATGCTGAAAAACCACTATATCCTAGTTGTATGGATGTTATGGTTTTTTCTATGGTGTTAAGATTGTTTAACATGAAGGAAGAACATGGATGAAGTGATAAAAGTTTTACAGAGCTGCTACAATTAATGAAAGACATTCTTTTAAAAGATAACAATCTACCAGATTCACATTATAAGGCCAAGAAAATATTATTCCTGATGGGATTGGGATACAAGAAAATACATGTATGTCCGAATGACTCTATGATATATAGGAAGGAATATGAATTTTTTTTAGAGTTTCCAAAATGTGGGACATCACGGTATAATTTGAAATAAAAATCACAAGCAGATGTAGAGATTACAAAGATCCCTTCCAAGGTATTTTGGTATCTTCCAATAATTCATCATTTGTAATGTTTATTTTCTAATTCACATGATGTAAAAAGGTTAAAATGACATGCTGAGGAGCAGATATGTGATGGGAGAACACTTCATCCAAAATATTGTTCACAATGGAAGAAAATTGATGAGCAGTATCCTACATTTGGAAATGAAATTAGAAATCTCAGACCAGGGTTGTGCACAGATGGAATGAATCTATATCAAACCCTCAATAGAACACATAGTTCATGGCCTGTTTTATTGGTAATTTATAACCTCTCTCATGAAGTTTGTATGAAGCACAAATATTTCATGTTGAGTACAATGATCTCTGGTCCAAAGCAACCCAGAAATGATATTGATGTTTTCTTGTCACCATTGACTGATGATTTAAAACTTTAATGGGAGTATGGTATTAGGGTGTATGATTCTTATATAATGGAATATTTTCAGCTACATAAAATTCTTATGTTCACTATAAATGAATTCCCAGCATATGGAAATTTTTCTGGATACAGTGTTAAGGGGCATAAAGCATGTCTAATTATTGAACAACATACTTCATATTTTCAATTGCATCATGGGAGGAAAACAATGTACATGGGTCATCGAAAGTTTTTTCCTATGGATCACTATTATAGAAGACTAAAAAAGGAATTCAATGGCTCACAAGAATTTGATTTTGCTCCAAGACCTTTATCCCCTGATTTGTATTTTGAGAGGGTGGAAAAACTTGATGTGACATTGGGAAAGACACAGAAATCTGGTAATGATAGACATATTTGAAAGAAAAGGTCAATATTTTTTGAGCTACCATATTGAAGATATCATGAAGTTAAACATAATATTGATGTCATGCATGTGGAGAAGAATATATGTGATAGTTTGATTGGAACATTGTTAGATATTAAAGGAATGACAAAAGATGGGTTGAATGCATGATTAGACTTACTATCAATGGGAATACGTTTGGAGTTAGCTCCCACTCCTAATGGAAGATGAACATTTCTTCCCTCACAATGTCATACATTATCCAAGAGGGATAAAATTAGATTTTTTTTAGTGTCTACATGAAATCAAAGTTCCTCAAGGTTATTCTTCAAATGTTAAATTTTTTGTCTCATTGAAGGATTTGAAGTTGATAGGTATGAAATCTCATGATTCTCACATCATGATGCAACAATTTCTACCAGTTTCATTACGTGGAATATTTCCCATCCCTATCAGAAAGACTATAATGAAGTTGTTTTATTTTTTAAAATTAATTTGTAAAAAGTTTATTGATGTTAATGCATTGAACATTTTATAAAAGGATGAAGTTTATATACTTTTTCAATTGGAAATGTATTTTCCTCCATATTTTTTTGATATAATGGTGAATTTAATGATTCATCTGGTTCAAGAAATAAAGATTTGTGGACCTATATATCTTCGTTGTATGTATCCTTTTTAAAGGTATATGAAAATATTAAAGGGGTACATTAAGAATCCATATTAACATGAAGCCTCCATTGTTGAAAAGTATATTTCTGAGGAGGTTGAAGAGTTTTGTACGAGCTACTTGGTTGCAAAAGAGCACATAGGTTTGCCTCCATCTCGCCATGAACTAGTTAATAATGATGGAAAGGGGATTCATGGCTTGAAAGTCAAATCGTTGTCAGTTGAACAGATGAAGAAGTTAAAATTATATATCTTGAAGAAAATAGCTAATGCTCAACCGTATATCACATTGCATATTAATGAGTTGAAAAAATGTTATCCAAAGAAGAAAGAAATGAAGATTTTGAATGAGCACAATAAAACATTTCTGTTATGGATTAAAAAGACATTTCTTAGTAGATCAGATATATAAGAGACATTAGGAAGGATAGTGGGTGGTCCATGTTTAAATGTGATAACATGGTCTGGTTATGACATTAATGGATATACACTTTATAAGAAAGCTCAGGACAACATAAGTGCAGTTTAGAATAGTGGGGTATTGGTGTTTGCAAAAGTAATGCATTTTTCGAGTTCTAAAGTCAAAAACCCAATTTCTGTATCAAGTTCATATTGTAGAGTTTTTGAAGAAATTTGGGAGGTTGATTACTTTAAAATTAAAGTACCTATTTTTAACTGTTAATGGTTTATTAGTAACAACAGTGTCAGACATGATGAATTTGGAATGACAGTTGTTAATCTAAACAAATTGAAAGATACAACTAATTATTTTATAATGGAAACACATGCAAAACAGATTTTCTATGTAGATGATCAATCAGATATACTGTGGTCTGTTGTTTTACAAGGTAAAAACAATATGTTGGTGAGGATCAACTTGATGAATATATTGATTTATGTGCGATACCTACTTTCATGGAAAGATTAGTAGAACATAATGATGAGCATGTTAAAGATATGGTTTGTTCCAAAAGGAACGATCATAAAGAAGGAATTTAGGAAAAAAATCCATTTGTACATTCCTAATATTACAGGTAACATATGTTTATTTCTTGTTTACATTTATTATTTGCATAAAATTTTAGATATTGTAATTTATTTCTTTATTAAAATGCGTATTAAAATAAATAAGTACAAGTTTTTGTTTATTTTAATTTTTTTTAGTGTAGTTTACCATGTTTACTATAGTTTACCATTTTTTAGCATAGTTTTACTTTACGTAATTTATATATTTATCGATTTTGTTGAATGAAAATTACACTACCATGTTTACCATGTTTACCATCTTTACCATTGTTAAACATGCATACCATATTAACCACATTTACTATTATGTAACTTAGTTCAATTTTTCATTTTCTGTTTACATTAGTATTGTAATATTTGAATTTGTATATTTGTGAACTAATGTTTGTTTTCTTTTTGATTTGAAGGATAATGCCAGATAAAACAGTTGATCAACCACAAGATTCTGAAGATGAGTATAATGATCATACCTCTGGAGAGGAACATTCTCATGCTCCTCTTGATGTTCCCCAATATTCCTCATGTGCTCCCATAATGACAAAGAGTTCAAGATTTGGTAAACATGGGTGCACACGTTTACCAAAATTATCACTTGCCCGTACATAGGACCAGAGGATAATGGTTGAGTTTTATGAGAATTATATTCCTAGAGGTCCAAATGAAAAATATTATAAGAGTTTTGTATCAACTCAAGGTAAGATAAAAGTAAGCATTTTGTATGATGATTAGAGAAGTGTGGACAAAGCGATAATACCTCAGTTGCGGGAGACGATTTTGGTAAGTTCTTTTGATATTGTGTGCCTATTATTTAAATGTTTCTAGTATAATATGTTTTACCTATTTTTTTTATCCGATGACATTTGATATTCTTGACACTTGAAAAGTCAAGAAGAAATTATTATCAATGGATGCTAGAAGATGGAGGGATTTCAAATCAACCCTCACATCTGATTTCATTTTTGGTTATAGGAGTCATGAAAATCCATGTCATATATATCCTTTCATAGATGAAGACACATAGAGAAAGATTTTTTAAAGTAGAAGAAAAGATTCATTTTTTGTAAGGGAAATGTAAAATTTTATAAGCTTTCTTATATAAATGATATTATTAATGTTTGGTTAAAGATTTCTTATTCTGAATTTACAGAAAATAAGGAAATCTCATCAAGATATCCAATATAAAAATGTATACCCTCACAGTTTATCTCAGGGAGGGTATACATTATTGGAAGAACAAATGATGGTAGAAAATTTACAAAAACCAAGAGCTGAGTCTTCAAGCTCTGGAGAGGTTTCCCCTCCATATCCTCCATCTAGAGATGAAAAATAGAAGAGAGCTCAGATGGGCAAAAAGGGGAAATATCTTTCAAACTATTCGATAATCGTAGCTGGGAGTTTTATAAGATATTTATTTTATTTATTTAATTTAACTATATTCTTCATATAATTTGAATCATTAAAGAAATTTTTAATTAATTAATACAAGATTCTCTTGAGGAGGAGAGCTCATAGGGGGTATTTACAGCTGCTGGGAGGCAAGATATTTTATCTGCAACATTGGGAAAGCCAAAACATCCTGGTCATGTACGAGGATATCTGATGGGTGTATTGGTAAGAAAAGTGTTTCCATGTTCATATACTTCTTCCATTTAGGGTTTTTATAAAAAAATAGAATCCTTGGAGGCTGAAGTTTAAAATATTAATGCGATGATGGATGAAAAGATTAGATCATCGGTATAGTCTATGTTTGCAGAAATGCAAAGACAATTTCAGACTGCAGCTTCAACTCCTCCACCTCCCCCAGAAGACCCCATTATCTATCCTTCTCCTCTGATAGTATCTCGCACTCCCCCTCCTCAGCCTACGAAACCCATTTCTTATCCTACTCCTTTGCTGCAACTTCCTACTTATTACGAGTTGTATGTTGATGATCCTCAACATCATATAGTTGCATATGGTCTGGTATATTGTATAGGAGATACAATTCATCATCAATAGTTATAGTTAGAGCATCATAGGGTCACTGTACAAAATATTATAGATAGATCAGCTCGAGTTCCATTACCTATAGATGAGGTGAAGATAGTTGGACATAGTATCTTCCATTTTTTAATTTGGCCATCCAGACTTCTGTAACTCATTACCATAGAGGTATGTATGTTATATATTCTATTTTTTTATTAAAGTTGTTTTAACATTTGAAAACTAATATATTTTTCTATTTATTTTTACAAAAATACTTCAAAGGTAAAGAAATACTGTATAGACAACAAAAAAATGGCTATGTCATTAGATACATAATCTAGTAGGCTTAACAGATTGTCAAGATATTCAAATTTGTTAGGGTATAATTATGAGTTTTCAATGGAATATCATGTTTGTGGACATGAAATAACTGTGGGGATTGTGAAAACTGATATCATGGAGCTTGTTACTAGAGATAAGTTGGGCATCAACGTGGTGCAATTTTTTCCCATGTAAGTCTTAACACCTTTTCCCTGTGTTATATTTATTAAAAATGTATACTTATGTCTGTTTTGTATTAGTTATATTTATAAAATGTGTGAGAAGAATGAGCAGACATATGTATATTGATTCATGGACCCGCATTTGATTTCTCCTGAAGCACATGCATTGGATGAGGAACAAAGAATGCTTTATATTGCTGAAAGATTTGAACAGAATATAATCACACAGTATTGGACGATGCCTTTTTTTGAGAGGTATGAAAAATATCTCTGGCAAAGAGTTCATTATCTTTCAACATAAGAAAATCACTAACCTTAAATTATCTTTTATCAGTGATCATTGGATGTTAGGTGGTTTTTTCCCAAGAGAGAAAACACTTTATTGGATATGCTCTATCTATGGTGATGTGCAAATTTTTTTTAAGAATATGTTGGAAAAGTATGTTTCAATTTCTTAATTGTTTTATATATTATAAAGAATTAGAAATTTATTTTATTAGTATTATTTTTTAACAAGGGATGGGTCTACTTTCGAAAAAACACAAGGAAAAGGAGTGCCAATACCAAATATGTAGAAGTAAAGGTAAATATCCATTTATAATATGTACTTTTTGATGTATTACATAAAAATAATATTTTGAATTTACACTCATTCAAATAGAATTGTCATGAACAACAAGGCGTCGTCAAATGCAGATATTATATTTTAATATTTATGTATGAAATAATTACAACTGGAACACTTGTGAACTTTGAAATGGTAAGATTTCCTTTTAAACTTTTACATTATAATATTTCCATTAAAAATTTTCCATAATATTTCATTTTATTTATTCATTGTACATGTTAACTACTATCCTTTTAATTTGTAGCTATTTGATGACCCTCAACCCTTTAGTGCTCAAGAGATAAAACACTTACAAGTTTAATGGTCAAATTATTTTATAGGTTTGATTGGATTTTAGTTTGTTTGTATTATAAAATGTAATTTTGAATATTTTCATTATAATTGTGTATTTGGTAGTCGTTTAGGTTGTATTTAGGGTTTTTTTGGACATTGTAAGTTATGAATGTTATATATGTGACTGTTTAATTTTGCACTACTTCTTGTTTTGGTTTAGTTATGATGGGTTTTTTAGTATGGATTCTGGTTTGGGGGGGTGTTCTAGGGGTGTGGGGAGGTGTCCAGTGGGGTGGGGGGTTTCTAGGGATGTGGGAGGGCTATCCAGTTTAGTGGGGGGGGTGTCCAGGAGGGTGGGAGGGCTACCTAGGGGGTGTCTAGGGGTGTGGTGGGTGCCCAGTGGCAGGGGGCTTTCCAGGGGTGTGGGAGGGATGTCGAGGGGGGTGGGGGGGGGGCTTCTAGGATCTCCATGGGGGTGGGGGTGTCCAAGAAGGTGGGAGGGCTGTTCAGAGGGGTGGGGGATGCCCGGGAGAGTGGGGGTGTCCAGGGTCGTGGGAAGGATTTATAGTGGGATGGGCGGGGTGGGGGTTTCTAGGGATGTGGGAGGTTTATCTAGTGGGTGGGGGAGGGCTTTCCAGTGGGGTGGGGGGGGTCTAGGAGGGTGGGAGGGCCGTCCAGGGGTGTGGGGAGTTTCTAGGGGTGTGGGAGGGATGTCCAAGTGTGTGAGAGGGATGTCCAATGGGGTAGTGTGGGGGGGGGGGTGTCCAGGGTGTTCATGATGGTGGGGGTAGTCCAGGGGTGTGTGTGGGGGGGGGTCTAGGGGTGTGGGAGGGGTGTACAGGGGTGGGGGTGTACAGGGTGTCCATGGGGGTGGGGGTTCCCAAGAGGGTGGGAGGGCTGTCCAGGGGGTGGGGGGCTATCCAGGAGGGTGGGGGGTGTCCAGGGTTGTGCGCAGGCTGTTTAATGGGGTGGGGGTTTCTAGGGGTGTGGGAAGGCTGTCCAGGGGGTGGGGGAGGGTTGTCCAGTGGGTGTCAGGGGGGGGGTGTCTAGGATGGTGGGGGTAGTCCATGGGTGTGTGTTTGGGGGGGGGGGTTCTAGGGGTGTGGGAGGGATGTCTAGGGGTGTGGGGAGGGCTGCCTAATGGGGTGGGGGATTTCCAGGGGTGTGGGAGGGTTGTCTAGTGGGGTGGGGGTGTCTAGGGTGTCCATGAGGGTGGGGAAAGTCCAGGGGGTGCCCATGGGTGTGTGTGTGGGGGGGGGGTCCTGGGTGTCTATGGGTGTGGGGGGTCTCTAGGAGGGTGGGAGGGATGTCCAGGGGGTGGAAGGTGTCCAGGAGAGTGGGGGGTGTCCAGGGTTGTGGGAAGGATATTTAGTGGGGTGGGGGATTCCAGTTGTGTGGGAGGGCTGTTCAGGGAATGGGTGAGGGATGTCCAGTGGGGTGGGGGTGTCTTGGAGGGTGTGAGGGATATCCAGGGGGTGTACAGGGGTATGGGGGGTGTCTAGGGGTGTGGGAGGGCTGTGTAGTGGGGTGGGAGCTTTCCAGGGGTGTGAGAGATCTATCCAGGGGTGTGTGGAGGGATTTCCAGTGGGGTGGGGGAATTCTAAGTGTGTGGGAGGAATATCCAATGGGGTGTGGGGGGGGTGTTCAGGGTGTCCGTGAGGGTGGGGGCAGTCTAGGGGGTCTCCAAGGGTGTGGAAAGTTTCTAGGGGTGTGGGAGGGGCGTCTGGGGGGCGGGGTGTCTATGGTGTCCATGGGGGTTGGGGCTGTCCAGGAGGGTGGGAGGGCTGTCCTGGGGGGTGGGGGCTGTCCAAGAGGGTGGGGGGTGTCTAGGGTTGTGGGCAGGTTGTTTAGTGGGGTGGGGGGGGGGGGGGTTTCCAGGGGTGTGGGAGAGCTTTCCAGGGGGTGGGGGAGGGTTGTCCAATGGGGTGGGGGTGGTATGTTTTTTCTTTTATTTCAGGTATTCTTTTGGCTGGGCGTAGTTGTAGGGGGGGTGTCCAGGGGTGTGGGGGGCTGTCTAGGAGGGTGGGGGGGGGGGTAATTCTAGGAATGCGGGGGGGTGGGGTGGGTTGTTCTATTTTTATTCTATTTCAGGTATTCTTTTGGCTGGACATAGTTGTGGGGGGGTGTCCAGTGGTGTGGGGGGATGTCTAGAAGAGTGGGGGGGGGGGGGGGTCCAGGGGTGTGGGGGGGTTTCCAGTGGGGGGGAGGGTTTCCGGGGGTGGGAGGGGTCTGTTTTTCTTATGTTTCAGGTATTCTTCAGGTTGGGCATAATTTTGGTTGAACGGTTAAATTAAAACAAATTGGTTTTTACCTTGGTTATTTTATAACCGACATAAGAAATTCACTGAGATTAATTTTAATATCCGTTATTTCATAACCGATGTAATAAATGGAAAGAAATGGTTTTTTACGTCTATAATTTTATAACAGATGTAGTAGACATGTTCTCACATCAGTTATTATTTAACCGACGTGGAAAACCTCTTGGTAGACTACTTTATCACGTCAGTTATTTTCATAATTGATGTGATAAATGATTCAAAGGCGTGATTTAGGAAGTCGGTTATATAATAACCAATGTGATAAATTATATACAACATCTGTCTTTTAATAACTGATGTAATACATAATGACTCCGAAGCATTTTCCATGTCTTTTTTTGAGTAACTGACGTGAAAAACGCTTCGGTTTTTTGTTTTTTATATCATTTTTAAGATAACTGATGTAAAAAACAATATTTACAACGTCTTCTGTTATAACGTCGACCAAAAACTGATGTAAAAACTAAAAAATAACCGCCTTAAAAAATGTTTTCTGCACTAGTGTATATAAGTTATTACTTATTTTATTTATAGTATTATTTTAGTGATAATAATACCATTCACTATAAAACCACCACTTAATGGTGGGTTTCTTGGGTATGAACCAACATTCATATGGGTGAGAAGACTGATCATATGGATAGAGTTCTATATCCTCTCTCACCCCACCAATTGGTATAAATTGTATATATATTTTACATGGATTAGTTGTGTTATGGTTTGATTCATGCGTGGATTTAGATGTGGTGTGATTATTCTAGAAGGTGGCTAGTATATTGGTGAATATTTTAGATGTGGATACTATATGGTGTGGGTTGTTTTGTTGGATCCTTGTTATATTTTGATGTTATGTGTAATAAAATAAATAGTATGTTATTTAGTGAGTGATGTTTTTTTAATCTTAGGGATTAAATTATATGAAAATTTAGAATTAGTAACTATAATGCCTGGATTAGTGTGTAAAATTTTTGTAGTTTCTCTATTTATTTGAGTATTAGATAATTCACTAGGACATGATTGTGCATTAAAATTTTATTAATTTTATTATATTTATGCATGATATTTAATTAGTTATCCATCCTTAGTGGATGAACTATTGAGTATATAGATATACCCACCTCTACTTTTATATATATGAAGTTCACTAAAGTGTCATAACCACTAAGAAGAGGGGGTAGAATCAGTGGCGATCTCCTAAAATTTATTCACTCTTGAAATTAACCCCTCTTACTTGTTCAATTTTCTATCCTATTTCAAATTTATAAAACTCAACCACACATTGTATTAAATTCTAGGAAATTAATTTAGAGAACAAAAAATTTACATTGATCTCTTCTAGTGTGGGTAACTACATCCTTGCCATGGAAAATCCCATCAGTCCATGGAAATCTACTATAATATGCAGTTAATAAAATTTGAGCCGACTATTGTTAGACCCTTCTATCTCCCAATTGTTAATTATAGTGACTCACATCGGATAAAAAGTTTTATTATACAACCAAGCGAAAACAATATATTTTTTTCATATCATCTCACTGAATGTTTGATAAGAAATTATTCATTTATTGTACTTCATACAATGTCCCTTATGTCTCTTTTCAGTATAACACCACCTAATCCAACTTTTAATCACCATGTGTCTGATTGGTGCTTTTTCTACTAAAAAAATACTAAAACTCACATACAATTCTCGATACCTCTATCTAGTAAATTTGATAGCTATACCTCTTACTAGTATACCTTTTTCTAATGTCACTAATCAAAACCTATGTCTGATAACAATTATTTAACCAATGTTTTCCTTGGTTATAAATTCACCATGTTCACAATTCTTCATAAATTCACCTCTCTCATGCATATATTAATAGTTTTAATCCCATACTGTACTTTCACCCCTTTATATAGGCGTTCACCTAGGATAAAAGGAGGTTAGTTTAATTTTTTTCCCGCTCAACTTAAAAATTTTAAATAATAATCTCTTACTAATTTTAAATTCAATGGATGCCTCTCAAACATTCTAGAACTTTCTTGAAGCTTCTTGAAAACTCACCATATATAAAATTATTCAAAATTTATTAAGCTCTGTGTTAAAGAAGTTCTTTAAACATTCTTAAACATGGAAAGATAAATGAGCTTTGAAAGACCAACTTCAACTTTCAAATTATAAAGGAATTTTCAATGTTTTATGAAGTTTCTAATAATTTCATAAAATAGATGTTTGTTCAATCGCTTCTATAAGAAAAACTATTCCCAATACACTTTATTTTATCTAGTTAACTCAATATTTCTTGAACCAATGGTCTGACCTATTTAATTTCCATCTATCTTATTAGATTTCAATAATTAACTTGATTCAGTCAAATTATAATCTCCCCATATGATTCTATTTACACGTGACCTTTTAATGATGGACTTAACATGAGTCCATCTATCATGATATATCTAATGAGCTTCAAAAATTTCCTATATATGATGATTTATATAAATATTTAAAATAGTTTGACTGATTTCATCAAAACCCTCAACCTGGTGACTTAGTAATCTATTGTCTGATGACTTCAAAACATTTGTTTGGGAACCTTCATAAAAACTTACATTGCATACAAGAATTGGATCCTAAATCAGACTAGTAATTATTTATTGACCTTTCCATTCAGTGAATCTTTTTACAATATCTAAACAATCAAACTTCTCATCTAATATAACTTCAACTGATGGATTTGATTTGATTTCCTTCATATCACATCACTTCCTTGACTTTATAACATTGAACTATTCAAAACTTATAACAAAAACTCAGCAATATTTGAACCTTTTATAATTTCTTGATATTTAGCTTCTTTTAAATTTTAATTCTTCTCCTTTATAATTATTTTAGTTTGTGTAAAAGCATATAAACTCATTTCTTATGACTTATTACTATTCTTCAATTGATAACTTAAGACTTTTTTGGTCAAATAACAAAGTATAACTTCAACCTTTGTTCGAACTCATCTTAGATCATGACTTTCTTCATGATGTTAAGAATAAAAAGAAAGGAACAACATCATTTGACTTATAAAGAATGATTCTTATCATGTATAAAAAAACATTTTTATCCTCCTTTATCACTTTATAAAAAAACGTTTTTAAAAACTCTAGAAAATCTTCCTTAACTGAGTTATAAAACCATTCTCAATAATATATATAATGAATAAATATAAAAATCATTAAAAAAAAATCCCAAATTATCTTCAACCTTCCCCTTTAGTTTTGTTAGCAATATTCACAATAAATTTTAAATTTTTTCAATAACTATTTTTTCAACTTCTTATAAAACCAAAACCTTTCTTATAGAGAATGTGTTGACACCACACCACTGGATAAAACAATGTTTTTGAAGAAATTCCATCCCTCTATGATAAGAAATTTTGTATCCATGGTAGTATAAACTTCTCATAAATATTTTATTTTCCATTTTTATGATAAAAATAAAATTATATTCACAAATTAAATATTTTTACTTCTTCTTACAAATTTGAAATTTCTTACCCCCTTTGAAAACATAATCAAAGAATCATGGGAGTATTTAATAACTTTATAAATTAATTGGTCGAGGTTGAGCATGCAGTTGTAGCCTCAATTCATCAAAACAATCCCTTGGTATAAATTCTCTGAAAACATCCACTATTTGATACTTTTTTAAAATATAATCAAGTATAACATTTCCACCATCAACTTTTTCCTTAATGAAATTATTTTTTATATCAATGTACTTTGATATTTATTGTTTTATAGTATTTTTGGAAAGATCAATGAAACTTTGATTGTCATAAATAATACCAAATGGTTTTATAATTTTCACTCTATAATATTTATACCAAACTTTTATCTACATCATTTTTGTACGAGCTTGGTTGGAAAAAAATTTTCTGATTCCACTATTCTCTAAGTAACAAAATATTGTTTCTTTCTGTGCCACTCACTAAACTTTTTCCCAAGAAGAAAGTTCCTCTAGATGTTGATTTTATTTCATTATAATATTCATCCCAATCAGTATCAATAATCCTAATAAAGTTCGTCTCATTTCTTATTTTATACACCGTCTCATAGTTTTCTGTTCCTTTAACAAACCATAATATTATTTTAGATTTAAACAAGTGTGATTCATTC
This sequence comes from Viscum album, assembly GCA_963277665.1. Lineage (NCBI taxonomy): Eukaryota > Viridiplantae > Streptophyta > Magnoliopsida > Santalales > Viscaceae > Viscum > Viscum album. The sequence goes on from OY728151.1 coordinate 115,807,611, forward strand.
AGAATACTTTGATATATTTCACACAATGCAATAGTTTATGTAATATATTCTCTCAACATAGTAAGATAGAGAAATATTCATATAAAATTTAAGAATTCATTTTTATTCAAAAGTTTTCTAGTTTCAACTTTAGTTAATTTCATGCCAATATAGATTGAAGTAGAAACATATTTTGAATCTACCATTCCATACCATTTTAGTAACTCCCTAACAAACCTTTCTTGATATAGAAAGATGTATCTCCTTTTTTTTAAAACTTGTGAGACCATAAATAAAATTAACTCTCTAAGATAAGAAAATTCAATGTTATTCTTCATTTGATGAGTAAATTATTCACAATTTCTATCCCTATCATCTATAATATTATATTATCAATGTAAAAAAAGAGAATTTGGGTAACTACACTCATATTATAGACATATAGGTTTATATCAAGTTTTAATTTGTAAAATTTCAATTGCTTCTAAAAATATTCAAGTTTATAATACCACGCATGCGGTTCATGTTTCATACCATATAAATATTTCTTCAAATTATAGACTATGGTTTCTTTTTTATCAAGTATGAATTTAGTGGGATTCTCAATACAAAATTATTCTTCAATATCTCCATTTAATATGTTCAACTAAACATCCATATAATAAAATTTCTAACATTATTGTTCTGCAACTACTGAAAATATTATTATAGTTTCAAGTCTCACAATATAATAAAAAGTGTCTTCAAAATATACACCTTCGACTTATGAGTAACCTTTGAAAAAAATTCAAGATTTATTTCATGAAATTTCAACATGTTCTTTGAGATTGTTCATAAACTCTCACTTTTTTTCTATATAACTGATTGTGGTTCAACCTGTAAGATATTTGATATTTGATTCTATAATATCCCTTTACTTATAGTCTTAACTACATATTTATGATTTCAGGGATGTTTTCATATTCAACTTTTTTTTAAGTATGAAACTTAAGAAATTTTATTCTGGTTTCACTTTCTTCACCACTAGGCCAATCATAATCATCTTGTACACATTTGGGCTTATTTTCATCTTCCATTTTAGTATCTCCATTTGAAGTCATCAATATATATTCTATAACATCTTCCTTATCATCTTAAATAACTTTTTTTAAAATAGGAATGATTTTCAATAACCTTCACTTCCTAGAATCAACCAAATTATGTAGATGTTTATTCCAACACATGTGAATTATTCCATTGGATGAATATCCCATGAAAATTACTTCTCAAAATTTTTATCAAACTTTAAAAAGATCCATATTTTTTATCTTTAGAAAGAAAGGACTCCCAAAAACTTTTAAGTTTTTCACCATTGGTTTTTTCTTATACCGCATTTTATAGGAAGTCTTTTTATATTCTGACCATAAAAATCATATGTTTTTAATATAAATAGTTGGACTTAAAAATTCTCTCTAAAATAATTTGGAATGTTTGTATTTATCAAGAATGCTTCTTCCTATATTGAAAATCCATTTCTTAATATTTTTTTGAATGTTGGACCTTTCCTTATCTAATATGCAATAATAAAGTTATACAATTCATCAAGAGATAAATCATCTTCGTATTTATCTTCTAACTTACTTATCCATATTTGAAGAATTTCTACATTTACTTTGATAGTTCTATTGAAGACACTTTTAAGTTTGTACCAATTTTCCTTAGCTGTCCTGAGACCCATCACCATCATTTAAATATTTTTTAATAAATACATAAGAATAGAATTTTTAGATTTCACACAAAGCTCAAGAATTATTTTTTCATAAAATAAAATAGGAGTATATTTATCAATGGGTGGAAGCCAAATGATATCGGAGATAACAACCTCTAGTCCAAGAGATAAAATACAGGGTATCATTTTTTTCCATCCATGATAATTTCTTCCATCGAAGGTTGGAATATCTATTCTCTTCACTGTATTGAGATTATCCATGATAAAGAAATTATGAAACTTATAGAGGGAACCTGGATGATTTGAAACTAATTAATTTTCCCAGGAGTGTGATAACCCCTAGGATATGGGGGGGGGGGTTGAATTAGTGGTGATCATTTAAAATTTATCCACTTTTGAAATTAACCCCTACAAATTGTTAGAGTTTCTATCATTTTTCAACTTTATAAAACTCATCCACACTTTATATGAGATTTTATAAAAGCATAGTGTCACACAGAAAATTTATAGGGTTCACCCTCAATGTGGGTGACCCCATACATATCTTGGAGGCTCATATCAATCCATGGAAATGAACTATAATATGTAGTGAACATAATTTGATCAAACTATTGTTAGAATCTTAATATCATTAGATATGTAATTATGCTGACTTCCATCTGTTAAAAATTTTTCTTATAGAACTGACCCAAAGAAAAATTAGAAAATTTTCTTAACTAATCACTAAAATTTCATCTACAAATTCTTCATCTAATATTATATGTCATATGTGCCTCTATCTGGTGTGTTTTATTTCTTTGTATGGTATAACTCAATCCAGTGCACCTCATAATCATCATGACTCTAATTGGTGATTTTTTTAAATGAAACAAAAAACTATACCTTATATACACTACTTGGTACCTTTGTATGGTAAGTATGACCCCTATACTTATGACAAAAAACATCTGTCTAATGTCTTTAATAAAAATCCTTCTCCAGTAAATCTTCTTCAACCAATGGGTTCCTTGTTTTGAAACTCACCCTTCTCATAATTCTTCATCACTTATACTCTCTCACACATATATGAACATTTTTAATCCTATATTATAACTTCACCCCTTTATATAGGTTCATTCTTGGGAGAAAAAGAGGGAACTCAAAAAAATTTCCCTCTCAACTCAAAAATTTGAAGTATTAATCTCCTATAAATTTAGAATTCACTGAAAATCTATCAAAAATTCTAGAAATTTCTTGAATCTTTTAAAAAACTTGGTGTCCCAAACTTATTCAAATTCTATTAAGCTTAGTATTAATAAGGTTCTTAAAAATTCCTTAAAAATGTCAAGATATACAATGTTTGAAACAAATACTTTAGAATCATCATAATAAATTACTTTAAAATGTTTTGTGAAGATTCTGAGAATTTCATCTAGAAGATGTTTTTACTATTGATTATTTATAAATAACTTTTTCCAATGTACTATTATACTATCTATTGAACTCAATATTTATTATATTAGTAATCCTATCTATTTTATTCACATATTTTCGAACAAATACGACTGATTGAATTAATCTGGTCAACTCATCATATCCAAATTCAGTGCCCTTCACCTAAAAAATTTGACTTTTTTACTTCACATGATTTCTTTTTTCAAGATATATCTGATGTGCTTCAATAATTTCTTACATTTAGTGATTTATATCAGGATTTTAATTTTTTTCCTAACGACTTCAAAACCCTCAATTTAGTAACTTAGTACACCAGTATATGATGATTTTGAAACATTTTTCTGGACACATTCATAAAAGCTCAAATTTCATACAATACTTAGCCTGAAAATTATACTATTAATTATTTATTAAACTATCCATCCAATACATCTTTATAAAACATCTAACCGATCAACCCGATCATATAATGAAACTTTGAATAATGGATTTGATCTAATTACCTTCATATCACATCACCCTACATGAATTTATGATAAGAAACTATGAACAAATTGTAACAAAAACTGAGCACAATATGAACTTTGTACAACCACTTGAACATCAACTTATCATAATTTATACTTATGCTCTTTTGTATTTATTTCACCAGGGAAAAATGAAAAAAAACATATTACTATATACTTATTACCATTCATCTTCTCGTAAAATTAGCCATGTTCAGTACAGTAACAACGTAAAGAATCAATATTTGTAGAAAAACATCTTGTATCATGAGTTTCATTATATTGTTAGTAAATTGAAGAATGGAACAACATCATCTGACTTATAATGAATTTTTTTTGACATGGTTAAGGAAATATTCTTATTCTTCTTGAGTAATTCTTAACAAAATTTTCTTAACAACTCCAACAAATCTTTCTTACTAGAGATTAAAAAACATTCACAATAATATATATTGACAACAAATACAAAAAAACATTACGAAAACATTCCAAAGGGTCTTCAATACATGGTTACAATATTTTGGAAGTGGTTTGTTTGAAGGTGTTTTCTCAATGATCAAGGTTTATAGTAGGATATTGGTGTTTGGGGGGGTTATTTCAGGAATCAATTAGGTATACTAGTTGTTTGGGTTTTTCCTATAGTAAGCGATAATAGTTTTTCTATCATGGATAACTTTATTGTGTTGTTATGTTATATAAATTCTTGTATTGTACAATTTTATGATATTAGTTGATTATAGATTATTTATTATTCATATATCGGTGGTTTTCATCTCTTTTTAATCATTATCTATGTTTTTAGAGGGAAATTTCCCCATTTTTGGTATTTATACCTCCAACTCTAGTAGCTAACCAATAACCTATTGGAGGCGGGATTCAAGGGTCATACTATTTCTTGTTTCTTAATTTGGTAGTGTTATGATTGGATAAAATTATGAAATAGTGCTATTAGATAATTTCATTGGGATATAAGTTGTAGTTTAGATTTAGGTACATTTAAGGGTCAGGTTGGTTTGGGGAAAACTAAGGAAATAGTGTTATAAGTATTGGAGTTAAGTCTAGAAAGCCAAATAATATAGAAAAAGTAATGGTAGATGAAATAGTCCTATACATAACCTCTAACTATCTATTGACCGAATCAAGGAATTAGATTATTGATTATAGGGTACAGTTTGGTTGGTTCATGTATCATATAATAGTCAAGTCATGATTTATGTTTAATATTTCTTATTATAGGGGAAATATTCTAGGATTATTTGTCGAGAAATTTATATTTCTACTTATGAAATTCACTATTCATTATGCTTCCAACATATTGAGGTTTAAAAATTATTTTTTAACTATACAACTTATAAGTTGAGAGAAATTTTATGTTAATTCATGTGATGAGAATGAATGAGTATACACCTATCCAAGTTTCACCCATGCCCAATCATGTGAATAATGAGGACTTCTTCTAGGGACTTGAGTATAATGGGTCTATACTTACAGTCTTACCAACATTTTTTATAGTGATCACTATAGAGAATAATATAGATCTTATTAGTGGGGACATAATATGATATTTATTACTTGATTCTACACATAATGGATGAGTCTAATTCCTGGTGGTAGAATCCATCTTTAATGAGATTAGAATTTTTTTTTCTATTAAGAACATAAATGTCTATGATATCCCCTTTCATAATGATTATATTTTATAGTTGGTGGGAAGGTAGTGGATGATGATCATTTGGTTTATAAATATGGGTATTTTGATCTTGATATGGGATACCATATCATTTCAATATTAATTAGTTTTTTATTATAATAATGGATAGATTTCATAAGATATTTAATTTTTGATGCACTCCTTAACTAGTATATATTATACACCTTTTATGAGATATTGTTAATTTCTCATGATATGTTAAGTGATGAACTTATAAGGAATTTTTTATGTGATCATGTATCAGTGGGGAATAAAAAACAATGATATGATATCTTGAAAAACTTTAAGGTTCCATGATACATGATCTAGATTTATATTATTTCTATAAGGTATTGATATATATTTTCATTCTAATAGTATAAAATTGGTAACAATTCCTTGTGAAAAAATGAATATTCTAATGAGTGTCTTAAATTTATACATGTGGTAAAAAAAATCATGAATGGTATCCTAAAAATGTATAGTTATGATACATTTTTTTAACTTACTCTATGTGGAGGGTAGTTCATTAGTGATTTAAAATTTATAGGTTTAATCCTTCATGATGTTATTATGAGTCATCAACAAGGATGAAAATGTAAGAACTATTAACATTGATTTATTTTGGTGGATTTATTCTATGATGGAAACCCAGAAGTATTTATAATTCATGGGTTGAAAAAAGTTATGATTTTTTTTGTTTTTGTTAAAGTAACTTGCTTGATTAAGGGATTTTCTTGGGTCTAAGGCTGATATTAAAAGGTTATCAAGGTTATCATGATCTTGTTTTATTTGGATTATAGTGGAATGGGTTCCCCATAGGATGTGTTCATAATATTATTAGTTACTTGTGTGATATTAAATGATAATAATTATCCTTTTGGTTTTAATGGTTTTTTATCCAACCACTTTCAAGGGATCATCAAAAAATGACTGAACCATGTTTTTAATAAGTCCTTTTATATGTGAAGATATTTTGAAATCTCCCTGTGATATATTATGTCTTATGAGGTAATGTGAGGTAGTTATAGAGTAAATGAAAATTGATGAGTTAGTCTGGATGGAAGAATGGCTAGTCCCAAAATTAACTGTAGATTTAGTTATGATAGAATTAATATGCCATTTAATATAAATAATTTATTATCTTAGTGTAAATTGTGTCTAAAATCTATGCAGAGTCATCTCAAGACTAGAAAAACGTTCTAGAAATGATGTATCATGGTAGTACACTTAGGAATCACATGGTTTTACCTTGAGTTATATTAATATCATTATTGATTTAAAAATAACTAAAATAATTCTTACTCCCATTGATATAGAATATTATACTACTAGCATGGGTGTTAAGTCATGAAATAAGTAGTTATTTTCAATGAAGTAAAGTATAAGTGATGAAGTAGTTAAAGTGAGTGTTTATAATTATTTTTTAATCATATTCATATGTAAATGATACACTTTAAAAAATTTACTTACATAAATGTATGTAGGGAAAACGCATTACCAAATTCTTTATCGAGATATATTCATTAGTTTTAACGAAAGGTTGTTATTTGGTTTTGTCATAAAGGTATATACAATCACTTACATTACTCAAAGGATTTCTCTTGAGGTATAATCTATAGGATATTATAAGGGTTTTAAGGGATTATTTTAAATTAATGAACATGATATTGATATATTTTGTAAATTCTATAAAATTTCAATTAGAATTTAGTTTATTTAAGTATAATGTTTGAGGTGACCCAAATATTACATAAATTAATGTTATATAATTTTAGATGAATATTCAATATATCTGATAACAATACACGCTCCATAACCACAAAGTTCTAGTGTCTTGGAATATTAGATACAAAATTATATTATTTCATAAAAGATATTCAAAATATCCCACAAAGTTCTTCTCACATAGTTTATTTCTTAGATATACCCTACTAAAAACTTTTCTTCATAACCTAAGGAAAGGTAACATAATAAAGGGTGATATCAGATACTCTGTAAGGGTAAACATGAGATATATAAATCAATTATCATATGTAAGAATATCAAGAGAATATGGGTAGTAGAACTTGATCTAAACGTTTTAAATTCTCACCCAAAAATTTATAGATTATAATCATGACATAAGGCATTAGCAGATCATAAGACATGAATCATAATAGAATCAAATATCATTTTCTATGAGATTATATCATAAGCATAGGAACATTTCATAGGTAGTGGAATAAAAATTATGGAATAATCATAATAATATAAATTTTATGTCAAGGCTACCTACCAATAAATTCATCACATGTTAGGTATGGGATAACCACCCATGTAATTTCATCAATCTTGGGATAACCTCCCATGTACCCTCTTCTGGGCTTGGGATAACCTCCCATGTATGCTTGAGATCATAAACCTTAATAATTATTGAATTCATTGGAGGGATATTATTAACCCACCTATCACATAATCCATTCATATATATGCCAAGAGATCATTAAAACATTTATCATTTCATCATAAATTATCCCATGGAAAATAAAATATGTTTTATCAATATATCCTAATTATAATCATAAAACATATAAAAAAGAATAAATATGATATCAGTGGATCATATCCCCTATAAATAATAAGAAACATCAATGTATATTTTTATAGATAAAAATATATTTAAAATTTCACTGGAACATTTCTTGAAGAAGAAAAGCCTTTTTATTTTGAAACCACATATCTAAAATAAAAAAATTTCCAAAATTTTAATGAAACCATTTTATTTTAAAATAACCATAGAAAAGTTTAAAGGAAGTTTCAAATAAAAAGTAGTAATAATGATAGGAAAATCCATTTTTATGGTAAATTGTAAAATAAAAATTATTTTCACATTTTTTGTAAAAATTCAAAAGTATCACATTTGGAAAATAAAAAGAATATAAATTTAAACCTTTTCATAGAAAGTAAAACCTGAAAAATTGAATTTAAACAATAATTAGGTAATATTAAAAATATTATTGATATTTTTTTATAAAACATATATATAGAATAGAAAATATTCTTAACCGAAGAGAAAAATAAATTTGTTTTTCCTTAAAAATATTCTTTGAGAGTTTTGGGTACATAGAGAAAGAAAAATGAATGGAATAAATGTAATTTTATGAAATAAATATAGGATCATAAAATAAATTTTATTTATGAGAGATATATCATATATTTTTATCATTTTAAAATTAATCATAAACAATTCCAATAAACATTGAGATTATAACCTAAAACCCTTGCTGCTTTCGTAACTTTTTATTCATAAGTCTCATGAAAAAAATAACCTAAAATGAAAATTTAAATATCATTAACATACGTATATTCATGATTCAACATATAAAATGGGCACTAAATGTACCTCATAAAATAATATAGGTTTATAACATAACATATATCCCAAAGAAGACAATTTTAAATGATAAACACTTACTACTTTGGTAACTTTCATATCAAAACCTATTGGATAAAAATTATTTGAATTTTAAATTTAAATACCATGAATTAAGAAGGAACCATGATATAACATGTGTAACATCCCACCCTATCTCACTCCTAGAACATTAATTGGACTAGTTTTCCACAATACCTCAGACACGCCACCTCATTTTCCAGAGGCTTCCAACTAGCAGTGGGGGAATGAGGTAATACTCTGATGAGAATATATCCCAATATTAGAGAATGAGACCATAAATAAATAACAAAAAAAATACATATTAAATTATTCAAAGGGAATAAAAAAATAGAATCATACTATAATAAAATGAAATACCATAAAGGCCCAAGTAACCATGCCATACATACAACACTGATAGTCCACTAGGCCTGTCACATATACAAAACAAAAAACAAAAAATAAATACATTAGATTCTACTACACACTCCGATTCATGGAACATATCTAGTTTTTAGATCCCTTTCGAGCTACTTCAACCAAATAATTAGACTCCACATGGGAGATTTCACTCAATCACACAACCTTGGGCCTCCGCCTAATCCATTATGCGTTTGTGCTCTACCTAAAAGAAGACATAAGGTCTTCTCACACACTAAGGTGAATATATAGGGGTTGATAAATAAATCTTTGTAGGCCACCCCCAGTGGTGAATCTATTATCTACTACCATTAGTGAATTTTCATGAAATATGGTCATCCTAGCCAAAACACAATTGAAATAAAGAAAAATAAAACTGTTATTGATCCATAGGCTTGAGACTTTAATAAAACTTACCTGCTTCGGCTAGAATCAGGGTGTCTTTGAGCATGTATCGATTATTGTTCATACCAAGTAAAATAGTGGATATAAATCCATGTAATACCTAACTAATTCTCTTGACCTCAGGGTACCTTTCCCAAAATAGTACTACCATCCAGGTTTTTAATATAAGGAATCCCCTACCATGTCCTCATGACTCCATTAATTTTCTCATTCTTGGTACCCAAAAGCATCAGTCCCTGATAATTATACCAAGCTAGAGTAAAAATAGTAATCATATCATTAGTATAATATCTAATACATTTTTCAAAAACAAAAGTTCCAAAAATATCAATCGAACATATAACTATACATCAACACTGGTGGTTACCAAAGTGCCAGTTTAGCACTAGCCCAAAGATATAAATCATTAGTCCCATATCCTATTCCATATGATATGCCATAAATACTGAGAGTGTTAGTCTAGAACTTAAACTCTAGAGTATAATATTAGTTTCTTGATCCTAAATCTGATACATAATCCATATAGAAAACTACCTATTCCTAGATCCTCATTCAGACATCTAAACCACATATGTGGATCTCTATGTCCACTATTATAAACTAAAACAAAAATCAGAATTTATGGAAACCACAGTCTATCACATAAACTATGAACAAAACTATCAGTACTAATACTGAGCATCATGTACAACATCATATCCCATGGGTGTGGAGCATCATTTCCAACCTACTCAACCACGTATGTGGAGTGTCACATCACACATCCAAGACCATACATGTTAAGCATCTTGTCCAACACTTTAAACCTCATATGTGGAGAATCACATCTGACATCCAGAACTATACATGTGGAGAATCATGTCCAACTCTATCAACCTCAAATGTAAAGAATTATGCTTAAAATTCATAACCATATATGTGGAGCATCTTGTTCAACTCTCTCAACAATGGTAATCCATATCAGTAAACCAGACCCTAAAATTTGAACATCCTACTATATCACAACAACCCCACCAGAATAAAACAAGTATCAACCTAAAAAATCAAGAGAAAAAATATCAAGGGCCGACCAAACACCAATTACCATCATAAAAAATCACCCCCATCAGCTCATACATCAGTTAAAGTCCTAAGAGGACACCTACAACAATTACCACCCAACACACATACCCACTCAGGTTCTATCTATCAATCCACAACCCACATGGCTAATTGAGTCAAAAAATAAGAAGTAACACACCCCTTGGTATCCTCAATACAAATATTTAAGAGGAGGAACACCTCTTGGGATCCTATGAGTTAAAAAATAAGTGTATTTATCACTATTAGAATCTTAGGTCACAAATAACATCTTGGTACGATGTCCATCTCTCGTGGGTCACACATCTTATAACCCGTTCTATAGAATCATATGAATTCATAAATTTAATTGGGGTAAACCTCATAAGTTTGATGGAATTAATCCCATATACTTTCTAATCCATACTAGGTTATCCTGAACACATATCCTACTTATCACCTCGAGTTGCAATCTAGCCCCACTATCCATGGACAGTCTTAATATAGCACCAATCGATAACTTTATTGAACCCATTCCATGTCCTCCTATCATTACCATGACCCTCTCTCAGGTCTTATCACATTACTCACAATTAGATGATAGATGAATTAAATTATTGGAGGAAAACCTCTCTATCACAACTTTCTCTCCCCAAACCACTTCTTAGAAGTCCTCAAAATGTCCCCAAGGGTTCTACCACCACATTATACAAGAAAAAATACTCAAAATGGACTCCTCTTTTTTCCAATATGGTCATGTACTTCCACATGACCTTGGAACACCTAAGGTCTGTCTATGTACAAATAATCCACTAGGGTATATATGGGGTTTGGTTGTGTAATAATACAAAACCTTGCCCCCCTTATATGGGGTGCCTTCCCATGTACCCAACCACATGACCATGTCCCACTACACAATGTGTACTCCAAGTACATGGCATGTAGTTTAAAAAATCCATCTTCCCTAGTAATAAGAAACATGGAAATATCCCACTACATGCATGTACTTAAAGTACATAACTTATAGTTCTAAAAACGTCATCTTCCCAAAAAGAGAGGAACACATGACATGTGTTCTTAAAACCACACACCGTGTGATCTGGATTTCAGAATGGGAAACCCCTACAAACCTCTCAAAACGCCCATTTTCCCTGATTAATCAAACATCAACCCCATGGGTTCCATATTATCCATAAAAAGGATTTTATAATGAAAAAACATTAATAAATGGCCATTAGGGTGTAAATCTAAAAAAATATCCTACCACATTGTGAAAATACCGAAGCTTCGATTATAAATCCATGCCCAGAAGTCACTACACCTCAATATGGGTTTGATTACCATTAGTAATGATGTCTAATGGAATATACTTCAGCCTTTCCTCTAGATTTGGATATCACATAAGGGAGAAGATGTCTCCCAACTTCTTCCATACACATGAAGAAAAAATGGAGTGGAGTGTTTTAATTAATTTAATTTTGTGGCGACTTAAAATTCACATATAGAGACCCTTTATGACTTGTAATACTTTGGAACATATCTAAAAATATTTTTGGAGATAGGTGCTGAGATGATGTGCGATTTTGTGGCCTGATGTGACCAAAATTAATTTTATAAAAATATTAAATATATTTTCTATTATGTACACAATATTTCTTAAAGAAAATGGTATTAATCATAAAAAAATATCTAATGAAAAATATAAGACCATTGTTTCATCCATAACATGAGGTTTACCCTAGGAACAGCCTAAAATTGGTTGGTGTGGGGGCACTCGAATATCATGACTGTTGGTGGGTGAATTTAATTAAAAAAAATTATTCATTTAAACACATAAACCTAGAACCCTTTATAAGTATTCCATTATGTAATGATTTCCAAGGTTATCCTCATAAACCTAGTTCTGTTGACATAGCTTCTTCTACCTCTCATTGGTGGATCAAAAATAGGTGATGACAGACCTATTGATCGAGGAAGATCGAGGCACAACGAACGCGGTGACTTCTATTATTCATTGGAAACTATGTTATTTATTAATTAATGATCCAATATATATATAAGAATCATAAATTTTTGTATTATTACTATTTTGATTAAACTATTTGAGCCTGATCTATTATATTCCCTTGATTTCCACCAATTTAAAACCTTTTCATGTATCCGCATATTTATTTTCAAATAATTATTAAATTTATATCTATTTCACCATGTTTCTCACCAAAATATCCCCAATTTTTTTTATTTGTCTAATAAATCTTTTCAATTTATTGTTACACCTTGGTTGGGTTCTTTTCCTATACTGTTATTCGTGTTTTTCGCTGATTGGATTACTAGGTCTCGGGTCAACATTTCCAGGGGGATCGAACTTGATTTAACCCCCCCCCCCCCTCCCATCTTCATGGATGTATCTTGTGCAGTGAATGGATTGGTGAACAAGGAAAGATTTCATATTTATTCTAGGATATTGAATATTTCACCATGGATCTTAAATATAGTGAGGTTCTATGACTGAAAAAAGATGAGTGCAGTGCGTGAAGGATTTGGAAGGATCAAAAGAGATATGTTTTTGGCCACCTAATGGATGAAAACAATGAATGGAGGCCTTTCACATTTATTTCAGGTGTTTAAGAGGAGATATATTAGTAGGATAGTCCATATTTGGAATGATTAAAGTATATCTAACTTTCTACAAAACCCTGAATACACGACATGTATTATGATGAACAGATGTTGTGTGGTGCCTCTTTGGATAAGGTTCTAGGGTTTTGGAAAAGTTAAGAATGACACACCATGTGTATGGAACACATGTTGTGTGGCCCTCATCGGGTAGAAAATCCATTTGGTAAGAGAACATGGATAGAACCCTGTGCCGGAGAATACACCATGTACTGAAGTACACTGACACATGCAGTTTTACATAGACAAGACCATGGGCACAGGAAGGACCCTGGGTGGCTGAGGCACACCATGTAGACCCTAAACATATTGTGTATGGATGCACAAGTAGTGACATGTGTACCATCAAGAATATGACCAGACAGTGGAGTGCGACCACACATCTTTTGGGTCCCCATACACATTGTGTACCTCAACTTTTCTTTTGAGGAAACTTCTAAATTTTTTATCTCCTTCTTTTGGACTCATATTTTAGCTCATGAGTAGCCTATCTTGATTTTTTCCACATAAAACATGATGGTAGAATTAATTATTTATTTTTAGGTACGAAGTGAGATGTTTTGGGTGTGACACTTCTTTAGGAGATAGTCAACGATGATAGTGATTAGGTAGAATCACAAGAGAGATCAGAGGGGCACCCTCTTACTGGGTAAGGCATGGGTCCTTACCTATCAATCAAGTGGAACCCTCATGATGGGTAGTTCATGGGTCCTAGATTGATTATTAGAGTGGAACCCTCCATCTTGTTTAGGCATGGGTCCTATACCAACTATTAGAGTGGAACCCTCTAGCTGGCCTGGGCATCGATCCTCTACGTATCCATTTGAGTGGAACCCTCTTATGGTATCTGGCCACAGGTCCTTGATTACTAGAGTGGAACCATCAAACTAGGCCAGGCATGGGTCCTCAAATAACCATTAGAGTAGCCCCCTACTTTCAGAACATGACATGAGTCATATAAATATATATTATAGTGGAACCCTCTAGGTGACCTAGGCATGGGACCTCTACCGACCATCTATGTGGAACCCTCTTACTAGGTAGGGTATTGTTCCACTACTGACTACTTAAGTGGTACCCTATTATTGTATTAGATCATGGGTCCTCTACTAAGATATTATGACCCCTCATCTGTGTGACATAGTGTCATGGTGTGTCTTGGCTTGGATATTTCTATTAGATAGACACATGAGATACTGTGAATCATTTATGGACCTCTTGGAACTGTTGGAACTATTTTCCTAGGTTGGGCTATGAGTTAGAGATCTCCCTTATATCTCATTTCAGATTATTTGGTTTGATCATATATGCATATATATATCCATTTCATTGAATTTTTTACTCTATTGTTTTGGGTTGAGCTATCTGTATATTTCTATCTTGTATCTCACAATTACCCCATCATATTACAAGGCATCCTACTAGGTTTGTATATATTCACCCCTACTTGGAAATTTCCCACATGTGTCATCTTGTATGAAGACAAAAGACTGGTCAATAATGATTATAGAGAATCATGGGGATACCTAGTGTATTTTACCGCATATGGTGGTCAGTTCTTGGATATTTGGATCTAAGATCTCTCAGTATTTACTTTTACAATCTTTATGGTTGATACATCTTTCTAGTTTGGAATGTATTTTCCCCTTCACTTTCAGTTTTACACTATCATAATCTTTGTATTCCCTAGAGTTTTTTCATGCATGGTTATTACTCTAGATTTTTCATATTCTTCTTTATTCCTCTCCACTTCTGCATTGAGATGGTCATGTGTGTGAATACAGGTACATTAGCCAAAGGACTCTCATATTAGTTATTCCTTTAGGTGCTTTTTATCGGCCCCTGACCTATGGAGACATGCTTGGGGTAGTTTTTAATTGATCCCTGTTGGGTTGGGTCATGAAAATTTAGTCTCATAGGTGGTTCGATCTTTGGGATGGTGTTTGGAGTAGTCCCCTTACGAGAATTTGGCCAGGATTTATAGAAATGATTTCAAAGTGTCTTGAGTGTGGTTCTCAGTCCAAGGAACCTAGTGTTGGTGTGGTGGTTAATGTATCCATTCACCTGGACCCCAACTACCTTTTTGTTGACTCGGCATACCAAGACATTGGTTGTAGGGATTAATGGTACATGAATCATACATGTTTAAGTAATTTGATATACTTTTGAGTTGGATCCGCATTTTATATATATTCTCATATGATCATGGTACATCTTGATTAAATTTTGTTAGGATGCTTTTGCGATGACATATAATAAGGTTATGGGTTCCAAATCTTGATGATGATATGATAAGTGATAAGGTCTTGGTTCAAGGTACATCCCTTGAGATCCTTCTTCTAGGTGGACAGGTAGAAGCACCCCCACCTATTGGGAAGAAGATCATACCAGTATAGTAGTATGATGATGTGTATAGGCTTAGGAAACTTCGTGAATTTCATCACCGAACGATGATATGGTTCTTTGGTGAGCCAGATCCTCAGACACTAGAGTATTTCTTGTGTCAGTGGTATGTTTTTTTAAGGTTATTTGGACATTTATGGATCAAGTGGTTATGCTAGTATCTAGCCTTTACCAAAAAGTGGCTCAGAACTAGTAGATCATTTTTACATAGATGCATGAGGAGTCAACATTCTCATGGAATGAATTCTAGTAGTTGTTCTATGAGAAGTACTTCCCATTATATTTTCATACGATTCGGATTTATAATATTATGGAGCTATAGAAGGGAAGGATAATAGTGTATGAGTATACTGTGAGATTCATATACCTCGTACGGTACTCCCTTCATAGAATCATGGATGGATACTTTCGAGAATAGAAGTTCGATCACAGAATCGACAGAGATATCCATACCATTTTGATACACATATGCATTCCCACCTATGATGGGTTATTAGAGTGAGTGATTTTAATGGAGATCTTCCTATTAGAGGGAATATAGGTAGATAGTGTTGGAAGTGAGTGTTATAAGTAAGAGTCATCTACAATAGATAGAAGGCACCAATCGACTTGATCAAGGTGTAGGAGACCTTCCTAAGATCATGCTCGGGAAAGTGGTTATGGAATCACAAAGGAATAGGGTATCCCATAGTGGGATTGTGCTATGTTTGTGATGGTAAATGTCACATGATGTGTGATTTACCAACCAGACGTGATGATGAATGAAAGTAGATAGATAATGGACCGTCACGAAAGATGCATCACTATGATAAAGGATCTCCTAGGTGAGGGAAAGGTGGCCCCCATAAGTTGGAGTTGGAAGAGGAGTTGGTGGAGCTCCAAGAGGAGGATATGTGGGTGGTGGATGATGCTATGAGATCCTTCCACCAACACAACCAGGTGTCCCATGCTAAGATTAGGGATTTGGTGGATGGGGCTGCATACAACTGTAGGGTATAGATTCTTATGACCTAGTGCCACATAAGATGATTAAAGGCACACTATAGGTTTATTCTATTATTGATTTTTTATTATTAGACACATGTGAAAGTCATTAATTTATCTCTATATATTCTAATGTGAGAGTTGAAGCTCTCAGCTGATGCTTTAGCTCAACATCTTTGTCTTGGGATTCTTATAGGAAATTATTCTTCTATATATTTTATCTGCTAGCAGTGAAAGATATTATTTAGTAGAGAGAGGTTCTAATGGGACCTTTTGGTCTTCATGATGTAAACTTATGACATCATCTTGGGTATGAATTTTTTGTCCACATTCCAAGACCATATTGACTATCATCGCAGGGGAGTCAGAAGCCTTCATAGTTGAAGTGCCCAGATCAGTGTGAATCACTGAGAGGGGGAGGGGGTGAATCAGTGATCCCTTAAAACTTTTTACTAATTGATTCTTATCAATTAAACCTCTATGGCTGGTTAAATCCTCGATCCACTCTTCTTGTATCTCTCAACCTTTCCCGAATGATGCAGTAATGAAAAGG
This sequence comes from Viscum album, assembly GCA_963277665.1. NCBI lineage: Eukaryota > Viridiplantae > Streptophyta > Magnoliopsida > Santalales > Viscaceae > Viscum > Viscum album. The sequence goes on from OY728151.1 coordinate 115,824,846, forward strand.
CACAGGACACAAGGATTTACAAGGTTCGGCACCAAAGGCCTACATCCTTGCCATGCTCTCCCAGCATGGATTCTCCCATTATAACTTGTTAGAATTACAATGGTCGATACAGCTTCCCACCGTATCTCTCCTGAGTCCCACAGGAGGGTCTTTATACTGCGTCCCACAGTGTTACCAGAGTCCCACCGGCCTGCTCCAGAATCCCACTGAAGACTTCTTCTCCCTGAGTCCCACAGGGTCTTCTCCTGGCTCCTCGAGTCGCACGAGTAGCTCTTCTTCACTTTAAGCTTTTCAAGTATCCTCAGCAGTCTGGGATAAAGACTGCTGGCCTTGCTCTGTACCTCTGATCACTTGAGTTGATCAGGTCTTCTCGTCTTGCTCAGGCTTTATCACCTTCTTCTAAGGATGACCTGGCCTTCTCTCTAATTACTGAATACTCAGACAAATGATGTCTTTAACTTCAGTCTGGTCCAGTCTCAACTTCACTTCAACTTCATGCACTGAATGCATGGCATCACAATATCTTCAAGATCTCCTGGTCTTGGACTTCTCAAATGCACACAAGCTGATTCAGACTTGTTCACGTGTGCACGTGCATGCATGCATGCATGCACTCTCCTTTTCTTCCTCTTGGCGCAGTAGACCCACAAAGGGTGTAGTCACTTTAAGCACACACCTTCACTGAACTTCACACACTTTATCCAATTTGTTTACACACTTAGAGTGTGTTCTACTTTAGTGTGGGTTACTCCTTCTTCTTCTTCTAATGTGTATACACTTTTAGTGCACACACTAGGTTCGGCCAACTTCTCTCTTTGCACACACTTGTTTCATTTTGCACACACTTGAAACTTGGCCTTCACTTCTTCTTGCACATAAATGGCTACGGCCTCTTCACTTGTTGCACACACACAAGAGATGTGGTGGCCTTCCTTCTTTACTATGCACACACAAGAGGCAAGGCCTCGGCCTTCTTTGGCACACACACAAAGTGTGGTCTTCCACTTCACTTGGCACACAAGGCACTAAGGCTCGGCCTTCTCTTCCCTTCTTGCACACACACCCGAGTGTGTCCTTCCCCACTTACCCACACACTGCTTGGTGTGGTCTTCTTGTTTGCACAGGGCTACGGCCTTTCTCTCCTTTTTGCACACACACTGCCCACGGTGGTTCTTCAATTTTGCACACACACACTTAACCCGTGGGTGAGATATACTTCATCCGAACTCAATCTTCAAGGAGGAGCGCAAGGTGTCTTGGTTCAAGGGTCAGACGCGCAAGTCACAAGAGTGGTACTGCCTCTGGTGCGCAAGGTGCACTGGCCGAGGGGCGTGCAAGTGTCACAGCCGTGCAAGCAGAGCGGCCACGCAAGGCCTCGACCAACCGCGGGCACAAGGAGGGCGCACAAGTGCGCTGCCTAAACCCTTTTCTTCCTGTCGCGCAAGTGGTAGCGCACAGGGATCTCCAACCTTCTTGTCGTGCAAAGGAGTTGCACGCAAGGGACTCAGCCGCGCAAATACCTTGCACGGGGCTTCAACTTCGCGAGGCAGAGGTGCACTCACGGTTCTCCGGATCTTCAACAAAGGATCAGCAAGAAACCTCGAGCCTCGGCCTCTCTTTTTATAGGCGAGGAGAGCCTCTGCCTTCCGTGGAGAGATATATTTCGAAACCCCGAAGATTTCGGTTCTTTAAAGATTTTTTCAAATCTCGTATTTACTCTCTGTTTCACGCGGGATTCCTTCTTCTTCGGTTTCCTCCACGTGCATGCGACTTAGAACGCATGCACGGCCTTCGTCTCTTCTATCCCATGCAAGACACGAACTAACATAGCCTCGGCACCTTCGGTTTGCCTCGGCCGAACATCAGGTTCTCCATTTCGTTCATGCAGGCCCATTTTATTGCATGGATGTATTCAGTGTGCTTAGACGATCTCAATGGACACTTCGGTTTGATCGGAGGTGGCCGGATACTCGAAATAGGTCGTCGGGATGCCTCTGGTTCGTCGGCGGTCGTCGGGTGGCCTTGGCATGGCCTCGGCACGAGCTCGAGGTAGGAGATGGACCGGGAGCCGTTCGATCGGGCGAATGAAGGACATCGGACGGCCTGGATTTGAACCGGAGCGGCGCGATTAGATGAGCGGCTCAGATCTGGCGCGCGATCAATCGGGCGGCCAGGATCACTCCCGCGGAGAAAATCCGCGTCCCACATCGAATTCTCCAGCGGTTTATCCGCGCTTTATCAATATTCCGCTCCCTGCCACTCTTCAATTGTTCCTTCTCCCTCCACGGTGCCGCCCCACACCGTGTTCACCCTGCGGGCGCGCTCTGCGCCCACTCATGCCTCCTTGCGGGCGCGCACCTAGCGCCCACCATGCATCCTCCGGGTGCGCGGGTTTCACCACCGCGTGCCCTCGGGGGCTTATACACGGCCCCCTGCCGCTCGAGCTGGCCACATGGGATCCCCCCTTGGGCGTGGCGCCTTAGGCCCACATGTGCCTTGGGGGTTGAACCCTTAAGGCTGGCTTGAGATGGCTAATTTTTTTTGCAAGTAAATAGAACAAGTACTTTGTTAAAAACAAAGTAACCAAGTTCAAATGCAA